>CM064882.1:35293795-37952166 GCA_003313485.2 Penstemon barbatus
AAGAATCGCAATTGCTAACATCATTTGAATTTCTCGTCTGCTATTGTTTGTATGCACCAAGGATGGACACCCATTGGCAATAATAGAGTTTGTCTCCCTCTGTAAAAAGACTCTTCTACCCTTACCAGTATTAGTAAAATGGCCAGACAATCAGAAATCCTTTCCCTTCAGTTTCTAACCATTTTCTTGATTTTCTTATCTCATTCCATACCATCCACGTGCCTTAACAGCAGAGACCCCTTTCCAATTCTATGTAGTTACTTGTGATAAAGAAACTTGCTTGGTTGTTCCAAAAAAATAAAATAAAAAACAAACTGCTTTGGTGACTGAAATTTCACTTGACAATAAGTCCTTATCAGAGGTAATATGGTCATTGATTTTCGAGCTGGCTGATCTCACATTCTTTAGTGTTACCATCAAATTTGATATCTTAAAGTTTCAAATGTCTCAGACTCAAGAACATGGACTTTTCAATTCGATTTATTCAAGAATCGCAGCTCTTTCAGTGATATATTATTAATTGTAGTTTACTAATTTTCTGATAATTAATAAAAAATTGCAGGTGTTAACTGCGACTTTTTATAAGAATAGCAGTCATTAACTGATATTTTTAACAAAATGCACATTTTATTATTTAATGTAATGGGAATATTCTAAATTTATTTTACAAAAAATTTCTGATATTTTTTTTCTTCAAAACACACACTAGGGTGCAAAGTGCCAACTAATTTGTATTTCCAGGGTGCAAAGTGCCAAAACTTTTAAGTTAGGGTGTAAAGTGCCAAAACCCTATAATTCCAAGGTGCAAAGTGCCAAAAGCCCGAATATTGAAGAAGTTAAAAACTACATATTTAGTATTTTTAAATGTGAAGGGTAAAATAGAAAAAAAAAAATAGATTAAATATATGGAAGATGCATTAATATAATTATTAACACACAAGGTGATGCAGGTGAATATTTTTATTTCATTCGTATCATTCAAGATTAGGTAGTTGAGACTTTTACACCAGTATATCCTGATTCTCTCTATATTAGTTTAGTGTGAAGATATATTTTCGATATAATTTGTTCAATTATTTCTGATAATTTCCGACATGAGTAATATCTTACATTCAACTTTTATTTTTCTTTTTTGTTCACAAAACACTATTATTAGTAAATTTAAAAATGTTATTGTCCTTGAACAAAGACAATATACTTTTCCGTCCTAAATTTTCTGTTTCATTAGCTACAACCAGATACTTTTTAATATTTTAATAACTTATCAAGTTTAACTTTTCTACATTCATAGTGTTTTTAATATTGGTATTTAATCAATTATAGTCGAAATAAAATTTTTTTTTTTTTCTATTAAACTATGAATAGCATTTTTGATACATAGATCGGTAGACCATATGAAAGTAATAGCAAAATAAATAATTATACAATTGAAAAAATTTACCTTTTACTAGTATAATAATTAAATATGTGTGACTGCAACACAATATGTCTGGCTAGGTAAGGGTCGGATCATTAACGGGTATGTGGTAATGGGTTGGGTTTTTATTGGATCTGGGTCGGATCAGCCCTTTAAGCTTCATTTTTTTTCTTAAAAAAGTTCACAAAAAATCGTTGAACATGGGCTGAAAAATTGGAGTAATTGATGCCGGAATTTAAAAGAATAAAATTAACATGTAAATTATGAGACATTAATTAAATAATTTGAAAATATAATTTTTGTTATTCTTTTATGTTTAAGAAATATAAGGGAATAAAAATATAAGAAATATATTACGTGAAAATAAATATAAGAAACTCTTTCGAGAGTCGACACCATTATTTTATTAGTCAAAAGTGGTAATTGATACCACACGCTAGCACGAAATTCCCTTCAATTGCACCTATTTAGGCTGAGTTTGGCCTAACGATTCGAAAATCAATTATAGGAGAATTAATTTTACTAAAATTGATTATAGTAATAATTGATTATGATAAAAATTAATTATAGAATAATTGCTTTTATATAATAGCTTTTGTAAAAGTAACACTTTAGTTGCTTCTAAAATAAGTTGATTTTTTACTTCTCGAGATCCCAAAAGTGATTATGATTTTAGGGGCCAAACACCATGAAAATCACGATTGAACATAAGTAATTTTATATAATCAGGCCAAACACTTCAAAAATCACAATAAAGATGTAAAAGTGATTTTAAGAGCTCCAATCGCTGGGCCAAACTCACCCTTAATCTTATTGGTAATTGATTATTCAATATTTAATTCATACAATAATTAAGTGGAAGAGCCCTAAACTTTTTTTTTTTAGAGAAACGAATAGCTTTCATTCAACTCGAAGATTCTTTGGTTACAAAATTCAAAATAGAAATAGGTAAAACATTATAAGCATAAGAATCATGAAAGGATAGTCGAGCTACTTCGTGTGCCAGTTGATTTCCATCTCTACATGTATGCCTTGCCTGAAAGGATCTGAAACCCGCAATGAGTGATTGTAAATCTGAGACAATATTCCCTTACATCGCACGTGAATTTGTTTCTCCTACAATAGCTGCTATGATCACACTGGAGTCACCTTCCAATATAATATTATTCCAAGACTGACTACGAGCATACTCGGTTGCGAAGAAAGCTGCTTATGCTTCTGCGGAGGATGGGTCCAAAGGTTGTCGAAAACATGTCGACGCCCATCCCACACATTCACCGGAATAATTTCTTGCTACAACACCCAATCCGCATACTCCATCAATAGAATTTATAGCTGCATCAAAATTAACTTTAATAGTATTAGATATAGGGGGCTGCCAACAAACACGAGTTCGGGTGCTTCTATTATCCAAATCTAATATTGATGATGTAGCTTGCTTCAAACCCATCCAATAATTTTGCACAAATATCACAACCTCCAGAGCATTTGGTTCAATCCCCTAAAAAAACAACTTATTCCGTGCATTCCAAGTAGCCAAACAAAGAAGTATGCTAAGCTGAAAATTGTTCCGGTCCATCTTTGTCTTAAGCATTTGAATACATTCGAGAAAATCAGACCCCATATTGATGAGTGTGTATTTGGTAGGTTAATAGTTCTTTGGTCAACGTCTTTTAGTAAAAGTCTAACACAACTCGCCAATGTGAGGATTGGTAGGTCAATCAAACTTCTTCTCAATTTGTAATGGGGATCCTAACCTTTAATCAAAGATAACTACGTCAGGTTAATGCCGGTGGTGACCCGGCGATAACCCTCCGATGCTTAAGTAAGTGTCGAGATAAGAGAAGAGATCGGACAGTATTTATTGCTTAGAGAGTGCGTACCTTTTATCTCATTTATGAGGGCTATTTATAGTTTTTACTAATGGATCACCGGATCGAATCATGATTAGACATCTAGATTCGGATATGGATCCCAAAGCAAAACGGGTCATGTTTGATAAATGGGTATCGATGATAACTATGTCGATGGAGATGATGAGTAATATATCGATATAGGCGAGTTGTCGATCGATATCCTCAATGTGAGTTCGACGCGACTTCGAGAGTTAAGGCTCTCGAAGTGAGATTGTAGTCGATATTATATTGATAGTTTTATTTCATGGTCAACGATCCGGCGTGAAATGTTGAGTAACGAAGACTTGGTACATCACATATCTCCATAAGAAGACCACGGAATATTACTCAAAGCCCATACCTGCCTCGAAAAAGTGCATCGGATAAGACAATGCATGACATCTACCACGCCATCACGACAAAAAATGCAACAATTATCTAAGGAGACTTTTCGATGCATAAGATTTGTTCGGGTCGGCAGCAGATTTTTACAAGCACGCACTTTGCTTGGAAGGTTCAACGCCCACAACCATTTCCAATCACCTAAAGAAGAAGCATACGAGCTACTCTCGGCTATGTTTTGTTGAACTCTCATTAATCGGACTTCAAGGTGATAAGCACTTCGAACCGAAAATAATCATTTTTGTTATAGTGCCACACTTTTTTAACCGGGTTGGAGATGCTGCCAAGAGGAATAGAAAAAATGCATTTGTAGTCTTCTTCATTAAACAAAGATTTGATCAGATTTTCATCCCATCTACTTAAATCCGTATCAATAAGTTCAGATACTTTCATTCCAATAGGCTGCACCCCACACGGAGTAATTGGCTGGAAAGTAGTTTCACGTGGTAGCCACTTATCTTTCCAAACATATACCGATTCTCCATTATCGATTCGCCATCTAAGTCCAGCCTCGAGTACTCGTTTAGCTCTAAATATGCATCTCCAAGTGAATGACGGATTTGAACCAAGAGAGCAGCCGAGAACATCAGTATGGGGGTAATAACGGGCCTTGAAAATTTTAGCTAAAAGGCTGCCCGGATTCTCTAAAAGCCGCGATAGTTGCTTAGCAAGGAGGGCCGTATTTAAAGCCTCGAGATCACGAAAACCAAGTCCTCCAAACTGTTTGCTTGCGTAAAGATCCTTCCATTTTGCCCAATGAATTCCTCGGCCATTAGTTCCTTCCCACCAAAATTTCGCCATTAGGATTTCGATCTCACTAATAACATACCCTGGAAGTTTATAACAACTCATTGCATAGGCGAGAATAGCCTGTAGAACTGCTTTTATAAGTATCTATTTCTCTCCCTTCGAAAGCCACTTTTCTTTCCACCCTTGAAGTCTAAAACACACTTTATCACGAATGTTTGAGAACGCCTCCCTTTTGGATTTTCCTATAACCGCTGGTAAACCAAGATACTTCTCATGTTTATCAACAATTTCCATCGGTAAGAAGGATTTAACCGCCTCAATTGAATCCATAGTAGTAGTCTTGCTGAACACGATGCTGGACTTCTAATAATTCACAACTTGACCAGAAGCTTTTTCATGGGTGTAAAGCACATCTCTAATACTCTTTGCTGAACAGCCATTTGCATTGCAAATAATCATCGTGTCATCGGCAAACATAAGGTGCGATACAGCCGGAGCACCTGTACACACAGATAATCCCACAATGTTTTCTCGATGTTCTTCTTTTAAAAAGGGCACTCAAAGCCTCGGCACAAAAGAGGAAAATATATGGTGATAGAGGGTCACCCTGCCTGATTCCCCGTTCAGGTTTGAGAAACGCTCTATTTAATACAAAAGAGTATGAGACTGTCGTCACGCACTTCATTATAAGTTCCACAACCCGAATGTCTAGACCAACTCGTAGCATAACACTTCGTAGGAACAGCCATTCAATACGATCGTATGCCTTGCTCATATCCAATTTTATCGACATATGCTCAGCTGAACTACGTTTCATATAATGTGTAACCTTAAAAGCAATCAAAATATTATCAGATATAAGTCTCGTCGGGATGAAAGCTGACTGAGAATCGGATATAATCAAATTCATGTGAGGTTTTAAACGATTCACGATACATTTGGATGCCAATTTGTACACTACATTACTCAAACTAATTGGCCTAAATTGCGCCATTGTTTCTGGATTCGTGCATTTCGGAATAAGAATAATGTTAGTAAAATTACTTACTAATGGAATCTCACCATGATTTAGCATGCGAAGGACCCAGCGAATAACATCTCTACCCACAATATGCCAAAACCTCTGATAGAAAATAGCTAGAAAACCATCAGGCCCCGAGGCTTTTAGAGGGTGCATACCATCCAACGCTTTTTTTACCTCATAACCTGTGTAATCTGCAATCAAAGCTTCATTGACATCTTGGCCAATCCTTGGCTCAATTTCCTCGATCACCTCAGCCAGCTGATCAAATGTAGGATTCGTAGAAGAAAAAATATCTCGAAAATAATCTATCACGATCCCCTCCATCTCAGCCTCTTCCTCGCAGCAATCGCCTAGTGAATTTCGAATACCCAAAATGGTATTTATTTTCATTCTCTCCGAAGCTTTAGAGTGAAAAAATTTTGTGTTCTTATCTCCCTCACGCATCCAGTGAGCTTAAGCACATTGTCTCCGCATCATTTCCTCCTTGTCTAAAAGCTTCTCCAATTCAGCTTTTAATTCCCTCAATTTTTGGTTAGTGTACTATGTTATTTGCCTTTTTTTAAGGGAAGTTATTTTATCCTTAAGTTTTGCAATTTGTTTATTAATGCTGCCGAAAAATAGATTATTCCAATGTGTTAATCTTTCTTTGCATCTATTCAAATTATCCCAATTAATCGTCCCATTATCGTCAAAAGCACAAGCATCCCAACTCTCCTCAACAATTCTCTTACAATCCTCTGATTTCAACCACATCGCTTCAAATTTCAAACCCCTCTGTCTTCTTTTCCTTACTCTACGCCCTCTACCCAGTCAATCAGGATCGACAGATGATCCGAATTGAAAGCGTCCAAATGTGTGACCCGAAAGTTAGGAAACCTATCTCTCCATTCATTTGTACCACATGCTCTGTCAATACATGCCCTAAACCTAAACTGGAGAAAAGAGAATGACCGGACTAGTGATGACCATTGTCTTCTTGATAATAGATCATCCATAAATTGACCTTATTTTTATATATATTATTATATATATTTGTTGTGTTATTTTTATATACAAGATAAATGAGACTCTCATGACGTTGTTAAATGGTCTAAAAACTTTGGTGTTATTTCTCTAAAGAATCTCCCGTTTTCTAGTATTTTTTTTAACAAAGGTTTTTCAATTTGTAATTGTCATCCGTTTGTTTGAGTTCTATTCAGGGGCAGACCATAAGAGGGACTGGGGAGGGGGCATGGTCGGCTTCAGATTTACTGTTACAACTTTATGTAACATCTCCTCTTACATTGTCTGGATTAATGACACGTGGCAAAGCTCACCAACTTAACATTTCCTGCACTACATGAGATTATTTAATATGAGTAAATAAATTACTAGATGCTATTTTTCCTTTAGTTTTTATTTTAATAATAAATTAGGCATTAATTCATTTAATCAAATTGATTAAGGATTTCCAACCCCCGGTAACTCCATATCCAGCCACCATCGTCAAGTGTTGCCGCCGCCGCAATACATTTCAATCTCATCCAATTTCGGCTCGGTGGAGCCACAATTTTCATAGCACTCTCTATCTCTTTCTATGTAAAGGATGGGAGGAAAGGCCATGGCACTGGCCCTGGATGAGGGAAACTCCCTTCGCGCTAGCGTGACATTGTGAGGTGATGGAGAATGGTGGCGAAGGCCATGGTAGATCTAGATCTGTGTGTTACGGTAGGGGAGATCGAGCGGCGGCGGCGGCGAAGGGAAAGTTTTTGTGTCGAGGGTGGGCTGTGGTGTGGGTGGCCATGAACTAGGTTGTGAAAAATTAAAGTGGCGACTGCTGAATAGCTTGGTGGTGGCGGCAATGGTAAACGGAGTAGGGAAGATGAAGTCTTTTTCTAATGACTCTTTAAATTATTAATTTTATTAATGAAGATTTTTTTTAATAAATTAATGAAGATTAGTTTTAATTAAAATCTTATGTGATGCGGATCTGATTTGATTTGTGAGTATAGACACATGGCATCAATCTAGCAACGTAACAGAAGATGTTACACAAAGTTGTAACAGGTTGTAATTGTCATCCATTTGTTTGAGTTCTATTCAGGGGCGGACCATAAGAGGGACTGGGGAGGGGGCATGGTCGGCTTCAGATCTCCTGTTATAACTTTATGTAACATCTCCTGTTACATTGCTTGGATTAATGACATGTGTCAAAGCTCACCAACTTAACATTTCCTGCACTACATGAGATTATTTAATATGAGTAAATAAATTACTAGATGCTATTTTTTCTTTAGTTTTTATTTTAATGATAAATTAGCTATTAATTCATTTAATCAAATTGATTAAGGATTTCCAACCCCCGGTAACTCCATATCCAGCCACCATCGTGAATTGTTGCCGCCGCCGCAATACATTTCAATCTCGTCCAATTTCAGCTCGGTGGAGCCACGGTTTTCATAGCACTTTCTATCTCTCTCTATGTAAAGGATGGGAGGAAAGGCCATGGCCATGACCCTGGATGAGGGAAACTCCCTTCGTGCTAGCGAGAAATTGTGAGGTGGTGGAGAATGGTGGCGAAGGCCATGGTAGATCTAGATCTGTGTGTTACGGTATGGGAGATCGAGCGGCGATGGTGGTGATGACAAAGGTGGCGGCGGCGGCGGCGAAATGAAAGTTTTTGTGTCGAGGGTGGGCTGTGGTGTGGGTGGCCATGAATTAGGTTGTGAAAAATTAAAGTGGCGACTGCGGAATAGCTTGGTGGTGGCGGCAGTGGTAAACGGAGTAGGGAAGATGAAGTCTTTTTCTAATGACTCTTTAAATTATTAATTTTATTAATGAAGACTTTTTTTTTTAATAAATTAATGAAGATTAGTTTTAGTTAATTAAAATCTTATGTGTTGCAGATCTGATTTGATTTGTGAGTATAGACACATGGCATCAATCTAGCAACATAACAGAAGATGTTACACAAAGTTGTAACAAGTTGTAATTGTCATCCGTTTGTTTGAGTTCTATTCAGGGGGGCCATAAGAGGGACCGGGGAGGGAAAAAAAAACATTTACATATATAGATATACTCCATTAATTGCTGAAATTATAATTGAGAAATTACTTGAATAAGTGGTGAGTTTTTTTTATCACCTTTTAGAGCATTCCTCTTTAAATTGGACTTCAAATTGGAATCTTCTTCAAATTGGAAGGTTGTTTCTAACATATCATCTCCCACCCAAGAACTCCAAAAATCTATTCCTCAACCTCCAAACCACTATTCTTAAATAATTTTATCTACATTAATTGATCAAAGTTAAGATTTAAGTTGTTTATTAAATAATATTAGATATGATTAAATAAAATTTAAGTAGATTAGTTAATCTGATTAAATAATATCCTATTTAATTTTAATTTTTTTAAGTTAATTATTATTCATTTTTAAGTTTTCTAATTTATTAATTTATCATCTAAACTAAAAACATACATTTTCAATTTAATAATTAAATATAAATTATAACTATTAAAAATATGTATATCAAACATTCATTTTATTATTATTAATTTAAAGAAAATAAAAATGATTAATAACATAAATACTGTAAAACTAATTAATAAAATAAAAAAAGGGGAAATTTTGGAACACAAAATGTAATTAAAACAAGTGAATAGTGATTTGGAGACTGGAGAGGTTAAACGCTTTTTTACATTTAATTTGATATTTTTTGAAATATTAACACATGTACATGAGTTTGTTGGGCATTACTAATAAGGTTCTTGGACATGGTGTAATAGTCTTGTGTTCAATTTTGTAAATGAACTTTGTTTCTCTTTTTTATGAACATACAATTTCGTTTGAACTAATTAACCCATAATGGTTTAAATATATGATAACTCTAGTATTGATTTTACAACTTTTCATCACTAATTATGTGTTTTTAAATAATAAATCTACATTATAAATTATTGGAAAAACTTGAATCGTTCAATTTTAATATTTTTTATAGCATTATTTTCCATAAAAAAATGGATTTACTTCGTAAAAAAATTATGAGTTTTCTCAAATCCATTTTTATATCGTTATTTTCCATACAAAATGGATTTACGTAGTAAGAAATTTTTACGCTTTCTCAATTCCTCAATTCTTCAAACATTTCTTGAATGAACAGACTTTATTCACTTGGCTAATACTCTTAAAAAGAAAATCGTCGGTATGTCTTTTTTCACCTTATGTTGGATAAAAATATAGGATTGTATTATCTTAAGTTAGTTCTTGTCATTTTATATAAAAAATATATACAAGTTGCTACAGAAGAAATCTTCGCCCCTGCCGAAGATGTTTTTAGCTATGTCCCTACTCGGTCCCCCAAGAAATATAGTCTAGGTTTGCCCTTGATTCTATTGACTGTTGATTTATAGAAAAAAAAGATGTTTTCTTAATTTTAAACTTTATATTAATGTCCGCCATTATTTAATTTTTTACTTTAAAAGTTGACGGGATTGGTCACTTGCTTGTCCACAAAATAAAAAATAAACAAACGACTATATATTGAACCACCACGAGCCCATATTTCTATATATTACAAGTAAAGCACAAGCTCTTTTTTTAAACGGTAGTTTTACATAGTATTTATTCATATTTACGGGTGCATTTCTGGCATTTTGCAAGATATAAGAGGTTGATTTCAATTTTTACAATTAGCACCAAATTTAAATTTGAAAACAGTTAATAGGAAGGAAAGTACTAAATTTAATATAATAAATAAAATGAAATAATTACGTCAACACAGAGACGGCAGGCTCGCTCGATTCTTTTGAGTTTTTTATATTGACTTGATTGTTAGATGGTTTAAGTCCGGAAAACTCTGAACTTGGGAAAAGAAGAGGATTAAGGTGATGCTTTCAATAGTTTAATACAATCATCTTTTTGCTTTTTTCCTTCAATAGAGTTTATGATGGTGTTTTCAAACCAGCTTATGAATTAACTTCTCTAAAAATAAATATATTAAAAGCAAAAGCTGATGGAACGTAGCTTTTAGTTTTTAGTGTTTTTTCTCTCTTAATTTGCAAATACTACCCACTTATAGCAGTTTTTCTCTTAATATGCAAATACCACCCACTTTTATTTTCAATTACTTTTAAGTGATTTTTCAATAATTTCTAATCTAAGTAAAAGTTCAAGCAATCGAAAACACCTTCTAAGGAGATGGAGAATTCTAGGCCCTGTTTGGAACCAATTTGATCCAAACAATTTTAGATTTTCACAAGGCCAAAATTGGATTGGAACTATTTTCGTTAAGTCCAATCACTGAAAATATCCAAAAATGCAAATTTTCATTTATGTCGGCCCAAGAAAAAAAAATATACTTAATTAGAGTTTATGATTATAATAGTTTTTAATACTATAAAATATTTCAATTTCATACAAATAGAAATTAATATACATCAAGTGGAAAAAAAAACAACAAACGTAGTTCAAATCTCACACAAACATTGCTAGCTCTAGGTCTAGCACAACTTATTTATCATCACTTCACTTGGCCAAAGCTCAGGCCAACTTATTCACACTTCATCCAGACCACTTTTGACGACATTATCACATTAATTAACCGATTCATGCCTTCTGAAGATGATGATTCTCGATATCTTTAGTAATATCGATTAAGAAAGACAGCAGTGAAATTGGGTGTTCAACATCATCGTTGAGCGTCTCGTACTCTAAGGTCCATGTAACCAAATCAATGCCATCTTTCGTATCAATATGAAGGGTGATAAGAAAATCCTTATATAATTGCATCAAATCTCCTTCAATTACCTTAAGTTCGATACTCTTTTTCTCCTCGTCTATGGCTTGAATCAAATCCTTCGCAATCTTCTCTTTACCTTCTGTACTTCCAACCATATCAAAACTTGAAATCATACCATATATATACTAATTATTAACCAAGTGACTGCATGTTTATTTAAAACCAGGAGATTTTTCAATATTTACGGTCAAGATAGCATGCACATGAATAATAATAATAATGAGAAAATTAAATTGATATCAGAGCTAGATATAAAAATATAAGATAGTAAAACGAACTTACCATGAGTGTACCTCCATAAGATTACGGAACCGACTTTTCCATATTCACCCTCGTGCAAATCACAACCCTGAACTTTCTCAGGGGTGATGGTGGAAACATGGTGTGGTTTGTGAGTAAAGAGTTCCTGGAACACATCTCCTCCTGCCCTGAACTCAATTGCAGCTACCAACTTTCCTGTTAACCCCATTCTTAATTCTATTAATTAATTAGCTATTCAGTTGTGAGATGCAGAGAAATGCTTCTATCTCCGCTTCCTTATATAGCTAGAATCCGAGGCTGATTTTTTTATTTTTTTTAGCTAGTTGTATTTTTTTTTTCTTTTTCTTTATTGTTTGGTTGTAATCATTAATTAGAGAAAATGATTGGATAGTGATTTCACGTATTTCAATAATAGGCATTATAAACATTTTTTTCATTAGAAAGGTGCATGTACAAAGTCTAGTTGATTTCTTGGATCATTTTTATAAATTAAAATAAAATTAATTTTATTATGTCATAAAATAGGGTAAATTAATTCATTTTTCACCTACTTAACTCATTCGTTTAATGACTTAAATCCATTTTTTAGCCTGTTTCATTCATTTTTACCAGTTTAATGTTTCTTTTTATCCGTTTCACCTATTTTTTTTTTATCAATTATATCCTATTTTCAATGGTTCTGCACATTCTTTTAACTAATTTCACATGTTTTTTTGCCAATTTCACCTGAAATTTTATTGATCTTACATGTTTTCACCGACTCTATTCATTTTTCACCTATTTCACAATTTTTTCATTGATGTCGTCGTTTCACCGGTTTCATCTTTTTTTTTTCCCCACGAATTTCACCTGAATTTTTATCGATTTCACATTTATTTATCAATTTAAGGGGCATTTTCTTACGGGTTTCACCCATTTTTTCACCAATTTCACCCCGAATTTTCATTGATTTCATATTATTTCAATAATTTCATGGATTTATTTTATCGGTTTAACAAAAATTCATCTATTTCATCCTTTCCCACCGATTTCACATGTTTTTTAAGAAAATGAACATATATATATAATTTATACTTGCTTTTAATGTTTTTATTATATTGAAAACATGTTTTCTGTTATTTCTACTAATTGATTAAATACCTTACGGTTTGAGATACAATACAATATGCGATAATGGAAGCTCTGTGAAAAGGACAGTGTCATTTAATTTATTGATCACTATATGGTTCCGGAAAAGTTGTAACCACCTCCAAACAAGAAATACACACTTCTCGTGCATCACATATAAAATTGATAGTTTTGTTCACTTCGTAATTTTTTAAATCTTAAAATGTCGAAAAAAGATGATGTAAAATTTTTCTAAGATTACAAGGATAAATTGTCATTAACTCAAGTAATTTACCTCGTCAAAGTATACCATAACTAAATATTGAACTTTTTTTTAATATGATAATCAGCTAAATGCTCAACCTCATACTATATGTTACCAAACTTTTGATGCTCGACGAAATTTATTTTTCTTTTTATTTTTGTTGGCAAAAAAATATAAGTCAGTGCAGTTATGGACAAAGATGAAGGATCAATAATTGTGACATTTTAATGTTAAGTCTGTGACATAAATGAAAAAAAATAAACGTGTGGCCTAGTGATTAACACACTTTTTCCAAAGAATATTTGTAGCTGAATGTATCTATCGTTCAGGACAAATGCTTTTGCCTTCTTCTTATATTACTACTATTATTTTACATAAGCCTTTAGAGAAATGTACTATTAAAACACCTAGTACATATGTAGAAGCAAAAAGCAATAATTACTACAACATCTTTTTCCTTATTTTTGGATGTTATTTTAGAGTATCTTATTCTTATGATGGTTATGTACTTGTCAATAATATAACAATCTTATTTACTAATCATGATTCCATAAAATTCGAGTTTACATGCGCTTCAAGTTCAATAAATTGTGTTAGTAAATAAGATTGTTAAAAAATTATTATAACTGTTTGAAGAAATTTGTTTGTGTTTCACCACATTTCGTATCAGACTTTGGCCTCATGAGACTTAAACAAAACATATGAATATCATGATTATATTTAGCTTGTGGTAGGTCGTTCATTTTAATTATCGGCAACTAGTATATGGTACGTACCACAGTATTTTTTTATCTCATGATATAAATTAAGGAGATAAAAATATAAGAAAATGATTAGAAATCATTAGCAGAAATAAATTGTGCTATAGCCTAGCTTTGGATTCAAAAACCCAACTCAAGTCTTTTTTGTTGTTGCAATAAATTAAAACTATAAACTTTGTTAAGAGTGTCAAACTGTATTTGATTGGATCAACAATTGGTTGAACAAATTAACAAACCACACTCCAAAAAAAAAAAAAAAAAAAAAAAAGGCGCGCGGACTTTGGTGTAATATATAGGTCAACCTAAATCGATTCGATTC
The DNA here is from genome assembly GCA_003313485.2 of Penstemon barbatus. Classification (NCBI taxonomy): domain Eukaryota; kingdom Viridiplantae; phylum Streptophyta; class Magnoliopsida; order Lamiales; family Plantaginaceae; genus Penstemon; species Penstemon barbatus. The sequence goes on from CM064882.1 coordinate 35,307,773, forward strand.
ATTTCAAACAAAATATATATTGTTTTGAAGTTTTGAAGTTAATCCACACTTAGCAGATTTTGAAGTTTTGGAATGCAAGTTTAGTTCACATACAAAAAATTAACAATTGTTCATACTTTTATTGTGGACAGAGAATATTAAATTAAGTGCGATGATCTGATCTATCACGTTTGCAGCAATGTTTTCAGAATCGGATCGGACAGTTAACCGATGAGCTGACTGGTCACTGGTTTTACTAGTCGAACCGATCGGACCATTGGTCAAACCGGATGACGTCATAATGATATAAATAAATATATTTAAATTTAAAGTATATGTAATATGTATAAAATTTAATCATTATCCTAAATTGATTTCATATATACTATTCTTAAATTATATTTAAATTAAATCATATAATAATTATCTAACTTATATTATAACAGTAATGTGATACTAATTTGTAAGCTCATATAAATATAATATAATTATATTTCTTTATAAAATTTTAAAAAAGTAAGTTAAAAATACAACAAACTAAAAGATTAATATATTTCAAAATATGATTATGCATAAAAGCCTAATATTCAAAATCAAACTTACATAATATATAGATTTATAGACATTACATATATACATCAGAGTATAAAAGGTAAAGACTAAATCCTAGAGTACAAATAATTATAACAATGGGAACTAACTAAACATGGGATGTAAACTGGCTAATTATATATTTGAAAATATAGAAAGCTAAATGCTAGAGTACAAATAAATATAAACGGCAAAATTTAATTTTTGACCATTTAAAGTGACTGCATTTTAAAAGTGGTCATTTATTGTGGTACCTCGATAATATAAGTCATTTATTGTGTCATCGTCATCAATTTCAGTCCTTATCGCCAGAAATCATCAATATATGTCTTGTTTGACCGAAAAGTTAATTTTTATTTTGCCAGAAATCATGAATATATTTTTACTTATTTATCTCTTTATAAATAAAAAAGGCTACTTCGATTTCTAGAGGGAAAGTTTAACCGTCTCTCATCAAAATTTGAAGTTATACACATGGAGTGACTTGTACTTGCAGATTTTGTAGTCAGTATCTGAAATTTAGATTTTTTAGATGCCACTCGACACATAATATTTTTGGCTAAAATAAATTGTTTGGGTCAAATAAGATATAAATTGATGATTTTTCAGCGATAATTAAAAATTTCGACGATAAGAACTGAAATTGATGACGTTGACAGAATAAAAGACTTATTGTCGAGGTACTACAATAAATAAAGCTGCATTTTAGAGGGGCAAAAATAAAATTTTGCCATGTATAAACATTGGATGTACACTATCTAAATATTTGAAAATATAGAAAAACATGTGCTATATTTGTTAATTATCATTAATAATATTTGAGAAATTAAAAAGTAATAGGACTAACCAAATTTATGACAGCCAACCCAATATACAAACGCACTACATATTTTATGGTACTCAACAAGACCATGTTTTGAACCATATAAAAGAATACAATCTTTTATTTTCTTTATAATACTATTTTCTCGTTATAACAGGGTATCATATATAATTAAAGTAATTTACAGGGGTCATTTTTTTCCAAACTCCATATCCTCTTTTTTGTATCGCTTCATATATTTTAACATAAATAAATTTAAGTTTAATTGTTTGATTGAATTTTTTTTCGTATTTACTTTAGCTCCCACTGCCAATTATTTCTGAATTCGCCTTTATTTAAAAAGCTCATAAAGTATTACTTTTTCAAAAACTATTATAAAATACAATTATTATATAATTGTTGTAAATAATATATATTAGTGGGTATTTCTATTTAATATTTGTATAGTCTAGGGGCTTATTTTGTAATAGATATCCATTATCCCACATCCCCTTATATTGTGGGATTTGTAACTCCCCATGTAACAGATTTGTTATTTAATGATATCTTCTCCCTCCCGAAACAGATCCCCCAATTTTATACCTTTGTTTTTCTCTCTGTTATCTCTCTTTACAATTATCACCATTGTTCATCAATCTCTTCACACATAATCACTTAACCAAATAAATATTTTACAACACGTTATCAGCACGAGTTTGCTCTATAACTCGATTTCAATGATATACAATATATCACAAAACAAGAGAAAAGAGGAAAATACTTTTAGAGGTAGATTTTCGGATTTGCACTCAGCAGCTTCGGTTTTTCGATGATTCCGGCCTTCTAAACCGTTGGATCATTTTCAAATTTGAACCGAAGGTTCATCACACAAGGATCTTAATTTTGACCGTTCGGATCGTCATTCCAGTGACTGAAAATGAAACGGCAGCCATCAGAAGTTTATGGAAAGTTGAAGGAAGTAGTCTTAGCCTCTCTCTGGTATGATCAAATTTACAAACAACTTTAACCTTATTAATATTATGCTTAAATCTGAAAAAAATTATGAATTTAAAGCATGTTTTAGGGTTTATGTTAAGGTTGATTATTATTGCTAATGGTTGAAATTGATTATTCTTTTGGCATTATTGATATTTATGTATCCTACTATATGCAATTTCAAACACATGTCTTTGCCTAAACAACTAATAGTCTTTGGTACTTTAATCTTTTGAACAGTATAAATATTTCTTTGATTTGTTCAATTTGTTGGGTCCAACAAAATCATACAATCATTTGATAAAAGCGATATGATGAAACTTGGCCAGTGATCAAAACTATTCTTTAATAAAATAGTAGACATTTTAGAATTATGTTAATATTATGGAATTTAAGGTTTTTCTTTTATATCCGTAAATCACAATGCATGATGAATTCAGCACATTGATTTTACATACAGTAGCTATATTATGATTTAATCATTGATATGGCTTGAACTATGTGAACATATGTCTTTAAGGCATGCTTCGGGTATGTTTGTTTATATATTGCTATGGAGACTTGGATTCTACTTTATGTGTAAAATTGGTATAATATACATGTTATGGTGGAACTTCTTTTGATTTTAAATCTTGAAATTCAGATTTTATATGGATATTCTAGTATGATATGATTTTCAAAATTTACGGAAATGTGTTTATACGGAATTCGTAATTTTCAGAGCATGTTATTCTAGTCCAATTGACCTGAAACTTTTAATGAAGTATGCTCGCATGATATTGTAATTGCTTGAATTTTTTCAGATTTGTTGGATATGTAGTTTGTTCTGAAAAAATTGTTTTCTTTGAAAACTAATATGCGATTTCCCGTTTAAGTATTTGGAATTACGTAACTTGCTGCATATGCTTAGAATCGTCTTGAAAATAGCTTTCTAACCATGTGTCCAGATTATTTTTTGAATAAGTAATCAATAAGTTATTTGAGCTTTAAGTATCTGCAAATTACTTGAATAATCTGGAAATTGTTTAAAAGGCAATATAAGCATAATACACAAGCCCACTCTCAAATTTATTTTCAGTTTTTTCATGTTTTGTGTTTGGTCGTTGAAGAACTTGATGGTGGTAATTATTTTTGTGTTTGGGCCTATCAATTGTTTTCGACAAATTTGCGATTTCTTCATAAACCGGGTCAAGAAGATGAATTTCTAGGTCTTTTGGATCAGACCCAAATTTTGAGATTTCCGATCCGGTCAAACTAGATCATGTACGGATCATGGGGATACGGTCATACCCGAACTGGTTGGGATTCAGTTTGGGTGATACGGTTTTGGTATACGACCCAGTTCGGGTTATTTGGTTTTAAACACGACTCGGTTCTTTGTTCGGATCTTGGTTTAAGTTGGATCGTTTTTTGTTTATCTTGGTTCTAAACTAATTTGGTCCTGATTAGGACTGATTCTGAAAAAAAAATATTCTTATTTGATTATATATATATATATGTACATGTGTGTACATATAGATAGTGTGCTTATATATTCAATTCAACAATTATTGCTTTGGTATCTAAATTGAAATTATGGTTATAAATTGCAAGTTAAAATGATCAATTGAAAGACCTTATTTGAAAATGTTAATTGAGGTTAGTGAAATTGTTATTGATATGTTCACGTGTAGTGTTCTAAGCTCATTAATGAATATTGGTTCAGATTTAATATTTCTTACCTTATGATTTAATCGTGACATGATATGAACATAGTATTAATACTTCTAGATATGAATTTTGAAAATTCATTCAGACAATTCATCTTTATACTTGCATTTTATGAATACCAATGTGAGGATTGCTTAATTGATTTTTTTTTAATGTGATTCACTAATATGGAATAATGTTTGATCCTACGAATTTTCAGTCCCAAGATTGCAATTTATAATTTAATTTTGGTCCTTTTATTTATTTATCATGATTTATTTCATGGGCATAAGTTTCTAAATTGTATGTTTTATTGGTTTTGCTACTTTATCTTATGCATGTGATGAATGATTATATATGATTGCATGATAAATGAATGAAAGTGGACTTCAGATTTACGATATTGGGACTAGAGTTCCCTTGGATTAAAACCACATAGTTCATTATAAATTAATAAATAGCACCAAAGGGGTTCAATTATAATTATTTATGGAGGCTATAGGCCCGTAAGATACATATATTTAGAGGGGTTCAATTAAATTAATTATGGAGGCTATACGCCTGTAAAAAAACAGAGCATTGACAATTATCGGGGACAATTTGCTAACTAATACCCCAAAAGGTTGATGTTATGGTTCTGATCAGGAAACACTTGGATGAGGTCATTAAGTTGGACTACTCATCAATTCAAGATCATCAAATGGATTTATGTAATCTGTATAAACTTTTTGGACATTCAGTTATTGGTTTTTGAGATGTTTTTTTATTATGAGTGGTCATATTTTGAACCACATTTAAATTTGAACTATGTTTTGTTTATTTTGGACCACATTTTGGGTGGCTTTATTTTAATCCGATTATTAAGGTATTTAGTGGTATTAACTCGATTTACTTTTTCAAGTAAATGTTTAAATTGAGATATATTTGGTTCTTAGGCATGATATGTGGGGAATAATGTCTGGCTAATAGTGCAACTACGCACACTATCCTAAGAGATAAATCATAATGCCTAGTAAGACATCTATGACAATAGTATATGGCACATATGATTTGATAGATGACTTTGGAAATGTTCACCTTATGTTGTCAAATGGCACGATTTTAGCCATTACAGAGGCTATGTATGCTTCACGTTCAATGAGAACGTTGTTAAGTTTTAAAGATATTCGAGTTAATGGTTACCACATTGAAACCACTGAGAAAAAAGGAATAGAGAATTTGTGCATTACCTCTAATTTGTACGACCAAAAGCGTACTTCAAAGAAATCAGAGGGCTTATCGACTAAGTTATATAGGACCACAATACGAGTGCTCAAGGCACACCTTGTCAATGGCTCGAAGCCAAGTGACGGGAGCAAGTATTTTCTATGGCATGACCGGCCAGGACAGCCGAGTCAAAAAATGTGATGCGCCATATTATTAATACCTCTATCGGGCATCCACTAACGAATAATAAGGATCTAGTACACAGTGATTACTTGTGTGTACCATGTTTTATTGGAAAATTGGATCATCTGCCAGCTTATGCACAAACGAGTAAGGATTCCCTCGTTTTCTCGGAGCGTATCCAATGGGACATATGTGGAATGTCCACGAGAAATGCTTCATATGCTAAACTCCTGACTCAGATTATACGGTTGAAAGCACATGCATTATCCGGATTATCCTACTAAGTCTATTAGACTGGATAATGCCGCGAAGTTTACATCGCGATCTTTTAACGACTATTGCATGTCCCTAGGTGTTGATGTAAAACATCTGGTAGCAGATGTTAGTACGTTTGAGGCCCACTGCGACCCAACCTCTTAATTGATGTTCGGGTATACATCAAACATTTCCCATATATGCGCATTTGGGTGCGCAGTATATGTGCCGATTGATCCGTCACAACGGACTTAAATGGGACCTCAACGTCGATTGTGCATATATACGGGGTTTGTATCGCCATCTTTTATTCGGTATTTGAAATCCTTGACAGACGATCTCTTTACTGCACGATTTGCAGACTGTCACTTTGATGAGACTGTCTTCCCGCCGTTAGGGGGAGGAAATAATGTTCACACTAACGTTCAGGATGAACGGCGTGAAGTCGTGTGGAACGACCCCACCGTGTCTCATCACGATCCCCTTATAGCAATCAGAGAATCTGAAGTATGTATAATAATCGAACTTCAGAAAGTAGCCAATAATATGCCTGACTCATTCTCTAATTTGGCTAAAGTGACGAGATCTCATATATCAGCTGCAAATGTGTCTGTAAGGATGGATGTCCAAGAGGGACAAAATATGGGAAGGCCATCAATCCCAACTAACCAGTCGTATCTCCCGACCCATAAGAGGGGGAAACCAATAGGATCAAAGGATTTGCATCCCCAAAAGCGGGCGAATGCACAACAGTTGAATATGGTTAGTACTAGTAACAATGGGATCCCACCCGATCCATCTCATGAAAATGTTCCGGACTATGGATCCGTCTTGGAGACGACGTCGGGGGACGCCTCGACATCAGTATCAATTCCCGAGAATAGGAAAATCTTGGTTGATTATTCATGCATGAATGAGGTGTGACTACGGGATGAAATAATCATCAACGATGTGTTTGCTTACACAATAGCTACTGAAATTATATCAAGTGATGATATTGAGCCTCGATTGGTGGACGAGTGCAAACAAAATGATGATTGGCCGAAATAGGAAAAAGCAATGTAGGTTGAATTTGATTCATTAACGAAAAGATGAGTGTTTGGACAAATTGCTCCTACACCTCCCGGGGTTCTACCCGTGGGATACAAATGGGTATTTACAAGGAAAATAAATGAGAAAAATGAGATTGTGATGTACAAGGCTCGTCTTGTTGCACAAGGATTTTCTCAGCGACCTGGGATTGACTTTGAGGAGACATACTCTCCAGTGATGGACGTTATTACGTTAAGATACTTGGTCAGTTTAGTAGTATCCGAGGAACTGACTATGCAGCTAATGGATGTGGTCACATCGTATCTTTATGGGGATCTAGATACGGTTATATATATGAAAGTACCGGAGGGACTTATGGTACCTAAGACAAGTAGTTCTAGACCACGGAACACGCTCTCTGTAAGATTGAGGCGTTCATTTTATGGCTTGAAACAATCTGGGAGGATGTGGTACAATCGCCTAAGTGGTACTTGCTTAAAAGGGGATACGTGAACAACGATATTTGTCCTTGCGTGTTCATTAAGAGGACATATTCGGGGTTTGCTATTGTTGACGTTTATGTCGATGACATGAACTTGATTGGGACACCTGAAGAGGTTAGGGATACAGCCCAGCTCCTGAAATCTGAATTTGAGATGAAGGAACTTGGACGTGCTAATTTTTGTCTCGGACTTGAGATAGTACACCGTGCTGATGGGATTTTGGTCCATCAATCGAATTACATCCAGAAGATGTTAAGACGCTTTAATGAGGATAAAGCGAAGCCATCAAGTACGCCAATGGTAGTCCGATCATTGGATAGGTCAAATGATCCATTTCGTCCCGTGGATGATGGAGATGAAGTGTTAGCACCTGAGGTGCCATATCTAAGTGTTATAGGTGCATTATTGTACTTAGCTCAATGTACTAGACCTGATATCGCATTTGCGGTAAATCTACTAGCTAGGTTTAGCTCAGCACCGACACGCCGCCATTGGAATGGCATAAAGGACATATTTCAATACCTTTATGGTACGACTGACATGGACTTGTTCTACCCATATGCGTCACTAAAGAACGCAAAACTTGTGGGGTATGCCGATGCTGGTTATCTATCAGACCCGCACAAAGCTCGTTCCCAGACTGGGTATGTCTTTATGATTGGGAACACAGCTGTGTCTTGGAAGTCTACAAAACAGACTTTAGTTGCCACACAAGGCAGTACGTGAATGCACATGGCTTAGGGCCGTGATTGGGCATATTCGAGGTTCCTGTGAATTGGCTACCACAGAAGATCCTACGGTTATATTTGAGGATAATGCAGCCTGTATCGAGCAGATGAAAACGGGTTTTATTAAAGGCGACAACACCAAGCACATAGCTCCGAAAATTTTCTTCAATCAGCAACAACAAGAGCTCAATCAAATAGTGATCCAACAGATCAGAAGTCAGGACAACTGCGCCGACTTATTACTAAGTCATTACCTAAAATCACTTTTGAGAAAAATGTTAAAGCTATTGGCTTGCGCAGGTTATCTGAGCTCGCTCCATTATAGGTTTCAGTGGAGTTAACTTGAGGTGGAGTACCGTGCAGGTATTCCGTATCCAGAAGATACTCGGGTGCCCTGTTGTACTCTTTTTCGTTCGAGCGGGGTTTATTTTTCCCACAGGGTTTTTGTTACCCGCCAAGGTTTTAATGAGGCAACATTTGTTGGCTGAAAAGATTATGCGTTGTACTCTTTTTCCTAACTGAGATTCTTTTTTCTCACTGGGTTTTTATTACTCGGAAGGTTTTAACGAGGCAACATGAAAAGCATAATAATGGCTCAATAGGAATCCCCAAGGGGGAGTGTTGTAAATAATATATATTAGTGGGTATTCCTATTTAATATTTGTATAGTCTAGGGGCTTATTTTGTAATAGATATCCATTATCCCACATCCCCTTATATTGTGGGATTTGTAACTCCTCATGTAACAGATTTGTTATTTAATGATATCTTCTCCCTCCCCAAACAGATCCTCCAATTTTATATACGTTTGTTTTTCTCTCTGTTATCTCTCTTTATAATTATCACCATTGTTCATCAATCTCTTCACACATAATCACTTAACCAAATAAATATTTTACAACAATAATTAATTTTTACTATAATCAATTATTGTCAAAATCTATTAATTTGATAAAATTAATTCTCCTATGATTGGTTAAGGGAAAACTCAATTAGATGGTGATTGGTTAAGACAATATTGTTAATCTTTCGGCCCTATTTACTTTACTAATATATAGGCAAATCAAATCAAATCAGAATTCCTCACCCACCAAAACAAAATCAACTTACGGGGCTGTCATAAAGACATTTTGCTTGATATATCAAAATTAAGTTGGAGTTAAAACTAAAAAAGATTGATTTTTTTTCAAAATGGCTCACATGAAAATATTTTTCAAAATATCTTTAACTTCAAATTATTTTGCCTTTCATAAAAAATCACAATTAGCTATTGTGATTCTTATTAAAAATCATAATAGACACTTGCGATTTTTGATTATTTTTGAAAATTTGTAAAATAAAAAAATATTATCAAAAATCACAGTTGCTAACTGTAATTTTTATTAATTATTAACAAAAATTGATTAACAAAAAATTAATTAATCACATAAAGAATCGCAATTGCTAACATCATTTGAATTTCTCGTCTGCTATTGTTTGTATGCACCAAGGATGGACACCCATTGGCAATAATAGAGTTTGTCTCCCTCTGTAAAAAGACTCTTCTACCCCTACCAGTATTAGTAAAATGGCCAGACAATCAGAAATCCTTTCCCTTCAGTTTCTAACCATTTTCTTGATTTTCTTATCTCATTCCATACCATCCACGTGCCTTAACAGCAGAGACCCCTTTCCAATTCTATGTAGTTAATTGTGATAAAGAAACTTGTTTGGTTGTACCAAAAAAAGATAAAAACAAACTGCTTTGGTGACTGAAATTTCAGTTGACAATAAGTCCTTATTTGGGGTAATATGGTCATTGATTTTCGAGCTGGTTAATCTCACTTCTTTAGTGTTACCATCAAATTTGATATCTCAAAGTTTTAAATGTCTCTGACTCAATAACATGGACTTTTCAATGCGATTTATTCAAAAATCACAGCTCTTTCGGTGATATATTATTAATTCTTCGTTTACTAATTTTTTGATAATTAATAAAAATTGCAGGTGTCAACTGCGATTTTCTTATAAGAATAGCAGTTATTAACTGATATTTTTAACAAAATGCACATTTTATTATCTAATGTAATGGGAATATTGAAGGAGTTAAAAACTACATATTTAGTATTTTTAAATGTTAAGGGTAAAATAGAAAAAAAAAATAGTATAAATATATGGAATTATTAACACACAAGGTGATGCAGGTGAATATATTTATGGGTTAATTACAAGAATCTCCCCTGAGGTTTGGTCAAACTCGCGCCCATTCCCCTCCAAGAATGCTAATTACTCAGACCTCCTCTGAGGTTTTCAAAACCTTACAAAACCCTAAGGTTTACAAAACCTTACAAAAATTTATATTTGCCTGTTAGTCCCCAAACTTTAATAAAATTAAATTTACACATAAAAAGAAAAGAAAAACTAACCCCACCCCGATTTATATCACATAAAAAAGAAAAAAAAAATAGTTTATTAATTATGCAATTAATAGTAATAATAAATATGTAAATAAGATTTTATTTTTGTATTTTATAATAAAATATTATTTAATTGTATTGTATTTAAGTAAGATATAATAAAATATTATATATATATAAGTTTAAAACTGAAATAACCCATAAATTTAATTATTTACAAATACCTCATAGATAATTATTTTACAAAAGGGTATTTGAATTAGTATCTTTAAATTTTGTAAAAAAAATATTTATTGATTTTTTTAGTTAAAATTTTATAAAATGCATATTTCAATACTGTATAATTTATCAATAGCGTCAAAATAATTTATTAATTATGTAAACAAGATTTATTTTAGTATTTTATAGTAAATATTATTTAATAGTATTGGGTTTAAGTAATCAATAAATTAATTAATAATTCTTATTTTATTAAATGTGTATTTGAATGAGTATTATTTAATTTTTTAAAAAATAATTGATTTTCTTAATTATTAATATTTTAGTATTTTTATAATTTTTTCCGGATAAATCTTAATATGTTGGCATTTTCATAATGATCTTTTTGTTTAGCTTTAATTTTTCTTATGATTAACAATAATTTATTCACTCTTCTTTGTTTGTACTTCAATTTTAAAAACATTATGAAAAAAGATTGAAATTAATATCTACACATTATTGTTAATTTATTCATTTTACATTTTAAATTACAAATTATATAAATTTTACATGCCTTCATTGAAATAATTTGTTATATAAGAGTTACTAGTGTATTTCTCTTTGCATATATTTTACAATAAGTAAGAAAATACTTTAGAAATATTTAAAATGTTATTTTAAATATGAATATACATTAATAAAGTCATTACCCATTATATATAAATTTAACAACATTTTAATCCACAAATGTCATTTGACATTGCTATTAGATCCTTTCTCATGCAACAACATAACATTTGCTGAGAGGGATAATATAGTCCATACAAATTTGCTACAGTAAGTCGGGGGCAAAATTGACAATCAACCGAAAATTTTATGATGACGTAAGCAAAAATTAACGGAACTCTAACGGTTGTAAGGTTTTGCAAACCTCAGGGGAGGTCTAAGTAATTATCATTCTTGGAGGGGAATGGACGCGAGTTTGACCAAACCTCAGGGGAGGTCCCTGTAATTAACCCTATATTTATTTCATTCATATCATTCAAGATTAGGTAGTTGAGACTTTTACACCCAGTATATCCAGATTCTCTCTATATTAGTTTAGTGTGAAAATATATTTTCGATATAATTTGTTCAATTATTTCTGATAAATTGCGATATGAGTAATATCTTATCGACTTTTATTTTTCTTTTTAGTAAATTTAAAAATGTTATTGTTCTTGAACAAATTAAGACAATACGATTCCGTCCTAAATTTTTCTGTTTCATTAGCTACAACCAGTTATACTTTTTAATATTTTAATAACTTATCAAGTTTAACTTTTCTACATTTAAAATGTTTTTAATATTGATATTTTATCAAATTATAGTCCAAATAAAATTTTTTTTTCTATTAAACTATGAATCGCATTTTTGATACAAAGACCGGTAGACCATATGAAAGTAATAGCAAAATAAATAATTATGCAATTGCAAAAATCTACCTTTTACTAGTATAATAATTAAATATGTGTGACTGCAACGTAATACGAACATTGTTGATGGGACCGTAACTATAGTCATTTGATATATGTTCCTAGGGGTGGCAAATAGGTGGGTCTGGCTGGTAAGGGTTGGGTCGGAATGTGTCGGATCATTAACAGGTCTGTGGTCATAGGTTGGGTTTTTATCGGGTCTGGGTCGGGTCAGCCCTTTAATCTTCATTTTTTTTTCCTTGTAAAAGTTCACAAAAACTTGTTGAACATGGGCTGAAAAATTAGAATAATTGATGCCAGAATTTAAAAGAATAAACTTAACATGCAAATTAGGAGACATAATTAAATGATTTGAAAATATAATTTTTGTTATTTTTTATATCTAAGAAATATAAAAGAATAAAAATATAAAAAATATATTACGTGAAAATAAATATAAAAAACTCTTTTGAGAGTGGACACCAATAATATTTTATTAGTCAAAAGTGGTAATCGATACCACACGCTAGCACGGAATTTCCTTCAATTGCACCTATTTAATCTTATTGGTAATTGATTATTCAATATTTAATTCATACAATAATTAAGTGGAAGAGCCCTAAACCTAAACTGGAGAAAAGAGAATGACCGGACTAGTGATGACCATTGTCTTCTTGATAATATATCATCCATAAATTGAACTTTTTTTTAAATATATTATTAAATACATTTGTTGAGTTATTTTTATATGCAAGATAAATGAGACGCTCATGACGTTGTTAAATGGTCTAAAAACTTTGGTGTTATTCCTCCAAAAGAATCTCACGTTTTCTAGTATTTTTTTTTAACAAAGGTTTTCTATTTGTAATTGTCATCCGTTTGTTTGAGTTCTATTCAGGGGCGGACCATAAGAGAGACTGGGGAGGGGGCATGGTCCCCCAAAAAAAAAAAAATTATATATATAGATATACTCCATTAATTGCTGAAATTATAATTGAGAAAGTACTTGGATAAGTGGTGAGGTTTTTTATCACCTTTTAGAGCATTCCTCTTTAGATTGGACTTCAAATTGGAATCCTCTTCAAATTTAGAGGTTGTTTCTAACATATCATCTCCCACCCAGGAACTCCAAAAATCTATTCCTCAACCTCCAAAACACTATTCTTACATAATTTTATCTACACTAATTGATCAAAGTTAAGATTTGAGTTGTTTATTAAATAATATTAGATATGATTAAATAAAATTCAAGTAGATTAGTTAATCTGATTAAATATTATTTTATTAATTTTAATTTTCTTTTAAGTTAATTATTATTCATTTTAAGTTTTCTAATTTATTAATTTATCATCTAAACTAAAAACATACATTCAATTTAATAATTAAATATAAATTATAACTATTAAAAATATGTATATCAAAAATTCATGTTTTTATTATTAATTTAAAGAAAATAAAAATGATTAATAACATAAATGATGTAAAACTTATTAATAAAATAAAAAAATGGGAAATTTTGGAACACAAAATGTAATTAAAACAAGTGAATAGTGATTTGGAGAAGTCTCCAAATAATTATTCAAAACTCCATATTTGGAGTTTGCATTCTAGTCCCTACCCCAATTCTTCAAGTATGGAGGCGGGTCAGTTTGATCCTTGGAGAGGTTAAACGCTTTTTTGCATTTAATTTGATATTTTTTGAGTTTGTTGGGCATTATTGATAAGGTTCTTGGACATGGTGTAAGAGTATTGTGTTCAATTTTGTAAATGAACATTGTTTCTCTCTTTTTTATGAACATACAATTTCGTTTGAACTAATTAACCATAATGTTTTAAATATATGATAATTCTAGTATTGATTTTACAACTTTTCATCACTAATTATGTGTGTTTAAGTAATAATTCTATATTATAAATTATTGAAAAAACTTGAATCGTTCAATTTTGATATTTTTTATAGCATTATTTTCCATAAAAAAATGGATTTACTTCGTAAAAAAGTTATATGTTTTTTCAAATCTATTTTTATAGCGTTATTTTTCATACGAAATGGATTTACATCGTAAGAAATTTTTACGCTTTCTCAATTCCTCAATTTCTTCAACCATTTATTGAATGAACTGATTTTATTCACTTGACTAATACTCTTAAAAAGAAAATCGTCGATATGTCTTTTTCTTTTTCACATTTTGTTGGATAAAATTATAGGATTGTATTATCTTAAGTTAGTTCTTGTCATTTTATAAAAAAAATATATATATATAAGTTGCTTAAAAAAAATCTTCGCCCCTGCCGAAGATTTTTTTAGCTATGTCCCTACTCGGCCCCCCAAGAAATATGGTTTAGGTCTGCCTTTGATTCTATTGACTGTTGATTTATAGAAAAAAAAAAAATGTTTTCTTAATTTTAAACTTTATAATGTCCGCCATTATTTAATTTGCAACTTTAAAAGTTGACGGAATTGATCACTTGCTTGTCCACAAAATAAAAAATAAAGAAACGACTATATATTGAACAACCACAAGCCCGTATTTCTATATATTATAAGTAAACCACAAGCTCTTTTTTGACACGGTAGTTTTACCTAGTATTTATTCATTTACGGGTGCATTTCTGACATTTTGCAAGATATAAAAGGTTGATTTCACTTTTTACAATTAGCACTGATTCTTTTGAGTTTTTTATATTGATTTGATTGTTAGATGGTTTAAGTCGGGAAAACTCCGAACTTGGGAAAAAAGAGGACTTAGGAATTCTAGGCCCTGTTTGGAACCAATTTGATCCAGACACTTTTAGATTTTCACTAAGCCAAAATTGGGTTGGAACTATTTTCATTAAGTCCAATCACTGAAAATATCCAAAAATGCAAATTTTCATTTATGTCAGCCCAAGAGATGAGATAGGTCTGCCATGCAAAAGCCTACCTCTGAGTTATAGCTGCACTTCTCCACACAACTAACAAGTATTTGTCTCCCAAATTTTATGCATATACACATGCATATATATATACTTAAATAGAGTTTATGATTATACTAGTTTTTAATACTATAAAATAGTTAAATTTCACACAAATAGAAATTAACATACATTGAGTAGAAATAAAAACAACAAACGTAATTCAAATCTCACACAAACATTGCTAGGTCTAGGTCTAGCACAACTTATTTATCATCACTTCACTTGGCCAAAGCTCGAGCCAACTTATTCACACACATACACGCACCAACAATATTATCCAGACCACTTTATTTTGACGACATTATCAGAGCAATTAATAATGCATCAAAAAGTGTTTATGAACAAATAATTAACCGATTCATGCTTTCTGAAGATGATGATTCTCGATATCTTTAGTTATATCGATGAGGAAAGATAGTAGTGAAATTGGGTGTTCAACATCATCGTGGAGCGTCTCGTACTCTAAGGTCCATGTAACCAAATCAATGCCATCTTTCGCATCAATATGAAGGGTGATAAGAAAATCCTTATATAGTTTCATCAAATCTCCTTCAATTACCTTAAATTCGATACTCTTTTTCTCCTCGTCTATGGCTTGAATCAATTCCTTTGCAGTCTTCTCTTTACCCTCTGTACTTCCAACCATATCAAAATTGATATCATACCATATATACTAATTATTAACCAAGTGACTGCAGATTAATTTAAAACAACAAGAGTTTCTAATATTTATGGTCAAGAGTCAAGACATCATGTGCATGAATAATAATTATGAGAAAATTAAATTGATATTAAGACCTAATATAGTTAAACGGACTTACCATGAGTGTACCTCCAAAAGAGTTTGGAACCGACTTTTCCAAATTCACCCTCGTGCAAATCACAACTCTGAATGTTTTTAGGGGTCATGGTGGAAACATGGTGTGGTTTGTGAGTGAGGAGTTGATGGAACACATCTCCTCCTGCCCTGAACTCAATTGCAGCAACCAACTTTCCTGTTAACCCCATTATGAAATTTATTAATTAATTAATTAATTAATTATCTATTCAGTTGTGACTGTGAGATGCAGAGAAATGCTTCTATCTCCGCTTCCTTATATAGCTAGAATCCAAGGCTAATTGAGCTAGTTGTATTTTTCTTTTCTTTTTTTCCTTTTTCTTTATTGTTTGGTTGTAATCATTAATTATATTAATTATAGACATTTTTTTCACGAGAAAGTGCATGTACAAAAATCTAGTTAATTTCTAAAATTAATTTTATTATGTAATAAAATAAATCAAATTAACCCATTTTTTAGCCAGTTTCATTCATTTTTATCAGTTTAATTTTTCTTTTTATTGTTTTACCTATTTTTTTTTATCAGTTATATCTTATTTTCACTGGTTCTACACATTCTTTTCACTAATTTCACATTTTTTTCACCAATTTCACCTGAAATTTCATTGATTTCACATGTTTTCATCGGGTTCATCATTTTTTCACTAATTTGATCTGAATTTTCATCGATTTCATATTTATTTATCCATTTCAGGGGCACCTCTTTACGGGTTTCACCTGTTTTTTCACCAATTTTGCCAGTGTTCACATCGATTTCATGGATTTATTTTAACTTATCGAGTTCACAAAAATTAATCTATTTCACCCTTGTTCCACCAATTTCACATGTTTTCAAGTAATTTCATAAAATTCGAGGTTATACATGTCTTGATATTATTTTATTTTCTTTTTCCAAAACTATTGAATATTCTTTCTACTTTGTTATTCTAACCATTGTAAAACTACGTAACTAACTAAGTCATAAGTAGTTTTATTCTTTCATAGGTAAGATAAATTCGGTTATTTTTTATTTTTTTTAACATAATGATATATAAGAGAATTTTATTTTTATTTTTTGTACTGAGTGTCTATGACTTATATTGTACTAAATCTTTAAATTAAAATTTTCTTACTTAAATAAATATTGATAACAATATGATAATTTATATAGGCGAAGTATTTTTAAATTGGAGATCTAGGCGAAGTATTTTAAAAATCTTCATATTCTAGTTTTCCTATAGATAAAAAAGTCAATTCACTTAAACTTTCTTGTGACATATTTGATCGTAAATATGTCATTATCAATATCCTAATTAAAATATTAAGAAGAAAAAAATTAGGGTAATAAGAGATTGAAATTTAAATTCGATAAAGATAAATTTTGAAAGAGTAAAAGAATAATCAAATTAATTGAATTCAATAAAGAGAAATGAAAGAGGGTAATATCTAATTTAATTTGTTGGACAATGAGTTGGAGAAAAAGAAGACAGAATAGTTATTTAAGGGAAAAGCTAGCTAGCCAGGGGAAAATTTTTGTCCAATCCTGGCTTGGCCAAACCCATCCAACTACCAAGCAAGTGTATTGCACTTACTTTGTGATTGGTCACTCTCCTGAGAGTTATATCCAATCCCAGAGCAAGTGTATTACACTTGCCATATAGTTGCTTTGGGTTCGGTCAAACCCGGTCTGGGTAAGAATTTCTATCTCATAAACTCCAACTTTATCCAATTCCCTTCATCAATAAGCACATTACATTAGGTCTCATAAATTCATGACCCATTTCCACCACCATCTCCACCACCTCCACCGCCGTCTACGCCTCCACCTCTGCCTCATTCTTCTTCTCAACCTAATTCCTTTCTTTTACTTTGTAGTTTCTCATCCTTCAAGGCCGGTCCTAGGATTTCGGGGGGCCCTAGGCGAAACTAAAAGTCGAGGCCCCTATGTTCTAATATTTTTAGTTTAAAATTTACTTGTCATATTTTTTAGATGAAAAATTATCAGTTAAATCTTCGTATTCTATAATTTTCATCATGTTTATCAAATTTTCAAGCTGCTTTTTTAGATTCAGTCATTTTATTGTTCTTTTCCTTAGTTCACATTAAGATAAATATTTTCTATTATTTTAAAATAATGTAGTAAAAAATTTATTCAATGAATAATATAATAATATTATTATTATTTCAAATAATAATCAATAAATATAATAATAAAAACATACTACATGCATCAAGAAGAAATGATAGAACCTGACAAATAACAAGTCGAATGCCGACAAGCAACACTTTAAAAGGTTATAAAATGAATACCATCGAATAAAAAAGGAGTGAATAGCAAATTAACTCGATCACTGTGTTATTTTAAATAGGCAATTTAGTTCCCTGTGATAAATAAAAGGGCAAAATACCTTTCTGTGATATCCTAAATAGGCAACTTAACTCCCTGTGATAAGAAAAAGGACAAAATATCTCCATGTGTTTTTATAAAAGAAGCAAATCGCCTCCCTCTAAATTGCTTAGTAATTCATATCATATGGAGTTAAATTGCTCATTATTTCATTTCACAGGGAGATAAATTGCCTATTTTTATATCACAATGAGGTAAATTTCTCATTATTTCATTTTACAGGGAGTTAAATTGCCTATTTTTATTTCACAGGGAGGTAAATTGCCCATTAAACACATCACAAGGAGTTAAGTTGCAAAAAAACCCAATAATAAAACCCGTTTAAATGTTAGAACAAAGAACATACACTCACTTTTCAAATCGACCAAGTGACCTAGTAAAAAAATAAAGGAAAATATCAAATAATATTTACATTAATAAACTAATGCCATATACTCCTTCTGTTTTATATTAATTACTGTTTCATTTACCTGCCTGGTTCGATAAATTAATTGATAATACCGAAAATTAAGATTTACCATTGATCGGTATTTAAGCAGGAACCGATCGAAAATTTGATTCCAATTCAGTTCGATAGATAAACTGGATCATGCTCAACCCAACACATAACACCGAGAATTTATATATCGAGATGCACACAACCATTTGCAATCTTTAATGAATCTTTAATGAATCTTTAATGAATGAGTATTACGAAGGAGGTTTGCAATACTTTTGTTCTTATCCGCTCTTTAATTTAATTTGAGAAGAAAATTTGATATCATCTTGTGGAACAAAAAGTGCAAAGCTGAAATAGCCTTGTGGGACCAAAAGTGGCAACATGACCAACAATATTGCGAATGTTTTAATTATTGGAAGAAAAATACAATTTTATAAGGTGTGAGACCAAACATGCAAAACATTTTACATTGTTGGGACCAAAAGTGAAATTTAAAAAGTTTAAAACTAGAAGTGTTATTGTTGGTCTCGCTCATGGTACTTACAATTTAAAAAATATTGTGTATTAACATAACTCTTTGGGGTAAATTTACAGGTACCCACTCAGGTAAGACCTGTTTACAAAAATCCTCCTCACTTGTTGGATATTACGAAAATTGTCATCAAATTTATCATCGTCTGACAATTATCTCTTTATTTCTGAAAATTTCGATTTTGCCCCTAGAGACAAAGTTGAAACGTTTCATGAGTAAGAGATTAATTATAAGATGGTGATAATCATGAAAGAAATTTTTATAATACTCAATATGTGAAGGAGATTTTTGTAATTCAACCTTACCTCGGAGGGTATCCAATATTTACCCCCAACTCTTTGTTGTCACTTCTCAAAAAGAAAATCTCCTTATTGCGGAGAGGACTAACCTGAAGACAAAGCTTAGGCCTCAACGCTATGGATGTCTTGAAAAAAAATGTGGATAATTTTTTAATTTAATACTAGTATAGTTAATTATAAAAAAAAAAAAAAATGCACTAGTATAGTTCGCTCACTAATTGAGCATTCAATGATTAAAAAAAAAATTACTTTTATATGGATGTAATTACTTTTTATTTTCCAAATCTGAAAACCTAAATGTATGCGTTTAAATGGAAGTGTACATAGAAATGAGAAATTTCAACTTTACCCGCAATTTTGAAATAAAATTAATTTGTGTAAATAATTTGTGAGTGATTATTTTAATTAATTAGTATATGATAAAAATCAAAGTTTGGATTAGAGTTAATTTATCAACAATCTTTTCATTTCCAAATCCAAATTTGACTAGTTGATGGTGATATGATTAAGATAATAATATTGCTAATCTTTGTGCCCTATTGAGTTTGCAAATATATAGGAAAACCAAATTAAAATTCCTCAACTTACGGATAGGGCGTCACAAATATGAATCAAAATTTCGATACGTTTTCATCGAAAAATTTCTATTTTTGAGTTAATTGAAACAGAAATACATAGTACTTTCTACTTTTATAACGTATTTATTCAATTTATAATATATTCAAATATTTCTCGACATCTTCCAAAAAATTCACGAAAAACTATAATATTTAATTGATCTAAACATACCTAAAATCCTAAAGTTTAATCCATGGTCATGATAAGGACATTTTCCTAAATATATCAAGATATTGTTGGAGTTAAAAAGATAATGCTTAATATGTTGCAAAATAGTATAGTGTTGACTATTTGATAAAATGTTAATAAAATATTTTGCTGGCAGTTTGATTAGCCGACAATAATATGTGGTTTCAAAATCTGTTCGTAATAATGCAGAAATTATTTTCGTCTTTTACTATTAGTAAGATATGAAAGCTGCATTAATTAACTATTAACCATAATGTGATGAGGGTTGCAAAATAGTATATTGTTCACAAATTTCAAGTTTTTTTATTTTTTTTATATAATTCAATGACAAAATTCATCAATAATTTCTCTTTTTTATAGGTGATCATTATTAATATTTTTTTTTTATATGGTGTTTATTATAATTTGAATTATTGCGTTGATATCATGTTATCACACTTGTAATTTTGTTGCTATCATTCATTCTCAACTCAAATTTTGTAGGAAAAATAATTGATCATGAGATAAATATTTAGTTTATGGAAATAATCTTGAAAAAATGAATAATATATTTTTTTTAAATAGTTGATTACATACATTAAAATTAAAATTAATTTTATGAACAATCTTTCCATTTCCAAATCCAAATTTGATTAGTTGATGGTGATATGATTAAGACAATATTGCTAATCTTTGGGCCCTATTGACTTTGCAAATATGTAGGCAAACCAAATTAAAATTCCTCTAACTTACGGATAGGGCGTCACAAAAATGAATCAAAATTTTGATACGTTTTCATCGAAAAATTTCTGTTTTTGAGTTAATCAAAACAGAAATACATGGCACTTTCTACTTTTATAACGTATTTATTCAATTTATAAGTTTTTCAAATATTTCTCGACATCTTTCAAAATATTCGCAAAAATTTATAATATATAATTTATCGAAACATACCTACCAACCTAAAGTTTAATCCATCGTCATAAGGACATTTTCCTAAGTATATCAAGATTATGTTGGAGATAAAAAGATAATGCTTAATATGTTGCAAAATAGTATAGTGTTGACTATTATTTGATAAAATGTTAGGAAAATATTTTGCTGGCAGTATGATTAGCCGACAATCAGATGTGGTTTCAAAATCTGTTCGTAATAATGCAGCAATTATTTTCGTCTTTTACTATTACTAAGATATGAAAGCTGGCAGCAGATCCTCTATACCACATAAATGTACCACATTTGTGTATCATCATTATAAGATTGACACATGTCAAAACTAAATAGCATGCATTGCATACAATTATATTCTCCACCCTTTCTCCTTCTTATCTCCATTTTTGGTTTTAACATCTCTTTTTGTAAATAATAATACCGACTTTTATATATTTAGGCTGCAATTTAATGATATTATATTTTTGTGTATCATTATTTGTCTAAATAAAAATGGAGAATAAAGGCCATAATTATGGTTTTCACGGGAATTTTAAACCATTAATTCCATTTTTCATTTGGATCCCATTCTTTTTATTTTTGAGAAAAAAAGGTTTTCTACCATTCAAGCAAACTAAAGATATATTTCCTCAAAAAAAAAAAAAAATCAAACTAAAGATAGATTAATAATTCATTTCGATTAATTCAAATTTATGGAACTGACTACTCTTTTATGTATATAATATATTATTGCTTCACAAATTTACAACAAATATGATTTGATATTAGAGTCTCAATTTTTAAACTATATCATGTTTTCAAACTCACTAATTTTTGAAATATTATATTTATGACATATAAATTACAACTAAAATACACTTCATTGTTTCACTTACTATTCTCCTTTTTTTTTTTTGTTTTTCTGGATTGTTAAAACTTCTACTTGCTTCAAGGAAATATTAAAAGGCTACGTCATTTCTTTAAACAAAATTTTCTTTTAATTTCACATGAATCGAATGATCATTAAAAATTGATTTAAAATGGTTTTCAAGGCATTGTTTTTAAATATTATTATTAGACAAATAATGGTACACAAATATATAATATCATTAAATCGCAGCCTAAATATATAAAAGTCGGTATTATTATTTACAAAAAGAGATGTTAAAACCAAAAATGGAGATAAGAAAGAGAAAGGGTGGAGAATATAATCATATGCAATGCATGCTATTTAGTTTTGACATGTGTCAATTTTGTAATGATGGTACACAAATGTGGTACATTTCTGTAGTATAGAGGATCTGATGCAGGCTGCAGATCTTCTATACCACACAAATGTACCACATTTGTGTACCACCATTATAAAATTGACACATGTCAAAACTAAATAGCATGCATTGCATAGGATTATATTCTCCACCATTTCTCCTTCTTATCTCCATTTTTGGTTTTAACATCTTTTTTTGTAAATAATAATACCGACTTTTATATATTTAGGCTGCGAATTAATGACATTATATATTTGTGTACCATTATTTGTAAATAATAATACCGACTTTTAATGAATACCACCATTATAAAATTGACATATGTCAAAACTAAATAGCATGCATTGCATATGATTATATTCTCCGTCCTTTCTCCTTCTTATCTCCATTATATCCTATTATTTATATATTAATATTATTATCAAAATAATAATAATGTAAAAATAATTATTATATTATACGATATAATTATTTCTCAAAACCATATAAAGTTTCATCTCATAAACCCAAAAATTAAAAAAAAAAAAAAACTTAAATTTATCATAGCAAGTGACTGATAAATCCCTTTAATTAATATTTAATTCGGCCATAATCTATGACTAGTAAATATTTTTTCAAACTTACTCAAAATTAAAAGGTGCAAAAATAATAGTAAAGCTATCTTCATCAGCTCTCTTAAATTTCAGTCTCTTATCTTAAAATATAATTAATGAACAATATTATACACTTTCATTTTTTACTCTACATTCCAACAACTAGTTATATTTTAAGAGATTACTTTTTAATAATCATACCATTTCACTCCAATAGCTAGTTTATATTTTAAAAAATAATTTTAATTATTATTTTGTATAAATAATAATGATATATTTATAATACTAATTGATTTTATTTCAAAATAAAAAAATAGTTTTTTAAAGTATAATTCAGATTTTTGAGTTGTTATTTCGCTAATTTCATTAAAAGTCGGTATTATTATTTACAAATAATGGTACACAAATATATAATGTCATTAATTCGCAGCCTAAATATATAAAAGTCGGTATTATTATTTACAAAAAAAGATGTTAAAACCAAAAATGGAGATAAGAAGAAGAAAGGGTGGAGAATATAATCCTATGCAATGCATGTTATTTAGTTTTGACATGTGTCAATTTTATAATGGTGGTACACAAATGTGGTACATTTGTGTGGTATGGAGGATCTGCTGCCGGGTGAATATATATTTATTTCATAATTTCATTCATATCAATCAAGATTGGGTAGTTGAGACTTTTACACCCACAACATCTTAGTCCTCACATCGTGATTCACGCGAAATTAATTTTGCGTGCAATTTTTTTAAGTTATAATTAATTAATTTAATTATTTTTTGTTATTGCTATTGATATTTAAGATTCGATTTTCTATCAACATGGTTGAAAACTAAATCATGCTTATCGATACTCGATTCGAGCTCGTACAATAAAAGTTCGTTTGAGTCCGGTTCGTCACACTAATCAAACAAGCTTGAATATCATTTTTTGTTCGAAAACTTTTAAAGTTTGTCTTAAGCTTGACTCGATAAGCTAAAAATTGATAAAATACATGTAAAATATCAAGCTATTCGATGCCCAAGTGCCCAACTCTATAAAATTCCAACTAAACTTGAACATTATGTCGTTCTCTATTAGACTTGTGAAATTTTTATTCTGTCAATTCACTTGTATTTTTAGAAATCTTGCACTCTCTCCTTACTTCGTTAATTTTCTAACGTCGTTAAATTTTAATTGAAATACCTAAACTGCCCCTAGATTTAAAAATATTTGATATGTAACAAGAAAATTTTCTGCTAAAATAAATAAGTAATGTACAAGAAAATTTTATGCAAAACTAAATTTATTTATAATCCAAATCATTAGTTTGTTCATCAACCATTCAAAGTTTTAAATTTATTTTGCATCATGACATATTTTTTTCCATTTGAAATCATTCTATTAATTATCTTTCACCTTTTTAATAATGATTACATAGTTAGGAAAACAACAAAACAATTATGGTTTCAAGTTCAATCATTATCAGGTTAAATTAATTAATAAACAATTGTGCTCCTAAATAAATTCAAATGATATTGTTTACCTGATTTTATCTGATGAGAGCTATTTTACATTATAAAGAACGATCGCTAACTTTAATAAAGTGAGTTCGTTCAGACCTTACAAATAGATATGGAGCACGGTCAAAGAAAGTAGGTCAACCCGTCCTGAAATACGTATCTCGGCGACCTGGCTCGAGAATCCGAATGTTTGTGGGAGAACATGTATATAATTTTAATATGATTATGTTACCTTATGAAGTTAGGACTTTTAGGATCTATATAAGAACAGCTCTAACGTTGTATTAGGGTTACGCTGATTATGACATACGCTTATACACTTTATGCCTACATTGTTATCTCCATATATTTACGATCAATAATATAGCTTTTGCTCTTACATAATTCATCTTGTTGTTTTATACTTTATCGTCGTTGCAACTTATTCTTCTTGTGTAATACCATTCGGAGTAAAGTAGCTAAGCCCTTAATCTAATTGGATCATAATTGTTCATGTTATGTAATTATTGATATTACCGCGGTCTAACCAAATTGGGTAAAATCATTATCAGATTTGATTCCTAAAAACTGCATTTAAGATATGTCCAAAAAAATAATTAAAATAGAAGGGAGTTCTTTTTGTAAATATGAATCCCCTTTTCTAACAATTTTTTGTAAGAACAGAAAAATAACTTGCCAAAATAATAATTAGTTGGCCAATACATTTACTTCCGGATACCTATATGACAAAAAAAATGAGGTTTTCAATGAAGAATAAGTAAGATTTTTTTTTTCAAGAAAAAAAGTATCAAGCAATATTACATAATGGACTATCAAACTAGTTTTTTTATAGTTTTAATTTAAAATGAAATTGTACAGAGAAACATGATAAGTTAATTTATCACTAATTTCATTTGAAGTACAAATAATTACTATTTTCAAGAATACTTTTGGTATGATTTGATTCGAAGTTTAACCTAAAATCTCATATGAAATCTTATTTCCTGATGACATTTACATAGCTTGATTAGGCCCGGCCCAATTAGTGCACAACTTATTTTGGAGTAGTATGCTTTAGCCCAGACCTAAACGTGGGAGGAACAAGCTCAGGCTTAGACTATTTAGTGGGCTGGGGTAAGCAAGCCCTACCTGGCCTAACATGGTTTAACCCAACCAATTTGAAATCTTTTCCATTCTACTTTTTAATTTTTTTATAAATAAAACTGGTTTTACATTATAAGTCATCTCTTAGTCGTTCGGACATAATAATAATAATAATAATAATAATAATAATAATTGTAATATCATTCCACTTTAATCCTAAATCTTATATTATAAGTGTACCTGGGTCCATAATGGTATCAGAGCCATGGAGGTAGAAGATATATAGTGATTATATGGATTAACACATGATTAAAATATTGTGGAAATGAATATTTTCCGTAAAAATGAAAATATTAAAAATAGTTTGAAGCAGGAATATGATATTCCTCAGAATCTCGATTTACTTAAAAAGTGGACTATTCCCAGAATTGAACCAAGAACCATTTATAAAATGGGTACTTTTGAAAGAATTGGACTTAAACAGATTGTTAAGACTACAGAAGAATCTATATCTCTTGATAATGATGAATTAACCATTAGATTATTAAATGAAAATGATATTTTACCTTACAAATATACTCATAAATTTATCCATATAGGATTAGTTCAAATTGCATTTAAGCCATTAACTTTGGTAGGATTACCAGAAAGTTTTGTTGCAGCACTACGTGATGGTAGAAATCTAAATTGGAAAAAATCATTGATGGGAATAATACAATCTAGTTTGGCACATGGACCAGTTTATTTTAATGTTTATCCTAATTTACAGTTATCTTTAACTGATATTAATTTGTTAGATGCTTTAACTTTAAATGTTAAAACTCATGGTTATGACTATGAGCATGGAACAGAAGTTATGTGTGTTTGTTATAGAGTTTATTTTAAACCTCTTTATACTTTAAATCCAAATTGTAGGATAATGGATAAGAAGATGAATGAAACTATAATAATTGAAACCAATCTTGGGAAATCTAATATAACCACTAGAAGAACAATTAAGTGAGATGAAATTCCCTTTCCTGATACTTGGAAAATAACAAATGCTGTTAAACCCAAACCTCAAATATGTAATGAATTTTCTACTATATTTTAATCTCAAACAGGGGATATTTCTATAAAAATGATAGAAAATAATACTAGAAATAATATTTCTAGAAGCTCTTCAGTCAGGTCTTATATATCACCTTTAGATGATTTAGTCATACCTACTAGAACTTCAACCTCATATGATTATGAGAAATTCCCTGCTAGAAATTCTACATCCCAATTTAGAGAAAATACAGATTATAATAAAGTTGAGAAAATTCTTCTCAACAAAGATAATATAGGAAAAGGCATTTATAAAAATACTGAAGAAGATAATTCAGCAGCTTCAATAAGGAATATAGGAGAGGCAGATATAACTCCCTCAGAAGCAAACTTTGATGATATTTAATGGATAGTACACCAAAAATTGATTTTAGTCCTGGTTCCCAGGCAAGACAGTTGATTAAAACAGAATTTAACCTTCCGAAATGGAAATTATTTAGAGAATGGTTTTTCAAGAATATTTCAAAAGAAGACCAAACTTATTTCCAAAATGAATTTTATAAATTCACATCTTTACAAAATAAAATTATCCATTTTGTTCCTTGGTTTGTTATGACATATCTAGAAAATCATATTTCAGTTTTAGAAAGAACTTATAAATTATCTAATGGAGATGTTTTAAGAAGTGTTTTCCCTCCTCAGAGTTCTTTTACTGTTGGTAATGATCATAAAACAATAAATTTTACAGCTTTTTCTAAATTATTAGAAAATGATGCTTTACAAATAACAACCAGTAATATAAACAGTATATTACAACAAAATAATTATACAAATTTGTATCTTAATATCCTAGGAGATCAAATCAAAGAATTACATAATAGAGTAGAAGAAATCTTCTCGGTGATAAAAAATATAAAACCTATGATAGATTTGGATGATAAGCCTATAAATGGAATTGTTTCTACTTCTCATCTTCAGCCACCACCTGAAATAACAGATTTCAAACTAAAATCACATAAAGAACTAGAAAAATTTCTAGAAGAAAATTTTAAAGGATTAAAATTAAATACCTTAAATTATGAATTTACTGAAGGAATTAGTAAAGATAACTATAAAGAAAAAATCAATGAAGAGATAAATAAAATTGAAAAATTTGCTGATAGGCCTACATAAAGATTATATTACTATAGGAGACCTTCACCTATGGATACCTTACATGAAGAACAAGAGTATACTGTTAATAACAGTTATAATGGGAAAAATATTTATGAATGGAACTTAGATGGTTATACTGAAAAACAGATCTATACCTGAGCTCATAGAATGCTTATGTATAGCACTAATTGTAAAAGTAATAATAACAGTGATAGTATTGTTGCTAAAATGATTGTTGCTGGATTTACTGGCCAATTAAAAGGCTGGTGGGATAATTATTTAACAGAAAGAAGTAAATTAGATTTTTACAGAACTGTTAAACAAGAGGATGGTCAAAACGTTGAAAATGCTGTTTATACACTTATAGTGACTATTTTAGAACACTTTACTGGAAGAATTTCCGATAATAGTGAAAATATAAGAACTATGTTACAAAATCTAAGATGTAAAACTCTTACAGATTTTAGGTGGTATAAGGATACTTTCTTAAGTAGAGTCATGGAATTACCAGAGTGTAATAACTCTCATTGGAAATCAAAATTTATTGATGGATTGCCTAACTTATTTGCTTAAAGAGTTAGAAAAAATCTTAGAAAAGATAGAATTAATATACCCTATGAAGATTATACTTATGGTAAGCTAATTGGTACTTGTATTCAAGAAGGATTAGCTCTATGTAATGAAATAAAATCAAGCCAACAAATTAAAAGACAAAACTTAAATGAAAAAAGTCAATTAGGACAGTTTTGTAATCAATTTGGCATGGATATTCCAATCACTTCAAGAAAAGGAAAGAATTATAAGTCTAATTCTGGAACTGATAATATTTATCACCATAAGAAAAGAAGACATCTTTCTAAAAAGAAAATAGAACAAAAGAATAAAAAGAAAGATGAAAGAGCTTCAAATAAGAAGAAGATTGTTTGTTATAAGTGTGGTAGAATAGGCCATTACGCTAATAGGTGTAAAATGAAGAAAAAGATTAATGAATTAAAGATTGATGAATCTATGAAAGAAAATCTAGAAAAATTACTTATAAATTCTGATTCAGAACCTGAAGAATCTCAGGATAGTGATAATAATTCTAGTAATAATTCTTCAGAAGAAATTGACATGTTAGAAGAAGAAGAGATAGCTTCTCAGGATTTTAGCTATTGTTGTGATTCTTGTGCCCAAAGAGGTATTTGTGAAATTCATGGAGAAAAAGAGGATTATTATAAAGTCCTTTCTCAATTTAAAAATATGCACTTAAATGTTTTAACTTCGGGAAATATGTTAGAATTCCTAAAACAAATTAAAGATCCTGAATTAAGATTAAAACTGATTGATCAAATGCAAGTTGAAGATATTCCTTCAAGTAGTAGAAGTTCTGATAGAATCCCAACACCTATTCCTATAAGTTCGACAGAACCTTATACTATGAATAAAGTTTATCAACTTTTAAAAGAAAGACAGAATATAGAAATACCTACTTCTGTTAATGATCTCAATAGAGAGATAAAGAATTTAAAAATAGAAATTTCAAATTTAAAGAATAATAACCAAAAACTAGAAGAAAGAATTACTTGCCTAGAAATGGTTAAACATATAGGTACTCATGTGGAATATGGTCATAATGAGTTTGATGAAAATATTATCCAAGATAATTTCTTGTCTAACCTTAATATGGTGATTTCGCAAAAATGGTTTATAAAAATCACGTTACTTATAGATAATCATTTTAGAAAAGAAATTATAGCTCTAGTTGATAGTGGAGCAGATATGAATGTTATACAAGAAGGGATAATTCCCACTAGATATTTTCATAAAACTACATATTCTCTTAGTCATGCTGGAGGAGAAAAATTAGATATAAAATTTAAAATTCCTTTGGCATATATTTGCAAAGATAAAGTTTGCATTCCTACAAGTTTTTTACTTGTTAAAAACATTACTAATCAAGTTATTCTTGGTACACCTTTTATTGATCAGATTTATCCATTAACCAGAGTTGATAACTCAGGGATTACAGGAACTTTTGAAGGAAAAGAAATAACTTTTAAATTTATTACCAGGCCGTTTCCTAAATTATTACATGAATTGAAAGATTTGTTAGATCATAAGGTTTCTCATTTAAATTATTTAAAGCAAGAAGTTAGTATTCTTACTCTTGAAGAGAAACTTCAAGGTCATACTTTACAAGAAAAAATAAAATTAATTTATAATAAATTATCTTTAGAAATTTGTAATGATCATCCTAATGCTTTTTGGGAAAGAAAAAGACATATTGTTGAGCTTCCATATGAAGAAGATTTTGATGAAAAGAAAATTCCGACTAAGGCTAGACCTTGTCAAATGAATTCTGAATATTTAGAATTATGCAAAAAAGAAATAGAATCTCTTTTACATAAAGGTTTAATAAAACCATCTAATTCACCTTCGTCATGTACCGCTTTCTATGTTAATAAACATAGTGAACAAGAAAGAGGAGCCCCTAGGCTAGTTATAAATTATAAACCTTTAAATAAAGTCCTAAAATGGATTAGGCATCCCATACCTAATAAGAAAGACCTCTTATATAGGTTATATGATGCAATTATATTTTCTAAATTTGACTTAAAGTCAGGATATTGGCAAATTCAAATAAGTGAGAAAGACCAATATAAAACTGCTTTTAATGTTCCTTTTGGACATTATGAATGGAAAGTTATGCCTTTTGGATTGAAAAATGCCCCTTCTGAATTTCAGAAAATTATGAATGATATTTTCATACATTATAGTGATTTTATAATTGTGTATATTGATGATATTTTAGTATTTTCAAAAACTATCGAAAATCATTTTAAACATTTAGAAATATTTAAAAAGGTTGTCATTCAACATGGTTTGGTTATTTCTAAACCATAAATGTCTATTTTTCAAACTAATATTAGATTTCTTGGTCATAATATTGTAAAAGGAAAGATAATTCCTATTAATAGAAGTATAGAATTTGCTTCTAAATTTCCTGATGTTATAACTGATAAAACTCAACTCCAAAGATTTCTTGGAAGTTTAAATTATATTTCGTCTTATTATAAGGACTTAGCTACTGAAGCAGCTGTTTTATATGATAGGCTTAAAAAGTCTCCTACTCCTTGGACAGATATACATACTAATGCTGTCAAATTAATTGAGAGTAAAGTGAAATCACTTCCTTGTTTAATGCTTGCTAATCCTACTTGGGAAAAGATTATTGAGACGGATGCCTCTGATATAGGTTTTGGAGGAGTTCTAAAGCAAATATGCCCTAATACAAAACAAATATTTTTAGTAAGGTTTCATTCTGGAAAATGGAATAATAGCCAGAAAAATTATGCTACTATTGCTAAAGAAATTTTTGCTATTCTTAAATGCGTTTTGAAATTTCAAGATGATTTATATAATCAAAAGTTTAAATTTTTTACTGATTGCAAATCTGCAAAATATATGTTTAATAAAGATTTTAAACATGATGTTTCCAAACAAATGTTTGCAAGATGGCAGGCTCATTTAGCCCCTTTTGATTTTGAAATATATTATAAAAAGGGAGAAGATAATCATCTTCCTGATTTCTTAACTCGTGAATATTTACAGGAAATATAATGACAGATCCAACAGAAGAGGATTATCCTACTGATAGTGGAGAACCGGTTTATCTTAGAGATGAACTTATTTGCCAAGGACATCCTTGTCTTAATACTCTTAATAAGAGTGATTTTAAAACAAATAAAAAAACCATAAGGATTATTAAGAAAGTGATAGAAGATTATGAGAAAAGCATAATTAATGCAAAAACTAACCGTACTGTAAGTAAAGAAGGTAAATTACAGTATATACAGTTTTATGAACATATGATACAGTACTGTCAGCATAAATTGCTGAGATTTCAAGGATTTTATAAATGAATGATCCTCATATGAGTAATTCTGAAAGAATTAAAATTAAGAGGTTTGTTTCTTATTTAAGGAACAAGATTGATATTTGTAAGGAAAATATATCCTTTATTGAAAAGCATCCTCATCTTTTCGGTGGCGATCATATTGCAGATAAAGAGAAATATGATAATGATATTATCTGGTACCAGCACAAATTGCTGAGATCTAATAATTTTTATAAATGATTTTACAGGTTATGATACCTCGTGACTATTCATTTCGAGGAAGACCTCAAAATTATAGAGGTCGAGGAGGTAGGGGGAACATAATCTCCCAGATTCATGGCAAGAAATTGGTAGCAGAAAATATTTATGGAGTGGGTGAATCATCCACATCATCAAAGGGAAATTCCCAAACATTTGCAAATATTTTGCAAGAAAATGAATATGATGATAGCATAAACTATGCTGAAAATAATAAAAAATAAGTCATACTTCATTTGGAATATTCCGACTTAAAATGGCAAGAGGATCCATGGTTCTTAATGAACAGGTATATCGATAATATTCAATTCACTGCTACATCATACAAGCAGAGAAATTTTTATGAAAATTTGCTCAAAGCAACAGAAAGCTGTGAAATTACTCACTTTGCTTCTAATGATCAGAAAAGTTATACTTTTAGTAAAATCATTGTGAAAAAGATTTTTTCATACCAGGAATGGGGATTATCCACATTCAAAGAGAAAGATTATATCTTCTCTGAGAAAAATATTTCTATTAAATTCAATTATTGGGATTATATCTCAGCCTTTGATAAGGTACTATATTACCAAAATAATAAAAAGAAGCATACTTGGTTTATCAAGATTTGTGGAGAGGTTTATAAATCTCCAATACCAAATTGGTTTGTAAATTGGTGGTCATACCACGGTCCTTCTTATGAAATACTTCCAGAAAAATGGAAATGTTTATATTATGAATGGATAGATTTATCCCCCCAAATATCCAAGTTAATAAACTCTCACAAGGCAGATGAGCTTATAGCTTCTATGCATTTTTTCATAAAATTTTCTATTCCATGGATATCCAAATGGATCCCAATTGTTGGATACACAGAACATCATACCCCTTGTTTATACCGGACAACTTTCTCAAAATTTTGGGAAAAGATGAACAAAATTGATCCCACCTCTAGAAAATTATTCGGAGCTGAAACTGAAGAATTAATTCAGAACAAACTTTTGTTATATAAGACAAAGGACAAGAATGATAGTCCTAGCCCATTTCAGGCTATATCTGGTAAATTAAAAATGAAAAAACAAGATTTGTCTAAAGAAGACATTATTAAAGCCTATATGGCAGAAATGAAGAAAGATCTAAAGAAAAATTTCAAGGAATTTCTAGAAGAAGATTCTAAATCATCTAAATCAGACACATCAATGGCGTCTTCTAAATTAGCAGGAGAAGCCCAATATCCTTATGAGGAGGAAAATGATCCGTTTAATGCTTATGATCTAGATGAAATATTTCACGATATCAGATCAGAAAAATGAATGTCGGCAGAAGAATCCAAAGCAGACAAACTACTATTGAAAAACAGGATAAAGGGAATCTCAACTACAAAGAAGTTATACTTTTCCAGAGTCCACTAAAGGAAATTCTCCAATAATTTACTTTAAGAGAATTCTACAGTCTTAATTAAATTGAAGAATAGCTTCAAGTCCGAAGAATTTTGGCTATAAACAGAGGACATCATCAGTCCAGGAGGGACATCTTTCCAGTACCAACTCTACTACTACTATTACTCCTTCTGTAATATATTCAGTTTTTAATATTTCCGCTTTGTAATATATATCTTGTAAAATATTTGAAGAAATAAATAAAAGCTTGGTTTGAAGTTCTCTCTGAGGTATCTTTCTTACTTTTCTGTTTTCAATATTTATATTTGTGTGTTATATTTAGCCTAATGATAGGCTAAATACTCTTTAATCATGTGTTGAACCATATATAGCTATATATCAGAAACCCCATGTGTTTAAGTATTATTTTGAACATGGGTCATGAGTAAAATAAGAAATTAGGATTATGGTCAAGAACATATTTCTGGCAAGAATAATCTTATGGATTCATTAGTAAATATCCTTGCCCCCTCTTTGCCATGTAAAGGCGTTTTCTTGGGCTTTTGATATTGAACATGAGTTTATTAAGATTATTATTTGACGGATTTATATTCTTGTAATATCATTCCACTTTAATCCTAAATCTTATATTATAAGTGTACCTGGGTCCAGAATGGTATCAGAGCCATGGAGGTAGAAGATATATAGTGATTATATGGATTAACACATGATTACAATCATAATAATAATATTAATAGTAATAGTAAATATTAATAATAAAATTAATAATAATAATAGTAATAATAATAATAATAATAAAATCAAAATCACTTATATATATCAAGTTACACTCGAGTTTGAATCATATTAAAGTTTATTTTTGAATTTTCATCGATTTCACATTTATTAATCAATTTCAGGGGCACTTTCTTACGGGTTTCACCCATTTTTTCACCAATTTCACCCCGAATTTTCATTGATTTCAAATTATTTCAACGATTTCATGGATTTATTTTATCGGTTTCACAAAAATTCATCTATTTCATCCTTTCCCACCGATTTCACATGTTTTTTAAGAAAATGATTCCATAAAATTCGAGATTATGCATGTCTTGATATTATTGAATTTTTTTTCCAAAACTATTGAACTTTCTTTCTATTTTATTATTCTAGCCAAAGTAAAATTACGTACCTAACTAAGACACAAGTATTTTTTTAGTCTATCACGTTTGCAGCACAAAAAGGCTGCCATATTGTTGAAAAATATTATGTCGACTGTTTTTATATGGGAAAGTTGTTAATTTAGTTCTAATTATGTAAATAATGGATGATGTTTATTTCCTTTCTAAAAAGACATTAAAATAAATCCAAAATTATTCAATAGAAAGGATTATTCACGTTTTTTAAAAAATTAGAGAGAACGAAAGAAAGGAGATAATATTTTGTGCATGTGTCGTATTTTATTCACCTGCCTCGTAATTTATAGACATATTACAAATTACATATATACATCAATATAAAAGGTAAATATTAAATGCTAGAGTTCGAATAAATATAAACCTTAGGAACTAACTAAACATTGGATGTACACTAGCTAATTAAATATTTGAAAATGTAGAAAAATTAAATGCTAGAGTACAAATAAATATAATCAGAAAAATTTTATTTTTGATCATCTAAAGTGAATGCGTTTCAAAGTTGGTAATTTATTGTGGTACATCGATAATATAAGTCCTTTATTCTGTCACCATCATCAATTTCATTCTTATTTGACCGAAAAGTTAAAATTTTTCCCGAAAATCATCAATGAATTTTGACCTATTTATTTATTTTTATGAAAAAAGGTATCTTCGATTTATGGAGGGGAACTTTAACCGTTTCTCATCAAAATTTGAAGTTATACCTATCAAGTGACTTGAACTTGCAAATTTTGTGGTCAGAATCTGAAATCTAGAATTTTTAAATGCCACTCGACATATTAATATTGATGGTTAAAATTAAAATTTTCGGTCAAATAAGATATAAATTGATGATTTTCGGTGATAATTAAAAAAATTCGACAAGAAGAACTGAAATTGATGACGGCGACACAATAAAGGACTTATATTGTTGAGGTACAACAATAAATGATCAATTTTGAATACAACAACTTTAAAGGGCCAAAAATAAAATTTGACCACATATAAACATTAGGAACATATGTACACTAGTTAAATATTTGAAAACCCAACTTAAGAAGTAGTCGCCGAAGAAAACCCAACTTAAGAAGTAGTTGCCGAAGAGTTTAAACTTCAAATAGTTGTTGAAAAGATCTGCAAATTCATAGTTAGAATATTCTTTTCTCGAACAAATGATGTTTTTGCGTTTGTCAAAGACTGGAATTTTGACATTATGAACAACATTCTGGCTAGCACAACAAATTTAAATGACGGAATATGAAAATCATTTGCGATAATAAAGGATACGAAAAATGAACAATTCAATGTGTTGTGATTTTAAAAGTGTTTGACCCTCAATCAAAATAATAAGCACTTCTAAAATTTTATTGTGATTTTTAAAGTGTTTAATTTGACCTTAATGTCACTTTTGAGTTCTCCAGAAGCTAAAAATTAACTTATTTAAAAAGCTCCTATAATTAATTTTTATTATAATTAATTATTGTTAAAATCTATTTTATTAAAATTAATTCTCCTATAATTATTTTTCGAACCTCTATGACAAATAAGACAATATTGCTAATCTTTCAGCCCTATTTACTTTACTAAATATATTGGCAAATCATATCATAACAAATCAAAATTCCTCACCCACCAAAACAAAATCAACTTACAGGGCTGTCGTAAAGACATTTTCCTTGATATATCTAAATTATGTTGGAGTTAAAACTTAAAAAGATCGAATTTTTTTCAAAATGGCTTTCAGGCGAAAATATTTTCACATTCAAACTATTTTTCTGAATGTGCTTTTTATTAAAAATCGTAGTTGACACTTGCGAATTTTGATTATTTTTGAAATTTTGTAAAATAAAAAAAAAAATAAACAAAAATTGCAGTTGCTAACTGCAATTTCTATTAATTATTAAAAATATTGATTAACAAAAAATTAATTAATCACCGGAAAATCGCAGTTGTTAACTACTATTTATCATTTGAATTTATTTACTTGGCCTCGTTTATGTGGTGCAAAATTTCTCGTCTACTATTCTTTGTATGCACCAAGGAAGGATGGATACCCATGGCAATAATAGAGGTTGTCTCCCTTTGTAAAAAGACTCTTCTACCCCTTCCAGTATTAGTAAAATGGCCAGACAATCAGAACTCGTTTCCCTTCAGTTTCTAACCATTTAATTACTTGTGATATAGAAACTTGTTTTGGTTGTACCAAAAAAAAGGAAAAACAAACTGCTTTGGTGACCGAGATTTCACTTGACAATAAGTCCTTATCAGAGGTAATATCATCATCGATTTCCGAGCTCGTTAATCTCACTTCTTTAGTGTTACCATCAAACTTCATATCTGAAAGTTTTTAATGTCTCATACTTGGGACTGTCAATCGGGCTTTGTGAGTCGAGCTTTAAATAGCTCAAACTCAAATACTGACGGGCTTCATAGTTATAGGTTCAAACTCGGTCCATGTAATTTTTCGGATTTCTGGTCTAAATCGGACTTATATTAGGTTTGTTAATATAGGTAAAAATAGTTTGACATATAAAATATTTAGATTACTGAAACACATATTAATAGACTACTATTACTTAATACACGAGAATATATCATTAAATAATATTTTAACTGAAAGATTGAGTTATTTGCTTACATTTTTTTAATATAAGTTTGAGTTTTTGCCTTGAGTACGTAATTGATATACAAACATACATGTGAGTTGACTACTTATAAATCCAAACTACGATTATTAATTCTTATTAAAGATTGAGTTATTTGCCTACTTATAAATCCAAAGTACGATTTTTAATAAGGATCGCAGTTGTTAACTGCTATTTCAGCAAAAGACATATTTTATTAGTTTATTAATAAATGTAATGGAAGAATTGGAGGAGTTAAAAACTACATATTTAATACCTTTAAATGTTAAGGGTAAAATAGAAAATAAATTAGTATAATAGATGTAAGATGCATTAATTATTAACACACAAAGTGATGCAGGTGAATACATTTATTTCTATTCGTATCATTCAAGATTAGGAAGTTGAGATTTTCACACCCAGTATATCCTGATTTACGATATAATTTGTTCAATTATTTTTGATAATTTGCGATATAAGTAATATCTTACATTCGACTTTTGTTTTTCTTCTTTTGTTTACAAAACACTATTATAAGTGGATTTAAAAACAAGGCCGACCCTAGACATTTGGGGGCTCTGGGCGAATTTCAAATTTGGGATCCCTTTATTATAAAATAAAATATTTCAATTTACTTTTTAAATGCAAAATACTAATTAAATATTGACATTTTATTTTTTAGATAGATAATTAAATAACAAATCCACTTAATTTTTAAAAGATTCAATCGTGATTTTTTTTAAATTTTAATTTTGAAAATATTTTAGCTGAAGCAACTTTTACAAGTATATATACATCCTTAGATTTATTTCATTCTTTTACGAATTTTATAATTGATTGCTTGGCTTTAATTCATTTCGTTACATTCTTAACTCTATGAATTATATATCATCATGTATAGAAAAAGTTATTCATCATATATAAATCTAAAACAAAACAAAGATACATACATATATAAATAGGGATGGAGCTAGTCCAATTTTATATGGGCCCAATACTTTTTTTTTTTTTGCAATGTACTAAAGTAAAGAAAGTAATAAGAGAAAAATCGTATTATAAAGAAAAAAATCATATTATTTTTATAATTATTAAGAAATAAAAATGTACGTATTAAGAAAGAAATTGACAAAAAGAAAGGGATTAAATAAATAATTATTATCAAAAGAAAAGAAAAAAGATGAATAATTATTAAAACAGACCGGTAATCGAAATAATTTTTAATATTTTTAATAACTTATCAAGTCTAGTTTTTCTACATTTATGTGTTTTTAATATTGATATTTTGTCAAATTATAGTCGACATAATTTTTTGTCTATTAAACTATGAATTGCATTTTAGATACATATATAGACCGGTAGATCAATGAAATAGCAAAATAAATAATTATGATATGAAAGAACTACCTTTTACTAGTATACTAATTAAATATGTGTGACTGCAACTCAATATTTGTTCGTAATAAGAACATTGTTGATGGGACCGTAACTATAGGCATTTGATATATTTTGCTTAGGGGTGGTAAATAGGCGGGTCGGATTGGAACGTGTCGGATTATTAATGGGTTTGTGGTAATGTGTTGGGTCTGGGTTGGGTTAGCCCTTTAATCTTATATATAAGAAATATAAGAAAATAAAAATATAAGAAATATATTACGTAAAAATAAATATAAAAAAATATTTCGAGAGTCAACACCAATATTTTATTAATCAAAAGTGATAATCGATACCACACGCTAGCACGGAATTTCCTTCAATTGCACCTATTTAATCTTATTGGTAATTGATTATTCAATATTTAATTCATACAATAATTTAGTGGAAGAGCCCTAAACCCTAAACTGGAGAAAAGAGAATGACCGGGCTAATGATGACCATTGTCTTCTGATAATTGATCAAAGTTAAGATTTCAGTTGTTTATAATGATTAAATAAAATTCAAGTAGATTAATCTGATTAAATTATTTTATTTAATTTTAATTTTCTTTTATGTTAATTATTATTTTTTATGTTTTCTAATTAATTATTTTAAAATCTAAACTAAAAACATACATTTTCAATTTAATAATTAAATATAAATTATAACCTATTAAAAATATGTATATCAAACATTCATGTTTTTATTATTAATTCAAAGAAAGTAAAAATGATTAATAACATAAATGATGTAAAAGTAATCAATAAAATAACAAACAAAAAAAAAGGAATATTTTGGAACACAAATATAATTAAAACAAGTGAATAGTGATTTGGAGAAGTCTCCAAATCACTATTCAAAACTCCAAATTTGGAGTTTTAATTCTAGTCCCTCCTCCAATTCATCAAACATGGAGGCGGGTGGGACTTAGGAGATATAATTCCGCCTCAAAATATCCAAATTTGGAGATATAGAGGTGGACGAGAGATGCTCTTAGAAGGTCCTGAGTTTGATCATTGGAGAGGTTAAAAGCTTTATTTCCTTCTTTTCATTAAAATCATCTTGCGTTTTTGCATTTAATTTGATATTTTTTGAAATGTTAACACATGAGTTTGTTGGGCATTATTGGTAAGGTTTTTGGACATGGTGTAGGAGTCTTGTGTTCAATTTTGTAAATGAACTTTGTTTCTCTCTTTTTTCATGAACATACAATTTCCTTCGAACTAATTAACCCATAATGTTCTAAATATATGATAACTCTAATATTGATTTTACAACTTTTCATCACTAATTATGTGTTTTTAAATAATAAATCTACATTATAAATAATTGAAAAAACTTGAATCGTTCAATTTTGATATTTTATTATAAATAATTGAAAAAACTTGAGTCGTTCAATTTTGATATTTTATTATAACACTAATTTCCATACAAAATGGATTTACTTCGAAAAAAAATTATTTGTTTTCTCAATATCATTTTTATATCAGTATTTTCCATACAAATTGGATTTACATGGTAAGAAAATTTTACGATTTCTTAATTCCTCAATTTCTTGAACTACTTGTTGTATGAACCGATTTAATTCACTTGACTAATACTCTTAAAAAAAATTTCTTTTTTTTTTTTAACCTTTTGTTGGATAAAATTATAGGATTGTATTATCTTAAAGTTGCTGAAGATGTTTCTAGCTATGTCCCTTCTCGGTCTCCCAAAGAAATATGGTCTAGGTCCGCCGCCCATGATTCTATTGATTGTTGATTTATAAAAAAAAAGTGTCCACAAAATAAAAAATAAAGAAACGACTATATATTGAACAACCACAAGCCCATAACAAGAGATAAGAGGTTGATTTCACTTTTTACAATTAGCACTGATTCTTTTGAGTTTTTTTATATTAACTTGATTATTAGATGGTTTAAGTCGGGAAAACTCCAACCTTGGGAAAAAAAGAGGACTAAGGAATTCTAGGCCATGTTTGGAACCAATTTGATCCAGACACTTTTAGATTTTCACTAGGCCAAAATTGGGTTGGAATTATTTTCGTTAAGTCCAATCACTGAAAATATCTGAAAATGCAAATTTTCATTTATGTCGGCCCAAGAGATGAGATAGGTCTGCCATGCAAAAGCCTACCTCTCAGTTATCTCTGCACTTCTCCACACAACTAACAAGTATTTATAAATATACTTATTTAACATTTATAATTATACTAGTTTTTAATACTATAAAATAGTTAAATTTCACACAAATAGAAACTAACATACATTGAGTAGAAATAAAAACAACAAACGTAATTCAAATCTCACACAAACATTGCTAGCTCTAGGTCTAGCTCAACTTATTTATCATCACTTCACTTGGCCAAAGCTCGAGCCAACTTATTCACACACATACACACACCAACAATTATTATCCGAACCACTTTTGACGACATTATCACAACAATTAACCGATTCATGCCTTCTGAAGATGATGATTCTCGATATCTTTAGTTATATCGATGAAGAAAGATAGTAGTGAAATAGGGTGTTCAACATCATCGCGGAGCGTCTCGTACTCTAAGGTTCATGTAACCAATTCAATGCCATCTTTCGTATCAATATGAAGGGTGATAAGAAAATCCTTATACAATTTCATCAAATCTCCTTCAAGCATCTTAAACACGATACTCATTTTCTCCTCGTCTATGGCTTGAATCAAATTTAAGAAGATAGTAATTTATAACTCGTTTATAAATTTATTTAAACCCATATTTTCATCTAAAAAATATGAATATTAATAAAGGATGTTTGAAATATGAGCTAAAATTAAAAAAAATTGTAAAGTTAATAAACTATTTTTATGAAAAAATATTAATATAATTTTTTAAATGAACATTTTATTGAATCCGAAAAAATATCCGATATTCAGTCAAATCCGACCAATATCTATTTGATTCAAAAAATCTAGATCCGATCACAATTCGAAGAAAATCCAAATCCGACATGACCCGATATGATATAAATGGAGCCGGATCTAGACGAGCGTGATCCGACCAAAATCCGACCCATTGACATTCCTAATTAAAACCATTAAATAGGCCATAATTAAAACCATTAAATAGAAGCGTATATTGAGCAGAAAATAAAAACAAAAGCAACAAAAGTACTTCAAATCAACATTGCTAGCTCCGTCATTTACTCAGCCAAAGCTCGAGCCAACTTATTCATACACATACACGCACCAACAGTTATTATCCAGACCACTTTTGACGACATTATCAGAACAATTAATAATGCATCAAAATGTGTTCATGAATAAATAATTAACCGATTCATGCTTTCTGAAGATGATGATTCTCTATATCTTTAGTCATATCGATGAAGAAAGACACCAGTGAAATTGGGTGTTCAACATCATCGTTGAGCGTCTCGTACTCTAAGGTCCATGTAACCAAATCAATGCCATCTTTCGTATCAATATGAAGGGTGATAAGAAAATCCTTATATAATAGCATCAAATCTCCTTCAAGCATCTTAAACTCGATACTCTTTTTCTCCTCGTCTATGGCTTGAATCAATTGTT
The DNA here is from genome assembly GCA_003313485.2 of Penstemon barbatus. Lineage (NCBI taxonomy): Eukaryota > Viridiplantae > Streptophyta > Magnoliopsida > Lamiales > Plantaginaceae > Penstemon > Penstemon barbatus. The sequence goes on from CM064882.1 coordinate 35,349,861, forward strand.
TCGCGGTCTTCTCTTTCCCCTCTGTACTTTCAACCATATCAAAATTGATATTATACCATATATACTAATTATAAACCAAGTGACTGCAGATTAATTTAAAACAACAAGAGTACTTTCTAATATTTATGGTCAATATAGCATGCACATGAATAATAATAAAGAGAAAATTAAATTGATGTCGAAACTAGCAAGATATAAAAATATAAGATAGTTAAAACGGACTTACCATGAGTGTACCTCCAAAAGAGTTTGGAACCGACTTTTCCAAATTCACCCTCGTGCAAATCACAACTCTGAATGTTTTTAGGGGTCATGGTGGAAACATGGTGTGGTTTGTGAGTGATGAGTTGATGGAACACATCTCCTCCTGCCCTGAACTCTATTGCAGCAATCAACTTTCCAGTTAACCCCATTCTTAATTCTATTAATTAATTAATTAATTAATTAGCTATTCAGTTGTGAGATGCAGAGAAATGCTTCTATCTCTGCTTCCTTATATAGCCAGAATCCGAGGCTACTAGTTGTATTTTTTTTCCTTTATTGTTTAGTTTAGTGATTTCACGTATTTCAATAGTTGGCATTGTAGACAAATTTTTTTAATTAGAAAAGTGCATGTACAAAGTCTAGTAAAATTCTTGGGTAATTTTCTTTTAAATTAAAGTAAAATTAATTTTATTATGTTATAAAATAAAACAAATTAATCCATTTTTCATCTACTTAACTCATTAGTATATTCATTTTTTAGCCGGTTTCATTCATTTTTAAAACTTTAATGTTTCTTATCACTATTTAACTTTTTTTTTTATCGACTATCCTATTTCCATTGGTTCTGCACATTCTTTTCGGAGATTTCATATATACTTTTCACCAATTTCACCTGAAATTTCATTGATTTCACATATTTTCATCGACTCTATTAATTTTTTTACCTAGTTCACCCTTTTTCACTAATGTCGTTGTTTCACCGGTTTCATTATTTTTTTCAAGAATTTTACCTGAATTTTCGTCGATTTCGCATTTATTTATCGATTTTAGGGGCACTTTTTTACGGGTTTCACCCGTTTTTTCATCAATTTCACCCGAATTTCAATGATTTTATGGATATCGATTTCACAAATTTCTATCTATTTCACCCTTTACCCACCGATTTCACATGTTTTTCAAGAAAATAATTCCATAAAAGTCGAGGTTATGCAGGTCTTCCTATTATTGATTTTTTTTTCTTCAGAACTAATGAATATTCTTTGTATTTTGTTATTCTAGCCAAAGTAAAATTACGTACTAACTAAGTCGTAAGTATTTTATATTCTTTCATAGGTAAGATACGATTCAATTATTTTTTATTTTTTAACATAATGATAATTAAGAGAATTTCATTTTAATTTCGTGTACTTAGAGTCTATGACTTATATTGTAGTAAATATTTAAATTAATATTTTCTTACTTAAATAAATATTGATCTAAAATTCGATAGTTTATATTTTTTTATCCACTAGACTGTGTATTTATCGTTCGGACAGAAGAGTGCAAAGGGTATATGCATGGTCCTCCCCACTGTGGTGTTTTCAGTAGAATTTTTTTTATAGTTCGTTTTAATCTATTATAAGAGAAGAAGATTAAAATTATAAAAATTGATACAAAAGAGAATTTACAAATTTTAGGAGTTTATGTTGGAGATAAATATAATAAGACTTCATATCAAATTATACCTTTTCAATTAATTTTACATGTTTACCATTAAATTATATATCAATTTATAACTTAAATAAGGGTACTTTAGTTCACATACAAAAAATTAACAACTGTTCGTACTTTTATTGTGAACAGAGAAAATTAAATTAAGTGCGATGATCTGATCTATCATGTTTGCAGCAATGTTTTCAGAATCAGACCGGACAGTGAATCGATGAGCCGATTGATCACTGGTTTTACTAGTCGAACCGATCGGACCGTTGGTCAAACCGGATGACGTCATAATGATATAAATAAATATATTTAAATTTAAAGTATATGTAATATGCATAAAATGTAATCATTATCCTAAATTGATTTCAAATATACTATTCTTAAATTATATTTAAATTAAATCATATAATAATTATCTAACTTATATCATAATGGTAATGTGATACTAATTTGTAAGCTCATATAAATATAATATAATTATATTTCTTTATAAAATTTTAAAAATGTAAGTTAGAAATACAACAAACTAAAAAATTAATATATTTTAAAATATGATTATGCATAAAAGTCTAATATTCAAAATCAAACTTACATAATATATCGATTTATAGACATATTACAAATTACATATATACATCAAAGTATAAAAGGTAAAGACTAAATCCTAGAGTACAAATAATGATAACAATGGGAACTACCTAAAGATGGGATGTAAACTGGCTAATTATATATTTGAAAATATAGAAAACTAAATGCTAGAGTACAAATGAACGGCAAAATTTAATTTTTTACCATTTAAAGTGACTGCATTTTAAAATTGGTCATTTATTGTGGTACCTCGATAATATAAGTCATTTATTGTGTTATCGTCATCAATTTCAGTCCTTATTGCCAGAAATCATCAATATATGTCTTGTTTGACCGAAAGTTAATTTTTATTTTGCCAGAAATCATCAATATATTTTGACTTATTTATCTCTTTATAAATAAAAAAGGCTACTTCGATTTCTAGAGGGAAAGTTTAACCGTTTCTCAACAAAATTTGAAGTTATACCCATCGAGTGACTTGTACTTGCAGATTTTGTAGTCAGAATCTGAAATCTAGAATTTTTAGATGCCACTCGACACATAATATTTTTGGCTAAAATAAATTGTTTGGGTCAAATAAGATATAAATTGATGATTTTTCAGCGATAATTAAAAATTTCGACGATAAGAACTGAAATTGATGACAGTGACAGAATAAATGACTTATTGTCGAGGTACTACAATAAATAAAGCTGCATTTTAGAGGGGCAAAAATAAAATTTTGCCATGTATAAACATTGGATGTACACTAGCTAAATATTTGAAAACATAGAAAAACATGTGTTATATTTGTTAATTATCATTAATAATATTTGAAAAATTAAAAAGTAATAGGACTAACCAAATTTATGACAGCCAACCCAAAATACAAACCCACTACATATTTTATGGTACTCAACAAGACCATGTTTTGAACCATATAAAAGAATACAATCTTTTATTTTTTTTATAATACTAATTTCTCGTTATAACAGGGTATTATATATAACTAAAGTAATTTATAGGGGTTATTTTTTGCCAAACTCCATATCCTCTTTTTTGTATCGCTTCATATATTTTAACATAAATAAATTTAAGTTTAATTGTTTGATTGATTTTTTTTTCGTATTTACTTTAGCTCCTACTGCCAATTATTTCTGGATCCGCCCTTAGATGTAGGTAAGGGCACAACACAACAACCCGAACTTGGATATTGCGTGTCGGTAAAAATGAAGCCCAACATTTATCTAAGGACAAATGAATTCACGAGTTGCCCCATAATTTCCAAATCCAAATTTGAATAGGGTGAGTTTGGTCCATATATGAGAGCACTTCTATAACTTTATTGTGATTTTTAGTTTTTTACGGTATTTATTTGGCCCCCAATGTCATATCACTTTTGACGTCCCAAAAAGCTAAAAATCGACTTATTTAAAAAGCTCATAAAATATTACTTTTCAAACGCTATTATAAAAAAAAATATTATATAATTAATTTTTACTATAATCAATTATTGCCAAAATCTATTTTGGTAAAATTAATTCTCCTATAATTGGTTAAGGGAAAACTCAATTAGATGGTGATTGGTTAAGACAATATTGCTAATCTTTCAGCCCTATTTACTTTACTAATATATAGGCAAATCAAATCAAATCAAATCAAAATTCCTCACCCACCAAAACAAAATCAACTTACGGGGTTGTCATAAAGACATTTTGCTTGATATATCAAAATTATGTTGGAGTTAAAACTTAAAAGGATTGATTTTTTTTCAAAATGGCTTCCACACGAAAATATTTTTCAAAATATCTTCAACCTCAAATTATTTTTCTGAATGTGCCTTTCATCAAAAATCACAATTAGCAACTGTGATTTTTATTGAAAATCGTAGTAGACACTTGCGATTTTTGATTATTTTTGAAATTTTGTAAAATAAAAAGAATTATCAAAAATCACAGTTGGTAACTGCAATTTTTATTAATTATTAAAAAAATTGATTAACAAAAAATTAATTAATCACCGGAAGAATCGCAATTGCTAACATCATTGAATTTATTTACTTGATGAAGAATTTCTCGTCTGCTATTGTTTGTATGCACCAAGGAAGGATGGACACCCATTGGCAATAATAGAGTTTGTCTCCCTCTGTAAAAAGACTCTTCTACCCCTACCAGTATTAGTAAAATGGCCAGACAATCAGAAATCCTTTCCCTTCAGTTTCTAACCATTTTCTTGATTTTCTTATCTCATTCCATACCATCCACGTGACCCCTTTCCAATTATATGTAGTTACTTGTGATAAAGAAACTTGTTTGGTTGTACCAAAAAAAGATAAAAACAAACTGCTTTGGTGACTGAAATTTCACTTGACAATAAGTCCTTATCAGGGGTAATATGGTCATCGATTTTCGAGCTGGTTAATCTCACTTCTTTAGTGTTACCATCAAACTTTATATCTCAAAGTTTTAAATGTCTCAGACTCAAGAACATGGACTTTTATTGTGATTCATTAAAGAATGGCAGTTGCTAATTGATCTTCTTTTGGTGATTATTAATTCTTCATCAATTAATTGTCTGACAATTAATAAAAATTATAGGTGCCAATTGCGATTTTTTTATAAGAATCACAGTTATTAACTGTTATTTTCAACAAAAAGACACATTTTATTAATGAATGTAATGGAAGAATTGGAGGAGTTAAAAACTACATATTTACTATTTAGTACCTTTAAATGTTAAGGATAATATAGAAAGAAAAAAAAATTAATATATGGAAGATGCATTAATTTTTATTTTTTTTATAACCCAGGTGTACAAACTTACACTAGACTAATCCTGGACCCTCAAAACCCTTGCCTTAGAACCCTGAAGGATGTAAATCGCAGGATGTGCCTCCACCAAGTCTCGGGATCCAATCATACTGCTGTACACTCTGCGCACAAAGGGGTCTTCACCACAAACGACCCTTAGATAGACCCATAAAAATGCTTTCATCCAAGTTCCAAATGGGATTCGAACCCTCACCCTTGCCGCTGGAGCAAGCCTTATGAATTTATTATTAACACACAAGGTGATGCAGGTGAATTTATTTATTTCACTCAAGATTAGGTAGTTGAGACTTTCACACCTAGTATGTCCTGATTTTCTTTTTTTTTTTTTTTTTTTAATAAGTATGTCCTGATTCACGCTATATTAATTTAGTGTGAAAATATATTTTCCATATAATTTGTTCAATTATTTTTGATAATTTGCGATACGTGTAATATCCTACATTCGACTTTTGTTTTGTTTTTTTGTTTACAAAACAATATTATTAGTGGATTTAAAAATGTTATTGTTCTTGAACAAAGACAATATTTTCCGTCCTAAATTTTCTGTTTCATTAGCTACAACCAGTTATACTTTTTAATATTTTTAATAACTTATCAAGTCTAGTTTTTCCACATTTATAGTGTTTTTAATACTGATATTTTATCAAATTACAGTCGAAATAATTTTTTTGTCTATTAAACTATGAATCGCATTTTAGATACATAGACCGGTAAACCATAACAAAGAAATAGCAAAATAAATAATATGCAGTTGAGAAAGTACTACCTTTTACTACTCCCTCCATTCAACAATACATGTCTTTTTAGAGAGAAAAATAAATTCCATAATACTTGTCACTTTAGGAATTCAAGATAAACTTAAATGCTCTTTTAACATTATTATCCTTCTTCATTAAAAATTGGAATAAAGAGATGGATTATGGGGAGTAGCAAAATATTTAATTATTTCTAAAGGGTAATTTGTCCAACTACACTTTAATTTTCCTAAAGTTTAGAGCATTAATTGACTCCTTAATCCTTATAAAAAAATCTTAAACGACATGTAATATGGAATGGATGGAGTAGTATACTAATTAAATATGTGTGACTGCAACACAATATTTGTTCGTGATAGGAACATTGTTGATAGGACCGTAACTATAGTAATTTGATATATTTTGCATAGGGGTGGCAAATGGGTTGGTCGGGCCGGGTATGGGTTGGGTGTCGGATCATTAACGTCTCTGTGGTGATGGGTCAAAATGGGTCGGGTGTTTATCGGGTTTGGGTCAGGTCAGCCCTTTAATCTTCATTTTTTTCTTAAAAAAATCACAAAAAATCGATGTAACATGGGTTGAAAAATAGGAGCAATTAATGCCGAGATTTGAAAGAATAAAGTTAACATACAAACTAGGAAACATTAATTACATGATTTAAAAATGTAATTTTGTTATTCTCTTATATCTAAGAAATATAAGAGAATAGATATATATTGCGTAAAAATAAATATAAGAAACCCTTTCGAGAGTCGATACCAATATTTTATTAGTCAAAAGTTGTAATCGATACCACACGCTAGCACGGAATTTCCTTTAATCGCATCTATTTAATCTTATTGATAAAATAATCTCCACCCCTGCCGAAGATGTTTCTAGCTATGTCCCTTCTCGGTCTCTCAAAGAAATATGGTCTAGGTTGGAACAAGAAATATGGTCTAGGTCCGCCAATGATTCTATTGACTGTTGATTTATAAAAAAAAAAAAGTGTCCACAAAATAAAAAATAAAGAAACGACATTATATTTAACCACAAGCCCATAGCAAAATATAAGAGGTTGATTTCACTTTTTACAATTAGCACTGATTCTTTTAATTTTTTTTATATTGACTTGATTATTAGAAGGTTTAAGTCGGAAAAACTCCGAACTTGGGAAAAAAAGAGGACTAAGGAATTTTAGGCTCTGTTTGGAACAAATTTGATCCACACACTTTTAGATTTTTACTAGGCCAAAATTGGGTTGGAATTATTTTCGTTAAGTCCAATCACTGAAAATATCCAAAAATGCAAATTTTCATTTATATCGGCTCGAAAGATGAGATAGGACTGCCATGCAAAAGCCTACCTCTCAGTTATCGCTGCACTTCTCCACACAACTAACAAGTATTTGTCTCCCAAATTTTATTTTATATATATACTTATTAATTTAAAATTTATAATTATACTAGTTTTTAATACTATAAAATAGTTAAATTTCACACAAATAGAAATTAACATACATTGACTAGAAATAAAAACAACAAACATAATTCAAATCTCACACAAACATTAATTGCTAGCTCTATTTATCATCACTTCACTTGGCCAAAGCTCGGGCCAACTTATTCACACACATACACGCACCAACAATTAATATCCGAACCACGTTTGACGACATTATCACAACAATTAACCGATTCATGCCTTCTGAAGATGATGATTCTCAATATCTTTAGTCATATCGATTAAGAAAGACAGCAGTGAAATTGGGTGTTCAACATCATCGTTGAGGGTCTCGTACTCTAAGGTCCATGTAACCAAATCAATGCCATCTTTCGTATCAATATGAAGGGTGATAAGAAAATCCTTATATAATTGCATCAAATCTCCTTCAAGCATCTTAAACTCGATACTCTTTTTCTCCTCGTCTATGGCTTGAATCAATTGCTTCGTAGTCTTCTCTTTCCCCTCTGTACTTCCAACCATATCAAAATTGATATTATACCATATATACTAATTATAAACCAAGTGACTGCAGACTAAATTAAAACAACAAGAGTACTTTCTAATATTTATGGTCAATATAGCATGCACATGAATAATAATTATGAGAAAATTAAATTGATATCAGAGCTAGATATTAAGACCTAATATAGTTTAACGGACTTACCATGAGTGTACCTCCAAAAGATTACGGAACCGACATTTCCAAATTCTCCCTCGTGCAAATCACAACTCTGAATGTTTCCAGGGGTCATGGTGGAAACATGGTGTGGTTTGTGAGTGAAGAGTTGATGGAACACATCTCCTCCTGCCCTGAACTCAATTGCAGCAACCAATTTTCCAGTTAACCCCATTCTTAATTCTAGTAATTAATTAATTAATTAGCTATTCAGTTGTGAGATGCAGAGAAATGCTTCTATCTCCGCTTCCTTATATAGCTAGAATCCGAGGCTAATTGAGCTAGTTGTATTTTTCTTTTTCTTTATTGTTTTGTTTATGATCATTAATTATACAATCCATGTTGAAACTATTCTTGTATTTCATAAATAAGAGTAAAAATTAATTTTATTATGTCATAAAATAACACATGTTAATGATTGATTTTCAATTTATTGAACAATATATAATAGAAACCTTTAGTTTAGATCTTTTGCATAGTTTGACAACAAAAATAATAAAATCCTAATTTTTTATCAAATTAATTTGGATCCATTTTTAAGTGAATTTAAAAAAAATTCACATGTCACTTAAAATGCATTTATTTACTTACCTAAGCTATTTTTCACCTATTTAGTTCATTAATTTAATTCGTATTTTCACCAGATTAATTAACTTTGGTGATTTCATTCATTTTTACACGTTTTTGACCGATTTATCCATTTTGTAAGGTTATAACCAATATTATTAAAATCGGACCGGAACGATTGGTCCGGACAACACAAAAAAATTGGTGCTTTACAAATCCAGTGTGAACCGCTGAGAAACGGTAAAAAATCGATGAACCAACGAACTGGTTTTAAAAATATTGGTCATAGCATATTTTCATTGTTATCTCGTTTTTCAACAATTTCTTTTGTTTTTTCTGGTTTAAACCATTTCTCTTCCGTTTTCACCCCGTTTTTGTCGGTACAACTATTTTTTACTGAATTTTCTCATTTTAGTAGTTTACCCTATTTTCACATTTTTCACTGAACTCACATGACCATTTGCACTCATATTTTCATTTAATTCACATGCATATTTTTACCGATTTTATTTGTTTTTCACAAACTTCACTCGATTTCAGCGATTCACCGGTTTCATCCATTTTTTCACGAAATTGGCCCAAATTTTCAACGATTTCTCATGTATTTTTCAAATTACATACATACACGAAAGTATAAAAGGTAAAGGCTAAATGCTAGTGTACAAATAAATATAAACATTAGGAACTAACTAAACATTGGATGTTCACTAGCTAAATATTTAAAAATATAGAAAAACTAAGATATATTGGACTCTTGAATTAATCCAACACCTCCCCACAAATTGGAGTTGGGATTCAAATGTCAAGAAAACCCAACTAGCTGATGAAAAGATCGGCCATTTGATCGTTAGAATTTAGGTAAAATTAAGCAAATATGCCTGCTTGAATATTCTTTTCTCAAACAAATGATGTTTTGTGCGTTTGTCAAAAACTGGATTTTTAAGATTTATAATTATGTTTGTCAATGTCTAACACAATGAATTTAAATGATGGAATGTGAAAATCGTTCACGGTAATTAGGGATATAAAAAACAATCATCGTGCCTATGTGTGTCACATACACTTTAGAACTATAAGATAATTGAACTGATATGTCCCCATTTTTTGCACTCTTAGCACCCTCGAAACATAAAAGTCTCAGCAACTTGCACTTTTTCGTATTTTTCTAAGGTAAAAAAAGGTAATTCATTTTGAAATTTTAGCAGTTTGCACCCCAAAGCATAAAATTAGCACTTAAGACCCTCGAATTAAGAAAGCCTCAAGTTGCTAACTGCGATTTTTGTTCTTTATTAGATAATTTATTGAGACTAAATGTCCCGCATTTGTTGAAAACAATAGTTAAGTCCACCTTATAAGGACTTGGGCAATCCTCACCTTACAAGCTAAGCTTTTGAGGTTAAGTTAGACCTAAACCAAGTATGTGGACTTAGCCCAATCCATGCGGTGAATTCTAATATAATTGATTAATGAAAATTAAATTAATCACCCGAAGAGCAACTGCGAATTAACATTTGAATTAATAAACTTGACCTTATTTATTTGGTGCAGAATTTCTCGTCTGCTAATGTTTGTATACACCAAGGGGCAACGAAGGTTGGATACCCATGGCAATAATAGAGTTTGTCTCCCTTTGTAAAAAGACTCTTCTACCCCTACCAGTATTAGTAAAATGGCCAGACAATCAGAACTCCTTTCCCTTCAGTTTCTAACAATTTTCTTGATTTTCTTATCTCATTCCATACCATCCACGTACGTGCCTTAACGGCAGAGACCCCTTTCCAAATCTGTGTAGTTACTTGTGATAAAGAAACTTGTTTGGTACGTTGTACCAAAAAAAGAGAAACAAATTGGTATGGTGACTGAGATTTCACTTGACAACAAGTCCTTATCAGGGGTAATATCGTCATCTATTTCAGAGCTGATTAATTTCACTTCTTTAGTGTTACCATCAAACTTTATATCTCAAAGTTTTAAACAATTATTATATAATTAATTTTTACTATAATCAATTATTGTCAAAATTTATTTTGATAAAATTAATTCTCCAATAATTGGTTAAGGGAAAACTCAATTAGATGGTGATTGGTTAAGACAATATTGCTAATCTTTCAGCCCTATTTACTTTACTAATATATAGGCAAATCAAATCAAATCAAATCAAAATTCCTCACCCATCAAAACAAAATCAACTTACGGGGCTGTCATAAAGACATTTTGCTTGATATATCAAAATTATGTTGGAGTTAAAACTTAAAATGATTGATTTTTTTTCAAAATGGCTTTCACACGAAAATATTTTTCAAAATATCTTCAACTTCAAATTATTTTCTTGAATGTGCCTTTCATCAAAAATCACAATTAGCAACTGTGATTTTTATTGAAAATCGTAGTAGACACTTGCGATTTTTTATTATTTTTTAAATACTGTAAAATAAAAAGAATTATCAAAAATCACAGTTGCTAACTGCAATTTTTATTAATTATTAAAAAAATTGATTAACAAAAAATTAATTAATCACCGGAAGAATCGCAATTGCTAACATCATTGAATTTATTTACTTGATGAAGAATTTCTCGTCTGCTATTGTTTGTATGCACCAAGGAAGGATGGACACCCATTGGCAATAATAGAGTTTGTCTCCCTCTGTAAAAAGACTCTTCTACCCCTACCAGTATTAGTAAAATGGCCAGACAATCAGAAATCCTTTCCCTTCAGTTTCTAACCATTTTCTTGATTTTCTTATCTCATTCCATACCATCCACGTACGTGCCTTAACGGCAGAGAACCCTTTCCAATTCTATGTAGTTACTTGTGATAAAGAAACTTGTTTGGTTGTACCAAAAAAAGAGAAACAAATTGGTAATTCTTCCTAATGTGATAAGAGGGACGAATGTGCTACATTACAATGATAAGAGGGACTAATGTGATACACTGTATTGATAAGAGGGACGCATCTGCTACGAAAAATTTAAAAGGGACGAAAGTGATAAAGTCAAGTCATAAAAGGGACCAAAAGTACAATTCACTCTTATTAATTCTTCAATTCCTTAATTTATTTTCTGATAATTAATAAAAATCGCAGGTGCCAATTGCGATTTTTTATAGAATCGTAGTTATTAACTGCTATTTTTAAGAAAATACACATTTTATTAATGAATGTAATGGGAGAATTGAAGGAGTTAAAAACTATATATTTAGTATCTTTAAATGTTAAGGGTAAAATAGAAAAAAAAAATTAGTATAAATATATGGAAGATGCATTAATTATTAACACGCAAGGTGATGCAGATAAATATATTTATTTGGATTTTTTGCAAGTTAGCTCCCTGTGATATTTTTAATGGACAATTTACCTCTATGTTAAAAATAGGCAATTTAACTCCCTGTGAAATGAAATAATAAGCAATTTACCTCCCTGTGAAATGAAATAATAAGCAATTTACCTCCCTGTGAAATGAAATAATGAGCAATTTAACTCCCTGTGATATGAATTAATAAGCAATTTAAAGGGAGGCAATGTGCTTCTTTTATAAAAACACAGGGAGGTATTTTGCCCTTTTTCTTATCACAGAGAGTTAATTAAATTGCTTATTTAGGATATCACATGGAGATATTTTGCCCTTATATTTATCACATGGAGTTAAATTACCTATTTAAAATAACACAGGTTGTTAATTTGCTATTCACTCATATTTATTTCATTCGTATCTTTCAAGATTAGGTAGTTGAGACTTTTACACCCAGTATATCCTGATTCACGCTATATTAATTTAGTATGAAAATATATTTTCGATATAATTTGTTCAATTATTTTTGATAATTTGCGATATATACATTCGACTTTTATTTTTCTTTTTTGTTCACAAAACAATATTTTTAGTGGATTTAAACTTGGCAAGTTTGGGCACTAAGTGGTATACCATGGTCTATTCATTTTCCGAAAAGTACCTCATTTTTAGATTGACTTCTAGATATGAGGAAGGATTTGGACATAGTAGATTTCGAACTTTGCATTGTTATTTGATGTTCGATTTGGCACGCTAGAAACAAGAGGTTTTTTGAGGACTCATATGGTTCGGCTTTGGAGGCGGTTTCTTTTGCAAAAAGATATTTGCATGTGTTGAGAGGAGCTAAATTGGAGGTTCTCCAGCCAAGAGTTATTGCATGGGGGCAGCCAAGGACGTGATATCAGCTGGGAAAAGCCTCCTTTGAATGTAACAAAAATTAATTTTGATGCCTCTTTAGTTGGAGCTACTTGTTGCGGGTTGGGGGATCTTGCAAGATCTGCCTCGGGTGACTGTCTGGGCTGGTTTTCTTCCTGTTTTTCACTGCCATTGGATCCTTTGTCAGCTGAGGCGATGGCGGCTTTTAAAGCATTGGAATTTGCTCGGGATCATAATTGGAATAAGATCATTTTGGAGGGCGATTCGAGTAATATTATAGCTGCTATTGAAGGTGATGTGGGGTCTCATACAATTTACGGCAATATTATTGCGGATATTAAACGTTTGGCTAGTGAATTCGAAGTCTTCAAAGTTCGACATGTTTTTAGAGAAGCAAATCGAGCGGCACATGAGATTGCTAGATTAAGTTCTACTACTTCGTTGTATCGGATTTGTTACCTTCTTCTATCCTTTATATTGTAAACTTCGAGTTACATCATTAATGAAATCATCTCTTCTCAAAAAAAAATGTTATTGTTCCTGAACAAAGACAATACGGGCCTGTTTGGATTGATTTTCGCTAGTTTTCGTCCAAGGAGTTGGCCCAGCAAAACAGGCAGAACACAATCATTATTGGGTTTGGCCCAACAAACTGAGCGAGACTATATCTCGGGATTACATTGAAACACATTGAAAATTGGGCTACATCAGCCACGTGGACATAGCAGCTGCAAATCCCTTCACAATCACACTTGCACAATTGACTGTTTTAAAATTACATGTCTACTTGTAATTAACACCTAGCTTTTTTCATCTCCAAAACTCATTTAAATATAATTTTATTTTTAATTATTGTCTATTAATTATTAATTATATACCAATGTAAATTTTTATCATTACTAAATCATATTTAAATAATTGTTTAATCATCATTATATATATATATATATATATATATATATATATATATATATATATATATATATATATATAGAATTTATTATTACTAATTTACTATATTAATTTTTAAATATCATATAAAAAAATTATATATGTAATACTATTTGTAAATAAAATATTTCATTCCATCTAACTAATTTCTTAAATATCTTACAATAAGGAATATACATGTAATAAAATATATCATATAAAAAAATTATACATGTAATACTATATTATTGTTTGAGTAACATGTAATAAACAAAATATATATACGCTAATTAATTATACACTAACATAAGATTATTATTAATTATCTAAATACATATTACAATAATATTTACTTTCATCATCTCAACCATAAAATATTCTTATAATCACAATCTCAATTATTATACTATTTAATAATATATCTTACTTTTATAAAGTCAATGATGTGACATTTGTCAGTAATTTTTCACCCCCAAACACCAACATCCAAACTCAATCCAAATCATATCTCAAATTCTCAAATTCTCAAAACTCACTAACTATTATTTTACTATTATATTACTATCAAAATATTCACCAAAACCAATTCAAGTCGTGTTTCAAATATTTCGCCAAACTCATTCAAACCAATTTGAAACACCGAAACAGGGCGAAACAGAACTAAAATCGATCCAAACGGGGCCTACATTTCCGTCCTAAATTTTTTGTTTCATTAGCTACAACCAGTTATATATATATATATATATATATATATATATATATATATATATATATATATATATATATATATATATATATATATATATATATATATATATATATATATAACCTAGGTGTTCAAGCTTACGCTATACTAATCCTGGATTCTCAGAACCCTTGCCCTAGAACCCTGAAGGATGTAAATCGCAGGATGTGCCTCCACCAAACCTCGAGATCCCACCATACTGTTGTACACTCTGCGCACATTTTTAATATTTTAATAACTTATCAAGTTTAACTTTCTACATTTATAGTTTTTTAATATTGATATTTTATCAAATTATAGTCGAAATAAATTTTTTTTCCTATTAAACTATGAATTGCATTTTAAATACATAGACAAGTAGACCATATGAAAGTAATAGCAAAATAAATAATTATGCAATTGAAAAAATCTACCTTTTACTAGTATAATAATTAAATATGTGTGGCTGCAACATCGTAATACGAACATTGCTGATGGGACCGTAACTATAGCCATTTGATATATTTTGCCTAGGGGTGGCAAATAGCTGGGTCTGGCTGGGTAAGGGTTGGGTAGGAACGTGTCGGATCATTAACTGGTATGTGGTAATGGGTTGGGTCCAATATCGGGTTTGGGTCGGATTAACCCTTTAATCTTCATTTTTTTCTTAAAATTCACAAAAAATTGTTGAACATAGGGTTGAAAAATTGGAGTAATTGATGCCGGAATTTAAATGAATCAAATTAACATGCGAATTAGGAGACATTAATTACATGATTTGAAAATATAATTTTTGTTATTCTCTTATATCTAAGAAATATGAGGGAATAAAAATATAAAAAATATATTACGTAAAAAATAAATATAAGAATCTCTTTCAAGAGTCGATACCAATATTTTATTAGTCAAAAGTGGTAATCGATACCACACGCTAGCACGGAATTTCCTGCACCTATTTAATCTTATTGGTAATCACAATTGTAATTATTAATAAATTCCATTTGAAAATTCAAATTCAAAGTGTATTCGGCCTAAGAATGGAGTTTTCCTAGGTGACCTAAGATCTAATTGTAGAAAGAATCAAGGAGTCTTTATTTCTTTTTTCTTTCCTATTTTTCCATTTTTTTTTAAGCCTGTCGAAGTTGATTATTCAATATTTAATTCATACAATATTTAAGTGGGATAGCCCTAAACCTAAACTGGACAAAAGAGAATGACCGGGGCTAATGATGACCATTGTCTTCTTGATAATATATCATCCATAAAATTGAACTTTTTTTTTTAATATATTATTAAATATATTTGTTGAGTTATTTTTATATACAAGATAAATGAGACGCTAATGACGTAGTTAAATGGTCTAAAAACTTTGTAAGTTTTGGTGTTATTCCTCTAAAGGATCTCCCTTTTTCTAGTAAATTTTTTTTTTTTTAACAAAGGTTTTTCTATTTGTAATTGTCATCCGTTTGTTTGAGTTCAGGGGCGGACCATAAGAGGGACTGAGGAGGGGGCATGATCCCCCAAGAAAAAAAAAAATTTATATATATATAGATATACTCCATTAATTGCTGAAATTATAATTGAGAAAGTACTTGAATAAGTGGTGAGATTTTTAACACCTTTTAGAGCATTCCTCTTTAAATTGGACTTCAAATTGGAATCTTCTTCAAATTTGGAGGTTGTTTCTAACATATCATCTCCCACCCAAGAACTCCAAAAAACTATTCCTCAACCTCCAAAACACTATTCTTACATAATTTTATCTACATTAATTGATCAAAGTTAAGATTTGAGTTGTTTAGTAAATAATATTAGATATGATTAAATAAAATTCAAGTAGATTAGTTAATCTGATTAAATATTATTTTATTAATTTTAATTTTCTTTTAAGTTAATTATTATTCATTTTAAGTTTTCTAATTTATTAATTTATCATCTAAATTAAAAACATATATTTTCAATTTAATAATTAAATATAAATTATAACTATTAAAAATATGTATATAAAAAATTCATGTTTTTATTATTAATTTAAAGAAAATAAAAATGATTAATAATATAAATGATGTAAAACTAATTAATAAAATAAAAAATGGGAAATTTTGGAACACAAAATGTAATTAAAATAAGTGAATAGTGATTTGGAGAAGTCTCCAAATAAATATTCGAAACTCCATATTTGGAGTTTGCATTCTAGTCCCCACCCCAAATCTTCAAGTATGGAGGCGGGTCAGTTTGATCCTTGGAGAGGTTAAACGCTTTTTTGCATTTAATTTGATATTTTTTGAGTTTGTTGGGCATTATTGATAAGGTTCTTGGACATGGTGTAAGAGTCTTGTGTTCAATTTTGTAAATGAACATTGTTTCTCTCTTTTTTATGAACATACAATTTCGTTTGAACTAATTAACCATAATGTTTTAAATATATGATAATTCTAGTATTGATTTTACAACTTTTCATCACTAATTATGTGTTTTTAAATAATAATTCTATATTATAAATTATTGAAAAAACTTGAATCGTTCAATTTTGATATTTTTTATAGCATTATTTTCCATAAAAAAATGGATTTACTTCGTAAAAAAGTCATATGTTTTTTCAAATCTATTTTTATAGCGTTATTTTTCATACGAAATGGATTTACATCGTAAGAAATTTTTACGCTTTCTCAATTCCTCAATTTCTTCAACCATTTATTGAATGAACTGATTTTATTCACTTGACTAATACTCTTAAAAAGAAAATCGTCGATATGTCTTTTTCTTTTTCACATTTTGTTGGATAAAATTATAGGATTGTATTATCTTAAGTTAGTTCTTGTCATTTTATAAAAAAATATATATATATAAGTTGCTTAAAAAAAATCTTCGCCCCTGCCGAAGATTTTTTTAGCTATGTCCCTACTCGGCCCCCCAAGAAATATGGTTTAGGTCTGCCTTTGATTCTATTGACTGTTGATTTATAAAAGAAAAATGTTTTCTTAATTTTAAACTTTGTAATGTCCGCCATTATTTAATTTGTTACTTTAAAAGTTGACGGGATTGATCACTTGCTTGTCCACAAAATAAAAATAAAGAAACGACTATATATAGAACAACCACAAGCCCATATTTCTATATATATTATAAGTAAACCACAAGCTTTTTTTTTAAACGGTAGTTTTACATAGTATTTATTCATATTTACGGGTGCATTTCTGACATTTTGCAAGATATAAGAGGTTGATTTCACTTTTTACAATTAGCACTGATTCTTTTGAGTTTTTTATATTGACTTGATTGTTAGATGGTTTAAGTCGGGAAAACTCCGAACTTGGGAAAAAAGAGGACTTAGGAATTCTAGGCCCTATTTGGAACCAATTTGATTCAGACACTTTTAGATTTTCACTAAGCCAAAATTGGGTTGGAACTATTTTCGTTAAGTCAAATCACTGAAAATATCCGAAAATGCAAATTTTAATTTATGTCGGCCCAAGAGATGAGATATGTCTGCCATGCAAAAGCCTACCTCTCAGTTATAGCTGCACTTCTCCACACAACTAACAAGTATTTGTCTCCCAAATTTTATGCATATACACATGCATATATATACTTAATTAGAGTTTATGATTATAATAGTGTTTAATACTATAAAATAGTTAAATTTCACACAAATAGAAATTAACATACATTGAGTAGAAATAAAAACAACAAACGTAATTCAAATCTCACACAAACATTGCTAGCTCTAGGTCTAGCACAACTTATTTATCATCACTTCACTTGGCCAAAGCTCGAGCCAACTTATTCACACACATACACGCACCAACAATTATTATCCAGACCACTTTATTTTGACGACATTATCAGAGCAATTAATAATGCATCAAAAAGTGTTTATGAACAAATAATTAACCGATTCATGCTTTCTGAAGATGATGATTCTCGATATCTTTAGTTATATCGATGAGGAAAGATAGTAGTGAAATTGGGTGTTCAACATCATCGTGGAGCGTCTCGTACTCTAAGGTCCATGTAACCAAATCAATGCCATCTTTCGTATCAATATGAAGGGTGATAAGAAAATCCTTATATAGTTTCATCAAATCTCCTTCAATTACCTTAAATTCGATACTCTTTTTCTCCTCGTCTATGGCTTGAATCAATTCCTTTGCAGTCTTCTCTTTACCCTCTGTACTTCCAACCATATCAAAATTGATATCATACCATATATACTAATTATTAACCAAGTGACTGCAGATTAATTTAAAACAAGAAGAGTTTCTAATATTTATGGTCAAGAGTCAAGACATCATGTGCATGAATAATAATTATGAGAAAATTAAATTGATATTAAGACCTAATATAGTTAAACGGACTTACCATGAGTGTACCTCCAAAAGAGTTTGGAACCGACTTTTCCAAATTCACCCTCGTGCAAATCACAACTCTGAATGTTTTTAGGGGTCATGGTGGAAACATGGTGTGGTTTGTGAGTGAGGAGTTGATGGAACACATCTCCTCCTGCCCTGAACTCAATTGCAGCAACCAGCTTTCCTGTTAACCCCATTTTGAAATTAATTAATTAATTATCTATTCAGTTGTGATTGTGAGATGCAGAGAAATGCTTCTATCTCTGCTTCCTTATATAGCTAGAATCCGAGGCTAATTGAGCTAGTTGTATTTTTCTTTTTTTTTTTCCTTTTTCTTTATTGTTTGGTTGTAATCATTAATTATATTAATTATAGACATTTTTTTCACTAGAAAGTGCATGTACAAAAATCTAGTTAATTTCTAAAATAAATTTTATTATGTAATAAAATAAATCAAATTAACCCATTTTTTAGCCAGTTTCATTCATTTTTATCAGTTTAATTTTTCTTTTTATTGTTTTACCTATTTTTTTTTATCAGTTATATCTTATTTTCACTGGTTCTACACATTCTTTTCACTAATTTCACATTTTTTTCACCAATTTCACCTGAAATTTCATTGATTTCACATGTTTTCATCGGTTTCATCATTTTTTCACTAATTTGATCTGAATTTTCATCGATTTCATATTTATTTATCTATTTCAGGGGCACCTCTTTACGGGTTTCACCTGTTTTTTCACCAATTTTGCCAGTGTTCACATCGATTTCTTGGATTTATTTTAACTTATCGAGTTCACAAAAATTAATCTATTTCACCCTTGTTCCACCAATTTCACATGTTTTCAAGTAATTTCATAAAATTCGAGGTTATACATGTCTTGATATTATTTTATTTTCTTTTTCCAAAACTATTGAATATTCTTTCTACTTTGTTATTCTAACCATTGTAAAACTACGTAACTAACTAAGTCATAAGTAGTTTTATTCTTTCATAGGTAAGATAAATTCGGTTATTTTTTATTTTTTTTAACATAATGATATATAAGAGAATTTTATTTTTATTTTTTGTACTGAGTGTCTATGACTTATATTGTACTAAATCTTTAAATTAAAATTTTCTTAAATAAATATTGATAACAATATGATAATTTATATATATATATTATAGTTTGTTTCTATCTATTATATAAAATTATAAAATTTGATACAAGAGAGAATTTATAGATTTTAGGAGTTTATGTTGGAGATAAATATAAGAAATTTTCATATCAAATTATACCTCTTCAATCAATTTATTATTTTGCAATTAAATTAAATATCACTTTACAATTTAAATAAGAATATTTTAGTCCACACAAAAAAAATTAAGAAATATTTATGATTTTATTATAGATAAAATTAAATTAAGTGCGATGGTCTGATTTATCACGTTTGCAGCACAAAATTGAGGCTGCCATATTGTTGAAAAAAATTATGTCAACTGTTTTATATGGGAAAATTGTTAATGTTAGTTCTAATTATGTAAATAATGGATGATGTTGATTTCCTTTCTAAAAAGACATTAAAATAAATCCAAAACTATTCAATAGAAAGGATTATTCACGTTTTTTCAAAAATTAGAGAAAATGAAAGGAAGAAGATAATATTTTGTGTATGTGTCGTATTTTATTCACCTGCCTCGTAATTTATAACAAAGTATAAAAGTTAAAGACTAAGTTCTAGAGTACAAATAAATATATATAAACATTAGGAACTAACTAAACATTTGAAAATATAGAAAAATTAAATGCTAGAGTAGAAATAAATATAATCGGCAAAATTTTATTTTTATCCTCTAAAGTGATTGCATTTTAAAATTGGCTCTTATTGTGATACTTCGACAATATAAATTATTTATTGTGTCCTCGTCATCAATTTCAATCCTTATCGCCAGACGGCCAGAGGTTGGACAAGTAGAAGCGTACCAAATTCCATGTCACAATCATGGTTTGTTGATTAATAATTAATGTTTCTAACATTACTAGTTACCACGCATATACATGAAGTGATAAAAATATTACAACTGATCCCATTGCGTAAAATAAAATGAAACATACATGGCTTACTAATTTAGGGGAATATATTGATTGTTTCAATTGAAAGATTTTGAAAAATTAATCCTCGAGATTTATCCAGATTTTGGTGTAATATGACCATACATGAATGCTTGGACGAATATAAGATGAGACCAAATTAAGATAATCTTGAAGGGCGGATCTAAAGCGGGGGAAGGGGGGTTATAGAACCCCTCAAATTTTCTGGATTAAATAGAAGTACTTTTAGGTTCTTGTATAAAATTGTATTTGGCTATAATGTTAAAGTAACAGCATGTTACATTTAGTTCAAATCCATGATGGACATTTTTTTGTGTTATTTTAATATTTTATCCTTCTCAATTATTTTTAATATTTTATGATTCTTTAATAATATTTTAAATGTTTTATGTAAAAAAAAAATCCTTCGCAAATAATACTTCAATATCTTATGTATTTTTAGTAATTTTTCTTCTTCTTAATAATATTTCGATATGGTTTGTTTTTTTAAATTTTTTTCTTAATATTAATTGTAAAAACATTATGAACTATCATTATTTTTGTAGTTATATTTTATTTTTTCTTTATTCAATGTATTTATTTGAATAAAAAATTTTCAATAATTTTAAAAAGAATACAATCTTTTATTTTCTTTATAATACGGTTTTCTCGTTAAAACCGGATATCATATATATGTAACTAAAGTAATTAATAGGGGTCATTTTTTTGCCAAACTCCATCTCCTCTTTTTTGTATCGTTCATATATTTTATCATGAATAAGTTCAAGTTTGACTGTTTGATTGAATTTTTTTTTATTTACTTTAGCTCTTCCAACCAAAAATTTTTGGATCCGCCCCTAGATGTAAATAAGGGCACAACACAACAACCCGAACTTGGACAAAGCGTATCGATGAAAAATGAAGCCCAACATTTAAATAAGGACAAATGAATTCACACGGAAGGGGCTGCCCCATATTTTCCAAATCAAAATTTGACTAAGATGAGTTTGGTCCAACGGTAACTTTATTGTGATTTTTAAAGTATTTGGCCCCCAAGGGTCTCCAGAAGTTAAAATCAAGTTATCTACAAAACTCCTAAAATATTACTTTTGGAAAAGCTATTGTAAAAAACAATTATTCTATAATTAACTTTTATTATAATTAATTAGTATCAAAATCTATTTTAATAAAATTAATTTTTACTAATTTTTCAGCCCTCTTAACTTTACGAACGAATATATTGGCAAATCAAATGAAATCAAAATTCCTCACCCACCAAAAGAAAATCAACTTACGGGGCTGTCATAAAGACATTTTTCTTGATATATAAATCTTATGTTGGAGTTAAAACTTAAGAAAATTGAATTTTTTTCAAAATGGATTTCAGGTGAAATATTTTCCAAAATGTCTTCAGCTTCAAAGTACTATTTTTTTGAATATGTTTTTTTCTCAAAAATCACAGTTAGCAATTGCGATTCTTATTGAAAATCGCAGTTGAAACTTGCGATTTTTTATTTTTGAAATTCTGTAAAATAAAAAAAAAATAATAAAATCGCAGTTGCTAAGTGCTAACTGTAACTTTTATCAATTATTAAAAAATTGATTAACGAAAAATTAACTAATCACTGGAAGAATCGCCGTTGCTAACTACGATTTATCATTTGAATTTATTTACTTGACCTCGTTTCTGTTGTGCAGAATTTCTCGTCTGGTATTGTTTGTATGCACCAAGGAAGGATGGATACCCATGGCAATAATAGGGTTCGTCTCCCTTTGTAAAAAGACTCTTCTACCCTTTCCAGTATTAGTAATATGGCCAGACAATCTTCAGTTTCTAATTCCATTTTCTTGATTTTCTTATCTCATTCCATACCATCCACGTGCCTTAACAGCAGAGACCCCTTTCCAATTCTATGGAGTTACTTGTGATAACGAAACTTGTTTGGTTGTACCAAAAAAAAAGAAAGAAAGAAATTGGTTTGGTTACTGAGATTTCACTTGACCATAATTCCTTATCAGGGGTAATATCGTCATCGATTTCGAACTGGTTAATTCTCACTTCTTTAGTGTTACCATCAAACTTTTGCCTCCAACTCAAACTCAGGAACATGGACTTTTCATTACGATTTATTCAGCTATCACAGTTGCTAACTGCGATTCTTCCGGTGATTATTATTCTTCGTTAATTAACTTTTTGATAATTAACAAAAATCGTAGGTTTCAACTACGATTTTTTCTTTTTTTTTGGTTACCAACTAACTGCGGTTTTTCATAAGAACATAGTTTGGAGCCAATGACATTTTGGGATCCAACTTATTCTTTTCGTTTTTATTAGACTAGCTAGTCATCATCCTAATGCATACATTTTTTAAGCAACATAAATAAGAATGCCTTTTTTTTTAAATGATTAAAAAAAGTGAAAAGTAAATTTAATTAATTAATATAACAGGAGAATTGAAGGAGTTAAAAAACTACTTATTTAATACCTTTAAATGTTAAAGCTAACGATATTGTCAGAAAAATAAATATTACTATCAGAGCAATTTTAGAAAAATTCCTAAAATGTCCTTAATAGTCCAATTAATCCATGCAGTACTTCATTTCCATCTCATAAATTAGAATTTATATCCAAATTATGTTTGGATCCAAAAGGCCAACTAACATTACACATGGGTCCAGAGCAAGATTTCCTCGAATTGACTTGATAGTACGAGGACTTATATATATACCACATAATTAAATATCGATCACAAATCATTTCAATAATTGAACTTAATTTATTATCTATGTGCTTCCGTGTGTGTCGGGTAAATGGAGCCATGTAATTGTATCCACTCACTGAAATCAATAATTGATTTTTGAGGCTTAAAACATTCACGTGGGATCCGTACATACAGAATTGTTCGTCGTCTTGTTTGACCTATGGGTTGGTCCGACCCAGCCCGATTACCCGATTCTTGGGGATATTATATAGAATAGCCTTGGCTATGTTGCGTGTTTTGGCTCCGTCACGTTTTGGTTTGATTTCTAAACCGGTTATAAAGTTTTTAGCAAAATGTGAAATATTTGAAATTCGATGTGATTGATTTCCATTGAACTATTGAGATATGGTAAAATATTTTAAAATAATATGTTTGGGATTTTGAAGTTTTGGGATATGATTGAGATTGTGGTTTGATTTTGGAACGAGGGGAAAAAAAATGATAGATATTAAAATATTAACTTTATTGTATTTGAAATATGTACTATTCACCGTCTCAAATTTTGGGATATGATTGAGATTTTTGTTTTATTTTGGAATGAGAAATGTAGAAAAAGATAGATGTTAAAGTATTAACTTTATTGGACCTGACACCTCTCTATCCGTTTTAAATTAATTGACACATTTGGTTTTTTCACATAGATTAATAAACTCAATAATAAATCACTATTCTAAGATAAAATGTAAATAAATACTCTTATAATATATGTTATAATTAATGTCATTGAAATTTCTACACTCTACTTTATTGTGTAAATCTAAAAGTAAGAATGGGTAAAATTGAAAAAAAATGCATTAAAAAATCAAATGTGACAAATAATTTGAAATACGAAAATTTGCATTGTGTCAATTAATTTGAACGGAGGGTACTTTGTTTCTTGGAGTTCCAAAGAAAAAAAAAAGGTGATAGATGTTAACAAATTAATTGTATATGATTTGAGATATAATGTTATATAGGTTGTTGGGATTTAGGAGAGAAAAATACGTGACCGGGTGTCAAGTTATTAAACAGGGTTTGAGATATAATATCATAAAATGTAAGGTTTGAAATTGGGATTACTAATTAAGGGTATTTTCCCTATATGTCCAGGTCGGATGAGGTGTGCCAGCAGTCAATAGCCATCGTTAATATGAAGTCCAAGGACAATCAGATCGATCCAGACTTCACTTCGATTACGAGCAAAGCATGTACTTAAAGAAATTCGTCAAGGTGTGCCAGGGGATAGTCATTTTCTTTGTGTATGGCTTACTTCTACGTGTTAAAAGAGAAAAGATAGAGTAGTAGATCAATCAAAGTTTTGGGAATTCATGAAGTATTTAAGAAACAGGAGAAAGGAACTGGACCTTTACAATTACACCTCGGGTCGGCCATATTGTACAAGCTACTTATAAGCCAGTTCATTAGCACTACTTGGGTGTTAATAGAGTAAATCTCTAGTGAATGTCCATCTAAGTTGCATATACTTCGAAATTATATACCGTGCTGCATGGAATACGTATTGGATATTCGGATACTTAGATATATTCAGCCGATACCTGTTAGATATGCTATCGTGGCGTTTTCGATGAGAAGAAAATAAAAAGGATACCGTATCGAATACATCGGAAGACGAATCAAAAACACCCAAAATACTTAATAGCGTGTCTTTCTTAAAAAAAATTCAGAGTGATATACATGAAATTTTTCAAAGGGCCAAAAACTTTGCATATGATATTAATACTATAATTTTACTTGAACACTTGTATAATATAAGTGGGAGATAATATTGTTTCTTTTAGAAAGTAATAAAAAATGTACTAAATATATATTACATGTTTTTTGTTTCATATTTAAAAACAATAATTTCTTATTATAATATATTTTTATATATATACATATTCGTATCCCATATCCATATTATACTCAGTTCGTATCATGGTACCTATATCGGTGCAACTTAAGTGTCCATTTGATTTTTGTGTAAACATAGTGATCGGTCAGTTTATTTAGTTAATATATATATATATATATATATATATATATATATATATATATATATATATATATATATATATATATATATATATATATATATATATATATATATTTTTTTTTTTTTTACATTTAAGAATTTGACTTGGTTGCGCATAAAATACTGAAAATATTAGCCCAATTAGTTTTGGGCTGAAGTTTGGCATATTTCTAAGACATTTGTCGTCCAGGCCTTTGCTTTAGGAGAATTGGACGCAATTTCAAATCATAACTTAAAAAAATAATGAAAATAATAATGAAGATACGATCAATGAATTTATGGTCTAAAATTGATAATCGTCATAAAATTGACAAATATTTTGAATTATATTTGTTTTTAAATTAGTCTAAAATTAATTTTGATTGTATTTTTAAATAGATTTTAACTAGCATACGTCCCTTGCTATGCACGGGTTTTAAAAAAAATATATATGTTAAGTACCTTGTTTAATATGTTAAAAATATTTATTGTACGACATGGTTAAATATATAAAATGATTGTACCATATATATATATATATATATATATATATATATATATATATATATATATATATATATATATATATATATATATATATATATATATATATATATATATAATGAGAATAACAATATTTATATACAAAGAAAAATAATATGTTAAATATTAAAAAAAGGATAGAAGACGAAGGTATATTCTTTACAAATACATCACCTGGACATCTAAGATACATAGGAATATTTGCACACCATCAATGTGCAACTAATACCTGCAAAACGAATGAAAAATTAAAGTAAAAATTCTATCATATTTATGCGAGTTTTATTTTTTGGTATCGACGGTATATTAGTGAAATTTTCCAATTTGAATTTGTTGAATGTTAATATGGCAATTGAAGATATTATTATTTGGTGCCAATTTTTGTTTTGCTCACCCGCAAGTATTAAATAAAAATACTACTTAAATTTTAATACAAAGGGACAAAATTTAAGAAAAATAATAATAATCAGAATGCTTCACATTAAAATATAAAGAAAAAATATAATCAAATTGCGTAGAACCCATGTCGGGGTATAGGGTCAAAAGAATTGATCGTTGAAACATTAAATATAAACAAAATCTTAGGCAAGCAGTTTGTTTGAGAAATTGGAATAATTCAAATGTATTTTACTTTACATGTTATCTTCATGTTTGTAATAAGGTATTCTATGTATTAGGAAGAAGGTTTCAAGTCCATAAATGTTTTGATTTTTTTTCCTTATGATAACAATACTTGATAAAGGGATATATATATATATAAACAACATAAGAATTAGTGGCATATAATACTTATCTCTAGAATTTTCCTAATAAATAACACCTTCAAAATCTTCTCAACTGCCTGCTTAAGATATACTTTACTCCACTGTTGTTATTGTTGGGATTCGGTAAGATAAACAGCCCTAGGCACAGCGGAATATAAAAATTTTAGGACCTCTTACGGAATCTTGCCAGGATACTACTCTAGGTGTATATATATAAATATTAATTTAAATGACAGTATAAACAGTTTACACGTTATACCTGTCTCCTTGCAAATCCAAGTTGACAAAACAAACTCTGAATTTCTCTTCAGCAAAATCGATCCAAGCTCTGCAGCAGCGCCCCACGTGTTGCGCCTCTACGGGTTGATACACCACAATTACACGAAAATAATAAATCTTGATCAGCTAGAACACAAGATATATTATGATCTAGGATTTTAGGAACGATCTTGGAACAAAAATCGAAAACGAAAAATTCTTCCAAACACTGGAAGGGTTCGGCCGATTGCACAGGGAGAGGGGAGAACATTTTTCCTCTGCTCAATTTTTGCTTGTTGAGTTGTGTGAAAAATAACTACAAGTAAGCTACTTATAGTTATCTCCTTAACCTAGTCCTATTAGGACTAGGATTCCATTCTCCTACATGGGCCATGGCCCTCTCTAATTAGAAGACCAGGTCTTCTAATTAATTCATGGTCCAGTTAATTAATTTTGACAAGGCTTTATTTAGTCTCCCAATTAAATAGCCCAATTAATTAACTAGTCTCCCAATTAATTAATTTTGACTCTAAGTCCAATTAATTAATTATTCCTTTAATTAATTAAATCCAACTTAATTAATTAACTCACAAATTAAACTCTAATTTAATTTATGATCCTGATCCAATTCCAATTGGATCCTTCTTTGTTCCCATCCATTATAATCGACTCAGTCGATTATTCACCCAGTCGACACAGTCGACTCGGTCGTTCTTATTTCCTCGCTTTTGCTTCATGTGTATTGTGTATGCCTCTGTAGGTTCACCACATAATTGGCCGTGGGTTATAATTAAATATTATTTAATTATTCGAGTAAGACTTACTCTAAATCAATCGAACACTCTATCGATTGATCATTCCAAAATTAGCACCCCTGTCAATTTGGAAATTCTCCCACACTCCACGGTCGATGTCCAGTCACAAGCCCATGGAGCCCAATCACTGGTGAATTAATTCAGTGAACCCTTTTATCATTTACAATTTCCATATACGACATAATCTCTCCATCGATCAATCTCCCAGTCGAGACTTAAGGGCATGGTCTTTCATCGGATTCCCTTTTCTTTTGTCCTGACCTTATGTATTCTGATCTCGAAATAAATTCTCTTTGACTTAATCTTTATGAGCTACTTACATAAAGTCGTCAGATACCTTGGCCAAGGATTTTATCAGAATTAATTTCTCACAGAAATCCATAGGAGAATTTCCCAACCTATCAAGTTGGGTCAATGGATCCTTTGTTGATGATATGAATCCGCATACGAGTTCCTCTATACCGAATATGAGTCCACGGAGACTTTCTGGAGAACTCCAGTCAGTCGGAACTCATATCAAAGTATAGACGTTCTCGCACCAGATAAACCCTATCATCTCAAGTAGTTAGGGATCGTTCCTCGTATACTATTGCAAATTGGAATAACTTCAACCCCGATATGCGACTACCGCTTCCATGGTGAGTTATTTCCTAATTGGGGTATTCAGTGCGCTTGCCATCCCAGCAAGCCACCCACTTATGTGTATCGACTATCCCAGTCACGCTCGTGGACCCCAGCGTCCTTCAGTTCATCGGAGTATACACAATAGTGAGAGTCTAACCGAATCCAACGATGTCCTATCTCGATTGGATTCTACGACTCTTGAATATGTTCTTGATCACGGCCTTGGAGATCAGTCCACGGGTTGTCCCATAGCCCTGTGATCTAAGGACTTCTATCCTTATGCGTAGATAATTATTACATAAGATAAAGATGACCATTTAATAAAGTGCATTTATTAATCAAAATTGAATAGTTCCTTATTTATTACAAATAAATGCTTGCCATACAGCTGGCTTGCAGGACACTATTTCTATCAATCTCCCACTTGTCCTAAAGCCAGTCTTTTATGTTCTTGAGTCCCATCTTATGCAGATGTTTCTCAAATGTCTTCTGAGGCAGAGGCTTCGTTAGCGGGTCTGCGGTATTATCTTCTGAGTCGACACGTTCCATCTTAATGTCTCTTCTACCAATGATATCTCTTATCACGTGGTATCGTCTTTGTACGTGCTTGGATTTCTGATGAGATCTCGGCTCCTTTGCTTGCGCTATTGCCCCATTGTTATCACAAAAGATAGTAATGGGCTCAGCGATGCTAGGTATCACATCCAATTCCTGGATGAAGTTCCTTATCCAAACACCTTCCTTTGCTGCATCACTCGCAGCAATGTATTCTGCTTCGATGGTTGAATCCGCGGTTGTTTCTTGCTTGGAGCTTTTCCAGCTAACCGCACCACCATTGAGGCAGAACACGTATCCTGATGTCAACTTGAAGTCGTCTACATCACATTGGAAGCTCGAGTCTGTATAGCCTTCCAATTTCAATTCTCCTCCACCGTATACCAAGAACAATTCCTTAGTCCTTCTCAGGTACTTCAGAATTGCCTTTACGGCTATCCAGTGCTGCTCACCTGGATCGGACTGGTAGCGACTTGTAACACTTAGAGCGTATGCTACGTCTGGTCTAGTATATAACATACCATACATTATGCTTCCTATCGCGGATGCATATGGTACTCGAGACATATTGCTTCTCTCTTCTGGCGTCTTTGCGGCCATAGACTTAGAGAGTGCAATTCCATGTCTCATTGGAAGCAATCCTCTCTTGGATTCTTCCATATTAAATATTTTCAAGATTTTATCTATGTACTGGGATTGGGAGAGGCCCAACAGTCCTTTTTATCTATCTCGGTAGATCCTTATACCTAGTACAAAGGATGTTTCTCCCATATCCTTCATTGAGAATTGTGTAGATAACCATGCTTTAGTTTCGGACAATGCTTTCACATTGTTTCCAATGAGAAGAATGTCGTCAACGTAAAGCACCAAAAATTCAAGTGTACTCCCTCTGATCTTCTTGTACACGGAAGGTTCGAACATGTTTTTGATGAATCAGGAAGTTTGGATTGTCTCATCGAAACGAATGTTCTAACTTCGGGAAGCTTGCTTCAGTCCATAAATAGACCTCTGGAGTTTGCACACCTTGTGTTCATCTCCTTTGGATGCATATCCTTTTGGTTGCTCCATATAGATCTCCTTGTCAATGTCCCCATTGAGAAAGGCAGTCTTTACATCCATCTGCCATATCTCGTAGTTATACCACGCAGCTATGGCCAGCAAGATCCGAATGGATTTAGGCATTGCGACGGGCGAGAAGGTCTCCTCAAAGTCGATACCTGGTCTTTGAGTGTATCATTTCGCCACTAGTCGTGCCTTGTAGGTAATTACCTCTCCGTTCACTCCAAGCTTTCGCTTATAGATCCACTTGCAACCCACGGGAGCTACTCCCACTGGTGGATCTACCAAGGCCCAGACTTTGTTTGAGTGCATGGAGTCCAATTCGGATTTCATGGCTTCACGTCACTTTCCCGAGTCTATGTCTAGCATAGCCTCTTCGTAAGTCCTTGGGTCGGTTAGAGACTGTCCAGTTTCATGCAGCAGACCGTAGTTCCTCTCGGGTTCTCTACGTTGTCTTTCTGACCTACGAAGTATCGGTGTACTTTCTGGTGCACTTTCATGCTCTTGTTCTCCCACTGCATGTGGTGACGGGTCAGCTTGATTGACCTCTTCGGTCTTTTCAGCTTCGGTGACCTCATCTAGTTCTACGTTATTTTCATTCTTGTCAACCAAGAAATCCTTCTCCAAGAAGTGAGCATTCCTCGAGACAAACGTAGTTTGTCTTGCAGAATCGTAGAACTCGTATCCTATCGAGTTTTCTGGATACCCCACGAATTTGCACAAAGTGGATTTAGTTTCCAATTAATCTCCCACTAGCTTTTTAATGTAAGCGGGAGATCCTCATATGCGCATGAATGCGTATGAGGGTGCCTTGCCAGACCATAATTCGTATGGTGTCTTTTCTACGGATTTAGAAGGTACCATGTTCAGTATCTTCGTTGCCGTGAGGAGGGCATGTCCCCAAAATGAAAGAGGAAGGTCAGTGGCACTCATCATGGATCGAACCATGTCCATCAAAGTTCGATTCCTTCCCTCTGCAACTCCATTCAATTGGGGTGTTGCAGGAGGAGTCCACTGCGATAGTATTCCATGCTCTACAAGATAATTTAGAAATTCGTTACTAAGAAATTCTCCACCTCGATCAGAACGAAGAGCCTTTATCGTATGACCAAGTTGATTCTCTACTTCCATCTTGAATTTTTTGAATCGCTCAAAGGCTTCAGACTTGTGTTTCAACAAGAACACATATCCATAACGACTATAGTCGTCAGTGAAAATGATGAAGTAGTCATAGCCACCTCGGGCGCTTTTTCTTAGTGGTCCACATACGTCAATATGTATTAAGTCCAATGTTTGCTTGGCTCGCTCAGGGTTTCCCTTAAATGGCAACTTAGCCATTTTACCCTTTAGACATGGTTCACATGTTGGCATTTCATCAATGCGATTGATTTTAATCGCGCCAGAAGATGCTAACTTTTGAATCCTTGACTTAGATATATGTCCAAGTCGAGCGTGCCATAATTGGGCAGATATTTCATTATCTTGTTTCCTTTTGTTTTGTTGTATGTGCATAACTAACTTAGGTGGTTTTATGATGCAAAGTCAATAATTCAATGTACCAAATGAAAAACGAAAACAGGAGCTTTTATTAAAATCAACATTATTCAAAAAACATGAATAAAAGTTTTTCATTAAATCTAGGTACATAAATGAAAATTTTCTAATGACTTCATCAAACCACCTAAATCTACTTTTGCCTACGGCCTTGATAGCAGCTCCAGCTCCATTGCCTTATTCAAGGATCCAATCCTCAAGCTCCAGTTTCCTTGATGCTCCCATCACCTACAAGGATGGGAACTCCAGTCACACCAAAAATGCACAGTTAATTGTAAAATTAACTTCAACAAGGAATATACCTGTTCGAAGTCTCCATAGGTTCGAGCTTAATCATTTCCCTTGACCTTGTGCAGTAAGGAGCTCTGGTTTCCATTTGCTTTGGCTTTGAACGCCGCTCAGTCCTTTCGCCAACCCTCGCTTTCTTTCCAAAAGAAGCTTCGTGTTCCTCGAGCATTTGTCGCAGGACGTGCACAGTGATCTCTCGCCTTTGGAGATTCAAGTCCGCGATAAATCGGTCATATGATCTAGGAAGAGATTGTAGAATAAGATCCACTCAGAAATCATTGTCCATCACGACACCCATATCATCGAGTTCAGTCAGAAGTCGAATCATCTTGTGTACGTGGATTCCGACAGGAGTTTCCCTTCTCTTTCTTGCTTGCAAGAGTTCCCTCGTGATCGCGAATCTGCGACGACCATCTCTAATCCCATAAAGGAATTTGAGATTCGAGAGAATCTCTTTCGCGGATGCCATATGCTCATGTTGCAAACGCAGATCAAGTGACATATATTCCAACATGTATTCACGAGCTAAGCCATCATCCAATTTCCATTTGGTGATGCTTTTTCGGAGCTCATCAGGAACATCATGTGAAATAGTAATGGGTGGTGGCACAGACAAAACATATGATATGTTTTCAGCTTCAAACAGTCCATTCAAATGATGCGTCCAGAAATGCAAGTTGGGTCCAGTTAAAATATTAAGTTCAAGTGATGAGATGGACAAATCTCTAAGTGCTCTAAGCTCTTTTGACATCATATCTATAAAATGACGATAGAAGAAATAAATACGCGAAAGATTAATTTAACATGCACAAATTTACAAACATGGTTTTTATTTGTAAATTACTCCCACTATTTTAATCAAAATTTTATGCCCCCACATAAGTTTCGGGAAATTAAAATATCCTAGTGGGCTTAAGGCCCAAATGCAATCTCCCAGTACCCACGACTCGTTGGCCATACTATTTGATTCACTTGGTGGTCGATTGCGTCGACGGTTAACCATCGCAGCTAACCCTTAAGTTCATTTAGCCTCGTTTTTCGATATGGACCCACGACTCGTGAGACATCCATACTTACTAGCGTTAAATCATGTCCAATACTCGTGGAGAGAAATAGTTCAATCCTAGACACCCCACGACTCGTGAGACAGCGCCTAAAACCTTGCTATCCCCTCCCTTGGCACTAAACTCGTGCATCGAGGCAATAGACATATCATCTTCCTATAGCTCGACCCACGACTCGTGAGACATCGAGATATATTCGTACAATATGCCTAAGACCTAGTAATTGGATAGGCTCGGACCATAGAGACTATTCATATGCGCCCGTTATTCGATTTAATATTCTAATTGAATTTTAAGTTCAAATGGGGGTTTTAAGTTTTCTTGTGCGAGGTCTCATCAGATTATGCTTTATCTTGTTTACGTGATCTATTCTAAGCATGCAAGACATACATCAAAGAATATAAGTAAACATTCATCACCTAGCAGGTATGATTGATCGATTGCCCACCCTATGCAATTCATCACGAGCCTTGTGATGAATCAATTGGTCAGTCTAGGGTGGAAATTAAATGTCCTAACTATTACAATTTTCAAACCCATACATCATGGGTCTTCTTGTAATATCCAGCTTGATTGGGCTTCTATGTAATGAATTGGGCCTCCATATCCTTCAAGGTTATGGGCCTCCATGCGGATCTCCAAGTCTTCATGAGGTCTTCTCGGCTCCAAGCCTAATCTAAGCCTAGCTTACAAATTTAAATGGTCCTATTCTATTACATTTGTTTGCGCAAGCAAGGGCACCAATCAGGCCCATTTAATTACAACCCATAAAATAAATAAACCAAAAACTACACAGGGCTTAAGGGCAAAATCGACCAATCCACATATTCACTCAAGAACATGCATAAATTCACATAAGGGCATAAATGTAAATTTACCGGCTCCATTAATTTTAATTCTCAAAAATTATCTAAGTTAATTAATTTTGAATTAACAATTAACCTCTAAGATTAATAAGCTCTTGCTTGAGCTCTAAGTAATCTACAAACATTATCTTGATTAAATTGGTTAATTTAGGTAGACCAAATCTCTAAGATTCCTACCTTATCCAAAACTCTAAGTTTCCCAAATTTTCCAATCTCCAAGATTTTCAAGACAATCCTATTTTGTCTAGATTAGTTTAATTAAGGTAGTGTTTAAATCTAACAAGATAACTACCTTATCCAAAAACTCCAAGTTTCCTAATCTCCCAAAATTCTAAATTTTCAGAATTTTTCAAAATAGGCAGAATTAGAGTTCAACCCAAACATGAACAGTCGAGACCAATCACGGACTGCAACGTGGGCAACCCACGCGCGACCATCAGGGGCGCGTGAGCTGCTCGTGGCAGCAGCCGCGAAGCGTGGCTGCGTGCGGACAGCAGCCCGTGGGCTGCTGCCGTGCGCAGCATGCGCCGCCAGCGTGCTGTTCGCAAGCTGCCGTTGGCAGCGGTGCGCTGCCGCGTGGCACCTCAGGTTGGGTCTAAAAATATTTTTTTTTGTTTCTTCGATTACTTATGATTTAATTAAACAAATCCAGTCAATTAAATCCAAGTCCAAAATAACATCAACATGATTAAATTTTCGAATCTAAAATTATCCATTAACTCCAAGTTAAATAACAAACGTCCTAAAACATGCAAAGTTGAAGAACTAGCCACACATAAATCAAGCATATGATTTATAACACAGAATTTGCAAATTCATATATATATACAAAGCCTAGAGTTGGCTCTGATACCACTGTTGGGATTCGGTAAGATAAACAACCCTAGGCACAGCGGAATATAAAAATTTTAGGACCTCTTACGGAATCTTGCCAGGATACTACTCTAGGTGTATATATATAAATATTAATTTAAATGACAGTATAAACAGTTTACACGTTATACCTGTCTCCTTGCAAATCCAAGTTGGCAAAACAAACTCTGAATTTCTCTTCAGCAAAATCGATCCAAGCTCTGCAGCAGCGCCCCACGTGTTGCGCCTCTATGGGTTGATACACCACAATTACATGAAAATAATAAATCTTGATCAGCTAGAACACAAAATATATTATGATCTAGGATTTTAGGAACGATCTTGGAACAAAAATCGAAAACGAAAAATTCTTCCAAACACTGGAAGGGTTCGGCCGATTGCACAGGGAGAGGGGAGACAATTTTTCCTCTGCTCAATTTTTGCTTGTTGAGTTGTGTGAAAAATAACTACAAGTAAGCTACTTATAGTTATCTCCTTAACCTAGTCCTATTAGGACTAGGATTCCATTCTCCTACATGGGCCATGACCCTCTCTAAGACCAGGTCTTCTAATTAATTCATGGCCCAGTTAATTAATTTTGATTAGGTTTTATTTAGTCTCCCAATTAAATAGCCCAATTAATTAACTAGTCTCCCAATTAATTAATTTTGACTCTAAGTCCAATTAATTAATTATTACTTTAATTAATTAAATCCAACTTAATTAATTAACTCACAAATTAAACTCCAATTTAATTTATGATCCTGATCCAATTCCAATTGGATCCTTCTTTGTTCCAACTGGGTCGACCCAGTCGACCCATCCATTATAATCGACCCAGTCGATTATTCACCCAGTCGACTCGGTCGTTCTTATTTCCTCGCTTTCGCTTCATGTGTATTGTGTATGCCCCCGTAGGTTCACCACATAATTGACCGTGGGTTATAATTAAATATTATTTAATTATTCGTGTAAGACTTACTCTAAATCAATCGAACACTCTGTCGATTGATCATTCCAAAATTAGCACCCCTGCCAATTTGAGAATTCTCCCACACTCCACGGTCGATGTCCAGCCACAAGCCCATGGAGCCCAATCACTGGTGAATTAATTCAGTGAACCCTTTTATCATTTACAATTTCCATATACGACATAATCTCTCCATCGATCAATCTCCCAGTCGAGACTTAAGAGCATGGTCTTTCATCGGATTCCCTTTTCTTTTGTCCTGACCTTATGTATTCTGATCTCGAAATAAATTCTCTTTGACTTAATCTTTATGAGCTACTTACATAAAGTCGTCAGATACCTTGGCCAAGGATTTTACTAGAATTAATTTCTCACAGAAATCCATAGGAGAATTTCCCAACCTATCAAGTCGGATCAATTGATCATTTGTTGATGATATGAATCCGCATACGAGTTCCTCTATACCCAATATGAGTCCACGGAGACTTTCTGGAGAACTCCAGTCAGTCGGAACTCATATCAAAGTATAGACGTTCTCGCACCAGATAAACCCTATCACCTCAAGTAGTTAGGGATCGTTCCTCGTATACTATTGCAAATTGGAATAACTTCAACCCCGATATGCGACTACCGCTTCCATGGTGAGTTATTTCCTAATTGGGGTATTCAGTGCGCTTGGCATCCCAGCAAGCCACCCACTTATGTGTATCGACTATCCCAGTCACGCTCGTGGACCCCAGCGTCCTCTAGTTCATCGGAGTATACACAATAGTGAGAGTCTAACCGAATCCAACGATGTCCTATCTCGATTGGATTTTACGACTCTTGAATATGTTCTAGATCACGGCCTTGTAGATCAGTCCACGGGTTGTCCCATAGCCCTGTGATCTAAGGACTTCTATCCTTATGCGTAGATAATTATTACATAAGATAAATATGATCATTTAATAAAGTGCATTTATTAATCAAAATTGAATAGTGGCATATAATACTTATCTCTTTGATTAATAAATACGGGGATTCTAGGGTGCCGCTACGTCAGGTGCCGCTAATATTACATTAGGTGGTATTACCACACAATGTGTATCACATTGTATGGTATAAAGAGTATATTTTATACCATAGAATGTGACACACATTGCGTGGTAATACCACCTAATTTGGAAGAAATACTACATGATGTGGAGGTCATACTAAATATATGGGGTTAATTCTATGTAATGTGATCATGTACCATAGAATGTGATACACATTGTGTGGTAATACCACCTAATGTGATATTAGCGGCACCTAACGTGCCGGCACCCTAGAATTTTCCAAATAAATAACACCTTCAAAATCTTCTCAACTGCCTGCTTAAGATATACTTTACTCCGCTGTTGTTATCATAAGAACATAACAAATTAAAAACAGTTGAAGACTTAAAATCTTGGCCAAAAAAATTTAAGAGATAAAAAAAGCTAAGCTTAACTCTCGATTACAAAATAAAGAACACCACCAAAATCCTCTAAATTTTTTGTCTATCCCTTTATCAAGTGTTGTTATCATAAGAAAAAAAATCAAAACATTTAAGGACTTGAAACTTTCTTCCTAATGCATAGAATACCTGATTACAAACATGAAGATAATATGTAAAGTAAAATACATTTGAAATGACTAAGAATATTAAGAACTTAACCCATGTAAAAAGAACACATATCTTAGTCAATGTAATATATATGCACTAAAGCAAATTGTTCAGCTAAATCGCATAAAAAGAAATGAAAAGTGCATAACATAATGAATTAAACCGTCTACCATACTTCAAACACCCCTGCTTTATCTCTTGTTCCTTTACTCTAAGAAGTATGAACGCGCTGTTGCAAGTAAGGAAAATATAAAATTTTGAAATTAAATTTGAAAATATTATGAAACTGAAAATTAATTTCTTAACCAATCAAATATGGCATTATGAAAATCGGTTTTTATTAAGAAATAAGTTGTGCAACCACCTAGAGCAAACTGTTCAGTCAAAAGAAATTGAAAAAGCATAAAATAATGAGTTATCGTAAGGAAAATATTAAAATCAGAAAGGTGAAAATATTATGAAACTGAAAAAAAATGATTTAAACATACGAAGAGAAGATGGAAAAAACTGAATTGTAAGTGGATTTGGGATTGTACTTGGGTTTGGAGGTAGTTATATTATTATTAAGTAAAATAAAATAAATCAAACTAAGGAGAAAAACGTGGGTGTGAGTTTGGAGGTGGTTATAATATGTATGATGTAATTATTAGGTAAAATAAAATAAATCAAAATAAGGAGAAATTAGTATTTTGGTCAAAACAAATTAATTGAAATCAAATACTGCTGTAAAATATATTATAAGTAGATAGATTTTAAGTTAGTGAAATAAATTTAATTTAAATTGATATTAGAAATGGGCTCCCAACTTTTATGCTTATTGCTGCAGGAAAAAAAAAACCTTTTCAGTAAAAAAACTTTTAAAAGTGTAAGTTAAAAATACAACAAACTAAGATATTCATAAATTTTAAAATATGGTTATGTATAAAAGTCTATTATTCAAAGTCAAACTTGCATATTATATCGAAATATATTCAAATTTAAAAAAACTTCCTTATTGGAGTATTAATTTTCATTCATAATGTGTGAAATATTTATTTAAGTTAATTATCTAATTTATAAATAAATTTGGCTACAAGTTTCTCTAATTTATAAATTTTAATTTGTACTAAAATTTCAAAAAAAATGGTGTGGCTCAAATGATAAGGAAGTCATGTTTCATCCTAGAGGTTAGGTGTTCAAGTCCCACCTTGTACAAGAATTTTTAGTTTATTTTTAATATTAAAAAAATCAAAAAAAAAAAAAAAGAAAAGGAAAATCAGAACCGGGTTGAACCGGTCCATACCGGTTCGCCGGTTCGTCGGTTCACCGGTTTTGGACCGGTTCAACCCGGTCCAAACTGGTTTTTGGAGATACTGGTTTTAAGGGGTAAACCGGATCGGACCGACTTCCGGTTCGCGGTCGAACCGGTCGGACCGGCCGGTCCGGTCCGGTTTTAATAACATTGGTTTTTATCCGACCAAATTAACCTAACTCGACCTAAACAGGTTCGATTTTGCCCATCAACATTATCTCTCTCTAAACTGGGACAGTGGAAGATATTTACACTCCTACATTGTTTTTTATTTATTATATACATATATTCCAATTAAATAACGGATTTCATTAAAGTTCAACCAGAAAAATCCAATATCATTTTCTTTCTCTGCAAGAGGACTAAGTTGTCTTTCAATTATTTGTGTTCCATTATTTGCATCTTTTTCTTGAAATAATTTACGCCTGTTGTGAGCAATAACTTTTATTTTGTGCTTCAAATTCTAGGTATATCAATTGTACATTTAATTTAATTTGATAACGATAACATAATTAGTTCATTTTATAATTTAATCGCAATCTTCTGTATTGAGTATTTTATATAGAGCTAATATAATAATGCATCTATACTAGTTTATTTATTATTTATTTTACATGTTAAAACAAGTCACATGGTTTGGGGTAAATCCACTTACATGGCTCGAGACTAACTCAACCTCAAAAACTAGCTTCTAAGGTGATGATTGTCTAAGACCTTATAAGGTGGACTTAACTATTGTTTTCAATCAATGTGGGACATTTAGTTTCAATACTCCCCCTTCACGTGTGGGCGGACATAATATGTGGGAGGAGCAAGCCCAATACGTGATATATTATGCCCAACATTTGTGAATTATTGACATGTGGTTAAGAGTCCAACACACGGATTTGTCCAGACAGTATGGATCCCCAACACGTGGATTTTCCAAATCGTGTGGGTGAAGAATAAATCTCATCATGCGCGCAATGAAGAGCCTATCACGAAAGGAGGTGACTCACTTCAACCTGGGCTCTAATATCATGTTAGAATTCACCACATGGTTTGGGCTATGAGGTTGAGTTAGGTCCGAGCCATGTAAGTGGATTTAACTCAACCCATGTGGTGAATTCTAACATGGTTTCAGAATCCAGGTTGAAGTGAACCACCACCTTCCGTGACAGGCTCTTCCTTGCGTGATGATGAGATTTAGTCTGCACCCACACGGTCTGGGAAATCCTCCTGTTGGGGATCCACACGGTATAGAAAAATCCGTGTGTTGGACTCTTACCCACATGTCAATCATTCGCAAAAATTGAACTTTAATATGTCACGTGTTGGACTTGTTTCACCCACACATTCAGCCTGCTCACACGCGCGTGAAGGGAGAATATTGAGAATTAATGTCCCACATTGGTTGAAAATAATAGTTAAGTCCACCTTATAAGGATTTGGGCAATCCCCACCTTACAAGCTAAGTTTTTAGGTTGAGTTAGGTCCAAATCATGTTAGTGAACTTAGCCCAATCCATGTGGTGAATTCTAACATAATCATAAACATGAAAAAAGAAAAAATCTAAGGTTGCGTATTTTTTTTAAATACATTTATCATCAATCATTGTATCAGAAATAATGTCAATACGAATGTTTGTACTTTTCTTTTATACATAAACAAGGGGAAGATTGCAACAAATAGTTTTTTTTTTTTTTTTTTAGAAACAAAATGAGAGAATTTCACTTTTGATACCATAACTCAACCTACTTTAGGGATTTGATACCACAATTTTTTCTCCCGACACATTTGATACCATAATTTCAATCAACT
This sequence comes from Penstemon barbatus, assembly GCA_003313485.2. NCBI lineage: Eukaryota > Viridiplantae > Streptophyta > Magnoliopsida > Lamiales > Plantaginaceae > Penstemon > Penstemon barbatus. The sequence continues at coordinate 35,390,355 of CM064882.1, forward strand.
CGACACATTTGATACTTCCGTCAAATTGGAAACGGAATTGTCACGTGATTGTCACGTGGCCGTTAAAACTTTGCACATTTGATACCATAACTTATGTTGATTGATAATTTTACCCCATAACATTTTAAGTTACCAAAAAAGCCCCACATCTCCAAATTTAGTGCCGATTTTAGTCCACATTGTTGCAAAATTTCCAAATTGACTCGAATAAGACCACGTGCTGACCAATTTAGAACTTTACACATTTGATACCATTACTTATGTTGACTGATAATTTTACCCCATAACAATTCAGGTTACCAAAAAAGCCTCACATCTCCAAATTTAGTGACGATTTTAGTCCACATTGTTGCCGAATTTCCAAATTGACTCGAATAAGACCACGTGTTGACCAATTTAGAAAATTTTACTTATTTTATTTAAATAACTAATTTAATTTATAAACAGTATCAATAAATTAAATAATACATTAACTTAACTATCACCAAAATTAAGAAAATATATTCTTTTTAAAAATAAAATTTATATAATAGAATTAATCTATTTAATATTTATTAAAATAATAAATTATATAATTAAAAACTATTTAATATTTATTAAAATATTAAATAATAAATAATTATAATTTAATAAAAAAATCCCCACCCACCCACCCAACCCACCCCTCCCCCTATCACCAGATTCCCAGGCCGCCGGCGGCCTGGGTCTTCTGTCCCATGCCACCGCCGGCCTGGGATCGAAGATCCCAAGCTGGCAGTGGCCGGAGATCGAAGAACCCAGGCCGGCGGTGGCCTGGGACAGACGCGGCCTGGGAATCGAGGGGTAGGGGGAAGGGTGGGGAGGTGGTGGGTGGGGTGGGGATTTTTTTTTTAAATTAAAATTATTTATTATTTATTATTTAATATTTTAATAAATATTAAATAGTTGTAAATTATATAATTTATTATTTTAATAAATATTAAATATATTAATTCTATTATATAAATTTTATATTTAAAAAGAATATATTTTCTTAATTTTGGTGATATTTATGTTAATGTATTATTTAATTTATTAATATTGTTTATAAATTAAATTAGTTATTTAAATAAAATAAGTAAAATTTTCTAAATTCATCAGCACGTGGTCTTATTCGAGTCAATTTGGAAATTTGGCAACAATGTGGACTAAAATCGTCACTAAATTTGGAGATGTAGGACTTTTTTGGTAACCTGAAATATTATGGGGTAAAATTATCAGTCACCATAAGTAATGGTATCAAATGTGTAAAGTTCTAAATTGGTAAGCACGTGGTCTTATTCGAGTCAATTTGGAAATTTTGCAACAATGTGGACTAAAATCGTCACTAAATTTGGAGATGTGGGGCTTTTTTGGTAACCTGAAATGTTATGGGGTATAATTATCAGTCAACATAAGTTATGGTATCAAATGTGCAAAGTTTTAACGGCCACGTGACAATCACGTGACAATTCCGTTTCCAATTTGACGGAAGTATCAAATGTGTCGAGTTGATTTGAGTTATGGTATCAAATGTGTCGGGAGAAAAAATTGTGGTATCAAATCCCTAAAGTAGGTTGAGTTATGGTATCGAAAGTGAAATTCTCTCGAAACAAAATTGCAACAAATAGTTGTAATGTGAGAATTGATTGATGAGCTTTTTCTCTGAGTCGAGAATCTCGACTTTTTCAGATTGTCATTTTGTTGTTAAACGGCCCTTGATCTTATTCCTGTCCGTCGAGTCTTAAGTTCATACATCAAATTTTTCAAGAAACCAAATAAGTTTGAAAATGTAGTAATATGCTAAATTTGGTTAATTATTGATGTTCATAAAGGAGCCCAAACTAGAAAATTTGGAAATATATAATTGATTTTCATTGCTTGAATTGTAAAAATTTGAGAATGGCCATTCACAAGTCAAATTGTAGAATAATTTTACAAGCATTAGTTCCTGTTAGGTGATGATATTTCAAGCGTCTTAATTGTTATGCCTTATTTCATCAATATGCATTATTGTTTATTATTATCTTATGGTAGACCTAGTTTGAAATTTGGGAAATTCTACTTTGTCCCTTAACCTTCGAACGTTTTCTTATTTTGCACACTAATATTTGCTAGTTTCTACTTACCTCTCTTAGCTATTAAGTAAGATCATATATAGCCTCCTAAGATGCAAAAAATTAAAATCCAACAAAATATTCCGTCCAGCTTTAATGATGTACGTGACTTTGAAGTTTTTTCATTTTGCTACCTACTCTTTGAATTTTCACTTTGCCACCCAATATTTGAATGTTTTCATACTTTGTCGTCCAATCTTTGAGCAAATTTCATCGGCGAACTCAAAAGTAGTGATCTATGATATTTTTAATAGTTATAAAGCTTAGGGGGTAAAATAGAAAAATATTCAAAGATTAGGGAGAAAGTGAAATTTTCCATTAAAATTATAGCTCAGGTTTTGGTCCATCGAAATAGGCAAAATAATACACTTATTTCTATTTTGGTTTAGTTAAATGCATGAGACTTGTTTGGTTCAAACTCTATCAAATCATAAATTATAGGATCCTTGAAAATAATGCGATACCTACCTACGGCCTACCTACATAGTACCTACTTACACTTCACATCAAAATCCTAATATTCGAAATATTTCCAATAATCGAATATCACATTTCGAATTCCTAGAAACTCTTTTTTTATTTATTTATTTCTATTATATATACTCTCTTCTTTTTTCTTTTATTTGTCGTTTTAGTCAAAATCTTTTATTTGCTTTACTTATCATTTTAGGATTTCAACGTAAAATTAATTTTATCCTTGTTGTTTATGTTAAATTAATGATAATTAATGATATAATTATTTAATTAAAAAAATTATTTATTATATTTCTTAATATATATATATATATATATATATATATATATATATATATATATATATATTTGGTTTTCCAAGGGTTTAATCCCTTTCGAGACGGGTTGGACACATTAAGTGGGTACCTCTTCCAATAGGAATTCAAACATGAGTCCGCTACTTTATAGTAATTAGTCAATTTCACTAGACCAATCACTTGTTGGTATTTCTTAATATATATGCAATCCTTCAAAATGACGATAAAAAAACGGAGGAAATATATTCAAGTAATATTTTAAATGTCCAACACAAATACCAATTATGAGTCTCACAATATAAAATCAAAACATGGACGGTTGAAAGTTGATGCCTCCATATGTATTTTTCTCCGAGACATTATTGTTGTTATTATTATTATTATTATTATTATTAATGAAATATTAAGATAGAAATCACCAATTCAGCCTTAACTACATATCTTAATTTCAATCTATAATATCCCTTTCGTGCGCAGAGTGTACATTAGTATGGTGGAATCCCGAGACTAAATGAAGATACATCTTGCGATTTACATCCTTAAAGGTTCTAGGGTTAGGGTTCTGAATATTCAAAATTAATTAGTTTAGTGTAAGCTTGAACACTTAAATTATCGAAAAAAAAAAAATCTATCCTATCGGATGTACTACTGTTATTTTTATGTTAAGCCAAAACTTTAATCGTGTTATAAATAGATATTTTCTCCGTCTTTTTTTACCATTTTGATTGGATAGTCAACTAACATTGTGGCCGGATTTTTCCATCTAATACTTTTCAAGCACTAATCAAAATCAATATAGTGTCGGGAAATTCTTGCTCAAATCGAATTTGGTCGAACCCAAACTAATCACTTGGCAAGTATAATACACTTGCTTTTGGATTGGATGTAACTTTCAGGAAAGTGATCAATCACAAAACAAGTGTAATACACTTGCTTGGTGGTTGGATGGGTTTGGTCAAACCAGACGTAGACAAGAATTTTCCATTAAAATGCTCGGCTAGTTGCCTAGTTAAAAGTTTTCCGTTTCCCGTTTTCTTTTTATTTTTTATTATTCTACTCATTTCTTAATTTCTCACTAATTGCATTTTATTATTTATCAATTTTCTATATTTCAAAAGATTAATTACAATCCTTTGCAGATTCACTTCACGGAAATTACATCCACAAATGTCTCTTAGTATTCCTTTTCAAAATGCAATCTTTATATATTTATTATTTACCACAAGAATTTCGATAAGCTATACTGATAAATTAAGGAGAAATGGTAAAGGCAGAAAAGTAAGTGAAGTATTATTATCCTATTATAAAAAAATAAGATAAAAACATTAAAAAAAATGAAAAAACGAAAAGTCCTTTTTCTTTCTCATTTTTCACTTTTTTCGCAGACACGTATAAATAAGGCGAGGCGAACACAAAAGTCCCAATTGGTGGGTGTGATGATTTTTGTTCTCTTTCTGCTTAGGTTTCCCCTAATCGCTACAATTGAGGCGAGTAATTTCTTACTTTCTTATTTAACAAGATATCTATGAATATCATTTACGTGGTTCTGTTCTGCATTGTGAAATGTTTTGATTTTTGAATGATTTTTTCATGATTAATTGGTTGATTGTTCATTGTTGTATAGTTTTAGGTAGAAGAAGATAAAAAGGAGTTTTGATTTTGATCGAAGAAAAAAGAGCGCTATGGGAAGGCTTTTTTTGATTGAATTGGAAGAGAGCACTTACACTTGCAAGCACTGCGAAACGCATCTCGCTCTCGCTGAAGACGTTATCTCTAAGGTTAATTTACTGTTCTGATTTTACAATTTTTAGTTAGGTTTATTTGTTGGTAATTTGATTGATGATTTTGTTGGTGAATAATCAATGCTAACTTGTTTAATGAGGTATAAACTGTGAATCATTTGTTTTTTAGGTCTTCTTAAAACACCATGTGTAATGATCCTGCTTTTTCCTGTTTTAATATCTGTATTTCTATCTCTCTTCAGTTATGCAATGTGCAAGAAATTGTGTGGCTAATTTGATCAAATATAATTTGGGATTCTGTAAATGAATTATGGTGTAGTCTTAATTGTAAGAGTGTACATTGGTGTTCACAACAGTGTGCTTTCGTATGTAATGTGATATCGTTGAGAGCTTTGTTATGGATATCAGGGTCAACAATGACGTTAGGGACGCTTTTGAGGAGAAAACTATTGTTGCCCAATTTGTCAGTGAGACTTGTACGTACCTTTCCGTCTGCTTTATCGACGAGAGTAATTGATCTTTACGGTGTGTGTGTGTTTTTGTAATTATAAAAATCCTATATGTTGCGTGCCGAACTTGGACACTTTGTTGTTTAGTTCTTAAAATGGCTTTTTGTCTTCATCTGCGTTCTGTCTTTTATCTGCGGTGGTCAAGATTAGCTCGTAACTATGTTTTGGAATGTCTTTCATATAATACAACATATACTGACTTATAAGTCACAAAAATAAAAAATTATTTGTCATTCTGTTCTGGGCTAGTTATTTCAAGGTACACCATTGGTATTTTACTTGGTATCAGTTTTGCTTCATGATACTGTGTCAAGGCTCTAAGTCATACATGCATAGCCTTATATACTTGACAAATATAATTAATTCTCGAGAATATTGGGAGGATGTTTACTCTTAGTTTGTAAGATGGTAGAAGCAGTAAAACTTATAGTATGTATCATGGACACAATTCTTGATATAGCTGAAGTTCCGGTAATGAATTGTCTGTTTGACTAGTCACGATGTCGTGTTTCTACAAAAATCTACTTAGTTTTCTTTTGAAATATCAACGAAAGATGAATTGCATATTTTCCTACTCAATCCCTTAAAATTTGTTGACCCGTCTCTCTCACCATCACAATGAACTTCCTCTTGTCTTCTATTTAATCATGAAGCTTTTGTTGTTATTTCCTTTTCTTTCAGGAGTGCTTGTATCATGACAACCTTGCGATGAGGATTATTTTGCTTATTCTGTCAGCATTTATTTTTTTTATCCATTTGCTTGGACAATTTCTAGGCTTCTAATGATAGTCACTTCAAACAGTCCTTGTCTTTGATAGGTTCTGCTCCCTGCATTATACTCTTTGATAAGACACGAAGTAAAACTAGTTAGACCCACGGAGGTTTAAAGTACTTGTAGAGCCTTTAATTTAATCTGTTTTTTTGGTAGAACAATAATAACAAAAGGAGTTGCCTACGTTACTTTGGGGTTCTGAAATTGCAAGTTTTCAACTCCAAAATACTTGAATTAAGAATTCACTTTGCAGTTTGTGGATTTTTAGCATAATTGTGAATGCCTTGACTACAACTCTCCATTCCCACCTTTCTATGCATAATGTTACTTTTAAATTATTCCTTCTTAATTCTGGCCTACCTCGATCCAAAACAAAAATTGGTTCTGAAGCATGCTTAGCATGAAGTAGCTTGCACTGTTGAAACTTAAATTAAATAACTAAAACTTTGGTTATCCTGGCCTGTTAGTTGTCGACTAAGGAGGCTCCAAGTTTATTTAAGTGAATCATTGCCAATTCATCGCAACCATAAAGACTTCGAGAGATTACCTTGTAAAGCAATATCTAAATACATAGAGAGCATTATACATCGTTCCTTCAGCATTATAATCTACCAAAATGCCGAACTTCTGAAACAGATACATGTCTTCATGGTTTGACAGGTTTAGATATTTCACTTTGTACAAATGATTTTAGTAGAACAATTGGGGATTTGCTAGACAGGGTCGTTTTTCTACTTTTCTTTTTTATCTTGGCAACCTGATAATTTTCTTTATCTGTTTTTCTTCCACTTTTATTAGTGAGAAGTAATAGAACTTAAACTCTGGGTCAAGCTTATTTCACAGCTCCATGCATTCGCGTTCTAATTCCTTTATTTTTTCCCCCGCAAGTTTGTATTTATATGCATGAATCCTAACTCTTTGTTTTACCAATGTTTTCAGTCTTTCATGTCCGGGCATGGGAAGGCTTACCTCTTTGATAATGTGTAAGTATGCTTTGATAACTATTTTTATATTTCGCTGGTGCAGTTTTTCTGAATTTTTTGTTGCTTGAAGATAAAAATAATTGCCTTGGTAAATGTGAGCTTATAGTATATAAAGGGTCATATTGTTGAAATGCTTATGGATGAAGTTGTTGTTGCTTAGTCTAAATTTTCAGATCGAGATTTTTTTCTCACTATGTAGCTGTGATTGTTCCCCTTGGTTTTGCCACAGTTTAAAGTTTAACACCCCCACCCCCCTCACCAGTTTAAAATAGCTTAGTTAGAAGATCAAAATGATATTTGTCCTTGACGAGTCACATGGTTATGTAGGCTTTCATACTTGCTAAAATGTTGCCTCTTTACAAAACCCTAATATCATTCTGCTCTATGATAGCGTAAATGTTACTGTCGGGGAGAAAGAAGATCGCATGATGATTACTGGATTACACACTGTCGTTGACATATTCTGCGTGGGGTGTGGCTCCATTTTGGGATGGAAATATGTGAGAGATCTTGTCCAAGAAAGCTTCAGTGGTTCATTTGTTTCTTTTCATGCTTGCTCTTCACAGTGCTTAAACATATTTGTTTCTGGCATGTTTGTTAATGGCAGGAGGCTGCTCATGAGAAGAGCCAAAAATATAAGGAAGGAAAATTTATCCTCGAGAGGTATACAAATTTGTTTGTGGTTCTGTGCACCACCGTTTATACCACTTATTAAATGTGTGTATTTTTCGTGGTCGATCAGGTTTAAAGTGTTAGGTCCTGATGGAAGCAGTTATTCAAACACTCAAGAAGCACAGATGGATGGAAGTGATGCAGACGATGAGTGATTCAATTGGAGACTCGTAAATCAATCAAGTGCTATTTAACTGTATATCCTTCCTGTTCTCAATTCTTATCCAGCTGATTTTAACATTATATCCAGTACATATGCCCATAGTGAAGTACAGAGACCAGTTTCACTAGTACATTTTGCAGAAGTGATGAATTAAGCATGCACTTAATACTCTTTCAAATTTCTATGCATTTAATAGTAGGCACTCTGGATCTGAATATTTCATGACTTCAATTCTTGTGAAGCCAATATCTACAAGCTTAAACATGTAAATTCAGACCAAATTTTGTGAAAATGAGTAGGATTTACTTTCTTAACCTTTTATCTTTTATTGTTTAAGTAATGAAATAGGTTTCATCGTTGTTTATTTTGTTTGAGCCTGTGTTATAATAATCAGAATTTTTTTCCGAAATAGCCTTCATGGCAAAGAAATTTCCCAAGATATCATTGTTGGCAAAGTAATTTTATGAATATACATTTTGCTAAAACTTGCAATTGACAACTGCGATTCTTCAAAATAATCGTAGTTGACAACTGCGAGTTTACTTAAAATTTTAAAAAAATAAAAAATAAAACTAGCCAACTGCGAGTTTTATCCAAGTATAGATTAATTAATTAGCACAGTCAAACTCGAAGACAACTGAGAGTCTTCAAAAAGTCTTTAATTTCCTTTAACCAGCTAGCAGCGGCTTTGTCATTTCATTTTCTTCTCCCTCGGCCAAAAAAACAGCACTCCGGCGAATCCTAACCCGCCAAACTCCGGCGAAACCCTAACCCGTCAAACTCCCACGATTTCTTATAGCATCACTCTCTCTCTCTCTCTCTCTCTCTCTCTCTCTCTCTCAATCATGTGGGGTAATTTATTATTTTTAATAATTGTTTGAGTGATATGTTCCACCAATATATGCAATATATTCAGGGCCGGCCCAGACATATTACGGGGCCCTAGGCGATATTTAATATCGGGGCCCTCTTTTACAAATTAGCTTATAATTTTCAAATTCAATTGTAATATATTTTTATGACATTTCATTCTTAAACTTTCTCTTAACAAAAACAATATATATATATATATATTCAAGTATCGTGAATTTAGTTATATAACAAATGCACACACATATAAATTGTTATGTATTATATAAATTAATGCAGCATAAGAAAATTCAACCAATTACATTAAACTCCATATACATCTTATATTATATGCACACCACAAGCTTTTATTTATTTATTTATTTTTTTTTATATTACAAGATTGAACTGTCATTTTCATTAAATTAGAAATTTAATATTGGGACTAAATTTATACAAAATGGTAAATTATAGGACGAAATTCGGCGAGTTAATATAGTTTGGGACGAAAAATCAAAATTAGTAATTATTTTGGGACGATATTTCAAAAAATATTAAATTGCGGGATGAAATATGGTGAGGTAATATGTTTGGGACGACAATTTAAAATCACTAATTAGTTTGGGACGTTTTCTGCAATTTTTTCTTAAAAGAAAAATGTATACCGGTTCGGTTGGGTTCGATAAGGTAAATCTACTGACAAAATCAAAAATCGAATTTTTTTTAATGGTTCGGTAATGAATCTCATTCCGTATATTAAATCGAGATTTCAATTCGGTATATGGTTAGGCTTACCGGATCGTGCACACCACTAATATTAAGGGTTTGTTATCGTCGCATTCAATATAACTAAATCATACCAATTTTTGGTATTTAGTCTGACGCGGTAGTTTCAAAATTTGTACAGTACGTAAAATTGAACTATTCGGTTCGATTATCTAACGGTTCATGCAATAAAAAAAAATCGAGACTTGTATGTAGTTTGAGTATTCTTTATGGTAAATTAATAAAAATTGTAGCTTGATTCAAACTCGTTGAATTTAAGTTACATCAAATTCTAATTTATTAATGCAAAACAACAATATTATAATATTTTTTTTTTCAAAATAATGAGACACAATAAAACAAAATCACTTGTACTATCAATTAGCATATTCTCCCTCCATATTTTTATTCGCTTTGGAGGATTGAAGATGGATTTTAAGAATTATAATATATAGACACTTTTTAAATAAAAGTCCCAAAATACCCCTTTAATCAAATAATCATAGCATTAATAAGAAGGGTGAAATTGGTATAAAAATTAATTCTAGCTCTAAATTCTAAATCGATAAGTAAAAAAATTGGATGAAGTAATCTTCATCATTTGACACCAATAATATGAAATAATCATTTCAACATAAATTAGATCAACGGAACTTAGATAACAAATACAAGGAGAATTTCAATAGAATGTGTAATGTTAATTGAAAAGTTAATTTGATAGGTTAAATCTATTTTAATGTCGCGCTAAGATAATTGTCCTACGCATCTTAACCAATACATGATGCATTGATGTTATTATAATATGATGCATGTAAAAGGGGCAGACATAGCAGAAATATATAGTCGTCCACAAAGATATCTAGGACATTCTTTTTGTATATACATGGTTCTAGATTACGAAGTAAAACGTCCTAGACAAGTATATATGAAAAGCCTCTAGAGAATTACTTTTAGCCACTAGATCAAGTTGATTTTCACCGTCTCTTTAAGAATGTGATTATATAAATAGGGCAAGACCTTATTTTAAAATTTTCATTCTTACATTATTTGAGAAAACAAAAAAATTCACATCTACATTACCAAAAAAAAAAAAAAATTTGAGGCCCCTCTATAGTCGGGGCCCTAGGCGATGGCCTAAATTGCCTAGCTATAGAGCCGGCCCTGAATATAGTTTCACTTCTATATTTTTTGTATTATGTCAAAACTAACAAAAGAATTCCTCTGTCCAATCCGTACAAAACAACACATAAACCTAAACCTACATGTTGAACCTCTTTAAAATGTTTTTTACCACAATTGCAGCATAATTCCTCAAAATACTTATTAGTAATATATCAAGAGAGAAAAATAGGAAAGTAAAAATTTACATTATGCAAATATGAATACCCATAAATATGATTGAATACCTAATCAAGAGAGAGAGAGAAAGTGATAACCTTTCGTCGGAGTATTTGGGTTAGGGATGCTGCTGTTTTTTCGCAAAGGGAGAAGCAAGAAAATGAAATGTGTCCGATATGGTTTATAGGAAATGAAGACTCGCAGTTGACAACTGCGAGTTTGACTGTAATTAAAATTGATTAGCGTCCTGCTAATTAATTAATCTATACTTAGTGAAAACTCATAGTTGTCAACTGCGAGTTTTAAATTTTTTTTTAAGCAAAAGGTATATTTAAGAAATTACTTTGCCGACAAAGACATTTTGAAAATTTTCTTTTCCATGAAGACTATTTCGAAAAAATTACTAGTCACGATGTCGTGTTTCTACAAAAATCTACTTAGTTTTATTAGAAACTGCACAGTTTCATAATGAAATTGAATTGTTTTTGTTATTTCTTGATAAGAAATCTTGGAAGAAAATTGAGAAACAAAGAAGAAAACTCTTATTTCTGAAAATTGAAGTATATGTTATACACAGGGATCAATCCCTTAAATACTATGTACAGGCGGTGTGAACAAAACGGTTACAAATAAACTACCCTATTTACAAAAGCGTGTAACACTTTTTTAAATATGAAACAATAAGTAAAAAAAAAAAATAAAAGAAAGACAAAATCCCTAATCCCTAAAACGCAGAATTAGAAATTAGGAAAACTTCATCTCCTTCTTCACTTGATGAATTCCAGACGTGCAGCCATAGCTCCAACACTCCCCCCTCAAGATGGAGACTGGTGGATGTCAACCAAAGCCATCTTGGACTGGAGAGCTAAATACCGAGGTAAACTCAAAGCCTTAGTAAAAATGTCTGCCAATTGATTCTCTGTTTTGACTGGCATGAGTTTAACCTTCTTGCTATTGATTAATTCCCTTATAAAGTGACAATCCAGTAGAATAGGGTCAGTAGGACCTGGATTTTTTATTGTGCCGTTAATGAATCCAATTTTGCGTTTAACACTCAGGGAGAGAGACATTGATCGAGCCCAGATGGTGTAATTGTCGGCTGTGAGTTTGTATTGGACAAGCAAGAGGCCTGGACTGTCTGAAGGATGCAAGAAATAGGGACTGCTAGGGTCCTCCATTGGCGATCTGGAACGGGTATTCCCAGTGGCAGAAGACGTAATCGGAGTAGTTGAATCAGTCATGATGATCCTCTAAAAAAACATATGATTTGAAGAACATAACTTCAAGAAGGAGATGGGAGACAGAACTCCACAAAGAAATAAAACCCAAGAACAGAGGGTGAAAAGATGATCAAGTTTTCAAACCTTGATGATGGAAGCGGAAACGAAATTAATGTCTAACTGATACCATATTAGAAACTGCACAGTTTCATAATGAAATTGAATTGTTTTTGTTATTTCTTGATAAGAAATCTTGGAAGAAAATTGAGAAACAAAGAAGAAAACTCTTATTTTTGAAAATTGAAGTATATGTTATACACATGGATCAATCCCTTAAATACTATGTACAGGCGGTGTGAACAAAACGGTTACAAATAAACTACCCTATTTACAAAAGCGTGTAACACTTTTTTAAATATGAAACAATAAGTAAAAAAAATAAAATAAAAGAAAGACAAAATCCCTAATCCCTAAAACGCAGAATTAGAAATTGCAAGTTTTCAACTCCAAAATACTTGAATTAAGAATTCACTTTGCAGTTTCTGGATTTTTAGCATAATTGTGAATGCATTGACTACAACTCTCCATTCCCACCTTTCTATGCATAATTTTACTTTTAAATTATTCCTTCTTAATTCTGGCCTACCTCGATCCAAAACAAAAATTGGTTCTGAAGCATGCTTAGCATGAAGTAGCTTGCACTGTTGAAACTTAAATTAAATAACTAAAACTTTGGTTATCCTGGCCTGTTAGTTGTCGACTAAGGAGGCTCCAAGTTTGAGTACTTCTATTTAAGTGAATCACTGCCAATTCATCGCAACCATAAAGACTTCGAGAGATTACCTTGTAAAGCAATATCTAAATACATATACATCGTTCCTTCAGCATTATAAGCTACCAAAATGCCGAACTTCTGAAACAGATACATGTCTTCATGGTTTGACAGGTTTTATATTTCACTTTGTACAAATGATTTTAGTAGAACAATTGGGGATTTGCTAGACAGGGTCGTTTTTCTACTTTTCTTTTTTATCTTGGCAACCTGATAATTTTCTTTATCTGTTTTTCTTCCACTTTTATTAGTGAGAAGTAATAGAACTTAAACTCTGGGTCAAGCTTAGTTCACAGCTCTATGCATTCGCGTTCTAATTCCTTTATTTTTTCCCCCGCAAGTTTGTATTTATATGCATGAATCCTAACTCTTTGTTTTACCAATGTTTTCAGTCTTTCATGTCCGGGCATGGGAAGGCTTACCTCTTTGATAATGTGTAAGTATGCATTGATAACTATTTTTATATTTCGCTGGTGCAGTTTTCCTGAATTTTTTGTTGCTTGAAGATAAAAATAAATATGTGTCCATAAATATGCAAATATGGACATTATCAAGAGAGAAAAATAGGAAAGTAAAAATTTACATTATGCAAATATGAATACCCATAAATATGATTGAATACCTAATCAAGAGAGAGAGAAAGTGATAAACTTTCGTTGGAGTATTTGGGTTAGGGCTGCTGCTGTTTTTTCGCAAAGGGAGAAGCAAGAAAATGAAATGTGTCCGATATGGTTTATAGGAAATGAAGACTCGCAGTTGACAACTGCGAGTTTGACTGTAATTAAAATTAATTAGCGTCTTGCTAATTAATTAATTTATACTTAGTGAAAACTCATAGTTGTCAACTGCGAGTTTTAAATTTTTTTTAAGCAAAAGGTATATTTAAGAAATTACTTTGCCGACAAAGGCATTTTGAAAATTTTCTTTTCCATGAAAACTATTTCGAAAAAAATTATAATAAGCATGTTAAAGGTTTTTTGAGTTGTTTAGGGACAGATTTAAACCCATTGTTTGACTTTGCAGTTAAGGCCATTATCATCTCAATTGATTCAAGGGGAGGTCCCATTGAATCCAATCACCAATTGTGTACAAGTTAAGGTTGGCTTGCCTCATCCCTTTGAATCTTGAAGTCAATAATTTTTTATTTTTTGTTTTTATTTATTCTTAGTTAATAAAATTCTTTCATTTTTTTAAATAAAAAATTTCTTTAATTTATGATTAATTTTAAAAAGGTTAGTTTTAATTTAAAAAATGTAACCTATAGGAAACTTTTTAATTTTAAAAAATTAAACATTAAAAGAACATAACTATGATTTATGAAACTTAACATTAATTATTTGTAAATATAATAACATTGGAAGAAATTCAAATACTCCGTACAATTTATTATTATTAAGTGATAGTGGAAAAAAATGGGGATTGAAATTGAATGATATTGATAGATTAAGTCATTGGAGATGATTATGAAAAAGAAAGGGAAAACTGGACTTGAATCTGAGGAAAAGCTTGACTTAGACTGATTAGTCACTGGAGATGACATAAGGTCATACTTTGATAAAAATATGATATGACACTAGGAGCTATTGCATTGGATTGATAATAGATATAAATGTAGATGTAATTATACATTTGTATTATACTTTTTAATTTTTCCTCAAGATAGAATTGTAGATATTTACAGAGAAGTTGATGAAGGTAAGTGTTACGTTCCAAATACTAGTACGTAAATCGCGCAAGTATACGATCGTCTACAAATAATAAAGTGATAAGGGGTGTCGAACACACGAGGAATCAAACGAATAATTACCAAGATCTATTCTATTACCTTACTGGAACTTATGTGAAAGATAGTAGTGAGATTGTAGTTTGTTTAAACAACTAAAAGTGAAGTGATTAAGAGAGATCTAAGTACTTAACTTCTTAATATGATAAAGGCTTCTAGGATTTTACATCACCTAGTTCAATTCAGGATAAATGACTCGACAGTTGATAACTAATGCTTGTGTTTGCTATTCAAGGATTCAAGGACGTTTGTATATATCTTCCGAGTTGCATACAAACCTATCGAATTAAACTAATCCAATATATGCCTAAATGGACTAAGATCTAATCGAAGCATTAAACTCAAACCTTCAACGAATACGAAACGACCTAAGTATATGTCTATCCTAGAATCGAATCACAATTCAATTTCATAATCAAATCCTCAAAATCACTATGTCTAGCAATCAAGAATCAATAACTTTCACCTCAAAGTTGGCCAAACCTTAAGACTAACAATAAGCACGAAATCGGATTAACGAATACATGTAAGCATCATATCAATCATCATATCATCATTTAATCAAGAATCGAATATAGGATCAATAAAAACCTAGAATAAAGGAGATTAGCTACTCATAGTAATAATTATATCATTCATTACATTAATGAAAGCCATAAATGTAAATGAACAAAGTAAGAGAGTTAGAGTATGCTTAGGTAGTGAAATCTATATCAACTTCTCCCTCAAGCCTTTGTTGTTCTTCATTCCCAAGTGCAAGCCCAAAGTGAAGTGTTCAAAAGGAGGCAAGAGATGAAAAGTGAAATGAAGAAGTTGTGAATGATTTCACCTCTTAACTTCTAACCTAGCAAAACAACAAGTTTCTAATGCCTAAGTTACCCCAAAAATAATGGCAACTAAGACCAAAAAGTCCCCAAACAAGTTAAAATTATAATTGGGAACAAGGGCGGAATTATACAAAAACACCACTGCTTCCCGCATATAAATATCTGCTGGTAGCAGGGGTACACCGTGGTGTGTGTATCATACACCGCGGTGTGACAAGCCTTACACCGCGGCGTGAACAGGCAGTAAGTTTCCAGCTCTGCCACACTTCCTTCCGAGCAGCATATCTTTTGATTCCGAACTCTGATTGCGGATCCGTAAAGTCCGTAGCTTAGCTAACTCACTCATCTATGACATATATTTTAGTGAGCAGCTATCTACAATCTTGTACAAATTGGCTTCGGGTTCTTTTTCCTTTGAAGCTCAAGTTTGACTGGTGGGGTGGGCATAACGACTCGCAATCATTGATACGAAACTCCGAATCACTCTAAGATGTCAATACCTACAAACCTTGGAGAAAACGATCAAAACGAGAACAAAAACACAAAACGAACAAAGGCCAAACGAAGGGGCCAAAGAAGGAAAAGCCACGCAAAAGCAAACAAAACTCGGATTAAAACAAGACGTTTTGGGCTTAAGAAGGCACGTGATAACGACGTTTTCACGGCGTTATTAGTAAGGTCATCTTCAGTCTTGGGGGCAGAGATGTCCCCTTCCCACCTCCCCTCCCCATTTGTAGTCATCTTTAATAGTTAGGGGCATATTTATATTTTTATTTTTCATCACCACTCTCACCATAATAATAATAATAATAATAATAATAATAATAATAATAATAATAAAATAGAGCTGTGATAATTAATAATAGTAAAATTAATTTTTCTACTCCATAAATGTTGCCCGTTTATAGATTGGCAGAGAGTTTTGTAGGTGATTTTAAATGGAACTTCAAAGTTTTTGCACACCCTCCCATTTGTTGTTAAACTATTAATTCCGTTAGCGTTTTAGGTTAATTACTTTGTTTACCTTCATATTTAATATATGTACAAAGATATTAATTAATTTGATTTTATCATTAATATTAATAAACTAAAAATAATTTGATATAAAATCTATTTTTTATTAAATAATCCAATACCATATATTATTAACCATATATAATATTATAGAAATAATAATGTTATATTATTAATTACATACAAAAAAGGCTTTCTTCTTCTGCATATGGTTGTACCCAGCCCCACCCATCCACTCACCCCATCAACCACTTTCCCTCCCCTAACTGGAACCCAAATTGGCGGGGTTGGGATAGTCAGTCCCAGGCTACCGATAGACAACTTGGGTACATCGATCCCAAGTTGTTTTGGTCTTGTTTCTTTTGATCCCAAGCCGCCGACGACCTGGGTTCCATGTGGAAGAGGGATGACAGGGTGGGTGGATTGAGAGGTATGGGGAATAACATAGATAATTTGAGTTTTTTCAAAAAATAAAAATTAGGATAATTTTCAATTCAAAATTGGTTAAATAAAATTGAATTTCAGTTTTGTAAAATGCGAGTGAGAGACACTCTTTGTTACATTGGACAAAAAATGACTACTTTGCAAATGTTTTGAAAATATAAGAAAATTTTATGCAATAAAAATAAGACATGGAGGGTTTGTGCAAATTGAATTGGGGCGTAAAGGAGCAGAGTAGTATCGAACGTCACTTTCTTTAAGTTTGGTTTGAATTTTGTATCGGGTTTAAAATTGCGTTTGAACTTGATTGGATTACTTGACAAACCGAGGCTTCTAAAGAATGATCGAGCTCGAATCGAGGAGCTTAATAATTTGACATGTATTTTTCATTTTTAGTTTATGGAGCCGAACTTTAAATGCTATCTAAAGCAACATTTTGTTCAAGCTTCTATAATAAGATTGAAGAATCAAACTCAAATAGACTTTTATTGGACGAGCTCGAGTCGAACATCAGTCCTACCCAAAACACATGTGGGTATCCGTTCACTATTGAATATCAGTCCTACCCAAAACTTGGCCTTTCCAATTACACTTCAGGGCCTGAGGCCACACTCTACAAGATACTTATGGGCCATTCATTAGCGTTACTTGGGTTCAGTGATCAGTGTCCGATTGAGCCAATACAAATATTTATTAAGCCTTTTTAAATCTGATCAAACCTAAATTGATCTAAACAGGTTCAATTTTGACGCATCAAAGTTAACCCTATCTAACAAGGACGGATCAATGTACATTGTTGGAGGCCTTGGCCCATGCTAGATTGGAAGATATTGTAAATGTAAAATATATTTATAATGGTATGATCAAATAAAATAATATATTTTCATTAAAGTTCAAATAAAATATTGACATAAATTAACATTACCTAAAGGAAAGTCTTAAATAATCTCTTTCGTATCTGAAAAACGACTAATTTGGCTGGGTTTATTTGAGAATTGCATTTTTTTTAGTATATTTTTTGTGAGTATTATGAATAGCTTTTGTTTTGTGATTCAAAATCAAGGTATATTACTATACATTTAAAATTGATGTTATAGAATAGTTAGTTTAATTTATATTTAATAAAAAAAATTATTATGTATGTTGTGTAGAGCTAGTATAATAATTAATGCATTTATACTAGTTTATTTGTTTATTTAGTTGTTATGTAATAAGTGACGACTTATTGATTAAATAAGCAAATATAAAAATAAAATAAAAAATTCAACTACGTAGGATTCTTAGTAATTACAAAAGAAAGAATGTTGAAAACCTTGAAAGTACCTCAATCAAAACATGGACCAATGATTAAACAACATGTGCCTATACATTCTAACTTAAATCTCTTATATAAGTTCCAAGAATTGAAGAAGAGGAAGTTTATATTTCTTCTCAAGATATATAGGGGACTAGAATTTACATTAAAAGTTAAAACATAATGACCATTAAAATTGGCTAAAATTCAATTTTGGTACCATATAATTGGACAAATTTCATTTTTAATACCAAAAGTTCAAAAATCATATAGCCGTTAAGTTTTGTTACGGCCGTTTAGTTTCCTCCGTTAAGTGCATGTGAGGGGCACGTGGGGCACTAATCTGCCCGTTCAATTTTGGTACCGTAGAATTGGGGAATTTTCAATTTTCATACCAAAAATCCAAAAATCATATCAATTCTCACTCAGCCGTTTCAAAATACGGGGGAAATGCAATTGTCAAAAATTGAGCAGGTTGTTTTTGCAATTATTGCCTTCTTCTTCCTATGGACGATCGCCGGATTCCGGTGGCCGTTTAATTTGTCGAAATTGATTGAAGATTTTTGTTCCTCTTGTCCTAGGCGGAGCTCAACCATCTATGACAGCCACTTGGTCGGAGCTCAACCGTCTATGGAAGCTACAATAAACCTATGGAAAATGATGTTCACGATCAGGGGAAACTAATGCAACAAGAATTACGAAGTTTGGTTAAGAATCGAAGAAGAAATCACGATTTGAAATTTCGAAAATTTTGACCTACAATTCGAAAATTAGAACTCAAAATTCGAATAGATTACTCAAAGGATTGAAGAGATCTTTATATGTACGAGTTCTCCACGACAAGGGGAACATAAACCCTCAACCATTTCCGACCAAAAGCCACCGGAGCCGGCGGTCGTAGGGGTGGGATCGGGACTGGTTTTTGGGAATTCGGGTATTTCGGGATGGGATTTTGGGTTTCGGGATTTCAAATTTAAGTCCCGAAACCCGGTAGATCAACCAAGTTTCCGTGGGTTTCGGGTACCCGATTTAATTTCAGGATTTCGGACGGGTTCGGGAGTCCCGGGAATCTAAGTTGCAAATTTAAATTGTGCAAATTAAACTTTGTTTTTAGCTTATTATTAAAATGAAATGAAAAAAAAAAGTAACATGACTACTAGTCTACTGTAGAACAAACCAATTCAAAAATATCACCACAACCATTTCAAAAAAAGAAAAACATAATGGAATTTGGTATGAAAAATGAAATTTGTCCAGTTCTATGGTACCAAAATTGAATTTTATGTTCCAACGGGCAGAATCCGACCAACGTGCCCAGTCCGCCCATGAAGACTTAACGGACACGTGGCAGAAACGTTAAGAAAAGTAACGGAAGTGCCTTTTTTGAAACGGCTGAGTAGGAACCGGTGTTATTTTTGAACTTTTGGTATGAAAAATGAAATTTGCCCAGTTCTATGGTACCAAAATTGAATTTTTGCCCATTAAAATTTGAAAAATATGACCATCTACTCTTGTACAAATATAAAAAATGTGGAAATCATTGCCATTGCAAACTCATTTTCAGCTACATATAGAATTATCAACATTAACTTCATTAATCACAGTGCCAATGTTTCCAACCAATAATCTCTGCAAATTATAATTTATATTTATAGTAGCTTAAGTACTAAAGTGAAAGTCTAAGCTCCAAGTCTATGTCTTGGGTGCTACAAGATTCAGAATTCTGAAAATTAGACCCCATTATTATTGAATCATTTTTGTTCTTCTTATTATTGTGTGATCCCTACAAAACAAAAGCATACAATCAGCAGTTACTCCTACATGATATCAAATCAAACACTGCATATACGTGAATATATATATAGGGTGATTTACACTCGGATCCCGTGAGTTTTACCGTAATTACAAAAACTCCCATGTGATTCCAAAAATTACGAGGACATCCCTTAAGGGAGAGGTTTTTGTAACCATTTTTGGGGGTCATTGTAAGAATTGTTGAAGCTGTAAGGGGTGTTTTGATACGTACATAGTCTAAATCAGAGGAAATCTCTTTATAAGCTGTAAGGGGTGTTTTGATACGTACATAGTCTAAATCAGAGGAAATCTCTTTATAATTTCTGAAACGTTAGGGGGTTCTTTATAAAATGACGAAACCTTGGGGGTGGGGGGGGGGGGGGGGGGGGGGTTTCGATCGTAAACCACCCTATATATTACATTAATTTATGTGGTTGAATACCGATAAGTACCTCGACTCCGGGTTCTAAGAAGGATTTAGTCATGCTTGGCTCCACAAAATGTCCAAACCCTGCATTGCCCGAATGCCATCTACTTGTTTTAAGACAAGAAAAATGTTTAATTAGATAATGCATTATTAACCCTAATATTATTTATTGTACACAAACTTAGATAATTTTAGATCAGAAATCTATAAAAAGTTCTAAAAAAAAAATGAAAAGTTATCAGACAAAAGAATCTTCTTATATAATTGTACCTTCCATGATGTCCAACATTTGTGGGTAGAGAATCTCCATATCTTATATTTCCCCTATCTAAATCTGGCAAGCCCATCTGAAACAAGACCGTGTTTGGAAGATTAACAACTAGAATTAAATCCCTTAATTATGGGGAAAAAGTGAAATCAGAAATTAATCATCATTTCCTAATTTGGGACTTTTCATTTCATGTCTAGCTAGGGCTTACAAAATTCCTCCAAGAAAGACCAATTAAACAAGCACCAGAAACTAATCCCTCTTCCAAATCCCAGTAATTATTTAAGCTAGAGATTTTTTTTTTAATATAATAAAAAAAAATCTCTATATACATGTTTCGTGACTAGTCATTTTGATGGTCTAGCTAGCCTTGAAGTCTTTCAATTTCTTGGATCGAGCTTTTGCTCGATAACAAATGACTTAAAAACTCTATATTAAATTTTATACCAGAACTAGGAAAAACATCATTACATAACAAATCGTTAAGGATATGTTTGGTTCTTGAATTTCAGTAAGTAAATAACGAAAAAACTGGAGCTTAGTGTTCAATCATTTGATGTTAGGAAAATATTTTATAGTGTTTTACTCACTAAAATTCAAGAACCAAACATAGTATCGTTTTATTTTCTCATACGTACCACGACTCCGTGGGATCCCTGAAACCCATAAGAAGGAGACGATGAAGACGAATAAGCTGTCTGTAGCCTTGTATCCTCCTGCAATTTAATTCAATCAACAATTAATAATCAATAATAATAAAAAAAGAATACAGAAATGAAGTAAATAAACAGGCAGATATAATAATAAAAAAAATACAGAAATGAAATAAATAAAAAGGCAGATATAAGAATATTTTCTGAAAATTAGTTAACCTGGCTGAAATTCTGTGCATAATTAGGAATATTATAACTGCATCCCAACTGAGTATGCAATCTAATCTTTTCAAGCTGTGCAACCCCAAGTCCTCTTTGTGGCTGTTTCGGCTTATCTGAATTTCCCTTTTTACCCTTTCTTGATGATGAAGAAGATGATAAGAATCCTTCACCATAATAATTGCTTCCCATCTTTCTTTCTTCTTTCTTTCCGACAATTTTTTTTTTTTTTTTTTTTTGATAATACAACGTTAATTGAAGTTAAACTGGTATGTATATATATATAATCAGAGAGATCTTTTTGTGATGGCCTTTTAAGCTGTCAAGGCTTTGAATTAATTCAGAAATTATTGCAATATATATATCGATAGATAGATAGCTGGATTCAGATTGAGTGAAGATATTATATATGACATGATTCATTGATATGTTGTTTATATATATATAAGACGTCTTAGCTAGCTCTTTTTTTTTTTTTTTTTGACAACTTCTATGAAATCTCTTCTTATTATATTCATGTCTTGGTCATTGATGATTCATTTAGAAAATTATTAAAGTCTACTTGAAAGTGATTGTCTCGAATTTTATAACTCTTAAATTATGCAATTATTTAATTATGTTTCATTCAAAGATTTCTAACCTAATTCCACGCGCCTTTGGCACTTATCTTTGTTTGATTATAAATACTTTCAAAATTGTAAAATATATTAAAAGTTATTGTGAAATGAAAATTATGAATTTAATCTCTAGAAAATATTAAGTACAAATTGAATTATGGAATCACATAAAAGATTTCCATCCTTTTTTTCCCCCTCTAGAGTTTAAGCAATATACTTTTCTGAAATATGTTTTACGTGCAAGTTAAATCTCTGTAAAAAAAAAAAATCCGATTATCCTCTCGAGAATTAAAGGAACGGGCAATTTGAACTTATAGCGCTTGCGGTGTTATTCATGCACGTGCGTAAAATTGAAATTGAGACTATTTTTATGTTGAAACGTCGTCAACCTATATATATATATATATATATATATATATATATAGTTAGTTAGTTTGCTCATGAGATATGTCTAATGTGCAATCTAGCTATATACCTTATTATATTATGGCGCCTCATAAAATAAAAATAAAAAAAATGGATGGATAGTTGTGAATTATTTATTTTTCATTTAATATTAAAATAAATGTTTGAAAGTCTAAAGGAAGCGTGAACCTCTTTTTCAATATTAGAGCGGGTTAATTAGTTATTTCTATTGAAGGTGTAAATTTTCTATTTCAAAGTTACAAAAAAGATAAATTGTTAAATTGTTCAAGAGTTTAAATTCGTTTCGAGACATATTATACATATATATGAAAATCTCCCCCAACAGGAATTTGAATTTATGTCGCGATTATGGATATAGTAGGAACTTTCACTAAATCAATCAATATTTGTAAGGTAAATTGGTAGTAAATCACTTGTACTATTATCAATTTAAATTAAATTTATTAAAACGATTGTATAATTATTCTGCTCTCACGCGCTTTATAGTTACATTTTTTTTTTAAATTTGCTGACTGAGCTCACGGGTCAGGACCATGATTAATTTAATTAACAGATTGTAAAAAATTTGATCATATCATAATGTATATATATATTAAACTATATACATTTGAAGGTCATTAGTTACCATCTAGAGTTATTTAGGAATATATATATTTTTTTAATTAGGATATAGCTATATATATTATCAGATCCGACATATTAAATACATGTAGATTGCAAAAATCTTGTAGCAAATGTATGGGGATTGTCTGAAGGGTAATTAATTAAAAAGATCTTATTGACCTTATAAACATAGATACAATTTGCAGATGGAAAGATTTTTATTTTTTACTTTTTGTATATATATTTGTTAACTTGTTACTATCTTAATCAATTTACTTTTGGATCTTATTACAGTTTACGTCAAGAAATTAACATATATATTAATTAATTCACAGAAGTACTACTAATAAAACAATTTGCCATGCACCAAATCTAGCTGTTCCACGCATGAATTGTGGGTCATATTTTATTGTGAGTTGTTTTGTGGTTGAAAGTAGTGTAGGTGGGTCATTTCTTAAATTAACAGATATACGACTACATGTGAACTCACATACATAATTAAAAAAATAAAAATAAAGGGTTCATTCGTACTGTAATTTATTAGAGAAAAAAAAAGATATAGCTAAATTGTGACTATAAAGTTGTCACTAATTATATATATTTGGTGATACGGGAAATACAAGATACTCATATTTATTACGTGAAACATACATGAAATTCCTCAAGGAAATATTAATTGCATAAAATCATTTTATTCTATTAAATATTAAGCATGAAACCCCAATAAAAAAATTCTCCTAGTTGCATGCAACAAATATATACTCCTATTTGTTAACTTCGCCTTCAGTCAATAATTACAACAAGAAACAAGTTTAAATTCCAGACTCCAGTTAATGAACGTCAAATAAATATATATATATATATATATATATGTCTTATCACTTAATATTTTATCACTAAAATCCATTTTTCTTGTAGTGATGTATTTGTCTTATCACTTTGACTTTGTAGAAATACTCCTGTGTCTTTTTTTTTCTCTCCTTATCGTCGAATACATGTGTTAATTACAATAATTTAATTATGTATATTGTTAGGGTAAACAATATAAATGATCTTTCTTATCATTAACTCTTAATAGAGTCGTCCCTCTTAAGTTTTTTTTTTTCATGTTAGTCTCTACTAAAAATTATTTATTTCCACTTTGACCCTTTTCAGACTGAGCAACGGAGATTCCGAGAGTTTTTGTTTGAACGATGACAAGATTAATTGTGGTGAATATGACTACACGTGTAAATCAGAATTTATACAAAATTAAGGAACATATTTCTTTACGAAATTTTAATAAAACATGGTCTATACCAACTAATTCAAAAAAATAGAATCAATCGTCATGGTTCAAGTTTTTTTAATTTTCGTTGAATAAATGAAAGATGCTAATTAATTTGAGATTGTTTAACAATGTGACGTTGACATGTGTAATATGTTAAGCAGCTATCTATATAACTTGATGATGTTGACATCAATTCCATTTTTCATGCACGATTATAATACTCCTCTCGTCGTAATTATTTCTAATATATATTTTCTTATATTTAATTGGACTAATATATTATATATCAAAGGATAAATATCACTTTTGGTCCCTCTTATCATTAACTTTTTACAGAGTGATTCTTCTTATGTTTTTTTTTCTCACTTTAGTCCCTACTATGAATTATTTGTTTCACTTTAGTCCCTACTATGAATTATGTGTTTCACTTTAGTCCTTATCAGATGGTTCCGATAACACGTGACATGCATATGAATATTTTTTAGGGCATTTTTGTCCGTTCACTATTGAGACTATTTGAGATATTGTTTAATTAGTGAGCAATTTTGGTGTTTGAAAAAGATTAGAAAAAACTTTAGTTTGGAACGAAATGTATGATTAAGTTGGATTGGAATGAAAGCCTAGTTTGGAAGACATTATATATTTAGTTTTTTTTTAAATAATTAGAAAGACAAAAATATCCCTGTTAGTTTACTTGAAATGACAAAATTGCCCTCATGGACCACTTGAAAATGACTAAAGTGAAACAAATAATTCATAGTAGGAACTAAAGTGGGAAAAAAAACATAAGAGGGACCACTCTATAAAAAGTTAATGATAAGAGGGACCAAAAATGATATTTATCCTATATCAAATTAACTATAATAAGGGACGGACCCCCCCAGAAAAAAAAATTCTATGTATATATCTATATGTAAACATTAACATAGAAGATTAATTGGTTCAGTGGTAAGGCTCTTCTTTTATTTGGGTGAGGTATTAAGTTCGACCCTTCATGGCTACAGGTTAAAGTATTTCACTGTATATGTGTTACCTTTTTAATGTTTTCATGAAATTCAAATTTATCTTATTTATGGAATTTAATTAATTTCCTTCTTATTTTTCCATGGAAATTCGAATATTTTTTGATAATATACTCGTATTCATGAAATTCAACCTTTTTTAGACATGTTAAAACTCATATTTATTCATGGAATTCAACTTTTTTTGGACATTGTATAATCATATTTTTTGTGGAAATTCAAATTCTTCTTGACATTCCGCTACGTTAGGTGCCGCTAATACCACATTAGGTGGTATTACCACACAATGTGTATCACATTGTATGGTACATGATCACATTACATAGTATTAACCCCATATATTTGGTATGACCCCCACATCATGTAGTATTTATTCCAAATTATGTGGTATTACCACGCAATGTGTGTCACATTCTATGGTATAAATTATACTCCTTATACCATACAATGTGATACACATTGTGTGATAATACCAACTAATGTGGTATTAGCGGCACCTAACGTAACGGCACCCTAGAATCCCCTCATAGGAAAATTCAGTTTTTTTATTTTATTTAATTTTATTTATAGATATTTAATTTTCTTTTGGATGTTATGTAGTCAGATGCATAACTCAAGTGAGCTAATTATCGGTAGGGTCGAAGAAGATAATAATTTATGAAATTTAAGCAATTATGTTACCATTCATTTGATGAATATAGAGTTTGCTACCAACAAGATATTTGTCCCCCCCTATTAGGAAATCTCTTATATTAAGTATGTTGAATTAGTTGTATATATTTATGTTTATAATCCTATATTTACTTTGCTGATTTAGTGTAATTAGTATCCCACTAAATGTGGATCACTCCTTTCTAGCCTTAGACTTAGCCTACTGTATTTAGTCATAGCTTTGTGTATATATAGTGCAGAACACACAAATGAATATACATCAATTTCTCCTCCAATGTTCATTCTATTAAATATTATTTAAGATGGTATCAAGAGCCAACTTACTACACTGTTACTAGTTATCCCAAAAGCCTTATCAAATATCAAACATCATGACAGATAGTAAACAAACATCCGTAGATAAACTCATTTCCAAAAGTCCTAACACCACAAGCGTCACTACTTCCATGGATTTATCCAGTCCATACTTTGTCCCTCATTCAGATCAACCCGGTCACATGCTTGTCCCAACAAAACTGAATGGATCCAATTATCCTTCATGGAGTAAATCCATGATTCATGCTCTTACAGCCAAAAACAAAATTGGTTTTATTGCTGGATCTATCAAGCCACCATCTGCTACAGAAAATCCAATTGAGTATGCTCTATGGAATCAATGCAACTCCATGCTTTTATCATGGTTCATACATGCAGTGGAACCAGATCTGGCCAAAAGAGTCATTCATGCCAAAACAGCTCATCAAGTGTGGACAGATTTCAAGGACCAATTCTCACAAAAAAATGCACCAGCAATATATCAAATTCAAAAATCACTGGCCTCTTTGTCACAAGGCACAATTAATGTTTCAACATATTACATAGAACTCAAGAGTCTTTGGGATGACTTAGATACATATCGACCTATCCCTACTTGCAATAAGATGAACACGCACAATGAACAAAGAGAAGAGGATCGGCTGATACAATTCCTTATGGGCCTGAATGACACTTATAATGTTGTTCGTAGCAACATCCTAATGATAACTCCGCTGCCTAATGTTCGCCAAGCCTATTCTCTCATCATTCAAGATGAAATGCAACGACAAGTGGCATCTGATCATACAAATGAAAACTTTTCCATTGCTGCTGCAGTTAAAAATCATTCTAATAATTTCTCAAATAAATCAAAGGGCAAACATTGTGAACATTGTAACAAAGATGGTCATACAATTGAAAATTGTCGTACTTTAAAATTTCATTGCAAATTATTGTGATAAAAGAGGACATACTGATGATAGATGCAGGTACAAAAATGGCACATGGACGGATAATCGACAAAATCAATCACAACAACGTGGATTTCAAAGGAACTCATTTTCTGCTGCTAATGCAACAGATTCGCAGGATTCCATCAAAACAAGCCAAATTTCAGATCCAGTTAATGTATTAGAAGGATTTTCCAGCGAGCAAATCCAACAGCTTTCTCGTGCCTTATCAATGATAAACCCAAGCCATAGTACTGGTAATAAAAACACTTATGCAAATGCAGCAGGTCAGTATTTGTTATACGATGCTTCTATCAATTCTATATTTACTAAACCTTGGATTTTGGATAGTGGAGCCACTGATCATATCACATCTGATTCTACACTTTTGACTAAAACACAATCATCATCGATACCTATTGTTAATTTACCAACTGGATCTACAGCCTCAATAACTTCAACTGGCACTATATCTTTAGATTCTGATATCACATTAAATGATGTTTTGTGTGTTCCTAGTTTTCGCCTAAATCTGATTTCTGTGAGTAAAATTACTGCTGCCTTAAACTGTTGTGCTATTTTTTCCCCACATTTTGTGTCTTGCAGGACTTGGTTACGGGGAAGATGATTGGCTCGAGTAAACAACAAGATGGTCTCTATTACATGCCTCCATTGCAAAGAACATCAATATGTCATCAAACATCACATCCTAGTAGTTTATGGCATATGCGCCTTGGACACCCATCACCACTTCGTCTCAAATTAGCTTCTTCATTAATTTCTTCAAATAATAATATTTCTTATGATAATGACTTTACTGTTTGTCCCATGGCAAAACAAACAAGATTTCCATTTCCATTAAGTTCTATATCAACTCATGCTCCTTTTGACTTATTACATTGTGATATATGGGGTCCTCACAAAGTTCCCACTCACTCACATGCACGATTTTTCCTCACAATTGTAGATGATTTCACAAGGTGTACTTGGATATTTCTTATGCAATACAAGTCTGAAAACCAAAACATTTTAAAATCTTTTATTGAATTTGCTCATACTCAATTTCATGCTTATGTCAAAGCAGTCAAAGTTGATAATGGTTCTGAATTTTTACCTATGAGAAGCTTTTTTAGATCTAATGGCATTGAATATCAACGCACTTGTGTTTACACTCCACAACAAAATGGAGTTGTCGAGAGAAAGCATTGTCACATTCTCACTGTAGCACGAGCACTACTTTTTCAATCTCATTTACCTTTGCATTTTTGGGGTGAGTGTGTTTTAACTGCTATTTATCTTATTAACCGGTTACCAACTCCATTGCTCTCAAATAAGACACATTTTGAAATTCTTTACAACCGTCCACCCTCACTTGACCATCTAAAGGTTTTTGGTTGTCTATGTTATGCAACTATTGTACACCCAATTCATAAATTCACATCTAGAGCTAAACGCTGCATTTTTGTTGGATATCCAACTGGTCAAAAAGGATATAAACTATATGATTTAGAAACTAAGAAATTTTTTGTCAGTCGTGATGTCAAATTTCATGAAACCGTTTTTCCTTTTTCCATCTCGGTCCCATCAAATTCTGATTTTGTGGTGCCTAATTTCCAATATGAGACCACAAATACACAACCCGTTAAATTGTATTTTCCTTCAAACACTAACTCTAACAAACCTGAGCAAACCGAAACAACCTATACACATGAAACCATATCTCCCACACCAGAAATTGAAACTGCACCACAACTTGAAGTCATTCCTACTACTACATCCACCCCACCTCTGAGATAGTCAACACGACCTAAGAGACCTCCGGTGTGGCATAAAGACTTCATGTTGTCATCTCAAGCCAATCAGTCCACCTCAGCACCAAGTTCTATTAAAGGTACTCGATATCCTCTTTCTCATTTTCTTTCTTACTCACGTTTTTCATCTTCCCATTCCACCTTTTTAGCTACCATCACAGATCACACAGAGCCTAAAACTTATTCCCAAGCTATCCTTGATCTACATTGGCAACAAGCGATGAAGACAGAATTAGAAGCACTTCAACTAAACAACACATGGGACTTAGTCCCATTGCCTATTGGCCATAAAGCAATAGGTTGCAAATGGGTCTACAAGATTAAATACAAATCTAATGGCAGTATTGAGCGTTACAAAGCTCGTCTAGTTGCTAAAAGGATACAATCAAGTCGAAGGTATTGACTATCAAGAAACATTTTCGCCAACAGCAAAGCTTACAACTCTTCGTTGTCTCCTAACCGTCGCTTCTGCACGCCATTGGTATATCCACCAATTAGACGTTTAAAATGCCTTCCTCCATGGTGATTTACATGAAGTTGTATATATGGAACCTCCACCTGGCCTTTGCCGACAGGGGGAGAATAATGTATGTCGGCTCAACAAATTTCTATATGGGCTTAAACAAGCTTCAAGAAATTGGTTCTCCGCATTTTCAGAAACTATTCAGAAAGCTGGTTATCAACAATCAAAGGCTGATTATTCACTTTTCACAAAGTCTCAAGGTAATTCTTTTACAGTCATTCTCATATATGTTGATGATATACTCTTTGCAGGAAATGACCTACATGAAATGGGAAGGCTCAAAGTTTTCCTTCTCAAGCGCTTTCGTATCAAAGATCTTGGAGATTTAAAGTATTTTTTGGGTATTGAATTCTCCCGCTCGAAAAAGGGCATTTTTATGTCACAAAGAAAATATGCATTGGACATCCTACAAGATTCAGGACTCTTGGGTGCACGACCAGACAATTTTCCAATGGAGCAAAATTTGAAACTCACTCCCACTGATGGAGCATTGCTAAATGATCCAACGAAGTACAGAAGACTAGTTGGTAGACTGATTTATCTGACTGTGACAAGGCCTGATATAGTCTATTCAGTTCGCACATTAAGTCAGTTCATGCAGGAACCTAGAATACCTCATTGGGATGCTGCCATTAGAATCCTCAAATACATCAAAGGTACTCCAGGACAGGGACTATTATTTCCTTCTGATAATAATTTATCATTGAAAGCCTTTTGTGATTCCGATTGGGGAGGTTGTCGTGCTACAAGAAGATCAGTTACAGGGTATTGTATTTTCCTTGGAAATTCTCTCATATCATGGAAATCTAAGAAACAAGCTAATGTTTCCAGATCATCAGCTGAAGCTGAATATCGAGCAATGGCTAACACGTGTTTAGAGCTAACTTGGTTACGCTATATACTACAAGACTTGAAAGTCTCTCAGATAACTCCAGTACCATTATTTTGTGACAATCAGGCAGCTTTGCACATTGCAGCAAACCCTGTTTTCCATGAACGTACAAAACATATTGAAATAGATTGTCATATAGTACGAGAAAAATTGCAAGCCGGAATGATTAAACCTTCTTTGTGCCCTCACACTCCCAACTAGCTGATGTATTTACGAAGTTCTTAGGAAAGGATCAGTTTGTGAGTTTACGCAACAAGTTGGGACTTCACAACATTCACTCTCCAACTTGAGGGGGAGTATTAGGAAATCTCTTATATTAAGTATGTTGAATTAGTTGTATATATTTATGTTTATAATCCTATATTTACTTTGCTGATTTAGTGTAATTAGTATCCCACTAAATGTGGATCACTCCTTTCTAGCCTTAGACTTAGCCTACTGTATTTAGTCATAGCTTTGTGTATATATAGTGCAGAACACACTAATGAATATACATCAATTTTTCCTCCAATGTTCATTCTATTAAATATTATTTAAGACCCCCCCCCCCCCCGAAAAAAAACCGTCTAGGTCCGCCCCTGACTATAATTAGAATTATATTTAATTTGTAATAATATATTTTGTTAAAATTAAATAGCACAAGGAAGCTAACATTTAACTTAAAATTTTATATACAAAAAACTCGAAAAAGTAATTACTAAATTAATTAATACAATGGTATGCTTAAGTTATGAATTAAAAACTTGATCGTTTCCTTGAATCATCGAATTTTTTTTATATTTAATCAACAGAGATAAAATAAAGTGAAATAAGTAACTATTTTTTTTTTTTCATAATTTAATAATTTTTGCATTCCGTTTCACTATCTTAAAAAAAATTAATATAATATTTAGCTGATCATCGAAACATATATTAGAAATAAATTTTAATCCATGCTGTGTATAACTATTCTTATCAATTACGGTGATATTAATTTAAAGCAAGAACAATCGACAGAAGGAAACACGGGATTATGTTTGTAATTACATTGGATTAAAAATCTTAATGAAGATAATGATTTGATATTATGCATATAATAGCATGATCGGGAGTATCTATTGTAGATTGTGAGCACATGTAAAACTACAGGGTGAGCGCTAGTACTCGACACGACTACCAAACTAATTCCCCTCAGCACATGGGGCCAAAATCTTTAGAAATTATGACTCATTATTGGTTCAACATATTTTAGTGTTATCTTAATTTTTTATCGAGCTTTAAATTGTGTTTAGTTAGTTTAGTTTGATTGTTAAATAAATTGAGCTCGAACAAATTTTAGGTGGTGTTTTCAATCACTTTTAAAAAGTGATTTTCTATTTTTTCAAAAAAATAAGCTGAAAGTGAGTGTTTTCAACAACTTATAAACTCACTTATGCTCAAAATTCACTTAAAAAAAGGTAAAAAAAAGTAGAAGCAGGTTGGATGCAGTTTCTGACTTCTACAACTGAAGCAATTCAAGTTTAGTGACTTTCTACTTTTATATGTATTTTATTGTTATTTAGCGTATCGAGATGAGCTCGAATCAAGCTTGAAAATTCATCTAACGAAAACTTTTATTTATTTTCAAACTTAATTTTTTATATGCATAACGAACAATATATAGCTCAAATGAACTTTTTTTTAACCATCAATTTGAATATCAAGTATAAATTTGTTTGATATTCAGTATTTATCCAACTACATTTAAAAATTCGAGTGAGTTCTACAACATATATAGATGTCTTGTAATTCGAGTGAGTATTGTCAAACTAGATTTAACTAATTTGTTTCAAATATTAATCTATATACAACATAATTGTAATATATAGTTATGTACATATTACCAACAGGTGATTGGTCTAGTGCAAGGGACTAGTCACTACAAAGTTGCAGACTCATGTTCGAATTCCTATTGGGAGAGGTTCCCATTTTATATGTCCGACGCGCCTCGAAAGGGATTAAACCCTTAGGAAACAAATATATATATATATATATATATATATATATATATATATATATATATATATATATATATATATATATATATATATATATATATATATATATATATATACTCCCTCCGTCCCATTTTAAGTGTCGTTTTAGAGAATTTTTTTTGTCCCAAATTATCTGTCACTTTAGAGTTTCAATGCACTATTAATTACATACTTTCCCATTTTGCCCTTTACTTTTTCTCTCTCTTACTTTATTACTCCAAGAGAGATAGAAAGAGAAAGATAGAGAGAATAAAAGAAAAAGGAAGAGAGAGAATGTAAGGGTATTTTAGGAATATCATTTGTTTTTTCCCTAAAATTGAGGCAATAAAGTAGGTGCCTTAATATGTGTGAAAACACCTAAAACGACAATTAAAATGGGACGGAGGGAGTACATATTTACTTATGCATTCGTGTGGGTATGTTTTTGTGATCATCCAATTAAAAAAAGACACTAATTAATACTTCCAAATCATTCTTATATACCCTAACCAATAATATGTGACAAGATATTATCGATTAATAATTTCGACTTTAAGTACATAAGCAGTCATGTCCAACCAAGTTTGTCTGAGGACATTATCTTTCTTTGTCTAGGATCACATTATTACCTCCTAATTAACTTTTTCAAGTACTTAATTAATGAGAGAGAATAGTATAATTGATTACTCTATGAGATTGATCCTTAACATCAAATATTCTAGCCAGCAATAAAAAAAAAATAGATTTGTCATGACCATTTAATGTCCTTCCATTTTAAATAAATATTAAATGTATCTGCTAATTAATTATATATCAGCCCATATTAAATGACCTACAATTTTTTCTTTTTCCTATATAACAACTCAAGCATGTAACAATCACTATTATAATTATAGACTGCATGCATGAGATCTACTAATTGAGATTTGGTGAAAATATGGGGTGATAAACAATACTTTATATTAGTCTCCATGATTGAGTTTGATCCTTAAAGATTCCAAAATCACCTTAGGTAGTTATAAGTACATTTAAATATTCATGTAGATCCATGCAAAAGATTTTTCTTCATAACTTAACCGAAAATTTTATTCTATTTGCTACTAGAAGCCTATACAACTGGAAATGGGCCTTGGAAACAACAATGCAAATCTAGACCCACGTGTGAAGATGCTAAGTAGAAATAAAATAGAAATGTAGAAAAAATAAAAGAATATTTGTTTGGATTTTTAAGTACATGAAAACCCTAAAATTGATTCCCACTTGGAAATAAAATTGAGCAAGTTGAATGCACATTTAGTTTCCATTTTCTCCTGCTTCTTGGAAAAAATAATATATCACACCCCATTAGCTGCTTGAAAATCTATCTTGGATTTGGTTTGAAGTTTATACCATGCATTTATTAATAATATACTCCAATCTATTTATCATAAGATTAAAAATAAAATAGGAATAAAAGAAATAAGATCATGAGGACTTGGAAATGAGAATTAAGAGATAAGCTAGGGCCTATTAATTGGAAACTAAAAGAAATTGTACATCACTATAAAATATTTTGTTCATCTCATTTACATATGATATGATGAGGTGCAACACATCACTTTTTTCTCTGAATTTAAGGAAAAACGTCATTCTAATAACTACTTCTCACAATGTATTGTCAAAAATATATAATTAATCGAGAAAAGTATTTTTTTTTTTTAACATAAGTGACCATACTTAAAGGTAATGGTACTATAAGTTATAAAGGTAACACATTTCATACCAAAAGTTACCGGTATTTAACACATTTGGTATTTCTGTCAAATTACGGAAGTTACAATTTTGAACGGCAATTTGATGAAAAATTCGGAATAGATCCCAAAATTAAAGATTGATGACAAAGTTTGCCACACTTATTTTCTGACCTGTAAATTTACCCCACAATTTCAAGTTTGAAGCATTTAGTCCCAGCTACAAAAATAGTTAAATTATTAATCTTATTTCATAAATTTGCTATTGCCTAAGTTTAGGTACAATATTGATACGTCAATTAGGTGGTTTTTTCATAAAGAAATTTGGTGAAATACCCGTTTTAGGAAGTATACTACTTGTTAGGACCTTTACATGCAGTTGAAAAAGAGGATCGATTATTAACGGGACGAATTCAGATTATATAAGATCAGTTAATTGCATATAATATATGAAAATGCTTATTTGTTCAAGATAAGAAAGTAGAAATTGACCCTAGAAAAAAAATTGACCAAAGAGTGAACTGGTTCAGTCGGGAACAAATTCACTGGTTCAGCTTGGGACAGAACCGAACGAATGAAGTATATTACTCTCCAACTGGAGAAATTATTTAGTGTAACCACTACACCACGTCATCAAGTACACGTGGTGCAACCCACCAATACACTTGGAACATGTGGAGTAATAATCCACATCACCCATATTCTGGCAATGTGAACACAAATTTTTTGAAATCCTATTTTTTGAGAACATGGCCAGAATATGGGGTGATGTGGATTATCACTCCACGTGTCCTGAGTGTATTGGTGGACTGCACCACGTGTACTTGATGACATGGTGCAGCGATTGTACTAAATAATCTCTCCTCGGACTGGGAGCAGGGGTTATCTACGAGCAAGTCGGATCTAGATGTGGACCCTATTTCAATTTGGGGCTTTTGAAATTTTAATTGCATGTTTGGACTTTAGACTTGGGCCCAAGACTAAAAAAGTAATTATTCTTTGGAGCCTAAGCCCAACACAAACGCTACCATACAGTGTGGTCCGGTCAAGGGCATGCCCAATGCTAATATGCAAAATTGAGTATGGTCTAGGCTTGGCAAATGGGCAGGTCGGGTCGGGTTGAAAATGGGTCGGGTCTGGGTTGACCCTTTAATCCTCAATCTTCTTTTTTTTCCTTCAAAAAGTCCACAAAAAATTATTATAACATAGGTTGAAAAATAGGAGTAATTGATGCCATGATTTGAAAGAATAAAGTTAACATGCAAATTATGAAACATTACTTACATGATTTGAAAATATAATTTTTATTATTCTCTTATATTTAAGAAATATAAAGGAATAGAAATACAAGAATTATATTGCGTAAATATAAATAAAAAAACTCTTTCGAAAGTCGATACTAATATTTTATTAGTCAAAAGTGGTCATGAAGTTGGTATAGAAAAGACGAACGATTTTAAGATATTTTAATAATTTAACTTTTTTTCCCGAAATAATAGGGTTAGTAATTACAAAATAAGAAAAGTTGGGTCTAGGCCTTCAATTTTATGATAGCAAACAAGATATAATAGAATTTTCTTTTTGGAATTAAAGATAGTAGCAAAGTTGACTTTAAATTGGGCCTAATAATTAATTTTCTTTTATTTTTACTAGACCCGTACCACTAGGAGACCCATTAAATACCCATTAATTATAAAGATGACACAAGACCAACCCTACCCAACAAACATAAAAATTAATGGATTGGGTCTGGACGGGCTTGGACGGGTCACGAGCCGGCCTGCGGGTCCAGGCCATCTTGCCATGCCTAGGTCCTATGGATAAATAGTGTTATGCATTATCGATAAAAGCATTTCACTCCAATCCACTGTATGAGTATGCAATGTGAATATTTATTTAATTTTAAAATAATTTATTAATTTTATAAATTCATTATTCATTATTTTCTCTTTAAATGTAATATTTTTTAATAAATAGAAAATAAAATTTGAAGTTGAAAATTTCTAATTTTGAAAATTAAAAAACAAGCGAGATATTCAGATTTTGAAAACTCGAGAAAATCAATCTTCAAAATGTGAAAACTTTTGAAATTTATAAATAAGAGAGGAATTTCAAATTACGAAATTTCTAATAAGCAGGAAATATCAAATTTTGAAACTTCAAATAAGCGGAAAAATGAAGACATTAATATGATGAGTTTGTTTATTATTCTCATCACATTTCTCTCATTCAAATGTAATTAGCTTTGAAATTTTTCATCACGAACTTCAAATTTAATCTCCTCACAATCCTCCACATCATACATTTCAACTTTGATTCCGATTAAGAGCTTGATGAACTATTTGCCATAAGAAAGGCATAAGATGAATAAATTCAAGGGAGTAAGACAACATGGCCATCGTGCTTCTACTTTTGATCGCAAATTTTATGGTCGAAATCATTCTGAAGCCCATACAATATTTGTAATGACTATTACAGTCTCAATCCTCTTTACCCCAAAAATTATTTCGGAATAAAATTTCGAATGAGCCAGAATATGTTCCTCAGTATTGTAGATGGTGTAGTAACCCATGATCCTTATTTTCAACTCAAAACAAATGCCATTGAAAATCCCGATCTCTCTTCCATTCAAAGATAATAGCGGCAATGAGAATCCTAGCACACGGAGATTCAGCTAATTCTTTATATGAATACATGGAATTGATGAAAGCGCATCAATGGAGAGCTAACGAGCTTTCTTATAGTTGTATTTGGTGAGAGGTGCTTAAAGCATTTTATCAATGCATTGTAAAAAAAAATGTACCATCAATTTTTAGGCATGATAAGTTGATTAATAAAAAAAACCTCAAGACATTAAGTCCAAAGCCCAAAACTTAACCCATATTAACCACAATAAAAAATTAAAATTATATCTAATTTTGTATGTCGTCTTTTTCAATAGAGCAAATCGTCGTCTTTAACAAAGCAAGCCGCCCCAGTTCTAATTCCTCTCTATTCCTATATGATTCTTCACGTCTTCTTCTAAATTGCTCTATCAATTTTCGATATTGTCTACTTAAAAAACCAAAACATTTGTGATATTTTGACTTGAATAATAAGTGATATTTAATGGCAATAATTTGAAGCAACGAACATATCTCCTTCCCCTCCCAATTATATATTCTCGATTTCTCTCTCTTCAGAGAATACAAATATGATATCTCAAGTCTAAAAATGCAAAATACATTCACATTTTCATACCTCCATTGAAGAGTGAAAAAATACAAAAAGTAGAAACAAAATGACAATTAGATATTTGTATACCCATTTTACATCCACCATTGGGCATGTCCTAATGAGCTCAATTCTTTTTTCTTTGCCAGTGTGGGATGAGTGCATTTAAGTTCGTTTTATTTTTATTTTTTTAATGAAACATTTAAGTTCATTAAATTTTAAAATCAATTTATTTCACATATATTCATGGTCTTGTACGAGTAAGACATGAAATTAATCTCCTTTTGGAACTCTACACATTCAAATTCAAAATACACAAAATTGGTTATTTGAATCCACTTAATCAATTAATTAAAGTTAGTGTTTAATCATGGAATTATAACCCAAACCTCACGGAATCTCAAAACCATGAACCCAACAATTAAATTTTATTAGTATTTTCTCATATTTGAAGGTCCAAATAGATGAAATATCGGGGCCCATTTGCCTGCTTCAAAATTAGCAGATTGATCCCTAACAATTTCAACAAAAATACTTCCTATTCATTTACCAAAAACCGGTCATAAACAAATAAAGCAATCAAGTAATTAGTAAGCATTTAAAGTGACTTAGAACATGTTTGCAAACTCTAACAAATAAGTTGAGGCTGGAGATTGTGAATTAAATTTAACATAATAAAAAATATTTCAAAGTAAACTTACAACTTATAAATTTATAAGGGAGTGTCTAGGGGCAGTTCCACTTGTGGAAAACTGCCCACAGTTCCACCCAAAAATACACTTTCCAATTATTTTATTATTATTTTTGTGACCTGCTAACCCGGTCACATTTAGCAGGTCACATTTTGTTCTTTTACATAATTGCCCCTCCTTATTAATAATACAGTTATTTCTGTTGTTCAAATATACAATTTTAGTATCAACACTAGAAAGAGATCAATTAATCAAACCAGAATACATACATACATTTAAATACACGGCAATTTCTTCAAATCCACACTGCTTCAAATCCATTTATGTTTCTAAAATTAATCAATTGCAATCATAATACAACCACACAGCACACTTACACACAAAATCAACACTAAAATTAATCAATTCAACAAAGATGATCAATTGAAGCCGTGAAGATTTACCAATTTGAAGAAACGTGGCTATATAATTAATCTTTGTTGAAGAATCATTGTTGAAAATTAATCTTCAAATCCCAGAAACAATTCAACAAAAGAAACGTGGTTATATAATTCCAGAAACAATGATGATCAATTTTAAAATATAGCCCAAATTTCCCCGATGTAGAGGCAGCCCGAAAATGTTCTTCATGGCCCGAATCTTCAAATCCACTAATTCCGAGCTGAAAACACAAAATTGAAGCCGATCAATACGTTTAAATAGCTCCAGAAATAGAAATCCGGAAGAAAATGCAACGAACCGTGAAAAAAGCAACAGCCCGAAAATATTCTTTGTGGCCCGATCTTCAAATCCACTAATTCCGAGCTGAAAACACAAAATTGAAGTCGGCCAATGCGTTTAAATAGCTCTAGAAACAGAAACCTGGAAGGAAACGCAACGAAACGTTATGAAATAAAAAATTAAGTTCTTTTTTGATTTTTTATAGATCTGAAAATTAACAACGAAAAACAAAGAGAAACGAAAAATTGAAACCACCAACGTAATCCTGATGAAGAGACGAAGAGAATGAGACTAATCTTGCAACATTCCGTTGAGAAATGAAAAATAATCAAACTAGTCGTGAAGAAGAATGGAAGAAGAAGAAGAAGAAGACAGGGGTATAGAAGTCATTTCTGGATAGCCTATAGTGTAATAAACATTCCGGTAACAAGTTACAAATTTGCCACATGACAGTCAATGTATGGAGAACTGTCCACAGTTCCGCCAAGGCGGAACTGCGGTTAG
The DNA here is from genome assembly GCA_003313485.2 of Penstemon barbatus. NCBI lineage: Eukaryota > Viridiplantae > Streptophyta > Magnoliopsida > Lamiales > Plantaginaceae > Penstemon > Penstemon barbatus. The sequence continues at coordinate 35,429,737 of CM064882.1, forward strand.
CAAGGCCGAACTTATAATAGCTTATTTTTAGAGAAGTTAAAACTAAGTCTCAAACACTAAATTACTAACCGATCATAACAAATAAAGCAAACAAAGTAGGTAAGCATTTAAAGAGGGTTAGAGGCGTTTGAGAACAGGGTCCCAATTAAAGATTCAAAGCTTTTATTTCGTTTGGATTTGAAAGTGCTAATACGACTTTGACTCCCACTTTTCCTCTCTTACAAACAATATCTGATACATATTGAATACTCGAATATTCAAATATTCATCCGATACTTGTTAAATAAGTCACAGTGGTGTTTTCAATAATAAGAAATAATAATGATATCGTATCGGATACATTGGAAGGAGTATCGGAAGCACTCAAAATACTTAAGAGTGTGTTATATCTATAAATAATTTATAGATATGTATATTATCAAAGTGATTTACATAATACACTCTTTTCATAGGGTCAAATATTTTGTATATGGCATTAATACTATGATTTTACTTGAAAATTTATATAAAAGGGAGATAACATTGTTCATTTTAATATGGAATAAAAAGTAAACTAAATATATACTACTCCTATAGTTTATTGAATTTATATGTTTGTAGTTACAAACAAATAATTATATAGCTCAATTAAGAAGGTTGGCCTAATTTGATGAAGCAAAATAAAAGAAAACTACACATCTCTTTCTCCTACTTAAAACGATTGAGTTACCTTTCAATTATTGGTGGCCGGTTGTGAATTACACTTTTTTTTTTATCTCTAAATTGTTTATGTTCTTTGTTCATTGCTTTTGTTTTGTGTCATTCTTTATTGCTTAGTGATTTAATATAATAATTTAATCATGAATTCCTCTAATTTATTATTGCCAGTAATGTACGTTACAATTTATTATATATGAACTTATTCATACCGAGGAAATACATTCCCTAAATTCGTAAACCAATTAGAACATCAATTTGATTCGTTTTAGTGGATTATTATTGTCTAAATTTGAAATATATATATTTTTTTTATGGATTAATTATGTAAATAGATTAATATAAATATAATTGACAAAAAAATCACCGATAATTAAATTCAGCCTTTCTCAACTCTGTAGTTATGGATTCGCCTCTGCGTATTCTTATCCGAACAGCATAGTATTCAAACAAAGGAATATTCGCCAACATCAGTCATGTGAGGTCAGGGGCGGATCCAGGATTTTTGGTAGGGGCTAAACTTATACAAAAAAAAAAAAAAAAAAAAAAAAAAACTATCAAACAGTTAAACTTAGAGTTTATATTATTCATGAGAAAATATATGACGCAAAGAGTTTGACAAAAATAAACCCCACGAGATATTTTAATTACATATGATACCTTATTATAGTCCCAGAAGAACCCAAAATATCTACATATTTACTTTGATAATTGACCACAACGATTTTTTATCTTTTGAAACCGGTCCATGATAGCATTGTTTGAAATACTACTAAATATGTCCCTATCTATAAAGACAACTAAATCATCATTTAGTCATTGATTGCCCATTCGGTTACGAATTCTATTCTTTACTATCTTCATAGCCGAAAAAGCTCTCTCCACTAATGCAGTTGCAATGCGTAGAATAAGCGCCAATGTCACAAGTTTGTAAACCATCGAGAATGCTACATGTCTTTAATTTGCAACCATCTTCTTAGCAAGATCACCAATACCTTTCAATCTAGAAAAATCATCACTTGATCGAACATCCCTAATATAATTTTCAAGTTGATTGGGAAGGGTCGAGAGCTCAAGAAAAGCGAAGCCATTTGGATAAAGTTCGGCAAGACGAACAAGTTTTGCTTTGTCAAAAGCTTCAAAGTGATTGGATGGGTTTAAGCATGCAACACAAATAAGCAACTCCGTGTTTACTTCATTGAAACGGTTGTTCAACTCTTGCAATTGTCTATCTATCACTGAATTGAATCTCTTAACTTTGTAATGATGCTCGATAGTCACTTGTTCAATCTTACGCTTTGGCCTCCCATATGAAACATAGACATTCCTCATTGGAGGAATTTCAATGTCTTGCTTAGAACAAAAATAAGTAATTTATTTTTGGGCTGAAAATTTCATATTAGGCTAATTTATTAATTTATTTTTTCAAAAAAAAGAAAATACAACACTACTATATTAAAAAAAAATTTGGGAGGCCTCAAAGTGTCCATAAAACCTCCCTAACATGACGGATAGTGACTACCTAGAGGAGAAATTTTCATGACTACTTTCTGAGGTAGCCACCATCCGCCATGTTGGGGGGTTTTAGGGAAGGGTAGCCACCAATATTCCCCTAAAGGTAGCCACGAAAATTATGTAGCTTTGTTTTTTTAATTAGTATCATTGGTGAAGACCACATTTGGTCCCTCTTATCATTAACTTTTTACAGAGTGGTTCTTCTTATGTTTTTTTTTCAGTTTAGTCCATACTATGTATTATTTGTTTCACTTTAGTCCTTTTCAGGTGTTCCAAGACGGTTCCGGAAACATGTGATATGCTCATTAGGGCAGTTTCGTCATTTCAAGTAAACTAATATGAATATTTTCGTCTTTCAAATCATTTGAAAAAAAACTAAAGATTTAATCTCTTCCAAACTAGATTTTCATTCCAGTCCAACTTAATCGTCCATTTCGTTCCAAACTAAAGTTTTCTCTTAAAATCTTCTTCAAACACCAAAACTGCTCACCAATTAAACAATATCTTAAATGGTCTCAATAGCGAACTGACGAAAATGCCCTAAAAATATTCATATACATATCACGTGTTATTAGAACCACCTGATAAAGACTAAAGTGAAACACATAATTCATAGAAGGGACTAAAATAAAGAAAAAAACATAAAATGAACCACTTTATAAAAATATTAATAATAAGAGGGACAAAAATGATATTTACCCTAATATCATTCTTAAATAGCGGGCCTATATCTTTCTTCTTGTTTTACTTCAGCAATAATTGATACCCTTTCACGACCACATTTCATCTCTTCCACTTTTTATTTCAATTTTCAAGAAAGGACTTGTCAAGTCAGTGTTGGAAATTGGGGTCCACCCAAATGATGAAAACATTTGGCACATTAAAAAATTCGCAAAGTGAAGAGATTTTTGAAATTCACGGGATGGGTACTTTGGCCTTTATGTGGATGGTGTATTATCTCGGTCTCACGGATTTCATAAAATCAGATAAAGAATTATTTCAAATTACTTTTCGTTAAATCTACAAAACTTAGCATAAATCGTAAATTTGCATTAAATTTTTAAAATTTATAAAATATTAATTTAATAACTAAATTATTTTTCCTCTCAAAATTTACAAAAAAGATATTTATTTAACATGTATCACCTATTTTTTTCCCTACTCTAACATTCTAAATCAATTAAAAAAGAGTTTCAATTTTATCAGAACTACAAAATTCAATATTTAAAACTTAATCAAATGAAATTTCACATTTGACCAAAACCATCAAAAATTTTTTTTTTTAACTGACATAAAAAAACCCAGGTGAAGACCCTTTTAAAATGAATTTGATATTTTGTGGGCAAAATTGCAAAAATCGTCCCAAACTAATCACTGATTTTAGATTTTATAAGACGGAATTGCGCATTTGTCAATGAATTATCACATAGCTGCTTAAGGGTCATGACATGGTAAATTTTAACATGAATAATTATATAATATTACAGAGTTCGTCCCAAATTAATTACAAAATTGCACGTCATTTTCATTATCTTAGAAATTTAATATTGGGACTAAATTTATACAAAATGGTAAATTATGGGACGAAATTTGGCGAGTTGATATAATTTGGGACGAAAAATCAAAATTAGTAATTAGTTTGAGACGATATTCCAAAAAAATATTAAATTACGGGACGAAATTCACCAAGTTAAATAATTCGGGACGAAAATCTAAAATCAATAATTAGTTTGAAACGTTTTCTACAATCTTACCTAATTTGTGTGTCGCTATTTAGAATTGCATCTTACAAAGCAAAATGCATGTGATAAAATCAGATCCAATTTCATTCTCATTCAGATTTCGAGGAGCCAAAATCTTTCCATAGATTTTGTAATCCGACACCCACGTGACCATGGGAGAGAGAAAATTTGCGTTTTGGCTCCTATAAATAGGAGCAAGGAGAAACACATCTTGTTCATTTTATGTCACCTTTAGTTTTCTTTTTTTTTATTTTGGAATTTAGATTAGAAGAAGATCAAGTTTGAGTGAGAAAAAAATCAGAGTACATATTTTTTCTTTTTTGTTTAACTCTCTCAATTTGTACTCAATATTATCAATTTGAATTAATGGTTTCATATTGCTTCCTCCTGGAGACGTAGTCAAATTTTGTCGAACCTCGTCAAATCCGTGTCTTAACGATTGTGAGTCATTTTTTGTTCGTCTTTAGCATTTGTCTCTCATTCTTGAATTTTTTTTCTATTGGCCTTTTCATTTAATACTGCTGGTAACATAACTTCCATATATGTTGTTGTTCATATATGTTGTTGTTCAGTTATAAACACTGCTATTGTTTTTTATTTAGTTCAATTTCTTAATTGTGTTTATTTTCTGTAATTTAAAGGTCAAGAAGACTTATTACAGTATATCGAGGCCACTGAGACCATCTCCAATGTGGAGGTCTTGGGGCGGGGCGGGCTCGGAGGTGGAGGAGTCTTTCAGGCCATCTCCAATAGACAGCCACAGTCCCGAGCCAGCCCTGTCCCTCCCCCCTCCCCTCCCGAGCTCTGTCTGGTCATCTCCAATGGTAGAACTCTGAAATTGAATTAATTTCATTTTCAACACTTATGCACTCTAACTTATACTTTTAGTTTTAATTTTGTTTTTAATATTAATATTAATATTAATAATAGTAATAATTATTAGTACATGCAATTAAAATTTTAATTATAAAAAAATATTAAAATTAAAGAGAGTAAATAATTAAGTAACTTAAAATTAATATATAATATGTAATACAACAAACAAGAAAGGAAATACAGAAAATACAAGAAAGAAAACACACGAAAATATAACATTTTACTGATTTTTCCTCTGAAATCAGTCGGCTCCTTCATTCGATGAATCTCCTAATAAGTCCCGAGGATGATTTATATTTTGTATTTCTCTTCTTTTGTTCTTCCAATACGCCTTTGTATCTTGAGTGAATGAAGAGCAGTCCATCGACATAATTCGTTCCTCCTGTAACCTATTTGTGACTGACATTCTCGCTGTTTCTTCTTCCCGTTGACGTTAAATCATCTCCATATGCCTTCTCTTTCGTCCAACCTCTACCATAAGTGTTAAGTGTAGTTTCTCTCATGGACGCCAATTTTTCCCTTTCGAAATCATTATCATATGAACTACTCGACGAAGCCTTATTTTTTCCCTTTCTTGGCTTTTTTTTTTACCAATAGGTCTTTCAGATCTTTCACTCGATTGGGGTACGTGGGGAGTCTCGTAATGACCATCATCACCTAGTGTTTCGATTCAAATTGAGTTTCTGGTGGGGTTGGAATATAAAAATCTTCCGTTGGTTGAGATGGGTTAACATGAGGTGTTTGAGACGTTCCAAATGTTGACCTGAACATGATTCAATCTTTTACGACTTCTCATGTGTGCTGGAAGCACCAATTTTGCTTCGTTTCGACCTTGTACAGTCGCAATGCCAATTCATGCTAAAAATTATAAAAACATAGTTAATATAATCTATTAATAATTAATTAGCATAGTATTAATATAATATTTACATCGCTCATTATTTGGCCGCCACTTCCTACCTCTCTTCGGCCAAGGACAGTGATGTCATTTTGGGATCCGGGCACACCAAATAAGGCATGTCATATCCAAGTGTCGGCACCAGCCACTGCTTCAAGAATTATCGTAGGTTTTTTTGTTCTACCTGAAAAAGCACCTTGCCATCCCGTTGGACAATTCTTCCATTGCCAATGCATAAAATCAATTGACCCGAGCATTCCTGGGAATTCACGTCGTTCCGCTCTTTCAAGAAGCCTCTTGATATCACCAACGATCGGTTGACAAAGGTAGGTCATTTTGTATAACCGCAAGATCGTCAGAACTGGCGCAACGTTGCAGATGCGGTTGACTCTCCCATATGGTAAGGTTCATCTAGAGCATCAGAGGGGTTTGAGTAAGCTAACATACGCATGGCGACCGTCACCTTCACTAAGGGTGTGAACCCTGCCTTATCATGTCTTTGTTGAAAATAGGAATTTTCATGCTTGCAAGATTCAACCAAACGGAGGAACAATGGTTTTTTCATGCGAAAACGCCTTCAAAAGTCCTCGTCGTTATAAACGGGCCTTTCGACGAAGTAGTCGCGCATGAGTGATTCGTGCTTCTCTTCGCGGTTCATCAGTTTATATTCTCGTCCAGTTTGCGAGCCACCCCACACAGGTGCTACATCTCTCTTACGAAGAGTATATTGCCGTTACTTTTCAATTCTTTTTTGGAACTCTTCTTGTTGCTCAACTCCTTCATTTTCATTAAACATTGCATAATCATCCAAATTTATCGAACTTTCTCCAAAATTTGGATAGTAATTACCCGAACCTTCTCCTAAATTTGAGTAGTTATTCGAACCTTGTTCAAAATTTGGGTTGTAGTTATTCGAACCTTGTTCAAAATTTGGGTAGTAATTACCCGAACCTTCTCCAAAATTTGGGTAGTAGTTACCCAAATCTTCTCCAAAATTTGGATAGTAGTTACCCAAATCTTCTCCGAAATTTGGGTAGTAGTTACCCGAACCTTCTCCGGAATCCATTGTACAACGAAAGTGTAAAAATCTGAAATATGAAAGTTGATGATTTAGAAAGTGTGAGTTATATGGAAGGTGAAGAAAATAGATGAGTTAACTGAAGGATTGTGCCTATCTTAAATAGAAAATGTTCAGATGAGTGAAATCTGAAAATCATCTACGTGTCATTGTCTAATTGGCTGGTCATATTTCTTGTAGAGATAAGATTATTGTTCACATATGGATAATTGATACATATGGATTATTGTTCAGAGCAAAATAATTGGTACGTATGGATTATTGTTCATGTTTCTTCTGCACGCAATGTTTCTTTCATAATTGGGTGGGCTCCATCCACAAAAATACAATGCAGATATCACATGACTGTGTACTGTTCAATACATACTAATATTACACAATTATTGTCCCGAGCAAAATAATTGGTACGTAAGGATTATTAATATGTATTGAACAGTACCCAGTCATGTGATATCTGCATTGTATTTTTGTGGATGGGGCCCACCCCAATTAAGAACGAAATATTGTGTGCAGAAGAAACGTGAACAATAATCCATACGTACCAATTATTTTGCTCTGAACAATAATTCATATGTATCAATTATCCATATGTGAACAATAATCTTATCTCTACAAGAAATATGACCAGCCAATGAGACGATGACACGTGGATGATTTTCAAATTTCACTCATCTGAACATTCTCTATTTAAGATAGGCACAATCCTTCAGTTAACTCATCTATTTTCTTCACCTTTCATATAATTCACACTCTCTAAATCATCAACTTTCATATTTCAGATTTTTACACTTTCGTTGTACAATGGATTCCGGAGAAGGTTCGGGTAACTACTACCCAAATTTTGGAGAATATTTGGGTAACTACTACCCAAATTTTGGAGAAGGTTCGGGTAATTACTACCCAAATTTTGAACAAGATTCAGCTAACTACAACCCGAATTTTGAACAAGGTTCGAATAACTACAACCCGAATTTAGGAGAAGGTTCAGGTAATTACTATCCAAATTTTGGAGAAAGTTCGATAAATTTGGATGATTATGCAATGTTTAATGAAAATAAAGGAGTGGAGCAACAAGAAGAGTTCCAAAAAGAATTGAAAAGTATTGACAATATACTCTTCGTAAGAGAGATGTAGCACCTGTGTGGGGTGGCTCGCAAACTGGACGAGAATATAAACCGAGGAACCGCGAAGAGAAGCACGAATCACTCATGTGCGACTACTTCGTCGAAAGGCCTGTTTATAATGACGAGGACTTTCGAAGGCATTTTCGCATGAAAAAACCATTGTTCCTCCGTTTGGTTGAAGCTTGCGAGCATCTAAATCCCTATTTTCAACAAAAACGTGATAGGGCGGGACGTCTAGGGTTCACACTCCTAGTGAAGGTGATAGTCGCCATGCGTATGTTAGCTTACTCAAACCCCGCTGATGCTTTGGATGAACCCTACCATATTGGAGAGTCAACCGCATGTGCAACGTTGCGACAGTTTTGCAAGACGATCTTGCGGTTATACAAAACGACCTACCTTCGTCAATCGAACGTTGATGATATCAAGAGGCTTCTTGAAAGAGCGGAACGACGTGGATTCCCAGGAATGTCCGGGTCAATTGATTGTATGCAATGGAAAAATTGTCCAACGGGATGACAATGAGCTTTTTCAGGTAGAACAAGAAAACCTGCGATAATTCTTGAAGCAGTGGCTGATGCCGACACTTGAATATGGCATGCCTTCTTTGGTGTGCCCGGATCCCAAAATGACATTGATGTCCTTTGCCGAAGTCCCTTGCCCAAATGTTAAGTATGAAGTGAATCGCAACAAATACTTCATGGGATACTATCTTGCAGATGGTATATATCCCAATTGGGCGACATTAGTGCAAGCAATTAGAAATCCTACTAACCCTAAACAAAGATTGTACACTTAAATGCAAGAGTCCTACATAAAAGATGTTGAACGAGCCTTTGGAATCCTGCAGGCTCGTTTCGCAATTATTAAACAGCCTGGAAGGGGTTGGGATATAGAGGATTTGCAAGACATAATGTTGACTTGCATCGTCCTTCACAATATGATTGTGGAGGACGAACGAGACGAGTATGCCGACGAGGACTCAGGCGATGATGAGACCGATCTTCATAAATCTCGTAGAGCTCGTGCTAAAATTTACAAGCAATCGAAGAAAAATACCTCTACAACTGTAGAGATGAAAACTACAAGGTCAGGGGATTTCAACTTGGATGAGTACATGAGGCGTCGTGCCAGTATTCGAAACAAAGATACCAATGGTCAATTAAGAAAAGATTTAGTCGAACACTTGTGGGCGACTCGTGTACTGTAGGGTTAAGATTGAATAATATTATTTAAGTTGTATTGTGTAGTTTTAAGAAAATGAATGATTCTAGAGTTGTATTGTGCATTTTTAAGAAGAATTCTTAGTTCATGCTTACAAATGGTTTGTTCTATAAATGTTACTATATATGTTACTATATGACAAGGTGATTTTATTGAATCAAATATAGATATCAAATAACTGAGGACTCAATTGCAATTCGATTCTATCAAAACTTGTTCAACTTTGGTTCATTAAAAACCAATACAAGTTTAAGCACGATCTTAATTCAATAATTAAATCAAACTAAACTTGAACAATTTTGTTGCGACTCTACTCGTCTTGTTTACATCATTTTTAAATTTCACTTTTTAGCTTAGAGTTACAAACGAGCAGTTGCTGGTCATTAATGATTAATCTATTAAGCAAGCAAATGACTCTGAATGTAAACAAGGTCATTAATGATTAAACAATTAGTATACAAACGAGCAGATTTCTTGCTTTTAGTATACAAACAATTAGTATATTCTGAATGTATACAAGGTCATTAATCTATTAAGCAAGCAAATGAATCTGAGGACTCTGAATGTATACAAACGAACTGCTGCTGCTGACTATGCCCCTAGAGCAGCTTTCTTGCTTTTAGAACCAAACAAGTTTTCAAACAATTAGTATACGCTCTAATTGATCCCTTGTATGAGATCCAAGAAACCATTCATATGTAAAATTTAGCGGAATTATATTCTACTCCGTGAGTAGATTAAAACGGTGTATTGTATGTTCGAATCGGAGTACCGGTGAACGAGAAATTGAAACTCAAAGATCACCATTTGAAATGAAAAAAAAAATTATCACACATTGAAAGATGAGTAAAAAAATTTGAGGTTTATATATGATTTCTCAACTAAGATGTGTAACAACTAGCAATCAAAAGTCTCTTCCCCCGCGCGCGCGTCGGGGGAGGGGGTGCAAATCATGGATTTCACTTCAAACCTTCAAGACTTGTGCGAGCCTGCAACCTAAGGACACGAATGTCGGTCCGAAAAGCTAAATTCGGACAAGCTAAGGTTTTGCCCTTTTTTAATTAATATTCTGCCCCAAAACTTTTTTTATTTAATTTTTTGTCCCTAGTCAAATTATTTAATTAATATTCTGCCCCAAAACATTTTTTATTTAACTTTTTGTCCCTAGTCAAATTATTTAAAAAAAAAAAAGTCACCACTGCCAGCCACCAGCCCACGAGCGCGTTTGCCAGCAGGCAAGCAGGCGGTCGACCATCCCTCACCTCCTTGCCCTGCTGCCTGCCCCAGCCCCCTGCCCGCCTTGCCCAATTTGCCCGGTTTCTTGCCCTTTGCCATCTCCAACCGATGGCGGCTCCCTTTCCCCCTCATGCCAGCATCGGTTGGAGATGGTCTAATATATGATCCTAGGCTGCCGCCAGTCTAGGATTGGGTTGGGGGTGGTTAGGGGCTGGCGTTGGAGGGTAGGGGATTGGTTTTTTTTTTTTTTTTTAAATATTATTTTGTTAATAATTTATAACTTTATTTTTTTAATGAATATTAAGTATATTAATATTATTATATAAATTTTAAATTTAATAATATTTTATCGGATTTATATTAAAATATTATTTATAAATTAAGTTAATTAAATAAATAAGTAAAATCTCTAAATTAGTCCGTACGTGTCTAATTCGAGTCAATTTTGAAATTGAGCAACAACATGAACTAAAATTGTCAGTAAATTTGAAGATGTGGGGTTATTTTGACAACTTGAAACTTCAGGGGTATAATTATCAGTTAACATAAGTAATTGTATAATTATCAGTCAACATAAGTATTGGTATAAATTTTGCAATAAAATTTAACTGTCGGGTCATCAATTAACGTCTATTTTTAATGGTGGTACCAAAAGTGATTGATTTCAAAAAAGAATGTATAACTTTCTTCTCTTTGGATTCTCATATCAGTGGATGTTGAACTTAGTCTATTTGCACTGAAGTTCCAATTTGTAATTGTTGAAACAAAGTTAGGTATGAATTGAAGTGATTTGAATACAATTTATATAATTATAATTTATCCATATTTAAAATAACGTTTTTTTTAATTATAATGTATTTTTAGATACACACGTATGCTTATATCAGATTTTATAAATTTTGAATACTTGCTTGTATCACCGTATCCATATATGTGTAACATAGTATCCAGATAAACATGTGCATGCCTGTTTACGTAGACTGTAGCGTAGCTTTGTTTTTAATGGGTAAATTTCGAATATCTCCCTTGAATTAAGACTTAATTATAAAACATCCCCTCACGTATAGGTATTACAAAAATTCCCCTAATGTTTATCACCATTTCACCATTTTTGGTGAAAGAATGGTGTTTTTTGCCTCCCATAGTTTTCATCAAAATTTACACAAAATTATAAAATAATGATATTTCACCATTTTTAGAGAATAAGATTTGGTTTGATCTCTTATGGTATTTAACCAAATATGTCACCAAATAATAAATTTGATGTTTATCATAATTTTATTTCATTAAACTTTCAACACAATATTATCAATTATAAAGTGTTATTGACAATTACAAAATAAATTACAGAAAATTCCCTGTAGTTTCAAAAATTACAAGGACACCCCTTGAAGGGTGTTTTTTGTAAACCACCCTATCTCTTATCTGCAGGCGGATTTAGACAACCAATTACAAGGCGACACGTACGTCTTATCCACTCATCTAGGATTGTGGATGATGCAAGCACTTACATCATCAATTATCTTATCTGCTGATGAATTTGGACAACCAATTGCAAGGTGACATGTATGTCTTATCCACTCATCTAAGATTGCGGACGATGCAAGCGCTTACATCATCAATTATCTTATATGCATATGGATTTGGACAACCAATTGCAAGGTGACACGTACGTCTTATCAACTCATCTAAGATTGCGGATGATGCAAGCACTTACATCATCAATTATCTTATCTATTATAAATATGATTCCATTACAACATTTTACTCCACTCAAAATCATACTACTATATTTCTTCTCATTCCATTCTAATCCAATTAATTTTTTAGCCATTTTAGCAAAATGAGTCAAAGGGGTGCAGGTTCAAACAACTTGAGGATGAGATTCTTGCAATGCATATGTGCATCATTTTAACTAATAGTTATATTGGGACATATCAAAGTAAGGAAGATTTGTGGGCTAAAATAGAAAGTTACTACAACCATAAGTTGTTGATGTTAGGGCTGTTCACGGTTCGGATAACCGTCCGAACCGAACCGAACCGACATGAGTTCGGTGAAAACCGAACCGAACCAAAGCTATTCGGTTCGGTTTTCGGTTTGGAGATTTGACCTAATTCGGTTTTCGGTTCGGTTCGGTTATTTTTGTTCGGTTAACCGAACCGAACCGAAAACCGAAATTTTGGTTCAAATAGTTAACATTTTTTGTTTGATTTTATGGGCTTCAAAATTCTTTAATTATATGCCTATGGATATGAATTTTACTTGTTTAATTTATATCAATTGAGGATTATTAAAAGTAGTTTTTGTAGTTGGATTGTAAAATTCTTTAATTTTATGCCTATGATTTGGATTTTAATAGTTTAATTTATGTCATTTGATGATAATTAAATGTTAACCACTTAACTATTTAGTTCTATGTAATTTTTAATAATGTTTAGTGTTATGGTTACCTATTAATTTGATATTTTTTATGATAAATAATTTAGTATTTGATTATAAAATTTTAATAAATTTTGTATAATATAAAATTTCGGTTAAACCGAAACCAAACCGAACCGAACCGAAATTTTTCGGTTAAAACCGAAAACCGAATTAGGATGTTCGGTTCGGTTTTCGGTTCTAAAAAATCAAGAACCGAAATTTCGGTTATCCGAAATTCCGGTTCGGTTCGGTTCGGTTTTCACCGAATGAACACCCCTAGTTGATGTAATCAAATTAGAGCACAGGAACACGAGATCCTTATGTTCTCGCTTTGACAAATTAGCTACATTATGCACATTATTTCGGACGGTGTTGACTCGTTCAATCCCGATACTATAGTGGTGGCAATGCTGAGATCTTGGTAAGTATATGCTTTAATGAAACTTATGAATAATTAATTAAGATTTATTGTTATCTATTCTCATTAAGTATTTTTAATATTCACGTATTCAGCTTGTAGGGGCCAAAGAATTATATATCATTAAAGAACCCAAAAATCAATCATTTAAGTTCGACCATGCTTGGAACATACTAAAGTTCCTCGTGAAATGGGCTGAACCTATCCAGACGAATAATACATCCTCTCCCCTTAAAGATAGTGCGACCTTATCCCAAGACTTTGATGGGGTCGATTCACAGGGAAGGCCAACTGGAATGAAAGCAGCTAAGGCAAAAAGGAAAATGACCAAAGAAGATGATCCGATATGGCAGGAAACGATGAATAGTGCCGCAAAGAGTCAAGAGCTAATGGAAAAGCAACATGCAGAGTATGTAGTTATCCAAGAAAGGAGAGAAGCACGTGCGGATTAATTGATGACTCTTAAGCAAGAAAATCTAACCATGAAGCAAAAAACGCTCGAGATTAAGGCTCATGAACAAGAAATGGAGATTATGAACAAGGATTTGAGTAATCTCATACCATTTAGCAAACAATTCTGGATTAATAAATGGTGTGAGATTACTCAAATCCTTGTTCATAATCTCCATTTCTTGTTCATGAGCCTTAATCTCGAACGTTTTTTGCTTCATGGCTAGTTTTTCTTCTTAAGAGTCACCAGTAAATTCGCACGTGCTTCTCTCCTTTCTTGGATAACTACATACTCTGCATGTTGCTTTTCCATGAGCTCTTGAATTTTTCTAGTAAATTCGCACGTGCTTTTCCTTTCTTGGAACTTTAGTATGTTCCAAGCATGGTCGAACTTAAATGATTGATTTTTGGAATCTTTAATGATATATAATTCTTTGGCCTCTACAAGCTGAATATGGTAACATTAAAAATACTTAATGAGAAGTTTTGATTAATTATTCATAAGTTTCATTAAAGCATATACTTACCATGCTCTTAGCATTGCTACCACTCTGGTATCGAGATTGAATTTGAGTCAACACCGCCCGAAATAATGTGCACGATGTAGCTAATCTGTCGAACCGAGAACATAATGATCTCGTGTTCCTGCGCTCTAATTTGTTTACATCAACAACTTCATGGTTGTAATAACTTTCTATTTTAGCCCACAAATCTTATTTACTCTGATATGTCCCAATCTCACTATTAGTTGAATCAGCATGTATGCATTGCAAAGAATCTCATGTTTGAACCCTGCACCCCTTTAACTCATTTTGCTAAAATATCTAAAAAAATTAACTAGATTAGAATGGGATGAGAGGAAATATAGTAGTATAATTTTGAGTGGAGTAGAATGTTGTAATGGAATCATATATATAATAGATAAGATAATTGATGATGTAAGCGCTTGCATCATCCGCAATCTTAGATGAGTGGATAAGACGTACGTGTCACCTTGCAATTGGTTGTCCAAATCCATCTGCAAATAAGATAATTGATGATGTAAGCGCTTGCATCATCCGCAATCTTATATGAGTGGGATAAGACATACGTGTCACCTTGCAATTGGTTGTCCAAATCCATGCGCGGATAAGATAATTGATGATGTATGGCCATCTCCAATGTTGCTTCAGTCCAAGTCCAGCTTCCTCTCACTCAGTCCAGCTTCCCCTCAGAATCCAAGTCCAGCTTCCCCTTTCCTTTTCATAAGTCATCTAAAATGTATCAATCTATCAATTCCATTTAATTAAAATTCTCATTTTCCCCACTCTCACTTAATATTAATAATAATAATAATAATAATAGCAAAAATAATAAATAAAAATAAGATATAATTTAAGATTGACATTAATAATAACAATAACAACCAATATTTTTTTTTTAAAAATACAACAATCATATGTAAGGTTCATTAAGTTCTTTTAAGGTTTATTATAAAAAAAAAAAGTTCTTTTAAGGTTTCATTTTTATTAATTAAATTAAATTTGAGTTTCTAATAATTAACTTTCAAAAGTTAATACAACAATTAAATACTTGATTGACATGATTTAGAAATAATAAAAATAATTTAATATTGACATTAAATTTTTCAACATAATAGTTACATTAAATTTAAATTAAATTTGATTTTATTAAATAAAAGTTACATTTTTAGACTAAAATTAACTTTTTAAAAATAGTACACAAATTAAATAAAATTAAGATTAAATAAGAATTACATTTTATTAAATAAGGTATTTTAATTTTTTTTAAATTAAAAGGATTTTTTATTAAATAAAATAAATAAAAACAAAAAAAAAATAGAATGAACAGGCGGCCACCTGCTAGCCAAGAGTGATAGATCTAGAGCGGTGAGGCAAGCGAAGCCTCACCGCTTCAAGCGTTCCATTGTTGGATTGAAGGGAATTATAGCTTTTTTCCCCTTGATACATTTTTTTTTTCACTTTTTTCACCCTCTAGATCCAAAAATCCCCAAATCCACCCTACCTTTGATACTCTAGAGATGCCCAAAGCGCTTGCATCATCCACAATCCTAGATGAGTGGATAAGACGTACGTATCGCCTTACAATTGGTTGTCTAAATCTGCATGCAGATAAGAGATAAGGTGGTTTACAAAAAAAACCCTGCAAGGGGTGTCCTTGTAATATTTGAAACTACATAGGTTTTCTGTAATTTGATTTGTAATCGTCAATAGCACTTTATAATTGATAATATTGTGTTGAAAGTTTAATGAAATAAAATTATGATAAACATCAAATTTATTATTTGATGACCCATTTGGTGAAATACCATGGGAGATCAAACCAAATCCTAATCTCTAAAAATGGTGAAATATTATTATTTTATAATTTGGTGTAAATTTGATGAAAACTATGGGAGGCCAAAAACACCATTTTTTCACCAAAAATGAAGAAATGGTGAAATGGTGTGCTAACCATGAGAGATGCTCTTAGGTGTTCAAATCCCTCCTCTGACACAAATTTTTTAGTTCATTTTTAATATTAAAAAATTAAAAAATTGAAAGAAAAAAAAAAAGGAAAATCAGAACCAATTTTGCACCTAAAATCGGAGCGGCTGGTCCGATTTGATATTAATAACAATTTTGTAGATAAGATATTTCACGATATAAATGCTTACGACATCCACAATCTTGAGATAAGTGGATAGGACATACGTGTTACCTTATAATTGGTTAGTTGAATTTCATCTGTAGATAAGATTTTGATTATGTAAGTGCTTACATCATTCGCGATCTTAAGATAAGTGTATATGACGTATATGTCACCTTGCAATTATTTTTCGAATTTCTTGTGCAGATAAGATTAAATAGGGAGACTTTTATTTAATCTTATTTGCAGACGAAATTTGAACGATCAATTGCAAGGGGAAACATATGTCTTTTATTTAACAACCATTTTTATACTACAACAAAAATGAAATTTGGTGGCACAATGCTTGACGACATTTTGGAAAAAGAAATGTTACAAAATATTGATATAGTCATACATTTGAAATATGTCACAAACTATAAATGTTAATTTTACTGATTAATGACATTTTTATACTATAGTGATATTTTATAATATTATTTTTTAACTACATTAGTGACATTAATGCATTTAACCACACCGCTACAAGTGGCATTTTGCTAGTGACATTTTATATATAACGATATTTTTCAAATTGCCACTTGTAGCGGTGTGGCTAAAAGTTAAATGTCACTGTCATAACAAGAGGTAACATTATAAAATATCATAATAAATAAAAATATCACTAAACAGTATGGTTAACATTTATAATTCCTGACATTTTTAGAAAATATAGTTGTATTAATTTTTTGTCACATTTTCATTAAAATGTCATCAAGCTTGATGCCACCAATGATCATTTTTCTTGTGGTGATATGTCCTATCCACTTATTTCAAGATTGCGGTCTATCCACACTTTTTTATATTAGAGATGTTGTGATACTAGAATATCACTCAAATTAACCCAAACCCTAAAGTAATTGAGTCTTCTTCCATCCACAAGACTCCCTACGAGGAAGCACCCTCTACTAGTAAAAAATCGTGTACAAAATCTGCCTTTCAAGATTAATGATTACATTTCGAAACTCAAATATGAAGATATTTCACCAAAAAAAAAAAAGAAAGAAAAAAAGAAAGAAACAGTCCAAACTTGAAGATTTATATCGTTGAAAGAAATAATAATTCAGATATAACTTCATCTAGGAGATGAAATGGGAAGCCCGGGGAGGTGAGAGAGGTGCCGGTGAATGGGGTGGGGAAGAGTGGGGTTGCGGGGATTAAGTATGATTTGATTTCGAGTTTTCTTAATGAAGGGTGTTTTAGTAATTTTAGTTTTCTTAACATATTTAAAGACTGAAATATAAAAGGTACAACAACCTGCTGTATAAGTTGTCACTAAAAAAATTGAACGGCTAAGATCAAAATTCAAAATAACTATTATCCAGTGACAATTAAAGATGAACCTAATGTATACTTAGCAGAAGAGGTTACCTTAGAAAAATCTTAAGGTCATCTCCAATGGTAGGGGCAGGACTCCGGAGCCTTAGGGCTCCTTTGCCTAGTCTTCTCTAATGACAGGGCTCCGAACCCCATTTACTTTCATTTTAATGTATTCTCCACTCTCACCATTATAATAATAAATTTAATTAATCTTTAATATTAATAATTTGTGTGAATTTACTTATCTTGTTAATTTAAGTATGTATTTAAATATTTGTTAATTTAAGTACAAATATAAAATATTTGTATAAGTGTTTAACAATATTCTTAAAAATATATAGCGACACCAATATTGTAATTAAATGATTAAGTTTTTAATTACAATAAAAAAAATTAAAATAAAATATTTAAAAGAAACTATTAATTTAAATATTAATTACAATTCTAATTAAATACTTTAAATTACAATTCTAATTAAGTACACAATTCTAATTACAATTCTAACTAATTTATGAATTTTAATATTTTAATTGCAATTCTAATTAATTATTAATGATTTGTCCAGAAATGAAATTTTAATTTTAATTATATTAAAAATTCAATTAAAAATTTGTGGCTATATATTTTTATTAAATACTATCAAATTTTATTAAATAATTAAATTCTATAAATTTAATTTAATTTAGGAGAAAATTTCAATTTTATTTAATATTTCCTTAAATAATTAATAAAAACATTAAATAAAACAAAGAAAGTGAAGAAATTAAAAAAACTAAATGAATCATGTGGGACTTGACGCCACCTAACTTAAAGAACGTGCCCCATTCTTCTTCACGCGGCACCGGGCCATGGCCAGGGCCAGCCCCCGCCCTCCCTCCGTCCCGCAGCCCCAGCCATTGGAGATCATTTGATTCATTTCCCCGCCCACCCTGAGCCCAAGCCATATCCATTGAAAGTGGCCTTACAACCTCATTAACAAGATGAAAATTCAAATATAGTTAAGTTTTCTAACTTGGATAACAAAGGAAAACAAATATAATGAACTTTTGAATTTGTTTTCAACTAAAACTTGGTCCAATAAAACGTTGAATTAATACAGGGGTTTTGGTATTTTGCATCCTGGAATTATAGAGTTTTGACATTTTGCATCTTAATTTAAAAAAATTGACATTTTCCACCCTGAAAATATAATTTATTTCGCATTTTGCACCATAGTGTGTGTTTTGGTGAGAAAATTCATTGGTAGAAGGGTAGAATAGTATCAACAGATGATTGATCTAGTGGAAGGGACTAGTCACTACAAAGTAGCAGACTCAGGTTCGAATTTCTGTCGGGAGAGTTCCCAATTTATGTGCCCGACGCGCCGAAAGGGATTAAACCCTTGTGAAACCACAAAAAAAAAAAAAAAAAAAGGGTTGAATCGTTATTTTCTATTTTTTTTTTCACTTTGCACCTTGGCACATATAGATTTTTGCACCCTTAAAATATAGAATATTGGCATTTTGCTCCATAAAATAATAAAATATTAGAATTTTCATCCTGATTTAAATTTTTTTGGCACTCTACACCGTAAAAATATAATTTGTATAACATTTTGCACCCTGATGTATTTTTCTTAAAAAAAAATTCATGAATGTCGGCGATGTAGAGATAAAATGGTCATTTCTATGCACAATAATCATAAACTTGTTGTACCAAAAAAAAAAATCATAAACTTGTCCTTCTAAATTTATTTTACTTTATACTAATTTCTTTTAACATTTTCTCTCAGTAGAATTTAGATTAAAACAAAGACATTGTCTTCATTTTAAGTATCCTCTAGATTATTTACTTTATATCTATAATACATGTTTACATATTTAGCATATTATTATATTGCATATTATTTACATTATTTAAATTATCATACTATGTCGGTATTGAAAATGTCAGAAATTATATTTTTTGTGTGCAAAGTTCCAATATTCTATAATTTCAGAGCGCTAAGTGTTAAATCTATATTTTTAGGGTGCAAAGTGCCAAAAATATTCGAAAATAACTATTATACTCTTCAATCAATGAATTTTTTTCTTCAAAACATACACTCAGGTGCAAATTACCAATAAAATTATATTTTTAGAGTGCAAAATGCCAAAACTTTTAGGTTAGGATGCAAAGTGTTAAAAAGCCCAATTAATACATAAGTAATTTCTTGTCCGATGATATGTCGAAATAACAACTAAGAAGTCTCTCATATAGAAGTTTGGTGAATATTGTGGAAGATGTAGACTATTTGTACTTGGGCAAAAAACAAGATCTATGTAAGCTTCGGGAAATGTCGGTCTTTATTTGAATTTTTTCTAGCTTAATTTTTGGCATAAGGGTACATTGAAATTATGATTAAGCAGTTTCTAAATAGACGTGTTAGAGAAGATGTGCAGTAAATATGTTAAATATGTAAACACTTATTATAATCATAGGTTGATTATAAGACTGAAAATCAAACCAAGTTCTTCGATACTCGATTCGAGTTCGTTCGATGAAAGCACGTTTAAGCTTAGTTCATCAAACAAAATTGAACATAATTTTTAGGGGAAATTCTTACCCAGACTGGGTTTGGCCGAATCCAAAGCAATTATATGGCAAGTATAATACACTTGATTTGGGATTGGATGTAACTCCCAGAAAAGTGACCAATCACAAAGCAAGTGCAATACACTTGCTTGGTGGTTGGATGGGTTTGGCCAAACCAGGCTTGGACAAGAATTTCCCAATTTTTAGTTTGATAAGTTCTGAAACTAGCCTTGAACTAGACTCGATAAACTAAATATTAAAAAAATACATGTAGAATAACAAACTACTCGGTACTAGGTTCGAGCTCGTTCGATAGAAGCTCATTTGAGCTCAGTTTATTAAAAAATCAAATCAAACTCAAACATGTGTCCTTTCTTTATATGGAAATAATGAGCACGAGCCCAGCCCAAATTTTGGGCTGACCAAACTCACCCAAGTGCAGCCCAAAAACTCAATCCTTATTACACACTACACTGTAAAATATTTCATTTTTAACCAATTTGGAATGAGTGCATTTAACTATTTAAGTTCAATAAATTGAATGAAACTCAATTCGATGTTCTCACTTCTATATATTCTCATCGTTCATGAAATTAATCTCTTCATGGAGCTCCACATATTCAAATTTTAATATATAGAATTCAACAGTATTACTTAAAGTTGTACAAGGGCTCAAACCCCATGCACTCTCAAACCAATAAACCTTCACAAATTAAAAAATATTATTTTTCTTTTATCAATTGCCACGAAAAATTATCTTTCTTTAATACTCCCTCCGTCCCATTTTAATTGTCGTTTTAGGTGTTTTCACACATATTAAGGCACCTACTTTATTGCCTCAATTTTAGGGAAAAAACAAATGATATTCCTAAAATACCCTTACATTCTCTCTCTTCCTTTTTCTTTTATTCTCTCTATCTTTCTCTTTCTATCTCTCTTGGAGTAATAAAGTAAGAGAGAGAAAAAGTAAAGGGCAAAATGGGAAAGTATGTAATTAATAGTGCATTGAAACTATAAAGTGACAGATAATTTGGGACAAAAAAAATTCTCTAAAACGACAATTAAAATGGGACGGAGGGAGTAATATAATAATAACATCCTCCATTTACTTAAAACCGGCCATAACAAATAAAGCAATCAAAGTAGGTAAGCATTTAAAATGGGTTAGAGGAGAGCCGTTTGAGATCAGGGGTCCCATTAATTAAAGATTCAAAGCTTTCTTTCTGCATTTCAAAAAATATTACTGTTGGATTTGAAATTTATTGAGAGGGACGAAAAGTGCCATATACGACTTTGACTCCCACTCTACCTCTCTCTCTCTCTCTCTCTTACAAATTCAGACAAACACATGCATACCTGTGTCTGTAGCTTTGTTTTTTAATTAATGTCATTCTTGAAACTCCAAGTTCCATTACACACAACAGGGGCCTATCTTTCTTTCTTTTATTTCACTCCTTTCTTCTTGTTTTCCTTCAGAATTTTGGATAACCTTTTACAACCACATTTCCTCTCTTCCACTTTTTCATTAAATTTTCAAGCTTTACTTATCAAGTTACCATCTTTTTAGCTTTTTCTTGCTTCAATTGCAAAAGGGTTTCACTGTAGAAGGTGAAAAATGAGTGCTTCAAAGTTCATCAAATGTGTGACAGTTGGAGATGGTGCTGTTGGCAAGACATGTATGCTCATATGCTACACCAGCAACAAGTTTCCAACTGTACTAGTCTCTCATTCTTGAATATATTTATTTTATTTTAGAAGTATGGTAACAAAAAAATTGAAATGGGATGTTTATTGTTCTTTTATTAACACTATTTAAGATAATCCTTGGATCCCATTTCTGAAGATTTTACCCTCTCTTTTGGGTCTTTCTTGTTTTTTTAATTTTTTTTTTTATTTTTTTTTTATTTTTTGATGTCTAATAAGGCCTTTGTTTATGGCAGGATTATATTCCAACAGTGTTTGACAATTTTAGTGCTAATGTGGCTGTGGATGGCAACATTGTGAACTTAGGACTATGGGATACTGCTGGTAAATTAAATTCATATATGTTGTTGTTCATTTCAGTTAAGCTATGTTTGCTTCTTGGATTTCGGTGAATAACTCGATAGGGGAAATGTTTTTCTTGCATTATTTGATGGAACATTGAGCTCCAGTTCTTGTTCGTTTTCATTTTTCTTATCATTTTACTCGCTGAAATTCAAGAACCAAACATAGCTCACTGTTACTGTTTTTAGTTGCTTCAGTTTCTAAATTGTGTTAAATTGTTTATGTAATTTAAAGGTCAAGAAGATTACAGTAGATTGAGGCCACTTAGTTACAGAGGTGCCGACATATTTGTATTGGCTTTCTCTTTAATCAGTAGAGCCAGCTATGAAAATGTTCTTAAGAAGGTAGACTTTCATTGAAGTCTTATATTTTTTATAACATAAATTCGGTATCTACTTGAAGAAAATAGCAATTAGATGATTTGTCAGTTTATTTCTCAAGTAGCCACATTTAGTTTATCATAAAGTTTATAACTTTGCTTATAATTTACACATTGTTTGGATTCTCATCACAGTGGATGCCTGAACTTCGTCGATTTGCACCCAACGTGCCTATTGTACTTGTTGGAACAAAGTTAGGTATGACATCACGTCATCTGAATATAATTTACTAATATTCGCATGCTGAATTTTGGGCTAAATAGAGTAAAGATATTCCTCTGATCCTACATATGGAGTTATAACTTGTCATTTATTTTCGATTATAGATATCCGGGAGGACAGAGGATATCTAAGTGATCATATGGGATCGAACATCATTACTACCGCCCAAGTGTGTATTCTTTTTCTTTTTCGATTCTTCTACTTCACCGTTTAATTTCATGAAATGATTGTTGATTTTTGTTAAAAACTAAAATGGCTTGAGTATAGGGGGAAGAGTTGAGGAAACAAATTGGTGCAGCAGCTTATATAGAGTGCAGCTCAAAGACTCAACAGGTTTTGATAATCACTTACTTTTTAGTAGTCTCATTCACTTTGTTACTATAATAATCAGAAGTCAAAAGGTTAGATAAAAAAATCACTGCAAAGCTAATGTATTATTTGGCAGAATGTGAAAGCTGTATTTGACACTGCAATTAAGGTTGTGCTTCAACCGCCTCGGAGGAAGGAAATGCCGAGGAAAAAACGACACAGGAGTAGTGGTTGCTCGATTGCGTAAGTATCTAAGTGATATTTCAGTATATGACTTGCCTCAATAAGTTTATCGATCGATTAAAGCATTATCATATGTTTATTTTCAAATACCGTCTTAATATTGTTTCATTTCCCTTTTACTGCAGGAGTGTTGTGTGTTGTGGAGGTTGTGTTGCTTAGTAGCAAATGTGGGAATTGGTTTATTCAATCACTTTTTGGAAGTGCTTAAGACATGGGAAGATTCTATATCATGTATTATTAGTTTTTGCGAATACTTAGATTTCGATGTTACTATATGTTTGTTTCGACTAGCTCATGGGCAAATATTTCAAATTTTCAAGAGGGAATTGTTCATTCTCTTAGCCTGTCTTTATTATGTCTATTAACTTAAGATCGATGTTGCCAAGACGAAGACGAGAAATTACTAACATATTTGAATTGATGTTCTTTCTTCTTAAGTTCACTCTAATTTCATGAGGTTATTATATAGCTCTTTTGAGTCTCTTTTAGATATAATTTGCTTCATTTGATTTGCCTAACTGAGGGTGTGAATTAGATTGTAGAAAATTTATGAGCTGTTATACAAGCAATGAGATATATGTGTGTTTTGCCATTTAATTGTGTTTTAGGAACTGCCATAATTTAACATACAAATTTGTCCTTTAATTTAATGCATCTTTTTTCCTTAATTGTTATACTTCACCTATTTATTCTCATAATCACCAATCATGCAAGATAATAGTTTTTGCTATGAAGTTAATTAGTTTTCTGATTGGTCTAAAATATGAAAACAATATATTTGTAATGTAAATTTGTGTTGTTAAATAGATAACATCAATTTTATCTTACCTTTACCATTTTTAAATTTAAATTAACCCTAAAGAAATAAAGAATCATCAAATAAAATATTAATCCTAAGAAAGAGGTCAACACAACAGAGATAAATTAGTCTAAATTTGATTTTTCCAATCGGCAATAATTATTTTGAATATGAATATACTAAAATTGTAAAATTACTTTGGGCCTGTTTGTTTAGTGTTTCGGAAAGTAGTTTGGTAGAGTAGTGGATGTTTGTGAAATAATTTCGATTTGCGTAATGTTATTTGTTTGGGTTTTGAGAGAGTGGTTTGAGAAATAAAGTAGATGTAGGCTTTTTTTGGAAGAATTAGGTTGTTGGTGTAAGAAATCATGTTTGTTATGTGAGATAAATGGTATAACTAATAGATTATTGTATGTCAAATCAGAGTAAAATTGTATATGTTTTGTTTGAAAATTGTTGTTTGTTTCAGAGAGTAGTTTGAGAAAATTAAGAGATGAAAAATGTATTTGAGAAAGTAGAAAATATGTTTGTTTGACATTTTTTGGAAAACGCCAAACAAACAGGCCCTTTGTTTTTTTGGGGGGTCTTATTTGGAAATTGATATTATCGATGCGGAAAATTCTTGTCCAAGTCTGGCTTGACCAAATACATCCAACCACCAAGTAATTATTACACTTGCTTTGTGATTGGTCACTTTTTTTAAAGTTATATTCAATCTCAAAGTAAGTATATTACACTTGCCATGTAATTGCATTGGGTTTGGTCGAACTCGATCTGAGCAAGAATTTCCCTATGGATGCTTAGATGGATAAAACAAAACTCTTTTTTTTTTTTTTTTTTAAGAAAATATAAAACAAAACTGAAAAGTAAAATCATCTCCAATTAGAAAAGTTCGAAAGCTTGAATTTCATCTTCTCCAGAGAACTGAACTAACGTACAATAATCGAACTCTAAAATGGACCAATCCGATCCGTATCCATCAAAGAGCTGGAGCATCTACACCCGGCGTGAGATCACCTCCAAGTACGAAATATTAGAGCGCGTGGGTTCCGGCGCGTACTCCGACGTCTACATGGCGCGTCGCCGCTCCGACTCACTGACCGTCGCCCTCAAGGAAGTCCATGACTACAACTCCGCCTTCCGCGAAATCGAAGCCCTCCAAACCCTCCGTGACTGCCCAAACGTTCTCGCATTGCTGGAGTACTTCTGGAGCGACGATGAAGACGCTGTATTGGTGCTCGAGTACCTCCAGACTGATTTGGCGGCGGTGATTAAGGCGGCGAAAAAGGAGTGTGAAGGTGGGATGAGCGTAGGGGAAGTGAAGCGGTGGATGGTGCAGATTCTGTTAGGGCTCGACGCGTGTCATCGAAATTCAATTATGCATAGGGATTTAAAGCCCTCTAATTTGCTCATTTCTGCTGATGGCGTTCTCAAAATTGCTGATTTCGGGCAGGTATTAATCTTGTTTGTATTGATTGTCATCCTTTTGAATTGTAATTGATGTATCAATATTGTTCGTTTCTGGATTAATTGAGTATGATTTCCTGCTTTATCTTCAAGTGCATTGTAAGTTCCCGTGATTACCACTGTTTGTAGAGTATCTGATAGATCACTGTCCACATGCAAGTGCTTTCTCTGAGTAGTCATGCTGACTAAATTCTGAATTCCACATGCTCCACATGGATTTTTAGAAATCCATTTTGATGTAGTATCTGCAACCATATGCCTTGCTGATATTAATTCGAGGTTTCTATGTTTACATCCTTTGTTCTGCTACTTTTCGAATGAAATTATTCCACAAGTAGGTTTATTTCTTCGTTCCATAACACTCAAAAACCTAATATATATATATATATATATATATACTTTTCGAATGAAATTATTCCACAAGTAGGTTTATTTCTTCGTTCCATAACATTTCGAATGAAATTATTCCACAAGTAGGTTTATTTCTTCGTTCCATAACACTCAAAAACCTAATATATATATATATATATATATATATATATATATATATATATATATATTTGGAACTTGGTAAAAGAATATCTCTACTTTTATTAGGACACTCCAATGATATTTCGTATTTCCGTGTGCATTGAACTTCCAAAAGTATTCAGGTTATTGCATCTTAATCTAATTTAGAAACTCAAATTCGAATCCTTGTTGGGAGAGGTTCCCACTTAAAGTGTCTGACGCATCTCGAAAGGGATTAAGTTAGATCTAAAACTTGAATACCCTTGGGAAACCAAAAAAAAGGACTACTAGGTTATATATGTGATTACCATAACTTGCCTTATTACTTATGTCTATGAGAATCTTATTGTATTATAAGGTTGGATGGAATACGGACTCTGTGGTGAATTTAATCAGATGTACGTAAACATGGTATACCGTAGTGTTGGAGTAATAGAGTTACTGGCTATATATATATATATATATATATATATATATATATATATATATATATATATATATATATATATATATATATATATATGTGTGTGTGTGGGTGTGTGTGTGATTATCATAACTTGCCTTATCACTTATATCTAGAGAATCCTATTGTATTATAAGGTCGGATGGAATACCGACTCTGTGGTGAATTTAATCAGATGTACGTAAGTTGGTATACCGTAGTGTTTATATATATATATATATATATATGTGTGTGTGTGTGTGTGTGTGTGTGTGTGATTATCATAACTTGCCTCATCTCTTATGTCTATGAGAATCCTATGTATTATATGGTTGGATGGATTACCGACTCTGGTGAATTTAATCAGATGTACGTAAACATGGTTTACCGTAGTGTTGGAGTAAAAGATTTACTGGCTTTATATATATATGTGTGTGTGTGTGTGTGTGTGTGTGTGTGTGTGTGTGATTATCATAACTTGCCTTATCACTTATGTCTGAGAATCCTATTGTATTATAAGGTTGGATGGAATACCGACTCTGTGGTAAATTTAATCAGATGTACGTAAACATGGTATACCTTAGTGTTGGAGTAATAGAGTTACTGGCTTTAAAGTTATACCATTTTTTGTTTGTAAATGCTTTTGCTTAGTTAAGGTTATGGCTCACTTTCCTCTGAAGTCTTAACTTAATAACTATATCGACATATTTTTTGGTAATTTCGACATTTTTGAGTTATAAATGCTAGAATTACTCTTTACATTGGATTTGATGATTATTTCCAAATTGCGCAATATACAGGGGTTTTTGTCACAGGCATTAACACGTTTGTTTCTCATTCAGGCTAGGATAATTTTTCCACCTGAATATACTGCCAATGATGAATATAATCAGTCTTTTGAGCAACCAAATCAAGAAACTATAGCCCAACCGCCTGAAGTAGTTCCAATACCAGATAATCAGTCAAGTCAAGACCATAGAGTACCGAACAATGAAGAATGTGTTGTAGAAGCAAACGACCTCGGAGTCAATGATATGCCAAACAATATTGACAATGCTATTATAACTCCTGATGGAGCTACTTCCACCATGAGTGATCAAGAAGATCCTTTTCAGCAGCCTTACTCTTACGAGACCGAGGGTGAAGACAACAGGAATGGCCAGCTTACATCCTGTGTCGGAACTCGGTGGTTCAGATCCCCTGAGCTACTTTATGGCTCCACAAATTACGGGCCAGAGATCGATCTCTGGTCCATTGGTTGCATTTTTGCAGAACTTTTGAGTCTGGAACCACTTTTCCCAGGAACTTCAGATATTGATCAGTTGGGAAAAGTTTTTAGCGTTTTAGGTAACTTAAACGAAGAAGTTTGGCCTGGTTGTGTGCACCTTCCTGATTACAAACTAATTTCATTTGGTGAAGAAGAAACACCTAGTGGTTTGGAAGCGTGTCTGCCCAACCGATCTCCTGATGAAGTTTCACTTGTGAAAAGGCTACTCTGTTTTGACCCGTCAAGGAGAGCTACTGCCATAGAATTGCTTCATGACAAGTATTTGAATGAAGAACCTTTACCGGTATCATTATCTGAGTTGAGGGTACCTTCGAAACATGGGAGTCAAGATGAGGATTCCTCTTTGGAATGGGATGGTGATAGGGACTTTGAATCGGATTCTGATTTTGATGGTTTTGGATCATCTAAAGTGACAACTACGGAGAACGGTTTTTCGATTCGATTTTCTTGACTTTGGTGAAGGGTGGCCCTTGGATTGCTCAAAATTGCTGAAGCAGGGCCAAAGATTGTGCATCCCAGAGCTGAGGAAGTTTTGTAAATTTGGCTTGTGTGAGGATTTTCTGTTGTTTTGTTAACTTAATGCTAGTCTGTCAATTGGTCAGATTTGTTTGGAGTGGGTTTGAGTCAAATCTGTCTCCATTTGTACTGGGTTTGACTGTGTCTTTTTCGGATCTGAAATTTTCAAGTTCATAGGCAATTATTCAGATTCGATCGGATTTCAGATCATTTTCGAATCCAACAAAAATTTGTTTTCAAATTTCTTGATAAAACTTGTTTATTATGTTAGTTGAGCCCATGTTAGTTTTATTCAATAGAGTTTACGTGATCAAACTTTTTTCGTAATTCACTGAACTTTTTTTTCTAAGTTAGTTAATTCACTTAACTAAACCATTAAAAAAAACACGTTGAAAGATATTTATGTGAGTTAATACATCAAATTACTTCATATTGTTAAATGAAGATATGCATACAAATAGAAATCATCAATGCAATATTACCTCAAATCTTACTAAAATAATGGTAAAATATTATTAATATTACTTCAAAAATTAAAAAATTAAAGTATTATTTAATCTATATATTTCATATCACGGATCTTCTTAAATTATCAGATATTGAAAATAACTTTTCAATTGATATTTTTTGTGATTTCCCAAGAGTTTAATCTCTTTCAAGGTGAATTGTGCATATTAAATGGGCACCTCTCCCAACAGATATTCGAACCTGAATCCACTACTTTATAGTGACTAATCCCTTCCACTAGACCAATCATCTGTTGGTAACTTTTCAATTGATATTAACTTTAAACAATTAAGTGTAATTTTACATCGGTTGATGTTTTTTTACCTTGCAATATTGTGCACTCGAGTCCCATGGTTATCATCGGGATCTGCATTGTAAACCAACATATAGCCTTCTTTTCTTGGTAGAAATAAGTGAAACAATTTTTTGGCAGAACGAAAATGGCCGTATGATTCCCCAAAAGGAAAGGTCTGGTACAACTTATCGATTTCAAAACATGAAAGTCAACATTTTAAAAATTTATTTACTTTGTTTGAAATTTAACAATGTTTTTACCTCGTGCAGCTGGCTTCAAAATAGTGAAAATAGTACACGCACCTCACATTTGCTGCTACAAAAGGTTAAACTAGACAGAGTTCGGACCTCTTAAACTGTAATGGTTTTCTTCAAAAATTACATCATCGCTGGACTATGGACTATTATTGTCATAGATGCTCTAAAATCGTTTCAAATACCACAATACATATACTTTCCTATACTTACGGTCGTCAAGCTCGTTTAACATGTAGACTTCATGCGATTGACGTCTTCTTGGCATGATTAATCTACTCTTGAGGAAGGAGAGCAATCTCGATTTCTTGAAGTGATTTTCCTTTGGTTTCAAGCACGTTTCTCTTTACAAAAACCACAGCCATTACGCAGAATGTGCAAAACATCGAGTACAAAAGCCGAGGCCCCATATGGTCAAGCAAAGGCAGGAACAACAAGCCAACGAGAAAATTTAACACCTGACAAGTGACAGTAGATCGATAAATGTGCTATAAATTTTAGTTTCTCATAATTACCATGTAATGAAAAACCAATCAGTATCCAACTGTTAACTATTTCAACATTTAAATCTCTATCTCTACTATTATAAAAGCATGAATGTTTCTTAACTTTTTTGTACGGACTAAATTGCCCTTATTTAAGTACTAAAGTGATTTTTAATTTTATGGCAAACATGTAAATATAATTGAAGAGATATAATTAGACTTGAAGTCTTATTATATTTATCTCTTACATAAACTCCTACAATTTATAAATTCTATCTTGCATCAATTTTTATAATTTTAATCTTCTTCTATTATAACAGATAAAAATGAAATATAAAAAACACTATTATTTTAAATAGCCCTAATATTTCTAAATACAAAAAACTAAAATTAAATTCTCTTAAATATCATTATGTTAAAAAATAATAAATAAATCATATCCTATTTATGAAAGAATAAAAAAATACTTGTGACTTAGCTAAGTACGTAATTTACTTTGACTAGAATATAAAAATATAAACAATTTTCAATAGTTCTTAAAAAAAGAATATTAATTCAATAAGATGTACATTGAAATAGATGAAAAATGTGAAATCGATGAAGTTTTTTTAAACCGATAAAATAAATCCATGAAATCGTTGAAAACATGTGAAATCGATGAAAATTTTGGTGAAATTGGTGAACATTACACTGACAAAGTTTGCGAAACCGATAAGAAAGTGCCCCTTAAATTGTTAATTACGTGTGAAATCGATGAAAATTCGGGTGAAATTCGTGAAAAAATGATGAAACGACATCAGTGAAAAAGGGTGGAATCGGTGAAAATTAATAAAGTAGGTGTAAAATGTGAAATCGATGAAGTTTTGTGAAACCGATAAATTAAATCCATGAAATCATTGAAAACATATGAAATCGATGAAAATTTGGGTGAAATTGGTGAACATTACACTAACAAAGTTGGTGAAAACACGGGTGAAACCGATAAGAACGAGCCCCCCATGAAATTGATTATTACATAAGAAATCAATGAAAATTCAGGTGAAATTCGTGAAAAAAGAATGAAACCGGAGAAACAACATCAGTGAAAAAGGGTGAAATCGGTGAAAAATGAATAAAGTCGGTGAAAACTGGTAAAATCTGTGAAAACAAGTGAAATCAATTAAATTTCAGGTGAAATTGGTGAAAATCAATGCAAAAAATTTGCGAAATAGGTAAAAATGGGTTAAACTTTTAAAAATGAATGAATACAGTAAAATAAAAGTTTAACCTATAAAAACAAGATCGAACTAATAGAAAAATGATTAAAACGGAAAAAAAAAAAAAAAAACCAAAAGGTTAATTAGCTCTATTTTGTGACATAATAAAATGAATTTTAGTCTAATTTATAAAAATTAACCATTAAATTAACTAGACACGTACAACGTACGTGCACTTTTCTAGTGTCATAAAAATTAGATAAATAGAAGCCTATTACCCAATGAACGGACATGCAAAATGCCATAGCTGTAGCTCTAATTCGGCTGGGAAATATTTCCGGGAGTAAAAGAGAAGGTACTGGACCAGCTCCAACAGCAAACATTAGGACAAACCTGTGTAAAAATCATGCCCAGCATCAGCACCAAGTCTAACATGCAGCTTAATTATCAGCCACTTTCATTAATAAAATTGTCAGAACATTTCATGTTTATTATTCAACGATGATTTTTAATAAAAGATTGCAAGTATATGCTTAGATTTGCATAAGGTGATCCTTCATTTATTTGAACAATTCACCTACAGCCCCTAAAACAAACTCTTAAGCAAATGAGAATGTGCCTGCATATGTGTGTGTTTGGCTGTAATTGGAGTTAAACTGTCATTGTTGTGTAGACCAGGTCTTTCATAGATCATGAACAAAATTAGTGCATCCACGGAAAATTCTTGTGTAGACACGGTCTTTCATAGACCATGGACAAAATCAGTGCATCCACTAAACATAATTGTAAAATTTTGTGTATGGTCTACGAAAGACTGGATCCATGCAAGAATTTTCCGTGCATCCACTAAAAATATTTGCAATATTTTGTGTATGGTTTATGAAAGACCGGGTATATGCAAGAAATTTCCATCATTTTCAAGCATTGAAAAATTCAGCTTATGTAATGGGCATATAATAGCATCAAGTTGTCAATGAGGTAAATGGCTCTGCATATCAAACTAAAGAAAAACAAGCTGAAACGACCACTTACAGAAGCATTCCACTAATGGATAGATAAAAAGCAAAAGGATTTGATACAGGAATTGCCGCCGCAAGAACTTGAACAACCATTGCTAGAGCCTGATGAAAAAAATGCATAGTCAAGTATCCTGCTCAAAAGAGTAAACTTCCTCGGACATGCAAATTTGTAGCATACCAAGTTATAGCACTCTACATATAAAAGAGAATTATGCATATCAATCTACAGATGACAGTATGAAAAAACAGCAGTCAGCAGCAATATGTACAAACAGATGTTTGTGTGCATAGCTTGCAGGCACAACTAAAAAGTATGCCCAAGATACAACCTTGACATTTATATAACAAATATGTAAAATACACCAGTTGAAGGGAGAGATTATGACTATAAAACAACCATAAACTGAAGAAAAGAGAGAGATTTGGAGGTTTCCCATCTTGAAAGATGATCAAACATGTGACATATATGGGAAGATGAAGACAAACAGTGAACAGTTAACGTGTGGAGGATCCAAAATTAGAGACTCGACGTGAAGGCTAGTACGACATATGATGAGGGAGAAGATGGAGCAGAGATGGGGCTGCATATACCCGTCGGAAAGAACTGGAACAAAGTTGACTTATAAAGGGCAAGAAAAACGGAACCTGGAAAATGAGGGCAGGGTAGAGGCAAGAAGGACCCCAGGTGGAATATAGGAATAGAGTAAAGGTTTTATTTAGCAGGCGAGACATGGAAATAAGTGGCACACCCAACTACATCTCCCATGCCATTTTTAATGCCAGCATACAGTTTCAAATACCATAACTTCTACATTCTTAGTAAATGAGGTAGAAAAATCATCCATCTAGCACATTGACAAGTTGACTAATGTAAACATGTTATCCAAGCATTGTCAATAGTCTACCATGCCAGAAAAACTCCAGAGGAGGAGGGCCTTCCTTCCTAGTTTGTCCATTAACCCCAACGCAATAATTGAACCTGTAGAAAATTTCGTGTAGGCAGACAATGTCAGACAACAATAAGAGGAAGCGGAACTGGAAAATGTAGAAAAAAGGACAATTAATCTCGAGTGCTCACCTGTGAAATTTGTAACCCCCACAAATACATTTCCCAGATTGGAGGAAACGCCAGCACGTCTAAATACAGTTGAAGAGAAATAAAATACAGCATTTATTCCAGAAAGCTGTTGTAAAGCAAATAGGGTTGATCCAATAAAAATAACTGCAAAAGAATTGAATAAATAAAAAAGATTTTGGTGAACAGAAAAGGCTTATAGAGAGCAGAAGCAGCAGCGTAATCAGGGCAGGCAACAGTGTGCACCAATAGAAAAAATATTACCAAACCTTCAGAGGAATGATTCTACAATTTATTATCTGCATACCTTTTGAATGCCGCCCATAGAGCAATTCTGTAAGCTTTACAGTATCAATTTCATCAGCTCTCTCTGTCTTTGATAGCTCTACCATTGCAGCTTTTACATGTGAACTTCCAACAAGCCTCTCAAGTTCCAGTTCAGCTTCAGCAATCCTTCCTTGCTACCACGTCAGAAGAAAATGCAATATGATTATTTGTGCATTCCCCATGATAATATAAAAATGGATAAAATCAGTTTAGTAAAGACACGATACAATAAGTTGAGTAACTGATTATTTTGCATTCCAGTGATATATGTTACATTGAGAGACTACAGATGGAGGGAAAAAAAATGGATATAGCACACCAGATTTACTCATATTTACTGATAATCAAATCTAAATGTCTAAACAATTAGAACCTTGTATAGCCAGTGAGGAGATTCAGCACAAAAAATCATCAGAAGAACTAGCATTGCAGCTGGAATAGTAGATATCCAAAAGCAGATGCGCCACCTGAGCAAACACACAGTCGAGAACATGAATCATGAAGCTAGGTTTAACCATTTCTTTTTCCTTTGCTCAAGAGCATATTTATCCTTCAGTTTTGCCAGTTATGGTCTCAGTATACTTACCAGCCAACAACACTACTGACAGGAATTCCAATCAATAGAGACCCCAACAGCCCAAGACATGATGCTATCTGAATAAAGCTCCCATAAGTACCCCTCACGTGGGCAGGTGACACCTAGTTGAAATAGGAAAGGATGAAGTATATGAGGATGAGCCAATGCTTCCCTTTCCTACAGCAACATTAAATGGGCAAAAGTTGGAAGTTTTTCTACCTCTGTTACATAAAGAGATGCAACTGGGGGACCCACGCCCAAACCAGTACCAACTAAAAACCTTCCCAGAAGCATTCCTGCCAAATTTGTAGTAGTTGCACTGCAAATGCAAGTATTAGTAACTTTTTCAAAGTCGATATTGACAATGAATCACAGGAAGTATTACTTTTGCTCGTCTATTTGTATAACTTTGAGATTATATCGAGATATCATACATATATTACAAAGTAAAAGGATCTCAAGTACCATATCGAAGCACCTAAGATCATGGGCAATGCACACAACTGAAAAGCTTTACGACGCCCTACGTCATCAGCAATCCTACCACTAAACATGGATCCACCAAAGGCACCAGCAAGAAGGGTACTAACTACCAGGCCTGTATATTACAATAAAACATCAGAGAGGCTGACAGGCTGAATTTATTATATACATATATCTAATTACAAGTTGCAAAAGAAATCAAATGTGACACACCTTCTTCCAGGGAATTTCCACTGAAACCAAGATCAACTGAAATGGTTTCAAGTGGTTCATTAACAACTCTGTGGAAAGAGAATGCATTTTAGTTCCAAAAAATGTACTGTTTAAAATAATATAAGAATAATACCCGGAAAAAAGTTGAAGAACAAACCCGAGATGATAGCCAAATAAGAAGGCAACAAGAGTGGCTACAATTACATGTGGGAAGGAACGCTTCCATGGGGGATTTGTAGTATCTTGCTCCAAACTGCCCTGTAAAAGCTCTGAAAGAGAGAAGAATCCCAAATAAAAATTTACAGCAAAATTCAAAATTAATGTATTAAATGTTTCATAATAACATATCAATCAAAGAACCAATTATCTTAAATATTTTTTTAAACCAACAAAATAAGAAAGGACAAGTGAAACAGATATTATTTATGGGATAGATAGGAGATCATCTATTAGCATTGCAAATTCATATTTAAAAGTTCACAAACTCATGATTCAAATTCACCTGAATTATCTTCAATATCACTAGAGTCGAAGCAGTCCCTCGATACCATTGTTCGTTTGTGCATTGAGGAGGATCCTCGCAAGTTTCCCAACATTCCAAAATCTCAGCTGCTTTTCTCCTCCAAAATCACAGCTGGGAAAAACTTCTATCCACACTGTCACAATAATTGAATTACATAAAACTGAAATAACTACACTCACCCTTCCAATTCCATTTATAAGATTCACTTGAATGAAGTCCAGTCCACATCTCACTATCACATTATGCATCTCTAATCCACTAGAATGGAGTATAGATCACATATATATTGAACAAAATCAACAGAACAAGCTGTCATTATGTAGATATTAACTTCAGTAGAGCTTTTCATTTTTTTTTTTTTAAAAAGATACTAAAAACACGTAAATCTAAATTCATTTATAGTACTATTTATGACTTAATATATACTAATAACATTTATTCCTCTCCAGCCTCAACTAATTAGAAAATTATCAAAAACACACTGCCATAAAACCTACAGAAACTACAAATTATAGACATTAAAGAAATAAAAACTGAAATTCAGACGAATCTATTAGCTTAACAGTTCAGAATTAAAAAATTTAGAAAAAATACGAATGCACTGAAAACCGAACTACCTAAATCTTATGCTCTGATCTTCAAAATTGGCGATCGGAAACTCCTCAAAGGCTCCTTAGTCGGTGGAAATCGCTAATTTGCGCCTGTGCGTATCACTCTCTTAAATCTTTTATTTCCAATGGATTTTAATAGTAGAAATAATTAAATACGGAGTACAAAATAAATAAATAGGATTGTCGATTTACTACGTATCATCAGTATAGAAAAGGACAGGTGTAATGTCACCCAACGTACCACATGATATGCAATCTAGTTTAGGAGAATAATAATATAGTAATTTAAAAAGAAGACTAAAAATAATTTCTTAATTATAAAAAAAAAAAAAAAATTTACAGGTTCTGGAATTGTGTACTTTTTTGCATTTTTTACGTTTATTTTACTCCATGTATTTTGAGCCACAGATTCAGGTGGTGTGAACCCAGTAAGAGGAAGGTGCCGTGACACGTGTGGCAAATGAGATGGAGCATCTTCGTCGATAAAGAAATGGTGAGGGTATATTTGTCAATTCATGCTTTGGTTACAGCAGCATGTTTACAGTTCACAGTTTAGTTTCATTATTTGTATAGAATATAATTATGTACTATGTTACACTTAAGACCATTTCCAACGGACATCTTAAATTCAGACCTCTTAGAGCATCTCCACCAATGACATGTATAAATGGCTATCTATATCAAATTATACATGGTGAACAGTATTTTAGCTACTCAGTTTTAACTATTCACTCCAACAGTCATCATCTAAAATTTCAGAATTATTATATTTTATTCTTCTTTCAATATTAAATTATAAATAACATTATAAATAATGTTTTATAACATTTTCACGTAAAATATAAATAATAAGTATATGTTTTAATGTTTCTTATTTAAATATAATAAATTAATAAAAAAAAACTTTTTTTGAAATAAATGGCTTTAAATAATGATTTAATAAAATATTTAATTCAAACAAACATTAAACTCAAACCAATAACATTTTTGGTGATGTGGAGAGAATTAATTTGGTGATGTGGAGCCTTGTATAATTATACAAGGGCCTTCATATTTGCAAGACCAAACATCCAATATACATAGTCCTCTAAAAATAGAGGATACTGCTGTAGGATGAATTTTTAGTTTGATTATCTATAAATTGAATTTTAGATGTTGGAAGAGCTAAAATCCAAGCTGCTGGAGGTGCTCTTAGAGCATCTCCAGCAGTTACATATTTAGCTCCTCCAACATCTAAAATTGAATTTATAGACAACCAAACTAAAAAAACTTACTCTAGCAGTATCCTCTATTTTTAGAGGGCTATGTATAATGGATGATTGGTCTTGTAAATATGAAGGCCCTTGTATAATTATACAAGGCTCCACATCACCAAATTAATTCACTCCAACCACCAAATTAATTCACTCCAAACGTTAATAAAAAACTAAAATTATTGGTTTGAGTTAAATGTTTGTTTGAATTAAATATTTTATTAAATCATTAATTAAAGCCATTTATTTCAAAAAAAAAATTTTTTATTAATTTATTATATTTAAATAAGAAACATTAAAACATGTACTTATTATTTATATTTTACGTGAAAATATAATAAAACATTATTTATAATGTTATTTATAATTTAATATTGAAAGAAGAATAAAATATAATAATTCTGAAATTTTAGATGATGACTGCTGGAGTGAATAGCTAAAATTGAGTAGTTAAAACACTGTTCACCATGTATAATTTGATATAGATGGCCATTTATACATGTTATTGCTGGAGATGCTCTTATATCTTAAAATTTAAAGGGTGAATAGTGTTATACATTCTCACTTTTTACTCTTCAGTCCAATAGCTTGTTTATATTTTAAGATTCTATTTTTGAATAATCACATCATACCACTCCACTCCAACTTTAACAAACTACTTTTACTTTTAAAGTTTCACTTTGGACTCTCAAATATAAGAGCCCA
The DNA here is from genome assembly GCA_003313485.2 of Penstemon barbatus. Classification (NCBI taxonomy): domain Eukaryota; kingdom Viridiplantae; phylum Streptophyta; class Magnoliopsida; order Lamiales; family Plantaginaceae; genus Penstemon; species Penstemon barbatus. The sequence goes on from CM064882.1 coordinate 35,467,724, forward strand.
AACTTATAAAATTTTGGTAGTCTTATATTTTAAAGACTCCCTTGGAGTATATTTTTTATGCAATTCCTATAAATTTTCTTATAATTTGGAATATAGAGATTCCCTTGGATATGGTCTTACCAAGTTAGCTCAGCACCCAGCAGATCATGCATTTTTTAGGTCAATTTATTTGAATGTTGAGTCGATTTGATAAATAAAAGATAACTCAGAGCATCTCTCATGGTGCACAAAATCCTATTTTTTTCATCTAATTTAGATGTTTTAAGCCTCCCACCTTAAATCACTAAATCACCATAACACCAAAAATTATAGAGATTTTGTTTTAGCTTCTCATGTGGTCATCCACCATTTCACCATTTCACCAAATCCTATTTTCACACCAAATTTTTTGGTGAAGGAATTTGCATCTCCCACCAATTGGTCTAGTGGAAGGGGTTAGTCATTACAAAGTAGTGGACTCAGGTTCGAATCTCTATTGGGAGAGGTTCCCACATTATGTGTCCGACGCGCCTCGAAAGGGATTAAACCCTTGGAAAACCAAAAAAAAAAAAAAAAATTCACCATTTTTTACACCAAATCCTATATTTATCACCAAATTTAGGGAAAGAAATAGGATTAGGTGTAATTGTTCCTATTTGATTAATTAGCATCTAATTGCATGAATAGCAACGTATTAACATGTTTATTCTAATTTATATGTATTTAACTATATTTTAAATAATTTATTAGCTTTTATTACATAAATACACTAATTATTAATAAAAATAAATATTATTACACCATTGTTAATTAATTGTATAAAAACTCTGAAGTCAAAACAATCAACGGAGCTCATTGAGACGATCTAATACATTAAAATTGTAGCACATATCACGGAAACGATAAACCAATTGCATAATAGTAATAATATAATAATATATATATGTATGTTGTTATATGATTGGTTGTATTTATTCATTCAAAATAGTGGCTCCACTTGAATTTAAATTCAAGTTATATTTCTGCCCTCAAGCTCTTTTTTCTATTTACATCAAATATTTAATTCGAAAGTATCAATTTCCCTCTTTTGTAGTTTTGAGTTTTTCATTTCAAAATTATCCATGTCCCTTTTATAACTATTATTTTCTTTTAAACTAGCATACGGCCCGTGCTATGCACGGGTTTTAAAAAATATATATGTTAAGTATCTTGTTTAATATGTTAAAAATATCTATTGTACGACATGGTTAAATATATAAAATGATTGTACCATATATATATATATATATATATATATATATATAATGAGAATAAGAATATTTATATACAAAGAAAAATAATATGTTAAATATTAAAAAAAAAGATAGAGGACGAAGTTATATTCTTTACAAATACATCACTCTGGACATCTAGGCTGCATAGGAATATTTGCACACCATCAATGTTAAACTAATACCTGCAAAACGAATGAAAAATTAAAGTAAAAATTCTATCATATTTATGCGAGTTTTATTTTTTGGTATCGACAGTATATTAGTGAAATTTTCCAATTTGAAATTGTTGAATGTTAATATGGCAATTGAAGATGTGATTATTTGGTGCCAATTTTTGTTTTGCTCACCCGCAAGTATTAAATAAAAATACTACTTAAATTTTAATACAAATGGACAAATTTTAAGAAAAATAATACCATGTCAGGGTATAGGGTCAAAAGAATTGATCGTTGAAACATTAAATATAAACAAAATCTTAGGCAAGTAGTTTGTTTGAGAAATTGGAATGATTTCAAATGTATTTTACTTTACATGTTATCTTGATGTTTGTAATAAGGTATTCTATGCATAGGAAGAAGGTTTCAAGTCCTTAAGGCCATCTCCAATGGTTCAGGGCTAGCCCTGGGGCTGCCCCTCCGGGGCAGCCCCAGGGCTAGCCCTGAGCCCTGTCGTCGTCTCCAGTGGTTGGGGCTCTGTGGGGGAATTAATTCCATTTTGAAACTTTGCCCACTCTCACCTATTAATATTATAGTTTTAAATTTTTTTAGTATTAATATTAATAATAGTAATTATATTAATACTCGTAATTTAATTATTAATTATATTAAAAATATTAATATTAAATAGAATACTTATATGCTGCGTCATGAAGCAACACATTAATTAAAACAACACATTAATTAAAACAACACATTTATTAAAATAAAACACTAATTAAAATAACAAATTAATTAAAATACAACACATTAATTAAAATCACATTAATTACAATAACACATTAATTAAAATTACATACAACACATTAATTATACAAAATTATACAACACCAATTAATACACTTTAATTATACATACAACACATTAATTATAAAAAATTATACAACACCAATTAATACACTTTAATTACATAAACACATTAATTATACACTTTAATACATTAATTATACACTTTAATACATTAATTATACACTTTAATTAAAGAAAAGCAAAAAAAAAAAAGAAATAAAGACCAATCAGGTGCCGCCACTTGGCGGCACCTGTTTTAAAGAGGGGCGCGTGTAAACACGCGCCCCTCCTTCCCACTCGCTTCAGCGGGCTGGGCGCAGGGCTCCGCCGAGCCCTGCGCCCAGCCCGTTCCACCCCGCAGCCCACCCCGGCCCCGCCCCGCCACCGCTGGAGATGGCTTCCGCCCGCAGCCCGCAGCCCGGCCCCGGCCCCTCTTCCACCGCTGGAGATGGCCTAAATGTTTTGATTTTTTTTCCTTATGATAACAACACTTGATATATATATATATATATATATATATATATATATATATATATATATATAAACAACATAAGAATTAGTGGCATATAATACTTACCTCTTTGATTAATAAATAACACATTCAAAATCTTCTCAACTGCCTGCTTAAGATATACTTTACTCCACTGTTATTATCATAAGAAAATAACAAATTAAAAACATTTGAAGACTTAAAATCTTGGCCAAAAAAATTTAAGAGATAAAAAAAGCTAAGCTTCCCTCTCGATTACAAAATAAAGAACACCACCAAAATCCTCTAAATTTTCTGTCTATCCCTTTATCAAGTGTTATTATCATAAGAAAAAAAATCAAAACATTTAAGGACTTGAAACTTTCTTCCTAATGCATAGAATACATGATTACAATCATGAAGATAATATGTAAAGTAAAATACATTTGAAATGACTAAGAATATTAAGAACTTAACCCATGTAAAAAGAACACATATCTTAGTCAATGTAATATATATGCACTAAAGCAAATTGTTCAGCCAAATCGCATAAAAAGAAATGAATAGTGCATAACATAATGAGTTAAACCGTCTACCATACTTCAAACACCCCTGCTTCATCTCTTGTTCATTTACTCTAAGAAGTATGAACGCGCTGTTGCAAGTAAGGAAAATATAAAATTTTGAAATTAAATTTGAAAATATTATGAAACTGAAAAATTAATTTCTTAACCAATCAAATGTGGCATTATGAAGACCGAATTTTTTTTAGAAATAAGTTGTGTAACCGCCTAGAGCAAACTGTTCAGTCAAAAGAAATGGAAAGAGCATAACATAATGAGTTATCGTAAGGAAAATATTAAAATCAGAAAGGTGAAAATATTATGAAACTGAAAAAAATGATTAAAACATATTGAAGAGAAGATGAAAAAACTGAATTGTAAGTGGGTTTGGAGGTGGTTATAATATGTATGATGTAATTATTAGGTAAAATAAAATAAATCAAAATAAGGAGAAATTAGTATTTTGGTCAAAATAAATTAATTGAAGTCAAATACTGATGTGAAATATATTATAAGTAGATAATTATGAATTCCTCCATCCATCAAATAATATTATATCTCAACTTCTTTATTTATTTTGTTTTCTTCCATTTTTTTATTTATTTCTATCTCATTTTTTTATTATGTTTGTTTTCTTTGTTTTTCATTTCAATTTACTTCTTTACTTCTATCTCGATTTTCTCTTTATATTTTGTTTCAATTTTTATTTTGGGATAATTATCTTATTTCTTTTCATTACAAATTATTATTCAAAATATTGAGTAATATTAGAATTCACCACATGGATTAGGCTAAGCCCACTTATACACTTATATGGACTGAGCCTAATGTGGTGAATTCTAATATAGTATTAGAGCCCCATGTTGATCTGGATCACCTTCTTCCGTGATGTGCTCATCTTTGTTCACATGATGAGATTATTCTTTACCCACACACTTCGCTCAGATAACAAAGGCTTGTGTTGTCATTCTTCATCCAGTTAGCAAATGTATGGATGGTCATTATTTGTGCGTTGGGGCCCACATGTCACTGTTCGCAAAGTTAAACTCTAATATGCCACGTGTTGGGCTTGTTTCACCCACACGTGAATGGAGAGTATTGAGAATAAATTGTCCCACATGAATTGGATTACAAAAGTAAATCCACCTTAGAAGGTATTAGACAATCCTTATATTTTATGTTAACTTTTGATGTTGAGTTAGGTTCAGTCCATGGAAGTGGACTTAACCCCATCCATATGGTGAATTCTAATAAGTAATTCTCCTCAAATTCTTACTGGAAAAATCGAACTTAACACAAGCTTATAGCGTCAATTTCTCCATCTATAATTACATTAACTTCTTTATACATCTATTACCAGTCAAATCAAAAAAGAATATTCAATACCAACACAAATCATTACCAATAGGATGAGCATGTGTCAAGTTTGAATTTTACGAGTAAGAATTTGAAAAAAAAATTGCTCAATATTTAGAATAATGATTTGTAATGAAAACATAATAGATAATTATCACCAAATAAAGCTGAGACAAAATATTAAAAAAAAATCGAGATAGAAATAAAGAAAAATAAAATAAAACCTTAAATTAAAGAAAACAAATTGAAACGAAAATAAAGAAAATAAATTGAAACTAAAAAACTAAAGGAATCAAAGGAATGAAGAAATTGAGACATAATATTGTTTGATGGATGGTGGCATAAATAAGTAATAAAGAAACAATTTTTTGGTTATAAAAGATAGCGATAGTTTTGAAATAAAAAGTCCAAAATAATAACAGATAAGATAAATGCAACAAGTAATAGAAAGATGTACCTGATACCAACCCTATAAGTTAATGATGAAAATTTTATTTTAGTACCCTAATAAAAACCGAATACTTTAACTATTACCATATAAAGCAAATTGGCGTCAAATTAAATCATTTTATAATATACATGATCAAATCTTAGATAATACGGAGTACTACTTTAACTATTACCATATAAAGCAAATTGGCGTCAAATTAAATCATTTTATAATATACATGATCAAATCTTAGATAATACTATTTCTTAAACTTTAAGAAATAATACCATATCTTAAATTCCACGTTACATCATGTTATGGATGCACATAATAAAATTCTACAAAATTCCACATTAATTACTTCCAACAATATGATAATATCGTGACCTCATATGATATTTGAGCAAGACTTTGATCTAGTAATTGTTTACGTCCCTTTGTTGTATTTTTTGAAATTTGTTGTTTGTTTTTATTGTTGCCAGAATCGGTATGTTGGTGTTGCTTCTTTTGATTACTCCTATATATCATGTTTGGTGGTATGGTGGATTGAATTCTTTTGAACCACTCCTTGTCGTTGATGCAGAAAAAGACAACACAAATCCAGGATTCTCCCTTTTGTTATCTCTCGTTTCCGGGATTATGGGGTTTATAACTCAGCGGTAGAGTGTCACCTTAACGTGTTGGAAGTCATCAGTTCGAGCACCTTGAGAGTAAATTATCTTGTTCTTCCTTTTTTTCTAGTTTATCTTTTTGTTGCCCGATACTTGAGTGTTTTTTGTTGAAAGCCACAAATGTTCCTTGTAGTTTGTTGTCTTTGTATCTTGTTAAAGATATTAGTCTTATATTTGTAGTAAAATTTGTTTTTTAGTGGAATATAAATTCGAACACAAATATAGGACTAAGATATTAGTCCCAAATTATATCAATTCGTCGAATTTCGTCTCGTAATTTTTCATTTTACATGAATTTAGTCATACTATTAAATTTATAATTTAATGAAAATGACGGTTTGATGTTTTACTTTTTTCTAGAAAAAAATAATATGAGTTTTCGAAACTCTCGTGCGCTCTTGAAACATATCACTTCATTAAAATATTATTGTGCGTTACTTTTTTATATAAATAAAGTAAAAAATATTAAAGAAGTTATACAATATACATATGCATGTCTTAAATCAATAGTTTCAAAATACTTAAGAAGTTGGATCTTCACTTTAACTAGTCTTTTCAATAGGACCAAGATTGTCCGTCGATTTATTTATCCCATACCGGCATTCTAACTCCTTCTTAAACACCATTGAATTAAATCATCACTTTTCCATAAAGTTTTTTTTACCCTGAAGAGAAAGCAAATCCAGATAAAAGATGAAACTATTATGACCTTCGCCTTAATAGGTCTGCCCTATGCCCCCTACCTCCAATTGGCCTTTATGCCTTTTCCTCGCGAGGCCAGATACCCCACCAATAATGAGCTAAGGGCCATCTATTTTAATAACACTAATCCAAATAGATTAATGAAAGTTGGTTGTTATGGCAAAATGTGATAACAAGTTACATTATACTTTACGAAATGCATGTCAAAAATAGGCAATGATTCATCGCATATTTCATATTGATTTGCCACTACAACAAACAAATGCAAAATAAATAAAGTTTTTTCAGAGCCATGGAGTCTTGTTCTACAAAACGCAAGGAGTTTCGCGAAGCATACTATTTCATGCTATTTTTCTCTGGAAAAAATAAAAGGTTGAACCGTCATTTTCATTAAATTAGAAATTTAATAGCGAGAGAATGGTAAGTTACGGGACGAAATTTGACGAATTGATATAATTTGGGACGAAAAATCAAAATTCGTAATTAGTTTGAGATGAAATTTGCAATCTTATATTATATGTTAAAATTGGTCACGTCTAGAAATTTGTGCTTTCAACATGGCAATGAACGGTAGTTTTCATCTCATAATTGACGATCAAATAATATTCCGAAAAAATATTAAATTACAAAAGAAATTTGGTTAGGGATATAATTTGAGAAGAAAACACAAAATCAATAATTATTAGTTTGAGAGTTTTTACAATTTCGCCTAATTTTTTTTTGTAACCCACAAAGTTCCCCAAAGCTAAACCGACTGAGATTGATAAATCACTTTACTCTGAAATTTATCGTAGCTCCATTAACAGGGTTCTGGTCTCCCTTAAAAATTATTGTTCTGGAATAATTCCCATCTTATATGTTTTCACAAAGGCGACATAGAAATGGGTTCACGAGTGGATACGACGCCGCACCACCAACTATTGGGCAGCCTCGTCGTACGGCCCACCGTTAGCTATGGTGAAGGTGAGGGCAGCGATTACGAGCCCGGCGAGGTTCGTCGCGATCCGTCTCCATATTTTCAGTCAGTTAGATACGACGACCACGGTTTGAATCTTTCTCCTTCTTTGATAATTGTTTTTTTGTTTATGTTATTTTTCCTCCAACCTTAGATTTTGGCTTTGCTTTTAAAGATTTAAAGAGGATCTTTTAGTATTTGCTGAATTAGTTGGTATATGGTGATATGTAAGGACAGTATGTAAGAAATTACGGGAACTTTACCTCATTCATAAAGAAACAGAATAATTGCTAATATTTTCTGTTTCTGATTATTGTCAGTTGCTCAAACTTGAGCTCATGTCATGTTGTTACTGTTTTTTTGTTTCTACAAACATGAAGCTCTAGTTAGAGGTTAAAGTGATGTTGCATCGTTCAACAATGAGGGCTAGTCATATTTTCACGCGTTACAGTCTTTAAGCTTGTTCATGATGTGAAGTAATTTTTGAATTCATTCATTTGTTCAATTTTTGTATCATAAGATTGCTGTCATTATTTCCTGGTTGAGTAATATGATTATGCAACCATTTCTAGCAATTAACTATTAAAGTCAAGCAATGAAGATTTGGTGATAATTGATAAGTGCTCCGATGTTCTTAAGAAACAAAGATTAATAAATCAATTTGGTTCCATTTTCAAGCCTGACAAAATTTGAGCAAATTAATTCTTTGCTTGTGTAAAGCTCGACTAATTTATGATTTAGGATTGGATGTTTAGAACTAGTGAGCAAGACTACATGGCTAAAAAAGTTATGATAAGTGCAATTTATGTACCTTATGTAAGCTCCAGTGATTCAGTGACCATTTTTGTTCTCTATGATTATATTTGTACTTAATTATGTATTATTTTGGAAATCAAGATACTGTTTTGTTTCAGTGATTTGAAGTAATCTTCCCATGAAATTGCAAAATATTGGGTGTCAAAAGTCAAGACAACTTAGAAAATGAAATTTTTAATTACCTCCTCTATTATTGTGTCTCACTCTTATATTCTTTTCCTAAATATATGATTCGGTTGCTATTTTGATCTTCATTTCACACATTTTTGGAAAAATTTAGCTTGACGAACATGACCATGTACGAGAATATATATTATTAAAGACTATGTTTTGTTGACATGATGTGTGAATACAAGTGAGGCCCTAATATCAAGCACACAGTTCTTGCTATAAGTTCTTCTATAGTTAAACATGCCTTGGCATTAGGGTTTGCATTTACCTATCTTCGCTATCATATTAATTGTGTTCCTGTGTGGTTGGATTTGCCGAATTCCTTACACACTTTAGGTGGCATTCTGCTCATGGATTGGTGCTTGGTTACTATATCGCAGTTACTGTACAGCATCTTTACATTTCCTTATGCTATATGTCGAGCAATACCACTTATCGAATGTTGAATGGTGAATTAACTTAACTGTGGTTTTTTACAGCTTTGAACATTGCCTGGTGCAAGAATTAGGGTCTTGATGAAGCATGTTGGTCTGAGTTCTGTGTTGGGATGTGGTTTGCCTTTGATTTCAAGATGCCTCATATTTACGTGACAAGTTACATTGATTGATATTACAAGATTTCTAACTGAAAGGCCTCAAATCTTGGTTGAACCATGGTTTTATGTTTTTTAGACTTCTAATGGTTCTGCTAAGTGTGATGTGTGCGTGTAAGTCATCAAGTAAACTTCGGAACGTCAGCAGTTTCATTTAGGAAGTATCTGAAAGCAGATAACTTGTTCTTGTAAAGAATGTTGGCGAAGATGTGCTCCATGGTGGTGGAGTTCATGGAATTAAGTATGTAGTACACCTGTTGGTATGTCAGAAGTTAATGAGGGGTGAGGAATGCAAGTGCCCCTAAAAAGCTTACATTAGAAACATCTGTCATCTGCTTTCAGTGGGATTCTTAGCGTCATAAATGGGCTTATTTTAATATCAGTTAATTGATAAGGCTCTAGTCTGATAATTTTTTTGGGCCAACCACTTACTGGAGTTGACATTGTTTAATTTTTCTAGACCCTGAAATGGCCTATCTAGGTTGTTTTATAACTGAATCGTGGAACTGCTGGTTCAACAAATGAATACATGGGAATCACGTGTTTTTATGTTAAATAACGGCTAATTTTTGGGATATTGCCATTCTGAATTCTTGATACACTTAACAGACTTTTGGAATTGTAAAAAAAGTTTGTATCTAAACTCTCATGGTACATTTTCTGAGTGCTGGATATTTTTGCTGCCAACTGTTTATTAAAGGAGTCATAGTTTTGTATGGAAGGATACATAAGGGTAATAATTTTTCTTGTATGGTTGATGGCTGCTATCCAAAATTAAAACCTAGGTGGTTCTCTTCTGACATTTTGATTGTACATTAGTCTTGCTTTTGCTCAGCTTTTTCCATCCACTATTCTACATAGTTGAGAAGCTATCAGTGGGAAAGATTTTCTGGGTTTGAACTCTTATCACTATCCTGGTTCTTTGTACTCTTGACTGGGAGATGCTAAAACAATGGTACTGTGTGTTGAGATAATTAAATTAGTTTTAAGACTTTCTGCGTTGCAAATTTGGCTTATATTGGTGGCTACTTTTGGTGACTTCTACTTGTGTCATTGAGTGTAAATGTTTTTGGTCTTACTGGCCTTTTTCAGGATATAGAATGCGTGCAAGTTCTGTTTCTCCTGTGTGCCATAGGGATGAAAATCATCGGTTTAGTCAAGATTTTAAACACTCTGGTAGTCCACAAAAAAGTCATGGATTTGGCAGAGGGAGAGATCCTGCTAGAGCGAGACACAGTGATTACTCTATCCCTTATGGTTGCGGCAGGTTTCCTAGTAAGGGTTATGGTCGTCCCACACATGGTTCTGGACCAGTAAGGGGTGAGAGTTTGCCTAGAAATAATCCTAACGTGCAGCCAAGAGAAGGAGACTGGATTTGCCCAGATCCTTCGTAAGTGCTCTTTCTTATCCTTTTATCTGTACAACATGAATTGAGAGCCTTATTACTTATGTGTTTTTGGTCACATGTGCATCAACAACTGCCTACTGCTTCTTATTCCTTCTAGTTTTTACTTGATATTGGGGGGGGTTTGCTTAGAGGGAGGAAAAAAATTCTGAGCACTTGGACTATATGAAGCAAGGGAGTAAAACTAGTGTTTGCAGTGCATGTGGTGGTGACATGGCAAAGGGAACCATGTTATTTGTTCTACAAAGTTTGTCTTTTTTTCCACCCCATGTGTTTCTTTTGATATAGTTTATGCCATTCATCAGATGTAAAAACTTGAACTTTGCAAGACGCGAGCACTGTTACAGCTGCAACAAGTCCCGTTATGGTCCAGTTAGGATTCCTAGTAGGGTGTATCCGGATGCCTCTTTTCCTCCATGGCGACAACGTTTCCCCAGTCCTCCATTAAATCATTCCCCTAGAAGGATCAGAAATGGCGGTGGTTATAGGTCTCCCCCTCGTTTTTTGCCCAGAGACATAAGAGCTGCTCGACCACCTCCGAGACACAATAGCAGATTCCCCGATCCTCATCCTCTACGTGGAGATATAAGAGATTATTCTGAAGATGACTCTAGAGACAGGTACAGGTACAGGCATGATAGACCGAACTATAGAGGTCGTCGAATTGGAAGGGATAACTACTTCAACGACAGGATAGAGTATGTAAGGAGAGCTTTATCTCCACCTATCGAACCACCTCCTCCTCGTGATTGGGCTCCACATATTAGGGGAAGGAGCCGATCTCCAGTTAGAGGTGGAGACTATCATCGAGATATATACATGTGAACCGAGGAAGAGATGATAGGGAGGAGTTTTAGCTGGTAATGACACAAAAGGATGTTTTTGTGTACTTTTCTACTGTAAACATAGATCTATTTGGCAGAACAATCATCTTAGACTCTGTAAGGTTTATGTATCATTATTAGAAAGCTAGAGTTTCTGTATATATTCTGTTAGTTTATGTTACTTTCTTGTGGTTTGATGTATATATAATAATCTTCGACAAATAAGTTTTACTTAATATATTTCTTGTTTTTATACTGTCCCAGACTCCCAGCCCAGGTCTTGAATGCTAAATTATGTGAGGATAATTTCCTTTTAAAAATAAATAAATTATGAGATGTTTCTACTTTAGGATTTTAGCTTGTGATATGGTCTGAACAATTTACCTAATGCCAGAGCAAATATGTGATGATTGACTTATTTGCCCTTATAAAATCTCGAAAATTCTCCTCCTTCCCCACCGCCTAACAAACTGTGTTCAACCAGAAAAATAGAATTACTTTGCGCCAATGAGCTTTGAGTCGATGATTATCAACCAGCACCAGCACCAGCACCAGCACAACAACGTCACTGTCATAGTTTTCAGTGGGGTAAATGAGTCAATCAATATGAAGGGGTAAAAGAGTCAATTAAAGTATTTTTGCTGTGTCTTTAGGATAATTGCTCTGGATGTATCAGCATCCCAAATATGAAGGTCAACTATGTAGCTGGACGTGGTGTTTAATTTGATCCCAATCCCATGTGAAAGAATCTTATCAGGATTTATTAGAAGAGGGGGTAGCGCTAACACTAAAATGGTGCGTCACTATAAGCAGGTTCAAGCATATTTTGCTTTTGGATTTATTTGATCTTTTTGCCAAGAAATAAAATTGGATGCTATATATACCTTCAATCAATCACTAAGTAATTGACACTTTGCACCCCATTAATACATAATTTTGATTACATACTACAATATTTTTGGTAAAAGAATTGGATTTCAACAAATAATAAATAATTCAGGAAAGCAATGTACAAAATATCAAAATTGTGTACATTTGAGGTGGAACATGTCAATTACTCTCAAACACATTTATTTATCCGAAAATTTGAGAAATGTTTTTATTAAGCTTTTACAAATATCCTCCAGATCTCACAACAAACACAACTCTATCCCAAAACTAACTTCCTAAAGTTGATAAAATGTTGCCTATAATTTTTCTGACCAAAGTATTTGCAATTTATATCATGCATTTTGTCAAATTTTTATGCTTGGTCTTCTAGAAGTAGTACTCTCATAGAAAGGAAGAAACAAAACTATAGGGTGCTGTTTGGTAAGGTGTATGGGATTAAGGTGGATTAGATTGGAGCCGAATTGAAGGCCATAGTAAAAATATGTTTGGTAGATTTGATTGACTCATATTATATTAAAACAATTTACCGTAATATGTTTTGTAGAGTTATGAGTTTAGATTATATATTTATATATTTTTAAAGATTTGAGAAGAGTTTATGATATTTAATGATATGTAAAAAAAGAAATATATAATGAGGTTATTAATGACATTATACCTAATCCATATTCACCCGAATTAATTAATCCACCCATGCTTGGGTGGATTATAATCTAGTCTTAATACCGGGTCGTAAGGATTCAATCTATTTGACCCGGTATTAGTCTATTAGAGCAATGCCACCAAACGTTGTATTAGGCCATATTAACTCATATAATATGACTTAATACCCCTATTACCAAACGGCTATTGTTAACATATGAATAGCATTTTGACTGGTAAATATTAATTTGTTTTTATTAATGTGGCAATGTCTAACAAATCTTAAAATAAATACTCCTATGATTTTATATTAGATTGCGTTAATCCATAATAGATTGAACAATCATATAGGCATATACAAATAAATTTTGGTGTTTCAACTATAGTAAATAATTTTAATTTAAGTATATGAATTTGAAAATGTATTATGCTGGTTCGAATTGTGGAAATTATTACTATTATTATTAATAAAGGAAGTAAGGTAAATTTTCCATGTTTTTAACTGAATCAATCTCATCCGTCTATATGTATTTCTGAGAAATCCAGACCGCTCATCGAACAACTCAAAATTTACCTCGCAAGTCAACGGCGTATACGACTCTTTAGCGCCATAATATTACTATTTTACTTAAAATAAATTATTTTAACGAAACAGAATCTCATGAAACTGTCTTTTCTTAGACAAATAATTCCGTATCCTAACCTACACAATTAAATTCTGCACCCCTCCACTCATTTCATGCCACGCTGTCACACACTGTTCACGCAATGCGCACTGTATAACTTGCAACAAATTCCTTAAAAACAAAAGGCTCTGAAATCGACGGCAGAAAGCCCACCTCCGAGGCTCCTATGAAATACAACCGTTCGATCAAAACTTCCAATAAAGACCGTTGATGAGATAAAATCGCTGATCTCACCGTCTAAATTTACAAAATTGAATTTCAAAAGCAAAGCTAGAGAGGGAGGAAGAGACTCAAAACAAAGCCCCCAACCCCTCTCTTTCGAAAAAAAAAAAATCCTATCTTTTTTCCTCTTTTTTTCCATACATTCATGAGATAAACGTAAATACGTTGAATTTATGTACGTATTTACGGATCGAGTATAACTCCGATTGAGGTTTAATGGGAACGGGATTTTGTTTTAATTGGTTTTTTCATTTTCTTTGAATCTGAGCTTGTAGGAGTATTGAAACAGTCGGCTTCAATTTCAATTTTGTTTTTTAATTATATGTTAGGTTTTCAGTGCGAATTTCGTCGATTTTGTGAGGATTTTGTTAGTGAAATTCGAATTTTTTTTCAAAATTTTGTTTGGTGAATTTGTTGTATTTCTGGATTTTCATCGGGTTTTGATATTTGAATGGAGCAAAGAGAGGGAGGGGATGTCCCTCCAAAAAATCCTCAGCAATCGGAGGGTTCTTCTACGGAGGCAGCGGATTTTCCGGCGAGGAAGCTGGTTAGGCAGCTGGATTTTACTGGCTTAAGTGGTGGTGTTTCGACTGTAGAGCAGCCACAGTCGTTAAAGTCGATCCAACCGCCACCTCTGCCTCCACAGTCGATGAAGCCGCCACACTTACAGCCGCCGCCGATGTTGTTTATGACGATGCAACAACCTACACAGCCGGCTGTACCACCTACTCATCCTTCCGTACGACCTATTGTGTGAGTGACTCTTTTGCAATTTTCATAAAATACTTGTTTCCTTATGAACCCTTTTTGGGGAGAAAATGAGTTTGGAGAGCTGAGGAAATTATTTTATTTGGAAATCTTAGGTTTTTGTGGTTAGTTCATTCTTTTCCATTAAAAAGTTTTGATCTTTCATGAGTAATTATCATATGTGAGCATGTAATTGCACAAACATGGAGGTTGCTCGAGTTTTTTTTCTTAATTTTGGGTTCTATGAGTTTTGGTGACTCAACAATTTGGAAATAAGTTAGTAGAAACTTTAAATGCCAAGTGGAAGCTCTCTCTTCACTAGATTCTTATATAATTTTGGGCCCATTTGAAGATTCAAAATCATCAGCTCATGATTGTTATAAAGTTTAAATGTAACTCTTATCATTTAGTTAATTTGCTCGCAGAATGTTTTAAAGAATAAAACCATTTCATATTTATTTAATTGTCTGGTCGGTGCATTTCTTTCTCCATCAGACCTTCACTGCTCCAATAATTACCAGTGCCTCCTACGAAAATACTTAGATATGCGTTATACGAAGATTTAATGTTTCTTGAATACTTTTCCATTTGGATTATATTCATATCTTTTTTGATAGAGGGATGGATGCTCCTCTACTAGCCTATGACCCAACTAGTTTCAGAGTTAATGTTCGTGTTGTGCTTATATAGTTGATTTTGTTGTGACTATATTGGGGAAAATGATCATATTCTTGTTGTTATAGTAAAATTTTTCCTTCCTCAGGAAACCTGAATCCCCAAAAGCGAGGCCAAGACAAAATGTAAACGAAGTAAAAGATAATACTCCAAAGAAGCAAAAGCAGTGTAATTGCAAACACTCTCGGTGTTTGAAGTTGTAAGTAGATTCTGCTTTTCATTTTTTTCTAATGTTGAAATGACTGTTTTAACCTCCTTCACATTCTTACCGTGAATTATATGTGAAGCATTTATGATTTCGTTCTATAGCCAGCCACTTGTAAAACCAGGAGCTCGAAGGATTGAGTATCAGAGCAAGTCTTTTAATACATGGATGATGTCAACGTTTAGTTATTAACTGTAAAGAAATGTCTTCTTCTTTCCCTGACTCCCTGTCTCGTTTTATTTCCTTATGCTTATCAGAAATTGAAGGCAGCGGAAACCAAAAAAAAAAAAAAAAAAAAAAAAAATTGAAGGCAGGGGTGGGAGGTGGCCTTTCCAAAAAAAATTGGTCTTGAGCGGGAGCTCTTCAATTTCCCACTTGGATCCACCACCTCTGTATATCCATTAGCCAAAACCTGGGAAAAGAAATTTCATTAGTTGCTCCCCCCCACCATCCCACCACACAGTACCTGGACTTGGTGGCAGGAATTACCCTGTTTATAAACTAATACCCGCAAAACAAAAGAAAATCATTTTTCAACTGTCTAGTCTAATAGGAACTAAGGTATTCACTAAAAAATAAGGAAATGTGGATTGCATGATGATTCATCTTATTGTACTTCTATGAAAATGGGGCAAAACGCTCTATGGAAAGTAGGTGGTTTAGTTGAACAATGTTAAAGGATGGTTAGATTACAAGTATATGAGATAAAAAGTATCAAAAGCTGACAGAAAAGGTAGGGCTAGAAACATTTATAAAGCAAGTTTCAAAGACATAGTTGTAACTTATCCATTGCAATGTCGAACCTCAGAGCATATGTTCAAGAGAAACACTTTTGTGGTCCCTCAAATGGTATTTGTTATGCTGTGTTTTTTTAATATTTCTGACTCATCGTGGTGTATCTCTGCTTAAGTGTACCTTTCATATTATTTATATTTTCAAGTAATTAATTTTAAATGATTCATTTACCTTGTCTAGTTGATAGTACTATAATACTACTATATTAAAATTCTTTTTGGATTATCTTGGTGTATCAATTATCCTAAATAGCACGTGTCCTATTACTTTGTGGTCAGGTATTGTGAATGTTTCGCATCTGGAATCTATTGTGATGGTTGCAACTGTGTGAATTGTCATAACAATGTCGAAAATGAAGGTCCGAGACGAGAAGCAGTTGAGGCTACTCTTGAACGAAATCCTAATGCTTTCAGGCCAAAAATTGCAAGCAGTCCACATGGAGCTCGAGATAGCAGGGTATTGTCAAAAGTTAATATATCTTCTGATAATATTTCATAATTTGGTATTATTGTCTTTCAATTAATGCCATAATTTGTTTCTCTTAGCCCCTCGTGCTTAGCATGTGTACAAATGTTAACTATGGGCTGCTGTTGACACTACTGAATTCTTAACCTATAAATGCATGTTTGAATTTCTTTGCTTGATGGAATGTCTAGGATGTTCTACATCACATATGCTTGCAATTTCAGACATCCTTTACATCTCTGCAAATTCTTTTTGGGAATTCAGATCATACTGGTGACAAAGTCTAACATGATACCATCTCTTTTTGTGCTGTTGACATTATAAAGAAATTTTAGTTGACATTACTAGGGCTTATGCCGGCTGGTTTGGCATTCTGGAATCTCGTACCGTTTGCCAAACCGAAAATTTCGGTTTGTTCGGTAAATTACCGATTCGGTACGGTTCGGTTTGATTCGGCACAAAAAAAACCTAAAAATAATTAAACCAAAAATAATTTATCTTGAAAATAATAATCTGCTTCCTACCACTTTCACCATCCAATGAAGTGGACTAGAAATCATAAAGAATATATCAAAGACCCCCTATCCTCAGTATTCTCTACAAAAATTACTTTAGCATCATTCCAGTTTGGGGTTTTAAATGCAATTAGAACCCAATTTATTGAGAAAAAGAATTAAAAAGGAACAAAATTGGGCATTTAAAATTTGGACTGTACCTCTGTAAATTACAAATATGGGCTGAGAGAGAGATGGCGTCGGCGCGGAACAGGATGGCGGTGCGTCGGCGCGGTGGGATTTTGAATTGAGGAAGAGGAAGATTTGGGTTTTGCTCTAGGGCAGTCCATGGAAGAAGGGAGTAGAGTTTCAGAGCTGGTGGGAATCAAAATAAAGGTGACTTTTCCATCTTCAATTTGGAACGAGCAGGGAGTTTGCTGTAACTTTCAGTCTTTGACATTTAGATTAGGAATAGAATTTAAAAAAAAATAAAAAAATTCGGTATTCTGGTTCGGTTCGGTAAACCGGCCGGTAATACCAAAAACCGAAAGGGAACCTGGTTCGGTAATTGGGCGTGTACCGTTTACCTTCGGTTCGGTAAACGGTATGTAACGAAACTTCGGTTTCGGTTCTGTACGACCGGTTTACCGAATCGTGCACATCCCTAGACTGTACATGGGTTCATTTCAGATGTTTTTATCCCTCCTACATGCTTGGAAGATTTACCTAATACTTGCTCATAGTTATTAGGCTGAGTTCCATGAAGTTGCACCTGCCTTCTCAACATGATAAATTAGTATAAATATCTTCGACAGAATCGTAAATATTTTTCCATTATTGGTTTGACTAATTATTATATGTCTGCTTGAATATTCCACCCGTGATTACACAACATAATATTTCGAACAATATCAACTGAAACAAATTTTTCGTAAATAAACATTTTTGCGATTTGTGCATGTAGCTAACATTCTACATATTTCAGTATTTCGTAAATTCACAACTTTTCCAATTTGTACGTGTTACCTGTGAGACCACAATTAATTAATTTTATATACGCAGGAGGAGGCTGGGGAGGTTTTAGTTTCAGCAAAGCATAACAAAGGATGCCACTGCAAGAAATCAGGATGCCTTAAGAAGTATTGTGAGTGCTTCCAAGCAAACATTCTTTGTTCTGACAATTGTAAATGCATGGACTGCAAAAACTATGAAGGAAGTGAAGAGAGGCAGGCTCTCTTTCATGGAGATCATGCAAACAACATGGTGTTCATCCAGCAAGCAGCAAATGCTGCCATCACAGGTGCTATTGGATCATCTGGTTATGGGTCTCCCCCGTTGAGCAAAAAACGGAAAGGGCAGGAGCTTTTCTTTGGATCAACCGTGAAAGATCCTGCACACAGGCTCGCACAGTTGCAACAGGTAATTTTTATTCTTAATTTCAAAATGTGGCAAATATTCAACCAGTAAGATGGTGGAAGAATAAAGCTAAGCTGGCCAGAAATTAATTCGCCACTCCATGTAAAGCTGGTCTGTGCCTATTAGGTTTTAGCTGGGTGGGTTTAAGCTTTAGTTAGTCAATCCAATTAAAATATGTGAGCGAAGCTTGAGCTTTAATCTGTTCAGCCTGAATCTAGGTTATCCTGCTCAAATCTGAAGAAAACACTGTGATTATGATATCATGTTTATAACAGAATATTAATAACTGAATTGTATGAAAATCTGTCTAGCTGTCATAGAAATATATTGTCAATCATAAACGACTAATATTCATCACAGTGAGTATCATAATTCAGATGAAATTTGTGATGGTAAGTGTTGGAAAGAGTATATGCCAAAACATGATTTATTATATGACATGATTACTATAATATATACTGAATACACAGTCGAAGAGTATTTTAGAGACATATTTAATGAGTATGTTGAATGTGGAATTATGCGGGACTGCGAAAACTGGGTATGCATAAGAACTGATGTTCTGGAAATATTAGCATAAGACTTTTCTCTCCAGTGCTGAAGCTCAAGATTAACGGAAAAGGGCTTGAGCCACCCTATGTTCATCTCGCTAAGCTTGAATGGTAACTCCTACCAATTAGGTCATAGCAAATCATAATTTGGTGATAATTCCTATTACTTCCATATGGTTAATGGGAAGAATTAGGATGGACTACTTATAGTTGCATCTGCAAGTTGAATAATGGTATGTTGATGAAGTGGTGAAAGCTTATGTGAATCAATGGTTAGATAACATCTTTTACTATGAATCCTTCAATATTTCTCTTTTACTGTTTTTTTGGCTTCTACTCTTGTGCATCTGATAGAATAGTTTCTCTTTGAGCAGGCTAACCAAATAAAGGCTTCTGTACCTTCGTCTTCGTTGTCTTCAACTCCTGGTGCTCGATCTGGTAATACTTCAGCCTTGGGCCCTTCAAAGTTCACTTATAGGTATGCATACCTTTCCTTCAAAAAAATCATATTGCAGTATTTCTTCATACAACTAACTAATGCATTGCCTTTAAAGGTCTCTCTTAGCTGACATCATTCAGCCCCAGGACCTGAAGGAACTCTGCTCAGTGCTTGTGGTATATTCAGGAGAAGCTGCCAAGATGCTTGCAGGTATACGTTTATTGGTAAATTGCTTCTTGGTATCACATGAGCGTCTAGCGGTCTCTAGTGGTTACATATCACTTTATTGGTGTCCTCCCCCCTGAGCCCAACTGCTGGAATCTAGCAACTTTAAGGGAACAGCGTCAGTAATAAGAACAGAAGTTTGAGTAAATATATGCTCTCTTCTATCTCATGTTCGTTTACACATTTTAGTACCTGGCCATGATGTAAATACTTCTTCAGATTCCAGGGAGATCTGTGTTGAAAGAAAATATGTCAGTATGCTTCTATTTGGGGACTTAGGGGTTTCAAGAGAGTTGAGGGCTGATTTGATACTTGGAAGTTGGAACTGGGGTGAAGAATCAAACATAAAACTGACTTTCTTAAACTTGGAACATGGCACTGGGTTGGGTTTGTGTGATATTGTTAATGTGAGGTCAGTGAGACATGGAAGAGTAAAGAGTGAACGATGAACAGGGAATAAGATCGATGGAAGATGATTATGGTTGAATTTATTCCTTTGCTTTTTAAATCTGTTATCACACTAATTTCAGTCTAGAAGTACCTTGGAAATGGGATATTCAAATGGTTGGGTAATCTTGGGAATGGCCCATACCAAAAAAATATTGGGTTGTAATGGACTCGGAATCATTATTTCATCAAACTCAATTGGTTTGATGTACCTTGTCTCAGAAAGTTGAATCATTCAAGAATTCCATGATACAAATTAAATGAAAATAAGTTTTAAGGACATGCATGATACATTGCCTGGATTCCACAATGACCTTTTTAACCAACTGTTTGGAAGCATATGAAGTGTATTATTAGGACTTTTAGGAAAGCTAAGTCAGACTCGTGTATGCTCATTCAATTTTATTAATTGCCTAACTGTGAGAGTTGCATTTCTCAGTATCTGCGACACATGGACAATGTAAATGATGATTTTTAATTCTTTTTCTTGTTTGGCTCGTAAATGATGCCCAATGTACTGTATACTGTTCAGATTGTGCATTCAACCCCTTTTCTAAGATTACTAGAGGAGATATGTAGAGTTTCTCTAATATTTACACTTTTATGTCTTCAATAGGCTAAGCAACAGCCAACAGAGATGATGGCTTAGAGTGTTAACATTATATTTAGCTTTCTGTAGTCAAGTTCATCAAGTTTTGTAACTGCTCTTAAGTGCTAATTGCTTGATTCATTAGCTAAACACTACCACTTGGATGACTTAAGTGATGTGATTCTCTCTCTTCATTTTATGAATCTAACTCTAACTTATAATGCTTCTTAGAGGAAAGAAATGCAGCAGAAAAGCGAGCAGAAGATTCTAGAGAAACCTCAGTAGCGTCATCAACTCAAGATAAGTCTAAAAGCGAGAAGCAGTCGGTAGCTCAGAACTTTCTGACTAATGATCCTTTATCAGAAAACCAGACTCAGAAAACCAAACTTGATGAATCTAGTTCAGCTGGAGCAGACATATCAAATAGCAGGCCAATGTCTCCCAGTACATTAGCTCTAATGTGTGACGAGCAAGATACAATGTTCAATAACGCTGCTTCCTCTAATGGGTTAGAAGCCCATAATAATGTGTCGTCCCAGGTACCTCATGAGCAAAGACTAAATGAGGCCTATGCAGAGCAAGAAAGAATTGTATTAACAAAGTTCCGAGATTGTCTTAATAGGCTCATCACCTTAGGAGAAATAAAAGGCTAGTTTCTTCCTCTCTGCTTTGCATTTTATTGCTCTTACTTCTCAATTTATGACATGAATTTTACGTCAAGTCATGTGGATCCCTGTACAAAAACCAAAAGGGCAATAGCTTCTCTAGAAATCCTGGGAATTTGTTGTACTCCATATTTGTATTAGAAAATCTAATGGTGCTCGAATCTCAGTTGCTGCATATTTATCGAGCTACAGTTCTACTTTAGAATCTCACAGTAATTTAGGAATCTTCTTTTTATTTATAAATTGAATGTACTATCTTATCTTTGGAAAGCTGCTAATCCATCTGTTCCACTCTACAGAAACAAAATATTCATCATTGGCACAATCAGAATCATCAGGTAACGAGAAAGATCCAACCAGCAATGGCGCTTCAAATGCGAGAAGTGAAACTAGGAATCAACAGTTCATAACCAATGGCATAACTGCCGTTCCTCCACAAAGAGCTGTTGCTGCTGCTGTCAATAATGTCAGAATAACGAAACCTCCTGAAAATGGTGATGTAAGAACAAAAACCGAAAGAGAGTAATAATGTGTTTAGGAGTAGTCACTTGCCCCCAAAATATGCTACATCAATCTCTGTAACATTTATTAGGCCATTAGTGATTCGGCTTTTCTTTGGTGTAGCAGTAACTATATACATAGAAAGCCCTTGTTAGAATTGATTTAAGTCTGATACAGATCTATATCTTCTCATCCATAACATTAATTTAAGATCTTAATTTTTCCAATTCTTGGGCAGGATTCAATCTCTTTTCTGTATTTAGACATTTCTCTATTACCAGAATATATTAAGCTGAGATGTGCTGATTATAATCTATAATGAGTCAAACATAAGGTTCAATTCCTTTTAACTTATAATTCAAGCTGACTGCATAAAGCTAAGGTTCGGTTTTCCCTTAATGAAGAAGTTGGTCTTGCTTTCGGTGTGAGTGTTGGATTGATGATGAATCTATCTATTACTCAGCAATTGCTTATCCCGTTATGAATCAAACTCGTGACCTTTACTCTGAATGTCACTTGTAGGACCTCATCAATTAGTTGTATAGTGCATTCATCGACACAAACGTTGACGGATGAGACGGAGGCAAATGGGGTGTGGGTGGGGGCACCCATTGACCCTAAGCACATACCCATCAAAGTATCTGTTTTTTCTGTGGAGAAAACCTACTCTAAAACTTAATTAGCATGAATATTATAAATTTACTCCAATAAGAAATTCTAATTCAGATAACTTTTTTTTTTTTTTTTATAGTTTCTCTCATACAGTCATATGTTTCCTTAACTGATTCTTATTTGTTTTTAACTTTTTGACTTATATTTTTGAGTGACTTGAATTGACTATTTCAGAAATAGAAATAAACATTGCATTCATGATCCACCAAGCACCATCCCCTTTTTTATAACGTTTTAAAGAATATTTGAATTTAATAAATAAATTTTGTATACATGGATTTACCATGAGTAAGAAGAAAAGTAACTTTTAGTTTCTTAAAAATATGATGTCCTTAATCTTGAAATGTTGCAATTATTATGATTGTCAAAGATGTCAATATAGTAAAGAGGATTTGTTTCTCACTATAACTATTTTTGTATTAATTATATTATAAAATAATAAATATCAATAATTTATCAACTTAGTTTCGCCTCCCTTGATTTCAAATTCTGGCTACGCCCCTGGTTGACGGCATTTGACTGTACATGTAAATAAAGCATCTTATAAATCACTAAACCAATACAATATTATTGTGTGTAATTTAGTAAATCAGTACAACCTTGGAAAACTGAAAACATGGTAGTTAATAATCGGCTAAATTATAAAATTAGTCCCGTAAGTATACATAATTAAACTTTCAATTACGTTCCACAATTCTCATCATTAATCCATTTGTGGGGTTTTTGGCATTTTGCATCCTAACTTAAAAGTTTGGCACTTTGCACCTTGGAAATACAATTTAGTTGGCACTTTGCACCCTAGTGTGTGTTTTGAAGAAAAAATTCATTGATTGAAAGGGTATAATAGTTATTTTCGAATATTTTTGGCACTATGCACCCTAAAAGTATAGATTTGACACTTTGCACTCTAAAATATAGAATATTGACACTTTGCACCAAAAAAATATAATTTCTAGCATCTTCAACCCCGACTTAATATGATAATCTAAATAATGTAAATAACATGCAATATAATAATTTGTTAGATATGTAAAAGTGCATTTTAGATATAATGTATATAATCTAGAGGGTACTTAAAACAAAAAATGAAGACAATGTCTTTTTTTTTTAATTTAAGTTTTACTGAGAGAAAATGTTAAAATAAGTTATTATAAAGTATAATAAAACTAGAATAACAAGTTTATGATTGTTGTGCATAGAAATGACCATTTTATCTCTACATGACTGACATTCATGAGTTTTTTTTTTCCGAAATATATTAGGGTGCAAAATAGCATACAAATTATATTTTTAGGGTGCAAAGTGCCAAAAATTTTAAATCGAGATAAAAATGCTAATATTTTATAATTTTATGGTGCAAAATGCCAACATTCTATATTTAAAGATGCAAAATCTATATTGGCCCGGTGCAAAGTGAAAAAAAATTGAAAATAACTATTCTATCTTTCTACCAATGAATTTTCTCACTAAAACACAAATTAGGGTAAAAAGTGCCAAATAAATAATATTTTCAAGATGTAAAGTGTCAAATTTTTAAATCCGGATGCAAAGTGTCAAAACCCTATAATTCTAGGATACAAAATATGCCAAAAATCCTCCATTTGAGCTAGAAAATCAATTAGATAACGTGCGGGTCACGTGACCTCCTCAATTTAGAAGTTTTTGACACATTGTTAACAAAGATGACTAATTACGAATATAATGAAAATATTAGATAACTCCAATATTAGTACGAATATAATGAAAAAATAAATAGGCAAAATCGAGTGAAAAATTTTATGCCGTGATAAAGATCTTAACTTCTAATAATTGTATATATGAAGTAGGCAAACACTACCTCTAGTTCTTTTCTATGTTTCTCTGGCCGTATATCTTAACAATTTATGATAGTTTTTATTTAATTGTCAACACTTAATTAAAAGCAGCTTCCTAATAGTCGATTTGATTTAAAAATAGATAACAAGATAAGCCATTCAAGATATTGTATATCAGTCGGTTTATAATATGTATATCAGACCAATTCACATATTAAAAAAGTTTATCTATTAGCATACTGTAAAAGGGTTCGATACCTCGATATAGTAAAGAGTAAAATAAAACCAGTCAATAACGCACGCAAATTAAGTGGAAATTAGAAAAATAGATAAGGTTTTGGGAAATTCTGACAGTATTTATATAAAATAGAAAGTTGAATGAATACTTACAAAGAAAATACATCAAACCTAGCCTATAATCTTCCCAGATTATAGAAATAATAATGAAAACAGAATTGTATGAGTTCTAGGTTGGCATCAAAACGCCATGCAAACAAACTGATTCTGATGTGAAAACTTAAGATAATGTGGTTGTGAAGCCTACACGTAGAGATTGCGATACGAACATGAACAATAATACAAAACAGCTAACAGAACCTTGACGAGGATGCCTACTAAACAAGGGATCACCCAACCTAGCATATGGCTACCAAAAGGGTTCCATATCAGCAGATGACTACTAATATGAACATTAATCGAGCATATGGCTACTATAATCATTCACTCCTGAGTTCATTTCAAGGTTTTTAACATAGTGAAAAAATATTTTAGGTATAAACAATGCTAAATAGGTTAATATCAATATTATAGAAAAAATAAAGAATTTGACTTAATTGACATTTTAAATTATAGGAATAAACAAAGATATAATTTCATCAGTTTTGTTAGGAATCTTAATTGACCCATAAATACATGCATTTTCTTAATCGTGTTATTGACATTAAATGAAATAATACTAGAGTAATAGAAGTAGTAAACATATATTTGTGATCATAAATACATTATAATAGCAAGAGGTGATTGGTATAGTGGTAAGAACTAATCACTACAAAGTAACGAACCTATGTTCGAATCCTTATTGAGAGAATTTCATACATAATGTGTCCGACACGCTAAAAAAAGAATTAAACCCTCGGGAGAAAAAAAAAACTTATCATAAACCAACCAAAGTAATTGCAGCAAAGCTATGTTAATTGACAAATATATAGGGTTTTGACAAATTAGCCCTTCATGTGTTTATTGGACAATTGTTAATTGACAAATATATAGGGTTTTGTCAAATTAGCCCTTCATGTGTTTATTGGACAATTTACTCCTATGTAATATGGAAAATAGGTGCATTACCCCTTGTAATATATAATAATAAACGTTTTCACTTTTTCATGATGGAAGTACTGCATGCACGCTATATAATTCAATCGAGACTTTTTTTTAATACGCAAAAATAAAGAATTTAACTTCACTTAAACAACGTATTCGCTTCGCTATACCCCCATAATATGCGTATATGAACACTTTACTCCATATAATATGAGTTAATAAATACTTTACCTCATGTGATATGATAATAATGGCAAAAATTCAATTTTGGCACCATAGTACTAGGCGTTTTTAAATTTTGGTACAATGGTGTCAATTTTGGTACCAATTCTGAATGTCGTATTCAATTTTGGCACTTCGGCCAGTTTACCGTTAAGTCAACTGACGGAAGTACCAAAATTAAAAAGGTCAATAAGAATTGGTGCCAAATTTGACACAGTGATACCAAAATTGAAAAACTCCAAGTTCTATTGTGTCAAAAATGATTTTTTGCCAATTCCCCTCACAAATTATTTCCAATACACAATTTATGTCACTCCCATTTTAATAATAATAAGACTAAGAATAATAATAACAAAATAGTAAAAAATATATATATTATAAAAAATATTTGGGTACACAATAATAATAATATTTTTTTTTGCTACACATGTTATCATCAAAACAACTCCTTATTACATTGACTCAACTACATCCAACAATTCTCCTTTTTTTTTTTATGATGACAATACATTCAACTAAAAACGTTTTCTATGTCTTCAATTTGATCTTCACTCAAAGATGAAAATCACTTGGCTGAATACAAATATACAATTGTCTTCTGATTTAAACTTCCGCTTTTCAGTTGTATCCCTATTTCAATTGTAAGTTATCTTCTTCTCATTTTCTTCTTTCTCTTCTTCTCCTTATTATTCCAATAACGGGGATGTTGCTTAGATGCATTAATTCTTCTCATTTTGAAGAGTTAGAAGCGATTATTTGTTGATTCCCTTTAAATCGTTCGAAATTATATAAACACCTTTGAAACCATATTTGAAAGTCGGGTTGAAATAATAAATGAACAAATCAATAAACTGCATTGATGTGCTATATAAAAAAATATGAATAAAATAATATAGAAACTAATTTTATATACTCATACTTAAAATATAATCCTTTAAATAAGTATGCAAACTATTATATGAGAATGTATAATATATTTATATTCTCAAATTTACATTTAGCCAAAGGAGTTGATCTTAGTTTTCATTTTTTGCTGTATCTCAAGAGATGTTTCTTAATTTAAAATTAGAAGTATTATGAAACTTATGAATAAATATATTTTTTTAATAAATTCAACCTTTATTAAATGATAATTGTCAACTGACGCAAGTGCCAAAACTGAGAAGGCCAGTCAAAATTGGTGCCAAAATTGACATAATGGTACCAAAATAAAAAAACGCCTAGTTTTATAGTGCCAAAAATGAATCTTTGTCTGATAATAATACCCCCTTGTAATATTACCTAATACACAATATACCCCCACGGATTACGATGATGTAAAAAACCAGAAGGGTGACAATTTGCTTCTTTAACAAAAATATGAAGGGGTATTTTACCCTTTTAATTACCATAATGAATAACTCAGGGTGATAACTTGCTATTTACTTTTTATAGATATGACGATTTAAAACTTAAATCAATATAAACAATAATAGCTTGAATGTTTATATCATGTATTCTTCTTTCACAACGCCATATATATAGATATAGATATAACGTACAAAAATGATGAAAAAGGTATTCACCGTTGCGTGCACAGTTTTTGATTTAATTATACACACACAGACAATAGTTTTTTTGTGCTGCTGCGTTATCCTCCTCCTCCTTCTAAGTATGTATACTAGTATCTCTTCGCGACTGAAGATTAGAAAATATTACGAAATAGCAAATCCAGAAAAATCAACTTTGATCTTCAAGGAGACTTATAATTAGTTTCTCAGCTCATCGTCAAATTAATTATGTACTAATCTTACAGGGTTTTTTTTTGGGATCTTAATGGGAAATTCTTATTCGAATCGGATTTGATCGAACCCAAAGTAACTACATGGTAAGTTGTAATACATTTGTTTTGATATTTGATGAAGATGAAAGAGATAGTGAATTGTATTATCTCCATATTACAGTACAAAGGTATATATATATATATAAATATATACAATCAGCTATATACAATTATGTGCTAATAATATCAATTATAATCACAAAAATATTGTAAAAGATTATATGATCAAACATAATCAAATCAATATCCCTAATCTAAAGCCATGTGTCTAATCATATCTCTAACACCCTCCCTCAATCTGAACTGGAGGATCGAAGGTAAAGATTGTTAACAAGTTCATTGAATCTCGTTGAAGATAGAGACTTGGTAAAAACATCAGCGAGTTGTTGAGAAGTGTGAATATGTCGTACACGAAGATTTCCTTTTGCCACTTTTTCACGAACAAAATGATAATCAATAGCAACATGTTTGGTTCGTGAATGAAAAACTGGATTATGAGCAAAATAAAGAGCACCAATATTGTCACAATGAGCCACAATAGGAGTGGAAATAAAGATTGTCAAGTCACGCAAAAGATATTGTATCCATGTACCTTCGGCAGCGGCAGAGGCAAGAGCCCAGTATTCAGCTTCTGTGCTTGATCTTGCTACAGTGGGTTGCTTTTTAGCTGTCCAAGAAATGAGATTGTCCCCAATAAATATGCAAAAGCCAGTAGTTTATTTAATTAGTAGCATATTGTAAAAGGGTTCGATACTTCGATATAGTAAAGAGTAAACAAAAGCAGTCAATAACGCACGCAAATTAAATGGAAATTAGAAAAATAGATAGGGTTTTGGGAAAATACCGACGTATTTATATAAAATAGAATGTTGAATGATTACATACAAAGAAAATACATCAAACCTTGCCTATTATCTTCCTAGATTATAGAAATAATAATAAAAACAGAATTGTATGAGTTCTAGGTTTGCATCAGAACGCCATGCAAACAAACTGATTCTGATGGAAAACTTAAGATAATATGGTTGTGAAGCCTACATGTAGAGATTGCGATACGAACATGAGCAGTAATACAAAATAGTTAACAGAACATTGACGCAGATGCCTACTAAACAAGGGATCACCCAACCTAGAATATGGCTACCAAAAGGGTTCCATATCAGCAGATGACTACTAATATGGACGTCCATCGAGCATATGGCTACTATAATCATTCACTCCTTAGTTCATTTCAAGGTTTTTAACATAGTGAAAAAATATTTTAGGTATAAACAATGCTAAATAGGTCAATATCAATATTATAAAAAAAATCAAGAATTTTGCTTAATTGACATTTTAAATTATAGGAATAAACCAAGCAATAATTTCGTCAGTTTTGTTAGGAATCTTAATTGATCCATAAATACAGACATTTTCTTAATCGTGTTATTGACATTAAATGAAAAAATACTAGAGTAACAGAAGTAGTAAACATATATTTGTGATCATAAATACATTATAATAAGAGGTGATTGGTATATTGGTAGGAAATAGTCACTACAAAGTAAAGAACCTATGTTCGAATCCTTATTGAGAGAATTTTCTACATAATGTGTCCGACACGCTTAAAAAAGAATTAAACCCTTGGGAGAAAAAAAAAACTTATCATAAACCAACCAAAGTAATTGCAGCAAAGTTATTTTAATTGACAAATATATAGGGTTTTGTCAAATTAGCCCTTCATGTGTTTATTGGACAATTTACTCCTATGTAATATGGAAAATAGGTGCATTACCCCTTGTAATATATAATAATAAACGTTTTCACTTTTTCGTGATGGAAGTACTGCATGCACGATATATAATCCAATCAAGACTTTTTTTTAATACGGAAAAATGAAGAATTTAACTTCACTTAAACAATGTTGGTCCCAAGTGATCAGATGAGGTCTAGAGGGGGGTGGATGAATAGACATCTTCAAATTTTAATCAATTTTTTTAGCTTTAAAACTTTTGCTTAACTGTAAGCAGACTAAGCTGTTACAGAACAGTAAGCTTGCAAGGCTGGTCGCGAACAAATCTTTGAACAACTTTGTTGACCATTAGTCTGATAGTAACTTAGCTGATTTTAGTCAAAATCAGTTTTAGTACCAGAATACTTGCAGCGGATTTATAAAGTGTTTTTCACAAGTATACTTAGTAGTTTGAAAATGTTATCCCCAGTTTTATAAACTCTTTTAAATATTTTTCAAACAGTTTTATCAAGTTTTTTATTCAATCTGAAAATATGCAAGTAAAATGCGAGATAAAGACACAAGGATTTTTATAGTGGTTATATGGATGTAAATATCCTTTAATCCACTCTTCCAAGTCACAAAGATCTTGGGTTATACGAAAAACACAGAGTAATCAGTATACTCCACTTACGCCAAAACAACAAATGAATCTGGCCGTAAGCTCACAATAGGAAATCACAAAGAAGACATATTCTACAGAGTTTTATCACTTCACACAGATGGATAAACACTCCTCACAACACTCTAACAGATTTCACTCAGAAAAATGTATCTATCTTTGATCTTCAGCTTCAGCTTGAGTCAACAAATGACAATGCTGATAAGTGAGCTGTTCGTGAGCTTTTGAGACTTAGGAAATATTTTGCATCGAATTCAATCTCTCAGTTGTTGTGTTGTAGCTCTTTTTCTCTTCGTCTCTTCAGCTATTTATACTCATTCATTTGAATTATGTCCGTTGAAGAGAGACACAATTCAAATTTCTCGAATTATGGTCCTTAATTTCCGCGAACGACTCTCTGCACAATGACAGTACTGCAGACTGTACTTTCTGTCAGACAACATTAAGTGCACTGAGCTGATACGAGTTATTTCTTCAATCATTTGCCATTAATAGCCTCGGACTTCAGCATTTATTACTCCAGTGGCATTTATTACCGTTGTGACGACTTCTTGCTCCTTTCCACTTGGCTGATGAGAGTACAAGTCTGATGATGAACATAGCTGATCTTAAACTTTGAACAAATCTGATTTGAGTCGGCTGATTTACATCAGTCTGATTTCTTTCCTTCAACAGATCAGTAGTCTTTTGGACCTTGAATATTTGACCCTTCTTATTTGTCTTCGTACTTGGTCAAATTTCTTCTAAGGAATTTTAAAATAGGTTCTTCTTAGCTGATCTTTGATGAGTTTTGGAAATCATCAAAACCTCCCTTGAATTTTCTAAATTCAGTGCACTCTTATCTTCATCTTTATCCAACAGACAACGTATTCGCTTCACTATACCCCGTAATATGCGTATATGAACACTTTACTCCATATAATATGAGTTAATAAATACTTTACCTCATGTGATATTATAATAATGGCAAAAATTCAATTTTGGCACCATAGAACTATGCGTTTTTCAATTTTGGTACAATGGTGTCAATTTTGGTACCAATTCTGAATGTCGCTTTCAATTTTGGCACTTCAGTCAGTTTACCGTTAAGTCAACTGACGGAAGTACCAAAATTGAAAAGGTCAGTAAGAATTGGTGCCAAAATTGACACGGTGATACCAAAATTGAAAAACGGGGACGTTGCTTAGATGCATTACTTCTTTTCATTTTGAAGAGTTAGAAGCGATTATTTGTTGATTCCTTTTAAATCGTTCGAAATTCTATAAACACCTTTGAAACCATACTTGAAAGTCGGGTTGAAATAATAAATGAACAAATCAATAAACTGCATTGATGTGCTATATAAAAAAAATATAATTAAAATAATATAGAAACTAATTTTATATACTCATAGTTAAAATAAAATACTTTAAATAAGTATGCAAACTATTATATGAGAATGTATAATATATTTATATTCTCAAATTTACATTTAGCCAAATGAGTTGATCTTAGTTTTCATTTTTTGCTGTTTCTCAAAAGATATTCCTTAATTTAAAATTAGAAGTATTATGAAACTTATGAATAAATATATTTTTTAAATAAATTCAACCTTTATTAAATGATAATTGTCAACTGACGCAAGTGCCAAAACTAAGAAGGCCAGTCAAAATTGGTGCCAAAATTGACATAATGGTACCAAAATTAAAAAACGCCTAGTTTTATGGTGCCAAAAATGAATCTTTGTCTGAAATAATACCCCCTTGTAATATTACCTAATACACAATATACCCCCACGGACTACGATGATGTAAAAAACCAAAAGGGTGACAATTTGCTTCTTTTACAAAAATATGAAGGGGTATTTTACCCTTTTAATTACCATAAAGAATAACTCAGGGGGATAACTTGCTATTTACTTTTTATAGATATGACGATTTAAAATTTAAATCAATATAAACATTAATAGCTAGAATATTTATATCATGTATTCATCTTTCACAACGCCATATATATAGATATAGATATAACGTACAGAAATGATTAATGTGGTATACACCGTTGCGCGCACAACTTTTGGTTTATTTATGCAGACACAGATAATAGTTTTCTGTGCTGCTGCGTTATCCTCCTCCTCCTTCTAAGTATGTATACTAGTCTCTCTTCGCGATTGAAGATTAGAAAATATTACGAAATAGCAGATCCAGAAAAATCAACTTTGATCTTCGAGGAGACTTATAATTAGTTTCTCAGCTCATCGTCAAATTAATTATGTGCTAATCTTACAAGGTTTTTTTTTGGATCTTAATGGGAAATTCTTATTCGAATCTGATTTGATCGAACCCAAAGTAACTACATGGCAAGTGTAATACATTTGTTTTGATATTTGATGAAGATGAAAGATATAGTGAATTGTATTATCTCCATATTACAGTACAAAGGTATATATATATACAATCAGCTACATGCAATTATGTGCTAATAATATAAATTATAATCACAAGAATATTGTAAAGGATTATATGATAAAACATAATCAAATCAATATCCCTAATCTAAAGCCATGTGTCTAATCATATCTCTAACACCCTCCCTCAATCGGAACTGGAGGATCGAAGGTGAAGATTGTGAACAAGTTCCTTGAATCTCGTCGAAGATAGAGACTTGGTAAAAACATCAGCGAGTTGTTGAGAAGTGTGAATATGTTGTACACGAAGATTTCCTTTTGCCACTTTTTCACGAACAAAATGATAATCAATAGCAACATGTTTGGTTCGTGAATGAAAAACTTGATTATGAGCAAGATAAAGAGCACCAATATTGTCACAATGAGCCACAATAGGAGTGGAAATAAAGATTGTCAAGTCACGCAAAAGATATTGTATCCATGTAACTTCGGCAGCGGCAGAGGCAAGAGCCCGGTATTCAGCTTCTGTGCTTGATCTTGCCATAGTGGGTTGCTTTTTAGCTGACCAAGAAATTAGATTGTCCCAAATAAATATGCAAAAGCCAGTAGTCTATTTAGTAGCATACTATAAAAGGGTTCGATACTTCGATATAGTAAAGAGTAAAACAAAACCAGTCAACAACGCACGCAAATTAAATGGAAATTAGAAAAATAGATAGGGTTTTGGGAAAATCCCGACGTATTTATATAAAATAGAATGTTGAATGTTTACATACAAAGAAAATACATCAAACATTGCCTATTATCTTCCTAGATTATAGAAATAATAATGAAAACAGAATTGTATGAGTTCTAGGTTGGCATCAGAACGCCATGCTAACACACTGATGCCTACTAAACAAGGGATCACCCAACCTAGAATATGGATAACAAAAGGGTTCCATATTAGCAGATGACTGCTAATATGGACATCCATCAAGCATATGGCTACTATAATCATTCACTCCTGAGTTCATTTCAGGGTTTTTAACATAGTGAAAAAATATTTTAGGTATAAACAATGCTAAATAGGTTATTATCAATATTATAAAAATAATCAAGAATTTGACTTAATTGACATTTTAAATTATAGGAATAAATCAAGCAATAAATTCGTCAGTTTTGTTAAGAATCTTAATTGACCCATAAATACAGGCATTTTCTTAATCGTGTTATTGACATTAAATGAAACAATACTAGAGTAACATAAGTAGTAAACATATCATTGTGATCATAAAATTATAATAGAAAGATGTGATTGGTATAGTGGTAGGAACTAGTCACTACAAAGTAACGAACCTATGTTCGAATCCTTATTGAGAGAATTTCCTACATAATATGTTCGACATGCTTAAAATAGAATTAAACCCTTGGGAGAAAAAAAAACTTATCATAAACATACAAAATTAATTGCAGCAAAGCTATGTTAATTGACAAATATATAGGGTTTTGTCAAATCAGCCCTTCATGTGTTTATTGGACAATTTACTCCTATGTAATATGGAAAATAGGTGCATTACCCTTGTAATTTGTAATATATAATAATAAACGTTTTCACTTTTTCATGATGGAAGTACTGCATGCACGCTATATAATCTAATCGAGACTTTTTTTAATACGGAAAAATGAAGATTTTAACTTCACTTAAACAACGTATTCACTTCACTATACCCCGTAATATGCGTATATGAACACTTTACTCCATATAATATGAGTTAATAAATACTTTACCTCATGTGATACGATAATAATGGCAAAAATTCAATTTTGTCACCATAGAACTAGGCGTTTTTTAATTTTGGTACAATGGTGTCAATTTTGGTTCCAATTCTGAATGTCGTTTTCAATTTTGGCACTTCAGTCAGTTTACCGTTAGTTCAACTGACGGAAGTACCAAAATTTAAAAGGTCAGTAAGAATTGGTGCCAAAATTGACACAATGATACCAAAATTGAAAAACTCCTAGTTCTATTGTGTCAAAAATTATTTTTTGCCAATTCTCCTCACCAATTATTTCCAATTCACAATTTATTTCACTCCCATTTTAATAATAATAATAATAACAAAATAGTAAAAAAAAATATTATAAAAAATATTTGGGTAGACAATAATAATAATATTATATTTGCTACATACGTTATCATCAAAACCACTCCTTATTACATTGACTCAACTACATCCAACAATTTTTTTTTTTTTTTTTTTTTTTTTTTTTTTTTTATGATGACAATACATTCAACTAAAAACGTTTTCTAAGTCTTCAGTTTGATCTTCACTGAAAGATGAAAATCACTTGGCTGAATAAAAATATACAATTGTCTTCTGATTTAAACTTCCGCTTTTCAGTTGTATCCTTATTTCAATTGTAAGTTGTCTTCTTCTCATTTTCTTCTTTCTCTTCTTCTCCTTATTATTCCAATAACGGGGACGTTGCTTAGATGCATTATTTCTTCTCATTTTTAAGAGTTAGAAGCGATTATTTGCTGATTCCCTTTAAATCGTTCGAAATTATATAAACACCTTTGATACCATATTTGAAAGTCCGGTTGAAATAATAAATGAACAAATCATAAACTGCATTGATGTGCTATATAAAAAAAAATATGAATAAAATAATATAGAAACTAATTTTATATACTCATAGTTAAAATAAAATACTTTAAATAAGTATGCAAACTATTATATGAGAATGTATAATATATTTATATTCTCAAATTTACATTTAGCCAAAGGAGTTAATCTTAGTTTTCATTTTTTGTTGTATCTCAAGAGATATTCTTTAATTTAAAATTAGAAGTATTATGAAACATATGAATAAATGTATTTTTTTAATAAATTCAACCTTTATGAATGATAATTATCAACTGACGCAAGTGCCAAAACTGAGAAGGCCAGTCAAAATTGGTGTCAAAATTGACACAATGGTACCAAAATTAAAAAACGCCTAGTTTTATTGATGAGGGGTATTTTGGGACTCTACATTGGGAAGTCCAGGCGAGATCGAAGAGTGTAGAATCCGACCCCGCGAATGTAAAACCAAACCCAAATCGCGGCCTTTACAATCCGTCACCCAGGGAATGCTCGTGGTCGGAGTTTACTGTTGGGCCGATCACAGGCCCAAGCCCTTGGGCCAAAGAAATGTAACCCTACGGATGGAGTAGCTAGCTCACCATTTTTCACTATAAATACCACCTGCATTTATGACGCCAGACATGCTTTCCCAGTTGCTCCTCACTCGAAGCTATAGCTCGGATAGATTAGTCCAAACGCATATATATGTATTTCGCCCTCTAGCTTGTACGGCATCCAATAACGCTCGGATAGGACCCCAAATATTTGTCACTTGTACTTCGACGTTCAGAATATATACATACACATTGATCTTTCACTTGTTTCCTAGCGTTTATAACATTATTTTATTAATATCGATCATACCACGAATTTGCGTAAGATCAATTGGCGCCCACCGTGGGGCCTTATCTGGGTATTAGATCGAAGAATGCCTACTACGAGGAGAAATACATATAACCGAGGAGAACCATCCCATGCTGCGGGGGTTCAGAACTCAGTTAACAATGAGCCTGATAATCTATCTAGGGCGGCTTAGCAACCAGAAGTTCCGCCAATTCCCCCGCAGGATAATGCTTCGATACACACCACAATTGCTGACCTGAGATCCATCATAGGCACCATGTGCAGGGAATTTCTGAACAGTGGAAGGGCTGACCAATCTCCCGTGGACCAGCCACCTGCCTATGGGAGACCAGAAATCCCTTCCTCGAACATCTAGAAGGAAAATAGTATGTTACGAGCTACATCGAATGCACCCGCACCAAACTTGACTCGAACTGCTCCCGTGAAATCTAATCTCCGCTCGAAAAATCCGGTGCAATCAATACAAGATCTGGAGGACTCAGTGGTAGGGGAAAGCCACCCTATGGATATGGCGAGAAAGGAAAAACCAACATACAAAAGGATCACAGAGTCCGAGCTCGAAAGAATAGTGCAAGAGCGGGTTGCAAAGAAGTTAGACCAGGAGGAGGCGGTGATAGAGGTTCGTCGTGCCACTACTGCCAGGGGCACCGAAATGAACCAAAATAGGGAAATTATACCCGGGAATATCCGAGATAGAGAGATTGGCAATAGTATCATGCGATGTTCGCCATTCTGCAAAGAAATACGTGAAGCTAGGAATACAGAAACAATACCAACAAGGTTACCACGGTATAATGGGACTACCGACCCCGGGGAACACATCAACAGTTTTGTTAATGTGATGAATTTGTACGGACATTCGGAAGATTTCTGCTGCAAAATTATGGTCACGACCTATGAAGGAATTGCCCTTGATTAGTTTGGAAAATTGCCCCCAAATTCTATATTCTCTTTTGATGAGTTTTGTGACAAATTTAAGCATCAATTTGCGAGCCAGAGAAAACCTAAGTTGCCGGCGAATCACTTGGGAACGGTCAAGCAGTGGGAATGAGAGACTTTGAGGCAGTGGTTATCGAGATTTAGTATCGAGCTATTGAAAGTCAATACCCCTCAAATTGAATACTTAACTTCCTTGATGTTCGAACTGACTAGAAGCATCCAATTCGGAAACGCCCTTTGTAGGAAGCAACCAAAGTCTTTTGAACGAATAATGGAGATCGCTGAGAAGTATATGATTCAGGAGGAGATGAATAGATTGAAAAATGCACATAGCCCAAAGCTTCCTCCTAACAAAAAGCAAGACCAAGCCCCTATACCGAAACCAAGCGATTATGGAGGATCGAATAGAGGATCGGTATGCCAGCGACTCAATGCATATAAGCCGCAAGTACCAATGCAAAGGCCAAATGCCTACGGTCCGCCATATGATCAAAACCGACCACCCCGACCTGAAAAAATTCAGTTCACCGAGTTGAACATCCCAAAAGAGGAAATTTTAACTGTATTGGAAGAAGGAAATTTAATCCCCGAAGCCCAGAGGATTACCCAAGCAAGACCAGGGGCAATGTGATATGACCAATACTGCAGGTATCATAGAGCTCGGGGGGCACAGTACTGAGAATTGTTATCAACTAAAAGTTGAGATCGAGAAGTTAATTGAACAAGGAAAACTTAAGGAGTTCGTCAAAGAAAATAACTACAAAGGCCGATATAGATCTAGGAGTCCACGAAAGTTTAACAATCAGCGAAATGAGGTTCGGAATTTGGGAGAGGAGCAGTTGAACGGAGTGATAAACGTGATTACAGGCGGACCAGCAGGAGGAGATAGCAAGAACACTAGAAAAAGGACGATGAGGTCGATAAAATCACCCGTTCCAACCAAAAGGGAAATATTTTCTTTGGAATTCCCATCAATGGAAAATCAAGTCATAAGTTTTAGCGATGCCGATCGACCTTCCGATGTAACCTGGGATTCAAATGAGGATGATCCGGATTTTTCTATGGTGTTAACACTGAAAATAGCTAATTATGAAGTCAAAAGAATTTTGGTTGACAATGGAAGTTCGGCAAACATTATCTCCTCAGAGGCCCTCGCTCGAATGAATCTTCAGCATCCTCATCTTGATCGAGTAGCCACTCCTTTAGTCGGGTTCGGAGGTTCAGAGATTGTCCCATTAGGAACCATTCTATTAAGCACAACTCTAGGAACAAAACCCAAAAGTGTAACAAGGATGATAAAATTTCTGGTGGTCGAAACGCCTTTTGCCTACAATGCTATATTGGGAAGACCTGCTCTAAATACCTTCAAGGCAATAGTGTCTACTTACCATCAAAAGGTGAAATTCCCGACAGACGGTGGAGTAGGGGAGGTACGAAACGATCAATACATGGCTTGGGAATGTTATAACTCATCCTTAAGCATAAAAAAGAAAGTGGAGCCCGAAATCCCAGCAAAAAGAAGATTGATTGATTTGGAATCAGGCTCGGCATCGAATTTACCAATCCCCGAAACTGAAAAGCTGCAAGGAAAAAAAGGGAAAAATGTAGACATGAGCATACAAGCACCTGATCATAAGAAGGTGATATTAGTCCCAGGATCTCCGGAGAAAGTCACCAAAATTGGAACGGAGCTAAGTGAAGGAATGGAGTCTATGCTCTTGGAGTTCTTGCAAGAAAATATAGACGTATTTGCTTGGAGCTCAGACGATATTGTGGGAATCAATCCGCGCGTGATTACCCACAGTTTAAACATCGATCCTAAGGCTAAGCCGGTGAGACAGAAGAAGCGTAACCACGGACGCGAAAAGGATAAAATAATCAAGGCAGAAGTCGATAGGTTACTAGCTGCTGGTCAAATTAAAGAGATCAAATTCACCGAGTGGCTATGTAATGTGGTTCTGGTTTCCAAGGGAGACAAAGCCGAGAATAAGTGGAGGATGTGCAACGATTTTAATTATGCCCAAGGGATCCTTACCCGCTGCCCAGGATAGATATGCTGGTAGATTCCACTGCAGGTTTTGTATTCTTTAGCATGATGGATGCTTTTCAGGGCTTTTACCAAATTTTCATGAACGAGAAGGATCAAGACAAAACCGCATTCATTACCGAGCAAGGAATGTATTGCTTCATAGTTATGCCGTTCGGCCTGAGAAACGCGGGTGCAACTTATCAGAGGCTGGTCAATATGATGTTCAAAGAATTGATAGGTGAAATCATGGAAGTTTATGTGGACGATATGCTGGTAAAAAGCATGACAGAAGAAGACCACATTAAACATCTAGGAAGATGCTTCGAGATATTGAGAAAATATGGAATGAAATTGAACCCTGCAAAATGCACTTTCGGGGTACGATCGGCGAAGTTTCTTGGATATCTCCACGAGAAAGGGATCGAAGCTAACCCAGAGAAGATCCGAGCAGTGACCAATCTTCAACCACCGAAGAAACTTTCAGATGTTCAGAGTTTGGTCGGAAAAATCATCACATTGAATAGATTTATCTCTCGATCCACCGACAAGAGTTTGCCTTTTTTCAAGCTATTGCGTAAGTCGAAAGATTTCAAGTGGAATGCTGAATGTGACAAGGCTTTCGAAGACCTAAAAACCTACTTAACTTCACCGCCGATGCTGGCCAAGCCCACGGATGGAGAGCCTTTGTACCTCTACATAGCCGTTTCAAACGAGGCTGCTAGTTCGGTACTGGTAAAGGTAGAAGAATCCGTGCAAAAACCGGTCTATTACTTGAGCGAATTGTTGCAAGGTGCAGAGAAGAATTATATGGAGATTGAAAAATTCGCACTTGCTTTGGTAGTTGCTGCGCGAAGACTGAGGCCCTATTTTCAAACTTATAAGGTTATTGTCTTGACAAACCAACCTTTGAGGCATATCTTATCTAAGCCAGAAGCATTTGGCCGATTAATTAAATGGGCAATTGAATTGGGGCAATTCGAGATTGAGTACCTGCCGCGAACAACAATAAAGGCACAAGTGCTAGCCGACTTCCTTGTGGAATCCACTAGTATGAAAAGCATAGAGAATGAGGAAAATTCCGAAATAAACATGCTAACAGAGGCTGAGCACCCAACATGGTTAATGCACGTGGATGGCTCTTCGACCAGGGAAGGAGGCGGAGCAGGAATTCATTTTCAAGGACCCGATGGCGAAGATTTGAGTTACGCAATAACTTTGGATTTTGTCATTACAAACAATGAAGCAGAGTACGAAGCCTTGATCGCAGGGTTAGAGATGGCCTTAAAGGCAAAGGTAAGATCAATTACTGTGCTGACAGATTCTGAACTTGTTCACAGGCAGGTGAAGGGCATTTATGAAGCAAAGGAGTTCAACATGATAAAATGTTTAAACAAGGCAAAAAGTCTGATATCACAATTCGAAAAGTTTGACATTCAGCCTGTTCCTAGAGAAGAAAATTTGTGGGCTGACTGGTTGTCAAAATTCACTGGTATAGCGGACGGAAAGAAGGAAAGGAATATTACATGGCTATTGTCGAACACATCCGCTATCGACCTGGATGTCATTCCTGGCATCGACGTCATGGAGATCGATGAACAAAAGATCTCCTGGATCGACCCCTTCATCGATTATCTAAAGAAAGGAGAGCTGCCAGAAGATGCAAATGAAGCCAGAAGGATTAAGTATAGATCCCCGTCATTTACCCTGATTAATGATAAGCTCTACAAACGATCCTCCTCTGGAATCCTATTAAAATGTATCCTTGAAAATCAATATAATATGATTCTAAAAGAAGTTCACGAGGGAGAAGCAGGGAATCATGGCGGAGCTCGAGCATTAGCACTAAAATGTTCGAGGACTGGATATTATTGGCCAACTCTCTTTTATGATGCGGTAGAATATGTGAAGATGTGTCATCATTATCAAATTCATTCGAATTTGATTCATCAGCCAGCCGAGCAGATGCACTCTATCCCAATCTGTTGGCCGTTTGATAAATGGGGTATCGACATTGTCGGTCCTTTCCCGACCGCCAGGTCAAGGAAGAATTATGTATTGGTCGCGGTCGAATATTTCAGTAAATGGGTCGAATGTGTAGCTTTGACCAAGATCACGCAGTTCCAAGTTATAAATTTTCTATGGAAAAATATTGTCTGTCGATTCGGAATTCCCAGAGTTCTAATCTTCGACAATGGAACACAATTCGCCGGTAAGAAGGTCACAGATTGGTGTGAGAGGTTCGGGATACAGCAAAATTTCGCATCGGTAGGGCACCCTCAGGCCAATGGACAAACATAGGTCGTAAATAGAGAGATCGTTCGATCTTTAGAAAAGCGGTTATTCGACGCAAAGGGAAAATGACTCGATGAACTTCCCGGAGTTTTATGGGCTTATAGAACCACTATAAAAGCAGCTACAGGCGAAACTCCTTTCAGCTTAGTGTACGGATCGGAAG
This sequence comes from Penstemon barbatus, assembly GCA_003313485.2. Taxonomy (NCBI): domain Eukaryota; kingdom Viridiplantae; phylum Streptophyta; class Magnoliopsida; order Lamiales; family Plantaginaceae; genus Penstemon; species Penstemon barbatus. The sequence goes on from CM064882.1 coordinate 35,509,115, forward strand.
CGGTTATTCCAGTTGAGAATCTGATATCTTCTCCCAGAATTGAATTCTATGATTCCGAAGAAAATAAATCGTTGAGGGAAATGGAAGTCGATCATGCATATAGCAAAAGGGATCGAGCTAAGCTGAAAATTCAGGCCATGAAATCCAACATGGAAAAAGCCTACAACCAAAAGGTTAGAATCCGTACCTTTAAGGTCGGAGATCTAGTACTGAAAAAAGTAGAGGTCTCAAAGCATGTCGGAAAGCTTCAGCCCAATTGGGATGGTCCTTATGTAGTGGTCGAAGTAGGAAAGAAAGGTTCCTACAAAATTGCTCATTTAAATGGAGAAGTTTTGCCTCGATCATGGAATGCTATAAATTTGAGAAGATATTATGGAAGATGAAGATTATTTAACAATTTCTAGCCTATCTATTAGTTTATTGTCTCGTTGTGTTCTTTATCCCTCGTGTTCTCAAAGCTTATCCAATCAATGAAAATTTTTATTCGCAGAATTATTATCTGATTATTATGCTCGAAAAGTTATTGTCACCGATCTCTATGCATAGTACTATCATCAAATAAGGGTGAAAGCTGTTGCTATGCCCCTTGGATCAATAAAATGGGTGACGACCCTAAAAAAACGACTAAGGGTGAAAGCCGTTGCTATGCCCCTTAGATCGAAATAAATTAAAAGGGTGAAAGTTGTTGCTAAGACCCTCAGGTGAAAGCTGTTGCTATGATCGATCAAAACGACTAAGGGTGAAAGTCGTTGCTATGCCCCTTAGATCGAAATAAATTAAAAGGGTGAAAGTTGTTGCTAAGACCCTCAGGTGAAAGCTGTTGCTATGACCGATCAAAACGACTAAAGGTGAAAGTCGTTGCTATGCCCCTTAGATCGAAATAAATTAAAAGGGTGAAAGATGTTGCTAAGACCCCAAGTTCGAATTATTGGATATCCAAAATCCCGACAATATCCTGTTCTGAACTACGAAAATCGGGATCTACTAAGGATGCTAGTTTACGTTAAACCTTTGATCACTCCATCAATGAATAAGATCATCCGAAAACATCAATCTTTGTTTATATTTGACTACAGAGAATGGAGGATCCTAATATTTTATTTAAGAACAATTGCATAGTTGGTATTCAATCATTAAAGTTATCAGTTATTATCCTATCAGTTATTGCATGTTTCGAACTCGATGAGGTTCAAATATTTTGTTCGAGGACAATTACATAGTTCATGTTCGATCATTATAGTTATTATCCTATCAGTTACCAAGATCTGCAAAGAATATTACTTATGGCTCGTACTTCCGTGGTAAAGGAATTAATGATCGATTGATATGGATAAGAAGCGAATTTACAGATTAACAAGCAAGGATAATAAAGGAAAGTAAATATTTCATTCATACATTTTAATAGTTACAAGAGAATTCTCGATTACAATAAGGAAAGTTGAGTTTACATCCAGAAAGATCTAGTTACAAATGCTCAACCCTACGCTAAGATACTTGAGTCAAAGGAGAAAAGGGAAGGTAATACACTTCTACCCTTCATCCAACACATCCGCGCTGATCGGTCCGCGCACGACCGGGTCGAAAAGCAGGGAAGCAACCACAGTAGGAAACATCCCTAGCGATTCCGAAGACAATATCCTTCAAGATGCATCATGAAGAGGTTGAAATCGAATGCAGGAAAACTGCTCCAGCAGTTGACCCACTATCCCGACTGGATAGACGACATGATACAGGACTTCGAACCTGCCCAAGGACTTGGAATCAGAGAGAGCAGGTCGTCTACCGGTATCCTAGTCGCAATCCTTTTCGTCTACCGATATCCTAGTCGAAGTTAAATCTTATTTGGAAACAAGAAAATCAAAGAAAAGAGTTCGAATACGGATCTCGAACATAATTATTGAGGATCGAATTTGAATATGAGATGTAATTACTAAACACAAACAATCATTCATTACAGAAGAAAGTCACTCGAGCGCAAGCTTAGAATGAATTTTTACAAAAGAGCAGAAGTGCAATGGTAAAAACAAGAACCATTCTAGAGTATTTATAGGAGAAGGAAATATACGTTGACGGCTCAGATTTACCATAAGGAACGGCCGCGATACGAGCGATAAATGCGCCAACCGTTCCGCTTCCTAAAAAATAAGGGACTGATTGGTTAGAACAGATTATTTCAAACTCAAAATAGGGAAGCAATGCTATCAAATAATTATTGATCGGGGATAAAATATCCATGCAATGACGGTAATTCAGTAGCATTCTAACTGCAAGGGTCGAACTCTAAAAATAGCAAATGTTTAACGAAGAAGCCAAGCATCACAGAAGGACATAACAATTATAAAAGGAGCACGAGGCCCAAAATATCACCCATGTTCGAAAATAAAAAGCAGAAACAGAAAAGATTATTCAGGATACAGCACAACCAAGGAAAATAAAATAGAGTTACAACAACAATGTTCAGAAAAAAAGTTACACAAAGTTATGGTCGAAAAGAGCCTTTCGAAGCTCAGCGCTACGGGCTGCATAACCACGAGCATAAGCCTCTTTTTCGCGAAGGTCGGAGTCCTTCTTCTCCTGCTCATAAAGTCTTTTGAGCATCTCAAGCTCCTTGCTAAATTGTTGAAAGAGCTCTTCTCCCTGTACCTTATCAGCCTTCTCTTTCTCCAAAGCCAATTTTTCCTCAAGAACACGACCCAACTAACCGTTCGTCTTCTCCAGCTCGAGGGTGATAACAGCACGCTGACTCAACTCTTGCTCAGCTAACTCCTTCAATTCAAGGAAGTCTTGCCTAGCCTGTATTTGAAAGAGTTAGTTCCGCTAAAAAAAATAAAAAAAATAAAAAAAGGAGAGTAGAAAGGAGAACCTGAGATAAAAAGTTAGATCCAGACTAAAACAGATCCGAGGGGCTTTTTCCCTTAGACGCCTCGGCTTCAGGAATAGGAGGATCAGCCTCCGATGGATTCTCAACAAAATTCTTAAACTCCGTTTCCCGAGCAGACTCATCCTTTGACTCTCGAAGTAGGGAAGAAACGGTAGCAATGGGTTCAGAGGCATGAGAGTCAGAAAAATTTTCTGTATTCGAAGGCTCAGTCTCAGTCTTCGAAGGATCAATTTCAGTCTTCGAAGGGTCAGTTGCAGTTTTCGAAGGTTCAATTTCAATCTTCAAAAGTACGGTTTCAAGCTTTGAAGACTCGGCAGTTCCTTCAGAAATCGAAGAGCCGTCTCCAGTGGGGGTAAGTTTAGATTTCTTACCTAAACCTCCCATCGAAGAACCTTCATTCCCAGCAGCAAGGTCCTGCAGGGTCTCGGTCGGGGTGATTATATCAATAAGGCCTTTTATCGGAAGAAAGAGATAATGCCTTTTGCCTGGCTACTGCCCGATGAGAAGTGTCAAGACTTTTCGGTGAAGAGGCCTCGAGCTCCTCATCAAGTTCCTCATCCAAAATTGGTTGGTTGACAACTTTGGGATGTTTTGCTAAAGCCTGTTTTTCCTTTTTAGTCTCCCCGCCCTTGGAAGTTTTGGGGGAAGTCGCAGTTGTTCTCGGGGAAGCCTTGGAAAGCTTGTTCTCTTTGGTTGATTTTTTATCTTTAGACGGACCTTTGCTCTTGTTGCCACCCAATAGCAATTGGGGATTGATGGGTTTACCCAATATCTGATCCATAGCAAGCAAAAAAGTAAATTTGAAAGCTCGAAAAATAAATACTAAGCGTAAAGCTCCAATCTTGGTGAATAAGAATGATAGTTGAATGATTTGAAACAGCCCAGATATTTATAGAAGCAACATCTTATTTCTGCAATGATTGAACCGTCGCGACTATTAAGAGACTAAAAAAAAAGGGAATGGTAAAGATTCGATCGCAAACAACAAGATTCATTTAAAATATCAGTTTCTACTAAATGAGAAGAATAAACAGGTTATAAAAAGAGATCGCTGGAAGAGGACCCCATTATCCCTATTATATAACTATTATAAAGATTCGACCCCTAATTTTGAACTATAAATTGATTATCTTCGAAGAAACGGATCCATTGCCTAAATCAACACTAAAGGCCATACTCAATTATAAGAGTGATCGTTAGGCTCATCGTCTGACTCGTCTCCTAAAGAAGACTCGGGATTGTCATCGGACGACTCGAGATCGTCAGGGTTCGGCATCGGGAAGCCAAATTCCTCGACGAAGGGGGCAAAGTGATGATCCTGCCAATTCGTATCTGCCTTTGGCAAAGAAGAAGCTTTATAGTCCTTCCCTTTTGCATTTTTATAAGGATCCATATGTCGAAAATATTCGTCCATCTTGTCCGGAATTACGTCGGCCGACACTAGCTGTTGAACCCCTTTGTAGAAGATCCTTTGAAGAATCCCGCCCGTCTTTTTCTGAATTAAGGGATATAGCACAGAGGACTTCAAAAATTCTCGGATAGCTGGAATTACAGCTTCTTCCCGACCTTGGGCATATGCACGCTCGGAATCCTGCTTCGCTTGCTCAAGTTCGAATTTCACCTTCTTGAGTTCTTCCTCGAGGGCACTCTTCTCTTTAACGGCGGACAACAAGTCATCTTCCACGGATAAGGTATGTTTTTTATTGGCAATCTCCAACTCCTCCTTCACCTTCGACAATTCTCGACGACTAGCAGATAATTTGCTTGTGACGTCATCTAATTAGGCTCGAAGAGTTCTATTTTCGGATGAAGCTTGTGCGAGCGCATTATGAGCTTCTTGCGACTCCTGTTCTAACAAAGACAAATGATATGTCTGAAGTGCAAAGTAATCTCCGGCCTACGAATAAAAAGTGAAATCAGCTTAACAACTAAGAAGTCAAATGGGATATTCAGATCTAAAAACGATTATAACCTCCTGGTATGTTCGAGAAAAGTTACTCAGGACTTCAAAGTCGCTTTTAACGGTGTGATCAAGAAGATCCCGTTTGATACGTCCGGCCATAAAAATCCGAGTGGCTTTGTCAAACTCATTCTCACCATCTTGTCCAAGGTCGGATGAAACAGTTCCTTCTTCTGGATAATCTGCAGCTCTACACCCGCGAAAATGATCATTCATAAAGTCAGCTACGTCCGGCTCCAATCTGCCTGGTCGACATGGAACTGAGTCTGAGCTCCTTCCGAACGGTTTTTTCCTTCTCGAAGGACCTGGGTCTTTGTCATACTGTATCTGATTCATACGTCTCTCATGTTCATGTTTGCCCAGAATGCGGGTCCAGGAATATTGACTATAACCAGCGGAAGATGGATTAGAAGTGTCGATCGAGAATACACTGCGCAGGGGGCCAGCTATTGCTGGATTTAAGGAACTCGAGCTCCCAACCCCTCTCAAAGCTGGGTATGCGTCTGGGTTATCAATTGGATTAATGATCAGATTATCCGCTCCTGTTCCTCGTTTTGTCTTCATCCTCTTCGGTGGAGGTAGGAACTGGCCTCGCGTGTCTTTGGGGCGAGCGGTCCCGATCGACATAACAACGGACATTCGGAACTCCTCAACGAGTCGACCTGTAAGGAAAATGATGATGAGCTCATAACTTCGAGCGAATATATATAATCCACAGTGGATTTAAGCAAAAAAACTCGTTAATAGCTTACTTAAAGGAGGCAAAGCATGGGACGAAGCGGCTGACTCGGTCATGTGTCCGAAGGATCGAATAATCCCGCCTGGTGGTTGAATGGACGAAGAAGGAGAGAATTCGAGTGCTAGCGCAGGATAGTTACATTTGCTTAGTCCGGCTAATCTTAAAATCCTTTCTTGTACAAGGAGCATGGTCTGAAAAGGATTGGATCGGAGTTGGTTTAAAAACTCGTCAGAAAATTGGGGATTGACCTTTTCCTTGATCTTGCGACGACCGTATACCCAAGGTCCTTCGTCATCCCATCGATATGATCTAGTCTTCGAACTGCCAGCGGAGCGAACATCGGGACCTTTTACAAAGAAGAACCTTCTTTTCCAACCTTTGGTTTTGTCCAAAGCTACGGTCGAAAGGACAGGCCGGTTCGACCCCTGTGAGAAAGAAACGAACCCCGTATTGGAACCCCTAGACGTACTCATTTGAAATACCTGCCAGAAGTTTCGAAAAGAGGCCTCCTCTCCTTTGGCCTTCATGAGGACGCTGAACGCGACGATGTAGGCTATAGAGTTCGGAAGAATTTGGGCGGGGGTGAGAGAGAAAAAAGATAGGATATTTCTTAATAGAGGAATAAAGGGAATGCGCAACCCGTGTGAAAATTGTTTATCGTAAAACGGGGGAGCGGTCGCACGATCACGATAAGAGGAAACGACGATCGAAAACCCCTCCGGAAGAAATTTTCCGAACTCTTTCTCCAAATTAGCACGGTTTTCCTGAACGAAAATACAAGAAGTTAGTTCTGCACCAACTTCAGCACGGTTATGACCAACTGGTCTAGAAGGGGCGTCAGATCTGTATATCCTAACAAAAATATCGTCGCCAATGTTACGCTTCTCTAACTCATTCTCTTCGAGATCCTCAACTTGATTAGCATCTTCACGCTCGGGATGGAATTCCCCCTCTTCAAAATCGTCGATAAGCCTAAAGTCAGGATCAGATTCGGTATCCTCTCCGACTATGCCCTTGCCCCTAGAATTTCTCGAACTAGACATTATAAACGGATATAGTTGAAGGAAAGAATAACTTACGCAATCTTGACGCTCCGATCTCAAGTAAAAATGGTTATGGGAGTAATTCTTACTGTTGGATGAAGATGAAGATGAAGTGCAAAGAAGTCAGAAATTAAGGGAAGGTTTTGATGATTTTCAAAACATCATAATCAGCTAAGTATGGAAAGCTTAGTTCCCTTAGAAGAATTTTGAACAAGTAAAAGAAGACATCAGAAGAGTTCAAAGTTCGAAGCTCAGAAGACTAGTGATCTCTTGCTGAAACAGCGAACAGAAGGGTAGGTCATCAGCCGAGTCAAATCAGATTAGTTCAGTATTTGATCAGCAGAGTATCTATCAGCAGAGTCGCTTTGATCAGCAGAGTAGAAGAGATCAAGAGATTAGTCCAACGGTAATAAATGCACCTGGTGTAATAAATGCTGAAAGAGAAGGGTAGTAATGGCAAATGATTGAAGATATCCTCGGATCAGCAGAGTGCATTAAATGCAGCATTAAATGCGATGGACAGAAAGGTACTGTACACTGTACGATTGCTGCAGGGAGCCGTTTCAAAATGAGCTGGATAATGGATTTGAAGATGTGATTTCCTTCAACGGTCATAAATTCAAATTCAAGTATAAATAGAGCAAAGTTCGAAGAGAGAGACACACAACAACATATCTGAGATTTCGCAATTGAAGCAGAATTTCTTTAAGTCTCAAGAAGCTCGAACAGCTCACTCGTCTGGTGAAGTCATCTGTTGGCTGATCCAAGTTGAAGTCAAAAGAAAAACATTATCTGAGTGATATTGTAAAAGAGTAGTGTTGTGCGAAGATTTGATCCGTCTTTGTGAGTGATCAAAATCTAGAGGATAGGTTTTCTTTGTGAACTCCTATTGCGAGCTTATAGCCTTCTCATTTGTTGGTTAGGTATAAGTGGAGATTTGTATTGTAATCTTTGTGATTATAGTATAACCCAGAATCTGTGTGATCTGGAAGAGTGGACTAAAGGATTTTTATCCATATAACCACTATAAAAATTCTTTGTGTTATCTTGCATTTAAAGCTTTCTTGCATATTTAAAGATTGCATATTTAAACACTTTGAACTATTTGAAAAGATTTTAAAACAAAAGGAGTCTGTAAAAACTGGGGATAAAATCTTTCAAGAACTAAGTCTACTTGTGAAAAACACTTTGAAACAATCCGCTGCAAGTAAACTCTTTGAAAAACTGTTTTGCTGAAAAACAGCTAAGTTACTGTAAGAAGAGTGGTCAGTCGTCTGTTCAAGATTTGTTCACGATCAGACTAGTCTGCTTACTGTTCTTCATCAGCTTAGTCTGCTGACAGAAGACTGAAAAGTTTTTAAGTTCAAAAATTTTCAGAGGTCTATTCACCCCCCCCTCTAGACCTCATCTGACCACTTGGGACCAACAAGTGGTATCAGAGCAGGTGGTTCATTTGAATCAGCTGCCTGATCAACGAGCTTGATCCAAGTGTTTTTCAAAGGTTTTTGAAAACTTTTCAAAAGAGCATCTTTTTGAAAAACTAAAACTTTTTGAAAAATGGATTGTATCAGCCATGTTCCCCACATTGCTGGTATGTCCTTTGAGGACTGGAAAATCAGAATGGAGATTTTCCTTGCTGCTTATAATGACAACATGTACACATGTATCATTAAAGGTCCATTCAGATTCACAAAGACCATAAAGATAAATGAAGTAGATACGGTTGTGGAAAAAGACCTTCATGAAATGACTCCAGAAGAGATAAAGCTTTTCAATCTAGATAAAGTTGGGAGATTCATCATGACTAAAGCCCTGGATAATGATCGGTTTGACAAGGTCAAACATTGCAAGACTGCAAAGGAGATGTGGGACAAAGTCAGAGATATAAGCGAAGGCAATGATGCTATCAAGGAGCATCAGCTCACTGTTGCATTGGAAAAACTTGATAACTTCAAGATGAAGACTGGAGAAACCATCGATCAGATGGATACCAGATTCACCAGAACTCTGAATGAAGTTTTAAAGTTGGGAAAGACCTTCACAGACAAAGAAATAACCAACAGAGTACTGAAGGCGCTACCTCCAAAGTTCAACATGAAAGTTACAGCAATGGAAGAATCAAGGGATTTGGGAAAGATCTCTCTGACAGAGCTGTTTTCTGTACTCAAGGCTTATGAGTATAAACTGCCTAGGATGGGAATTGAAGAAACCTCAACTTCAGGACCCACAGCTGCACTGGTTGCTGCTGAAAACACCAGAAGACCAGCACAGAAAAGCAAAGAAGTGGACTCATCTGATGAAGCCACTCTACTCAACAAGAAGGAGTACACTGCTGGAGACGTTGCACTGTTGATGAACAATTTCAAGAAGTTCTACAAAAGAAAAATGAAGAACAAATACAACAATGCTTCCACTTCTAAACCCAACTTTTCTTCTCAAGATAAAGATGATTATAAATCAAAACTAATGTGTTACAACTGCAGGAAATTGGGACACTTCATCAAAGACTGCCCATATCCAAAAGCAGAGAAGTACACTGAAGAGGAGAAGAAAGTGAGAAAAGAAAGAAAGTATCAGAGAGGGAAAGCAATGATGGCTGAAGCAGAAAAGCTTGCTGCTGTCTGCTCATCTGATTCAGATTCAGACTCGTCTGATGAAGAATCTTCTGATGAAGAAAAGCCTGCTCTCCTGTGCCTGATGGCAAAGGACTCTGATGACTCTGAGGATGAGGTAACTCCTCAAAATAATGAATTGTTTGATTCTCTAGAGCAAATGATGTTAAATAATACTACTATTGCTGGAGAATTTGTTAAGCTTAAGGAAGAGATGAGCTTGCTAAAAGAGCAAAATAACTCACTGAAACTTAAAGCTGAAAAGCCAAAAGAATCAGTCGAGTATAAACAGCTTGAGCAAGAGCATGAATCTCTGAAAGCTGAATGTGAAGTGTATAAAGGAAAAATCATGGAACTTGAAAAGATCATCGAGTCTCATGAGAAATCATCTGTTGCATCCACGCATACATCTAGTAAACAGAAGATACCTTTAGAACATGATAAGCAAGAGTTGAACCATACTGAAAAATTCATATCAGCTGACAATAGTAAGGTCATTCTGTATGTTCAAACTGCTAGACCTACTTCACCTGAGAAAGTATCAAAGGAGAAGAAATCTCCTAAGGCTAAAAAGAGCAAAGAGCCTAGTGTAGGAAATAAGACTAGTAAGACCAAACAGCAGGGTCCTAAGAAGTCTGCTGATAATGCTAAAGTCAAACAGACTAGTGGTAAAGCTAAGTCTAAACAAGTTGAGCAAGCACCTAGTAAGCCAAAGAAGCATAAAAACAAGAAAAATCAAAATGCTTGGTATGGAAATGAATCATATTATGTGCAACCTGCTGCATATCATCCTATGTATCATGCACCTCAGTTTCCTAGTTACTATGCACCTTACCCTGCTCATCCAATGCATGCATATCCTGCATATCATGCACCTTACCCTGCTTATGAACATTATTCATATCATACTGATCATCAACATGACTTATCTGATAATTATGATAAAAATGAAACTGTTCATGCTCCTGTGAAAACTCAGAAACCTAAGAAGCCTAAGACTTCAACATCTTAGGTTGTCAAAGGTGGAACTAATCCTTCAGGACCCTCTCAATAAGGGTACCTAAAACAATTTTATTTTTGTTTTGTAGGATAGGATTAGGAGTAGGAGTAAAGTAGAGAAGATTTGGTACTTGGACAGTGGATGTTCAAGACACATGTGTGGAAACACACATGTGTGGAAACATACATGAGCTGACTGATGCAGTTGCTGTGGATGGTCCAAGTGTTACATTTGGAGACAGCAAAGAAGACAAGATTAAAGCTAAAGGAAGAGTAATCAGAGGAAACATAGAGATATCTGACGTCTCATATGTCAAAGGCCTCAAATATAATCTGCTGAGCATAAGTCAATTTTGTGACAAGGGATATTCAGTCATCTTCTCAACAGATAAGTGTTTTGTCAAACAGATTGGTACAAAGAAGGTAATTTTATCTGGAAGACGACAAGGGAATGTCTACATAGTCGACTGGAATTCTGCTGACAAGAATTCAAGTGTTTGTTTGGTGGCATCTGCACCAAGTGAAGTTAGTTGGCTGTGGCACAAGAGAATGAATCACTTAAACTTCAAGACCATAAACAGATTAATCAAGAATGATTTGGTAGAAGGGATTCCAAAAGCAGTCATGAGCAAAGACAAGCTCTGTGACGCCTGTCAGAAGGGTAAACAAATCAAGTCATCTTTCAAAAGCAAGAAGCACCAATCTTCTGAAAGAATTTTGGAGCTATTACATATGGACTTATTTGGACCCATTGATCCAGTCAGCAATGGTGGAAAGAAATACTGCCTAGCTGTTGTGGATGATTATTCAAGATATACTTGGGTGATTTTCATGAAGAAAAAGAGTGAAACCAAGGAACATCTTACTAATCTGATGGAACTGATCCAGAATGAGAAGACTATCAAAATCTTGAAGATCAGATCAGATAGAGGGACAGAGTTTACAAACTCTACTGTTGAAGAGTACTGTAATATCAAAGGAATACATCATGAGTACTCTGCTGCCAGAACCCCTCAACAGAATGGTGTTGCTGAAAGGAGAAACAGAACACTAAAAGAAGCTGTCAGAACCATGATAGCTGAAGCTAAACTGCCTCAAAGATTTTGGACAGAAGCAACAAATACAGCATGCTTCACCCAGAACAGATGTATGATCAACAAAAATCAGAACAAGACGCCATATGAAGTCTGGAACAATAGGAAACCAAACATTCATTACTTTAAGATTTTTGGTTGTAAATGTTTTGTATTGAACAATGGGAAGAATCACCTTACTGCATTTGCAGAAAAGGCTGATGAATCTGTTTTTGTAGGATACTCATCTGTTAGTAAAGCTTATAGAGTTTTCAATAAAAGAACATTACTAATAGAAGAATCTATCCATGTAGTATTTGATGAGCCAAGTCAATCTTCTGAAAAGAATCAAAGTGTTAATCAAGATCTGTCTACTGATCTACAGAAGTTAGACATTGGAAGAAATGAAGAATATGTTCCCATCATACTACCTAATCTAAACTCAGCTGATAACTCAAGTGCTGTTCAAAATCACAGTGCTGATTGTCTAACAGACGAGTTGCAAACAGCTGACAGACCAGAGACTGTTCAACAGACGGCAAATGTTCAACAGACTACTACTGTATCTCCAACAGTAGTGTTGCAAGATCAAAACAGAGGACAACATTCAGACCTGCAACCTGATCTCAGATGGCTCAGAAACCATCCACCAGAGTTGGTGATTGGTGATCCATTAGATAGAGTGAAAACAAGAAGAGCTGCTGCACAAGATGCTATGTTTGTCACATTTCTATCCCAAATAGAGCCTAAACAAATTGAAGAAGCTCTCAATGATTCCTTCTGGATAGAAGCTATGCAAGAGGAGTTGAATCAATTTGAAAGGAATGAAGTCTGGTACTTAGTTCCTAGACCAAGTCATCAAAGGGTAATTGGCACTAAGTGGGTTTTCAGAAATAAGATGAATGAAGATGGTATTGTTACCAGAAACAAAGCAAGACTAGTGGCCAATGGTTATTGTCAAGAAGAAGGAATTGACTTTGATGAAACTTTTGCACCAGTAGCAAGACTTGAAGCAATTAGACTGTTTCTAGCCTATGCTGCTCACAAGAACTTCACTGTCTATCAGATGGATGTGAAGTCTGCTTTTCTCAATGGAGAATTGCAAGAAGAAGTGTACGTTGAACAACCTCCTGGATTTGAAGTCTATCAAGAAGAGGACAAAGTATATCGTCTGAAGAAAGCCCTCTATGGACTGAAACAGGCTCCAAGAGCATGGTATGATACCCTATCTGATTTTCTTTTAATTAAAGGATTTCACAAAGGTAAGGTAGATAAAACCTTGTTCACAATTGAATGGGAGAATCATATATTGATTGTGCAAATATATGTGGACGATATTATTTTTGGTTCAACTAACCAACAGATGTGTGATAAGTTCTCCAAGCTGATGCAGAATAAGTTTGAAATGAGCATGATGGGTGAACTTAATTATTTTCTTGGTTTACAAGTCAAACAGCTACCTGATGGAATCTTTATAAATCAAGCAAAATACACAAGAGATCTATTCAAGAAGTTTGGTTTGGAAACTAGCTCTACTGCTACTATTCCTATGTCTACAAGTCTTCGTTTGGATAAAGATGAAGATGGCAAATCAGTGGACATAACCAAATATAGAGGCATTATAGGGTCACTGTTATATCTAACAGCAAGCAGACCTGACATAATGTACTCAGTTGGAGTCTGTGCAAGATTTCAATCAAACCCCAAGGAATCTCATCTCTTAGCTGCCAAGAGGATATTGAAGTATGTTAAAGGCACTCAAGAATTGGGATTGTGGTATCCTAGAGAATCTGGATTTGAGCTTATTGGTTATTCAGATTCAGACCTTGCTGGCTGCAAGATTGACAGAAAGAGCACAACAGGTGCCTGTCAGTTCTTAGGTAGTCGTCTGATCTCATGGATGAGTAAGAAACAAACCTCAGTTTCTATATCTACTGCTGAAGCTGAATATATAGCTGCTGGAGCTTGTTGTGCACAGATACTTTGGTTGAAGCATCAACTAGAAGACTACAACATCAAGATCAGTGGAATTCCAATCTACTGTGACAATACAAGTGCAATCTCACTTACTCAGAATACTACAAGTCATTCAAGGACTAAACATATAGAGATCAAGCATCACTTCATTAGAGATCATGTGGAAAAAGGCAATGTTATGATAGAGTATGTTCATACTGACAATCAGATTGCTGATATCTTCACTAAACCTCTAAGTGAAGCAAGGTTCTCAACTCTAAGAGCTGAGTTAGGACTACTTAATTTGGATGCATAAGCTGAGGGGGAACTCATCAGAAGACTAGAGTTCAACAGCTTAGTTATCCGTTATTTTATTCAAGAATTAACTTTCAACAGACTAGTTAGCTTATGGATTCTTAAAGACAGGGGGAACGTGTAAGACTAGCGGTACTTCTGTTCTAAAGATGAAATCTGTTAATGTCAGTTAGTGAAAGTTATATTATCTGAAGATCTGCTCTTAATTCTTGAAGACTGAAGATTATTTTATCTTGCTGGATTGACAAACAGCAGAGGAAGATTACTAGCTATTGGCATTCTCTAGTAATATCAGATAACAGATCACTCGTCTGTCAGATAAGTTAAACTCTACTCATCTGATATCTTATATAAGCATGGTCATAAAACGTATTCTTAAGAAACACGCTTTTATAAGTAACAGATTAGTGTCGATAGAGTTTCCCGCCCATCTGACATTAAAATAATAAAATTGAAATCCGCTTCTCCTAGCCATACGATTTAAAACTGTCAGATTAGATCAACGGTTCAGATAAATCACGGAAACCAAATCAAAAGGAAACCTATAAAATCCGATCTGAAACAGTACAGTCGTCTTACGCACTCAAATATTCTCAAACTCTCTAACTCTCAAACCCTACTGCTTCGAAAGTTCACTGTTCTTTTGCAGAATCTACTCACTAATCTCCGAAATGGACAAGGTTATTGAGGGAAGATACTTCAACTACAGCAAATTTCATTTCTCTGGCACTGATTTGATGCGTTCATTACTGGAAAAGATCAAAGAAGCATCGTTGGTTCCTGTTTTGGAGGCTCACGAAGATAGAGTCTACCTGGAGGATGTTTACCATTTCTACATGACCAGAGAATTCAATGATGATGAGACTGTTATGACTGCCGTCATTGGTGGTAAGAAGATTGCTGTATCTGCTGCTGTTTTAAGTGAAATTTATAAACTATCAAACGAGGGAGGAGATGTGACCAGTTTAGGGTCAGCAAAGGAAGAAGAATTCTGGGCTATTTGTGCTAAACCTGGAGAAGAGATGACTGGGTCTTTGATGAAGACTCAGCTGAAAGGTGAATATCAGAGGTTTGCTGATATTATTGCAAAGATAATAGATTGTGCTACAGGTTCACTGGATGGATTACCTAGGAAGAGGTACTGCACAATGATTTGCATTTATTATGGATTTAAGGTTAACTGGGCTGCTCACGTGTATGAGCTGTTAAGTGATAAAAGGCATTCTCATGCTATTTTACTGAGTAATCTGTTTGCCTCACTAAATTGCCCTATGGGTGGTGGGAAGCAAACTCATGGAAGTAAAGAGTTCAAACTTTACGAGCCAGTCAGACAAATAGTGGATAAGCCTAAAAGAAAAGCCCCTTCAAAATCCAAGAAGACCCATTCTAAGAAGAGCAAGAAGGTGGGTCAGACAAGTCAATCTGCTGAGCCAACAGCACAGTCTGTTGTTGTGGCTGAATCAGCACAACCTGAATGTGAAGTCCCTGAAAAGGTGATAGATGACTTCACAGCTGAAGTTGAGAACATGAAGACAGGATCTTCATCTGAAAAGACAGAATCTGATGAAGAAGTTCCTATTCAAAGGTTGAAGAGATTGAGGACTAGGAGTGAGGCAAGGGGACCTCCTGTTGCAAACCCTCCTGCCAAGAGAATTCCTAAGTCCAAAGCAAAGAGAAATGTAAACTTCTCTGAAAAACCTGTTGCAATTGTAAGAGAAACAACTACAGAAGCAGAAAGGCCATTAACAATTAAAGAACCTGCTGTTGAAGCTGCTAAAGCTGCTGCTACTGAAGATAAAGTTATCTCTGAAATTGGAGTACAAACAGAAGACTCATCTGCTGCACTATCTGCTGAAGTTCAAAATGTACAGCAGACTAGTTCAACACTTGAAGGAGATGCACCTTTGTTGCATCCTACTCCGGTTGCTGCAGTTCCTCTTCAAGCAGTTGAAAGTCCCAATCCAATCAGACAAAGGCCTGGGAAATTTTCAACTTATGTAACTGTTGCAGAAAAGATGAAGTTAGATGCTGCTGAAAAGCAAAGGTTAGCTGCAGAGAAAGCAGAAGATGATAGGCTGAAAAGCCTAGAATTAAAAAGGCTGGAGGAAGAAGCCAGCAAAATGACTCAAGAGCAGAGAGATGCTATTGAGGCAGCAGAGTTGGCTGCTGTTATTGAAGCAAGCATCAAGGATGCTCATGGACATCAGCATACTGGTGGGATAGCTATTGGTGAACCAAGGGATCCAAACAAACCAATCCCAGCTATGCCTGCACCCAAGATAAAAGAGAAGAGAAGAGATGAAATAAGATTATCTCTTGAAATTGTCAGGGAAGATCCTGCAATTTTTGAAGAATTTCTCAAAAAACTGGATGCTGAAAGTGAAAGGATCAATCGTCTGACACTCTTCAATTCTGAAAAGATTAAATACAACAGATGGAGAGAATTCAGATTGACAAAAAGTCCTGCTGAAATGGCCAAATGGAAAAAATTCAAGGCTACAGAAGACTGGATACTTAAATGGCTTGAGACAAATTCACTCATTCAAGCACTTGATTCAGAATTCTTTCTGGATAGATTAAGGATGAGGATATGTCATATAGTCAAAGAAGAAGCCAAGAAGATCTTTGCATCTGTTCCTGAGGATTTTGATTACTCAGAAGACCTCAAGGAAAGATCCATAAAGTTGGCTATTGCTCAAGCAATGGAGCTTTGGGCAAAGAAAGCAAGGAAGTTAAGGGGACAACCAAGCTCACTGGTCCCACTTCCAAACATCAAACATATTGTCTATGGACCTAATCTGAAACCGTATGAAGAGTTGCCTGAGGAACCAACGTCTACTTTTATTCCTCTTGCTAACTTTACTTGGATTTCTAACAGGTCTGCAGTGGACAATGAAGGATTGATGAGGACAGTTGAAACTGTCAAGAAGATTGTATCACCTGCTGAGAAAGAAGGAGCAGAGTCCTCTGATCAACCTAAGCAAATTGAGGGTACATCAGACCCATCTGATCAAGACAAAGTGCAGGATGATAAGTCTGATGCTGCTGAGGAATCAAAGAAGAAAGAAGAAATTCCAGCAGATCAGTTAAAGGAGAAAGAAGTTGCTGCTGAAAGAGATGATCAAGCTATGGAGAAGGAAAGCACTCCAAGCCTTGCTGATGAACCAGCAGATCAATCTCTTGCATTGACAAATCAACCATCAGAGCAATTCATGGAAGATACACCTGCTGCTACTTCAAATATGCCTTCAACCTCTCATGGTGTTCAGACAAATCTGTTGGACTCCATCCAACAAATGATCACCAATTCTCTGAAGGATATGAAGAAAGAATTAGCTGCAGAAGTGATTGCTGCTGTTAAACAACCAGTTCAGAAAGCTGCTGCTGTCCCAACAGATCTGATAGAAGACACTGCTTATAATGTAAAATCCATCTGTCAGGATATGGATATTCTTAGAAGAAGGACTCAGAGCACTACTGAAGGTTGGAAGCAGATTGAACAAACTGTTGAATTGGCTCTCCAAGCAGAAGATGAAGTCATGGGAAACATGATGAAAGACTTCACTGCTTCATCAAATTGGATTTTGGGATCTCAAATTCAATTGGGTGATCAAGGAGAAGACTTACTCAAAGAAGTCAAGACTGTTAAAGCCAATCAACTTAAACAACAGGCTCAGATGAATGCTATGGAAGAGAACATCAAGCTTCTCTGTGATTCACTTCTAATTACTCCAATCTTACCAAACTATCAAATCGACCCTGCTGATGATGACAAAAAGGGGGAAGAGAGGATATTTGGGCAGAAAAGAGTTGGAACTTCTGTTGAATTGGAAGCTGAAGATGATGCTGAAGGAACAGAAGTCTTAGAAGAGTCTGCTGATGAAAATGATAGGAATGAAGCAGCAAATGAAGGCACAAGCAGATCAGCAGAAGAAAAGATCACAGAAAAAGAAGAAGATGATAAGGAGACAGCTGAAGAATATGAAGAAACTGAAGCTGAAGCAAAAGCTAAATCAGATAAGGAGATAGCTGCTGCTAAGGACTCAGCTGAAGAACAGCTTGATCCTGATACTAAAAAGAAGAAGCTAGAGCTGTTGAAGCAGAAGTTGGAAGTTGGAACTTCCAAACCTGCTGATGAATCAGAAAAAGAAGACAAGGAAGCTGAAGAAGAAAAGAAAGAAGAAGACTAGTTTAGACTAGATTTCTTTACTTTAAAAACCTTGTAATCTTTTACTTTGCATCTTTTACTTCTCAAAACTTGTAAAATGTAATCAGTTCACTATCTATAAAAGTGCAAGTTTGACTCCAACAGATTATTTCTATCTCAGAAATTTTTTAGGATCAAAACTTTAGTTTAGGTACAGGTACTTAGCTGAAGTTTTGTCATCATCAAAAAGGGGGAAATTGTTGGATGAAGATGAAGATGAAGTGCAAAGAAGTCAGAAATTAAGGGAAGGTTTTGATGATTTTCAAAACATCATAATCAGCTAAGTATGGAAAGCTTAGTTCCCTTAGAAGAATTTTGAACAAGTAAAAGAAGACATCAGAAGAGTTCAAAGTTCGAAGCTCAGAAGACTAGTGATCTCTTGCTGAAACAGCGAACAGAAGGGTAGGTCATCAGCCGAGTCAAATCAGATTAGTTCAGTATTTGATCAGCAGAGTATCTATCAGCAGAGTCGCTTTGATCAGCAGAGTAGAAGAGATCAAGAGATTAGTCCAACGGTAATAAATGCACCTGGTGTAATAAATGCTGAAAGAGAAGGGTAGTAATGGCAAATGATTGAAGATATCCTCGGATCAGCAGAGTGCATTAAATGCAGCATTAAATGCGATGGACAGAAAGGTACTGTACACTGTACGATTGCTGCAGGGAGCCGTTTCAAAATGAGCTGGATAATGGATTTGAAGATGTGATTTCCTTCAACGGTCATAAATTCAAATTCAAGTATAAATAGAGCAAAGTTCGAAGAGAGAGACACACAACAACATATCTGAGATTTCGCAATTGAAGCAGAATTTCTTTAAGTCTCAAGAAGCTCGAACAGCTCACTCGTCTGGTGAAGTCATCTGTTGGCTGATCCAAGTTGAAGTCAAAAGAAAAACATTATCTGAGTGATATTGTAAAAGAGTAGTGTTGTGCGAAGATTTGATCCGTCTTTGTGAGTGATCAAAATCTAGAGGATAGGTTTTCTTTGTGAACTCCTATTGCGAGCTTATAGCCTTCTCATTTGTTGGTTAGGTATAAGTGGAGATTTGTATTGTAATCTTTGTGATTATAGTATAACCCAGAATCTGTGTGATCTGGAAGAGTGGACTAAAGGATTTTTATCCATATAACCACTATAAAAATTCTTTGTGTTATCTTGCATTTAAAGCTTTCTTGCATATTTAAAGATTGCATATTTAAACACTTTGAACTATTTGAAAAGATTTTAAAACAAAAGGAGTCTGTAAAAACTGGGGATAAAATCTTTCAAGAACTAAGTCTACTTGTGAAAAACACTTTGAAACAATCCGCTGCAAGTAAACTCTTTGAAAAACTGTTTTGCTGAAAAACAGCTAAGTTACTGTAAGAAGAGTGGTCAGTCGTCTGTTCAAGATTTGTTCACGATCAGACTAGTCTGCTTACTGTTCTTCATCAGCTTAGTCTGCTGACAGAAGACTGAAAAGTTTTTAAGTTCAAAAATTTTCAGAGGTCTATTCACCCCCCCCTCTAGACCTCATCTGACCACTTGGGACCAACACTTACCTATGTAACATATATATAAAAGGGTAATAAAGGTAAATTGCAAGCCGGTCCCCGAATGGTCACGACGATTGAGCTTCCTCAAAGAGAATTCAGAGCTATCTTCCAGATATTTACACCTTAGACCCCTATAACTACTGTATTTGTAAGTATTACGGTGTACGATGCGAGAAGACATCACGACCGAAGATTCAACCCAAAGATCGGGCAAGAAACCTTTTAATGTCATAATTTATATCAGGGCAAGTTCATTATATGGTTTCCGAGATGTGCACCCTTTTTCCCTTACTCGGTTTTTATCCCAATGGGTTTTTCCGAATGAGGTTTTTAACGAGGCATATCCGGAGAAAAGTCAGAATAATTTGCTCATCACGACGTTCGAAATAAACTTCTTCGAGCTTAAGCTTCACTTTGCGCTTGAAAAGTGGGGGAGTATTGATGAGGGGTATTTTGGGACTCTACATTGGGAAGTCCAGGCGAGATCGAAGAGTGTAGAATCAGACCCCACGAATGTAAAACCAAACCAAAATCGCGGCCTTTACAATCCGATCACCCAGGGAATGCTCGTGGTCGGAGTTTACTGTTGGGCCGATCACAGGCCCAAGCCCTTGGGCCAAAGAAATGTAACCCTACGGATGGAGTAGCTAGCTTACCATTTTTCACTATAAATACCACCTGCATTTATGACGCCAGACACGCTTTTCCAGGTGCTCCTCACTCGAAGCTATAGCTCAAATAGATTAGTCCGACCGCATTTATATGTATTTCGCCCTCTAGCTTGTACGGCATCCAATAACGCTCGGATAGGACCCCAAATATTTGTAACTTGTACTTCGACGTTCGGAATATATACATACACATTGATCTTTCACTTGTTTCCTAGTGTTTATAACATTATTTTATTAATATCGATCATACCACGAATTTGCGTAAGATCATTTATGGTGCCAAAAATGAATCTTTGTCTGATAATAATACCCCCTTGTAATATTACCTAATACACAATATACCCCCACGGACTACGATGATGTAAAACACCAAAAGGGTGACAATTTGCTTCTTTTAAAAAAATATAAAGGGGTATTTTACCATTTTAATTACCATAAGGAATAAAACTCAGGGGGATAACTTGTTATTTACTTTTTATAGATATGACGATTTAAAATTTAAATCAATATAAACATTAATAGCTTGAATATTTATATCATGTATTCTTCTTTCACAACGCCACATATATAGATATAGATATAACCTACAAAAATGATGAAAAAGGTATTTAATGTTGCGCGCACAGTTTTTGATTTAGTGATACACGCAGAGACAATAGTTTTTCTGTGCTGCTGTGTTATCCTCCTCCTCCTTCTAAGTATGTATACTAGTATCTCTTCGCGACTGAAGATTAGAAAATATTACGAAATAGCAGATCCAGAAAAATCAACTTTGATCTTCGAGGAGACTTATAATTAGTTTCTCAGCTCATCGTCAAATTAATTATGTGCTAATCTTAAAAGTTTTTTTTTGGGATCTTAATGGGAAATTCTTATTCGAATCGGATTTGATCGAACCCAAAGTAACTACATGACAAGTGTAATACATTTATTTTGATATTTGATGAAGATGAAAGAGATAGTGAATTGTATTATCTCCATATTATAGTACAAAGGTATATATATACATAAAATCAGCTATATGCAATTATGTGCTAATAATATAAATTATAATCACAAGAATATTGTAAAGGATTATATGATCAAACATAATCAAATCAATATCCCTAATCTAAAGCCATGTGTCTAATCATATCTCTAACACCCTCCCTCAATCGGAACTGGAGGATCGAAGGTGAAGATTGTGAACAAGTTCCTTGAATCTCGTTGAAGATAGAGACTTGGTAAAAACATCAGCGAGTTGTTGAGAAGTGTGAATATGTTGTACACGAAGATTTCCTTTTGCCACTTTTTCACGAACAAAATGATAATCAATAGCAACATGTTTGGTTCGTGAATGAAAAACTTGATTATGAGCAAGATAAAGAGCACCAATATTGTCACAATGAGCCACAATAGGAGTGGAAATAAAGATTGTCAAGTCACGCAAAAGATATTGTATCCATGTAACTTCGGCAGCGGCAGAGGCAAGAGCCCGGTATTCAGCTTCTGTGCTTGATCTTGCCACAGTGGGTTGCTTTTTAGCTGACCAAGAAATTAGATTGTCCCCAATAAATATGCAAAAGCCAGTAGTCTATTTAGTAGCATCTTGTAAAAGGGTTCGATACTTCGATATAGTAAAAAGTACAACAAAACCAGTCGACAATGCACGCAAATTAAATGGAAATTAGAAAAATAGATAGGGTTTTGGGAAAATCCCGACGTATTTATATAAAATAGAATGTTGAATGATCGCATACAAAGAAAATACATCAAACATTGCCTATTATCTTCCTAGATTATAGAAATAATAATGAAAACAAGAATTGTATGAGTTCTAGGTTGGCATCAGAACGTCATGCAAACACACTGATTCTGATGTGAAAACTCAAGATAATATGGTTGTGAAGCCTACACGTAGAGATTGTGATACGAACATGAACAGTAATACAAAATAGTTAACAGAACCTTGACTCAGATGCCTACTAAACAAGGGATCACCCAACCTAGAATATGGCTACCAAAAGGGTTCCATATCAGCAGATGACTAATAATATGGACATCCATCGAGCATATGGTTACTATAATCATTCACTCCTAAGTTCATTTCAGGGTTTTTAACATAGTGAAAAAATATTTTAGGTATAAACAATGCTAAATAGGTTAATATCAATATTATAAAAAAAATCAAGAATTTGACTTAATTGACATTTTAAATTATAGGAATAAACCAAGCAATAATTTCATCAGTTTTGTTAGGAATCTTAATTGACCCATAAATACAGGCATTTTCTTAATCGTGTTATTGACATTAAATGAAACAATACTAGAGTAACAGAAGTAGTAAACATATATTTGTGATCATAAATACATTATAATAGAAAGAGGTGATTGGTATAGTGGTAGGAACTAGTCACTACAAAATAACGAACCTATGTTCGAATCCTTATTGAGAGAGTTTCCTACATAATATGTTCGACATGCTTAAAATAGAATTAAACCCTTGGGAGAAAAAAAAAATTATCATAAACGAACCAAATTAATTGCAGCAAAGCTATGTTAATTGACAAATATATAGGGTTTTGTCAAATCAGCCCTTCATGTGTTTATTGGACAATTTACTCCTATGTAATATGGAAAATAGGTGCATTACCCTTGTAATATATAATAATAAACGTTTTCACTTTTTCATGATGGAAGTACTGCATGCACGCTATATAATCCAATCGAGACTTTTTTTAATACGGAAAATTGAAGAATTTAACTTCACTTAAACTACGTATTCACTTCACTATACCCCGTAATATGCGTATATGAACACTTTACTCCATATAATATGAGTTAATAAATACTTTACCTCATGTGATATGATAATAATGGCAAAAATTCAATTTTGTCACCATAGAACTAGGCGTTTTTCAATTTTGGTACAATGGTGTCAATTTTGGTTCCAATTCTGAATGTCATTTTCAATTTTGGCACTTCAGTCAGTTTACCGTTAGATCAACTGACGGAAGTACCAAAATTGAAAAACTCCTAGTTCTATTGTGTCAAAAATTATTTTTTGCCAATTCTCCTCGCCAATTATTTCCAATTCACAATTTATGTCACTCCCATTTTAATAATAATAAGAATAAGAATAATAATAACAAAATAGTAAAAAAAATATATTATAAAAAATATTTGGGTAGACAATAATAATAATATTATATTTGCTTCACATGTTATCATCAAAACCACTACTTATTACATTGACTCAACTACATCCAACAATTCTCCTTTTTTTTATGATGACAATACATTTAACTAAAAAAGTTTTCTAAGTCTTCAGTTTGATCTTCACTGAAAGATGAAAATCACTTGGCTGAATAAAAATATACAATTGTCTTCTGATTTAAACTTCCGCTTTTCGATTGTATACTTATTTCAATTTTAAGTTGTCTTCTTCTCATTTTCTTCTTTCTCTTCTTCTCCTTATTATTCATCTAACGGGGACGTTGCTTAGATGCATTGCTTTTTCTCATTTTGAAGAGTTAGAAGCGATTATTTGTTGATTCCCTTTAAATCGTTCGAAATTTTATAAACACCTTTGAAACCATATTTGAAAGTCGGGTTGAAATAATAAATGAACAAATCAATAAACCGCATTGATGTGCTATATAAAAAAAATTTGAATAAAATAATATAGAAACTAATTTTATATACTCAAAGTTAAAATAAAATAATTTAAATAAGTATGCAAACTATTATATGAGAATGTATAATATATTTTGATTCTCAAATTTACATTTAGCCAAAGGAGTTGATCTTAGATTTCATTTTTTGCAATATCTCAAGAGATATTCCTTAATTTAAAATTAGAAGTATTATGAAACTTATGAATAAATATATTTTCAATAAATTCAACCTTTATGAATGATAATTGTCAACTGACGTAAGTGCCAAAACTGAGAAGGTCAATCAAAATTGGTGCCAAAATTGACACAATGGTACCAAAATTAAAAAACGCTTAGTTTTATGGTGCCAAAAATGAATCTTTGTCTGATAATAATACCTCCTTGTAATATTACCTAATACACAATATACCCCCACGGACTACGATGATGTAAAAAACCAAAAGGGTGACAATTTGCTTCTTTTACAAAAATATGAAGGGGTATTTTACCCTTTTAATTACCATAAGGAATAAAACTCAGGGGGATAACTTGCTATTTACTTTTTATAGATATGACGATTTAAAATTTAAATCAATATAAACATTAATAGCTTGAATATTTATATCCTGTATTATTCTTTCAGAACGCCATATATATAGATATAGATATAACGTACAAAAATGATGAAAAAGGTATTCAATGTTGCTCGCACAATTTTTGATTTAGTGATACACGCAGAGACAATAGTTTTTCTGTGCTGCTGCGTTATCCTCCTCCTCCTTCTAAGTATGTATACTAGTATCTCTTCGCGACTGAAGATTAGAAAATATTACGAAATAGCAGATCCAGAAAAATCAACTTTGATCTTCAAGGAGACTTATAATTAGTTTCTCAGCTCATCGTCAAATTAATTATGTGCTAATCTTACAAGTTTTATTTTTGGGATCTTAATGGAAAATTCTTATTCGAATCGGATTTGATCGAACCCAAAGTAACTACATGGCAAGTGTAATACATTTGTTTTGATATTTGATGAAGATGAAAGAGATAGTGAATTGTATTATCTCCATATTACAGTACAAAGGTATATATATATACAATCAGCTACATGCAATTATGTGCTAATAATATAAATTATAATCACAAGAATATTGTAAAGGATTATATGATCAAACATAATCAAATCAATATCCCTAATCTAAAGCCATGTGTCTAATCATATCTCTAACACCCTCCCTCAATCGGAACTGGAGGATCGAAGGTGAAGATTGTGAACAAGTTCCTTGAATCTCGTCGAAGATAGAGACTTGGTAAAAACATCAGTGAGTTGTTGAGAAGTGTGAATATGTTGTACACGAAGATTTCCTTTTGCCACTTTTTCACGAACAAAATGATAATCAATAGCAACATGTTTGGTTCGTGAATGAAAATTTTGATTATGAGCAAGATAAAGAGCACCAATATTGTCACAATGAGCCACAATAGGAGTGGAAATAAAGATTGTCAAGTCACGCAAAAGATATTGTATCCATGTAACTTCGGCAGCGGCAGAGGCAAGAGCCCGGTATTCAGCTTCTGTGCTTGATCTTGCCACAGTGGGTTGCTTTTTAGCTGACCAAGAAATTAGATTGTCCCAAATAAATATGCAAAAGCCAGTAGTCTATTTAGTAGCATACTGTAAAAGGGTTCGATACTTCGATATAGTAAAGAGTAAAACAAAACCAGTCAACAACGCACGCAAATGGAAATTAGAAAAATAGATAGGGTTTTGGGAAAATCCCGACGTATTTATATAAAATAGAATGTTGAATGTTTACATACAAAGAAAATACATCAAACATTGCCTATTATCTTCCTAGATTATAGAAATAATAATGAAAACAGAATTGTATGAGTTCTAGGTTGGCATCAGAACGCCATGCAAACACACTGATTCTGATGTGAAAACTCAAGATAATATGGTTGTGAAGCCTACACGTAGAGATTGTGATACAAACATGAACAGTAATACAAAATAGTTAACAGAACCTTGACTCAGATGCCTACTAAACAAAGGATCACCCAACCTAGAATATGGCTACCAAAAGGGTTCCATATCAGCAGATGACTACTAATATGGACATCCATCGAGCATATGGTTACTATAATCATTCACTCCTGAGTTCATTTCAGGGTTTTTAACATAGTGAAAAAATATTTTAGGTATAAACAATGCTAAATAGGTTAATATCAATATTATAAAAAAAATCAAGAATTTGACTTAATTGACATTTTAAATTATAGGAATAAACCAAGCAATAATTTCGTCAGTTTTGTTAGGAATCTTAATTGACCCATAAATACAGGCATTTTCTTAAACGTGTTATTGACATTAAATGAAACAATACTAGAGTAACAGAAGTAGTAAACAAATATTTGTGATCATAAATACATTATAATAGAAAGAGGTGATTGGTATAGTGGTAGGAACTAGTCACTACAAAATAACGAACTTATGTTCGAATTCTTATTTAGAGAATTTCCTACATAATATGTTCGACATGCTTAAAATAGAATTAAACCCTTGGGAGAAAAAAAAAAGTTATCATAAACCAACCAAATTAATTGCAGCAAAGCTATGTTAATTGACAAATATATAGGGTTTTGTCAAATCAGCCCTTCATGTGTTTATTGGACAATTTACTCCTATGTAATATGGAAAATAGGTGCATTACCCTTGTAATATATAATAATAAACGTTTTCACTTTTTCATGATGGAAGTACTGCATGCACGCTATATAATCCAATCGAGACTTTTTTTAATACGGAAAATTGAAGAATTTAACTTCACGTAAACAACGTATTCACTTCACTATACCCCGTAATATGCGTATATGAACACTTTACTCCATATAATATGAGTTAATAAATACTTTACCTCATGTGATATGATAATAATGGCAAAAATTCAATTTTGTCACCATAGAACTAGGCGTTTTTCAATTTTGGTACAATGGTGTCAATTTTGGTTCCACTTCTGAATGTCGTTTTCAATTTTGGTACTTCAGTCAGTTTACCGTTATTTCAACTGACGGAAGTACCAAAATTGAAAAGGTCAGTAAGAGTTGGTGCCAAAATTGACACAATGATACCAAAATTGAAAAACTCCTTGTTCTATTGTGTCAAAAATGATTTTTTGCCAATTCTCCTCACCAATTATTTCCAATTCACAATTTATGTCACTCCCATTTTAATAATAATAATAACAATAAGAATAATAATAATAATAACAAAATAGTAAAAAAATATATATTATAAAAAATATTTGGGTACACAATAATAATAATATTTTTTTTGCTACACGTGTTATCATCAAAACCACTCCTTATTAAATTGACTCAACTACATCCAACAATTCTCCTTTTTTTTTTATGATGACAATACATTCAACTAAAAACGTTTTCTAAGTCTTCAGTTTGATCTTCACTGAAAGATAAAAATCACTTGGCTGAATACAAATATACAATTGTCTTCTAATTTAAACTTCCGCTTTTCAGTTGTATCCTTATTTCAATTGTAAGTTGTCTTCTTCTCATTTTCTTCTTTCTCTTCTTCTCCTTATTTTTCCAATAACGGGGACGTTGCTTAGATGCATTACTTCTTCTCATTTTGAAGAGTTAGAAGCGATTCTTTGTTGATTCCCTTTAAATCGTTCGAAATTATATAAACACCTTTTAAAACTTATTTGAAAGTCGGGTTGAAATAATAAATGAACAAATCAATAAACTGCATTGATGTGCTATATAAAAAGAATATGAATAAAATAATATAGAAACTAATTTTATATACTCATAGTTAAAATAAAATACTTTAAATAAGTATGCAAACTATTATATGAGAATGTATAATATATTTATATTCTCAAATTTACATTTAGCCAAAGGAGTTGATCTTAGTTTTCATTTTTTGCTGTATCTCAAGAGATACTCCTTAATTTAAAATTAGAAGTATTATGAAACTTATGAATAAATATAATTGTTTAATAAATTCAAACTTTATGAATGATAATTGTCAACTGACGGAAGTGCCAAAAACTGAGAAGGCCAGTCAAAATTGGTGCCAAAATTGACATAATGGTACCAAAATTAAAAAACGCCTAGTTTTATGGTGCCAAAAATGAATCTTTGTCTGATAATAATACCCTCTTGTAATATTAATTAATGCACAATATACCCCCACGGACTACGAGGATGTAAAAAACCAAAAGGGTGACAATTTGCTTCTTTTACAAAAATATGAAGGGGTATTTTACCCTTTTAATTACCATAAAGAATAACTC
The DNA here is from genome assembly GCA_003313485.2 of Penstemon barbatus. NCBI lineage: Eukaryota > Viridiplantae > Streptophyta > Magnoliopsida > Lamiales > Plantaginaceae > Penstemon > Penstemon barbatus. Next base: position 35,537,061 of record CM064882.1, read on the forward strand.
AGGGGGATAACTTGCTATTTACTTTTTATAGATATGACAATTTAAAATTTAAATCAATTTTTGTTAGATATGACAATTTAAATTTTATCGTGTATTCTTCTTTCACAACGCCTTATTTATTTATGCTTATAAGAGTCGATGACAGTTTGAACAGTAGCCAATATTTTTGTTTCCTTATTCTTTTTGTTGTTTTGATGATGAAACGGCGTAGTTTCATCTAATTTCTCTCTCTTTTGTACTTGTCCGGAATTTCTTTTCCCTTTAATTTTGGTTGAAAATTCGGTGGTCCGGCTCTTGTTGTGGGTCCCATTAAATTTTTCCTTTTTTCCCCACTCCAGCATAAATGAAACCACGTCGTTTCGATATTCTTTTCCTTTTATTTTTTGCGGCTCCTTTACTTTCTTTCCCCAATTCACTTTCTCCTCCCCTCTCTACTTCCTTCGGTCAAAAATGTCTCTCATTAATCTCAAACCTGAATTCACAAAAAAAATATTGTCTCTTTCATATACTTTATCTTCCCTTCTTCATGAGGAATCCCACAAAGCTCTTTGTCTACCATTCTATCCGAAAAAAAATGTCTCTCACCTTAATCTCAAACCTGTACTAACAAAAAAAATTGCGTAATTATTGTTTCCGTCAATTATTATAGTGTAGGCCTGGGTTTCTCAGTTATTTGTGTTGATTTTATTTGTTTTCTAATATATAGATTTTTCCATTACCATTCTCGATTAATTAAATTTTTGTGCGGGATGTTTGACAGCAGCTGCTTAAATTTGAGTTTATGTTTGACAGCAAATGCTTACCATGTAAAATATCTTGTTTTTCCACCGCCTACTATTAATATCTGATTTTGTTTTTCCTTTACTTTTAATGGCTAATGCTGTGGCCCGTATTTGGTTGTGGGGCCACTTGATTTTCCATTTTCTGTTTTAACTCCCAAACTTTGTTGGGGGAGGGGGATTAAGTGGGAACAGGGATGGGTGGGGGTAGGATAATTATTTTTGTTAATTATAGTTTACTTTATTTTTTTAATAAATATTAAATATATTAATATTATTATATAAATTTTAGATTTAAAAAAATATGTTTTATTTTGTCAGATTTATATTAAAGTTTGTCTGTTAATTTTATTTATATAACTCAATTAGTTAGATAAATATGTAAATATCATAAATAGAATCTCAAAATTGGTTTGCACGTGTTTTATTCGAGCCAATTTTGAAATTGAGCAACAATGTGGACTAAATTTGAAGATGTGGGGTTATTTTAACAACATAAAATGTTATGGGGTAGAATTGTCAGTCAATATAAGTAATGGTATCAATTCTTCAATAACATTTAACTGTCACGTCATCAATTAATGTCCATTTTTAACTGTGGTACCAAAAGTGATTCAATTTCTTAAAATTGTGGTACCAAATGTGTCGGCTTCAATTTTTACGGCACGACAATTAAGAATCGATATATATTTTCATACTATAATTGCAATTCTTTTCCTGAGTAATAGTACAATAATACTATCAGTCAAGACATGTATGGTTCTTAATATTTAATTTGGGGTTTTATGATTATTTTTGCGCAGGGTTGAAATATTGGAATTCTACATATCTCAACAATTTTATAACTTTTTATGTTAAGAAGTTATTTGAAGTTTTTCATGCAACTTATGTTGTATGTTTATTGTAGGAGACAATAGTTTTACCACCTTTGGTTGGTAAATTAAACTTCATGTAATTTCATATATGTCTATTGGTACTGATAATATTAGGATGATGTGGATGGTACTATGGTAGTAGGACTTAGATTGCGTTTATGTTATACAAACAATGTTTAGTATGTAGGAATAAACTAATCTCGCACTTAATCTTAATTGCATTTTAGATTTTTAAAATTTACAATGTAAATATAAAATAAATCATAACAATAATCAACTTTATTGATTTATTTTTTATCTAACAGGACAAGTTTAAAAACATCTGATATATCATTTTTTTTAGTTTTCAAGCAGATGGCATCAAATTTTCTGATTTTTTTTATTATATATAACAATAAGCTTATGTTTCATGTTCCAGATTGACAAATTTATAGTGGAGGTTCATGCAAAGGTCACAAATAATGAACAAAAGTTCTATTATATGATATGTGAAAAATGTTATTCTGCCACAGATGTTGCGTATGATTACTATTACATATGTGTTATGTATGGAGAAAATACTCAGGCAAAGCCCAGGTTTGTAACTTTTACAATTAAATACTTAAGTTAACAAATGATCATTTCTCTTCGATATTGCTTATGACTATTTTTGGTTTTATAAATTCATAGAGAAAGAATCCATCTTAATATTATGATGCCACTAGATCACTTGATGTCACTTAGGAGCCGTGTGAGATGAAAGTCTCATGCACGGTTTTGAATGAGAGAAAGAAGTGAGGAATCCTCTTTTCGACTCTGACTCTCCCACTCGAGTCGTTGCTTTTCTTTCTGTTACTTCAAAAGTAGCGGATCTCCAGCTATATACAATTATACATCATGCAGAGAGATTCTACGATGTGTGCAGCTTTCAAATGAGGTAATATTTAATTCTGGGTTATTCAATGTCATGTATATAATTTAGAAACAATGTATTTCCAATACAAAGTACATGCATTAAACACACATATAATTTATATGTATATGTGCACACTTGATGCAAGGGGAACAAGTTACAGCTAACTGGATAAATCAAAAGTTACATGCAAGACTTACTTTATGAATATCAGAAGAAAAGAAAATCAAGTGGGTGGTACTTTGCAACATCAATATACAATTCTCAATGTTCAACTTAAAGAAACAGACACCAACTCAAGTACTTCTACCTCTCAGATAACAAGTGAAGCGGGCACAAGCTAAGATAGTTCACACTCAAAACATTCAGTTGTCAAAGATGTAACGGCCCGACTCCGCGGGTCCGTCGGATAACGGTCGAAAAACTATTATTATTTTGAAAAGGTATAAAAATTCTGAAACTTTATTTATTTATATTTTACGGAAAACGATAAATTAAAAGTATAAATGCGGAAGCGGTTTAAAACGATATAAGAACAATTTTGATTACTAAGTTTAAAGCGAAAGTAATTAAAACAAATTTTAGCGGATGACATGACATAGTGAAACAACTTGTGGGACTCAAAAGAAAATAAAGAACATTAAGATTAATATTTGATAAAATTTAAAAATTATTTTCGATAGATATTCCCATTTTACAAAATTAGCTAAAATACCAAGATATTTAACAAGATATAATAGAAATGAACTTAAACATTATAGGAGATTTAAACCATGAGTTCAAACGAAAATCTTAAAATCAAATAAGAATTTAAACAAAAGTTTAATTACTCTCTGGAACTAGGGTGGGACCGCAACCGTGATGACCTAACCGCATCATGAACTATCATTTACCCAAACACCTGTAGCTGAAAAGATTGAAACATGGAATGCATAAGTTGATCGTCCAACTTAGTGAGGCTATAGTGCACATGTGCGTGGATGCAACATAATATACATGAGCATATACATCAGTACAGAAATGAACATATGCTATAACGATTTAAGCACGTTAAACAAGTAACCAATATTTGTTGATGCCGTCCTCCTCTTACCCTCCAATCCACAGTCAGGAAAACCACCACCGAACACTCCAAGTAAGGAGCTACCTTACTATCTGTGCGCATAGACGTCTAATGCCAAGAGTTTGACTTCACTCCCCAAGTGTAACCTCCACACTTGGTTTGTGAAGCCGGGTCTGCGGTGGATCAAGGTAACCTTCCGGCCCTAACCTTCCGGGTTACCTTGATTCCGCACACCAAAATAGGGCCCACACAATAATAGCAAGCAGTACAGTACAGTAACAATACAGTACAATAACAATCCAATAACATGAAATCAGCAACCAACTCAATAACAATCATTAAAATGGTTCAATATATGATATCCAGGACTCGTAAGCACATAGGCATTATCATATAATTCAAGATGTATATTTTGTCCTAAAAGTTGAGTTTTTCATTGTATCATACATTGCATGCTCGTTTATTCAAGGACTAAGTTGCAGTTATGACTCGACCTACTAGCACATTCGGACTTACACACAAGTAACACACAGCACTCACCTGTGTAGCTTACGATTCTCGAGAAATTGCGGAAAAGTAGCGTCTTCGGCTCCTGTACACGTTTATGTAACGATCTTAGAATCTAATCACACCACAAGGATTCTAGAGTGACTAAAGCAATGTTTTAGTCGAGCAAACAATTGAATCGTGGTTGTTCAATATCGAAGCCACGATAAAAAACTGGACATTTACGTCCGATCTAAAGGTTCTATGGTTCGTTCATGAACCGAGGTAAACATAGCCACGAAAGAGATAAACTAGAACAAAACCGTTCTAATTGAGCTTTAACAATAAGGTTTAATAACCTTTTTACAAACTAACAATGAGAAAAAAAAGTTCTTTAATTATAAGTTTCTTCGAAAATTTTTACAAATTTTCAATCTTAAAACTAAAATGAATAAACCACTACTTCAAATCAATTAATCAAGAATTTATAAAAGAACCATGCAAAAACAGCGACAAAACAGCGCATTTCACCCCTTATTTTCAGATTTGCAAAACTAACCCCAAAAGTTTCAAAAACTCCCTTTTTGCAAACAAACTTGGAGCAACTTTAAAACAAATAATTTTTAAGTAAACTCATATCAAATATTGAACAAAAATAGAGATTCTCAGTCCATTATACTCCCAAAATTTTTGCATCCCTAAACCTTCAACTTTTAAAATCTTTCAAAATTACCCCCTAAAGCTTCAAAAATTATGAACAATAACTTTCTTACAAAAATAAATCAAGTTCCAAATATCTAATAAACATTTATTTAAACCAAGCAAAACTACACCAACCTTATAGCAAAAATCGAGTTAATCGAGATACATGCATAACATAGTATGAACTCAATTTCATGCTCAAATTAAATTTTAAAGCAAAAAATTAACCAAATAAACACACAATAACATTTAAGCTCAAAGAACTACCTAACGAACTCAAATCGAGAAATGAAGACCGAAAATGGAATACCCATTCCGAGACGAAGTCGCTGACCGGAGCAGGCACCGTTGACCGGCGTTGACCGACTGTTGACCACCGTTGACCGGCCGTTGACCGACACCGGAAAATGAGCCGAACCCACCATTCCACTCTCCTCTAAGCCTAGAACACCGTGGTGAAGCTCGATTGTTGAAGAAATGACCGGAAAAGGGACATGCAAGAAGACCCACTTAAAACCGCACCTTCAACCTCGAATTTCCGCTGTAAAACAGCTTCTATTCCTTCAATTACCACCACCATTGTGTTCCTCTCGTCGAGTAGATGAATTTGGACTACTTATTTGCTCGATTTGGTTAAGAAATGAGAAAGTTATGAACAAATTAAAGAAAGGGGTTTTGTGTGTGTTTTAGTGTGTGTAATTGTAGAAGAAGAAGAGAAATGAGGGAAATGTTAGACTTCTCTTCATAATTAATGGGTGTTTTGCAATTTACACCCTCAAACTTTGAGTTTTTTTTCCTTTTTAGTCCTCAAAGTCTTGGGGCAATACATCAATTCCTCTTTTTATTTTATTCTTGCATTTAAATCCTCAAAATAACATAAGAGTGAGTATTTATAATTCTTAATTTGCACAACATGAATAATAATTCAAATGAATATCAATTTAAATCACTTCAAATTTAAAAATATGCTCACTAGTTGAATTTTTCAACAACATAGATATAAATTTTAGTTTCAATTATTAAATCCACATTATTAAAATTATCAATTTCAAGTAAATAAAGTTATAGGAAAGAAAATTCATGAATGAATTTTCGGGGTTTTACAAAAGAACTTTTCCTAGAAAGTACGTAAACCTTTCTAAACAATTTTTCCATATTTGTATATTATTCCACTGATTGTATTAATTTAATATGTAATTATCTGGTACAATTATACAGCTAAGAAAACTGATTCTAAAGACGAAGATGCTCCAAGTCTGTTTCAGGATAATATCAGAAAGCTACCCTAATGCATTCTTGATGTAGATATGAAAGCCTACAAAATCATCATCTGCAATATTTCGTCTGTTTAATATATATATATAGTTGCTTAAAGAATTGAATCCTACTATCTTTTAACTTAACAAATCATCTTGAATGTATGTAGGGTTTTTTGCACTTTGCACCCCCGAAACATGGGAAATAGGCACTTTGCACCCTCGAAAATTAAATTTGGCACTTTGCACCCTCGAAATATGGAAAATATAGCATTTTGCACCCTCTTTCATTTTTAGCCAAAATTTCAAGGGCAAAATAGGTAATTCAATTGTAAATTGTTGGCACTTTGCACCCCAAAACATGTGAAATTAGCACTTTGCACCCCCGAAATAAAATTAGCACTTAACACCCTCGAATTAAGAATAAATCAACAACTTGCACCCCCAAAACATAATAAATGGACATTTTGCACCCCGAAATACAAATTTAACACTTAACACTCTCAAATTTAAAAAAAAAAACTCAAATCCCTCGTTTTTTCCTGCAATGTTGACCATCGAGGGTGAAAAACATCTAAGGCAAAATAGGTAAGTCATTTTTTTTCGTAAATTTTGCAAAATATAATTATAAATACTAGAATACTCATTTCTCACTCCCTCTTTCTTTTCACCAATATACATATCCATAGATTTGAGTTTTTTATTTTAAATTTGAGGGTGTTAAGTGTTAAATTTGTGTTTCGGTGCGCAAAATATCCATTTATTATGTTTTGGTGTGCAAGTTGTTGATTTATTCTTAATTCGAGGGTGTTAAGTGCTAATTTTATTTTGGGGGTGCAAAGTGCTAATTTTTCATGTTTTGGGGGTGCAAAGTGCAAAAAATTTACAATTGAATTACCTATTTTGCCCTTGAAATTTTGGCTAAAAATGAAAGAGGGTGCAAAGTGCTACATTTTCCATATTTCGAGGGTGCAAAGTGCCAAATTTAATTTTCGAGGGTGCAAAGTGCATATTTCCTATGTTTCGGGGGTGCAAAGTGCAAAAAACCCATGTATGTACATTATTTTGTGGGCATGGCTTTTATAATCTTTAATCTGGTAAGTATTTGAGATGTATTTGTGTGTTTCATAAGCAAAATGCATTGAAATGATGGGCACAAGGCACCGCGCATTGCGCGGAAGAAACCCCCTAGTATATAGATATAGATATAACGTACATAAATGATTAAAGTGGTATTCACCGCTGCGTGGACAGTTTTTGGTTTATAGATGCACACACGGACAATAGTTTTTTTGTGATGCTGCGTTATCCTCCTCCTCCTTCTAAGTATGTAATATGTATACTAGTATCTCTTTGCGAAGATTAGAAAATATTATGAAATAGCAGATCCAGAAAAATTAACATCTTCGAGGAGACTTATAATTAGTTTCTCAGCTAATCGTCAAATTAATTATGTGCTAATCTTACAAGGTTTTTTTTAAGATCCTAATGGGAAATTTTTATTCCAATTGGATTTGATCGAACCCAAAGTAACTACATGGCAAGTGTAACACATTTGTTTTGATATTTGATGAAGATGAAAGAAATAGTGAATTGTATTTTCTCCATATTACAGTACAAAGGTATATACAATCAGCTATATACAGTTATGTGCTAATAATATCAAATATAATCACAAGAATATTGTAAAGGATTATATGATCAAACATGATCAAATCAATATCCCTAATCTAAAGCCATGTGTCTAATCATATCTCTAACACCCTCTCTCAATCTGAACTGGAGGATCGAAGGTGAAGATTGTGAACAAGTTCCTTGAATCTCGTTGAAGATAGAGACTTGGTAAAAACATCAGCGAGTTGTTGAGAAGTATGAATATGTTGTACACGAAGATTTCCTTGTGCCACTTTTTCACGAACAAAATGATAATCAATAGCAACATGTTTGGTTCGTGAATGAAAAACTGGATTATGAGCAAGATAAAGAGCACCAATATTATCACAATGAGCCACAACAGGAGTGGAAATAAAGATTGTCAAGTCACGCAAAAGATATTGTATCCATGTAACTTCGGCAGCGGCAGAGGTAAGAGCCCGGTATTCAGCTTCTGTGCTTGATCTTGCTACAGTGGGTTGCTTTTTAGCTGACCAAGAAATTAGATTGTCCCCAATAAATATGCAAAAGCCAGTAGTAGATCGCCGACTTTGTTCACAACCAGCCCAATCCGAGTCCGAATACATTGAAAGATTCAACACAAAAATTTTATGAAGTTGTAAGCCATGAGTTGAACAGTTGGCCAAATACCTCAAAATACGCTTGACAGACTGAAAGTGGTTTTCGTGAGGTTGATGAAGATGTTGAGATGCTAAGTTCACAGCATATTGAATATCAGGCCTAGTGAAAGAAAGATATTGGAGACTTCCAACCATTTGTCTGTATATTGATGGATCAGAAAGGAGAGGAGAATCAGTAGCATACCAATTTTGCTTACTGTGAAGCGGTGTAAGTACCGGTTTGGCGTTTTGCATATTGTACTTCCGAATAAGTCTTTGATATATTTTCTTTGGCATAAATGAATGCCCAAAGAATTTGGTAAAATTTCAATGCCCAATAAGAAACGAAGAGGCCCCAAGTCCTTCATAGAAAATTCGACTTGCATGTGTCTGATTAGCTCATCAATCAAAGAATTAGAAGAACCGAAAACAGCTATGTCATCAACATAAATCAAGATAATAACAATATCAGAATTTCGTCGCAAATGAACAAAATGTGATCAGAAGTACTTTGTTTGAAGCCAATATCAAGTAAAAATACAGTTAACCGTTGAAACCATGCTCGGGGTGATTGTTTCAAGCCATACAAGGCACGATCCAGCCTGCACACGTAATTTGGATATTCTGGATGCACAAAACCTTGAGGTTGTTTCATGTATACAACTTTATTGAGATAACCATGTAAAAATGCATTAGACACATATAATTGTCACATAAACCAATTATAATGAAGAGCCAAAGAGAGAAGTAATCTTATTGTACATGGTTTCACAACTAGAGCAAAAGTTTGATCAAAATCAAGTCCGGGTTGTTGAGAAAAACCTTGAGCAACAAGTCGAGCTTTGAATCGACTTATGGTTCCATTTGCATTATATTTTATCCTATAGCGGAACTCGTTTTTTCTCAATCAATCCATATGGAAAAAAAATTTCCACGCATAAACCCATTTGTTTCCAACAATATTTTGATCAGGAGCAGGAGAAACAAGGGTCCAAGTACCATTTGAAATAAGTGCATTATATTCTTCGCTCATTGCTTGACGCCAATGAGCATCCTTGGCTGCTTGAGAAAAACATGTTGGTTCCATCGGAATAGTAGGATCGGTCGAGCAAGCAATCATGGAAGGAAGAATTTTGGGTTTCAGTGAACTATTTTTGGAACGGGTAACCATTTAGCGGGGTTGCACTATTTGAGGAGATATATTTTCCGGCAAAGAAGAACCCGAAGGATTTGTTAGAGATGGACTGGAGGTTGGTATTTCAGGTTGGTTAGACAAAATTGATATAGAAGGCAAAATGATTTTAGGAGGTGAGGAATTTTCTTGCTGATTTGAAGTTGAAATGGTTGGAGGATTATCATGTTGTTTAGAGGAGGAATTATTTTTTGTTAGTGATCGCAAAGATATCAACGTAACGGGGATTGGATGATTTAATCTTGGAGTCAATGGATGAGATAACTTAGGAAGTAAATGTTTTCCAATAGTGCAAGAGAGAAACTCCAAGTTTGTATAGGATTTTGTGGAATCAGGAAATAAGGAATAATATGGGAATATTTCTTCAACAAATTTCACGTACCTTGAGATAATTAGACAGTTTGTCGAAGAATCTAGACACTTGAATCCCTTATGATTTGGAGAAACTCCAAGAAAGATGCAAGGCGAAGATCGTGGGGCTAATTTTGGTTTGTGATTTACAGCGGTAAATGGATAGCATAGACAGCCAAATACTTTAATGAGTGCAAAATCTGCTTATTTCCCAAATAGACATTGAAAAGGAGAAATACCATCAAGTATTTGCATAGGAAGTCTATTTATTAAGTGAACTGCATAAAGAGCAGCATCTGCCCAAAATGGTGGTGGTAAATTTGATTGAAATAAGAGACGCCGAACTACGTTATTAATGTGTCAATGTTTGCGTTCGGCTCTACCATTTTGAGCAGATGTATAAGGACAAGAGAAACGGTGTATAATACCTTTGCTACGGAAAAACTCTTTGAATTTTTTATTGTCATATTCATGACCCCCGTCAGATTGAAAGAAAGAAATTGAATTATTGAAAACATTTTTCACAATCTGATAAAATTCCGCAAATTTTCCAAAAACTTCAGATTTTTCATGCAATGGGTATATCCAAGAGAATTTTGTGTAATCATCAAGAAAAAGAACATAGTATTTATATCCAGAATTAGAGACAGTGGAAGATTGCCACACATCTGAGTGAATTAATTCAAATGGTTAACTCGCATAACTAGAAGAATTGGTAAAAGGCAACCGAGAACTTTTCCCTAAATGACAAACATTACAAGAATTCGTAGAAAACTTAGAACAAGAAATTTGATTACTTTTAGCGAGAGCATCAAGAGCAAAACTTCCTGGATGGCCTAAACGTTTGTGCCACAAGGAGGAGTTCGAAGCAGAACATGTGAAAGCTTGAGGAGAGGAGCTCGTCTCTGAGAAGGGATAAAGTGATCCAGAAACGCTAGTTTTGAGAAGAGTGGCCCGGGTCAACTTGTCCTTAACAGAAAAAGAATCATTAGTGAACTCAACAAAGCAATTATTATCTACACATAGTTTTTGAATAGATAGAATATTCTTTTGTAAATGAGGTACAAGGAGAACATTTTTAATATATAACGGACGGGAAGAATTATTTAAGCAAGTGGAACCAGTAGCAGAGATATGAAGTAATTTACCATCACCAATCATCACTTGAGAAGAGCCATTATAAGGAGTAGTGGAGGTGAGCAAATCCGGATTGTTAGTCATGTGGGCAGATGCGCCGGAATCAGGATACCATGTGGTTGTCAGGACTTCTTCAAGGCTCATGGCAGAAAATGATGGTAGCAGCGTTTGAGTCACAAAAGCATGGTTGAAGAGATGTGGGCAAACAGTAGCAATATGGTTGAAATGATGGCATATCTGATATTGAAACTTGTGAAGAAAAAGACATAGGTGGTGATGGGTGTGGAGCACGCCCGAGAATGCCAAGAACTGGAGATGGTTGGCGAGGAGTAGCAATGTAATATGATTGATTGGGTGAACGAGGTGAAAAATTATTTCCCCTCCCACGACCACGGTTGTTTGTCCAGCCACGACCACGATGAAAATTAGATCAATTACTAGTCTGTTGATAGGTAGGAACATGATTAACACCTTTAGTGGAAGAGAACAAAGCATGTGAGTCATCATTACTAAATGATTTGATGTGCTCTTCCTCATTTAGTAATAGTGGTCATAAAGCAATGAAACTTGGCAAAGGACGAGCTGCATTAAGACCCGAAACAAAGGTCCCATATGAAGAAGGAAGACCTTGAAGTGTTTGTGTAACGAGATCATCGTCACTACAGGTTTGCCAATTGCTGCAAGAGAGCGGGCAAGTGAATGAATCTGTTGGAGGTGATCTTCCATGGTAAGAGAACCTTTCTTGAAATTATTAAATTTACTCTTGAGATGGAGAATGGAGGAGGACACATGATAGAGAAATAGAGATTCTAAAGTATTCCAAGATTCATAGGAAGGTTCGCAATTGTAGTTGATTAGTGTGTCGAGAACCGATGGGGACAAAGTAGCATTGATCCAACTTTGGGCTGTAGTGTCACATTGTATCCACAAGGAGTAATTAGGATCAGAAGGTTCAGGGTAAGGAATAAGACCTTCAACCAAGGAAAGCTGATTATGGCTCTTGAGAAAAGTGACAAATACACGTTTCCAAGTTAGATAGTTATTATATGTGAGTTCTAACGGAATGAAAGTTTTGATGTTAGAAACATTCGGAGTTTGGGGAGGAGTAGAAGGCTGAACTTTTGGTTGAGTTGGAGTAGTGGCAGTGGAAGTATTTGAAGAGTCCATGGTGTAGAAGAGAAATTAGGAAGAAAAATGAAGAAGAGAGGATCGTCTGACTCTTGATACCAAGATGAAACAAATAGTGAATTGTATTATCTCCATATTACAGTACAAAGGTATATATATATATATACAATCAGCTATATACAATTATGTGCTAATAATATCAATTATAATTACAAGAATATTATAAAGGGTTATATGATCAAATATAATCAAATCAATATCCCTAATCTAAAGCCATGTGTCTAATCATATCTCTAACAGATGAAACTTCTACGAGAGTAATTAATCATAAAGTAAGTACGTACAATTCAATTGTCATGTTGATGAACGTGTTTGACCAAGCATATGAATAAGAATTTTCCTAATTAATTAAGAGTTTGATCTTGTGGAATGGACTATGACGCGTCTTGAAATGAATTTAGTCAGAGCTAATTAGCCTGAATATTGTGGAAAAAACAAAGTTGACTGAGAAGATCAAAGATTTAAAGAAGTTATACACAATGGCAAGGAAGTCGGAAGCCAAAGACCGAAGAACTCGTGTGTTGGATTTGATAATATAAATTTCATGAATTTTATTTTTAGAATTACTAGAAAAAGTGCACCTACGTTGTACGTGTCTAGTTAATTTCATAAATAAATTTTATAAATTATAGCAAAATTAACTTGACCATATCACAAAACAGCACAAATTAATGACTAATATTCAATTTAATTAATAAAAACGATGTCTTTAAAGTATTGTAATTAAATTTAATTGATTATAGTTCATATGATCTTGTAGATTTTTTTTCTAAAATAAGATCATAACAAAATTATTTAATTTAATCAATTATAGTAGTCTCCATTTAAAATTATTTGTTTTAATTATTTATTTGTTATTACGGATAACTTTTTGTCCTCTCATGCCATGTATAGGAAATCCAACCCCAATTGATTAAATCCACTGGGATAGGATTTAAGTAATCGTAATACCTAAAAAGTTTTTCACCTATTCAGTTCATTAGTTTAATTCATATTTTCACGGTTTTATCCCATCTTTTTACCTTTTGCATTGATTTAATATAATTTTTTCTCCGATTTACCTGTTCTTTTATCGAAACCTACTTTCATTATTTTCCATTTTTTCATCGATTTCTTTTATTTTTTTCAATTTAAACCATTTTCTATCAGTTTCATCCTTTTTTTATTGGTTAAACTATGTTTTTTTTTTTTTACAATTTTCACTCGTTTTCCATCGGATTTACATGTTTATTCACCAATTTCACCTCATAATTAATTGATTTCACATGTTTTCAAGACTTCACTTTTGTTCCCCGATTCACTGATTTCACCCATTTTTAACGATTTCATCCGTTTTTCACTAATGTCACCGATCTCATCCGTTTTTCATGAACTTCATCCAGAGTTATTCGATTCCAAATGTAATTATCAATTTTATAGGCGCATTTTTACCAGGTTTACTCGTTTTTCACCAACTTTACCAGTGTACACCAATTTCACCCAATTTTTTTCATTTTCACACTTTTTATCGATTTCATTCATTTTGCATTGTTTTAATATATATTTTTATTTGATTTAGCCGTTCTTTTATCGGTTTAACCCACATTAATTATTTTTCTCATTTTTCATCGATTTGTTTTGTTTTTCCGATTTCACCCTATTTTTGCCAGTTAAACTATAATTTCTTTTTACAGATATAATTCATTTTTACCTATTTCACACGTTTTTCCATTGATTTACATGTTTTTTCACCAACTTCACCTCATATTCATTGATTTCACATGTCTTCACCGACTTTACATTTGTTCTCTGATTTACTGATTTCACCAGTTTTTAATGATTTCATTCATTTTTCAATAATTTAACCAGTCTTATCCGATTTTACCCAAAGTTATGTGATTCCATACGTATTTATCGATTTACTGGCTTCACAAGTTATTCACCAACTTTACAAGTGTTTACTAGTTTCACCCAAATTTTTATCATTTTCACATATTTTAACCGACTTTTCTCGATTTCACCAATTTTTATTAATCGATCCCGTATTCCATGAAAAGAACTCCATGAAAATTCGAGTATAATCAATTTCACAAATATTTTTTTTAGGTTTATTTTCTATCATCTTCACTAATTCTCTTTACTAATATTTCTTATTCTATTGACACAGTGTGGTGGCTAGTGTTTATGGCTAGTGTTGATCAGCTTATGCATATACATGAAATTAACTTTTATGTGGTTGGATATGGATTTTGAAATTTCAATAGGGAAAGGAACTCTAAGATATATTTTTTCAAGTGGTAGTATTTATGTAGAAGTATAATTCTTCGAGTATTTTCCTATTTTGCCATTTAAAATAATTTTTAAGTAAGGGTATATTAGTCTTCACAAAAAATTCAAGAAATTCTATTTTCTGAACTCGTACTTTTATATGTGTATAATATAAATATAATATAAATATAATATAATATAAATAAATAATATATAATATATATATATATATATATATATATATAGATATAGATATAGATGTAGATATAGATATAGATATAGATATAGAATATAAATATAGAATAGATAGATTATTTCGTTATAATGTTTTGGTAACAATCTGAATTTAAGCAATCAAATTACACAAATTCCTTTACATTCGGTAACAACAAGGAACGGAATTCATATTTAAAAATTTCACAAAAGTACCCCTTCAATCATGGGCGTAGCTACATGAAGTTGAGTGGGGTGCAATGACTCAACTCAACTTTTGTACTTTGTATGAAAATGGTATATATCATACTTGTAAAAGTTAAATATATCTTCTAATTGCTTTAAATGGATCCCACTCATAAAATTAAAATTTATATGACAACGGGGCCATGCTTTATTGAATATATTTATCTACCACTAATAATTTTTTATGAATTAGTATGTTAATATATATAGTAAAAGATAAATCCCAATTTTTAGGATTGTTTGATCAAATAGGAGCGTCCAGTTCCTATAAAACCTATCACTAAAATTCCCCTATAGGAGGATAAGGCTAAGCTGAGCGATTCAGTAATTAAACCTTCATGAACCATTTTGGTTCTTTCATAAAAATTGATCAATCAAACCCAAACCGATTGCAATTTATAGGAAGATTTGATGGGTTGGTTTTGGTAATCTTGAAAAAAATACCGTAAGTTATATCGGGTTTGTTTTATACTTTTTTCAAATTGCGTAATTACATTCCATCGCTCTATATATAAATTATTATTTTTATATGCATTTAATTAGTAGTCCTGATATCATGAAAATTAGAAATATAATTTAAATATATACTTTAACAAAAAAATACTATTACGATAAAAAAATATATTCTCTTACATTATAATGACCCCAGTGAAATTTTATTCTGGTTACGCCACTGCCTACAATATATGATTATGTATAATAAATTAATTAATACTTTATATATTGTATTATATAATATACATAAAGAGAAATGCAAAAATATCCCCGTGCTTTATTTAACTGGTTAAACCCCATATTATTTTTATCAGCAAAAATCTTTTATGTTATTTTTTATTATCTCAAATAAGTTTTTATTGTATCAACCCAATAATATACCAACACACATTTTTAATGTATTTTAGAAAAAATAACTCATTTTGGCATACCCACCAATAATAAAGTAATATTGCAGAAAACGTTCCAAACTAATTACTAATTTTAGATTTTCGTCCCGAATTATTTAACTTGGCGAATTTCGTCCCGTAATTTAAATATTTTTTTGGAATATCGTCCCAAACTAATTACTAATTTTGATTTTTCGTCCCAAACTATATCAACTCGCCAAATTTCGTCCCATAATTTACCATTTTGTATGAATTTAGTTCCAATATTAAATTTCTAATTTAATGAAAATGACGTTCAATCTTGTAATTAATTTGGAACGAACTCTGCAATATTATATAATTATTCATGTTAAAATTTACCATGTCATGACACTTAAGCAGTCATGTGATAATTTATCGGCAAATGCACAATTCCGTCTTATAATTATGGTGGGACGATATTCCAAAAAAATAAATTACGGGACGAAATTTGTCAAATTAAATAGTTTTGGACGAAAATCAAAAATCAGTAATTAGTTTGGAACGATTTTTGCAATTTTTGCCCAATAATAATAGTAATACACTAAAAATTAACTCAAACGAGTCAAAAAAGCGCCGCTTCTATATTACCAGGAGGGGTGGTCTTGTAAATTAGATTTTATTGATGTCAATAAATATACCATTTTCTGAACTTCAGGTGGTAATCTTTGACGAGCCTGTTTGGTCCTCGACTTATTCCCGGTTTTCAGGAATTTGTAAGAAATGTTGGATATGTAACTGATGGAAAAGTGAAAAAAACTCGAAAGGATAGATGGAAAAATGAGATTTTATCAACCAGTCGTACACACTACGTGAAAACCTTTTTTTGGTTTCCCAAGGGTTTAATCCCTTTTGAGGCGGGTCGGGCACATTATGTGGGTATCTCTTTCAACAGGGATTCGAACCTGAGTCCGCTACTTTGTAGTGACTAATCCCTTCCACTAGACCAATCACCTGTTGGTACGTGAAAACCTTGTTCAACAAGAAATAATTCAAACATGTAATTGTCATATTGTAGGAACTAATACCTCCCGTTAAATCAATCATTTGTCTTTTATATCAGATTTTGATCGACTTCAAATCTATATATACTATTTAAAAAGTGACTATTGCTCTTTATATTAATTATTTAACTTTGACTATTTCACTTGTCTCCATTACTAATAAAATTTACCTTTTACTTATTCCCAAAAATCTACCCTAAAAAATTTGTCCCTAAAAAATGAGGATTACTAGTAAACCAGGCCTTTTTTTTTTTTTACATGTGAACCCGCAGCCATCGAAATGCACAAGGTAAACTCACCCTCATGCAATAGTTCGCAAATCACATGAAAGATGTAAATCATACTAGGCAAACCAAGTATGACCAACTCGACCTAGAAAATTTTGGCAAGGGAAGTTGAACTCGAGTTAAAAACACCGTGTAATCGCCACATTGTAGGAACTAATGCCTCCCATTAAATCAATCGTGTGCAATCCTTTAAACTTTAAAGCCACAACTAAAAAAAACGGAGGGAGTATATAGTTAGACAAGTTAAAAAAAATTACAATATACAAAGAAAAAAAAGAAAAAGAAAACATGAAATCTCAATCGGAGCAGAGCTAATCGCATAGTATCGGTCTACATAGTCCACCTGTTGTTGTAGTCTGCGTAAAATCAAAAATCAGAAGAAATACGCCACCTCACATCGGAAAGAACTGCTTCTCTAAATCCGCCGCCGCCGCCGTCGTCGTGTCCATCGCAAGTTAAATTCCTCTACTTTACAGGTTAATCCTCTCTTTTTCTCTCTCTAAACTGCTTCTCTCTCTCTCTATATCTATATATACATATATATTGTGCTTTGATGAGTGGTAAATATCAGATCGTTGATTGGGGAAAATATCAAGTTTTTCAGATTTAAAATAATTTTTATAACAATTGGGCTTAGATTATGATGCTAGTCGTTCTAGCCCTACATTATTAGTCTAAACCTCCCAACCAGTTGTGCTGTTTTAGGTTTTATAATGTGCTACTGGAATTTTAATCTACTCTAATGAGCACCTCCTGCACAATCCAGGTGTTAGTGACATGGTTCTGATTTAAGTTTAATTTCGACAAATTTCTCTGATATTATTGAATTTCAATAAAAGCATTTTTGCTTGATTTATTGACAACTTGGTTGTTATAGTTGACACAGAATGGAAACTTGTGGAGTCAACCTTGAACCCCGTGAACCTGTTTCCGGAGATAGTGATGAAGAAGTAGGAGGAACAGTGCGTCTACGTTCAGGTGGAGAAGTGGTTGATGTGAATGAAGGGCAAGGTGAAGCTTATGTTCATGAGCTAGAAACAAAATTGTTGGAGCAAGCTATGCACAGTGAGGAGGAGGCTTACATGTTATACTGTGATTATGCACAAGCCATGGGTTTTATTGTCCGAAGGGGGAAACAAAAATACTTCAGGGGGACCAAAAGGGTTAAATCGAAAACTTATTGTTGTTCAAAGGAAGGGGTTAAGGATGAAGGCAGATCAGATAAAGGTTTTGGTTGTAAAAAGCCGGATACAAGAACAGGATGCAAAGCAATGATATCTTTTTCTTGTGATGATAATGGTAAATGGAAGGTTTATAGATATGTAAAGGAGCATAATCATGAAATGGCCCCACCATATACAAAGCCCTCGATGAAATCTGGTCAAGCAATTTTAGCGGCAAACACATATGGAAATGGTGGTGGGTTGGAATCACTGGTGAGTATCCCTCGACTCATACTTCATAATAAGCTGAAGTATATTTTAAAAATAGAACACGTTTACATCTTCAAGTGTTTTTTACCGGAGGTTGCTCCTGTTGCTTACTAAGTTAGAATCTGGAAAAAAATCATATCTGGTTGCGAAACCTTGTAATAATTGTTCATGGACATATACATGTCTCAATGAACTGCATGTGAGCTCTATACACAGATTTTTCATGTAACTAGAACCTGTCCTTGTGACTAGGAAGCGAATCACATCTTTAACTAGATCTTTTTGTTTTTGAGGAAAACTTGATCATATATAATGCCCCTGAAGTTTTCCTTTCCATCATAACTTGGTTTTATTTTGGAGATGTAGCTACCAATTTTGGTTATTTGATATCTTTTGTCTACTAATAAGCATACTATGCTTCCTTCATTAAAAAATATCATTTATTGCTTTTATTTAGTAAAAAGATCATTTGCGATTCTGTTTTCAGTTTTCCATGATTCTACTACTTAAAGAGTGAGCTAATGCATGTGATGTTATTATATGCCTTGTGCCACTATATGTTATAGGGTAGATTCTTGCTTTTTTTTTTCTTGGTTTCCCAAGGGTTTAACCCCTTTTGATGCGGGTTGAGCACATTAAGTGGGTACCTCTCCCAACAGGGATTCGAACCTGAGTGACTAATCCCTTCCACTAGACCAATCACTTGTTGGTAATTCCTGCTTTATTTAAACTGAAAATATGGGATTCATTATGTCAATAGTAAAACTTTAGGCAATCCTTTTCTATATGAACTACACCTATATGTTATCAAAAAAGTTTAATATACTCTTGGATGGTATGCCTAAATCAATGATGTCGATTCAAGTTTGTGTTATTTGGTAGTTATGAAATATATGCCGTTGATTTATATACTCTATAAGGTCTATTTTCCTTTCCTTGTCATCTTCTCTGTCATTTTTCTTAAAAAATCACACGCTTGATATTATATCTGTTTGTGTAGAGCGAACATGAGAAGATTGAAAAAATTCGGGAGCTGTCCTTACAACTGGCACTTGCAAAAAACCGAGCTGAGACTTTTGAAAGGCAAGCTGCTAATCACAAGAGACAGCTGCATGTGGTTCTTGAGCACATTGAAGAGCACAACCAGTCCTTGTCAATGAAGATTCAAAGAGTTGTAGACACTGTTAAGCATTTGGAAGCCATACCAAGAATTGAAAGAAGTCGTAGATTGATATAATGTATTGGGGTTCTGGCTTAACCGTGTACATTACTGAAAAATGTTTTGCAGATTTAAAGAAGCTAACATTGGAAGACCTATTTTCTTGAGAGCTGTGGATGTATCATATCATATCAAGTCCATCACAGTTCACAATCGCAATTTGGTTACATGTACAGTTGTGCATATTTGTAGACCTTGTACCGTAGAAGTTTTATGAATGTGTTGATCCTCTCATTTGAAACCCATATTTCAACTCGGAGGGGTTTGGGTTTATCTCATCCGAAGCTGCTATGGCTGTTGCCCGACTTAAAGATACCTGGCCTGAGTCAAAGGGAACAATAGGCTGTGAGTTGAGGAATCGAACCAATATGGAACTACAACTTTCGTAGATCTCATTGGATGAGATGAAGAACCGAACCAATATGAAATTATACGATTTGTGGGTTTGTACCGAACTAATATGGATTTTTTAAACATTTTACATTGGCCCTTTGTGAAAATTGAATGTGATTATTTATAAATAGTTGTCTTTGATGAATACCAAAATATTATTTATTCTAGTGGGAGAGACTAGTACCTCAAATTGACTATTTTGAGTCAATATTGTTTTTTTTTTTTTCTCTAATTAAATCTAAGTATGTGAATATATTTCAATTTACTGTCACTACAGACTTACTTAAAATGTAATTTCTTAGAAAAATGGCAATTATGTATAATGTGATTACTACGGGGATGATTTGTCACATAATTTTCACCGGATTATCACTTTTAGTTTTCTTTGAAAATTTATTGGTAGAACGACTTTAATCACGAGCCCTTTAACAGCTACGTGTAAAATCAATAATGATTGGGGGGCATTTCTGTCAGTGCACTGCGAAAACAAATATAGGGCGGAGCAAACAGCCTCTTTTCTACTTGTTGCACAACAAACAATGGCGTCTTTCAGAATCGTCTCCAGATTATCGTCTCGATTACAACCTCTTGCGGTCAAGCTCAACAGCAAAAATGCTTCGGTTTCATCCAACGTTTCTTCTCTCCTTAACTCCACCGTTAATAGACGCGTGTCCTCCTTCATCTCAAGGTTTGAAACGAAAATTTCATCGAACCAGTGCACTATACACAATATATGCGGATTATTTTTCCTTTTCTTCTCAAGTTTTATGTAATGTTTGTGTGTGTAATAGATTACCGGTGGAATTAAGCGGTTTGGAGACGATGCTGCCGTTGCACAGTGCAATTGCGTCGGCTCGGTTAAATTCAAAGTTGTCGGTGCAATCGGGGGCTTGGGGTTTAGTTCCTCAAGGTGTGCAAAATTCTTTCATTAGTGTTATAATATTTTGTAATTTACTCTAGTGCATTTGAAATGGAGGAATTACTTGTAACATGGAGCTGGTAATTAAGGCAAAACTGAAAAAACCTATGTGAACATATCCACATAGGAGTTTATAATTCTTTTTTCATTACTTATTTACTGGACCTGATTAAGGTTTTTGTTTCTTCCTCCCATGAAACTGATGATCACTACTATGATAATACTTATTAACTGTTCATGGGAATGATTTAAGTACCCTTTGTGTGCCTGGACTGAAGTTCATACTGCAAAGGAATGTTAAATCCCAGATTTGTAGGATTCAGCACTGCTGTTGCGCTAAAAGCTATAGCTAATAACAGTGGTACAGTCCGAATCTTTAAACTACACAACAAACCGAAAGCCATGTATAGACTCTTCGGGCCCACACGTTGGGCCCCTCCTCCTCGAGGGCGATTGTTGTCATATACCCATGCCAACAAATCCCCTCCCACCTGTGACATTGATTCTGATACCAATTGTAGGATAAAAAGTATGCAGCTGTGCTAAAAGTTTTTGATAATACCAATGATAAAACCCAAATATTTAAACTACACAGCATCCCAAGCGCCACCCACACTCAAGGCCCCTCCTCCACGAGGGAAATTGTTGACATATACAACACTACAAACCCCTACCCGTCAACCGCCATTGAGAGTCGGGCTGGGCCCGTAACTTTGGTTGTGATACGATTTGGGGACCTGGCATTTATTGTGCTAAAGGCTACATATGATAGCTACTGTGTAACCCAAATCTTCAACATCCCAAGCGCCACCCACACACAGGGCCCCTTCACCATGAAGGGAATTGTTGCCATAGCCAAGATAGTCCATGGCTCAGAGGCTTCTCATCTTAGACCTCGAGATTTCGGCTAGATAATTGGTATAGAAATGTGCCACTCCAGTGGTTAGGTGAACGTGCAGTGACACTTTAATGAAGGGCAAAGCTAATTTGGGTAAGAGTGAGACTTCACATAATAAACATTCTGGCTATTGGACACTGGCAACATTTGTGGGTCGCCAGAATAAACTTGAGTTTCAAGAGACCATTATATGGAGTTTTACATGTGCTTATAATGCTCTCTGTGATAGTTACAATTGGTCTGCATGTTCACCTTCTTTGGTTTTTGTAGAGGTGACAACCAATGAAAAGATCATTGTTGTCTGTTGATGTAACTGCTGGAGCTCGGATGCCCAGATTTCATATATTGCTAGAAGAATAAAGAACTTACCTTTTAATACTTCCGGTTGTGGCAATTTTGTATTGAATTTCTTCATTCTCTCAGTTTTCAAAAATATCACAATGATTTTTATCTAGGGCCACCACTGATAAAAGATTTTATGTGAGCAATAAGCCCCAGTTCCATGCTCTCCTGTGATCCTTCAAGATTTTCTGGAGCATTAGTATAGCCTATGCTGAAATCATTAACTTATTAACTTCTAACACCTTTGCTGTCACGATTAGGTTTGTCTTGTTTCGTCTTCTATTCATAAGATAGTAACGAAGCAACTCCATACATGTTATTTGAAGATTGGAACTTTTATCCCTTATTTTTTGCTAAGCTCAATGATGCATTCATCCTCCCCGTTGTGTTTGTGGAGCATATGACATAGATGGGGATTAAGTTCTGGTGGATTGGTTTTGCACTTTTTTTTTTCCTTTCTCAAGCTTTGAAACATTTTGAATACCAATATTGTTGTAGACATCAGCCGCACTAGAGTGGGGTGGGAATGCAACCTGCTATAGAGATTAGAGACCTGTTTAGTGCTGACTCTTGTCTCTCTTCCCAGGGTGAATATTTTAACATGTTGAAGCTTAATTTAAGAAGTAAATGGTTGCATTTTACTTTATTCACATTATTGCAATGTCCTTGTTTGATAGGTCCGCAATTAGAAAAACATATTCATTTTTGCTGCATCACAAGTAAAGGAGAGTTTCTACATTATTGAAAATCAGTAGAATTCTCAAGAGAAACTATTAACTTGCGAGTAAAGTCATGTCTTCATCTCGAGTCCATAAAGAGATCTTATCACATCTTTATTCATGCTTAGATGATTTGTTGCATTTTCCTACATCTAATGCGTTTAAATACGTAGTATAATACTTCCATTTCTTTAATGTTGCAGGCATCTCAATGCCTTTATGATGCATCTTGGAGGCAAGTCCACTGATGAATAGCATTATGGTTTCGCTCTTTACTGACCTTCTCGAGCTTCAGAAGTAATACTATTGTTGAAACTTTTCTGTGACGTCCGCCTGAATTGAGGATTGATCATAGGTCTCCTCATTCAGTTGCAGGTTCGCTATTCAATTCTTGCTTATGTTTTATGTAGTTGCGGTGAAGATTGGTCGGCAACTTTGGGATCTTACGAAATTTTGTAGGATGGATATTTATAACTTCAGAATTGTGTTGCAACATAATGCAGATTTATCAAACAAAGGGCATTCAGTGCTTTAGAATCAAGTAGCGTAGTAATATGACTTCCTCTTATCTTGCCTTTGCTCAGAAACAAGGCAACATTTTTAATATAAATACTCTCAGCAAACTTGATATGATACAATACTAACACCTACTTGTCATCTTTAAATTTCAATATTCAAACTATGTTCATATCGCAATTCACATTTTTAGATTTCACTATTTTTAATATTTTACGTACGAAGTTTTCAGTCGAGATCCAACTTCTAATTTTTTCAGAGGAATATCCAAAGAAGTCTTAAAATATCAAACCAAAAGACAGAACACACACTAAACCAAATCAAAATACAAGTGTCTACTAAGAAACCTACCTCTATACAATATCACGCCCAACAATAACAATATTCATGTCCGTTCTCTCATATTTCCCCCAGAATATGAGGTAGTCATTTTGTCAAAGAACTAAAAAGAAATGTTAAATAACCACAATTACACAAATGCAGAGGGAATGCATGTTATTCCGATCAACCCCACAGGGTCGAATCCTACATCCCTATCCACAACTGGAAGGAAGAACAATCATATATAATCTAACTCCTCTGACTCAATATACATTAAATCTCTCCTAATTATATACCTTATTGTTTCATTCTTCGTCTGTACCGATCGCTCTACTATCTGTCTTTTAATGTCAAGCTCAAACCACTCAATTCAAGCGTATCAATCTTCTCAAAAAAAAAAATCTACTATATTTATTTCGCCTGAATAGGTTTGATCATCATAATCTTATCCTCTTCATCTTTATTAAAACACTCCAAATTCCCTACTGAATGATTTTTCTTGATTTCTGTCTCCGAAGGCTCCATGTTCCATCCCATGAAATCAGACAATGTCATCGAAGTTGGTGTCTCTGCAGCAGAGCTTAATTGTTCATGCTCATCTTCAGGGCTCGAAAAGCTCATTCTTGGCGTTTTTGTGGTATCCGTAGGGTGCTGCTTCCATGTACACTCTGCCAGTGATGGATCTTGAGCTAAAGAATCGGCATATAAAACATCATCGATTCTAGACATTACGGTATTGGCCAAGCTTTCTAGTACCCTCGAATAGCTCTCCAGGATCGACAATCCTACATCCTAGAAGAACAAGAAGGAAAGACTTTGTAAATAAAAACATGTTTTTATCAAAAAAGAACATATTAGTAAGGCTACATCTAGTTCCTGGATTTAAGTGAGTAAAACAATAAGGAAAATATTCTGCAAGAAAAACATTTTCTTAGCCTTTCGCTCACTAAAATCTAAGAACCAAAATAGCCTGAAACTTGCTTGTTTGTTACATACTAGGTTGTATTCGATTTTGCTTATGTCAAGTGAGGATTGAGGGATTCCTGGAAATTGGTGTTTGAGTAGGAGTAATATTGTTTCTGCTCGTTCTTCAAAAAGCTCTCGTTTTTCCAAACTCACGGCTGAACCCCAACCGGATTTACTATCCTTGTGGTTCATTTTACGTTTCCATATCACAATAGATGCTTCAATTCTGTTCTTGAGGTCGAGAACTTTGTGCTCCGATGACATGTCCATGGTTGAAAGAAATTGTTGAGGATCGAAGAACTCAACAGTTATGTTTTTATAGATTGTTTCTCCCAAGCTTGATCTACCATTCTACAAGAACACAAAATCATAAAGCTTGAATTAGTTTTTCTTTAAGAGAAGAGAAAACTGCGCCCTTTTTTCGTACCTTGGGGAGGGATTCTATATAGTTATCCGGAATTTCCATATCTGAGAGTATTTGAGCGTTTATCGCCATGGATGCTTTCAATACTTGATTTACTGCTTCCTTTTGCTTTTGCAGAAATTGCCGTGTTACTTCTGATAATCCGTTTGGAGGAACCTTTACAGTAGGTAACCACCATTTCCCATTTCTTTGAATCCCTTGTTCAGATTCATCCGCATCTTTTGATACGTACCAGAACTCATCTTGCTCTACAAATTTGTCTAGGACACTCTGTTCATTACAATTTCATATGAAATCATACATCGGAAAAAAAAAATGCTACTACATTCCGTAAAAGTAGTAAGCAGATTCTTACAATGAGCATCGCGTCAAGTTTACGTAAAGCTGGTATGTTCAAAAGAAGGTCTGTTCTTTGTTGTGTCACCATTATCTATCAAAACCCAAAAATTATGTAGTTTTCGTTATGTAAGTTATTTAACTGATATTTCGCGAAAAATGTCGCTTTACCTCCATGTCGGTTCCATCCTTTGATTTTTGTACAGAAGGAACTAATTCAACTATGTAATCTGTAACTGATAAAAGCCAGTCAATTTCCTTTTTCCATCTTGCCTTCCTTTCTGGAGACATTGGCTCTAACTTTGATTGTTCTCCAAATACAGAAGCTGCAAGAATTTGATCAAACAAATATTATATACCCTTAAGGTAAAATTGCAGAAAACGTCACAAACTAATTAATGATTTTGGATTTTCGTCCCAAACTATATTACCCCACCGAATTTCGTCCCGCAATTAAATATTTGTTTCAAATATCGTCCCAAACTAATTACTAATTTTGATTTTTCGTCCCAAACTATATCAACTCGCCGAATTTCGTCCCATAATATTAAATTTAATGGAAATGATGGTTCAATCTTTTAATTAGTTTGGGACGAATTCTGCAATGCTATATAATTATTCATGTTAAAATTTACCACGTCATGACACGTAAGCAGCCATGTGATAATTCAACGGCAAATACGCAATTTCCATCTTATAATTAACGGTGGGACGAAATTCCAAAAAAATATTAAATTACGGGACGAAATTCACCAAATTGAATAGTTTGAGACGATTTTTGCAATTTTGCCTACCCTTAAAGAAAATCACAATTGGACTCGTTTACACCTCAGATCAGGCTTACCGGCAAGATTTGTGATGGCGTTCGAAAGTGCCAGAGCTGAAGAAACACCCTTCCCACCACCCGACATATCTTCACCTAAAAGCAGCTTAGCAAATCTTTCCTTCATCAATTCTATATCTATACAAAAACAAAAGATTTGGCATAAAAAGGAAGTATAGCAAAATATGAATGAAATGATAGCTGTAATGGTTTTCATGAATGAATGATTGAATATGTACCTGAAACATGTCTTTCTTTTTTGGGAATCTCTGATGTAGCCTCGTCGTTTTGTAATCGACAATCAGGGCCTACTTCTATGGAACTATCTAAAACACTACCTATTTGTTGAACTTCTGATATTGAACCTTGACTCCTACTTTGTGATATCTCATCAATGGATTCTCTTCCATTACTTGAATTCTCGCGAACGAGAAACATTTTGCGAAAATGGAAAGACCTCGATTTCTGTATACCACGTTCTTCTTTAACCATCATTTATGACAATAGAATTGATTAAATTTTAATTGTTGATCTCTCTTTCGTTTGTTTTTCAAACAGGGGAAATGGACAAGGAAAAACCCCTTTCGGAGATGAATCGAGGAACCGAAAAAGGGGTTATTTCTAATATCGGATCTTCCCTAGTTGAAAGATGGATGCAGTTGATTCTTCAGGTTGTTTTTGTTTGAAGTTTAGTTTGGTTAGACGCTGTAATGGGACGTGGGGTGCATGTTTTGTAATGACAGAGGGAGGTTGAAAGTGAATCAAAAGGAAGAGAAAAAAAGGGATTAAAAGAAGGAGAAGATGGCTTTAGATTTTGTTTCGTGGAACGGATGGTTGGTTTACAGTTATCAACGTTGGCAAAAAGCCCGGGGAAGTAAACATAGTCAAACCAACCAACACTTTCTGGATATATATCATTTTGCAATGTTATTTTATGTACGATAATAATATGAAATTTAATTTTAATGTCTAATTATGACATAGTTTATTGAAATTGTGTTAATCAAGGTTACATAATTCTCAGATTGCCCCTTGGATATTTAGATGCATCGATCAATCGGACCCGATAACATATATCTGGTTGATCCCGAGCATTGTCTATGAATAGAGACCATCTTCAACAAGAAAATGCAATTACACTATCTTAGAGTCTTCTCAAGAAAATTTCAATAGCAGATCTTCGTTATATTCTTCTCCACATCCGGTAAACACGACGCTCTGCATTATCTTTATTTTTTTTAGTATTATTAAGTTAGGATGTAAGAAAATTACTCCAATAGGCCTATGTAACTAAAAATTAATTAGATATTCGATCATGAATTGCAATATTTACGCTGTATCAATCTATCAACGTAAACAAGTGAGCAAGAGACAATTTTCTGGTCCTGTGCAACACACGTGACTTTTCGAGCAATGAACCGAAATTGCATGCAAGAATGCTTGTCCAAGATTTCAATTGGACTTTTCGAGCAATGAACCGAAATTGCATGCAAGAATGCTTGTCCAAGATTTCAATTGGGAGTGAATTGCTTCTGGTTGAGGAACCTGTGGCTCGGTCCATGAATGTGGACCGCTAATACGTATAATCATAATATTCACCATAACCTCAAGAACCTGTCAATGTGAATGTGGAAATTATGTTTACTCTTGCCTATAAAAAGATGACAAATCCTATGCCGTTGAATCCAAAAGTTTCTACTACATAAGACTCTGCAAATTAAAGTCTAAAAGTCATTTATCTCTTGCCCAATTGGTAAGGGAAATTGGAAAATTTGTTTAAGTTATAGCAAGATTACATTCTTGTGGATGGTATTTATTCAATGCTAGAAAGAGGTCTATGGTTGATGAAATGGTGGATGATGTAAAAAATTAGCTTTGATTGAAATTGTATTAGATGATATGTTCACATAATTGATTATATATGGGACTATGGGAGAGTTAATGGCAATTTACCCCCTTCTGATATTCATAATGTTTAATTTATCACCGTGTATTTGAAAAATAGCATTTAACTCCCTCCAATATTATAAAAGTTTCACACCGGCTTCCTGACATTTTTCGATGTGGCACTTTATATCCATGTGTTATGATATATGTAGTAATTTGCACTCTTCAACTGAAAGAGATAAATTGCTTTTTTAAATTTTCATAGGGGGCAAAGTGCTCTTTTACAAATCATAGAGGGTAATTATATATATATATATATATATATATATATATATATATATATATATATATATATATATATATATATATATATATATATATAATTAAGTTAAAAAAGATGCCACTCATAATAATCGCGTCACTTGATTGCATTTGATCGAACACTGATATCCGAATGTAGAATATATATCTTATAAACTTAGAACAAGCATTATACATGAAAACAATATAACAACTCTGCATCGGAACTTAGGCAGATGCCCCTTTGAATATGAGAAAATTTAAAGACTCTAATGCAAAATAGATATAAGTTCCTTTCGAGTGAGTGAAGAAACATCCAAAGTTTGATCCAACCACACATTGCCATCCAGATCCATATATCTTATCAAATTCCTGTAAATCAAACACATACATACACATACTTTATTGATTAAGGGTATGAATTCGAAGTATTGAACACGAGGTCGATCGAATATAGAAAAATCGTTACCTTCTTGATGTGGGATGCTATGTAAGTGTAATCAACAGCATCATAAATATCAAGTGCTTGAGAAGCTGAAGCCATAGCTTGGTTCTGCATCTTCATCGACATGTCGGTCTCTTTTATCTTAGCTTTTCCTTCTAGCATCTTTTCTAGCAAAATATATGAATATTCTCCCTCGAATCAATGAAAAAGAATCTCTATTGATTAATGACTATATATAAGTGACCAAAACTTTTGGTAAACTTGTGTTGATTGGCACATTGGACCAATTTTGTTCTTTTCTCAAGACTTATACATTATGAAGAGAAAAAAGAAGACCACATCTTCATTATCACAAATGTTAACTTTATTAATAATATAATTGCGTGACGTGAGCTACATGTATTTCTCGTTTCAATTTTCTTTATTTCACATTGTTCAATCAACTTTTTCACGTAATATTGGTATGGGGCATGAAATTTATCATTTGAAGTGGGGGCGAGATTGAGAATGACCATCATGGCCGGTGTGTCCTCTAGCCTCCAAAAACAGAAAATATTTTAGGTCTGTTTGTTTGGCGTTTCTCAAAAAAAAAATTGTGGTTGAGAAATGTCAAACAAACATGGTTTCTATTTTCTGAAATAAATTTGCATCTCTCAATATTCTTTCTCAAAAGTCAAACAAACAACAATTTTCTTATCTCTAAATAAAACATATACAAACTCTACCCTGATTTGACATAAAGTAACATATCTTTTACACAATTTATCTCACACAACAAACATGATTTGACATTAAGTCTTACACATCTTACACCTACAATCTAACTATTCCAAAAATAACTTATACCTACTTTATTTCTCAAACCACTCTCTCAAAACTAAAAGAAACAACATTACGCAAATCGATATTATTTCACAAACATCCACTACTTTCTCAAACACCAAACAAACAGGCCCTTTTGTGCCTCCACTGCAATGATGATATGATGCAACATAAATGGTAGATTATGTTTAGTTCATAAATTTAAAGAACAATAATAGTGCATGGATATAAATAATTAAATTGGATAAATTTTCTTTGTATGTTGTACCACATCATTCATACAATAAATGCACAAAATAATCTCTCAAATCGAAAAAATAATACATGTAATCATATTAGTTTGTATGAATAACATGATGTGACAAATAAAATAAATTGCATCATACATGTACAAAATAATTTCTTTCTAAGGAGCATCTCTAGCAGTAGACATAAAAAAACAGCATCAAATCACTCTTTAATGTCTGCTACAGTGTTTTGATACCTGCATAAAAGTTTTTTGCTCTAGCAGTAAGCATTAAAATTGGAGCATCATTTCAAATTAATTTAAATTTAATTTATTAAAATTAAGTTAACTTCAAATTAATTTAAAAGTAAAGAAAATTAAATTAAAAATAATTAAGTTAAAAAATGTTAAGAATTTTTACCGATAAGATTTTATATTCACGTGTCAGTATGTAATTCAACATTGAGATATTTGATAAGAACTATTACCGATAAGATTTGAAGATTTAAAGTTTTAGTCACCTAAAACTCACTCATCCCTCTCCATAGAAGAGATATATTGAAGATTGAAGCAAGAAATTAAAGAAATTGATATCAAAATTGAAGAGGTATTAACAAAATTAACTTTCCTTGATGTATGAACAAAATTACCTCTCCTTGATTTTTAATTTGTTTTAGATTCTAGAAGTTGTGTGGATTAATTAAAACTTTGTGGCTAATTTTATAGTGGTTTTTTTTTTAACTGTTGCAAAGGCATTGCTTTGGATGTCAAAATTGGGTGAACTTAAAAATAGATGCTGGGATAATGCCTTTGCTAGAGTAATTTTTTTTCTTCATTTTGTGAGTTGAGGAGTAAAAATGGCTTTAATGTCTTTTGTTGGATACCTCAAAAAAAAAAAATGACTGTTGTTGGAGATGCTCTAATCGAGGAAGAATGGTTCCTCTATACTAACATGATGTGACAATTGCATAACAACATCCATGTAATATGTATATATGAAATGATCTCTCTCAAATCTAGGATGAATGGGTTCCTCTATAATTAATGCTCCTGCCTCATGGAATACATATTTATTTTATTTAATTTGAAATAATATTTCATATGTAGTGTGATAACAAAATTTAAGGGTGACAAACGGATAGATTGGATAGAATTCATACGGGTAAAACATAGATTATTTGTTATGGTTTGAAAATGGACTGGTCGATTAAAGTTGGATCGAGTAACAATTATTCAGCAGATTTATCCAAATTTAGGAACAAATTAAGCCTCTTAAAAAAAAATTACCTGTAATAATTTTGATATATTTTAATACACTAAATTATGAGTTGGGTTATATTGAATCTAATAGCTGGCAGTCTATAATTGGATACAGCTCATTAACAACCTCATTATCCACGCCCCATAGCCCAACCCAAAACAGCCCAACAAATCCAAATTTCCATCAGCGTTGAAATTTCCGTCAAAAAAATATTTGATTAAAGTATAAACATTAATTTCTATGTTAAATTCCATTATTGAATTATTATGCATTAACAAATTCAAAATTTATATACACAGCTGAATTTCTTGAGTAAGAGAGACGCTTTTTGTGGTGGGTTAACAGTGACATCACTTGTAGACTAGGGCAGAAGAAAGGGATTTAGTGTGTGTACTGTGTGTGATGGGAGATGAGAAATCTCTGGGCGTAATTATGAACAACAGTAACAGAGAAAGAGATCGCGAGCTTCTTATAACGGTGGCGGAATCCGTTGACCACCACCGCCACGATGACGGTGGCGCTTCCTCGTCCTCTTCATCCAAGCCCTCGCCCTCTGCTTCATCTTCTCACCATCATTCCGGCCGTGAGGTATGATTAATTTTGCTAGTGTGTGAGGGTTTTAGGACGTAACTGAAGTGTCCGGATTATTTGGATGAGCTGTTTCTTTAAGTAGTTATGCTTTGTTGTGTTTTTCAATTTTGTTTTTATTTCTTTACTTAAAGTTAGTAGAAGTACCCAGCATTAAGGATTTAATTGCTTTGGAGGCTTCTTATTAATTAAATTATGAGAATCAGAAATTTTCTGATTTTTCCGAGGGGAATTCATAAAAATTTGGGGGAAAATATTACATCTCAGATGTGGTAATGGTGAATTTTGTGTATAGAAGGAAAAAAAAAAAAAAAAAAAAAAAAGTTGACCTGCTTGTTTGTTTCTAGCTTTAGGCAGTTCCACGGTTGGGGTTTTTAGTATGAATCATCAATTACTTAGGCTATTTTTGGTTTATGGATTTCGGTGAGTAAAATGCAAATGAACAAGAAATTAAGCTCAAAGTTGCGTCATTGGATGCAAGAGAAAACATTTTTCTTAGCATTTTACTCACTCAAATCCAAGTATTAAACATAGCCTTAGTGTCTCAACTTTGAAGTGTATAGGGAAATTCTGATTCAACTTGTATACTATGAGAAGGAATTTTTCCTCGAGGGAGTTAACCATAACTTACAGTAGACGTGAAAATGAGAATTAGTGCAACTCTTTACATTTTATTTTGTTTTTGTATCTTTCCTCAGTAGTAGATAAGTTTTTTGCTGTAATGTGTCGGTCCTTGGAACTGACAATAAGTGATAGAGATGCTTGGATCTTAAGGAATTTTTCCTCGAGGGAGTTAACCATAACTTACAGTAGACGTGAAAATGAGAATTAGTGCAACTCTTTACATTTTATTTTGTTTTTGTATCTTTCCTCAGTAGTAGATAAGTTTTTTGCTGTAATGTGTCGGTCCTTGGAACTGACAATAAGTGATAGATATGCTTGGATCTTAAGGAATTTTTCCTCGAGGGAGTTAGCCATAACTTACAGTAGACGTGAAAATGAGAATTAGTGCAACTCTATACATTTTATTTTGTTTTTGTATCTTTCCTCAGTAGTAGATAAGTTTTTTGCTGTAATGTGTCGGTCCTTGGAACTGACAATAAGTGATAGAGATGCTTGGATCTTGTGTTCTGTATTTGTACCGTTTGCTTGTACTGGATTTGCATAACCTGATTCATGTCAATACATAGCACTCTTTAATCGATGAAAGGTCTGCAAATTTGTGATTATTTCATGTCTTGTTATTCTCTATCAGATGATAAAATATAATTGTTCATCTTGGAAAATGCAGACCTTTACCAAAGTTGTGAGGAGCTGGGCTTCAAAGAAGTTCATGACTGGATGGTGAGCCTCATTTAAAGCTTGATGACTTTTAAAATATCAAATATAATATATGAATGACTTAAATTTTGAGGATTTAATTCAGTTTGACTGTAAAGCGAGTAATGTTCGTGTATGTTCCGTCGTTTGGATTGATTTGTATACAATGAAATCTTTATAGCATCCCAAGGTGAAAAATAATGTTGTAAAGCTATGTTGTTCTTCGGTGAGTAATCTTATGTCATAATGACATTTTTGGTGTTGATGTGTTGCATTCCTATGTGAAAAACTCCCACTCTCTTTTTATATGAACAGATATTGTAAGGAGAACGCTAATTTTTTAAAAGCTTACTTGACACCCAGAGTAGGTCTTTTTAGTTTTCTTGTTATTGCTGTCACTTACCCATTCCTTTTACAGTGTGATCCTCTTTCCAATAGCCATCACTTTCTATGTGACGTGGTGGTTCATTCATTTTGTGGATGGCTTCTTCTCTCCTATCTATGCTCAACTTGGAATTGATATATTTGGTAAGCATATTCTCTCACTTCATGACCCAAAGTTGGAATTCATCATCGACTCGTTGCATGATACAGATAGAATGAGTTATGGTGTAAAATTTATTAATCATTATCCATGTACCAGATGAAATGACTTGGCATAACTACAAAGAAGGACTGATTTATCTCGTTGAACAACAAAGTAGGACTTTTAGAATCAACCATTTTCTATTGTTAGAATTAATAAATATTGAGTGTCTCTCTGAGCTCAAACTGAGATTAACTTAGTAGATGATATGGTCATTTAATATGGTATCAGATCCCAGGCATCCTGTGTATGAATCTCCCGGCCACCCATTTATAAAAAATAGCTCCATGTGTTAGGCTTGATAAAAAATAGATACCGCCTACCCTTGAGGGGGGTGTTGGAAGTTATGAATATGAAGTGTCTCTCCTCTTTAAGAGCTCAACTCAAACTTCGAGGTGAAGTGGTCATTCACTAAATTTAAAATTTGGACCTTGGAAGTTTGTGATTTTTGTTATGTGCTTCAACTGTAATACTTGTTATTTATCTTAGAAGAACCTTCAACTGCTGCATCAAATATTTATGATTTGCATCTTATGCGTTTTTATTCTCTTCACATATTTCTGCTGCCAATAACTTTCCTATTTTCTTGATGTAGGTCTAGGATTTGTTACCTCCATCACTTTCATTTTTTTGGTTGGAGTATTCATGTCGTCATGGTTGGGGGCTTCTGTTCTGAGCCTTGGAGAGTGGTTTATCAAACGTATGCCCTTTGTTCGTCATATTTATAATGCCTCCAAGCAAATTAGTTCTGCCATATCTCCAGGTGCACTGTTTTTCTTTTTCCCTAATTACAGATTCTTTATTAAGAAACTTTTCGTTAGGAATGGATCATCAATTCCTTCCCCATTACTATTGCAGATCAGAACACGCAGGCTTTCAAGGAAGTGGCTATTATAAGGCATCCACGTATTGGTGAATATGCATTTGGGTTCATCACTTCATCTGTGACTCTTCAGGTCTGCCATGCCTTGCATTTTTATTTTATTATTGCTTCTTCTATGTCTTTTTTTTTTCTTTGATTATATTAGTTAGTTATTCAGATCAGTACAAACAGTCCTCACGATAATAATGAAAATAGAGAGATGAGCATTAAATTATATATTGCTTTTAGAATTATTCTATGCCAAGTTAGTTCCATTGCTTGTTGATTTATTGTGGTTGTTAAGAATAAAAAAGCGCCTTGTGTGTGGAAAATGATAGTCACACTAGCACCTCCACTGATGTAACATCGGAAACTCTTGAATTCCTTGAGGTGATCTGGTGATATACGGTGAGGCTCTGATAATGATTGGTCACTTTGTCACATAGAGGCTGTCTTTTTCACGTTTTCATATTCGTATGAATTGACAAAAAAACACTTTCATGGTTCCAGAATTATTCCGGAGATGAGGAGCTATGCTGTGTGTATGTCCCAACAAACCATCTCTACATCGGTGACATATTCTTGGTCAATGCTATAGATGTTATCAGGCCAAACTTGTCTGTCCGAGAAGGGATTGGTAAGACGATTTTGCCCTCGATGCTTTGGTGTTCTTATGATGATTTTCTCAGATGATGAACTTATTTTATCTATGAAATTTATGTGCCAACATTTTATTTTATTTGCTATCTGCAGAAATTGTCGTCTCTGGTGGCATGTCAATGCCACAGATCCTGTCTACCTTGGATCCAAGAATCGTTCAAGTGGATAGAATTAGACCTGACAGAAGCTGAGATGTGCATGAAACTAGATTTTTCCTAAACGATTTCAGATGATCACTAGTCGGCCCATGTTGCAGGTTTAGCTGCAGGTGTATGCTCGTTTACTTGGGACGACATCTAAAGTGGAATTAGAATTTCTATTATTTCGTTTTCTTTAGTTTTAGATTTACAACAATCATTTGTAACAGATATTAGTGTACTAGGTAGGGAACTCCATTTTCTGAAAATATAGTTGTTTGTTTGTGTCTGTTTCAACTTTATTTTTTTAACTTTAGTTTTGTAAATAAGAAAATTGAGGGATTCTTTTCGTTGTTCTCATCTCGTTCTTCTTTCAATATAAGTTATGTTTGGTTCTTGAAATTTAGTGACTAAAATAATATGCATCAAACGATACAACATTAACATTGAGTTTTGTTTCTTGTTCATTTTTCACTTTTTCATTTTCTGACCATTTTAGTCACTGGAGTTAAAGAAATAAGCATAATGTTAACATCCTCTCATGTAATGCTTGGATATAAGAAATGTATAGTACATATTACATACCTAGCATAACAATCAAATATATTTGTTTATTTTCTGTGATAATTGTCCTTTTTTTTTAAATAAATTTTGTGGCAGGTAGTCATCTTGTGCGAAAAATTGTCCTCTTCCTGTGGTATTTTGCATCTAGTACAAAGTCTTTTTCCCCGACTATTGATATCTTAGGTCATCTCCAATTATACAGACTCCTCTTTTTAGAATCATAATTAGTGACTTAGTTTTTCCATTTCATTTAATTTCAATTCTTATATTTATCTACTTTCACTTATTAATAATAATAAATATAATAATAGTTACATAATATTAATAATGTATAAAAAACATTGACATTAATAATAAGAAAAATTAACATTTAAGAAAAACCTTGCCTAATTGCCCTTGTCTAATTGCCCTTTTCCCCAATTAAAAACACATCTCCAACCGAAGGACAATCAACCTCCATTTAATTTAATTTCACAACTTTCCCAACTCTCAGTTTCCACACTCTCCTCATTCTTACTTATTTTAATAATAATAATAATGATGATAATAATAACAACACCAACAACAATAACAACAACAAGAATAATAATAATAATAATAATAATAATAATAGTAATAATAAATTTAATTAAAATAAAAATAATCTAAATCGTAATTTTCGTTATCATAATCTAATATTTCGTATTTTCAAAATTAAAAATATAAAAACTAAAATTAACCAAAGTTTGTTCTAGTTTATTTAATTCTTTTATTTGTAAGAATTATATGACTATAGAAATATTAAATTTCACAATTTAAACTAATCATTTTATTGAATCCAACACACACAAAATTAAATTTTTATTAAAAATAAATAAAACTAATTACAGTTTACATATTAAAAATAAATACAACTACTTATTATTATATATAACTAATTTATAAAAAAAATAACCAAATTTTTTTAAAAAAAAATAGAGTTATGGTGGTTGCCTTTAACATACGCTGGGAGCGTATGTTTAGAGGCCATCCACCTCCCAATTGCCCAATTGCCTGCCCCAACCCCTCTGTCCGCCCTGTCCTGGCTGCCCGCCCAATCCCCCTCTCCATTTTTTGTCATCTCCAATCGAAGGCAACCGGCAAGCTCCCCTCATGCCCGGTTGTCTTCTCAGTTGGAGATGGCCTTATAGAGTGTGTGTACACCTCCACTATCAATGAGGTAAATTGCTTATTATTTCATATTATAGGGAGATAAATTACTCATTATTTTATTTCACAGGAAGATAAATTGTCTATTTTCATATCACAATAAGGTAAACTGTCCGTTATACATATCACAAAAAGTTCTTAAATACTGTAAACGCTGAATCTTAAATTCAATGAAAGTTTCGTTTCCTCAAAACAAAAATTCGTTTTGATCAAGTTTTATTTTGACTTTATTTAATTTCTTTGTCTATAGTTAGTTAGTATAACTAAAACTATTATGCTTAGACAAATTCTCTTGTTTTCACTTAGGATTTATACTAAAAAAATGCGACTTCCAAATATAATTATTCTTTTGTGTTTAATAATTTCGAACTTATGATTATTTGAACGTTTTTTTTTTTCTTAGTGATTTAGAATATAACAAGTATTCTAATGGAAGAGAATGAGTAGGTATTTCCATCTCAGGATTTTAAATATCTTAATCTTAGTGAATTCGAACCCGAAGTCTATTTACATTAAGGTTCATAATTTCTAGGCTTTTATATATTATTTTTTATTTTGGCATTTTGATTTACGCCTATAGCCTATTCTTTTCGTTTTGTATACCCTTTCATTTTCTAGACAAATTACGCCTATTTTCACATCTAGGGTTTAATGATTTTTCTTGTATCTTGTTTATTTTCTGAATGTATCGAATAACCTAATGGATCGAACTCATCCTTGACTGCTACGAAAGATATCGACTTTGCATTTCGGAATGAACGTTGTAAGTTGAAGGCAATAGCTCTTTCTTCAATAAAGGCCAGGTTACTAAACACCATTCGTGGCATTCTTGCCTCGGCTGGTGGCAGGGGCGCGTCTAGTGGTATTGTATAGTTGAAGACGGTTTCTTTTAGGAGACATTTTTCTTTATGAATATGATCCCACCACCACTTTTCCATAGTTAGTCTTTAACTCCGGTTGATCGGATTGGTCAATTTGTATTCTGTTTTCTTTTTTTCTGCTTGTTGACTTGTGGTAGGATTTTCTCTTTTTTACTTTTGTACCATATTATTAAGTATAGAATTTCATTCTATAATATATATATAAAAAAAAAAAAAAAAAAAAAAAAAACTAACCAAATATGTGTTTAATCACCGTAGTCATTTTGGTAAATTCACTATTTAGCATGTCTTTAATAAAAAGATGACTAATAGTAATAGGGGTGAAAGTGAAATTGACTAGATTCTTTTTTGCTAAAACAACAAACCTTGAGGGGCTCCAAAATAAAACCCGCCGCCTCCAAAAAAAAAAGAAGAGTAGAAATCCAAAACCCTAGCTCCCTCAGCATCTCTATAAGTATCCAACACTTTCATAAACCCTCATCATCATTTCAGCTACCGCCTCCATCTACACACAACAGATTAAAATCTGCACTGAAGAAATTTCACTCTCAGATCTATTTATTTTCTTCCTTTGATTTGTAGGACGATGATGAATGTGATTTGGTCTCGTTCGTCGTAATGGCATTCATGTGCCTTGCCGACCATCCTGATATATCACCACCCATAAACTGAGTCCTCAATTTTCCTGATTTCGATTCGGTAATCTCTGATTTTCTAGGGTTTCGTATTTTTTTTTGATTGATTTGTTGATTTTGTATATTGGCCGATGATTAAACTTAAATTATAGACAAGCATATGTCTGAATTACCATTATGTTGAACAACCTAATCTTCTCTATGAGGCTGATATTTTTTTTTCTAAATCTTTCTCCGATTTGTCAATCTCTTTTTCATTAAAATTTTGAAATTTGATCTGTTTAATCTGCCAATGATGATGACGGACGTGGTGTTTAATTCATGAGATTTTCACTGATTACTACTCACTACTGCCTTCCTTCTGAGGTTTTTTTAATTTACATTTTAGGTCTTTTTTTTTTAATTTAGATCCTGAAAAAGGGAATCAAGTGATGATTATAAGCATAGTTCAAATGATTTATTTGTGATTAT
Source organism: Penstemon barbatus (assembly GCA_003313485.2). Lineage (NCBI taxonomy): Eukaryota > Viridiplantae > Streptophyta > Magnoliopsida > Lamiales > Plantaginaceae > Penstemon > Penstemon barbatus. Next base: position 35,576,296 of record CM064882.1, read on the forward strand.
AAAATCATAGCACAGTCTTTCGCTCCTATCTGATGAATCCCTTTATCCTCTCTATTTATTAAAATTCACCATCTTATTTTATTTTCATTTAATTAATTCCATGGTCAAAGATGATTGATGCTTTATTTCTGACACCTCTTGTATGAGAAGAGACTTCACGGCCTCTTCAATGAGCACATAAAGCAAACTCTCTGAGCCCCATTATCTAAATTTGTTAATTTCCATTTTGTTATTTTTTTGTTTATTATTTTGAGTGGAAATTCAGGCAACCCTCTTCTGTTAATAAATTTAGGAAGAGAGGTGTTTATCTGCTCAGATATAAATCCCTTTTGCTCTTCAGACTTGCTGATTTATACTTGAAGCTGGTCTAGTAAGCCTAAGAACATTTATTAAAATATTTTTTCTTTGAGTAATTTAATGAGAAAGCTTCGCTATCTGGTTGGCAGAATATTTTAATTTCTCGTTAACTCGTTCCCTAGAAGCTAAATTGAGCGTGCGGCTCCTTTTTACATTACTGCAGCAATTTTATGTTCTGCAGAACTCAAAGGGGCAGCTATATATGTATAAATAACAGTTAATCTCCATTTTTTTGTTTTGTTTTTGTATCAACGATGATGAGCTCTAACAGACCTGTAATGATTGCGGAAATGATCGCAACATTATGAACATCTAAGGGACTGAGTTGATTTATTTTTAATCGAAATTATGATGCTTGGCCTGTTTCTTTGTTTTGTGATGCTATTCAATTGAATTGTGTGGCGTTGTTTGAGGTGAAGCTAGAAATATGTTCCCCTCGCTATCCGGTGGTACTTTTATAGTTCATTTGGACGTTGGGGAACAACATTTCATTATTTCGTATATTCAGTTTTCTTCTTGTTATAACATTGCCATCTAATTTATAAAATAGTGTTGATTCTTGTTTTGAAGTGTAAAAACTGTTTAAGATTGAATGATCTGCCACGATTTTTGGAAGCATGAATCGTTAACAATCAATTCTAAATCGCCACATGATTGGAATACAGTTATTGTTGATGCTGCTGCTGTAGGTGATGGCTTGGATTCAGTTCAATTATTGTTAGATTAGAAAAAAGACTGTTTTTTAGGAGGAAAATTCTTATATAGGCCTATTATTATTGACCAATTAATTAAAGGTGGATGGTCCCTTGCCCCCTGACTCTATAGTTCATGGAATATCGTCAAGAAAGTTCTCGATTGGAAGTCTCAAAGATGTGCATCGGCGTAAATTTTATTTAAAATAGATTTGAACTGTGTAGTATTTTGACCATATTAACTCGGTTTCAATTTATGGATGAAATTGAATTTGTTTCAGTTGCAATTTTGGTTCATAATTGCAAGGATATTATAAAAAATTGAATCTGATTGCATTTGATTCTAATTGAAAATCATCTTAGAAATGTATCAGTTTGGGACATTGTATTCTTGAAAAAAAGTAATCCCGTTTTGCATTCTCGAAAAATATAGGGGATTTTTTGGTAAAAAAGAAGGGTGATTTTTGCCATTCTCGAAACATATATTTCTCTTAAAAAGTATTAATGTGAGATTCATGTGTAATAAGAGTAAAATTAATTATTACCCATTATAATAACTCTGACAAAACATTTTGTACATATTAATTCGAATTTGTGGTTTCAAGTTTTTAATTCGTGTGCAATTTAGAGTAAAATTGACAATTATCAATTAAAATAATTCAAAAAAAATATAAAACACAATTTCATATGAAACACAATTTGAATCAACTAAGTTAATTTTTTTAACTCACTACAATGAATCCTTCTCTCTCTCGAATGTATGCCCGGTTTTCATCGAATCTTTTTGATCCTCTCCTGCTGCTAAAGCGATCTCGCATCGCTCGAAGGATTCATTCGCTCGGAGAAGTAAAGTACAACAAACTCGGATGGACTCACATCGAATGGAAGGTCCACAGGGAAGATATCTTGCTACTAGGGAAGGTAGAAGCAAGAAAACAACCGCCAAAAAGGAAGACGCAATGGGTATTTCCAAAAGGTTACTATGTTCTCATACGCAGGAATACCCCCGTTAGCCGGCTTTTGTAGCAAATTCTATTTGTTTTTCGCCGCTTTGGGTTGTGGGGCTTACTTCCTAGCCCCAGTGGGAGTAGTGACTAGCGTTATAGGTCGTTGGGCGGCCGGACCAATCTGCGAATCGAGCGTGCTCCCCTTGCATGCAATGATGTGGTGGTGAACCTCTCATTCTAATTCAGTGCTCTCCGAACCGTGCAGGAAGGTTTCCCTTCACACGGCTCACCAACTTGATCTTCCCGCATGTGTTGCGGTGAAAATTTGAACTGAAATATTTTGTCGAAAAACATGTGTCAAATTTTTTGATGGAGTGACAAATATTTTCGAAAGTCGTTCTAGTAGATTTTTTTGCCATATTTACTTATACTCCACTATTGTACTGCATTTATTGATATTATATTTTCTTATTTCATGATAGATATATTTTTGGAATAATATTTTATATTAGGGTGAGTTAATAAGAGTAATTAAAGTATTCATTAAACTATCATAAAAAATAAGTTTTTTAAAGTTATTTTAATGGGTAATTTTCAATTATGTTCTTAATTGTACATAAATATCACATTATTATTTTTGGATGGAATATATGTTAATTTTTTAAAAAAAATAACGAAAATACCCTTATATTTTGGCTTGAAATTTATCTAAATACGATATATATTTTGAGAAAGCAAAGTGGGATTAATTTTTTTAAGGCAAAATTGTAAAAATCGTCCCAAATTAATCACTGATTTTAGATTTTCGCCCCAAACTATTTAATTTGGCAAATTTCATCCCGTAATTTAATATTTTTTTGGAATATTGTCCCACCATAATTATAAGACGTAATTGCGCATTTACCAATGAATTATCACATGGTTGCTTAAGTGTCATGACATGGTAAATTTTAACATGAATAATTATATAATATTGCAGAATTCGTCCCAAATTAATTACAAGATTAAACGTCATTTTCATGAAATTAGAAATTTAATATTGGGATTAATTCATACAAAATGGTAAATTATGGAACGAAATTTGACGAGTTGATATAGTTTGGGACGAAAAATTAAAATTAATAATTAGTTTGGGACGATATTAAAAAAAATATTGAATTACGGAACAAAATTCGCCAAGTTAAATAATTTGTGACGAAAATTTAAAATCAGTAACGGTTCGTGCAATTTTACCTTTTTTCAAAGGTACAAAGTACCAAATTGATATATAGGGTGGAAAGTGGAATTAACGAGGCACTTCTCTTCCTGCCTTACATTTCTTTCAGATTTTACAAAAAGGATAAAATACAATAAAAAAACCTTCACTTCCTTCCCTCTCACCACCGTGCACCACCAACACCGGCGGGAGCTAACCACCGCCGCAACACCAGCAACACCCGCCGCACAACCACCTCAACACACCACCCGAACCACCACCGATTACCCCGCACCATCACCACATCCCCCTACACCTCGCGTGGCCGCACCACCATCACCACCGCGCAACATCCCACGGCCGCACCACCACCCCGCGGCCTTCTACACATTTAGAGGTATATATTAACTAGTAATTAGTTAATTGATTTAGGATTTGATTAATTTGGGTTCAATTATTATAGGGTCTGAAAAGATTAATTGATTTAGGGTTTAATTGAAAGGAGTTAATTTCACATGGTTGACACATGATTTATTGATACATCTTCACATGCCGTTCAATTATATGATTCTCAAAATTCTTTCAATTTCAATCTTTGTCTCCAAGGAGGAATAGAGCTTTATATAATGCCAAGCTTCTATTTGATATGAATAGACTGATTCAGTTTAAATCTTCTATTGGTTTTCTGCACAGTTGATGTTTGAAGATAATTAGCTACTTACATCACAACAATTACTTGTATTTTCTCTATTGAGTATTTTATCAAACATGTCATATGCAACGCAGTTTTGCTAAGATAGAAAGCTCACGTGGATTGCTGTTGGGCTTGGGCTGCATTGAGTTTTATTAGTCCACTAATTACTGATTCATTGCTAATAATGTTATAGAAATTATGGGAGACTAAGCAAACAAGATAAATTTATTATTACACTGTAAGAAAAAAAAAAATGATTTGAGATTTTATATTAATCGATTTAGTAACACAATATGGACTTGAACTGATATGTTCATTCCTTTTTGGGGATTTTTGTTGATTCTATTGAACTGTACTTAACCTATTTGGGTGAAAAATGTAAATCTGAAATCTTTCTTTATATTCATAGCAAATGGAAGATTTTTTTACTTTTAATACTTGACATATATATATATACATGTTTTATGGTTTTGTCACTCACTAAAATAAATTAGCTATTGAAGCGGACTGGATTTCCCCTTACATATTGGTGGAGTTAATGCCAAGTTACCCCCTGTGAAATGTATAATGTTTAATTTACCTCCATGTGATTAGAAAAAGAAAAATTTACCCCTTGTAATTTTGTTTTATCACATATTGTATCCAAGTGTCACACTAATATGTGTTCAACACATGCCAATATACCTACATTATATCTTAATCAATTTTTGCTATGCTTTAACTAATTTTAACAGAATAAAAAGGAAAAAGAAATTTTCCATTCTAACTATATTGCATACGAATTTCATCATCTTCTCCAAACCAGTCATGCTTTAATTTACATGCATTTATATTTTTATTGTGTATTGTTGCTTTAGACAATTAAGGAGTACCATTGTTTTTGGGTACCACAGTATATCATGAGAAAATTTATCCCAAGTCGGGTTTGATCGAACTCAAATTATTTACATGACAAACGCAATATACATGTTGTGGGATTCTCTATTAATTTTCAATATGGATGTTCGCATTCAACGTAGTTGGATGTATGATAGACTTGATTTGAGTAATCATTCCCTGAATCTTGATTTCAAAAGAGGAGTATACGAGTTTGAAGCTTGATTTCAAAAGAGGAGTATACGAGTTTGAAGCTTGATTTCAAAAGAGGAGTATACGAGTTTATTGAATATGCTACATCACAACCCCAATTTGCATTAGTGGAAATGTATCCAATTCGAGTGCTTTTACTTCATTATTGCTCATATAATTTTGAAAATGAATACCCTATGGTTTTTTTCTTGATTCAAATTAGGTTCTTAAACCTGCTGTGAAGTGTAGTTAAGCTGTTAATATAGTTGTCTAATTCACGCTCATCTAAGGATGTTCTGATTTTCAACTAATTTGAATTCCAAGATATATCCAGTATATATGTCTCCAAGTTGCATGTCTTTTATAGATTTGTTTGTCGCTTTTGTTGACCACTGTATATATTTTATTGAAGTAACAGGTTCAAGATAGATCTTGTTTTGATTGCTAGATTTGTGATAACAGGCTCTTATATGGACATAGTTAGCTACTTACAGGCTGTGGATGTATGCGTTTGTTGTATATACGTGACTAACTTGTTTTTCACCTCGTAACACAATTGTGCTATTAAGTACAAATGTTGTACCTTGAGTGAGTCTTGGTTTTTTCTGATAAGAGAGTTTATGTACTCATGCTTTACAACAATTTTTATGCAAATGCACTATTACAAGTTCATCACGTAACATTATTTTTCATTTTTCCAGGATTTCTTCTTTTTCCATCTCAATGAATTACGCAAATGGTTTGGTCAATGCACGAGGAAAGAAGCCTCTTCTTTCCTTTGGGGTGATATCTGATGTCCAATATGCTGATATTCCCGATGGTCGCTCATTCCTTGGTGTTCCTCGCTACTACAGGCACAGCCTGCTCGTCTTACAAAGAGCAGTACAAAAATGGAACGAACAAAAGCTAAAGTTTGTAATAAACTTTGGGGACATTGTAGATGGCTTTTGCCCTAAAGACCAATCTCTAATTGCAACCAAGAAAGTTGTTGATGAGTTTAAATTGTTTGATGGCCCTGTATATCACATGATTGGAAATCACTGTCTCTACAATCTCCCACGTGAGAACTTACTTCCTTTACTGAACATACATAGTAGCGACCATCATGCCTATTATGATTTTTCTCCAATTCCAGAATACCGATTTATTCTTCTAGATGGCTATGATATTAGTGCTATTGGTTGGCCCAAAGACCATCCAAACACATTAAAGGCACTTCATTTTCTCGAGGAGAGAAATCCGAATTCGGATAAGAATAGTCCGAATGGACTTGTTGGGCTAGAGCGAAGGTTTCTTATGTTCAATGGAGCAGTAGGGAAAGAACAATTAGAATGGTTGGATCGTATCCTTGAGGATGCAACAAAGTTGAACCAGAAAGTGGTTTTATGTTGTCATGTGCCTTTAGATCCTAATGCATCGTCTATTGAAGCATTGTTGTGGAATTATGATGAAGTAATGGATGTGGTACATCGATATAATTGTGTAAAGGTTTGTCTGTCTGGGCACGTGCACAAAGGTGGATACTCGGTTGACTCATATGGAGTGCACCATCGGGTTCTTGAAGCCGCCTTAGAGTGTCCACCTGGCACCAATGCCTTTGGGTATATAGACCTTTTTCATGATAGTTTATTACTCTCAGGTACAGATAGACTCGCGACTCAAGATATGGTTTTCAGTTGTTGAATGTATGTCAGCTTTGTAGCATCTTCAACACAAACTGCTCATTATTTTCTAATATATCTCATATGGAATGCAAGAAATAAGAGGATTTTTGAGGGAGAAGTCCCTAGAGCTGAAGCCACTAGCATTGAGATTAAATCAAACTTGTACTGTGTTTTGTACTCTGTATATTTGTATGATTTAATTCATATATAGAGACACTATGTCCTGCACGTGTTGACCATTTTTTGTCTTCTGGCTTTGGTCAACTCTTTGTATATAATTGTTGATATATTTATACCATTTACACTTGGAAAAAAAAAAAAAATTCAATAGCTTAATAGGAGTGTAATTATGTTCAGGAGATGTCTAAAGTTTTGAAGTGGTCGTCTACAGATCTTAATTGAGGTATTAATCCATCTATTTACATGAAATGCCATTGCCAGTCTTTTTGCATGTACTTGTAATTCATGTGCATTGAGAATTTTGTTTTTTTCTGGTTACACATTGAGAATTTTGTTAATCATCTCTTAAAGTTACATTATATCTTTTTATTCAGATAATTGTGAAGAAGATTAAACTAATCCTTTTTTAGTTGCTAAAACATTATGGCTAAGTTATGGCAAAATCTGCAGCTACTTAGACATTTATCTATCACTTAATATTGTACACAAACTTGTTTTTTTTCTAGGTTGAAATAAAGTAAAGAAAAAGCACGGAGAATTCATGTCTAAACTCAGTCTTTCGTATACCGTATGCAGTCTCATCCAAATATATCTCATTCATGTTCTATAAAAATATCGAGTACAAACAAGAATCTCCCAACAAAGACTTTGCATGTTCTACATAATCCATATAAAGGAGTATGAACCTTACCCCTTAACTCATCTTTAACAACATATAATCAACGAGATTTCTTAGATTTCCATCCATCTTTCTTCCAAAGTGTTCGGAAGTTCTTGAAATTCAACAAGCAACCAATCAATGGAAATTCAGTGTTCCCTTGTTACTTCCATATTGCTTTCATGTTTGGTACTCACTTCCTATGGCGTCAGCTTCTCTTCTCTTCAACAAACTTTCATTGTCACTATTTCACCTCAACCAAGACAAGGTATATCACATAGATATATAGTAAAGTTTCGGAATTTCAAATAAATATTTATTTGCACAATTCTTTGTTTATGGCCCAAATTATTTCTACACTGAACTTGCAGTCCTGAAAGCTAGAGAAGAACAAATCGCCGGAATAGATTTGGCTTACAAAACTATAAAGGTGAAGCTCTGCTATGCACCGATTAGCCAAAAAGATCGAAAATGGAAAAAAACGGAGGACAATCTAAATTGAGGTATTAATCTATCTATTGTACATGAAATGCCATTGCCAGTCTTTTGCATGTACTTGTAAATCATGTGCATTGAGAATTTGTTTAATCCTCTGTTAGGTTACAATATAGCTTCTTATTTTGATTCACATAAAACTAATTCATGATGCCAAGTTCTAGGTCTGGAAGTTAACAAAAAAATAGAGATTGTCCGGATTTATTTACTTGTTAGTTTATCATTGTATCATGTTTTCACCCCTAATGCAATTGCTGTTAATCTATATCTCTATCATCCAGTTCACTTATATTTTGTATTATTTCCATGTGTGTTTCATGATGATGGTTTCTACTAAATTATATAATTGATGCATGATTAAAACTGAAAGTGCCCAACCAGCATACCGAGCGTTATTCATATTGAATATATTTAGACAATAATATTTGGAATTACCTTTTTCTATTTGAGACCTCTGAAAATTTTCATTTGGGTGCACCTCCTAAGCCCCGTAAAATATAGTGAATAACATAGCATAAAGTAAGAATCATGACAGGTGTAAAAAAATAGGACGGAGAACATTATGCCTGTTCCTAAAAGAGATTGACCACATATATTTATTTATACTGAATAGAAGTCCATACATAGAAATTATGGACCTTAATTAACCTAATATATAAAAACATGTTGAAATAAATCTAGACATAATATATATGGACACACTTTAGCTGCAAGAAAAATCTGATATTTGATGAGTAATTTATGTAACATCTTAATATTAAACACTGCTTATCCATTACACGTTACATTTACTGAAGACTAATTTATGAATAAAGACAAGGAAATACATTAGAGATCACATCACTCTGTTAAGGTATGCCCTGACTCTTTTCTTTTCTAACAGGTGGAATCCAAACAAAGACGCAATAGAGAAAATAGAGAAGCAAATAGACGCAATATCAAGCGGCACCGTACGACCGCTAATCGCCTAGACCTCAAGCAAGCTGGTGGTTTTGAGATAATCAGTTGTCTGGCCAAATGTCACCTACTCATCAATCGAGTTGTAAGCATAGGCTCTAATGAAATATGTAGCAGCCTGTATATCTTTGTTTATTGTCAATGTGAAGGTATTATTCGATGGTCTATATGACATGTCAACAATATCGTGTTGGCAAGTCTTATCCTTTGCTAAATCGTCCTCCGTTATTCTCCATTCCCGATCTTTTTGGCTAATCAGTGCATAGCAGAGCTTCACCTTTATAGTTTTGTAAGTCAAATCTATTCCGGCTGCAAATGTGGTGCTAAGTGACCATGTCAATGTGACTTGATCTTCTCCAGCTTTTAGGACTGCAAGTTCATTGTAGAAATAATTTTGGTCACAAACAAAGAATTGTTCAATAATATTTATTTAAAATTTCTATTATAATTCACCACATGGTTTGGGCCAAGTCCACTTACATGGCTTGTGCCTAACTCAACCTCAAAAGGTAAGGATTGTCTGCCCATGGTTTGGGCTAAGTCCACCTTACATGGCTTGAGCCTAACTCAACCTCAAAAGCTAGCTTGTAAGGTGAGGATTACCCAAGACCTTATAATGTGGACTTAACTATTGTTTTCATCAAATGGGGGACATTTAGTCTCAATACTCCCCCTTCACGTGTGGGTGAAACGAGCCCAACACGTGACATATTAAAGTCCAATATTTGCGAATTATTAACATGTGGGTAAGAGTCCAACACGCGGATTTGCCCAGACCGTGTGGATCCCAACACGCGGATTTTCCAGACTGTGTGGGTGAAGAATAAATCCCATCATGCGCGCAAGGAAGAGCCCATCACGGAAGGAGGTGGCCCACTTCAACCTGGACTATGATACCATATTATAATTCACCACATGGTTTGTGCTAAGTCCTAAGTACATGGCTGGGGCCTAACTCAACCTCAAAGGCTAGCTTGTAAGGTGAGGATTGCCCAAGACCTTATAAGGTGGACTTAACTATTGTTTTCATCCAATGTGGTACATTTAGTCTCAATAATTTCCTGAACTTTACTATATTGATATGTGCTATACCTTGTCCTGGTTGAGGTGAATGAGTGACAATGAGAGTTTGTTGAAGAGAAGAGAAGCTGACGCCATAGGAAGTTACTACCAAACACGAAAGCAATATGGAAGTAACAAGGGAACACTGAATTTCCATTGATTGGTTGCTTGTTGAATTTCAAGAACTTCTGAACATTCAGGAAGAGAGATGGTTGGAAAGCTAAGAAATCCTATTGATTATCTAATGTTGAAGATAAGTCAAGAAGTAAGGTTCATATTCCTTTATATAGATTATGTAGAAGATGCAAAGTCTTTGTTTTGATGACTTTGCGTACGGTCTATGAAAGACTGGGTGTAGGCATGAATTCTCCGTGCTTTTTCTTTACTTTATTTCAACCTAGAAAAAGAGAAGTTTGTTTATAGTATTAGGTGATGATAGTAATTACAAATTTTGCCATATTGTATTAGCAATTACAAGAGATTAATTTAATCTTCTTGACAATTATATGAATTGAAATTGACGAAAATCATATTCATATGTTGATTCTGTGGCTCTTATCTTATTCTTGGATGATTGAATGAATTTGTTAATGTCAAAATATAAAATCAAAAGAACTGGGCGAATACAGCCAATTTCTCAAGATTAGGGCCGTCAACGTGGCAGATTTCAGTCTGAATCCAATTCAAATTCAACCTCATTTATTAAAGTTTTTGTCCAATTAGAGATTCGATGAATTTGATCTGAAAGAGTAAATGTGTAATCTAAAATATGTGAAAGAGATCTTGGTCAATCCAAATATTTTATTAAGGTAAATAACTTTAAAATTATTTTACCATAAGTAAGAAATATATTAGTTAATTATTCATTCATAATTTAATTTCTATATATATTATCACCTAAAAATATCAATATTAGTTAAGAAATTTTGAACATGTGAGCTAAATTTAATTACATGTTTATTTTATAAAAGAAGTAACGATGTGAATTTTGAGAGTGGATATTCTATTGTATCCGAAAAGATCCGATTTCTGACCAAATCCGAACAAAATTCAATTGACTAGAAAATTCTTGATCCAAGCAAAATTTGAATCCAACATGAATTTGATCCAACATAAATAGAGTCAAATCTGGATCAACCCATGAACAAACCTAGTCGGGTATTTCTCAAATCTAATTCTTAAAATTTCCCTTGTTAAAATGTAACAAGGGAACACTAAATTTCCTATCTAATTCTTAAAATTTCAAGTCCTTCTGTAACTCATCCAATCATCCAAGATTAAGATAAGAGCTACCGAACCAACATGTGGATATGGTATTGGCTAACTTCAATTAAGATAATTGTCAAGAAGATTTAATTAATCTCTTGTTAGTTGCTAATACTATATGGCAAAATATGTAGTTACTTAGACATTTATCATCACCTAATACTATAAACAAACTTGTTTTTTTTCTAGGTTGAAATAAAGTAAAGAAAAAACACGGAGAACTCATGTCTAGGCCCAGTCTTTCGTAGGCTGCACGCAAACTCATCGAAACATATTACATACCTGGTCTATAAGAAGACCGGGTACGAACAAAAATCTCCCAACAATGACTCTGAAGGTTCCACATGATCTATATAAAGGAATATGAACCTTACTTCTTGACTCATCTTCAACATTAGATAATCAGTGGGATTTCTTATCTTTCCAATCATCTTTCTTCCTGAATGTTCGGAAGTTAACTAAATTCAATTAGCAACCAATCAATGGAAATTTAGTGATCCCTTGTTACTTCCATATTGCTTTCCTATTTGGTAGTAACTTCCTATGGCGTCAGTTTCTATTCTCTTCAACAAACTCTCATTGTGACTGTTTCATCTCAACCAGGACAAAGTATAGCACATAAATATATAGTAAAGTTCCAAAAAATTTCAAATAAATATTATTGAACAATTCTTTGTTTGTGACCAAAATTATTTCTACAATGAACTTGCAGTCTAAAAGCTGGATAAGATCAAGTCACATTGATATGGTCACTTAACACCACATTTGCAGCCGGAATAGATTTGGCTTACAAAACTATAAAGGTGAAGCTCTGCTATGCACCGATTAGCCAAAAAGACCGGGAATGGAGAAAAACGGAGGACGATTTAGCAAAGGATAAGACTTGCCAACACGAGATTGTTGACATTCCATATAGACCATCGAATAATACCTTCACCTTGACAATAAACAAAGATATACAGGCTGCTACATATTTCATTAGAGCCTATGCTTACAACTCGGTTGATGAGTAGGTGACATTTGGCCAGACAACTGATATCTCAAAACCACCAGCTTGCTTGAGGTCTAGGCGATTAGCGGTCGTACAGTGCCGCTTGATATTGCGTCTATTTGCTTCTCTATTTTCTCTATTGCGTCTTTGTTTGGATTCTACTTATTGGAAAAGAAAAGAACCAAGGCATCCCTTAACAGAGTGGCGTGATCTCTAATGTATTTCCTTGTCTTTATTCATAAATTAATCTTCAGTAAATGTAACGTGTAATGTCAGATAAGTGGTGTGTTTAATATTAAGATGTTACATAAATAACTCATCAAATATTGGATTTTTCTTGCTATTAAAGTGTGTCCATATTTGTTATATCTAGATGCATTTCAACATGTTTTAATTACTTAGGTTAATTAGGATCCATAATTTCAATGTATGGACCTGTATTAGTATAAGTAAATATATGTGGTCAATCTCTTTTAGAGACAGGCACAATGTTCTCCGTTCTACTTTTCTACACATGTCATGTTTCTTCCTTTATGCTATATTATTCATTATATAACTAAAATATCACATAACATTGAGCATAACGGAATAATTACAAATTAATAACAGTAAAACACATTTCATTTATCACTTAAGCGCAAAACCAAGTGTAAGTTCATTAGGCATGCAAACAAACTGTATCACACAATACATTGATCAATAACAATCAAATAAATATTAGGTTTCATGTGATTATACGCCCATGTCATTAATATATACAGTTATGAGTTCTAATGAAGTCCATGTAGCATGGTCATATGTAATGAAGTGCTAAACAAAGCTCGGAGCATGTACTTCACCAAATTAATCAAGACAAAATAAATATAAGTCATATTATCATTTTATACTATCAAGTGCGATATATTACAGCGAACATTGCAAATGCACAATATCAAATGTTCTACTATAATATTCAAGCATACACATCACAACATGCTCATACAATAATTAAACACAGAATCGCAAAAAAGATACGACTCTCACCTATTACAGATTAAAGAGACGGTCCTTTGTCGCCTTCACCTGTCAAATAATTTCGATTCGATTAGAATCTCAACCTTAGGGAAACTAAGTGCATAATTTGAATTTCAGCAACCTGAATTCCTAAATGAAGCCCTTCTACTTAACCCAAAAGTATAATACTATAATTCATTTCCAACTAAGTACCAAGTACACGAACCACTCGAACACCAACCATTTTAACTGAAATGAGAATATCATATATATTTGACAACATAATAATCATATAATTCTACTAAGTCGATGAAAAGTTCATTATTAAGTCATATCATTCTTTGCAAAACTTGGAGCAATAAATTTATCAATTTTAGATATAAGATTCACGAATTTCGCCTTTTTGTTTTCTCAAGAACCAATTATATTTCATTGAAGCAATAGCTAGTCTAATATATCTCGATTAACCAGATCACGAATAACATTCTTATTATTTGCATTAAATAGATCTACATACATGCATAACATATAACATGCTTAGAATCATGTTTTAGTTTCAAGCTCTAAAACTTATTTTGTAAGGACAAAGTTTTAGAAACACTCAATAGCTTTAGGTTCAAGGATCGTTACCTAGGTGAACTCAAATCGAAAAATGGAAATCGGAAATGAAAAACCCATGTCAAAATGATGCCGCTGTTGGACTAGCCACCATTAACCAGAGCTGAAACAGTTGACCGCTGCCGAAAAACACTCTAATATTTTTTAGCAAATCATACTCGAATATCTAATTACATAATTAATAGTTTAAGAAATTGATAAATTCAGAAAACACGAGGACATTTACAATATAAAATTTAGTTATTGTAAAGTTGTATTTATATAATACAAGGTAATACTAGTAAATGTTCATAAGGAAGAAAATTGAAACTAATACTAGTCGGCATAAGGAAAAAAATTAAAACAGCGCATTAGGAAAAAATTAATACTAAAAAGACCAAACATACCACTAGGCCACTTTCGTTTGTTGTAAATATTTACATATATGTATTTGTAATTCTGAGGGACCATGCCCCCCCCACCAATCCCCAAAGAGGTCCGCCCTGCTTGTCCGGACATATTTACTTGTTAGTTTATCATTGTATAATGTTTTCACCCCTAATGCAATAGATGTTAATCTATATCTCTATCATGCAGTTCCCTTATATTTTGTATTATTTCCATGTGTGTTTCATGATGATGGTTTCTACTAAATTATATAACTGATGCATGATTAAAACTGAAGTGCCCAACTAGCATACCGAGCGTTATTCATAATGAATATAATTAGACAATAATATTTGGAATTACCTTTTTCTATTTGAGACCTCTGAAAATTTTCACTTGGGTGCACCTCCTAAGCCCCATAAAATATAGTGAATAACATAGCATAAAGTAAGAAGCATGACAGGTGTAGAAAAATAGGACGGAGAACATTATGCCTGTTTCTAAAGAGATTGACCACATATATTTATTTATACTGAATAGAAGTCCTTACATAGAAATTATGGACCCTAATTAACCTAATAAATAAAAACATATTGAAATAAATCTAGACATAATATATATGGACACACTTTAGCTGCAAGAAAAATCTGATATTTGATGATTAATTTATGTAACATCTTAATATTAAACACTGCTTATCCATTACACGTTACATTTACTGAAGACTAATTTATGAATAAAGACAAGGAAATACATTAGAGATCACATCACTCTGTTAAGGTATGCCCTGACTCTTTTCTTTTCTAACAGGTGGAATCCAAACAAAGACGCAATAGAGAAAACAGAGAAGCAAATAGACGTAATATCAAGTGGCACCGTACGACCACTAACCCTCTGGACCTCAAGCAAACTGGTGGTTTTGTGATAATCAGTTGTCTGGCTAAAGGCCACCTACTCATCAGCCGAGTTGTATGCATAGGCTCTTATGAAATATGTAGCAGTTGGTATATCTTTGTTTATTGTCAAGATGAAAGTATTGTTGGATGGTCTATATGGCAAGGTAACAATCTCGTGTAGGCAAGTCTTGTCCTTTGCTAAATCTTCCTCCGTTTTTCTCAATTCCCAATCTTTTTTGCTAATCGGTGTATAGCAGAGCTTCACCTTTATAATTTTGTAAGCCAAATCTATTCCGGTTGCAGATGTGATGTTAAGTGACCATGTCGATGTAACTTGATCTCCTCCAACTTTCAAGACTGCAAGTTCAGTGTAGAAATAATTTGGGTCACAAACAAAGAATTGTTCAAATAATATTTATTTGAGATTTCTATTATAATTCACCACATGGTTTGTGCTAAAGTCCACTTACATGGCTTGTGCCTAACTCAACCTCAAAAGTTAGCTTGTAAGGTGAGGATTGTCTGCCCATGGTTTGGGCTAAGTCCACCTTACATGGCTTGGGCATAACTCAACCTCAAAAGCTAGCTTGTAAGGTGAGGATTGTCCAAGACCTTATAATGTGGATTTAACTATTGTTTTCATCCAATGGGGGACATTTAGTCTCAATACTCCCCATTCACGTGTGGGGGGGCTGAATGTGTGGGTGAAACATGCCCAACACGTGACATATTAAAGCCCAATATTTGCGAATTATTAACATGTGGGTAAGAGTCCAACACGCGGATTTGCCCAGACCATGTGGATCCCAACACGCGGATTTTCCAGACTGTATGGGTGAAGAATAAATTCCATCATGCGCGGAAGGAAGAACCCATCACGGAAGGAGGTGGCCCACTTTAACCTAGACTCTGATACCATGTTATAATTCACCACATGGTTTGGGCTAAGTCCTAAGTACATGGCTGTGGCCTAACTCAACATCAAAGGCTAGATTGTAAGGTGAGGATTGCCCAAGACCTTATAAGGTGGACTTAACTATTGTTTTCATCCAATGTGGGACATTTAGTCTTAATAATTTCCTGAACATTACTATATAGATATGTGCTATACCTTGTCCTGGTTGAGGTGAACCAGTGACAACGAGAGTTTGTTGAAGAGAAGAGAAGCTGACACAATAGGAAGTTACTAACAAACATGAAAGTAATATGGAAGTAACAAGGGAACACTGAATTTCCATTGATTGATTGCTCGTTGAATTTCAAGAACTTCTGAACATTCAGGAAGAGAGATGGTTGGAAAGCTAAGAAATCCAACTGATTATCTAAAGTTGAAGATAAGTCAAGAAGTAAGGTTCATATTCCTTTATATAGATTATGTAGAACATGCAAAATCTTTGTTTTGATGACTTTGCGTACGGTCTATGAAAGACTGGGTATAGACATGAATTCCCCGTGCTTTTTCTTTACTTTATTTCAACTTAGAAAAAGACAAGTTTGTCTATAGTATTAGGTGATGATAGTAACTACAAAGTTTGCCATATTGTATTAGAAATTACAAGAGATTAATTTAATCTTCTTGACAATTATATGTAACTACAAAGTTTGCCATATTGTATTAGAAATTACAAGAGATTAATTTAATCTTCTTGACAATTATATGAATTGAAATTGGCGAAAACCATATTCAAATGTTGATTCTGTGGCTCTTATCTTATTCTTGGATGATTGAATGAATTTGTTATTGTCAAAATATGAAATTAAAAGAACTGGGCGAAAACAACCAATTTCTCAAGATTAGGGCCGTCAATGTGGCAGATTTCAGTCTGAATCCAATTCAAATTCAACCTCATTTATTAAAGTTTTTGTCCAATTAGAGATTCGATGAATTTGATCTGAATGAGTAAATGTGTAATCCAAAATATGTGAAAGAGATCTTGGTCAATGCAAATATTTTATTAAGGTAAATAACTTTAAAATTATTTTACCATAAGTAAGAAAATATTAGTTAATTATTCATTCATAATTTTATTTCTATACATATTATCACCTAAAAATATCAATATTAGTTAAGAAATTTTGAACATGTGAGCTAAATTTAATTACATGTTTATTTTATAAAAGAAATAACGATGTGAGTTTTGAGAGTGGAGATTCTATTGTATCCGAAAAGATCCAATTTCTGACCAAATCTGAACAAAATTCAATTGACTAGAAAATTCTTGATCCAAGTAAAATTTGAATCCGACCTGAATTTGATCCAACATAAATAGAGTCAAATCTGGATCAACCCATTTATAAATTCGTCACGCTTTAAAAATTAAAAAAAAAAAGTTATAAATCTAATAGCGACAATTTTTTCGTTGGAATCAAGTCGTTTCTGAAGACAACTTTTTTGTAGTGTAAGGAGGCTTCAAGAACCCGATGATGCTCTCCATATGAGTTAACCTAGTATCCACATTTGTGCGCATGCCCAGATAGACAAACCTTTACACAATTTTACGGGTGTACTACATCAATCATAATTCCACAACAATGCTTCAATAGATGATGCATTAGGATCTAAAGGTAGATGACAATATAAAATCACTTTCTGGTTCAACTTTGATGCATCCAGAAGGACACGATTCAACCATTCTAGTTGTTCAACTTTGCTCTAGCCCAACAAGTCCATTCGGACTATTCTTATCCAAATTCGGACTTCTCTCCTCGAGAAAATGAAGCTCCTTTAATGTGTTTGGATGGTCTTTGAGCCAACCAATAGCATTAATATCATATATAACTATCTAGAAGAATGAATCGGTATTCTGAAATTGGAGAAAAATCATAATAGGCAAGATGGTCGCTACTATGTATGTTCATTAAAGGAAGTAAATTCTCGTGTGGTATATTGTAGAAAAAATGATTTCCAATCATGTTATATACAAGGCCATCAAGCAAATTCAACTCATCCACAACTTTCTTGGCTGCAGTTAAAGATTGGTCTTTTGGGCAAAAGCCATCTATAATGTTCCCAAAGTTTATTGCAAACTTTAGCTTTTGTTCGTTCCATTTTTGTAATGCTCTTTGTAAAACGAACATGTTGTATAAGAGCATGTTACCACAAATATAGCAATCAACAAGATCTACCATGAATCGGTTACTTCAATAAAAGATATACGAGAGAATTGTATTTTTCATATCAAACTTGTACATACTTTATACATTTGGTACCAAACATTTGAAAAAGACGCATTTAATACCAAAATTTAAGGTTTTTTTGCACATTTTCTTTCTCCGTCAATTTATAAGGCCAAATTTTATGTTCTTTATATGGATGGAAATCTCTTGACGAAAACATTCCTATGGTATAAGTTTCAGTTCATGAAACTCAATAAATAATCCGCACAAAGTTTCGGGATATTAATCAAAATTAAATCATATCTCATAATCGACAAGGAATCATGACACGATAATTTCCAAATGTGATGTAAGGCACATAAGAAGGCTTTGGTAAAAAAATTGGAACATAATTTTAACCATACCAAAAAGCTCAAGAAAATGTGAAAAAAAATCCTTCAATTCTGGTATTAAATGTGTCTTATTCAAATATTTGATACCAAATGTCTAAAGTAGGTAAAAATTTGGAGAAATATATACAGGATATATCTTGGAATTCAAACTAAACTACTCGATTTCGTTTGAGCTTGATTCGTCACATATATATATATATATATATATATATATATATGTATATATATCTAACAATATTGAAAAATATTTTTTGTTTGATAACTTTAAAGTTTGGTTTTATTTCGACTAGATAAACAAAAAAATAGACAAAGTATATGTAAGATATCAAACTACTCAACTCGAGCTCGTTCGAATTAAACTAGTTTTAGCTCGATTCGCTTAACAATCAAATCACATTCAAACACAATTTTAAGTTCGATAATGTGTTGTTCAACACTGCATCCTCATCCTTTTTTTTTCTTTTTTGATAAAATACGTACACCCCTAATACTAAAACTAGGCAAATTAATAGTAGATTAACCCCTATTTATGAAAAAAGATTCTATAGTGTTTGTTTGTGATTTGGTAAGTTACATCTTCATTGGAAACTTATTTAGTATTTAATAAAAATTAAATAGATGGATGAATGTAACTTGTAACTCGATCAAGTCTTATAATATTTCGACTAAAAAATAGGAGTATAAAAACATGTTTATTTTTAATCAAAAAAAGCACTCAGAATCGTGGGCATGGTTCACGCATATTACGAATTCATAGCTGAAGATTATAAACTTATTGCTTTGTTAAATCATGCATTGTATATTTGTATCTTTAATGTGGCGAACGGGTGGGTTGGGTTGGATATGCTGCAAACAAGTTTGGATTAAGAATATGGATGCACCAAAGACCAGTCTGCTCCATAATAGTTTATTTTTCCTTTTTTTTTCTACAACGGGCTGGCTCCAACTGGATCAGATCAAAACGTGTACTAGCATCCAACCAACTAAATTTCATTTATGGTGACTATTGAACTTTTGGCAGTATGCATCCTTCAAAATAGGTCATTTGGCATATTGCATTCTTTAAGTTAATTTTTGGCAGAGTACGCCCGTGAAAAACATAAATTCTAGCATAATGCATCCTTTAATTCTTTTGACTAAAAACATCGCCAAAAAATCGAAAATTGTAATATTAATAGGGGCATAATTTTCCACTCAACTCATTTTCCCTCAAAAAATTGATTTTCCTCCAAAAATTTAAGCCACATGATTAATGATGTAAGGTTGTCCATTACATATGAAATTAATCAAAATTCTGAAAAGAAAGAAACTTAAAAATATGCTCCACTTACTTGAGTTTATTGTATTTTAGCTACCATTTTTATGTTAAATGCAATGGATATTAATTTTTCAACTTTTAAAATCTTATGTTAAAGGAGATGTATATTAATTTTTTAGATTTAAAAATTTGAATTCTAATTCATATTGAAAAACTTTGATGTAAAAAATAGAACATAGATCAATAGAAATGGTGAAGAATCATGCAAAAATGATTGAAAGATGTAAGGGTAAACACCACTTTTGGTCCCTCTTATCATTAACTTTTTACAGAGTGGTCCCTCTTATGTTTTTTTTCCCACTGTAGTCCCTACTATGAATTATTTGTTTCACTTTAGTCCTTTTCAAGTGGTCCAAGGCGATTCCGATAACATGTGATATGCTCATGAGGGCAATTTTGTCATTTCAAGTAAACTAACATGGATATTTTCATCTTTCTAATTATTTAAAAAAAACTAAATTTCCAAACTAGGGTTTCATTCCAATCGAACTTAATCGTACATTTCGTTCCAAACTGAAGTTTTTTCCAAAAATCTTTTTCAAACACCAAAATTGCTCACCAATTAAACAATATCTCAAATAGTCTCAATAGTGAACGGACGAAAATGCCCTAAAAAATATTCATATGCATGTCACGTGTTATCGGAACCACCTGATAAGGACTAAAGTGAAACACATAATTCATAGTAGGGACTAAAGTGAAACAAATAATTCATAGTAGGGACTAGAGTGGGAAAAAAAACATAAAAGGGACCACTCTGTAAAAAGTTAATGATAAGAGGGACCAAAAGTGGTATTTACCCAAAGATGTAAATATGGGTTGTATGAAAAATTAAAATTTAAGCACAAAACTTAAATTTTTGGAGGAAAATGAGTTAAAATAACAATTATGCCCCCATAAATATTAGGATTTTTTATTTTTTGGCAATCTATTTGGCCAGAAAAAATTTAAGGGTTCAGTCTGTTAAAACTTATGTATTTCGATGATGCACTTTGCCAAAATTTGATTTCAAGGGTGCAATCTGCTAAATGACCCATTTTTAAGGTGTGCAATTTGCCAAAAGTTCGTGACTATCTGTAGGTCAAATTTTATTTTTGGCTCTCTCAAGTGACTTCTTTTAAAATCAGTCTTTTATTGTGGTGCTTCGACAATGTAAGTCATTTATTGTGTCACCATCAACAATTTTAGTCCTCATCCCCGAAGAAGTTTGATTATCGTCGAAAATCATCAATATGTCTTATTTGACTGAAATGTTTATTTTCCCCTATAATATCATGTATCGAATGACACTAAAAAATTGGAGATTTCAAATTTGACTGTAAAAATTTGCAAGTTCAAGTCTAGTGATTAGTCTATAACTTTAAATTTTGATGAAAAACGATTAAAGTTTCCCTATGAAAAATTAAAAATACCTATTTTTCATCTATTAAAAATAAATAGGTCAAAATCACAAAATAAATATTAGTTTAAAATTTTTGACTTTCAACTCATCCAATTAAAGTGTAAAATTAAAAAGGAAAAGGAATATGATTAAATTATCAAAATTGCAGTCAACTAGCTTAATATTTAGACACTAAAAAGTAGAAGAATCAAAATCCTTTATCGTATAAAAAACTTTCATAGAAAACAACACCCAAGAAAAATTCAAAATGAAATACATTTTATATTAAAGTCCCCCTTTTTTACTAAAATTTTACTATATGAATTAATTGATGTTATTTGAAGAAATTAATAAATGTAAAATCTTAAAGTTCATTCAAATTTGTGCATTTAAGATTTGAAACAAAACAATCTAACCGCAATAGGGAGTATGAACCTTACCCCTTAACTCATCCAAATATATCTCATTCCTGGTCTATAAAAATACCGAGTACAAACAAGAATCTCCTAACAAAGACTTTGCATGTTCTATATGTAGAGGAGTATGAACCTTACCCCTTAGCTCATCTTTAACAACATATAATCAATGGGATTTCTTAGATTTCCATCAATCTTTCTTCCAAAATGTTCGGAAGTTCTTGAAATTTAACAAGCAACCAATCATTGTCACTACTTCACCTCAACCAAGACAAGGTATATCACATAGATATATAGTAAAGTTTCGGAATCTCAAATAAATATTTATTTGCACAATTCTTTGTTTATGACCCAAAATATTTCTACACTGAAGTTGCAGTCCTGAAAGATGGAGAAGAACAAATCGACGGAATAGATTTGGCTTACAAAACTATAAAGGTGAATCTCTGCTATGCATCGATTAGCCAAAAAGATCGAGAATGGAAAAAAACGGAGGATAAATTGAGGTATTAATCTATCTATTGTACATGAAATGCCATTGCCAGTCTTTTGCTTGTACTTGTAATTCAAGTGCATTGAGAATTTTGTTAATCCTCTGTTAAGTTACAATATAGCTTCTTATAGTGATTCACATATAACTAATTCATGATGCCAAGTTCTAGGTCTAGAAGTTAAAAAAAAAACAGTGCTTGTCCGGATATATTTACTTGTTAGTTTATCATTGTATAATGTTTTCACCCCTAATGCAATTGATGTTAATCTATATCTCTATCATGCAGTTCACTTATATTTTGTATTATTTCCATGTGTGTTTCATGATGATGGTTTCTACTAAATTATATAACTGATGCATGATTAAAACTGAAGTGCCCAACTAGCATACCGAGCGTTATTCATATTGAATATAATTAGACAATAATATTTGGAATTACCTTTTTCTATTTGAGACCTCCGAAATTTTTCACTTTGGGTGCACCTCCTAAGCCCCATAAAATATAGTGAATAACATAGCATAAAGTAAGAAGCATGACAGGTGTAGAAAAATAGGACGGAGAACATTATGCTTGTTCCTTAAAGAGATTGACCACATATATTTATTTATACTGAATAGAAGTCCTTACATAGAAATTATGGACCCTAATTAATCTAATTAATAAAAACATGTTGAAATAAATCTAGACATAATATATATGGACACACTTTAGCTGCAAGAAAAATCTGATATTTGATGAGTAATTTATGTAATATCTTAATATTAAACACTGCTTATCCATTACACGTTACATTTACTGAAGACTAATTTATGAATAAAGACAAGGAAATACATTAGAGATCACATCACTCTGTTAAGGTATGCCCTGACTCTTTTCTTTTCTAACAAGTGGAATCCAAACAAAGACGCAATAGAGAAAACAAAGAAGCAAATAGACGCAATATCAAGTGGCACCGTACGACCACTAACCCTCTGGACCTCAAGCAAACTGGTGGTTTTGTGATAATCAGTTGTCTGGCTAAAGGCCACCTACTCATCAGCCGAGTTGTATGCATAGGCTCTTATGAAATATGTAGCAGTTGGTATATCTTAGTTTATTGTCTAAGGTGAAAGTATTGTTGGATGGTCTATATGGCAAGACAACAATCTTGTGTAGGCAAGTCTTGGCCTTTGCTAAATCTTCCTCCGTTTTTCTCAATTCCCGATCTTTTTTGCTAATTGGTGTATAGCAGAGCTTCGCCTTTATAATTTTGTAAGCCAAATCTATTCCGGTTGCAGATGTGATGTTAAGTGACCATGTTAATGTAACTTGATCTCCTCCAGCTTTCAAGACTGCAAGTTCAGTGTAGAAATAATTTGGGTCACAAACAAAGAATTGTTCAAATAATATTTATTTGAAATTTCTGTTATAATTCACCACATGATTTGTGCTAAGTCCACTTACATGGCTTGTGCCTAACTCAAAAAGCTAGCTTGTAAGGTGAGGATTGTCTACCCATGGTTTGGGCTAAGTCCACCTTACATGGCTTAGGCCTAACTCAACCTCAAAAGCTAACTTGTAAGGTGAGAATTGTCCAAGACCTTATAATGTGGATTTAACTATTGTTTTCATCTAATGGGGGGACATTTAGTCTCAATACTTTCCATTCATGTGTGGGCGGGCTGAATGTGTGGGTGAAACAAGCCCAACACGTGACATATTAAAGCCCAATATTTGCGAATTATTAACATGTGGGTAAGAGTCCAACACGCGGATTTGCCCAGACCATGTGGATCCCAACACGCGGATTTTCTAGATTGTGTGGGTGAAGAATAAATCTCATCATGCGCGCAAGGAAGAGCCCATCACGGACTCTAATACCATATTATAATTCACCACATGGTTTGGGCTAAGTCCTAAGTACTGTGTCCTAACTCAACCTCAGGCTAGCTTGTAAGGTGATGATTGCTCAAGACCTTATAAGGTGGACTTAACTATTGTTTTCATCCAATGTGGGACATTTAGTCTCAATAATTTCCTGAACATTACTATATAGATATGTGCTATACCTTGTCCTGGTTGAGGTGAAGCAGTGACAATGAGAGTTTGTTGAAGAGAAGAGAAGCTGACACCATAGGAAGTTACTACCAAACACGAAAGTAATATGGAAGTAACAAGGGAACACTGAATTTCCATTGATTGGTTGCTTGTCGAATTTCAAGAACTTCTGAACATTCAGGATGAGAGATGGTTGGAAAGCTAAGAAATCCCACTGATTATCTAAAGTTGAAGATAAGTCAAGAAGTAAGGTTCATATTCCTTTATATAGATTATGTAGAACATGCAAAGTCTTTGTTTTGATGACTTTGCGTACGGTCTATGAAAGAATGGGTGTAGGCATGAATTCTCTGTGCTTTTTCTTTACTTTATTTCAACTTAGAAAAAGACAAGTTTGTTTATAGGATTAGGTGATGATAGTAACTACAAATTTTGCCATATTGTATTAGAAATTACAAGATATTAATTTAATCTTCTTGACAATTATATAAATTGAAATTGGCGAAAACCATATTCAAATGTTGATTATGTGGCTCTTATCTTATTCTTGGATGATTGAATGAATTTGTTATTGTCAAAATCTGAAATCAAAAGAACTGGGCGAAAACAGTGAATTTCTCAAGATTAGGGCCGTCAACGTAGCAGATTTCAGTCTGAATCCAATTCAAATTCAACCTCATTTATTAAAGTTTTTGTCCAATTAGAGATTCGATGAATTTGATCTGAATGAGTAAATGTGTAATCCAAAATATGTGAAAGAGATCTTGGTTAATCCAAATATTTTATTAAGGTAAATAACTTTAAATTATTTTACCATAAGTAAGAAAATATTAGCTAATTCTTCAGTCATAATTTTATTTCTATACATATTATCACCTAAAAATATCAATATTAGTTAAGAAATTTTGAACATGTGAGCTAAATTTAATTACATGTTTATTTTATATAAGAAATAACGATGTGAATTTTGAGAGTGGAGATTCTATTGTATCCGAAAAGATCCAATTTCTGACCAAATCCGAACAAAATTCAATTGACTTGAAAATTCTTCATCCAAGCAAAATTTGAATCCGACCTGAATTTGATCCAACATAAAAAGAGTCAAATCTGGATCAACCCATTAACAAATCTAGTCGGGTATTTCTCAAATGTAATCGCCCAACTTCTCATGTGTCTAACTAACATCAAAGGAATGATCCTATCTAATTCTTAAAATTTTAAGTCCTTCCGTAACTCATCCAACCATCCAAGAATAAGATAAGAGCTATCGAACCAACATCTGGATATGGTATTGGCTAACTTCAATTAAGATAATTGTCAAGAAGATTTAATTAATCTCTTGTTAGTTGCTAATACTATATGGCAAAATATGTAGTTACTTAAACATTTATCATCACCTAATACTATAAACAAACTTGTTTTTTTTCTAAGTTGAAATAAAGTAAAGAAAAAACACGGAGAATTCATGCCTAGGCCCAGTCTTTCATAGACTGCACGCAAACTCATCGAAACATATTACATACCTTGTCTATAAGAAGACCGGGTACAAACAAAAATCTCCCAACAATGACTCTGAAGGTTCCACATGATCTATATAAAGGAATATGAACCTTACTTCTTGACTCATCTTCAACATTAGATAATCAGTGGGATTTCTTATCTTTCCAATCATCTTTCTTCCTGAATGTTCGGAAGTTATTTAAATTCAATTAACAACCAATCAATGGAAATTCAGTGTTCCCTTGTTACTTCCATATTGCTTTCCTATTTGGTAGTAACTTCATATGGCGTCAGTTTCTCTTCTCTTCAACAAACTCTCATTGTCACTGCTTCATCTCAACCAGGACAAGGTATAGCACATAAATATATGGTAAAGTTCCGAAAATTTCAAATAAATATTATTGAACAATTCTTTGTTTGTGACCCAAATATATTATTTCTACAATGAACTTGCAGTCCTAAAAGCTGGAGAAGATCAAGTCACATTGACATAGTCACTTAACACCACATTTGCAGCCGGCATAGATTTGGCTTACAAAATTATAAAGGTGAAGCTCTGCTATGCACCGATTAGCCAAAAGATCAGGAATGGAGAAAAACGGAGGACGATTTAGCAAAGGATAAGACTTGCCAACACTAGATTGTTGCCATGCCATATAGACCATCGAATAATACCTTCACCTTGACAATAAACAAAGATATACCGGCTGCTACATATTTCATTAGAGCCTATGCTTACAACTCGGCTGATGAGTAGGTGGCCTTTGGGCAGACAACTAAATATCTCAAAACCACCAGCTTGCTTGAGGTCTTGGCGATTAGCGGTCGTACAGTGCCGCTTGATATTGCGTCTATTTGCTTCTCTATTTTCTCTATTGCGTCTTTGTTTGGATTCTACTTATTGGAAAAGAAAAGAACCAAGGCATTCCTTAACAGAGTGGCGTGATCTCTAATGTATTTCCTTGTCTTTATTCATAAATTAATCTTCAATAAATGTAACGTGTAATGTCATATAAGTGGTGTGTTTAATATTAAGTTGTTACATAAATTACTCATCAAATATCAGATTTTTCTTGATATTAAAGTGTGTCCATATTTGTTATGTCTAGATGCATTTCAACATGTTTTAATTACTTAGGTTAATTAGGATCCATAATTTCAATGTATGGACCTGTATTCAGTATAAGTAAATATATGTGGTCAATATCTTGTAGAGACAGGCACAATGTTCCCCGTTCTACTTTTCTACACCTGTCATGTTTCTTCCTTTATGCTATATTATTCATTATATAACCAAAATATCACATAACATTGAGCATAACGGAATAATTACAAATTAATAACAGTAAAACACATTTCATTTATCACTTAAGCGCAAAACCAAGTGTAAGTTCATTAAGCATGCAAACAAACTGTATCACACAATTCATTGATCAATAACAATCAAATAAACATTAGGTTTCATGTGATTATACACCCATATCATTAATATATACAGTTATGAGTGTTAATGAAATCCAAGTAGCATGCTCATATGTAATGAAGTGCTCAACAAAACTCGGAGCATTTACTTAACCAAATTAATCAAGACAAAATAAATATAAGTCATATTATCATTTTATACTATCAAGTGCGATATATTACAGCGAACATTGCAAATGCACAATATCAAATGTTCTACTATAATATTCAAGCATACACATCACAACATGCTCATACAATAATTAAACACAGAATCGCAAAAAAGTTACGACTCTCACCAATTACGGATTAAAGAGACGGTCCTTTGTCGCCTTTACCTGTCAAATAATTTCGATTCGATTAGAATCTCAACCTTAGGGAAACTAAGTGCATGATTTGAATTTCAGCAACCTGAATTTCTAAATGAAGCCCTTCTACTTAACCCAAAAGTATAATACTATAATTCATTTCCAACTAAGTACCAAGTACACGAACCACTCGAACACCAACCATTTTAACTGAAATGAGAATATCATATATATTTGACAACATAGTAATCATATAATTCTACTAAGTAGATGAAAAGTTCATTATTAAGTCATATCATTCTTTGCAAGACTTGGAGCCACAAATTTAACAATTTTAGATATAAGATTCACGAATTTCGCCTTTTTGTTTTCTCAAGAACCAATTATATTTCATCGAAGCAATAGCTCGTCCAATATATTTCGATTAACCAGATCACGAATAACCATTCTTATTATTAGCATTAAATAGATCTACATACATGCATAACATATATCATGCTTAGAATCATGTTTTAGTTTCAAGCTCTAACATTTATTTTGTAAGTACAAAGTTTTAGACATACTCAATAGCTTTAGGTTCAAGGATCGTTACCTAGGTGAACTCAAATCGAAAAATGGAAATCGGAAATGAAAAACCCATGTCAAAATGATGCCGATGTTGGACTAGCCACCATTAACCGGAGTTGAAACCGTTGACCGCGGCCGAAAAAGTTACCATCCACCATTAATACGTTTTCCTCTTCGCCTACAACGCCGTGGTGAAGCCATCTACTCGAAGACATGACTGAAAAAGGGGCATGCAAAGAAACCCACTTAAAACCGCCACTTCCACCTTCAATTTTCGCCGAAAAACACCTTTAATTCTTTCAATTATCACCATCATTGTGTTCCTCTCGTCGAGTAGATCAATTTTGACTTCTCAATTGCTTGATTTGGTTAAGAATTGAAGAAGATTTGAGCTTAATTAGAAAGAGAATTTTTGTGTGTGTGAATAAGAATTTAGTGTGTGCTGGGTGGAAAGGATGAAGAATGAGAGAATCGAGCTGTAAATTCAGTTCTTTAATGGGTGTTGCGCAATCTACAACCTCAAATCTTGAGTTTTCTCTTTTTAGTCCTCAAATTTTTTGGGGTAAATAAAAGAAACCCTATTTTTTTTTTTAATTACAATTGACCTCAATGTTTTACAAGATTTAGTCCCTTTATAATTTAATTTCCAAAACAGCAATAATTAAGTGGTCACTAATTTTCACATTTAAGTTTAACATTATTTTTTTGCATACTTATCTTGAATTCTTAACAACACATGAAAATAATTTTTTTTTATTAAACCCACATAATTAAGAATGATTAATTTCAAGTAACTTAAAATTATAGAAAAGAGGGTTTTACATCTCCTGAGCATAATTACACTACTATGAAGCTATTGAATTTTTTTTTTTTTTATAACCAAGGTGTACAAGCTTACACTAGACTAATCCTGGACCCTCAGAAGCTATTGAATTTTTAGAAGAACATTGAGCGGTTTGTGCTTAAGATGCTACAATGCTGACATACATTCAACAACTGAAATTCATATCATGAGTCTCGAGTCTATTTGTACCAGAAAGTAATAAACTATCATGAAAAAAATCGATATACCCAAAAGCATTGGTGCCAGGTGGACACTCTAACACTACAAGAAAATGGGTCTTTACCGAAAAATTGACAAAAAAATTGTAACAAATTATTTTTCGTTGGAACAATTCCGTTGCTATCTATCATATTTATCGACAACTAAAAAACAAAGTTCTAACCACAAATCTTTTCTTTCGAAATTTTGTCGATAATTTGTTGCTATTCTTGAAAGAATACCGTCTCTGTTAGTAATTAGTTATAAATTCGTCACTAATAGCGACAATTTTTTTTCCCGTTGGAATCAAGCCGTTTCTGAAGACAACTTTTTTTGTAGCGTAAGGAGGCTTCAAGAACCCGATGGTGCACTCCATATGAGTTAACCTAGTATCCACATTTGTGAGCGTGCCCAGATAGACAAACCTTTACACAATTTTACGGGTGTACTACATCAATTACTTCATCATAATTCCACAACAATGCTTCAATAGATGATGCATTAGGATCTAAAGGTAGATGACAATATAAAATCACTTTCTGGTTCAACTTTCCAACCATTGTAGTTGTTCTTTCCCTATTGCTGAAACCTTTGCTCTAGCCCAACAAATCCAATCGGACTATTCTTATCCAAATTGGGACTTCTCTCCTCGAGAAAATGAAGCTTCTTTAATGTGTTTGGATTGTCTATATATGGGCCAACCAATAGCATTAATATCATATATAGCTATCTAGAAGAATGAATCGGTATTCTGAAATTGGAGAAAAATCATAATAGGCAAGATGGTCGCTACTATGTATGTTCATTAAAGGAAGTAAATTCTCGCGTGGTATATTGTAGAAACAATGATTTCCAATCATGTTATTGTTTGTACCTAAAAAATCGCCCTCGATAAATCAAGGTATAACGGCTCGATAACAAGCCAAAAGTGGCATGTAGGCCGAACCAAGTCACTCCAAAACGGATCAGACCAAATCGGATCCAATCTGGACCGAAAATGGGTCCAATCGAACCAACGGATTAGCTGTTGAGCCCAATTTCAAAACTCGACCCAATTCTCGCAATTAATTAGTTTTGGGCCAAACATAAATTAATTAATTAATAAAGTTAATTAATTTATGGGCTAAGTTTAATTAAATGCAAGCTAAAGACCAAATTATGGTTAATTAGGCCCAATTGAACTCAATAAGTATTTTTGGACTAATTAATTAAGTTAATTAATTAATTGGGCCAAGATTAATTAAGTGGCCCACTTGATAAGTAAGGCCATTAGTTAACTAATTGGGCAATTATACAAATGGGCCGATTATAACTACAAAATAAGACCAAAATGGCTCGACCCGGAGCCAAAATGGCCCGATCGGCCCGAACTCGACCTGGGCCCAGCCCTAAAAATCGGCCAGCTTTTTGTGTTGTCTAAATCTGATTTTTGATTAAAGATTAATATTAATTAGAGATAATTAGTAAATGATAAAGACAAACCATATTAGTTGGTTTAAATAACAAATTCCTTAAATATCTCTAGTTAGTTATCTTTAACTCAAATTCAAATTAAACAAACACACGTTCTTCTCCAATTTCCATTAAACAGTAATTTTCAGCAGCAAAAATAGAGAGAAAACCACCATTGACATAGTGGAGGTAGTGGGCAAAAAACAAAGTAGTGGGAGAAGTGGGATAGTGGCCATCAGCCCCTTGATTTTAGGCCATCAGGAGGTTACTTGACAGCCATCAGCTTTTTCCAGCAGCTATAAATACAGCAGGAGGCGGCCATACGCGGACACACACAACTCAATCAACAACTCTTCAGTCTACACTGATCGGCTCAACGCCTCTCCGGAAGTCCAGCGCTCCGCTGCTTCTTTTTCAGCAAACACCCTGTAGAACCCCTGATATCAACCGTCACTCCTCAGCCACCAGCCACCCTCGACAGCCTGAAGTCTTGCCGCCGCCGCCGCCCAAGGTCCGCCGCCGCCGCCACTAAAAATAGTCTGCCGCCGCCGCCGCTGCTTCCGCTGTCCAGACGCTGTCTCGAGCGAAACCCCTTGATAGCAGGCAGTTAACAGCTGTTTTCTGTCAAGTTATCAACGTGCCAACTCCTCGATATCAGTCTGTCCCTCCTCAGCCACCAGTGATCCCTGACAGCCTGAAGTCTTGCCGCCGCCGCCGCCGCCGCTCACAGTAAGCCGCCGCCGCCGCCGCCGCTCTCTTCCGCCGTCAGCTGACACTGACTCGAGCGAAACCACTCATATCAGCAAGTAGCTCGCTGGTAACTGTCATGTAAGTGCCCACGTATTTATATGACAAACTCATCAAGTAGCCATCTGCCTGATGAGCTCGTCGTCAAGTAGCCATCTGCTTGACGGCTATCGGCTGAGTAGCCATCTGCTCCGTCGATGCCTTGGTCAGTGGCCACCCGCTGATCAGGAGCCCGATTGATGGCCATCCATCAAGGTTGGGCGAACCATTGACGGTGGGTCTCCCGTCGTCAATGTTACTTTCTGTCAACAAGTCGTTTTTTCATGCATTATCAGCTCATCGGCGGGTTTACCTGCCGATCAAGGAGCCAATTTTCAGAACTTAAAAGATCTATCAACTCATCTGGCAGATTATGCCGAAACAGGAGACTCATCGTTTTGTATATTTTTGTAATGTTTATACATCGGGGAACTTGCCAATATTCTTTTGTTATTAATGGAAGTCGTTTGGCTCGTACGTCTTGACGCTTTTACATAAATATACTTTACGTCAATTGATTTCCATTGATATGCTGTTTTCTGTCAAGATCTTGTTTTCTGTCAAGGTGTTTATTTAAATTGATTGATTGTCAAGGCATTTGCTGATTTTCAAATCCGCTGATATGTTAAGCAGGCCATCGATTGGTCATAAGTTTTTGGCACTCAAAGAGAGATTTTCAGAAATTATTTAAGTCCTGCGGCCAGGCAGGCATAGAAAAGAACTAGGGGTAGTGTTTGCCTACTCTGTCGCAATCGTTTAGAAGTCAGCCTTATCAGGACAACTTATTTTGATATCAACATGTCTTTGTCAGGACATTTACTTTATCAATTTACCGATATCAACATGTCTATTTTTCAAATCGTTATGTTTGCACGCACAAACATTGGCACGCCCGCATTATTTTATTTCATATCGAGGCATTTCACATCGAGCCATTGGCTCGTCGAGGGATTCACTGACAGGTTTACAACGAACGATATTTTGGCACACCTTGATGCTAATAACACCTCGATGTCAACCCCTCGATGCCAAGCATCCCTTGATATCAGTTGTACCGCAAACAATATTTTGGTACTTCTTGATGTCAATGGTCACTCGATGTCGTCGAGGTGTTCCTCGATACTGAACTTATATGCAAACAATTCCTTGATGCCATGTATTGTAATCGATGCAAAATTTATAGCAAACAATATTTTGGCACGCCCGGTGGGACCTGAAAGTCTCTTTATTAAAAAAACCCACCAGCCAAGCAGTTTATGGCTCGGGGGGCATGAAAATGATTCTGTGTTCTAATTGATTTGCCATAAAAACGATTTCAGCCAAGTTTGGCTAGCTGACTTATGATGATCTCTTTGCCAAACAGTCAATCAATTGATACTAAGTGGTTATTGTCTTGTTGTCGTCAGATGACATCACAGGTGCCACGAAGGACCCGATCAACCTTGACGAGAACACAGTCTGATTTAACGCATACCTTGGAAAATCTATCAACGGTTCCACTGACTATGGAAGGAACCGACAAAATCGAAGAGCTGACAACAGAGGTCCGTAACTTTACCAGGGACCTTGAGACCAAACAAGGAGAATGGTCTGATATTGTCAGCAAGTTTGAACATATGCTGGGCTCGGCCACTGCTGCTAGTCAGGCCAGTACAGAAGCCAGCCACACTGTAAATAATGCCTTGATACACTTGGAGGCAAAGTTGACGTCGCTCACTGAAAGCATCAACATGCTCGCCAATGGCATCCAAACGCAGGCCTGGACTGGGCCGCAGAGGACTGCCGTTGACAAGGGCAAGGGCCCTGCGATCCATATCGGAGGAAGCTCATCGAGAGACGAGACGCCTTTCAAGCAGGGCAATGGACAATCTAATGTCCAGGATAAGAGAGGAAGCACATCTAAGACAAGGAACGCCCGCCCAGACTCGGGGGGCAGGTCCGAAGAGGACCGATTGGAGGCCGTCGGATACGGCCATGAAGTACATCAGGCCAATCTATCGGCCTATGACAGAACAGTTCACCGCGCTGCAGAGGGTCCAGAAGACCTATTGACGGTGAATCAGGCCGAAGAAATGTTTGTCAGGAGGCAAGGGAACAGGGCAGCGAGGTATAATAAACCTCACCCGGAATATATCGATCAGATCCCATTCCCGTTGAACTACAGGCCGCCAAACTTTACTCTGTTTTCTGGCGAGGGATCACAGTCTGCCACGGAGCATCTTGCTCGATTCTCTCTAGAATGTGGCAACATGACGAACGAGCTAAAACTGAAACTGTTCCCTAACTCCTTGACAGGAATGGCGTTCCACTGGTACGCCAACTTGAAACCTGGATCGGTCCCCGATTGGCCATCCATGGAAAAAGTCTTTGTGATGAACCACTATCAGGCCCCTCTTGAGGTCTCCGTCATCGAGCTATCAAATATGAGACAGCTGACGGGACAGACCGTCGAGGAATACATGAAGAAGTTTATCAGGGCCAGAGGCTTCTGCGCCATCCCACTGCCAGAAAAAGAGTGCATCAAGATTGCCATCCATGGCATGCACTTCGAGTTGAGAAAGATCATGATGGCACAGTATCACGAAGACTTATTCGAATTGACCGATCACGCGGTCCGCTACGAACGAGTTTTGAGAGACGAAAACGGCCGGCAACCAAGAGGGAATTACTATCAAGTGGGCATGGCCGATGCTAACGAGGAGCAAATCAATCAGGTCAATCGGCCGATTGATCAACAGGGTATCGAGATCGGATTGGCAGAGGTCGTCTGCCCAAAGAACACGGTCTGTCCAGCCCTCGCCAAGCCGAAAGAGCCTCAACCTACCATCAAAGTGCCAAACAATTTGGTGCGTCGAGACGCTGAATATAAGACTGACAGAGAAAGGCGTTATTCTTTCGACGTCACGAAAACAGAGGCCATCTTTGATCAATTATTGGCTGACAAGATCCTTCGCCTAAAAGGGGACCACGTGATTCCGCCATCAATGAAAATATCAGGTAAGACTTATTGCAAATATCATGATGTTTGGACTCACACGACGAACGAGTGTCTAGTATTCAGGTGGATGGTGCAAGATCACCTTGATAAAGGCATTTTAAGGTTCGCCCCTGATTGGAAAATCACAAAGCCGATGACGGTTGACACCAATCCTTTCCAACAAAATGAAGTGGGGATTAATGTGCTGATGGTCACTGATCCAGCAACCGGGGAACATTTGTACGTTGACGAGGAGCCAGAACGCTCACCGACGATCAGGGAGATGGGTTTATGTGCAAGATGCCAAACTGAGTTGGCAACAATGCCATTGTTCCTTAATCCAGCATTATATAGCCCATACATGCCTTGGCTCAATACAACGCCAACAGGGTATCCTTATCAGGCGATGCCGCAACCGCAGGCAACGCCTCAGACAGCCCCGCAGCCGCAAGTGACACCACCACCTCGGCCCACGGAATCGTGTCAAGCTCCAGCTCCGTTGAAAAATTTTGAACATGTAACATCTACGGCGGAACAACGCCGGGAACAGGCTAGAACCGGGATGCCTCGACGGCATCAGGAAGGTACCAGCCGAAACAGCAGAATCAGGGAGAGATCTCCCGACAGGACACCAATCAGGCAGGTCAGATCGACCGCCAGCCGTAGAGACAAGACCCATGGTCCGTCACCAAAAATTACTCCGCCAGGCTCATCAAGGCCGCGAACTGTCCACACCCCTGCTGATACACAGGTAGATCGATGGGTTCCCGTCAGGCACCCTAAGTTTCCAGGAGATCGAAGGGTCGATCAGATGACCCGAACTCAATATAGGCGCTTCCTACGCCAACGAAAGGAACTAGAAATTGCTAAGGGAAAGGCCCCGACGAAGGAATCAGCAAAGAAACCTCCACCGTCAGGGGAACAGAAACAGAAACAGGGAGTGATAGAGGCCAAATCTGGCCAAGGGATCAATATCGAGGCCAAGACCTCGATGCAGATTGACACTTCCAAGTGGACTCCGGGGAAAGCCCAATTTGGTACAATCGATATAGAGAAGATAATGGCGGATGATGATTTGTTATCTGACGACGAGGATGGAAATGATCTCAAGGCAAAGCTTGCCGAGATTTTTGACGATGACAGAGGCAACAAGGAAAATGAGACCAAACCTGGTCAGACCGTCGAGGCCAAAACTGGCCAGGAAATTGAGAAACAGGTCGATCGACCTACTGAGCAGCAGAAAATCGAGGAGCAGGTGGTCGATAAGCAAGCGACCGACAAGAAAACAGAAACAAAGACAGTGGAAGAAGCTGCCATCAGTCAGCCGACAGACGGCTCGACGACGATGGAGTGCAACGCCGTTGACTCTGAACTTGTTGAATTCGTCAACGAGGAACTGGAGTACTCCACTGATGGCTTTTGGGATGAGGGTATGCCAGTAGTACAAATGGCAGAGGACTTGGAGCTGTTATCGGTCGACGACGAGAAAGAGACCGATTGGAATCAGAGGGTTGAAACTATATTCCAGAAGCCACCATCTTTCATGGCTCGACACATCAGGCCACTTTACGTATCAGGCCATATCGACGGAAAACCCATCGACAGAATGCTGGTCGACAACGGGGCAGCCGTCAACGTAATGCCTGCATCGACGATGTACAAACTGGGTAAGGTCAGCGAGGACCTGATGGAAACGAAGGTGATCGTCAGCAACTTCACAGGAGGAAAAGCTGATACACTTGGAATTCTGCCCGTCGAGGTAAAGATTGGAAAAACCAGTTTGAAAATCGCCTTCTTTGTGGTTGATGCAGCCACTTCTTACAACGCCTTGCTGGGAAGGGACTGGATTCACTCAGCCCTTTGTGTACCGTCCTCCCTGCATCAGTGCTTATTAATTTGGGGAGACGCCCCCGAACCTGAAATCATCATGGCCGACAACAGGCCATTCACTGCCAAGATCAACGCTGTCGAGGCAGCATATTATCGAGATGATGTAGGTCCTTATCGATTTATCGGACAGGATAAATACGGACGACCACAGGAAGTCACTTCGAGCAAGAAGTTGACGCAATTGGAAATGGCTTGTTTAGCCAAGGAGCTAAGTCGGCCCTGCCACATCAAGGAATCGGGGCCGCAAGAAGAACACTGTCAGGATCAATGAATTGTCCTGATGACGAAAGACCATCGGCCTGTAAGGCCGATAGACTGGAAATTGATGAGATCGTTATTATCGGGCCGCAGCAGGAAGCATGTGCCGATTTAATCAGGAGGTTTCGGGCCTATGTGGCCGAATGCTATACAGGTGATCTCATTTTCGAGGAGGAAACGCCACCGTCGGTCGGCGATGAAATTCAATTAGAGGAGTTAGCAACGGCGCCAGCCAAGCTTGACGACATCAAGATCCAAGTACAGGATCCTGTTATCGAGATTGAGTTAGGCAGCGAGGAAGATCATAGGCCAACTTACATCAGCGCATTGCTTGATGATGGCCAGAAGGATCGATTGATCCAAGTATTGACGGAGTACAAGGACTGTTTTGCCTGGAATTACGACGAGATGCCTGGGTTAAGCAGGGAGTTAGTAGAACATCGTATTCCGATACTTGAAGGATACTTACCCCGGAAACAGCCCCTGCGAAGGATGTCTGTCGAGGTCTGCAGACTGATCAGGGAAGAAATCGAGAAGCTGTTGAAGGCCAGTTTTATCGAGGTGGCCCGATATCCGGAGTGGGTAGCGAATGTTGTCCCCGTGATGAAGAAGAACGGGAAAATCAGGATATGCATCGATTTCAGGGACCTAAATCTTGCACCTCCTAAAGACGAATACCCGATGCCAATGGCGGACATGTTAATCGATGCTGCCGCTGGCAATATGTTCCTGACAGCCGTCGACGGAAGTGCAGGGTACAATCAGATTTTTGTGGCTGTTGACGATGTGCCAAAACTGGCTTTCCAATGTCCCGGCGGAATAGGCACCTTCCAATGGAAAGTGATGCCATTCGGACTCAAAAACGCCGGAGCAACTTATCAACGAGCCATGAACTGCATCTTCAGTGAGTATATCGATGACTTTGTTAAAATTTACATCGATGATATCATTATTAAATCGGCTAGTTACGACGAACATCTAACACATTTGGCGAAGTCATTTGCCAAAATGAGAAAGCATAGGTTAAAGCTTAACCCCTTGAAATGTGTGTTTGCAGTTGCGTCGGCCAATTTTCTTGGCTTCTTAGTGCATCGCAAGGGGATTGAGGTTGACAAAAACAAGTCCAAAGCTATCTTGACAGCCAGACCTCCGTCGACGAAGAAGGAATTACAACAATTCCTTGGGAAAGTCAACTTTTTACGGAGGTTCATTTCTAACTTGGCTGGAAAAACAAAGGTCTTCTCGCCGTTGTTAAAATTGAAGGACAAAGAAGAGTTTTGCTGGCAAACGGAGCACGAGCAGGCGTTTCAGGAAAT
The DNA here is from genome assembly GCA_003313485.2 of Penstemon barbatus. NCBI lineage: Eukaryota > Viridiplantae > Streptophyta > Magnoliopsida > Lamiales > Plantaginaceae > Penstemon > Penstemon barbatus. Next base: position 35,614,107 of record CM064882.1, read on the forward strand.
CAAGGATAAGCTGACAACGCCGCCTGTAATGATGCCGCCTGTCAAGGGGAAACCCTTGAAATTATATATATCTGCCACGGATGACACCGTCGGCGGATTCCTGGCACAAGACGACGATGATGGGTTTGAGCGAGCAATCTACTACCTGAGCAGGCACTTGACAGAAACAGAACAGAGGTACTCCTCGATAGAAAAGGTATGCCTTGCTTTGTTTTTCTCTTGCAAGAAATTACGTCATTATATGTTGCCTGTGAAAGTATTAGTTATCTCTGGTATTGATGTGATAAAATATATGATAGCTAAGCCCGTAATGAGGGGGAGGATCGGCCGATGGGCCATCCAACTGATGGAGTATCAATTACAGTACGTACCGCAAAAAGCAGTCAAAGGCCAAGTATTGGCTGATTTTCTGGTTGACCATCCATGTCTCGATATCGATCAAGCCGTTCTCAAGGAACTGGACTCGATGACAGTAGAGATCAGGCCATGGACACTGGCCTTCGATGGGTCTAGAACCGACAGGCTGTCTGGAGCAGGTATAGTCTTGATTTCTCCATCAAATATAAAAACTAAGCTATCAGTTCAATTTGATTTTGAATGTACTAACAATCAGGCCGAATACGAAGCCTTGATCATTGGACTGGAAATGCTTAGAGAGCTCGACAGTAAGTCTGTCGTCATCGTCGGGGACTCGCAGTTGGTTATCAGGCAATTACAAGGTACTTACAAATGCCGAAACCCAACACTTGACAAATATTATTTAACTGCGATGTCCTTGTTGTCGGAGTTTGTTGATGTTACATGTTACCATGTAACAAGGGGAAACAACAGCGAGGCCAACAGTTTGGCCCAACTAGCGACTGGTGTTGAGCTCCCTGATGACATCGAGGAATCCCTCTACGTCGTCAGGAGACGACACTGTCCTTCATTTATGTATCGAGACAACGTCCTGACTGTTTTGAGTGTGTTTCAGGACCCTGATGACTGGAGAGAGCCGATCAGAAAATATCTGGCTGATCCGTCGGACCGAGCATCTCGACAAACGAGGCTCAGGGCAGTCAATTATGTCTTGATAGGTGATCAACTGTTCAGAAAAAGCCATGACGGCGTGCTCCTGTTATGCGTCGATCAGACAGAGGCCATGAGAATTATGATGGAGGCTCATGAGGGAATTTGTGGGGCCCATCAGAATGGTCACAAGTTAGCATGGCTGCTGCGCCGATATGGCTATTACTGGCCAAAGATGGTGGGAGACTGTATTCAATTGGCACGGGGTTGTGAGAAGTGTCAACGCTTCGGGGTAGTCCAAAGGATGCCCATCGAGGAAATGAACATGATAATCAAGCCGTGGCCTTTCAGATGCTGGGCCATCGATATCATCGGGGAAATCCATCCCTCGTCCTCCAAACACCATCGATACATCATTGTGGCCACAGATTACTTTACTAAGTGGGTAGAGGCCAAACCGCTCAAACAGGCCAATCAGGCCGAGGTGATGAAGTTCATCAAGGACTTAATCATTCACAGGTTTGGTCTGCCACAGACCATTGTCACTGACAGGGGACTGATGTTCGTCGGTCAAGAAATCAAGGAGTTTGCCAGATCAATGGGTTTTGAATTGGTCCATTCAACACCGTACTATGCACAAGGGAATGGCCAAGCGGAAGCTTCGAATCGAGTCCTCAAGGACATTATCTCGAAAATGATTGAGGAGAACCCAAGAGCTTGGCACTTGATGCTGTCAGAGGCATTATGGGCTTATCGGACGAGCAAACGGACAAGTACAGGCACCACCCCGTATAAGCTAACGTACGGACAGGAAGCCGTTCTACCGATGGAGATCAACGTCCGATCTCTGCCGGTGATGCAGCAAAACGAGCTGACGCCCGAAGAGTATACTGAAAATATGTTCCAGCAGCTTGATGAGCTCGACGAGATCAGGGTTGCCGCGTTAGATAAGATCGAGGCACAGAAAAGGCTAGTCGCCCGATGCTACGATAAAAAGATACGCAGGAAACACTTTGACGTCGGGGACATGGTCTGGAGGACTGTTTTGCCACTACATCAGCGCGAGAAAAAGTATGGTAAATGGAGCGCAACGTGGCAAGGACCATATGAAATCTACTCGATAACCCGAGGTGGAGGCTACATTTTGAAAAAGCCAGATGGGAATCTTTGTCGAGACCCCATCAATGGAAGATATTTGAAAAAGTTTAGGCCCACCCTTTGGGAATCGATGTGTCTGGAACATCAGCGAGCCTTAGAGCTTGAGATCGAACGGCGCCAAGAGTACTTTGATGCGCCGACCCCTCTGTAAATATAAGTAGGATTTATTTTTGGTCTTGTTTTTATTTCCATTTTCGTTTGTTTAAGTTAGGATTTTTAAATTTATAGTAGTAGTCGCATTTACGTTTTCTTTTGTCAAAAATACTTCCGTTTTTAATTCAAGTTTTTATTCCCCGATTTTCAAAATTTTACATCAAGGCATTTTGATTTGACATTCTGTTGAGTTGACACATTTTTAGTTGAGTTGTGTTGGCAAAAAGTTGAACGTTTGGTTGCAAAAAATGTTCCGTCAAGGGGTCGGGGAGATAGTTTGGAGGTTCAATATTTGGTTTGTTTTTGGTTTTGAGGTTCAGTGGAAAACATGATATAAGGCCAAAAGTAAAGTTTACTAACAAAGACGAAACTAGTTGATGGCTGTCAAGCCATTACACGAATGAAAAGTAACTAGTCTGTGGCTATCAAGCCAATACGTCAGCGAAATGTAAACAAATCAGTCTGTGGCCATCAGGCCAATGCATAAACAAACAGGAAAGCAAACTAAGTCTGGAAAGTTATGTATCGAGGCACAGGCGCCCAAACACCAATGGCTCGCAGGCCAGAAAACTAAACAAGAAAATCCCGAGTGAATCGATCCAAGAAGTCCTTCAGGTCCGCCTCTATCTTGGCTTGATCAGCTCGAGCAGCTGCTGCCTGAGTCGCCACTCGATCCTCTTCAGCTTTCGCAGCAACGAGCAAGTCGTTTGTGTCCGACAGCTGATCAGTAATCAGTTCTGCTTCCGTCGAGGCAACCTGTATCTGGCTCCGAAGCGTGGCCAACTCCCCCTGCAACTTAGCAATGGCCGCAACCACCTCGGCCTCTGTGTCCTTGAGGTTCTTCAAGGAGTCGCTAAGTATGGAACCGCGGGTGAACAAGGCATCAAACTTCGCCAGAAGGTCGTTGGCGGAGGACGAAAACGAGACTTCGGCCTTGATTGCTCGATCATTGGCCTTGAATTGACTCCTCAGTTGGCCAAACCTTTCGGCATACCCAGAATAGAAAGACCCCTTGTCAGCTGGAAGGACCGCAGACGACAGCTTGTGCATCAGCTCGTCGAGGGACGGACCCATATTGATCATCAGGACGTCCAAGGGTTGATCCCGGTAGCCTGACAGCAGCTCCTTGAAATGGGTGATCTCATCAGGAGTGAAGGTTGCGCGGCTTGATGTCTCAGATACCGCTGAAGGGGATTGAGAGGATGAACTCGCTGACAGGGCCCGAACATTGGCAAATCGAGCCAATGCTTGAGCAAGTCGTTGAGATATGTCCATCGGCTGGCTCTGCAAAACAAGAAGTAAAACAAAGTTAGCGAGATGAAACGAGGAGACCCGAAAATGGCTAAGGACAAAACAAACCTCTTGTACAACGGGGGAGGCCAAAACAGGAGACTCCTTGACGGGATCACTCTGATCGGCAGAGGCCTCGACGGGACGAGGAGTGGTAGCCAAATCCTTCAACCCCTCGATCACAGCGCTGTCGGCAGGAGTATCCGTTGCCTCGATCGGGGAAGGCGGACGAGGGGGAGGGTTTATCTCCTCAATCTCTTCAACATCATTATCGATGTCCGTCGAGCTATCCACTATTCGTCGGACCTTCTTTCTGGGTAAGGGATCGACCTTGGCAGCTCGCCGTTTACCTTTTGAGCTCACCTCCTGACAGAAAACGAGAGATCACAATAAGTTCAGAAAATGTGATAAAATAAATCAAGTAAGGACTACCTCGTCGGAACTGCTCACGATTATGGCACTCGTGCCACCTCGCTGATAGAAGAGCCGACGAGAGCGTCGGATATATACGACGGGGTGATCGGTTACCTTGTCAACGGAGGACTGAGCCTCGGACGTCTGCAGCGATTGTGAAACAACCGGGGATGGCCCTGACGGACTGATCATCTGTAAAGGAATGGCCATAGGAATGACCGGTTCCTTGGGAGCCTTCTTCTTCTTGTCAGACGGAGGGACTGATTGTGCTTTCCCTGCAAATCAGGCAAACGCATTAATATATAACGATAATCAAGGGAGATAAACAAAGGAAGCTACCTGATAAATCGAGGGCAATGGTACCCCCATCCTTGTAGTCACATAAAATATAAATCGTCGACAGGGCCTGTGGGTCATCAGCTCGATATCCCGTAAAAGTGACTTGGGAGTTAGCTTGATGACTACGAGGCCGTGAACTACTACTTGCACAAGACTCGACGGGGGAAGGGACATACCCCGGTAACTCGATAAAATCAGGAAGCAATGGTAAAGACAAGCCAAACGGTTTATAAAATGTATACCAAGGGGGAACCTCACCCGGACCTCCCCGTTTTTTGGCTAACTTAGCATGAGCCAACATGGCTTTACCTATCCTAATGTTTTTTATCGACTCAAAATTCATGGCAGCTTGCTCATACACCCTATCTCTATGATCAGGATCCCAAACAACATTGTAAAATTGTTCAAAACGAGAAACGACATACAATGTACCTTTTTTGGACGCCTTGACGGAGGCAGCAGCCGTATGCTCAAGAAAGGGGCCATCGGTAGAGATGACTTCAGGGTGGTTGGGAACCTCGAACCTCGTCACAGCAACATGGAAAGGTTCTTTACGGGTCAATGCAATATAGTCTCCCCACCATTTGATGAAATCAGGCGAGGCAACAGGAGTGGGAGCAAAAGGCCGAAACACAAAAGAATCACGGGCCGTACGCCAACAACGACGAAGCTCGTCAAAGCTGTCCATGTCAGGTACGTCAAACTCCCTATCCCTAATGCGAAGAGAAGAACCACATCGAGGGACCGACTGTACCAAACCAAACTGCCTGGCCACGTAATGCGCCGGATAAAATCGGACAGTACATTTGAGAGGCCTTCGCCTCGCTGCAGTCTTGGCTCCCGTAACTTTCAAACCCGATGGGATGTCTCGCGGTGTAAGAAAGTTAGCCCACAATTTCTGATACTCCTTGAACTCATCAGTTGACATGGATGAACTATAAGCTGACAGAAACGAGGGGTAGAAGGCCGCAAAATGTGGCTCGAGCCCCTTGACAGAATCGTACAGTCGACTGAAAAAGTAATAGAAATTACAAGGGGGAACCTTTTGACGAGCCACAAAGGCCGCATATACCTCAGAACCAATCGGAGCCTCGCTGAACTTACAAAAATCCGGAAAATAACCATACAACCAAATCTGTAGAAGCCAGATAGGCCCCTGCAAAAAGCAACACCCAGAATCCAAAAAACCCTCCATACCCACACAAAAACCTGAAAATACAAGAGGTCCCAAAGCTATCTTTTCACCCTTAGCAAGACTCAATGCAATAGCGTTATACTCTTTAGTCACCGATAGGGCAGGGGTGCAAAAGATATAACGAGATAACCAAAGGGTTAAAAAATGCACATGTTCAGCATGAGATACCTCGATAGAATCCGGCAAAGCCTTGTAACGACCGATGACAGGTCCGTATGACGGGGCGTTGTCACTAAAGCCGCTGGAACGAAAAGCTGGGGGAAAAAGAAATGCCTCGTCGCTAGCGGAAGGCAACGGATCGATATAACCCCCGACAGGCCCAAGTCCACAGATAGCTAAAATATCCAAAAGAGTTGGAGTCATCGGGCCGTATGCAAAATGAAACGTGTTGTCGACTCGGCACCAAAATTGAGCCGCGGCACGTATGAGAGGGAGGTTCAATGATAACCCTGTTTTACAAAATTGAATGGCATCAAAAATGCCACACATTCGCCAAACGGGAGCAAATGTCCTTTCTACCCTACTACACCAAGTGAGCCAATCCGAATGGACAACGGAACCTGCCCATGGCCATCCCCTCGTGGATGATTTGAAACTCACCTCGCCAAGAGAAAAAGGTAGAGCCTCGCTCGGATGTCGAATTGGATGCTCGGTTATTGGTGGCAAATCGGCCGAGGTGTGGAACGGGCCGATTGTAACGCCCTGTGTTGTTTCTTGCAATATTTGGGTAGAAATTTGAACATCACGTTGAGTGATACTCCCACTCCCAGTAGCCATTCTTAGTTGAAAAAGCTTGGAGCTTCGACAATGGGGGGTTTTTCGGGTTTGGTGTTTTTTTCGATTTCTTGAAATCTTGGAGGAAAGACTCCAATTGTTGCACCACTAGAGTAAGGGGAATCCGAAAATGGTGAGAAACACGAGGAAACCGAAGCTTGTAAGCTCTTGGCTATGGTGATTTTCTTCAAATGGGTTTTCAGATTTGGGGCTTGTTTGAAGATTGGTTTTCGGTTTTTGGGTTCTTTGAAGCAAGAGGAGTCCGAAAATGGTGAGAGCACAAGAAAACCGAACCAAAAAAGCTTGGATTCGAAGCTTGGGTATTTTCGGTTATGGAGGATTTCGAAAATGGGTTTTTCTGATTTGGGGATTTTTTGGGATTTGGTTTCGAGTGGTGGGTTCCTCGTGAGAAGGGGAATCCGAAGGCGCAAGAATGAAGGAAGGAGATGAAGTAGAGAGCTTGATGTGGAGGTAGGAGTGATCGGCTATGGAGTTTTCTTTGGAGAAGATGAGTTGGTCGCGTGAGGAAGAAGAGGGAAAAAGAAGATGAAAATGTGAAAGGAAAAAGTAACGTGGGGCCCAGGGAAGTGTAAGAGTTTTGTCTTTTTGGGAAAAGTGTGTTAATAGACTACCAATTGAATTGGGAACTAGAAATAGATTCCAACTGATTTTTCCCGGGAAGTTGGGAGTGAGTTGGGAAGTTGACATCTGGCATAGAAATTAACTAATTGGGGAAACATTTTTAATCCCAAAAAAATGCTGTTATGTTTCAATTGGCTAAAAATGGCTAATTTAAACATTAAAGCATGGTTAAATTAAATGCCGATCGAAGGGTGAAAAAGGGGAGTTTATCAAGCTAAGTCTATCCGATAAAATTTTATTATCAAATGAAATTTATCAGATACGACTTACGGGGGTCATTGTTTGTACCTAAAAAATCGCCCTCGATAAATCAAGGTATAACGGCTCGATAACAAGCCAAAAGTGGCATGTAGGCCGAACCAAGTCACTCCAAAACGGATCAGACCAAATCGGATCCAATCTGGACCGAAAATGGGTCCAATCGAACCAACGGATTAGCTGTTGAGCCCAATTTCAAAACTCGACCCAATTCTCGCAATTAATTAGTTTTGGGCCAAACATAAATTAATTAATTAATAAAGTTAATTAATTTATGGGCTAAGTTTAATTAAATGCAAGCTAAAGACCAAATTATGGTTAATTAGGCCCAATTGAACTCAATAAGTATTTTTGGACTAATTAATTAAGTTAATTAATTAATTGGGCCAAGATTAATTAAGTGGCCCACTTGATAAGTAAGGCCATTAGTTAACTAATTGGGCAATTATACAAATGGGCCGATTATAACTACAAAATAAGACCAAAATGGCTCGACCCGGAGCCAAAATGGCCCGATCGGCCCGAACTCGACCTGGGCCCAGCCCTAAAAATCGGCCAGCTTTTTGTGTTGTCTAAATCTGATTTTTGATTAAAGATTAATATTAATTAGAGATAATTAGTAAATGATAAAGACAAACCATATTAGTTGGTTTAAATAACAAATTCCTTAAATATCTCTAGTTAGTTATCTTTAACTCAAATTCAAATTAAACAAACACACGTTCTTCTCCAATTTCCATTAAACAGTAATTTTCAGCAGCAAAAATAGAGAGAAAACCACCATTGACATAGTGGAGGTAGTGGGCAAAAAACAAAGTAGTGGGAGAAGTGGGATAGTGGCCATCAGCCCCTTGATTTTAGGCCATCAGGAGGTTACTTGACAGCCATCAGCTTTTTCCAGCAGCTATAAATACAGCAGGAGGCGGCCATACGCGGACACACACAACTCAATCAACAACTCTTCAGTCTACACTGATCGGCTCAACGCCTCTCCGGAAGTCCAGCGCTCCGCTGCTTCTTTTTCAGCAAACACCCTGTGGAACCCCTGATATCAACCGTCACTCCTCAGCCACCAGCCACCCTCGACAGCCTGAAGTCTTGCCGCCGCCGCCGCCCAAGGTCCGCCGCCGCCGCCACTAAAAATAGTCTGCCGCCGCCGCCGCTGCTTCCGCTGTCCAGACGCTGTCTCGAGCGAAACCCCTTGATAGCAGGCAGTTAACAGCTGTTTTCTGTCAAGTTATCAACGTGCCAACTCCTCGATATCAGTCTGTCCCTCCTCAGCCACCAGTGATCCCTGACAGCCTGAAGTCTTGCCGCCGCCGCCGCCGCCGCTCTCTTCCGCCGTCAGCTGACACTGACTCGAGCGAAACCACTCATATCAGCAAGTAGCTCGCTGGTAACTGTCATGTAAGTGCCCACGTATTTATATGACAAACTCATCAAGTAGCCATCTGCCTGATGAGCTCGTCGTCAAGTAGCCATCTGCTTGACGGCTATCGGCTGAGTAGCCATCTGCTCCGTCGATGCCTTGGTCAGTGGCCACCCGCTGATCAGGAGCCCGATTGATGGCCATCCATCAAGGTTGGGCGAACCATTGACGGTGGGTCTCCCGTCGTCAATGTTACTTTCTGTCAACAAGTCGTTTTTTCATGCATTATCAGCTCATCGGCGGGTTTACCTGCCGATCAAGGAGCCAATTTTCAGAACTTAAAAGATCTATCAACTCATCTGGCAGATTATGCCGAAACAGGAGACTCATCATTTTGTATATTTTTGTAATGTTTATACATCGGGGAACTTGCCAATATTCTTTTGTTATTAATGGAAGTCGTTTGGCTCGTACGTCTTGACGCTTTTACATAAATATACTTTACGTCAATTGATTTCCATTGATATGCTGTTTTCTGTCAAGATCTTGTTTTCTGTCAAGGTGTTTATTTAAATTGATTGATTGTCAAGGCATTTGCTGATTTTCAAATCCGCTGATATGTTAAGCAGGCCATCGATTGGTCATAAGTTTTTGGCACTCAAAGAGAGATTTTCAGAAATTATTTAAGTCCTGCGGCCAGGCAGGCATAGAAAAGAACTAGGGGTAGTGTTTGCCTACTCTGTCGCAATCGTTTAGAAGTCAGCCTTATCAGGACAACTTATTTTGATATCAACATGTCTTTGTCAGGACATTTACTTTATCAATTTACCGATATCAACATGTCTATTTTTCAAATCGTTATGTTTGCACGCACAAACATTGGCACGCCCGCATTATTTTATTTCATATCGAGGCATTTCACATCGAGCCATTGGCTCGTCGAGGGATTCACTGACAGGTTTACAACGAACGATATTTTGGCACACCTTGATGCTAATAACACCTCGATGTCAACCCCTCGATGCCAAGCATCCCTTGATATCAGTTGTACCGCAAACAATATTTTGGTACTTCTTGATGTCAATGGTCACTCGATGTCGTCGAGGTGTTCCTCGATACTGAACTTATATGCAAACAATTCCTTGATGCCATGTATTGTAATCGATGCAAAATTTATAGCAAACAGTTATATACAGGGCCATCAAGCAAATTCAACTCATCCACAACTTTCTTGGTTGCAGTTAAAGATTGGTCTTTTGGGCAAAAGCCATTTATAATGTTCCCAAAGTTTATTGCAAACTTTAGCTTTTGTTCGTTCCATTTTTGTAATGCTCTTTGTAAAACGAACATGATGTGTCTGTAGTAGCGAGGACACCATGGAATGAGCGGCCATCGTGAATATCAGCATATTGGACATCGAATATCACCCCAGAGGAAAGAAGAGAAAAATGAAAAATAATGATTCATTGAGATGCAAAGAAGAAATCCTAGAAAAATGAAAATTAATGAAATGTGATGAACTTGTAATAGTGCATTTGCATAAAAATTGTTGTAAAGCAGAGAACAAAAACTCTCTTATAAGAAAAAACCAAGACTCATTCAAGGTACAACATTTGTACTTTGTGTTACGAGGTGAAAAACACAAGTTGGTCATGTATAAGAGCATGTTACCACAAATCTAGCGATCAACAAGATCTACCATGAACCTGTTACTTCAATAAAAGATATACGAGATAATTGTATTTTTCATATCAAACTTGTACATACTTTATACATTTGGTACCAAACTTTTAAAAAGATGCATTTAATACCAAAATTTAAGGATTTTTGCACATTTTTTTTCTCCGTCAATTTATAAGGTCAAATTGTGTGTTCTTTATATGGATGGAAAGCTCTTGACGAAAGCATTCTAATGGTATAAGTTTCAGTTCATGAAATTCAATAAATAATCCGCAGAAAATTAACAAAGTTTCAGGATATTAATCAAAATTAAATCATATCTCATAATCTACAAGGAATCATGACACGATAATTTCCAAATGTGATATAGGGCACATAAGAAGGCTTTGGTAAAAAAATTGGAACCTAATTTTAAGCATACCAAAAAGCTCAAGAAAATGTGAAAAAAAGTTCTTCACTTCTGATATTAAATGTGTCTTTTTCAAATGTTTGGTACCAAATGTATAAAGTAGGTAAAAGTTTGGAGAAATATATAGAAGATATATCTTGGAATTCAAACTAAACTACTCGATTTCGTTTGAACTTGATTCGTCATATTTATCAAACAATATTGAAAAATATTTTTTGTTTGATAACTTTTAAAGTGTGGTTCTATTTCGATTAGATAAACAAAAAAAAAATAGACAAAGTATATGTAAAATATCGAACTACTCAACTCGAGCTCGTTCGAATTAAACTAGTTTTAGCTCTATCTTAACAATCAAATCGCATTCAAACACAATTTTAAGTTCAATTATGTGTTGTTCAACACTGCATCCTAATCCTTTTTATTTATTTATTTATTTGATAAGATACCCCCCGCCTAATACTTAAACTAGGTAAATTAATATTAGATTAACCCCTATTTATGAAAAAAGATTCTATAGTGTTTGTTTGTGATTTGGTGATTTACGTCTTCAGTTGAAACTTATGCAGTATTTAAAAAATTAAATGGATGGATGAATGTAACTTATAATTTGATCAAGTTTTATAATATTTCCACTAAAAAATAGGAGTATAAAAACATTTTTATTTTTAATCAAAAAAGGCACTCAGAATCGTGGGCAGTGTATATGGTTCACGCATATTTCGAATTCATAGCTGAAGATAATAGAACGAATATTGCCATATCATTGTGCAAGAAGCAAGATTATAAACTTATTGCTTTGTCAAATCATGCATTATATATTTGTATCTTTAATGTGGCGAACGGGTGGGTTGGGTTGGATTTGCTGCAAACACGTTTTTGATTAAGAAAAATGGATGCACCAATCTGCTCCATAATAGTTTTTTTTTCTACAACGGACTGGCTCCAACTGGATCAGATCAAACCGTGTACTAGCATCCAACCAACTAAATTTCATTTATGGTGACTATTGGACTTTTGGAGTATGCACCCTCGAAAATAGATTATTTGACAGATTGCACCATCGAAAATAGATTATTTGGCAGAGTGCACTCGCAAAACACATAAGTTCAAGCAGAATGCATCCTTTCATTTTTTGACCAAAAACATCGCCGAAAATTGTGATATTAATAGGGGCATAATTGTCCATTAACTCATTTTCCTTCAAAAAATTGATTTTCCACCAAAAATTTAAGCCACATGATTAATGTGTAGTTTAGGGGTAATTTTGTCCATTACACATTAAATTAGTCAAAATTCTGAAAAAAAGAAACTTAAAAATATGGGTAAACACCACTTTTGGCCTCTCTTATCATTAATTTTTTACAGAGTGGTCCCTCTTATGTTTTTTTTCCCACTTTAGTCCCTACTATGAATTATTTGTTTCACTTTAGTCCTTTTCAAGTGGTCAAAGGCGATTCCGATAACATTTGATATGCTCATGAGGGCAATTTTGTCATTTCAAGTAGCTAACAGGGATATTTTTGTCTTTCTAATTATTTAAAAAAAAACTAAATATATAATCTCTTCCAAATTAGGCTTTCATTCCAATCCAACTTAATCGTACATTTCGTTCCAAACTAAAGTTTTTTCCTAAAATCTTTTTCAAACACCAAAATTGCTCACTAATTAAACAATATCTCAAATAGTCTCAATAGTGAACGGACGAAAATGCCCTAAAAAATATTCATATGCATGTCACGTGTTATCGGAACCACCTGATAAGGACTAAAGTGAAACACATAATTTATAGTAGGGACTAAAGTGAAACAAATAATTCATAGTAGGGACTAAAGTGGGAAAAAAAATATAAGAGGGACCAAAAGTGATATTTACCCTAAAAATATGCTACATAAGGTGGGTTGTTGAGTTTATTGTATCTACATGTGTTTATTATATCTTAGCTACCATTTTTATGTTAAATGCAATGGATATTAATTGTTCAACTTTAAAAATCTTATGTTAAATGAGATGTATATTAATTTTTTAGATTTAAAAATTTGAATCTAATTTTTATTGAGAAACTTTGATGTCAAAAATAGAACATAGATCAATAGAAATGGTGAATAATCATGCAAAAATAGTTGAAAGATGTAAATATGGGTGGTAAGAAAAATTAAAATTTAAGCACACAACTTAGATTTTTGGAGGAAAATGATTTAAAATAATTATGCCCCTATCCAGAAAAAATTAGAGGGTGCAGTCTGCCAAAACTTACGTATTTCGAATGTGCACTTTTCCAACATTTGATTTCAAGGGTACAATTTGTCAAATGACCTATTTTTAGGGGTGCAAGGTGCTAAAAGTCCGTGACTCTTTGTAGGTAAAATTTGATTTTTTGCCCTCTAAAGTAACTGCTTTTCAAAATCAGCCTTTAATTGTGGTACTTCGACAATGTAAGTCATTTATTGTGTCACCATCATCAATTTTAGTCCTCGTGGACGAAGAATTATAATTATCATCGAAAATCATCAATATGTCTTATTTGATCGAAATATTTTTTTTTTTTCGTTTATAATAATCTAATTATGTCTTATTTGACTGAAAATATTTATTTTTTCCAAAAATATCATGTCGAATGACACTAAAAAATTGAAGATTTCAGATTTTGACTGTAAAATTTGCATGTCCAAGTCTAGTAATGGGTCTATAACTTCAAATATTGATGAAAAACGGTTAAAGTTTCCCTACGAAAAAATGAAGATACCTATTTTCATCTATTAAAAATAAATAGGTCAAATACACAAAATAAATATTAGTTAAAAATACTTGACTTTCAACTCATCCAATTAAAATGTAAAATATAGAAAGGAAAAGGAATATGATTAAATGATCAAAATTGCAGTCAACTAACTTAATATTTAGATACTAAAAAGTAGAAGAATCAAAATCCTTTATCGTATAAATTTTTTTTAGTAATAAACAACAACCAAGAAAAACTCAAAATGAAATACATTTTATATTAAAGTCCCCCTTTTTTACTAAAATTTTACTATATGAATTAATTTGTTATTTGAAGAAATTAGTAAATGTAAAAACTTAAAATTTATTCAAATTAATTTGTGCATTTAAGATTTGAAACAAAATAATTTAACGTAATAATTGTGGTTATAACAATGTAAATCACTTGTTTAATTATGTTCGAAACAGAAAATAAGATGGGTAAAAAAATAAATTAGTTGGATTTGGATGGAAACGATGAAGAAGATGGGTGAAAATAACCCTATATAATTGCACATTAGGTAATTTAACACATGTCAATTTATTATGGATGAGACACTAAATGGTTCACACTAATGGGACATGAGATCCTTAGCGGTTTCCGAACATGATTATTTATTGGGCAAATTACGAATACCCCCCCTCATGTATGGCCTAGTTACAAAAATCCTCCTGACGTATTGGGTATTACAAAAATTCCCCTCAGGTTTGTTACCTCTTACAATTAACCCCTTGCTCCTAAAATGTTCCAATTTTACCCTTAGAAGTTATTTGTAATGTTTATAATATGTTATAAATTTTTATTTGGGTGTTAATTATTATATATTGTAAATTATAAATATAATAATCATATATTTACCAACAAAATAATTGATATAAGTTATAATTGCCCATAAATTTCAATAAATATTTCAATTTATAATACAATATAAACTTTAATAAATTAAAGTATCTTATTTATAAAACAATATAAGTTTATTAAATATACTAATTTATATGAATTCATTCAACTAATGTGTAAACAATTTGTTCATATTTATAAAATAAATAATTTAAATTCTATTTAATTTAATATTTTACAGTTTAAATTGCTAATAAACATATAAATAATTTTTTTTTGCAATATTTATTAAAACTTATAGGAAATTATAAATTTTATCAATTATTTTGATAGTAAATATATAATTATCTCTTTTCTAATTTATAAGATATAATAATTAGCACCCAAGTTTTAACATTAATGAGACATTACAAACAATACAAATAACACTCAAGGGCAAAAATAGAACATTTTAGGGGCAAGGGGTTTATTGTAAGAAGGGGACAAACCTGATGTGTATTTTGTAATATCCAATACGTGAGGGTGATTTTTGTAATTAGGCCTTACGTACCTGAGCGGGATATTCGTAATTTACCCTAATTTATTTTTGTAGTCTTCATTATTTTTGTTAAGATTTAGAAATCCTACGTTATAAAAGATCTCCTCCTACATTTTTTTGTTTTCGTTTTTTGGTAACAAGATCTTCTCCTAGCTACCTTAGAGAATATTTTAAAAACAAATATTAAGTAAAGATTGGTAAGGACTTTTTTATTTTTATTTTTATTTTTTTTGTTTCCCAATGGTTTAATCCCTTTCGAGGCGGGTCGGACACATTAAGTGGGTACTTCTCCTAACAGGGATTCGAACCTGAGTCCGCTACTTTGTAGTGACTAGTTCCTTCCACTAGACCAATCACCTGTTGGTAAGATTGGTAAGGACTTAATTAACAAGGAACGAGTGGAAACTGGAAAGTGGAAGCCTTAAGTTTAGAACATTTATTTATTCTAGTTTTATATCGAACTATTATTAATTAAGGAAATTATTCTAGATATCTTTATGTAAACCATAAATAATGTTGCTCGATCAATTCTTCAGCGTGTGAAACTGTCTCTCACTTAATTTGGCCTTAATTTCATGAAAGATCATTTAGTGCTATCTGATACGAATAACGTGGTGCAACATAAAAAGAAAATTTATTCAATTCAATTTTTGCATACTAATACACGGTGAAAATGAGATATTTGAGTAAACTACCCCTTAAATTCAGGAATTAAACATAACTTCCCCTCTTCAACATGTGTTGTATGTGATCTGAACAAATTAAATTCAAACATTCATTTTTCTCTCCTAAATTTTCGGTTAACATAAACTAATTCTTTTCCACTTTTCTAAACCCATTGAATTGATCAACACTCACTACGCAAAAAACCAGCTATCACTCCAAAACCACTTGCTTCAAAGTTAAGTTTCATAAATCACATCTTTCCTGTGTTTTTTCTTGCACAAATCCATCATAACCAGTGTCAAAATGCATGAAATTTGGCATTGAGAGATAATTACAAACGCGACTCTCGATCAAGAAAATGATGCGAGCCACATCTGAATCGGATGTGACGAGCATTGCCCCGTCATCATCCTCACCCGCAGTCTATTACGTACAAAGCCCGTCTCAAAATTCCCAAGATGAAGCCGATAAGTGTTCTTCATCCAATTGCCGAAGCCCTTTGGACTCGCCTTCTTTTCCGAGGACCTCACTTGGTTCCTTGTCCTCCACTGCCGCTAGTCGTATTTCCGGAAACAGACGGAGGTGGAATAAGCACTACTGCGATGTTGTGAACGAGGAAAAGGGTTATTGCGATGATGACTATTACTATGAGGATGATACGGTAAATGTATACTTCAGTCAGTGTAGGTTTCTTGTTTTGGTTTTCGGGTTGGTTTTTGCAGGGTTTTGTTTGGTCATTTGGGTTGCTAGTAGGCCTTATAAAGCTCAAGTTAACGTAAAGGTATCGTACATCTTCCTAACACTGTTTTGAGTTACATATCGTTATCTTCAAGATCGTGCGTCTTCATCGTGAAAACCAAATTCACGATGGGGGGATTAGGTTCTGCAAAAGATCATCTATCCCACTTTAATATGCATCGTCTGTTATGCATGAACGATTGAAATCAGTAGTGTCTGATAATGAGTTATTTTCTCTTGAACATATGTAGAGCTTAAGGGTCAATTATCTTTACATTGGGGAAGGCTCGGACCGCACTGGTGTTCCAACAAAATTTCTTACGGTTAACTGTTCGGCGAGTATGGTCATTCACAATCCTGCTCGGTTTTTCGGCATTCATGTCAGCTCTGATCCTGTTAGTCTCATCTACTCAGAACTCACAGTTGCCACTGGTCAGGTGAGAACTCTTGATATTATTCCAAATCAATACATATTTTGCAGGAAAAACAACACTTTCCCCCACCAAAAAATGCAAAAACGCCCCTATTAACCTAAAAAAAATCAACAATCCCCATATTAATTTTTAAACTGACGGTAACCCCATGTTTGCAGCTGAATAAATATTACCAGCCAAGAAAGAGTAGGCGGTTTATGTCAGTGAGCTTAGTCGGGGAAGGCGTACCTCTATATGGCACGGGAATGGCCTTATCATCCTCGGATGAAAGAGGCGGTATCCCATTCAGATTGGAGTTCGAAATTCAGTCCAAGGGACATTTAGTGGGGAAGTTGGTGAAGACAAAGCACACGAGGCACATCACTTGTTCATTAATCATCAGTTCCAAAAACACCAAAGAAATCACCTTTGAGAAGAACTCTTGCAAATATGTTTGAGGACACCATCAATCAAGTGTGCACATCGATTCGAGGAGGAGGCCAATGTTGAAAGACAGATCTACCTATTGTTTCGATTATCGCCCATCACAAAAAAAAAAAAAAAAAAAAAAAAAAAGGAGTTTTCTGGTACATGCTGCACCAAATTTCCCATAAAATAAAATAAGTATTATGATTTTTACGTAAAATTCTGAATTTGAATTCAACGTATGTTAGGTCGTATGCATTTCATTGTTCAAAGTTTATTTAGTATTTTTAGTTGTACCTTTGAATGGTTTGCTACTTTGGTATGAATTTAAAGAAGCTTAACTTGAGACCTTTTTATCTACAAGGCTAGCCATTTTTCTTTCTTTGAACTCTAGATTGTAAAATACAAACAAATTTGAATATTTATATACAAAAATATCAAACTAATCGAATTTGACTTGAACTCGACTCAAGTAAAGCTTATACGAACTTAATTCAAAGTTCAAACTAATCAAACACAAGTCAAATTTAATAATAAAATCAAACAAAGTAATAAATTGTACATTTTCATATCTAAAATCTCTTGTTGAGGTTCTATGAGCCATCTATAACCAAAATATGAGGTCCATGCAATTTTAATCATGATATTTTTCATTGCAAGTTACATGATACTTTTGTAAATCCAGTAACATATCCAAAATTCAACAAGAATATATCAACAATATACATCAAAATTCAGTCATCTTAAAACACAACGATTCTACACAAACTTTGGTACCCATAACTCTTCGCCAGGGCATGAAACTTTATCTGTAAAGGCACAGACTTTCTTGCTTTTAACCCACAAACATTAGAGACTAAAATGGACTCAACTGCAGTATTCATAGACTTAGAATCAAATCTTGATGTTGTTTTTAGCACCGTTTGGCCTTTTCTCGAATGGCTTATAAGGCTAGAATAAGAACCATTTGGTTCAATAATCTGATCATTTTCCAAACCATTTATGATTCTCTTAGCTTCATTCAATAAACCTATAGCTCGCCATGAATCCGCAACAAGTTGTATAGTTTTCTTTTCAGGAGTAATCCCCTTTTCGACCATAACTTGGAGAAATTCTTCCCCTTTCCATGGTTGTTTTGCTTCTCCGTATCCCCATATAAGAGTTTCATATGTTTTCAAGTTTGGAGACACATCCATTTCACACATCTTGTTGTAAACTCGAAGAGCGTTTTCCATTTTCCCGGCACTACACCATCCACTGATGATTGTAGTGAATATTACAACGTTTGGATGAACTCCCGATTTTGTCATGAGTTTCAGGAGATCCTCGGCTTTTTCAGGTTCTCCCAAACGTACATAGCCTTTTGCAAGAATGCTGAATACATGGGTGTCAGGTTCTATACCAGCCTTTTCCATGTCATCGAACATTTCTTGGCAGTTTTCCATTAGGCCAGCCGAACTCCACGCATTCATTATTGTACTAAATGTTATTACATCGGGTTTTACCCCAAATTCTTCCATCATCAATAGTGCCTGCACATATCACAAACATAAAGATGCAAAAAGTTTCTAAAACGAGGCCGAAAAACTTAATCATGGTAGTGTAATCGACAATTTGCACCCCAGAATCGCACCCTCGAACTGTACATTCTTTGGCAAAACAATGGGCATTTTGCACCCTAGTTGGGTGCATTTCAATGGTACAAAGTGGCGAAATTTCAATTTTAGAGGATGTAAAGTGTCAAAGTGACGTATTTCAGCAGTGCTTAATGCCAGTTTCAAATTTACCTCGTCGACTCCATCAGGATCAGTGCTGTCCAAATATCCTTTAATAAGTGAGTTGAAAACAACAAGATTCGGATGCACACCAAGATCCTTCATTCTATACACAAATCTCAATGCATCTGTCATATTCCCTTCCTCGCAATAACCATTTACGATAATACCACAAGTCCTTTCACTCGGTGCCACTTTTTCATTTTGCATTTGAAAAATCATGGCTTCAGCTTTACTTGTCTCCCCTTTCTGAGCATAAGCCTTTGCAATAGTGTTATATGTCACAGCATCAGGTTTAACTCCAGCCGACATCATTCTATAAACCACATTCCATGCTTCTTCAACATTACCCTTATTACACCACGCTCGAACAAGAATATTATATGTTCTATCATTAGGTTTCACATTTACTTCCAACATTATATGCAACAGTTTCAAAGATTCTTCAGGCTTACCGATAATTCCGAATCCTTTCATTAAGGTGTTAAAAGTGCTAGTTGTAGGCTTACATCCTTTTTCTCTCATTTTCTGGAATACTTTCATTGCTTCCTTTATGTTTCTGGATTCTGAGAAAGCATTTATCATAGCGTTGAAGAATATAGAGTCGGGTTTAAGTCCATTTTGTTCGATTTTAGCAAGGAGTGAAGGAATGGACTTGAAGCGTTTTTGAAGTGTGAGAGCAGCTAAAACGGTAGTGTATGTTACGAGAGTTGGTTTGTGTCCTTCTTCCTTTAAAGCTTTGAAAATTGAATGCACTTCGTGAGGCTTTCGCTTCTCTATTAATATATTCATCAATTTAGTTCTTGACCTAACCGTTTGGCAACTGTTATTGTTCAAGCAGATAGAGCATGGAAATTCTTTACGAGAACTAATTGAGGCCGAACTATATTGTACTTGCTTCTCTTTTATGCGTGGCTCCTGCGCATATAACATCTATTGATGAAAGATCTTTAAATGTCACAATCTTTCCAAAAACTAAGCAACATATTACATATAGAAAAACTTCGAAATAATCAACCATTATGTAAGACTAACATATGTATATGTTTATAACATAAATGAATTCTTGATATCACTAGAAATACCATTGATTTTGAAGCTTGAACTTTTGAGTTGCTCGTTTTTCCTCCATTCTGCGACTTTCCAACATTAATCGACTGGCTTTTTTCTTTGCTGAGATCACCCATATGTTCAACGTGAAAACCTTCCCTGCCGTGAAGTATAGCAGCCTCTATGTTTCCATGTCTCAGCTTAACCACAATTCAAAAATCGAGGGGGTGATCCCACATCCTAAACAGAAAACCAACCAGCACTCATCAAAGAATACTCGAAGGAGGAGTAATCATGTAGTATGTAGATGAAACTCAGTGACTGCCAAATGTAAAGCCCTCTATCTTAATGTTTTCGGAAAATTATAAAAAGAAAATCTTCAAGAAGTACAGAACATGAATACATCTGTTGGGCCAAATCTCAAACTGATTGTTGAAATAAACAAAATTATTCAAGAATTTATATCTTCTACATGAAAGTTCAATCAATTGTTCAAAATCAACTAAGAAGAGTTCACTCTGATAATTAAGTGGAAAATCCCAGAGCCATATACTCCAAATAAAATAGCACCGAAAATGAAATTGCTATGAGCATATCTAAAATCTTATGATTTGTTATGTTATATGACTTTCAAAATACAATTAAGGTTGAAATAGAAAACAACATCATAAGCCCACATTACTGATTAGTAAAAGCAAAGTGAAACAAACATTCAACTTTACCAAGAAATTAACAAGCAGAACTTTTTTTTTTTGAGCAAAATTAACAAGCAGAACTGAAATTAAAGAATTGCACTACAACTGCTTACATATTTGGAACCCGGAATTTAACTACATGCACTCCAAGTGTTAAGTGTTAACCATAACTGATGAACAAAGAAAATTGAAGGGAATTGGTATTTGCATGGTGTGAAAGTAGTGGAATTTGCATGTAAAGAGAGTTGATTTTGGGTTGTCCAGTAGTGGCATTTCAATTGTTGGGGGCAATCTTATCAGTAGTTTTTTGAGGCTGGAACATAAAGTTGAAGAATCTGCAAATTTGGTCGGGCTACATTTTTGTGGAAGTACAGCCTGCCACGTCACTTTTTGAAAATAAGAACACCTTATTTATTGCATTTTCTTCACAACCACTATTCTTCGGAAAGTATTTTTTGGTCACAATATTCATTTTTAAAATAGGAGTAAAAGTAGTAATAGAATTTCTAAAGTATTTTTCTAGTTTTTCCCTTGAGGCTGAATGGTTGTAATGTAAATTAATTTGTTTGACATCATAATTTCTATATTGAAAATGAAGTAAGAGGATTTTATTTTTTATTTTGAAAAAAATTGACAAATACTATTTCTATATTTCTATATAACAGACATCTCATGTTTGACCCTTTTGAGAAAAAATAAAGGTCAAATTTTTATCTATCATTCCAAATTCCTACAAAAATATTCTACCAAACAATACATTAGAATCCATGAAAGATCATAATCTCCCCCCTATTTATTCAACCAAATGCCTCCTTGTAGTAGAGCTAGAAATCCAGAGTCCAAACTGGTAAAAGTGTGATCCTTTTATTCTTCAACGGGGAGTCATGCATGAAAAAAGCATCACACATCTACATTCGTGGATTCAGAAAGGGGGGTCAATTGAAGCAAAAATCTTGCTTCATGTTTGCTGTTTTTCTTACACATAATTTGGAGCGAAAATGGCATACATACGTATAACAAGCATCAACCATTTCCAAATTGGTCATATTTCGTTTAAAATACTCGACTAACTACCAAGAAATCCCTCTTTCACACATCCACCTCTTTGTTGTAAATGCATAGCTTAAGTTATGCCTCAATACACACTGATTTTATGATTGGAGCAGTTGCGCAAGAGCGTTTCTGTATCAACTTGAATACAATCTCCTTGCTTCCCAAATATGCTTTCCCAATTTCTTTTAGCTGTAAGTAATTCAAAAAAGTAGAAACTACAAAAATGAGCTATGTCCTCCACCCAGTGGTATCCTTGGATTGAATGCAACAGTTACCGTCAAACAGGGGCAATGTACGAAGCCTATGCTCTGATAAAAAAGAAATAGTTCAAAAGTTTGTTAGTTCGTAGGAAAACCATATTCGCTGTCTTATAGAAAATAAAATAATCACTAGAATAGAACGAAAAATATCAAACACAAGCATGTGTACACCAATTTGCTATTTCGTACATTATAATTCACAATCTTGAATTGAAAAAATGCTTTTTGATTATGCGATTTAGCTGGAAGAAAACCTTCATCATTTTCAATCACAATAATATGCAGCACTTAAAAGTCAATATCATGTGCGTGGAGAAAGCAAGAAAAGGAGCAAGCGATGTACCGGAATACACAGTAAAATTCCTTCAGCATTAACTAAGACTGGCATGGCTCTTCTAGCAGCAACTGGAATAGACTTCAAGGACACAAGAGCTCTCTGTGCTGATAATATCGCATACTGCAAACATTGCTGGGTCTTCGCAGCTGCATGATTTTGTGGTTGAGAATTATTCACATTTATTCGCCTGGACAAGCTGGAAAGATATATCCAATCAGCATCAACCATGTGGCGCACCACGGCCACCATCTCTTCACCGATAATGCAAGAATAGCAAAAAGATTGTTCTCCTGCAGTCACTTCCCCAACAGAGACACACTCTTTCAAAGACGATGCATTATTAGAAGCCATATTTCTCGGCTTCCAATTCAGTATAAATCTATCCATGAGGAATACTACTTGCCCTGGATATATTAATTTACTCACAGTTGCACCTAAAAATTTTACACAATCTTTTGATTCAGAATTGGAGATGATTTCGGGTTTATGAGTAAAAATTTCACTTTCTTCCATCTGCAGAGAGAGAATACTTTTATGGGTAGAGTCACTAAGAATCCCGAGCTTTTGGGCTTCAACTAAAATGGAGTCAGAGGATGTTGCATCTAAGAACGGCAAACTGGAAGCTTCTGATTCGAAATTATTCAAAAATGCTATATTTTCTGTTAAAATCTGCTCTAATTCTCTTCCAGCAGAGCAATTTGATTCTTCATTGGCATATGTATGAAACAATTCCATCTTCAGAGGCAAAGAAGCATTAATGGAACAGCATACCAGGACCTTAGATCCTTTGGATCCCGGAGCTGGACAGAGGTAACAACTGGCTACAGTGAGACAAGTCTGGAGATAAACAACCCATTGGTCAATATGGCCCCCATGATTTTAAAAAAAAAAAATTGTGAAAAATACTGAATTCCGGCACGCAACTTTAAACTCTTAGATTTTAAATAAGAGGTGAGGAAAGCAAACAACGTAGCAAGTAAAAGAGAAAACAAAAAAGGTGTGGCGGAACTACATGGACCTTGCATGGGAAAGTACGAAAATAACGCAATAGCAATTTTAATGCATTTCCTCGGACTGGCCTATGTCTCTGTGATACAAACTGTTGTATTCAAAACAAATAGCATTAGTAAAAAAACAGATAACAAAATAAGGCATAAGTATGACACATTGGAATGCTTATAAGTAATACCTGCAATACCAAAGCAGCAAATTTTGCAAGGCAAATGTCCTTGATTTCTGTTGAATGGAGAGTTCCTAAATCAATCGACGCATACCCGTGCTGCATTGATGAGTTGGAGAAGGGGATGGGGGATGGAGTAATGAGAACAAGAGACACTGAAAATTGTAATATTAAACCTTTTTTCTTTTGTACCCATTTCTTTTCTGTTTTCGAAGATTGTGCCAACTATATAGTTTTGAAAGAATATGCCAGCCTTAGCAAGTAATGGGGTGTAATTATCTGCACCGTAACAAAATGTATCTCATCTAAAGAAGATACATACAGGCATGATTGTCACAGCCCGATTCATCAATTGCTGACAAAGTTTGTCCACATGTAACCGCGTTCTTCGACATTCTGAAATGACTGCTTGCAACTCAGACTTGAATATAGCTGAAGCAGGACACAAGAGCATCATCAAGAAATCATCACAATTAACAGAAATGCCAATACAAAATGATAGCATTCATCACCTATCTTAACAGATTGAGTGAAAACTAAATTTAACAATCTTAATAACAATAAAGTTGTACACTGAAATTGATCAGACCCACTTTGTTGGGTAATATTTGACAGCTAAATATAAATCAGCATGAAATATTTGTGGTACGAAACTTAGAAACATTATTTAATGTATGTTTCCAAGAATTTAAACAATAGGATGGAAGAACTACAAGTTTTCTTAAAAGATTAGACATTTGATCCCATAATTATCATGATCAGCATCCAATTACATATCATTCATTCTTCAGTTTAATCAAACACCGTCATGACGTATAACAACTTACATGATGACAACTCATTTAATGACATTCTTATTCTATTTCGGACGTATAATTGACTCCTGTTTGTTGGATCCTCCACCCATTGTTGATTAGCACAATGACAGATCTGCAATATCAACAAAAAATACTGTATTGGCTGTCTAAGAAAGAAACTAGGAAACAGCACACGCAAACACACAGACAATCTTACATCGTACATGTCTTCCTTAGAGAACTCTAGAAGTGGTCTAACCAATAAAATGCCATGAGCTTTTGATTCTTCTCCTCTAACATCAGGAAAATTGGAGAACATTTGAGATGTAAATGCCATACCAGCAAGCCCAAGCACACCACTATTCCGAGATAATCTGATAATGAAAAGCTCCGCCTGCATCATGAGTTTGCTTTAGCAATCATAGTTCGGTTTCTATTATGATGCTTATGAAGTTCATGTCAGAATGCAGCTATTCTCAATGAACTTCAATATATATTGCTTTCATATATAGCTCACAAAGAGATAAGATTGGCTGAAGTACTCAACACATGATGTTGATATGTAAAAAACTATGAAAATATCTAATTGCCTTCATAAAGACATAATGCAGTCAATTATTTGTAAACTGGGATCATACATATTGGACTATGGGCACAATCAAAGGACAGTGAAAGTAGAGAATGATAATTATCTACTGAAAACGAACAGACCAGTGCTGCAAACCTGATCATCTGCATGATGTGCGACCAACAGTACGCTCATCTGTTTTTGGATACATATATTTTGTAAAATTTCATACCTGCACAATTAGGGGGTTAGAGATTGAAAAAACAAATCCAATACCTTGACGGTTTGCATATTCTTATTCTCTACCTTTTTCTATGCAACTTCCCACGTTAAAGAGAATGGAGGAGATGTTCGGGGAAGAAAACAAACTGAGTATAGAAAAAATTACCGCTTATTGCGAGCTGCTTCTTGCACATGACCAAGCTGAGGTCTACCGTCCAACCATTCACAACGAGCAACTTCACATTCAATCCCTAAAGACAACCTACATTATCTATCCACCATCTAGTGAAATCAACAAAAGTTTGAAATGCAAACTGCAGTCTGTACTTAAACCACCAGCTAAAGAAATAGCTATATATACCCATATCAATAATCCGATTTGAAACAAGATTTGCTTCCTCTGTACTTTCAGTTCGTAATCCATGATCAACAACAATTGCTAAAAGACCGCCAATCGGCTTACTTCTTCCATTAGTAGCAGCATCATAGTTATCAGTTTTCCAACCCGCAGTTAATACACACAAGGCAATGCTATCAGGACCACCGGAAACAGCCATTGCTGAATAGAAAGCTCAAATCAACAACAATTTTGTAAATTATTTAAAATTGTATTTAGTAACCAGACAGATTAACAGCATCGCTAAAATAAACTTCTGTATAATAAATTAAATTGAAGCTTCTCAAACCACTCAGCTTCAGATAATTAATAATTTTCAAGCAGTAGAAAACCAGATATACATACATAGGTACATAAACAGCGGTAAAATCTGGAAATTACTGACCAATGCGGTGATGGGGTTTGAGGCCGGCCATGGCCATTCTTTTGGCGAATTTATCTCTGTGCTCGGGGAGACTGCAGAAGAAGCGGAAGCGAGAGACCAATTTTCGAGGAGAAATCCATGGAAGGAAGCGCACTTGAGAAGACGACGTCGTTATGGTACGAAGCTGGAAGGGCGGCATGAAGAGGCCACGCGCCGCCATCAATTCAACTGCAGAAAGGATATACAGCAGTAACTAAAATTAATAAATGATAAAGTTAACTAAAATATCCATTCGCGAGAGGGAAGAAAAGAAGAAACGAAGAAAGGGACGGCGGTGATAACCAGTGGGGGCGGGCCGGTGGCAAGGGGCGGTGGTGAAAGTAAAATAAAGGATAAAATGGAAGGGAAGAATTAAATAGTAAGGGTGTTATTGTCAATTTGGCATGCCCTGGAAAAAACTTATGCTACCATACATGTATTAACATTTTGTTTGGGTTCAATTAACTATAAATCAAAATTTCGTTTCGAATGTATGTTTCGGTCAGTCAAATATTAAAAAAATTTCAAGACTATTCGAAAATGTTTCGGAAACACTAGGGAAAAAAATTACAAAAAAAGTTACTAAATTTAGGAAAATAACAATTTAAGGCAAATAAATAGGTTCGAAATTACATCTTGTTTTTGTTTCGCCTAATTAAAAAACGAAAACTTTTCGATGTTTGAGATGGAAAATATGAAAATTTTGATCCATGCTATTAACTAACAGAAAAGGGGCTTTTTACCAAATGAGTCCTATTAGTATAAACTTTCACTCATTGATCAAAATTTTGTTTCGAGTGTATATTTCGGTTAGCTAAATATTGAAAAAAATTTCGAAAATACTAAGAAAAAATTGTAAAAAAATTACTAAATTTAGAAAAATAACAGAGTTTAAGGCAAACAAATAGTTTCGAAATTATATCTTGTTTTCGTTTCGCTTAATTCAGAAACGGAAACTTTCCAATATTTTCGACGGAAAAGGTGAAAATTTTAATTTATGCTTTCACTGAAACTTAATCATATTGATGGTTATCTAATTTTAATTACTTTTCGGGTTTAAAGTGCTACTATTTAATGAACTTTTTAAAAGAATATTACTCCCATGAAACAAAATGACACCTAAACAGCTAAATTAGCTACAACGTTCTACAATAAAATCGACTTTTGTACTCTATAATAAGGAGAAAATCAGGAAATATGGTGTTATAAGTTTGGTTTTGAAAAAACGTAACTAAAATATGTTTTTGTCTGGATAAATTTTAATCAAAATATAACTAATATGGTTTTATTTATAAATATATATATATATATATATATATATATATATATATATATATATATATATATATATATATATATATATATATATATATATATATATATATATATATATATATATATATATATATATATATATATATATATATATACTCATTTACTTGATTTGAATCTTCTGCAACAACAAAAATGTTATACAATTAGTGTTTAAAATATTCGAGAAAAAAAAAACTCAAATACTGTATTTAATGTTTGAAATATGCAAAAACGGTTTTATTAACAGAAATTAATTTTCAATATACTCGTTATGTTTTGTTTATAGGAGGGAGCTTCAAAACTCTTCAAGAGTACGTTTTGTTTCTATAATTGAACCCTATTAAAATTCCTTGGTTAATTATACAGTTAAGGGTGTTTTAAATTCTAATTAATATTAATTTTATGATAATTAAAAAAATGGCTCACACTTAATTATTTATTTCTATTTAACTCTAGTTTAATCTAGTTGGGTTAGTTAAATCTAATAATTGAATTTTAAGTAATTATAAATGATGTGGCAAAATCTAGACCACAAGGTCTACCACTAAGCTTATAGACCTGGTCTATGTAAGTATTTTCCTTTGTTTGGTATTTGGGAAAGTAGTTTGGGAGAGTAGTGGAGGTTTGTGAAATAATCTCGATTTGCGTAATATTATTTGTTTGAATTTTGAGAGAGTGGTTTGAGAAATAAAATAGTTGTAGCTTTTTTTTGGAAGAGTTAGGTTGTAGGTGTAAGATATGGAAGACTTTATGTCAAATCATGTTTGTTGTGAGATAAATTGTGTAAGAGATATGTTACTTTATGTCAAATCAGAGTAGAGTTTGTATATGTTTTGTTTAAAAATAAAAAAAAATTGTTGTTTCTTTGAGTTTTGAGAGTGTAGTTTGAAAAAATTGAGAGATGAAAAATTTATTTTAAAAAATAGAAAATATGTTTGTTTGGCATTTCCCAAACACGAAAAAATTTTGGGAAACGCCAAACAAACAGGCCCTTTGGGCATAAACTGATGGCTCATATTTGTTTCTTACATTACAAGAAAATCATATAGTCTCTCTCTCTTCTGTCTACAAAATTTGAATAATTTATTTAAATCCGAAAATTGGACAGAGGATAAGACAGTAGTAGGAAGCATCACAAGCACAAATGTATACATGAATACATGATTACATGTTAGTAGTTTACACTGTCGAAAAACAAAAACGACGCTTTACATCACTCTTAACAGCACGAAGAGTTTGAATGAACAAATAGAGATGTTGTTACTTGAGGAGACTTGTATAAGAAGCACATAGAGTGAGTGATTTCTCGTTCTCTATGAAAAAAAGGTTTGAATAGCTAAGGGGAAAATAAAATGTAAAAGAACCTTACAACAAAGTACATAATAACCAATATATTTCCTGTTGGATGAATGGGCACAAATCACACTAACATTCACAGCCTGACGATCTTTGTTGTCGTCCACCCGTCACATCGATGGCGTCAGGAAGATATCTTCGTAAAAAAAATATATGTGAAAAATTAATATAAAATAAAAAAGGGCTAGGCGATATATAAAGCTAAGACCAGAAGAAGACCCCGTGTGTCTTTTGAAAAGATTTAGTGAAGATCTTCATCTGAGCACAAAACTAAGGTACTACTAGCTACTCATGCTTATGCACTATTTTAAATCGAAGAGCATTTTATAATTATACCAGCAATGTAAAGAAATTGTAGTAAATTGTGATGAAGAGTTTTTCACATTTATCAGAAGAAAAAAAAAAGGGGGAGTGCTTACAATTCTTCCTCAGGTTCATTTTTCAGAGCATTTTTGGCTATGCATTCAAAAGCAGCCTCCACATTAAACCCTTCTTTTGCAGAAGTCTCAAAGTAAGGTATATTCCCTTTGGAAGCACACCAAGCTTTTGCTTTCTTCTCAGACACCTGAAAGTATGATGCATAAACACGTGAAATTCAACACAATTAGCATTGATGAGTGAAAATGCAGATTCCCAGAAAACCAGTGTTGAATGATATAATGTCTTGTTAACTAAAAAGGCTTAATGAAGAAAACATACCACCCTGCTATTACCGCCATCAACGTCAATCTTATTCCCCAAGACAACAAATGGGAAGTTTTCAGGGTCAGGAGGGCTGGCCTGAATATCAAATTTACACAAGTGAAATCAGTGGATGAGGTGAAAAACAACATTAAGAATATTATAATTTCAAAAGCAGGTGAAACTACTAACCTGAATCAGAAACTCCTCCCGCCAGTGGTTGAGATTATCAAATGACTTCATGACATTGACATCATAAACAAGTACACAACAGTCTGCACCGCGGTAGAAAGCCACACCAAGACTTTGAAATCTCTCTTGACCAGCTGTATCCCATATCTGGAACAGGTGAATTCAGTTATTGAGGGTACACTCTACCTTAATAATTAAGAAAACTTTCAGAAACCCACTCAATTCAGGGTCAAATTCACTATACCAGTGTCAGATGCTACTTGACCGAGGCATGTCTTTCAAACAATGATACGGATCTAACGATTGGAAAATCAACTTTCTAATTAGAGATGTGCTAATTTAGTCAAAATATGCCTCGAATCTAGGATATGAAGCATTTTATCATGTCAACAATAGGGTATCAGATTGCTCTGGAGATCCTTTACATAAATTTAAAGTTGACAGATTTTCAAGAAACATATCTAATACCATCTGTTGTACTCTGAATGTCCTCCTTGTTATTTGGATATCCACTTATAAATATATCTTTCTAATATTTGATGTAATTATAATTACTTCAAAAGTACGATCACTTCAGTACATAATGAGACTAATACTTGTATAAATCAATGTACTTGGGATTAACTTCAACTAATAATAAAAGCCTCACCAATCATCGAAATCCAAAATCTTATGCTAATTTGAAATAAGGACATTCAGATGTGGGGATCATGACAGTATAATAGCTAAAACAAGGTGCAGATAACATGTTTACTCCATTCCTTGGAAAACTTATAGCTGTGTATGTAAACAGAACATCATAAGGTGCAATGGAGGCATGTCATATGGGAGAAAAAGTTCTCAAGAAACCAGAAGAGCACTCGTCTAATTCATAGGTATGCATACTTAAATAGGCAGAAGTAACACTATATGTTTGCTGTATAATTTTATCTTGTTTTTGGTAATTTTCTGTATAATTCTCTCAACTCTTAGAAAGATAGAGATTCATAACAATACAACATATGTTTGAACTACATATTTCCACTATATGCATGAGATTGACTAGTCAACTCCAGCCTAATCTAGTCAACTTCATTCAATCTGGTCGACATCTCCAGTAAATGATGAAACTTTCAGACCTATTACCGAATGCTGAATGGTTAATATTGTCAAATTGACTATCAAAGAACATTATACCAAGTACTGCTAACTGATATGTGGGATTGTACTTTCACATTTACATTAGCAGGTGATCTCCTAATGCTGGTAGCTACAGACTACTAAAATTCAGATATTTTTTTGGTCAAAATACTAATAACAGAACACCATACACCAATTCATCAAATAACATAAGACCCTGGTCAGGTGTTATACACTTCAACAGCTACAATTACATTTAACCAGAATAAGTCTTATTTATAAAACAAACAAAAATGGAAATTCCATTACATAAAAGCTAAGTAGCTGATATTAAAGCAGGATTTATTGTCTTGATTATCAGTAAAGTTAAATTAGTCAATAGCACATTAGAATCATTTCGTCCTAGTCAATTTAGGGAAAAAAAGAGATGAAAAAACAGAAACACTTTACACTTTTCTATTTAAAGGAAATAATCATAAAGGAAATTAATAATTAAAAAGGCTGACCTGCAAGGTAAAAATCCTGTCCTCAAATTGGACCTCCTTTGTCAAGAAATCAGCACCAATTGTAGCTTTATACTGATTACTAAATTTCCTATTCACATATCTATTTTCATCGTATATAATTCAAGGCCAAACAACAAATACAACAATGAAACCCATGCCATTATGATAAACAATTAATATAATGGATAATGTCTGCAACAAAAGGATACTGATTCATCAACGATGTCTTACCAACCCTGCCAATTAATCAATCAAACATCATAAACATTTCCCGACGATCGCAAAAACACATATATACACGGATTATTGCGTCCGCGCGTGTGTGCGCGTGTGAGAGAGAGAGAGAACGAGAGAGATACCCGCTGTCACCGAGAATGATGACTTTGAGAAGCATACGGCGACGAGACGCCATTGTTATTCGGAACTGAATAATAGGGATTTTTGGGGGCCTTTTTCCAGGAGAGAAACCAAAAATAAATTATGTGGTATCTTCCAACAAACAAAACGGGTAAAGATGCTGTTATACTTATAATTAATTTTACCCAATTTAATAATTTATCTTATTATTAGTAGTTTTTTAATTTTAACTGTAAATGTGGTAGTAGCTCTCCACCCACATGCTTTCCAACTACCTGTCAACGTGTCAAAAAGAAGGTAAAATTAGATTTTATTCTCCTAGAGTCCCTCAATTTCGGAAACCTTAGACTTTCCTCCCGATTAAATAGTTTATGAAGTTACTCTTCACCTTGAAGTAAGGGGTGGGCAAGACATTTTGCGTAGCTTCTTGAAAAATCATATACCTATCTTTAAATATAATTAATATACTCCCTCCATTTTTTTTTAATTGTCGCATGGAGGATGGCACACAAATTTAGAAATATCATAAATAATCAATTTTTTTAAGTAAAAAATTCAAAATACCATTTTTAAATAAATAAGCTTAGCATTAATGATAAGTATTAGTAAGAAGGGTAAAATTAGTAAAATAATATTAATTATTAATTTTACATTGAAATCCTAAAACGACAAATAAAAATAAACAAGAAAATTTTACCAAAGCGACAAATAAAAAAAGGACAAACCAAAAAAAGGAGGGAGTACCATATAGTATTAATCAATGTTATTAAAACCGGACCGGACCGGCCGGTCCGACCACGAGCTGGAGGTTGGTCCGGTTTATCCCCTAAAACCACTTGACTTAAAAACTAGGTTGAACCGGTCCAAAATTGGTGAACCGACGAAGCGGTTTGGACCGGTTCAAAATCGGTGAACCGGCGAACCGATTTGGACCGGTTCACCCCGATTCTGAATTTTGCTTTTTTTTTTCTTTTTTTTTTAATTTTAAATTTTTTTAAATGTTAAAAATAAGTTAAAATTTATTGTAGAAGGTGAGATTTCAACACCTAACCTCTTGCATAAAACATAACTTCCTTACTATTTGAGCTACATCATTTTTGTTAAATTTTTAGTACAAATATTTATAAATTTTAGAAAACGTATAGCCAAATTTATTTATAAACTAGATTATGATAATTAACTCAAATTAACATTTTACACATTATCAATGAAAATTAATACTCAAATAATATTTTTTATTAAAAAATGTTCTATAAGATATTTCTTTTCAATATTATTTTTAGGATAAAGAGTGTCAAAATTTGAAAGTCAAATCGATATATTATTATGCAAGTTTGATTTTGAATATTAGACTTTTATACATAATCATGTTTTAAAATTTATTAATATCCTAGTTTGTTGTATTTTAACTTGCACTTTTAAAATTTTATAAAGAAATATAATCATATTATATTATATGAGCTTACAAATTAGTATCACATTACCGTATGATATAAGTTAGATAATTATTATATGATTTAATTTAAATATAATCTAAGATTTTATATATTTGAAATCAATTGTGGAATAATGTTTAAATTTTATGCATATTACATATATTTTAAAATTAAGTATATTTATTATATCATTATGACGTCATCCGATCCAACCAGCGATTCAATCGGTTCGACCAGTAAAACTAGTGGCCAGTCGACTCACCGGTTCACTGTCCGGTCCGGTTCTGAAAACATTGGCATTAATTCGCTGTCCTAACTCCAAAGTTCAACAAAATCAAGACATGATATTATTCCGTAGTGCCATATCCATTAATAAACTTTATAGAATTATTCAGTGGGTGTGTGTAGTAATCCACTTTTTCTATTTAATATTACTTTTATCCTTTTATATTTTGTGTGATTCAATAAAATTCATATTGATGATGGCTTCAATTTGTATTTATATTTTTATTCTAAGAGACTAACTTGGGTGGTTTTGCCGAAGCTTCGAAATATAATTCAAATTTAGATTGGATATTGACTTTTATATGTTATGATAATTTTAGGGTTTTTGGCATTTTGCACTCTGGAATTACAGTGTTTTGGCACTTTGAACCCTGATTTAAAATTTTTGGCACTTTACATCCTAGAAATATAATTTATTTGGCACTTTGCATCCTAGTGTGTGTTTTAATGAGAAAATTTATTGGTAGAAGGGAAAAATTATTTCAAATAGATGTTGCACCCTTAAAATATAGAATGTTGGTATTTTGTACCCTATAATTATAAAATATTAGCACTTTTCACCCCGATTTAAATTTTTTTGCACTCTGCACCCTAAAAATATAATTTGTATGACATTTTGCACCCTAATGTATTTTTCTAAAAAAAAAAACTCATGAATGTCGGCGATGTAGAGATAAAATGGTCATTTCTAAGCACAACAATCATAAACTTGTTATTCTAAATTTATTTTACTTTGTAATAACTTATTTTAACATTTTTTCTCAGTAAAATTTAGATTAAAAAAAGACATTGTCTTCATTTTATTTTCAAGCATCCTCTAGACTATTTATGTTATATCTAAAATGCACGTTTACATATCTAACATATTATTATATTGAATGTTATTTACATTATTTAAATTGTCATATTAAGTCGGGGTTAAAAATGCCCGAACTTATATTTTTTGGGTGCAAAGTGTTAACATTCTACATTTCAGAGTGTCAAAACTATATTTTTAGTGTGCAAAGTTCTAAAAATTCAAAATAACTATTATATCCTTCAGTCAATGAATTTTTTCCTTTAAAACACACACTAGGGTGCAAAGTGCCAACTAAATTGTATTTCCAAGGTGCAAAGTGCCAAAACTTTTAAGTTATGGTGCAAAGTGCCAAAACCCTATAAATCCAAGGTGCAAATTGCCAAAAGCCCGATAATTTTATATATAAATAAAATTTGAAACGAGTCTTGAAAATATATATGAAATATGAAATCATTAATTTATAGAGTTTAAGATATAATATTAAATTGTGTAGGTATGTATGATATAAGATGAGGGTTTGGGCTGGGCTTGTTTAATATCCCTTTTTTGATTTTGGCCATGTCTTGATGAGGCGAGACAGAGTTTACTTTTGATGAAAATATTTTGGTTGAGTTTTGAAGATTCTCTTTAAATTTATACGAAAAAATTGAAGCACATAATAGATGTATTTTAATTAGAATATTTTTAATGTTACATAATACTATTAATTTACTAATAAGTTGGGTTGTGCTTCAAATGTTGAAGATTTGAAAAACAAAAGTAGGGCTGAAAATTAAATCAAGTTATTTGATATTCAGCTCGAGCTCGTATGATAAAAGTTCGTTTGAGCTTGGTTCGTCAAACAAATCTAGCAAACTTGAACATGATTTTTCGTTTGATAAGTTTGAAGCTCAACTCAATAAACTAAATATTGATAAAAAAACATGTAAATTACCAAGCTAATCGATACTCGGCTTGAGCTCATTCGATGAAGCTCGTTTGAGCTCGATTTGTTAAGAAATCAAACCAAACTCAAACGCAAAATTTCAAGTTCGATAAAATTCGAACCAAACCTTGAACAATGTGTTGTTCCATACTACTCGACGTGTTTACACCTCTAAACATAAGTAATACATGTTTTTTTTTTCTTTTCTAAATTACATTAGTAATATTAGCATTATATTATATGATAACTAATTTATTTGAAAAATAAAAACTTACAAATTTAACATGTTCCGCAGATTTGAGAAGATGTTTCACACAACGAAATCCGGAACTCCTGGAGCAAAAAGGATCCAAACATGGCAGAAGGTTGGGGAATCGAAAGCCATGTGCATCATTCACATTTCACGCTATTTTTGTCGCATGCTTTACTAGTCTTTACTCTTTACCCCACTTGAAAAACATGATTATTATGACTTTTTGCACGTGAAAAAGACATCATATTCATTCACAATGGGTACCCTCCAAATTATTCCAACTCATGCCCCCATATAAAAAACTATACACAGCTGCATATCCAATTATCCAAATAATATGCTAATAAATTTTCAAAGCAAAAGAATCTGAATTTTGGTGCACTATAATTACATTATGTAACAACATAAGGTAATCCAAAAATTAAAAAACCATTTTATGGATGTAATCAAATCAACCAAAACAATTTTACACTCTTGAAATTGCTCGAACGTAGCATTGATCATGTTAAAAGAATTATAATGATTTTAATTTTATGCACAGAAGTAGGCGTCGCTTATCAAGAGTCAAAAACCTCCACTCGAATCTCCTCTATTCGTTTTTCTAGTCTGCATTTCTCTAGTGTATTGGCCTTCACTGCTCGACCCAGATGGATATAACCCGTACTCGCTAGTTGGATTACTATATTGACCCGTGCTTCCATATTCTTGTGTTCCCAGCGCTGTTCTCCTGAACTTTTTCATGTCCTCATTGTATTGTACTGTGTCATACTCCGAGCTTTCATGAGAACTGTATACTGAACCGTGTCCAGGTCTGATTTCTTCATTCAGATCAGATAAAGATACATCTCCTTCTAAGGCTCTCACAACCTGCTCGGAGTTAGTTGCATGTATTGTTAAAGTAGTAAAATTAGATGACATATAGCACATGTACACTTTGAATCTTAATAGGAAATTAATATATACCTGGCTCATTCGTGGCCTACGCTTTGCTGAGTGGCGCACACAAGCAGCAGCACAGGCTACCATGCGAGCCATCTCGTTTTGATTGTAACCTTCTTTTAAAAGTCGTGGATCGATAATAGCATCAAAGTCTCCATCTTCAAGAGCTTGTGTGAGCATTGGCCTAGCCTGTATTATTACACATTATTTGGTTAACAATTCATATCTAAGGAAAAGATTAATCATTATATTAGTGTAACTACTCACCCAGTCTACTAAACTATCATCCATGTAAGATTGATTTTTATCCACAGGTCGGCGCCCAGTAATGAACTCAAGAAGCACGACTCCAAAGGAGAATACATCTGACTTCTCCGTAAGTTTCCCGGAGGAGGCATATTCCGGTGCCAGATACCTAGTTAATTGAGATATTTTAGAAAATTTACCGTACGGTAAAGAAATGCATTAAGCAATGAAATAGAATAGCCTCCGTACCCAAAAGTTCCCATCACTCGGGTAGAGACATGAGTATTGGCATCAGAAGAGAACTTTGCAAGACCAAAATCTGCAACCTGAGAAAATAATCTATATTCATCAATAATTGTTACACTGGCAACATAATGTTGTTATTTATTGTGATTTCATCAAGAACAGTAGAGATCTCATACGAGAAACTTGAGCTGAAAATAACATATTTTGAAAGCTTAATCGAGATTTAATCTTAGGCAACCTTTGAAATGATAGTAGTTAAAGTAACGGAATTACCTTTGCTTCAAACTTGAAGTCCAATAGAATATTAGATGCTTTAATGTCCCTGTGGATGATTTTTGGATGACCTGATGAAGAGTTTTAGAATCAACACATACAAAAAGCAAGAAAACAATGTATTTTATATTTTTTAATTTTTTTTATTGTGTGTAATGCTAAATTAAAGCTACTAATTATACATCAAGAAGAACTTACAATCTTCATGCAGATATGCAAGCCCTTTTGCAGCACCTAGAGCAATCCTCAACCTTGTGGGCCAATCCATTACAGGTCTCCCCTTTCCTAAAATATCCCATTTTGTAAGTTTCTCATGGTAAGTAAGGACTTCTATCTTTTTTCTTTAGCCAATACAATTCGGAAAAGAGATTAAGTATTCTAAAACATACTAACCGTGCAAGTGAAACTCCAAGGTACCATTTTGAACAAACTCGTAAACAAGCATTCTCTGAGTCCCGGTTATACAATATCCAACCAACGACACAAGATGCTTATGATGAACTCTACTTATGATCTCAACCTCAGCTTGAAACTCTCGTTCCCCTTGTCCACTTCCAGCTTTAAGATGCTTAACTGCAACCTCTTTACCATTTTGAAGGACTCCCCTATGCACATAACCAAAACCACCTTGACCAAGAAGGTTCGCATCCGAGAAACCATCTGTTGCCATTGCTAGTTCTTCATACGTAAACGAGCTTTTAGCGAAACCTAAAGCCATGGTAGGTGAAGGTGGTGGAAGTGGAGTTTCGGGGACGCCTGAGTAACTGGAACCGGAACCTACGCTGCTACTCATGTAAAGAGGAGGAGGTGGTGGAGGTTGGGGTGAAGGGGCATGTACTGGTAATTGTGGAGGTCTTGATGCATTGACTGGCGGCGGAGAAGGCTTAGGTGGCGGAACATTATGCTGCCAATTGTATCCTTGGCCACCGTAGGGTTCGACTGGTGAACACCAAATATATATACAAAATGAGCAATTATATTAGTTTAGATCTCATTATCATGGATACAAAATTTGTATATGTTTCAACCAAAATTTTCCCAACTGTTTCAAAAAATTATCGAAAATTTTCTAATATTTAATATAAAGTAAACTACAAAACGAATTTTCAATCTTTTATATTCACCTTTCTTGATGTGACACTGGATTATACAAATATATGGAACAGGGATTTTATCAAACAGTTGATTTACAACATAGGAAAATAAAGGAATTGGCAAAAATGATGTCAAACTGTGTTACCTTTAGGACCTGGTGGTGGAGGTGGAGGCATATAGTAATCCGGTGGCGGTCTTTTTTTCTTCTTCTTGCAGAATATAAACATCAGACTCAATACTGCAAGTAAAAGAACACCACCTAAAGCAATTCCCACCACCATCCCCGTAGATATATTCGATGAACTCCCTTCAGACGAATCCGGCGATCCCCCAGTCCTCGACGGCGCCGGAGGTGAAATCCTACCTGAAGGCACCGGAGGCGAAACCCTACCTGACGGGGACGGCGGAGAACGTCCGGTAGGAGACGGCGGAGAACGACCGGTAGGAGACGGCGGAGAAGGTGGGGATCCGGAAGGAGGTGGGGTTGAGGTCGGAGATGATGGGGGCGGAGCGGAGGGGACTGTCGGAGGAGGAGAGGTGGGTGGAGGAGCCGGTGGGGGAGATGGCAGGGGTGCAGGCGGCGGTGAAACAGTGGCGGCAGGAGGTGGAGATGTTGTGTTGGATGGCGGTGGGGGTGAGGTGGGAACAGGGGAAGCTTCCGGCGGAGGTGACGACATTTTCTGATAACCCCTCTACGAAATTACCAGTAAATGATTTTAGTACAGTTGCAGAGACTAAGAGAAAATTAAATAATATTTGGTAGTAATTAAGAGTCTAATTTGTTTTTCTTTATTTTACTGAATTTGAGAGGTTCGAGTAAATCAGAAGAGACCGCCGGTGAATACTAGAAATACAATACAGTGAATTAGTATAATTATGAAATTTGCCTTTTCTGTTTTGTAAAGCTACTTCAGTCTACAGCTAGTGTTCATACTTTATTTTGAACGTGTCCATTTTCGTCAATTTCAATTCTCTTCTTTAAGGTTGTCTGTCTGTCCAATTCACAACGTTCAAGTACAGCACTGGGCCGGGTCAAACTCAAATGGGTAACCCGCCAAACCAACTTTAGGTTTATTTACTTCTTTTATGTGACAATTAATGGTAGTTATATCGTGATTTTGAAAGTGTTTAATTAATAGCTGGAACAACTTCGATTTTTCTCTCTTTAAAAATAGTTTTTACTTCACAAATGTGGTGGTGGCCGGTTGGTTAGCTTGCTGAATCATCGACATTTGCTCGTTTGAGAGTTGGATGACGTGTGAAAATACTCTATTTATTTTTGGCACAAAATCTTATGTAAGTTTTGGAAAATACAAAATTTTGGATATGTTTATATTTATATACTTTAAAGTAGTGATTGAATATTAATGGTGTCAAATCATTAATTACTATGAGAAAAAAAATTCCAATATATGAAAAAGAGCGTTGATTTGGAATATTCCAAAAAGAAAAAGATAGTAAAATTTAAGGGACAGATGGATTATATTATTCACCAAATTTAGCAAGTATTGATATTTCTAAAATTAATTATATCATTTTCTATAATTAGTAATAACTAATAACTGAATTGATTGAATTTGTCTGCGTATTTTTTGTTTGGTTGCCGTCATCAATATTTTGATTTGGCTTTCTAATTGCGTGTTGCCGGCTGCTGAATATATGATTTCGTATTACAATGATATTCAAATCTAGTCCAAAATTAGTGACCAGACGAACTTTAAACAAATATAGCGCATAATAAAAAAAATTGCATAAATGCCATTTTGATCTCTCTTATCTTTTACTGAGTGATTTTTTTTACGTTTTTTTCCTCGCTTTAATCTCTACTATGAATTATTTATTTCAATTTAGTACCTACTATGCATTATGTGATTCATTTGAGTTCTTATCAGGTGGTTCTGATAACACGTGATATGCACAAGAATATTTTTTAGGGCATTTTCGTCCGTTCATTATTGAGACTATGTGATACATTGTTTAGTTGATGAGCAATTTTGGTGTTTGAAGAAGATTTTGGGAGCTTAGTTTGAAACGGAATGGACGATTAAGTTTGAATGGAAGAAAACCTAGTTCGGAAGATATTAGATATTTTTTATTTTTATTTTAGAAAGAAGGAAATATCCTTGTTAATTTACTTGAAATGACAAAATTGCCCTCATGTTCATATCATATGTTACCAAAATCGTCTTGAACCACCTGAAAATGATCGTGAAACAAATAATTTATAATAAGAACTAAAGTGAAAAGAAAAAAAAAATAAGAGAAAATACTAGGTAAAAAAAATTATAAGAGGGACCAAAGATTGTGTTTAGCCTAAAACTTCAACTGGACAATAATTTAATTATGTTGATCTGACAAACAACAAAGGTTCTCTGAATAACTATTAACTTTTACTATTAAGTAAGATGGATCACTTAATGATCATGAAAATCAGATCATATATTGGTTATAAATTCATTAATTTGGACTGACAGTCAACTTAATTTAGTTGACTGAATATTTTTTATTATATAATCTTACTTGTGTTAAATACGAATATGATCCTAGATGCATTTTATCTATTTTCAATATAGGCAATATAGGTTACATAATTATGTACAAGATCAACAATATATCGAATTGTTAAAACTCGAATTTAGTAGTTATAAGTAAATTTACAAGAATCTAAGTATTTCATAAATAAAATTCACTAAAAAAAAATATGGGAAAATTTACAATTTTGGTACCATATAAATAAGATCATAAGGGGGTAAATTCAAAATTATTTTGTTACTAAATGTGCATTTACGTATCCAGTGACACAAAATTGCAAAATGCTCTATTATATAGTACCAAATATGCTATTTCCGCAAAAAATTTGTAATGACAATTGTTCTTGTATGCAATTAATGACAAAATTTTGAGTTTGTTACTACATAATAGGAATTGTGAGGAATACATGACAAAAAAAAAAATTTCAAATTATTATTAATAAATACAACAATTATGTATCTCACTATATTAACAATCAATGACACATTTATCGTAATCGTCAAAAGTTATTTAAAATTATTACCTACGCAGTGCTATTGTTTGATAATGATAGGAACTGACACTTATTCTCGTAATCATAATCAACGGCATAATTAGTGCTATGTTTTCTTATTTTTTTTTGGATAAAAATTAGTGCTATGTTTTCGTGCCAAAGCTTTTCCTAGTCCTTGTGTATTGTACCTAGCGGTGGGCATAGGGCGGGTTTGGGACGGGTTCGATGCTAGAGATATGGGTATAATAAATTTTGGAATTTACTCTTTTTATCCCAAACCCGCCCCGTAATATTGCGGGGCGGGACGGGACGGAACGGGGTTACGGGTCCCATATTATTTTTATTCATTAATTTTTATCCACCTAACAGAATAATATTACAATATTACGTAATTATATTTCGTTATTTTTCTTTTATTAAATTGTATCACTTTTAACTCATTAAAACATAAAACATATCATTTATTCATCATAACGACTATTTCAAATATATCCAAATACGATCAAAAAGTGAAATCATATAATGAGCAAATGATAAAATACGATCCACATCGAGTCTCAATAAGAAAAATCCAATCCAAATACTATCTATAGTTGATTCCAAAATAATTTATCCAAGCCAACACTCAAATTACACAAAAGTTATAAATTTTTAAACAACTAAAAGTCTAAAATCATAATGACCCATAATATTAATTACTAATAACAATAGTAAGATTAAAAGGAATATTAGGGTAAAGTAAAAAAGTTCATTTATTATATAATGTTAATTAATTATATAAGTAAAGCGTATAAATTATATAATAATAATATAGGCGTGTTCGGGTATTCGGGATTGGAGAGACCAATCCCAAACCCGTCCCATATTCCCGTAATAAAATACAGGTATTCAAGTTCGGGTACCCAAACCCAAAAAACACTCGTCCCCTTCGAATATTTTAAAAATGGGACGGGTCGAGTTTGGGTTACCCGAACCCAACGCCCACCCCTAATTGTACCTGCAAGAATCAAGTTTACAGTATCGATTTAATTTCAGTAAATGATTCTTGGATCCATAATTTTTTATACTAATATAAATTAAGGACCTAATTCTCCAATATTGGAACCAATCATTGTTCCAATAATAGTCCCTCCTAACCGCAAAGACTATAATAGCTGTACTAACATGACGACAAATCTTTAAGAAAATATCTTTAGTCAGGCAAAATTCGGTTCTTGAATTTTAATGAGTGAAATGTCAATTATAACATAGAGAATCATGTTTTGTTTATTTTCTTTTTCTTATCATTTTAAT
Organism: Penstemon barbatus; assembly: GCA_003313485.2. NCBI lineage: Eukaryota > Viridiplantae > Streptophyta > Magnoliopsida > Lamiales > Plantaginaceae > Penstemon > Penstemon barbatus. The sequence continues at coordinate 35,656,252 of CM064882.1, forward strand.
CACTAAAATCCAATGAATACTAAAAAAATTGCTTAATTCCCTTCTGAAATGGCATGAGAGCAATAAATGAAAATTAAAACATTAATTTAATGTATCAACATATCTTTTTAATTAGTCAATTTTCAACTAAAATTCAAGAATCAAACAACATTTCTAAGAGCATCACCAGTTGTGTACCCATATGGGAGCCTAAATTAGTTTAGGTCCAAAATTTACATAAAATACCTCACAGTGGAGGACCTAAAGGGAAATGCACCCAAAACTCATTTACTTCCAATTGAACCCAAATTTGAGCCCTCAAAATTGCTGAACCCATTTTCAACATCCAATCATAAATTGACACGTATACGATGTGGAAAAGAAATCTGATAAGAAATTTCAACAAAAAAATCTTATCTGAAATCTCAGTATCTAATCATAAATTGACACTCAGATAAAAATATTATCACAAAATTTTTCATAATATAATATCGAATTTCGATTCAAATGGATAAAAAAGCATATCAAAAATAGAATAATGATTACATAAAATATAAATCCGCACTTGAAAAAAATAATGAAGACACCATCAATGAGTTAATTGTCTACAATTAATAATTATTATAAAATTACAAATATTTTGAATTTTATTTATTTTTTCTTTAGTCCAAAATTACTTTTGATTGTATTTTTAAATAGACTTTAATTTTAAGTTAGTGAAATAAATTTAATTTAAATTGATTTTAAAAATGGGTTCACACTTTTGATGTCTATTGGTGCAAAAAAAAATTTTCAGAGAGTGCAAAACACCATAATAGGGTGCAGATGAAGAATTTGGATCCAATATTTGAGTACACCACTGGTGATGCTCTAACAGCCGTTACAGCACCCACAAATCTAATCTAGACCCAAAATCTTTTTATTTCCCTGATTTTCTGACAACTTTCTTTTCCCGACATTTTCACTGATCTCTTCCGTACCAATTTCGTCTTTAGACCTAAAAGACAAGCAGCGCCGAACCGACTTGGCGTTTGGGCGGCAATCTAGTGGTGGAAGGTGTAACCTCGCAACCGTAGTTAATATTGGATATGTTTATATTTATATACTTTAAAGTAGTGATTGAATATTAATGGTGTCAAATCATTAATTACTATGAGAAGAAAAAAATTCCAATATAAGAAAAAGAGCTTTGATTTGGAACACCCCAAGAAGAAAAAGAGAGTAAAATTTAAGGGACAGATGGATTATATTATTCACCAAATTTAGCAAGTATTCATATTTCTAAAATTAATTATATCATTTTCTATAATTAGTAATAACATAACTGAATTGATCGAATTTGTCTGCGTATTTTTTGTTTGGTTGCCGTCATCAATATTTTGATTTGCCTTTGCTAATTGCGTGTTGCCGGCTGCTGAATATATGATTTCGTAATAAAATGATATTCAAATCTAGTCCAAAATTAGTGACCGGACGAACTTTAAACAAATATAGCGCATAATAAAAAATTGGATAAATGCCATTTTGATCTCTCTTATATTTTACAGAGTGATTTTTCTTATGTTTTCTCTCGCTTTAGTCTCTACTATGAATTATTTGTTTCACTTTAGTACCTACTATGCATTATGTGATTCATTTTAGTCCTTATCAAGTGGTTCTGATAACACGTGATATGCACAAGAATATTTTTTAGGGCATTTTCGTCCGTTCACTATTGAGACTATGTGAGACATTGTTTAGTTGATGAGCAATTTTGGTATTTGAAGAAGATTTTGGGAGCTTAGTTTGAAACGGAATGGACGATTAAGTTTGATTGGAAGAAAACCTAGTCTGGAAGAGATTATATATTTTTTATTTTTATTTTAGAAAGAAGGAAATATCCTTGTTAACTTACTTGAAATGATGAAATTGCCCCCATGTTCATATCATATGTTACCAAAATCGTCTTGGACCACCTGAAAAGGATCGTGAAACAAATAATTTATACTAAGAACTAAAGTGAAAAGAAAAAAAAAATAAGAGAAAATACTAGGTAAAAAAAATTATAAGAGGGACCAAAGATTGTGTTTACCCTAAAACTTCAACTGGACAATAATTTAATTATGTTGATCTGACAAACAACAAAGGTTCTCTGAATAACTATTAACTTTTACTATTAAGTAAGATGGATCACTTAATGATCATGAAAATCAGATCGTATATTGGTTATAAATTCATTAATTTGGACTGACAGTCAACCTAATTTAGTTGACTGAATATTTTTTAGTATATAATCTTACTTGTGTTTGATACGGATATGATCCTAGATGCATTTTATCTTTTTTCAATATAGGCAATATAGGTTACATAATTATGTACAAGATCAACAAAATGTTGAATTGTTAAAACTCGAATTTAGTAGTTATAACTTATAAGTAAATATACAAGAATCTAAGTATTTCATAAATAAAATCCACTACAACAAAATATGGGGATATTTGCAATTTTGGTACCATATAAATTATATAATAGTGCACTTTGCAATATTGTTATCACTGGATACGTAAATGCACATTTAGTATCACAATTTAAATATTTATTGCAATGTCCATACCATTATCAAATAATTGAATTGAAATGGATGAAATCGATCACGCGCACCGCATGTGGCTATTATTTCGTCTTTTGAGTGAAAATTATCACATGATAACGTGAAAATGTGAGGCAAACAATATAATTTTTCCTCAAAAAAGATAAAATAATGTGACAATTTCTACTCTAAAAGTGAGGAAAACTTGATTATTTTCTCTCCAAAAGATGAGATAACGGCCACGTGCGCTGTATGTGGCCTATTCCCTGGGTTTTTGTCCAATTATATGACAGTAATATGAAAATTGCAACAAATTTATAAATTGTATTACTAAATGTGCATTTACGTATCCAGTGACACCAAATTTGCAAAATGCTCTATTATATAGTACCAAATATGCTATTTCCGCAAAAAATTTGTAATGACAATTGTTCTTGTATGCAATTAATGACAAAAATTTGAGTTTGTTACTACATAATAGGAATTGTGAGGAATACATGACAAAAAAAATATTTTCAGCCCCCAGGGCATATCTCCAACTGGTCGACCAATGATTCATAAGGCTTGCTCCAGCGGCAAGGGTGGGGGTTCGAATCTCATTTGGAACTTGGATGGAAGCATTTTTATGGGTCTATCTAAGGGTCATTTGTGGTGAAGACCCCTTTGTGCGCAGAGTGTATAGCAGTATGGTGGGAACCCGGGACTTGGTGGATGCACATCCTGCGATTTACATCCTTCAGGGTTCTAGGGCAAGGGTTCTGATGGTCCAGGATTAGTCAAGTGTAAGTTTGTACACCTGGGTTATAAAAAAAAAAAAATATATATATATATATATATATATATATATATATATATATATATATTTTCAAATTATTATTAATAAATACAACAATTATGTATCTCACTATATTAACAATCAATGACACATTTATCGTAATCGTCAAAAGTTATTTAAAATTATTACCTACGCAGTGCTATTGTTTGATAATGATAGAACTGACACTTATTCTCGTAATCATAATCAACGGCATAATTAGTGCTATGTTTTCTTATTTTTTTTTTGGATAAAAATTAGTGCTATGTTTTCGTGCCAAAGCTTTTCCTAGTCCTTGTGTATTGTACCTAGCGGTGGGCACAGGGCGGGTTTGGGACGGGTTCGATGCTAGAGATATGGGTATAATAAATTTTGGGATTTACTCTTTTTATCCCAAACCCGCCCCGTAATATTGCGGGACGGGACGGAACGGGGTTACGGGTCCCATATTATTTTTATTCATTAATTTTTATCCACCTAACAAAATAATATTACAATATTACGTAATTATATTTCGTTATTTTTCTTTTACTAAATTGTATCACTTTTAACTCATTAAAACATAAAACATATCATTTATTCATCATAACGACTATTTCAAATATATCCAAATACGATCAAAAGTGAAATCATATAATGAGCAAATGATAAAATACGATCCACATCGAGTCTTAATAAGAAAAATCCAATCCAAATACTATCTATAGTTGATTCCAAAATAATTTATCCAAGCCAACACTCAAATTACACAAAAGTTATAAATTTTTAAACAACTAAAAGTCTAAAATCATAATGACCCATAATATTAATTACTAATAACAATAGTAAGATTAAAAGGAATATTAGGGTAAAGTAAAAAAGTTCATTTATTATATAATGTTAATTAATTATATAAGTAAAGTGTATAAATTATATAATAATAATATAGGCGGGTTCGGGTATTCGGAATTGGAGAGACCAATCCCAAACCCGTCCCATATTCCCGTAATAAAATACAGGTATTCAAGTTCGGGTACCCAAACCCAAAAAACACTCGTCCCCTTCGAATATTTTAAAAATGGGACGGGTCGAGTTTGGGTTACCCGAACCCAACGCCCACCCCTAATTGTACCTGCAAGAATCAAGTTTACAGTATCGATTTAATTTCAGTAAATGATTCTTGGATCCATAATTTTTTATACTAATATAAATTAAGGACCTAATTCTCCAATATTGGAACCAATCATTGTTCCAATAATAGTCCCTCCTAACCGCAAAGACTATAATAGCTGTACTAACATGACGACAAATCTTTAAGAAAATATCTTTAGTCAGGCAAAATTCGGTTCTTGAATTTTAATGAGTGAAATGTCAATTATAACATAGAGAATCATGTTTTGTTTATTTTCTTTTTCTTATCATTTTAATCACTAAAATCCAATGAATACTAAAAAAATTGCTTAATTCCCTTCTGAAATGGCATGAGAGCAATAAATGAAAATTAAAACATTAATTTAATGTATCAACATATCTTTTTAATTAGTCAATTTTCAACTAAAATTCAAGAATCAAACAACATTTCTAAGAGCATCACCAGTTGTGTACCCATCTGGGAGCCTGAAATAGTTTAGGTCCAAAATTTACATAAAATACCTCACAGTGGAGGACCTAAAGAGAAATGCACCCAAAACTCATTTACTTCCAATTGAACCCAAATTTGAGCCCTCAAAATTGCTGAACCCATTTTCAACATCCAATCATAAATTGACACGTATACGATGTGGAAAAGAAATATGATAAGAAATTTCAACAAAAAAATCTTATCTGAAATCTCAGTATCTAATCATAAATTGACACTCAGATAAAAATATTATCACAAAATTTTTCATAATATAATATCGAATTTCGATTCAAATGGATAAAAAAGCATATCAAAAATAGAATAATGATTACATAAAATATAAATCCGCACTTGAAAAAAATAATGAAGACACCATCAATGAGTTAATTGTCTACAATTAATAATTATTATAAAATTACAAATATTTTGAATTTTATTTATTTTTTCTTTAGTCCAAAATTACTTTTGATTGTATTTTTAAATAGACTTTAATTTTAAGTTTGTGAAATAAATTTAATTTAAATTGATTTTAAAAATGGGTTCACACTTTTGATGTCTATTGGTGAAATTTTTTTTTTCAGAGAGTGCAAAACACCATAATAAGGTGGGCTTAATTCCACTTTGCACCCTGCAAATGTATCAATTTGGCACTTTGCACCCTCGAAAAAAATAAATCCCACTTTGCACCCTCAAAACATATATTGTATTTCACTTTGCACCCTGGATGAATTTCAAGCCAAAAGACAAGGGTATTTTCGCCACTCTCTTAAAAAATCAACATATATTCCCTCCAAAATATAATAATGTGACATATATGTAATATTAATAGTATAATTGAAAAATTATCCATTAAAATAACTCTGGAAAAAATCCTTTTTAGGGCAGTTAAATGAATAATTTACTACTCTTAACTCGACCTAATATAAAATATTATTCTAAATAATTATTTATATAACTTGAAATAAGAAAATATAATATCAATACATAAATAAAACATAGTCTTGTTTTTACGGTAAAGTGGTGGAGTATAAGTAATTATATGGCGCCAAACGACCATCGAAAATACTTGTCACTCGAAAATTCATCAAAAAAAATTCCGACACGATATTTTTCGACGAAATGTTTCGGTCCCAAGCCGCGACAAATTTTACGTTTTTCTTGTAGTGAGCTAAAAAATTAACGTAGTTGGTTAAAATTATGTTCCATACGAAATATAATATATGAAGGTCTATGTAACGATATATATATTAGAGCTTTGTGCATTTAAATAACATTAGGATCCCTAAACTCCAACATGGGCAAAAATATCATTTGATATCGTTCTTTTTAAATTTATATTTACAACATGTGACATCTCATTTTTTTTTAATGTTTTTCTCGGAGTTGTTTTAATGGATAATTATCAATTTTACTCTTAACTGCACATGAATTAAAACATTAAAACCCTAAATTCAAATTTATATTAACATGTGACGTCTCAATTTCTTTTATGTTTTTTTCGGAGTTATTTTAATGGGCAATTGTCAATTTACTCTTAATTGCACATGAATCCCACATTAGTACATTTTGGAGGAAATATATGTTGATTTTTTAATGGAGTGACAAAAATACCCCTGCTTTTTGGCCTAATATTCACCTAGGGTGCAAAGTGAAAGACAATATATGTTTTGAGGGTGCAAAGTGGGATTAATTTTTTTCGAGGGTGCAAAGTGCCAAACTGATGCATTTCTAGGGTGCAAAGTGGGATTAAGCCTAATAAGGTGCATATGAAGAATTTGGATCAAATAGTACATCACTGGTGATGCTCTAACAGTAGTTACAGCACCCACAAATCTAATCTAGACCCAAAATCTTTTTATTTCCCTGATTTTCCGACAACTTTCTTATCCCTACATTTTCACTGATCTCTTCCGTACCAATTTCGTCTTTAGACCTAAAAGACAAGCAGCGCCGAACCGACTTGGCGTTTGGGCGGCAATCTAGTGGTGGAAGGTGTAACCTCGCAACCGTAGTTAATATGTTTAATTTTAAAATATAGTATTTAACTTATCTTCATTGCTCAAATTGATATTACCAAATGCAAGAAATGTTGCCGATTAAGTCATATCTCTAAAATTTACGTAGGAAATTTGTACACAAGTAAAAGTAGGCAACCAAATCAATTTTCTTGTCGTAACAATATTCAGAGTCAATCAAATTGCGGAGAAGATTATTTAGTGCAACTGCTGGACCACGTCATCAAGTATATGTGTGCGAAGTGATAATCAACATCATTCTATATTCTGGTCATGTTCCCCAAAAAAATAGAATTTCAAAAAATTGTGTTCACATTGTCAGAACATGGGTGATGTGGATTATCACTCCACATGTCTCAATTGTATTGGTGGGTTGCATCACGTATACTTAATGACGTGGTGTAGCGGTTGCACTAAATAGTTTCTTCAAATTGCCTCACATCTTCAGTAAATATGTTAGAATATGCGGACTTCAAAAATAAATAAGAGCCACCTCCAGAAGAAAAAAACCACAAATCGAATAGCACAATTTGCAGGGGTACATTCTGAAAAGTGTCAAAATCTTCTTCTATGTAAAGTTCTTTATTTTTCTTAGCCACAAGCAAGAAATTCATCCAAAAGATCAAAACAAATGATATACGTTCAATTGGAGATCAAGAAGTGAAGCCCTCGAAATATTATTGGAAATCAACATCTTTTTTGGAAAAAATGAAAGCCCCTCAAGATCGAAACATCCAAAGGCGAAATTCAAGTTGTTCATCGAGGAGATCCAAATCCAAGTCTCACATTAATTTGAGATTAAAGAACTCTTGCCCTCGAATTATCCTTTGCCAAAATCAAAGTATTCCGGAGAAGATCAAATCATTAATTTTGAGTTCAAAATCCTCAAATACAAAGATTATCATAATTGGAGATTATAATCAAATAATCTCAAGTGGTGATTGAAATGCATTTTTCCAAAATCTTTTTAAGTACGTTTTTCTATTATTACTTTTTGTCTAATGAACATCAAAACACAAAATTTGTACAACTTCTAATCACCAAGTGAAATAGAAGATGGAAATAATTAAGAGACTGGGAATGAAGAATAGACTCTACTACAACCAAACTGTTACAATGAAGTATTATGGCTCAGCAATATTTAAACCAATACATAATGGCATCTATAAATTTGAGTAACTCTATGAAATTACAGAATAATGGATAGGAAAGTTTGGAAAAAAGAAAAAAGAAGAATAAACCATGGCCAACTATTTGAGCCTACATGTAGATAGATCTCAGTCAAAGAATGAACTGAAGTCATATTACAACACTCCAACTTTTTCCGACTCATTGTGTCAACAACCGAAGCCCAGCTTCTAAATCCTCTAAAGTGATCGTGAGTAAAGAATCTGTATCTATACATTCAAAGTCGAGCCTCAAATCCAAATTTTCTCTAGCATTTACCAACATAGGATCTATTAAACCTCCATTCATCTCCTTACGCTGCTTTTCAGTCGTTTCTCGTTCTATAAGTTCTGCAATTGCCTCTAAACTACATGAAGGGTGCAACTTAAATCCATACACCAAACTATTTTCAGCTTGATAAGTCACTTTAAGATGAAGAATCTTTGCAAGGTCTTTAGTACTAAAGTCATCGAAGTAGAAAAACTTAGTCACTCGTCTGCAGAAGCCTTCGTTTGAGTATATAACGCGCTTCATTGGTTCACAGTAGCCAGCAAATATTACAACTACTTTTCCACTGTCCATGACTGACATGATTTCTTCTAGTGCTTCCAATCCATAGTCTTTGTCATCAGACTTCTGCATGGGAATCAAACGATAGGCCTCGTCTACAAATAGAATGCCCCCCTCGGCTTCTTTGATCTAAAGAGATACATAACAGGTTAGATCCTAGGAAAGTTGAAGTACCCGTTTGAGGTATAGCATCCCAAAATTTTTAAGGGAAAAATATTAGAGCTAAATGCAAAAATATCCCTTGTGCTTTGTCTAATTGGCAAAAGCCACCTTATGTTTTTTTTATTAGCAAAAATTCCTGTGTTCTTTTTTATCAACAAAAAAAAAAAAACCGTTTGACATTCCTTTGTAAGTGAACAGGGGGGCAATTTTCAAAGTTAATATGGGATTATTGTGGGGGAATAATTGTAATTTTGGCTTGGGAGGGGTTTTTAATGGGTTTTAGTAATAAAAATAACACAGGTTTTTTTTGCTAATTAGGCAAAGCATAGGGGGTTTTTCTGCATTTCACTAAAAAGGAATTATAAATCAGAATTTAAAAGGTTTTGCCTTTCTTCTCGTCTTTGGCCCTGTATGGCCAACGAATTCTCCAACCAAATCAGTTCTCTGTACTTCTGTTACTCTATCAGTAGGAAGTACCCCCACCATGTGGAGGAGTTTCCCAAGGACCCGAGCTACCATAGTCTTGCCTGTAAAAGATTAAGAAAACTCAATATAGAACAAATTTTCTGGATAAACTAAAGAGTCAAAATATGAAGACGAGGGTTGAGTACCTGTTCCAGGATTTCCAAGAAAGGCCATGTGAGGTGGTCTTCTGGCTCCGACTTTGAGCCCAAGGGCACGGCGTCTCTCATCCAAGAGCATCCCCTTTGCCCACTTTTGAAGTTGTAACTTAAGTGCATTTAAACCCACAATATTTGATAATTCATTCTCAAGTGCGTCCATCTTAGCTTTTGTCTCACTGCATGCTTCAATGGCCCTTCGCCTTCGTTGCTCTTCAAGATGCCGGTGGAGAAGAGCCCGCAATTTCTCATTACCTGGTCCTTGTGAGAGATGATTTAAAGGAGTCATGCCCTCCTGCATTTTAGATTTCTTACAATAAGCATCAACCAAGAGAATAGACTAGAGACCAAAGAAATAATTTAAAAGTCGTACATTATCTTCAGCGCTGCAATCTGCATTGTACTCTAGCAATGTATTGACAGTTGAGCAATCTTCAGCTCTAAGTGAATGCCATACAGCAAGGTGTAAAGGAGTCATTCCATTCTAAAAGGCAGATTCCAGAAATACATAAAGTGGGAAAAATTAACAAGTTGAAATCAAGAATGTAGAAGGATCTCCAGAGGTGAGATACTTACATTTGCTTTGGCCTCAACAAAAGCGCCACGAGCAAGAAGCAACTTTGCAGCTTCATTACATCCATTTTTAGCTGCCATATGTAATGGAGTTTCACCATACTGCAAAGTTTATTATTCATATAATGTGAGCGAAGATATGATCCACTATACTTTTGAAGAAAGTGAAATAGCAATGATGTTTGTTTAAAGTAGTAAAACTTCAATGTACCATGTTCTGGGCCTCCAATTCCACCTTTTCAGGTCCTTGCCAATCAAGAAGCAATTTTACAATCTCGATGCTATTGTAGCCAGCAGAAACATGGAGAGGTGTTTGTACCATCTGTATCAACCGCAAGTGCAAAAAATATAAAGGCACAAATTCCTCTTTTTTTTTTTAAAAAAAAAAAATTTAACTTCATTTCATCAAAAACTCATGAGGTTAATTCTTTATGGTGCATAAATTCTAGCTTGAGGGAAAGCAAACTCTTTATTATAACTAAGTAGAAGGTCATCATATTGTGCAAAATCATCTATCTACGCAAGAAACAAAAATGTAATAAGAGAGGCAAACAAAAGCTGTAAACATTTTTTTGGGAAATTTAAGGAGTAGGATGCACCCTCATTCTCAAGAATCCATAAGTAAAGAGATATCAAAAGTAGAGTTACTCAAGAATCCTCCTTTCGGACATATGTACATCAACAATTTGAATCACAATTCATGTTCTGCAAATTAAACTAATTAAAACTGAAAGCAAAATGGGATTTTCTCATCTTAATATTTCCTACAAAACAAAGATGAAGAAAAACACTTACGACGGGGTTGCGATCATTAAGAAGAGATGGGTTTTCGCGGAGCAATTTTTGGAAGGAATTGAGATCTCCAAATTGCGCAAAACCATGGATTGTTGTAGGTTTCAAAGATCTCGACCGTTGATCTTTCATCTTCTGCATCTCCCCTTCTCTCTTTTTGATTTCCAGTTCAATCATAGATTCAGATAATTAACAATGAAGAAAAGGAAATTGGGGAAGAGAGAAGAGGAAATGTGTGTGAGAAAGAGAGAGAGAGAGAGATTACATTGGGGGGTTCAGATTGAAAGATCTTTTTATTCATGAAAACAAGTCAGCTTTGGTCACTAAAATGGGGAGTCAAATCAAATTTACTTTTAATACAGTATTTAATTGAATTATTGTTCCAAAAGGTGAAATCGCTCACCCCAGGCGCTCCTCACCTACTGTTCGACGGGATTGTGAGAGGAGGTAAATCATGGTGACTCAACCGGCAACAGAGGCTGGGACCAGTACTCACTGCGCACAAGGAGCCCCCCTCATTTTTTGAGAGGTTGCTCCCACATTGTCGCTGGTGAGGTTCGATCATTGGTCTCTTGTTCCAATTATTATTAATTGAATTATTTAACTTTAGTCAGTCGTTTACACAACAAAAATCTAGTAGTACAATATATATATATAACACCAATAATTACGAACCTGTCATTTTCACATTTATTTATAAATTGTGACAGCTTAGACACTACTAGGCCCATGTTGCTTCCAGCTTAAAAGCTAGTGGTGTATGTCATTTAATCAAAGCTGTTGTTATCAATGATTAATTTCAAGATTGTACAATTATTTGGGAATTTAGGTTCAATGCAAGGCAATCTTTATTAAAATTAGAATAACTCTCTTGGCAATTGATGAAAATTTTGTTTCATGCTTAAGTTACAGAGGTATCATTTATTGCAGGAATCAGTATAAAGATCAAGAATTCAAATTATATCTTATTTGTTTAAACTACTACCACAACAAACTGTTTACTGGTCACATTGGAACAAGAATTGATCTTAATACTTCATATAAATAAATAGCATGAATTTTGTTCAATCAATTGCGGGAAACAGTTTTTTAAACTACTAGAACAAATTTAAATTAACACAATCGAGTGAACCCAATATAACTAAAAGAATGTGATTTTTTTTTTTTTTTTTTTTTTGAGAAATATTAAAAGAACGTAATTGAAATTTAGAGGAAGAACAAGTCTCTTCAGTAAAGCTAAGCCATTATACGGGCCAAAACCATGAATCCCACCAATATTTAGATTTCCGTCTACTAATGTTTATTGTATAGAATCTTCTTATGTCTGACCATCGCACCTACTCCACCCTAGCCACCGGAGCCTAGGTTATGCAGCAGCGTAGCGTTTGTCTAGAAGAACCTAAGACACCACTGCAGCCTGGATTCTACAACCACCCAGACCATGACGGTGCCAACTTGCAAGGGCTACCAAAGAACCCACGCGGCATCAACAACTTATGACCTGGGATTCAGAGATGAGGGCAAGGCTTCGGGTGTACATATGAAGATGGGGAAGAACATAAGTTCGAGTTTTTTCTTTTTAGGATTATTTTGATCTTAAATAGAAATTAGGCATTATTGTCAATAAGAGCTTTAAAGAAACTAACACATTGGCCAAAATAAGTATCCTGTTGTAAATATTTAATAACGCAAGATAATTCTATCCAATAATAATTACAAATAATTTTTTTGCACAAATTTCGCATAACACGAAAGATCTCCATGATACATTATATATTACGAGTTCACTCTCCCGACAAAATAAGATTATGTTCATTATTCTACAAATTTTCCAAGTTGGGCATGGGATTAATTTATCTATACAGAAATTTGTTCATTACATTCCTAAATGACTCCTTGCATATCCTAAAATCAAGAATAAACACACAGAAGATAAATCCATATAGAACATTTAATACACAGATGAGCTTTCATATTTTACAAAATGTTACATTTTTCTAGTTAAGACATTTGCTATCTAGATTTATAATAAATATTAACCGAAAGATAAAAATATGAGAGCTCAGGTTAGCACATAAAAAGCTCCAATAACTTCTAAACCTTTCGATACCTCAAAGTTGGTCCAGTCCATATCTATATATGCAATGAATGTACGTGTATTTACAAGACTTCCTACTACCTGCTGCAACCGCAAGAAAGCAGAAGTATGCCTCTTAGAAAAGCATTTCCAATACCTGATTCAAGGCCGGAATATTCTCATAGTCTTGGATACTTGGATTCGACAAAATGGACACCTTGAAACTGCAGACGAGCATCTTCGACATAGTACATGACCGCATGGAATTAAGGTGACATCAACTTCATTATTTAAACAGACTCGACATGACCATGCTGCTTTTGCTGTATCAGCTTCTCTGGCTGCCATGTCAAACTTTTCCTGTTAACATATATATAAGTTAGCGTCATATGATTTCCTTCTCTTTTGTATCGTTTGAATGTAACTTACATTTACAAATACTGGATATTTCGGAAACTCATAGGTTTTTGAAAGCCATACAGTGTTTTAGTATTTCTTTCCAATACACACATGCAAAATATCACAACATATAAAAGATAAAAACCTGTTCCAGTAACAATGCAGCCTGAGATTCCTTGAGTTGTTCTTGGAGTGTTAATGAAGTTTTCAGTAGCGACTGCTTTTCTACATCTAGATTTATGCCAGCTGAAGAAAGCATCTCATGAACTGCTTGGACCAATTCCGCAGCCGATACTCGTCCATGTTGAAGGTCTTGCACTGGCAGTGGCTGCGCAAGAAAAAAATAAAAATCATAAGTACAACTAGCAGAAGCTGACGCAGAAACAGATATCAAAACAAAACAAAAAACAAACAGAGCTGGGTCAATCATAATAACTATAAATTAAGAAAACAGACTTGCATTTGGCCTACTAAATTGCGTGAATGGAAAGAGACAAGTGCTCTTCGTATTGAATGGTACATAGACGCTGACTTGTAAAGTAAGCTATTTTTGCGTCTTTAGGGACAGCATTATTCACAAAAATATGTACATATCTACAAAGAAATATCTCATACTAACTAAACAATTATTTCAAAGTTCTTCTTACCTTCCCGATTATTACCAAACCAAATTATTTTTGTGAGTTCAGTAAAACTAAATGAATGTGCCTAATTATATACAAAAAAAAATCTGCCACTCCACCCTCAAACAAGTCGCTTAAAAAGATTACTTCAGTCAATTTTTGAGCAGAAAGATGCTACCTATTTTTGCCCTTTGTCAAAAAGGTTTAAGAAACTTAGAACACCATACAGAGAAAAGAAAAAGAAAAAAACGACTATTATTGACTTTTATGGTCAATAAAAGAAGTTCACTAATATACATACCTGAGAGGGGCTTGATCTGGATCCATCAGAGGCTTCTGGCCTTGTGCTTCCATGTACCATATGATCACCCTCCTCTATGGTTGATGATGAATCTTCACCGCTATATGAAATATTCTTGAATGAGAAAATGTTTGAAGAAAGAAGGGGCTCAGTCGTTCCTGGTGACGTTTCCAACAAAAATCTATAAAGTGCTTGTCCAGCTGATGGCTTAACATTCTCTGGAACCCTTCCGTACTTTAATCTTTCCCCATTTGAAGACCTCCAAGCCACTATCTCTCCTTTGTAGAACGGTCTTAGTGGGTGGAACTGCACTCGAGTAGCATCTTGAGGCAATATCTCTCTGCCTAGTAAACACTCAGTTCCACCTCCAAACTCAGTATCTCTTATATGAGAACAAAGTTTCAGGACATCAAGGACTGCAGTCTCGGTGTTCTTAGGACAAAGAAACAAAGATCCAATTGGTAATGGAGTTGGTGAGTCCAAAATGCGACTTACAACAGCAGCAATTACTTCAGTAACTGCTATGTAGTTTGGTGGTTCAGCGATTAAGATACAGGTTTTGAACTGATCAATGAAGTAAAGAGCCCTATGTTGGGATATATCATCCCACTCGGGAAGAATTGAATTCTTAGAAACACGGGTAATATTTACAGACTTTGGAAGCAACAAGAAACGAGTATATAAACATTGAACAAACTTCAATCTTTCGGCAATAGATTCCAACAATGTTTGGAACTTCTCCAAAATTGGAGTATCAAATCCAGGAGAGGTACTTGATATGCTATTTAGTACTCTCCATACTGCAGTTTGAAATGAGTTGCTCATTAACTTTTGTCTGATGGCAGCAAGTGAAACAGATCCAATGCATTCCAAAGTGCATAGCTCTCCAATATGAACAAGTTCCTAGAGAGGGTTGAATATACAATATCGTAAGGTAAGGTGAATATATTTAACATATGTATGAGTTCAAAAATATTCCAGTTATCGAGTACCTCTTTGACCACATCAGAGAGCTTTTTGATGCCAAGGGTCTCACATACTCTCTCAGGAAGATCTTGGTGAACAAATCTTAACCTGGAAGTGTCAATATGTTTGACATAATGCGAACTGTTAGTATCGATATACACGCATGATTTTGCGTGTATAAGCCTGCAGCCATCGTCAGGAACAACTGCTTCAGATTCCCAGCTGGAGATGTTTGAACTGTTCTGCTCATCACAAATGAAATGTAAAATTTCAACCACAGCACGGAATTCATTTGGATTTAGACGTTGATAACCACAAACTCTCTGAAGATCTGAAAGAAGATTCTTAGCAGCACTAACAGATAGAGAATCCTGAAGGCCCATGTCTTTTAGAATCTTCACAAAAGGAAGATATGCTGGAGGGAGTTCAAATGCAAACGGAGACAGATTTATTGTCAAACGAGTAAAAAGAGAGCTTGCTGTCACCAAACGAGTACCGTTTGCAGCTGGCAAAAAGGCCACTTGCTGTAGCTTTCCAATGTCTGTCAATGCAGCAACAATGATTAACTGATATTGGACTAAATTAAAAATGCAAGAAAGGACACATTCCCAGTTTACAAGACTCGGATGTTTTGCACAAGAACAGTACTTTGCTTTTTGATTAGTCAGCAGAATTAAGAATAGCCCTGGAAGTTGGGTAATCAATTGACATCACAGATCTGGCCATCATATCCAACCACTGAAGTGTAAAAGATCCATCATTTACCCCATACAATGTCCTAAATCTCTATACAATCTACACCTAGTCAAATTGTTGAATTTTTTATAAAGAAGAAAGGTGAGGAGAGAAAAAAGAGGAGTACAAAATTGATGTGGTTCAGTCATTTGGACTTCATCCACTAACACTTTATGCTTTTGCACTTAAAATATTGCTCGAGTGATTTCAGTGAAAGGTCTATATTTTGGGGGTAAATTCCTATAGGCAGGAAATGACATTGTTTATGGCTCCCTAAGAAGAAATAAGTGCATCGAGCGAACGTACTGCTGTCGAATGTAATTAGCCAATTCTAAACAAACTCTCAAGAAAATTTGATTGCAGAACAAATTCAGAATCAAATCTTCCAGTTTAATTATCAGAGACAACAAAGAACTAAAAGTAAAACCTCAGACAAATCCTCGAAACTAGACAAATAAAACTAAGACCCAAAAACCATGACTCTATTTGTTCAACACACACACATAACATTAAAAAGGGGCATGTCTGCCACATGATGCCTTAAATCAGCAGCTAGACAGAAGTCTCAACATGAAAACTAGAGTTACCTGAAGAAGAGAGGGAACCCCAATCCTTATCCAGGTACTTCAACACCTCAAGGGAAGCTTCATCAATTGTCTTGATACCGGACACAGCGGGCCAATGAGCAAGAGTGTCCTCACCACCATTTCTTCCAATAATCTGTAAAATATGTTTTATTCATGTCACTTAAAAATAGATCTAAGCTTTAACAGAGTCACAATCTGAAACCGTACCTGAAGGTGTTTTAGCACAGTTGAAAAGGCTGGAGGACTGTGCAAATGTAGTGGACCCCAAGCATACTCTGGGGGTACAACACTCTGTCTTGAAAGAATCGGTGCACAACTCCAAGCAAGAGGCCAGTCCTTCATCATAATAGCTTCACTATAGGAACAAAGCACCCTGTTCCCACTTCTTTTGCCACCTATATTAGGAAAGCCCTTTTCAGCTGGAATGCAAGCAATCTTGCCAAGGAGGTTGCAGAAGTTGTTCCCATAAAGTACAGCAAAATTTGAGAAAATAGTTTTGACCAAGCTTTCAGCCAACACCCAAATTTCAAAAGATACTTCATTTTGTGAATTCCAAACATTAGTTTCAAGGAAATCAAGAACTTCAGTGGGCTTCTTACATTCACCCCCAAGATACTCCACTCTCATAGCACATTCCAAAACAATATCTGCCTCAGCTGAAGTTCGGAGACCTGTTTTCCGCAAAATCTGAAGCCATCCATCAGAAATGAATCTCTCTCCTGGAAATTTCTTCCTCACTCCAGAAAATATAGATGTCAATAAAGCATCACTCGGGTCAAATAAATCTTTGGGTTTACACAGGTTCTCATTTTGTTCATCAGCTGTTTTCACAAAATTAGTATCTTTAAGTACCTCAATTATAGAAGAATCTAATTGAAGATCGTTCCAATTCGTGTAAACATATATCAAGATATCCTCCTGCTCAATCTGAGGTTTACTTTCAAACCCAGGCAATCCAAACTTTACAAGAATCTGCTGATCTCCCAATTCAGGGATTCCCAATGCATGAAGTAAAGAACTTTCAGTAGAATTGGCAGATTGAGAAAGACAGCAATCATTAGAAGGCTTAAGCAATGTATTTGAAGAGATCATGCAAAGATCCTGGTTTTGCAATTGGGTATAGGTCCCACCTACTGTTTTATAAATTGGAAGATCACGTAGCACTTCGAGTTCTTCCCTTGCATAACCAGAGCCACTTGAAACGAAATCAGAAGCAAATAAACTGAAGAGTTGATCTCGGTCTGAAGCTGAAAAGTTAGGAAGTTCATGAAAATATCCAGCTTGTTTAGCTGCTAGGAGCTTTGACGCTATAATTTGGCCCAACGACTTGCCATCTGCTGGCAAACAATTAGATGGAGCAGCACAATCCATGTAATTAGCATCGAAAATGGGAATGTTATATTGGTTAAGCAATGACATCAACCAAGGATACTTTTCTTCGATAAACTTAAACGACAACAAGTATGCTTGAACCTCACAAGATCTGGAAGAAAGTTCAGATTGAGTACCTTCAGATACACCTAATTCAGAACTAGCATTAGAAGAAGCCAAATTGTTAATCCTGGGTGGAACAAAGACAAGATGGCGTTCTCTGACACGACATAAGATTGGGCGACCAAGAAAAGCAGGAATAAGAGGCCAATCAGAAAACAGAGAGATGTCATCTGATGTGCCACTGAGAATTTTCCAGAAGAGCCTAATCCACTCAGGAGAAGGTCCTACTTCACTACCAGAACTTGCAGTTTTCTCCCATGAAAACCAGGGAGCATTATTTGAGTCAATCACGTGGTTAGCCCAGCTTTCATGAAAAACAAATCTCATATGGCTAGCAAGCAAGCGAAGAGAGAAAGGCTGCATTTTCAAGAGTGACTGAATAGAGCAGTTAGAAAAAATATTTTGAAGGAACGGTCTCTCCAGAACTTCTGGATGGATGAACTTTCCTGCTAAAGAAGTAAACAGAGATTGTTCCTCTTTGTTTCCAACCCAAATTTCAGTAAATCCCAATTTGAACAGACCATCTTTTGCAGTTGGGCAGGGTAAGCCTTTGATTTCAAGAAATAGATTGTAAAGCTTCTGGTCTTCCCTCGAGTTCAAGCCATAAGGTCCATAACTAGTAATACCTGTAATAGGGTGCCTGTGAGATGAAGAACCTCCACTCCTGCCTATATCTTCAACAACTCCACGACCAAAATGAAATAGAGCCTTCCCTAAGCTTGTCATCATTTCAATTGCATCTCCTCCAGAATTGGTTGGACTAGAGGAAGCAATCCCATGCCTACTTGAATTGGAGCTTGGTGCAGCAACAGAATGGCTGTTTTCTTCTTTGCTTAAAGGATAAATATCAGGATTACTCGAGTCCCTTGACGTGTGAAGTTGACTTGGTCCAGATGACTCCAAAAGCTGGATATCTGATAAGCAGTATTCAAGGACATCCACGTAGGTATCAGTTGACCAAAAACCTATAGATGGTGAAGAAGCCCGAAGGAGGTCCCGGACCATCTTAGGCTTGATTTCTCTAACTGCAATCCCTACAGCCTGAATCTCTGTCACTAGTTCCCATGGGACTGAAAAAACAGGATACTGTTCCTTGACGAAGGAACAAACAGTCGCTGGTAGCAAGTTGTCACCTACTCCACTTCCAGGTTGTGAAAGAAACATACCCTCTTCAGCCTTAACTAAATTTCCAGAATACAGCTGCCAGACAGGAAGGTCTACTAGGCGGGCATAAAATGGGCCAATAACATTTTCAATTACACATTCCCAGTCCGCCATACGAGGCTTAACGGAGGTTGAATCTTCAACAACTAGAGGTTGCTTGACTAAAGCATTCCTGCCTGACCTGGGCCAAAAGGAGTATATTTCATTCCCGTAAGCATTCAAAATTACACTAACTGAACGGCCTAAATTTGGCACAAGAACGGAACTCAATGGGTCTCTCCGTAACTTCTGCATCTCCAATATCAATTTAATATAAGAGTCACGAACACAAGACATCAGTTCTCTATTCCAAGATTCAATCAGTTCACTTCCAGCATCAAGCTGTACCTCCAATGCAGCTTCGCTGTCTTGGTATCTAAACAGGTAGCGACCCCGATTATGTCGAACAAGGAAAGATCCAACAACTGTTACTGGTATGTTTATACAGCTTGATAGTGGAAGAGGGGACATGATAGAATTTGATGGGTGACGGTCGGCAGGATGGCCATTTCGTGATATATGAGCAGCAACTCCAGCAACAGGTGTCAGGTTGTATGCAAGATATCGCCTGCATAAATGAAACATTGTTACTTTAGTTACAAACTACTATGTAGAGAGGATTATTTAGTTACAAAACCATGATTGACACGCTTTAGCAACCTTATCTAATAGTAATAACTAATTGCCTTCCTAAATTCTTTCATAATAATGAAGAAACCTTATACCAAGACAGATGACAATCATTGGTAAATAGATGATTAAATACATGCTACAGTTCTAGTAAATCTGAACTTGTTTGCCTTTTTTTTTTAACTTCCTGATGTACCTATCAAGTGCCATATTTCTAGTTTGACCAGAACCCATGCTGAGCACAACAAGCCATCTGTCAATGAAGCTAATTCCCCCCTGATTCAAGTTCAAATCCAAGACTTGCAACTTGATTGCAGCAGCAGAGCTGCTGAATATACTTGAAAGATTGAATTTCTTCCACTTCTTTTCTGAAAAAGGATTCCGAGAATCAGCAGAAAAAGGATCTATCTTAACTGAATAATCTAGTGATGGTTGCGGGCTTCCATCCTCCCATGTAGACAGAGATACCTGAGAGTTGGAAAATTAATTTATATACTCTTTTAGGTAGTAAGTTATGTGCAAAACAGAAACCAAAAAGATGGACTCAAATGCACAAATAATTTAAGAAAAAACGTCAATTTAGATCTATGAAAGATGACTGTTCTCTCAACTTCTCACCATTTGTACATAGATTCATACGCACGCATATATCTGCAAGATGTTAAATTAGGTGGACAAATAAATTGAACAAATATACTACGTAGTTAATAAGACATAAATCTACTATGCTTTTATATAAATTTTTCTTTTGCTATAAACTTCCTGTTGACACTTGACAGGGTTGGATTTGAGTCCTCATCTTCCACTTGTGCGCTAGTCTACGTTAGAGAATATAACAGAGTTGATATTCAAAATAGGATTCTACAGTGCAAAAAAAAATTGGTTCCAGAGGACATACATGAATTGTGTCGATCATGGTTTTGTAATTGATATTTTATTTTAGTTTATTAAACTCCTTAATTGTAGTTCCCTTTTTGAAGATTCATCTTTACATTGTCCAGTTATTTGAACTAATATGCAGTCAGCCTTCCAGCTTTGATGTCAATTCAGAACAGTGATGATGCCTTGGCCTAATGGAAAGCAAACAGGTAAAAGCTTTACAAAAAAAATTCTGTATTTTAGATAGCAGAAGCAACCGGAGTTCAATGGTGTCAGTCACTAAGCTTTCTGTTATAAACTAAAAGCAGAGCTACAGGGATATTGACAATTTACAGAGTCAACATATTCTCCTAAGTAGTGGAACGGGACTCAAGTCCGCTTTTACTTTAACATTGAATAGCAGATCAGCCTGCTTCTTCATGCTATTGCACTTTCAATTTATAAATAGTGTTATGGAAACTTATAGGTAAGGACCTTGATAATCATTGTTATTTTAATGATTTAAATAGCAGATCCATTTAGTAACATTATTTTCAATTGAAATGATAAAACAAGCCACCCAAGGGAATATTATTTTAATGATTTGTTCATTAGTTTTGTATTGAAATCCTTGATATCCATGATGGAGATACGCCACTACACATAAATTAGGCTAATTAACTTCATATTTTTTACCCTGCTCAGACGCATATTTTCTTGACATAGTTTAGTAGATTTTTTATAATCTACCATCTATAATTATTCAACTTTTATCTAAAATATCTCTCAATATTATCTTTTAATTTTGCCACTTAACCTGTATTTACCTGCAAAACTGACTTCAAGAATAGTATTGTTTTAGATGCATGCTCCATGAAGTTGTTATATATCAACGTCATCTTCATCAAATCAAATCCAGCTCCATCCTCTCTGCTTTTTGATGAAAGAGGCATGCGTATAACCGTAGAATCAGTTGACGACCATGGCATATTATCATTGACAAGCATTGGACTGAACTGATCACGAAATCGCTCAGTCAATTTCGTACCTGAGATTAAAGAAAAGAAACATTAGTGAACTCTTTTTTGACAATACAGTATGGACTATATGGCCGCAAAATGATTAAAATATTATTTTCAATTGTTATAACCAGATTAAATTCAAGACAAGAGCGAGAAATAGAATCATATCATGCCCTTAATATTCTCACTTTCTTTGACACAAAAGATAAGCAGTAGTGACAGCAAAGAAATTACATCATGCCCATAAAAAAATGTTTTTTATGGACAAGGATTCAGATAATTCTACATGTAAACTATGAAATAACAGTAAGTTGGTCAAATTTGCCCCTATCAGTATCAGGAGGAAATGTGCATTCCCAGTTAGAAAACACAGAACAATCATCATAGCTTGCACAGTTACACCATATACAAAGCTTTGTGGATAGCAAACAAGATACTGTTAACAAGGAAACGGAAAAATAAAAAAAAAAAAAGCGAAGATAATATCTTGCACAATTAACCCGTAATCTAGTTAATATTAGGAGAAAAGGGAATAAAATCATTAGCAGCAAAAAAAAAAAAAAAAAAATCAGCTGACTTATATGTAAAGAGTTCCAACTATGACACATGGTAGAATGGACAGAGTGGATGTGACAATTCTTAAAAAGTTAAGGACACAACAAAATCGGAACAAATTGCATTAAGCACATCAAGATATGCGACACTGAAGAAATTTTTATAGACATCAAGACGGAAGTAATCCAGATTCCATTTCAAGTGCCTAACCCATATTCCATCAGTATCTGAGTCTACCCATGTTCTACAAAATCTGACATTGCCCAGGGCAACATTTCGGTGTCCTCGCATCATAGGAAGTGACATTGAAATAAATTAATGTCAGGGGAACAAAATCGGAACAAATTGCAGTGATGACTTGACGTACAAACTAAAAATGTTGCGAGAAAAATAAAAGTACAGATTAAATTAAGGAAGTGACTTTTAAGACCTGTGATAAACATACGATCTCAAAGCGTTATGGAACTATATATATTGCTCAAATTTTTTATGGAAAAAGAACTTTTGAAAGAGCAATATATATGCTGTCTTCATTTACTACATACACCTTCATGGAGTAATACAAAAAGGGAAATTTACAGCATCAGAGTGAAAAAATGTGCTTCCTGATTCATCAGTAACCTGAACTGCATTATGATTATGATGCTATTGATCACTTCTATAAAACTGAGATAAAGCAAAAGGAGTATAAGGTCTACCCTAAAATGTTCATCATAAATATCATTCCCCTTTAATGCATACAAACTGAACTTAAAAGTTACTAACATTAGGACAGGATATCTAATAGAAACAGGGAAACTAAAGCAATGAATAAGCACCATATTTTCCTCCAATATCATACTATCCATTGGACTTGTTAAAAGGGCAATTTATCAACCAAATGAGCCAAATGAGTCTCTGATGCAACAAAACCATACATGATATCACATTACATGTCTGACCCAGGAAGCTGCATCTGAGAAAAATAGGAAAACGTACCTCTTAGTGGGAAAACTTTGGCAGCAGGTGAGCGAGTTGATGGTGTTGCAATTGCTACACCCCGAGGATCAAAAATGTACAAGAAGCCATCAGACATCACTGATGGCAGATCACTTATGGAGAAACAGCTTAGCAATCCTAAGCCATAGTTGAGGGTATCACCCCTGAGATTCCATGGTGGAAGAAATTGGAGACTCCCTACCTCATCTCCGGTTAAACTGGCCCCTTCCAAGATTGCCACCAGACCAGGCCCTTGAAACTCAGCTGCATAGATTGGAACATCAAATGTAGGCTTCAGGACAAGAAAAGAGCTAGGAAAACAAGATAAAACAAGCTACAAAAAATCCCAGATGTCAAATATGAAGTGAAACATGAAAATATGACATTTCTTAGAACCACATGAATACAGTTAGAGGACGAAGACACGAAATACAGCTAGTTGGAGACATGAAAGCCCAAGAGAATACAACAATGATGAGCCAGAATCTGTAATTGTATTTATGCATCCTTGTATAGCTACAGAAAAGTATATAGCCATGACTTAATACCAAGATTGTGCTGCAGCAGAGACTGCCGCGGATGTTCCCTCTTGTCAAAGATGAGGTGAAGCTTTTTGGCTTTGCAGCAATCTGCCAACTCGAGCAGATCAAAGAGAAGAAATTCATAGTTACCATGTGATTTCTGCAGTTCACATAGTTTATTATAGTCCATGCATGGGACATCTTTAGTCAATTCTTTGCTGACTAAGGAAAGGGATCGAAGTGATTGAATGCCCAATTTGTTGGCCAAGTCATAGCTGATGGAGGAATGCACAAAACGTTTACCAACAAGAGGATTGGTCTCCATCCACGGAGCGTCATTATATACCAGATCCCCTGCACATATGAGCACTCCAGTAGAATCTGGAACCAAAAGGGTATCAGTTATTTCAAGTACTGACCCTTCTGAGTAGTTATCTGCAATGGTTTCTAGTACACATTGAACAAAATTCAACTGATCAGTTGAAAGAGTGCCTTTTACATCTTTTTGCAACCATTGCAAAACATTAAAGTAGTCAAAAACATCAAAGTTACGTCTAACACCTAATGCCAAAAGCAAATCCTGGACTATTGATAGTTCAGATGGTACAACATACATGTAGGGACTAAATTTCACAGGTGAATCAAATGCAAGCACATCTGGGCCCACAAAATCATCTCCAATCCAAACCCAGTTAACACCATCCAAGGAAGATTTAAGAAACTCCAGATCACCAGTCTTAATAAACTTTTGCAATTGTAAATAGAGTAAAGGCATCTGCTTTTGCAGTTCTACGTTATAGTGCAATTTGATCTCATTATAGTTGTTAGATAAACCAACTAATTGAGCAGACAAAGTTTCCATATCCGGAGGATCCATCCAACCAAGCTTTTGCTGTAGATACTCAGAACATTCACCATCTAATATATGCAACTTGGATGAAACAGTCCACATTTGTGATTGGGGTCTGACAGTAACTGGTGCTGCTATTTTATGAGTCGAGGCTGGCCATGGAAGCCCCTTAACTGGTGGATCAGAATATACTGGACACCAATTGACAGCCTGCAGATTTGACCAAAAGTCTTCTCTACTCATATCATCAACCAAGTTGCTGACAATTGAATGAACATCAAATGAATCATGAAAATGGTCCACAAAACCATAAATGGACAACTTCTCTCCTTCATCTCCAGAAAGTGCATTCTCTTGAGATTCCATTATATCGGTAGAATGTGCCCTTCCTTCCATAAATGACAGATTGAATGTTAATGCATTCAAACAAGAAAGCAGCCTCCTTGAGAATATAACTGCTTCAGGGTCTCTTGATTCATACAACATCGAAACTGACCTGGCACAATCAAGTAAACCCGAAAAGCCCAAGGTTTGTCTAAGTCCGAGGGTGACTAAAGTGTCCAGAGTTTCAGGATCAGAAAAATCCTGAGAGGGGAAGAAGGCTTTTTCATGGAGGAACAATTTTAGTTCAGGAACACGAGGATCGTAAAGCCTGCCATAGAGCAAAAAAGAAGTCATTAGCATATTAATTTAGCAGTATTTTTTTGGACTTGAAATAAAGGTCTGCACACTATGACAATGCACAGAACGTTCTATGCAGAATATGAAATCCCTTTCTTTCCTTTGTCCATGATCTACTTTTTAATTTTTATTCCATAAAATAAAGCTTTCTCCTTTCCTAGAACTCTTCTATGATGAACTTCTCGGTCAAATAAGTAGTTATAAAACTCATAAAGACCTTATCCATTACAAATTTACAAAAAGAACTTCTCAGTCAATTTTACAGCTATATAAAGACTCATAAAGACCTTATAAAAAGTCTCTATCAAAGAACATGAGAGTTTGTCAATCAGAATCCAGGCTCAAGATCACAGGAAGCTGCACAAGCTCCCGTTGAAGTTTCCCCATTTTAAAAACAAGAGAATGCATGCTCCCTTCACTACTATAAACCCTGTTAGTAGAACATTCCTCTTTCTTTCATTCAAGTTTTGTTATAACAAGTTTGTATGCCTATTGGTTGGATAATTAATTGTTCAATCTCAAACAACATAAAAACAAAAGGCATACAGTATGCAGGCATTATCATATCATAAAGCCTAAAAGGATTATGAATTTGCATGATCAATTGAAGATGATTACGTAAGCCCCACCATAAATAATTGCCACAATCTGAGGAAAGTAAAATTTCACTTATTTTATCACTAATCAAAATAAAGTTCAACAGTAGCCAAGACATCTAAGAGACAAACCTGAATGGCTCTCTCCAGGCTCCATCCGACGCCTGAACAAAAGGTGTTGTCGAGAACACAGCTTTGCAAGTGTTATCCTCCTCAATCAAGAACCTAACATCACACAAAATGCCTAAGAGGAAACCTTCCTGGAAATTGAACTTCTGCATACGAGAAAGTACATAGTCTTTGTAGAAATCCACCCTTGACGGTTCTGTAATCCCTAAAAAGTTCTTCAGTATAATTCTTTCTTTATCAGAGTCTAATCTCACGAAGTCATCATCTAAAAGGTCGTCACGTACAGATTCTGGTTTAAGCCATTTGAGATTTCTACTCAAAGACACAAGTTTTCTGCTCTTGAATGACTCAAACATTGGAATGTGCTTAATTATGTTGACATGAGTGCTGCTCATCAAATTGTCTGAGAACCATTTGGATTGGAGAATAAAACTCCTAAGTTCATGCAGCCCCCCATCAGTAGCCTCGCCAAACAGCCCCTCAATGTCATCTAGCTTACCAGTGACTGCCAGCAATGCATTTAAAACTCCCATAGCTGTGGAGGGCTGCACATAGTGTTTCAAATGTGTATGTTCAATCGCAATGTCACGCCTCAATATCAGGCATCCCACACTCTGCAACAACATTGACATGTTTTCACTCCACCCACCATCTCTGATCACATTAGAATTTTCAACAAGCTGTATGAGATAATTATTTTCAACAGGCAAAATTGGCCAGTTAGCAAATAAAGAAAGATCTTCGCAACACGATCTCAGGTAGCTCCATAGAAGTCTAACCCATTCCAAGCTGGGATTGCTTTGATTACCAGGAACCCAAGTTACCCGCTTAGCATGATGCCATTCTGTTGGAAGTAATCTCATAAATAGCTTTTCAAGAAGTTGACAG
Organism: Penstemon barbatus; assembly: GCA_003313485.2. Taxonomy (NCBI): domain Eukaryota; kingdom Viridiplantae; phylum Streptophyta; class Magnoliopsida; order Lamiales; family Plantaginaceae; genus Penstemon; species Penstemon barbatus. The sequence continues at coordinate 35,683,206 of CM064882.1, forward strand.
GTCAGAAAAGATATGTTAAAATATTCACTTTCAGCAAGAACACACAACTTTTGATAAAGATTATCTGAAATCTCGCAGTCTACCAGTTGATGCGGGATAGAATCCTTCAAAAGGTTGTATCCATCTCCCTGTGTAACATAAATTTGTTCACTCAAACCTCTTTTCTCTAGCTTTGCAAATGCTTCACCTGAAATTGGTATCAAGGGTAGCCCATAAAAACTTTCTGCTATAACTGGAGTTCTTAGATCAAGCAAGCAGTACTCAAGGGTCAAGACCATTGCATTTCTATCAATGAATTCACGTCTCCGTCGAATTAAAAGAGTTCGGAGTAACTGAGGAGTTAGAAAGTGCAGTGATGGGCAAGTTTCCACAAACTTACGAACAATCTCCTTTGGGAGATGAGCCACAGGTAAACCAGCATCAGACAATGCTACTACAAGTTCCCATGCTTTATCAAAATTATGATCAGGAAGAATGGCTTGCTTGGTTGAAATCCACTGTCCCCCTCGCGCTTTTGTATACAATACACGTAGACCACTATCAGAGACAAATTGGTAGAGTTTCCGCACCAGTGAGGTCCAAGGCTCAAAACCTCCTGTTGTAGGCCAAAAGGAGAAGAATGTATCACTTGGGCCACATTCCAGAGCAAGTGTCTCAAGAAGATGACCATAAGCTGGAGCAACAACTTCTTTAAGGAGGTACATATTCCAGTCTGATCGTATCTTCCCACCCCCTGCCATGTCATCACCAAACCATATGTCTCTCCTGTTTGATGACAACTCAAAATAGGCATTGATGTGAACAGGAAGACCAGTACTAATTGGAAGAGGTAAAAAGCAAAAAGCCCGACCCTCAAAATCAAAAGTGGCTCGAGTAGAAGCTAGAGGTATCTGCAGAACGTTAGCAATATTTGGGACAGACTGTTCTAAAATTTCCTCACTTCCACCCAGTTTTTTCTCCATCTCAAGAGAGTTGATAGGTGTAGCTACACAGGCCCAGGGAACAAACTTGTAAAATTTATTCTCAGAAGATGCGAATTTATTCTTGCTATGGAGACTACCTAAGCATTCGCTAGTTAACCACAAGCATGATTTATCACCAGATGAGTTCTGTTCAGACACCAACAGCTTCTGAGACCTCCATGGAAGATCCGTATCCATGGATTTGCTCAACTTGTGAAGGAACTGATCCTTACTCAATTTTTCGAGTTGATTCGAATACATAGAGCTAAAAATGTGATGAAATGGATTCTTTTCAAGTTCAGGCTCACTAACACAGTTCTTACGAACACAGTGTAGTAATTGCATTTCGCTATTAGACCCTTCTTTGACAAATATGGATATAGTTTTTACATTTCGCAAAAATAGTAGAGTTTCAGAAACAACCTCGGAAAAGGTAGAGAATAGTGATAGAACATCAGCAGGTGCATAAATTTCTTTTTTTATTTGGCTTCTAGAAGCAGCACTTGCACTTCTAAGGGCAAAACGGAAGAGAGTGCCGGGAAATGGATGTTGCAGATCACATCCGAAGTGTAGGAATGGAGAAAACTGATCAGGAAATTGTTCTAAAATTTTTCTACCTGCAAATTTAATGCGGAGACCAGGGTGGGAAGGAGAAATTCCTGGCAAATTGCAGGCATGAGGATCAAACATTACAATATTTTCCCCTGAAACAAAAGTTGGAACATCGGTAAAGTGATAAACACAATTAAATCCAAGACCAAATCTTCCAATTGCAAAAGGCTTCTCTAATTTACTTTCCTGGCCTACACGGGAAATAGCATAAAGATCTTGGGAACTGAAAACAGAGTCATTGAAACAATATAAAGCTGGGCCCTGCCAATCGCCCATTTCAGGAGAGAGTAAAGATGAAGTCCCATAATGAGTCTTGTCCAACAAAAAGACTACATTGGAAGCCCCTGCATCCTCAGCATTTTGTACCAACTCAAAGAGAACTGAAGGTCCATCGGCATACATTTCAAGTATATGCCGAAGTCTGGTTGTCAAAGCCTCATGCTGTCCAAATGCTTCAGCTGCTCCAGACAAACTCAAATTCATTGAGTCAGCACTCTCTGCAAGCAAAATCCTTCGAAATGACCGCACACCAAGCTTTTCAGCAACATCATGAGATATGTTACCATGGAGGAATTTATGAACAGCTTGTTTAGCTCCCAAGGATATAGTGGCATTACCAAATAAATTATCAGAACCTTCGGACTCAAGCAACCAGGGTGCATCATTATAGACTAAATCTGTTGCATTATGTAGCCTGCCTGATACATCTGGAAGATATATTTTAGTTTGATCTTCAAAAAATTGAGCTTCAGCAAGGTGTTGAGCAATAAATGTAGCAGCAGTAATTTCCCGAGTATCTAGAGGAACAGTGCCCTTCTTAAGGGCCATTCTGTTTAAAATATCTGCATGGTCAGAAGGTCGCAAATATTCCCGAATACCTAGCTCCAGAAATAAGTCACTGAACGCAGCTAAATCAACAGGTATGACACGTATGTAGGGAGCCAAATGAAGAGGGCCATTAAGGACAACCTCATTTGAGGTGGCAAATCCATCTCCTACCCATATCCACCGAGAGCCTTCTAGAACAGCCTTTACAATGTCAATCTCATCTGAACCAAGCAATGCCATCAAGATAGCATATATCCTCGGCATTGCCAAAGCTAGTTCCTGCCGAAGAAAGGGATCAGAGACAATATCATTGTTCTTCCCAAGCTCAAGCAATTGGGCAGCAATTACACTTCCTCCTGGAGGGGTAGACCAACCAAGTTGATATGATAATGCTGAAGAGGAGCATTCTCCATCCAGTATCCGCATGCTTGCAGAAACAAGCCACAAATCCGTGTACAGTCTAACAAGTTTAGGAGGAGCAACTATTGATGAGGTTGTGGGCCATGGTAACAACGTGTGAGGAGGGGATACAAGGACCGGGCACCATGAAATCAGTCTGAGATCATTCCAGAACTTTTCTATGTCAGATTTGAAATGACGAGATTTAAATGCATTCGCAGCTCGGAAGAACATTTTGTTCACTGTTCTTTGATCATCCTCCGGTGGTTCAGGTAGCCACTTTAGTGCATTCACTTCCAAATATGAGAGCAATACCTTCCCTCTTGAAAGAGCTTTTTCTTTATTTTCATGCATTAAGTGTTCCACACGCCGAGCACATTGTATGACTGCCTCAATGGACACAGCTGTCTTAAGACCCAAACCTTGTAACATATCTAGGACACCAGATTCACGAAATGCCCCAGAAGGAAAACTATCACAATCTTCCAGTAAAGCATATAATTCTTCATTTCTTGGATCATACAGCATTGCTGGGCTTTTCAGAGTACCACTAATTGTTGGGACGAATTCCGAATTTCTCAAGTTCTCCCGAAAGGATGCATCTTCTACACATAATTGTGGTAGCTGGTGAAGCACTGATAGCATAACATCATCACGAACATCAGAATCCAACTGTTTTATTCTATTCAGAATATGCAGCTTATAAAACTGTGTCTTCCTCATTCGTTCGATTCCATAATAACTTCTTAGCAACTCTTCTTCAGTGTTTGACAAACTACCAATGAACTCACTACCAAGCAAGCACTCTGGGCAATCCAATGGCGGAAAGAATTTATGAGGATTTACTAAATCTGAATACGTAAAATTTTCAGAATATTCTCCACCATACACTTTATAAATCAGAAGCCACTTGCTACTCTGTATGTGAGAATCATCCATCTGCTTTCCAACAAACCATATAGGATCTAGAAGAAATTGACGAAGCTCATCTCTTTCATTTGCTTCCAGACATTGAAGAAGCTGGGTAATAGTATTATTAGAAGACACGTCAAATATTGAATCTAGAACACCGGCACCATCAGCATTATTCACGTAATTAAATAAATCAGGGTGTTCAATGCAATATTTGCTGTTCAGAACCTTGCATCCTATCTTAACAAGGACAAGTTGCATTTTCTCAGGCAATTTTTCCAAATTCAACAATTTTTTTTGCCTAGAAGGCCTATACAAATGCCCAGTGTGGGATGGTAGTATAGGCCAATCTCCAAAAAGAGATAATTCTTGACATTGCTCCCGAAGGTAACGCCAAAAAAGTAGAAACCAAGAAGAAGTAGGAATAGCAGAACCGGAATTTGGATCCCATAGAACCTTCGTTTTGTACTTCCATTCTACTGGTACAAATTCAGAAAATAATTGAACAAACTCATTTACACTGAAAACAACAAGATTTGCCCCTGACACATTTGCTATAGCTGTCAGTCGGCATAATAAGCTGATTGGAATACTCCTATCAATTAGTCTATTTGAGATTTGTTGAAGCAGCACATATTCCAGCTCATTGCAGATAAAAAAAGTGATCCCTTCCGAGGATGTAGACAATAATCCAAAATCACCATTTGCCAATGGAAGCAAAGGCAGGTGAGATGCATGTTTACCAACGTCTGTATCAATCAAGTCATCAAGGCAATATTCCAAGAGCATAAGCTTATGGGATCTGCCAATTGCATTTAAGTATTTGCAACGCCTCACATAATGACGTACTGAACCAGGAGTAACTACTTTTTGATCTCTAACAGATTTGCAATTCAAAATCATATTGAATAAGTCACTAGGCAGAGCAACAATAGGCATTCCAAGCTGGACAAGAACATTACCCAGCTGCTTACTTCCTGAAATCTCCACGTCAAGAAGAAATGCTTCCTTGGGTGAAATCCACTTTCCACCTTCAACATCGGAATATAAGACAGGAGAATTCCAGATGCTCTTGTAAATGTGCTCGACTAGCAAATCCCATGGCTCTCTAAATGAACCAATGGGCCATAAAGAATAATAATTTTTTGTTGGACCAAGGAGTTGTTGCACGTCAAGCAATAATCTAGCAAAACTAGGAGCCACAACATCTTCCAGGAGAAGTCTGTTCCAGATGGAACGAATTTTCCCTGATCTATCCATATCATCACCATACCAAATGCCACGACGATTTGAAGAAACCTCAAAGTATCCATTAATTTGCACCCTGAAACCAGTTTTTACAGGCAATGGGAGAAAACAGAATGCCCGACCTACCTTCAGAACATCATCCTGTTGTATCACAAGAAACATATATAGCATGAGTAGGCAAAAGAAGAATTTGGGATGTGAGCTTGCAATTTTTTCTTCCCCCTTCCGCTCTAGGAAAGAGCAAGAATAAACCACAAGGAAAGGTTTGAAAAGAAGAGCAGGTTCATCCCCTTAATTAAAAAAAACTTCCAATAAACTGGAAGCATATGAAAACATTCATGTTTGATGTAGTGAACAACTGAGGCAGGTTAAGATGTTAGATCACATAGAATGATAGAAAGAAAGCATCTCCCAGCTCTGATACTCCGTTATATAGGGCAAGTGGAGAAAAACAAAATTATGGAGCTTCAATGATATTCTAAGGTATAACTAGTACTACCTTACCATGTAAGCTCAACCATCTAAATAGTACAAGTCATATGTATGCAATTTATTTTCCATAAGGAGACTCAGTAATTTTAGTGGTGGTGCATAATGTACCACGTGTCACACAGACTTACCCCCACACACCCAAAAAAAAAAAAGAACATCTGTCTGAAAGTGTATCCTACCATGTAAAAAGGAAGTAAGATCCATAGAGTATTTGCATAGAACAGAAATTTCAACTTACAAACTTAACATTAAAGCATAGAAAAAGGAAGTATTGACAGCCCCCATCACAGAAAATGCAGAAATACAAGATATTCACCTCAAAATAGGCCAGTTAGTGCTTACAGAGATACATACAAAATTACAAGAAGATCAGTGATATTAGTATATGCAATGTATATAAATCTCAAAACATATTTACACAACAAAGACAAAGAGAGCGAAGGCAGGGAGGACGAGATATATATTAGATCTACTATTGAGTTACAGAAATTACATCAATGGAGTTATCTGATATGCATGCTGCAACCGATGCCCAAGGCAATAGATGCATGTCATAATCCTTTGCTGCAGTAGCTGCAAAAGTGCCAATTCTACTGGATGGAGAGGCCATCGTTTGCACTACATAGAAGTTATGATTCCTTATTTCTGAAGTATCTCCAGTCAAAGCCTCACTCAAGAAGTCCAATGAGAAAGCATCCTTCTCGCAACCGGAAGAGTATGTCAATTTTGAGTGTCTCAAAAGAGCCTGGCGGTGCCACACCACCTCGTCATTTGCTGAATTGATGGAGCAGGAATACATTTTCCTTGGGTGAGGCATTCCTACATCCCAGACATACATTTCTATAGAGAGTATGCTTTTTAGAAAAAGTAGTGATAGGATCCCTTCCTCATAAAGCTGAACAAACATGGAAGATATATCATCTTCACAGTAGGCTTGTTTTGAAAGCTTACTATTTGCAGCCTGATCTGCATTCCTCAAAGGAAAACGAAATAAAGTTCCACGGAAAGGGCTTTTCATGTCACAACCAAAAGAACAATATGGAAAAAATTGATCTTTATACATTGAGATGGCTGAAGAACTAACATACTCTATTCGCTTCCCAGGATTAGCAGTGGATATATTGGGAAGATAAATACCCTGGGGATCAAATAGCACGACATGTTTGCCGCTCACAAAAGAAGGCAAGTCCGTTAGATGGTACACCGAGTTGAAGCCCACCCTGAAAACAATGAGAATCAGAGGTGCTATTTTCAAAAAGAAAAGTGCTTTCCAAAAATAACATACAGTTCTTACCTAATATAAAAAGATTTCATATCAAGTATGAGCAAAATTTTTAAATTTTGATGAGACACTTAAAAGAATTGCCTGGAACTTGAGAAGTAATATGAAGACAATCTAAACAAAGCATATTAAATTCTTAAACTAAGTTGCAAATATAATAGATGTTTATTTATAAATGAAGTTACCCAATTCATGCTTATAACTGAGTGATGCAATCAGTTACACCATCTTGTGTCATTTACCCGTGATTGACTAGTGCTATTGATATTATGGAAGTACTCACTCCAGCTCAACATTCTGAATTTGTGGTGGTCAAAGCATCAAGGTTTTCGCATTTATGAAGACAATTATCAACAAACGGCACCTACTTCATTAAACATTCTCTTCAAAGTTTCAGGTAAAGCTATTTTTTTAAAAATGTCAAAAATTAGATGTACACAATCTTCATTGCACAGAGAAAATAATTTATAAAAGTAAAACCCAATAATAATGGAAAGAAATTAGCAATTTCCACAATATAGGGTGAACCTGTAGTCTTATGCTAATTGTACAATTATCAAGTTCAATACCACAAGACAATTTACAGCAAGAAAACAGGCCTTGATCAATGATGAACTAAGGTATACGATATATTCCCAAGTAAGGAGCTAAGATTTTCTATAGCATTAAGTTTTAGTCTCAGAATCTAGTTAGGTATTAGACATCTCAAATTAAATCATATGCCAGATGCTAGAAAAAAAAAGTTTGTAACATGCAAACTGTAAAGGAAAAAGAATGGTAAATATGTTAGTGGATTCCAATATTTTGTCAAACTATTTATAATCCTGCTTCAGGAATTGTTTAAGATTTATTTCAGGGTTCAAATCATGGATAGAAGAATTTTGAGTTTTAAAATGATTGCATGAGATTACCAGCACACACTTGATGTAGTATAATATTGTATATAATTTTCAATGTATCTTAGATTTGGTTGGACAGGCATATAGCACTATTGACGAGTGCATAGCTAACAAAAGTAGAGGAATTTTGAGTTGCATGATCTTTCACCTTCTAGTTCATCATGTAGGTAAAAGAACTCGTACATGTAGCAAATTTATTGACATCACTTTATCAAATAATTATATATTGAGATGTTCCATCAAACTGTTCTTCTCAAATTAAACTTCTTAACTAAGGTTGAGTAAGCACATGTGTATGATACATAACAGGTATTAAAAACTAAAATGGCAGACATGGTTTCGAACACACAATGACCTGCAGTTTTGGGGTGCTGAATCCGTTATTGCTGTCAAGTACAGTTGGTGTTAAGATACATTATTACTTAGTCATAGTCTTGTTCAACTTTGGATAATTAGGAACATGTAAACCTCCTTGTTCAGTGTGTGTGTGTGTGTGTGAGTTTAGTGTGAGATACACACATGCAATAAACAAACAATCAATCAACTAAGAATTTCTCCCTCTTTCTCTAGTTTTTCACATGGTAACAAAGCAGAGCGAGACACCAAAATTCTCTATTTTCTTAAGTTTCTAGTTGAACCCTCTGGAGCCAAAGGGCTTGCTCTGTCGTCTTTTAGGTGATCTTCTAAGTGCAACTATCTAGTTTGGTGATTCTCAGTAGCAGCAATTGGCAAGCACTTTTTGACATCTAATTGTAATCAATTACGTCTATGTCTGGTTGATTCTCTTAAAAGAACCACTCAGCTACTCCAATTAGGTAGTTGACAAAACTGACAAATTTAACTAAGTGCAACACCTTGGTTTAATATTTCTAATGTTGACGGTGAACTAGCTTAGCGCAAGGGCAGCAGTCATAAGCAAATATCAAGATTTAACATTCCCCTCAAAAGCTTGCTCATAGCACCAGTGACGTACAACCATTATACTTAATAGTATGAAACAACACGCAGTAAAAATTTAAGCAGCAAGAAAAAAAGAATTGTTAGCTGGATTAAATGAATTACCCAAAGCGACCGGTCTTCCAAGCTTGGGCATGCTTAGAGCTGCCGCCAATTCGTGAAATACTGAGGAAATCCTCTTCGGTGAAAACGGCATCGTTGTATGCCAAAAGCGCAGGGCCTTGCCACTGTGCAAGGGAATCAGATAGTAGAGATTGGGTGGGGTGAGTCCTGCGGTCGAGGCAGAGGCGGACGGTGGTGGCGCCGGCGTCATCGGCGTTCTGAATGAGTTCCTTTAGAACGGTTGTGCCCTCAGGATAGTTCGAAAGAACCTCTCGAATCCGGCGCGTTAAATCCACCTTCTGACCGAAGTCTTCGAGAAGTATTGGCGGTTCCATGATCGAAGGTTCTAATCTAACCTCTTAGCGTCACTCCATTGAAGAAATTATCATATATAGAGTTGACATCCGAACTTATAGTCGGCGAATCCAGATTTACTAGTTATAAATTTACAGCCTTCTTTTTTTTCTTCTTGTTTTCGTTTGGGTTTCTTGTTTTTCTTTTCTTTATTTGACCTTTTTCTTCATATTGACATGTTCTCCAATCGGGAAGGGGAAAGGATTTATTGAAGTTTAATAAAAAGCTATTCAATCTGAAGAGGTCGGGTATTGTTCTTTTAACAAAATGGAAAATTATAGGGTGCACCTACTTTACAGCTAATATCACATTAGGTAGTATTATCATACAATGTTTATCACATTGTATGGTACATGATCATATTACATAGTATTAACCCCATATATTTAGTATGATCTCCACATCATGTAGTATTTATTTCAAATTAGGTGGTATTACCACGCAATGTGTGTCACATTTTATGGTATAAATTATACTCCTTATACTATACAATGTGATACACATTGTGTGATAATACCACCTAATATGGTATTAGCGGTACCTAACGTAGCGACACCCTAGAATTCCCCAAATAAAAATAAATATTACAGGTTGGTCCAAATTTCAAATATTAATTTTGATAATTTAAATATAAATTTAATTCAGTTCAGTTCAATAAATATTAGGGAACTTGAGATCACTTTATACTTCTGTAATTCGTATTATACTTATTTATAGGTTAATATGTAAATATTTTGTTTGATAAGCTTTTAAAAAATCTAGTGCAAAAAATCTTGCAAATTTTAATTTATGAAGTCATGGTTTGATGTAATTGAAATTATATATGAGATATTCTAAAAATATTATATATATATATATATATATATATATATATATATATATATATATATATATATATATATATATATATATATATATATATATATATATATACTATTCAAAATATATTTAGGCAAATGAAAGAAAATTTAATGAATTTTACTTTATTCAATTAGGTCAGTGATATATATATATATATATATATATATTTTGAATAGTTATATTTTCTTTACATATTTACGAATGAATATAATGTTATTCAACGTTAAATGTGTATTAAAGTGCAAAGTATGAGAGTTTAGATATTTTTTAATCACATAGCCGAATAAATTAAATATTGTATTGCCCTATACCCCTAAATTAAACCATATACCCACCCAAGCTGTAGACCATAAACATAACAAACATATTAATAAATAATTTTGCAACCTTACTCAATAAAATAAAATTGAATACTTTTTTCTTCATTTTCTTAATATATTTTCATTAAATTTTTGTTCTTATTTGTATGAATGACATAAGAATATATTGTAAGGTTTTACCCAAGTTTTACCCAATGACATTATAATATATTTTACTCAAGTTTATGAATCAATTGTGTATTTTTATGACATTAGAATATATTTTACTCAAATTTATGAATCAATTGTGTATATTTTTAGATTTTTTATTAACAAAATTTGATAAGATATATTATTTTAAATAAATTAAAAACTGAATTTCTAAGTATACAAGTATGTTGACCACGAAATTGTTAGTGGTAATTGATATCTTACAATGCTCTCTCATATTATAGTAACAAGCACAAAGCAATATGAAGTTTTATAAATTGAAACTCAATTATTATGTAGAAGTAATTAAGAATGTTAAAAAAAATTATAAAAATGTTAAATATTAAATTAGTAATATAAAGGATAACTTGTATTATGCGTAAATATTCTTGTCACGTAATATTAAACAAACTAAACTACTACTGATCATATATAAAATTTAATTTAACATGGTTTTGCCATTCAAATAAAACATATGATAAGAGGAATGATTTACATATGGCGTAACTATCATTTTTTGTTCTTCTTATGTAATTTTTTAACAATTTGGTCTTTTTGTATTTTTCTTGATATTTTATTCTCCGCTATTCGTTATTTGTTTCACTTTAAGAATTTCCAGGCAGTGTCAATTTTACGTGAATTGCACGTAACCATTTTTTAGAGTATTTTCATTCATTCACTATGATAGTGTTACACTTAAGTCCCCATAAAACTTATTTGTATCAATTTAGTCCATGACTTTTATTAGAAATAATAATTTCAAGAAAAAAATCAATTAAAAATTAATAATATTTGTATAAAAAAAATTTAAAAATAACAATTCACATATTTGTATCTAAATAAATTAGAAATAATTAAAAGAACCAAAACTTAAAATAATAAAATGAATAATAATTCACCTGTTTATATCAATATAGATTAGAAAATAATTAATTGAAATACAAAATAAAAAAATTCAAATATTTGTATCAATATATATAAACTAGAAAATCAAAATAAAAATATTAATATTTCACCTATTTGTATAAATATGAAGGAATTGGAAAATAATTTAAAAAACCAAAAAGTAAAAAAATTCAAAATATTAATTTTTCCGAAAAAAAAAATCAGCAACTCCTCCCTATTTCCTCAAATGACAGCGGCCAAATTGACCGTGACCAGAACGGCGCGGTCAATTATGATTGTCGCCATACAAAGTGATGCTAGGACAGATTTAGGCTTGTTTTGGAGGGCCTGGCCCTCCAAAAGAACTTTTTTAGTATGATTAATTTATATTTATTTAAAAATATAAGCAGTAGAAGTTAGTATATTAGCCCATGAACAAGGCCAATATTATCTATTAAGTCTAATAAAAATATGATAATTAGTTTTATATTATTGTTTGAATTATGAAATAATTAAGACTATTAAGTTATATATTATCATTAAGAATTCAATTAAAAAGTATAATAATCTAAATAAAAGAAAAACCACAAATAATCTTTTTCTTCTCCACTAAACAACTAACTTCGCTTCCAATTATTCTTGTCTAGTAATTCCATTTTATTATCTGTAATTCTTGTTCGTAATGTGAATCATTTATATTTTTAACGATGATTGAAGATCAATTAATACCTTGTGCATTATTTGATTACTTACATCGAGAAGAAAATTTTGAGAAATGATACGTATAGGGATATTCTTATTTGAAAAAACATTGTGTGCAACTTAATTTCTATTAGCTTAAAGTATTTTTTTTTCTTTAGATTCATGCAAGTAAAATAATTTCAATATTTTATACATGAATATACAAGTCATTAAACTCGGCCCCCCGATGCATTAATCCTAGATCCATCCCAGGAGTGATGTGTCCTTACTTGGAAGTGTATTGTAGGATCGAGAGAGGTACTCACAAGGAAAATAAGATGACGAATTAGTTTTGACGAGAGGATGTAAACATTGGAAAGATAGATGGCTCTAGATCTGACAACTTTCAAGGTGATCTTACTAATATTAGAATGAAAAATTTCAGAGCTCCTTAATGAGGTTTCTTATAGAGGAGGTGTGCAGTCTATTCTCACAATTATTATGTTGATAGATAGTCACGAGTAGCAACTTGTACGACACTATACATAAATAAAAATTTCTTCATTCGAATTGCTTACAAATTGACCGTGGAACGCGACAATTTATAGAGAACTAGTACGAATAACTTTAGTTCGAGTTAGCAACCAAATTGGATATTCATTGGAAAAATTGATATTCCGTATATAATCAAATTGTTGTTGCTGAGTCTATGGAAACTTCTTACATTTCGAATAAGCTACCTCTTTTGCAAGTAGAGATAAATTAATTAGCTTATAAAATATACTTCTAGTAGATTTGATTAGAGAATGATAGAGCTAATTTTTTAACACTTTCCCCCTTCTTTAAGATTTATATTTTAATTATTAGCTAAAATATAATTACAACACATATTAAAAGCTTTCAATTATTTACTGCCATTTATGGGTGTAGTAGAATTATTAAATAAATACTCTACGAATTTTTACTCACTTTTATTAATACACCCACAGCTGGGCCTTTCCACGCACTCACCAACGGACAGAATGTATACATACATATATACATACAGCACACTTTTTAGCAGCTCTTTCAAAGTGCACATAATGGCGGACCCATTTTCTTAACTCTCTCTGTATCGAAAAACATAAATTGGTCACTTCAGTTTAAAAACTTTATTTTACTCTTAAATTCAAGAGAAACATACACACCATAGATTCAGAATGCTGGACGGTTTACTGGGCCGTGGTTTCAGCTTCAAATGGTCAGATCTCTTTAAATATGCGCCTCTCACTTCGTTGTCAAGTTAATTGCTGTTAATTACAATTATGTTGTACACGTTTATAATAATGTATGTTTATTGGTGTTGCGTGCAGCAAATCGCTGATTAAAGCGAGTAGGGAAAGGATCGAGGTGGTGAGGAGGAGAGCGGTGGCGAAGCAGAGGTTCCTAAAAGAAGATCTGGCCAAGCTGCTTTCTAATGGCCTTGACATTAACGCATACGGCAGGGTATTGCTGCATTTCTCACTTTTTATTTGTTTATTTTACAAAGTTGATTTCAATCTGTTTGTGTATGAAATGGCAATTGTTAGTGAAGAATGAAATTACTATTGAGTGATGTTTTTCTGTGAGCTACAAATTGTTTGTCCCGGGTGAGTGGATTTGTCATTGTTGAGTACTTTGAAACATAATTGAGGAAACAAAATGATACTACAAGGTGTTAGCGGCACAAACTTTGATGATTGACACTGCCATGGAGGAAAAGAGGTTAAATCTTGCTGTGATAAACTGGGAGGGGAGGAATTGCTAATTCACTTGAAATACGAATGCCCTGTTTTCTATGTAGGTTATCTGCTCGATTCTCACTTCAATCACTTTGCTAAATAAAACAGAAGAGTTTGTCATATCACTTCAAAGTTCAAACAGGGCATAAAGAGTTTGTACAGAGACTCTGATATGTACAAGATGTCATCAAAGTGATTGAAGTGACAAGAAGCTAAAACAAATTGATTTTGACAGATTATAACCAAGAATAGTTGTAACTGATGCTGTTAAAATTTGCTTAACGAACATTATATGATAACATCCTTAAAAGTATCACAATAAGCAAGTTTTAAAACTTTCAAACTTGTAGTTTATATAAGCACAAAAAATGATGATTAATGTGCATACCTGTTATACATTTGTATGGTATGGTGTCCTCTGGTCTTTTGGTTTTCCTTCAAATTTGCACAACAAGGTGATGGATAGTGCTAGTTGGTATTTAAGGTAACCTATGCCACATAAATAGGCATTTCATCTTCAGTGTCATAAAAAATATCATAGCAGTGTTTACAGTGAGCTAAGAAAACATATGCTCAAAGGAGAAATGAAGTAATATTTTGTCCAAGACAGTACCAAAATGCTAACTTACAGATTTAGAGCATGGTGACTGGCTAACTAAGTTTGGTTTGGAAACAAGATGTAATATTTAAATTATGATTTTTTTATTAACCCGTGCCCTAGTATTTCACGTTTGAAATTGTTCTTATGTGCACCCTCTGTTTTGATGTGTGTAACAGACTGAAGAATTTCTTGCTGGAATGAATCTCTTGTTCTGTTATGATTTTATTGAGCAATCTTGCAATTATATAGTGAAGCAGCTCTCAAGAATGCAGAAACAAGGGTATGATCTGGTCACATATCTGAAACAGGCTAAGTTCGTTTATTTTACGTCAAGTGTGCATTCTTGGAACTTGTAAATGTATATGTGTGCACGGTGTGTCTGTGTGCAGATATACGCTTGCAGATATTTTATGTTCTTTTAATGCTGTCTTTCAGTATTGCTTCACATCTTTGTATTTAGTGGCCTAATAATTTTTAAGTCTCAACATTGTTCATTTAATCTGCAAACTTGCGAATAAACTTTCAACGTCCAAGCAAGATGCACCAAACTATTTATCAAGGTAGAAAGCAAACTCTTCATATTTCTAACTTAAATAATATAATCATAAAATAACTGATATTCCTACTGAGACATGAATATGACAAAGTTCTCCATTACGAAAAATGACCAAAAAGCTACAAGGTTATGTGCTGAAAGTGCTTCCCAATGTATTGACTAGTCTATGTGAGGCAAGCCTGATGAAATTCAGGATTCTGTATGAGAAATTTCTAGAGCAGAATGGTTGCTGCTAGTCTGATAGTTCTTAAATCTCCAGACTTGAGAAATTATATAATGCGGGGCATGAGTTTTAAAGAGATGATTGATAAAGAAGAAAAGAACAGAAAATATATTGAAGTTTACCTTTCTTTTTGGGGTGGGTGGGGGGGGGGGGGGGGTTAGAACTTAGAAGCTGTTGTTCTCAAGTTCAAGCTTTTATGTATAAGGCTATGACATTGAGGCCTAGATTTTGACAGGCTAAATATTATTGGAGCTACTTACATTTTTACTGTCTAATTTATTTCTTTATAGGGAATGCCCTGAAGAATGTAGGCAAGCTGTAGCATCACTGATGTTTGCTGCTGCAAGGTTCTCTGATCTGCCTGAACTGCGAGAACTCAGGGATGTATTTCAACAGAGATATGGAAATGGTTTAGAAGTTTTTGTTAATCAAAAGGTAAATGTCAGAAAAGATTCTAGTAATCTAATCTATTTCACTTATTTCCATATCCGACATGCTTGTTTCGTGTTTGCTAGTTTGTTGAGAAACTATCATCAAAGCTTCCTGCAACAGAAAAGAAAATCCAGGTATTGCAAGATATAGCTTCAGAGTTTTCGATAAAGTGGGATTCCAGGGGGTTCGAACAGAGGATGGTCACTCCTTCAGTGTTGGCAAAGGTATAACTTCAGATCATATATGATCTATGTCAGATAAGAAGAAAATGAAGAGCCTAATACATAATTTACTAAATTTTTTTATAACCTCCTTTCCTTAAAACCCCAAACCAAAAGAAAGTTTTTAAAGTGAAACATATAATGGGAAAAGACAGGTTTGAGTCCTAATTCATCCTCGTTTTTACGTTTTATGTTGTGATTCTGATAAAGATGTACAAATGAATTTTAATGGTGTAATTGGCTGGTACACAATCTTGTAGTCGATGAAAATGTATACATGCTTGAAACCACTCCTATGAAATTCAAGGAAGAATACAAGTGAATGATTTTTCATTAGGTAATAAGATAGCAAAACCGAAAAGTTGTTATAACCTAATTCTTTTACAATAACTGATATCACATTTACATAACCAGACTAAAAGTATTTGTTGCTTCCACACCCCATGATGCTACTTTGGCCATGTTGGCATTGTGACATTAATTCCCCTGTTCAGTTTCAATTTTACTCATTTGCCAGGTAGATGTACAGAAAACTGATATAGTCAAACCAAGGCCTGGATTTCTGGACGAGAATAACAGAATACACAGCTGTGAAGAAGGTAGTTTCTTGAGAAGAAATGAATTTGATCATCATAAAACAGTCGAGTATAGAGAGAAGTCACTGTTGAAGAAGGGTGATAATAGTAGTAGTCCACAAGGTGATGCTGATATTTTATTTCATGGAAGGCTCAAACAGACGGGATTTAAGCATTCTTATCTACTTGAGAAAGCTGCTACAGATTTGAAGGTAGAAAGATCGAGCAGTTCATCTAATGGGAAAATGCTAAATAATGTTCACGTTGGATACACAAGACACGGTAATGATATTGGTGATCCAAGGAAAGTCGAAAGCGCAGAAACATTATTTCGTGAAAAAACAGAATTTGCAAATTCTGCAGGAAAAAATGAAAACGCCATTCCTTCCTATGACTATTCCAATCAAAATGAAACACTGAACCCAATAAGAAATAGACCAGAAGAAAAATCTGATATGTTGAAATCTTGCTCGAATTATGCCCTCCCTCCACCATATGTCAAATCAGCTCTCCCTCCTCCATATACTAAGCCGAAAGAAGATAAACACAAGACCGATAAAGGCTCTAAGGATCATGGTTCTGATCTGGAAAAACGTTCAGTTGATTCTTTATCTAGCAAAATTGATGTAGTCAACAGCTCGATCAGGCTTCCTAACGGACTAGATCATCCTGACTATGAAGCTCAACGTGTTCCACCTGCTAAAGCAAAGACTTTGGGTCTTGAAAAAGAGCTTGATTATCAGGGCGAAAAAATTTCCTTACCCAAACCGCGTTCAATTCGAAGGAAGCACCATAAACCCCCATCTGGCTATGATGTTGATGATACTTTTGAAAATGTTGGTTCTGCTAAGAGAAGTTCAAGCAGTAGGAGAAAGAACCCTTCAAAAAAGGGCTTACAGATATTGTTTGATGAGGAGCACCATAGAAAAGACGATGAGGAAAAGATTATGGATAAACTCTTGATTCACTACAGCAAGAAACCATCAAGCTATGATGCAGGAAAATTGAGGAAAAAGCTGCTGGCTCAGCCTACACATCAAATAAGTACTGGTGTCGGTGAATCATCTCTTGATGCAGTGGTTCCACCTCCTACCAGATCAGTTTCTCTTCCTCATGCGCACACAGCTTTACCCGAAACGAAAAAGGTTTTTACGCGTGTGAATACTTTCCAGCCAGATAATCAGGCAAGACACGTGCATCCCAAGTTACCTGATTATGATGATCTAGCTGCTAGGTTTGCTGCCCTGAGGGGTAGATAAATGATGAGGGCTAATGGGAGCCTGAGGACTTGTATGACGAGAATTCCTGCACGTTTGCTGGTAATCTAATGCTGTTTCTGCTCCTTTAGGATGTGCATTAGGTCTTACAATAAAATTTCTTATTAGACAGAATACTGGATTTTCTTCTGAATTTAATTAAGTATAGTTACTATAGTATAGATTATAGAAGCTGTAGTGTTTCGTGTGTTAACCTTGTGAGTTTTAATAACAAAGTAGCAATTCATGAAATATATATGACATACCTCTAGATTGTGAAATTTATTCAATCAAATAGTCCTACTACTTTATAGTCGTAGCTTTGTGCGTATTCTAGCTTGAAAGCCATGTCATACTAGTTCAGTTCAACTAGATTTACTCATTCACATGACAATGCGTGTTTATGCACATGTTTTGTAGTTGATCATTTTTTGGGATATTTATAATTAACTGTTATAGCAAGTGTGTGATGATATTTAATATCTAGATAATTTGGGTTTGTCGAATCAGGTATGAACTAAAATTAGTCTCTAAAAACCGCAAAGCTTAATACTTACACAGGCTCACAAAGCTTTGTTCGACTGCCTAAATTGTTACATACAATATTTCTGCATCATGTGCTCCGTAATTGCCCAATGTACGGGTGGTATCATTATTTAGGGGGGGAATATGCGATGTTTTGGAAGTTTAGAGGGCAAAATTTTAAAACAAATTCACGGGTGGTATTGTATAACATTTTCAAGAAATATTATGTTATAAATATTTTGCCATGTAAGAAATTTACAATAGGGAAACATTAACTTTATCTTCTTAACCCCTTATCTCAATGAGCGTCGTGTAAGAAATTTATTATAGGGCAAAATATCTTGCCATGTATGAAATTTACATTATCTTCACCTGATATATCAACAAGTAGAGTGTTTGGTAGGGGTGCATATGATATGGTTCTGCGGTCTTTATAATAAATTTGTACCATATCAATTAGTGCGATTTTAAAAAACTCAAAACCAAACTAGAGTTTTATAAACCATATCAACAAACTCGATTTTTGGGGGGTTCCTGTACGGTTTTACAGTTTTTTCAAACACATTTTTCATGCAATTTTTCTTATATATATAGCCGATTACATAGTTTACATAGTTGACAATTAGATAAAAATAATATCATAATATCTTATAAAGTATTATTCTATATTAAATAAATCATTGAAAAAGAAAAATTCACAAATTTGATATTAAATATATTGAAGGCATTGCTATATCCAATTGAATTTGGTTAAGAAATCAAGTCCATAATGAAAACTTGAATTTATTAAATAAAATTATGTGATTTCTAGAATAACGTCAATGAACAAACTATCTTGATTACATGTATTTGGCAGAATGAATTGTCTACTTTATGTAAATTTAAAATTTTCATATTTGGTCATCCTTGCAATTAATATAAACATTTGACCTTACCTAAAAAATTACCAGTTGAATCTGATCAGTAAATTTGGTCCCATATATCTTCAACTACGACTAGCTAGAATTGGACTCCACACTCATATGACCGGTTTTAAACACACCACAATAACTAATTTATGCAGTTAGTGCAATATTATAATTTTTCAAGGAGTCCTAGAATAAATATTGATTGGTTTGTTTATTAGAACTTCATTTATGGACTTCATGAAAATTTTATAATATGCGTATTTTCATTTTTTACTTTTCTTGTCCATTTTTCATAGCTGGAATCAATAATAAAATTTACAGAATATTTTCTAAAAACTTCATTTTGCGTACTAATCAACAAACACATTTTGTATTACAATACTTTTGCATATGAAATATAATTAAATAAAATGATGATATGAAATAAACATTCAACTACTTTTGTTGTTGATTTCCGAGCTCATCTTCTCTCATTTGGAGTCTCTTCAACATATCAGTTGCAAATATGTTCAAGCAATTCATATCATGCATATCAAGCCCATCAAAATTCTTATTTTTCATGAGCTCCTTCATTAACATTTGAGACTCATTCATTTCATTTTTCTTCTTCATCTTTTCAATATTTTCTACCTCGGCTGTTACTATTTGGTCTACATATTGCTCGTGTTGTACCATTTTCTTTGACCTTTCTAGATCTGGATTTTCCATAAACTTTTGCACCCTCTCCCTACATACATCAGGAGATGGCCACAATGTGGCATTGTTTTCATTGTGTTTGTGTATAATTATTGCCATATCAACTCCACAAAGAATTGAAAGCTCGTTTGCTTTTTTAAGCAACCCATTCATCCTTTTTCTACAAATTGAGTTTCTTTTCTTTTCGTTGGGTACTAGTTCAAGTTTGACTTTGTTTCTTGTCATGTTGTTTCGTAATTGTAAACTAAAGTTGATTTTTTTACACATGAAATTTTAGTTTTTGTTGGATGTATTTATACAAAGAAATTGTATTACATTTTAGTAAGAGTTGTTTTATTATTGAATGTAGTCAAAGATTGACTTTATGATTCTAAGAATTTTTGTTACGAACAAAAATATTACATTGAATATAGTCAAAGATTTACTTGGTGATTCCAATAATTTTTTTCTGTTACGAGCAAAAATATTATCATATTCCATATATGATGATAACACAAATTATACACATGATTTGTCTAACATTATGTTCATTTTTATTTACTTTGTGAAAATCAGACTGGACAAATTAAAATTACGTTATTTTGTCAAACAAAATTTTCAAAAAGTAAATAGAAATGAGCGTAATGCTAGAAAAACCATGAGAGATTATCATATATGGAAAATGATATGAAACCTATAATATTTTTGTATTATAACAGAAATTCTAGGAATCACAAAGTTAATCTTTGACTACATTCAATAATAAAACAACTCTTACTAAAAAGTAATGACATTCTTTTTTGGTATAAATACACCCAAGAAAAATTAAAATTCCATGTGAAAAGAAATCAACTCTAATCTACAATTGTCAAACAACATGGCAAGAAGTAGAGTTAAACTTGAACTAGTACCCAAACGAAAGCAAAAAAAACTCTATTTGTAGGAAAATCATGGATTAGTTGCTTAAAAAATAAAAAAACGAGCTTTCCATTATTTGTGTAGTTGATATGGCCATAATTATACACACACTCAATGTAACATTGTGGCCATCTCCTGATATATATATGTTGGAAAAATTACACTAAATATGGGGTTGGAAATTGCACCTCAAATTGACACAAAAATTCAACAATGTTAAAAATTGAATTCCTCCAAGTCGCGCAGATGCTACGCTCTCCTTAAAACAATATTCGCCCCCACCAATGTGTAAACGGGTTGTGTAGCGAAGTTGTCCCAGGATACAATGGAGCCCAGTTACAAAACTGTTTAATTATCTACGAATTACACTTTCGGAGATAAACCCGAACATCGAAAATATAAATATGAAGAGCCTGTTAAGATTTGTTGATTGTAAAATATTGATCGAAAACACTTTCTGTTTCTCAATTCCCACACTGTTATTTTGACAAAAACTTGGATGAAATCTTCTATGTAAATAAATGAAATAGATTGAAAATTGGCAGAAGAGAATTGGTATTATGTTTTCAAACTCTTTCTACTTATCTCTTATTTACGAAACTAACATAAATAAGAAAAGAGTGTTTATAATGCTTTTTTTGTCTTCATTTCCTTAGTTTGAACTCCATGCTTTTATAGAGACTTCAAACCTTTTCTCAAAAGGTACAACTCTTCACATCACCAATTTAGCCGTAAGAACAAATGAAGCAACACAACTTTAGAAAATAAAAAGAAACTGCTATCATTCTTAATTTAAAATCAGGCAACGGTTATTTATATTTTATTAAATTTTCTTTATTTTGAAAATTTTCTAACATTCCTCTACCATTTTCAAAAATAAAAAATTTAGGTTCTAGAGTTCATATGTTCAGTAATGGTTTCTCACGACTTGAACCATTACCTAGTGAAAATAATTCAAAGTCAATCAAAAAGTATGGTAGACTTGTCTTTGAACCAACTTCCAATATGATTAACCGGAAATACTTACACACATATATCTCCTATGATTTCGAGTGTTCTAATAAGCCGACACGTGGATAGGCCTTGTGTCTATATCCTGTTTCATGAGCGCTCTAGAGTTAAGCCCTTAACTCATAGAAGGCGGCACCACCCTCTACACTCATATAGGTAGACTTATAGAAAGTGCCCTGTAACATTTGCACTTTAACACACACGTATTATAAGTCTATTAAGAGCATATTTCTCAACCTGTCTTTAGCATTACAGTTACAAGCACTATTTACTCGGGATGATGTCTTGCTAGTGCCTCAACCACATCATATGATATACTTTGCTCATTGAACTCTTAGACTTGAAAAGCAAGAATAGAGTTGAATTTCTATCATTGGTGGTTATTTAGAAATGGGCTTAGGTCACATCCCTTTAGCAGTTTGATTAATCATATTTCTTTTTAATCCTTTCGTCAAAGGATTTGTCAGATTTTGACTTCGCACAAAATCAATTGTAATTATTTTTGTCCGGACTTTTTATCATACACCTTATTATAGGCTCCTGACAGTGTGGCCTCACTGTCACAATGAATATATATAGGTGGCTTAGCCGTTGGTCATAACGAAATTTCGATAATTAAATATCTTTTCTATTCCGCTAACTCCACCATTACGAGTGAAGATCCACCCACTTGTGGAAGTATGATCTTCCCGCTCAGTTATCTTACTGGCATTATTAAATCCTTCTAAAACCAAATGATACAATTTATAGAACGAATTCCATAAACCATTGTTATCTTAAATGTTTTGTTTATCGTTTTTCAATGATCACAACTAGAGTTACTAATGTATCTACTTAGTTTAACAACAAAAACAAAAGCAATGGCAGGCTGATTACTATTCATAAAATACAAAAGACAACTTACGACTCCAGCAATTTCTAGTTGATTTACATCTATATCATTACCTCTACACAACAACTTAATGCCAAAATTAAATGAAATATTAACACCAATGCAATTATACTAATTCAATTTATCTAACAATTCATTTTATGAATGTAATACAATATAGCAATACTTTGAATAATAATCAATTAAAGAAAATTACATGTCCTATCAATTATGTTTAGGGCTGAAAATCAAACCAAGCTACTCGATACTCGACTCGAGCTCGTTCGATAAAAGCTCGTTTGAGCTCGGTTCGTCACACTAATCAAACAAGCTTGAACATTTTTTTTCGTTCGATAACTTTTGAAGCTCGGCTCGAGCTCGACTCGATAAGCTAAAAATTGAAAAAACACATGTAAAATATCAAGCTACTCGATACTCGGCTCGAACTCGTTCGATAAAAGCTCGTTTGAGCTCGGCTCGATTGAAAATCAAACCAAGCTCAAACACAAAATTTCAAGCTCGATAAAAATCGAACCAAGCTTGAACAATGTATCGTTCGGTACTACTCGGCTCGATTACAGCCCTAATTATGTTATAAAAATAAAAATAAAAATAAAAATATACAATTTAATAGAGTCATTACTATTTAATTAATATCAAGTTTAAACATTCCTTCATACAAATATCCTTTTCCAACAAAAGTTCCGCTCTTGGACAAAACGAATTTATCAGATTCGAACACAAGCTTCAAACCATGCTTGTTCAAAAGGCTACCAGAAACTAATTTTTTTCTGAGTTCAGGGACATGATATACATCTTTCAAAGATAAAATCTTCCCCGAAGTGAATTCCAAGTCCACTGTTCCTTTGCCTTTTACAATAGCCGTTGATGAATTGCCCATATACAAGACATTGCCTTCATGAACATGTTCATAAGTAGTAAATCAACTTCTATCCTTGCATATGTGCCTTGTCGCCCCGGAGTCAATCCACTAAGAACCATCATCTTGTATCATATTAAGTTCAGAAACTGTTGGGATTCGGTAAGATAAACAACCCTATGCACAGCGGAATATAAAAACTTTTAGGGCCTCTTAAGGAATCTTGCCAGGATATTCTCTAGTTGTGTATATATGAATATAAATAAAACAATAGTATAAGTTTTCTCGTTTATACCTATCTCCTTGCAAATCCTCGGCTAGCAAAACGAGCTCTGAATTCTGCTCCAGCAAAATCGAACCAGACCTTTTGAGTAGCGCCCCACGTGTTGCGCCTCTACGAGTTGATACACCACAATATCACGAAAATAATATGTCTCGATCAGCTAGAACACGAGATATATTATAAACTAGGAATTATGAACGATTTGGAACAAGACTCGAAAACGAAAAATTCTTCCAAGTGGAAGAAGGGTTCGGTCGATACAGCTAGGGAGAGGGAGAGAGAATTTTTTGCTCTTGCTCAATTTTGCATATGGAGTTGTGTGAAAAATAACTATAAGATAGCTACTTATAGTTATCTCCCTAGCCTAGTCCTATTAGGACTAGGTCTTCTCTCTCCTACATGGGCCATGGCCCTCTTTAATTAGAAGACCAAGTCTCCTAATTAATTCATGGCCCAGTTAATTAATTTGACCAGGCCTAATTTAATCTCCCAATTAAATAGCCCAATTAATTAACTTAATCTCCCATTTAATTAAATCAGACTCTAAGCCCATTTAATTAAAATCCCTTTTAATTAATTAAATCCAACTTAATTAATTAGTCCACAAATTAAATTCCAATTTAATTTATGATCCTGATCCAATTCCAATTGGATCCCATTTTGTTCCAATTGGGTTGACCCAGTCGACCCACCCAATATAATCGACCCAGTCGATTTTTCACCCAGTCGACCCAGTCGACTCGGTCGTTCTTATTTCCTCGCTTTCGCTACTTGTGTATTGTGTATGCCCCCGTATGTTCACCACATAATTGGCCGTGGGTTATAATTAAATATTATTTAATTATTTGAGTAAGACTTACTCTAAATCAATCGAACACTCTGTCGATTGACCATTCCAAAATTAGCACCCTTGCCAATTTGGGAATTCTCCCACACTCCACGGTCGATGTCCAGCCACAAGCCCATGGAGCCCAATCACTAATGAATTAATTCAGTGAACCTTTTATCATTTATAATTTCCATATACGACATAATCTCTCCATCGATCAATCTCCCAGTCGAGACTTAAGGGTATGGTCTTTCATCGGATTCCCTTTTCTTTTGTCTTGACCTTATGTACTCTGGTCTCGAAATAAATTCTCTTTGACTTAATCTTTATGAGCTACTTACATAAAGTCGTCAGATACCTTGGCCAAGGATTTTACCAGAATTAATTTCTCACAGAAATTCATAGGAGAATTTCCCAACCTATCAAGTCGGGTCAATGGATCCTTTGTTGATGATATGAATCTGCATACGGGTTCCTCTATACCCAACATGAGTCCACAGAGACTTTCTGGCGATCCCCAGTCAGTCGGAACTCATATCAAAGTATAGACGTTCTCGCACCAGATAAACCCTATCATCTCAAGTAGTTAGGGATTGTTCCTCGTCTACTATTATAAATTTGGAATAACTTCAACCCCGATATGCGACTACCGCTTCCATGGTGAGTTATTTCCTAATTGGGGTATTCAGTGCGCTTGCCGTCCCAGCAAGCCACCCACTTATGTGTGTCGACCATCCCAGTCATGTTGGGATTCGGTAAGTAAAACAGCCCTAGGCACAGCGGAATATAAAAAATTTTAGGGCCTCTTAAAGAATCCTGCCAGGATATTCTCTAGTTGTATATATATGAATATAATTAAATGATAGTATAAGTTTTCTCGTTTATACCTATCTCCTTGCAAATCCTCGGCTAGCAAGACGAGCTCTGAATTCTGCCCCGGTAAGATCGACCCACACCTTTGATTAGCGCCCCACGTGTTGCGCCTCTACGAGTTGATACACCACAATATCACGAAAATTAATATATCCTAATCAACTGGAGCATAGATTATATTAATATCTAGGTTTTAGAACAACTTTGGAACGAAAAATCGAAGACGAAAATTCTTCCTAAAATGGAAGTAGGTTCGGCCGATCACAAGAGGGAGAGGGAGAGAATTTTTGCTTTTCTTGTTTTTTTTGTAGAGTTGTATGTGATAGGGGTGGGATCGGTACGGGTTTTTCGGGTTTCGGGAAATTCGGGAACGGGATTACGGGATTCGGGATTCCAATTTTACTTCCCGAAACCCGTCCCGGGTTACTTGCTTCCCGTTACTTCGACTTCCCGAAATATTTCGGGAATTCGGGAAATGGGTTCGGGAAATCCCATTTTTACTTTAGTCAACATGTTTTTCTCCAATTCCAAAACTACATATTAATTTGATTCTAATACTAGAGTAATCATCATCAAACAAATCAGGAACTTAAATTTTATGACTTTGTCTTTCTGTCCATCTATTATAAAAAAAAAAAAAACATGAACTTTCAAACACTTTGCCCTGTAATGTATCCCTAAACAGTCAAAAATATTAATTATTAAACAATCAACACATCAACAATTTTTTAAATTTTTTGGGTGGACTTCAACTGAAGACAAATAATGGGCTTAATAATATTAATACTATGAAAGGCCCCAACAAGGTGGACTCAACTTAGGCAGCGAGCCAGAGATCTTTTAATATGATATTGCAGCTAGCCCACTAACTAGACATATATATACGGGTTCCCGTTCGGGAAGGGACTACTACCCGATTCCCGTACCGATTCTTATTTTTCGGGAAACGGGTTTTCCCGAAACCCGCAAAACCCGGAATTTTTGCTCCCATTTGGTAAAAACCCGTTCGGTATGGGACGGGTTCCCGAAATCACGTACCAAATTCCCAGCCCTAGTATGTGAGATATGAGACCTAGTCTCTTATTTATAGATATCTCTCATAACCTAATCCTACTAGGATTAGGATACTAATTCTCCTACATGGGCCATGGCCCTCTTTAGTTAGAAGACTAAGTCTTCTAATTAATTCATGGCCCATATTAATTAATCTTTCAGGGCTTAATTTAATCTCCCAATTAAATAGCCCAATTAATTAAATCATCTCCCAATTAATTAATTAAACTCCAAGTCTAATTAAATTAATTATTCCATTAATTAATTAAATCCTAATTAATTAATTTACTCATAAATTAAATTCCAATTTAATTTATAATCTTGATCCAATTCCAATTGGATCCAATTTCGTTCCATATGGGTCGACCCAGTCGACCCATACTTTTAATCGACCCAGTCAATTTTTGACTCAGTCGACCCAGTCGACTGGTTCGTTCTTGTTTCCTCGCTTTCGCTTCATGTGTATTGTGTATGCCCCCGTAGGTTCACCACATAATTGGCCGCGGGTTGTAATTAAATATTATTTAATTACTCGAGCAATTAATACTCTAAATTAATTGAACACTCTGTCGATTAATCATTCCAAAATTAGCACCCCTGCTAATTTGGGAATTCTCCCACACTCCACGGTCGATGTCCAGTCACAAGCCCATGGAGCCCAATCACTGGTGAATTAATTCAGTGAACCTTTTATCATTTATAATTTCCATATACGACATAATCTCTCCATCGATCAATCTCCCAGTCGAGACTTAAAGGGCATGGTCTTTCATCGGATTCCCTTTTCTTTTGTCTTGACCTTATGTACTCTGTTCTTGAAATAAATTCTCTTTGACTTAATCTTTATGAGCTACTTACATAAAGTTGTCAGATACCTTGACCAAGGATTTTACCATAATTAATTTCTCACAGAAATCCATAGGAGAATTTCCCAACCTATCAAGTCGGGTCAATGGATCCTTTGTCGATGATATGAATCTGCATACGAGTTCCTCTATACCCAACATGAGCCCACAGAGACTTTCTGGTGATCCCCAGTCAGTCGGAACTCATATCAAAGTATAGACGTTCTCGCACCAGATAAACCCTATCATCTCAAGTAGTTAGGGATCGTTCCTCGTATACTATTATAAATATGGAATAACTTCAACCCCGATATGCGACTACCGCTTCCATGGTGAGTTATTTCCTATTGGGGTATTCAGTGCGCTTGCCATTCCAGCAAGCCACCCACTTATGTGTGTCGACTATCCCAGTCACGCTCGTGGACCCCAGCGTTCTCCAGTTCATCGGAGTACACACAACAGTGAGAGTCTAACCGAATCCAACGATGTCCTATCTCGATTGGATTCTACGACTCTTGAATATGTTCTAGATCACGGCCTTAGAGATCAGTCCACGGGTTGTCCCATAGCCCTGTGATCTAAGGACTTCTATCCTTATGCGTAGACAATTATTACATAAGATAAAGATGACCATTTAATTAAAGTGCATTTATTAATCTAAATTGAATAGTTCCGCATTTATTACAATAAATACTAGCCATACAGCTGGCTTGCAGGACACTATTTCTATCAATCTCCCACTTGTCCTAAAGCCAGTCTTTTATGTTCTTGAGTCCCATCTTATGCAGATGTTTCTCAAATGCCTTTTGAGGCAGAGGCTTCGTTAGCGGGTCCGCCGTATTATCTTCTGAGTCGACACGTTCCATCTTAATGTCTCCTCTACCAATGATATCTCTTATCACATGGTATCGTCTCTGTACGTGCTTGGATTTCTGATGAGATCTCGGTTCCTTTGCTTGCGCTATTGCCCCATTATTATCACAGAAGATAGTAATGGGCTCAGCAATGCTAGGTATCACATCCAATTCCTGGATGAAGTTTCTCATCCAAACACCTTCCTTTGCTGCGTCACTCGCGGCAATGTATTCTGCTTCGGTGGTTGAATCCGCGGTTGTTTCCTGCTTGGAGCTCTTCCAGCTAACCGCACCACCATTGAGGCAGAAAACGTATCCTGATGTCGACTTGAAGTCGTCTACATCACATTGGAAGCTCGAGTCTGTATAGCCTTCCAATTTCAATTCTCCTCCACCGTATACCAAGAAAAATTCCTTAGTCCTTCTCAGGTACTTCAGAATTGCCTTTACGGCTATCCAGTGCTGCTCACCTGGATCAGACTGGTAGCGACTTGTAACGCTTAAAGCGTACGCTACGTCTGGTCTTGTACATAGCATACCATACATTATGCTTCCTATCGCGGATGCATATGGTACTCGAGACATATTGCTTCTCTCTTCAGGCGTCTTTGGGGCCATAGACTTGGAGAGTGCAATTCCATGTCTCATTGGAAGCAATCCTCTCTTGGATTCTTCCATACTAAATCTTTTCAAGATTTTATCTATGTACTGGGATTGGAAGAGGCCCAGCAGTCCTTTTGATCTATCTCGGTAGATCCTTATACCTAGTACAAAGGATGCTTCTCCCATATCCTTCATCGAGAATTGTGTAGATAACCATGCTTTAGTTTCAGACAACGCTTTCACATTGTTTCCAATGAGAAGAATGTCGTCAACGTAAAGCACCAAAAATTCAACTGTACTCCCACTGATCTTCTTGTACACGCAAGGTTCGAACATGTTCTTGATGAATCCAAAAGTTTGGATTGTCTCATCAAATCGAATGTTCCAACTTCGGGAAGCTTGCTTCAGTCCATAAATGGACCTCTGGAGTTTGCACACCTTGTGTTCATCTCCTTTGGATGCATATCCTTTTGGTTGCTCCATGTAGATCTCCTTATCAATGTCTCCATTGAGAAAGGCAGTCTTTACATCCATTTGCCATATCTCGTAGTTATACCACGCAGCTATGGCCAGCAAGATCCAAATGGATTTGGGCATTGCGACGGGCGAGAAGGTCTCCTCAAAGTCGATACCTGGTCTTTGAGTGTATCCTTTTGCCACTAGTCGCGCCTTGTAGGTAATCACCTCTCCGTTCACTCCAAGCTTTCGCTTATAGATCCACTTGCAACCCACGGGAGCCACTCCCACTGGTGGATCTACCAAGGCCCAGACCTTGTTTGAGTGCATGGAGTCCAGTTCGGATTCCATGGCTTCGCGCCACTTTCCCGAGTCTATGTCTAGCATAGCCTCTTCGTAAGTCCTTGGGTCGGTTAGAGACTGTCCAGTCTCATGCAGCAGACCGTAGTACCTCTCGGGTTCTCTACGTTGTCTTTCTGACCTACGAAGTATCGGTGTACTTTCTGGTGCACTTTCATGCTCTTGTTCTCCCACTGCCTGTGGTGACGGGTCAGCTCGATCGACCTCTAAGGTCTTTTCAGCTTCAGTGACCTCATCTAGTTCTACGTTATTTTCTTTCTTGTCCACCAAGAAATCCTTCTCCAAGAAGTGAGCGTTCCTCGAGACAAACGTTGTTTGTCTTGTAGGATCGTAGAACTCGTATCCTATTGAGTTTTCTGGATACCCCACGAATTTGCACAAAGTGGATTTAGTTTCCAATTTATCTCCCACTAGCTTTTTAACGTAAGCGGGAGATCCCCATATGCGCATGAATGCGTATGAGGGTGCCTTGCCAAACCATAGTTCGTATGGTGTCTTTTCTACGGATTTCGAAGGTACCATATTCAGTATCTTCGTTGCCGTGAGGAGGGCATGTCCCCAAAATGAAAGAGGTAAGTCAGTGGCACTCATCATGGATCGAACCATGTCCATCAAGGTTCGATTCTTTCTCTCTGCTACTCCATTTAATTGGGGTGTTGCAGGAGGAGTCCACTGCGATAATATTCCATGCTCTACAAGATAATTCAGAAATTCGTTACTAAGAAATTCTCCACCTCGGTCAGAACGAAGAGCCTTTATCGTATGACCAAGTTGATTCTCTACTTCCATCTTAAATTCTTTGAATCGCTCAAAGGCTTCAGACTTGTGTTTCAACAAGAACACATATCCATAACGACTAAAGTCGTCAGTGAAAGTGATGAAGTAGTCGTAGCCACCTCGGGCGCTTTTTCTCAGTGGTCCACATACGTCAGTATGTATCAAGTCCAATGTTTGCTTGGCTCGCTCAGGGTTTCCTTTAAACGGCAACTTAGCCATTTTACCCTTTAAGCATGGTTCACATGTTGGCATTTCATCAATGCGATTGATTTCAATCGCGCCAGATGATGCTAACTTTTGAATCCTTGACTTAGATATATGTCCAAGTCTAGCGTGCCATAATTGGGCAGATATTTCATTATCTTGTTTCCTTTTGTTTTGTTGTACATGCATCACTAACTTAGGTGGTTCAATGGTATATAGTCCATCTTTTAATGTACCAGTGAAAAACATATTATCATTCATGAATAACGAAAAGGAACCTTTATTAATAGTAAAATTAAAACCTTCATTATCCAAAACAGGAATTGAAATAATGTTTTTCACTAAACCAGGTACATAAAGAACGTTCCTAAGGACTAATTTATTACCACCTAAATCTAACTACACTTCGCCTATGGCCTCGGCAGCAGCTCTAGCTCCATTGCCAAATCTCAGGATCCAATCCCCTGGCCTAAGTGGCCTTGTTGCTCCCATCACCTGTAAATCATTACAAAGATGAGAACCACAAGCAGTGTCTAGCACCCATGATGCACAGTTAATTGATAAATTAACTTCAACAAAGAATATACCTTTCGAGCTCTCCAAGAACTCTTTGCAGTTCCTCTTCCAGTGTCCAGGTTTCTTGCAGTAGAAACATTTTTGTTCACCAGACGAAGCTTTACGCTTCTTTCCCTTCCCTATGGGCCCAGATGGTGCTTTGCCTTTGCTTGAAGAAGCATTTCCTTTCCCCTTCCCTTTCTTTGTCCTTTTGGACTTGGATTGGGTCGAGGTAACAACCATCACCGGCTTCTCTCTTTTCATGGAAGCCTCGGCAGTGGCGATCATATTAGCCAACTCGTGAAGTTCAACATTCATCTTGTGCATGTTGTAGTTCACTACGAATTGCTCGAATGATCTTGGCAACGATTGGAGGATTATATCCTGGCAGTAGGTCTTGTCCATCTTTACGTCAAGATGACCAAGCTTTTCAATAAGCCCAATCATCTTGATGCAGTGAGATCGAACATCAGCACCTTCAGCCATCCTCGTTTGTTGCAAAGTCTTAGCAATTTCATACCGCTCATATCTACTTTGCACCCCAAATAAACCATTCAGGTGCGTGTAGATTTCAAAAGAAGACTTCATATGCTCGTGCTGCTTTTGAAGCTCATTCGAGATGGATGCCAACATGAGACAACGTGACTGCAAGTCATCGTCAAGCCATAAATCCACGGCTTCTTTCTCAGTATCATCGGCATCCTTAACAAGTTCGGGAGGGGGCCCATCAAGGACAAAACCTCGCTTTTCAGAAGCGAGAATGATCTTAAGGTTCCTGACCCAGTCATGGAAGTTTGGTCCAGTTAATTTATTTTGTTCAAGTATGATGGAAATCGGATTCTTAGACATTATATCTACAAAACGACGAGAGAAGAGATAAATACGCGAAAGATTAATTTTAAATGCACAATTTACAAACATGGTTTTTATTTGTAAATTACTCCCACTATTTTAATCAAAATCTTATGCCCCCACATAAGTTTCGGGAATTTAAAATATCCTAGCGGGCTTAAGGCCCAAATGCAATCTCCTAGTACCCACGACTCGTTGGCCATACTATTTGATTCACTTGGTGGTCGAATACGTCGACGGTTAACCATCGCAGCTAACCCTTAAGTACATTTAGCCTCGGTTTTCGATATGGACCCACGACTCGTGAGACATCCATACTTACTAGCGTTAAATCATGTCCAACACTCGTGGAGGGAAATAGTTCAATCCTAGACGCCCCACGACTCGTGAGACAGCGCCTAAAACCTTGCTATCCCCTCCCTTGGCACTAAACTCGTGCATCGAGGTAATAGACATATCATCTTCCTATAGCTCGACCCACGACTCGTGAGACATCGAGATATATTCGTACAATATGCCTAAGACCTAGTAATTGGATAGGCTCGGACCATAGACACTATTCATATGCGCCCGTTATTCGATTTAATATTCTAATTGAATTTTAAGTTCAATTGGAGGTTTCTAAGTGTGCGAGGTCTCACCAGATTATGCTTATCTTGTTTACGTTTTCTATCCTAAGCATGCATCTCATACATCAAAGAATAATATGCGAAAAAGTAAACATTCATCACCTAGCAAGATATGATTGGTCGATTGCCCATCCTATGCGATCCATCACGAGCCACGTGATGAATCAATTGGTCAGTCTAGGGTGAAAATTAAATGTCCTAACTATTACAATTTTCAAACCCATACATCATGGGCCTTCTTGTAATATCCAGCTTGATTGGGCCTCCATGTAATGAATTGGGCCTCCATGTCCTCCAAGGTAAACGGGCCTCCATGTGGATCTCCAAGTCTTCATGAGGTCTTCTCGGCTTCAAGCCTAAACTAAGTCTAACTTATAAAAATAAATGGCCTATTTTATTACATTCGTTTGCGCAAGCAAGGGCACCAATCAGGCCCATTTAATTACAACACATAAAATAAATAAACCAAAAACAACATAGGGCTTAAGGGCAAAATCGACCAATCCACATATTCACACAAGAACATGCATAAATTCACATAAGGGCAAAAATGTAAATTTACCGGCTCCTTTAATTTTAATTCATAAAATTTATCCAAGTTAATTTATTTTGAATTAACAATTAACCTCTAAGATTAATTAGCTCTTACTTGAGCTCCAAGTAATCTACAAATCCTATCTTGATTAAGATTGGTTAATTAAGGTAATCTAAATCTCTAAGATTCTTACCTTATCCAAAACTCTAAGTTTCCCAATATTCCCAAATCTCCAAGATTCTCAAGATTATCCTATTTTGTTTAGATTAGTTTAATTAAGGTAGTGTTCAAATCTAACAAGATAACTACCTTATCCCGAAACTCCAAGTTTCCTAATCTTCCCAGTTGGCTCTGATACCACTGTTGGGATTCGGTAAGTAAAACAGCCCTAGGCACAGCGGAATATAAAAAATTTTAGGGCCTCTTAAAGAATCCTGCCAGGATATTCTCTAGTTGTATATATATGAATATAATTAAATGATAGTATAAGTTTTCTCGTTTATACCTATCTCCTTGCAAATCCTCGGCTAGCAAGACGAGCTCTGAATTCTGCCCCGGTAAGATCGACCCACACCTTTGATTAGCGCCCCACGTGTTGCGCCTCTACGAGTTGATACACCACAATATCACGAAAATTAATATATCCTAATCAACTGGAGCATAGGGTATATTAATATCTAGGTTTTAGAACAACTTTGGAACGAAAAATCGAAGACGAAAATTCTTCCTAAAATGGAAGTAGGTTCGGCCGATCACAAGAGGGAGAGGGAGATAATTTTTGCTTTTCTTGTTTTTCTTGTAGAGTTGTATGTGAGATATGAGACCTAGTCTCTTATTTATAGATATCTCTCATAACCTAATCCTACTAGGATTAGGATACTAATTCTCCTACATGGGCCATGGCCCTCTTTAGTTAGAAGACTAAGTCTTCTAATTAATTCATGGCCCATATTAATTAATCTTTCAGGGCTTAATTTAATCTCCCAATTAAATAGCCCAATTAATTAAATCATCTCCCAATTAATTAATTAAACTCCAAGTCTAATTAAATTAATTATTCCATTAATTAATTAAATCCTAATTAATTAATTTACTCACAAATTAAATTCTAATTTAATTTATAATCTTGATCCAATTCCAATTGGATCCAATTTCGTTCCATATGGGTCGACCCAGTCGACCCACCCTTTTAATCGACCCAGTCGATTTTTGACTCAGTCGACCCAGTCGACTGGTTCGTTCTTGTTTCCTCGCTTTCGCTTCATGTGTATTGTGTATGCCCCCGTAGGTTCACCACATAATTGGCCGCGGGTTGTAATTAAATATTATTTAATTACTCGAGCAATTAATACTCTAAATTAATCGAACACTCTGTCGATTAATCATTCCAAAATTAGCACCCCTGCTAATTTGGGAATTCTCCCACACTCCACGGTCGATGTCCAGTCACAAGCCCATTGAGCCCAATCACTGGTGAATTAATTCAGTGAACCTTTTATCATTTATAATTTCCATATACGACATAATCTCTCCATCGATCAATCTCCCAGTCGAGACTTAAAGGGCATGGTCTTTCATCGGATTCCCTTTTCTTTTGTCTTGACCTTATGTACTCTGTTCTTGAAATAAATTCTCTTTGACTTAATCTTTATGAGCTACTTACATAAAGTTGTCAGATACCTTGACCAAGGATTTTACCAGAATTAATTTCTCACAGAAATCCATAGGAGAATTTCCCAACCTATCAAGTCGGGTCAATGGATCCTTTGTCGATGATATGAATCTGCATACGAGTTCCTCTATACCCAACATGAGCCCACAGAGACTTTCTGGTGATCCCCAGTCAGTCGGAACTCATATCAAAGTATAGACGTTCTCGCACCAGATAAACCCTATCATCTCAAGTAGTTAGGGATCGTTCCTCGTATACTATTATAAATATGGAATAACTTCAACCCCGATATGCGACTACCGCTTCCATGGTGAGTTATTTCCTATTGGGGTATTCAGTGCGCTTGCCATTCCAGCAAGCCACCCACTTATGTGTGTCGACTATCCCAGTCACGCTCGTGGACCCCAGCGTTCTCCAGTTCATCGGAGTACACACAACAGTGAGAGTCTAACCGAATCCAACGATGTCCTATCTCGATTGGATTCTACGACTCTTGAATATGTTCTAGATCACGGCCTTAGAGATCAGTCCACGGGTTGTCCCATAGCCCTGTGATCTAAGGACTTCTATCCTTATGCGTAGACAATTATTACATAAGATAAAGATGACCATTTAATTAAAGTGCATTTATTAATCTAAATTGAATAGTTCCACATTTATTACAATAAATACTAGCCATACAGCTGGCTTGCAGGACACTATTTCTATCAAGTCACGCTCGTGGACCCCAGCGTTCTCCAGTTCATCGGAGTACACACAATAGTGAGAGTCTAACCGAATCCAACGATGTCCTATCTCGATTGGATTCTACGACTCTTGAATATGTTCTAGATCACGGCCTTGGAGATCAGTCCACGTGTTGTCCCATAGCCCTGTGATCTAAGGACTTCTATCCTTATGCGTAGATAATTATTACATAAGATAAAGATGACCATTTAATAAAGTGCATTTATTAATCGAAATTGAATAGTTCCGCATTTATTACAATAAATACTAGCCATACAGCTGGCTTGCAGGACACTATTTCTATCAGAAACTACAGCGATATATTTTTCTTTATTACTTTGTTGACTAACTTTATTCTTAAGTTCCCTACAATCTTTCTTGAGATGACCAAGTTTTCCACAATGCCAACAACATCCTTTTTTCTTCTTACTTTCATTATTTTGGTTATTAGTGTATGGTTCCTTTCTCTTACGATTTTCATTGTTTTGCCCGGAGTTTTGATGTTGTGTGAACTCTTTAGTTTCCTCCACCATATGCACCTTAGAGGACTCTTTTACTTGTGGTTCTTCACTTTCTTGCATTCTAGATTGCTCTTCAATGCGAAAAATAGAACCCAAGTCTTTAACACTAACATCTTCTTTTTTATGTTTTAGACATTTTTTAACTATTTTCCATGAAGGGGGAAACTTATCTATTATGCAAGACACAACAATGCACTCATCCATATTCATATTCAATTGTTTCATATGGCCTAACATAGATTGTAATTCATTAAATTGCTCACTTACGGATTTTTCATCGACCATCTTCTAATTCATAAATTGAGATGCTAAAAATTTCTTACTTGTAGAATCTTCAACCAAGTACCGTGCATTGAGAGTATCCCAAAGTTCCTTTGCCGTTTCAACATCTTGATAAATGTCAAACAAACTGTCCGTCAATGCATTTAAGATATGACCCTTACAAATTTCATCGTCTTTTCCCCACTTTGTTCTTCTTAGAGATTCAGCCAATGTTTCGTTTTCAAGTTCTTGCGGCTTTGGTGTTGTCAACACGTACTCCACCGAAAGTGACAATAAAAGAAAATGAATCTTCTTTTGCCATCGCCTAAAATTTCCACCATCAAACCTCTCCAATTTGACGAAATCGGTAGTGAGTTGTTGCAAGCTTTGAGATGCTATATATTGTTTTAAGATTGTTGGAAAAATTACACTAAATATGGGGTTGGAAATTGCACCTCAAATTGACACAAAAATTCAACAATGTTAAAAATTGAATTCCTCCAAGTCGCGCAGATGCTACGCTCTCCTTAAAACAATATTCGCCCCCACCAATGTGTAAACGGGTTGTGTAGCGAAGTTGTCCCAGGATACAATGGAGCCCAGTTACAAAACTGTTTAATTATCTACGAATTACACTTTCGGAGATAAACCCGAACACCGAAAATATAAATATGAAGAGCCTGTTAAGATTTGTTGATTGTAAAATATTGATCGAAAACACTTTCTGTTTCTCAATTCCCACACTGTTATTTTGACAAAAACTTGGATGAAATCTTCTATGTAAATAAATGAAATAGATTGAAAATTGGCAGAAGAGAATTGGTATTATGTTTTCAAACTCTTTCTACTTATCTCTTATTTACGAAACTAACATAAATAAGAAAAGAGTGTTTATAATGCTTTTTTTGTCTTCATTTCCTTAGTTTGAACTCCATGCTTTTATAGAGACTTCAAACCTTTTCTCAAAAGGTACAACTCTTCACATCACCAATTTAGCCGTAAGAACAAATGAAGCAACACAACTTTAGAAAATAAAAAGAAACTGCTATCATTCTTAATTTAAAATCAGGCAACGGTTATTTTTATTTTATTAAATTTTCTTTATTTTGAAAATTTTCTAACAATATAGGGGATGGTGCAAAAGTTCATGGATTTTTCAAATACATAAAGGTCAAAAGAAAAGTAAGAATTTTGATGGGCTTGACATGCCTAATATGAATTACTTGAACACATTTGCAATTGATAGAGTCTCCAAAAGAGAGAAGGAGAGATTGAAAATTAACAACATACGTAGCCGAATGTTCATTTCATATCATCATTTTTTAATATATTTCAAATGCAAAGTTATTGTAATACAAAATATGTTTGTTGATTTAGTATGCAAAATGAAGTTTTTAGAAAAAAATATGTAAGTTTTATTATTAATTCCAACTAATAAAAAATGCACAAGAAAAGTAAAAAATGAAAATACGCTCTTTATAAAACTTTGATGAAGACCATATCTGAAACTCAAATCAACAAGTCAATTAATTCAGATGGAAAGAAATAGAGAGACCCATTTTTTTTAATCTATTCATGATTCAAGAGCTTACATACACCTATTTTGGGTTTAGTGAAAGTTAGGCTAACTTCAAGTCACATTTATAAAACAATGAGAACCAAATATTTGGAAATTCAATCTACGTTTATGACAACAAAAAAATAGAAAAATGAATGAAATGGCTATTGTGTTTAAGTACAATACACGACTACCTATTTATATAAGTGAAAGAAACGTTGGCTTGTAATAAATGGAGGA
This sequence comes from Penstemon barbatus, assembly GCA_003313485.2. Classification (NCBI taxonomy): domain Eukaryota; kingdom Viridiplantae; phylum Streptophyta; class Magnoliopsida; order Lamiales; family Plantaginaceae; genus Penstemon; species Penstemon barbatus. Next base: position 35,721,287 of record CM064882.1, read on the forward strand.
AATATCTATATTGAATATCTTATTATCCGATACTAAAAATATCATTTGTCGAATTTCTCGTGGTCGTCTGACTTTTAATTATATCAATATAACGGTTTAAATTATAAGAGATTAACTCGCTATTTTAACATGAAGGCGCGGTTATTTCTTAAGACAACTTGGTTGTTTTCCAATTAAAACTTGAAGGGTTTTTAACATTCAAATTGTAAGTATATTATATTCAAATAAATAAAATATATGAAAATATTATGTATTAGCTCCGATAAAAGAAACAAGCCAATACTTATAGTTCATATTAGAATGACCATAAATACTATGAATATGACATTCAATTAATATTAAATTGAATAATATTCTACATAGATCATATATATTGAAATATCACAAAAATCAGTCTCACACAATTGAGTATATCACTAAAACTCAACAAGATATGGCAACTTGGATTATAAAGACATGTTGAACTCAGTTGTTTCTGCTTACCAATCAGCCTTTGTTCCTGGTAGACAAATCACCGATAATGTCCTAGTAGCTTTCGAGACCTCTCAATACATGAAAACAATGACTAGAGGAGGTGTGGGCCAAATGGCCATTAAGTTGGATATGAGTAAAGCCTATGATAGAGTAGAGTGGGAGTTTCTTAGGGCAGTTATGATCCGATTAGGTTTTGATTTTCATTTTGTGAGGCTTGTTATGCGTTGTGTCACCACTGTTTCTTATGCTTTTGTTCTTAATGGGTGTCAATTTGGTTTTGTTAAACCGAAAAGGGGTATCCGGCAAGGTGACCCCCTTCCCCCGTACTTATTTCTCCTTTGTGCAGAAAGTCTTAGCGCTTTGATATGGCATCACGAAATGGAAGGTACTCTCAGGAATATTGCAGTTTGCGAAGGGGCCCCTCAAGTTTCTCACCTCTTATTTGCGGATGACACATTGATTCTTTGCCATGCTTCTACATCGGCAGCGACTTGCATTAATGATTTACTTCGTTTATATGGAGTAGCATCGGGTCAGAATATTAATTTCGAAAAATCTAGTGTCGTATTTACTAAGAACACCCCTACCTCAACAATTGACTCTATTATTTCCATTATACTGATCAGACGAGAAGATAAGCATGAAAAGTATTTGGGCCTCCCACTTACCGTAGGGAAATCAAAACGCGAGGTGTTTGATTTTGTTAGAGAACGGGTTTGGAATCGGCTTCAGGGACTAAGGGTCAAATCACTCTCAAAGGCGGGGCGTGAAATCCTCATCAAGGCAGTGGTTCAAGCAATCCCATCCTACTTAATGAGCTGCTTTAAACTCCCACGTTACCTTGTAAAAGAAATCGAATCTATGATTTCTAGCTTTTGGTGGGACGAAAAAGAGAGGAACAAAGTTCATTGGATTAAATGGGAATCTTTGTGTCTCAGTAAACGGGATGGTGGTTTGGGATTTAGGGACTTAGATTCTTTTAACACGGCATTATTAGCGAAACAGGCTTGGCGTATTTTGACAAACCCGAATGCCTTGCTTAGCCGGATCATGAAGGCTAAATATTTTCGTACTTGCGGTTTACTTGATGCTACTTTAGGAACCAGACCCTCGCTGACTTGGAGGGGAATTTGGAGTTCCCTTGATACATTGGCAGCCGGCCTTAGATGGAGAATTGGTAATGGGAGAACGGTAAAAATCTGGGGGGATAATTGGTTACCTCGTTCCGGGGCATTTCGGGTATCCTCACCATGGAATACACTTCCTAGAGATGCGATTGTAAGTTTTTTGATTGATGATGATTTAAATACTTGGAACAGGGAGCTTGTTGAAACTATTTTTTGGGAGGAGGAAACTAAAACCATTCTATCTATTCCAATAGGTAACAGGAGTTCAAAAGATAAATTACTTTGGCATCATGATAGAACATGTTATTTCAGGGTTAAGACAGCGTATATAGTCCATCAAGATAAGAAGAAAGCAATTCGAGAGGCTGAGGTCGGTGGACCGAGCACTCAGTTTACTCGAAACTGGAGCTGGATTTGGAGAACGTCGATACCTCCGAAAATTAAATTGTTCCTTTGGAACTGCTGCACCCGCTCATTGCCGGTTAAGGAACGTCTTTGTGACCGTAAAGTAATTGAGGATAGCATATGTGTACATTGTGGTTGTGCATCTGAATCCATTATCCACTGTCTACTCAAATGTTCTTATGCAAGGCATGTTTGGGCACTCTCGGAGGTTCCTTTTGTGGTGTACAATAGTGAGCTCGAAGATGTGGAAGCTTGGATCAAATCTGTACATTCAAAATCTGAAGCAAAAGAGTTTGGCCTGTTTGCTGTAATTAGTTGGTGGATTTGGTTCAGCAGGAACAAATTCATATGGAAGGCTTCAAATATTCAACCACTTACTTTATGTGCTTTTGCTGGAAATTTTTTTACGAGATATCAACAATCAGTGCTTCGGAACTCTTCACCTAAACCAAACAGGACACTTGGGAGATGGAGGTCCCCACCTAATGGTTACATAAAAGTTAATATGGACGCAGCTTGCAATAGTGATGGGGTCATTGGCATTGGTTTAATTGCAAGAGATTGTGTTGGTGATTGTGTTGGCTGGAGGGGTATTACTATTAATCTTCCACTAAGCCAGGAAGCATCTGAAGCAATGGCCGCTTTACGGGCTGTAGAATTTAGCTTGGAGAAGGGATGGAGGAATTTAATAATCGAAGGTGATTGTCTTTCAGTTATACAAGGGATATCAGACCTTAAGCTTTTCGATGGGGTGCTTGGATCAATTTTTGAAGACATTATTAATCTAGCCAAAGATTTTCACTCTTTCAAAGCTGTACATGTTTTTAGGGAGCATAATGTGGCTGCTCGTAGTTTAGCAAAGCTTGCTTCTACTGGTTTTGTTTTTTCTTCTTTGCTTCCTTGTTCGATTCTTCAGATTGTTCTTTCCGATTCTCGTTGATGATATAAAATTCCTTTGGTTCTCAAAAAAAAAAAAAAAAAGACATGTTGAAACACAAATATACCTGTTTTACTCGAGTGGAAAAAAATGTTATTATGCTGAATATTATTGTTCTCAATCTTCATTTTTTCTATTTATAAAATTCTATAGACAAGAATAATACACTTGTTATTGTAGAATATACACTTCATTTTTTCGTGTATATAATTCTATATACACGAAATGTGCAAATATACTTCCTTGTGACCAAGTGACTTTTGAAAGAAAATGAGTGTAGGCATGATCCCATTTTTTCCATGTTATGTAAGAACTATAATTTTCATTTATTTAACAAAGACAAAGAAAAAAAATAATGATACCACATACCGTCGAAGCTATTCTAAAGCTACCACAATCATCATTTTTCTTTTGACAAGTTACCACAATCATCATGTTAAACACAAAAGTCGAAGCGCCTATGTGACAGTCTCCATCATGAGCCTCAACTCATTTAACCCTATCTTGAATTTTACTTGCTAGAGTTCAAGAAACAAACAAAGCCTTAACTATTTTTTGGCAATAGATCCTCTGTACTACAATTTGTGTACCACAAGTGTGTACCACAAATAAGGAATTGACACATGTATATATCACAATTATAATAATTGTGATATATACATGTGTCAATTCCTCATTTGTGGTACACACTTATGGTACACAAATTGTGGTACAGAGGATCTTGACCCCTATTTTTTGCATTATTCTATGTTAAAATTTATTTTGGTGTAATTATTACAATTCGATGGCTTCTTATGTTTTGTGTATTTCTTGAACATATGTTAGTATTTTATGGTTAAAAGATGGTGTTAACTGTTAAACTAGTCATATATATTAGTTTGATGAATGATGCAAAGAACGAGATCTATTGAATTCAATGAGCTTAAAAATTAAAAAGAAAACCTACGAACAATTGCCGGTTGCTAAATAATATTATGTAAAGACATATTTGTATTAAAAATAGTATTTTGGAATAAGAACTCTGCATGATCCAAAATATAGATGAAAGCACATATTCTTTTCATATAAATGCAAAACTCTAATAGCCTTTTTTATTAACCAAAAAAAAAAAAAAATGTGAAAAAGGAAAAGGGTAAAATAAAATGAAAATAAGCGTCCCTTGTATATATTTGATTGTCAAAACGTTATTTTTAGCGGAAATAGATGTTTCACTTTGGTCCCTACCACTTTGGCACGCACTATACAGTAATTTCCCGCTGAACCTCCATTATATATACCCAATTTTTCTGCACTTTTTCACCAATTTGTTGATATTATTTGCAAAAATGGCAATAATCAATTATTTTTGTAGAAGGTCTGCGGTAGAAGGTTCCAAATTTCAGTTTCAAATAATTATGAAAATTTAATAAATATGAAGAAGGGGGAGATGAGAGAGGAATAATTATAAGATATCCAGGTAAGAGAAGAAAAATAATCAGGACGTTGATATTTTCCCTGGATTTTTCTATCGAATTTGGAGGATTGATTTAAAAAAAAAAAAAAAATATTGCCCTCGATCACTAACTGAACAACTAGGTTTTTTGCTATAAAAACAATATGTGAAAAAATAAAATTAACTCTACGTCACTTTTACAAACTTTTTTACAACCAAACAATAAAGTGTTGGCATGATCACATTCTCAATCAATATTAAAAATTGAGCTTTTAAATATCAATTTATGGCGGAATCATATGGCGTTCTAGAGCCAAACAATGAATAAAGGCTAAATTATATTTATGGTCCCAGTATAAAGTGTTTTTCATAATTTGTTTTTGATTTTCTTAATTTGGTCAACTGAATACTGAAAATTAACTCGACTTATGGCGCAAGAATACCATGGGCTTGGAGTCAATAATTAACTATGTTTTGGTATTTTTAATGCTTATATATATGAAGACAAATGTATTTTATGAGATTTAAATGGAAATCTTTATATACAATAATTCATGATGGGTTCTAGATTTATGATTAGATCCAATGCACATTCATTAGGCGAATATATGTTCAATTTGTAAAACTTATTTCACGATAATTCACACACCTATTTTATGCGATAGGTCGTTATATTAAAAAAATTCTTTTTTCATCTAACGATCTTCAACAAATAGCTCGACTATTGAAATTCCCCTAACAAATCAATTGAACTCTAAAGTTAATTATGATGAAGATTTGAAACTTGAAGATTGCAAAAATGCTACTATATATGAATCAATCAAGTATATGATACCTTAGAGACACTATATGAACCCAATGTCAATTACATGAAATACTAACTCTAAAAGTAAAATAGTACTACTAGACAATTTAAATGAGTATATTAAAATGCTTAGATAAATTCAACCAAATTTGGTAAAAGAATATTATGAAAAATTATTGAGCATAATAAAAATTTGAATTTATTTTATGACATTATGTTATTTCTAAAACAATTTGAATGAGCAAACAAGTTTGATTAGATTTATTTGGTACAGTGAGTTGTCTACTCATATAAATTCTAAATTTCCGTATTAGATTATTCTTGAAATTAATATAAACATTCTATTTCCAAATAACAGACGACTAAATAATTGTAAAAATGACAAAAAAGTAAAAAGTAAATTCGGTCAATAATATTAGTCCACATGTCCCAAATTTCTACTAGATATAGCATTGGATTATACACTCAGATTATCGATTTTGATTTCAACATAATTGCTAATTTATGCATTGTACAATATATTAATAATTCAAAATCTATTTCAGCTTATGCAAAAAAAAAAAAAAAAAAAAAAAAAAAAAAATCTAATTACCATAATAAGTTAAATTCTACTCAAATTATTCTTGTGATGGTTTGTAAAATATGTGGTTAAGAAATCCAATGGAAAAAATAATATGGTTAGGTGAGTATGTTAATACATTGTAGAATTTTATTGAACATATTATATCTTGTAAAAGTTTATGGTTAATAATCTATATATTTTTGAATCAAAATTTGATCTAGTTTCACATTGAGACTCTAAAATTATACGACCATTACGGACAGTGGCGGAGCCAGAATTTTTTTTCACCGGGGTCCTTATAAATTAATGAGTATTATTTAAAATTTGAAAAAAAAAAATAGCAACAAAAAGAAAAATATGACCAAACTAATTCAAACTCAAAATAAATTAAATGGAATGATAACCTTTTTTTTTTTTTTTTTTTTACAAATATCCACGTCGATTTGTCATAGACTGGAATCATTGCATGATTGAATCATCTGTAACAATATCAAATACATCTCTATATAAGTAATCATAGAGTCATTTAACCATTCATTTCCCATCAGATTCCTCAATCGATTTTTTATATACTTCATAATTCATAGTAGACAACGCCCTCTCCACATAAGTTGTTGCAACTGGCAAAATCATTGTCAATTTTAGAAATAAAACTACTTGATGATACACAATTTTCCTCTTTGTTTCAACTAATTTTCTAGTGACATTACCAATTCCTTTTAATTTTACGAACTCTTCATCTGACCTCATGTCAACAATGAAGTGTTATAGTATGATAAATTACAAAATTAAAAAAAAAAAATAGAATTTGAGTTAATATCCATTTTATAAATCTTAAATTTGTCAAACTCTAATAAACATTGGACCCCTTTATCTAGAAATTTAATTTTGATTGGGGGTCCACTAAAAGAAAATCATAAATTATCTTAAAGTTTAATATAAAAATATCAATATACCATATAGGATAAATATATACACATGACTTATGAGTAAAATTTGAGGGGGGTCCATGCACCCCTCTCTCTATAATGTGGCTCCGCCACTGATTACAGAGTGCTTACATGTGCCAAAAGTAAAATGCATTTTTTAAAGAAAATTTATATATATCACACTATTAATAATATTGCTTAAATATAGAAGTACAAATTCATTAGTCTTGTAAAATTTTTAAATTAACATTGTCACAACATATTCTCCATAAATACTTAACTATCTTTTGTTCAACTCGATTTTCAAATAAAATTTAAAGTAACGATTGACAAAATGTGTAACTTGTATCATCATCATACATATAAAGTAATATAAACTACGGAATGTTCTTGTGTCGTAACGGAATATTCTTGTAATTAAAAAAAGTCAAGTTTTAACTATATTTGAAATGTTCTTGAAATTCCCAAAGTAAAGTTTTGACCATATTCTAAAATTGAAGAACTCTTACTAAAAAGTAGAACATTTCTCTTGTATAAATTCAGCTAACGAAAACTAGAGACGTGAAAAAAAATCAACTCTAGTATACAATTACCAAACAACATGACAAGAAATAAAACTAAACTTGAACAAATACCCATCGAAAGCAAAAGAAACTCCGTTTTTAGAAAGAGAATTGATAGTTTGTTAAAGAAAGCAAATGAACTTTCAATTTTATGTGAAGTTGACATGGCCATAATTGTGCATAAAGCCGGACAAAATAATGCAACATTGTGGCCATCTCCTGATACGTGTAGGGAAAGGGTACACAAATTTCTACAAGTTCCGGATTCAGAAAAGTCAAAAAAAATGGTGCAACATGAGAAGTATATATGCCAAAGAATAACTGATGAGGAAGAAAGTAGGGAAAAGTTGAATAAAAGAAATGAAATTAAAGAGACCGAGTTGTTGATGAATGAAGTTATGAAAAACAAGAAGTTTGATGAGATTGACCTATATGATTTTAATCGCTTAAACTCATTTGCGATTGATATGTTGAAGAGGCTGCAAAAGAGGGAAGAACAACTTGAAAATGAACAACCAAAGTAGTTTTATGTTTATTTCATATAGTCATGTTTCTTTATTTACTTTGCTTTATGTTTTATGAACTAAACTATTGTAATACATAATGTGTCAATCAAGTTTTATTGATAATTCCAACAAACAAATTTCTTTATAAAACAATTCACAGTAGATATAGGTGAAATAAAAGAATTAATCTTCATAAAATTTTCATGAAGATCATATGTGGAGCTCAAATGCACCAAGCAATCAACAAGAGGGAAAAAATTAGAAAGATATGAAATAAATATTATTTGGTCTATCTTCATGATTAAAGTGCTTATTTGAAACTTTTTTATTGGGTAAAGGAGGATAAGACTAACTTTAGGCTTGTCATTCTAAAGAAACGAGAATTATGATATAATAGATAACTGAGTTAATTGGACAAATATATATAATTTTTTCCAACAACATACAATAAAGTATACAAATTAAAAACCATTTTGTTTAAGCATAGGGGTGAGCAACCGGTCCGAACCGAACCAATTTTCGGTTCTGCCCCGGTTCGGTCCCAAAAAATCATGGACCGTTTACCGGACCGAACAAGTCGGTCCGGTTCGGTACAAATACCGACCGGTCCGGTTCGGTCCATGTGAACCGGAATCTTCAAGAATATTCGATTTTCAATGAAAACTTGCCCAGATCGGTCCGGTTCGGTCAGGTTCGGTCCAGATCGGTCCGGTTCGGTACATAATTCAATTCCAACATTTTATACCTATATGGCTATATTAACATCCTAATATTCAAAACTCACCAAATAACATCATCAAATACGAACAATTAATCTAAAAACATCCAACAATCTTAAAACATTCAACCAAATCACAAATTCACAATTAACAAAGTCTTAATAATCTCAAAACATTCACACCAAATATTCATAGTCATAACTCATAAACACCTAATCTTCAATCTTCATCCCAAATGGCCAACTCTCAAGTCCCAACTTTACACCAACCTACAATGATTTATTTCGACAAACATTAATAATTGTAAGTTGTAAATAAGAAAGATAATGTAAATATTACATGTTAAACAAAGGTTTACCATTAGACAATCTCTTCTTGATCTCTTGGGCAACTTCACGCTTAAAAATTAACCGAGTCTTCACTAGCCAATGAATGTGTTGAAGTCAAATCTAAATAAGAAATTTTAAAATAATTAGCAATTTAAAATAAATAAATTTATAAACAATACAACAATTAATTTACCGTTATAAATGTTAGAAATGAGTTCGGCTTCACTTTCGGGCTCCAAAAATTGAATGGGTGCTTGACGAATCCAATCTTGCCCACAAATCAAAGCTTGAGCGGTCTTTGGTGCCAACGAAGCACGATAATCATCAATGACACGACCTCCGGTGCTAAAAGCAGACTCCGAAGCAACTGTAGATATGGGCATAGCAAATACATGACGTGCCAATGACGATAACACGGGATACATTGGAGTGTGCATTTTCCACCACTCCATAAGATCAAATCCTGGAGAATCTTTCACTATATGCTCACTCAAATATCTTTCCAATTCAGTTTGATCATTCATCCCAATCTCGCACAACATTTGTTGATATTGTTTTCTTACCGATCTCATTTTATGCCTTTCTCGTTCAGCCACACTAGTATCAAATGCTCCGGTAATCGTGCTTGTGCCACTTTCATTAGCACTTGAGGAACCTTCCGCATCGGGCATACTTGTCTTGTACTCGTTAAACAGCTCGGTCACAACATCCTTTGCCAAATTTGCAATTCTTGACCCTTCAGTAGTACCGTGCATGTTTTTCATAACATGATGCACATAATTGAATTTGTTACGTGGGTCTAGCATAACTGCAACACACAAGACCATGTTCATCTTATCATTGTCCCCGAAATATTTATCAAACTTCAACTTCATTCGTTCCGCAATTTCTTTCAAGTGAGTATCGGAAGACTGCATCCATTCTTTTAACAAGTCATCTACATCTCCAATTTCATCTAGAAAAGTGTTTGATGTCACATACAAAGAACCTGACACTCGGAGGGTGAGATCATAAAAATGTTGTAGTATTTTCACCATTTTTTCAACAACGGTTCAATCATCTCTTGTGGGAAAACCAATTTTTCCATAAGGTCCAATCGCGCGAAACTCAGCCCGAAGTTCAGCATCACACAATTCATACCTTTCAAAGACACGTTGAAAAATCAAAGCCGTCTCCAACATCAAATACACGGAATTCCATCTCGTTGGACAATCCAAAGACAACGTTTTCTTGCTTTCAATCTTTTCTTCAATTTGAAACTGTTCAAATTTAAGCAACCGAGCTGGTGATTGCCTAACATACCTCACCAAATTACGAACCCGTTCAACTGATTGACTCACATCTTTTAATCCGTCTCTAACAACAAGATTAATTATGTGAGCCACACATCTCATATGCAAGAATTTACCCCCCAAAAGTGCAGTCCCTTTTCTAACAAACCTCTCTCGCAGACATGCCACACTAGTATCATTTGCAGAAGCATTATCAACCGTAATTGTGAATACATGATAAATACCCCAATCACCTAAACAGCTCGGTCACAGCATCCTTTGCCAATTAAGCATATTATACGACTACCTTTTTATACAAGTGAGGAAAAATGTTGCCGTGTATTAGATGGTGGAAATACCCACGTTAGAAAAGCATGTTATGTGATATTAAAAATATTAAATGTCGAATCTCTCGTGATCGTTGTTAACTTCATTATATCAAGAATCAAAGCTTAATTTATAAAACAAGATTAAATTAATATTTTGAGTTGAAGACACAATTATATAAAACAAGATTAAATTAATATTTTGACTTGAAGACACAATTATATTTTATGTCACTTAATTGTTTTTCAATTAATATCTGAAGATTTTTAACGGTTCAGTTGATGATTGTTAGTGTATTTATTCAAATAAAATGGAAAATGTAAAAATATTATTGCTATACATTAGCTTCTATAAAAGATCTAAATAACCCAATATCCGTTGATCTGTCGATCTTAAACTCCTATACATCGGTAAAAAAAAAAATATTGATTAATAAATACCCACATTATATTTTACATAAATAGCAAAAAAATTCCTCTATTTTAGAAAATGTTGTAATATCAAATATACGTTCGAACAACCGCTTGCCATTATTTTTTTTACATAAAATTTTTGCTATAAAATTGTTACACAATTTTTTTTCATAATTAAACTTTATAGAGGGTTTTTTATATTTTACTCCAACTTAAAAATCTAAAAGAAAACACATGTTGTCCAACTCAAAATCTTAACCCTAAGCCAAAATTGACCGTAATTAATAATCAACATTTTAACTTATATAATAAGATTAACTTGAAGACTCAATTATTTCTTAAGACAACTTGGTTATTTTCCAATTAAAATTTGAATATTTGTAAAAATTCAAATTGTGGGTACGTATATTTTATTCAAATAAATTAAAAATTGAATATGTTATATAAGCTTTTATAAAAGAAACAAGTAAATAATTCAAGTTCATATTAGGATAATGACCATAAATATTATACATGAAAATGACATCCATGTAATATTAGATTGAGAAATTTTCTATAATCACCTATTTTGAAATATCACAAATATGAATCTCAGACATTGAGTATAGCACTAAAACTCAACAAAATATGACAACTTTGATTATGAACACATAATTGCGAATTTGACTTGTAGTTGAATATTTCATATGACCTTACTTGGTCATTTCACAACCAATAGTTCTACTTTAACTGGTGATGCATAATGAAACATTTATATACATGTTTCACTCAAGTAAAAGAAAAATGTTCATATGTTGAATATTATTGTTCCCAATCTCCCATTTTCCTATTTAGAAAATTTTGTAGACAAGAACAATACGCTTGTACGTAAATAGGTGGCTTTTAGATGAGTGGTAAATTATAAGACATAGGTAAATATGCTTCCTTGTGAGTGAGTAATTTTTGGAAAAAAAAATAACATGAGGGCTTGACCCAATATTTTCCACTTCATGGTACTATAATATTCATTTAAATAACAAAGAGAAAAAAAAAATGACACCACATACGGTCAAAACTATTCTAAAGCTACATTTTTTTACTTATAACGATAATGCTAGATGTATACAGTTAATTCAAACAAGTGAAATAACCTATATTTAACACAAACATTTTTCCGTTTGAGGAAACAACAAAATCACTCCGTTTCTCAAATGAGAAACGACAAGTTTTCATTTTCAGAAAACTATTGTTCGCACAACAATAACGCAAATAAACACAAGTGTATGTATACAATAATATTATAGTGTGATTTAGGATCGGATATCATACCCACTGGGATTTTTCAAGGTTTTAACTCAGGTTAAATCAAATTATCGCTGACCAAGTCCCAAAATTAACAAATTGATTGATTGATTGGGGAAATAGTTAATAATTAAACTAACTAAACTAATGGCTAAGAGTGAAGTGTAGATCAATGATTGTGTTGGATTGATCCAATTTGGACCGGATCAGATCTGGGGCGCCCATGTGGGCCGACCCGAACCGGATCCGAGATCCAGTTGGTTAGTGGAGAGTTTTAGATAACTCCCCACTAACCCACTCCTATTATTATGCCACTACCCTCTCTCTCTCTCTCTCTCCTAAAGTCAGTTGAATTAAATAGAATACGTTCAATTTTATTCAGACGACACAACACAATTTCAAATTGATAGAAAGAAACAGAGAGAAAAAATATTTGAGAGAAAACTAAAGAGAACACGTATTTTCTTTTTGAGGTAGATTGTTGATCATTCAGAACACATTGAAATCCCGAGGTTCTTAGGCTGTGATCAGAATCTTCTTTTCGTTCGTGATTGGAGGTCGACCAAGGGTATTTGGATATAACCAGAAATCAAAGAGAAGGGTTCGTGATTCAATCGCCGGTTCCAATTATCAAGTATGATCCTTTATTTTATTTGCTTTGAATTTTTGTATTTAAGGCATGTATGTTCTTTGAAAACCAACATTGGTATCAGAGCCATTGTTGTGATTGAGTTCAAAACTTTTAGATTTCTGATTATGTTCATAATTCATGATGTTCGTGATTTATAATTCCTGTCAAATTATTTTTCTTAGTGAATTTTCGAATTTGTGGAATTATGGTTATTATTTATTTTTTGAGGCATGATGTAGTAGTCGAATTATGCTGTAACTTTTATTGGAGCATGCTTACATTAAGTTATAATTATCAATATTTTTTCAGATTTTTTGATGTATAAACTGTTTTGGAAAAATTGTTTTGTTGAAATCGTAATATGCGTTTTCCCGATGTGTTACTTTGAATTATGTGATCTATCATATATGCTTACGTTCCTCTCAAAATAAGCTTTCTGGATATGTACCCAGATTATTTTTTGCCTGAGTATTTTGTATGTTAATTAATTTTTTAAGCCTCTGCCTTTTAACCTAAATAATCTGGAAATTAAATCTAAACACATATAATGCATAATATACTCGCCCACTCTCTTCCTAAGCGGTTGTAACTCAAACTCCAATGTTGAGAGCTCAAAACTTAAAACCGTTTGCACCAATGGATTCAGAAGGCACGGAAATGGTGGGGTAGCCAGAAGGACGACGCCATAAAACGAGCAGAAGGCGGCGGGTGTTCCACACGCGCCACCCACCGTGAGTGGGACAAAGAACAAACAGTCCACATTGTTCATTGACACGTGGACGCTTACGTGTCGACCATCAGACACACGTGGCAGCCACGTCAGCACCTCGTAGGATTCCGAGATCCGTTTTTGCCACGTGTGCGTCCACGTGTCAGTGACTTGGACTGCCACATATCAGCTGCTTGCCATGTGGCCTGTCCAGAGACTGCCACGTGGCTGAAGGCAGCTTATGTCAATGGTTTTTAACCATGACACACCCACTCTCACCGCCGGCGCGTGAGGGCTTTTCCGGCCGCCAATTTTGACCGGATTTTTTTCTGTAAACTCGAAACTTTATTTATGATTTATCTGTGAATTAAAATAATTTTTTGAAATTTTTTTAAAATTTATTTTGATTTATCGAATTTTAAACCTTTAGAAATTCACAGAAAATTTAAATTAAATTGTCCTTCATGGGTGGCTACTGAGATTGAATTTTGTGATACTTAAGAAAATTAAGCTCATTTATTCTCGCTTGAGCATTTGTTTTTTCGCGTATTTTATTTGAAATTTAGCAAACAAAATATTCTTGAAAGTATCCAAATATATTTCAATCACTGAAAATATTAAAATTCTGCAAACTTTAATATTTACCCTCATCCTTCAGGTATACCTTTGATCTGTAGCAAATTTAGGATACTTCGGGGAGAAGCCCTTGAGCGACGTATCCATGAGCTACCTGGGGTCATAGAAAATTTGGTGTCGTACCGAATGGATCCCACACACACTCTTAAAGAACATTGGAGGGTAATAAGAATGTTACACCGCTGCGTTCGCTATTATAATAATGACATTCATCCGTATGAGAAACGGTGTGATGTCAACAAGCAATCTCTTCCGGTTGAACTTCATAAATTATGGGAAGAGGCGATAAACTATATTGGAAGAGATAATACGATTGAAAACTTTATTCTCAACATGCATAATGGATGGAAATTATACCTCAAGAAAAAGGCTGAAAAGACTTTGTTTCTAAGTCTGAACTCTAACCTCCGCAACTTAAGGTCCGACATGAGGAATAAATCAACTCATCGGTCCTTGAAGCAAGTACCTTGTGACAGGCTGTCTCAAGCCATTGCCAATGAAGATTTTGTTCAATCTTGGCAATCAATCAACCAGAGGGTCGATTTTTCGGATTGGAATGATTCACGTAATTTATATTCATTTGCAGATATTCTATGTTGTTTGTTTGTTTTTCAACATGAGACTGGATTTGATAATTGTTTGTTTGGATCTGAGTTAGCTTTGATTCTAAATGCATGCTCTGTTTGCTTACATATTTATGGTCGTATATGTATTGTTTTGCCTTAGCATGTTTGATCATCTTTTCCAGTGGGAGTTCTTAGGTTTTAGAATGACTATCACCAAGAACTTTAGTTTTTTTATACTTTTGATATTAAGTCCATAATTATGAGACACTTGTAAATGGATGATGATTGGGAACATTGCGTAAACTTTCGAATTCATTGGTTGTGTCAAGTCTTGATGGAGCTTAATTGACTTAGTATAAAATAAAATATGTGTATAAGGGCTTTAACATCTAATCACCTCTTACATAACAGACTATGGCATCAAAATCGATCATTGCTGACCTTAACAAAGGTGACAAACTGAACGGTGACAACTATGACATCTGGCGTCATAAGATTTGGTATGTGCTCGATGAGCAAGATGCTTTAGATGGCATCAACCAAATCATGCTTAACCCAGGTGTTGGAAATAGTGTCCAACATAGAAGGGATCAAGAGGCTTACCAGGTGTGGAAAAAGAAAATTCCACAGCTCGTGCAATCCTGGTTAGCTCTGTGATTGATGATCTGATTTACGAGTGTGAGCTGATAGAAATAGTGTCCTGCAAGCCAGCTGTATGGCTAGCATTAATTGTAATTAATGAGGAACTATTCAATTTAGATTAATAAATGCACTTTTATTAAATGGTCAACTTTATCTTATGTAATATTTATCTACGCATAAGGATAGAAGTCCTTAGATCACAGGGCTATGGGACAACCCGTGGACTGATCTCTAAGGCCGTGATCTAGAACATATTCAAGAGTCGTAGAATCCAATCGAGATAGGACATCGTTGGATTCGGTTAGACTCTCACTATTGTGTATACTCCGATGAACTGAAGGACGCTGGGTTCCACGAGCGTGACTGGGATAGTCGATACACATAAGTGGGTGGCTTGCTGGGATGGCAAGCGCACTGAATACCCCAATTAGGAAATAACTCACCATGGAAGCGGTAGTCGCATATCGGGGTTGAAGTTATTCCAATTTGCAATAGTATACGAGGAACGATCCCTAACAACTTGAGATGATAGGGTTTATCTGGTGCAAGAACGTCTATGCTTTGATGTGAGTTCCGACTGACTGGGGATCACCAGAAAGTCTCTGTGGACTCACATTGGGTTTAGAGGAACTCGTATGCAGATTCATATCATCAACAAATGATCCGTTGACCCGACTTGATAGGTTGGGAAATTCTCCTATGGATTTCTGTGAGAAATTAATTCTGGTAAAATCCTTGGCCAAGGTATCTGACGACTTTATGTAAGTAGCTCATAAAGATTAAGTCAAAGGGAATTTATTTCGAGACCAGAGTACATAAGGTCAAGACAAAAGAAAAGGGAATCCGATAAAAGACCATACCCTTAAGTCTCGACTGGGAGATTGATCGATGGAGAGATTTTGTCGTATATGGAAATTGTAAATGATAAAATGTTCACTGAATTAATTCACCAGTGATTGGGCTCCATGGGCTTGTGACTGGACATCGACCGTGGAGTGTGGGAGAATTCCCAAATTAGCAGGGGTGCTAATTTTGGAATGATTAATCGACAGAGTGTTCGATTAATTTAGAGTATTAATTGCTAGAGTAATAAAATAATATTTAATTACAACCCACGGCCAATTATGTGGTGAACCTACGGGGGCATACACAATACACATGAAGCGAAAGCAAGGAAACAAGAACGAACGAGTCGACTGGGTCGACTGAGTCAAAATCGACTGGGTCGATTAAATGGGTGGGTCGACTGGGTCGACCCATGTGGAACGAAATTGGATCCAATTGGAATTGGATCAAGATTATAAATTAAATTAGAATTTAATTTATGAGTAAATTAATTAATTAGGATTTAATTAATTAATGGAATAATTAATTAATTAGACTTGGAGTTTAATTAATTAATTGGGAGATGGTTTAATTAATTGGGCTATTTAATTGGGAGATTAAATAAAGCCCTGAATGATTAATTAATATGGGCCACGAATTAATTAGAAGACTTAGTCTTCTAATTAAAAGGGGCCATGGCCCATGTAGGAGAATTAGTATCCTAATCCTAGAAGGATTAGGGTATGGGAGATATCTATAAATAAGAGACTAGGTCTCATATCTCAAACACAACTCTTCAAGCAAAATAAGAAAAGCAAAATTCTCTCTCCCCTCCCAAGTGTGATCGCCGAACCCTGTGCAAAATTAGGAAGAATTTTCGGTTTTGATCTTTTAGTTCCCAAAGTCGTTCTTAAAGTCCTGAATTAATATAGCCTATGTTCTAGTCGATTAGGTTATATTATTTTCGTGATATTGTGGTGTATCAATCCGTAGAGGCGCAACACGTGGGGCGCTACTGCAGAGCTTGAATCGATTTTTGTGGAGGAGAGTTCAGAGTTCGCTTTAGCCAACAAGGATTTGCAAGGAGACAGGTATAAACGAGAAAACTTATACTGTCATTTATTTATGTTCATATATATACAACTAGAGAATATTCTGGCAAGATTCTTTAAGAGGCCCTAGAAAATTTTTATATTCCGCTGTGCCTAGGGCTGTTTTTCTTACCGAATCCCAACATGAGCAGCACCCTACCGCTCATGGCATATGGGTGTTTCTTAGGGAGAAATATGGGGGTACGACAATCACTCGTCTGAGGCAGCTGACAATTAAGTTTGACACTTATAAGAAATTGCCCAATCACAACAATAAAGCAACATAATTGCTAATTTATGCATTGTACAATATATTAATAATTCAAAATCTATTTCAGCTTATGCAAAAAAAAAAAAAAAAAAAAAAAAAAAAAAATCTAATTACCATAATAAGTTAAATTCTACTCAAATTATTCTTGTGATGGTTTGTAAAATATGTGGTTAAGAAATCCAGTGGAAAAAATAATATGGTTAGGTGAGTATACATTGTAGAATTTTATTGAACATATTATATCTTGTAAAAGTTTATGGTTAATAATCTATATATTTTTGAATCAAAATTTGATCTAGTTTCACATTGAGACTCTAAAATTATACGACCATTACGGAGTGCTTACATGTGCCAAAAGTAAAATGCATTTTTTAAAGAAAATTTATATATATCACACTATTAATAATATTGCTTAAATATAGAAGTACAAATTCATTAGTCTTGTAAAATTTTTAAATCAACATTGTCACAACATATTCTCCATAAATACTTAACTATCTTTTGTTCAACTCGATTTTCAAAAAATAAATAAAATTTAAAGTAACGATTGACAAAATGTGTAACTTGTATCATCAATACATATAAAGTAATATAAACTACGAAATGTTCTTGTGTCGTAACGGAATATTCTTGTAATTAAAAAAAGTCAAGTTTTAACTATATTTGAAATGTTCTTGAAATTCCAAAAGTAAAGTTTTGACCATATTCTAAAATTGAAGAACTCTTACTAAAAAGTAGTACATTTCTCTTGTATAAATTCAGCTAACGAAAACTAGAGACGTGAAAAGAAATCAACTCTAGTATACAATTACCAAACAACATGACAAGAAATAAAATTAAACTTGAACAAATACCCATCGAAAGCAAAAGAAACTCCGTTTTTAGAAAGAGAATTGATAGTTTGTTAAAGAAAGCAAATGAACTTTCAATTTTATGTGAAGTTGACATGGCCATAATTGTGCATAAAGCCGGACAAAATAATGCAACATTGTGGCCATCTCCTGATACGTGTAGGGAAAGGGTACACAAATTTCTAGATGTTCCGGATTCAGAAAAGTCAAAAAAAATGGTGCAGCATGAGAAGTATATATGCCAACGAATAACTGATGAGGAAGAAAGTCGGGAAAAGTTGAATAAAAGAAATGAAATTAAAGAGACCGAGTTGTTGATGAATGAAGTTATGAAAAACAAAAAGTTTGATGAGATTGACCTATATGATCTTAATCGCTTAAACTCATTTGCGATTTATATGTTGAAGAGGCTCCAAAAGAGGGAAGAACAACTTGAAAAGGAACAACCAAAGTAGTTTTATGTTTATTTCATATAGTCATGTTTCTTTATTTACTTTGCTTTATGTTTTATGAACTAAACTATTGTAATACATAATGTGTCAATCAAGTTTTATTGATAATTCCAATAAACAAATTTCTTTGTAAAACAATTCACAGTAGATATAGGTGAAATAAAAGAATTAATCTTCATAAAATTTTCATGAAGATCATATGTGGAGCTCAAATGCACCAAGCAATCAACAAGAGGGAAAAAATTAGAAAGATATGAAATAAATATTATTTGGTCTATCTTCATGATTAAAGTGCTTATTTGAAACTTTTTTATTGGGTAAAGGAGGATAAGACTAACTTTAGGTTTGTCATTCTAAAGAGACGAGAATTATGATATAATAGATAACTGAGTTAATTGGACAAATATATATAATTTTTTCCAACAACATACAATAAAGTATACAAATTAAGAACCATTTTGTTTAAGCACATTATACGACTACCTTTTTATACAAGTGAGGAAAAATGTTGTCGTGTATTAGATGGTGGAAATACCCACGTTAGAAAAGCATGTTATGTGATATTAAAAATATTAAATGTCGAATTTCTCGTGATCGTTTTTAACTTCATTATAAAAAAAGATTAAATTAATATTTTGACTTGAAGACACAAATATGAATCTCAGACATTGAGTATAGCACTAAAACTCAACAAAATATGACAACTTTGATTATGAACACATAATTGCGAATTTGACTTGTAGTTAAATATTTCATATGACCTTACTTGGTCATTTCACAACCAATATTTCTACTTTAACTGGTGATGCATGATAAAACATATATATACATCTTTTACTCAAGTAAAAGGAAAAATGTTCATATGTCGAATATTATTGTTCCCAATCTCCCATTTTCCCATTTAGAAAATTTTGTAGACAAGAACAATACACTTGTCCGTAAATAGGTAGCTTTTAGATGAGTGGTAAATTATAAGACATAGGTAAATATGCTTCCTTGTGAGTGAGTATTTTTGGAAAAAAAAAATAACATGTGCGCTTGACCCAATTTTTTCCACTTAATGGGAAATTTTAGATTCGTAATTTTATCATGTTATTTTAATTTTGGATTGTGATTTAATTGGGACTGTTTTAATTAAATCATAAAAGTTATCAAAATAAAAAAAAAAAAAAATTTTAGATCCAACCCTGCGGTGGCACGCGGGGGTGCGCGGCAGCGCACCGCGGCTGGGCGGCCACCGCAAGCCGCGGCATGCGGCAGCATGCTGTCCGCGCACGCTGCGCACAGCAGCAGCCCACGGGCTGCTGTCTGCGCGTGGCTGTGTGTTGCGTTCCAAATACTAATACGTAAACACGCAAGTATACGGTCGTTACAAGTAATAAAGTGATAAATGAGTGTCGAACCCACAAGGAATTGTTCAATTAATTACCAACTAACGTCTTGTTACTTCGACTTAGATTTGTAAGTTGAGTTTGGTGAGGTGATGGTGGTTTTGATACTACAACTAAATGAGGTGATTAAGAAACTAACACTTGACTTAACAATATGTAAAGACTTCTAGGCTTTTACGTCACCTAGTTCAATTCAAGACAAACGACTCAACAATTGACAACCATACTCACGTTTGTTGTTCAAGATTTCGTAAATTATTCATACGTATCTTTCGATAGCGTACGAACCTACCAAAGTAGACTAATCCAATTTATGTCTAAGAGGATTAAGCCTAAGTGATGCATTAACTCCAAACCTTGTTAGAACATGAAATGACCTAGGTATATTTCTATCCTAAAATCAAAGCACAATCTAGTTTCATAATCTAATCTTTAATCAACTATGTCTAGCAATTAAAGATCAATCCATTTCATCCTATGGTTGGCCTAACCACAAGTTGACAAAGGCTCAAACTAGTTTAACAAACACTTGTATACAAGCATAGCAACAACCATTAACTCATCATTTAATCAAGAATCAAGAACCAAACATAGGATCAATAAAAACATAGAATAAATGAGATTAGCCACTCATAACAATAATATATCATTCATTACATTAAAAGACATCAATATAAATGAACAAAGTAAAAGAGTTTAGAGTAAGCTTAGTGAAGAGGTCTTCAACAACTTCTCCCTCAAGCCTTTTTATCTTCTTTGGGAGTCCAAGTGAGAGTTCTTCTTTCCAAAGTGCAAACCCTTCTCTTTTCTTCAAAAGAGGCAAGAGGAAAGTAAAAGTGTAGAATATTTGAAGTTGGTTGAATGATTCCACCTTTAAGCCTCTAACCTAGAGGAACAACAAGTTCATCATGCCTAAGTTACCCTCCAAACTATAGTAACAAAGGCCAAAAAGTCCTAAAGGAAGTTGTATTTACAAGTGGGAGAAGGGCAATATACAAAAAGGCCCTCAAAATACGCAGAAAAACAGAGCAGACCTCGCTGCGGCGAGGTCCCACCTCGCCGCGGCGAGGTTTATGCCGTAGGCAAACTTGATTTTTCTGCTGGCAACTCGCCGCGGCGAGCCTCCACCTCGCCGCGGCGAGGTTTATGCCGTAGGCAGTTTTCTGCTCTGCCGCACTTCCTTCCGAGCAGCATATCTTTTGATTCCGAACTCCGATTGCGGATCCGTAAAGTCCGTAGCGTAGCTAACTCACTCATCTATGACATATCCAAAATTCAGCTCATTTGGATCATCTATGAAATATTTATGCATGTTCTAGTGAGCAGCTATCTTCATTCTTGTACAATTTGCTCCGGGTTCTAATTGCTTTGAAGCTCAAGCTTGACTCGCGGGGTGGGTAGAGCGACTCGCATCATTGATACGCAACTCCAAATCTCTCTATGATATTAATACCTACAAACCATGGAGAAAACGATCAGTACGAGAACAAAAACACAAAAACGAACAAAGGCCAAACAAAGGGGCCAAAAACACAGAAGACACGAAAACACGCAAAGACACACAAAAACTCGGATCAAAACAAAATGTTTTGGGCTTAAAGAGATAGGTAATAACGACGTTTTAATGGCGTTATCACTGTGCGCGGCAGCCTGCTGCCGCGCGCTGTCACGCGCCGCGGCTGCTGCCCGTGGCAGCTCACGCGCCCCTGCGGGATCGCGCGTGGGTTGTCCGCGTGGCAGCTCCTGATTAGCTTCGACTGGTCATGTTTGGGTTGGACTCTAATTCTGCCTATTTTAAAAATTCTGGAAATTTAGAGTTTTGGAAGATTAGGAAACTTGGAGTTTTTGGATAAGGTAGTTATTTTGTTAAACTTAAACACTACCTTAATTAACTAATCTAGTCAAAATAGGATTGTCTTGAGAATCTTGGAGATTTGGGAATATTGAGAAACTTAGAGTTTTGGATAAGGTAAGAAACTTAGAGATTTAGATTACCTTAATTAACCAATCTTAATCAAGATAGGATTTGTGGATTGCTTGGAGCTCAAGTAAGAGCTAATTAATCTTAGAGGTTAATTGTTAATTCAAAATTAATTAACTTGGATAAATTTTATGAATTAAAATTAAAAGGAGCCGGTAAATTTACATTTTTTCCCTTATGTGAATTTATGCATGTTCTTGAGTGAATATGTGGATTGGTCGATTTTGCCCTTAAGCCCTGTGTTGTTTTGGTTTATTTATTTTATGGGTTGTAATTAAATGGGCCTGATTGGTGCCCTTGCTTGCGCAAACAAATGTAATAGAATAGGACCATTTATTTTATAAGTTAGACTTAGTTTAGGCTTGGAGCCGAGAAGACCTCATGAAGACTTGGAGATCCACATGGAGGCCCATTTACCTTGGAGGACATGGAGGCCCAATTCATTACATGGAGGCCCAATCAAGCTGGATATTACAAGAAGGCCCATGATGTATGGGTTTGCAAATTGTAATAGTTAGGACATTTATTTTTCACCCTAGACTGACCAATTGGTTCATCACGTGGCTCGTGATGGATCGCATAGGATGAGCAATCGACCAATCATATCTTGCTAGGTGATGAATGTTTACTTTTTCGCACATTATTCTTTGATGTATGAGATGCATGCTTAGGATAGAAAACGTAAACAAGATAAGCATAATCTGATGAGACCTCGCACACTTAGAAACCTCCAATTGAACTTAAAATTCAATTAGAATATTAAATCGAATAACGGGCGCATATGAATAGTGTCTATGGTCCGAGCCTATCCAATTACTAGGTCTTAGGCATATTATACGAATATATCTCGATGTCTCACGAGTCGTGGGTCGAGCTATAGGAAGATAATATGTCTATTGCCTCGATGCACGAGTATAGTGCCAAGGGAGGGGGTAGCAAGGTTTTAGGCGCTGTCTCACGAGTCGTGGGGTGTCTAGGATTGAACTATTTCTCTTCACGAGTATTGGACATGATTTAATGCTAGTAAATATGGATGTCTCACGAGTCGTGGGTCCATATCGAAAAACGAGGCTAAATGAACTTAAGGGTTAGCTGCGATGGTTAACCGTTGACGTTGTCGACCACCAAGTGAATCAAATAGTATGGCCAACGAGTCGTGGGTACTAGGAGATTGCATTTGGGCCTTAAGCCCGCTAGGATATTTTAAATTCCCGAAACTTATGTGGGGGCATAAGATTTTGATTAAAATAGTGGGAGTAATTTACAAATAAAAAACCATGTTTGTAAATTGTGCATTTTAAATTAATCTTTCGCGTATTTATTTCTTCTCTCGTCGTTTTGTAGATATAATGTCTAAGAATCCGATTTCCATCATACTTGAACAAAACAAATTAACTGGACCAAACTTCCATGACTGGGTCAGGAACCTTAAGATCATTCTCGCTTCTGAAAAGCGAGGTTTTGTCCTTGATGGGCCCCCTCCCGAAATTGTTAAGGATGCCGATGATACTGAGAAAGAAGCCGTGGATTTATGGCTTGACGATGACTTAAAGTCACGTTGTCTCATGTTGGCATCCATGTCGAATGAGCTTCAAAAGCAGCACGAGCATATGAAGTCTTCTTTTGAAATCTACACGCACCTGAATGGTTTATTTGGGGTGCAAAGTAGATATGAGCGGTATGAAACTGCTAAGACTTTGCAACAAACGAGGATGGCTGAAGGTGCTGATGTTCGATCTCACTGCATCAAGATGATTGGGCTTATTGAAAAGCTTGGTCATCTTGACGTAAAGATGGACAAGACCTACTGCCAGGATATAATCCTCCAATCGTTGCCAAGATCATTCGAGCAATTCGTTGTGAACTACAACATGCACAAGATGAATGTTGAACTTCACGAGTTGGCTAATATGCTCGCCACTGCCGAGGCTTCCATGAAAAGAGAGAAGCCAGTGATGGTTGCTACCTCGACCCAATCCAAGTCCAAAAGGACAAAGAAAGGGAAAGGGAAAGGAAATGCTTCTTCAAGTAAAGGAAATGCACCATCTGGGCCCATAGGGAAGGGAAAGAAGCGTAAAGCTTCGTCTGGTGAACAGAAATGTTTCTACTGCAAGAAACCTGGACACTGGAAGAG
This sequence comes from Penstemon barbatus, assembly GCA_003313485.2. Taxonomy (NCBI): domain Eukaryota; kingdom Viridiplantae; phylum Streptophyta; class Magnoliopsida; order Lamiales; family Plantaginaceae; genus Penstemon; species Penstemon barbatus. The sequence goes on from CM064882.1 coordinate 35,745,547, forward strand.
GAACTGCAAAGAGTTCTTGGAGAGCTCGAAAGGTATATTCCTTGTTGAAGTTAATTTATCAATGCATCATGGGTGCTAGACACTGCTTGTGGTTGTCATCTTTATAATGATTTACAGGTGATGGGAGCAACAAGACCACTTAGGCCAGGGGATTGGATCCTGAGATTTGGCAATGGAGCTAGAGCTGCTGCCGAGGCCATAGGCGAAGTGGAGTTGGATTTAGGTGGCAATAAATTAGTCCTTAGGAACGTTCTTTATGTACCTGGTTTGGTGAAAAACATTATTTCAATTCCTGTTTTGGATAATGAAGGTTTTAATTTTACTATTAATAAAGGTTCCTTTTCGTTATTCATGAATGATAATATGTTTTTCACTGGTACACTAAAAGATGGACTATATACCATTGAACCACCTAAGTTAGTGATGCATGTACAACAAAACAAAAGGAAACAAGATAATGAAATATCTGCCCAATTATGGCACGCTAGACTTGGACATATATCTAAGTCAAGGATTCAAAAGTTAGCATCATCTGGCGCGATTGAAATCAATCGCATTGATGAAATGCCAACATGTGAACCATGTTTAAAGGGTAAAATGGCTAAGTTGCCGTTTAAGGGAAACCCTGAGCGAGCCAAGCAAACATTGGACTTAATACATACTGACGTATTGGACCACTAAGAAAAAGCGCCCGAGGCGGCTATGACTACTTCATCACTTTCACTGATGACTTTAGTCGTTATGGATATGTGTTGTTGTTGAAACACAAGTCTGAAGCCTTTGAGCGATTCAAAGAATTCAAGATGGAAGTAGAGAATCAACTTGGTCATACGATAAAGGCTCTTCGTTCTGACCGAGGTGGAGAATTTCTTAGTAACGAATTTCTGAATTATCTTGTAGAGCATGGAATATTATCACAGTGGACTCCTCCTGCAACACCCCAGTTAAATGGAGTAGCAGAGAGAAGGAATCGAACCTTGATGGACATGGTTCGATCCATGATGAGTGCCACTGACTTACCTCTTTCATTTTGGGGACATGCCCTCCTCACGGCAACGAAGATACTGAATATGGTACCTTCGAAATCCGTAGAAAAGACACCATACGAACTATGGTTTAGCAAGGCACCCTCATACGCATTCATGCGCATATGGGGATCTCCCGCTTACGTTAAAAAGCTAGTGGGAGATAAATTGGAAACTAAATCCACTTTGTGCAAATTCGTGGGATATCCGGAAAACTCAATAGGATATGAGTTCTACGATCCTACAAGACAAACAACGTTTGTCTCGAGGAACGCTCACTTCTTGGAGAAGGATTTCTTGGTTGACAAGAAGGAAAATAACGTAGAACTAGATGAGGTCACTGAAGCTGAAAAGGCCTTAGAGGTCGATCGAGCTGACCCGTCACCACAGGCAGTGGGAGAACAAGAGCATGAAAGTGCACCAGAAAGTACACCGATACTTCGTAGGTCAGAAAGACAACGTAGAGAACCCGAGAGGTACTACGGTCTGCTGCATGAGACTGGACAGTCTCTAACCGACCCAAGGACTTACGAAGAGGCTATGCTAGACATAGACTCGGGAAAGTGGCGCGAAGCCATGGAATCCGAACTGGACTCCATGCACTCAAACAAGGTCTGGGCCTTGGTAGATCCACCAGTGGGAGTGGCTCCCGTGGGTTGCAAGTGGATCTATAAGCGAAAGCTTGGAGTGAACGGAGAGGTGATTACCTACAAGGCGCGATTAGTGGCGAAAGGATACACTCAAAGACCAGGTATCGACTTTGAGGAGACCTTCTCGCCCGTCGCAATGCCCAAATCCATTCGGATCTTGCTGGCCATAGCTGCGTGGTATAACTACGAGATATGGCAGATGGATGTGAAGACTGCCTTTCTCAATGAGGACATTGATAAGGAGATCTACATGGAGCAACCAAAAGGATATGCATCCAAAGGAGATGAACACAAGGTGTGCAAACTCCAAAGGTCCATTTATGGACTGAAGCAAGCTTCCCGAAGTTGGAACATTCGTTTTGATGAGACAATCCAAACTTTTGGATTCATCAAGAACATGTTCGAACCTTGCGTGTACAAGAAGATCAGTGGGAGTACAGTTGAATTTTTGGTGCTTTATGTTGACGACATTCTTCTCATTGGAAACAATGTAAAAGCATTGTCTGAAACCAAAGCATGGTTGTCTACACAATTCTCAATGAAGGATATGGGAGAAGCATCCTTTGTACTAGGTATAAGGATCTACCGTGATAGATCAAAAGGACTGCTGGGCCTCTCCCAATCCCAGTACATAGACAAAATCTTGAAAAGATTTAGTATGGAAGAATCCAAGAGAGGATTGCTTCCAATGAGACATGGAATTGCACTCTCCAAGTCTATGGCCCCAAAGACGCCTGAAGAGAGAAGCAATATGTCTCGAGTACCATATGCATCCGCGATAGGAAGCATAATGTATGGTATGCTATGTACGAGACCAGACGTAGCGTACGCTCTTAGCGTAACAAGTCGCTACCAGTCTGATCCAGGTGAGCAGCACTGGATAGCCGTAAAGGCAATTCTGAAGTACCTGAGAAGGACTAAGGAATTGTTCTTGGTATACGGCGGAGGAGAATTGAAATTGGAAGGCTATACAGACTCGAGCTTCCAATGTGATGTAGACGACTTCAAGTCGACATCAGGATACGTTTTCTGCCTCAATGGTGGTGCGGTTAGCTGGAAGAGCTCCAAGCAGGAAACAACCGCGGATTCAACCACCGAAGCAGAATACATTGCCGCGAGTGACGCAGCAAAGGAAGGTGTTTGGATGAGGAACTTCATCCAGGAATTGGATGTGATACCTAGCATCGCTGAGCCCATTACTATCTTCTGCGATAATAATGGGGCAATAGCGCAAGCAAAGGAGCCGAGATCTCATCAGAAATCCAAGCACGTACAAAGACGATACCATGTGATAAGAGATATCATTGGTAGAGGAGACAATAAGATGGAACGTGTCGACTCAGAAGATAATACGGCGGACCCGCTAACGAAGCCTCTGCCTCAAAAGGCATTTGAGAAACATCTGCATAAGATGGGACTCAAGAACATAAAAGACTGGCTTTAGGACAAGTGGGAGATTGATAGAAATAGTGTCCTGCAAGCCAGCTGTATGGCTATCATTAATTGTAATTAATGAGGAACTATTCAATTTAGATTAATAAATGCACTTTTATTAAATGGTCAACTTTATCTTATGTAATATTTATCTACGCATAAGGATAGAAGTCCTTAGATCACAGGGCTATGGGACAACCCGTGGACTGATCTCTAAGGCCGTGATCTAGAACATATTCAAGAGTCGTAGAATCCAATCGAGATAGGACATCGTTGGATTCGGTTAGACTCTCACTATTGTGTATACTCCGATGAACTGGAGGACGCTGGGGTCCACGAGCGTGACTGGGATAGTCGATACACATAAGTGGGTGGCTTGCTGGGATGACAAGCGCACTGAATACCCCAATTAGGAAATAACTCACCATGGAAGCGGTAGTCGCATATCGGGGTTGAAGTTATTCCAATTTGCAATAGTATACGAGGAACGATCCCTAACAACTTGAGATGATAGGGTTTATCTGGTGCGAGAACGTCTATGCTTTGATGTGAGTTCCGACTGGCTGGGGATCACCAGAAAGTCTCTGTGGACTAACATTGGGTTTAGAGGAACTCGTATGCAGATTCATATCATCAACAAAGGATCCGTTGACCCGACTTGATAGGTTGGGAAATTCTCCTATGTATTTCTGTGAGAAATTAATTCTGGTAAAATCCTTGGCCAAGGTATCTGACGACTTTATGTAAGTAGCTCATAAAGATTAAGTCAAAGGGAATTTATTTCGAGACCAGAGTACATAAGGTCAAGACAAAAGAAAAGGGAATCCGATAAAAGACCATACCCTTAAGTCTCGACTGGGAGATTGATCGATGGAGAGATTTTGTCGTATATGGAAATTGTAAATGATAAAAGGTTCACTGAATTAATTCACCAGTGATTGGGCTCCATGGGCTTGTGACTGGACATCGACCGTGGAGTGTGGGAGAATTCCCAAATTAGCAGGGGTGCTAATTTTGGAATGATTAATCGACAGAGTGTTCGATTAATTTAGAGTATTAATTGCTCGAGTAATAAAATAATATTTAATTACAACCCACGGCCAATTATGTGGTGAACCTACGGGGGCATACACAATACACATGAAGCGAAAGAAAGGAAACAAGAACGAACGAGTCGACTGGGTCGACTGAGTCAAAATCGACTGGGTCGATTAAATGGGTGGGTCGACTGGGTCAACCCATGTGGAACGAAATTGGATCCAATTGGAATTGGATCAAGATTATAAATTAAATTAGAATTTAATTTATGAGTAAATTAATTAATTAGGATTTAATTAATTAATGGAATAATTAATTAATTAGACTTGGAGTTTATTTAATTAATTGGGAGATGGTTTAATTAATTGGGCTATTTAATTGGGAGATTAAATAAAGCCCTGAATGATTAATTAATATGGGCCACGAATTAATTAGAAGACTTAGTCTTCTAATTAAAAGGGGCCATGGCCCATGTAGGAGAATTAGTATCCTAATCCTAGAAGGATTAGGGTATGGGAGATATCTATAAATAAGAGACTAGGTCTCATATCTCAAACACAACTCTTCAAGCAAAATAAGAAAAGCAAAATTCTCTCTCCCCTCCCAAGTGTGATCGCCGAACCCTGTGCAAAATTAGGAAGAATTTTCGGTTTTGATCTTTTAGTTCCCAAAGTCGTTCTTAAAGTCCTGAATTAATATAGCCTATGTTCTAGTCGATTAGGTTATATTATTTTCGTGATATTGTGGTGTATCAATCCGTAGAGGCGCAACACGTGGGGCGCTACTGCAGAGCTTGAATCGATTTCTGTGGAGGAGAGTTCAGAGTTCGCTTTAGCCAACAAGGATTTGCAAGGAGACAGGTATAAACGAGAAAACTTATACTGTCATTTATTTATGTTCATATATATACAACTAGAGAATATTCTGGCAAGATTCTTTAAGAGGCCCTAGAAAATTTTTATATTCTGCTGTGCATAGGGCTGTTTTTCTTACCGAATCCCAACATGAGCAGCACCCTACCGCTCATGGCATATGGGTGTTTCTCAGGGAGAAATATGGGGGTACGACAATCACTCGTCTGAGGCAGCTGACAATTAAGTTTGACACTTATAAGAAATTGCCCAATCACAACAATAAAGCAACATAATTGCTAATTTATGCATTGTACAATATATTAATAATTCAAAATCTATTTCAGCTTATGCAAAAAAAAAAAAAAAAAAAAAAAAAAAAAAAAATCTAATTACCATAATAAGTTAAATTCTACTCAAATTATTCTTGTGATGGTTTGTAAAATATGTGGTTAAGAAATCCAGTGGAAAAAATAATATGGTTAGGTGAGTATACATTGTAGAATTTTATTGAACATATTATATCTTGTAAAAGTTTATGGTTAATAATCTATATATTTTTGAATCAAAATTTGATCTAGTTTCACATTGAGACTCTAAAATTATACGACCATTACGGAGTGCTTACATGTGCCAAAAGTAAAATGCATTTTTTAAAGAAAATTTATATATATCACACTATTAATAATATTGCTTAAATATAGAAGTACAAATTCATTAGTCTTGTAAAATTTTTAAATCAACATTGTCACAACATATTCTCCATATATACTTAACTATCTTTTGTTCAACTCGATTTTCAAAAAATAAATAAAATTTAAAGTAACGATTGACAAAATGTGTAACTTGTATCATCAATACATATAAAGTAATATAAACTACGGAATGTTCTTGTGTCGTAACGGAATATTCTTGTAATTAAAAAAAGTCAAGTTTTAACTATATTTGAAATGTTCTTGAAATTCCAAAAGTAAAGTTTTGACCATATTCTAAAATTGAAGAACTCTTACTAAAAAGTAGTACATTTCTCTTGTATAAATTCAGCTAACGAAAACTAGAGACGTGAAAAGAAATCAACTCTAGTATACAATTACCAAACAACATGACAAGAAATAAAATTAAACTTGAACAAATACCCATCGAAAGCAAAAGAAACTCCGTTTTTAGAAAGAGAATTGATAGTTTGTTAAAGAAAGCAAATGAACTTTCAATTTTATGTGAAGTTGACATGGCCATAATTGTGCATAAAGCCGGACAAAATAATGCAACATTGTGGCCATCTCCTGATACGTGTAGGGAAAGGGTACACAAATTTCTAGATGTTCCGGATTCAGAAAAGTCAAAAAAAATGGTGCAGCATGAGAAGTATATATGCCAAAGAATAACTGATGAGGAAGAAAGTCGGGAAAAGTTGAATAAAAGAAATGAAATTAAAGAGACCGAGTTGTTGATGAATGAAGTTATGAAAAACAAAAAGTTTGATGAGATTGACCTATATGATCTTAATCGCTTAAACTCATTTGCGATTTATATGTTGAAGAGGCTCCAAAAGAGGGAAGAACAACTTGAAAAGGAACAACCAAAGTAGTTTTATGTTTATTTCATATAGTCATGTTTCTTTATTTACTTTGCTTTATGTTTTATGAACTAAACTATTGTAATACATAATGTGTCAATCAAGTTTTATTGATAATTCCAACAAACAAATTTCTTTGTAAAACAATTCACAGTAGATATAGGTGAAATAAAAGAATTAATCTTCATAAAATTTTCATGAAGATCATATGTGGAGCTCAAATGCACCAAGCAATCAACAAGAGGGAAAAAATTAGAAAGATATGAAATAAATATTATTTGGTCTATCTTCATGATTAAAGTGCTTATTTGAAACTTTTTTATTGGGTAAAGGAGGATAAGACTAACTTTAGGTTTGTCATTCTAAAGAGACGAGAATTATGATATAATAGATAACTGAGTTAATTGGACAAATATATATAATTTTTTCCAACAACATACAATAAAGTATACAAATTAAGAACCATTTTGTTTAAGCACATTATACGACTACCTTTTTATACAAGTGAGGAAAAATGTTGTCGTGTATTAGATGGTGGAAATACCCACGTTAGAAAAGCATGTTATGTGATATTAAAAATATTAAATGTCGAATTTCTCGTGATCGTTTTTAACTTCATAATAAAAAAAGATTAAATTAATATTTTGACTTGAAGACACAAATATGAATCTCAGACATTGAGTATAGCACTAAAACTCAACAAAATATGACAACTTTGATTATGAACACATAATTGCGAATTTGACTTGTAGTTAAATATTTCATATGACCTTACTTGGTCATTTCACAACCAATATTTCTACTTTAACTGGTGATGCATGATAAAACATATATATACATCTTTTACTCAAGTAAAAGGAAAAATGTTCATATGTCGAATATTATTGTTCCCAATCTCCCATTTTCCCATTTAGAAAATTTTGTAGACAAGAACAATACACTTGTCCGTAAATAGGTAGCTTTTAGATGAGTGGTAAATTATAAGACATAGGTAAATATGCTTCCTTGTGAGTGAGTATTTTTGGAAAAAAAAAAAATAACATGTGCGCTTGACCCAATTTTTTCCACTTTATGTAAGTACTATAATATTCATTTAAATAACAAAGAGAAAAAAAAAATGACACCACATACGGTCAAAACTATTGTAAAAGCTACCCAATATGTATAATTTTTTTACTTATAACGATAATTCTAGATGTATACAGTTAATTCAAACAGGTGAAATAACCTATATTTAACACATACATTTTTCCGTTTGAGGAAATACCACAATTACTCCGTTTCTTAAAAGAGAAATGACAGGTTTTCATTTTCAGAAAACTATTGTTCGCACCACAATAACCCAAATAAACACAAGTGTATGTATAAAATAATATTAAAGTGTGATTTAGGATCGGATATCATACCCACTGGGATTTTTCGAGGTTTTAACTCAGGTTAAATCAAATTATCTCTAACCAAGTCCCAAAATTAACAAATTGATTGATTGATTGATTGATTGGGGAAATAATTAATAATTAAACTAACTAAACTAATGGCTAAGAGTGAAGTGTAGATCAATGACTGTGTTGGATTGATCCAATTTGGACCGGATCGGATCTGGGCGCCCATGTGGGCCGACCCGAACCGGATCCGAGATCCAGTTGGTTAGTGGAGAGTTTTAGATAACTCCCCACTTACCCACTCCTATTATTATGCCACTACCCACCCTCTCTCTCTCTCTCTCTCCTAAAGCCAGTTGAATAAAATAGAATACGTTCAATTTTATTCAGACGACACAACACAATTTCAAATTGATAGAAAGAAATAGATAGAAAAAATATTTGAGAGAAAACAAAAGAGAACATGTATTTTCTTTTTGAGGTAGATTGTTGATCATTCAGAACACATTGAAATCCCGAGGTTCTTAGGCTGTGATCAGAATCTTCTTTCCGTTCATTATTGGAGATCGACCAAGGGTATTTGGATATAACCAGAAATCAAAGAGAAGGGTTCGTGATTCAATTGCCGGTTCCAATTATCAAGTATGATCCTTTATTTTATTTGCTTTGAATTTTTGGATTTAAGGCATGTATGTTCTTTGAAAACCAACATTGGTATCACAGCCATTGTTGTGATTGAGTTCAAAACTTTTAGATTTCTGATTATGTTCATAATTCATAATGTTCGTGATTTATAATTCCTGTCAAATTATTTTTCTTAGTGAATTTTCGAATTTGTGGAATTATGGTTATGATTTATTTTTCGAGGCATGTTGTAATAGTCGAATTATGCTTTAACTTTTATTGGAGCATGCTTACATGAAGTTATAATTATCTGAATTTTTTTAGAATTTTTTGATGTATAAACTGTTTTGGAAAAATTGTTTTGTTGAAATCGTAATATGCGTTTTCTCGATGTGTTACTTTGAATTATGCGATCTATCTTATATGCTTACGTTCGTCTCAAAATAAGCTTTCTGGATATGTACCCAGATTATTTTTTGGCTGAGTATTTTGTATGTTAATTAATTTTTTAAGCCTCGGCCTTTTAACCTAAATAATCTGAAAATTAATTCTAAAAACATATAATGCATAATATACTCGCCCACTCTCTGCCTAAGCGGTTGTAACTCAAACTCCAATGTCGAGGGCTCAAAACATAAAACCGTTTACACCAATGGATTCAGAAGGCACGAAAATGGGGAGGGGTAGCCAGAAGGACGACGCCGGAAAACGAGCAGAAGGCGGCGCGTGTTCCACACGCGCCACCCACCGGGAGTGGGACAAAGAACAAACAGTCCACAATGTTCATTGACACATGGACGCCTACGTGTCGGCCATGTCAGACACACATGGCGGTCACGTCAGCACTACGTAGGATTCCGAGATCCATTTTTGCCACGTCATTGCCACGTGTACGTTCACGTGTCAGCGGCTTGGACTACCACGTATCAGCTGCTTGCCATGTGGCCTGTCCAGAGACTGCCACGTGGCTGAAGGCAGCTTATGTCAATGGTTTTTAACCATGACACACCCAATCTCACCGCCGGCGCGTGAGAGCTCTTCCGGCCACCGGTTTCGACCTGATTTTTTTCTGTAAACTCGAAACTTTATTTATGATTTATCTGTGAATTAAAATAATTTTTTGAAAATTTATTTTGATTTATCAATTTTAAACCTTTAGAAATTCACAGAAAATAAAATTCTTTATCAGAAAATTTAAATTAAATTGTCCTTCTTGGGTGGCTACTGAGATTGAATTTTGTGATACTTTGGAAAATTAAACTCGTTTATTCTCGCTTGAGCATTTGCTTTTTCGCGTATTTTATTTGAAATTTAGCAAACAAAACATTCTTGAAAGTATCCAAATGTATTTCAATCACTGAAAATATTAAATTTTCGCAAACTTTAATATTTACCTTCATCCTTCAGGTATACCTTTGATCTGTAGCAAATATAGGGTATTTCGGGTAGAAGCCCTTGAGCGACGTATCCATGAGCTACCTGGGGTCATAGAAAATTTGGTGTCGTACCGAATGGATCCCACACACACTCTTAAAGAACACTGGAAGGTAATAAGATGTTACACCGCTGCGTTTGCTATTATAATAATGACATTCATCCGTATGAGAAACGGTGTGATGTCAACAAGCAATCTCTTCCAATTGAACTTCATAAATATGGGAAGAGGCGATAAACTATATTGGAAGAGATAATACGATTGAAAACTTTATTCTCAACATGCATAATGGATGGAACTTATACCTCAAGAAAAATGCTGAAAATACTTAGTTTCTAAGTCTGAACTCTAACCTCCGCAACTTGAGGTCCGACATGAGAAAGAAATCAACTCATCAGTCCTTCAAGCAAGTACCTTGTGACAGGCTGTCTCAAGCCATTGCCAATGAAGATTTTGTTCAATCTTGGCAATCAATCGAACCAGAGGGTCGATTTTTCCGATTTGAATGATTTCTGTAATTTATATCCATTTGCAGATATTCTATGTTGTTTGTTTGTTTTTCAACATGAGACTGGATTTGATAATTGTTTGTTAGGATCTTAGTTGTTTTGATTCTAAATGCATGCTTTGTTTGCTTACATATTTATGGTCGTATATGTATTGTCTTGCCTTAGCATGTTTGATCATCTTTTCCAGTGGGAGTTCTTAGGTTTTAGAATGACTATCACCAAGAACTTTAGTTTTTTTATATTTTTTGATATTAAGTCCATAATTATGAGACACTTGTAAATGGATGATGATTGGGAACATTGCGTGAACTTTCGAATCCATTACTTGTGTCAAGTCTTGATGGAGCTTAATTGACTTAGTATAAAATAAAATATGTGTATAAGGGCTTTAACATCTAATCACCTCTTACATAACAGACTATGGCATCAAAATCGATCATTGCTGACCTTAACAAAGGTGACAAACTGAACGGTGACAACTATGACATCTGGCGTCATAAGATTTGGTATGTGATCGATGAGCAAGATGCTTTAGATGGCATCAACCAAATCATGGCTGACCCAGGTGTTGGAAATAGTGTCCAACAGAGAAGGGATCAAGAGGTTTACCAGGTGTGAAAAAAGAAAATTCCACAGCTCGTGCAATCCTGGTTAGCTCTGTGATTGATGATCTGTTTTGCGAGTGTGAGCAGCACCCTACCGCTCATGACATATGGGTGTTTCTCATGGAGAAACATGGGGGTACGACAATCACTCGTCTGAGGCAACTGACAATTAAGTTGGACATTTATAAGAAATTGCCCAATCATAACATTAAGCAACACATTAGGGTGATGTCTAACATGATTAGGGAGCTTGTGTCAGCTGGCCATATACTCTCTGATGAGCAGCAAGTTCAAGCCTTAATCCGATCACTTCCTGACAAGTGGGAGCATCTGAAAATCAATTTGACTCATAATGATAGCATCAAAACCTTTGCTGATGCTGCTCGCCACGTTGAGCTTGAGGATGAGGGACTAGGAGTTGCAAAATCCATGTCAAGTGCTTACATTGCTGAGACTTGTTCCAAGAAAGCTTCGGGCTTCAAACGTAAGAGGAACTGGAAGAAAGGCAGCCCTGGGAAGCAGACTGGTGAGAAGAACAAAAATCCCAACCATGGTGGTAAACGTAAGCTTTTTCCCAAAAAGAAGAGAGACAAGAGCAAGATGAAGTGCTTCAACTGTGGAGCACTCGGGCACTTTGCTCGAGAGTGCACCAATCCTAAGAAGGATAAGGTAGTACACTATTATTCGTCTTTATTTTTTGTTCATATATCTAGTACTATTTTATTAACCGAATCATATCCTGTGTGGATTGTTGACTCAGGTGCAACATACCATGTGACTAGAGATCGTGAATCGTTGGTAGAGTTTCATCGAGTCCTTGTTGGAACAGGATGGATATATGTAGGAAATAACGCCAGAGTGGAATTTAAAGGGATTGGTACTTGCAAACTTGATTTGCATGGTGGAGGAACCCTGATCCTACAAGATGTCTTATTCGCTCCAGATATTCGACGAAATTTAGTTTCAGTTGTTGCTCTTCTAGGATTAGGATTTAATTTGAACTTCTGTCATAATTCTGTTCATGTTTATTTAGACAATGTGTTTTATGTTTCTGGACATCTTAGAGATGGTTTTATGGTATTTGATTGTAACAGACAAGATTTTAACTTTTATGTTAATAGTAGTTCTGTTTTAAATGCTAGTTCGTCCAATAATTCGATAGGGAATGTTAATACTTGGCATGCTAGATTAGGTCACATAGGACAAGATAGAATGAATCGTCTCGCGAGAGAAGGACTATTGGGTCCAATATCTAAAATCGATTTACCTACTTGTCAAAATTGTCTTGCTGGATAATCTAGTCGTAAACCCTTTGGTAAGGCTATTAGAGCTGAATTTCCATTGCAATTAGTCCATTCAGACATTTAGTGTTATGGTAAGACATGGAGCCTCCTATTTCATTACTTTCATAGATGACTTCATTCGCTTTAGGTATGTCTATTTGATTTCGCATAAGTCCCAAGCACTGGAGTGTTTTAGACATTACCTTAATGAGGTAGAAAACCAATTAGACAGAACGATCAAGTCCTTGAGAACTGATCGAGGCGGGGAATATCTATCGGGTTAATTTAAGGACCTATGTAAAGAAAATGGGATAACTAGGCAATTAACTAATCCTGACACACCTCAGCAAGACGGAGTTGCTGAGAGGAGGAGTAGAACATTGCTAGAAATGACTAGGTCCATGATGGCGCAAGCTAACTTACCAATTTCCTTTTGGGGAGATGCTTTGTTAACTGCTGCCTATATATTGAACAAAGTGCCATCAAAATCAGTGGCTACCACTCCAAATGAAATTTGGATAGGTAGGAAACCTGATCTCAGTTTCCTTAGACCTTGGGGATCAGCTGCTTACGTGCTCGACTCGTCAAACAAATATGGCAAGATTGGCCCCAGAGGAAAGAAATGTATCTTTATAAGATATGATCAACATTCTAAGGGTTACGTGTTCATAGGAGAAAATGAAGAGGGTAGCACCACTGAAATCGACTCACGAGATGCGACATTCTTGGAGAACGAATTTCCTAAAAGAGATGAGATCAAAAGTCTAGAACCTCTATTAGAATTAGTTGATTCAGCGAATGACATTGAGCTAGATGAATCGTTGGTGGAAAATGACACGACTGGACCACTTGATCCAAGTGGGAGTAATTTACCCCAGAACGATACTACTGAATCACAACTTAGGAAAAGTTCTAGAGGGAATATTCCTAGACGTCATTACGACGTAGAAGGACGTATTTTTAATATTTCCTCCATAGAAGATGAAGAGCCTAAATCTTTTGATGAAGCTCTATCATGTCCTCAGAAGGACGAATGGAAGAAAGCAATGGATTCCATGAAATCGAACCAAGTTTGGGAGTTGGTCGATCTTCCTCCTGGTAGAAAATCTATTTGGAATAAATGGATTCTCAAGATTAAGCAGAAGGCAGATGGAACCATTGATAGATATAAAACTCATTTAGTAGCTAAAGGATATACCCAACTCGAGGGTATTGATTACGAAGAAACCTTCTCGCCTGTAGTGAGATTTGCCTCTATTCGCCTCAGTTTGTCCATTGTAGCTAACTTAAATTTAGTATTACATCAAATGGACGTTACGACTGATTTTCTAAATGGAGAATTAGAAGAAGAAATCTGCATGGATCAACCAGTAGGATTTGCTCTTAGAGACCAAGAACACAAAGTGTGTAAATTGAAAAGATCAATCTACGGTCTTAAGCAGTCATCAAGGCAGTGGTATTTGAGATTTCACCGGGCTGTAATCTCTTATAACTTCGTTATGATGGATGAAGACCAATGTGTCTATGTCAAACGTTCAAATAATTTTTTTATAATACTATCTCTCTATGTCGATGACATTTTGTTAGCCAGAAATGACAAGGGATTCTTAAACACCATCAAGGAATTGTTATCGTCTAAGTTCGAGATGAAAGATATGGGTGAGAAAAATTTCATACTAGGCGTTAAGATCCACAGAGATCGTTCAAAGAAACTTCTTGCTCTTTCTCAAGAATCTTATATAAGAAAGATTATAGAACAATTTAGGATGACTGATTGCAAGCCAATAGACACTCATGTGATGAAAGGCGACAACCTGAGTCTGGAGATGTGTCCAACGAATCTAGCAGAGAAACAAGAAATGTCAAAAGTACCATATTCCGGTGCTGTAGGGAGCTTGATGTATGCTATGATGTGTACTCGCCCCGACATTTTCTATGCCGTAGGTCTGGTCAGTAGGTATCAATCCAATCCCGGAAGAAGACACTGGGTTGTTGTAAAGAGGATTTTCAGATACCTAAAGGGTACTGCAGACTATTTCCTTTGTTTTCAAGGAAAGGGATTATCGCTGAAAGGCTACACAGATGCTGACTGGGATGGATACTTAGATCGTCGTAATTCCACTTTCGGATATGTTTTCTTACTGAATGATGGCGCCATATCATTGAGCAGCAAGAAACAAAAGTGTGTAGCACTATCAACCATGTAATCAGAATTTGTGGCATGTTCAGCTGCAATACAAGAAGCTGTTTGGTTGCGGAGATTTCTCCTACATTTGGGGATAGTAAGTAACTCTGAAGGAGCTGTGACTATTTACTGTGATAGTCAAGCATCTATGTCTTACACTAGAGAACCCAAATATCATGGACTGACCAAACACATTGACACAAGATATAACTTTATAAGAGACATCGTTGAGAAGAAAGAGGTGACTATGAAGTACATATCTACGCATCAGATGGTTGCTGATCCTTTCAATAAACCTATAGCTAAAGAGGCTTTCATAGGTCATACCAAGTTTTTAGGACTGCGTAGGATTAATGTACTAGATTCTGTTAAGAATGTTATTGCCACTAACATTGATATACTAATGTTTTATGTATATATACATATTTTACGATCTATTTTAAAATGTCTTCATTAAAAGATATGTCGGATAAGTAGAGATTGACTCTCTCACATGAGCAATCGCCTCTGGCACTGGGAGTGTGTAGAGATGAGATTTTCTCAATCAGATGAAATTGGCTCATTCGCATGAGATATCGCATCTGATATTTTGAAATATGCAGAGATGAGGTTGCTATATATAAAGTAATCGAAATGGATTCCCACCATCCATTGTACTTATCTTAAGCCATATATGAGTTTTCTTGAGAGTTGAGACGAGGACGACGAAAGGAGAAAACTCGGGTTTGGGTATCGAGGAATACTTAAACTGAGATCTGTACGATACAGATTTACAAATTCCTTTGTAAATGACATACGCTTCTGCACGGGAAGAAAAGTATTGTAACACGTGTTCTCGTACCACGTGTGCTAGGTGACCACAAAGGTTAATGAGCAAATGTATTCATCCTTTCTCATTATGTGAGACCTTGAGGTTCTAGGGAATCTCAAATTAATGCCCTTAAGACTTTTGACAGTTTCTTATGATTTCTCATTAGTGTTGCTACTTTAGCACGTTACTAATAGCCATGAATCATACGGTGATGCGGTGCGTGTCTAGGAAAGCTGCTAAAGTGAAATCAGAAGATCCTTGTAGGAAAGGAAGATTACCTTCAACTTACACACTACCTGCATTCACCAGCTAGCTAATTACATTAAACTTAATGGTTTTGAAGTGTAATTGTGAATACAGGGTAGTATTGGCCAAAGAGTCCAGTATGCCCTATAACCGAGGTTGGAGGGATAAGGGATACATAGACTGGTGTAGTACGAAAGATATCTAGGGAATAGCGAGAATAGTCCTATTCTGGAATTTATTTCCTTGAACAACTATATCACCCTAACAGGTATATAGCAATATGCTCGTATACTCGCCGGGTCACATGGCCTATTTGCCTATACGGAATTTTGGATGTATTGATCGCTAAAAGCACGGGGTCAGCCCGCACGTGCGAGTGGGAGATGTTGGACTGATCCAATTTGGACCGAATCGGATCTAGGGCGTCCATGTGGGCCGACCCGAACCGATCCGAGATCCAGTTGATTAGTGGAGAGTTTTAGATAACTCCCCATTAACCCACTCCTATTATTATGCCACTACCCCCCTCTCTCTCTCTCCTAAAGTCAGTTGAATAAAATAGAACACGTTCAATTTTATTCAGACGACACAACACAATTTCAAATTGACAGAAAGAAACAGAGAGAAAAAATATTTGAGAGAAAACAAAAGAGAACACGTATTTTCTTTTTGAGGTAGATTGTTGATCATTCAGAACACATTGAAATCCCGAGGTTCTTAGGATGTGATCAGAATCTTCTTTCCGTTCGTGATTGGAGATCGACCAAGGGTATTTGGATATAACCAGAAATCAAAGAGAAGGGTTCGTGATTCAATTGCCGGTTCCAATTATTAAGTATGATCATTTATTTTATTTGCTTTGAATTTTTGATTTTAAGGCATGTATGTTGTTTGAAAACCAACAGATTGATAATATTAAGACTTATGATTTCACTTATTATGATCGAATTACTGACTTGAGGTTTATGCAATTAATTCAATTTATGTGCGATCCGTTGTATAATGTTTTGGGAGAAAGAAATAATGACTTAATCCTAATTAACCTCTAAGGATATGGTGATTGTAAAGTATATCCGTTTGGAGCCAGCGTCTGAGGAAGATTATTACTTAACCACAATATTAATATTAATCTATACTCTCTAATCTATACACCATATATGGAGAGAACAAAAAAAATTAAAAAATAAAATAAAACTAATTCTACGTCAATTTAACACACTCTTGTACAACCAAACAAATTATGAAGTGTTGACTTGACACTCTCAATTAATGTTATATTAGGCTTCTAAATATGAAATTATGACGCAATCATACAGCGGTACATGTGGAGCAGAACAAATAATTAACCATGTTTAGGTTTTTTTAATGCATATATATATATATATATATATATATATATATATATATATATATATATATATATATATAAATGATAATGAAAATAAATTTGATTAGATTCAAATGTAAATCCTTTAGTTACATTTATATATATAAAAAAAAATTGTAGGACCTCAGGCGCTACCACTTGTTCCAAAACTAATTTGGTGTTAGGAAATGCGCATACCCTTCCCTTATAGTGCATTCACACAAGCGCCCACGATATTCGATTGTGACTACACCCGGACACTCAGTTTCGCACACTCAGTTTGGGTACCCAATAATCTCCCCCTCAGCAATTGCTCCTGCTGGGAATCGAACACATGACCTTGACTTTAATACCACTTGTAGGACCTCAGGCGCTACCACTTGACCCAAAACCAATTGGTGTTAGGAAATGCTCATACCCTTCCCTTATAGTGCATTCACACAAGCGCCCACGATATTCGATTGTGACTTGCTGGGAATCGAACACGTGACCTTGGCTCTGATACCACTTGTAGGACCTAAAGCGCTACCACTTGTCCCAAAACCAATTGGTGTTAGTAAATTCGCATACCCTTCCCTTATAGTGCATTCACACAAGCGCCCACGATATTCGATTGTGACTACACCCGGACACTCAGTTTCGCACACTCAGTTTGGGTACCCAATAATCTCCCCCTCAGTAATTGCTCCTGCTGGGAATCGAACACATGACCTTGACTTTAATACCACTTGTAGGACCTCAGACGCTACCACTTGACCCAAAACCAATTGGTGTTAGGAAATGCTCATACCCTTCCCTTATAGTGCATTCATACAAGCGCCCACGATATTCGATTGTGACTACACCCGCACACTCAGTTTGGGTACCACAGGACACCCGCACACTCAGTTTTGATGCCCTACAAAATTAATAGGACATATGAAATATGAATTTACGGCTAAAAGAAATGTTATTATGCACATTCTTCAAATTATTATATGTTAATTTGTAGATTAGTTTGTTAAATTGGACGTTTAATTGAGTTCATTATACCCAAATTATACATTAGACAAATAATAATATAACATTCAAAAATATTTTAATAAACATGATTCAATATTCAAAACATAAATTAATTGATCAAATATCCAACTATGAAATTCAAAATCCAAATACAATCATAAATTCAAGTAAATAACTACAATTACTACAAATCCAAGTAATTAATAATTCAAAGTAATACAAAACAATCACACACAAATAACTAATAATCCAGTGTTTCGTGAACACAAGTGCAATTTGTTCCATGAGACTGACATTGTTGAGCCGGATGCTGAGACTGAGACGGGTGCTGAGATGGTTGTGGATCAGTTGTACGGGATATTAAAAAACATTTTGGGAAAGTATTTGATCCCAAAATTTGTGGAAAATGCGAATATATCATACCCGACCGAGATGTGCCCGCCTGATATTGAGAAATTACAGGATTCGTAAAGTTGGAAAACGGTTGTGAACTTTGAGATGTTTCCCCTTGATTTTGAAGTATTGCTAATAACAAGCTGGCGTACATCATCTTTTGCATTTCAATCATGGCTTTATGGTGTTCCTTAATTGTCTCCACTGAATTCAAGACCGATGCCAACCGAGTTTCTAAAGTTGAAAGTCGCTCAATGATTTTTGGATCAGTTGCAGCAGTATTAGAAGTATGTATAGAACGCGTGGGACGTACTTGTGAAGCCCGGCGTGAAAGTCCGTAAGCAGTTCGCTTCTTTGGCACACCTTGTGTCTCCGCCCGTATCTGAAAATTTGAAAACAACATTATTCAAGTATTAACAAGCATACAATATAAAAAGGCAAGTTAAATTGGAGATGAGTTATTTAGTTATAACTTCAACTGATCTTCAAGTGGCGGGAAAGATAGTTCTTCTCCATCTGAATTCGATGCTTGACTACTTACGCTCTCCATATATCCAGTCTACAATAATTAAAGAATTTTGTTTAAAAATAACTCAAACTACGTAGACGAAACAAAAATTATTTAGATTATGCGACTTACATAAACACTCTCTGCCTTTCGATTCGCCCATTCTTGTAATTCTCCATCTGCATTCTTTTTTGCATATTGAGCGAAGAAAACTTCGTCTTGTCGAGGGTCACGGCGTAATTTTTTCCGCTGAAAAGGAAAAATAAGATTAAGCATTTAATGTGTCCCAAGTGATATTAAAAAAAAGAAAATACATCCAACTTACCGATTCATCTTCAAGTCTCACACGATTTTTAGCCCCACTGAAATTACTTGTACTTCCAGCACTATCTACCGCTCGATTTTGCTTGGCTTTTCGGCTTTTTGTGAGGAATTCATCTGACGACAATTTCTCATTCAAGGCATTATGTACAAGGTCTTTGTGTCGGTTGTTACCCTCATTATGAAAAAAATGACCATTACTAGAAGCTTCGACATAGTTATTATTCCAAGCTGGCTCAACCTCACCGTGTGAAGTCCATTACCAATAATCGTCCTTGAATCCCCATTTACACAAATGTACAATCACAGCCTCGCACTTTATGTATTTTCTATTTCCACATTTCCGACAAGGACACCTAATTTCATCAGCTGATGATACAAGTCCAGGTTGCGACCTAACATGGTCTATGAACCCGTATACCCCACTCTTGAATTCCTCCTTAAGAGTTATGTTGGCCGTATTAACTCTATCGTACATCCATCCACGCAATAAACGAATATCCATATTCTATGCACACAAAAATTAAATTCATTACCATGAGTTAGTCATTCTTCCAAGGTGATGCGTCTCGAGTACATAGAAACTTAATTATATGGATTGTATGAAAGATTTGTGTTTATTTGTCGTCTAATTTACTGAAAGTCTACATCACTACATTATATAATACGACAAAACTACATATTCGCTAGATAGGAGCAATTTCTACTAAGTCTACATCCAAATAGTCTAAATCATAGCAATAACCATACATGTAAACAATTGCACTTCACAATAACCATTGTGTTAGGTAAAACTGAAACCTCAACCTTTACAACTATGGAAATAGTCATGCCAATAATGGAGATAAAATAGCTTGTTGGAGAATATAATTGACTCTAGGCAATAATGGAGATAAGTTTTCCATTTTACACCACAACTGCCCAAATACTCCACTAACCGAAACAATAATTCATATTTGTCTCATTTTATCAAATTAGGCATAAATTTAACATTTCTGATATGGCAATAATCATAGGAAACAATATTTCATCACTTACTGCATTTTGCAAAGTTAAGATTAATTTAGAAGTATACTTTTGCAATAATCAAATAAACACATATTCAAAATACCTTCAACTTAGCTAATCACAAATTTCAAGCAGATCTTGGGCTCTCTGGACAGGACCGCGGTGGAAACGGCGTCGGAGGGGAGGCGGCAAGAACAAAATTACCTTCAGAAAGCTAATTGAGAGGATTCTCAAAACTTCTTCCTATCAAATTACATTCCACAAATAAAACATAGGATAACTTTACATTGTACTCCCCGAGGTTTAATTTTTCTTAATAAAATCCCCTAGTTGTTGCAAGGGAGATTTTGTAACCCTTTGTAAACCACAATGTGAATAACCATCGCCACAAAACAGCGAACTAAAATAAAAAAATTCAGTTTAAAACTCAGCCAATTTTTTAAAACAATTTCATGTATTATTCATGTAAACCACAAAATGAATATATATCATTTTCTTCTTAAATTGCAAAAGTAACCACAAATTTCTCAGATCCGAACATCAATTGAACCACAACAATTAGGCCATTAACACAAGTCTCATACCCAACATTAAGGGCCCATTTGGATGGATGGATTTGAAATGAAGACGGATTTCAAATGAATGAATTTGAAATTCCAATGATTTGAAATCCATTCATTTGCAATCTCTTGTTTGGATAAATATTTTTACAAAGGATTTCAAATCCATTGTTTGGTATATATCATTTGTCTTATTTGAAATTCTCAATCGTGCCTTATAATTTGCTCTATGAGTTAATTCTTGTTGTTGATTTTCGGGATAAAATCGCATAAATCGATTTGGGGCAAAATTATAATTTTTGAAAATTGAGGGACCAAAAGTGCAAATTCGAATTTCAGAAAATCTGGGGCCGAATTTAAAATATTAATTTTCTGAAAATTCCAGACTGAATTGGAACTTTGGGTTTTTCGAAAATCTGGGGTCAAATGGCAATTTTTGAAAATTAAGGGACTAAAGTGCAAATTTGGATTTTTGAAAATCAGGTTCCGAATTGAAAATTTTAATCTTATGAAAATTATGGACTGAATTGCAGTTCTGAATTTTTTAAAATATGGGGTCAAATTGCAATTTCTAAAAATTAAGGGACCAGAAGTGAAAATTTTTATTTCTGAAAATCAGGGGCCGAATTAAAAATTTAATCTTCCGAAATTAACTGAATAGAAATTCTTGGTTTTTCAAAAATTTGGGGTCAAATTGTAATTTCCAAAAATTGAGGGACCAAAAGTGCAAATTTGAATTTCTGAAAATCAGGGGCCGAATTGAAACTTTTTATTTTCTTTAAATACTGGACTGAATTGCAATTATTGATTTTTTCGAAAATCTAGGGTCAAAATTGCAATATCCAAAAATTTAGGGACCAATGGTGCAAATTTGATTCCTGAAAATCAGGGTCCGAATTGAAAATTTTAATTTTAGAAAATTCTGGACTGCATTGTCATTCTGGGGTCAAAATTGCAATTTCTGAAAATTGAGGGACCAAAAGTGCAATTCGAATTTCTGAAAATAGTAGCCGAATTGCAAATTTTAATTTTTTGAAAATTATGGATTGAATTGCAATTCTAGGTTTTTTGAAACTTCGGGATCAAATTGTAATTTTTGAAAGTATACAATGTGGACTTTTTTTAAAATGGATTTCAAATGACTAGTTTTAGGAGGAATTTCAAATCCACTTAAAATTGACATGAAATCCATTGGACTAAAATCCAGGATTTCAAATGAATGGATTTAATTTTGCATCCACATAGCACGATGGATTTGACAAGGGATTTCAAATCCACCTAACCCAAATCCATCCATCCAAATGGGCTCTAAAAGATTCCATTTTGATATAACAAAAAAATTAAAAATACTAAAAATGATTAAGAATGAGAAAACAAAAAAACCTTTCTTTATCTCACGGCTGGAGGAGTACCCGGCTGGACTACGCGGAGGTGCGACTGCCGGTTGAGAGGCGCGCGGAGGGCTGGCCTACGCAGAGGTGCGGCTTGTGGCAGGTGGACCGACGCGGGCTGGGCTGTGCTTGTTTTCGGATGGAAAGAGGGGCTGCAATTTTAGAAGTGAGGAGGAGAAGAGCCAAGCTAGGGAGAAATTATGTAGTGCATCCGCTGCACCACGTCATAAAGTACACGTGGTAAAGCTCATCAATACACTTGAGACATGTACATCACCCCATATTCTGGTCATGTTCCTAAAAAATAGGATTTCAAAAATTTATGTGAACAGAACATGAGTGATGTGGATTATCACTCTACATGTCCCAAGTGTATTGGTGGGCTGCACCACGTGTATTGAATGACGTGGTCCAACAGTTATACTAAATAATTTTTCCAAGCTAGGGAAATGAAATGAAATTAAATTAGGGCCATTTGTGAGATTTCGACGGATTCTTTCCGTTTTTATTGAAACTATTACATTTCAACGGAATTAATTTATGTCGAAAATATTATAGTTTCTACGGGTGTTTTTTTGTTTGAAAAATTGCCCTTTTTTCTTTTCTTTTTTTGCAAATTTTTTACATTTCGACGGAATCAAAATATGTCGAAATTTCGACGGATTTTGTTTTCCGTCGATTTTTTTTTCCAATTTTTTATAAAAAAAAATTGACAGATTATTTCTATCGAAAATAAAGCAGTCGAAATTATTTTCAACAAGTTTATATTCGGTCGAAAATTTTCGACAAAAATATTTCTGTCGCAAATTTTAGACATATTTCGATAGATTAATTTCCGTCGAAATTTGACTTTTTTTTAGTAGTAACAATTGAATATCTATAGCGAATTGATTGGAACTTTAAAGTTGATTAGAATGACTATTTGAACTTTGATGATCACGTAAATATTAGTGTGAATTTAATTGGGTATATGATAGAACATAGGAAAGTTACGTGAAACCACTATAAGAAACCATTATCCTACTATCCGACTTTATTAAAAGTGTTAATGATATACTCCCTCCGTTTTTTTTTATTTGTCATTTTGAAGGATTGCAATAAATTTCATAAGCTATTAATGTGGGTATCTTCATTTCCAGGTATGGTCTGCAGCTAAAATTAAAGCCATGAAACAAGTAGCTAATAAATTGAAATTGGAACTGGCATGATTTGCAAAATTAGAAACATTTGCCCAATTTTCTTCAGATCTTGATAAAGCTACTCAGAATCAATTAGCAAGAGGTCAACGATATACTACTAGAAAAAAAAGAAATTTCGACAGAAAATTTTCGATGGAAATAAATCCGTTGAAATTTAAAGGAAATTTTCGACAGAAATTTTTTTCCCGACGGAATAAAATTCGTCGAAATTAATTCAACCGAATTATTTTCGGTCGAAAAAATTTGTCGAAAAAAAGATATAAAAAACGAAAAAAATAAAAAATTTCGACGAAAATAAAAATCCGTCAAAATTTTTGAACTTTCGACTGATACTATTGCCGTTGAAAATTTATATTTTCGCGAAGAAATAAAAAAATAAAAAGAAAAACAAAAAAATCGACGAAAATTAAATTCCATCGAAATTTGTTCCGTCGAAATGTTAATAACAAAAAAAATAAAAAAAAGTAAGTAAAGATTTTGACAGAAATTCACTTCCGTCGAAATTGAAATTAATTTCGACGGAATTGTATCCGTCGAAATTTCAAATTTGTAATTTAGGCGGCATACGGGAGGAGACAACAAACACTTCAGCATTTGAAAAAAAATCTTTCTGCTTCACCAAGAAGAACCGCCGCCTAGTTCCCAGCTTCTCCCTCTCCTACGCCGCGGCTCCAGCTCCGGGTCCAGATCCGTGCTCTGGCAGTAGCTCCACCTTCCCTTCGCCCGACTCCAGCTCCATCTCCGCCGCGGCTCTAGCTTCAGCTCCACCTCCACCGCGGCTCCATCTCCAGCTCTGCCACGCCTCCGACTCCGGCCCTACACCACCACCACCACAAGTACTCTTCTTGAAACATTCTACTAAGGTATAATTTCACTTTAATTCCTCAATTTTGCCTTTTTAATTGGTAATGTGATATTGTAAAAATTAGGGCTTGAATTAGTGTGTTGTGGAATTTGTAAATTTCAATTGTTTATATTAATATTTTGAAAATTTGTAAATATGTAAATTTCAATTTTGTATCCAGTTGTTTATTATCAATATTTTGAAATCTTAAAGAGAAATTTCACTAATCTCATCATACAAACTACTACTATATAAATTGATTTATTTTATTTTTTGCAATAGCACCGAGTTTATACGTATGAAGTTTTTTTTTGGAATATATATATAGGGTTTATACAGTTTAATTAAACTTTAATCTGGGTAATTGATTTATTAAGTTAACATTTAAACCTTAATTAAACTTTAATCTGTGTAATTGATTTATTAAGTTAACATTTAAACCTGTAAAGTTAACAACCCTATCTCTCCAAATAGTGCTTGGATCTAATTTAATTTAATTTGGTTTTATCTTTAAAGGTGGTCAATCTCCTTGCATATATCAGTGATAAGGACCTATTTGCAAAGCTCTATAGGTGATAATTTTTTGCTTTCTAATTTATCATTTACATAGTTTTCTAAGTATAAGTTATGACACCTAACATGTTGCATCTGTGCGTAAATTATGACAGAAGTGCCCATGATGACCATGAAAGATTTATTTTGACAAAGTTAAAGCAGCATTGTGGTGATCAATTCACTTCGAAGATGGAAGGAATGGTAAGTTAAGCCTTCTTATTACTCTTTCAAATTTATGTTGATTAAGGATAGTGATTTTGTTAGTCCTGGGTGTCTAATTCCAAGTTTACAGACAAGGCGAGGATTAAGGTTAGTGATTTTGATAATTTGTTGTCGTGTTGTTAACTCCTCCGTGTTTATCTTTAGACTAGTGTCTTACTATTTTTGGTTATTTAGATACCTTTGCCTATTGAGAACAAAAAAAAAAAGGTGGTTGAAGATGTTGAAAAAGATAGGCGTTATAACGTTGATCCATCACTTGTGCGAATAATGAACAATTTGTGATGGAGTGTGTTGAATAGTTGGGGTTCCCTCGTAGAGTGGCGTCTTTTATAAGACTCCACTTTCTCAGTGGAACTAAAAAAAAAAGAGTTTGAGCTCTTTTGGCTTACTTTTAGCCACGCGGGGCGGCTATCCGCATGTGTCCCAAAGTGACGTCCATTTATTGGTAATGGGTATACTCGATAAAAAGGGTCCCTTGTTTAAGGTATATCGTCTTTTTCTTGGTGGTTGTAATTGATGATGAAAAAGTACGAAATTATGTGTTGCATATCATGTTATTTTTTCATATGTCAAGTTATCTTGCATTTTAGTTAAAATTCTAAGTATATATAGTGTTAATTTTCCTTGAGCAGAATTTAGATTTAGTACTAATATGGGTTTTTATTTCTTCAGCTCGATATTAAGTTAATTAAAAAGCGGATTGAAGATTTAATAACGGGTGACTACTTGGAACGAGACGAAAAGAACCCCAAAATGTTCAAGTATTTAGCCAGGCTCATATTGTAGATTTTAGTTGTTTGGATTAATGTAATTGTTGGAAATTATCAACTTGAATGTTAGTAATTAAATAACTTATGATTTGTTGTTTATTTTAGTGAATGTTGGTTGATGTTTCATTATTTCAATGATGCTTGTAAAAATGTTTTATTGTTTGTTGAAATTGTAATTTAGGTATAACTAGCATATGCAGAAAAAAAAATTGAAAATTAAAAATTAAAAATTTCAACGGAAATTTTTTCCGTCAAAAATTATGAATTTATTTGAAAATTTTGATGGAAAACATTTCCGTCGAAATTTTTTTCCGTCGAAATTTCTGTCGAAATTCTATCCGTCGAAATTTTTTCTGTCGAAATTTGATTTCGACGACACTTTTTTCGACAGCAAGTTTCAGTCGAAATTTCCGTTGAAATTTCTCGATTTTCTTGAAGTACTTTTTCGAAGAAAAAATTCCAAAATATCCTTTTAATCAAATAATTTTAGCATTTACTAGCATTAATGACAAGTATTAGTAAAAAGGGTAAAATTGATAAAATAACATAAATTTTAATTTGAAATCCTAAAATGATAAATAAAAATAAACAATTTTTTTTGCCGAAACGACAAAGAAAAAAACGGACGGAATACTAAAAGTAGATATGTTGATTTTTGTTAGGGAAAATATATGTTTGAATTTTCAAATTCATGAAATTGATAATAATGCTATAAATGGTTTTTTTGGTACTTTGCACCCTGAACTTATAAGATTTTGGCACTTTGTACCCAGACTTAAAAGTATTGACACTTTGCACCTTAATGTGTGTTTAAGTGAGAAAGTTCAATGATAGAAAGGTAGAATAGTTATTTTTTATTTCTATTTCACTTTGCACCTTGGTAATATAGATTTTGCACCCTTAAAATATAGAATGTTGACATTTTGCACCCTAATATTAAAAATTATTAGCATTTTTCACCCCGATTTAATTTTTTTGGCACTTTGCACCCTAAAAATATAATTTGTATGATATTTTGCACCCTATTTTTCTTAAAAACAAAAGAGTTATGAATGCCGGCGATGTAGAGATAAAATGGTCATTTTTATGCACAACAATCATAAACTTATTATCCTAAATTTATTTTACTTTATAAAAACTTATTTTAACACTTTCTCTCTTTAAAATTTAAATTAAAAAAAAAAGACATTGTCTTCATTTTATTTCAGGCATCATCAAGATATATTATTTACTTTATATCTAAAATACACATATCTAACATATTATTATATTGCATGTTATTTATACAATATTGTGTTTAAAATCGAAAAACTGAGTATGGAGTCTTGTTCGCTAGTATCCTCAAGATTATATTGTGTTGTTATTGACTTGTTTCTTTTATAGTAGCTAATATGTAGTATTTTTGGAGTTTTCATTCATTTGATCAAATATACTCACAATTCGAATTTTCAAACCTTCAAATTTGAAGTGGAAAACAACCAAATGGTCGTAAGAAAGAAATGCACCTTCAAGTTGAAATAGCAAGTTAATCTTATTTTATAAGTCAAACGTTGATTATTTTATAATTAAAAGAATAACGACCATGAGAGATTCACATTTGATATTTTTAGTATCAAATGATATGATTGTCAATATAGATGTTTCTTCTATCAATTACACGGAAACGTTGTTCTCTTATATAAACAGTCATGTATCGTGCTTAAACAAAATACTCATTTACCTTCACTTGTATTTTTTCATGTTGTCGTGAATGTAGGTTGATTTTTCCCAACAATTCGGTTTCTCATTTGCTTTATAATTCTAATCTCTTTCGATTAAAAGCTTAAGGAATATCTTGTATAGACCTGGTCTATGAAATTTTTATAGACCTTGTGGCTGTAAATAAGCCACATCCCAAAGCTTAAACTTTTATTTGTCATTTAACCCGAAACAAAATGTCTTCAAGCTCCTGAATCATGAATAGACCCAAATTTTTCTTTTTTTTTTCCTATAAGCTTATTTCCGTCTAATTGATTGCTTGTTGATTAGCGCTTCAAATATGGTCTTCATGAAAATTTGTAAAGGCGTTTATTTCTTTTTTTACTTTTCTTGTCCATTTTTCATAGTTGAAATTCAAAATAAAACTTACATAATTTTTTTCTAAAAATATCATTTTGCAAACTAAATCAAACAAAAATATTTTGTATTACAATAACTTTGCATGTAAAATAAAATAAAAAAAAAAAAATTTTTGATGATATGAAATGAACATTCGTGTACTTTTTGTTGTTAATTTTTGAGCTCTCTTACTCTAGCTCTTTTAAAGCCTCTTCAACATTTTAGTTGCAAAAGAGTTTAAGCATTTCATATCATATATCCCAAGCCTATTTAAATTCTTACTTTTCATGAGCTCGTTCATTAACAATTGAGACTCTTTCATTTTATTTATATTCTTCAGCTTTTCAACAATTTCTATCTCAAATGTTATTCTTTGGCATATATATATATTGCTGATGTTGTAACATTTTTCTTGACCTTTCTGGATCTCAAAAATTCTGAAACCTTTGCACCCTCTCCCTACATATATAAGAAGATACATGGCCACAATGTTGCATTGTTTTCACCGAGTATGTGTATAATTATGGCCGTGTCAACTCCACAAAGAATTGCAACCGAAGTTTAATTCGGTTGCAATTTTGGCCATAATTGCAATCGATTTTAAAATCGGTTGCAAATAATGTGCATATATAGTAATTTCAACCCCGATTCCAACCGAAATTATTTCGGTTGCAATTTTAGTCAAATTTCCAACCGATTTAATTCGGTTGCAGTTTTAAGTTTTTCTAGTAGTGTTGTAAGCAACCCATCCATCATTTTCCTACAATTGCAGTTTATTTTGCTTTCGTTGGGTACAAGATTTGATTTGTTTTCACATGAAATTTTAGTTTATGTGTTACTTTTTAGTAAGAGTTATTTTATTATTGAATATAGTCAAAGATTGACTTTGTGATTCCAATTTTTTTGTTTGTTACGTTACAAGAACATTATAGATTCTAAATCACTTTCATATACGATGTTATACACAAACTTTTGTCTAACATAATGTTCATCGTTTTTTTTGGGATTTTCAAGGGTTTAATCCCTTTTGAAGCGCGTCATATATATATATATATAATATGGGAACCTCTCGCAACAAAGAACTGAACTTGGGTCGCCATAATTATACACAAAGTCGAAGCTGAAAATTAGTGAAAACAATGCAACATTCTCCTGATGTATGTATAGAGAAGGTGCAAATATGGATTTTCCAGATCCTGAAAGATCAAAGAAAATGGCAGAATACAAGCAATATATTGGCCAAAGAGTAACATATGAGGTAGAATTTTCAAAAGCTAATGAAGAAAAATGAAATGAAAGAGTCGCAGATGTTAGTGAACGATCTTATGAAAAGTAAGAGCTTTGATGAGCTTGACATGCATGGCATGAATTGCCTGAACACATTATGCAATTGATATGTTGAGGAGGCTCCAAAAGAGAGAATGAGAGCTCGAAAATTAACAACAATAGTAGCCGAATGTACATTTCAAATTTTAATTTTTTTAATTGTGTTTTGTATGCAATATTATTGTAGGACTACATGTGTTTGTTGATTTAGTTTGCAAAATGAAGTTTTTAGAAGAAAAAAAATCTATAAGTTTTGTTATTATTTCAACCATGAAAAAAGGACAAGAAAAGTAAAAAAAGAATATACGCTCTTCATAAAATTTTCATGAAGATCATATCTGACGCTGAGCAAATCAACAAACCAAACAATTTAGATGGAAAGAAATAGAGAGAGAATTTTTTTTTGTCTACTCGTGATTCAAGAGTTTGAAGACATCTTTTTTGGGTTAAATGAAAACTAGCTTGATTTCAAACTTTTCTATCAAATATTGTAATTAAAGTAATTCATTTCCATTTGAATCTCATCAAATTTAGTTATTTTATTTCTATACGCATTCATAAAACCTAAGCATGCTCAATTGAAAGGCAGTCAAACACTCTACTTATTGAAATGATTCTTTACCTCTAGTAAATTTGATACATGTCAAATATTTCACTTTTCGGATTTTTTATTTCTTCAAGCTGATTCATTCATAAACTTTAATCAATTTGGAAGAAATTTTATTGAGATATCAAGAGAAAGATCAATTTCTTGTAAGATACCCAACAAGGAATTAAGTGCAATGACATAAGGGAATCCAAGGAGTTGTTGATCATAAATTTAACTTATGAAGCTTTTAAATGTGACAAAAATATTGGGGATGAGAAGGAGAAGACATGCAATTGGAAAGGGAAAAAAAATCTTGTGTAATAGGCTAAGGTGATGTTTTCGATACTATAAAATAATCACTTTTCTGCATTTTTTTTTAATTTAAAAGTGCGTGTTTGCAAAATTAGCTTATGAATCAACTTTAAAAAATAGCTTAAAAGGACAAAAGCAAAAACACTTGGTTGGAACCCACTTATACTAATTTTTTCCCTTAATTCGCAAACTACCATCCACTTTCTTTTTCAACTAATTTTAGGGATTTTTCAAGAATATCTAATCCAAGTAAAAGTTGAAGCAATTTTCAAGGATCTCTAATCCATGCTAAAAGCAATATTAATCATTTATTTAGAACAAGAAAATGGGAAGCTTGTAGCTCCGACAAGCAATTTACATCCTTCCTGTTTTAAGTTGCTGCAATTTTAGTTCACTTGCTCGCAATGTTAATCCTAAATTCGCCGGAATAATTATGCCCATAAACTGCCACAATTTTGGGGGGATTGGGGGAAGAAAGAAATGGAGGAGAATCCAATTTTTTTTTGCCATAATAATCGGTAGGTAGGAGAAGAGATTCATGGAAATAGGGTGGTAATTTTTAGGCATCGATCTTAATTCCGGCAAGTTTAAGATGAAAATTTCGGGTAACAGTACTAAAATTACAGAAACATAAAGGATGTAAATTGCGTGTCGAAATAATATTGCTTGACCAGGATAAATGTATTTGAAAAGTGACAAATTTGATGAACGTGACACAAATTGGTACTCCATAATGGGACAAAGGATTCTCAACAAATTTAAGGGATGAAAAACTTTCTTAGAACACACAGCTTGAGGGTCGGGTGGAAAAGCACGAGCTTTTAATTCAAATTTTTTATATGTTTGAATCGAAAACATTGAAAAGTGTTTGTATGAATCAATTGAAATGAAAAATATATTAACATATTTATTTAATTATTTTTTAAAAATATATCTCGGAAATTTTGAAATGTTAAAAAAAAAAATCAAATATTTTATACTTAAGAAAATATAAAATGCATTGTCTAAATTTAACTATATTGACTCAGCTTGCAGAGCGAATATTCTTATAGAGTTCTTCTAATAGTAATCACATGTCTTATTTATATATAATAGTAGGGAGTGTCTAGGGACAGTTCCATTTGTGAAAAATTGTCAACAGTTTTACCACAAAATGAACTAAAATCATTTTTTATTAATATAATTTTCACCGGCTGTATGGGTGATAGTTAGCCGGTTGTTTTTTATTGAACTTTATTGAATTGATCCTGAAATTACAGTTTAGCCCTTTTTCAATTTGTAATAAAATAAATTACCTCTTCCCCAGTCCACTTTCTTATGTAAAGAGGAATTTTTAAGGAAGAAACCTTCAAATCTGAAATTCTCATGAAACCCACTTTCTTCCCCAATCCATTTTTTTTAATAGAGTTTTCTGTTTTTCTTTTGTTAAATGGGTATGAACCAAAAAATTCTCAGATATGAGAATTCCATGAAACCTTCGAATCCGAAATTAATCCATTTAAAAAGCACGCAGTTACACACTCAGAAAGTGTTTCTTTTTCTTTGATTATCAGATCTCCTAATCTTTCTTTCGTGTTTCTGTTTATTTGTTTTTGTTTCTCTAATTATCTTATTTACTTATATATAAGTTTGGATTAAAAAAGGAAAATGTTTGAAGTAAAAGATCCAAAGATAAAGCTTTTTGGTAAAACCATTGAACTGCCGGAGATTTATGTCGGGTCGCCGGCGGCTGAATCTGGTGGAGCTGATAGTTCAGTTCAGTCTAGCGATGATGTTGGAGAGGATGCCTCAAATCAAGATCCTCCTTGTTCTTCTGATTCTTTAACTAAGTTCAATTTGAGTTCAATTTTTTTATTTGGTAACAAAAAAAACACCGCTCCGCCCTTGAGGGGGGTAGGTGGTTGGAGGTTGGGTGAGTTGAGGTGTGGAAGATGGAGGGTTTTTTTTGCAAAAATGGTCAAATAAATGCTTAAGAAATTACACATTAGTCCAAGTTTTAAAATATTCATTTAATTAGTTTTAATTTTAACTGAAATATAAATTAGATCTAATTCAATAATATTTGAGAACTTGAGATTGGTTTATAATTAATTTTATAAATGGACAATTTAATTATTTTAATTTATGGGATTATAATACAACAATAAATATATTGTTATTGAATGTAAAATGTGTATACTAGTTTTAAAAATAAGAATATTAGTATTATAGATGTGATAAATTATGTAATATTTTATTTTTTTGATATATAAATATCCTAAGATTGGTTTATCATAAGGTCAACAATGTTGACTTTGGTAAATTAATAGAGTCATGTATCGGTGTATTATAATTAACCTAGTTAAACATTATCCTAAGATAAACATTGTTGACTTTGTTCAATTGATCGAGCCATTTTTTATTTGAATTATGATTTACCTAGTTATACATTACTCTAAGGTCAATGATGTTGATTTTGGTCAATTAATCGAGCCATTTATTGATTTGATTATGATTAACCTAGTTATACATTACCTTATGGTAAATAATATTGATTTTTGGTCAATTGATCGAACCATTTGTCGATTTGGATTACAATTAACATAATTATACATGACCCTAAAATCAATAATATTGACTTTGGTCAATTAATCGAACAATTTATCCATCTGAATTATGATTAACCTAGTAATATATTATCCTTAGGTCAATAATATTGATTTTAGTCAATTAACAGAGTCATTTGTCTATTGAATAATGATTCACCGAATTATATAGTACCCAAAGATCAATAATGTTGAATTTTGTTCCATTAATCTAGCTATTTGTCGATTTGAATTACGATTAACCTAAATATACATTACCCTAAGGTCAATAATGTTGATTTTGATCAATTAATCGAGTTATTTGTCGATTTAAATTACGATTAACATAATTATATATTATCCATAAGAAAATAATGTTGATTTTTCTCAATTAAATTGCATCATTTGCTGATTTGAATTATGATTAATCCATTTATTTATTACACTAAGATCAACAATGTTGACTTTGATAAATTAGTCGAGGCATTTGTCTATTTAAATTATAATTAATCTAGTTATACATTGCCCTAAGTCGGCAATGTTAACTAATATATAATAGTCGTTTAGTTTGTTCATTATATTGTGATAATAATATATACTTATAATATTACGTATTACAAATAAAAAAAGTTAGAATTTTTTTTATTTAATGCAAATGATGAAAAATTGTTCAATTTTACTTTCAAATATTTTGAAGATATTTTAAGCAAATTTTGTTAAGTGATCTTTTGGTCTTTCATATATATATATATATATATATATATATATATATATATATATATATATATATATATATATATATAAGTGTGCATTTTAATTGATTTAATTTCCTCATTAAAATTAATTGACTTGAATAAAATGAGTAATTACACCAATTCATAATATTAATATCATAACAAATTATTTAGTAATCTCATTTAATAAATTAGACATGTACAATTTTCTTTCATTTGCATACTATTTATTAATTAATATTATGCAATTATAATCCTATAATATATTAAAATAATAGAAAACAACTGAAGATTATAGTTTATTATTATAATCAATCTTATGTTCACAAATATTATCGAATTAGATCTAACTTATATTTAAGTTAAAAGTAATAAATGAATATATTAAAATTTGAAAGTAATATATTATATATATAAAAATTTGGACCAAACTGTATTTTCCTAAACAATTATTTTACCTTATTTGCAAAATAACCCCTCTTCTTCCTCACCTCACCTAACCTCCCACTACCCCCCCCCCCCTCCCTCCACCCCAATGCCACCTCTTACCCCATCTTCCCCTGATCTTCAACATACGGAATACAAATACTGAAAATATTATGATATATATCCATCTATGCTTTTCAAGCATTTAACCATTTACAAAACAACTGCAAATAAATGGATTAATTTCGAATTTGAAGGTTTCATGGAATTCTCGGATCTGAGAATTTTTTTATTCATACCCATCTAAAAAAATAGAACATAAAACTCTATTAAAATAAAAAAAAGTGGGTTGGGGATGAAAGTGGGTTTCATGAGAATTTTGGATTTGATGGGAAATCTTACCACTCAAAGCTCCATCACATAGCTGGTAATTTTGAACTTATTAGAAAATAAAAAAATCGAAATCAAATAATAGAGAAAGCAATTGAACTCAAATGATTGGGAATTTTTGCGGTGATGCGGTGGCTGTAGCGGTGGAGAGGAAGAGTGAAACGGTGGATTTGGTGGAAAAGTAGAAGATTTGGGGAAATTAGAATATATACTATGAAAAATCTGTATTAACTTACTTAGATCTGATTCAAATGGGTTATACTACGGCCATTTTTGGGAGCTGGTGGTGTTCTTGCTTTGGTGGAAATAAGGAGAGGTTTGGGGAAGAAGGGTAAAAGGGGCAAATTACATTTCTTTTCACAACTTGAATAACAAGTAGAAGGTTACATTTTATACACGTGTCATGCAATAAATGGAGAACTGTCCGCAGTTCCGCCAAAGGCAAACTGCGGTTAGCAAGCCCGATAATAGTATTATGGTCATACATAATATTTGACTTATATATTTTATAGAAGCTAATGTAAAGGAGTAAACTTTTTATCATTTTCATTTCATTTGAATAAATATACTCACAACTTAAATTGAAAAAAAAAAAAGAAAAAAAGCATGAAACTCACATGTGTTTTGAGAAATTTGCACATAACCCCCTTGTGTTATTTTTATTGCATATAATTCCCTTATATTTCACAAAATATTACACACGCTCCCTTTTGTCGTTAAATTATTAAGTCCGTTAGTTTTTAAGATTAAATATTATTTTACCCTCCATATTTACATATATTCTAAATAAATTTGATTTTATATATAATATTAAAAAATTATATAAATATTTTGATATAAGATCTGAAGAAAAAGTTACTATCCATATATTATTAATATTATTTATCAAATAGTAACTAGAAAACAATTAAGAGGCCTAAGAAATAATTGTGCATTAAGGTCAAAATATCAATTAAATCTTGTGTGCTAAATTAATGTTGATTCTTAATATGATCAAGAGAACAAACAATCACGAGCGATTCATTTTTTATTTTATTTTTAATATCACATAATATGATTTTCTAACGTAAATATTTCCTCCATCTAATACACGACAACTTATTTTCTCACTCCTATAAATAGGTAGTCGTATAATGTGCTTACACAGAATAACAATTTAACTTGTATACCTTCTTTCATGTTGTCGCAAAAAGTCGAAGGTTGATTTGTCCAATAACCCAGTTCCTTAATATTTTATAATTCCAATTCTTTAGAATAATGAGCCTTAAGCATGGATCAAAATTTCTATCTTTTCCATCGAAAACATCGAAAATTTTTCGTTTTTGAATTAGGCGAAACAAAAATAAGATGTAATTCCGAAACTCTATATTTGTCTTAAACTCTGTTATTTTCCTAAATTCAGTAACTTTTTTTACAAATTTTCCTTAGTGTTTCCAAAATATTTCCGAATAGTCTCGAAAATTTTTCAATATTTGACTGACCGAAACATAATTTATTTCATATCTCTCAAATTATTTTCCCCTTTGTTGATTGTTTTGATCATTTGAGCTCCATATATGTGGTCTTCATTAAAATTTCATGAGATATATAAATTCCTTTTTTTTTTTTACTTATCTCTTCCTAAAATTTTTTTTTTCATTGGAATTATTAATACAACTTAGAGAAACTTTTAGAAATTTTCTTTTGCATACTAAAATCACATTATGCATTACAAGAATTTTGCTCATAAAAGCATAAAATAAAATAAATAAAGAAACATGACCATATGAAATAAACTCAACTACTTTGGTTTTGCATTTTCAAGTTGTTCTTCCCTCTTTTGGAGCCTCTTCAATGTACCAATTGCAAATGAGTTTAATCAATTCATATCATGTAGGTCAAGCCCATCAAAATTCTTATGTTTCATTACTTCATTCATCAACAATTGAGACCATTTTGTTTCATTTATTTTATTCATCTTCACTCCATTTTCGTCCTCATAGGTTATTATTTGGCCTATATACTTCTCATGTTGCACCGTTTATTTTTTAACTTTTCTGAATCTGGAACATCTTGAAATTTTGCACCATTTCCCTATATTTATCAAGAATTGTACACAAAATGTTGCATCGTCTTGCCCCGTTTTGTGTACAATTATGGCCATGTCAACTTGTCAATGAATGGAAAGTTCGTTTGCTTTCTTGAACAAACTATCCATTCTTTTTCTGAAAATGGAGTTTCTTTTGTTTGATAGGTATTTTTTCAAGTTTAGTTTTGTTTCTCGTCATGTTGTTTGGTAACTGTATACTAGAGTTGATTTCTTTTCACATGAATTTCTATTTTTTGTTAGATGTATTTCTACAAGAGAATTCTACTTTTTAGTAAGAGTTTTTCAATTATAGAATGTAGTTAAAATTTGTCTTTCTGAATTTCAAGAATTTTTTTGTTACAACACAAGAATATCCATATTTGGTATTGCTTTCCATATATGACGATGATACAAGTCATACACATGCTTTGTTTAACTTCAATTTTATTTATTTTTTAAGAATCGATTTGAACAAAAGATAGTTAAGTGTTTATGAAGGATATGTTGTGACATAGTCGATTTAGAAATACTTAACTATCTTTGTCCAACATGAATCTTAAAAACAAATAAAATTAAAAATTATGCTAGACAAAACATATGTGTGGTTTGTGTCATCATCATGGAAAGTAATATAGAATATGGAATGTTCTTATAATATGACGAAATATTTGTGAAATTCAAAAAGTCAAATTTTGACTACATTCAACAATTGCACAATTCTTACTAAAAAGTAAGACATTTTCTATTGTACAATTACATCTAATAAAATTAATATTTCATGCGAAAACAAATCAACTCTAGTATACAATTACCAAACAACATGACAAGAACCAAAACAAAACTTTAACAAATACCCATTGAAAGCAGGAGAAACTCCAGTTTCATAAAAAAATAGATAGTTTGTTTAAGAAAGCAAACGAGCTTACCATTCTTTGTGAAGTTGTCATGACCATAATTGTACACAAACCCGGGCAAAATAATGCAACATTGTGGCCATCTCCTGATATTTGTAGGGAAAGGGTGAAAAAATTTCTGGATGTTCTAGATTCGGAAAGTAAAAAAAATGGTGCAACATGAGAAGTAAGGCTGAGCACGGTTCGGTAAACCGACCGAACCGAACCGGAACCGAAATTTCGGTCCGGACCGTTTACCGAACCGAAATTTCGGTTCGGTAAACGGTTCTCGGCCGAGAACCGATCCTTGGGAGCGGTCGGTTCTCGGTAATACCGGTCGGTTTACCGAACCGAACCAATTGGACCGATTATTTTTTTTTTTTTTTTTTTTTGGAAAATTAGTGTTTTTCAATTACGATTTTGGAGATTTATAACTTTTAAGTTTGAATGGTTTGTATAAACTTAATAATAATTTACCTCTTTGTATTTGATTAAGATTATTTTATGTTTGAGACTTTTATGTTTGAATGGTTTGTATGAACTTTGGTGATATATTGGATGTTACGCAATAAATAGAAGGGGGGGCTTTTTTGTATGGTTTGTGTGTCGTAAGATATATTTTTTTTGTATATTGTGCAATAAATTCAATTTTTGATTTTTTAAAAATAAATAAAAATTAAATTTTCGGTTCTTTTGGACCGAATCGGAACCGAACCGAACCGTTCGGTTTTTTACCGATCCAAACTGAAATTTTCGGTTCGGCAAACGGTCCGCGGTCTGAAATTTATCGAACCGAAAAAATACCGAAGTTCGGTCCGGTTCGGTTCGGTTTTTACCGAATGCTCAGCCCTAATGAGAAGTAAAAAGGCAAAATAATAACCGTTGAAGAAAAAAATGGGACAAAGTTGAACAAAAGAAATGAAAAAAATTGAACAAAAGAATTGAAATGAAAGAGTCTCAGTTGTTGAAATGAAAAATAAGAATTTTGATGGGCTTGACCTGAATAGCTTAAACTCATTCGCAATTAATATGTTGATAATGCTTTAAGAGATCAGGGAAAAACAACTTGACAATGAACAGCCAAAGTAGTTTAATTTCATTTCATATAGCCATGTTTATTTATTTATTTTATTTTATGTTTTTATGAGAAAAATTATTGTAATACATGATAATATGTTTGATTTAGTTTGCAAAAGAAAAAAATTCAAAGTTTCTCTAACTTCTATTAGTAATTCCAACCGACAAAATCCTTTACAGAAAAAGGTATGGACAATATAGATAAGTAAACTGAAAGTATTAATCTTCACAAAATTCTCTTGAAGACCATATATCTCAAATGCACAAAACAATCAGCTAAAAGGGAAGGAATTGGAATGATATGAGATAAATATTATTTTGGTCTATTCTACATGATTTCTAGTGCTTGGAATTTTTTATTTATTTTTTGGGTTAGAGGAGCTAGGATTAGGCTAACTTTA
The DNA here is from genome assembly GCA_003313485.2 of Penstemon barbatus. Lineage (NCBI taxonomy): Eukaryota > Viridiplantae > Streptophyta > Magnoliopsida > Lamiales > Plantaginaceae > Penstemon > Penstemon barbatus. Next base: position 35,784,217 of record CM064882.1, read on the forward strand.
GGCTTGTTAATTTTTCTAAAGAAACGGAATTAAAATATTAGAGAATTGGGTTATTGAATAAATCTACCAACTTTTTGCCACAACATAAAAGAAAATACAAGTTAAATGGCTATTCAGTGTAAGCGCATTGCACGAGAACCTATTTATAGAAGTGAGAAAAAATGTTGTTGTCTATTCAGGGGCGGCGGGTCCAGGAATAGGGTAGTAGGGGCTACGCATATATCAATGTTTTGATATGTTTTCACCTAAAACAACAAAAAGTTCTTGTATTTGAGTTAACCAAATCGAGGATATAGAGTAGTATATATTTTAATTTCTTTTATTAACAATTTTTTTTAAAGATTTCTCGAAATTTTTTGAAAAATCTCAAAATATTTGTAATATACAACTGACTGAAATCTACATCGAAGAATGAAACTTTAATCCATCGGGCTAAGGTTCTACGATAAATTTAATAATCAAAATAAAAAAAATTAACCAAACAATCAAACTTAAAAATTATATTTTATTCACGAGAAAATATCTATAAAAGAGAGGAGGTGGAGTTTGACAAAAATAATCTCCACAAGTTACGTTAATTAAATAAATACCCCTTTTATGACTCCAGAAGACCACAAAACATCTACGTAGCTTATTTGAAATTTCAAATGACACCAAATATATTCATAATTATTGATCGCGTCGATTTTTCATTTTATGAAATTAGAGCTAAATCAATATTTTTTAGGGGAGAGGGGAAATTTTTTGTAGTAATGTATTATCTAAAAAAATAAGAAGAACCCTTTGTAAAAATAATTGAATTTTGTTGATAATTATTAAGAAAGAAATAAAATTAAAAATATAAATAAGACAGAACAAATAGAACAATAATTTAAGAAAAATTGGAACTGTTAAGAAAGAATAATATTTAAAGAAAAATTGAAAAAAGAAACTAAACTAAAATAAGATATCAGTACTCTCTAGGCTATCCTGCATGGATACGAATACGGCGATACGAATATGACACAATACGGATACGGCGACACGAATTTTTAAATATTTACTAGATACGATACGACATGGATACAAATGTAAAAAATATAAATTTATGTTTTTGCATATTGAAATAAGTAAAATAATATATTTATATATTAATACATATTGAAATAGATAAGGTTAAGTTTCATAAGTATTAAATTGCATAATTTTTAGAAAAAAAGATTGTTTAGTAACTTAATACTATTAATTATGCATCATGTTCATTGTCTTATTATGTTATATAAAACATGTCGTTATAGACAAATTATCTTGTATTGCAGTTGTATATAATACAGAGTGTGGTTTAACGTCTTACAATGTTCTTACCAGTTGTGTTGATTTAGTAAAATTCAGAATATAAAATGTGTTAGATACGTATAAATAAATATCTGATACGTGTGTCCAACTTTTCTTTTTAATTATATTTACCGACACACCACGTGGAGTGTCGAATACGTATCCCATAAGTATATGTTGAAGACAAAGAAGATTGAAGAAAAATTGAAGCTGAAGAAGATTAAAGATGAAGAGATTGAAGAATGTTTAATTTGAGAATTAGGGATTCAGTAGTCTCTGTCCGTTTAATTTTATGTATGTATTGTATTTAATTTTCTTTTATTTTTGTTTTGTTAGTTATGTTAGCACTTTTAGTATTAGGCATTAGCAGTAGCACTTTTAGTTAGTTAGAGCACACCACCGCCTTTACTAATGTATATAAGGGGTTCGACCCCTATGTAATACAATACAATTATTTTTTCAATAACAAATATTTTTTTCAGTTTTCTCTCTAAATTCTGCCTGTTCTTTCTTAATTACAAATACAATCAAATCTGATTATGCAATCTATATCAGATTCCAACATAGTATCAGTAAGTATACAAATTGTTTCTGCTTGAATTCCTTCTATACTACTCTGTTTTGAGATCAATTTCTGGAGTACTGTCTTCAGAAACTCTTTCTCTCTTTTTCATACTTCCTGCCATTTTCACTTCTACTTTATTCTGGAAATTGAGAATTCTCTCTTATTTCCTTCCTTTCTTGAAGTTCTGCCTTCAAACACCTTCTTGAGGTTTTGTCTTCAATCACTTTCTTGAAGTTTTGTCTTCAATCAATTTCTTGAAGTTCTGCCTTCAAATCACACTTCTTGAAGTTCCGCCTTCAATATGTCTGACTCCACTCCAGCCGTGACTTCATCTACATCTGGGAGTTCCTGCACCAGACTACCAATGGAAGATCCATCAAGTCCATTCTTCCTCCACCCATCTGACGGTCCGGGCATTCTTCTGGTCCAGAACAAGCTCACTGGAGACAATTACACAGCATGGGCGCGTTCCATGTCTCTTTCCCTAAATGTCAAACACAAGTTAGGCTTTATCAATGGCACACTCACAAATCCTGGTCCCAATGACCCTATTCTACAAGATGCATGGTCAAGAAACAATGACATTGTTGTTTCTTGGATTTTAAATTCAGTTTCTCCACAAATTCATTCAAGTGTAATCTACACTAATATTGCTAAAGACATTTGGGATGATCTTAAAGTCAGATTTCAACAAAGCAATGGACCACGTTTTTTCCAATTGCGGAGGGACCTTGCTACACTATCTCAAGAAAATCAGTCTGTCAATCTCTACTTTACAAGATTGAAGTCTATATGGGATGAATTGCACACCTACAGGCCTGCTATGTTTCCTTGTACCACTTGTGAGAATGCTCAAAGGGTTCATAATCATAATCAAGAAGAATATGTGATGGCTTTTCTACAGGGTTTAAACTTTTCTTTTGACAACTTAAGGGAACAGGTTTTAATAATGGATCCACTTCCTCCTATAAGCAGAGTTTTTGCTTTAGCTACTCAGGCAGAGAGGCAAAAAGTAATTGGCCAAAAACAACATCAAGACTTATCCAGTTCTATGGCTTTCTCTGCCAAAACTTTTTCCACTCAAAATCAGACTAAAAGACCTTACAACCAGTTCAAACAACCCTCTGCCAACCTACCTTCGAACACTACCAACAACCCTGTTTTTAACCCCACTTTCAAGAAAAAGGAAAAGCCAATTTGCAGCCACTGCAATATTCAAGGACACATTATGGACAAATGTTACAAATTACATGGCTATCCAGTTGGATTCCAACCTAAATCCAAACAACAATCTTTTTCACAAAATAACATTAACCAAGTTTTTGATGATCATAGTTCTCAAAATTCACAAAATTCTGGAATTTACACCCCTGGAGACAATCAGTCTACTTCTACTTTATCTCATCATATAACTCCTTTACTACAAAGTTTGAATGCAGAACAATGTCAACAGTTAATGAATCTTTTCTCCAGTCAACTTAACTTCAATTCACAACCTTCAAATTCACAAAATTCAGAAACAGCACACATCACATGTGTAACAGGTATTTGTTCTAATACCTACAATTTTGATTTCCATTATTTCTATAATAATTGGATTATTGATTCTGGAGCATCAGAACACATTTGCAACAACAGAACCTTTTTTTCTTCTTTTACTTCAGTTGATGGTGTTAAAGTTCTTTTGCCTGATAACTCTAGCTATACTGTTTTTGAAGTAGGGGATATTATAATCAGTCCTAAATTTACTCTTAGGAATGTCTTCTACATACCAGACTTCAAATTCAATTTTTCTTCAATCTTCTTTGTCTTCAACAGTATTCAAGGAATATTGTATCCGAAAATTATCAGACACGACATTTTATAATTTTTTGAAGTATCCGTGCATCATAGTCTCTAGGTTTCGAACCTAGACATCAAAACGATGACCGTGTTACTTATCTTGCATAAGTCAATGCCAATGAGCCAATACACCAATTTATTAACTAATTTAATAAAATTATTATAAAATATTTGAGTGGGAACTATAGACCTACCTTTATTTTGTCTTAATGTGGATACGCCCATGTGTGTATTAGGTGGAGGAAGTACCTACGTCAGAAAATTATATTATGCGAAATAAAAAATATCAAATCTCTCGTGGTTGTTTCTCTTAATTATATCAAGAATCAATGTTTAATTTAGCAAACAAGATTAAATTGATATTTTGACTTTGAAGACACAATTAATTCTTAGGCCATCTAATTGTTTTCCAATTAATATCTGAAGGTTTTTAATAGTACTAGTTTTCATATAAAATGAAAAAGGTAAAAATATCACTCCTACACATTAGCTTCTATAACATATATAAGTCAAATAATATATTATATGACTATATATATAATATGACGTATGATTATATTAGATTGAAGAACTCTTATATGAAGATTATTCCCCCTGCCAGGAAAGTTAGATGTTGTTTTCAAGGGCTTAAAATTTTATTTTTCTGCTTTTTTCCATTCGTGCTTAATGGTGTATTTATTTCAACTTTATCATTAGATTCTCTAGAAAAAAGCTAAAAAGAACAGATTAAAAAGCAGAAGTAGGAGAAGGACAACTTCTAGCTTTGGATGGCATTTTTTCCCTCTTAATTTATAAACACTACACAATAAATCACTTTTTCTCTTCAAATGTAAACACCTCTCACTTTATATTCTCAACTACTTTTAAGTGATTCTTCAAAAATCTCAAGTCCAAATAAAAGTTCAAGCAATTGAAAACACCATCTTAATATAGTTGAATTTAGACCTTGCTTATTATATTTTAATACAGATGGAAGAAATCTCTATATAAATAATTAAAGATTATTAGCGATGACAGGAAAGTTAATATAGTTATGAAAATTAATTATTTTATATTATTTTAATTATCTCTACTATCCAATTTTTTATTTCTTTTTAACTTTTATGAATTTGGAACGTAACATCTAGAAAATTTTGCCCTTTTTCCCTACATATATCAGTAGATGGCCACAATGTTGCATTATTTTCATTAAGCTTGTGTATGTTATGGCCATGTCAACTCCACAATGAATTAAAATCCATTTGCTTTTTTGGCAACTCATTCATTATTTTCCTACAAATGAAGTTTCTTTTGCTTTTGTTGGGTACTTTTGTTTCAATAAATATGTATGTAATCATTAATCTCACAAAAATATAAATCAACACTTACATTTTCACAGTCAAACTTGAACAAATACCCATCAAAAGTGTTGGTCCCAAGTGGTCAGATGAGGTCTAGAGGGGGGTGAATAGACCTCTGAAAATTTTAATTAAGTTTTAACTTTAAAACTTTTTGTTCAACTGTAAGCAGACTAAGCTGTTACAGAACAGTAAGCTGACGACGCTGATCGCGAACAAATCTTTGAACAACTTTGTTGACCACTAATCTGATAGTTACTTAGCTGATTTAGTCAAAATCAGTTTTAATACCAGAATACTTGCAGCGAATTTTTAAAGTGTTTTTCACAAGTAAACTTAGTAGTTTGAAAGATTTTATCCCCAGTTTTATAAAACTTCTCTAAACCTTTTTCAAACAGTTTTATCAAGTGTTTTTAAGCAAACTGAAAATGTGCAAGTAAAATGCAAGGTAAAAACACAAAGATTTTTATAGTGGTTATATGGATGTAAATCCTTTAGTCCACTCTTCCAAGTCACACAGATCTTGGGTTATACTAAAAACACAAAGTAATCAGTATACACTGTTTGCGCCAAACAACAAATGAAATGGCCACAAGTTCGCAATAGGAAATCACAAAAAAAAAAACGTATTCTACAGAGTTTTATCACTTCACAAAGATGGATAAACACTCCTCACAACACTCTAACAGTTTTTTCACTCAGAAAAATGTTTATATCTTTGATCTTCAACTTCTGCTTAAGTCAACAAATGACAAAGCTGATGAGTGAGCTGTTCTTGAGCTTTTTGAGACTTAGAAAATATTCTGCTTCGTAAATTCTATCAGTTGTTGTGTGTGTAGCTTCTTTTCTCTTCGTCTTTTCAGCTATTTATACTCACAGATTCAAAAAGTGTCCGTTGAAGAGAGACACAGTTTGAATTCCTCGATTTGTGGTCCTTAATTTCAGCTAACGGCTCTCAGGCAGCATTTAATGCACCGAGCTGATAAGAGGTATTTCTTCAATCATTTGCCATTAATACCCTCGGTCTTCAGCATTTATTACTCCAAGTGCATTTATTACCATTGGGGAGACTTCTTGATCCTTTCCACTTGGCTGATGAGAGTGCAAGTCTGATGGTGAGCAAAGCTGATCTCAAACTTGAACAAATCTGATTTGAGTCGGCTGATAGACACCAGTCTGATTTCTTCTCTTCAGCAGATCAGTAGTCTTCTGGACCTTGAATAATTGACCCTTCTGATTTGTCTTCTTACTTGATCAAAATTCTTCTAAGGGTTTTAAGCTAAGTTTTCCGTACTTAGCTGATCTTGATGAGTTTTGGAATTCATCAAAACCTCCCTTAACTAATATAACTTCAGTACACTCTATCTTCATCTTCATCCAACAAAAAGCAAGAGAAACTCCATTTTTGAAAAAAGAGAATGGATAGTTAGCTCAAGAAAACAAATTCTCTATTCTATGTGAAGTTTGACATGACCATAATTATAAACAAATCTAAGGAAAACAATGCAACATTGTGACTATCTCCTGAATGAAAAATGAATTGAAAGAGTGATGTACCAAGTCTTCGTCACCTGATGTGGCGCTCAAACCATTATTACAAAATAGAATTACCAAGGACACGTGGCAGGAACGGACCTAATCGACTAGATACTTTATGTATCTCGTGTCGAACACGACGATTCCCATGCCAAAATCAATATGCTAGTCGATATCCGTTAACAAATCAATTGGCCCGCTCAAGATTGGATCGAACATAAAAAAAAATGATTCATATCCAAAGTTATGCATGTTGTCATTATCTGACCCGGTGATTGAAATGTAAACTATAAATAGCTCTCACAAATGAGATACAGGTACGCACTCTCCAAGCATAAACTACTCATTTCGATCATACTTCTCTTATCTCGATACTTATTTAAGCATCGGAGGGTTATCGCCGGGTCACCACCGGCATTAACCTAACATAGTTTTATTTGATTACAAGTTAGGATCCCCTAAACAAATCGAGGAAAGGCTTGATTGACACTCTAATCCTCACATTGACAAGCAGTGTTTGTATTGACACCTGGACATTGAGTATAATATATTAACCTACCGTAAACACACTCATCAAAGAGTCTTCGTTGTTAATGAACGAACTCATGAAAATTTTGATGGGTTTGATAGGCATGATATGAATTATTTGAACTCGTCTAAAAAATTAACAATAAAAGTGGAATCTCCGTTTCATATCATCATTTTTTATTTTTATTTTTTTTATATGCAAATTTTTTGTATTAAAAAATATGTTTGTTGATTTAGTTTGCAAATGAAGTTTTTAGAAAATTTCTATAAGTTTATTATTAATTTCAACTAATGAAAATTGTACAAGAAAAGATTAAAAAAAAAAAAAAAAAAAACCATCTTCATACTTCAGATGGAAAGAAAGACAGAGACAAAAAATAATATTATATTCATGATTCAAGAGCTTGGAGATATTTTCTGGGGGGTTAAATGATAAGTAGACTTTTGAGCTTTTTGTCTAAAGAGATCAGAATTATAAAGCAAATGTGAACCGAATTGTTGGGTAAATCAATCAACATTCACAACATAAAAACAAATATAGAAATGAAATGAAATGACTATTCAGTTTAAGCACAATACACGACTACCTATTTTTATGGGTGAAAATAGACTTATCCTGATCTATAATGAAAATCATATTATGCGATACTAAAAATATCAAATACCAAATCTCTCGTGGTCATTATTCTTTTATTATATCAATATTCAACGTTTAACTTATAAAATAAGATAACTTGCCATTTTAACTTGAACGCAAAATTATTTCTTAAGATCGCTTGGTTATTTTTCAATTAAAATTTGAAGGTTTTTGACAATTTCAATTGTGGGTATATTTCATCTAAGTTAGTGAAAAAAATGAAAATTATGTATTAGCTTCTACAAAATAAACAAGTCAATAATTCTAGCTTATATTACGATGACCATAAATACTATTACATGAATATGACATTAGATTAATGCTAGATTGAAGAATATTCTACACAAGATTACCTTAAATTGGAATATCTCAAAAAAATGAATCTCACCCTTTTAGTAAAGCAAACTAGACTTGTAGTTGAATATCTCTTATCCCTACTTGGTCATGTGAAAACTTGAATTTATTCAATGACACCATTTGATTTAATTTCTAAAATAATTTCAATGAGCAAACCGTCTTGATTAGATGTATTTGGCATAATGAGTTGTCTACTCTATCTAAATTCAAATTTTCCGTATTTGGCAATTCTTGAAATCAATGTTAACATAAAAAAGTAATAAGTAAATCTGGTCAATAATTAATTTTAGTCCATATGTATTGAATTTCTGATAGCTAGTTGGCATTGGATTCGATTATAGATTGTGATTACAACATAATTGCTAATTTACGCAATGCACAATATTTTAATAATTCAAAATCTATTTCAGCTTATGCCAAATAAAAATATCTAGCTAATTTCACATTTAGACTATTAAAATATACGACTATTACAGGGTGCTTGTCATGTGCCAAAAGTAACCGAGGACTCATTCTTAACTAAAATGCATTTTTAAAGATATATATAATATTAACATTGCTTAAATATATAATACAAATAAGGCATTAATCTCATAAAATCATTCGACACTGTCCCAATACATTCTCCATAAATACTTAACTATATTTTGTCCAACCCTATTCTTAGAAAATAAATAAAATTATTCATAACATTTGACAAAGCATGTGTCTAATTTGTATCATCATTAAATATGGTAGGTTCTTGTATCGTGACGTAATATTTTTGAAATTCAGAAGTCAAATTTTGACTATATTCAATAATGAAACAACTCTTACTAAAAATTTCAACGTTTCTCTTGTATAAATACATCTAACAAAAACTAAAAATTTTTGTGAAAACAAATCAACCATAGTATAAAATTACCAAACAACATGCCAAGAAACAAAACTAAACTTGAACAAATACCTATTGAAAGCCATAGAAGTTCCATTTTCAGAAAAAGAATGGATAGTTTGTTGAAGAAAGCAAATGAGCTTTCGATTCTTTGCGAAGTTGACATGGCTATAATTGTACACAAACCCGGGCAAAATAATGCAACATTGTGGCCATCACCTGATATATGTAGGGAAAGGGTGCAAAAGTTTCTAGATGTTCCAGATTCACATAAATCAAGGAAACTAGTACAACATGAAAAATATATTGGCCAAAGAGTAACCGAGATAGAAAATGGGTCAAAGTTAAATAAAAAAATTAAAATAGAAGAGCCTCAATTGTTGATGAATGAGATAATGAAAAATAAGAAATTTGATGGGCTTGACCTGGATGATATGAATTGCTTAAATTCATTTGCAATTGATATGTTGAAGAAGCTCCAAGAGAGGGAACAAGAGCTCGCAATTGAACAACCGAAGTAGTTGAATGTTTATCCACATGTTTCTCTATTTTTTTTTTTAATGTTGTTAAGAGCAAAATTATTGTAACACACAATTTGTTTAATTTAGTTTGCAAAAGGAAATTTTACAATTTTCCCCAAGTTTTATTAATAGTTTCAACCAACAAAATTCTTTATATATGTATATATATATAAAGGAAAATGGACAATAGAGATAAGTAATATAAAATTAAAGTTGTATTGGCTTGCGGCCCCTAAAGGCAAACTCTAGTCTGAGTTCTACTGGAAATACCACTTGAGAAGATCTATAACTAATGCATTCTTCGGTCCGAACTGAAAATGAGAGTTTAATAGATAAAAAAATAAAAATTCATAAAATTTTCATGAAAGTTATATATGGAGGTCAAATGCAAAAAACAATCAACTAAGAGCGAAAGAATTTGAGAGATATGAAATAAATATGATTTTATCTATTCTACATGATTCCGGTGCTTGAAAACATTTTTTTTTGGGTAAAAGAGGAAATTAGGGTAACTTGGGGACTTCTATTTTGACTCACCCCTGCTCATGAGTCATGAACGACTCAAGCAGGGAATGACATGTGTCCATGTATGACACCAAGAAATAGTTGTGTATGAACCCCATTTAATATGTGTAAATACCAAAAAAACCCTTCTACATTTAAAAATGAAAATTGAAACATTTCATCTTCCAAAATTATCTTTCTCCCTAAAACTCTAACCCACAAGTGGCCGGCCGGAAAAACAAGAACAGAGTGCCTCCTCTATTCGATCTGGTCGGGACCATTTCCAACCATCAATCCCTTTCTTTACTCTTTGGGGTATTGGGTTATCAATTTATTTTACATGATGATGTTTCCATGGAATCTTAATTGGTTGGTTCCTACGAAGAAGATGAAATGATTTGAACTTCCTTTTTTTTTTTTTTTTTTAAAAAAAAAAATTTCTTGTTTTTTGAAAGAAAAATATTATATAAACATTATTTTAACTCATTTTTAGAAAACATAATAAATTCAATGATTAGATTTCAAATACAAGTCGGATCTGACAACTATATGCTTCACTTATGGTAAGGTTTTAAATCTCTGCTCTTTGTTGTTTGCCTTGGATTCTTGGCCACCATTTCCAACAATCAATACATTTCTTCACTCTTTAGGTTTATGTTATCAATTTAATTTTTACAATATGACTTTTCCATGGAAGCTTAAATGGTGGGTTCCTTATGAAGAAGAAGATGACCATTTGATTTGATTTTTTTTTAAATTCTTGTTTTTTGAATGAAAAAAATTATATAAGCATTATTTTAACTCATTTTAAGAAAATAGAATGAATATGATATTAAAACTTATAAAGAAATGTATCAAAATTATACTGGGAGGGATATTTGGAATTATATAAAAAAAAAAAATATATAAATTATTGATATATTTTCAAATTACGGAGGACCTCGTGTTACATAATCATCTAATAGACAATTTGATTGAAATAATGACCGAATCATCAATTTTTATGAAAATTATCGATACATTTATAATTATGGAGGAGATAGTGTTACATAACAATCTAATAGACAATTTGATCGATATAATGACCGAATCATTAATTTTTTAAAATTACTGATATATTTTCAAATTACGAAGGAGTTAATACTACATAACAATCTAAATGACAATTTGATTGGAATATTGACCGAGTCATCAATTTTTTAAATTATCGATAAATTTTCAATTATAGAGTACTTAGTGTTACATAACCATGTAACAAACAATTTGATAGCAATAATGTCCGAATCATCAAATTTTTAAAATTATTGATATATTTTCAAATTACAGAGGACATAGTTTTACATAATCATCTAACAGAAATTTGATCGAAATAAAGACCGAATCATCAATATTTTTTTAATTATTGATATATTTTCAAATTACGGAGTATTTGGTGTTACATAACCATCTAACAAACAATTTGATATAAATAATGACCGAATCATCAATTTTTTTAGACAATTTGATCGAAGTAATGACCGAAACATCATTCTTTTGAAAACTATCGATATATTTTCAAATTACGTAGGACTTAGTGTTACATAACCATCTAATAGACAATTTGATCAAAATAATGACTGAATCATCAAATTTTAAAAAATTAGAGATACAATATCAAATTACAAAGGACATAGTATTACATAACCATTTAATAGACAATTTGATCGAAATAATGAACGAATCATCAATTTTTTTTAAATTATTGATATATTTTCAAATTACGGAAGAGCTTTTGTTACATAACCATCTAAAAGAGAATTTGATCGAGATAATGATTGAGTCATTAATTTTTTTTAACATTATCAAAATATTCATAAATTACGGAAGACTTAGTGTTACATAACCGAGTCATCAACTTTTTTTTAAAATTATCGATATATTTTCAAATTACGGAGGACTTGGTGTTACATAACCATCTAACAGATAATTTGATCGAAATAATGACAAAATAATTAATTTTTGTAACTTTCGATATATTTTCAAATTACAGATGTATTAGTGTTACATAACCATTTAATAGATAATATATTAGAATAATGACCATCAATTTTTTTAAAAAATATCGATATATTTTCAAAACAAGTGTACATAACCATTTAGTAGACAATTTGATTGAAAAATAATTTTTTAAAATTATCGGTATATTTTCAAACGACGGAGGAGCTATTGTTACATAACCATCTAAAGGATAATTTGATCGAAATATTGACCGAGTCATTAATATTTTTTAAATTATCGATATATTTTTAAATTACGGAGAACTTAGTGTTATATAACCTCTAATAGACAATTTGATCGAAATAATGACTGAATCGTCGTTTTTTTAAAAACCATTGATATATTTTCAAATTAAAGAGGAGTTAGTGTTACATAACTATCTAAAAGGCAAATCGATCCTAGTCGAGATGGACTTAGTGATCGAAATAATGACCGAGTCGTCAATTTTTTTAATTATCATATTTTTAAATTACAGAGGACTTAGTGTGAAATAATCATCTAATACAAGTGGCAAGAACCCGGTGAATTTCAAAATAATGACCGAATAATCAAATTTTTTTAAAAATATTGATATATTTTCAAATTACGGAGAAGTTAGTGTTACATAACCATCTAAAAGATAATTTGATCGAAATAATGACCGAGTCATTAATTTTTTTTAAATAATCGATATATTTTCAAATTATGGAGAATTTAGTATTACATAACCATCTGATAAACAATTTTACCGGAATAATGATCGAATCATCAATTATTTAAAAATTGTCGATATATTTTCAAATTATGGAAGACATAGTGTTACATAACCATCTAGTAGATAATTTGATCGAAATAATGATCAAATCATCAATTTTTTTTTAAATTATCAATATATTTTCAAAATTCAGACTTAAAAATTAAAACTAATAATATTTAAATTAATCACGCTATTAAATTTTAAACTTTATTATACAAAATCTTTAATTTTCAGCAAAATTGAAAATTTGAGGGCAACTTTGACCAGTGACAGAACCTGGGGGCTGAATGCGCGAATATGTCATCTTCCCCAACACAAACTTTTTATCAACACAATCCTTTCCAGCCTCAGCAAACAAAACCTTTTTGATTTGATAATTTATCAATAGCTTCATTTCAACTACTTTGGATTCACCCATTCTTCTTACTCCTACACAGCATTTCACTGCAGAACATCTATTATATGCGGAACCCTCGGGAATCAATACGATACTTAATTAGTAGCAATGAATCAATTTTTTGGGCTAACGCAAAAAGTGATTGGAAATTTCCTGGAGAAGCTAAACAGATCGATGCATCGAAATTTGAATAGCTATTGTTATCTGGGCTGATAGTTAAAGTGGCTTCTGAGAAAAACCAAATACAAGATTATTGAAAAATAATAAAATCATATATTTTTTTTTATATAATTCCAAATATCCCTCCTAGTATAATTTTGATACATTTCTTTATAAGTTTTAATTTCATATTCATTCTATTTTCTAAAAATGAGTTAAAATAATGCTTATATAATTTTTTTCATTCAAAAAACAAGAATTTAAAAAAAAAAATCAAATCAAATGGTCATCTTCTTCTTCGTAAGGAACCCACCATATAAGCTTCCATGGAAAAGTCATATTGTAAAAATTAAATTGATAACCCAAACCCAAAGAGTGAAGAAATGTATTGATTGTTGGAAATGGTGGCCAAGAATCCAAGGTAAACAACAAAGAGCATAGATTTAAAACCTTACCATAAGTGAAGCATATAGTTGTCAGATCCGACTTGTATTTGAAATCTAATCATTGAATTTATTATGTTTTCTAAAAATGAGTTAAAATAATGTTTATATAATATTTTTCTTTCAAAAAAAAGAATTTTTTTTTTTAAAAAAAAAGGAAGTTCAAATCATTTCATCTTCTTCGTAAGGAACCCACCAATTAAGATTCCATGGAAACATCATCATGTAAAATAAATTGATAACCCAATACCTCAAAGAGTAAAGAAAGGGATTGATGGTTGGAAATGGTCTCGACCAGATCGAACAGAGGAGACACTCCGCCGCCCCTCTGGTGCGACACCAAAACAGCGCCGCCATGTCTCGACAAAATGGCATCGGAGGGAAGGGATGATGGTGTAGGTTAGGGTTTGGGTGGAGACTGAGAATATATTTTGAAGAATGTAGAAAATAAAATTGGTAATTAAATATTCTTATGATGGGTAGAATTGTCAAATTGAAGTGTACGTCCATTTTGGCTGGTCTCATACCCCAATTACATGATTCATACACACCGTACAAGAATGAATGGTTAGGATTAGTCCAATTTTCAATCTAATGGTTGAGAAAACTTCTGCCATATGATTCACCTACAATTGGTGAGTCAAAATAGACTACCCGGGGTAACTTTAGGCTTATTATTCTAAAGAGACGGAATTATATAATACTTCGTACTAAAGAACTGGGTTATTGGACAAATCAACCTTTTCTTTGCGACAACATAAAAGAAGATAAGCAAGTTAAATGACTCTTTTGTTTAAGCACATTACACGACTACCTATTTATATAAGTAAGGAAAAATATTGTCGTGTTAATATGGAGGAAATATCTACGTTAGAAAGTCATATATATTATGCAATATTAAAAATATAAAATGTCGAATTCTCTCGTGTATGTTTTCCTTTTGATTATACCAGGAATCAACATCCAGTTTATGAAAACAAGATTCAATTGATATTTTGATGTGAAGTCATAATTATTTCTTAGGTCATTTAGGGCCTGTTTGTTTGGTGTTTGGGAAAGTAGTTTGGGAGAGTAGTGGAGGTTTGTGAAATAATCTCGATTTGCTTAATGTTGTTTGTTTGAGTTTTGGGAGAGTGGTTTGAGAAATAAAGTAAATATAGGTTTTTTTTTGGAAGAATTAGGTTGTATTTGTAAGATGTGTAAGACTTTATGTCAAATCATGTTTTATATAATATCTTTCTTTCAAAAAAAAGATTTTTTTTTAAAAAAAAAAAGGAAGTTCAAATCATTTCATCTTCTTCGTAAGGAACCAACCAATTAAGATTCCATGGAAACATCATCATGTAAAATAAATTGATAACCCAATACCCCCAAAGAGTAAAGAAATGGATTGATGGTTGGAAATGGTCGCGACCAGATCGAACAGAGGAGACACTCCGCCGCCCCTCTGGTGCGACACCAAAATAGCGCCGCCATGTCTCGACAAAATGGCATCGGATGGAAGGGATGATGGTGTAGGTTAGGGTTTGGGTGGAGATTGAGAATATATATTGAAGAAGGTAGAAAATAAAATTGGTAATTAAATATTCTTATGATGGGTAGAATTGTCAAATTGAAGTGTACGTCCATTTTGGCTGGTCTCATAACCCAATTACATGATTCATACACACCATACAAGAATGAATGGTTAGGATTAGTCCACTTTTCAATCTAATGGTTGAGAAAACTTCTGCCATATGACCCACCTACAATTGGTGAGTCAAAATAGACTACCCGGGGTAACTTTAGGCTTATTATTCTAAAGAGACGGAATTATATAATACTTCGTACAAAAGAACTGGGTTATTGGACAAATCAACCTTTTCTTTGCGACAACATAAAAGAAGATAAGCAAGTTAAATGACTCTTTTGTTTAAGCACATTACACGACTACCTATTTATATAAGTAAGGAAAAATATTGCCGTGTTAATATGGAGGAAATATCTACGTTAAAAAGTCATATATATTATGCAATATTAAAAATATAAAATGTCGAATTCTCTCGTGTATGTTTTCTTTTTGATTATACCAGGAATCAACATCCAGTTTATGAAAACAAGATTCAATTGATATTTTGCTGTGAAGTCATAATTATTTCTTAGGTCATTTAGGGCCTGTTTGTTTGGTGTTTGGGAAAGTAGTTTGGGAGAGTAGTGGAGGTTTGTGAAATAATCTCGATTTGCTTAATGTTGTTTGTTTGAGTTTTGGGAGAGTGGTTTGAGAAATAAAGTAAATATAGGTTTTTTTTTGGAAGAATTAGGTTGTATTTGTAAGATATGTAAGACTTTATGTCAAATCATGTTTTATATAATATATTTCTTTCAAAAAAAGAATTATTTTTTAAAAAAAAAAGGAAGTTCAAATCATTTCATCTTCTTCGTAAGGAACCCACCAATTAAGATTCCATGGAAACATCATCATGTAAAATAAATTGATAACCCAATACCCCAAAGAGTAAAGAAATGGATTGATGGTTGGAAATGGTCGCGACCAGATCGAACAGAGGAGACACTCCGCCGCCCCTCTGGTGCGACACCAAAATAGCGCCGCCATGTCTCGACAAAATGGCATCGGAGGGAAGGGATGATGGTGTAGGTTAGGGTTTGGGTGGAGACTGAGAATATATATTGAAGAAGGTAGAAAATAAAATTAGTAATTAAATATTCTTATGATGGGTAGAATTGTCAAATTGAAGTGTACGTCCATTTTGGCTGGTCTCATAACCCAATTACATGATTCATACACACCGTACAAGAATGAATGGTTAGGATTAGTCCACTTTTCAATCTAATGGTTGAGAAAACTTCTGCCATATGACTCACCTACAATTGGTGAGTCAAAATAGACTACCCGGGGTAACTTTAGGCTTATTATTCTAAAGAGACGGAATTATATAATACTTCGTACAAAAGAACTGGGTTATTGGACAAATCAACCTTTTCTTTGCGACAACATAAAATAAGATAAGCAAGTTAAATGACTCTTTTGTTTAAGCACATTACACGACTACCTATTTATATAAGTAAGGAAAAATATTGCCGTGTTAATATGGAGGAAATATCTACGTTAAAAAGTCATATATATTATGCAATATTAAAAATATAAAATGTCGAATTCTCTCGTGTATGTTTTCCTTTTGATTATACCAGGAATCAACATCCAGTTTATGAAAACAAGATTCAATTGATATTTTGCTGTGAAGTCATAATTATTTCTTAGGTCATTTAGGGCCTCTTTGTTTGGTGTTTGGGAAAGTAGTTTGGGAGAGTAGTGGAGGTTTGTGAAATAATCTCGATTTGCTTAATGTTGTTTGTTTGAGTTTTGGGAGAGTGGTTTGAGAAATAAAGTAAATATAGGTTTTTTTTGGAAGAATTAGGTTGTAGGTGTAAGATGTGTAAGACTTTATGTCAAATCATGTTTGCTGTGAGATAAATTGTGTAAGAGATATGTTACTTTATGTCAAATCAGAGTAGCGTTTGTATAGGTTTTGTTTAGAGATTGAAAATTGTTGTTTGTTTGGCTTTTGAGAAAGTAGTTTGAGAAAATTGAGAGATGAAAAAGTTATTTCAGAAAATAGAAAACATGTTTGTTTGGCATTTCCCAAACACGAAATTTTTTTAGGAAACGCAAAACAAACAGGCCCTTAATTATTTTTCAATTAATCCGAAGGTTTTTAACCGTACAAATTGATTATTATGAGTATATATATATATATATATATATATATATTATAAAATAAAAAAGGAAAAAATATCACTCTTATACATTAGCTTCTATAAAATATAAGTCAGATATTACATTATATGACCACAGTACTACTATATTACTCTAAATAAGATCATACTGCTAGTGGGAATAGTACGATCTATTTTTTTTAATGCCCATTTAACCCCAAAACGACATCGCTTTGGGGTTTTCTCCTCAATTTAAACTGCTTACAATTTCCTTTTTCATTTAATTTTTGCAGAGTATGGAACGTGTTCCACTTCTCTATAGGGCCTACTTCTTTATTTCTATTTCTATTTCTATTTCTGTTTCTATTCCTATTCTCAGTCTCATTCTATTTTCATCTCTTTCTTCAGATTTCTGTTGGGGATTCTTTTTCCACGCTTCTTGTTCAGATTTATGTTTGAGTAATCCTGACCATTTAAATTCCTTTCCTCAACTGAATTTGTCATCTTTCTTCCAAATTTGCGGGTGGGTAATCATTCCTCTCTACCATCTCATGTGCTTGGTCGATCAATTTCTAAAAGTTTAGCTTTCTTATTTATTTTGCAATCTCTTCTTTGTGGTTTAACCTTTTATTTTGATAATACTTGTGGATTAGTTATTATTAGCATTATGTACATCTAAATGATGCAAAATTCGAACATTTTGCTATGTTGATAAACCCCCGATTTGTATTTGACTTAATTACAGTTTGTACTGTTTGTTTCATTAGTTAGATTATGTTCAAGCATGGCGATGTTATATGAGAAATTCAAATCAAATTTATTAATATGTTGAATTAAGTTAATTCACACATATTGGGAGGGAGGGAGGTATTTGATACTATTTTAGGGCTTGTAACCTTTGTAGAGGGCTTTTATTAATGAAGGGTGTATTGGACGATTAGTTAAGTTGCATATTTCTAACAAGAATTGTAACTTTTGCACCAAACTAAGTGATCAATTGTCACTTTTGACGATAAAACTAAATGGAAGACGTTATATTTGGCACCACAATTTGACCTTGCCCAACACATTCCAATTCATTTGACAATTGCTGGTTAAAATCAAACTTGTGACCTTTAAATCCATGCCGTATCTACCTAAACTAGTTGAGTATAATCATGCGATGTTCAAGTTTGATTTGGATTATGTAATGAACTTGAAAATGCATTTGTGCTTAGTTTGATTCTTAAATATTTGAGCACGAATGTGTTCGAATCAGAGTATCGAGTAACTTGATCTTCTTACATATTTTGTCAATTTTAGCTTAGCGAATCATGCTTGAACCAATTTTAAAATATATTAAACACAAATATGGTTCAATCTTGTTTAAAAATAATATATACAAGATGAACTCAAACAGACCTGTAACCAACAAATTTGAGTGGAGTATCAAATACCAGTGTAAAAATTTACTTTTATATTACTCTTATATATGTTATATCCATTTTATTTTTATAATGAAAGTTAGATATATATCAAGTGTTATTATTAAATGTGAATACACAAAAATCATTTCATCCCTATCATACTATAAATAATTCTCTTCCTAATATGTTTGTTGTAATAAATTGGGATATTTCGTGGAACATATATAAATAAATTACGAAATTCTCTAATTGCAAAAGGATGTATACTTTTACTACAAAAAGAATGGTATCAAGCGGAGCTGGATTAGCAACTTTTCGTTGGAGGCAAGCATGTGACGTCTATCGAACAAAATATATTACTATGGAACATATATATAGAAGATTTAACGGTCTTAGACATGATGACTAAATATTAAATCATTAAAGTGCGGGGCAAAATACTAATACTAGTTTTGACCATTCAACAATCAAAGAAATAGGAAGAAGAACAATAATCCACTAGACAAATTTATAATTTCCATCATCATATAGATTGGCTAATATGGCTTGTAAATCCGGAAGATATATATTTGTATCTTCTTCATCTTTGTTCATTTTTTGTATGAACAAATTATCACAGTCCTTAATCCCAGAGCTGCTGATCTCCATTACCAAACTTCTACTGTGACCATGTTGAACAAATTCAAAATGTTTCGTTTGATTTACAACCTTTTACGGATTTTGGCTACGAAACTTAAAAAATTTTAAATTTGGATACGTTTGCACGTTCGCTTTGGAACTCGAATCTGGAACATGCATACCTTTGTTAATATTTTCGATCTCCCCTGCAACACATACAAAACCAGATACATTACATATTATATGGTAATAAAAAAAATATATAGGTGAAAAAAAGTATCGGATCCTCAACAATTTTTATTGATCCAATCAAAAGCGTCATACGGAAATTACAAGAAAATGTAGCTTTTGAAATTATAGAAAAAGAAATTCAACTTGCCCTATCGTTTTTTCTCGAAAAAAAAATCAAGCAAGCCCACTCTCCTTGAATAAAACAATAATAATGTTTTTTTTTTTTTTTTTTTTTTTTGATAACCCAGGTGTACAAGCTTACACTCGACTAATCCTGGACCCTCAGAACCCTTGCCCTAGAATCCTGAAGGATGTAAATCGCAGGATGTGCCTCCACCAAGCCCCGGGTTCCCACCATACTGCTGTACACTCTGCGCACAAAGGAGTCTTCACCACAAATGACCCTTAGATTTACAAAACTACATTTTTTTATTCCAATATTCAAATTTGCATTTTTAGTTTTATGGTCCCCTTTTCACCTAATTTGTTACCATAACTTCAAAACTAAGTCATTTATAGGGGAAATAATAATAATAAAACTACTCTATGAAATAAAAAAATGCAAAAAATGGAAGGAAAAGAGGGCAAAATGACCAAGAGTATAATTTCCCATGTTATTTTGCCCAAAAAAAGACTAATTAAGTTATAACTAAGTAAGAAAGATATTGAATGGTTACTATGGTACTGCATTGCTTTCTCGAAAAGTCTCGCTCCTTCTTGTTGGAGGGTATCAATCTCTAGCATTGTTGAATTGAGCTTCTCTTTCTCACATTTTAATTTGGAAGTGAGAATTGCTATCGTATCCTACATACATGGTAAGTAGAAACCAAACTCACAACTTAAATTGTGTATCACGTACAAAATTAAGAGATTTAAATTTTAATTTCAAACTTGAGTACCAAACAACCAAACTAAAACTTTTGAAATTAAGCGAAATGCAGTCCAAATTAAACAAACACTGCTATGTTAGCACTTAACATACATAGAAGAGTGATACAATGATTGTATCTAACTAAAACATAAATAGTTTACTCGAATACGGGATTAAAAAAATTTAAATTTTGGAAAATTTCGATCAAATAAATATTAGAAACTCCAGCAATTTTTTTGTAAATCTTTTGAACATTTAAAAATTTAATATATATACGAAAATAACTTGCTGAAGTTGAAACTAGTATATTCTTGTTTAGATTGATTTAAAAATAAAAACATCTAAAAATTTATATATATATGCAAAAAAACTTGTTGAAGTTGAAACTAGTTTATATTCTCGTTTAGATTGATCTAAAATAAAAACATTTCCTTGTCTTCAGTGAAAACATACATAATTTTTAATCTCATAATTTACCTTCAAAATTCTCGCCAGGTTTTCGATGTAAAGAATATATTGATTTTTTTCCTCTATGGATATCTGAGTAGAGAGCTTGTCTGAATACCTACAACCAAAATTGAAAAGAATTACTTAATTTGCCTTGTCTACAACCATATATATATATATATATATATATATATATATATATATATATATATATATATATATATATATATATATATATATATATATATATATATATATATATATATATATATATATATATATATATATATTAATGAAGATTTTCGATGTAAAGAATATATTGATTTTTTTCCTCTATGGATATCTGAGTAGAGAGCTTGTCTGAATACCTACAACCAAAATTGAAAAGAATTACTTAATTTGCCTTGTCTACAACCATATATATATATATATATTAATGAAGATTTAATTCACCTTGTAAGCTTTTTTGTACCATCCATGTTAGCATCCAATTTGCGTTTACCAAGGTTTATTTTATTTGATTCCTTAAAAATACCAGTGGCACTTGGATATAGAGAGCATGACATGTGCTGAGATGGTTGATCTGAAATATGAATACCTTTATTTCGATTTACACGAGCAAAAGAATCTAAAACCATCGTGTCCTTGTTAAAACTAAAAATGGCACTTGGATTCAGAGAGCTTGACATGGACCGAGGTGGCTCGTCTGAAATCTGAATCAGAGATCTTGACATGGACCGAGGTGGCTCGTCTAAAATCTGAATACCCTTACCCTTGTCAAGACTTGCACCAAGATTTGAATAGTTGTTAATGCTTTCCATTTCTAATGATAATCTTCTGCAAAAAAAGAAAAATGGTGTTATATTAGTAAAAGTTAAGGAAACAAAAGGGAAATTTTACAAATGTGTATGGATGAAGAAAGTACCCTTGATTCAAGGTGTAATGAAGCAGTGTAAGAATGCACCAGTTGTACCTCACTATAAATACACAGAAAAATGATGCCTATAATAAACTGATATTAATGTTTAGTTGTTGCCAGCAAATTTTTTGTTTGTATACATATGATTCAATTGCTACGATTTTAGTAAGTCATTTGGACTTTTGGTAAGTTAATTCCTATGTCAAATGCCTAATGTGCATCTTACCCCTTGGATATGAGAATATATATTTTTTGCCCCCTATGATATATAATAATGAGTATTTTGACAATATTTTACTCTATGATATAAATAAATGAGGACTTTACTAGGAGCGAAGTCATTTGAAGTCCTCTTTTTAAAAGAAATAGGTTTCTATATATGTATATATGTGTTGGTATATATATTATATTTGTAAGCAACTCGAAGCTAAAATTTGGTTAATTTAACTATATATTTTTTTATTCAAATGATTAATTTTGTGTTTTTTTGTTATTATTGTCGTATCACATTCAAATGCAATTCAATAGTTGATTTTTGAGGTATCAATGATTTTGACTTTTAAGGATTAAATATGTTATAACAATAAAAATAACACGAACAAAAACCGTCGGCTAAATGTGATTTTGGAATGTCTAACATTGAATTATGTATAAAATGTTTTGAATTATTTTTAATGTCCATTAGCAATAATTACAAAAGAGTTTCCGGTATGTCCTATAATAGTTTCGCACTCATAAATTTTTGACAAGATAAAATTACTAAATCTTTAGAGTGCCGATAAAGTACTAGTTCGTACTAAAATATCAATTCTTACATTGATCGTACAACAATCGAAGAATTAGACAGAACAACAACAATCCATTAAATAAATAGGAAGAACAACAATCCACAAGTCAAATGTTTGATTTCAATCATTAGAGAGATCGACATGCATGGAATTGAAGTCCAAATATTTATCTATGTCAGCTACATCTTGGTTCATCATATGATGGAACTTCTTAATCGCGAAGATTGACAACTGATTTTCAGTACTACATTGTTCAAATTTAGAGAGTTTCTTATGACTTTCGGACTTCTGCAGATTTCAAAGACGACGTTCATAAAAGTTCAAATTTGGATACATTTGCACCTTCAAAATTTTGGAACTCGAACCTGAAAAATGCCCTGGCCCATGATTTGGATAATGTGTATCATTGTTAAAAAATTCTCGAGTTCTTTGAACTTGTTTATTTCGAGTGTATGCTTTTTGAGGTCCACTGCTTTCATACACAAAAGCGAAATTAATTACACACTATAGAATAATACGTAATAAGGTAAAATTTCACATTTAATGCCATAAATTGCACATTAGTAAACACAAATTAAGTTAGTCCTATAGAACTGACATTTGTAAACAAAAAATTAATTTTTGGGAATCTAAATTTATAGAACTTGAATGCAATTTGCAGAGGAAATAACAATTAATTTGTAATGAATACCGAAATAACAAACAAGGGACGCATGGAATGGTTACTTTCGTAGAGCTTTTCTTTGTTGAAAACTTTATCCACTTCTAGTTGGAGGGAATCTTTTTCAACGGATAGGAACTTTCGGTTCTCCTTTTGGCTTTGCACTAGTGGAGTGAGAACTGATATCATATCCTACGTACACACTAATTCAAATTCAGTTACCAAATACTAAATCTTATCAATATATCATATGAGTGAAGAAAAAAAATACACCTACCTTATGTTTTGTCTAACTAGCAAATATCTTCGCGTGTTATTTTTTTTTACCAACCCAACCTGCTATTATTTAATTATTAGTCAAAAAAACCCTAAGTTGAATTGCAAATTTTATAGGAAAAATTAAAACTATATCCCCACTAAAAAATGTAAAAGCACCCCTATTCACCTAAATATTGACAATAATTCCCCTATAAATTGTCAATAACTCCCTCCCTCACTTAAAAAATTGGCAATAATCATCTATATATTGATTTATGAAAGAAATTCAGATAAAGTATTTTGCTAACAAAAGAAGAACATATGAGATTGTTTGTTTATTGTCGATAATCCCAAATGATTTACTGTACAATGTAACTATTTGTCTAATTAATTAATTTCATATTTATAAATATGCAAACCATCTGGATAAAGTACACCACTAATGATCATCTTTATCATTAACTTTTTACACAGTGGTTCCTCTTGTGTTTTTTTTCATATTAGTCCCCACTATGAATTATTTGTTTCACTTTGGCCATTTTCAAGTGGCCCAAAGTGAATTAAAGTGCCAAAATAATTTTATGAGGGATTAAATTGGTAAAGAAACAATTTTATAAGGGACTAAAGTGATAAATAAATAGTTTATGAGGGACTAAATTGATAAATAAACAGTCTATGATGGACTAAATTGATACGAAATAATTTTATGAGGGACTATAATATAACACTAAAAGTAAAAGATCCCTTGTAAATGATTAAAATGAAACAATTCATAGTGGGAACTAATATGGGAAAAAAAACATAAGAGAGACCACACTGTAAAAAATTAATGATAAAGAAGACCATTAGTGGTACTTAGTTATTTACCCATACCATTTCAACCCCATTATACTAAGAGGCCTTGGGTTAAACTCCCAATAATGTGAGTATTTCTCTAGTTTGTTACTAGTCTTTGGTAGTTATTGAAATGATTTCTAATGTAATAATTGATTATGAATATATTTTTTTTCTTAAAAAAAACCCACGATTCACATAATTATAATATATTTTAACATTAACTAAAGAAAAAAAATAGAAACACCACCCCTAGGCTGGCCGCATCAACCTCATGAGTTATTGGTTTATACCATACAGTACGGTGTTGGCCTGAAATCTAGAGACCTAGGCCGTCATGGCCATGGATATACACGGTCGGGGTAGGGTTAATACTTTGTATCATTAATATATTACATTTTTTTTCTTTTTTCCTAACGATTTTTCAGTTTAATCAACCTAGAAAAAAAGAACTATATTTGAGGGTATTTTCATCTAACATATTTCTAATTAAACACCTAAATGGAAAATGTAGGCGGTGAGCTTCTTTGTAGTTTGTTACTTCAAAAAGGAATACGAATAAAAGTAGTTTTTTTCACCTTTTTATTAGGAGGTTAAGTTAAAATTATTATTCACTCCGTACAAATAAAGATAAATTAGAATTTTAAACATTCCTGACATAACCAAACTTTTGAAATCAATTCAAATCTAGTCCAAACAGACCCTTACACGTTACCATACAAGGAGGAGAATTCAATCATTGAAATTAACTAAAATATTGGTGACCTCAATCACCGATATGTGTTTTAATCATGAATTGATATTTTTCTTAATTTCTTCTTATATATTTTTGTCAATTAAATATTAAAAATGTTTCGAGATACTCTTTTCTAAAAAAGTTCGAAAACATCTAAAAAATATATTAAATAAAAAACATGTTTTTTGTTTAAGAAATAAACATGATAAAGTTGAAACACTTTATATTTGATTTCAATTAATTCAAAATAAAAATATTTTCATGATTTCGCTGGAAATATATCGAAATATAAATTCATTTTTATTTTTGCGTACCTAAGCTCAAAGGATTGATCGATACTGTTGAATTGTACCCTAAAATAAAAACTAACCTGTAAAAGTTCCACCTTTTCCATATCAAGAATATACTGAGCTTTCTTCCCTCTAAATCTCTGAGCAGAGAGCTTGTTTGATAAAGTCCCACAACCAAAAATAAAATTGAAAGAGTTAGTTTGCATGCATATACATATATGTATGCATAATATAAATTAATGAAGATTTAATTGACCTTCTAAGCTTCTTCATGTCCGTATTAGGATCCGGTTGGCGTTTACCATATTTTAATTCATTTCAATTGTTTCCCTTAAACTAACAATGGCGCTTGGATATAAAGAGCCTAATTCAACTCTGATCTAGGATTTTTTATTTCTTCATCTAATTTATAAGTTGCTTTAGATTATTGTTTGTAGAAAATCGGACGGTAGAAGTTTGATTATTTCATTTTCTAATGGTTGTTTTCAGGTTATGTACGGAGAGATCTTTGAGTAAACAACTTTCTTGCGTTTTTGTCAAGACTAACTCGACAATAACTTGAAATATGCCTTTTAAATCGAGCAACATTTGATGGATGCTTCTATCCCTCTTTTTTTGATTTCTTTTCTCTTTTTTATGTGACTCCAGATATGCATCACATATTCAAGATTTAGATGAACAATTATTATATATGCTTTTTATTTCTCACGGTTGCCCTTTTTCTTGTTCTAATTTTTATTATGCATCATATGATTTGAAGATTCTAATGGATTCTTACTTCTCGTTGCTTGTACGAGTGGGTAAGAAGATTAATGGAGAATGTCATTATTTTACTTCCAGACCATAAGGTATCAATCTTTGCTAATTATTCATTTGTTAACCATAAATTAAGTATCAATCTTTTCTGTATAAAGTATCAGTCTTTTCTGTTTGTTCATTTGTTTTATAGTTAATCTGAAAGGGTTAGTTGGGATATTGGAGTGGACTTTTGTTTCATTTACTGGATGTCTTTTTAGGAAACAAATTGTTTTGGGTGATTGCTTAGATTATTTTTATTTTAATCAATTGTGGTATGGTAAAGTTGTCACAATTGAAAGCTTGCATTATGATATGGTATAGTGTCCATTAGGCTACACCTTATAAAACTTTAATATATTTTAAATTTTAGTTGCTCTACATATATATGACCCAATCACTAGCATATCTATCTATATCTATACTATTATAAAATCATGAATATTTCTTAACATTTTTGTGCGGACTAAAATACCCTTATTTGAATTATTATTTAATTAAATGATAAATATATAAAAGTAATTGAAGAGGTATAATTAGACATAAAGTCTTATTGTATTTATCTTCTACATAAACTCCTAAAATTTATAAATTATCTCTTACATCATTTTTTGTTATTTTAATCTTCTCTTCTAATAGATAAAAACGAACCATAAAAATACACTATTATTTTAAATAGTCCCTAAATAATAGATGAACATTATTATATTATAGCATCAATATTTATTTAAACAAGAAAATATTAATTTAAAATTTTAGTACAACATAAGTCATAAACATTCTAAATATAAAAATTTAAATTGAAATTTTCTTAAATATCTTGATGTTACAAAAAAAAAATTAAAATTTAATTGTATCTTACTATGATAGAATAAAAAATACTTATGGCATGGCTAATTACGTAATTTTACTTTGACTAGAATAGAAAAATATAAAGAATATTTAATAATATCAAGACATGCATAACCTTGAATTTTCATGGAATTTTTTTCGTGAAAAACGGGTGAAATTGGTGAAAAGGGGTGAAATCGATAAAAAAAAATAAGAAATCTTTAAAATATGTAAAATTGATGAAAATTCGAGTGCAATTGGTGAACACTGGCGAAGTTGGTGAAAATTTGGGTGAAATCGGTGAAAAAAGTGCCCCCGAAATTGGTAAGCACATGTGAAATTGATGAAATTCGGATCAAATTCGTAAAAAAAAATGATGAAATCGGTGAAACAATGAAAAGTAGGTGAAATCGGTGAAAAATGAATAAAGTCGGTGAAAATGTTTCAGATTGATGAAAATTCAGGTTGGTGAAAAGAACATGTAAAATCAGTAAAAAAAAAATGTTCAAAATAGGTGAAAACGGGTTAGTATGATAAAAATGGAGAGAATTTCACTTTTGATACCATAACTCAACCTACTTTAGGGATTTGATACCACAACTTTTTCTCCCGACACATTTGATACCATAACTCCAATCAACTCGACACATTTGATACTTCCGTCAAATTGGAAACGGAATTGTCACGTGGCCGTTAAAACTTTGCACATTTGATACCATAACTTATGTTGACTGATAATTTTACCCCATAACATTTTAGGTTACCAAAAAAGCCCCACATCTCCAAATTTAGTGCCGATTTTAGTCCACATTGTTGCAAAATTTCCAAATTGACTCGAATAAGACCACGTGCTGACCAATTTAGAACTTTACACATTTGATACCATTATTTATGTTGACTGGTAATTTTACCCCATAACATTTTAGGTTACCAAAAAAGCCCCACATCTCCAAATTTAGTGACGATTTTAGTCCACATTGTTGCCGAATTTCCAAATTGACTCGAATAAGACCACGTGCTGACCAAGTTAGAAAATTTTACTTATTTTATTTAAATAACTAATTTAATTTATAAACAGTATCAATAAATTAAATAATACATTAACTTAACTATCACCAAAATTAAGAAAACATATTCTTTTTAAAAATAAAATTTATATAATAGAATTGATCTATTTAATATTTATTAAAATAATAAATTATATAATTAAAAACTATTTAATATTTATTAAAATATTAAATAATAAATAATTATAATTTAATAAAAGAATCACCACCCACCCACCCAACCCAACCCACCCCTCCCCCTACCACCAGAATCCCAGGCCGCCGGCGGCCTGGGTCTTCTGTCCCAAGCCACCGCCGGCCTGGGACCGAAGATCCCAAGCTGGCAGTGGCCGGGCATCGAAGAACCCAGGCCGGCAGTGGCCTGGGAGAGACGCGGCCTGGGAATCAGGGGTAGGGGGAAGGGTGGGGAGGTGGTGGGTGGGGTGGGGATTTTTTTTTTAAATTAAAATTATTTATTATTTAATATTTTAATAAATATTAAATAGTTTTAAATTATATAATTTATTATTTTAATATATATTAATTCTATTGTATAAATTTTATATTTAAAAAGAATATATTTTCTTAATTTTGGTGATATTTATGTTAATGTATTATTTAATTTATTAATATTGTTTATAAATTAAATTAGTTATTTAAATAAAATAAGTAAAATTTTCTAAATTGATTAGCACGTGGTCTTATTCGAGTCAATTTGGAAATTTGGCAACAATGTGGACTAAAATCGTCACTAAATTTGGAGATGTGGGGCTTTTTTGGTAACCTGAAATATTATGGGGTAAAATTATCAGTCAACATAAGTAATGGTATCAAATGTGTGAAGTTCTAAATTGGTCAGCACGTGGTCTTGTTCGAGTCAATTTGGAAATTTTGCAACAATGTGGACTAAAATCGTCACTAAATTTGGAGATGTGGGGCTTTTTTGGTAACCTAAAATGTTATGGGGTAAAATTATCAGTCAACATAAGTTATGGTATCAAATGTGCAAAGTTTTAACGGCCACGTGACAATCACGTGACAATTCCGTTTCCAATTTGACGGAAGTATCAAATGTGTCGAGTTGATTTGAGTTATGGTATCAAATGTGTCGGGAGAAAAAATTGTGGTATCAAATCCCTAAAGTAGGTTGAGTTATGGTATCGAAAGTGAAATTCTCTCGATAAAAATGTGTGAAAAATCAAATTAATTAAACTAAAAATAGGTGAAAACGGATTAATTTGCTTTATTTTATGACATAATCAAATTGATTTTACTCTTATTTACAAAAGACACCCGTAAACTTAACTAGACACGTACAATGTACGTGCACTTTCCTAGTACACTTCAAAGAAAAAAAAATTCTTCAACATAGAACAAACTATATTTTTCTTTATCATAAAAGCTTTTCAATCTCTCTAAACATTTACAGCTTTTTAATTCATCCATAATTTATCTAATATGGATCAGTACATCCGATCTTCCACTAAATATTTGTTTTCATTACAATGGAAACATGGGTATGCTTCTTAAACAAGGCATATTCAATGCCCATGTTATATTTACAGGGACAAGCATTTATGCTGCGAATATCAAATTTTGGAACCAGCAGATTTAGGTTGTAATAGAAGCTATGGCAGCTCATGGAGGGACAATCCAATTTCATTTCCTTCTTAATTCATTGCTGCTTCTAAAAGGTTGATAATTTTCTTAGAAAGAAGCGTTAAAATAGTTCCGGAATCAAACCATGTATTTTTTATGAATTGGACACATCAAGTCTCTCGCTTCCAACACTTATCCCTTTGAACCTCACAACATATAATGAATTTTGAAAATCCTGTAAAAACCACACTGGCAAGAGAAACGGAAACCACAACTTTACTACAAAAATGCATTTTGCTTGATTTGAATTACTATAAGGTCAAATTAGACGTGATTGTATCCGAGATATGAAATGCAAAAATACCCCCAATGTTTTGCCTAGTTAACACCCCCTCCTCCACCTCCATGTGTTTTTTTATTACCAACGAAAACCCTGTGCTAATTTTTATTAGCAAGAAAAAAAAAAAAAAAACTCTCCCAAGCCAAAATGACAATTACAAATCCACCTAAGTATGCAAAAACACCCTTATTCCCCTAAAAATTGGCAATAATCCCCCTCTTAACTTTGAAAATTGAGAATAACTCTAATGTTCACTTAAAAAATTGACATGCAATAACCTCCCTGTGATTTATGTAAGACCTCTCAAATGAGGTTTTTTTGTTAATAAAAAGAAAACAAAAGATATTTCATATGATTGCAAAATATACATGTATGAAATATATGCCAGTCCAATTGAGGACAAAAAAAGCATTAGATACTGACCTATGACCCTAAAAGTTAGGTATTCATTTTAGGGTCATAGGTATTCATAAAAGCTGCATAATTTTGTTTGCTTCCGTCAAATATATGAAAAGATCATAGCTATGACCCTAAAAGTTAGCAAATATTTAAAATACTTTAAATGTCCCGGAGATGTAAAAGACATTTAACATGTCTCCTATTGCTCCAAAAGTGGTCAAGTACGATCTTGGAGCCCCATTGTTGGGATTAATATATCATGACATTTTCCACCTGAAACATCAAGATGGAAGTAGTGTTAGGAAGTTGTGGTACCGACACCTCAATACAACTAAAGTAGAAATGAGAAACTTGTGGAAATAAGATAAAACAATTGGAGTCGAGCAAACCGTTGAAGGATTTTACTATCGCAAAAGGATTACAACACTTTGAATAACAAAGGAGAGACTAAGTATTAGAAGAAACCTCACTTTTATTCTCTTTATATTTTTCTCACTCTCTCAATGCTATTCTCTCGGGTGGGAAACAATCCCTATTTTTTCTTTCAAAATGGGATTCGATTACATCTTCACCACCCTTTTAATGTTACAACTAATGTAACATATTTATAGAAGTCTTGAGGAGGTTAAGTAGCCAAGTTCGATTTGGCTTCTTCCTTATCTTCTTAGCCGTAAATGTTGACCGCAGGAAGCCAAGTTCGATTTTACTTCTTCCTTATCCTTTTAGCCGTAAATGTTGACTTCTAATTACTTAGCATTGAGGATTACTTCTTTGCTAAGTAATTCCACCTCCTCAACTCTTCTACACACTTCAAGAGAGTCGCCATTTTTTACTTCAATTCCTTGGTGTAGAAGATTTTCTTAATAAGGAAGAAATGCCAACAAAATGGCTTTATTCCTTCACAATCTCCCACTTAAAGTCATTTTGTTGTAACCTTTTCATCCTTTCTACTTTGCTATTTCCATGCTGCTTACATTTCTGCTAGGCCAATAGAGGATCGACACCAAATGAACTTGTCTCTATTTAACGGCTTTGTCAGAACATTTGCTAGGTTGTCCTCTGTATGGATTTTCTCGAAATCCACACTTCCTTCTTCCACCTTCTCTCGTACAAAGTGGTACTGAACTCGTATGTGTTTGGTCTTTGAGTGAAATGCTGGATTCTTTGCCAAGTGCAAAGTGCTCTGCCTATCACAAAATAGAGAAATATTCTCTTGTTTGTGTCCGAGCTCTTCCAGTAACATTTGCGACCATATTGCCTCTTTGCTAGCTTGTGTAGCTGCTACGTATTCTTCTTCTGTCGTAGAAGTAGCCACGATAGACTGCAGTTTCGAAACCCAGCTTACAACTCCTCCAGCAAGAGTAAACACATAACCCGTGGTGGACTTACTTTTATCAAGATCACCTGCAAAATC
This sequence comes from Penstemon barbatus, assembly GCA_003313485.2. Classification (NCBI taxonomy): domain Eukaryota; kingdom Viridiplantae; phylum Streptophyta; class Magnoliopsida; order Lamiales; family Plantaginaceae; genus Penstemon; species Penstemon barbatus. The sequence continues at coordinate 35,816,201 of CM064882.1, forward strand.
TGAATCAACATAGCCTCTGACAGTAAAGTCTGATCCTCCATAACATAATGCAGCATTCGAGGTACCCTTGATATATCTCAAGATCCTCTTCAACACTCCAATGCTCTTTACCAGGATTCGCCATGTACCGACTAACTGCTCCCACTGCATGTGCAATGTTTGGTCTAGTACAAATCATAGCGAACATTAAGCTACCCACTGCTGATGCATACGGTACTCGAGACATTTCCATCCTCTCCGCTTCGTTGCTAGGACTCATACTTGAGGATAACTTGAAATTAATAGGAAGAGGGGTAGAGATTGGCTTGCATGTTGAAGCGCCGCAAGATTTTCTTCAGATAATTTTACTGAGAGAGCCAAATCTTCCTATTATTTATGTCTCGGTAAATTTGCATCCCTAGAATCTTGTTTGCTGGTCCCAAGTCCTTCATTTCAAATTCCCTAGCTAGTTGATCCTTTAATTCTTTAATACGATCTTTGTTGGGGCCTGCTACCAACATGTCGTCAACATACAACAACACAATAATGAAATTACCATCACCAAATCTCTTGTAGTAAGCAGAAGGATCTGAACTATGTCTGTTGTATCCAAGACTCATGATGAAGGAATCAAATCTCTTATACCAACACCTCGGCACCTGTTAAACTGTATAGAGATTTGTTCAACCTGCAAACCAAGTTCTCCTTTTCTTTTTGTTCAAAACCTTCTGGTTGGAGCATATATATTTCTTCTTCAAGATCTCCATGAAGAAGTACAGTTTTCACATCTCTGCTGATTAACACCTTGTGGGCAGTGGGATCCCACAGGCGGTACCCCTTAACTCCATCAGCATACCCCAAGAAAATACATCTCCTGGATTTTGGATCCAACTTCGATCTTTCTTGGGCATTGTACATAACGTACATAGGACTTCCAAATGTATGTAAACGAGAGTAATCAGCTGGTTTATCAGTCCACGTCTCCATTGGCTTTTTCAGATCAATTGCGGTTGATGGTGACCGATTGATCACATAACAGGCGGTCTTGACTACTTCTGCCCAAAATAATTTGGCCGTCCCTGCAGTACCCAACATAACTCTTGTACGTTCTAACAAGGTTATGTGAATCCGCTCTGCTACTCCATTTTGTTGTGGAGTGTATGCCACTGTGAACTGTCTCTTGATTCCTTCTTGTTGATAGAAGTTATCAAATTCATTGCCGCTATATTCTCTTCCATTATTTGTCCTCATACACTTTATTAGTGTATCCCAAATCTCTTTTGCCGTCTTCTTCTCGGCCACACTTGACAACACTTCGACAGCTAATGCTAAGTGCAAATCACCAATAGCATTGCCATCCATTTCGTTCAACTTGTCGTCAGTGATCCCCTCGAGTTTATCTCCAATTGCCGCTAAGCAATTATCTTTTCTTAACACTGCTTTCATTCTCATTTTTCATAATGAGAAATTATTCCCATTGAACTTCTCTATTTCGTACTTTGTCATCATCTTTGAGGATGTCTTCTTTTTACCACTAAATTGATCTTAAGGTAGCACCAAGAATCGGCTGGAAACCTGGTAGCTCTGATACCACTGTTAGGAAGTTGTGGTACCGACACCTCAATACAACTAAAGTAGAAATGAGAAACTTGTGGAAATGAGATAAAACAATTGGAGTCGAGCAAACCGTTGAAGGATTTTACTATCGCAAAAGGATTACAACACTTTGAATAACAAAGGAGAGACTAAGTATTAGAAGAAACCTCACTTTTATTCTCTCTATATTTTTCTCACTCTCTCAATGCTATTCTCTCGGGTGGGAAACAATCCCTATTTTTTCTTTCAAAATGGGATTCGATTACATCTTCACCACCCTTTTAATGTTACAACTAATGTAACATATTTATAGAAGTCTTGAGGAGGTTAAGTAGCCAAGTTCGATTTGGCTTCTTCCTTATCTTCTTAGCCGTAAATGTTGACCGCAGGAAGCCAAGTTCGATTTTACTTCTTCCTTATCCTTTTAGCCGTAAATGTTGACTTCTAATTACTTAGCATTGAGGATTACTTCTTTGCTAAGTAATTCCACCTCCTCAACTCTTCTACACACTTCAAGAGAGTCGCCATTTTTTACTTCAATTCCTTGGTGTAGAAGATTTTCTTAATAAGGAAGAAATGCCAACAAAATGGCTTTATTCCTTCACAAGTAGGAATCTCTCTCACAATTTTTTCACTTAAGACCCTGATATTTCAGATATGGTTCTCCATGTGCAGTATTCACGTTTGCACTATTAATGTTTCTTTGCTTAATATGAATTACTTTTAGTCTAACTTCTTTACCAAAATTGTGTTGACGGTAAGAAGTAAATATTCATAAGAAATACCTTTTGCTGATATTTAGGATCCCCCGTCCTTTGAGAAAGAGAAATACACTCCAGCTGCTCTGTGCCAGGATGCTCTCACCCGAAATGGGAAAACCACATATATACATGCAATAACATAAAAAAATTTAGTGTTTTATTGGGATGTCTCTAACTTCAATATTAGTTATAAATTATCTTATAAAATAGCATTTGTAATAATATCAATGAGATATTCATGAAAATTAAGTTGAACACATGTAATTTTGGAACCAATTATGTATATGTATACACATTAAATCGTGCAAGAAATACTTCCCAAATATAAACTCCAACTATACTTGTCCGAAAAACCACTCACTCGATCGAGATTGTTGCCTCCATAAATAACACTGCATGCAGTAGTACTATTTGAAGTCCGCTTTTGGCTTCAACAAGAATCAATTATCAGAAATCTTGATGATGGTGGGAGTAAGCTCAATTTTTTCTCAGGTACTTGAATTATATATATGCATTGCTAGCTTATGTGAACACGTCGTTTACGCACGTTTTGAATTTCTTATATATAGGATCGATATTGATAATAAGACTCCCAAAAAAATTCATTCTTAATTATTATTCTCTTGGTAGTTGCATTAATCTCCTTTTTTTGAAGATGTTGGTTCTACCTTTACTCAATCCATTGGTTGGAGAGAAGGTGATCCTCTGTGCAGCCCTGCTCGCATCAATAGCATATGTACGTAATTAATGGGAAATTCTTACCAAGACCGGGTTTGTCGGAACCCAAAGCAACTACATGGCAAGTGTAATACACTTGCTTTGGGATTGGATATAACTCTCAGGAGAGTGACCAATCACAAAGCAAATGCAATACATTTGCTTGGTGGTTGGATGAGTTTGGTCAAGCCAGGCTTGGACAAGAATTTTCCGTAATGAAGTTGCTATATATATATATATATATATATATATATATTAGACATTAATCAACTAAATGGTCTAAAAAAATGGTTCATTAATATATATAGAGAGATCAGGTTAGACGAAAGAAAACAACCACATATATATATATATATATATATATATATATATATATATATATATATATATATATATATATATTTAGATCGAGATAGAGGAGTTTTATTTTTTGTTTTAATTGATTCGAATTTTAGTTAAAATAATTCCGGCCCAGCAATCGGGCTTGGGGCATCCCGATTCAATTTACAATCCTACTCCTATCCTAATACGAATACCCTTCTTCCTTTCTCTCATAGAATATATATTATATGGCTGTGTTCGGTTGGGCCGATCCTAATCGGCCCAATTAGCAATTTGGGCTCACTAATTAATCAGGCCCAACTAATTAGTGACCTGTTCGGGAGATTAAATAATTTGAATTGGGCCTTGACCCAATTATTTTATTTCGTGTTTGGTTGGCCCAATTAGCTGTAATTACTATTTTGCCCTCATGAGACTACAGATCTGACCACACATTTGAGAATCATTCACAGCCCTTGGATCAACAACATCCACTTGAGAGTAGGGCTTCAGAATACTATTCCTCATTCTGCAATCGTGCGCCGTCGTCTTCCTCTCCCAACCCGTCTTCAATTTCGTAAATTCCACCTCAATCCACCATGGAAATTAGATGTTCTATGTTTCTTCAACACATCCATGAGTGTAATTCCTTCCCTGTGGCGTCTACGTTCTTCTCCCACCCCATATTCAATTTCGGCCCTTTTTCTATACCTAAATCCACCATGGAAATTAGATTGTACCTTTGTTTCTCCAACACATCCATAAGTTATTCTCTTGTTTCTCCAACACATCCATGAATCATTCGCACATCAAATTAAACGGGCTTTTCGTTGTATCATTAAACGAAAAAAAAAATCTAGTCATCGAACGGATTCAGCAATACATATGTAAGTTTGTTATCTCAATTTGTTTTCGTAGTTTTAATGGGTTTTAGAGTAGATTTTTAGCCGAAATTAGGGTTCAATTTATTGGGTTTTGGGTTTTATGGTTTCGTGATTCTTCAAATTTGGGGGTTTACATGAAATTAATGTTTGCCGAAATTCTAACAAAATTTTGTAGTGATTTCAATGCAATTTTTGTTAACTAATCTGTTTTCGTGTTTTTTTTTTCAGGGATTTACCCAGTTTTCTGTACGAGATGAAGCATTGCTGGATTGTGAATTATTTTCAGGGATGAACTTCTATTATTATTGTTTGATTCTGTTCAATTTCATGAGTATTATTGATATAGTTCATTACTTGTTTGTTTTGTGTATTTTTTGCTATGGTTGATCTTGTGCTTAGAACATGTTTGAGCACTATTATTTTATCTGGTTGTGACATGATAATTGATTATTATTATGTACATATGATAATTGGATATTTTGTGGAATATGTAATATGATAACTGATTATTATTATGTACATATGATATTTGGATCACTTGTGGAATATGGAATATGTTCTGTTTTCAGAATATTTTGGATTGATATATAACTTGTTCATCTCATTATGGGTTTTTCATATTATGTGTATATGATACTTGTTTGCATTGTAACATGGACTTAGAACATGTTTGAGCCCTAGTGGGCTGTATTTGAGCAATAGTTAGGTATATATGTGCACCTTTTTACTTGAGTACTGGAATGGGAAAAAAATATTTCTATTTGCCCAGATTTGGCTTTTGTTGGAGTTGTCAAATCTGGGTATACATGAGTTGATATGAAATGTCTTTTCAATACTTACTTTTGGTTAGTAGAATTTACTACCCTCTTTCATCTTTCTATGTATAGGAAATAGAATATGCATTAAAATACTACCCTACTTACTAGCATTTATTACCCAAATCCCCCTTACCCATAGTTATTTGCTATTAATACTCAACAACTCTTCAACTTTTTACCCACTGTAATAAATCATCACAATTGCCTATATAAGGCACTTATAATTGCTTGAACCGAACACACTACACTACTCCCTCTCACTTTATTTCCTTACTGCACTTGAAAAACTTGAAAAATGGTGAGTCATATAAAAAATATTTCATATGATAATCCTTGAGTTTCCTTGAATATTTTCTATGTTATATGCAACTAATGGTTGTGTTTTTTATATGTAGGTGCAAACATGCCACTTACTCGAAGGCAGCGGGCTGATTTGAACTCGAGGTACGACGGGTGGGGCCCCGAGGAAGAATCCTACTACATTTCCAAGCTGGTCCGTGCTGCACGGAGGGACTATGTTCAAGACATTGAAATGCTTCGTCTAACTCTTGAGAGGGTTGCTGTGAAAATGAATGAACGCTTCCATCGATGCTTCCACCTTACATTACTTAAACTGAAACTGGGACGTATTCGTCGAGAGTATATTGACTTCAAGGAATTCTTGGACTAGCCCGGGATTGAGTATAACCCCTATACTTGCCGCACTTCCGTTTCCTACGCAAATTAGAACTTCATAAGCCCACGTGTAAGTAGTACTAACTTGGCATGTTTATGTTTGTGTTTATATTCAGCCCTTTAACCACTTCTCGTGTTTATTTGTAAGCAACTTGAAGCTAAAATTTGATTAATTTAACTATATATTTTTTAATTCAAATGATTAATTTTGTGTTTTTTTTATTATTGTCGTATCGCATTCAAATGCAATTCAATAGTTGATTTTTGGGGTATCAATGATTTTGACTTTTAAAGATTAAATATGTTATAAGAATAAAAATAACACAAACAAAAACAAAAACCGTCAGCTAAATGTGATTTTGGAATATCTAACATTGAATTATGTATAAAATGTTTTGAATTATTTTTAAAAAACATTAGCAATAATTACAAAAGAGTTTCCAGTATGTCCTATCATAGTTTCGCATTCATAAATTTTTGACAAGATTAAATTTCTAAATCTTTAGAGTGCCGATAAAGTACTAGTTCGTACTAAAATATCAATTCTTACATTGATCGTATAACAATCAAAGAATTAGGCAGAACAACAACAATCCATCAAATAAATAGGAAGAACAACAATCCACAAGCCAAATGTTTGATTTCAATCATCAGAGAGATCGACATGCATGGAATTGAAGTCCAAATATTTATCTATGTCAGCTACATCTTGGTCATCATATCATGGAACTTCTTAATCGCGAAGATTGACAACTGATTTTCAGTACCACATTGTTCAAATTTATTTTCGTGTATATATATAAACCATAAACCCTAAACTAATCATCAAATAAAAATAAACCCCCATAAAATAAAATTACAAAAAAAATCCATAACTAATCATTAAATAAAAATAAATCCTATTTATAAAATAAACCCTAAACCCTAAAACCCTAGACCCCTAAACCTTAAACCCTAAAACCCTAAACTCTAAATCAAACCCTAAATTAAATATTATGTCATAAACCTTAAATTATAGGCATTGCAAATACTTTTAAATTATGAGTTTATATTTTTTTTGTAATTTTCAAGATATTTTATATTCAAATATTGATAAATGATAAATTAACATTTAGAAAGTAATGAATTATTTTTTATATGAGTAATATCGTATAATTTAGGTGTTCTTTTGTAATTTTTTAAAGTTGAGATATTTTTTAAATTTTTTTAATGTATTTTAAGATTTTTAAATTATAGAATGTCACATCATAACAAAATCTAAATTTAGTAGTAAAAGTTGCAAAAGATTCCCACTATACAAATTTGTGGGAGTGAAAATTGCAAAAGACTTTAACAAATCATTTTTATGGGGGTGAAAATTAAAAAAAAAAAAACCGACTAAACAAGTTGCCACATGTAACAAAATTTCTCCAACCAATTAGATTTGGCTGTACATGGGCTGTAAAATAATGGACTGTCATATTGTCATTTTCCTTAAAAAAAAATTATCGTAACATTTGACAAAGCATGTAATTTGTATCATCATTAAATATGGAAAGTAGTACTATAAGATATGGAAGGTTCTTGTATCGTAATGTAATATTTTTTAAATTAGAAGTCAAATTTTTATTATATTCAATGATGAAAAAACTCTTACTAAAAATTGCAACGTCTCTCTTGTATAAATACATCTAATAAAAACTAAAAAAATTTGTGATAACAAATCAACCATAGTATAAAATTACCAAACAACATGCCAAGAAACAAAACTAAACTTGAACAAATACCTATTGAAAGCCATAGAAGTTCCATTTCAGAAAAAGAATGGATAGTTTGTTGAAGAAAGCAAATGAGCTTTCGATTCTTTGCTAAGTCGACATGGCTATAATTGTACACAAATCCGGGCAAAACAATGCAACATTGTGGCCATCACATGATATATGCAGGGAAAGGGTGCAAAAGTTTCTAGATGTTCCAGATTCACATAAATCAAGGAAACTAGTACAACATGAAAAATATATTGGCCAAAGAGTAACTGAGATAGAAAATGGGTCAAAGTTAAATAAAAAAAATTAAAATAGAAGAGCCTCAAATGTTGATGAATGAGATAATGAAAAATAAGAAATTTGATGGGCTTGACCTGGATGATATGAATTGCTTAAATTTAGGCTTAATCCCACTTTGCACCCTATAAATAGGAGCATTCTCACTTTACACCCTATAAAAAAATTTATCCCAGTTTGCACCCTACAAACAACCATTTTATTTTAGATTGCACCCTCAATCATTTTCAGCCCATGTAAGTCGCCTGAGTAAGGGTAAATTCGTCCATTCACATTACTAACCACCCCAATTTCCCTCGAAAAACTATATATGAGCAAAATTGACATATTACCATAATAACTTAAAAAAAAGGATGAAAAATAGAAAACAAGTTTTTCGGGTACCATATTCTCAATTTCTCCTCTTTCTTCTTCAAATTCAGTCCAGTGCCTTTTTTTTTTTTTTATGTTTGAAGAAAAATGGGTTGGGTGCTAAGAAAAGAGAATGAATTGTGTTTACCATATTCTCAATTTCTCATCTTATTTACGTTTTGATTTTCATTTTGTTAACAATTCTATTATACTTGTTTGTAGAATTAGTAATTAGGGATAACTACATGTACATTCTCATAATTACTCTAGATTAGTTTCAATAATTATAGAGAGAAAATCACTTTTGATACCATAACTCAACCTACTTTAGGGATTTGATACCACAACTTTTTATACCAACACATTTGATACTATAACTCCAATCAACTCGACACTTTTGATACTTCCGTCAAATTGGAAACGGAATTGTCACGTGATTGTCACGTGGCAGTTAAAACTTTGCACATTTGATACCATAACTTATGTTGACTGATAATTTTACCCCATAACATTTCAGGTTACCAAAAAAGCCCCACATCTTCAAATTTAGTGACGATTTTAGTCCACATTGTTGCCAAATTTCCAAATTGACTCCAATAAGACCACGTGCTGACCAATTTAGAACTTTGCACATTTGATACCATAACTTATGTTGACCGATAATTTTACCCCATAATATTTTAGGTTACCAAAAAAGCCCCACATCTCCAAATTTAGTGACGATTTTATTCCACATTGTTGCCAAATTTCCAAATTGACTCGAATAAGACCACGTGCAGACCAATTTAGAATTTACACATTTGATACTATTACATATGTTGACTGCTAATTTTACCCCAGAACATTTCAGGTTACCAAAAAAGCTCCACATCTCCAAATTTAGTGACGATTTTAGTCCACATTGTTGCCAAATTTCCAAATTTACTCGAATAAAACCAATTGCTGACCAATTTAGAAAATTTTACTTATTTTTATTTAAATAACTAATTTAATTTATAAACAATATTAATAAATTAAATAATACATTAACATAAATATCACCAAAATTAAGAAAACATATTCTTTTTAAATATAAAATTTATATAATAGAATTAATATATTTAATATTTATTAAAATAATAAATTATATAATTAAAAACTATTTAATATTTATTAAAATAATAAATAATTATAATTTAATAAAAAAATCCGCACACCACCCACCCCTCCCCCTACCCCCCGATTGCCAGGCCGGCGGCGGCCTGGGTCTTCTGTCCTAGGCCACCGCCAGCCTGGGATCGAAGATCCCAGGCCGACAGTGGCCTGGGATCGAAGAACCCAGGCCGACGGTGGCCTGGAATCGAAGATCATAGGCCTGCGGTGGCCTGGGACCGAAGACCCAGGCCGCCGGCCTGGTAATCGGGGTAGGGGGTGTGGGGTGGGGTAGTGGTGGGTGGGTGGGGTGGGGAATTTTTTTTTTAAATTATAATTATTTATTATTTTAATTTTAATTATATAATTTATTATTTAAATAAATATTAATTCTATTATATAAATTTTATATTTAATAAGAATATGTTTTCTTAATTTTGGTGATATTTATGTTAATGTATTATTTAATTTATTAATATTGTTTATAAATTAAATTAGTTATTTAAATAAAATAAGTAAAATTTTCTAAATTTGTCAGCCCGTGGTCTTATTCGAGTCAATTTGGAAATTTGGCAACAATGTGGACTAAAATCGTCACTAAATTTGGAGATGTGGGGCTTTTTTGGTAACCTGAAATGTTATGGGGTAAAATTATCAGTCAACATAAGTTATGGTATCAAATGTGTAAAGTTTTAAATTGGTCAGCACGTGGTCTTATTCGAGTCAATTTGGAAATTTGGCAACAATGTGGACTAAAATCGTCACTAAATTTGGAGATGTGGGGCTTTTTTGGTAACCTGAAATGTTATGGAGTATAATTATCAGTCAACATAAGTTATGGTATCAAATGTGCAAAGTTTTAACGGCCACGTGACAATTCTGTTTCCAATTTGACGGAAGTATCAAAAGTGTCGAGTTGATAGGCGTTATGGTATCAAATGTGTCGGTATAAAAAGTTGTGGTATCAAATCCCTAAAGTAGGTTGAGTTATGGTATCAAAAGTTATATTCACTCAATAATTATATGTAAAGTGAAAAAGAAAAAAGCGCACTGGACTCGACTTGAAGTAGAAAGATGAGAAATTGAGTAAACCCCCGTAAGACTTGTTTTCTATTTTTCATTTTTTTAAAGTTATAATGGAGATATGCCAATTTTGCCCATATATTATTTTTGGGGAAAAATTGGGGTGGTTAATAATGTGAATGGACCATTTTACCCTTACTTCGGCAACTAAAATGGGTTGAAAATTGTTGAGGGTGCAGTCTGACATGAAATAATGGTTTGTAGGGTGCAAAGTGGGATAATTTTTTTTATAAGGTGCAAAGTGAAAAATACTCCTATTTGTAAGGTGCAAAGTGGGATTAAGCCCTTCAATTCATTTGCAATTGATTGATATGTTGAAGAAGCTCCAAGAGAGGGAACAAGAGCTCGCAATTGCACAACCAAAGTAGTTGAATGTTTATCCACATGTTTCTCTATTTTTTTTTAATGTTGTTAAGAGGAAAATTATTGTAATACACAATTTGTTTAATTTAGTATGCAAAAGGAAATTTTACAATTTTCCCCAAGTTTTATTAATAGTTTCAACCAACAAAAAAAATTTCCGGCCCCTTAAGGCAAACTCTAGTATGAGTTCTTGGAAATACCACTTGAGAAGACCTATAACTAGCTTAGGCAAACTCTAGTATGAGTTGTATTGAACTTGAAAATGCATTTGTGCTTAGTTTGATTCTTAAATATTTGAGCACAAATGTGTTCGAATTAGAGTATCGAGTAACTTGATCTTCTTACATATTTTGTCAATTTTAGCTTAGCTATTCATGCTTGAACCAATTTTAAAAGATATTAAACGAAAATATGGTTCAATCATGTTTAAAAATAATATATATATGACAAGTTGAACTCAAACGGACCTGTAACCAACAAATTTGAGTGGAGTATCAAATACCAGTGTAAACATTTACTTTTATATTACTCTTATATGTTATATCCATTTTATTTTTATAATGAAAGTTAGATATTTATCAAGTGTTATTAGTAAATGTTAATACACAAAAATCATTTCATTCCTGTCATACTATAAACAATTCTCTTCCTAATGTGTATGTTGTAATAAATTGAAATATTTCGTGGAACATATATAAATAAATTACGAAATTCTCTAATTGCAAAAGGATGTCTAATTTTACTACAAAAAGAATATGATATCAAACAGGGCTGAATTAGCAACTTTTCGTTGGAGGCAAGCATGTGACGTCTATCGAACAAAATATATTATTATGGAACATATATATAGAAGATTTAATGGTCTTAGACATGATGACTAAATATTAAATCATTAAAGTGTGGGGCAAAATACTAATACTAGTTTTGACCGTTCAACAATCAAAGAAATAGGAAGAAGAACAATAATCCACTAGACAAATTTATAATTTCCATCATCATATAAATTGGCCAATATGGCTTGTAAATCCGAGAGATATATATTTGTATCTTCTTCATCTTGGTTCATTTTTTGTATGAACAAATTATCACACTCTTTAATCTCAGAGCTTGAGAGCTGATCTCCATTACCAAACTTCTGCTAGGACCATGTTGATCAAATTCAAAATGTTTCCTTTGATTTACAAGCTTTTACAGATTTTGGGTACGAAACTTAAATAATTTTAAATTTGGATACGTTTGCTGTGGAACTCGAATCTGGAACATGCATACCTTTGTTAATATTTTTTATCTCCCCTGCAACACATACAAAACAGGATACATTACATATTATATGGTAATAAAAAATATAGGTGAAAATGTATTTTCTAATCTCAAAGTATTGGATCCTCAACAATTTTTATTGATCCGATCAAAAGCATACTACGGAAAATACAAGAAAATGTAGCTTTTGAAATTATTGAAAAAGGAATTCAGCTTGTCCATCTGTCATTTGGACACACACCCAAAAAAAAAAAATTTTGATTGATTGGTTCTTTAAAAACAAGCGGGCCCCATCGCTTTTTCTAGAAAAAAAATAAAAGAATCAAGTAGGCCCACTCTCCTTGAATAAGACAATAATAATGTTTTTACAAAACTACATTTTTTATTCCAATATTCAAATTTGCATTTTTAGTTTTATGGTCCCCTTTTCACCTAATTTGTTACCATAACTTCAAAAAGTCATTTATAGGGGAAATAATAATAATAAAACTACTCTATGAAATAAAAAATGCAAAAAATGGAAGGAAAAGAGGGCAAAATGACCAAGAGTATAATTTCCCATGTAATTTTGCCCCAAAAAAGACTAATTAAGTTATAACTAAGTAAGAAAGATATTGAATGGTTACTATGGTACTGCATTGCTTTCTCGAAAAGTCTCGCTCCTTCTTGTTGGAGGGTATCAATCACTAGCGTTGTTGAATTAAGCTTCTCTTTCTCACATTTTAATTTGGAAGTGAGAATTGCTATCGTATCCTACATATATGGTAAGTAGAATCCAAATTCACAACTTAAATTGTGTATCACATACAGAAATAAGAGATTTAAATTTTAATTTCAAACATATATACCAACCAACCAAACTAAAACTTTTGAAATTAAGCGAAATGCAGTCCAAATTAAACAAACACTGATATGTTAGCACTTAACATACATGGAAGAGTGATACAATGATTGGATCTAACTAAAACATAAATAATTTACTTGAATACGGGATTAAAAAATTTTAATTTTGAAAAATTTCGATCAAATAAATATTAGAAACTCCAGCAATTTTTTTGTAACTCTTTTAAACATTTAAAAATTTAATATATATATATGAGAATAACTTGCTGAAGTTGAAACTAGTATATTCTTGTTTAGATTGATTTAAAAATAAAAACATCTGAAAATTTATATATATACGCAAAAAAACTTGTTGAAGTTGAAACTAGTTTAGATTGATCTAAAATAGAAACATTTCCTTGTTTTCAGTGAAAACATAAATAATTTTTAATCTCATAATTTACCTTTAAAATTCTCGCCTGGTTTTCCATGTAAAGAATATATTGATTTTTTTCCTCTATGGATATCTGAGTAGAGAGCTTGTCTGAATACCTACAACAAAAATTGAAAAGAATTACTTAATTTGCTTATATATATATATATATATATATATATATATATATATATATATATATATATATTAATGAAGATTTAATTCACCTTGTAAGCTTTTTTGTACCATCCATGTTAGCATCCGATTTGCGTTTACGAAGGTTTATTTCATTTGATTCCTTAAATGTACCAATGGCACTTGGATATAGAGAGCATGACATGTGCTGAGATGGCTGATCTGAAATGTGAATACCTTTGTTTCGATTTACACGAGCAAAAGAATCTAAAACCATCTTTTCCTTTTTAAAACTAAAAATGGCACTTGGATTTAGAGAGCTTGACATGGACGGAGGTGGCTCGTCTGAAATCTGAATAGCCTTACCCTTGTCAAGACTTGCACCAAGATTTGAATAGTTGTTAATGCTTTCCATTTCTATAAAATGATAATCTTCTGCAAAAAAAGAATATTAGTAAAAATTAAGGAAACAAAAGGGAAATTTTACAAATGTGTATGGATGAAGAAAGTACTCTTGATTCAAGGTGTATTGAAGCAGTGTAAGAATGCACCGGTTGTACCTCACTATAAATACACAGAAAAATGATGCCTATAACAAACTGATATTAATGTTTAGTTGTTTCCAGCAAATTTTTTGTTTGTATACATATGATTCAATTGCTACAGTTTTAGTAAGTCATTTGGACTTTTGGTAAGTTAATCCCTATGTCAAATGCCTAATGTGCAGCTTACCCCTGTGATATGAGAATATATATTTTTTGCGCCCTATGATATATAATAAGGAGTATTTTGACAATATTTTACTCTATGATATACATAAATGGGGACTTTACTAGGAGCGAAGTCATTTGAAGTCCCCTTTTAAAAAGAAATAGGTTTCTATGTATGTATATATGTGTTGGTATATATATTATATTTGTAAGCAACTTGAAGCTAAAATTTGGTTAATTTAACTATATATTTTTTTATTCAAATGATTAATTTTGTGTTTTTTTTATTATTGTTGTATCGCATTGAAATGCAATTCAAAAGTTGATTTTTGGAGTATCAAAGATTTTGAAGACGACGCTCATAAAAGTTCAAATTTTGATACATTTGCACCTTGAAAATTTTGGAACTCGAACCTGAAAAATGCCCTGGCCCATGATTTGGATAATGTGTATCATTGTTCACAAATTTCTCGAGTTCTTTGAGCTTGTTTATTTCGAGTGTATGTTTTTTGAGGTCCACTGCTTTCATACACAAAAGCGGATTTTATTACACACTATAGAATATTACGTAATAAGGTAAAATTTCACATTTAATGCCATAGATTGCACATTAGTAAACATAAAATTAAGTTAGTCCTATAGAACTGACATTTGTAAACACAAAATTGATTTCTGGGAATCTAAATTTATAGAACTTGAATGCAATTTGCAAAGGAAATAATAATTAATTTGTAATGAATACCGAAATAACAAACAAGGGACACATGGAATGGTTACTTTCGTAGAGCTTTTCTTTGTTGAAAACTTTATCCACTTCTTGTTGGAGGGAATCTTTTTCAACCGATAGGAACTTTCGCTTCTCCTTCTGGCTTTGCACTAGTGGAGTCAGAACTGATATCATATCCTACGTACACAATAATTCAAATTCAGTTACCAAATACTAAATATTATCAATATATAATATGAGTGAAAAAAAATACACCTACCTTATGTTTTGTCTAATTAACAAACATTTTCGCGTGTTATTTTTATTACCAACCCAACCTGCTATTTTTTAATTATTACTCAAAAAATCCTAAGTTGAATTGCAAATTTTATAGGAAAAATTACAATTATATCCCCACTAAAAAATGTAAAAGCACCCCTATTCACCTAAACATTGACAATAATTCCCCTATAAATTGGCAATAACCCCCTCACTCACTTAAAAAATTGGAAATAATTATCTATTGCATTTGATCAGCTTTCCACTTGCTACGATCTTGCCTTCTTTGCTGTCTTCAAAAGTAACTTTCGGACCATCCACAGCAACAGCATCAGTCAACTCGTGTATGTTTCCACACATGTGTCTTGAACAGCCACTGTCCAAGTACCAAGTCTTCTCTACTTTACTCCTACTCCTAATCCTAACCTACAAAACAAAATAAAAATTGTTTTAGGTACCCTTATTGAGAGGGTTCTGAAGGATTAGTTCCACATTTGACAACCCAAGATGTTGAAGTCTTAGGCTTCTTAGGTTTCTGAGTTTCAACAGGAGCATGAACAGTTTTGCCTTTATCACGTTCATCAGATTTGCTATGTTGTTGATAATCAGCATGATAAAGATAATGTTCATAAGCAGAATAAGATGCATGATAAGCAGGATATGCATGCATTGGATGAACAGGATATGGTGCATAGTAAGTTGGAAATTGAGGTGCATGATACATTGGAGGATATGTTGCAGGTTACACATAATAAGACTCATTTCCATACCAAGCATTTTGATTTTTCTTATTTTTAAGCTTCTTTGGTTTACTAGATGCTTGCTCATTAACAGACGAATTAGTTTTACTAGTCTGATTGGTTTTAACCTTATCAGAAGACTTCCTAGGACTCTTCTGTTTGGACTTACCAGTCTGTTTTCCTACACTAGGCTCTTTGCTCTTTTTAGTCTTAGGAGTTTTCGTCTCCTTTAACACTTTATCAGGTGAAGCAGGTTTAGTAGTCTGAACATACAGAATGACCTTAATATTATCAACTGATACAAATTTTTCAGTATGATTCAGTTCTAACTTATCCTGTTCTAAAGGTGTCTTCTGTTTACTAGAAATATGAGTGGATGCAACAGATGACTTTTCATGAGACTCAATTAACTTTTCAAGTTTCATGATTTTTCCTTTATGGACTTCACATTCAGCTTTCAGAGATTCATTATCTTGCTCAAGCAATTTATATTCAGTTGATTCTTTTGGCTTTTCAGCTTTAAGTTTCAGTGAATTGTTTTGCTCTCTTAGCAATATCATCTCTTCCTTAAGCTTACTAAATGTTTCAGCAATAGTAGTATTGTTAAGCATCATTTGTTCAAATGAATTAAATAATTCATTATCAAGAGGAGTTACCTCATCATCCTCAGAGTCATCAGATTCCTTGGCCATCAGGCAGAGAAGTGCAGGACTCTCTTCTTCAGAAGACTCTTCATCAGAAGTGTCTGAATTTGAATTTGATGAGTAGATAGCAGCTAGCTTTTCCGCTTCTGCTAACAGCACTTTACCTTTCTGATGTTTTCTTTCTTTTCTGATTCTCTTTTCCTCTTCTGTATACTTCTCAGCTTTAGGATATGGGCAGTCTCTGATGAAATGTCCTAATTTCCTGCAATTATAACACATCATTTTTTATTTATAAGAATCCTTATCTTGAGAAGAAGAAGTAGGGTTAGAAGTAGAAGCATTGTTGTATTTGTTCTTCATTTTTCTTTTGTAGAACTTATTGAAGTTGTTCATCAGCAATGCAACGTCTCCAGTTGTGTACTCCTTTTTGTTGAGTATTGTGGTTTCATCAGATGAGTCCACTTCTTTACTTTTGTAGGCTGGTCTTCTGGGATTTTCAGCAGCAATCAGGGCGGCTGTGGGACTTGAAGTTGAGGTTTCTTCAATACCCATTCTTGGCAGTTTATACTCATACGCCTTGAATACTGAGAACAGCTCGGTGAGTGAGATCTTTCCCAAATCTCTTGACTCTTCCATAGCTGTCACCTTCATGTTGAACTTTGGAGGTAGAACCTTCAGCACTCTGACGGTTATCTCCTTGTCTGTGAAGGTTTTTCCAAGCTTTAGAACTTCATTCAGTGTCCTTGTAAACCTTGTATCCATCTGATCAATGGTTTCAGAAGACTTCATCTTGAAGTTATCCATCTTTTCCAGAGCAACACTCAGTTGATGCTCTTTGATGGCGTCGTTTCCTTCGCTCATATCACGAACCTTATCCCACATTTCTTTGGCAGTCTTGCAATGCTTGACTTTGTCAAATCTGTCATTGTCTAGGGCCTTGGTTATGATGAAACGGCCAACTTTGTCCAGATTGAACAGCTTTATTTCTTCAGCTGTCATCTCGTGTAAATCCTTTTCCACCACTATATCAACTTCATCAACTTTGATAGTCTTGGTGAATTTGAATGGACCTTTGATGATACATTTGTACATGTTATCATTATAAGCAGCTAGGAAGATCTCCATTCTGATCTTCCAATCCTCAAAACTCATACCAGCAATGTGGGGAACATGGCTGATACAGTCCATTTTCAAAAAGTTTTTATTTTTAAAAAATATGCTCTTTTGAAAAAGTTTTGAAACCCTTTGCAAAACACTCGGATCAAGCTCGTTGATCAGGCAGCTGATTCTAATGAACCACCTGCTCTGATACCATTTATTGGTCCCAAGTGATCAGATGAGGTCTAGAGGGGGGTGAATAGACCTCTGAAAATTTTAAATAAAATCTTAACTTTAAAACTGTTGCTCAAACGTAAACAGACTAAGCTGTTACAGAACAGTAAGCTTACAAGGCTGATCGCGAACAAATCTTTGAACAGCTTTGTTGACCACTAGTCTGATAGTTACTTAGCTGATTTTAGTCAAAATCAGTTTTAATACCAGAATACTTGCAGCGGATGTTATAAGTGTTTTTCACAAGTATACTTAGTAGTTTTAATATCAGAATACTTGCAGCGGATGTTATAAGTGTTTTTCACAAGTATACTTAGTAGTTTGAAAAGCTTTATCCCCAGTTTTATAAAAACTCTTTTAAGTCTTTTTCAAACAGTTTAGTGAAGTGTTTTATGCAGTTTGAAAATATGCAAGTAAAATGCAATGTAAAACACAATAATTTTTATAATGGTTATATGGATGTAAATATCATTTAGTCCACTCTTCCAAGTCACAAAGATCTTGAGTTATACTAAGAACACACAGTAATCAGTATAGTCCACTTACGCCAAAACAATAAATGAATTTGGCCGTAAGCTCGCAATAGGAAATCACAAAGAAGACATATTCTACAGAGTTTTATCACTTCACACAGATGGGTAAACACTCCTCACAACACTCTCACAGATTTCACTCAGAAAAATGTATTTATCTTTGATAGCTTTAGCTTGAGTCAACAAATGACAAGGCTGATGAGTGAGCTGTTCTTGATCTTTTATATTTTGCTTCGAATTCAATCTCTCAGTTGTTGTGTTGTAGCTCCTTTTCTCTTCGTTTCTTCAGCTATTTATACTCACTCAGTTGAATTATGTCCGTTGAAGAGAGACACAATTCAAATTTCTCAATTTGTGGTCCTTAATTTCCGCGAACGGCTCTCTGCACAGTGACAGTACTGCAGACTGTACATTCTGTCAGGCAGCATTAAATGCACCGAGCTGATACGAGGTATTTCTTCAATCATTTGCCATTAATAGCCTCGGACTTCAGCATTTATTACTCCAGTGGCATTTATTACAGTTGGGACGACTTTTTGATCATTTCCACTTGGCTGATGAGAGTGCAAGTCTGATGGTGAGCAAAGCTGATCTCAAACTTGAACAAATTTGATTTGAGTCGGCTGATTTACACCAGTCTGATTTCTTCTCTTCAGCAGATCAGTAGTCTTCTGGACCTTGAATATTTGACCCTTCTGATTTGTCTTCATACTTGGTCAAAATTCTTCTAAGGGATTTAAACTAAGTTTTCCTTACTTAGCTGATCTTTATGAATTTCGGAAATCATCAAAACCTCCCTTAAATTTCTAACTTCAGTGCACTTCTATCTTCATCTTTATCCAACAGTCCATATAAGAGGGGTAGTATTGTTAATTCATATTTATTGGGGATGACAAGTGTATGAAACTTAAGTTATCATTATTGACAAGTGTATGAAACTTAAGTTATCATTATTGACAATTAGTAACACCCTTTCAGGGACACACTACAAGAAAAATGAATTTTAGTGACAAAATATTAAGTGACATTATTGAAATTATCACTTTCTGCATATATTTAGTGATAAAAATATTAATTTTGTCACAATAAAAATAGTGACAAGTGCAATAGTGACAAAATATATTTTTAGGTTATCATTAATGGCGATTAGTGACAAATGTGTGGAACTTAAATTGTCACTATTGACAATTAGTGACACCCTTTCAGTGATAACCTATAGACAATAAATATTGTCACTATAATTTAGTGACAACTTTTTAGTTGTCACTTTTGGGGTAACATTAAATGTCAATAGTGATATCTCTTTTACAACTCTCGCCACTAGTGTATCTATAAATATAATTTATTGACAATATTTAAATTTTTGTCACTTTGTCTTTTACTATTTTGTCACTAAAATTTAAATTTTTTGTAGTGATAACTTAGTAACAACAAATATTGTCACTATAATTTAGTGATTTTTTTTCAGTTGTCATTTTTGGGACGTCACTAAATGTCAGTAGTGACAATATCTTTACATTTCTTGTCAATAATGTGTCTATGTACATCATTTTAGTGACAATATTTAAATATTTGTCACTTAGTCATTTAATATTTTGTTACTAAAATCTAAATTTTTTGTACAATATTATTTTGATAGGAACAATATATTACTATAAATTTGAAACACAAAGTATATAAATGTGTTTAATTTATGTAAAAACATATTAGTTATAAGAAAGAAAAAATGAAAAAGAAAAAAAAAAAGGAGAAGAAAAAAAGAAAAAATGTACATGGTCCGAGTGACCTGGTCTATAGAAGAATCTTCCCCCCACGCTCAAGCCCTGCGTTCTAGGAAAGTTCTTCATCCTTGACTTTGACTCTTCAAAGCTTTTATATATATTCTTCTCTCGACTCGTTTTCCCTTAATTTAATCATTCTCAACTCTTCTCAACTCAGCTTCTGATTAATTATAATTATTATCTCTTCCCATTTTCTAGTGATGGCTTTTTCTCAAAGCACAGCCGCCCCGCCAATTGCTCCTTCTAATTACGGTAAATATTTTCTCTACTCATCTAGTATTAATTAAGTTTCCAACTTTTGGATTTGGTTTTCTTGTAGCAAAAAAGATGCTTAATTTTATAAATATGTGATGCAGGCACAATGATCGACCAAAGGATTGCTTGTCTCCTACTAGTTTTTGCGCTGGCTATTACTTATTTAGTCCACTAATTGAGCTATATTTATATTCAATTTTTTATTTTTTATTTTCTCCTCCTATTTTTTTTTTTTTTTTTTTGAGAATACCCAAAGGGTGAGATTTCATTAATCACTCAATGTCATCAAGTACAAGATCATGAATAAAGTTCGGAAGCGTAACAGAAGAAGGAATAATGCTATAAGCAACCTTAGCTAGGGCATGAGCCACAGAATTATTTTCTCTAAAAGTATGAACACAACTAAAATAACCTATTTGAAGGGGGAAATTGATCTAGTTATTTTTCTTGTATATCAATAACATCATTAATATTGTATTGCTCTGGATTTTTTTTTTCTTTTCATATAATCATATTGTATTTTTCGCGTTGTTGAAAAAATAGGCTTAAGTTGATGAATTTGATTATCTTTTTGGTAAAGAATAAAGATGGCAGTTTAAATTCACTCCGCAAAACTCAAACTGTGTTGTTCATAATCTAGTCTCTTGAGTTTTTTCAAAGAGAAGGAAACTCTTTATGTTAGACATAGACTCCCTATGTTGTGATAAGGTTGCCCCCAATGTTGACTTGGTGCTACTCTTCATTCATGAAATTTTTTGGAAGAAAGAAAAAAAAAAAGCAGAATGGGTCAAAGTTTATAGTCCGCAGCCCTATAAGCTTAAAATTCTAAAATAAAATAGAAGCTTAAGCATCATGAAACTGCCCTTAATACTGTCCTAAACCCTTTTTGTTTTTAGAATTAATTCTTTAGAGGGGGAAAAAAAAAAACTTAAATTTGTATAAAAATACAAACATATACATAATTTAAAATAGCCATATACATACTTCACTCAAAAACTTGACATTTTAACAGTCACTTCAAAAAGGATATAGGAAATAAAAGACGCACATTTGCTTCTTCTCAGTTGATTGCCTTACATGATGTTTTCACTTCATGCCACATGCAAAACAATGAATCGAAAGCATCATCATCAAAGTCAACCTTTGCTGTCTTTGAAATCGACACAAGAGCTTTCAGCCAATCTTCATGTAATGTTGAAAAGTTCTCCCTTTGTTCACAAGACCTGAAATTTTGTCCAACCTTTTTCTTCATAACTTGTCCAGCTTTTGATGCTGCTTGGATCACCGGGACTGGAATACCAGCCATGTGTGCTATTTGCATACCGTAGCTCTCTGGACATGCCCCAGCGGCTAATCGGTAGAGGAAAACTATTTGCTTCTCTACTTGAGACGTTGTTTTAGATGTTAAATCAAAAGAACATGCCATATGTTGCAGTATCACTCGAGGATGGGCAGCAAACTCCTTTGTGAGAGGGTGATAATGTGTAGCAAACAATAAACGGCAGTTTACTTTCTCAACAAGATGTCGGAATACCTGGGCAACAATGAAGCTTTAAGGATAGATACACATTTTTTAGTCAAATCTAACTTAATATACTGCAGTGGATATTGAAAATTGATCACTAGAACATTTGTTATAATGTTCAGAAATTTCCTCAAGCTGAAACCCAATCTTACAGTAAAATACTCAAGTACAGAATTCCACAGATGAAAAACAGTAATTTAGGTCATAATTGATGTGCAACTGAATTGAAATTAGTTACTATTTGACACAACAATGTTTAGTGCCTGATTAACCTAATAACAGAAAAACCGGAATAGAAAAATATTGTAGTAACTCTTGTCCTATTAACAATGTAAAATAAGGTTTGGATTTTAGGGCAGTTTATTTTTTAATATGATTTCTTTATGAGATGTAAGTTGTATAGATGAAATATCGGTGATTAACCTATACAACATGATGATACCCTACATAAAACACATATACACGTAAGTGTATGCATCAAAGGCACATGTAAAGCGGAAAAATCCTAATAATCATCAGATTGAGTGATAGCAATTCAGTCAAAATATATAATTTTCTTCCCAAACGTATAAAAAAAAATCATGCTTCTTTCAATTTCAGAAACTAAGAGACACTGATGTAAGCAAATGTATTAATCATCTATAGGAAAAATGGAAAGCTTACAGCATATGCTATAGCATATCCATCAAAAGTACTAGTTCCTCGACCCAATTCATCAAGAAGAACAAGTGAGTTCTGTGTAGCATTTTGTAAAACTGATGCTGTCTCCGTGCACTCAATAAGAAAGGTACCTACAGAAAATGGAAGTCTCAATCATTACTATAAATTCATTCTTCATGATGTGTCGTTCTGGCTTCTTAGATGACATGGATTTTCTTGAATGAGAGTCTACAGAAGAATATTAAGCATTATAAACCATATTACGTGTTCTACAGAACAGGACTTGCAAATCCTTATTTTTCACAGGAATCAGAGTTATTATTTTGTCTGATTAATAACATTTAAACAACAATAAAGGAGTGTAGACATACTTAGAGACCACAATATAATAAGTCTTTCGTTAAGGCAAGAATAACTGCATTATATACAATGAACCCTCTTGAAGGAGGAGTTGTTCTAAAATAAATTCCAATGTATGATATCTACCAAGAAGTGTGCTTTGATGGATAAAACTTACTCTCGCCTGTCATAATTCGATCTGTGGCACCAAGTCTAGTAAATATGATGTCTACCACTGAAAGAGTGCACATTTCACAAGGCACATAACAGCCTAGCTGCAGCACATAAATCAATATTATTACCTGGGCATTTATATTTCGAAATTATGATAAAATTGACGCAGTAATTCCAATAAAAAGAACAAACCTGAGCCAGTATAACAACCAGACAAGTTGCACGTAAAAGGGTTGATTTCCCACCCATATTTGGCCCAGTCAATAACAAAGTGCATGGATCGTGACTACTTCCATCTCCACCAAGATGGAGGTCATTCGGCACAGGTAGTCCCCCATTGTCACCGAGGGCATAAGGATGCCAGAACCCTTTCATTTGAAGTATAGGGCATGCAGTCTCACTCAATGAATTTGTGAATTTAGAGTGAGGCAAAAGTACAGGTCTACACATCGTTCCACAAGAAGAAACCGTGGAAGCAGCAAAAGATCTTAGTACATCGATGCAGTTTATGGCATGTATGACTTGGGACCATTCAGATGCTCTCTCAATAAATAACTCCATCAAAATTGATAATGTTTCAGACTCCGAGTCAGTCACATCATGGTTCTGACATAGAAAAGAAAGACATTGATTACACCATGCAATTCAGATTAGTTTCCGACAAAATAATGATGCAAATAAATATACAAATATACAATTGAAGACATAATGATGTAAAAATAAGAAACAAAATGGATATATTTCAGTTTTTGTAACTTATATCATCAAACTAGAGCAATTATCAATAATTTAACAAGGGGAGGTTGGTTCTAATGTTTTAATTAATAATTAAATTGAGGTTGGTTCCAATTAGAGTTGAGCCAAAAATTTGCAATGAATTAAGGAACTAAACCAAAACTAAACATGGAAATCTACTCAATGCAAATGACTATGAAAACTTCGACCATAATAACTTTATCAAACTTTATTCTTCAACATATATCTCTAGTTGAGAAAGTTTGACTATGAGAATTAATGATGCTGGTGATACTCATAGAGAGGCTAATATAGTTAATTAGCTTAACTAAATCCTTGTCAGTACTTTTAACATTTTCCTCTGCATCAACCTTTAAATTCTATTAAACAATTAATTTGCAGACATCATATCCATCGACGGTTATGTATAGGGTTCTATCAAATGCATCACAAGACTAACACATAGTCATGCCTAATACTGAAGGTGCTATTTAGCTAGAAGATTGTAAATTCTAACATGCAGTGCATACTACGGTTATTTCAAATGCATAAATCCAGAGATAACCTAATCATACCTGGTAATTTGGGAAATCACTATCTATTGCTGCTTCAAATTGAGCAAGGAATTTAACAAGCCCCTCGCTGCCACTTAGCTTAGGAATGGATACAACTTTTGACAATGAAGTGATCATGACTTCATGCCCTTGCAAGAAATTTAACATTTCCATGCCAATGTGCATCCCTCTTATGAGCGACCCAAACACTTTTACCTGTAGATACACAGATAGATCAATTTATTTGCTCCAAGGCATGTGCCATGCAATAGTAAGACGGAACAGATATAGTTAAACTGAGGCATGATGCATCATATAATAGATTGAAAGAAAGATTTAATTGACTTGGAATTGGACAGCAATCAAATAAAAAGCCTTTAAAGTTGTATTTTGGAATCAATAAAATAATTTATTTTATGAGACATGACGGCAACACTCTCATAGCATGTCACTGCTAACTGCATATGTTGCTTAGTCATTTTCAAGCAATAGAAGATATGAACCTTTATCCTTCCCAAGACTTCACAGAACAGTTCAAGAGGGATCAGGTATACTGTTAAAAGGAACCAATTGACGTAAATCACGTAATGGTATCAGAATTTGAAAGTACAATCTTTGTATTAATTATCTTAAAACCACATGAATGTTTGGTTTTAATTTCATCCAACTCAGTGTGTGCACCCCTAGTAGCAATGACACTAACTCTAACAGCCAAATTAGTAACTAAAGGGTTACATCCAACATGAAGCTACCTAGCTTAAAAAGGTGAAATCCATCTTACCGGCTAGTTATCCATTCGTAGACAAATTAAAAAGAAAATCAGTCAACCAGGGTTATTAGAGGAATCTTGACATGTGAAAAAAAGCATTTCTTTCTTAAGCAGATAGCACAAGGTTTGGAGATAAGAAACTTCCTCAAGGCAATATTCTAAAGTATATATATATATATAGAGAGAGAGAGAGAGAGAGAAATATGGAACAATTAGATAAGGGAAGCAAAAGTGAATGATATTGTGATTCATCTATAATAGGAACAAAGATGTAATCACTGAATGCCCTACTCTAAAGAGACAAGACCTTACTCGCTGTTTCAATACTTTGCTGCCAATTAAGGGCAACAAGAGTAAGGAAGAAGACTGGATGCTAGACTTTACACGTCCAAGCAATCTTTCCAAATCCGGAAGCTTACGAAGAGATTGAGCAAGACATAACATGATTCCGGGATTTGCTATCAGCTCGTCAACAACAGCAAGCCTGTTGTTTATACTTTCGACATCTAGAAGAGGATGACAGATCCAGCTCCTTAAAAGCCGCTTACCCGATGATGTTATGCAATTATTAAGATAGTTGTATAAAGTGCCTACAAGGATATTACACATATAGTTTAACCAACGGAAAAAGAGGGGGGGAAGTAATAAAGTTACTCACCTGATAGGCCACCATCAGCATTATTATTAAAAATTTCAAGATTAACCAAAGTCTGACCATCCATCCTGAGGCAACCACTATATACTTCATAACGTAAAATATCTCCACTGCGAAGGACATCTGTTAACTGCACAAGAAGAAGGTGATAAGCAAAACAAACATTATATTTTCAATATTTGAACTTTCAATTCAAAGTAACATGCATTTACCATCAATCGCGACAAATGACTGATAAGTCCCCCCAGAGCACGTACTGCAGGATCATGGTGCAAAACTCCACCAATTAAGTGATGCCACAAATTAAAAGATCCACTAAAGTAACTATTTGACTCAATAATATTTTTAACTTCCAAGGCTTCCCCAAAAGCATCACTTGGACTTAATTGGGATGGAACCGGTCCTACAAAAAGTTAATTGTCAGTCAAGCTTTCAAATCAGACAAAAAAAATGTTATGGTTAATATGGAAAATAGGTCTTGTCTGGAAAGCCATCAATCAATATACAACTTGGACTAGACGGACTCATCCAAAAATAATGACAATATATCAGGCAATTATGCCCATGTGATCGAAGTTCCATGTTCCATGTTCCATGTTCCAACTAAAAAGAGAGCATACGTCAGTGACCATTATTATATTGGTTAGCATTGTAGAAATGATTCCGTCTTGGTCTGTTTTGTTTGTGCTACTTTCTTCTTAGTGCAACCTCTGCACTTTCCCCTTGTATTTTGTCCTTATTAATACAAGGGGTGTTTTGTTTCAAAAAAAAATCTTCAAGAGAAAAATGAAAAAGTTCTTCCCTTGAGAGTTCGGGACAGATTGATCAATTCAAGGAGTAAAAGAATAAATAAAAACATTTTATTATCGTCAATTGTAGTAGATTGGCACCCCCCACATCAGACAGCAAGCCATCTTTTTTACTACTGTCACTTAAAGTTTTCCTCAGCTGCCAAAAACCAGTGAGCTGCTTGCAGTTAGCAGCATTGCCATATCTGTTCATTCTGTTGTCTAGATGAACAAAGCAACTGTGTGGGAGAGGGGGCTTATTTTTTCAAACGACCTTACATGGAAAGGAGATTCTCGGCCCTTCAATAGCAAATAACAAGGTATCGAGTTGGTAAATTTATGCAATGGCATTCCAGGAAAAAATGTTCAGTAAGTACATCACTCGATCTTCATTTGACTCACGCACACAACATAACCAGCCTAAGAACCATGATTTTCTCAATAAAAAAAAAAAAGAATAAAAATACACCTTAAGAATCATGATAAGAGGATGTGCAGAGATCATCACACCACATCTAATTGAAACTTACCCTTCACTTTAAAATTATGGCCTATCTCCAGACAATCAAACTTACATAAATTGATTTACTAGCAAAAACTACAATGGTGTCATATGGCTTCAATCACACACTACGCAGAAGTCAGGCTATGACCCAGTAACAGTTGAATAACAATGCTTAGACTGGTAAAATATTTTAGCACAAAGTTGTGTGCATAAATAACATGAACCTGATTGATACCAAGCTATTCCCTTATCCATCATAAGAAGAAATCTAGGATTGGGGTTTTTATTGGCCTTAAAAACATTCTTAACCTAATCAAGAATCAATTTTTTGCAACAAATGGACAAGAAACAAAAGCTAACACAGGCACTTAAATTCCTACAAATTTTATAACCGGAAAGGTGAAAAAGACAACATATGATACATGTAGTTTATTACTGTAATTGTAGTTCCTTAACAACAGAAAAAGAAAGATGGAATGCCGAATGTGTTTTGAGATACTATCATTTCCTTCAATCTACTTACATTATATTAGCTGCAAATAAAATATAGTAAGTATATAAGGTCAATAGACTGTCTCTACAAGAACATTCTACTACATAGCTTTGGCACTGCCAAAAAGATGTCCAATTTCCATTACGACTACGAAAAATATTGCAAGAACAAGGAAGACAGATTCAACTTAACTAAGACTCAAGAGATAATATTGCAAGAACATGGAAAACCATTGCATAATCAGTGTGCAATTATATGGTACCTCACCTGACAAATTGTACTTTTTAAGTGCTCTCTGAGATTCTTTAGACAGCCCTGTAACGAAGATTAAGTATCAGAACAGCAACAAGAGAAGGATTCAGCTTGATCATTCAACAATTTAACAACAGAAAAGAAACCCTGGACGTCATGAATCTCTAGAAAAACACCCTTTACCTTGGCTCTCATAAATTATTTCTTTTGGCGATACCTAAGGATAAAAGACAAAGCAATGCAAGATGCATCAGATAGTGCAAATTGCATAGTTCACAAGTAACTGAAACAGAAACAAGCAAGAAGAACATACTTGCATTAACAAAGCCCCTAAGGCTGCACATGAAGCATCATCACTGATAGAGCCAACCCAAAGCTTTAAGGCAGCACAATCCACAAACGCAAACCCAAACGCAGTTGAACCATTATCCAGCAGCTCATCCTGGATGCAAAAATAAAAGCAACAAAACATAATCAGTAGCCCTCACAAATATACCAAGCAATATTTGTGAACTTTCAATAACAGTGATGTGTTTGAAGACTCAGAAAGTAATCAATCGGAAGAAACATTAGATGCACCTCTTTTATGGCAAGAAGATGAACAGCATCAGGCCCAATATTACCCTCACTTGAGGTTGCAGGAGTGAGTACATTAACTAATTTCCTCTGGATGACCTGAAAAGCCAATTTTTTCATATTTCATGCCTCAGGTAATCATTGTAATGCCTGATATAAGGCGGACAATATAATGAAGTGAAACTCAGGAGAATATTAACAATATCTATCTAAAGACATCATAACAAGTAAAACAACCCCCTACCTATCAAGCAGCACGCACCCCCTCCTAAATCACACTTTTCAAATCCTAATCGTACAGAAAATAGAGTACAATTCAAGAAAAGGGAGCTGATACTTCTGGATTAATCCATGTCATCATAAGTACCTAATTTTATGTGTTTTTTCATATTAAATTGGCCTTCTCTTGCTTTTTGTTGACATTGTTATAGTGAAAAATCCCAAAATAAATATTAAAATACCTCTCATGTAACGGAGGAAATAGCGATAAGTAAAAATGTTTACTTAACACAAGAAAAGTCCTCAATCTCCAAGAGGTGGTTAACACGCGCAAATCAGAATTTCATGCTGAACTTACAGAAGTAGAACCCCTGGATTTTGCTTGCGCTGACGTCTCCAATTGCTCAATCCGACCAACCTTATACCTTCCTCAGGAAAAAAAAGGTCAATTAATGACATTGTTTGCAATTTCAGAAATGTTAGTTCAATTAATGAAGGATTTCATTGATAATATGAAACTAATCTAGTTAACATTATACAAAATAAGCTCTCGGCTGTAGGTGAACTTGTCAAAAGCCTTTTGCCACAGAATTACTCTAAAAGTGAGAAAACAAAGGGAATCATTCTCACTCAAGATTTGACTAATAATCTACTAAAGAAGCCAAGTCAGGCAATGGATGGCCGTAATATTAAGCTAGTATTCCTAGCAACATTAATGATAGCTTGTATAAGAGCTCTCCGAACCGTGCAGGAAGGTTTCCCTTCACACGGCTCACCAACTTGATCTTCCGCGGGAACCGTATGTCCGAACAGGCTATTACAAGATTTTATCAGACATAACATGAAGTTAACATTGCCATGTCTGGTGATTTAAACCGTTTTGACGGATGTGATTTTAAAGGTGATTATTACTGGAACTTTTACTGTGGGTGGCCTTAGATTACATTGTATGCGCCAACGCACCCACCATGCTCATGGGGGCTTACCCTAAAATCAGAATTTAACAATTTGTTTACATTCACGAAATAGGGAAGTTCTTAAGAGCAGCGGTGAGTAAGAATATCTAAGCCCCCTCCACCAACTGAGCTAAATAGAATATTTTTTCTAAAGTAATCGAACTGCATAAACAGATTCTCATACCCTCGATCTATCAACTTCTGAACAGCATCGTCGATTCCACTCTCAGATATGCCAACCTACAAAAAATATGAATCACTCATAAGAAGCTTGGTGTGACCTTATATTTCAGAAGTGCAGTACTTTGTGTATGTACGCATGTATATACTTTTGTATGTTATATCATAAAAAATAATTCTAGGTTACCTACCTGTCGACACTTTCCCACCCCACTTATTGTCATTTTCCAGTCAAGTTCCTTGTGACCAATTTCAGCATCTAATTCATAGAGCTCATAAAACTTTCCCTGTAATAGTTTAAAGTGTAAGGAACAAAAAAAGAAGAAATATGTAGGAAATACTGAATATGCTAGTCAACAAATTACTGGAAAAAGAAAACACATACAATAAACAAGAAAAAGATGACTAAACTCACACAACAAAAGCCATGCCAACACCGTCCTCCTTATAAGTGTAAATATGTAAATTTATTGCTTCTAACTTTTACCGGGTCAGGTATTATTTTTGTTTTTATTCATCAAACTGATCTTTGATGTCATATTGGCAGCTAAAAGCAAATTCAAACAATGAAAATATCCTCTCTATCTTATGGATGCAATAAGTTATCAGTTCAATTGCATAAAACCATGTCTGTCCTACAATGAGTTTATATTTCATATCCATATTACGGAGATGGCATGACTTTCTACAGATAAGCAAAATAAAAATGACCTTCCATTAGTCTCTGCTCTGTATTGAACTTAAAATCCTAGAACCACTTTAAATTTCAGTAGTGTTATAAATCCGTGTTTTATCTATTCTAGAGTGTGTTATACAAGATACTTTGATAAAAAAAGCACGAGAAAAAGAGAGTACAAAAAATGAATTACAGACCCAAAGCCCAGATTTACAAATGCTCTCTTCGCTGACTGGGTAAAGGTCTTAGAGAGGATAGAATACAAAATAAATTAACTAAAACTCATAAACTGACCACTTTAAAGAAGAGAACCACATCCATATACTGGCATTTGACATCCCAATATTGCTTTTGTGATGCGGAAAATTTTCTCAAAGCATCTGGAGGAATGTAAAGTGTCTTCTTATCATAGAGAGGGTCGCCTAGCTTTCTTCCATTGGCATCCTTGATTCGAGACGGATGGAGCCATTCAAACTTGCTAATAATTTCAGAGTCCTCTTCCTGAGTCTTCTTTGAAACATCAGAAACCTGAGGGAGTTTTACTCTCTTTGTAGATGGTGTAGAAAAATTAAACATGTCCTTAAAATTACTAATATCCTCCTGGACTCTCTTTAACTTATGGACAGTAGGTTTCATGCCTGGTGTGTCTGGCCCAGGAATACCATCATCATTATTGGTAAGAAATGAAACACTTATGTCCCCTTCAGATTTCATTGTTCTGTCGGCATTAAATAGATCTTTCAGGTTGAGTTGTTGGGGGGCTAAATATTCATTGCCCACATCGGCTGGTCCATCACATTTCAGCGGACGAGAGTGAACTCTAGAAGTACCATCGACTTGAAACCTGCATGTTACACAAGAACACAAAACAAATTCAACCTCATTAAAACCATGCGTATACTGAAAACATACTCAATTGAAGGCACATGAAGACGATATTTATGAAGATTATGCACTAACGTGCGAATCACTGCAACTTTTGTCTTGTAGAACAAATAAATAGTGTTAGAAAGCAGCATGAGAACTGGATCACAATATATAAGACTCTTCACTTTTCCTACAAGTAAAGACCAATGTATAGTTTATCTACGTAGTGAAACTGTTTAACGCAACCTTTTGCCTATTTAGCATCACCATTATCTAAGTATTCTTTTCGTACCCAAACCAAACCACAAAGTTCAAATATATACAAAAGCAAATATGGTAACACTTATATTACCTTGAAGAATTATAAAAGAAAAAATACCTTGAAGCATCGAGTAGATCTATCTATTCGAGTCACTCAAACTAAAATGATTCATAACCAAATTAATGTTCCAATATCTTCTTAGCATTTCTCTCACACCCTTCACTACCCCCTTCTTCCCACGAAGAAGGTAAATGAAAATAGAAAAGAGTAACCATGATTTGAATTCATAAATTATTACATTGACCTTTTCTGTATATTATATTGGCTGCAAATGGACATAAATGCTATTGTATCTTCTATTCCTTTATAGTTTAGCATAAAGCCGGGGGGAAATCTCCAGACGTGTGGGTGAACCTCATTCATTTACATAACATTGATTATCCACAGTGCTGTTTACTCAATAGTGTGTTCGTAGAACATTAGTATAATTATTAAACCATGAAAGCACAAAATTAGCAAAATATACAATAACTCGCGAATGAAGCATAATATTACAAAGCAACAAATGCACTATACACTTTTGTAGATCATTTTTTGGTCGAAATTCCAGAAACCGACAAATCAAAGCACCTGGACTCAGACGACGAGCTTTTAGAGTTCTCAAATTTCGCAAACTTGTGCTTAATGCTGGAGAACAGCGAAGGTTCTTTGCCGGCCATGATCTGACGAGGCACCTTCTCAGGTGGAGTATCGGTACCTTTGATTTCTTCATCTGGAACATCGCGAATGGCCGATTTGCCCCCACCGGAGGCCTCTGATTTCTTCAGGAATGAGAGAATTGATTTCTGCCGCTGCATTTTTTGAAATCCGTAATCGGAATTTGGGGTGTAAACTGAGTATGTAGAAGAATTGGCGCCAAAATGCAAAGTGTGTGGGTATAGAATGCGCGGGGGGAAGGGCTTTGTGATTTGAGCAAATGTTGGCTTGGAACTCTTAATTGAAATTATTTTGGGCTTAAAAATTTCAGTTTACGACGCGTCATATTGGCGGACCAAAGCCCAATGAAGAGAAAATTGTTTTCTTGTCGGTAATGTATAAATCATTTCATCAAATACTCATTTAGTTATTACGGAAATACTCATTATCGCTTTTGGCCAAAAAAAAAATTGTTAACTTTTGTTCGGTGCTTTAGTATTTCAATGTTAAATTAATGTTATTTTACAAATTTTATCATTTTTACTAATATTTGTCGTTAATGCTAATTAATGCTAAAATTATTTGATTAAAAGGGTATTTTAGAATTTTTACTTAAAAAAATGACAATTTTACATTCTTTAATTCGTGTGAAATTTTTCAAAATGACAAATAAAAAAAAAGTATACAGATAAATAAATTACATATACTACTTCTGCAGTGAGAAATGAACATAAGATCTCTTGATCTTGAGAACTCGACTTCGTCTCAAAACTACAACTTAATTCATCAACATATATAACTTTTTTTAGATAATCATAATCGTTATTGAATGTTATAATCTGGATTTACAAATAAAAGAAATGTTCTTACACACATTTTTAGTTGATTCTATTTTCAAGTTGTGATCATTTGTCATATTTTTATATTTTTGGTTCAATTATTTAGAAGAATTGTAAGTTTATTAATATTAATATTAATCCTTAAAAGGATTACTCAGATTACTAATGACGTTGAATGTAGTCATAGAGTTCACCTATTAGGTTTCTGATTTTTTACAAGTAATTTCATTAAAAAAAAAATAAATAGAGCATTTTGATACTTTCAGCAATTTCATTAATTTTTTTAATGGACGTTGGTTTCAAAATAATTTGTGTAATTTCTCAAGCATAAAAGATTGTTTGTATGATTATACTAAATCTCATGAGTAATTTGTGTGATTCTCCCATTAGTTTTTAAATGAGAATTAGTTTTGTTTACTTGATCCCTATTAAAAAAAAAATAATAATAATAATAAAGAACTACTATCTCCAATTTTCTGCTTAAAATAAGCAGGTCTTGAAACAATATTTTATGCTGCTTTTCTCAAAAAAGGGAATGAAACTTTAAAACACTAATACAATCTCCAAGATACCAAAATGATTCCGAGAGTTCCTCCAACCTCACCCCAAAATATACAAAAGTAAAGTATATGATTGCAACAGAGTAGATAGGACCAATACTTCAAGAAAGATACAATTACATTAAAAAGAAAATACATACTACATTCCGACAACTGAAATAACCTAAGTTATCACAAACATGGATTATTGTGAATTGCAGGACCCCATAGCATTCGCAATTAAAATCACTAATGCACGCAAAATACAAAGCTCCTTCTGCGCCAAGCTCGTAGACGAGCCCCCTCCCAGCTCCTGCATTACCGTCTTGCTGATGCTGCCACAAGTTCTAGCTCCCCGTCCAAAACTAATTCAATAGTAATTAATGAGTAAAACATAGAGCAAGTTAAATAAAAGTGTTCAAGATTCTTTAAACAAGTAGAATTATTTGAGACCTCCGGCTTGATCAAGAGTCATGTACGACATCAAATCATATTCATGAAGTAGTATTAAACTTGAGGATCTTTTAGGGAGAATTCCAACTGATAGATATAGACTAAATCGATCCAAAATTCAAATAAT
Organism: Penstemon barbatus; assembly: GCA_003313485.2. NCBI lineage: Eukaryota > Viridiplantae > Streptophyta > Magnoliopsida > Lamiales > Plantaginaceae > Penstemon > Penstemon barbatus. The sequence continues at coordinate 35,850,391 of CM064882.1, forward strand.
GGGAATGCCCTAATCATATAAGGGGCCGTTTGGTAGGGGCTAATGTGGAGTATCGATATGCTAATATGCTGTTTAGGTAGCACAACCAACACAGCGAGTCCAACGGATTACCCCCTTGCAACCCGGTAATGGGGCTAAAATATAATCCACCCGGTCACGGGTGGATAAGCTAATCTGGACTATGATAAATTCGGTGGAGTGACATTTATAACCTCACATTTCAGACGAATTTACAAGGTTGCCCTCTTTAGTATATCACTAAAAAAAGAACTCCGAATTCTCCTCATCATCAAATCTTATAATAGCCAATCCAATCTACAAAATGCTAGATTGATATCCTTAACACGACATTTAATCTAATCCAACCCCAATCCCACAGAGCCTACAAAAGTTCCTCTACTTACATTATGGCCTAAATGAATATACTTGCACATTCAAGAACCAAGCCTATACATATGAAACTTAGAGTTTGGAAATCTAACCATTACAATTTACAACTGTATACTACAAGAATACACTCAAAACAAATCGTTACGGGCCATATATGACCAGTTCGCAAACTAGCTCAATAACCATCATTTGATATAAACTTTTTTTATCATGATACACAACCATAATCAGATACGTATGTGCAATAAAATAAGAGCAACCAAGAGAAACAAATCATCAATCAATGGAACAAAAGGACTGAAAGCTTATCCAAAACAATCTAAAATTCAATTAATTCACATACGCAATCAATGAACTAAAACTACCTGCATCAATCTCCGAGATTATCCACAGAAGTATCAGTATTATCATCATCCTCATCAACATCATCATCCATTTCCCTTATCTTAGCAATTTCAGCTTGTGCTCTCTCAACAATTTGCTTCTTCTGCAACTCCAAATCCCTCTGAAAATCCTGTTTCATCTTCTCCAACTCCGCCATTTGCTTCCTCTTACTCTCCTCAATCTTCTCATATATATCTCCAAACCTCTGAATCGACTCCGCCAGCAATTTAGCCGATTCCCCATCCTCTTCCTCCTCAACTTCCTCCTCATCATCCTCATCCGATTCCACAGGACTATCCCTCATCTCATCCAACACATTAGCCCTGTCCAAATACACTCTTGGATTCATAAACACGTACTCACCAGAATCGACCCCACATCCCAACCCACAATGCCCACGTGTCCTCGTGTTCAACAACACATCCATTTTCTTGAAGAAAACCCATTTACTCCCCTGCCCACTTTCGACTTTAGCCCTTTCTTTTTTATACTTGTTCTTCAGGGATTCCAATTGATTTCTACACTCTAGTTCAGTTCTCTCTACTCCGCTCATTTCCAAAACTTTTTCGGTCACTTCGGCCCAATCTTCTGTTCTTAAACTCCTTCTACCTAATTCCATATACCTCTCTCCCCAAACTTCTAAAAGAAGAAAGCTTTCCTCTTCGGTCCAAATATCGTTTCGAGGAGGATTTATATCGTTGTTGGAGACGAAAGATTCGAGCTTTCTCTTCTTTGGATGCCTTTTTGTGGAGTCGTCGTAATTGTAGAAGTAACCGTTTTGGGAGAACTTGTTTTGATCTGGGTTTTCTTCGTCTTCATCGGAATCATTGTCTTCGTATTGGATTACGTTGTGGGTTCGGTTTCTCATTGATGATTGTTGATCTGGGTAGAATTAAATTGTGTGGTTTTGTGGAGTAGGGTTTTGTTTGTATTGTATTGGGGTGGAATAGGAAATGTAAGAAGAAGATAAATTGAACCAGAAAAGGGGTAAATAACTCAATTGAAGAAAAAAAAGGTTAAGGGTGATTTACAATCAGACCTCTAAGGTTTAGTTATATTACAAGAAATTTCTTGTAGTTTTAGAAATTATAAGAACACCCCCTATGGTTTAACAAGTCTTGGATATTCCCTACCACTTGTAAAAATATTTACAAAAAATACCTTATAAGAGGTGTCTTTGTAATTTTTGGAACTACAGGAGTTCCTTATAATGTGACTAAATCTCAGGAGGTCCGAGTGTAAATTACCAAAGGTTAATGTCAGGTTCAAGGATCAAAATTTTGTTATTTCTTTTTTTTTTTTTTTTTCTAATGAGAATAGTTTTGATTTTGTTTTTATTTCATGTTGGCGTAGCTGAATATTAATTTTTTTTTAAATATATTTCGGATACATTAGAAAAAAACTATGAATTGAATACATTAGGAAATAGAAATATCTGAATGCTAATTTGATTAGAATTTTAACCACACTAAAAAAAGTCACATTTAAACAATTCGATTTTTATCTATTTTTTAACTTTTTAGTTTATCTGTGTGAGCTGAACCGAGCTCCAAGAATGATGAGATAAGATTTTTTTTTTTTTTTATGTTTAATGAATTAGGTTAAACAATCTTTTATTAAATAAACTCTTGTAACTAAATGCTAGGATGTTGTCTTTGAGGTATGTACTTATGTGCATGAAAGTGTATATTTATATTTTCTGACTCGCTCTACATTCTACTATGCTACAGCTAATTGCTTTGACAGCCGGCTTTTAGTAGTTGATTTCATTTTTTCAATTGATATTTGAACCGGTAATCATATTTTGTACCCATTAGAGCATCTTCAATTGAGATTCGATATAGGTCATCAAATTCATCAACTTTCAATTTAGGGATTGAAATAAAAAAAGATGAACTCTAATGGAGACATTATTTCAGTCATCAAATTAATGTCAACAACCTCTTGTCATCAAAGATAGGGCAAATTCTTCTTGACCTCAAATTTTGGTAGGAAATTTTTCACACTCTAAAAGCCACTTTGAGACTCAACCACGGGAACATTTTGTTTGAAAAAGATCCGTTGTAAATTTTTTGTATAATTTAAACATCACTTTTCAACAACAAAATTACAATTGCAAATATAGATCTGAATTAAAAAAAAAAAAATTACAGAAAATTAAAACGAAAAGAGAAAAGAAAGTTACAAATATTTAATTCTGAAATCGAAAAGAGAGGCAGAAAAAGAAGAAAAGGTAAAAAATTATATGTTCAAGTCACCGGAGATAATACAAAAAATACAAAAATACAAAAAAGTAAAAATAATATATAATAAAAATAATTGCCTTTTTTGTATAAAATAATTACTATACATTATAATAAAAATAATAATACAAATAATTATATGTTCAAGTCACCGGAGATAATACAAAAAATACAAAAATACAAAAATACAAAAAAGTAAAAATAATGTATAATAAAAATAATTGCCTTTTTTGTATAAAATAATTATTATACATTATAATAAAAATAATAATACAAAAATAATAATAATAATACAAAATAATAATAATAATAATACAAAAATTATCATTATAAAATAATATAATACTAAAAATACAAAAAATTAAAAATAAATATTAATAATAATAATAATATAAAAATAATTATAATAATAATAATAATAAAAATACAAAATAATAATAATAATAATAATAATAATAATAATAATAATAATAATAATAATAATAATAATAATAATAATAATAATAATAATAATAATGATAAAGATAAAGATAATAGTAATAGTAACAATAATAAGAAAATATTAATAATAAATAATAATAATAATAATAGTAGTAGTAATAATAATAATAAATAATAATAATAATAATAATAATAATACAAAAATTATTATTATAAATAATAATAATAATAATAATAATAATAATAATAATAACAATAAAATAATACATAATACATAATAATAATAAATAATAATAATAATAATAGTAACAATAATAAAAATAGTAATAATAATAATAATATTAGTAGTAATAGTAAGATTAATAATAATAATAATAATAATAATAATAATAATAATAATAATAATAATAATAATAATAATAATAATAATAATAATAATAATAATAAACTATAATAATAATAATAATAATAGTAGTAGTAATAATAATAATAATAGTAGTAGTAGTAGTAATAATAATAATAATAGTAGTAGTAATAATAATAAAAATAGTAATAGTACTAGTAGTAATAATAATAATATTGAAAATAATAATAATAATAAAAATAATAATAATAATAATAATAAAATACTAATAATATTATAAAAGTACAGGAGATAAAGGGCTCTTTTTTAAATCACAAGGGGGTAAATTGAATATATGCATTTCATAGGGGGGTGATCATTATTTAGAAAAAAATTGGGTTTGGTACCAAAGTTGCAATAAAAATATATCATGTGGTACCAAAGTTGCATTTTTGTAACCAATGGTACCAAAGTGGCAAATTGGCATATCATATGGTACTCAAAAAGCATATGTCCCTTAATAATAATAAAATAGAGTTACAATTAACAATACAAAAAACTTAATTTAAAGAAAATTACACAATCATACCAATACTAATATAAAAAAGACTTAACAACATTTTTTTAGAAATTCCTTGGATCAAAATCACTGTCGCCTAGATTTGATGAATCTCCAAATAAATTATTTGGAACTTGTTTCTGCATTATTTTTTGTCTTTTCCCGTTCCAATATTTCTTTGTTTATGAAGTTTAACTTTTTTAATATGTAATTTTGTTAAATAAAATCGTATTTATATAAAAGGTTATATTTTAATATTAATAATAGTAATAATAATATTAGTAATAGTAATAATAATAATAATTATAAAATAATAATAAAAAATCCCAATCACTTATATATATCAAGTTATACTCGAGTTTTAATCATATTAAAGTTCATTTATTTGATAAAAAATAAAAAATAATTTGATTCATTTGTACATTTTATCTAAATTAAAATACAAATTTGAAATATCTAATTAAAACTAATTTCTGTAAAGATTTAATTTTTTAAAATATAAAATTTATTTAATCATACACAAAATTTATAAAAATAAAAAACAATGAACAAAAAACGAGAAAAAATGTAGCAAGCGAGAGCCGAGGGGTAAAGGAGAGGCAAGCTTTTGCCCTTTCTTTCCCACTCCCAGTCCCCACTTTCCCCCACCATTGAAGACCATAATTCTGGAAAAACCCCCAAATCCCCCTCCCCCTCACCATTGAAGATGACATAAGGGCAAGTTTTCCCCATTTCTCTCTCATTCCCCCTCCCACTCCCACTCCCCTCCCCCTACTATTGAAGACCACAATTATTTCCCCACTCAAAATCCCCCTCCCCCTTCCCCTCATGTGTAAGTTATATACATTTTACGCAAGCCTAGTTCATGTTATTAGGAATTGGATCTATTTTAGGATCAGACTTTGAAATCATATTGAGTGTCGAAATCATTTAAAAGCTTAGTTGTTAGAGAAACTCGTCATTTGATACTTATGACCAACAACTTTCATAATTGAAGGTAGGTTTAAGAATGCTAAAAACCAAAAAAAATTGTAAATATTTTATTGCAATAGTAAGAGGACGCAGTACCAATAAATAATTGCTTTATACGTGAATAATTACCAATATGTTTCTAGCTTCAGACTTTTATGTACAAAAAGAAAACGAAAAACTAGTTCAATTGGGCCATAAGCCTACTCTTTTGTTAGCCCAGTATTTATTGGGCTGGATTCATATCATCCCATATTACAATCACTAATGGGCTCTTGATCGACCATATGGTAATTCTTGAACGAATGTATATTGGAGAGGGTAATTCTTCATATATCATATGGGTTAATTCTCTGGATGCTTGAATCTTGGGATACAATTTTCTCATTATTTGTTGGAGACACATTTAATATTAATTTCATTTTCTTGAATAACCATGATCCTCAATTATCGTGGTGCTTAAATTTGGGAGCTAACCATATTTTAATGAAACGACTTGGGCTTGTTTCGCGTTGAGAGGACATAATTTGGGAGCTATCTATATTTCTCAATATGACTTTAGCTTAAAAAATATGACTTTAGCTTAAAGTATATTTTTCAGAATGTGTCTTTTGTTTACCATCGTAGTTAACAATTATGATTCTTAGAAGTCTTATTTTTCAAAAGAATCTTAAAATAGACACATTTTGGGAAATACTTTTCAGCAAAAGTCATATTGAAAAATATGGTGGCTATGAAGGCTATTTTGAAAAAAAGTTCCATACTGACAGAACCCGCATAATACTATAAAGTGTGTACAACTTCTTCTATTTGAGTTATAGGTACATCACTCTACCTATACCATTCCACTTATTAGGCCATCTCCATTCGAATTTCATGCCTTCTTGCCTCTTTGACCCCCTTTTTGTCCAATTGTCCTTGTCATCATGCCCTTACGACCCACCTAAATACTCATCCCCCGATCGACGGGCATCAACCTCCATTTAATTCAATTTCAAAATGTTTCCCACTCTCACTTATTAGTAATAATTATGATAATAATAATAATAATTTTTTCTAATAGTTACCCAATCATGAATATTAAGGCATTCATAATAATAATAAAATCAACAGTGACTAACCATAATTAACGGAAAACAACAACGACTAACATAATTAATGAAAAACAACAACACTTATTATTAATATTATATTGTACAATATTTCAGATGTATTTTTAAATTAAGTCTCTTAAAAAAATCTAATTAAGTTGTATTTTCGTTATTATAGTCTAATATTTCATATTTTTAAAATTTAAGATTTAAAAATAAAAACTAATAAAAAATTGTTCGAATTTATTTAATTATTTTATTTATATGAATTTTATGAATCTAGAAATTTTAAATTCGAAAAAATTTAAACTAATCACGTTATTAAATCTAGCACAAAATTAAAAAAATACATTGTTATTCAAAATGAAAAAAAAAACTGATTATGGTTTTTAAAAATAATTTAAACTAATATTTACAATTAATTAATTAAACAAAAAAATTAACTAAAAAAGACGTAATCAGTTCAGTGTGCAAAACATAATCTACATACAAAGAAAAAAGAAAGAGCAAGACAAAAACTAAACTAAAAAAATGTTAAAAAAAACCAATGGGTGGCTGCCACTTGAGAATTTGACACTTTTGGGCGCGTTGCCCAACAGGTCTCCTGCCAGTCCAAGGTGCCTGTCTGGCTTGCTCCCTCTCATGCCTTTTGCCATTTTCAATTGAGCACGGCCGGGAACCCTCCCCTTTTATGCCCGGTTGTCGGCTCGATTGGAGATGGCCTTGACTCAATTTTGTATTTTCCTCATTAATTTAAACTAACCTTACATACCCAAATAAAAGTTTAATTCTAGTTTTGGTTCTAAACCACTCAATATCAAAACAAGCATATTTACACACGTTTGTTATCATTCTAATAAGATTGATACTCAATTACATAACAAGTGTAACATATTTAAGTTGTGCACAATTTTGATACATTCAATTTGGGATTTAAAGCTACAATCTTGCATAGATTCGTAAGTATTTAAATAACTATTTTTCTACCTGCACCAAACAAATCCAGTATTATGACTGCTTTTCCCATTCTTCAATTTCAATTAAAATCCTTCTAATTATACAACTATGAATGTTGGATTCATGTGCATTACATGTGCATTATAGCTATAGCTAGGAAGAAAAGTTAGTGATTCTTAGCTAGCAAATTTCATGTGCATCACCCAAAAAAACATATATAATGATGATCACATGCATGAAAAAATAGTTTGAAATTCTAACTCTTTATCAATAATTGATATTCATCCAATTTCTATGGGCCTCACCAGCAATAATTAGTGTATTTTAGTCAAGGTGAAGACAAATTTCCAAGGCATATAGACATGACGATACACTGTAGGAAGAAAATAATTTAAATCCTTATCCATCATTCTTAGGCTTAGCTAGGCTATTAGCAATTTAGTGGCCTACCTCCACGTGATGATGATGATAGAAATTTGTGCTAAACATTATTGTTTATATTTAAATTATGTAATTAGAGTCTTATTGGTGGGACGGGATAATTTATTGGGCGAATAGAGAAAATCTTCATCAAACTTCTTTATGAAATTTATTAAATTCAATAGCGATTATTCTGTTCTATATGATAAATTTGCTACAAGAACACGAGAAATAAGCATCCATGATTTTTTTAGAGAACAAATCTCTTCTTTTTTCAAAAAGTTATAATAATCAGTATATGATAATAACGAAGATTACAACTATTTTTTCATAAAACGTTAACCCTAGGGTAAGTGAAAGAAAACAAGACTCTTAAGGAAACTGATTAACTTCTAGACTCCAATAGAAACTGATCACAAAAATAAGAAGCATAATCACCAAGAAAAATTAATAAAAAAGATAGATTGTCTCGGATGCTCCTGCATCATAAACACACTCTCCTACTACATTTTACTACTAAGGTTTTTGGTTTTTTTCACACCCCCCCACCCCCCACCCCCACCCCCACCCCCACCCCCCGGGATTTTAATCCATTTCGAGGCGCGTCAGATATATTAAGTGAGAATCTCTCCCAACAGAAATTCGAACATGGATTCATTATTTTATAGTGACTAGTTATTTTCACTAGACCAGTTGTATTTTGGCATTAGTTTATCATTAATATGTATGTTTTACCCTTGAAAGAGAAGGGGATTTCGTGTAGGAAATTCGTAATGGGGTACTCGCGGATTTATCTATATCTATATATTCTATATCTATTCTATTCTATATCTATATCTATATTCTATATTTTTTTTTACATATAAAAGTACGAGTTCAGAAAATAGAATTTCTTGAATTTTTTGTGAAGACTAATATGCCCTTACTTAAAATTTATTTTAAATGGTAAAATAGGAAAAAACATGAAGAAGCATACTTCTACATAAACACTACCACTTGAAAAAATATATCTTAGAGTTCCTTTCCCTATCGAAATTTCAAAGTCCATATTCAACCTTATAAAAGCTAATTTCATGTGTATGCATAGGCTAATCAACACTAGCCATAAACAATATCCACCACACCGTGTCATCGGAATAAGGAATATTAGTAAAGTGAATTAGTGAAGATGATAGAAAATAAAATTTTTTTTTTTTTGAAATTGATTATACTTGAATTTTCATGGAGTACTTTTCATGGAATTAATACGGGGTCGGTTGATGAAAATTGGTGAAATCGATAAAAGTTGGATAAAATATGTGAAAATGATAAAAATTTGGGTGAAAATGGTGAACACTTGTAAAGTTGGTAAATAACTTGTGAAGCCAGTAAAAAGGCGCCCAAGAAATCGATATATACATATGGAATCACATAAAGTTGGTGAAGTCGTTAAAAACTGATGAAATCAGTGAATCGGGGAACAAATGTAAAGTTAGTGAAGACATGTTAAATCAATGAAATATGAGGTGAAATTGATGAAAAAACGTGTGAAATCGATAAAAACGAGTTATATATGTAATAAGAAATTATAGTTTAACCGGCAAAAATAGGGTAACTGGAAAAACAAAACATATCGACAAAAAATCGAAAAAACAATTCATGCTGGTAACACCGATAAAAGAACGGATAAATCGAATAAGAATATATATTAAAACGATGCAAAAATAATGAAATCGATATGTGTTAAACCCGTGAAAACTAGATTAGGTTTGTAAACAAATACATTTCAAAAACTGCGCCTATAAAATTGATAATTACATTTGGAATCGAATAACTTCGGATGAAATTCGTGAAAAACGAATGAGATCGGTGACATTAGTGAAAAATGTATAAAATCTTTAAAAATGGGTGAAATCAGTGAATCAGGAAACAAAAGTGAAGTCTTGAAAATATGTGAAATCAATTAAATATGAGGTGAAATTAGTGAATAAACATGTAAATTCGTGGGAAAACGAGTGAAAACTGTGGAAAAAAAATAGTTTAACCAACAAAAACAGGATAAAACCGGTAGAAATGGTTTAAATTGAACAAAATAAAAGAAATCGACAAAAAATGAAAAATAATGAAAGTAGGTTAATTTCGATTAAAGAACGAGTAAATCGAAGAAAAAATTATATTAAATCAATGCAAAAGGTAAAAAGATGCGATAAACCCGTGAAAAGATGGATTAAACTAATGAATTGAATAAGTGAAAAAAAAATTAGGTATTACGGGTACTTAATCCTACCCCCAGTGGATTTAATCAATAGGGATTGGATGTCCTACACATGGGCATGAGAGGACAAAAAGTTTTCCCTAAATAAATGTATTTCAAATAACAAATACATATTTAAACAAATAATTTTAAATGGAAAACTACTATAATGTATTGAATTAAATAATTTTGTTATGATCTTATTTTAGAAAAAAAATCTACCAGATCATATGAACTAATCAATCAGTTATATTTGATTACAATAATTTAAAGACATCATTTTTATTAATTAAATTAAATATTAGTCATTAATTTGTGCTATTTTGTGACATGATAAAATTTATTTTACTATAATTTATAAAATTTATTTATGAAATTAACTAGATATGTACAACCATGGATCAAAATTTCGGTTCAAATGTATGTTTCGGTCAGTCAAATATTGGAAACTTTTCGAGACTATTCGGAAATGTTTCGAAAATACTAAGGAAAATTTGTTATAAAAGTTACTAAATTTAGGAAAATAACAAAGTTTAAGGCAAATAAATAGTTTCGAAATTACATCTTGTTTTCGTTTCGCTTGATTCAAAAACGAAAACATTTCGATGGAAAAGATGGAAATTTTGATCCATACGTACAACTTACGTGCACTTTTCTAGTGAAATAAAAAATTTGGAGGGGAGTTTGGTGAATGTTATTCATACATAGGGGATTTTGTGCATGTTATTTGGCGGTAAAAAAAATTAGGCAAATTGAAGGCTAAGTACAATAGACGAGCGTACGCCTAATTTATGATGAAAGTGGATGAGTGGAATATTTCATGTACCTATAATCACATTTTGGGAAATTATAGAATAAAAATTTCAAAAGCGAGTTTGGTGAAGGCTTTCTGGAATACGGTTGACTTTCATGTTATTCGAGTTGAGCTAATTCGACAACATATCACTAAATCTTATCTTTCTAACGAACGATTGAGAGTCTATCTTTTCATCTATCCTCGAGCATATGCTTCAACATGAATTACATAAGAATAGATTCAAAACCTCTAATAAATTGTCCATTGTCCACTTTATTTATAGTAATTTACATTATATATAGATATATATATCACATAATCTAAATAGAATGAATACATGTTGCCTTTGCAGTTTAACTTCAAACTACTTTTTCCCTTTTTTTATTTGTTATTTTGGAAGATTGCACACAGATTAATAAATATAATAAATAGTCACTTTTTTAAGAAAAAAAAACCCCAAAACACCCTTTTAACCAAATACTCACAACCTTAATTACAACCATAAACAAGAAGGATAAAAATGGTAGGAAAAGAAATTAATTTTACATTGAACTCTTAAAACAACGAATAAAAGTAAACAATTTTTTTTTTTTCTTACAAATAACAAAAACCGAGGGAGTACATGGCTTCTTTTTCCGTAACCTAATTTGTATTTTATTTTTACTCAAAATATATATTTGCAAATTTTAGTTTTTCAATATTTACCAACTTGAACTTAGCAGCTTATCTTGTAGTACGAGTGCCTCAAATTGTACACATGACGAATCTCACATGACAGGAGCAACTTAATTTAAATTAATTACCATCTTCCTAGGTAAATGCGCATTTGACTACATTTCTTGCGCATAAGCTTCATTTATTTTTTAAGGTTAAACTCTTGGGATTCCCGACAATTATATTGACCTCGACGGCTCTAGTAGCATATCATTTCACACTAGAGAGTGTCGAAAATTAAAATATGTTCAATGGAGTTTTTGTAATTAATTTTTTCGGTTTCATAACAGTTTAATTTCTTTGGAGTCAGGTTGGACATATTAAGTGGGTATTTTTCTCAATAGAGATTCGAACATGAATTCATTACTTTGCAGTGATTAGTCTAATGTCTATTCCATTAGACTAATCACTTGTTGGTGAATTTTTGTAATTATATTGGAAGTTACAGGCCATAAAACAAAACAAGGCATTCTATTGGAACGAAAATTATTTTTAATTACTTACTTAAAAATTAATTTGAAATTATGAAATGTTTGAATTTAGTTTCAGTGTGGTTTTTGAGGGACATGTGAGTTGCGTCTTTTATTTTAATGGAGCTAGTTTTGAAACTCAACACTTAAGAACTGAGAAATATTAAGGCAAAATGGATGCAATATATTGGGACCAAATTTCTTTAATATCCCTGCTTATTTTATTACCAGCCCTTGAAAAATTGAGTTTTCCATAACTAATGCTACTTAAGACAATAAGTTCTTTTTTTTTTTTTTTTTTTTTTGCGCGTTTGTTTTTCAAGACTGTTAAATCAATTTCAATATAAGTCAACACATTAAGTGATAATCTTTCCCAACATGAATTCAAATTTTAATTCCCTATCTCGTATGGGCCAGTCAGACCATTCACTTGGTGACAAAAAATAAATTCGACTTGTTTTAAGTGGTGGAAAATATTAAGTATATCAAGTTAGATTCCTCTTTTATGAAATCTAACCGCAACAATCTCAAGTACTCCCTTCGTCTCATTTATTTTGCTCCATTTGTTACAGTACTCGGACAAATTTTTCAATCTCTTAAGTGACTTATCATATCAAATTATTCATATTTTTTGTGTATTAAATCTTTTAAATATTAATATGTATGGTGTCATGTGCTATTATCAACTTATTAGCAAAATATATTAATTAAATTATTTATTATAATTTATATAAATTTAATCAAGTTGACCAGTCAACTGTAACAAGAGATAAAGATAATTGGGACGGAGAGAATATTATTTTGGATTTACAATTTTTTATAAAAAATATGAAGAAGAAATACTTCCACTACATGAATAGTTGAATACACATGTGTTAGCATTTGAGCTAGCTAAAAAACAAAAACCAAAACAAAAGCAAAATATAAATATATATATATAAGTATATTTAATGACAATGAGTCAAGAAACATACTCCTTAAAAGCATTTGGCAGTGCAAGAAAAAAGGGGAAAAAGGGGCTAACTGCAAATGCAATGAGGAAGCTGAGTTGTGGCAGAGCACTTAGCCGTTTCTGTTTATCTCCTGCTGTCACTACAGCTGACTCAACTTCTTCTTCTTCTTCTTGTCTCTGCTTCAGAAATACTAGTAAAAATTTCTCCTATAATGATGAAAAAAAGCCACTCATTAATGATTCTTCATCTTCATCATCATCAATGAAGCTCAAGGATGTTATTGCTGGACCCCCCACTCTTGCCTTTCAGTTAAAACCAAAGGTAATTGATTTGTTGGTGCTCACGTTCGGGCGGTTACGTTGAAACATTTGGATTGAATTTGTATGTTGCATTTTGAGGAAAACGTAGGTGGTAGGTGTCAAATCAATGTCTTTTATAGAAAGAAAAAAAAAAGATGGTTTCTGTTAAATCATTGTCGTTTATAGGTTTGAAGTTGAAAAACCTTCATTTGGTTTGGTTAGGTTTTGGCTCAGTTTCGCAAAACCGCGAGACTGAGCCAAAACCCAAACCAAATAGCGTATTAGAGTTTTCTTCTTTATTTAGTTTGCGAATATTCTACTTCTAACTTTTTCGTACATTTTACTTAAAAGAAAAGAAAAAAGGAACATTTTGAGTGTTTTATCAGCATTCTTTGTGAAAAAATAGAAATTAAATTTAGTTTAGCCTATATGTGCAGATGGTGGTGATGAGGGTATCTATGCACTGTAATGGCTGCGCAAGAAAAGTAGAGAAACACATTTCCAAGTTGGAAGGTATTTATATTAATTAATTATTCCGCATTGTGCTAAATTAATTTTTTCTAATCACTATTAATTTGTCCCTTAAAATTTATATATTTTTCAATATTATTTACAATAAATCACAGGAGTGAGTTCATACCAAGTAGACTTGGAAACAAAGATGGTGGTGGTGAAAGGGGACATTGTTCCTTTTGAAGTGTTGGAGAGTGTTTCTAAAGTCCAAAAAGCACAATTTTGGGACAATAATGAACTCATATGTTAAGCCTTGTAGCCATTTTGAAAAAAAAAAGATTTTGAGGGGTCAATGTAATATTATGATTATTATAGTTTACATTTCTCCATCTTGTTCAATATCTAATACAAGGTGACAGTATTAAAGTTGTTTCTTTTGAACATGTAGTGTTTCTACTTCAAAATTTGATTATTTTTGTGCAGAAGAAACATTTGTAAATATGACAAAAGCAATAAATGGTAGTCTTTGTCATCATCCAAATAATCAAATTTTCTTCTCTCTTTGTTGAGAGCTTAAAACTCACTGGATAACTTCATAGTCCTCCACATCCCTTTGTTCTTTCAAAGGGGGATCAAATCCATAAGACTAATAAAAGAAAAGGAAATAATTTCATTTTACATTGTACATAAAACACCTCCTCCTCTATTTACACCTTTATACATCCTCCAACCTTTCACCTTCAACTTCTTGCTTTGAACTCTTAAGTGTAAATCTGCAGGCACTAATGGCATCGTCTATTGATAAGAAAATCGAATTTCTTCCAATCTTGTCGACAAACTTCGTGACCATCAATTTCTCCATGACATCAAGCCTAGGATTTACTAATATCATCTGCAATGATGGAAATTCGTAAATTTTCTGATGATTGAAATTTAGTGTGTTTTATTATTCATACAAGTTTTACCTTGATTCCTTGAGCTTCCAATGCTCGTCGAACTTCAAATAACGACTCCACTCCCGTGATGTCAATTGATGTCACACCTGTTATGAATTATAATAATTTGGTTGATATTCAAGAAATTTATTTTGAAACCAATATATAGTTTCTTGGATGAATATCTAACCTCCCAATTCCAGCAATATATACTCAATGTCATTGTGTGAAGACTTTGACACGTCATGTTCATCTCGTACCCATCTCAAAATCCTGCTCATCAAATCGTAAAATTACATGAAATTCGCCTAATACCAGGAAAACAATTAAAAGGGCATGTAAGAAATTCAAAAAACTCGAACCTTTCTTTCACGTAAGTTCCATTTGCAAAATATATAGGGGAACCAAGCTGTAAAACTAGCATCCCCGGAGTTGCAGTTGCAACTGGGTACTGCTCTATATCACGATACAAGTTTGAGTCGGGTATGTTCCCCAACTTACAAGTAGCTGGTCTTGCTATATACAACATTGCTCTAATTAAAGCCAGTCCTACCTAAACACCGAACTTCCATTAGAGATATATAAACCATTTCTTTAGCAATAACAAAGTAAAAAATATCTTTCATCGAATTTTTTACCGAGATCATAAGTCCCATGTCCATGCTTATGAAAGAAACACCAAAAAACGCAGACATACAAATGACGAAATCAAATTTGTCCGTCTTAAAAAGATGATAGGCCTTCTCATACTCGATCAACCCCAACATAGCTGACATGATAATGGCTGAAAGAGCAACTTGAGGAGTGTAACTGAACAAAGGGGCCAAGAACAAAAGTACAAGCAGCATACACATTGACTGCACAACGTTAGCCATTGGTGTTTTGCATCCAGCATTGAAGTTAATCGCAGTTTTCGAAAACGGACCTACAAATTAACATCAAAAGTTTTTAAATATTTGTTCAACTTGATCCCCTCGATTATCGTAGATAAGTATCGCCATTTCTTTACCAGTGGTTAAGTAGCATGAAGTGATAGATCCAATAATGTTCATCATTCCAAAAGCTATCATCTCTTTGTTACCATCAGTTTGTTCATTCTTTACTATAGCAAAACTTCTTCCAATAGCTATTCCTTCCTGTCAGGATTTTCATCAAACACATTAGGGACATGTTTTAGCCCTCTATTCTTCTCCAAATTCTTTAATTATTATAACTATACTTACAGCGAGAGCAATCATAGCAGTGATGAGTCCAGCTTTTATGGGTGCAGATAAATACTCGGAATCAAAGTTTAAGCGGTTAATCGAAAGTTTATTGATCCCTTTTTTGAGATCACCCACCTAAAATGCATAATTAATTTTCAAAAATAGTACAACGAATTTAAAATTTTAAATGTAAAACTTCAAAAATAAAATCAAATATTGTAAAGTTAAGTAAAAACAGAGGACTTACAGTAGCAATGCCATGTCTTTCGGCATGAGCAAAGTATGCGAAAAGGCAACCAGTGAGAACAACTACCATAGGAGCTATGGCTGAAACCCAGAAAAGCTTTGGTTTCTTTTTCTTCTACAAATTCACATACGGTTATAAACAGAACAAATTAATCAGTATTTTGTAGCTAAAATTGGATAATTCACAGTATGGGTTTTAGTTAACTTACCACATATCTGGTGAACTGGAGAAAGGTGAGGAAGATAATGCCAATAACAAAGCATTCCCACCTCCACTGTAAAGAATATAAATCATGAGAAAATCAATTTGGGCTGAATCTTTATTCTTTTCTTTTTTGATAATAAATAATTTGGGTTAATCTTTCACACTTTGTTTAAATCTAAGTTTATAAGATGCAACTGAAGTAGAGGAAAAGGAAAAACGTTTGTTAGCATTTAGTTTAGAGTAAATGACATTTTACATTTATAAATTCATTATTTTGGCATTTTATAATTTGAAATTTAAAGTTTGGCCCTCGAATTACCACGATTTTAAATTTTATGAAAACATTGTGCATTCAACCACAACACAAGTATATTGCACATATTATACGGTAAAATAACACAAGCTAGGTTTCGACAAATGGACTGAGTCTCCAACAACTGATCTTCGATCCCGTGACCTAGAATCTAATATCATTCATAGGTCCAAGTATTTATCATAGTGCGAAAATCTATAGCAAATAGCAACAGTGAACCAAAGCACTGCGACTCAATTACGCAGACTCACAAGAACAATTGTTATCGTACCCAACCCAAAAAAAAAAAGCTATCACTTTAACCACATAAGTGGCTTTCTTTTTCATGAGAATTTTATATCATGTGACGGATTACTCCTATTTCAATTAAAAAATTGTACAAGAACAACATAAAGATTAATTACCACAAGTCTTACTTTATCAAAATTATTGAATTTTTTTCCCCAACTTAATTGTAATGAGTAGTAAATATTTACTAGAAACAAATGCGCACACGTAAATATGAAATTACTGAAACAAAACAAATACCTCACGTCTATTATGAAAAATTGATTTAATAACATCAACGACGCTTGTTTTGTGCGTGAAATGCTTTAAACCAAGCATCCCTTTCATTTGCTGTAGGCAAATAAGTAATGCCGTCCCACCCATAAAGCCTGTAATTGTTGAATGTGATAGAAAATCCACCAAAATACCAAGTCTGCACATTACAAGAAATTCAAGAATTAGATAAAATTATAATTACCATTTTCGAACATTAATTAATTTTGGAAAATAAAAACTACTAGTATTTGTCACCTTAAGATGCCAAGAGCAATCTGCAGCAAACCGGAGAAAAGAGTGGCGGTGTAGACTAGATCGACATAGAGTTGTAGATTTTCAGTTGGAGATACTTTTTCTCCGATTGTTTCTGCTATAAGCAACGAACATGCAGCCACGGTTCCTACTGCGAGATTTTTTGAACTGCCAAAAACAGCGTACACGAGCGGTGGGACAAAGCTCGAATCTATCACAAACACGTAACAAAACCATCAATACCATTTTATATAGAGTGAAATGCAAAAACATCCTCTATGTTTTAATTACCTAATTCTTATTAAGAAAAAAAAAGAAGCTATGTTGTTTTTATTATCACACCGTAATTTAATTGTTAACTTTCTTGCGAAATAACAACAATGCCCTCGTATGATATTGCCAATCTTTTAATAATAGTGTGACATGACCAGTCGATTAAACCACAACATAACTAGGAAGAATAATTCTTCAATGAACATGAGACATTGCCAATTCACTGACTAAACAAGGGAGTTATTAATTACAATTGTTTACAATAACATAATATTGTATATTATAAGCTTATTTAGTTTGGAAGGGTAAAATGGTCATTTATTATATAATTTCGAACAATATTCACATATGCAACAATTGAATCAAAACACGATCTCTACATAAGAGTATAAATGGGAATATTCGTGGCTACTCTCTGGATAGCCTCCATCTATCATGTTAGGTACCTTTTAGGGACACTTTTGCATAAAAAGTGTCCATAAAACCCCCTAACATGGCGGATGTTGGCTACCTCAGAGGGTAGCCACGAAAATTCCGTGTAAATGACTTTGAATTTCGCACACCGGAGTATTTTCAAGAATAAAAGTAACACATGAGTTTTTTCTTTTAAGAAAAAATAGACAATAAACTTACATAGACCAATAATGGGAGGAAGTTGAGCGAGATTCGCGTAGCTGATTCCTTGTGGGATGGCGAGACTGGCAATGGTGATTCCGGCAAGAAGATCGTACTTGAATAAACCCAAATGATATTTGGGAAGCCATTCGCAAATAGGGATGAAATATTGTATCGTTTTTATTGTTCGACGAGGCAATGGTTCCTTTTTCAATTGTGAAAAAGGGTCGTCGGGAAAGAAAGTTTCTTTGATCCGGGATTTCAATATGGTTCCAAAGCTCCGCGGAGGCTCAAAGTTCACCTGCCGGGTATATTGATGAACCCCCGTCATCACTGCTTAAAACTAAGGGAAGAAAACACAAAACAAAATATATATGAGAATCAGTTACGATTTTTTGGGAGTTTTTTTGTTGCTATATATGTGCACAAATCTGCATGTATTTATAGAGGGGGAAAGGAGTTCAATTTTTTACTCATTCTATTATTTAAATTGATAAATAATTAATATCACTTGTGGTACTAATGTGTGTTAGTGGTGCAAGTATTATCTAATATTAGTATTTTTTTTAAGGGGTGAAACTGTATTTTAAGTGCTTTTAGATTATATCGATATATTCAATGTTCAAATAATTAGTTATTCGGTATAATCTAAAAATAAAATACAGATTTTTTTACTAAAAAAGGTAAGAGATAATTAGGAAAGGGTTGAGATTACATTAACTACTACTAGCCTAGCTTAATGTTGACCTAATTAATGAAAGAAATGGATAAGAAAATGACGTCAGAATAACAAAATTTGGATATGAAAATAAAGATGAAAGATTTACTACCATATATTATGATATATTGCATTTGTGTCACACTATATTGTACTTATTGTCATAATGTATGCGTAGCATATTTTTGTTTTTATTTTCTAAGGATGTTCAAGTCCCGCTTAATACCTTTCGAAAAGTTTCAGACACATTAAGTAACATTTAAATCTGAGATTGCACATTATCGAGATTATTTCTTTCCACTAAACCAATTATCATTGGTATAAATTTTGCAAATATGAACTTACCTATATATGTACAAATAAATATTAAAACAACTTATGACATCAAAAGGTGTTGCATAAACATGGATTTAAATTATGCTATTAAATATATTGTTATTATCATCATCTTAACAATAAATAAAGGAATCCCATTATGTGATTTTGACCTTAAGGGGGAGGCTATAACTTGTGATGTGCTCCAATTGCGAGTAATGATATATTGATACATCTTTTTACTTTTCTCTATTAAGTGTTGCCTTTTAACTTTTCTTTCTTCTCTTTTTGTTTTTTTTTTCTTTTTTTCTTTTTCCATTTTAGACTGCCAAAATGTTGACTCCATATCCTTATCGCTCAACTTTTCTAGATTTTGTTAGTTGGGCTCAACAGTCAATATATTTTGGCACACATTTTTTCTTAATTTGTCTTCACCACTTTTGGAAAATAATAATAGGGTTTTATTTCATTTATTTGATTCAGGAATACAAAACTTCAAATTTTTTAACTGGTCCCACATATTCACAAAATCTTTTTTTTTGTTTTTAGTCTATTCAGATCAAATTTTCCAAAAAAAAAAACAAAAATTCAAAAGACAACGTATAGGAAATTAGGAATATTTCTCTTTTCAGGTGTGGGTAGTGTAGGGCCCAAAGAATCTAAATTTGGCTTGGATACAACATGAGGCTGCATATTCCACCTAATAAAGAACTAAATATATTTAATGAAAACCTAATTTGCTCCTATATAAACCAGCTTTATGTATAATATATATATATATATATATATATATATATATATATATATATATATATATATATATATATATATATATATATATATATAATCTCACAAAATAATAAGTTAAATGCCGTGAAAAAGCTACAATATTGGCTGTATAGTACTCTTTTTTTCATATATATAAATAATGTTCAATGCGAGATAAACGAAAGATAACAACTTCATATCAAAATTAATTATCATTTAAAAACATGCTTCAAATTTTCTAACAATAAATGTAATAAACACCGATCATCAAACGATTTCAAGATGAAATCTTCTAATAATTAACATTAACCAAGATTTACCACACCTTAAATTTCGAACATATTCAAAATCAAGAAGAACGACGAATTAACATATAAAGGATTTAAGTTTATGATGAATCTCACCAGAATGTGCAACAATGATCAGAGTTTGATGCAGCATTACCGAATGATAATCAGTAATCGAAATTATATATACGTAAAAATATAGCTTAAGATTGAATACCCAATAAATCTGAGTAATTATTTTTAAAGATAATCACGTTTTAAGATATATATGAAGATTATGATAATAATGTATGCATGTTTAGATAGCATAACAAAGATTTACATTAAACCGGAGAAGGCGAGGCATAGAGAAAAAATCGGAGGCAAGTATATATATGGATAAATGTTAAATCTAAGATTTGGTCAAATCTAAAAAAATTAAATGATAAATATTACACATTAATTGAATATTATTTCGATGAAAATGACTAGTCACATGACAAATTAAATGCACTTGCTTAATTAGTGGATGAGCCTATCCAAACCAATTATGTACTAAATTAAAATTTTCATGTATATATAGATAATATCCTAATTATTTTTCTTGCTTTTGTTTATTATATATTCAACATTCGTCCATGAGGAAAAATAAGAGGTTAGAAAATTTATGGAACTATATATGAGTTGTATATATTATAAAACAAAAGGTTTTTATGTAATTCAAAAATGAAAAAAGATAATTTAGTTCTGACTCAATCCTACCACACCAATTAAACACTAGTGGAAAATTTATGGAAGATCTTTTGTATATTGAACTAATAAGTAATTTTCCAAATTAAATTACCCTAACTTTATCAACACAACTACCTCCACCAACATTTTTCTAAATATATTTATATATTTTTTGCTATATCAAATTTGTCCAATTTTTCACCTCGCCAAATGCAACCTCCCTCAGTTGGTCTTCAATTTATAGTGTTTAACACATCAGATACATAATTCAATTTTGAAACGTATATGATTTCTTTTTGGTGAATTTCTCACTAAGTTATATCAACAAAAATTGTAGGTTATATTCGAAATACATACCGTATATATGATGATCGATAATGTAGCCGAAATAAAGATGTCGAGATCTCTTCGCTTGTAGAAATTTCGAAACTCAAATATTATATTATGCAGTAAAATAAGTACATGTCTAGAGAAATAATTAGTCTTTTTATACACGCGATTAATTCCTTACTAATCCTATTTAACTCGAAATTCTCAAATGTGAAACTGTAATGTGCCGTATTTACAATTCTGACTTGTTTAGGACTATACCTCATATAGTATTTCTAGAGTTCATGTTATTTCCAAAATCTTAGAGGAAAATTAAATTGTGTGCACAAATAAAATTTTAAACTGAAACAAAAAAGGAATAAGAATTAAATATTAAATACAGTATTTAATATCAATTTAATCAATATTAATGGATATAGTTATTAAATTAGTAAAAGTATCATTCTCTTAAATATTGCAATTAGTCCCTAGTAGGGTCCCACTCGAGTTTTTAAAACAGAGTCATAAGTTGGATTCTGTCAACACTAGTCTAATTTTGATTTGGCCACGTCCAACTTATAATGACATTGTATTTGCACATAATATGGTCACTTTCATAATTAGTCTGTGAACCAATCATAGATAATTAATTGTATTTTTTAGATAAGCGATAATTTCATTAATAAAATCAAACGTTTTACTTAAAATTGTATGATGTATGTGATAACTGATAAGTATGATATATTATGGTGAGGATGTGGGAGGGGAGAACAAAATGAAATTTAACTGAAAACGAAATTATCATAAGAATAGAAATGACGAATGTTTCCAATCATCGATCAAAATTTTCATCTTTTCCTTCGAAAACATCGAAAAGTTACCGTTTTTGAATCAAACGAAACGAAAATAAGATGTAATTTCGAAACTATTTGTTTGCCTTAAACTCTGTTATTTATCTAAATTTAGTAAGTTTTATTACAATTTTTCCTTAGTGTTTCCGAAATATATCAGAAAAGTCTCGAAAAGTTTCCAATATTTGAATGACCGAAACATACACTCGAAACGAAATTTTGATCCATATTTCCATCCCTATATTTGATTCTTGAACTTGTAAGAAGTTCAATGTTTTATTATTTGATACATGAATAATATTTTTTATTCCTTAAAATCCAAAAGGCAAACATAATGCAAATGAAAAATTATGAAAACACTGCCCCGTATGAAACTTTTCTATGACTAATGTTTAATTTGGCTTATTCAAATAGTTAAATATAATTTAATTGTATGATTTTGATCCACATGCGGAAATGGCATACTAGCATATGCTAAAACACAATTTGATAATGATATATTACTAACTCAGAAGAAAATTATGATTTGGTACATATCAATATACTATTTACTTCAAATTTCATAATAAATTATTATTTTAACACCTATCTAATCATTTGTACATCCTAAAAGTTCTGCATTCAACTACAATAAAGTTGAATTAGCTGATATCATTTTAATGGAGGTGAAATATTTCTTTGCAAAAATAGAGATTAGTCAAAACTTCTTTTCGAATTGGACTCTTTTTTCGCACATTTCGTATTTTTGACGTAACTTTTGTTGGGGTTGTCAAAATCGCATATAAGACCCTAATGCAAAAAGTTATGCACGTCGTGGCGGAGAGACTTCGATTGGCCTCATTTTCATCCTCAAATTTCTTCACTTTTACGTTTTTTTGTTATTTTTTGTAATATTGACTAGTTGTTAAGGAAGCCGATTTGAACCCATCACGGGCCAAATATTGGAATTATTTCATTTAGTACTTTAAACTAGGTTAATTTTTAAATTTTGCCGTTTTTATTGTTTTGCTCATATTGGCTGTTTAGTCGGGACTGTGTACTAACTTTGACCAGTTAATTATTTGATATATTTAAATTCGAGAGTTTCTCTCATATGATTTTGTTTCTTGCAATTCTCTTATAATAATTATAATGTTGATATTGTGTGACCATATAAATTACTAGTTTGTTCCGGCTCCAAATCACCTTTTTAGGATGCACTACCTTAAAATTATAATTAATACATTCAATTCATTTTTTTTAAATAACAAATTCATAATATTACATGAAAGTTAACCTTCGTCACAAAATATAGTAACATGTAAATAATTCGGATAGAGATATAAAGATGAACTACAAGGAAACGCCCAAGCGACAAGATTATGAACTGCGCAATTTGTCGATCGAGAAATAAACTTGAATGAAGCACCACTTAGGCCAACAAGCCCAAAACTTGCGTATTTACAGAATAATCGAGAAAATTGCTCAATTCATATTCTCTTCCCAAAACAAAATACTTGAACCAAGAAGGAGACAATCATTGCAAAAAAGCATTCCTTGAATGGAAAAATATACGTTCTTCCTTGAATGGAAATCTACGTGTAGATGTACTCAAATCAAATGTGGGTTGCATATTGTGACAATCTCAAAAGTTAAAAGACGAAAAAAAAAAAAAAAAAAGAGATTTGCCACTCACTTCACCCACCAAATCCCACAAGAAGTTCGTTTGAGGGAATTGAAAACCTGTTAAAACACAAATTGGCCTTTTATTTCTTCGAGATTGCACTATGAATTTTGGCTGTTCTTGACTCCAACACAAACTTTCAATTAACGCCCTCTCGTTGGTTGAAAAGTCAATATTACAAAATTAATTCATCACATGAAAAGTAATCCATTTTCATTCTTAATTTACATGAAAATACCCCAACTTGAGTTGAAGCATGTGATGACACAATGATTATTGACATATTTAATTCGAACTGCAAATAGAGGGTTTTTTCCACTTTGCAACCTCGAAACATGGAAAATAGGTACTTTGCACCCCCGAAACTTAGATTTAGCACTTTACACCCTCGAAATATGAAAAATGCAGCACTTTGCACCCTCTTTTATTTTCAAGCAAAAATTCAAGGGCAATATAGGTAATTCAATAGTATTGGCACTTTGCACCCTCAAAACTTGAAAATTTCGCACTTTGTACCCCCAAAATAAAATTAGCACTTAACAGTTGACACCCTCTAATTAAGAACAAATAAGCAACTTCCACCCCCGAAACACAATAAATGGGCAATTTGCACTCCAAAACACAAAATTAACACTTAACACCCTCAAATTAAAAAAAAACTCAAACCCCTCATTTTTTTGGTCAAAGTTGACTATTGGAGTGAAAAAAATCTAAGGCAAAATAGGTAATTCATTTTTTTCCTTCAATTTTGCAAAATACAATTATAAATACTCGAATACTCATTTCTCTCTCAATCTTTCTTTTCAACAATATAATCATAAATAACTAAATAAAGTACAAGTAAACTTTTCGAAGACTCATTGCCTACTTCAATATATCAAAGACCCATAAATAATTACCTATTTTGCCTTAAATTTTTTTCACCCTAATGGTCAACTTTGCCGGAAAAAACGAGGGGTTTGAGTTTTTTTTTATTTTAATTTGAGGGTGTTAAGTATTAATTTTGTGTTTTGGGGTGCAAAATGTTCATTTATTGTGTTTCAGGGTGCAAGTTGTTGATTTGTTCTTAATTAGGGAGTGTTAAGTGCCTTTTTTTATTTTATTTATTTTTTAATAGAATTACTTATTTTGCCCTTGAGTTTTTGCTTGAAAATAAAAAAGGGTGCAAAGTGCTGCATTTTTCATATTTCAAGGGTGCAAAGTGCTAAATCTAAGTTTCGAGAGTGCAAAATGCCTATTTTCCATATTTCGGGAGTGCAAAGTGCAAAAAACCCGCGAATAGATATTAGGGTTCTTTTGTATATAACTTCAACATATTTCGCGTTTTGATTTTTCGTTGGATCGTTCCAAAAATTCTTTTTTCTTTTTGTATGTGTTTATAGTATCTTTTCGTTTGGATTGAATATAAAAAACTTAAATATTTTTAATACTATATAAATCACGAAAAACAATTAATCAAAAAGGAGACAGCTCCCACACCTTCTTCACGTTCAAAATGCTTTCAAAATAATATATTATTGTGCGTCGAATCATGTAAAAACAATAATCATTTTAATTATGTAGTTATGAAAATGACAAAATGAATGATATTATTTTTACACTACAAGTAAACAAAGAGTAGAATGATGTGTTTCTATATTTTTATGTAACGTTATTAACTCATGTAAGGACTTAGAATGACCAAATACAAAATAATAATAATATTAATTTTATTTCTTTTCATTCATCGAATATGCCCACCAAAGCTTTCTCCTCGAACTTTCCCATTTTCAATTTATTTTTCTGAGTATAGCTTTTGTAACTGACTATCCATTTGCTTGTGCAAACTCCCTTCTTAACCTCGTGGTGATGACGGCAATGATGACGACGACGACGACGACGAAAAGGAATATATTCTCTTCTTCAAGTTATATTTTTATTTTATTTTATAGGGTAAATTACGAATACCCTGAAGTAAGGTCTAATTATAAAAATTCACCTCATGTATGGGGTAATACAAAAATGCTCTTTGGATTTATCACTTACAATTAACCTCTTGTCCCTGGTTAAATTTTGCTTTTGTTTGTTATTTTTAATGTTTGTGATATCTTATAAATGTTAAAACTTGGGTGTTAATTGTTATATCTTATAAAGTAGAAAAGAGATAATTATATATTTACTACCAAAATAATTTATATAATTTATAATTGCCCATAAATTTAAATAAATATTGCAATTTATAATACAATTTAAATTTAATTAAATTAAAATATCTTATTTAAAATACAATATAAATTTATTAAATTTACTAATTTAGAAAATAAATTCATCTAACTAAATGTGTAAACATTTTGTTCATATTAATAAAATATTATTATTAAAATTCTATTTAAATTATTATTATATAATATATATTGCTAAAATATGTAAATACCCTTTTTTTTTTTTTTTTTTTTTGCAATGCTTATTAAAATTTTGGGCAATTATAAATTTTATAAATTATTTTTGTAGTAAATATATAATTATCTCTTTTCTAATTTATAATATACAACACTTAACACTCATGTTTTAACATTTATAACATATTACAAACATTAAAAATAACAACCAAGGACAAAATTGAAACTTTTTAGGAACAAATGATTAATTATAAAAAAATGACAAACTTGAGGGAAATTTTTGTAATAGCCAAAACGTGAGGAAAATTTATATAATTAAGCCTTACCTCAGGGTATCCAAAATTTACCCTATTTTATATCGCAAAACATTATATCACAAAACAAAAGTTAACAGGGATATTTTAAGATAATATAAAGTTGAGGTGGTGTTCTTGCAAAGGGAAAAAACAAAAGGTCCTTGCAAAATGACCTCCGAGTTGTCTTGTATTTTACCCTATTGTATTCTTCAAACCACAGTGAATAAAAAATGGAATTTACAATCAGAAAAAGGAGAATTGGAAACCTGGTGAAAATAGAGACAATTACAATTTACAAAAAGAAAACCTAGTTACATACAAAACTTTGAGACAACTGATCACACAAAAGACAACCACCATATTGAGTTTTTATTTAAGCAAATAATATCAATATCAAATTCAAACCAACAGCACTACCAATTATATGCAGTAATCTCACCCATTAAAACCTAACCAGAAAAATTTGGGAGAACACTGGCGTTTGCAGTAGCAGTCTTCACAAGTATATTCCGATGGAGGCAAAGTGACGCCAACCCAAGTTCTGATACTGTAGCTTTTAGTAGAATCCAAGCATGAACTCTTTTACTAGAGAGTCGGATTTTGCCCTCAAAATTATCTGATTATAATGAAGAATTCACGCTCAGAAGAATCATAAAATTTCATCTAGCCAAATGGGTTTCCACCAGAGGAAGTGAAGTTTCTTGGAGCAGAATGAGCTGAATATAGTCCACCGAGATGGTGATGTGAATTTAGAGATGTGAAAGCAGGGTCCTCGAGGCTGAAGCCGGATGGGCCTTGTGGCCTACATAAGTTTCAAAAGCTCCGATGAGAATGGCAGAAGTATATCATTGTGTTAAATCAAAGATCAAAATGGGTGGTCGATTTTCAGACATTAATGTATAATGATGGATGGCTAGCAAACTTTAGCACATAACTATTTTACCTTGGTGCCATGTTGCCAGCAATTTCTTGTCCACGGTATGAGCCTGATAAACGGTTAGATTAAATAATAAGGAAAATGAAAATGAAAATGAAAAAACATTAAAGCTCAATATTCATGGAAAAAAGAAAATTCTTAGCGTTTTACTCGCTAACTCTAAAGAAATTAGGAATATTGTTTACTTGGAGGAATTGCTGATGCATATGATGGTGCTTGAGTATGCACTGATGGTGTATGAGATGGAGTAGTTCCAAGACTTGACGTACGCAGTAGGCCAGATGGATTCCCAATTTGGGGTAATGCACCTTGCAAAGATCTCACCGAAGGAAACTACATCACAAAGATAGATGACTTACATTGAGCAGAAAAACAGAACAGCCATATTATTAAGCATTAAAAGAGGGGTTAACTGAAATATATTGCAGAATTACTAAATATGGCTAATCATTGTTGACTTTCATCATGCTATCCAAAGGTACTAACGGATGCAACATATATGTATCACCAGTCATTAACATCTTCAAGTCACAATTTTTTACCTTGATTTTAAAGTTTTGGAGATGGCAATAAATAATCATGAATAATGATTGAGATGATAAAAGGCTAATTCATCGGATCAGAACGGGTAACATACCATTGGTGCTTGAAAAGGAGAAGGTTCACTGCTAAAATCAAAAGGATTTGTCGATCTTGACACTGGCTGGGAATTAGGTAAAACCTGAAATTGGGAAATCAACAATGATTACACAGTAGAAATGGAAAATATGAACAATACAATTCATGCAAAAATTCGTTGAATTGCACTTCGCCTCCTCGTGAAAGTAAAGAGAGCAAATAAATATTCCCAGGAGATAATAATGTTGGGGCAAATTTCTCTAGGGATGAAAAGATAGGTTGAATATAAGCACCATTTTAGAATTATTAAATAGGCGATTCACTCAGTTTTCCATTAGGTGAGTCTAACAGCCCATCTTTACGAGGATGATGTTCTTTATGATATGTTTCCTAAAAAAAAGAACCTTTCTTAAACAAAATCAAGTCAAGTAGAACCATTAAGACATTTCCCCATTGCCTAGAATTACCTCTTATCATTGGACCTCTGCCTTTAAAGTTAATAGCTTTTATGGATTATTATAATCATATGGTGGTATTTTTTTTTTTTTTTTTTTTTTTTTTTTGTTTTTGGTGTTGTGGGCAGTAATCCTCCTTTCGTGGGTATAGTCAACTAGTTTGGATCCCATGCATCTGCGCATGAGAATGGTAAGTGTTTGCTCCCGAAAATGTTCAGAATGCAATTAACTCAACCAGAATAAACTGAAAAGCAGAAGATTATCGTGGTGGTATTCATTTAATAAAGGAAAGGAACACTGAGAATAGAATACTGAGCAATATACCATTTGTACGTTATATTGCATAGGTACCCCAGCTACATACGGCGAACCAGAATAGTAGCCAGAGACTGGAGGTGGATTATAAGAATAGTTCATTGCAAATAAATCCTCAGGCAATTCATTTCTTCCACCAGATTTTGCGTTTGATGAGGGTTCTGTAGCATATCCAGAAGAGGTACTCGTGACAGGCCCTGTTCCAGCTTGCCCCATTTGCATAACTGATGCACCAGGAGGCCTGTGGACATTAGCGGCAACAAGTGGATTCCATGGCTGTTGAAATCCAAGGACAAAGTTACTGCTGAAGGAGACAAATTAACAGGAAAGTTTAGCCATGCTTTTCAAAACATACCATGTTGCTTGATGATCCTGCATTAGCAGGGGCAACTAGTCCAGGTACTGGGTGGCCACTACCTCCAGGGAACATAGAATGTTGTTGAGGATTCATGGTAGGCCATTGTCCTACAGTGGGAGCATTTGCAAGCAAGCCTCCCTCTGTGTTGGTAAATCGAGATGCTGGACCAAGGGATGCAGGCGGAGCACCACTACTGGGAAACCCCGACGTTGGAGCAGTAATTCCAAAAGATGAGCCAGATGAACCACTTGATTGGAAATGTGATATGCCCATGGAAGAAGAGGGACCAGATGTGGATGCTGGAATTGACAACTCGAAAAGTGCAGACTCTACAGAATTCAAGGGTGCAGTATTTACTTTCACCTGAGGCACTGAATCAAAATTTGCCCAGTTGTCACCACTAGATGCTGCCAGCTGCACAGCAGATGCATCTGTAGCCACTTGTGTTGGTGGGGCTGTCGCTGTTACTGTGGGAACAGAATCAAAATCAATTAATGAAGCCTCCACTTTGACCTCAGATGGATTCCCATCAAAGGATGCCAAGCTGCTGGAGGATGCAGTTCTCTGCAACAGGAAAAATTTACCGGTTATTTCATATGGTTAAAGAATAACTGAATAAGTATATAAAATAAAAGAAGTAACAGGCCTGAAAAATATAATATTTACAGTAAAAGGACAAACTGCAATAAAATGCCACATTAATCAAGATCTTCAAAATAAGGTGAACAGCTCCCAGCTTGAACGGAAGTAAAAGTGTAATCATGTTTAAAGTAAATAAATCATGTAAAGCAATATCTTGAATGGTAGGAAAAACAAGAATAATACTAATACAGGTGTTGTGCTTCTTTCATCACTATGAGAACAGTAAGACTACATATCTAGTCTTAGAAATGAAAAACCTATACGAGTTCAGATTGGATATGATAGAATGACAAAAAAAACATTCCGAGGAATATCTTTACCTGAGTGTGTGCTGAACCATCTATTGACTTGCCACCAGTTGCTTTTGGCGGTTCGATAACTCGAAGAGGAGATATGTTATCACCTAAGATATCTCTTACAGGACGGACCAATGGGGGACTTGACATGTCTGATCTTTGACTATCAGGTGATCTAACTTCAAGCTTAGAGCCTCCATCAGAACTACCATCCTCAGACCTCCGACCATTTCCAAATCTATCCTCTCTTCGCCAGTCATTAACTAATTCAGCAGGGGCAGGACTTCTTTTATTATCACTTTGTCGGCGATTTACTTGATCATATCCTGGACTTCTTCCAGCAGAACTAGGCCTGTCAGTGTGACGACGTTCAGGATCCTCATATGGCGGACTTCTAGAACCACTCTGATAATTTTCTATCCTCCTGTTTCCATTTAAGTCATCGGATTCTCCCTGCAAAGGCAAAGTTTAAAAGCATCTCCATAACTATTGGATGGTAAGAGTTTCCCGGGTATAATCTTTTTAAGTAGTGATCATAAGAACTGAAATTTACTACACAGGACTCATATATACCATCTTTGCTCTCAAAGGCTTTTCCACGTTTCTTTCGCCAGTGTATCTTCTATCCACATAGACATGTTTGATTAACTCGCGCAATCTCTCAATATTGCTGAGAGGAAAACAAAAAAAAATAAGAAATAGAATTAATGGAGAACAAGAAAAAATCTCAAGCAAAAGAGCACAATTTTACGTAGAAGCCTAAAGACACAATATTCTTTGGATAACCTGCCATCAGGGAGAGAATTACGCTGAGTATCCCATTCTTTTAGATAAATTTCTCGAGCACTCTGTTGGGAGAAAAATGATTCGAACATGAATACTGTTTTCCAGATATATTTGAAAGAAAATAAACATATATATCTTCGGAAGGCAATAGTTATTTGTGTACCGCATTCCCTCCTCCTTGAAGGGCGCTAACTTCTTGTGAAGTAAATTTAGCCATAGATACTGACTTCACTCTATGAGTAAACTCTCGACTGCAAGTATTTTTCAAAAATATTTAGTGAACATGACACCGCAGAGAAAGAGATGATTCCACAAAACTTTAACTTTTGTAAAATCCTCTGGAAGGTTGATATAAAAGAACAAAGTGCATGACAGTATCTCCTTAGGACTTACTGTATCCCACTGCAGGTTGTACAAACAAATGTTGAGAAATTAGTGCACACATATTGAGGCCCCTGAAAGTTAGGGATGAAATCAGTTAGTTCCATCAATTCAAATATAAAGACACATAAGAAAGCTTCACAACACACATTCTGAAGATCCTCATTACTCCTACCACAAGAAAAATACCGAATTAAGATCAATGAAGTCCATCCCTAGAAAATGTAAGAAACCTATTCCTTGATTTTCTATAACAACTCAATAATTGAATTTGTTGTGTAGCTCTAAGAAAGAAGAATGTATCAATAAATGTATATAAAAAAACTCACTTAACACGAATAAGAAATAGAAAATGTTTAGTAACTTGACATCAAAAAACCAAGCCAAAATCTCAAATCAACTCTTTAGACGAGAATGTTTCTTTGGTGCAAAATAACAACATTAGATATGTGCCCAAACTGGAGCAACTTGGAGAAAATTAGTTTCAGGTGCCTTGCATTGGAGAAAATAGAAGATAGATATGAATGGGAAAACTCCTTTTCACGGACTCCCTCAGAAGAGAAGAAGTACGTGATTTAATTCCATATGAATATAGAGATATTGAGAAAAATGAGGAGAAAGATCTGCAAACTAGAGCTTAGAGATCACTGCAGTAGCCCTCAGGGGGAGATAAGAGAAAACATCAAATTAATTCTAAGAGCAAGAGTATGAGAGCCGGATGCAACTAATACAGATAAAAATTCACCAGCCTTTAGGTTCAAATTTATTATATTGAATTAGAAAATATCTGAATAACCCACTCACATTCTTGCACTAAAGCTTGTGCAAATGTCAAAAATGAAAAAATATGAAATTAATCAGATAAATATACAAAGTTCAGTCCATCAACTTTTTTAAGCTAAAATAAAGATTAATTGTCTTCCACGAATGGTTTGTTGAAATTGAACAGTTTCAAGTTTGAATGGATAAATCCTTTTAAGACAATAAGGAACTAAATTATCCTAAAAGTGTTTTAAACATTAGTTAGTTCCTAAAGTGTATTAAACATTAGTGCAGTAAAGTTGGAGGTGACTAACAACTAAACAAAATCTTTTTCCACTCAAATATCAGAAATACAGAAGCATTTAGAATTTAAAATATTATCCTCATAAGACAAGGTATAAAACTTTAACTAGAATATCAAAAACTTCGACCAATCATATTAACTTAGGATGCCCTAATTCATCCGAGGAGAAGCATAGTCTTGTTGAGTGGTCACCATTTACCAAATTAATAATTTACTGAAAGTTACAGGGAGTGTGTTCAAAATCACCATGGACAATTAACCTTAGGCCAATAAGCAATAATTATTGGTCCAGGCTACATTGCTACTTGCATTTCAATACATAGTTATAATCTAACCATAAATGGCTTCTGGCATTAAGTGAGGCATCTTGGTAGCAAAAGAGATACGCAGCAGAAGACAGAATAACGAGGAAAGGAGAGAGACTAGGGGGATTTTGCAGCATGGTACCGTATGATAAATTCTCCTTGATTACAAAAGTTCGTTTTAGTGAGGAAAGAAAAGGCAGAAATTGTTCCATGCCAGATGAGTAGGTATAGAATGAATTATATACTTATATAAATAAAACATTGACTTTTGTTCAATACGAATCGAAATTGGGTATCTCAGGAAACAAGTTAAGCTTGGACCTCCATAATATCAATGTTTTCCCTCCAACGCACATTGTAGCACATATACATATTTCCTTTCATATGCATCTATACATTGTTCTTAGAGAAACAAGAAGACTTCAAATAAGGTCACTTGCACTTATCCTATGGAAAATAAGAATATGCTCAGGGCATTCTTGTTCTCAACTCGTGGAATTATAAATGCTAAATTAAACCATCCATGTGATTCTAACAATTCAACTCAAAGAAGATTATACTATTATAGCATCACAATGAACACAATCCCATGAAAAAGCCTTACATCAACACAATAAAAAAAAAAAAAAAAGCATAAAAAAAGCTTACCAAACTATTGCAGTTGATACACTTGCGATTCTCAGGAAGCTTGAGAAGATTCCGTATAATCTTCTCATTCTTTTGTTCCTCCTTTAGTCGACTAGCCATTTATATTAAGATTTTACAAAAGCCTCCTTTAATCTTCACAATTCACTATACCTACAAACCAAACATTCGTTAAATAGATAGTTCAAAGCTAAAAATTCAAATTCGACAAATAACTACAGGAAATTCAAACTATAAGAGCTTCAGATCTGGTAAATAAGAGTCATCAAAGTTGACTTACCTGGTAAATTAATAGTTCAAATGAAAATTAAAAGCTAGTGACTAACCTGATCGATGAAGGAGACGAATTTGAGATCAAAATTGAAGGTCTGGAATTTCGAGAAGACGGATCTCGGTTTATCCTTTCATTACAATCAGCTTTTTGGAAAATAATTATTATTATTAATATTATTATTTATTAGATACAGAGAAAAGACAGCGCCTTTTTGCTGTCGAAAAGTTGAAACTGTAAATAAGTAAAAACAGAGTAAAATTAGTAAGAAGTAAAACAGTGATTGAATAATTAATGAAAAAAAATCCAAAAAAAGAAAAAGATAATTAATGGAGAACGGGGAGAGTGTATACCGAGATTACAGGCGAAGATTTATGTGGCTGCAAGAGATGATTCTGATTGGTTGACCGTCAACTGCGTCTCTGTAACTTCAAGTGTCGGTCATAGCCAATAATAATAGGAGTACTATGTACTGTGAAAGCCGGGTAGGGCACAAAGCAAGGGATTTTTCTCAAAGTTAAAAAGAAAAAGGTTTTAAACTTTCCATAATTATAACATTTCACATAATTTTCAGTTGAATTATAATATAATTCTTTCTATA
The DNA here is from genome assembly GCA_003313485.2 of Penstemon barbatus. NCBI lineage: Eukaryota > Viridiplantae > Streptophyta > Magnoliopsida > Lamiales > Plantaginaceae > Penstemon > Penstemon barbatus. Next base: position 35,884,665 of record CM064882.1, read on the forward strand.
ATTAAGACACGGAACAAAATATTTCATACTATAATTAAAGATTTTGAATATTTTTTATGTTTGTGGAATTGAAGTTGTTTATTTTCAGTTTATAAATTATATTACTTGGATGTAATTATTTTAGAGGGGATTCATACAAGCATGCTTTGTTTAGGGAAATGCAAGTACCTCCTCTGTTTTATTTAATTAGCAAAACAATTCTGGTATATTCCTGTGTTATTTTTTAATGGTAAAAAATCACATTTCAAGTAGAAATACATATTTTGTAAGAAAAATGATAATTATACACCCACAATAAATGTTAAAACTCTCCTCTTAACTTTAAAGACTGTCAATAATTCTTCTGCTAACTCTGAAAATTAACAATAATCGCATGTTCAGTTATAAAAAAATCAGAATAATCTTCCTATTTACTTATTAAGGAATTTTTAGTGGACATTTTTGCTAATAAAGAAAGAACACACGATGGTATTTGCTAATTAAAGAAACACGTGGAGGTTTTGCCTATTAAACAAAGTACGTGGAGTGTTTTCGCATTAGCCCTTATCTTAATTTTGTCCTCTTTTTCTTTTAAGGCGTTATATAGTTTCTTAAGCCCCATTTAGATGAGTTTTGTCTAGGTTCCCGGTTTTCGCGAACTGAATCAAATCTAGTATCAATGAAGTTTGGCAAAATTCATAAAACTGTACTTAATTATATTCATAAATTTACACACAAACTATTGAAACATATAAATTTGACACGTATCATCTATTTTTTTCCTAAAACTTTATATAAAAACCTTGATTTGATATCTACGGCCTATTTTTTTTCTCAAACCCAACTTTCAAACTCAATTCAAGTGGGGTTCCAATTTTTCCAAAACCATAAAACTCAACATGCAAAAACTAATCAAATGGAATTTCAAAAGTTCCACCGAAACTGCCCAAACCATATTTTCGAAAAGAAGACCTGCAAAACCGGGCCAAAATTCTTCGTCCCCTAGTTGTTCAGCTATTTTTTCTCACTAGCAAGATTGTAATTATTAATCATTTATGAACTAATGTCAGTGTTAATTCAAGTAAAAATGGGAATAATTAGTTGCATGCTACCCTCTCAATTCTGAATTTTATATTTCTCTAGGTCAAAGAGATCACAGCGAATCTCCATTACAAGGACAGTTATGTGTGATATGGAAAACTCCTTAATTTCTTTTAGGTATAGTTTTTTTTATATATTAAATTTTGTATAATTTTTTTGTTAGCTAATTAACTATCTATTATTTAATTGCGGACAGCTAGCTTTTACATCAAATGTTCATTATTTATTTGGTTGCTTTATTAATGTGTTAATCAAGTGCTTAAGATTTGTTTACTTGTTTTGGTTTAACAACCACTACATGGAAATGAAGAATAATGAGTAGAAATTATCAGGCTAATCTTTTATCAATGTCATATTAATTATTTTAATCATTACTTAGTCACAAAGCATTCATAAACTTCTCCATTTCCACCTCTTAAAACATCCAATAGCAACTTTAGTCGATAGTCAATTTAATAATATTTGGCTAATAGTTTATCAAATCAATTGTTCACTTACCACTGCTATTCTGTCACATGTGTCATTATTGGCTTCTTATATATTATATTTTTTGGTCTATATTTAGCAAATTATTAGTTGTTAATCTATTCATTTATTAGTTAGCAGAAATTAGTACTAGTTTATCTTAGGGACAAATGCATCATACTCCCTTGTGTTATTACGAGAAACCTGCACACAACTCTTCGACGGTGAATTTTCTATTGTAAAAACTTTTCTTGTATTTTCAATTCTTTTGCACACTTTCCCCTTACTCTATAAGTTGTTTAGCCCAGTAAATTTTTATTGATATGCCTAAATTACCCTTAGACATAATTAAGGAGATTATGTGCTAAGTTTAAAAATTACATGAATATTATGTGCGAAATTTAAGAAATACAAGGGATTATGTGATAAATTTAAAAATCATAAGGGAATTATGTGATAAGTTTGGAAAGTGTGAGTAATGAATAAGGTTATTATTGTCATTTAAGCAAAAGATATTACAATTACAATGAAAATGAAAAAGGGTTATTCGTAGTGAATAGTGTCATTGAATTTAATGAATGCACATCTTATTTCGTCAGCTATTCGTAGAAATAAAAATGGGGATTTAGATGGATATACATCATGGAATGTACAAATGCATCTAGAGAATGATGTAGTATTTCTTAATTTTTCTTATTAAGTTCGAATTATTGTGAAACACGATAAAGGTGAGTTGACTAACTTAATGTTTTTCTTTTCTTTTTAAATAAAAATTCAAAACATTCAAAATTTTACATTTACATAAGCTATACTAATGATTTAAACTAAATATAGTATTGTGATTGAAATTTTCATGAATTTAGGAGAAAATAAATCATGTCAGTAATATTTTTGAGTCAAAATTGAGTTATTAACTAGTTTATCTTAGTAATTTATATTGATACTTTGATAGTAATTGAAATAAATTTAAATAAAATTTCTGATTTAATATTATATTTATCATTAAAAAAAAACTAGTTTATCTTAGTGTGTGATTTCTTCACTTGACACATTTTTGGTACATTTACAAATTCAATTTTTGCCAATTTAAATTTTAACTAAATCCAACCCATCCGACCCAATTCGTAACCAATAGAAAACAAATTCGTGTTGGGCCGTATTTGATTGAGCTAATCCTGGACCAACTCATGAGGCATGACCCGTATTGTCCCTCGTGTGTTCTTGCAATTAAGGTTTTTGGGTTTATTGATAATTTGCATGATATTTTAACTTAGGCTTATTAGCATTTTATTATTTATGCATGAAATATTAATAATTGGAATGTGAGGGGTCTGCGAATTGAGACCGTAGCACAATTGCAAAATCGATGTTCCGGAATAAAAAGTATTGAGTCTAATTATTACTGGTTCGAGTTTCTTTATTTGATATTAGTATTTGATAATTGATTTTTATATAATTTTATTATAATCAAAAAAATATTCAAACTCAATGATATTGATGTAATGATATAAAAAGTCATTTTTATTAAAAAAAAATTGTGAGAGGTCGTCGTCTCCATATTAATTTGCACATTATTCAATTCGAATTAGTTCATGTATGGATATGGATCTCCTTATCAAATTAGTTGGCCTATGGGTTTATTCGACAAAGAAAAAGACATGGACGAAATTCTGTAATATATTATCCGAATAAAGGAATTTGCAATGTGGAAAAAAGAAAAAGAAATTTTCCGAAAATGAAAAGGATGAAGAAATGGTAGGACCGGAATTCCAGATTGCAATAAACCGAAAATGCAAATGGTCAATTGGCCAATCAGTAATTTCACTATTTATTATTATTAAATAAAAAAGTAATTTCGCTATAACTCCGCTGCCGCTTCATTAACTTCATTCACAGTCGAAAAACCGAAAAAAGGTGGGGTTTTGTGTGATATGACATTTGACACCGAAGTAATTAATTAATTAAAATTTTGATCCAAAATAATAAATAAATTAATTAATTAAAAGCATACAAACAAACACTAAAAAAAGGGACGAAAGCCAAAACAAATGAGTATAGCAAAGCGCGTTTATTATTACCAGTCGGCCTGCGTCCGGCCAAAACCAAAATTGTAACATGTCTCCTCCCGTGCCTCTCCTATCTACAAAAATACAAATTTCCTTCTCATAATTTATTATTTTTTTGCAATGGTAATTGTTTATACTTTATACTACTAGTATATATTGATGAAATCAAGAAAAGTTGCTTACCGAAGCCAAAAAAAAAAGTTATTCAATTTTGACCTAAATTCAATCGAATTGCTTGAATTTGTTTATTTTATATAACCAATTAAATTATGATAGAATAATATTTATTATTTGATAAAATTTTAAAATACCATTCGACTCAATAAATTAAAACAAAAGACAACAGTGTAGATAAATTAAAAAGTTTGACTAGATAAATTTCATTCGATCTAACTTGGATTTGGCACTTTGCATCATGAAAATATGGTGTTTCAACATTTTGCATTTTAAAAATATATTTTTGTGATTGAACTCAATTTTTTTTTTCATGCTTGATTGTTGTGCATTGAAAATGATCATTTTATCTCTCTACTAATGATATTTAGGGCTTTCTTCCAAAGGAAAACACATTACCAATGCAAATGCCAAAATATATTTTTTTTAAGGTGAACTACAATTTTTTTTGAATTTGGATGAAATGTGCCTATATTTTATATTTCAGGATGTAAAATATCAAAACCTTATATTTTTAGGGTGTAAAATTCCAAAAATCCGATCTAATTTGTTTAACAACTAAAAGATAATCTCAAAATCAGATAAAGGTATTGTGTTGAAACAACTTAGGGCTGTGTCTTTGGTTTTTGTAGAACTGTTTCTAGGAATTAGAGAATTTTTTAATTGTTTTGAAGAAAACATGGTTTGTTTTGATTTTAGTGATGAAATGAACAGTACTATGTTCTATATTTAGAAAAATGGTAAGTTTTTGTTTTTGGAGATTATGGAAGTACTATATGTTGGATAAGGATGAAGATGAAGGCACTGAAGACAATTTGTAAAGGGAGGTTTTGAAGATTTCCAAAACTTCAAAATTGGCTAAGTATGGATTAACTTAGCTGATGATCCCTTTTGAAGAAATTTTGACTAAGTAATGAAGACATCAGAAGAGTCAAATTTCAAGGTCCAAGACTTCTGATCTGCTGAAGGAAAGTTATAAGACTGATGAAGATCAGCCGACTCAAATCAGATTTGTTCAAGTTTGAGATTAGCTTAGTTCGCCATCAGACTTGATATTCCAACAGCCAAGTGGAAAGGATCATAAAGTCTTCCCAACGGTAATAAATGCCCCTTGGAGTAATAAATGCTGAAGTACAAGGTTATTAAAGACAAATGATTGAAGAAATGCTTCGCATCAGCTGGGTGCATTTAATGCTGCCTGCAGAATAGTACTGTTGACAGTACGGACAGACTGCAAAAGAGCCGTTCGCGGATTTTAAGGACCAGTACTCGAGGAATTTGAATCTTGTCTCTCTTCAACGGACATTTTTCAAACCTCAAGTATAAATAGCTGAAAGAGACGAAGAGATTGGAAGCAACACACTTTCTGAGAGAATTTTTGAAGCAGAAATCTTAAGTCTCAAGAACAGCTCACTCATCAGCTTAGTCATTTGTTGACGAAAAGCGAAGTTGAAGAACAAAGCTAAACACATCTTCTGAGTGAATTTGTAATACAGAGTGTTGTGAGAAGTAGATATCCATCTAAGTGAGTGATATTACTTCAGAGAGTAGGATTTCTTTGTGATTTCTTACTGCGAACTTACGGCCTGTTCATTTGTTGTAAGGCGTAAGCAGAGTATACTGATTACTGTGTGTTTTTAGTATAACCCAAGATCTTTGTGACTTGGACGAGTGGATTAAAGGATATTCACATCCATATAACCACTATAAAAATTACTTGTGTTTTTACATTGCTTTTAAATCTGCATATTTTCTAGTTGCATAAAACACATTAAGTTAACTGTTTGAAAAATGATTTAAAAAGAGGCTTTACAAATCTGGGGAAACATTTTTCAAACTACTAAGGATACTTGTGAAAAACACTTTGAAAAATCCTTTGCAAGTACTCTAAGTATTAAAACTGATTTAACAAAATCAGCTAAGTAATCATCAGACGAGTGGTCAACAAACCTGTTCAAAGATTTGTTCGCGAACAGAACTGTAACTAACTACTCTGATCAGCTTAGTTTGTTCACAGTTAGAGAAAAGTTTTAAAGTTAAAATTGGAAGAAAATTTCAAAAGAGGTTTATTCACCCCCCTCCCTCTAAACCTCTTCTGACCACTTGGGACCAACAAGTGGTATCAGAGCAGGTGGTTCATTTGAATCAGCTGTCTGATCAACGAGCTTGATCCAAGTGTTTTTCAAAGGTTTTTAAAACTTTTTCAAAAGATCATCTTTTTGAAAAATCAAAACTTTTTGAAAAAGGGACTGTATCAGCCATGTTCCCCACATTGCTGGTATGTCGTTTGAAGACTGGAAGATCAGAATGGAGATCTTCTTAGCTGCCTATAATGACAACATGTACACATGTATCATAAAAGGTCCATTCAAATTCACCAAGACCATTATAGTTGACGAAGCTGAACTGGTGGTGGAAAAAGATCTGACAGAGATGACAGCCGAAGAGATAAAGCTGTTCAATCTGGACAAAGTTGGCCGTTTCATCATGACCAAAGCCCTGGACAATGATCGGTTTGACAAAGTCAAACATTGCAAAATTGCAAAGGAGATGTGGGACAAAGTTCGTGATATGAGCGAAGGAAACGACGCCATCAAAGAGCATCAGCTCAGTGTTGCCTTGGAGAAGCTGGACAACTTCAAGATGAAATCTGGAGAGACCATTGATCAGATGGATACCAGGTTTACCAGAACATTGAATGAAGTTCTAAAGCTGGGAAAGACCTTCACTGACAAGGAGATCACCGTCAGAGTTCTGAAGGCTCTGCCTCCCAAGTTCAACATGAAGGTGACAACAATGGAAGAGTCAAGAGATCTGGGAAAGATTTCTCTTACAGAGCTGTTCTCCGTACTCAAGGCGTATGAGTATAAACTGCCTAGAATGGGTGTTGAAGAAACCTCAACTTCAAGTCCCACAGCTGCACTTGTTGCTGCTGAAAATCCTAGAAGGCCAGCTCACAAAAGCAAAGACGTGGACTCATCTGATGAAGCCACAATACTCAACAAAAAGGAGTACACTGCTGGAGACGTTGCATTGCTGATGAACAACTTCAAAAAGTTCTACAGACGGAAAAAGAAGAACAAATATAACAATGCTTCTACTTCTAACCCTACTTCTTCTTCTCAGGATAAAGATTCTTATAAATCTAAGATGATGTACTATAATTGCAGGAAATTGGGTCATTTCATTAGAGACTGCCCATATCCTAAAGCTGAGAAGTATACTGAAGAAGAAAAGAGAGTCAGAAAAGAAAGAAAACATCAGAAAGCTAAGGCAATGGTAGCAGAAGCGGAAAAGCCAGCTGCCGTTTACTCATCTGATTCAGATTCTGACACTTCTGATGAAGAGTCTTCTGATGAAGAGAGCCCTGCCCTTCTCTGCCTGATGGCTAAGGAATCTGATGACTCTGAGGATAGTGAGGTAACTCCTCTTGAGAATGAACTATTTAGTTCATTTGAACAAATGATGCTTAACAATACTACTATTGCTGAAGCATATAAAAAGCTTAAGGAAGAGATGATATTGCTAAAGGAGCAAAACAGTTCACTGAAACTCTCAGCTGAAAGGCCAAGAGAATCAGCTGAATATAAACAGCTTGAGCAAGAACATGAGTCTCTGAAAGCTGAATGTGAAGTTTATAAAGGAAAAATCATAGAGCTTGAGAAAGTCATTGAGTCTCATGAGAAGTCATCTGTTGCATCCACTCACATGTCTAGTAAACAGAAGACACCTTTAGAACAGGATAAGCAAGAATTGAATCATACTGAAAAATTTATATCTGCTGACAATAGTAAGGTCATTCTGTATGTTCAAACTGCTAGACCTGCTTCACCTGAGAAAGTGGTAAAGGAGACGAAAACTCCTAAGACTAAAAAGAGCAAAGAGCCTAGTGTAGAAAAACAGACTAGTAAGCCTAAACAGAAGAGTCCTAGGAAGTCCTTTGATAAGGTTAAAACTAATCAGACTAGTGATAAAGCTAAGTCGTCTGTTAATGAGCAAGCAAGTAGTAAACCAAAGAAGCATAAGAATAAGAAAAATCAAAATGCTTGGTATGGAAATGCGTCTTACTATGTGCAACCTGCTGCATATCATCCTATGTATCATGCACCTCAATTTCCAACTTACTATGCACCATATCCTGCTCATCCAATGCATGCATATCCTCCATATCATGCATCATTCTCTGCATTTGAACATTATCCTTATCATGCTGATCATCAACAATATGACAAATCTGATGAACGTGGTAAAGGCAAAGCTGTTCATACTCCTGTTGAAACTCAGAAACCTAAGAAGCCTAATACTTCATCATCTTGGGTTGTCAAAGGTGGAACTAATCCTTCAGGACCCTCTCAATAAGGGTACCTAAAACAATTTTATTTTGTTTTGTAGGTTAGGATTAGGAGTAGGAGTAAAGTAGAGAAAATCTGGTACTTGGACAGTGGTTGTTCAAGACACATGTGTGGAAACATACATGAGCTGACGGATGCAGTTTCTGTGGATGGTCCAAAAGTTACTTTTGGGGACAGCAAAGAAGGCAAGATTAAAGCTAAAGGAAGATTAATCAAAGGAAACATAGAGATATCTGACGTCTCATATGTTAAAGGCCTCAAATATAATCTGCTGAGCATAAGTCAATTTTGTGACAAAGGATATTCAGTCATCTTCTCAACAGATAAGTGCTACGTTGAACAGATTGGTACAAATAAGGTAATTTTATCTGGAAGACGACAAGGGAATGTCTACATAGTCGACTGGAATTCTGCTGATAAGAATTCAAACATCTGTTTGGTGGCATCAACACCAAGTGAAGTTAGTTGGCTGTGGCACAAAAGAATGAATCATGTGAATTTCAAGACCATCAACAGACTTATCAAAAATAATCTAGTAGAAGGAATTCCAAAGACAGTCATGAGCAAAGATAAGCTTTGTGACGCTTGTCAGAAGGGTAAACAAATCAAGTCATCGTTCAAAAGCAAGAAGCATCAATCTTCTGGAAGAATATTGGAGCTGCTACACATGGACTTATTTGGACCCATTGATCCAGTTAGCAATGGTGGAAAGAAATACTGCCTAGCTGTTGTGGATGACTATTCAAGATATACTTGGGTGATATTCATGAAAAAGAAAAGTGAAACCAAGGAACATCTTACTAATCTGATGGAGCTGATCCAGAATGAGAAAAGCATAAAGATTTTGAAGATCAGATCAGATAGAGGGACCGAGTTTACAAACTCTACTGTTGAAGAGTATTGTAATATCAAAGGAATACATCATGAGTATTCAGCTGCTAGAACCCCTCAACAGAATGGTGTTGCTGAAAGGAGAAACAGAACACTGAAGGAAGCTGTCAGAACCATGATAGCTGAAGCTAAGCTGCCTCAAAGATTTTGGGCAGAAGCAACAAACACAGCATGTTTTACCCAAAACAGATGCATGATCAACAAGCACCAAAACAAGACTCCATATGAAGTTTGGAACAACAGGAAGCCAAACATTCATTACTTTAAGATTTTTGGTTGTAAATGCTATGTTTTAAATAATGGTAAAAATCACCTTACTGCATTTGCAGAAAAGGCTGATGAAGCTGTCTTTGTAGGATACTCTACTGTTAGTAAAGCTTATAGAGTCTTTAATAAAAGAACATTACTAATAGAGGAATCCATTCATGTAGTATTTGATGAGCCAAATCAATCTTCTGAAAAGAATCAAAATATTAATCAAGATCTGTCTACTGATTTACAGAAGTTGAACGTTGGAAAGAATGAAGAATATGTTCCCATCATACTACCTGATCTCAACCCAGCTGATAACTCAAGTGCTGTTCAAAATCACAGTGCTGATTGTCTAACATACGAGTTGCAAACAGCTGATAGACCAGAGACTGTTCAACAGACAACAAATGTTCAACAGACTACTACTGAAACTCCAACAGTAGTGTTGCAAGATCAAGACAAAGGACAACATTATGATTTGCAACCTGATCTCAGATGGCTCAGAAATCACCCACCAGAGTTAGTGATTGGTGATCCTTTAGACAGAGTGAAAACAAGAAGAGCTGCTGCACAAGATGCTATGTTTGCTAGTTTTCTATCTCAAATTGAGCCCAAACAGATTGAAGAAGCTCTTAGTGACTCCAACTGGATTGAAGCTATGCAAGAAGAGCTAAATCAATTTGAAAGGAATGAAGTCTGGTACTTAGTTCCTAGACCAAGTCATCAAAGAGTCATTGGCACTAAGTGTGTATTCAGAAATAAGATGAATGAAGATGGTGAAGTCACCAGAAACAAAGCAAGACTAGTGGCCAAAGGTTACTGCCAAGAAGAAGGCATTGACTTTGATGAAACGTTTGCACCAGTAGCAAGACTAGAGGCAATCAGACTCTTTCTTGCCTACGCTGCTCACAAGAATTTCACCGTCTATCAGATGGATGTGAAATCAGCTTTTCTCAATGGAGAATTGCAAGAAGAAGTTTATGTTGAACAACCACCTGGTTTTGAAGTCTATCAAGAAGAAGACAAGGTGTATCGTCTGAGGAAAGCCCTCTATGGACTGAAACAGGCTCCAAGAGCATGGTATGATACCTTATCTGATTTTCTTTTAATTAAAGGATTTCGCAAAGGTAAAGTTGACAAGACCTTGTTCACTATTGAATGGGAAGAGCATATTTTGCTTGTGCAAATTTATGTGGACGATATTATTTTTGGTTCAACTAACCAACAGATGTGTGACAAGTTCTCAAAGCTGATGCAGAACAAGTTTGAAATGAGCATGATGGGAGAACTTAATTATTTTCTTGGCTTGCAAGTTAGACAGTTGCCTGATGGAATTTTCATCAGCCAAGCAAAATACACAAAGGATCTGTTCAAGAAATTTGGTATGGAAATTAGCTCTACTGCTACTATTTTAATGTCTACAAGTCTTCGCTTGGATAAAGATGAAGATGGCAAATCTGTGGACATAACCAGTGGGTCACTGTTACATCTAACAGCAAGCAGACCTGATATCATGTACTCTGTTGGGGTCTGTGCAAGATTCCAATCAAATCCCAAGGAATCTCATCTCTTAGCTGCCAAAAGAATACTGAAGTATATCAAAGGCACTCGAGATTTGGGGTTGTGGTATCCTAGAGAGTCTGGATTTGAGCTTATTGGATATTCAGATTCTGACCTTGCAGGCTGCAAGATTGATTAAAAAAGCACAACATGTGCCTGTCAATTTTTAGGTAGTCGTCTGATCTCATGGATGAGTAAGAAACAGACTTCAGTATCCATATCTACTGCTGAAGCTGAATACATAGCTGCTGGAGCTTGCTGTGCACAAATCTTATGGTTGAAGCATCAACTGGAAAACTACAATATCAAAATCAGTGGAATACCAATCTACTGTGACAATACTAGTGCAATCAGTCTTACTCAGAACACTACAAGTCATTCCAGGACTAAGGATATTGAGATCAAGCATCACTTTATTAGAGATCATGTGGAGAAAGGAAATGTCATGATAGAATATGTGTTTACCGAAAATCAGATTGCTGACATCTTCACAAAACATTTAAGTGAGACAAGGTTTTCAACTCTAAGAGCTGAACTAGGTTTATTGAAATTAGATGCATAAGCTGAGGGGGAACTTATCAGAAGGCTAAAAGTTCAACAGCTTACTCATCTCATTTATCTTCAAGGATTAACTCTCAACAGACTAGTTAACTTATGAATTCTTAAAGTCAGGGGGAACGTGTAAGACTAGCGGTACTTCTGATTAAAAGATGAAATCTGTTAATGTCAGTTAGTTGAAGTTATGTTTTCAACAGAAGATTAAAGTCTTGAAGAATGAAGATTTATTTATCTAGCTGGATTGACAAACAGATTAGGAAGGTTATCAGCTATTGGCATTCTCTGATAACAACTGTGTCTTCAGGACATTAGTCCATCAGATAAGTATTTATGTTACTCATCTGATCGCTTATGTAAAAGCTGACTGTTTAAAACGTTTTATTTTCTAAAACACGCCTTTACAAGTGACAGAAGGGCGGTACAAATTCCCGCTCCTCTTTTAATGCGATTTGAATTTGAAAGGTCGTAACTGACGCCGCACGATCAACACTGACAAGAAACGGATCTAACGGTTGGCTGGTATCATGGAATCCAAGATACCCTAACTCTATAAATCCAGATCTGATCAGTCGTGTAGTTCTTTACGCAACCTAAATATTCAAAAGCACTCGTGAGATAAATTACTTGCAATTTTCTGCAAAATTCTTCCTGTTCTCCTAACTTTCAACAGATTTGCGATGGCCGCTGAAGGAATGTTCCTAGTTTATGAATCATACTACCAATCTGGTACAAAATTGATGAAGGAACTGCTAGAGAAGTTCAAATCTGCTTCGTTGGTAAATTTCATGGAGTACAACGAGGGAGTGATCTGGACTGATCAAGTGATGGAGTACTACAACACAGCGAAAGTTGATTACAACGCACTGGAGATTAAGGCTACAGTGGGAGGAAAATCTATCACTATTACCCCAGATGTTCTTCACGAGACGTTTGGGCTTCCCAACAGTGGACGACATGACGTCACTGTACTGATGGAAGACAAGCACCAACTATTCTGGGCGATCTGCGCCAAAGAGGAAGAAGTATTGTCTGGAAACATAAGGAAGAAACAACTGAAAGATGAATATCAGCGGATGGCTGATATGGTGTCCAAGTTGATTGAAAACTGCACATTTTCACTGGATGCTGTTACCATGAAGAGGTTCAGCATCATGGCTGCTATTTACTATGGCTAGAAGTCAACTGGTCCATAATAATTTGGTACATCTTGGCTGATTTCCTTGATGAGAAGAAAGGAAAAGGTCCTCACACCAACCACAGGATCACGCTCAGCTACCTACTGTTCAAACTAGGGTGTCCTATGCTGAATGGAAAAGAGATTCACAAGTCTAAGGCAATGTCCTAGTACTTGCCTGTTCAAAAGAGGAAGGCTGATGAGCCTGAAGAAGATGAGGATGAGGGACCAAATGAGGTTCCTGCCAAGAGGCAACGGAGATTAGTCAAAACGGCCAGCTTAGCTGTTGAGACTAAAAAGAGGAAGGCTGCTGACGAGCCTAAAAAGAAAGAGACAAAGCAGATGGAGACAGTGACTTCTGCTGCTGAAGCCACTAAAATCATTGAAAATATAACTGCTGATGTAAGGACTGGATCCCCTGCATCACCTTCAAGAACTCCATCAGCAGAGAGGCATGCTGCTGATATTTCTCAAAGAACTAGAAGTCAACAGAGAGATACAGCTACTTCTAATTATCGGAGGGAAGAACTAAAAAGACTGCTAGAAAGCAGATGTCCTTCATAGAAAAACCTACGGAGTTAGAAAATGTGGCTAGGGAAAACCCTGAAAATGCTGAAAAGACTGCTGAAACTGTTGAACCTGCTACAACAGTCAAGACTACCGCAATAGTTAAGACTGCTGCAGCTGACAAAGCTGATGAGCAACAGCCAAGTCAAGTTACTCAATCAGTTGAGACTTCAAAGTCTCAAGAAGATCCAGACGTACAGATCATCCATCCAATTGCTGCAAATCCTATCTCATCAGCTGGACCAGCCCCTGTTGATAAAGGTAAAAGGAAAATAGTGCTGAGGAAAAAGAAAATTTCTAAGGCTGACAAGAAAGCTAGGAAGGAAGCTGAACAGAGAAAGCAAGATGAAGCTGAAGAGAAGAAGGCTCTTAAGCTGAGTAAACCTCAAAAAGCAAAGGATGAAGCCAGAAGGCAAATGTCTGAAGCAGAAAGGAAAGCTGCAGAGGATGCTGAGCTGGCTATGGTCTTGGAAATGAGCAAAACTGATGCCTATGGACCTGTCCATGGAGGAGGCATCAAATTTGGAGAAGGCAAAGATAGAAGTGAAGAGAAAAAGCTCAAAATGCCTGCTGCCAAGATCAAGTCAAAAGACAAATTTGAAGTGAGAAGAGCCTTTGAGATAGTGTATGCTGATAAGGAGCTCTTTAAGAAGTTTGAGAAGTCCTTGGCATACTATGATCAGAAACTCATGCTGAAGACTCTGTTCAACCAGGAGAAACCAAGATACATCAGTTGGAGAGACAACAGGATGAACAAGTCAATAGCAGAACTTCAAAATCTGAAGGAGTTAGTTGATGAAGAACGATGGGTTCTGAACTGGCTAAAAACAGACTCCATTCAGAAGGCCCTGGATCCCAGCTATGTCAGAGATGTCATGCATAAATATGCAAAAGATTTTGCATTGGAGGAGGCCAAAAAGATCAAAAGCACCTTGCCTGATAAGAAGAGGAAATCTGAAGATGCTGAAGAAAGGGCAATCAACTTTGCTGTTATGACCGCCTTGAAGATATGGGCAAAAAGGTCAAGATATCAGCAGGGATGCTCAAGTGACTTGCCTCAGTTGCCAAGTATTCAGCAAATTATATTTGGCAAGGAAGTAAAGGAGTACAGTGAAGTGCCAAAGGGAAACAATGCCCCTGTTAATCCTTGGATCATTGTGAGGCAGATCCGACAGACAACCTGCTTCAATGATGATGGCACAATCACTAATCTGATGTATGAAGATGTCACTGATGAACAGAAGAAAGCTGACAAGACCTTAGCCATTGAGTGGAATGCTAAGGCCTCTGAAGATCATCAGTAGACAAAGATGGAAGATGTCCCTGTCCACCAGGCGACTGAAGAAAAGGAAGCTGCTGCTTCTACTTCATCAGGTGATGAACACTCATCACTGATGGAAGCTTTCCAGATGCTGATGGAAAACTCAGTAAAGGAACTGGAAGAGAAGCATCAACAGCAGCTGTTGAAGGTAAATGAGGAGCTGAAGAATGAACTCAAGTCAGAGTTGGTAGAATCCAACAGACTTCAGCTGGAAACTGTTCAAGAATCAACAGAGAAGATCATCAAGAAGGAGATTAACAGTTTTCCTATTCCTCAAGACAACTCTCTGCAGTTAGTGCGCAGCCTAACTGATATGAACAGAAATGTGGAAGATGTGAAGGCTGATGTAAATCACCTTCATGCTGCCCTTCAAAGAGCTGAACACAAGATCGCTGATCAAACTGCAACCTTCATCAAAGTCAGTGAAGAGGAGAAGGAAATCAACTTAGGGATGTTGCATGAAGTATCAACTGCTGTACAGGCAATCCAAAATGAAATTGCAACTACAAATCTCAACATTGACTACTTCAATGACAAGACTGACAACATCAGCACAACTCTTCATCACCTTACAGCAAGTCATGACGTAGTTAATCAGAATCTAAAGATTATAGGTGCTGCTATGAAGATTCCAACAGTTGCACTCAACCCTGCTGCTAAACCTGAAGAAGTCATCAAGTCTGATGATGACAAAAAGGGGGAAGATGAAAGGGAAGAATCATCTAAGGAAAATGCTACTGCCACTGCTGATGAAGCTAAGGAAACTGAAGAAACTGCTGACAAGACTGAAAAACTTGGAAAGGTAGAGGAAAAAGAAAAGATTGAAGAAGAAACTACTAAGTACAAGAATACTGAATCAGCCAGGAAGGCAATGGAGCTAATCAAAGAACAACAACTTAAAGAGAAAATGGATGCTGCTAAAGCAAACATTATCCTGGATGAAGCTGATGAAGAAGAAGACGATGAAGAATCTTCTTATGAGTATGAAGAAGTGCTTGAAGGATCAGATGAAGAAGCTGATAGTTAGAATTCATAAAATCTTGTAATCAGTTTACTTTATCCATTCTTCAGACATCTCATCTGATGAACTTGTACCTGTAATCATTTCTTTTAAACATCAATAAACAGAAGTTCAATCCAATATACTTTTTCTATCTCAGAAAACTTTGAGGATTACATTCTTTAGTTTAGGTATTTTAACAGGTACTTAGCTGAAGTTTTGTCATCATCAAAAAGGGAGAAATTGTTGGATAAGGATGAAGATGAAGGCACTGAAGACAATTTGTAAAGGGAGGTTTTGAAGATTTCCAAAACTTCAAAATTGGCTAAGTATGGATTAACTTAGCTGATGATCCCTTTTGAAGAAATTTTGACTAAGTAATGAAGACATCAGAAGAGTCAAATTTCAAGGTCCAAGACTTCTGATCTGCTGAAGAAAAGTTATAAGACTGATGAAGATCAGCCGACTCAAATCAGATTTGTTCAAGTTCGAGATCAGCTTAGTTCGCCATCAGACTTGATATTCCAACAGCCAAGTGGAAAGGATCATAAAGTCTTCCCAACGGTAATAAATGCCCCTTGGAGTAATAAATGCTGAAGTACAAGGTTATTAAAGACAAATGATTGAAGAAATGCTTCGCATCAGCTGGGTGCATTTAATGCTGCCTGCAGAATAGTACTGTTGACAGTACGGACATACTGCAAAAGAGCCGTTCGCGGATTTTAAGGACCAGTACTCGAGGAATTTGAATCTTGTCTCTCTTCAACGGACATTTTTCAAACCTCAAGTATAAATAGCTGAAAGAGACGAAGAGATTGGAAGCAACACACTTTCTGAGAGAATTTTTGAAGCAGAAATCTTAAGTCTCAAGAACAGCTCACTCATCAGCTTAGTCATTTGTTGACGAAAAGCGAAGTTGAAGAACAAAGCTAAACACATCTTCTGAGTGAATTTGTAATACAGAGTGTTGTGAGAAGTAGATATCCATCTAAGTGATTGATATTACTTCAGAGAGTAGGATTTCTTTGTGATTTCTTACTGCGAACTTACGGCCTGTTCATTTGTTGTAAGGCGTAAGCAGAGTATACTGATTACTGTGTGTTTTTAATATAACCCAAGATCTTTGTGACTTGGACGAGTGGATTAAAGGATATTCACATCCATATAACCACTATAAAAATTACTTGTGTTTTTACATTGCTTTTTAATCTGCATATTTTCTAGTTGCATAAAACACATTAAGTTAACTGTTTGAAAAAGGATTTAAAAAGAGGCTTTACAAATCTGGGGAAACATTTTTCAAACTACTAAGGATACTTGTGAAAAACACTTTGAAAAATCCGCTGCAAGTACTCTAAGTATTAAAACTGATTTAACAAAATCAGCTAAGTAATCATCAGACGAGTGGTCAACAACCTGTTCAAAGATTTGTTCGCGAACAGAACTGTAACTAACTACTCTGATCAGCTTAGTCTGTTCACAGTTAGAGAAAAGTTTTAAAGTTAAAATTGGAAGAAAATTTCAAAAGAGGTTTATTCACCCCCCCTCTAAACCTCTTCTAACCACTTGGGACCAACAAGATGTCAATTCAAAATTGTTATGTGAATGAAGTACATTAAAAATAAAAAAAGACCATGTTATGTCAAATAAAGTAAAGTAAAGTAAAGTAAAGTTTAGTTTTTTACACTTTTTTTGTGGAAATAAGAGAATTTTTTTAAGATATGATTTTTGAAAATTGATGAAAACTTTCAAAAGGGTTAATTTTAAATACTTCCTCTGATTATGGTCATTTTCTAAACACCGCGATTACATTGTAGGTTATTCCTTCGAAATTGTCTTTCTGCCATTAATCAAGGAATGATTTTTTGGTTATGAAGAGAATAACAGTGGAATATAGAAAGAACTTTTTGGTCGCTAAAAGGACGGGATTTTTGAAGTTAACTTCCTGTGATATGTCTAATGGGCAATTTACCTCCCTGTGAAATAAAAATAGGCAATTTAACTCCCTGTGAAATGAATAATGAACAATTTACCTCCTTGTGATATAAAAATAGGCAATTTACTTCCCCATGAAATGAAATAATGAGCAATTTACCTCCCTGTGATATGAATAAATGAGCAATTAAGAGGGAGGCAATGTGCTTCTTTTATAAAAACACAGGGAGGCATTTTGCCCTTTTTTTTTTTTTTTTTTTTTTTTTTTGGTTTCCCAAGGGTTTAATCCCTTTTGAGGCGCGTCGGGCACATAAAGTGGGAACCTCTCCCAACAGGGATTCGAACCTAAGTCCGCTACTTTGTAGTGACTAGTCCCTTCCACTAGACCAATCACCTGTTGGTTTTTGCCCTTTTTCTTATCACAGGGAGTTAAATTGCCTATTTATAATATCACATGGAGGTATTTTGCCCTTTTATTTATCACAGTGAGTTAAATTGCCTATTTAAAATAACACAGGGAGTTAATTTGCTATTCACTCCTAAAAGAACAATAAACATTAAAATTCTAATACAACCAATTTGAAAGTTGTAATTGAGGGGAAGAATACAACGAGTACAAAATTTTACCGATATTTTTACAGATATCGTGCTTAAATTGATACTCTCGTAAGGCCATCTCCAACCCGTAGGGCAATTTACAGCCCTGGGGTGTCAATTTCCACCCGGGGAATCTGCACCCCCCTCCCGATCATCTCCAACCGGTAGGGCTATCTCATCCAATTAATTAAAAAAAAAGCATTCCCCACTCTCACCTATATTATCTATAATAATAATAATAATAATAATAATAATAATAATAATAATAATAATAATAATAATAATAATAATAGTAGTAGTAGTACCAATAATAATAATAATAATAATAATAATAATAATAATAATAATAATAATAATAATAATAATAATAATAATAAAAATAATAATAATTTTAAAAATAAGTAATACTAATTTAAATATGAAAATGCATAATAATTAATTTTAGAGACAATGATAATAAAATAATAATATTATATTCGGGACAAGAAAAACAACAAGGATTACACGAAAATAACAACGAAATTGCAACGATGAAAACAACATTGAAAATTCAACAATACAACATAAGTAAACAACAAGAAAATGCAACGATGGAAACAACATTTAAATTATTGGAATGTTTTTTAAGTTCTTATAAGTTAGTATCTACTTAATATGTAATTTTATTTATCTATATAAGTTGTTATTTGTATCCACCTATGTGTACAAGTATTTGGAGTAATTTAATGCAAAATTGTATTTCTACAATTTGTCTTAATTATACATTGAACATTAATGCTATATTAGAGTTTAAATAAAATTAAAATATTTCAAATCAAATTTTAAATGTGGCTAAATAAATTATTGTTTCATAGACAAATATATATAATTTTAAAATTAATAATGGATAAGAATTTTTTTTATACTATAATTTTTTTTAATTTTACTTTCATGTTGCAATTTTTATATCTAATAATGTTACATCTTTAATTTAAATTAAATTGTTATTAAACCTATAACAATTTTTAAATGTAACTTTTATTTTTAGTTAATTAAAACAAATAAGGTATTGTTAAAATTTGTAGTTAATTTTTAAAATATTTTTAACTATTTTTATTATTAATTTATTTATTAATATTAATTTAAAAATTTAATAAAAAAAATAAAAGAGATCCATCAAGTGGCGCCACCTGATGGCCTGTCTGCTGGCAGCGCGTCCCAGCAGCAGGTGTGTGGGCTGGGCGATTAATCGCCCAGCCCATGCACCAACCCGGAATGGGCGGGCTGGCCCAAATCGACCCAGCCCCCAGCCCGGGTTGGAGATGGCCTAAGTTCCATCAATTTTAACGGAAAATAATGAGTTGATCAAGGGGTAAGTGAATGTTTCAATTGTACAAGGAATGTAATTGAAGGTTTAAATATTATAAGGAAGGTAAGTGAAAATTTAAATAGTATCATGGATCAAAATTTTCATCTTTTCCTTCGAATATATCGAAAAGTTTCGGTTTTTGAATCAAGTGAAACGAAAATAAGATGTACTTTCGAAACTATATGTTTATCTTAAACCTTGTTATTTATCTAAATTTAGTAACTTTTATTACAATTTTTCCTTAGTGTTTTCGAAACATTTTTCAAAAGTCTCGAAAAATTTCCAATATTTATTTGACCGAAACGTACACTCGAAACGAAATTTTAATCCATGAATAGTATAAGAGAGGTAGGTAAGTGAAGATTATGTAATAGTTCATAAAAGGTAATTAAAATTAAGTCATAACAAAAAGACCGAAGAGTGGTGACGTAATATGCCATCCACATACACTATTCAATCCGAGATACAGAACTGTATTAGCATTTTTATTTATTTTTTATAAGTTAAATTAATAGTAGTGGTTAGAAATAGAATAAAGTTAAATGGCCCATAACATGCTGTTATCATTTGAAATCATAGAAATCCTTTTCAGGGCGAGGGGACCCATATTCCAAACTTTAGCTACAAAGAGCGCGTTGAATATTAATGTGTAATGTGTTTGGTTCAAATTTACAGAATAAAGGAGAGAGAAATTAATACAGCAGGTGGGCTTTGAGCTGTGATTTAGCTGTTATCTCTTTATTTCTCTCTTTCTCTCTCTCTTCACATTCTTTCACACAAACAAACAGAATCCCTAATCTCCAGAACCCACATCTCAATTTCCTCCTTTTTTTCTTCTTCTTCATTCCACATTTTGAAGTACAAACAAAACAAAACCAACCAAACAGGGTTTAAGCTTCAGATGTCTGCTCTGAAATGAAGCAAAGAAATCGCTGCATTTGGTACTGTTATCATTTTGCTCTCTTCCTCTTCATTTCTCTCTTGTCATCTTCAGAAGCATCACATTCTCTCAAAGTCAACAACAATGGCGGTCCTCTCTCCGATTCCGAAGTTTTCTACATCAAAAAGAGGCAGTTATTGTACTACTTGGACGAATTTGGAGATAGAGGCGAGAATGTAACGGTGGACCCTTCCCTCGTCTTCGAAAATCCACGACTACGTACTGCGTACATAGCTTTACAAGCTTGGAAGCTTGCTATTCTCTCAGATCCTCTCAATCTCACAGCCAATTGGGTTGGATCTGCTGTTTGCAACTACACCGGAGTTTTCTGTGCACCGGCAATCGACAACCCTAGAATCCGCACCGTCGCCGGAATTGACCTCAACCATGGCGACATTGCTGGTTATCTACCTGAAGAGCTCGGCCTACTCACAGATCTCGGTATTTTTCATATAAATTCGAACCGATTCTGCGGTACTTTGCCAAAAAAGTTTAAAAACTTGAAAATTTTATTCGAGCTTGATTTAAGCAACAACAGGTTTGCTGGAAAGTTTCCTTATGTTGTGTTGAGTTTACCTAAGTTGATTTATTTGGATATTCGCTTTAATGAGTTTGAAGGTACTATCCCGCCTCAACTATTTGACAAGCCATTAGATGCTATATTCATAAACCACAATAGATTTGCCTTTGAATTGCCTGATAATTTTGGAAATTCCCCTGTTTCTGTTATCGTGTTAGCTAGTAACAAGTTCCATGGTTGTGTTCCGGCGAGTCTTGGAAATATGAGTAGATTGAATGAGATTATTTTGATGAACAATGGATTGAGGTCGTGTTTGCCGCCGGAAATCGGGCTTTTGAAGAATTTGACGGTGTTTGATGCGAGTTATAATGCACTGTTGGGGCCATTGCCTGAGAGTATTGGAGGAATGGTGAGTTTGGAGCAGTTGAATGTGGCGCATAATATGCTTTCTGGGGTTATTCCACAGAGTATATGTAATTTGCCTAGGCTTCAGAATTTTACGTTTTCCTATAATTTCTTTACGGGTGAGCCTCCGGTGTGTTTGCGGTTGCCGGAGTTTGAGGATAGGCGAAATTGCTTGCCTAATAGACCGGCACAAAGGTCTGCTGCTCAGTGTAACGCGTTTGGGTCTAAAAGAATTCATTGTGGTGCCTTTAGATGTCATCGGTTTATTCCCACTCTTCCACCTCCGCCACCGCCGCCGCCGCCGCCGCCGCCTGTTTTTTCACCACCACCACCACCTTTACCTGTTAACTTTCCTCCTCCACCAGTTTTGACTCCACCACCGCCACCTGTTTATTCTCCTCCACCACCTCCGCCTTCGCCATCACCACCACCTCCTCCCGTTTATTCTCCACCACCACCAATTTATTCACCTCCTCCACCTCCCCCATCTCCTCCACCACCCGTTTATTCACCGCCCCCACCTCCCCCATCTCCTCCACCACCCGTTTATTCACCTCCCCCACCTCCCCCATCTCCTCCTCCCCCATCTCCTCCACCCCCATCACCGTCTCCTCCACCCCCATCACCTCCTCCACCAGTTTACTCACCGCCTCCTCCACCACCACCACCACCTCCGCCGCCACCTCCACCGCCATCACCTCCGCCGCCAGTTTCGTCGCCACCTCCTCCACCACCATCACCCCCACCGCCAGTTCAGTCGCCACCTCCTCCACCGCCAGTTCCGTCGCCACCTCCTCCACCCCCATCACCTCCACCGCCAGTTCCGTCGCCACCTCCTCCACCGGTATCTCCAACACCTTATCCACCTTGTATACGCTCACCACCACCTCCACCTCCCAATCATCCCCCACCTCCTCCACCATTGCATTCACCTCCACCACCAACTCCTTACTACTATAACTCACCTCCTCCACCTCGATTACAATCGCCCCCTCCACCTCCACATTCACCTCCGCCTCCACATTCGCCACCTCCTCCACACGTATATGTATATTCATCTCCGCCCCCTCCCGTACACTATCCACCTCCCCCAACTTACTCACCCCCACCACCTCCAACACCTTGTATAGAACCTCCTCCTCCACCTCCGCCGTGTATAGAACCTCCTCCACCCCCTCCGCCTTATGTTTACAAGCCTCCCCCGTCACCATCACCACCTCCACCATATCATTATACCTCTCCACCACCACCCCCTCCATCACCTTCACCTCCACCACCATATCAATATAGTTCTCCACCCCCGCCCTCAACCCCGCCACCTTATCTATATAATTCTCCTCCACCACCAACTCCAGTATACGAAGGCCCATTGCCTCCAGTGTTTGGGGTTTCATATGCCTCTCCTCCTCCACCACCCTTCTATTGATTCTTTTGAACCAGTCCTAAAAAAATTGAAAGAAACCTTTACCTAAGTTGGCTATTGCTTAATTGTACTATTATTTCTTAACTTGTCAATGCTCACCATTGTTTATCACTGGGATGAGAGAAAAAGCTAGATCCAATAAATAATTGGATGATCACATATGTGCCGAGAAGACGAAGTATTTAATGATTATTTATTGAAGAAGCAGGATAAGAGGGTGACAGAGAAAATATAGAAAGGAATTCAATTTATAAATCCCATTATATATTTTGATTTGTTATGAATGAATTTGAGTAGTGAAAAATAAATTAGGTTTTGCAGGGAGGTGTATGTAATGTATAGAGATCATAATCAGAAGCTACAACTGCTGCTGCTTCTTCAGTTTGTATTGTTATCAATCTTTTTTATCATACTTTTTATTTTTTTTTAATTTTTTTTCTCTATTTATAGGATAATAAAAACACCATTCCTTATTTTTGGTGTACTCCAACGTCTTTTATTAATATATGTATTATTTTAGCACTTCAATTCTGTTAACAGGAGCGAACGAATATAGGTCTATATATATCTGTATCTATTTACTTCTGCTAGATTATCAAAGCTTCTGATCATTTTCATTTCTATCGGAATTTGTTTTGAATTAGCATTTACAAGGTAGATTTTTTTAAATAAAAAATAAAATAAAAATGAGCATATATCATTAATAGAATGCATCCGTGCATTGAACGACATATAACATCTAAGTTCTCGTCGGATATTTCGATCTATATTGTATTATTACTAATTCAATATTATTTAATCCATAAAATATTATGTTATTTCTATATTTTTTCATATTTCAGAATAAAAATTTTCAGTCGGATCAAAATCATCAATAGTTAATCAAGTGGAAGTTTGAATGGAATTAGATTCCAAATTATAAAGTCCTCTCCACTGACACAACCTAAACGAGAATTCGATTTATGGTCCTTAAAAATTCCATATGAAAATGAAGTAGTATCTGGTGAATGGTGATTGTGACAAGGCAATTCTCCTCTTGCCGCTGATGATATTTATTAAATGACTAATTTACCCTTGAAAGACTTCCAAGTTCCGACCAATTCCATTTGGCGTCCCAGCCTAATTACTGTCATAAACCTTGACGGTCCACCATTTTTATGATCTCAATTAACAATGTTGCCCACATTCCATGGGACATAGATAACCCTACCTTACAATCATGCATGATCGAAGATAGCTGAATTGGCGCGAACAAGACATAGAATCGAGCCCTGAGAACGATCTACTACATTGTATGTAGTTAAATTTTTTTGAAGTTCAAATTACAAATAAAAATAATTAATATTAAAATTAAAAGAAAATTCACACTAGTTATACAGTTATATGAGTTGTGTATATATAGTCTTTTTTTTTTTTTTTTTTTTGCCTATTTTTGGTTTCGACTTTAAATTTCTTATCTGATAATGCTTGAATTTTGTTTTGAAACTAAACTTAAAGGAATAAATAACAATGAACATGCATTTTTAGTCCATGTGGGAAGTGGTTCCCACTCTTTCAATATAATATAAGATTGAATATTCGTCCAACTTATTTAAAAACTTAATAAACATGAGATATATTTAATATTCATGATTTAAAACTTCCTTTCATGTTTACGTGATATAATTTAATTTGTGAAATTTAAAATCGGGTGGCCGATAAATACGAGCACATAGCATTTTTTTGTCTGATCGCTCTGATATCATATTTTCATCTCGTGAAAACTTAAGATATTAGAGATAATAGACTTTTAATATTCATGATTCAACTATACTGTTAAAACTTAAAAGAGAATAGACACATAATTATCATGAATCAATAATAGGATATATTATATCACAAAAAGTGCTTCTTGGTATTTGGTACTTGCCATGTTAAAGATGAAAAGTGTAATATTGCAGACGAGTAGTACTTTCTACTTTTTATTTGAAGTTGGTGGGCTATAATATTAATGGTAGAAGAAAGTTTCTTTAAATAGCGTTTGGTAGCAGCATTATTGCAGCTTCACTTTTGCTTGAACATGGTAGGCAATAAGGATGGGCTTTACATTATCTATACTTTTTTCTCGGAGCCTAGCATGAAGCAAAAATCTCATGCATGGATTATTTGTCTAGCTTATCATAGAGTAGGGATTTTGAACAAAACGATTGAATCACCTCAATCGATCTGTTCAACCCAAATCGATCTCAACTTATGGGTTGAATGTTGAATGTTGAAAGAGTTGATCTTGGACTTTTTTTTTAAAAAAAATATAAAAAAACGCAATCAGACTTGAGTTAATATTTTTGAACACTATTCTTTTTATTTAATATTGGGCTAATATCCAATAATTTTTTATGTGAGTTTACAAAACATATTCTTGATAAAATATATTATGAGATACAAAGTATAATTTAATTTGTGCAATTAGTTTACCAAATAACAAAAAATCAGTAAAAATGAAAGTTAAGATCGCAAAACCCGTTTCAACCTGAATGAACCCCAAAGTGCAATCTCAAGACTAGTTGGGTTGAGTTAAGACTAAGGTACGAAAAAATCATAATATTGAATTGAGTTTGGACTAGTACAGTAGTACTAAATCGCATTAAACCGCACCGCATACATTCCTATCAGAGAGTATGTCGTTGCTTTATGAAAAATCAAACAATTCTCTTTCTCCTTTTTAGAAATAAACTTATCATCTTTTAATTTTAGAAAGTAATATCTCATTTAAAAAAAATCGTGAAACTTTTTTAAACCTCCATCTATTTCTAAAAGGCTTAATTCCACTTTGCACCCTGCACATACGAGTATTTTTCACTTTGCATCCTATAAAAAATTTATCCCACTTTGCACCCTACAAACCACTATTTCATTTCAGATTGCACCTTCAACCATTTTCAATCCATTTTAGTTGCCGGAGTAAGGGTAAATTCGTCCATTCACATTATTAACCACCCCAATTTCCCCCCAAAATAATATATGGGTAAAATTGACATATTTCCATAATAACTTAAAAAAAACTGAAAAATAGAAAGCAAATCTTACGGGGAATTAGGATTTACTCAAATTCTCATCTTTCTTCTTCAAGTCGATTCCAGTGCCCGCCTTTTACTTTTTCACTTTACATATAATTATTGAAACTAACCTAGAGTAATTCTGAGGATGTACATGTAGTTATTCCTAATTATCCCTAATTACTAATTCTACAAACAAGTACAATAGAGTTGTTAATAAAAATAAGAATTAAAATGTAAATAAGATGAGAAATTTGAGAATATGGTAAATACAATTCATTCTCTTTTCTTAGCACCCAACACATTTATCTTCAAATATAAAGAGGAGAAATTGAAAATATGGTATCCATAAAACTTGTTTTCTATTTTTCAGCCTTTTTATTAAAGTTATTATGGTGATATGTCAATTTTGCCCATATATTGTTTTTTAAGGGAAATTGGGGTGATTAATAATGTGAATGGATGGATTTACCCTTACTCAGTCGACTTAAATGGACCGAAAATGGTTGAGGGTGCAATTTGAAATGAAATAGTGATTTATAGAATGCAAAATGAGATAAATTTTTTTGTAGGGTGCAAAGTGGAAAATGCTCCTATTTGTATGATGCAAATGGGATTAAGACATTTGTAAAACCACCTTTATAGAACCTAAAAGTATTTTGCATTGATATGCTAATGGCTTTCTTGTTTTCTCATGCTAATTTTGTAAGTGGGAACATATATGAGAGATTTTTTGACCCAAGAAGAAAGCGACTAGATAGTGTATTGGAACATGATGAAACGCTGAAAAAGTGGCAGTAAAATCTGCCTTGATTGGGGTTAAATCCAACGATTAATTTAATTGGATCTCTATAATCAATATATGGTAATGGGAGTCTAACCATGTGGACAGTGCACTAATACCTTGAATTATTAACTTACATTCAAGCTCGTTTTCTTCAAATTTCCACTACATCCTTGTTCTATGGATCTTAATTTCCTAGAAAAAGATATTGAAATCATTTTATAGACTACCTTCATCAATTCTTTCATAATGAATGTATTAGGCCGGGGTGAGTTTGGGACCGGGACAGGATTTCGGATTTTTATTTTTACTATCCCTTACCTTAAAATTTAGCGAATACTCAGTATTTAGGATACTCGAAGATCCCCAATTCTAAAATAAGATTCCATGGTAGGTGTTCTTTCTTGAGATATGTCAATTTGAGCCTTTAAATTTAAAAAAAGTAGATCTAGATCGTTAATATTTGTGCAACTGTACAAATAATTATGATAATTTTGCACATGTACAATAAAATGTTGTACAGTCACAATGACGATAATACCCTTATATAAAAGAAAAAAATATTAGCGTAAAACTAATTTTTCTTCAAAACAATCTCCTGTTCCTCTCCACAATTTTTTTCTCCCAACCACCCGAATCCTTCAAAATAGATCAACCACCCACTCTTATGCCAACAATTGCATAATAAAATGGCCAGTTCTTTTTGTCTCCGGCAGATCTTACTCCGGCACGGCGGCGTATTTAATTTTAGCACAAAAACTCTCGATTAGTCAATTTTTAGTATCAGTAGAGAGAGAGAGAGTTGAGAACTGATCGTGGGAACTATATGAATTAAAACTAGATACATTTGTTTATTAATAAGGGTAAACTTGTAATTCACATATTAAACTATTAAAAATAAAATTAAATTAAGCCACGTGTCACTTTCTGACAAGTTATCTCAAGGAATGCTTGAATCAAAGTATCTCACAGTAGAAATGCCGCCCGAAGATTCCTCAGTCAAAAATAATAAACCTTACTTTTCCAAATTTGATCTTTTGAGTATTTGTCCAAGTTAAATTTAAAAATCATACAAAAAATCATTATACAATGCATTTATTCGGGTTTTGTGTTAGAACAACTCTATTTCCTTGTATGATGAACTTTTTCGGAGGTAAATGATGATACATATGCATTAGATTGGATTATTTTTTATTCATTAAGAGATTTCCTAAGGGTTTTTGGCATTTTGCACCCTGAAATTATAGGGTTTTGGTACTTTGCATCTTGACTTAAATGTTTTGGCACTTTGCACCCTGGAAATATAATTTATTTGGCACTTTGCACCCTAATGTGTGTTTTAGTGAGAAAATTCATTGGTAAAAGGGTAGACTAGTTATTTTCAATTTTTTTTTTCACTTTGCACCTTGACGATATAGATTTTGCACCCTTAAAATATAGAATGTTGGCATTTTACACCATAAAATTATAAAATATTAGCATTTTTTATCCCGATTAAAATACTTTGGCACTCTGCACCCTAAAAATATAATTTGTATGACATTTTGCACCTTAATGTATTTTTCTTAAAAAAAAAAAAACAAAAAAACTCATGAATGTCGGTGACGTAGAGATAAAATGGTAATTTCTATGCACAACAATCATAAACTTGTTATTCTAATTTATTTTACTTTATAATAACTTATTTTAATATTTTCTCTCAGTAAAATTTAAATTTAAAAAAAGACATTGTCTATATTTTATTTTCAAGTATCCTCTAGATTATTCACTTTATATCTAAAATACACGTTTACATATCTAACATATTATTATATTTGCATGTTATTTATATAATTTAGATTATCATATTAAGTCGGGGTTGAAAATGCCAGAAATTCTATTTTTTGGGTGCAAAGTGCCAATATTATATATTTCAGAGCGCAAAGTGTCAAAATTTATACTTTTAGGGTGTAAAGTGTCAAAAAATTCGAAAATAACTATTATACCCTTCAATCAATGAATTTTTTTCTTTAAAACACACACTAGGGTGCAAAGTGCCAACTAAATTGTATTTCAGGGTGCAAAGTGTCAAAAGTTTTAAGTTAGGGTGCAAAGTGCCAAAACACTATAATTCCAGAGTGCAAAGTGCCAAAAGCCCGATTTTCTAATGACATTTCAATATACTCGGCATACTTAAATAAATCTACAAATTCATCCTCCTAATGATATAAGATATCATATGTAACCTAGTTTTGGAAAAAGATAACAATATTTACAAACAAAAAATTACATGAACTAAGTAAAAGCTCGGGATTCAGGTTCCGTTTGGGTGAAGGACAAATATCCAAATTCCACCCCAATTGTTCTTCATCGGATTTTTGGGTTTTCCTAAACCCATAAAAACCCATTTCTTCCGTCCCAAATTACATAATTAACTAGACCAGGATGGAACGGGTACCTGAAACCCGATCCCGAATGCCCATCCTAGAAATGTACCTACATCAATTTGCCATCATAAGTGTTTCTAGCTAAATCTCCAATTAGCATTACAACTTGGGTCAATTGAAATTAAAACCATTTTCGTTTTTATGCGTTATTTATGCTTGTAGCTTTGTGTTTGTCTTTTGTTTGTTTTTGCAGATGCATATGTGGTGGTTCACAATGGTTTTTAAAGTTTGTCTTCTTTGAAGAGAAGATCATTTTTAGGAGTTTGGTCTTGGTTTTAGCACTTAATTATTATTCCAGGTTTTCTCTTGGGATCAGTCCGAAGATTTGACACCGATTTTCACTCCGTCTGGGAATCATTCGTTGCACAGAGATGTGCAATTGCTCATTTTCTTCACTTTTTCTTATCTCTTTTGTTTGTTTTGTTTTCCGAAATTGGTTGTATCTTCATTGTTCATTTTCTTTTTAGACCTTGTGGCCACTATAATGTATTTGTAATTTATTTTGTTTAGTAATGAAATTTGGTAATTTATCAAAAAAAAAAAAAGAGAAAAAATTAAAACCATTTTTTAAGAGAATGGAGAGTATTTATTCGTCACGAGTAGAAAAAATATACCTAAAAAACTATCTATTGGAGTAGGCGGATCTAGATTCATGAAAACTACAAATATACGGACCGTATATATTACTGACCTGATCTAAAACTACAAATATACGGACCGTATATATTACTGACCTGAAATCAGTGTTCCAAGTAGAATTATTGCATTCCACTATGCTATGCCGCTCCAATGCTCATGCAGGCTAACTTCGTGCTAGTTAACCTAGCCTCGGGTGAACACGATGTCAACGTAACTACTCTCACCGCTCGATGTCAATTGAGATATACTAATGTTTGTATTGTACTGATTATTATTATTAACCCAAAACCATTTAAATTAGGAATGTTGGGATTCGGTAAGAAAAACAGCCCTAGGCACAGCGGAATATAAAAATTTTAGGGCCTCTTAAAGAATCCTGCCAGGATATTCTCTAGTTGTGTATATATATAAATATAATTAAATGATAGTATAAGTTTTCTCGTTTATACCTATTTCCTTGCAAATCCTCGGCTAGCAAGATGAACTCTGAATTCTGCCCCGGTAAGATCGAACCACACCTATGATTAGCGCCCCACGTGTTGCGCCTCTACGAGTTGATACACCACAATATCACGAAAATTAATATATCCTAATCAACTGGAACATAGGGTATATTAATATATAGGTTTTAGAACGACTTTGGAACGAAAATCGAAAACGAAAAATTCTTCCAAAGTGGAAGTATGGTTCGGCCGATCACAAGAGGGAGAGGGAGATAATTTTTTGCTTTTCTTGTTTTGCTTGTGGAGTTGTCTGTGAGATATGAGACCTAGTCACTTATTTATAGATATCTCTCATAACCTAATCCTACTAGGATTATGATACCAATTCTCCTACATGGGCCATGGCCCTCTTTAGTTAGAAGACTAAGTCTTCTAATTAATTCATGGCCCATATTAATTAATCTTTCAGGGCTTAATTTAATCTCCCAATTAAATAGCCCAATTAATTAAATCATCTCCCAATTAATTAATTAAACTCCAAGTCTAATTAAATTAATTATTCCATTAATTAATTAAATCCTAATTAATTAATTTACTCATAAATTAAATTCCAATTTAATTTATAATCTTGATCCAATTCCAATTGAATCCACTTTCGTTCCATATGGGTCGACCCAGTCGACCCACCCTTTTAATCGACCCAGTCGATTTTTGACTCAGTCGACCCAGTCGACTGGTTCGTTCTTGTTTCCTCGCTTTCGCTTCATGTGTATTGTGTATGCCCCCGTAGGTTCACCACATAATTGGCCGCGGGTTGTAATTAAATATTATTTAATTACTCGAGCAATTAATACTCTAAATTAATCGAACACTCTGTCGATTAATCATTCCAAAATTAGCACCCCTGCTAATTTGGGAATTCTCCCACACTCCACGGTCGATGTCCAGTCACAAGCCCATGGAGCCCAATCACTGGTGAATTAATTCAGTGAACCTTTTATCATTTATAATTTCCATATACGACATAATCTCTCCATCGATCAATCTTCCAGTCGAGACTTAAAGGGCATGGTCTTTCATCGGATTCCCTTTTCTTTTGTCTTGACCTTATGTACTCTGTTCTTGAAATAAATTCTCTTTGACTTAATCTTTATGAGCTACTTACATAAAGTTGTCAGATACCTTGGCCAAGGATTTTATCAGAATTAATTTCTCACAGAAATCCATAGGAGAATTTTCCAACCTATCAAGTCGGGTCAATGGATCCTTTGTTGATGATATGAATCTGCATACGAGTTCCTCTATACCCAACATGAGCCCACAGAGACTTTCTGGTGATCCCCAGTCAGTCGGAACTCATATCAAAGTATAGACGTTCTCGCACCAGATAAACCCTATCATCTCAAGTAGTTAGGGATCGTTCCTCGTATACTATTATAAATATGGAATAACTTCAACCCCGATATGCGACTACCGCTTCCATGGTGAGTTATTTCCTATTGGGGTATTCAGTGCGCTTGCCATTCCAGCAAGCCACCCACTTATGTGTGTCGACTATCCCAGTCACGCTCGTGGACCTCAGCGTTCTCCAGTTCATCGGAGTACACACAACAGTGAGAGTCTAACCGAATCCAACGATGTCCTATCTCGATTGGATTCTACGACTCTTGAATATGTTCTAGATCACGGCCTTAGAGATCAGTCCACGGGTTGTCCCATAGCCCTGTGATCTAAGGACTTCTATCCTTATGCGTAGACAATTATTACATAAGATAAAGATGACCATTTAATTAAAGTGCATTTATTAATCTAAATTGAATAGTTCCGCATTTATTACAAGAAATACTAGCCATACAGCTGGCTTGCAGGACACTATTTCTATCAATCTCCCCCTTGTCCTAAAGCCAGTCTTTGCCGTATTATCTTCTGAGTCGACACGTTCCATCTTAATGTCTCCTCTACCAATGATATCTCTTATCACATGGTATCGTCTTTGTACGTGCTTGGATTTCTGATGAGATCTCGGCTCCTTCGCTTGCGCTATTGCCCCATTATTATCGCAGAAGATAGTAATGGGCTCAGCAATGCTAGGTATCACATCCAATTCCTGGATGAAGTTCCTCATCCAAACACCTTCCTTTGCTGCGTCACTCGCGGCAATGTATTCTGCTTCGGTGGTTGAATCCGCGGTTGTTTCCTGCTTGGAGCTCTTCCAGCTAACCGCACCACCAATGAGGCAGAAAACGTATCCTGATGTCGACTTGAAATCGTCTACATCACATTGGAAGCTCGAGTCTGTATAGCCTTCCAATTTCAATTCTCCTCCACCGTATACCAAGAACAATTCCTTAGTCCTTTTCAGGTACTTCAGAATTGCCTTTACGGCTATCCAGTGCTGCTCACCTGGATCAGACTGGTAGCGACTTGTAACGCTTAAAGCCTACGCTACGTCTGGTCTCGTACATAGCATACCATATATTATGCTTCCTATCGCGGATGCATATGGTACTCGAGACATATTGCTTCTCTCTTCGGGCGTCTTTGGGGCCATAGACTTGGAGAGTGCAATCCCATGTCTTATTGGAAGCAATCCTCCCTTGGATTCTTCCATACTAAATCTTTTCAAAATTTTATCTATGTACTGGGATTGGGAGAGGCCCAGCAGTCCTTTTGATCTATCTCGGTAGATCCTTATACCTAGTACAAAGGATGCTTCTCCCATATCCTTCATTGAGAATTGTGTAGACAACCATGCTTTAGTTTCAGACAATGCTTTCACATTGTTTCCAATGAGAAGAATGTCGTCAACGTAAAGCACCAAAAAATTCAACTGTACTCCCACTGATCTTCTTGTACACGCAAGGTTCGAACATGTTCTTGATGAATCCAAAAGTTTGGATTGTCTCATCAAAACGAATGTTCCAACTTCGGGAAGCTTGCTTCAGTCCATAAATGGACCTCTGGAGTTTGCACACCTTGTGTTCATCTCCTTTGGATGCATATCCTTTTGGTTGCTCCATGTAGATCTCCTTATCAATGTCTCCATTGAGAAAGGCAGTCTTTACATCCATCTGCCATATCTCGTAGTTATACCACGCAGCTATGGCCAGCAAGATCCGAATGGATTTGGGCATTGCGACGGGCGAGAAGGTCTCCTCAAAGTCGATACCTGGTCTTTGAGTGTATCCTTTTGCCACTAGTCGCGCCTTGTAGGTAATCACCTCTCCGTTCACTCCAAGCTTTCGCTTATAGATCCACTTGCAACCCACGGGAGCCACTCCCACTGGTGGATCTACCAAGGCCCAGACCTTGTTTGAGTGCATGGAGTCCAGTTCGGATTCCATGGCTTCGCGCCACCTTCCCGAGTCTATGTCTAGCATAGCCTCTTCGTAAGTCCTTGGGTCGGTAAGAGACTGTCCTGTCTCATGCAGCAGACCGTAGTACCTCTCGGGTTCTCTACGTTGTCTTTCTGACCTACGAAGTATCAGTGTACTTTCTGGTGCACTTTCATGCTCATGTTCTCCCACTACTTGTGGTGACGGGTCAGCTCGATCGACCTCTAAGGCCTTTTCAGCTTCAGTGACCTCATCTAGTTCTACGTTATTTTCTTTCTTGTCCACCAAGAAATCCTTCTCCAAGAAGTGAGCGTTCCTCGAGACAAACGTTGTTTGTCTTGTAGGATCGTAGAACTCGTATCCTATCGAGTTTTCTGGATACCCCACGAATTTGCACAAAGTGGATTTAGTTTCCAATTTATCTCCCACAAGCTTTTTAACGTAAGCGGGAGATCCCCATATGCGCATGAATGCGTATGAGGGTGCCTTGCCAAACCATAGTTCGTATGGTGTCTTTTCTACGGATTTCGAAGGTATTCAGTATCTTCGTTGCCGTGAGGAGGGCATGTCCCCAAAATGAAAGAGGAAGGTCAGTGGCACTCATCATGAATCGAACCATGTCCATCAAGGTTCGATTCCTTCTCTCTGCTACTCCATTTAATTGGGGTGTTGCAGGAGGAGTCCACTGAGATAATATTCCATGCTCTACAAGATAATTTAGAAATTCGTTACTAAGAAATTCTCCACCTCGGTCAGAACGAAGAGCCTTTATCGTATGACCAAGTTGATTCTCTACTTCCATCTTGAATTCTTTGAATCGCTCAAAGGCTTCAGACTTGTGTTTCAACAAGAACACATATCCATAACGACTAAAGTCGTCAGTGAAAGTGATGAAGTAGTCATAGCCACCTCGGGCGCTTTTTCTTAGTGGTCCACATACGTCAGTATGTATTAAGTCCAATGTTTGCTTGGCTCGCTCAGGGTTTCCCTTAAACGGCAACTTAGCCATTTTACCCTTTAAACATGGTTCACATGTTGGCATTTCATCAATGCGATTGATTTCAATCGCGCCAGATGATGCTAACTTTTGAATCCTAGACTTAGATATATGTCCAAGTCGAGCGTGCCATAATTGGGCATATATTTCATTATCTTGTTTCCTTTTGTTTTGTTGTACATGCATCACTAACTTAGGTGGTTCAATGGTATATAGTCCATCTTTTAATGTACCAGTGAAAAATATATTATCATTCATGAATAACGAAAAGGAACCTTTATTAATAGTAAAATTAAAACCTTCATTATCCAAAACAGGAATTGAAATAATGTTTTTCACTAAACCAGGTACATAAAGAACGTTCCTAATGACTAATTTATTACCACCTAAATCTAACTCCACTTCGCCTATGGCCTCGGCAGCAGCTCTAGCTCCATTGCCAAATCTCAGGATCCAATCCCCTGGCCTAAGTGGTCTTGTTGCTCCCATCACCTGTAAATCATTACAAAGATGAGAACCACAAGCAGTGTCTAGCACCCATGATGCACAATTAATTGATAAATTAACTTCAACAGGGAATATACCTTTCGAGCTCTCCAAGAACTCTTTGCAGTTCCTCTTCCAGTGTCCAGGTTTCTTGCAGTAGAAACATTTTTGTTCACCAGACGAAGCTTTACGCTTCTTTCCCTTCCCTATGGTCCCAGATGGTGCTTTGCCTTTGCTTGAAGAAGCATTTCCTTTCCCCTTCCCTTTCTTTGTCCTTTTGGACTTGGATTGGGTCGAGGTAGGAACCATCACTGGCTTCTCTCTTTTCATGGAAGCCTCGGCAGTGGCGAGCATATTAGCCAACTCGTGAAGTTCAACATTCATCTTGTGCATGTTGTAGTTCACTACGAATTGCTCGAATGATCTTGGCAACGATTGGAGGATTATATCTTGGCAGTAGGTCTTGTCCATCTTTACGTCAAGAATAAGCCCAATCATCTTGATGCAGTGAGATCGAACATCAGCACCTTCAGCCATCCTCGT
Source organism: Penstemon barbatus (assembly GCA_003313485.2). Taxonomy (NCBI): domain Eukaryota; kingdom Viridiplantae; phylum Streptophyta; class Magnoliopsida; order Lamiales; family Plantaginaceae; genus Penstemon; species Penstemon barbatus. The sequence continues at coordinate 35,919,981 of CM064882.1, forward strand.
TTGTTGCAAAGTCTTAGTAGTTTCATACCGCTCATATCTACTTTGCACCCCAAATAAACCATTCAGGTGCGTGTAGATTTCAAAAGAAGACTTCATATGCTCGTGCTGCTTTTGAAGCTCATTCGTCATGGATGCCAACATGAGACAACGTGACTGTAAGTCATCGTCAAGCCATAAATCCACGGCTTCTTTCTCAGTATCATCGGCATCCTTAGCAAGTTCGGGAGGGGGCCCATCAAGGACAAAACCTCGCTTTTCAGAAGCGAGAATGATCTTAAGATTCCTGACCCAGTCATGGAAGTTGGGTCCAGTTAATTTGTTTTGTTCAAGTATGATGGAAATCGGATTCTTAGACATTATATCTACAAAACGACGAGAGAAGAAATAAATACGCGAAAGATTAATTTAAAATGCACAATTTACAAACATGGTTTTTATTTGTAAATTACTCCCACTATTTTAATCAAAATCTTATGCCCCCACATAAGTTTCGGGAATTTAAAATATCCTAGCGGGCTTAAGGTCCAAATGCAATCTCCTAGTACCCACGACTCGTTGGCCATACTATTTGATTCATTTGGTGGTCGAATAAGTCGACGGCGAACCATCGCAGCTAACCCTTAAGTTCATTTAGCCTCGGTTTTCGATATGGACCCACGACTCGTGAGACATCCATACTTACTAGCGTTAAATCATGTCCAACACTCGTGGAGGGAAATAGTTCAATCCTAGACGCCCCACGACTCGTGAGACAGCGCCTAAAACCTTGCTATCCCCTCCCTTGGCACTAAACTCGTGCATCGAGGCAATGGACATATCATCTTCCTATAGCTCGACCCACGACTCGTGAGACATCGAGATATATTCGTACAATATGCCTAAGACCTAGTAATTGGATAGGCTCGGACCATAGACACTATTCATATACGCCCGTTATTCGATTTAATATTCTAATTGAATTTTAAGTTCAATTGGAGGTTTCTAAGTGTGCGAGGTCTCATCAGATTATGCTTATCTTGTTTACGTTTTCTATCCTAAGCATGCATCTCATACATCAAAGAATAATTTGCGAAAAAGTAAACATTAATCACCTAGCAAGATATGATTGGTCGATTGCCCATCCTATGCGATCCATCACGAGCCACGTGATGAATCAATTGGTCAGTCTAGGGTGAAAATTAAATGTCCTAACTATTACAATTTTCAAACCCATACATCATGGGCCTTCTTGTAATATCCAGCTTGATTGGGCCTCCATGTAATGAATTGGGCCTCCATGTCCTCCAAGGTAAACGGGCCTCCATGTGGATCTCCAAGTCTTCATGAGGTCTTCTCGGCTTCAAGCCTAAACTAAGTCTAACTTATAAAAAATAAATGGCCTATTCTATTACATTTGTTTGCGCAAGCAAGGGCACCAATCAGACCCATTTAATTACAACCCATAAAATAAATAAACCAAAAAACTACATAGGGCTTAAGGGCAAAATCGACCAATCCACATATTCACACAAGAACATGCATAAATTCACATAAGGGCAATAATGTAAATTTACCGGCTTTATTAATTTTAATTCGCAAAAATTCATCCAAGTTAATTAATTTTGAATTAACAATTAATCTCTAAGATTAATTAGCTCTTACTTGAGCTCTAAGTAATCTACAATTCTTATCTTGATTAAATTGGTTAATTAAGGTAATCTAAATCTCTAAGATTCTTACCTTATCCAAAACTCTAAGTTTCCCAAAATTCCCAAATCTCCAAGATTCTCAAGATAATCCTATTTTGACTAGATTAGTTAATTAAGGTAGTGTTTAAGTTTAACAAAGTAACTACCTTATCCAAAAAACTCCAAGTTTCCTAATGTTTTAAAATTCTCCAAGATTTTCAGGACTCCCAAAATAGGCGTGTTTGAGATCAACCAAAATTCAGCCACGAAGGGACGAATAGGACACCGCCACGTGGCAGCACACACGCGACCACGAAGGCCGCACGCAGCGGCTGCTGCCGCGCGTAACAGCACGCAGCAGCGTGCTGCTGCGCGTTGACAGCACGCGGCAGACTGCCCTAAGGCAGCTGCCGTGTGCTGCACGCGCAGACAGCGCGCTGTTTACGCGCTGCTGCTCGCGGCAGCTCGCGGTGGCCGCCCAGCCGCGGTGCGCTGCCGCGCACCGCCGCGTGCCACCGCGGTTGAACTCAAAAATATATATTTTTTTTTGTTTTGATTACTCACATGATTTAATTTAACATATCCAGTCTAATTAAATCCCAATCCAAAAATAAAACTAACATGATAAAAGTTTTCGAATCTAAAATTACCCATTAACTCCAAGTTAAACAATTAACATCCTATAACATGCAAAGTTAAAGAACTAGCCACATAAATCAAACATATGATTTAATAAACATAGAATTTGCAAATTCATATATATACAAAGCCTAGAGTTGGCTCTGATACCACTGTTGGGATTCGGTAAGAAAAACAGCCCTAAACACAGCGGAATATAAAAATTTTAGGGCCTCTTAAAGAATCCTGCCAGGATATTCTTTAGTTGTGTATATATATAAATATAATTAAATGATAGTATAAGTTTTCTCGTTTATACCTATCTCCTTGCAAATCCTCGGCTAGCAAGATGAACTCTGAATTCTGCCCCGGTAAGATCGAACCACACCTATGATTAGCGCCCCACGTGTTGCGCCTCTACGAGTTGATACACCACAATATCACGAAAATTAATATATCCTAATCAACTGGAACATAGGGTATATTAATATATAGGTTTTAGAACAACTTTGGAACGAAAATCGAAAACGAAAAATTCTTCCAAAGTGGAAGTATGGTTCGGCCGATCACAAGAGGGAGAGGGAGATAATTTTTTGCTTTTCTTGTTTTGCTTGTGGAGTTGTCTGTGAGATATGAGACCTAGTCACTTATTTATAGATATCTCTCATATCCTAATCCTACTAGGATTAGGATACCAATTCTCCTACATGGGCCATGGCCCTCTTTAGTTAGAAGACTAAGTCTTCTAATTAATTCATGGCCCATATTAATTAATCTTTCAGGGCTTAATTTAATCTCCCAATTAAATAGCCCAATTAATTAAATCATCTCCCAATTAATTAATTAAACTCCAAGTCTAATTAAATTAATTATTCCATTAATTAATTAAATCCTAATTAATTAATTTACTCATAAATTAAATTCCAATTTAATTTATAATCTTGATCCAATTCCAATTGGATCCACTTTCGTTCCATATGGGTCGACCCAGTCGACCCACCCTTTTAATCGACCCAGTCGATTTTTGACTCAGTCGACCCAGTCGACTGGTTCGTTATTGTTTCCTCGCTTTCGCTTCATGTGTATTGTGTATGCCCCCGTAGGTTCACCACATAATTGGCCGCGGGTTGTAATTAAATATTATTTAATTACTCGAGCAATTAATACTCTAAATTAATCGAACACTCTGTCGATTAATCATTCCAAAATTAGCACCCCTGCTAATTTGGGAATTCTCCCACACTCCACGGTCGATGTCCAGTCGCAAGCCCATGGAGCCCAATCACTGGTGAATTAATTCAGTGAACCTTTTATCATTTATAATTTCCATATACGACATAATCTCTCCATCGATCAATCTTCCAGTCGAGACTTAAAGGGCATGGTCTTTCATCGGATTCCCTTTTCTTTTGTCTTGACCTTATGTACTCTGTTCTTGAAATAAATTCTCTTTGACTTAATCTTTATGAGCTACTTACATAAAGTTGTCAGATACCTTGGCCAAGGATTTTACCAGAATTAATTTCTCACAGAAATCCATAGGAGAATTTCCCAACCTATCAAGTCGGGTCAATAGATCCTTTGTTGATGATATGAATCTGCATACGAGTTCCTCTATACCCAACATGAGCCCACAGAGACTTTCTGGTGATCCCCAGTCAGTCGGAACTCATATCAAAGTATAGACGTTCTCGCACCAGATAAACCCTATCATCTCAAGTAGTTAGGGATCGTTCCTCGTATACTATTATAAATATGGAATAACATCAACCCCGATATGCGACTACCGCTTCCATGGTGAGTTATTTCCTATTGGGGTATTCAGTGCACTTGCCATTCCAGCAAGCCACCCACTTATGTGTGTCGACTATCCCAGTCACGCTCGTGGACCCCAGCGTTCTCCAGTTCATCGGAGTACACACAACAGTGAGAGTCTAACCGAATCCAACGATGTCCTATCTCGATTGGATTCTACGACTCTTGAATATGTTCTAGATCACGGCCTTAGAGATCAGTCCACGGGTTGTCCCATAGCCCTGTGATCTAAGGACTTCTATCCTTATGCGTAGACAATTATTACATAAGATAAATATGACCATTTAATTAAAGTTCATTTATTAATCTAAATTGAATAGTTCCGCATTTATTACAATAAATACTAGCCATACAGCTGGCTTGCAGGACACTATTTCTATCAAGGAATGCACTTAATATTTTAAACCTTATCTTAAGAACAAGGCACTTAATCATACGATCACATATTTTAAACCTTGATTTCTCAAGAACAAGGCAACTCCCTGATTATTGATGTCTCTTGCGAGGAAATTAAAGCAGCTATTTTCAATATCGGCAATGAAAAAGCACCGGGGCCTGATGGTTTCACCTCTCCTTTCTTCAAAAAGTCGTGGAATATTGTGGGGGAACACGTTTCTGCAGCCGTCAAGGAATTTTTCACTTCAGGGGAGTTGCTGAAGCAACTCAATCATACGATCATTGCTTTGGTGCCTAAAACCATCCATGCCAACTCGGTGGGGGATTATAGACCCATTGCTTGTTGTAATGTTATCTTTAAAGTTATCTCGAAGATTATTGCAACCAGGTTGTCTCCTATCCTCGGTAGGATTATAGATCAAGCCCAATCTGCTTTTGTTGATGGTCGTAGTATGATCGAAAACATTCACCTGGTCCAAGAGTTGATTAGAAAATACAACCGTAAGTGGATCTCCCCGAGATGCTTGATCAAGTTGGACCATCGAAAGGCGTATGATTCGGTTCATTCGGGGGTGTTGGAGGGTCTTCATTTTCCGACATGTTTCATTCAGTGGATCATGCAATGTGTGACTACTACTTCTTAATCCATTGCTTTGAACGGAGGCATTTACGGCTTATTTAATGGGAAGAAAGGCCTTCGACAAGGTGACCCGTTGTCGCCTTTTCTCTTTGTGATTTGTCTTGAATATTTTTGTAGACAATCGAGTGCGGCTACCAATAATACTGGCTTAAACTTCCATCCGAGATGTGGACATTTGAAGATTACACATCTTGCCTTTGCCGATGATTTAATTCTTTTGGCCAGAGGGGATCCGTTGTCAGTTAAGATTCTTATGGACTGTGTGCATGATTTTGGAGCCAAATCAGGGCTCAGTGCCAACGCGCTTAAATCGAGCCTTTTTACTGTGGGCATTTTTGGCGAGGATATGGACCATATTCAGTCTTTATTGAATATACCAATCGGTGCGATGCCTTTCCGTTATCTTGGCATTCCAATGGCTGCACAAACACTCCCAGTGATGCATTTTTCTCCTTTCATTGACAAGATTGCTTCGTATATTAATTCATGGACTTCATCGTGACTGTCTTTTGCCGGCAGAACGGAGCTTATCCATTCCGTTTTACAAGGGACTGGTTGTTTTTGGCTTTCTATCTTTCCGATACCAGCGGAAGTTATCAAACGTATTACAAGTCTATGCCGGAAATTCTGCCCAGTGGCTTGGAAAGAAATTTGTTCCCCAAAATCTGAAGGTGGCCTTGGCTTTCGGGATCTGAAGGTGTGGAACAATGCGCTCTTGGCCAAATGCATATGGAATATCCACGAGAAAAAGGACACTTTATGGGTGCGATGGGTACATCACTACTATCTTAAGGGGAATACAACGGTTTGGGACTGGAATTGTATTAAAGATGATTCACCGCTGCTCAAGCGTCTTCTCTCTATTTGGAACATCATCTGTCAATTAGAAGGATCATCCAACTCTGCATCATCCAGATTTACATCTTGGACTAAAGGTAATCGTTTGATTTTTTCTCAGACGTATGATTATTTGCGTGCTAAAGGTACAAAGCAAATATGGGCTTCTACAATCTGGAATTCTTATGTTACTCCGAAACATGCCTTCATCACCTGGCTTTCTGCCAAAGGCAAGCTTCCGACTAAAGATAGGATGCAATTCATGGATATTAACAAGCAATGTATGCTATGCCAGAGATTGGATGAATCAAACCATCACTTATTTTTCGAGTGCACATTCTTATCTGCCGTATGGCTGCGCATCAGAGATTGGTTGGGCATCTCACGATCCCTGACTACACATGCTAGTGCACTCAAATGGTTCAAGAAAGAGCCTAGAGGGACAGGATGGATGAGTAAAGCGAAGAGAATTGCTCTTGCTTGCACTGTTTACAACATTTGGGCTGCTCGCAACCGTAGAACTTTTGAGGATCTGGTACCTAATATTGATGCTACATGTTTTAAGATCAAATCACATGTATTCATGATCCTTTATTCTTTATACCCGTATGAGGTGATACTTTTGTAGGGACTTTTTGGTCTAATTGTTTTGACCTTGTCTCCTTTGTGATTTTCTGGGTTTGCCCAGTTATTGTACATAACTTTTGGTATATATATTTACATGTTATCCAAAAAAAACCTTATCTTATTATATAGTACCATATGAAAGCGTAACAAAGTTTATGTTAGTTTTGTCCGAACTAAAAGTTCCATAATGGATGAACAAAGTACCAAGTATTTTGGTATAGTACATATTTTAGAGTTAAGTAATTTTCTTTATGAATTTGTATTATTGACCTTTGAGATTAATTACTTATTTTCTAGCTTACAACTTTTATCGGCATTTCTAATGTGATATACTTTGATTCAAGCCTTCCTTGAGATAACTTATCAGAAAGTGATACGTGGCTTAATTTAATTTTATTTTTAATAGTTTAATATGTGAATTACAAGTTTACCCTTATTAATAAACAAATGTATCTAGTTTTAATTCATATAGTTCCCACGATCAGTTCTCAACTATCTCTCTCTACTGATACTGAAAATTGACTAATCGAGAGTTTTTGTGCTAAAATTAAATACGTCGCCGCGCCGGAGTAAGATCTGCCGAAGACAAAAAGAACTGGCCATTTTATTATGCAATTGATTGGCATAAGAGTGGGTGGTTGATCTATTTTGAAGGATTCGGGTGGTTGGGAGAAAAAAATTGTGGAGAGGAACATGAGATTGTTTTGAAGAAAAATTAGTTTTACGCTAATATTTTTTTCTTTTATATAAGGGTATTATCGTCATTGTGACTGTACAACATTTTATCGTACATGTGCAAAATTATCATAATTATTTGTACAGTTGCACAAATATTAACGATCTAGATCTACTTTTTTTAAATTGAAAGGCTCAGATTGACATATCTCAAGAAAGGTCATCTATCATGAAATCTTATTTTAGATTTGGGGAACTTTTATACATGTCAACATTACTTTTTAATCGTAAATAATTTCTAAGTATATCTCATTTAGCATCATGTTCATGTTATCGACTTAAGATCGTGCCTTTTAAGTACTTCTCACTATTATTACATTGAAATTGAAATGTAAATATACAATAATTTAATCGATTAAAAATTTAAAATAAACTTACATATAGACCTAGCTCAAAAGCGGACATTTAAATAATTTATAGGACATAGTTATAAGGAATCCAAAATTACAATGACATATTTTTTGATTATATCAAATTTGGTTAGTTAATTTTGGTAAATCAACTAACAATTATCTGATTGCAGCCAGCTAGCATTATATCAGATCTCCATTATTTGTTTACTTGCTTTATAATGTGTTAAACATATGCTTCAGATTTGTTTACGTGTTTTGGTTTAACAACCATTACAAAATGAAGCATATAATGAGAAGAACTTAATTATCTGGTTTTTTGGTATAATAATCATTAGTTAGTTATCTCTAATTACTATATTAACAAAGAAAAATACGATTCTTATGTAATTAGTCCCAAAGTACACATATACTTCTCCATTTAAAACCTCTTAATTAGTCATTCAATAACAACTTTAGTGACCACTGCTCTTCTGTCACAAATATTAATACTAGTACCATATACTAATTAATGCACTAATTATTGCTTCTAATGAATTTTTTTTGTCTATATATTGAGCAATTATTAGTTGTTAATCTATTTGTTGATTAGGTATTGTCAGTTCCCAAATTTAGTAAACTTATTTTGAGTTCTAACTTTAACCAAATAGTAGTTATTTTTTTTAAGTGAACTAACTAATTTATTTGCGGGCCAATTAACCAACTAATAATAATGTCAATTAATGTACATCTAAACCTACTCCTAGAAATGAAACTGGGGATTTAGCTAGATTATATAAGGTCTGGAGAATTAATGTACGACGTACGAATATATTCAATTAAATGACAAATTTAAAAAAAAAATGTTCCTATGTGAAGGAGGGTATGAGTTTGACTGAATTAATTTTTTTTTCTTCTTTTTTATGAAAACTTATATATTTAATTTATTCGTATATAAGTAATACAATATATATTTTTTGTAAATTAAATTCAAAACATTGTAATTTAATACTCCATTTATGAATTCGTTTGTTTATAACTTTTAAAAATTAAATATATTTAAAATTGTGATTTAAAAAATTATTTTCGAAGTCAAAATTGAGTCATTAATTAAATGTTAATAGTTTATCTTAATGGGTGATTTTTCACTTGAGCCCCATTTATAAATTCATTTTGCAACCAGTATAAACGTTATTTGAGTTCAACCAAACCAAATTCAATTCATAACCAATAATAACAAAAAATAAATAAATAAATATAGAATATGTGTTGGATCGGACTAGGTCGAGCCAATCCTGGACTTAACTTAAGTATTAGTTCATGTACGGATATGGATATGGGGTTTCTTTCCAGAAAGAAATAAGCATGGACGAATCTGTCATATATTATTCGAATATTTGGAAAAGAAAAAAAAAGTGGTGGTCCATATTGCAATAAACCAAAAATGCAACTGTAGTTTAATGGGCAACACAGTAATTCCGGATCAGGCTGTGGCCGTTCATTGATTTCATTCACAGTTTAAAAAATAAAAAGAGGTGGGGCTATGTGACGTGACATTTGACACCGAAGTATAATAAATAAACACACACAAAGACAAACGATAACTAAGAAAAAGGCAGAAGCCAAAACAAATGAGAAGATCAAAGCGCGTTTCTAAATTTCCAGTTGGCCGGCGGCGTGCGGCCAAAAAATACATAACACATTATTATTTCTCATTTTTCTGATAAATAAAAAATACTATAATATACTTATGTTGTTTCTACAAAATAATACATATTATTTCTCATTTTTCTGATAAATAAAAAATATAGTCTATGTTGTTTCTTCAAAATATCAAATTTCCTTCTCACCATGAATGGGTTTTAGGGACTGTTTCAAGTTTTAACACTTTCTAAAGCCCATAATTAATGACATTTTCTTTTTTTTTTTTAGAATTGAATGAATATATACAAATTTTGTGTTACTCTCGCTAGATATCTAAGAATTCTATTTTGGTACTATTCCAAATGCACGGAAACCAAAAAAAATACTCCATACGTTCCACTTTTCTTGCTTCTATTTCTATTTTGGGACGTCCCAAAACATGGCTTCCTTTCTCTCTAAAAAATTAACAAAAGTTTATTTTTTTAACAAAGTGTCTAAAACTTCATGCCTAACATAAAGAGACCAAAATTAATGGGACGGAGGGAGTATAAAAGTTCATCAAATCTCTAAATTTTCTCTAACATGCAAAAGATATTGTACATTTTACTTTAATTTTACATATTTTCAGTTATATATGAAGAATTAGGTTTATTTGATTCTCGGTGTTGTACTTATGAACAAAAATCAAAATAAGCTATTCAATTTTGATCTGAACTCGAAAAACACTCTTTTACATTGTGGTTGTAATAAGAAGTTGTGCAAAATTAGCCTAAATTAATTTTTTTTTCTTTTGTGTGTTAGGTGAAATTAATAGTAGTGGTTTTTCTAAAGTTAATACTTAATACTTAATAGTAGTGGTTACACTAAAGTTAAAAGGTCCATAACATAATAACATGCCGTTGATAATTTGAAATCATAATAAAATAAAAAATCATTTTCCGGGCATATTCCAAACCAAACTTTAGCTATAAAGAGCGCGTTGAATATTAATGTGTTTGGTTGAAAAAAACAGAATAAAGGAGAGAGAAATTAATACAAAGCTGGTGGTGGCGTTTGAGCTGTGATCTAGCTGTAGCTGTTACTTTTATTTCTCTCTCTCTCTCATCACATTCCTTCACACAAACAAAATCCCTAATCTCTAAAACCCTCATCTCAATTTCCTCCATTCTTCTTCTTCTTCTTCTTCTTCTTCATTCCACATTTTGAAGAAGAAAACAAAAAAACCCAACCAAACAGGGTTTAAGCTTCAGATGTCTAAAGTGAGATGAAGCAAAGAAATTCCTGCATTTGGTACTGTTGTTATTTTACTCTCTTCCTCTTCATTTCTCTGTTGTCATCTTCAGAAGCATCACATTCTCTCAAACTCAACAACAATGGCGGTCCTCTTTCCGATTCCGAAGTTTTCTACATCAAAAAGAGGCAGTTATTATACTACTTGGACGAATTTGGAGATAGAGGCGAGAATGTGACGGTGGACCCTTCCCTCGTCTTCGAAAATCCACGACTACGTACTGCGTACATAGCTTTACAAGCTTGGAAGCTTGCTATTCTCTCAGATCCTCTCAATCTCACCGCCAATTGGGTCGGATCTGCTGTTTGCAACTACACTGGAGTTTTCTGTGCACCGGCAATCGACAACCCTAGAATCCGCACCGTCGCCGGAATTGACCTCAACCATGGCGACATTGCTGGTTATCTACCTGAAGAGCTCGGCCTACTAACAGATCTCGGTATTTTTCATATAAATTCGAACCGATTCTGCGGTACTTTGCCTAAAAAGTTTAAAAACTTGAAAATTTTATTCGAGCTTGATTTAAGCAACAACAGGTTTGCTGGAAAGTTTCCTTATGTTGTGTTGAGTTTACCTAAGTTGATTTATTTGGATATTCGCTTTAATGAGTTTGAAGGTACTATCCCGCCTCAACTATTTGACAAGCCATTAGATGCTATATTCATAAACCACAATAGATTTGCCTTTGAATTGCCTGATAATTTTGGAAATTCCCCTGTTTCTGTTATCGTGTTAGCTAGTAACAAGTTCCATGGTTGTGTTCCGGCGAGTCTTGGAAATATGAGTAGATTGAATGAGATTATTTTGATGAACAATGGATTGAGGTCGTGTTTGCCGCCGGAAATCGGGCTTTTGAAGAATTTGACGGTGTTTGATGCGAGTTATAATGCGCTGTTGGGGCCATTGCCTGAGAGTATTGGAGGAATGGTGAGTTTGGAGCAGTTGAATGTGGCGCATAATATGCTTTCTGGGGTTATTCCACAGAGTATATGTAATTTGCCTAGGCTTCAGAATTTTACGTTTTCGTATAATTTCTTTACGGGTGAGCCTCCGGTGTGTTTGCGGTTGCCGGAGTTTGAGGATAGGCGAAATTGCTTGCCTAATAGACCGGCACAAAGGTCTGCTGCTCAGTGTAATGCGTTTGGGTCTAAAAGAATTCATTGTGGTGCCTTTAGATGTCATCGGTTTATTCCCACTCTTCCACCTCCGCCACCGCCGCCGCCTGTTTTTTCACCACCACCACCACCTTTACCTGTTAACTTTCCTCCTCCACCAGTTTTGACTCCACCACCGCCACCTGTTTATTCTCCTCCACCACCTCCGCCTTCGCCATCACCACCACCTCCTCCCGTTTATTCTCCACCACCACCAATTTATTCACCTCCTCCACCTCCCCCATCTCCTCCACCACCCGTTTATTCACCGCCCCCAACTCCCCCATCTCCATCTCCTCCACCACCCGTTTATTCACCTCCCCCACCTCCCCCATCTCCTCCTCCACCATCTCCTCCACCCCCATCACCGTCTCCTCCACCCCCATCACCTCCTCCACCAGTTTACTCACCGCCTCCTCCACCACCACCACCACCACCTCCGCCGCCACCTCCACCGCCATCACCTCCGCCGCCAGTTCCATCGCCACCTCCTCCACCACCATCACCCCCACCGCCAGTTCAGTCGCCACCTCCTCCACCGCCAGTTCCGTCGCCACCTCCTCCACCCCCATCACCTCCACCGCCAGTTCAATCACCACCTCCTCCACCGGTATCTCCAACACCTTATCCACCTTGTATACGCTCACCACCACCTCCACCTCCCAATCATCCCCCACCTCCTCCACCGTTGCATTCACCTCCACCACCAACTCCTTACTACTATAACTCACCTCCTCCACCTCGATTACAATCGCCCCCTCCACCTCCACATTCACCTCCGCCTCCACATTCGCCACCTCCTCCACACGTATATGTATATTCATCTCCACCCCCTCCCGTACACTATCCACCTCCCCCAACTTACTCACCCCCACCACCTCCAACACCTTGTATAGAACCTCCTCCTCCACCTCCGCCTTGTATAGAACCTCCTCCACCCCCTCCGCCTTATGTTTACAAGCCTCCCCCGTCACCATCACCACCTCCACCGTATCATTATACTTCTCCGCCGCCACCCCCTCCATCACCTTCACCCCCACTACCATATCAATATAGTTCTCCTCCCCCACCTTCAACCCCGCCACCATATCTCTACAATTCTCCTCCACCGCCTTCACCCTCACCTCCACCACCAACTCCGGTATATGAAGGGCCATTGCCTCCGGTGTTTGGGGTTTCGTATGCCTCTCCTCCTCCACCACCCTTCTATTGATTCTTTTGAACCTTTCTTGAACAACTGCGAGAAACATTTATCTAAGTTGGCTATTGCTTAATTGTTCTATAATGTTCTTTAATTTATTAACTTGTCAATGCTCTTGACCATTGTCTCATCACTGGATGAGAGGAAAAGCTAGATCCCAGCAACAATCAGATGTTCGTCGTCTGTGCCGGGAAGATGCACCGTTAAAGATTCAGGATAATTATTGAAGAAGCAAGATAAATGGATTATCACAAAGAATATATAGAAAGGAATTCATTTTATATAAACACCATTATATATTATGATTTGTTATGAATGAATTTGAGTTGTGAAAAATAAAGTAGGTTTTGCAGGGAGGTGTATGTAATGTATAGAGATCATAATCAGGAGCTACAACTGCTGCTGCTTCTTTAGTTTGTACTGTTATCACTATTTTTTGTCATACTTTTTATTTTTTCTTTTCAGATAATAAGAGTTTTATTGATTCATTCCTTAATTTATTTTGTTCCAACTTCTTTAATACAAATTTGTATCTCACTTAATTCTGTTAAGATCATGATGTTAGAAGGAAAAATAATTAAATGTTACTCGTGCCTATTCATTTGATTTGAATCTACTATTATTTATAGATTATAAGACACCAAATTCAAGTACAGTCTACTTGATAAACATTTATAAACTAAACTATGTTATACTACATATTTAAATAATTAAATTAGAAAGATAATTACCAACTCGAAATATAACTCAGGTGGGGTTGGGGGGGGGGGAGCTCGGGGCTCCGGAGCCCAGGGGCTGGCCCTGCCCTCACCTCGAGCCCTGCCTGGTCGTCTCCAACGGCAGGGCTCCAGAATGGAATTAATTCCATTTTTTTCCTTTGCCCACTCTCACCTATTCATATTAAAGTTTTAATTTTATTTTTAATATTAATAATACTAATAATTATTTGCATCTTGTAATTAATTTATTAATTATATTAAAATAATTAAAGAGAGTTTGGGTGAATGAGAAATTAATTTCATTTTCTTTCCTAGCCCACTCTCATCTATAATTAAAATAAATTTGATAAATATAAAATCCATTTGGGTTATCTGGAATTAGATTCTACTCCGTGAGTAGATCAAAACGGTACATCGTGTGTCCAAATCGATTTAGAACTCATTAAATTTCGGACAAGCCCACTTTTTATTATTTAGAACTCATTAAATGCAATTTTTTTTTATCTATATTAACAAATTACAATTCTAATAAATTATTAATGATTTTAATTTTAAAAAATATATTTTATTATATTAAATAATTCGATTCAAATTTGGTGACTACATATATTTATTAAATACTAGTAAATATACTAACACACTTTATTAAAAAATTTAATTCTACAAATTTAAATTAATTAGGAGGAAATTTTAATTTTATCAAAAATACTTTAACTAATTAATTTCACAAATATAAACCCTAAATAACAAAAAATTAAAAGAAATAAAGAAAAGGAACCAGTCAGGTGCGCCCCGGTCCCAGCCCCCGAACCCCAGCCGCTGGAGACAACTTCCCTCCTCACCCCCGACTCCGCCCGACCGCGGCCCCTAAGCTTATCTAAAAAAATTCAATCATTCTCTAATTAAATCCAATCATTGTCTAATTAATATATAGTTTCATAATATATTAATTTTGTAGTGGAGTCGAAATCATCAAATACTCAACATTTAATCAATTGGAGATTTTAATCAGTAAAGTTAGATTTCGAATTCTGTTGGTTCTTACAAGTCCATATGATATGAAAATGAACTAAACAAAAATGATATAAAAATGATATGAAAATGAACTAGTGTCTAGTGACTGTGGTAGAGCAATTTATATTTTATTTAGATGACTAATTTACCCTTGAAAAGCTTCCAACCGATTCCATTTGGCGTCCCAACCAAACTTCTGTCATAAACCTTCAAAGTCCACAATCATTAAATTATTAACTTAACAATTCCATTTAATTTGGTGTCCCAGCCTAACTACTGTAATAAACCTTCATAGTCTACCATTATTATATTTAAAAATTTATTAGATGAGTTCATAACCTTCATACACTCATAATGCTTATGTTGTATAATGTTTATTTTTATTATTTGGTTATGCTTGAATTTTGTTTGAAACTATACTTAAAACTTAAAAGTAGGAATATTTAACATTTGACAATGCACATGCATTTTTAGTCCATGTGGTAAGTGGTTCACCTTTTCAACTCTTTCAATATGATCGAGATGGTGTTTTTTGGCCTTTTTTTTTTGGTACTTGCTAAGATGGAAAAATAATGCAGATAGGTAGTGCTTTTTATTTTTAATTTGAAGTTGGTGGCTATAATGGAAGAAGAAAGTTTCTTTAAATAGCGTTTGTTAGCGGGATTATTGCAATTTGCAGCTTTACTTTTACTTGAACCGAATATTTGTTAGGCATAATATGGATGGCTCTTCTTTTAATTTTATGTACTTTAGGACAAGATAAAGATTGCTCTTTAGTACTATAAAATTTATAGGATGGTGTGCAATTACATTATTGAAGGATGTCGAGTTGTAAATGCAATATCATAATTTAATATGTGGTTGTATATTTCATGTCATCGTTAATTATTTGAGCAAAATTAATCACGTGCTTCACATGTGACAGTTAACTCGACATTTTAAAGGGAAAAGTCATATTAACTCCGTCTTTCTGATCTCAAGCACTTCGATATATCATAAAAAAATTGATTTCCCCCCTTTAAAATGTCGAGTTACCGACCTCAATCGAGTAACACATATGGTCAATTTCATCTAAATAATTGGCCATGGTATGAAAAGTGCAATACCATGCTAAATTATATTCCACATTGTTATATTATAGTATGAAATATACAATTCGATATGCCTCAATACCAAAAATGAAATCACCCTATCATATGGTACTAAAAAAACAATTTTGCCTATGCTTTATAATTATAGCGACAATTTTTTTTTTCTCAGAGCCTAAGATTAAGCAAAAATGTCAAAGTAGTATTTTGCATAAGCTTTCTTGATTTCTCATACTAATTTTGTTAGTGGAAACATAAAGATTTTTTGACCCAAGAGCAAAAATACTGGAGTTGTGTGTTGGACATGATAAAAAGCGGAAAAGTTGCAGTAAAATCAGCCTTAATTGGTGCTAAATCCAAAAATTAATTGGATCTCTATATACTCAATGGTAATGGGATTCTAACATGTGGGCAGTGCACCAATCCCTTGAATTATTAACTTACATTCAAATTCAACATCGTTTGCTTCAAATTCACATTTCTTCCTTGTTTTATGGATCTTAAATTTTTTTTTTAAATAGATGGTGTTGTCCTATGTATTTTGACTTGTTTTCTACAAGAATTGTATATAGACAAAAAATTAGTCAACCATTTAATAATAATATACTAGCTTGTGGCCCGTGCTATGCACGGATGAAAATTTGAATTTTTACATCCGTGCATAGCATGGGAATGCAAAAACTCATTTTAAAAAAATTAAAATATTTTATATGATATTAATTAGATTCATCATTTTGCATGCTTAGTTAAATGTGATATAAAGTTTTTCAATTCAATTGTCATCCAATACTTAGAGTTAATTAATGTACTGTTAATGTGTATATACTTAATTCATGCTTTGTAAATACTAAAAGACATGTATATATATATAATTCGTAAAATACTTCCACAATGAAAGAACATATATAAAACATTCATTGAATTTAGTAGTGATGATTTTCATTAGATACTGAATATATATTTTCTCATCTAAAATTGAAGAAATATAATAATCAAAATTTTATATAATTCTATATATATTAGAATTTTGTTTCTATATATCTTAGTTGATAATCAATTTTGTTGCTAACATTTTATTTGTTATTATTTTTTACTTTAGATATTTGTAACAAACAAATCAAATCCAAAACTTAACTACTGATGTGAGTGAGCTAGGGTCAGGGATATATTAAACACTAAACTTACTAACGTTTTTCTATACTCAAAATGTTGCATGCACAACAAAATTAACAAAATATGTAACTTTTTCTAATGAAATATATTTCTAGATGATATGTTGAAGCCCCTAAAAGTTTTATTCATTTATCCATACTTATGAAACCATGTATAAAGATGACTCGACTTTCTGGATAACTTAAGGACTGGCATAGGAAAACATGAAAAATAGATAAAAACTATAAACAATTTAATATTCAACTTTTTAATAAACGTTATTCTATTTTAATTATCAAGTAAGAATTAAGAACAAAATAGGAGGTAAAGGATTTCAAAATAAAATCATGATTTTTCATTGACAAAACCATTATATTACAAAAATAAAGAATCAAATACCGAATTAATTAACATTGAAAAATAAACATTTTTTTGCACTGTGTAATCTTTTTCTAATGAATTATCTTTGAGAATGATATTCTTGAAGCATATATTATATGGATACTCTGCACAAACAAATTTATTTTTCTATTTTTATCTTGAAAGGAAGTTTGAAGAGAGAACAAAATAAGATGCATAAGAAATCTTTTGAAAATTAGTAATGTGAAAACAAATAATAATATAAATTTTGAGTATTCTCAGTGGAATTTAGCTCTCCACGTATTTTCATAATTGACATAATATATGAATGGACTTAAACATATACTTACGTAAAGAAACAAAAACGAACACTAAAAGATTACACAAAAACATACTGCAATGAATAACCATGGAATACTAAATAAATTGGCCAATCTGCTGATATTCTTCCAAAAATAATAGAAAATGATAAAATAAAAAATTGAAACAAACAAACCATACAAAAAGCTATTGACAAAGCTTCATAGTATGGACAACGAAAGAATATATAACAAATTATAAAATTATAAAAATATGATATAAATTATATCATATTTAATTTCCAAACAATATAAAATTAATATATGATTAAAGCATGTAAATTAAAGAAACATATGTGATAAAAATCATATATAACACGAGAGTAATCAGATGAAATTAACAAAATAAATTAGATTTTAAAAAATAAAACAAAATAGAAAATATAATTAGTGTATTAAAAAAAAAAGGACAGAAGAAAAGTGGTGAGAAGAAAGGTATGAGGGTGGATCAAAATCGCCATGAAAAGTTCACTCATGAATTTGTGTGAAGAGTTGAAGACACAAAACATGTAGATGGAGATGGTTTATATAAGTGTGGCAAAACTTAACCTAATTCTTAAATTTATAAATGGTAGAAAATTTATGGTTAAATTGCTTAATTTATGTCTAACAACTAACGTCAATTAAATTTTGATTTGGTGATTTGATGACAAAATTAACGCCACTGTAAATGGAAAACTTCAATCTAGCTAATTAGTGTAGAGTAGAATTGTTTTAGGAAAACATTCAACCAATCAAATAGAATTTACTGTACAAATTTATTTAATTAAGATTCCTAATTTTAAATTATTCAGTTCTAAAATTTGAAAACCTTCCAAATCTATAGATAAATGACAACCAATCAAAAAATTCTTGGATTATAAAATAATTCTAAATTCTAAAAAATTAGGATTTAGTCAAATTCAACCAATTAGAGTCAAACCCACCCTTCAAATATATATATGTATTAGATAGATTAGATTAGATTAGATAATGTCTGTTTTGATTATTATGATTAGGGCTGTCAATGGGTCGGATTCTGGTCGGATCAGGCTCGTCCAGATCCGGATCCATTTATATCGGACGAATTCTGTCATATTCGGATCTTGCTCGGATTGTGCTCGAATCTAGATTTTTTGAATCCAACGGATCTTGGTCGGATTTGGCCGGATATCGGATATTTTTCGAATCCAATAAATTTGTATTTAAAAAGTTAAATTAATATTTTTTTCCTAAAACAAGTTTATTATCTTTTCAATTTTATTTAATTTTAGCTCACATTTTCAAAGTTTCTTTACTATATTCATATTTGTAGAATGAATATATTGGTTTAAATAAATCTATAAATGAATTATAAATTCCTATCTTCTTAAATTGACGTTGAAATATTATTAATGATACATATTTTTATAAATCATTATATATATATATATATATATATATATATATATATATATATATATATATATATATATATATTTCTTTTTATTTGTTGTCGGATACGGATCTTTAACGGATCGGATCGACCTAAATCCATATTCGCTCCACGAGTTTCGGATTTCGGATCTTTATAATCGGATTAAGTCCATCGAATCTCTAATCGGACAATTATCCTAATAAATCGGACCGAATTCGAACGAATCCGAATTAAAATCCGCCCGACAGCCCTAATTATGACCATCAGATAGTAAATTAGAACTCTGTATATATATATCCCCATGTTACAATGTGAGATCAATGTTGCATGTCTTGTTTTGTTACATTACATAGCTAAGTTGAATAATTCAACATATTTTTTCTAATAACTGAATAATTTGTCGCATCACATTAGTAGATGCTAATAAATAAAATGTCCCTTAGGTATATCTAACATCAGACATGAATTCATTTTATGTCCTAAGTGCTCATTTTTCAGAAACAAAGAGAGCCCCTCCCTTTGCATTTATTGTAAACTGTCCCTTTTTAAACCAAATGAAAGGAAAAAATAAATGAAAGCTAAAACTTTATATTTTCTCATTAATTAAAGAGAAAAATGAAGCTGAAAAAACCATACCATATTTAAAATAGAATTATACCAGCCCATATTGCACCAAATAACCGTAAGTCTAATGGAAAAGACCAGTTCCTCCAAAATGGTGAACTCAACTTCGAATTTCAGTTAAGAGAAATTTCTTATGTCAGAAAAGACTCAAAAGGAATTAAACTCTTGAGTCTTGAGGAATCCAAAAAAATATATTAAATTGCACCAAAATTTAGATTATTCTCTCATAACTAAGTTCTAGTAATAAATAGTGCACCAGATATACGGAATTATTATTTTTTAACTTTAAAAAAAAAAAAAAATTGTATACTAAATTTATGTTTAATTGCTTCATGGTGAAGAAGCTAGTCAATACAAAACCCATTCACTATGCTATTTCGTATGAAAATCGTTTGGATTCGAGGCAGAATCCTTCTCCGCTGTTACGGAGTTCTTCTGCGGCTGAGGGACATACATTACAGGAACTGACTGAGAGGTGCCTCTCGCCTGGCACGGGCAGCAGACTGGTCGAAAGAGGCTGCTGACCAGGTCTCGGTTCACGATCAGCTCTCTTTGTATTCAGAAACTCCCTGCACATGGTACCGATGATAGATCGTAAATCAGCCACGATTGTATGGATAGGTAAGTCATTCGGTGGATTGATTGGCGGCCGCTCTGGCAGATGGCCTGCATGAGATTGGATATTGCGTTCAACCTGGACTGAAGGTTGTCCACCTCCCATGTTAGAGGGCTGCCCTTCATCTCGATTATAAGTGTGTCGCCTTGTAGCATGCATTTTCCGATCTAACACTCAAATAGGCCCCATGGTGAGCGCCAACTGATTTGCCTACCTTCCGTACGGGGTTAAACAAGGAAAGTAAAGCAAGTACAACAGTAAACAGAAGAGACCAAACCGATGTACATATATATATATATATATATATATATATATATATATATATATATATATATATATATATATATATATATATATATATATATATATATATATATATATATATATATATATATATATATATATATATATATATATATATTTCGTTCTGATTTTACAAGTTATAGGGTCTATTCAAGTGTTACAGGATGCCGTACAATAAATGAGACTAGCTACAGAATCATAGATCAAAATTTCCATCTTTTCCTATGAAAACATTGAAAAGTTTTCGCTTTTAAATTAAGTGAAACGAAAATAAGATGTCATTCATTCTGAAACCATTTGTTTAGCTTAAACTATGTTATTTTTCTAAATTTAGTAACTTTTATTACAATTTTTCCTTAGTGTTTCTGAAACATTTCCGAAAAGCCTCGAAAAGTTTTCAATTTTTGGATGACCGAAACATACACTCGAAACGAAATTTTGATCCATGAAAGTAACCTATTCTAAATCCAAAGAGTCCGAGTAGTGTGAGCTGTAAGAGTGAGCTGAGAGCACTTGAGAATGCGTGTCTGATATCATAAATGCGCCTGGAACTTATAGGTGCATGTAAGGGTGTGCTAGGTAGACCCTCTGCATGGAAACATGTTTCGGCCCATAAGCAAGGCCTAGAAGCCCAATAGTAAATCCGAAGAGAGATCATGTTCGGATAAATGGCTCCGAGCTGTCCGACTAGCCTGATCGTAAAATGTGTCTAATAGGTCGGAAATCATGTTAACTGTTCGGAATTCTTCAAATATCGAGCTGCAATATTTCCTAAAATAGAGCGTGCGAAATATCCCTCATCAGAAAGTTAATCAATAAT
The DNA here is from genome assembly GCA_003313485.2 of Penstemon barbatus. Taxonomy (NCBI): domain Eukaryota; kingdom Viridiplantae; phylum Streptophyta; class Magnoliopsida; order Lamiales; family Plantaginaceae; genus Penstemon; species Penstemon barbatus. Next base: position 35,941,386 of record CM064882.1, read on the forward strand.
CGTGTTTGAAGAAGACATGATCGATTGCTAAAAATAAATAAATTTAAAGTTTCAATCATACATTCAACATAATTACCGTAATTCAGAATAGTGAACATAATGCATGAATGCAATTCTAAAGAAAAACACATAAAACATTTTACTTATCCGCGATAAAATAATATAGCTATTAATATGCTGCCGTAGGGTCAATCATATTAATACTAAATTAAGTTCGAGACAATATTAAATTAATGAATGAACTAAAATATATTATATTTTTCTTTCATTATTAATTACCGGTATTTTTAGTGAATATGTTAACTAATTTAAATACGTATTTATGAGTGTAACCTATTATTTAAGACTTTGTGACTTGACGTAGACTTGCCTTCGTAGGGATGATCAAGTTAAAATACATCAATTAGTCCTATCTCAAGGAAGTTTAATCCTGTTATTGACAGAAGTTAGACACCTTCCATAGGGAGGATGCGAACTAGGCATCTTGAGTCACTACCCATATCTCACTATACTAAACTAATAATCGAGATTGTATGATATATCCATATATATCATTCTCCCACTTAATATAAAACATGTGTTTTATTTTTAAATAAATATCTTATGTTAAATTAATCTACATTAACTTCACTAGTTTTCTAATCTCTTAGCTAATTAAGGATTAAAATTAGAATTCAATTTTATTTATACCAAGATTGTTACATAGATTATTAATCCAATCTGTTAATTTTAGACATTTTAAATTTGAGGTCAAAGTTCAATTAGACATTCTAATATTCAAAAGTCATGCTATTATTATTATTTTTTCCCAACTCAACTTATCACTTAAATAAATAATTGTTTATTTCACTCATGCACATATAATTGACATAATATAAATAAGCAAATAGGAACGAATCGGATGTTCTGAGTTACAAAAATAATAAAAACTATTTCTATTACATAATTAGGAATATTTCGTCCTCCGCCCGTCTTGCAAAATTCTCCATCATCAAACATCATGCTGCTAGATGCAAGAAAGTTTAAAGACTTTGCCTCGGCCCTTCTTCAATTCAGCCCAATTGAAATTCATGCAAACAACATACTTTGTTGGGCCTTAGTCACATAGATTGGCCCAAGTGAATTATGTTGCCCTAGTCCCTAAAGATGTCATCGCCGCATTTTTATTTATTTATTTTTTCTTTTGTAACTGTTACGTAAATTGCAAAGAGTCGGAAATTCCCAGCCTCCTTCTAATCATGGATCAAAATTTTCATCTTTTCCTTCGAAAACATCGAAAAGTTTATGTTTTTGGATCAAGCGAAACGAAAATAATATGTAATTTCGAAACTATTTGTTTCCCTTAAACTCTGTTATTTATCTAAATTTAGTAACTTTTATTACAATTTTTCCTTAGTGTTTCCGAAACATTTCCGAAAAGTTTCAAAAAGTTTCAATATTTGGCTAACCGAAATATACACTCGAAACGAAATTTTGATCCATGCTCCTAATGACACAAAAACTTTACTCATTTTACATACATCACACTCATTTCATTTTACATAACTCCACTTACTTTGCATAATTAAAACCTAATAAACTCATGAGATGGTAAAAGCTTAAAGTTCTATTATCTTCGACACAATTCTGCTTAATTAAAACCCTCAATTACCCTAAATAACTCCCCCCCCCCCCCCCCCCCACCCCCCCTAAAAAATTGTAGTCACACAATATTGCTTATTTTTTTCTTTTAATATATAAATATATTTAGGTAGATTCAATATCTTTTTTTTGGCACAATCTGTAATCATTTTTCATAAAGCTCTGGCTAGATCCATTGCATAAAATTGCAGCTCTATTTTTATAGCAAAAATCATAGGAATAATTTATGAAACAAATCTACAATAGTAAAGTAAATAAAAATTGATAAGCACTTACAACCTAATTCTTACAAACAATAAAATTTCTCCCTAATTTATCGTCGTCCGTTCGCTACGAGTGAGAACTTGATTTCTCGAACGACACTGTGTTCCCTAAAATTTAGCGTATACTATTTGAATGAATAAATGAGCGCAATATATATTATATTGTTGCATGTTGAATGAAAATAGACCCACTTAAGATATTTATTAATTATAACATTTTTTTTTGTAAAAAAAAAAAGCAAACTATTTTAAATCATCAAAAAGTAGTTGCCGAACATAATCAGGTGGGTTCTCCTTCTCCCACATATTTAGGCCATCTCCAGCGGTATGGGCGGGGCCGGGGCCGGGGTCGGGGTGCGGGCGGTGAGTCGTCTCCAGCGGTGCGGGGCGGGGGCCGGGGTCGCAGGCGGGGCGGAACGGGCTGGGCGCAGGGCTCGGCGGAGCCCTGTGCCCAGCCCGCTCCGCGAGTGGGAAGAAAGGGGGCGCGTGTTTACACGCGCCCCTCTTTAAGTCAGGTGCCGCCAAGTGGCGGCACCTGATTGGACCCGATTTTTTTTTTCTTTTTTTTGTTGTGTATTTATTGTGTGTATGGTTTATTTAATGTGTGTATGATTTTGTATAATTAATGTGTTGTATGTAATTTTAATTAATGTGTTGTATTTTAATTAATGTGTTATTGTAATTAATGTGATATACTATTTTTTTGTATGTTATGTAATAAATTATGATATATATGGGCAAAAAAGAAATGAGAGATTTAATAGCAAAACTAGCCTTGCCCGAATAGGATTTTCGAGACGACATTCGTGTCCGCAGGTCGCGGGCACGCACAAGTCTTGAAGGGCCGTGTGGTAATCCAATCCAAGATTTGTACCCCCCACCCCCCCCGCGCGCGCGAGGAGGGAGCCTTCTAGTAATAATTTCTTAACCCTTATGGTTTAGAAATCATATATAAACCCAAGTTTTTTTTATCACACTTTCAATGTGGGATAAGTTCATTTCTTTTCAATTTTTTCCATTACATGTGTGAACTTTGAGATTTAATTTCTCATTCACCCGTATTCCGATTTGGACGTACCATATACCATTTTAATCTACTCACGGAGTAGAATATAATTCCGTCAAGACCCGACTCTTTACTCAAAGTGGGTCCCACTTAAAATACGTCACAAAATGGTCCATTAACTTACTTTTTCAAACACTATGTTTATGAGGTTTATAAAGAGCTTTAGGACTATTTTTATTTTCTTTTCCTTGATTATGTTGTGTAATTAATGTTGTGTATTGTTGTAATTAATGTGTTATTTTAATTAATACTCCGTATTTAAAAAAATAAAACTATAATATTAATAGGTGAGAGTTTGCGTATTATGTATTAATTTTAAGTTACTTTAATTAAATATTCTATTTAATATTAATATTTTAATATAATTAATAATTAAATTACGAGTATTAATATAATTACTATTATTAATATTAATATTAAAAAAATTTAAAACTATAATATTAATAGGTGAGAGTGGGCAAAGTTTCAAAATGGAATTAATTCCCCCACGGAGCCCCAACCACTGGAGACGACGACAGGGCTCAGGGCTAGCCCTGGGGGGGGCAGCCCCAGGGCTAGCCCTAAACCATTGGAGATGGCCTTAGCTTTCTACCAACATGCAGGTGCCCGCTCTTAGAATAACATAGATAGAGGGTTTTTTAGAAATTAAAAAAAGCATAGGGGTATTTTTGTCTTTCGCTCGAGGGGTAACCGAAAGTTTTAGTATTACAAGGGTGGTAAATAAAGAATTAACCAGAGAAAGTGAGGAACCGGAAATTAACCCTTTATTATTATATCATTACACAGGTTGCAGAAACAGTAAATTGCAGGGGCGAAAGAATCGGACGAAGAGCATCTACAGTACACTATCTCTTCAGGTGACTCCAATTTTCCCAAAAATCAAAAAAATATTATATCTAATAAATCATTTATTTATTCGTTAAATCATAAATTCAACCACTTACTTGAAAATTTCTGTTTTATTGTTAAGTTACTCTGTGATTTTGCTTCATATTTCGCATCTTGTTGAGCTTGTAAGCCGTAATTCACTCCATGATACCTAGGTTTCCGTTTCCATTTTAGCTCGAAACTTATAAAAAAAAGGGTTAATTGCTGTTTTTGATGATGTACATTGTGTATGTAGGTTTCCTTATTTATTTGGGAAGACTATGAGTTTTACTGGCCCGTCCGCCTCTTCTGGTTAGTCTTAATTTTGTTTCTTTAATTTTTTTTTATACATTCCTCGATTGTTTTTCAGTAATTAAATTGTTATGTTGTTCATTTACATGAGTATGGTTCTGTTCTACTTTGGGCTTTATTTAGTTGCATGGACCCTATGGTGAAATTTATGTGTAAGATCTGGTCCTTCAATGAAGATGTGAAAGGATTATGGAAACAGTTCAATATTAGCTAGATTTAGAAAAGCTATGACTTCTCTGTTTATTAGTCAGTGTATAAACATATGGGATTGTGGAGTTGTTTTTCTTTGTTTCTTTTTAAATATAAATTTTACTTTATATGAATTGGAATGGATTTATGAAATTGATGAAAGCTGTATTTTCCTATATATGTGGCTTCTGAGTTGAGATTTCATAACTTTCATCAATCTATCTAACTAAATCGATGCAGTTGGTAGGAGGACATTTGATTTTGGAATGACGTATGTCGTGAGGCCTAAAGGTAAACACCAGGCTACCATTGTATGGCTGCATGGCATTGGAGACAAGGGCAATGGGTAATCTAACACTTATCATCTTATTAGCTGAGAGATAAATATTATTTTATAATGTTGTCTCACTTGTATTATAATATGGAGGCTTTTTCTAACTGAATTTGGTATCAGACCACCACTTCTTGATCAAAGAAGATAACATACACCTTATTCTTATTCTAGGGGAACAATGGAATACTGGAAAGTCTGAAAGTTCTATCTCTATATTCGAGTATATTCAACATTTGGGATAAGTTTAAATTTCTGCAATATCCTCTCTAATTTCATGTTTCCTTGCAGCTGGTCGAGTCTCTTGGAGACCCTTCCTCTTCCAAATGTAATGATAAAATCCCAATTCCTTAACATTCAGATACATAGTTGCTACTTTGAAACATTCGATTTTGTAAATGAGTCAATTTTTACTAACAAAGTCTGGTTAAATATGCATGCAGATAAAATGGATCTGCCCAACTGCTCCTCAACAACCGCTAACTGCATTTGGGGGATTTCCTTCAACCGCTTGTAAGTGTGATTTATGTTGATTTAACCCTTCAACTTTTCTGATGCATATAACAGGCAATACAGTACGAACAAGCCTAGGCAAGTGCTTGGACAAAAAATTGTGCTCTTCAGTCAATCATATTGTAACATGTCATAATAGTGCATTTGCCTTATAATGCTAATTAGAGTTTTATAAACATATATATATATATTATTTATGACGAGTCATTGATGACGCTGTCCCAGGAATGACACTTCATTCTTTCTTTAGCTATTTGTGGTCAGATTATTGTACTAACTTTCAGTTGCTAAAGCTTACGGTTTTTTATGTACTGTCTTATAGGGTTTGATGTCAGTGCCCTTTCGGAAAATGCCATTGATGATATAGAGGGTTTGGATGCTTCAGCTGCATATATTGCGAGCTTATTGGCTAATGAACCCCCTAATAGTGAGTTACATCCTGTTATTAGCATATACTAATATCTTTATGTTTCAACTTGTGGTATCTAAATGCTATTACCATCTAGATTCCTAACAAATGAAGAACCTTAAAAGTTAGAATACCTTCTCCAAATTTCGTGCTTCTTCCTGATTAAGGCTTTGGTGTGGAGTAACAACAGTTATCTTACTTATTCTGACTGCACATTTTGAATATTATGCATAAAAATGTATCCCCTCGTTAATGTGCGATTATTTAACTCATTTGACCAAGAAGTTAGGTACATAATGATATACCATATTTGGATGGTTTATGACTAGTGTTGATCCCCTGAGTAGCCGAACCACCGCAATGAAATATTGCTGGCCAATCAAGTACCCCTTCGGCGCCGCTCAACTGTCTATTCGACCATACATAGCGAATCAAAGTCTTACAAAAAAGGGCAGAAACTAAGAAGAGCCAATTGGAACATCAAATCGTAAAGGATATATCAACGTGAACGCTATTCGACATGCAAAAGGTCCAACATGAACTCAAACTCATCCAATTGCTAGTTCCTCAGGATTCACTCTGAGTGAAGGACTTAAACTAGGGTCGACGATGATGTCCTCGCTAAAGTCAACAGGCAGAAGACCAACTATTTTGAGCTAACTTGTTCTATTCTCGAAACTTTACAGGATAGCACTACCAATATTGTCTATATAAGATGCTTCCAAAATAGGACATTGGTGACAATATCATGCACATATCTAATAGCGGCACCTAAAGCAACCTGCTTTGTATTGGTTCTATCTTCATATCCACGCTCATAAGATTGACCAATTACAAGCCTTTACTCCTCGACATTAACATTTTCTTGTACAAGATCATTGACACGGTCGGGTAGCTGAGTAATCTTCACTTCAGCAGCAGCAAGCTTATTTATTTATTGCTCAATCTCCTTCTTTGTGCGGTCTCTCTCGATCTTCAGAATATTGTTTACCCTAGGATCTGATCGGTTGCACAATATTATAAATACTTTTGGCAAACTTGTTAAAAATAGTGGTCATACATCTTCAATACTAGGAAAACAGAAACTTCTAGGAAAACATAGACTTACAAGCATAAGATAGTGAGCAGATTGTTTCTTCACATTGTGCAAAGTAAGACCATTGAAATACATGATTGCCAATTACCTCCAACCCCTTTATCTCCCTTTCATCAATGATTTTTTTGGTTCAATATTTTTTTCTTATGTTTTTGCAGAAACAATTCCACTGGGTTAGGTTTTAGCAGTACAGGCTCTCTTTATGACTGGTTTCTGGTGATTAACGACCTTATTTTCATACAACATTCTTTTTTGGGTATTTTATCCTCATACTTATGTTCAAGACCACTTGGTGTTCATCTTGCCTTCTATTTTATCAACAAATTTGCTCCTTTGAAATGTTGAGGCTTGAAAATGACCTTTTTAGGTCTTCTGTGAATCGGATTTAGAGATTAGATATGTTGCAACAGAATGATAAAAGATATTTTATCACATTGTGCCCAATTTTCTTTTATGTTTGGAGTTTTAGTTAACAATAACATTGTTTCAAACATTTGACATTTTCAAAGTTAAACTTGGTCTCGGAGGCTTCAGTATGGGTGCCGCAATCTCCCTCTACTCTGCAACTTGCTTTGCCAGTGGAAAATACGAGAATGGCAGCCAGTACCCTGTCAATTTGAGTGCCGTTGTTGGATTAAGTGGCTGGCTTCCATGTGCAAAGTTTGATTCCTAACACTGTCCTCTTCTTTTTTTTTCAAATGTGCTGTTTTAAGTTTCTTTCCATGCATTTGATGTAATGATTTTTTCTCGATTTCTTCCAGGAGTTTGAGTAGCAAAATAGAAGGTGTACCTGAGGCTGCTGGGCGTGCTGCGTCATTGCCTATTTTGCTATGTCATGGTAGAGGTACGAAGATCAGGAATATTAGTTTAACTGGATGGATTAACTTTAACTATCTTACGGAGTTGTTTTATTGTTTTTATACTTTTCCTCTTTGGGAGTTCTCTACGGAGGGCCAATATTATCTGTGATGGCTTATTTCCATATTTTTGTGCAAGCAAGGAGTTGGGGTTTGATTATGGGTGGATGTACATGGTCTTTGCTAGGGTCAATAACCCACTGAGTTTTGAAGGCTCGGCTTAGATTCTACATGCATTTGTACAAAGTTATAGGAAACTAAGGAACGGATATGGGTTATGAGGGTCTAAATCTTCTATTATATCTATATCTATTCTATACACATATAAAAGAACTAGTTCATTAGAAAAAAAATCTTGAATTTTGTGTGTAGACTAATATACCCTTATTTGAGTTGTAAAGTGATATCTAATATAACTCCTACTTTAGACATGAAGTCTAATTATATTTATCTCCTACATTAACTCCTAAAAGTTAGAAATTATCTTTTACATCATCCATTATGATTTCAATCTTCTTCTCCTATAACACATAAATGAACCATTAAAAAAACTATTACTTTAAATAGCTCCTAATATATATATATATATATATATATATATATATGTAAAATTATTATAATTAAACATCAATACGTTTTTAAGTGAAAAATGTTATTTGCATCATTTAAAGATTTAGTTCAATATAAGTTATAAACTCTTATCTGTAAAAAAAAAAAGAAAATCGTAAATATGATTCTGCTACACAAAGAAAAGAAGTTAAGCTAGAATCACATCTTACTTATGAAAGAACAAAAAAGCTTATGACTAACTAAGTACATAATTTTTATTTAGCTAGAGAAACAAACTATAATCCAAGAATATCAAGACATGCATAACCTCGAATTTTTCTAGTACTTAAAAAAGGACAGTGAAGTTAATATGCATGGCACTGCCCTTCTAATATGTTTATGGCTCCGCCTATAAATTATTTGACTTCTTAAATTCATTAGTGTTATATTTACAATGTTCCCTTGCTAACACAATAACACTTATGCAGGAGATGATGTAGTTGCTTACAAATTTGGTGAGAAGTCTTCGGAGAAGTTGTCTTCTGCTGGATTTCGAGATTTGACATTTAAATCTTATTCTAGGTATGTAATTTATTTTCCATTAAAAGCAGCTTCTCTCATCGTTAATATTCACATTTATGAAACTAACTTGACAGGCTTGGTCACCACACCATACCCGAGGAAATGGACGAAGTTTGTGGTTGGCTAACTGCGAAATTAGGACTGGAAGGAGCATAGTTAAGAGATACACCAAATTGCTGTTCTAATCACAGCTGGGAGAGTATTTGTTACTGCCTGGTTTGAATAAATTTATTGAATTTTTATTTATAAATGGAAGACAATGTAGCCTTTGTCAATGTTAGGTCTTAACTGTTGTGGTTTTCCTTGTAAGATTTGAGCCAATCTGATGGAGATGGTTGCATAATTACTTCATCTGGGAAAATGTTGTTTGATGTCAGTTTTTATACTCTCAATTTGATTCTGAAACTTGGTCAGTGGGTTGCTGATATAGTACATACGGGTTATATTTCCAGACGTAACACGAGATTAACCAAGGCTAAGAGCGGAAAATTAGTACCTATCCCAATGGGTTTAATCCACCCGGGTGCTGGATGAGTGTCATATGAGCATGAAATGACAATTTTTTGTCCTTTCATGTCCATTTGGCATTCATCCAACCCCAATGGATTAAATCCACTAGTGTAGTATAAGTAATCCTTAATCAGTAAAGTAGAATGTTTACTTATTACACAGGAATTAGTTTGACCGGAGAACTCTATCAGACTTGGCAAATTACTTGTAGGTTGTTGTCTTATGATGTAGTCCTAAGTTGGCGAAAATAACCCGAACCCATTAAACCTATGAATGGTTATGGTTGCACCAAACCCAAACCCTTCAACGATCATTCGAGCTGCTGTCGCACCACCATTTTAGCTGATCCAGCTCTTCCTACCATCAAGAATACTCTTCTTTCAAGTCGTTTTGATTTCCCTTTGACCTTTTGCCAGCCAGCAGTAAACTTGAGGAAGTTAACACATCCTTACCGACTGCGAAATATAATAATAATCTAAGATCGTTTCAAATGGTGGAGGTTAAAACTATAATCTAAGTTAAAAGACTAAAAAAACTCCCAGTACATGTATTTTGGGAGATCAAATATAGGAGAATCAAAATCTAGTCGTATATTTCATCCAACTTTTGAGTCTAGATAAAGTGCAACTTATGTGACGAAATAAAAAAATATCATTTTCGTTGTTGATTAAAATTTTCACATTTTTTTTATGAGTAATAACTTGCATTATTTTTGGGCTATGTTTTGATGTAAATAAATATTTCACATTTTTCCTAGATAAATATTTGACACATTTATTATACTTTTATTCTTAAGTCAAATTTTCTTTTTTATCATCATGAATATTGTACTTCTATGTTGAAAAACATGATTTAATACAAATATATGGCCTAAAACAATACTTAACAAAAAAATAATTTTTTTACATATGCAAAATAAATAAATTAAGAATGTTTAACAAAAAATAAACTTAAGAAAAATTAAGCAAAACAATTATTATTTAGCAAATTATCATAACTTAGAATCTAGGGATCTAAAATTTGAGTTTAATATGTTGGGAATAGAAACCTTGTATATAGATAACTAATGATATTTTTTAGGCTAAAATATAAGTTTAATCTCTCAATTGGAGATGGTTTAATGAGTCATGACATTCACGTAATTCGAGCATTTGTAGCTTCCTCGTCCTTTGACATTTCGGATTTATAAAATTTGGATGTACGTCAATTGCACTTCGTCCGCCAAAAATGAATATAAAATGACTTCGTCATTTGTTTATTTAAAGTCATTTGTAGACTTTCTCCACGGATGGAGGTGTAATTTTTGGAAATTTTGATGAATTACCGTACATCATATTTTTTAAACAACACCTTTTTATTTTTTTCTTGTTTTGATGAATTACCGTACACCATATTTTTTTTTATTATTATTATTGAACACCACATATTTCAATACACGTTTCTTGCGTCTACTCCCTCCATGTTCATATTTCTTCCAAATATAGAACAAAAAATTTCTAGTGTTTTTATAATTTTAATTCCAAAGTACTTGTAATTTAGTTGAGTTTATATTATATTGCATGGTAAGAGAAACTTTTGGAAAAAAGAGAAAACAGTCACAATTTTTTTTACAAATTAAGAATTATTAGCGTATAAAATATTTATCAAGCTATGACGAATTGATTTGAAGATTGATGAAAAGATTTGAAGAATTGAGAAGAAGTTTAGATTAGGATTTAGGGATTTCATTCCCGTCTGTTGTATAAGTTATTTCAATTTATTTTTTTCTTTATTTTTGTTCTTTTGTTTTGTTTGTTTTGTAAAAGCGTTACAACGCTTCTTTATTTTTCACCGCCCTATTTCCTTATAAAAGAGGTTAGGGTTCGATTGTTAGTTTGTACAGTTTATTTTAATAAAAATTTCTTTACAGTTTTTCAAATTCTGCTCTCACTTTTCTCTCCAAGAATCATCAACTATTCTTGTTTTCTTCTCCAATTTTTCATGCTGACTTTCATGGATTGTAACATGGTATCAGCTTGACTTTGTTTCTTTCATAATCCGCTGCCTTCTCTACGGAATCATACTCTGATTTCTTCTTCATTTTCCATCAGATTAATCTAAAATCTGTTATTTTTTCTTCCCTCCAGAGTTTTGTCTCTGTTTTGTTCTAAAGATCAGTTTTTCTGAATCTTTTTCCTCTTTCTTGTTCTCTATACGATTGCTGTGTCATCATGTCTTCAGATTCTGCCATTTCTTCTACCACCGTCGGAAGCTCTCGCACCAAACCACCCACAGAGGATCCTTCCAGTCCATATTTCCTTCACCCTTCTGACGGTCCAGGGATTTTGCTTGTTCACCAGAAATTGACCGGAGATAATTATGCTTCTTGGGCTCGTTCTATGTCCCTCTCCCTGAATGTCAAACACAAAATAGGGTTTGTCAATGGCACGTTTTCTGATCCAGGGCATACAGATCCTATATTACAAGACGCTTGGTCAAGAAACAATGATTTGGTTGTTTCTTGGATATTAAATTCAGTTTCTTCTGATGTTCATTCAAGTATACTATATTCTACCATTGCAAAAGACATTTGGGATGATCTAAAGTCACGTTTTCAGCAGAGCAATGGCCCTAGGGTGTTCCAACTCCGTAGAGATCTGGCCACCCTCACTCAAGAAAATCAGACAGTTAACATATATTTTACAAGACTAAAGTCCATCTGGGATGAACTACACAATTATAGACCTGTAATGGTAAACTGTCCTAGTGACTGTGGCAATGCTCACAGGATTCATAGTCACAACCAGGAAGAATATGTGATGGCCTTTCTTATGGGCTTGAATCCTTCTTTTGAAACACTCAGGGAACAAATCCTTTTAATGGATCCTTTACCCCCAATCAGCAGGGTCTTTTCTTTGGCCACACAGGCAGAAAGACAAAGAATGGTTGGCCAAAGAACCAGTCAAGATTTATCTTCTTCCTTGGCTTTTGCCACTAAAAACTCTCAACCCACAAATCCCTCTAACAGGCCTTACAATCAGTTCAAACCCCCACAACCTCCATCAAACTTTAAAACTAAAACTAAACCTATATGTGCACACTGCAATATCCCAGGACATACTATAGACAAGTGTTACAAGTTGCATGGGTATCCCCCTGGTTACCAGTTTAAACCAAAACCAAACTTGCAATCAAATTCCATCAACCAATTTTCAGATTTTACAACTCAATCTCCTCCTATTTCCCAGCCCCAGAATCAGTTTTCTCCTACTGACAACAACACTACTAATTTTGCTCCTTTACTGCAGAATTTTACATCAGAACAGTGCCACCAGTTAATGAATATGTTCTCTACACATCTACAGAATTCTACACAATCTCAACAGTCTCAGTCTCCTGATTCTACACACATTACATGTGTTACTGGTATTTGTTTCAATACCTCTCCTTTAAATATGCCTTTCTTTCATAATCATTGGATTGTAGATTCTGGTGCTTCTAAACATATATGTAACAATAAAAACTTGTTTTCTTCCCTATCTAATATTACAAATGCCACTGTTATTCTTCCCAACACCACTAGCATTTTGGTTTCTCAAATAGGTGATGTTCCTATATGTTCAGACTTAGTTCTTAAGAATGTTTTTTATGTTCCTGAATTTCAATTTAATCTCATTTCTGTTAGTGAACTCTTAAGAGTAGACAATTTAGTTGTTAAATTTACACCAACTTCCTTCATCATTCAGGATCTCAAAGAGAAGATGATTGGAAGGGGTGATTTACATCAAGGCCTCTATGTTCTGGAACCACAGCCTATTTTTGCTCTTTCTAATAAAGTTTCCTATACTACATGGCATAGAAGACTTGGACACCTACCTCTCAAGACAATGAGTCTACTTAGACAGGATTTACATTTAGATTTGCCTAGCAATTGTAATAATCAGCCTTGTTATATTTGCCCTTTGGCTAAGCATAAGAGATTACCTTTTCCTAAGTCTACTACTGTTTCTACTGTTCCTTTTGAATTACTACATTGTGATACATGGGGACCTTTTAACACTGTTTCTTATAATGGCTTTAAGTACTTTGCAACCTTAATTGATGATTATTCCAGATTTACCTGGATTTGTTTCTTGACTAGGAAATCTGACATTCAAACTGTCTTACCTAATTTTCTTAATATGGTGAAAACCCAATTTAATGCTTCTGTGAAGGTTTTCAGGAGTGATAATGCTCCTGAATTAACCTTTACTGATTTATTCAATAAACTTGGTATTGTTCACCACTATTCTTGTGTGGAAACTCCACAACAGAATTCTGTTGTGGAGAGGAAACATCAACACTTGTTGAATGTTGCTAGAGCTTTATTATTTGAATAAAAAATTCCTACTATTTTTTGGACTGAATGTGTGGCTACTGCTGCATTTCTTATTAACAGAACTCCTACTAAAGTTCTAAATTTTCAGTGTCCTTTTACCTTACTTTACAATCAGAAAGTGGATTACAATTTTCTTAAAACTTTTGGCTGTTTGGTTTTTGCCTCAACCTTAAAACAAGGAAGAACCAAATTTGACCCAAGGGCCAGAATTTGTGTCTTCCTTGGATACCCCTTTGGAATTAAAGGATATAAACTTTATGATATTAATTCCAAAGAAGTATTCATTTCTAGGGATGTTGTTTTTAATGAAAAGATTTTTCCTTTCCATACTATTGTTTGTGATGAAGCTTCTAATAATTCTTTTTCTGATAACATTTTTCCTTATGAATCTCCTGATTACTCTATTCCCACTAATGATTCTGATTTTCAGCCTTATGAGCAAGAATCTGTTTCAGATATCCTGATTGATCCTTTACCTCCTGAAACTAATTCTTTGTTGCCTGTTAGAAAATCTACTAGGCTAACTAAAAAGCCTGCTTATCTTTCAGATTTTCAGTGTAATAATGTCACTATTTCTACTAGATATCCTCTAAGTAAAGTTTTAGATTATAATAATCTTTCAGAATCATACAAGACTTTTATATTAAATATTTCTAATGAGACAGAACCAGAATATTACCATCAGGCTGTTATTCATAAGCATTGGAGGGATGCCATGCATTCTGAGTTACAGGCTTTAGAAGATTCAAATACTTGGTCAATTGTTCATTTACCCCCTGGAAAACAATCCATTGGTTGTAGGTGGGTTTATAAAATTAAAAGGAATCCTAATGGTACTATTGATAGGTACAAGGCAAGATTGGTGGCTAAAGGCTATACACAAAAAGAGGGAATAGATTACACTGAAACCTTTTCCCCTGTGGCTAAATTAGTTACTGTTAAGGTCTTATTAGCTTTGGCAGCAGCCAAAAATTGGTCACTTTATCAGCTTGATATTGACAATGCTTTCTTGTATGGTGATTTGGATGAGGAGGTCTACATGGACCTTCCTTTAGGTTATCCTTTTTCTAAATCTACTGGTTCTATTAAAACTGTTTGTAAATTACAGAAGTCACTCTATGGTTTAAAACAGGCTTCCAGGCAATGGAATGCCAAATTTACTGAGGCTCTTTTGGAATTTGGTTTTAAGCAATCTTTTTCTGATTACTCTCTTTTCACAAAGGGCACAGGTAATGATTTTCTTGCCCTATTACTTTATGTTGATGACATTGTTATTGCTGGTCCTAATTCTGAGCTTATTACTTCTTTAAAAGACTTTCTTCTTACTAAGTTTAAACTTAAGGACATGGGTGATTTAAAATTTTTTCTTGGCCTAGAGGTGGCAAGGTCTAGTAAAGGTATATGTTTAAACCAAAGACAATATGCCCTTAATATTCTGGAAGAGACTGGCTATATAGGTTGTAAACCTTTAACACTACCTATGAATCCTAGAAATAAACTTAACTCAGAGGATGGTGATTTACTACCTGATGTTAGCCAATATAGAAGACTCATAGGCAGATTGTTGTATCTAACAATAACTAGACCTGACATAACTTATGCTGTGCATAAGCTTAGTCAGTTTGTTTCAAAACCAAGAACACCACATTTAGAGGCTGTTCATCATATCCTTAGATATGTTAAATCCAGCCCAGGTAAGGGACTCTTTTATTCTTCTAATTCTACACTAACTTTAAGTGCTTTTGCAGATGCAGACTGGGCATCATGCAAAGATACCAGGAAGTCAACTACAGGGTTTTGTGTCTTTTTGGGCAATTCTCTTATTTCTTGGAAGTCTAAGAAACAGGTCACTGTTTCTAAATCCTCTGCTGAAGCAGAGTATAGGGCAATGACAGCTGGTTCTAGTGAAGTAGTATGGTTACAACAATTGTTGTGTGATTTTCAGATACCTAATTCATCTCCTACTTCTTTTTACTGTGATAATAATTCTGCCCTACATATAGCAAGCAAACCTATTTACCATGAACGAACTAAACACATTGAAATCGATTGTCATTTTATTAGGGAGCAAGTAGATAGGAAACGCATAAAATTACTTCCTATTCATACAGATAATCAAATAGCAGACTTATTAACAAAAGCATTGCCCTTACCTCGTTTTTCTTTGCTCTTATCCAAGCTGCAGTTGGTTGACATCCACTCTCCAGCTTGAGGGGGGAGTATTAGCGTATAAAATATTTATCAAGCTATGACGAATTGATTTGAAGATTGATGAAAAGATTTGAAGAATTGAGAAGAAGTTTAGATTAGGATTTAGGGATTTCATTCCCGTCTGTTGTATAAGTTATTTCAATTTATTTTTTTCTTTATTTTTGTTCTTTTGTTTTGTTTGTTTTGTAAAAGCGTTACAACGCTTCTTTATTTTTCACCGCCCTATTTCCTTATAAAAGAGGTTAGGGTTCGATTGTTAGTTTGTACAGTTTATTTTAATAAAAATTTCTTTACAGTTTTTCAAATTCTGCTCTCACTTTTCTCTCCAAGAATCATCAACTATTCTTGTTTTCTTCTCCAATTTTTCATGCTGACTTTCATGGATTGTAACAAGAATTGTGAATTCCTTTGAATACGTACAGTCTAAATGTTAAACTCATGGGAATGTTTGTTTGGTGTTTCATAAAGTAATTTGGGAGATTAGTGGGGGGTTTATGAAATAATACTGATTTGCGTAATGTTATTTATTTGGATTTTGAGAGATTGGTTTTGAGAAATAAAGTAAGTGTGTGTTTTTTCGGAAGAATTATGTTGTATGTGTAAGATGTGAAAGACCTTATGTCAAACCATGTTTGTTATGTGAAATAATTCGTGTAAAGGATATATTAGTTTATATCTGATAAGTAGAGTTTGTATATATTTTGTTTAAAAATAAGAAAATTGTTGTTTGTTCAACTTTTAAAAGAGTAATTTAAGAAAATTGCTAAGTGAAAATTTTATTTCAGAAAGTAAAGAACATATTTACTTGACATTTTACAAACATGAAATAATTTTAAGAAACGCAAAACAAACAGCCCGTGGAGTTCAATAATAGAATCACAAATACATTAGAACTCCTTGGACAAAACTCGAAAGATCTTCTTACTATGACATAAATGACGATGACGATGGGCCATCCGGCCCCATATCGATTCCAAGGTTCCTGAACCATATTTTTAAATACTCTTTTGAGTTGCTGGCAACTTGTTTGTTCAATTTTTCAGAAAGCGTTTTGGTACTTTTTCTTGGATTAATGACCCCTCTATGTTATTCATATGTGATATTCATAATGATTAATTTATTTTTCTATAGTTGAAAAAGAGTAATTTATTCCTTGTAATTTTTTTTTTTGATGAAATCCCTTGTAAATTTTTTAAAGAAGCAATTTACCCACTTTAGTCGGAGAGTGTAACTTATTTGCACAAATTGAGAGTAAACATACAATGTGTTTTATAACGTAAATTGCCTCATTTATCATAATACTTGGAGTAAACTGTCACATTATCAAGGTAAAGTACTATATTTAAAAATATCAGGGAGACGGTGTGAAACTTTAATAAAATTCGGGGGAGGGTGGGGGAGGGGAGATAAAGTACTCGTTTTCAAATCTCATGGAAGTATACATTGAACATTATGAATATTACCCGAAGATAAATTGCCATTAACTCATTTCTTTTTTAAAGTCAAAGAAATAAGAGTTTTTTTTTCTTCCCAAAAATTTGCTTGGCCCAACTTTTCTTTTATTTCTTTTGAATTTTTAATCACAAACTCCTCTTAAAAATATCCATGTTATCTCTGAAAAATATACATATATACATTACTTTGATTTGAAAACTAACTTACTATTCGTTCCATCTCTAAAACTCAAACAAACAACTATCATATATATATAAAAAAAAAAAAACCCTTTGTGTGCAGAGTGTACAGCAGTATGGTGGGATCCCAAGGCTTGGTGGAGGCACATCCTGCGATTTTCATCCTTCAGGGTTCTGAGGGTCCAGGATTAGTCTAGTGTAAGCTTGGAAACCTGGGTTATCAACAAAAAAAAAAAAAAAAACCGAAAATATTTCAAATACTTTAAATCACCCTAAATAAAGTGAAACAAACATGCCCCTAAAGTTGGACCTTGAACATTTTCGTCGCCTTCAAAGCTCATGAAGTCTAGTAGCTGTGTCTGTGAATAATAAGTATGACGCTTTCTTTTAATTAATGGCTGTGGCCCTTTACAACATTTTCCCAATTTTTGTTACCACACATTCAAATGTCGAGGAGTCATTTTACATATACATATATTTTTATTAATCCATTTTAAAATTCTCTATAAAATCAAGTTTGCAACGATCACTTAGGAACCTTTTTTAAAAAAAAAAAAAAAATATTATGTAGAGTAGAAAAAAGGCTAAACGGGTGAAGAAAATGTCCAACACATTCTCCAAATATAATTTATTGTTTTAAAAGAGTAGTGATGAAAGGGTAAAAGATGGAAAAGTATTTACCACCCTTTGCAAAACTTAATATTTTGATAAATAGTATAGTATTGCAACTTGCAAATTAACAAGCATTTTAGTTAAACAACCATCAAGAAAATATGAAAATTTGGTCTTAAAAAATTGCTATGATTAGTATGCATCTACCTACAATCAAGAAGTCAACTCACAAGCATGAAAATCACCATGAGAACAATTTCCTTTGCTCTTTTACAACCTTCAATGAGATTTTAATGGAAGACAAAAGAGCAAACTTGATTGCCCTTTCCATAATTGTACTTCTAATCATTGTCACAATCATAGCTCGTGTCACCCTTCATCTATCCAAGACATTCTTCCTCATATTTGGAGTTGATATTGCTGCAATCTTTGCAGTTCTAGCCATAGTTATACTCCGATCTCGTTTCAACACCCGAAGGAAACTACTAGAGAAACAAATCGACACCGATGGCCGCGAGCTTCGTATCGAATATAGCTTTCTAAGAAAAGTCGCAGGCGTCCCCACGAAGTTCCGCTTCCGAGAGCTCGAAGAAGCTACCGATGGATTCAGATCTTTATTGGGTCGTGGAGGATCCGGATCCGTGTTCAAGGGAATACTCCCCGATGGCACTGCGGTTGCGGTGAAACGGATCGAGGGAGAGGAACGAGGTGAAAAGGCATTCAAATCGGAAGCTGCAGCTATAGCTAGTGTGCAACATGTAAACCTTGTTCGCCTTTTGGGCTATTGCATTTCCTCGACTGGGCCTCGTTTTCTAGTTTACGACTACGTGCACAATGGCTCGTTGGACAATTGGATCTTCCCCAAAACGGGGGGAGGGGCTACTTCTGGTCGCCGGAGGAGTGGGTGTTTGTCTTGGGACATGAGATGTAGAGTTGCCCATGATGTGGCGAAAGCGCTTTCGTACCTACACCACGATTGTCGGTCGTGTATATTACACCTAGACGTGAAGCCGGAGAACATTTTGATCGATGATAGTTATCGAGCACTTGTTGCCGATTTTGGCCTTTCGAAGCTTAAAGGAAGGGAAGAAAGCAGAGTGGTGACCACTATTCGAGGGACTAGAGGTTACTTAGCCCCCGAGTGGCTCTTGGAAAATGGTGTATCCGAGAAGTGCGATGTATATAGCTATGGAATGGTCTTGTTGGAAATTATTGGTGGCCGGAGAAACATACGTGTTCTCGAAAAGGGTAATCGAATTTGTAATAGAAAATTCGAGTTTTTTCCAAAGATTGTGATTGAAAAATTGAAGGAAGGGAAAGTAATGGACATTATTGATGATAGGTTGGTTGAAGGTGGAGGGATCAAAGAGAGAGAGGTGAAGAAAATGGTGATGGTGGCTTTGTGGTGCATACAAGAGAAGTCTAAGCTTAGACCGAGTATGGCTCATGTGGTTGAAATGCTCGAAGGGCGTGCGCCCGTAGAGGAACCACCCGACACACAAATGCTTGTAGTAGATTTCTTATCAATCGATGATGAAGACGGTGTTCCAATGCCTCATCGACCTAGGCCAAGATTTGCCCAAATGGATCGTGAGAACCCGTCCATTTCCGGGTACTCGTTCGCGTTTTCAACACTCTCAGGCCGGTAAATCCCATGTCGAAAGCTACAATTCTTATACTTTACACTCTAACACAAATTTTAACTACACTGTAATTTTTTGAGATGTTAAAATACAGTTGGAACAAATATTACTGAGGAAAAACATGTTCATAGAACTTCTCATTTGGCAGCACAGAAAATGCAGCTAGCCTTACATTTGTAATGCTTGATCTAAATTGTAGCAAAATCATTGCAACATTTAGTTTCTCAGTTTTGTATCCAAAAAAAGTTGTCTTATGATAATAGAAGGCAAACAAAGTTCAGTTAAGAAGGAATTTAACTTATTAAGAGATTTTACTGTCTGTATGAAAAATCACTGCCACTCTCTCCAAAACGTCTCTGAAGAAAATAAACAAAGACAATTAATTATATATTTATTAAAAATTGATTGAGTTGCAGAAAATTACTTATAGAAAGGAATTGATTAAACTTTGTAAAACGTATAAGAAAGTGGAATTTAATCACTGTTCTAATTAATGTGACGTGATATTTTAAATAAATGAAATTCTAAAATGTATATTGTGTCCAAAATTTAGACAATATCTTAACTAAAATGAAGAACTGAGATTTTATTTATTATTTCTTCAAGTTGAATATGTAAGTTACTTAATTTATTACATTTTAGTAATGCTAATATAGTTTGAAGATTAACTACGCTATAGTTATTTACATACAAAATGTATATTAAGAAATAATAGTAAACACCAAAACATCAAAATGTAGATTATATTCCCCACAATTTTATATCTTATTTAAATTAAATAATTTTGCAATATTTAGTGCCTACATTAATTAAAGTGATCAAATATAATTAGCACATACGTATTTAAAATTAAACCATACTACGGGTACGTTCACGGGATGGGCTGGGCCAATATGAAATAAATTCTTTCTATTTTAGAAAAGAAATTTAATTTATTTTCCTTAGTTGGAGAAAGAAAGTTGAAAGCCCTAATGCGTTCGTCCTTAGCCCAGCCGCCTTCCTCTAATATTTACATCCCTTCAGCAAAAATTATTTTTCATTTCTGTAAGTATTAGCTCACTAGAAATAATCACATTTAGTTCTCCAGTACCTCATGACCCATAGGGCTGAAAATAGAACCAAGTTACTCGATACTCGACTCGAGTTCGGTCGATAAAAGCTCGTTTGAGCTCGTTTCGTCACACTAATCAAACAAGCTTGAACATTTTTTTTCGTTCGATAACTTTTGAAGCTCGACTCGAGCTCGACTCGATAAGCTAAAAATTAAAAAACCACATGTAAAATATCAAGCTACTTGATACTCGACTCGAGCTCGTTCGATAAAAGCTCGTTTGAGCTCGGCTCGATTGAAAATTAAACCAAGCTCAAACATAAAATTTCAAGCTCGATAAAGATCAAACCAAGCTTGAACAGTGTGTCGTTCGATACTACTCGGCTCGATTACAGCCCTAATGACCCAATTTTTCACTACAAAATAGAGGCTTAATAATCACATATTATGCCCTTCATTCATGCCATATATGAACTTTCCACCCCAAAACATATATAATTATGTCATTTTGCACTAGATTTATCAACAAAGGGTTCATGAGCAGATCGATGTTTAAATGACTCAAACTCAAATATTATCCACTTGACAGCCAAACACCCAATCTTGCTTTGTTTTTTACGGTTCAACTCAACTCAACTCAAATATTTATTCGGGCCTCATATTTATATCGGGGTACGTACGTAGCTCGCAATAAATGCTCTTAAAAAATATTATACATAGCTATATAAAGAGAGAATAATCTTACGTACTACACAATAATAATTTATACTAATATAGTCACTAGCATAAACATTTAATTAACTAATAATAAAGTCATTAGAGTTATATATAGTTGTACTACATCGAAATCTAAAGTATTTGTAAATAACAGATGAATGTATAGGAACTAGAAAAATTCTCAAACTATATATATAAACTTGTTTTTGAATATGTTTATTTAATCAGGTTTTATAAGAGTTGAACCTCATTAAAAAATTTAAATCAAATTTGACTTTATTATAAGTTAATTATCATACCTAATAAAATGATTTAGATTTAATTGCACTCAAATTAAATGGGACTGAACCCAATTTTTTTTTTTTTTTTTGGTATAAGGGTCTAAACCATTAAACTTTAGATAATTAAGTCGCGTTCAATTAACAATATATCCTAAGCTTATAATAATCACAATAACAATATTAGCTTGTTCCTTATCTAAACATTTTAGGACCCCCAAGACGTCACATATAATTGAGAAAGAAAAGCTGGTTCTTGTTCTTGTATGTATTCAAAAGAACACACGGCAGCAATCAAAAAGAATTATTAAAAAAAAAGCTACACGACAAAGGGGACCTTTTGGCTCTTTAAATTATACTCCTACCACAAATAATTCGGAGAATAATTTAAAAATTGCATAATAATTAACTTAAATTACATAAAATAAGGAATCAAAAGAAGTGTGAATAAGATCCTCAGTATGGTCATAGAACGGCTCCACCGGCCCGTGTTTAATTTCTTCTGTATGGTCCCTATACTTATTGCCCGGCCGGAATTATATATACATTAATTTCTTGGCCACTTGCATGCATGTATTTCTTTTCATTGAGTTTGAATTTTTTGAGTGTTTTATTTGACCAAAATCCACAACGGATTATCAATAAATTGATAAAAAGAAGAATCAAGAAAAATGAAGAGGATTGTGTCTTGTCTTGTGACAACGGCTGCTCAATACATCCTACTTTTCCATGCATAACATAAACATTACTTGTTAGAATTAATGTCAAGAACTATAAATGACCCTAACTACCACGTGTGGTAGTTAAAACATATATTGATGTATTTAAAAGTGTAGATAATAGCAACTATATATATGACTCTAGACTATAAATTTTAAAGTATGCTCAATGAGACAATAAAATAAAAGGTAATGTTCAAAGTTTAATTTAAAAGTGGTTACAATCTCTTTACATCTTTAAACATGAAAAATATATAATGCTCTTGTTTTTCTATTTCTTGCACATGAGATTTAAGGGCTTTGATGCTAGCACGTGTGTGATCTTCTCCTTGGTTTGATGATTCATCGAGTTTATGGATTTAAGGGTTTTGAGCGTGCTATTGAATTGTGGGTGACTACCTCCTCGATTTACGAATTTATTGAGTATGTAGATTCAAGGACTTTGAGTGTACATATTCTTGAATAATGGGTGACTTTCTCCTTGATTTGTGGATGAAGATCACAAACTTGAATGTCAAAGACTTAAAAGTCAAAGACTTAGATTTGTATAACTTGACCAAAACTTCAGAGTTTTGTGAGTATTTGAGAATATATGTAGACGATGTGTGTAAAATGAGATCCCAAAGCTTATTTATATAAATGTTGGAGTAGAGAGTGCTCTTCATCTTGTTTAATGACATGACATGATTTAATTGGCCTTTGTTTGTAGGATGAAAAACACAATTTTGATTGATTCTGACTTTCATTGTCTTTAAAATTTTCTCTTAATTGGTCGAAACTCGAAACACGTGATCATATCGACATGTGTCGTTTTAAATTGGTCACATCTTTGTAATACCGAAACATGATTGATTGACTTTAATACATCATTATTGACACACGGAATAATGTAATTAGCCGATTAAATTAAACTATTTATTTGTAGAATTAAATATATTAATATTCTAAAATGTAAAACTATTATACTCTTGTCGTCATTTAATTAGTTGTAGATTTTTGTGTATCTACAATTATTTAAATCTAAATTTTCAGTATAGTTCATGCATCACATCACACATTCAACCGTTTGTCCTATTATTTAATTTCAACAATTGCCTCTAACTAAGAGTACTTGAACCCGTGACAATAACTCTAATGTGCATGATCAAATATTTGTTGTTGTGCTAAATTAGAAATCTTTTTAACACAATGCATGACATATGCTTGATCCAAAAACAGTACTGGTGTGCTAATTAATAATTCAACTTAAAAAAAAAAAAAAAAAAATTGAATATTAATTTAGCATAATTAAATAGCCGCCTCCGTTGATATCTATATATAACATAGTCTAAAGTTTATACACACAAAACTAAGTAAATAAACATGTTGACAGAAAAGGAGTTAATTACCACATCCATGAACGCAAGAATAATTGGTAGTACTTCAGACAAAGAAAAAACAATTATTCTTGTACATGGTTATGGTGGAGACCAATCTGTTTGGGACAAAGTATTGCCCGACTTGACTGCCCGGTACCAAGTTGTCCTCTTCGATTGGTGTTTCTCCGGTGCTGTCAAAGATCCCGATCTCTACGATCCTGTCAGGTACCGCGTAAATAAATATTAAATGTCTCTTCTCTCTAACTGATTAAACTTTTAGGATATGTTTATAAAAAATTTGTAACAGGTACTCTAGTTATGAGGCTTTTGCTGATGACTTGATATGTGTTGTGGATGAGCTGAAATTGAATTGTTCTTCGGTTTTTGTTGGGCACTCTATGTCCGGTATGATTGGATGCATTGCTTCTATAAAAAGACCGGATCTTTTTCACAGGCTTGTACTTGTTGCATCTTCTCCAAGGTAAATTAAATTAATTTATTTAGTAGTATTTTAATTAGATCGAGTATGGCCGAACCCAAAGTATTGACATGGTAATTACAATATATTTGTCTGATTTAGGCAAGAATTTTCGTGTTTCTATTATCCATCTACCCCAAGTCTAAGTCTGTCAAAAAAAAAAAAAAAAAAAAAAAATTATTGGGGAGCAAGTTATCATTATGGAACATAAACAAGGTTTTTAATTTCCTTAGTCATTTGAATTAATGGATAATTCAATTAAGTAATTCCTCAAATGAGATTTATAAAATACGTTTACCAGAAATATTGATTATAAGTAATTTCTTAAATGAAATTTATGAAATATGTGTAAGAAGTGAAGTGTAATTAGCTGTTTGTTTTAATAATTCCACTTTAATATGTTTAGGGAATATATAGGAGAGTGGCAGATTGAGCAAGTTAGTCCAAAATACTACTTTTTGGTCTTGTTTACGTTCCTACCAAATTTCACGTAGTTTACTGTAGTTAATTAATGAAATCATCACCCTTTGACTTTGACTCATCTTGTGGTGCAGTTCATTTGGTACTTAATTAGGAAATCTGAGAGAATCAGTCACACTTAATTCTGAATTTACATCGTCCAAGTTATTTAATTTTATGTATTTTTAAATTCTTAATTATATACTCATAAATGACAATGAAGTAAGTACATATCACCCAATTCGACCACTAGTAGAAAATTCGTCATTTCTATTTGACGATAAACTAACTAAAATATATATAACTCACAAAAGAAATGAAAGATTTGATGCACAAAAAAAAGTACAAACTACTAGTCATGCCCATGGGAAGTTAAGGGCATGTTTGTTTGGTATTTTTCAAAAAAAAAATTTGTGTTTGTGAAATGTCTAACAAACATGATTTATACTTTCTGAAATAAATTTTTCATCTCTCAATTTTCTCAAACTACTCTCTCAAAAGCCAAACAAACAACGATTTTCATATCTCTAAACAAAACATATACAAATTATATTCTGATTTGACATAAAATAACCTCTCTTACACAATTTATCTCACATAACAAACATGATTTGACATAAAGTCTTGTACATCTTACACATACAATCTAACTCTTCCTAAAATAACCTACACTTACTTTATTTCTCAAATCACTCTCTCAGAACCCAAACAAATAACATTATTCAAATCGAGATTATTTCACAAACATCCACTACTCTCCCAAACTACTTTCCCAAACACCAAACAAACATATCCTAAATGTTTATTTTTAAAACAATCCGAGTGTTTACATTTGAGAAAAATAAAGAATGACGGGGCCCTTAATTAGGTTTAAGAGACTTTAGTAAATATTCTGAAAATGCAAACACTTTTCTTTTTTTCGAAAAGTGAAAATGCAAACGCTAAACTTATAAAAAATAGTAAAAATGTTCTAAGAAATTATTAGGAAAATACAAAGAATTATGAGCAATTCCAATTTATGGAAAGAAACCGGAGTTCCATACGAATATAAACATTTAAAGGACAAAAATTGTCCTTACAAATTATCCTTACATGCTCATGTGACATTAATTCAACATCCGGGTGGATTAAATCCACCGGGGTAGGTACTAATTTTCCAATTCCTCCAAATAGATGATGCTCACCGCTGTACTCGGCCTAATGTTAGGTGGGTCCACTCACATGTGAGCCTATATTCTCCTTAGCAAGAATATAAATATATATATATATATATATATATACCATTGATTTGTTAGTTTCCTAATTGATTTTTTATTTAAAGATTAAACTTATTTATTTAGGCTTGAAAATATAAATAATTAGCGCTTGAGGTTAGGTGGGTCCACTCCCAACTTCACCTGTGAGCCTATATTGCCCTTTAAGAAGAATATAAACATATAGTATATATATCATTAATTGATTTGTTAGTTTCCTAATTGATTTTTTTATTTAAAGATCAAATACCTTATTTAAGCTTGGAAATATAAATAATTAGCTAATAAGATTACGACACAATCATAATTAATCTATTGCTTAGTTTTTTAATGTAAAGATCTTGATTCACTTCTTGCATTGTCAATAATATTGGGCTCTAATTCATTAACCTAAAATATTTAAGTCCATATTTGATAAGTAGAAGTGTGTTAAGCTTTTATTAACCATTCAAACTATTTTTCAATAATCTACGTGAAATTGGGGTATTACGATTAATACACCCAACGCAACAAATAATAAATACCTTTTCAAAGCTTATTATAAATAATTAGGTAATAAGATTACAACACAATCTTAATTAATTCATTGCTTAGCGTTAATATAGCAAGGTTTAGATAACGACTATTTAATATATAGGTTTATTGGCTAATAAGATTACGACACAATCATACGTAATTCATTGCTTAGCATTAATTATAAATAGGGGTGCACATGGTTTTTGAAACCGTACCGGACCGTACCGAACCGGACCGGGCCGTACCGCAGTATCGGTATTTTTTCTCAAAATTACAGGTCTTGGTATAGACGAAAACCCTATTAGATATTTTGGTATGGTATAGGTCTTAAGGATTTTATACCGCAAAAAAACCGTACCGTACCAACAAAAATAAATATATTTTATAATACATACACTCTGTGAGTTTTATGTTTTATCTAGCCACAACCCACAAAGAATTAGGACTCATAATTAAGCTCACTAATATCTTGAAAGGCAAGTAATTAAACCTAAATTATCTAAGTAAATCACAAGCCATTATCTTTATTCATTGGAAATACACGGCAGCCCACATCACAATTTTTTCATTGAATTTTTTTCTTATCAATGCTTCTCCAAATTAATTTCAGTTGTTTCTTTTTCCTTTGATATCACAAGTAAGTTCAATTCCGTACTTTTTTTAGTCTTATTTTTAAAGTAGATTACACAAGTCTTAAATTTTAGAATGGATTATATTTAAAGTTAGTGTAAAATACCGCAAAACCGTACCGTACCGTACCAGAACCGCACCGTACCGAATATAATGGTATGGTATTCAAAACTTCAGTTTGGTATGTAACTTTTCATAACCGCATTAATTGGTACGGTATTAATTTCACTAAAAAAACCGTAGAACCGTACCATGTGCACCCCTAATTATAAACCAAAGGTTTAGATAACGACTATTTCATACATATGTTTATTCTAATTCTTGTGTAATAAACTTTTTAACTACCCGTACATGTAAATATTTTCAAATATGAAATAACATTTGCTTAAATTCTTTCTGGCTAGACCAAAAAAAAAAAAAAAAAAAAAAAACAATGTATTCTAACTTCTAATCAGATCAAAACTTTTGTTACAAGGTTTTTTATTTTTGATAAATTGTTATAAAGGTTTGTTATATATATGTAAAATTTTTGATACATGGTCAATACCATCACAAAAAATTATTGTTCAGATCTGGCTTTGCAAAACTCATTCAACCGCAAAACAAGTGTATAATACTTGTTTTGTGGGATTGGTCTTTCTCCTGAGAGTTAAGCAAGTGTATTACACTTGTCATGTAGTCACTTTGGGGTCAAGTCTGATCTGGGTAATTTCACCAAAAAAAAAAGGTAACATATTTTATTCGACTTAGGTATTTAAACATAGAAGACTACCATGGAGGCTTCGAAATGTCACAAATTGAGCAACTCTTCTCAAGCATCGAATCAAACTTTGATGAATGGACTCAAAACTTTCCTTATACAACAATAGATTCAAGTGATCCTCTTTCCATCAAAAAGTTCCAAAACTGTTTGCAAAGAATGAAGCCCGACGTTGCACTATCCGTCGCCAAAACCGTGTTCCTCAGTGACTATAGGTACATTCTGAATCAAGTTATGATCCCTTGTGACATAATTCATACAAGAAACGACATCGTAGTACCCGACTCGGTCCCCAAGTACATGAAGAGCAAAATTAGTGGAAAATGTGAAGTCCACATTATAGACACAGAGGGCCATTTTCCTCAACTAACTGCTCATATTCAGTTTGTTGAGGTGCTTGATAGAATCTTGAGGATATAGGAATTGTTGATGGGGTCGAGTTGGAATTACAAGAAGTTGTTGTTTAATGTTTTCATTTAAGATTGTCATGTGATGCAAGATAGCTTTTGTTGTTAATTTGTTGTTCTTGATTTTAGAATGTATGCTGTTTGGGATAATGTTGAAACCCTGTCCATTAATTGTCATAGTTGGAATGTTAAATGTTCTTGAAATGTATTAAATTATGTGCTAAATGTGTGCTATTTATTTATTTATAAGGTACTAATTTGTGGAGTAAAATGCAAAAATACTAGCTCTTTGAGATTTGTTTAAAAAAAACATGTTATTTTATTAGCAAAATCCCCATGTTCAATTCTTATCGAATCAAAGGTAAGTGCTTAATCGTATAAAAATTGACACAATATAAATGGAATGAAACACAAGATGATCCAACCTGTATTGAACCAATCCGTTGACATCCTGAAGTATGAGTTGGGCAACATTGATTCTCAAACTATTTACTTTATATATTAAGTTAGTTAAATGGGCCTAATATTTTAATGTAGAGAGATATTTCATATATTAAGTTAGTTAAATGGGCCTAAAATTTTAATGTAGAGAGATAGAACTAGGGCTTGTCAATGGGGTGGATTTCAATTCGGATTCAGTTCGATTAATTAGGATAATTGTTCAATTAGTGATTTGATGGACCTAATCCGACTAAGAAGGTTTGTAATTCGAATTATATGGAGCGAAGGTTGATCCGATTCGTTACAGATTCGTATCCGATATATATTTTTGTATGTTGTTTATAGTATTTAAACCAAAATAAAAATAAAACTATATGTGCTCCATTAAAATCTTTTGCTATATTAAAAATAATCTTAAAAAGAAATAAATGAGAGATGTTGTTGAACTGGGCCTAATAACTAATTGGGCTTACAACATATTAATTTCTATTATTTCATAAGAAAAATAAGAACCTTAACTATTCATCCTTCAATTTTTGTCTTTTTTTTCTTCCATTTCTCAATATTGAGGTTTCTTCTTCTTCTTTGTCACAGTTTATATCTTGTTTACTTTAATTTTTGTTTATTCCTTTGTTCTAATTTTTATCGTTTATATTTGTCCACCATATTTTATCTTCTACAATTTTAAGGCAGTAGTTTTAATTAAATAAGTAAAATATTGCATTTTTCATTCATGATGGTGGAATATAATATGCAAGTGATTTGCAGGAAAATAGAGGATTTTTTTTTTTAAATGTGCTAAACAGATTCAGATAATTTATCCGAATTCGGATACAGTTACTAATATTCAAGATTCGAGTGAATCCGAATATGAATAGAAGAAATGTAAATCGATTCGGATCGATCCTGATCCAATCAGAGTCCGACCCATTGACAGCCCTAGATAGAACCCGCTTGAAAGTTGAGCCCTTGTGCTTCAAAAAAAAGAAGTTGAGCCCATAAATAGATTATGAGAACTACATATCCAACCCAAAAAAGTTGGGCCCATAAATAGATGAGAACAACATATCCAACCCAAAGTAAAATGATTTCAGTGATACTTGGCAAAATTGTAAAAATCGTCCCAAACTAATCATTGATTTTGGATTTTCGTCCCAAACTATTCAATATGGTGAATTTCATTCCGTAATTTAGTATTTTTTTGGAAATTCGGTGAGGTAATATAGTTTGGGACGAAAATCGAAAATCACTAATTAGTTTGAGATATTTTCTGCAATTAGTTTGAGACATTTTCTACAATAATATCGTCCCACCGTAAATTATAAGACGAAAATTGCACATTTGCCGTTAAATTATCACATGGCTGCTTACGTGTCATGACATGGTAAATTTTAACATGAATAATTATATAATATTGCAGAATTCATCCCAAACTAATTACAAGATGGAACCATCATTTTCATTAAATTAGAAATTTAAGGGTTTTTTGCACTTTGCACCCCCGAAACATGGTAAATAGACACTTTGCACCCCCGAAACTTAGATTTAGCACTTTGCACCCTCGAAATATGAAAAATACAGCACTTTGCACCCTCTTTTATTTTCAAGCAAAAATTCAAGGGCAAAATAGGTAATTCAATAGTATTGGCACTTTGCACCCTCAAAACTTGAGAATTTTGCACTTTGTACCCCCAAAATAAAATTAGCAATTAAGAACAAATCACCAACTTCCACCCCCAAAACACAATAAATGGGTACTTTGCACCCCAAAACACAAAATTAACACTTAACAACCTCAAGTTTAAAAAATCTAAACCCCTCGTTTTTTTGGTTAAAGTTAACTACCGGGGTGAAAAAATTCTAACGCAAAATAGGTAATTCATTTTTTCACTTAAATTTTGCAAATTTTAAAATACAATTATAAATACTCGAATACTCATTTCTCTCTCAGTCTTTCTTTTCAACAATATAATCATAAATAATTAAATAACGTACAAGTAAACTTCTCGAAGACCCATTGTCTACTTCAACATATCAAAGACCCAAAAATAATTACCTATTTTGCCCTAAAAAAAATTCACCTTAATGGTCAACTTTGCTGGAAAAAATGAGGGGTTTGAGTTTTTTTTTTTTTAATTTGAGGGTGCTAAGTGTTAATTTTGTATTTTGGGGTGCAAAGTGTCAATTTACTGTGTTTCGGGGGTGCAAGTTGTTAATTTATTCTTAATTAGGGAGTGTTAAGTGCTAATTTTATGTTGGTGGGGTGGGGGGCAAAGTGCCAAAGATCTACAATAGAATTACCTATTTTGCCCTTGAGATTTTGCTTGAAAATAAAAGAGGGTGCAAAGTGCTGTATTTTTTATATTTCGAGGGTGCAAAGTGCTAAATTTAAGTTTCGGGGGTGCAAAGTGCCTATTTCCCATGTTTCGGGGTGCAAAGTGCAAAAACCCCAAAATTTAATACCGAGACTAAATTCATACAAAATGGTAAATCATGGGACGAAATTCGACGAGTTGATATGGTTGGGACGAAAAATTAAAATTAGTAATTAGTTTGGGACGATATTTCAAACAAATATTAAATTACAGGACGAAATTCGATGAGGTAATATAGTTTGGGACGAAAATTGAAAATCATTAATTAGTTTGAGACATTTTCTGTAATTTTACCGAGATACTTTCTAATAAATTATTCAAGTTTTGATGGAAACAGAAATTTTAAATTTTTAACTTGAAAAACCAAGCTGGAAGCTGGACAGCCTCTCGTTATTTAGGTTTAGATCTGTCGAGTCCAATAGACCAGAACCCGTCATAATTGAAAAGGCCATACCTATAAATCAATGCCTCATTTTATATTTTTATGGATCAGATTCCAAATCCTGCACAATGATGATGGTGGGACACTAATCTTTTTTTCTTTTTCTTTTTTGGGATGGTGGGACACTAATCTACATGCTGGATTTAGCAAAATTAGCAGAATAAATTAACAACACAATATTTCATTCTAATTCTAATTCTAATTCTAATAAATTTTCACTGAATTGAGACATATGCTACTTATTTAATTTTTAAACAGATTCTTCGAACTCAATTTCCTCTAAATAAATCGAACTCAAGTGAACTCTAATTAAGCCATGAATCAAATCCAAAGGGCCTATTTGGAAGGATTTTGACTCGAATTTATAAGTCCGATTTCAAAAAAATGATTTGGGTGGTTTCGATAAAAACTCATTTAATTAGGTTTGGATGTTGGGTTTTGTGATTTTGAAAAAGTTAAAACCCACTTAGATTTGGTTTAGATGTTGGAGTTTAGGGAAAAAAATAAGTGATAGTTGACAAATCAATGTCTTTTTTATGGCAGCAGATCCTTTGTACCACACAAATGTACCACATTTGTGTACCACCATTATAATATTGACACATGTCAAAACTAAATAGCATGCATTGCATAGGATTATATTCTCCATCCTCTCTCCTTCTTATCTCCATTTTGGTTTTAACATCTCTTTTTTGTAAATAATAATACCGACTTTTATATATTTAGGCTGCAATTTAATGATATTATATTTTTGTGTACCATTATTTGTCTAAATAAAAAAAATGGAGAATAAAGGTCATAATTATGGTTTTCATGGGAATTTTAAACCATTAATTCCATTTTTCATTTGGATCCAATTCTTTGATTTTTTGAGAAAAAAAGGTTTTCTACCATTCAAGCAAACTAAAGATATATTTCCTCAAAAAAAAAAAAATATCAAACTAAAGATAGATTAAATTCATTTCGATTAATTCAAATTTATGGAACTGACTACTCTTTTATGTATATAATATATTATTGCTTCACAAATTTACAACAAATATGATTTGATATTAGAGTCTCAATTTTTAAACTATATCATGTTTTCAAACTCACTAATTTTTTAAATATTATATTTATATCATATAAATTACAACTAAAATACACTTCATTGTTTCATTTACTATTTTCCTTTTTTTATTTTTTATTTTTTTTTCCCTGGATTGTTAAAACTTCTACTTGCTTCAAAGAAATATTAAAAGGCTACGTCATTTCTTTAAACAAATTTTTCTTTTAATTTCACATGAATCGAATGATCATTAAAAAATGATTTAAAATGGTTTCAAGGCGTTGTTTTTAAATATTATTATTAGACAAATAATGGTACACAAATATATAATATCATTAAATCGCAGCCTAAATATATAAAAGTCGGTATTATTATTTACAAAAAGAGATGTTAAAACCAAAAATGGAGATAAGAAAGAGAAAGGGTGGAAAATATAATCATATGCAATGCATGCTATTTAGTTTTGACATGTGTCAATTTTATAATGATGGTACACAAATGTGGTACATTTATGTGGTATAGAGGATCTGACACCCTTTTTTATAGAGTTTGAGGAAAAAAATAAGTGGTATATGTCAAATCGATGTTTTATAGTTTCCAAGAATATGAATGTGAATTTCTGAATAAGATTGTGAGAGTTTCCATGGATTTTGCCAAACTCCATTTATAAGAGCTCTTACTCAGTTATGCGAGACTAAACCAAAACCCAGCCAAATAGACCCGAAATGATATAACATATTACCTTGTCATTTCTAGCTTATTAAATCAACTAATTAATTCAAACTTCAAATGGGTTTTTAAAACTCTCTAACAAGTATTTAATCTTAATTTGATAAATCACGTACAGAATTCGAATAAAATTTTATGTGAAGTCTCTGAAATATGGGCCTGTTTGTTTGGCGTTTTCCAAAAAATTTTCGTGTTTGGGATATGCCAAACAAACATGTTTTCTATTTTCTGAAATAAATTTTTCATCTCTCAATTTTCTCAAACTATTCTCTCAAAACCCAAACAAACAACTATTTTCTTAACTCTAAACAAAACATATACAAACTCTACTCTGATTTGACATAAAATAATATATCTTTTACACAATTTATCTCACAACAAACATGATTTAACACAAAGTCTATATCTACTTTATTTCTCAAACCACTTTCTCAAAATCCAAACAACATTATGCAAATCGAGATTATATCACAAATCTCCACTACTCTCCCAAACTACTCTCCCAAACACCAAACAAACAAGCCCATAATATTCAGTCCTAAATTTGACAATAATAGATTAGGTCCAGCTTTGTTTGATTGGGAGTACAATCAAATTATTGACTGGAAAGTTCTCAAGTAAATCACATCTCAACAAGAAAGTTTCAATCTCCCCAACCCCAAATGAATTTAATTAGATCAAGAAAAAGACGCCCTCCACAAGCAATACCACAAGACTGGCCATAATATTTGATTAATAAACATATGCCGAATTAGTAGTTCGAATTATTATCACCAAACTTGTACCCAACAACCACCTTTTGCGTATGCAAAACCTCATTTCACTAAACATACAAATTGCAATGAAATTAATAGTCACCGTCCCTACGAACCAACTACATAAGTTAGCAGATGTCATGTTCTAAAGTACAGCAAGAAATTTAATGGCAAGATAGAGAGAGAAAGACGGATAGATACACTTACAACGACTTGTAACTGTTTATATCTTTCGCTTGAAGTATTTATAGAAACAATAAAATGAATGAGAAAAAAATTAACAAGTAAAGGAAAAAAAAACATTAATTGGACATGGATATTACATTGGGATTGATAATAACATAGTGCAATGGACAGGCACAAGCACAACTTTAGTAACACAGCAATAAAGACTACCTCCATTCCAGCTGGTGAAGATATGGGGCCCTAGGCACTTTCGGCTGGAAGTTGACCCAAGTTATTAATACCGTTGGGATATTTGGGCCTCCATCGGGTCCTTCCCTTGACAATTTCGCCACCACCCTCTAGGCGAAGCAAGTGCTGGCACTCGACATAACCAGGGGCACCATTGTCCACAACAGAAGAGAGGGACTGAAGCACACTGTCCCTCATGCATTCCCTTCGATACTCCAGAGTTAAACCAGCAAGCTCGTGAGTCTCCAGTATAGGTGACGGAGCACTCTGCAATATAGATCACATAATAAGCACAAATCAATTAATAGCACAACATTGACAGAATAGATCATTATGCCATAAAAAATAACATAGTAAAAGCAACTCAAGTTGATGCAAGTCACAGAATAAACTCATTATTAGCAATTAGCAACAAAATTGGCAATTTGTCATGATTCTTCCGCTTACTTCACTTCTTCCAATTTAAGTTCACCATATATAAAACACAACCAGAAGTCATTTACTACATTCACTCATATTTACATAAATTTCTCTATCTAGACTAAAGGGCGATTACATTAAGAGTTGGTACTTGGTATAAATGTGCCAAACTGGTGCTTATCATCTTGTGAAATGCAAAACTTTATATTGCATAAGCATGAGAATCTAACTGATCTGGATCAATTATTAACTCAAGAAAAAAAAAAAGAAAAAAAAGGATCATTCACTTACTACTTCACATTATATCTGAAATTAGTGTCGATGCACTAATATTATATATATATTCACTTTTAGTGTGTCAGTATAAATATGTATACATTTATATCACGTCCTACATGGGTGAAAATACACAAATAATTTGCTCAAGTAAAATAGGGAGGAATGAAAATGTTCACCTCAAGAATCCAACCAACATATTTTACATTATTCACATGTTGGTTCACATCTAAATCGCTCCATCTCGGCTGCATACAAATGAAGTTTTGTTTCAATAAAGTCAAAGAAAGGATTGTGTAGCTATCGTTGCAGAGTAGAAAGTAAAAAGTTTATATATATAGCATGGCAGCTTACAGTCAAGCCAGTACGAATATTATCTGCAGTGTTATCATCAAGCTTTGGAAGCTTCCTGCTATCATCATCCACAACTGGAGGAGAATCCACAAAATAGCCCCCTATTTCCTCTCGAACCTCATCTGGAATTTTGGATAATCTTCTAGTCTTTTTATTCATCATCACCCATAGACTGCCATTATTAAAATGAACTACAATGAGAATAAAATAGTAATTACGCTTACATGCAACTCAAAATTCATCACTCTGACTAAAAAGTCCTTAATAGCTCTTCGAAAGATGAAACACATAAGAAGAATGTGTATCATGTTCTCCTCTGCACTCAAAAGCAAATCAATCTAGTTTCTCATCTCTGCAGGCACCAATCCACTAATTAATCAACTATAACCGCTATTCTTGATCTACTGACACTAATAGACCAAAAGTAGCAATAGTTTAAAATAGCTACCAAAGCAATGGAACATGTTCTAACCTGGAAGCTCTAGTTAATATTTCTCCCGTATTGCTATCACGTACAAGCCAATCTCGGCGCATACCATTCTTCCCCGATGCAGCCACCCAAGTATCTACTTGAACAACATCACCCCTGAAGCACAAACACCTCAGACCACCAAATTTTACAGAACTGATAACACATCAATTATTCAAGGCTTCCTAAAAAAATATATATAAAAAAAGTTCTATTTAAAATGTATCATGAATGAAATTATACCACGTAGGGTAACGATCCACGACAACTTGCATTTTAGTAACCACCCAAATCAAATTTTTTTTGCACATCTCAGGTGTAGAGCCAAAGCCATCACCAAGCAGTCCTGCACCCTTGACATGGTTAAGGGCAGTTTCCTGTGTATTGAGCAAGTTTATCAACCGGAAGCAGGCTAGAGTTCCATAACTCGCAATAGTTGGAAAAGTAATTTACACATAAATCCAACATAATAATAAACCCAATTATGTACCTGCAAATGATTCATCATTGTCTCCACGGAAGCAGTCCGATCAGCCCCTATTTCATATGACCTAATGCTGAAGTTTTGGCGAAATACCAAACCATCCTGCACAATCCTCCCTAGACCAAAAGGATCAACAAGCATATCTGGTCGTTTAGGTTTCCAATCAAGCATCATCCATTGCTTCTCAGCTGCCAAAAATATAGTTGTGATGGCAGCAAGGAGCATGCTCCAGTCAGGCAATTGGTTGATAAATGTCCTTGCGGGAGGTGAAGAGGTTACACCATCATCAGTCTTAAAGCCATCCAAAACTCCTACCTTTGACCCATTAACCTTGGGAGGTGCTTGGGCACTGGCCTTAACCTTTAATCCTGAATACTTTGACTTTGAATTTGCACCATTTCCACGAGAATCAATGCTTGCAGGGGCGCTTCCTCCAATCTTTCCTGGTGTTTTTCCAGAGGATTCTGAAACTTGAGAAGCAATAGGAAGAAATGCAGACGTTGCGGCCATGGACACCATGATGTGATTGACGCGAAGTACCAGGACTGTCTATGACAAGAAAATATTACAGTGAGACTTAAACATAACTAATGTCGGCAGATTTAACCCACAGGGATAACGCTCAACACAACCAAATATCAGTAAGGACTAAGGAGAGCTGTCATTTAGGTCCTCTACACATCAGTTAATACACAGATAGAAATATAAAACTATTACCCAACTTCCATGGAGGGATAAATAGAGACCTTGGAACATTCATATCCAATTAAGCTCTCCACGGGGTAAAAGAAAAAGGTTAAAGAGAAGCATATCACAATAAAATCAAATAACTAAAAGAAACACAAAAATGACAAAACACAGACGCATTAACAATCAATAAGACGTAACTAAGAAAATTCTAGACGACAAATACAATGTAAACCAACAAAAGCGGAGAATTAATTAAAGCAGATCTGAGCATTCAACCACAAAAACGACGCAGTTATCACGCGACATTACATTCCAAATTCACAAAACAAAATCAAACTTTCCTCCCTATCAACAACACGGCAACTATAGCCAGATCAAAAGTAATGTCGAAAACAAAACATAGACATTTCAGTTAAAAAAGAAAGACGTCTCACCTCTGTAAAATGTGTCGAAATATGAATCAATAAGAACAAATAAGGGAAATTAACATTGTCTGATCAGCAAACCCGGTTCGATGATTCTCTCGCGATTTCTAGGGTTTGCGATCGTTTCAGGTGTTCACTTATTTTCTTATTAATTATTTTTTTCAAATTTGCTTTTCCGGATTTACCTAATTTTGTTTTTCTCAAGTTCTTTCGGAAAGGAGGAAAATTGTCGAAGAGAGAGAAAAAGGAGTGGGACAGCGGGATTAGTGAGTGGTGGGCATTTGGTATCAGAGTATCTCCATTTTATAGTAAGAAAAAAGAATAATAAATTATTATTGGAAAGAAAAAAAAAAGGAAAGAATAATAAATGAACAACTTTTTTATATGCTTTGCTGGGCCCTCCCTCTCTCCTCAACTACATCAATTAAACACCTCCTTTTTCCTATGCAATACCAAATTTGCCCCTTTATCTGCACTCTGATAAA
This sequence comes from Penstemon barbatus, assembly GCA_003313485.2. Classification (NCBI taxonomy): domain Eukaryota; kingdom Viridiplantae; phylum Streptophyta; class Magnoliopsida; order Lamiales; family Plantaginaceae; genus Penstemon; species Penstemon barbatus. The sequence goes on from CM064882.1 coordinate 35,979,461, forward strand.
TAAGAATTAATTGCATATTAGCGGCAATTTTAGGGTTGAAAACTAGATAAAAGTTAATATTATTCGACATGTCGTTTTAGTAAAAAATAAAAATTTTAAAATACATAATATTTTAGAATTTTAAGAGAGACTTCAATTTTTTTTGACATCTCATTAATGACAATAGGAGATGTTGCAAATTTTCTAATTTCTTTTGAAGGATAATTTTGTTTCAAAAGATTTTTATTCTCCAATTTAAGTAATTAATATTTTTCTTAATCCTTGTGCAACAGTTCTAAACGAAATGTATTTAAGAATTGAGGGAGTATACCTAATAAATTTTAATTTCCAATAAGCTAACCATAAATAGAAACTTATATATATGTCATCATATTTTGCCAAAAAAAAATATCTCTTCATTTTTAATACAAGCTAAAACTCTTATAGCTTGTTTGGTTGTCAGGAAAGTTAGGAAAAATTGTAAGAAAAGGAAAAGGAAAGGAAATGGAAAGAAAAAGTAATTTTCCTCTACATGTTTGATTGTGAAGAAAACTATTTTCTTGCAATTGTTTGGTTGTTAAGAAAGTTTTAGAAACATAATTTTTTTGATAAATATTTTCGTTTGATTATGAATTGCGTTTTCTTTGTTGATAAAAAATTGTATGAATAATCACGTTTTCATTATATTAGTTTCATTATAAATTAATTTGACGCTATTCTGTATTTTTTAGTCATCGAATTTATATCAATCTTCAAAGTTAATAGGGGGTTATGGTCGATTTTTAAAGTTAACGTGGGGTTATTGATAATTTTTTTGGATAAAAAGGGTGCTCTTGCGTAATTTTGTAGGGGTATAACTGTTATATGACTTGAGATGTTATTTTTTTACTAATAATAAATAAGTACGAAAGGGGCTCTTGGTAATAAAAAATCACAAATGAAGATTTTGATAGTTAGACACAATACAAGGGGTGTTTTGCAATTTACTATAAAATTTTCCCAAGATTTTCCCAGAATTTCCCCATCAAATTGGTGGGAAAATTTTTTCTTCACAAAATTTTTTTGCAGGGGAAAATAATAACTTCATTTCCTCCTATCCAAACAACAAGTAAGAAAAAATAAACTGACTTTCCTTCGCTTTCTCTCACTTTCCCGACAACCAAACAATACATTAAAGCTCGAAACTTGTAAATCAAAATCAAAATATTATCCAACCAGCTTACTTGTCCAAAATTCACAAATATTTGAAGTTTGAAGTTTGATTCTTAGAAGTTAGAACTATTCGGCAATGAGATGATCTTACTTTGTATAAAACCATTTGACAATCTATTTGAAAGTAAACCTACTTTCTTCTTTCTGCACATAAATGTAAACTACACGTGGATAAACGCGACAACAATTAAGTCCTTTTCCAATGTAATAATAGCATTTGACAAGCAACTTCCCCCAAAATTTGTCAGTCTGATTATATTTATCCGTAGATTTGGGACCGGGTATCCACCACCCTCAAATTGGGAAAATTCGTGCCTACCTAAAGAACCATTTGACAGATTTTGGTTTAATTATTTTCGATAATTTCCTAACATTTAAAATCCTTTAAAATTTCATTTGAAATAAATATGGATATTAAGTTTTAAAAGGTTTGAAAAAATTGAAACCTCGTTTGAAATACGTTTGAATGTTAGGATTTAAGAGAAAAATAGTGGTAAATGTCAAATCAATGTATTATAAATATATTCGTCCCTATATTTTCTTTCTATATTTTTACTCTTTGCAGGGAGATTTAACTAAAAGTTAAACAACGTAGAAATCTTATGTATTTTCATATATATGCTCTTAAATATAGTGGTTGAGAATTTTTACTTTATATGAGAGGGTATTTTTAAAAAAAATAATTCTATTTATAGAAAAATATTGTTATTTTAGAATATCTCAAAAATAAAATAATAGTAAAAATTAGGAACACAGGAAGCATGTGTCAAAGTCATTGTTTTTTATAAGTTTAAGTTCCAAGAGATTTGACTTTAATCTTAAAAAGTTTTGCCCAATTTTAAGAGACTAAGCAAATTTGATCAAAACTCTTTCATATATGACCTATAATTTACTCAAATGTACATATCCAAAATCAACTCTTTTATGAATTCTAAAATAAGATTACATGATAGGTGACATTTCTTGAGATATGTCAATCTGAGCCTTTAAATTTAAAAAAAGTAGATCTAGACCGTTAATGTTTGTGCAACTGTACAAATAATCATGATAATTTTGCACATGTATAATAAAATGTTGTACAGTCACAATGACGATAATACCCTTATATAAAAGAAAAAAATATTAGCGTAAAACTAATTTTTCTTCAAAACAATCTCCCGTTCCTCTCCACAATTTTTTTCTCCCAACTACCCGAATCCTTCAAAATAGGTCAACCACCCACTCTTATGCCAATCAATTGCATAATAAAATGGCCAGTTCTTTTTGTCTCCGGCAGATTTTACTCCGGCGCGGCGGCGCTTTTAATTTTAGCACAAAAACTCTCGGTTAGTGAATTTTCAGTATCAGTAGAGAGAAAGAGTTGAGAACTGATCGTGGAAACTATATGAATTAAAACTAGATACATTTGTTTATTAATAAGGGTAAACTTGTAATTCACATATTAAACTATTAAAAATAAAAATAAATTAAGCCACGTGTCATTTTCTGACAAGCTATCTCAAGGAAGGCTTGAATCAAAGTATCTCACATTAGAAATGCCCAATCAACTTATATATAAAAGTACGAGTTCAGAAAATAGAGTTTCTTGAATTTTTTGTGAAGACTAATATACCCTTACTTAAAAATTATTTTAAATTGCAAAATAGGAAAAAACTTCAAGAAGCATACTTCTACATAAACACTACCACTTGAAAAAATATATCTTAGAGTTCATTTCCCTGTCGAAATTTCAAAGTCCATATCTAACCACATAAAAGCTAATTCCATGTATATGCATAGACTGATCGACACTAGCCACCATACCGTGTCATTAGAATAAGGAATATTAGTAAAATGAATTAATGAAGATGATAGAATTCCTTTCCCTATCGAAATTTCAAAGTCCATATCCAACCACATAAAAGATAATTCCATGTATATGCATAGACTGAACAACACTAGCCATAAACATTAGCCACCACACCATGTCATTAGAATAAGGAATATTAGTAAAGTGAATTAATGAAGATGATAGAAAATAAACATAAAAAAAAATATTTGTGAAATTGATTATACTCGAATTTCATGGAGTTCTTTTCATGGAATACGGGATCGGTAAATGAAAATTGGTGAAATCGAGAAAAGTTGGTCAAAATATGTGAAAATAATAAAAATTTGGGAAAATTGGTAAACACTTGTAAAGTTGGTAAATAACTTGTGAAGCCAGTAAAAAGGCACCCAAGAAATCGATAAATACATATGGGATCACATAACTTTGGGTAAATTCGGATAAGACTGGTTAAATTATTGAAAAACGGATGAAATCAGTAAATCAGAGAACAAATGTAAAGTCGGTGAAGACATGTGAAATCAATGAATATATATGAGGTGAAATTGGTGAAAAAACATGTAAATCAATGGAAAACGTTTAACTGGCAAAAACAGGGTGAAACCAGAAAAACAAAACAAATCGACGAAAAATGGGAAAAACAATTAATGTGGGTTAAACAGATAAAATAACGGATAAATCAAATAAAAATATATATTAAAATGATGCAAAATAATTGAAATCGATAAAAAGACGTGTTAGATCCGTGAAAAATGGATTAAATATGTGAAAAATGGCTTATGTTTGTAAAAAAATACATTTCAAATGACATGATATTATTTTAAATAAAAATAAATAAATAGTATTCTTAAATTAGTGATTTTTAAATGAAAACTACTTTAATGGAATTAACTAAATAATTTTGTTATGATCTTATTTTAGAAAAGAACTTACAAGATCTTAAGAACAAATCAATCATCATTTTGTATTTGATTACAATAATTTAAAGTCATCATTTTTTGATGAAATAATAATTTTAATAATAATTAAATTGAATATTAGTCATTAATTAGTGTCATTTTGTGACATGACAAAATTAATTTTACTATAATTTATTAAATTTACTAAAGAAATTAACTAGACACGTACAACATGTGTTAAAGAAAAAAAATAGGCGAAATAGATTAATAAAAATCGATAAAATCAATAAAAGTCAGTTAAAATATGTGAAAATGAAGAAAAAAATTGTTCGTTTTTATTAATTAAATTGAATATTAGTCATTAATTGTGCTATTTTGTGACATGATAAAGTTAATTTTGCTATAATTTATAAAATTTATTTTTGAAATTAACTAGACAGACACGTACAACGTACGTGCATTTTTCTAGTATATATATAATACACATAAACGACCTCATAAATTAGAAACTAAAAATACCAAACACTATGAATCTGAATATAGAGAAATCAAATTGGACTTATCAAGCTTGAATACTTAATATATAAATACATTCGATTTGTATCATTTGTTTAATGGGCGTATCTCCAATCAAATTTAAAAGTTTATTTGATTTATCATACTCTATAAAATATATTAGAATTAATCCAAAGTTCTTTTACAAACAATACGGAATGAATCTCATATAATTAATTTAGTTCGAAGTAATCCTATCCATGATGTTTACCACCTCGTGCAGCAAGAAATTGAATAATTTTTCTTTTCTTTTATTGAGTGAAACAATGATTACATCATTATATGGGTACATCTAAGTCAAATGATGTTCAAGTTCAACTAACAAATACAAAGAATATTCAATAATCTGATTAAATTAGAGAAAAAATCATCAAGACAGATCTCATCGACCTCAAGAAATTGAATAATTTGGCAATTGAAGAACACGTTGGCTAAATAATTGGTAAAAAGGTGCAAATGGGACCATGTGGCATTATTCTTAGTTCAATTGGAACTGATTCAAAGAAGCAACTTATCAGACTTTTTAAACTACAAAATGATATCAAGAAGAATATAATCAAGATGAAGGATAAAATCAACTTTATTAATAGAATATCTCCAAAGAACAACTCAATTTCCCAAGCTAGTTAAAACTCGGTACAAGCTTACGCTTCATAAATGAGAGTGCAAAGTGAAATATTGACGTCTTAATGAGGATAGGGGGAAATTCTTACCCAGACCGGGTTTGGCCGAACTCAAACTAATTACATGGCAAGTGTAATACACTTGCTTTGGGCTTGGTTGTAACTTCCAGGAAAGTGACCAATCACGAAGCAAGTGCAATACAAATACACTTGCTTGGTGATTGGATGGGTTTGGCCAAGCCAGACTTGGACAAGAATTTTCCGAGGATAGGAGCAAAAAGATTACATCTAAATATTTCAACTCATCCAACCAATATGGAATACAAAGACTTTGAAAATGAAAGTACACACCTCAGTTGCAAGAACGCGACCAATTGATGCCTCAGATTCATTCCAACTCATCTGTGAACATAACTCATTTCTTCTCCCATCTCGCCAATCAAGAAGACCAAGTAGAACTTCTACAAGGCCAACCCTGACCAATCATGTGCAATAGCAGTTTCATTAAGATGCATATATCATCTATTGTTAATATTTCAGCCAGGGACCAATCGACTAACTGATAACGACCCATCAATGTGCAACTTTATAGCTACACTACTGAATGCATACATCTGCATCTCACAAAGAAATAGGAGAATTTAATTGTGAACAGAGGTAGTTTTATGCACATTTCACGTTTATAACAACTAAGTCGCACTAGCTCTTGAGGAATTTGCGCAGCTTTCTGCAACGAACCATCCTCCAATTTATAGGTTTCAGAAGCCATTGTTTCTCTTCTTCCTTCATACGCCACTGCAGACACAAGTTTTGGTACATAACCAAGATACCCAACATGATCTGCAAGAGCAGGGTAAACACTGGGTAAAGATATCAAGGCAGCAGAAAGTAGCAGAGGAAGTTCAACGTCGACAACTTGGCCATCATAATGTGTGGCAGCAATGGATGAAATGTACTGCTCCAGCAAACCCTCAAGAAATCTCTTTGGATTTCTAAGCGGGAATTCGGGATCTTTCAGGAATAACCTAACGTAGATTCCCCCAACCTGCATGACAGCAGATGATGAAAGTCAGGAAACACAATCGAAGCATTCTTAATACATTTGTGGTAGCATACATGCATTAAACCTGAGGCTCATCTCTTCAGGTGCATCCCAATCAACAACATATCTTTGAACCTGTTCACGATATAGATCTGAAGCCAATGCCTAAATTTGTGCAGACAGTGATGCAAACATTGCCTGGCCCTGAGTCCATACAAGTTCTGGAGTTTCAATGGTTTGTCTCATTGATTTAATGTTTAATGAATTTTATCCAATTAAAAACATGTGCAATCCAAAATACTTTTAAAGAATTTTATAATATCTCGATCCAATTAGTTAAAGATTCAGATTCGATAATAAATATGCATACAAAATATTTTTAGTTATAAACCACAAGTTTAACATGACATGAGGTAATATTCAATCATCTTTGATTTCATTCTCATGCATTATCTTATTTCACCTAACTAACAACGTGGCAGCCGCATGAGTGTATTATTTGTAGGTTAATTTTTATTATGTATGTATCTTCTTCAGGTCTTTGATCTATAGATACAGTAGCGTTGGACGGCCAGCTCTCTTGTTCTTCGTTTTAATGGCTCGAAAAAGTAGTCTTATCACATTAGGGGGATTAATTCATTCAAAATGTAAAGCTTATTGTAGTTTCATTGGAAAGTACGACTCTTTCTATGAATGAAAAGGGTTCCAACTTTCTCATCGGAGCAGAAGCAGGAGCAGGTATGTATAAGATCCCTAATTATCTGCTCTTCAAATTCCAAGCTTCACTCTTAGATACATACATATCGATCGATCCAAGTTGAAATAACTCGGTTTTAGCTTGACTTAATAAGCAAAAAAGATACTTATATATAAAATTATATATCAAGCTATTTGATATCGACTACCAAACCAAGCTCAAACATAATATTCTCAAGCAATTATCATATGAGATACTAGTACATTTTGAACTTTGAATGCAATCAAGCATACAAATGCAATCATGTCAAAGTCAAACACCACCACTTTCAAATAAATATAAGTATATAAAGCACACCTATTTCTCAAATGCATATCTAGTGAGACTTCCAAATATTCAAGTTTAATGACCAATAAAATAAAGATTCTAAAAATAAGCGGCGGAGTGGCCTCACATCCAGGAGACGAAGGCTTAAACATATCATATTTTGTTAGCAAGGTACCTTCCCAGAGAATCAATGGGCTTTGTAGATATAGCATTTTCCTTCTTCCGACCCCTAATCTTAATCCGAGCAAGATAATCAGCAGCAATCCACGCAAAACTTAGCATCACCGTCTTCCCACCATCATCAAACAATAGTAAGTCCTTTGATTTCTTCACCCAACTCTCATGATAAGTTACTTGATACCAAGCAGATGCCTTTCTTTCATACATCATGTTTTTCTCATCATCCGAAAGCTGATCAAATCCTGGGTCCATACGATTAAAAACTTTTCGGAAGTCCTTCCTCAGATTGCTATAAGCATGCTTGAGTCTCTCCTTCAATTCCCCCGTCTTTTTGCTACTGTACTTGGGCATGGACCATATATGTCCAGTAACAACCTCTTCTTCTCTGTGCACTTTATACTGTCCTAAAAGACCAATTAACTGTCCATCATAAGAACACTTACAATTCCAAGCATCAGTGATGAAGTTTCTAGATCCGGGAATTTCAAGATCTTGGTCGTACATGATGATGTCAGCAATTTCAGGAGATGGTTCATAGTCTCGGTCATATGCATCTTTAATTTTACGGTAGAGCTTTCCTAGAATTTTGTTGGAGTTGTAGGATTGAAATGCTTCTTTCTGCATGAAGTCAGGATACATCTTTGGCTTCAGCTGAGCTGGCATGGTCACTATCTTTCCCGTTTTCGGGAAATCAACCGCAGTGGCTGCAAGTTCTGCTAATTTGATGCACTTCTCATCCAACGCCCCGTATTCACTAAGGTCCGCGTGAACCACATGAGCATTGCATATAGCACCAAGACTTTCGTTCACCATATTATTCGCAAAAAAATTAATTATGTCCTGTACAAATAAAGGGGAATTGAGTTAATTTCTACAATAATAACATTTTTAAAATCCATTAGATTATTTCAAGAATGAAGGGAGTTACCGAGTGTTTCACATCACGCGTCAATTCTTTGATTTTGCCTGGTGCATATTCCATCGGAGGCCAACTTCGCTTGCTAGGAGAAAGTAGATTCTCATCCCAAGTGACAAAATAAAGGTCCCCATCTAAATCACTACCAGATGCTTCATTAGTATGTGGTCTATACCCATTTTGAGGGAAAACAAGACAATCATTAAGATGATGCAATTCTGGTACATCAACTGCCTCAAGAATCCGAATATCTCCAGGGTGAAGACAAGGGTTCTTTCCAATTGCTACAAGGCCTTTAATAACTTCAAAAATTTTCTTTGCCTCAGAAAATTGAGATCCATGGTTCATAAAACAGTCTTCTAACGAAGGACTAGAAACTTGGATAAAGCATTGGCCCTGTACAAGTATACCGAGCTCGTCCAAACAGCCCATCAACCACCTTCCGGAAGGAACAAAAATCCTAGCTCTTTCTCTAAGGTCACCAAGCTGAGCAGCTCTAATGCTCGTTAGCATACCTCGTAAATGAGGTTCCGTTTGAGGCTTGAAACCAGCACTTAACATTATTGCAGCTGTATTTCCTTGGTCGGTGCATGAACCAGTAAGTACATCATAAGCCATATCAGTATCTTCAAGCATTTGATCGAGTCTCGAAACCATAGTTTCTTGCATATTCCAAAATATGTCATCCTTAACTTCTAAGGCAGAGAGTAAAGTGACTATTTGCCGATTTAGAAAACCCGGCTGGAATCGAGTCCAAGAACAGATCTCGAGTACAGTGTGGTTTGATTCGAACTTCTTCATGCTCCGTCGGAGAGATAACCGAATGCCATCTTTTTTCGAGGGCCAACAAGCAACAACACCTTTGTAGCCAGCATATCTAATTTGATAAGCACATGGAGGGTTCATACTTAACTGTAGCTTTTTCGCGACTTCAATTGCAAGATCGTCAGATAATTTTCCTATACCATCAGAGAAAACATAGCCGTTTCTCTTGATATCAGAAAGCTTGGAATCGACTTGTTTGAATGGAACTTCAACTGTGGCATAAGTCGAAGAGAAGCACTGACCCATCCTTGCTGAACATTTTGCTACATTACGGTTTGTAAACCTACCCATCCAACTAATGATGTTGGATACACTAGTAGTCTGGTCTTCCGCGAAAAACCAAGCTGATTTGTCCCTCAATTGATTAGCGGAAAACGCCAAAAAAGAATACTTCCGACCACATAGATAAAACCCTTGGTTTAGTATATCTTTCACCCGTTTGAACATCGTAGTCCTTTGTGGATGGAAATTTGAGGTGATATCCCTCACAATAGGACTACTGTAGTAAGTGAGTAGATTCTTGTTAAGAGTTTGCATAGCTTCATCCATAAAAGTGACTCTTAAAAATCGATCGCCTATGCCTCGATAATGTCTAAGAACTCTGTTAGATAGCTCAACCTCGGGTGGAAGACAATAAGCTTTTGTCGGAGTTATAATCAATCTTCGGACTTCAACAATATCGTCCATTTCTCGATGCCTCTCGAGGAGCTTAGGGTTCTTCAAAAGCCAATTATGAACGAGCACTAAGGCTCTGATAGCATCATAAACAGGGCGCTTGTAAGAACACATGTGCTTTAGTGCAACCATATTTAGCTCGTTGGGTTGACTTCTCAATAGATCGAAGAATATTTCAGACATCTGGTGTTGATTTATTATTCCCTTGTGCATGACTGCATTCACCAAAAACATAACCTTGAAGGTTATACCTTGCTTGTACTGAATACAGAAGAAAAAATATGTTCCTGGCATCCCAAAATTGGGCTCTTTCGAAATCCGAAGCTGGTTTCTTGGACTGCGATGAAGAACCTTTACCCTATGATTTCTTAGATAATCCAGTGCCTTTTCCAGATTAGGACCATTCCGAGGTCTGATTGAAATACGGTAAGTATTACATCTACCTAGTACCCCACCTGGTGTGAAATCTGTAGTTCGAATCCAGGGATCATCATCATCTAACAAATCAAAAGGCACTGACACTTCAATGTCATCATCCGCAGTTCTGTAGTATACGAGGGGTGATGAGGCCAGCTGAAACAAGATTATTAGCGAAGAAAAGTCTCTTGACTGCTGTATCTCAATAATTTCTCTAGGTAAGAACTCAATTTTGAAATTGCATTTTATTACGGCAGGTCTGACTTCGCCTTTTAATGTAAAAGCAGTATCTTTTGTAAGATGTAGATTGCATGTCTCGTTGAAAGGATCGACCAGAAAATCGACCCCAGTTCGAGACCCTTTCCAGCCGACAATGAGCTCATCCTTGCTCTTTAAGAGTCCAATCTCTACATAAACATCAGAGAGCTTAAATGGAGGTGTAGTTCTTCTCCTCTCATTCATTATGTGTGGATTTTTTGGTCCCAATCTAACCTTTAAAAGTTTTCTTTCCAGTATAAGATCCCCACGGCCTGCAGCATCTAATGCCAATTGGGCAGAATGTGCGACTGCAAAATGGAGAAATGCATGAGGTTGGACTTTGAAATAGTCCATCTTTCTCTGTACATTTTTTGTATCAATCTCAAAGTCTGGATATGTGTCAGGTGGAGTCGAGGAAGTCTTTAATCTGCACCTCCATACAAGTCCAATATTGTCTTCAAAATAGTCCGAAAGCCTTTTGGCAGTAATGTTGTTTTCTAGACCACCAACACTGATTTGAGTCACAACCAACTCTTTATCACCTTCCCGAGATCCCATTTCCTATGTAGTATGAATCGCTCGTTTTCTAGCTCCGAATCTGCAGGATCATAGGTGGAGAACATAAGAATACTGGATCAATGTTATAATGGAGTAATAAATTAGCATTAACATGACATAGCGGAACAAACTGAACTTGGAAAAGCATGATAAAGAAATAAGTTGTTTACAAGAAGAAAAAAAATCTCTCATTTGTTAATTTATAGCAAGAAAACCTCAAATTCTAGTTCCAATTACTGATAAATAATGATATAGTATGTTCTATAATTATCTCAAGTTTGAACATCTACAACAGCTAGTAAAGAAATTCATATAGATACATATACTTCCCACATATAATCTACCTGTCACGAACAGTCACATAAGCACTGTGGCAATTTTGAAAGGAAAAACTAACTTGCATCAACTAAGTGAGATTCATTAGAACCATAATTCGAGCCTTGTCCTATTCATAATTGGTAAAATAAGTGAAATCAATAAAATGAAGAAAGTTCAACCAACAAAAACAACGTCAAACCATTAGAAAAATGGTTTTTGAACCGAAAAAACTAAAGAAATCGATGAAAATACACATGATGAAATCAATAAATTGAATAACATTCATTAATGTGATATTTTATGACATAATGGAATTAATTTTACTCTTATTTACAACTGAAATTAAATAAACACGTATAATGTATGTACACTTTAAACCGGTGAAAAAAATGGATGTGAAATTAAATACATTTGAAATCGATAAAAAAAAGGGTAAAATTTATGAAAAATAGATGAAAATGGGTAAAATCGGTTAAGTTAAAATAAACGGGTCAAAAAATGTAAAATCGATGAAAATTAATTCGAATGAAATTTCTAAGAAAAATGATGAAATCAGTGAAATCCAGTCAAATTGGGTAAAGCTGGTGAAAAAAGGGTAAAATCGGTCAAAAACAAAAAGTTGGTACGAACATATTTAATCAATGAAAAATTCAGGTGAATAACATGTGAAATTAGTTTAAAAACATGAAAAATAGGTAAAACGGGTTAAATGGTAAGAACGAGTGAAATCAGTTAAAAAAAGAGTTTAATTGGTGATATCGGTAGAAATATAGTTTAAACTGAAGAAAAAAACGAAAGAAATCGACCAAAAACAAAAACAATGAAAAATATATAACCGATAAAAAAAAGTTTCTAAAATAAAATAAATCGGTAAAAAAAGTTTAAGCAGTGAGAACATATGAATCGATTAAAGTTTGGGTGAAATTTCTGAAGAATCGGATAAAATCAGTCAAAAAACCTGAAGTCAGCGAAAATATATTTAACCAATGAAAATTTAGTTGAATACTATGTGAAATCAGTGAAATAGGTGGAAACGAGTTAAACTTTAACCGACAAAAACAAGGTGAAATGGGAAGAAAATAGTTTAAATTGAAAAAAAAGATCGACGAAACATGAAAAAATAATGAAACTTGTTATAATCGATTAAAAAGTGAAAAAATTGATAAAAAAAAAAAATTAAACAGTGAAAACATATGAATCGATGAAAATTCAAGAGAAATTGGTAAAAACTGGTGAAACCAGTAAGAAATAATGTTCGTGAAATAGATGAAAGTTCGGGTAAAATTTATGAAGAAACGGATGAAACATGTGACATCGGTGAATAATGGATAAACTTGACATGAAAACTACAATGATGGAATGAGCTAAATAATGTTCTTATAATCTTATTTTAGAATCAATTTTATAAGATTTAATGACTAAATCAATCCTTATTTTTTATATTTTATTACAACTATTCAAAGCAATCCTTCTTTTTTTATAAACCAATATTAATTAATAAAAATAAATTTCTTAAAGAATAAATTGACCTTTTATAAATATATGATATGACATAAAACACTGATCAATTAAAACTCAATTTCACTATAATAATAAGAGCAGTGCCAAAAAGAAATGCATAATTTTGAGAGAGCCCACTAACCTTTTCACCCTCTTCGTTCTATCAACCCACTCCACGGATAGCATTAATCTCTTTTTCTTTCTCTCTTTAATAGAGAGGGTGAAGAGAAGACCGAAGAAATATGGAATAGCTTTTTACAAGTTTATTCTTTACACTCTTTTTAGTACTTCTGTGCAATGTTTTTAAAACTGGACCAGAGAGCGAACCGATGAGCCTACTGGTTTAGCGGTTTTATTGGTCGAACCGGGTGAACTGTTGATCGAACCGCTAAAATCAGTGAATAAACTGGATTGGACCAGCTTTTGGTTCGCGATTGAACCGGTCGGACTGGCCGGTCCGGTCCGATTTTAATAACATTGCTTCTGGGGTCACGCGGGAATAGGGGAAGGTATGATTTAGGAAGATAATTATCTTGAGCTTACTCCATCTAGCATAGAGAAAGTTCGTTTCTTGATAGGTACATCTCATAAAGAAGGTTTTGAATTTTGATTGTCCATTTGTGTTAGAAGACATTAGTGAAAGGGATTCTTTCTTCAATTAAGAAGAAAAAAAATGAGATCAATATTAAGATTTTTACATTTATTTAGTGATGAATGTTATGAAATATATACATACGTGGTGGATGTCCATTGCAATTTAAACCTCAAGTTATATGGTGTCAACACAAAACTTTTCTACTTGGTTGCATAAAGAGATAACACATAACCTATTTATGTGTCAAAGCTAGAATAAGTGTGGCAAGACAAAGAACATATGGATGTTTCTAAGTATATTCATGTATCACAATGCATGAGAAGCTATATTTTTGCAAAACGGAATGTTTTTGCAGTCAACTCCACTATATTTCTAGAAGAAGAAAAAAAGGTGAAATACAATTTATCCCCTTACATTATTGAGGTGCTACCGATTACCCCTAAAATATCAATTGTAACACTACCATTCTGTTATAATATTGAACATTTTATTTCAAAATTACCCCCGCCCTTTTTATAACAATAACTTTTTTCTTTATTAATTTAACAAAATAGAAAAAGAAAAATATTTATGAATTCATCAATTCAACAAACAATATTTTGTTTCATTTCTTTCATGTCTTTTGTTTCATTCGGTTTTATGGTCTCAATTATTTTCTTTATTTTCATCTAATTTTTTTCCTTTATTTCCATTTCAATTTGTTTTCTTTATTTATATCTGAATTTTTTGTCTCGAATTTTACTTGATGTTATTTATCTCATTTGTTTTCGTTACAAATTATAACTCAAAATTGTGAGTAATTCTCCCTCAAAATTTTACTTGAAAAATTCAAACTTGACTCTGACTTGTATCGTTAATGCATCAATATAAAATTACGCTAACTTCTTTATACATGTAGTACTAATGAGAAGTAAATTCAACACGAACACAATAATTACAAATAGTATGGGTCTGTATCAAACTTGAATTTTGCGAGAAAGAAAATAAAGGAGAATTAATCAATATTTTGAATAATATTCGTACCAAAAATAGATGAAATAATTATCATCAAATAAAAATTGAGAAAAATATATAGAAAAAAATTGAGATAGAAATAAAAGCATTGAAACATAAAATAAAGCAAACAAAATGATACATAAATAAAGAAAAAACAAGATGAAAATAAAGAAAAATTATGAGATCGAAAAAAGAAAAAAAGAAAATAATGAAGAAATCAAAACATAATGTTGTTTGATTGGTGGATGGATGAATTCAAATTTAATAAATGGACTATTTTTTTTTGAAAAATTAATAAAGAAATTTGTTATTATGAAAGGGGCAGATGTATTTTTAGAATAAAAACTCTAAAACTATAATAAAGTGGATAGGTGATACAAGTAATACTTTAGGGAAGTAATTGTTACCGCCCTCATTATTTAAGGAGGGGAATGTACTTCACCAAAAAAAAAAAAAAAAAAAAACCTCGGCTATCGCTATCGAATTCGAATGTGCTTTACATACGGAATCCTATTGTTGCTTCATGTTATTATTGTGTCGACAGATAGATACACGTCATTTGTTGTGTGATAAAATAGGGGGATTTCAATTTGAATTAATGGTGTCTAGTCTGACTAACTTGCGGTGAGGGGGAGGAGCCGTTAGTGCATACATAAGTCTAGGCGAGGAACTTTCAATGAGACCAGCAACTCCGGCAGCTGAAGTTTGAGCATTCGAAGGAAGAAAAAGATTGTGCCTCTGATCTTTATAAGCATTCCACACCTGCACATTTCAATTCCTGACGTAAATGAGCTTTGTAAAAATTTATTGAAGCATGTTTGTCAACCTCCGATTATCCCCAGTACACGAGAGACCGAGTATTTTCTGTAACATGAGATTATAAACATAAATACCATCACATCTAAACACGAATTTCACACATTCTGGTTGGGTGAAGATGGTGGTGGTGTAATTTGTAGCAAGACGATTAAGTTTGTTCATGATCCAGACTTTAGCTGGACGAAGGTTAAGTTTACTTTTTGACCTACATATTTATGTTCCAGTTTCCAAGACATCTTTCTTTCTTGTATTGTACATCCATAACATAGCACCAAGGAGGGAGAAATAGTTACTGACCTAAGACCCGGCGCGACAAGTGCACCTCTTACTCGATTTCCTGCAACAACGACGCGCTTCAAAGTTTCCAGAGCAAGGATGCTTCCACTTTGCCAGCCAATAGCTTTCATCAGAAGTGGAACCACCTGGAATAAAGGCCATCAGAACCAGACAACTTAAGACACCTCTTAAAGTAGACTGGTTACTTTTTCATTTTTTCTGCACTGTATTCTGAAACTTCTACTCACCTGGGGTGTCCCAACACTAGTTGCTGCCATAGCTTCTGCACAGATAGTGTTACCTGCAAGTTGATGAAGGACACGCAAACAACTAAGTCGCACTAGCTCTTGAGGAATTTGCGCAGCTTTCTGCAACGAACCATCCTCCAATTTATAGGTTTCAGAAGCCATTGTTTCTCTTCTTCCTTCATACGCCACTGCAGACACAAGTTTTGGTACATAATCAAGATACCCAACATGATCTGTAAGAGCAGGGTTAACCCTGAGTAAAGATACCAAGGCAGCAGAAAGTAGCAGAGGAAGTTCAACGTCGACAACTTGGCTATCACAATGTGTGGCAGCAATGGATGAAAGGTACTGCTCCAGCAAACCCTCAAGAAATCTCTTTGGATTTCTGAGCGGGAATTTGGGATCTTTCAGGAATAACCTAACGTAGATTCCCCTAACCTGCATGACAACAGATAATGTAAGTCAGGAAACACAATATATGCAGTAAACCTGAGGCTCGGCTCTCATTTCTGGTTTGCTAGATGCCTGTTAAGGTGCATCCCAATCAAAAACATATCCTTGAACCTGTTCACGATATAGATCTGAAGCCAATGCCTTAATTTGTGCAGACAGTGATGCAAACATTGCCTGAGTCCATACAAGTTCTGGAGTTTCAATGGTTTGTCTCATTGCAACTGCTTTTGACATATTGAATACACTATCTAATCATGAAATTAATTTTATTAAATACTTAATCAAATCAATGCAAAAAGCACTTAAAAAAGAATTATGTAGCCACCCTAACCTCAACTGCACCAAGTATTACTGCCACAAACTGTAAACATTATTGATACCGCTAAACCAATGAATTCGTTAACGGTTAACCAAGAGAAAATGAAAAAATAAAGTGAAACCTTACTTGTAAATTTGTGCTGAACAAACTGTTTTATGTTACAAAAATGCGACATTATGTTGAGCACATAATACTTTTTTTGTAGTTACTAGGAAAGTGCACGTACGTTGTACGTGTATAGTTAATTTTATGGGTGTGTTTTGTAAATAAGAGTAAAATTAATTTGATTATGTCATAAAATAAAGCAAATTAATTCGTTTTCACCTATTTTTAATTTACTTAATTTTTCACCTGTTTAACCAGTTTAATTTTTTCACTGTTTTACCCCTTTTTTTATCGGTTATAACTTATTTTTATAGTTTTTAAGATTTTGTCCCATTATTATTTTTTTCAGTTTTAAACCATTTTTCTACCGGTTTCACCTTATATTGTCAATTAAACTCTTTTGTTTTAACTGATTATTCACACATTTTTATCATACTAATCCGTTTTTACCTATTTTGAATATTGTTTTTACTGATTTCACATGTTCTTTTCACCAACCTGAATTTTCATCAATCTGAAACATTTTCACCGACTTTATTCATTTTTCACCGATTTCACCTACTTTTCATTGATGTTGTCGTTTCACCGATCTCATCACTTTTTTATGAATTTGATCCGAATTTTCATCGATTTCACATGTGCTTACCAATTTCGGGGGCACTTTTTTACCGGTTTCACCCAAATTTTTACCAACTTCGCCCGTGTTCACCAATTGCACTCGAATTTTCATCAATTTCACATATTTTAAAGATTTCTTATTTTTTTTTTATCGATTTTACCCCTTTTCACCAATTTCACCCGTTTTTCACGAAAAAAATTCCATGAAAATTCAAGGTTATGCATGTCTTGATATTATTGAATATTCTTTATATTTTTCTGTTATAGTCAAAGTAAAATTACGTAATTAGCCATGCCATAAGTATTTTTTATTTTATCATAGTAAGATACATTTAAATTTTAATTTTGTTTTGTAATATCAAGATATTTAAGAAAATTTCAATTTAAATTTTTATATTTAGAATGTTTATGACTTATGTTGTACTAAAATTTTAAATTTTAAATTAATATCTTCTTGTTTAAATAAATATTGATGCTATAATATAATAGTGTTCATCTATTATTTACGGACTATTTAAAATAATAGTGTATTTTTATGGTTCATTTTTATCTATTATAAGAGAAGATTAAAATAACAAAAAATGATGCAAGAGATAATTTATAAATTTTAGGAGTTTATGTAGAAGATAAATACATTAAGACTTTATGTCTAATTATACCTCTTCAATTACTTTTATATATTTATCATTTAATTAAATAATAATTCAAATAAGGGTATTTTAGTCCGCACAAAAATGTTAAGAAATATTCATGCTTTTATAATAGTAAGTATAGATATAGATTGATATATTCGGTAGATAAAAATTTAAAGTTTAAAGAAAATGATGAAAAAACTGTCCATATCATAATATTCAAAAAGTTTTTAGAAATTAAGTTAATATACAAATATATTAATACAAATTTTTCAAGTAACCAACAGCCCATTACAACAATTTGTACATGGAATTAGAAATTTGAAAACTCTTTCTAAAACCTCAAAAGTTGATTAAGAAATTAACTCAGTCGATGTACAATTATAAAATAAATGAAACAACTTTTCCAAAATAACCAATAGATCAAATAACAATTTATGCATGGACTTGGAAAATTTTATAATATCAGAACGAAAATTGATTATTATAATTAACAAAGGGTATTTAATTCAATTACAGTTGTAATTGCTTCCATCTTGAAATATATAAGAAAATGTAGATTATACGCTGTAAATGCTAAGCCAAAATTTTATTTAGAGATGTCCTAGCGCATAAAAGTAATGCTCCCAAACATGGATCAAAATTCCCATCTTTTCCGTTGAAAACATCGAAAAGTTTTTGTTTTTGAATCAATCGAAACGAAAATAAGGTGTATTTCCGAAACTCTATATTTGCCTTGGAACTTCTTTTTTTCTTAATTTTTAGTAACTTTTTTCACAATATTTCCTAGTTTTTTGGAAACGTTTCCGGAAATTTTTCGAAAAGTTTCTTATATTCAGCTGACGAAAACATACATCGAAACGAAACAAAATAAATGATCATCGAAACATACAAGGAAAATCGATTTCTTTTCTTTTTCTAAGACCTTACTTTTCCTGAGAAGCACTTTACGACATAAATTTCTTCGCAACAAAATAAAGGATCATATAGATCGAAAAGATGAAAAAGAACCACAATGCCAATGAAAGACCAAACTCTGCAGAAATGCAACTATTTGAGGGAAACATAAATCGAACAATTCTTCATATAGCGCGCTCCATCGACTTTATTATGACCTAATGATATACAAGCTAAGTTTATTAGGGAAACACATTGATAAATTGTAAGAATAACAAATACCAAACAATAAAATGGCAGGATAGAGAGAAAAAGAGGGATATATTTACAACGACTTGTAACTGTTTATTTCTTTCTCTTGAGGTATTTATAAAAACAATAAAATGAATGAGAACAAAATTAAAAAGTAAAAAAAAAAAACATAAATTAGACATGGATATTACATGGGGATTGATAATAACATAGTGCAATGGACAGGCACAAGCACAACTTTACTAACACAAGTTATTAATATCGTTCGGATATTTGGGCCTCCACTGGGTCCTGCCCCTGAAAATTTCGCTACCGCCCTCCAGACGAAGCAAGTGCTGGCACTCGACATAACCTGCAGGGGCACCATTGTCCACAACAGAAGAGAGGGACTGAAGCAAACTGTCACTCGTGCATTCCCTTCGGAACTCCAGAGTCATACCAGCAAGCTCGTGAGTCTTCAGTATTTTTGACGGGGCACTCTGCAATATAAATCACATAATAAACACAAATCAATTTATAGCACAACATTGTTAGAATGGATCACTATATATGCCGTGAAAAATAAACTCACGATGTTAGCAATTAAAATGAGTATTTTCAAGATCTTGGTAGGAATGGAAATGTTCACCTCAAGAATCCAACCTACATATTTTATATGATTCACATGTCGGTTAACATCTAGATCGCTCCATCTCGTCTGCACACAAGGACGCTTTGTTTCAACAAAGTCAAAGAAAGGATTGTGTAGCTATAATTGCAGTGTAGAAATTAAAATTTTAATATATTTAGCATGGCCTGCTGCTTAAAGTCAAGCCGGTACGAATATGGTCTGCAATGTTGTCATCAAGCTTTGGAAGCTTCCTGCTATCATCATCCACAACTGGAGTAGAATGAGAATCCACAAAATGGCACTCTATTTCCTCTCGGACCTCATCTGGAATTCTGGATAATCTTCTAGTCTTTTTATTTATCATCGCACATAGACTGCCATTATTAAAAATGAACTACAATGAGAAAAGGATAGTATTTACGACATGCAACTTAAATTCAATCGCTTTTCGCTAGATGAAACACATAAGCAGAATGTGTATCATGTTCTTCTCCAAACTCAAAAGCACATTAGTCTAGTTTCTCATCTCTATCAGGCACCATTCGACTAATTGATCAACTATAACTGGAAGAGCTATGGAACAATTTCTAACCTGGAAGCTCTAATTAATATTTCACCCGTATTGCTATCACGTACAAGCCAATCTCGGCGCAAACCATTCTTCCCCGATGTAGCCACCCAAGTATCTACCTGAACAACATCACCCCTGCAAGACAAACATAATTTTACAGACTTAAGTACACATCATTTATTCAAGGCTTCATACAAAATTATATAAAGGAGGCCAGAGTTTTATTCAAGATGTATATATCATGAATGAAAATATACCATGTAGGGTATCGATCCACGACAACTTGCATTTTAGCAACCACCCAAATCAAATATTTTTTGCACATCTCAGGTGTTGAGCCAAAGCCATCACAAAACAGTCCTAAAACCTTGACATGGTTAAGGGTAGTTTCCTGTGTATTGAGCAAGTTCATCAATTCACAATAGTTGGAAAAGTAATTTACACATAAATCCAACATAGTAATAAACCCCATCATGTAGTACCTGAAAATGAATCACTGTCTCCACAGAAGCAGTCCGATCAGCCCGTATTTCATACGACCTAATGCTGAAGTTTTGGCGAAATACGAAACCATCCTGCACAATCCTTCCTAGACCAAAAGGATCAAGAAGCATATCTGGCCGTTTAGGTTTCCAATCAAGCATATAGTTGTGATGGCAGCAAGGAGCATGCTCCAGTCAGGCAATTGGTCGATAAACGTCCTTGCGGCATCAGTCTTAAACCCATCCAAACCTCCTCCAATCTTTGAACCATTACCCTTGGGAGGTTCTTGGGCACTGGCCTTAACCTTAAATCCCGAATATGTTGATTTTGAATTTGAACGAGAATCAATTCTTGCACGGACGCTTCCTCCAATCATTCCTGGTGTTTTTCCGGAGGATTCTGAAACTGGAGAAGCTATAGGAAGAAATGCAGGCATTGCTGTCATGGACACCATGATGTGATTGACATGAAGTACCAGTATTAGGGTTCAATTTATTGGTGTTTGTGTTTTATGGTTTCGTGATTCTTCAAATTTGGGGGTTTACATGAAATTAATGTTTGCCGAAATTCTAACAAAATTTTGGAGTTATTTCAATGCAATTTTTGTTAACTAATATGTTTTCGTGATTTTTTCAGGGATTTACCCAATTTTCTGTACGAGATGAAGCATTGCTGGATTGTGAATTATTTTGAGGGATGAACTTCTATTATTATAGTTTGATTCTGTTTAATTTCATGAGTATTATTGCTATTGTTCATTACTTGTTTGTTTTGTGTATTTTTTGCTATGTTTGAGCTTGTGCTTGCAACATGTTTGAGCACTAATATTTTATCTGGTTGTGACATGATAATTGATTATTATTATGTACATATGATATATGGATCACTTGTGGAATATGAAATATGTTCTGTTTTCAGAATATTTTGGATTGATATATAACTTGTGCATCTCATTATGGGCCGATCCTTATTATGTATATATGATACTTGTTTGCATTGCAACATGGACTTAGAACATGTTTGAGCACTAGAGGCTATATTTGAGCAATAGTTAGGTATATATGTGCACCTTTTTACTTGAATACTGGAATGGGAAAAAAATCTTTCTACTTGCCAGATTTGGTTTTTGTTGGAGTTGTCAAATTTGGGTATACATGAGTTGATATGTGCACATTTTTAAGTACTTGAATGGAAAAAAAAAATCTTTCTACTTGCCCAGATTTGGCTTTTGTTGGAGTTGTCAAATTTGGGTATACATGAGTTGATAAGTGTCTTTTCAATACTTACTTTTAGTAAGTAAAATTTACTACCCTCTTTCATTTTTCTATGTATAGGAAATAGAATATGCATTAAAATACTACCCTACTTACTAGCATTTATTACCCAAATCCCATTACAAGATTTTTTTTGCTATTAATACTCAACAACTCTTCAACTTTTTACCCACTATAATAAATCATCACAATTGCCTATATAAGACACTTATAATTGCTTGAACTGAACACACTTGACTACTCCTTCTCACTTTATTTCCTTAACACTTGAAAAATAGTGAGTCATATAAAAAATATTTCATATGATAATCCTTGAGTTTCCTAGAATATTGTCTATGTTATATGCTACTAATGGTTGTGTTTTTTATATGTAGGTGCAAACATTCCACTTACTCGAAGGCAGCGGGCTGATTTGAACTCGAGGTACGACGGGTGGAGCCCCGAGGAAGAATCCTACTACATTTCCCAGCTGGTCCGCGCTGCACGGAGGGACCATGTTCAAGACATTGAAATGCTTCGTCTAACTCTTGAGAGGGTTGTTGTGAAAATGAATGAACGCTTCAATCGACGCTTCCACCTTACATTACTTAAACTGAAACTGGAACATATTTGTCGGGAGTATATTGACTTCAAGGAATTCTTGGACCAGCCCGGGATTGAGTATAACCCCTATACTTGCCGCACTTCCGTTTCCTACGCATATTGGAACTTCATAAGCCCACATGTAAGTAGTACTAACGTGGCCTGTTTATGTTTGTGTTTGTTTATATTCAGCACTTTGATCACTTCTCGTGTTTATTTGTAGCACGAGCCGGGGAGCTACCGAAGGTACCGAACTAAAAGGCATCGCCACTAGCGGAAATTGAGATGTATTTTTTATCATAAGCAATGTGCCATCTTCCCACAAGCACTCCTCGGCTCCCCTCTGTATCCCATTGACATCTCGGCCAATGATGAGGATGCCCTTCTCGTCTCCCCTATAAGTATTATAGATGGTAATTATGAATCTGAGGTTGATGCCCCGCCTTCCGAAGAGGTAAATCCACTTGCAATTATTGTGTATGATGGGGGAAATGCCGGGGCAGCCGAAGATGTTAATGGTGATATGGGGGGTCATATATCCGGTGTGGACTAAGGGTTTTTGTGGTGGGATGTGTATTTTAGGTGGTTGCTTGTAGTTTATGTCGGATGTTTTTTATAATGTTATGGTTGTTTGGTGTTTCTTCATGCACATTTTGTTGTGCTTGCATGCATGAAGAACCCATTTAGTAACAAGGCTATGGTAGTATGGTGCATGACACCTTGTAATGCTCGGACGGAAGTGTGAAAGTAAGATCATCTCACTCTTCCCCAAAAATCTACTTTCCCCCATTTTCAAAAACAACTCTTACACTTCTCTTGGGTCACTTTTTCACTTTTTCACCTTCTTCCTCTCTCTTCCCTACCAAACTTGGCCGCTCACCTCCCCCCAAACTCCATAGCCGAAAATTACCTTCAACAAATCAAGCTTCTTGCTCGATTTTTCTCCTCCATTTTTACTAAATCGGATTCTCCACCTCTCAAAGAACCCAAAACCCGAAGTTTCTTCCCCAAAAGGCCCCAAAACCGAAAAACCCATCCTCAAAAAACCACAATAGCCGAAAGCTTTGAAGCTTCAAAATCCTCCATACCCACCACAAAATCGAGCCATTTTAGTAGATAAAACATGGCTGGTGCTCGGATTACCCGAAAGGATGTGCGTATTGACACTCAATTCCTCCAAGATACTCCTCATGGAACTACAATCGGCCCCTTTCATACTACGGCCGATTTGCTTCCCCCGGATGAACACCCGATTATATGTTCGAAGGAATCACTCCCTTTTGCTACGGGAATTAAAGAATTTTCGTCTACTACCCGTGGGTGGCCATGGGCGGGTTCTCTAACACATTCCGAATGGCTCGTTTGGTGCACTCGAGTCGAAAGAACCTTTTCTTCGATTTGGCGGGAATGTGGTATCTACGACGCTATTCAGTTTTGTAAAACGGAGATGTCTCTCAATCTCCCTTTGATTCGGGCAGCGGTCCAATTTTGGTGTAAGGAGGATAATACGTTCCACTTTGCACATGGCCCGATGACGCCTACGCTTCTCGACATCATGGCCATCAGTGGCCTTGGCCCTACGGGATGCTATGTGGATCCGTTGCAGTCCGCGAATGACGATGCGTTTCATTTTCCGTCGGCTCTAGGTGTTGGCGATAGTGCATTGTCTTATGGCCCGGTAATCGGCCGATATAAGGATCTCCCTGCGAGCATCGAGGTTTTCAATCCGTCGATGTTATCAGCCTACGACCCCTCGAAGTCCGCTGATAAGTTTAGGGACTATCAAAGGTTATGGGCCAGTTTCTTGACATCGAGGGACATCCCATCGGGGTTAAAAGTGACTGGAGCCAAGGATCCGACAAAGAGGAAACCATATAGATGTTCGGCCCGTTTCTACCCTGCACATTATGTAGCTCGCCAATTTGGATTGGTTCAAATGGTCCCTCGATACGGCATTTCTCTTGCCGAAAGGAACGAGAAGCTCATGGAGGTAGCCGACATGGACAATTTTGACGAGTTACGGTGCTGTTGGCGGGTGGCCCGCGATGCTTTTGTCTTTCGGCCCATTGTTCCTACCCCCGTTGGTTCTCCTGAGTTTGTCGATTGGTGGGACCACTATATCGCACTCACTCGTCGAGACACTTTTCACGCTGCTGCGACCAAATTCCAGGTCCCCAACCATCCGAAGATCATTTCCACCGACGGCCCTTTCCTTGAACAGTCGGCTGCTGCCACTGTCAAGGCATCAAAGAAAGGTAACATTTACATCATTTCTCGTTTTGAACGTTTTTACGATGTAATTTGGGATTCTGATCGTAGGGATAGTGTGTATGAGAAGGCTGCTGTTCACTTTGAGTCGTTGAAAAATATTAGGATAGGTAAGGCCATGTTGGCTCATTCTAAGTTAGCCAAAAAATGAGGGGGTCCCGGCGAGGTTCCTCCTTGGCATACTTTTTACAAACCGTTTGGCCCTTCCCTTCCTTTACTTCCTGACTTTATTGAGTCGTCGGGATATGTGGCTTCCCCCGTCGGGTCTAGCACAAGTATTAGTTCTCAGTCTCGTAGTCATCGAGTTAGTTCCCAGGTTACTTTTACGGGATATCGAGCTGATGACTCCCGGGATATGTCAGCAATTTACTTTTTATGTGAATACAAGGACGGGGGTACCATTGCCCTTTCTGTCAAGGTGAATATTAAACTGATTGATCGTTAAGGCATTTACTGATTTACAAATTCGCTGATATGTTGAGCAGGCCATCGATTGGTCATGAGTTTTTGGCATTTAAGAGAGATTTTCATAAATTATTTAAGTCCTGCGGCCAAGCAGGCATAGAAAAGAACTAGGGGTAGTGTTTGCCTACTCTGTCACAATCGTTTAGAAGTCAGCCTTATCAGGACAACTTATTTCGATATCAATATGTCTTTATCAGGACACTCATATTATTATTATATTGATATCAACATGTCTATTTTTAAATCGTGATGTTTGCACGCACAAACATTGGCACGCCCGCATTTATTTTACATCATATCGAGGCATTTTACATCGAGCTATTGGCTCGTCGAGGCATCTGCTGACAGGTTTACAACAAACAATGTTCTGGCACTCCTCGATGTCAGCTCCTCGATGCCAAGCATCCCTCGATGTCAGTTTTATCGCAGACAATATTTTGGCACATCTTGATGCCAAGGGTTGCTCGATGTCGAGGTGCCCTCTCTGTCAATGCACTATCGCTATAAGACAATGCACTATCGCCAACACCTAGAGCCGACGGAAAATGAAACGCATCGTCACTCGCGAACGGCAACGGATCCACATAGCGTCCCGTAGGGACAAGGCCACTGATGGCCATGATGTCGAGAAGCGTAGGCGTCATCGGGCCATGGGCAAAGTGGAACGTATTATCCTCCTTACACCAAAACTGGACCGCTGCCCGAATCAAAGGGAGATTGAGAGACATCCCCGTTTTACAAAACTGAATGGCGTCGTAGATACCACAGTCCCGCCAAATCGAAGCAAAGGTTCTTTCGACCCGAGCGCACCAAACGAACCATTCGGAATGTGTTAGAGAACCCGCCCATGGCCACCCACGGGTAGTAGACGAAAATTCTTTAATTCCCGTAGCAAAAGGGAGTGATTCCTTCGAACATATAATCGGGTGTTCATCCGGGGGAGGCAAATAGGCCGTAGTATGAAAGGGGCCGATTGTAGTTCCAAGAGGAGTATCTTGGAGGAATTGAGTGTCAATACGCACATCCTTTCGGGTAATCCGAGCACCAGCCATGTTTTCTCTACTAAAATGGCTCGATTTTGTGGTGGGTATGGAGGATTTTGAAGCTTCGAAGCTTTCGGCTATGGTGGTTTTCTGATGATGGGTTTTTCGATTTTGGGGCTTTTTGGGGAAGAAACTTCGGGTTTTGGGTTCTTTGAGAGGTGGAGAATCCGATTTAGTAAAATTGGAGGAGAAAAATCGAGCAAGAAGTTTGATTTGTTGAAGGTAATTTTCGGCTATGGAGTTTGGGGGGAGGTGAGCGGCCAAGTTTGGTAGGGAAGAGAGAGGAAGAAGGTGAAAAAGTGAAAAAGTTATGTGGGGCCCAGGAGAAGTGTAAGAATTGATTTTGAAAAGGGGAAAGTAGATTTTTGGGGTAGAGTGAGATGATCTTACTTTCACACTTCCGTCCGAGCATTACAAGGTGTCATGCACCATACTACCATAGCCTTGTTACTAAATGGGTTCTTCATGCATGCAAGCACAAGAAAATGTGCATGAAGAAACACCAAACAACCATAACATTATAAAAAACATTCGACATAAACTACAAGCAACCACCTAAAACACACATCCCACCACAAAAACCCTTAGTCCACATCAGATATATGACCCCCCATATCACCATTAACATCTCCGGCTGCCCCGGCATTTCCCCCATCATACACAATAATTGCAAGTGGATTTACCTCTTCGGAAGGCGGGGCATCAACCTCAGATTCATAATTACCGTCTATAATACTTATAGGGGAGACGAGAAGGGCATCCTCATCATTGGCCGAGACGTCAATGGGATACAAAGGGGAGCCGATGAGTGGTTGTGGGAAGATGGCACATTGCTTATGATCAAAAATATATCTCAATTTCCGATAGTGGCGTTGCCCTTCAGTTCGGTACCTTCGGTAGCTCCCCAGCTCGTGCTACAAATAAACACGAGAAGTGATCAAAGGTCTGAATATAAACACAAACATAAACAGGCCACTTAGTACTACTTACATGTGGTCTTATGAAGTTCCAATATGCGTAGGAAACGGAAGTGCGGCAAGTATAGGGGTTATACTCAATCCCGGGCTGGTCCAAGAATTCCTTGAAGTCAATATACTCCCGACGAATACGTTCCAGTTTCAGTTTAAGTAATGTAAAGTGGAAGCGTCGATACATTCATTTTCACAACAACCCTCTCAAGAGTTAGACGAAGCATTTCAATGTCTTGAACATGGTCCCTCCGTGCAGCGCGGACCAGCTGGGAATTGTAGTAGGATTCTTCCTCGGGGCTCCACCCGTCGTACCTCGAGTTCAAATCAGCCCGCTGCCTTCGAGTAAGTGGCATGTTTGCACCTACATATAAAAAACACAACCATTAGTAGCATATAACATAGAAAATATTCTAGGAAACTCAAGGATTATCATATGAAATATTTTTTATATGACTCACTATTTTGCAAGTGTTAAGAAAATAAAGTGAGAGAGAGTAGTGTAGTGTGAGAGAGAGTAGTGTAGTGTGTTCAGTTCAAGCAATTATAAGTGTCTTATATAGGAGAAATTATTTAGTACAACCGCTGCACCACGTCATCAAGTACACGTGGTGCAGCCCACCAATACACTTGGGACATGTGGATTAATAATCCACATCACCCATGTTCTGGCAATGTGAACACAATTTTCTGAATCCCTATTTTTTTGGAACATGCCTAGAATATTGGGTGATGTGGATTATCAATCCACATGTCCTAAATGTATTGGTGAGTTGCACCACGTGTACTTGATGACATGGTGCAGCGGTTGTACTAAATAATCTCTCCTTATATAGGCAATTGTTATGATTCATTATAGTGGGTAAAACGTTGAAGAGTTGTTGAGTATTAATAGCAAAAAAAATCTTGTAATGGGATTTGGGTAATAAATGCTAGTAAGTAGGGTAGTATTTTAATGCATATTATATTTCCTATACATAGAAAAATGAAAGAGGGTAGTAAATTCTACTTACCAAAAGTAAGTATTGAAAAGACACTTATCAACTCATGTATACCCAGATTTGACAACTCCAACAAAAGACAAATCTGGGCAAGTAGAAAGATTTTTTTCCCATTCAAGTACTCAAGTAAAAAGGTGCACATATCAACTCATGTATACCCAGATTTGACAACTCCAACAAAAACCAAATCTGGGCAAGTAGAAAGATTTTTTTCCCATTCCAATACTCAAGTAAAAAGGTGCACATATATACCTAAATATTGTTCAAATATAGTCCACTAGTGCTCAAACATGTTCTAAGTCCATATTGCAATGCAAACAAGTATCATATATACATAATAAGGATTGGTCCATAATGAGATGAACAAGTTATAAATCAATCTAAAATATTCTGAAAACAGAACATATTCCATATTCCACAAGTTATCCAAATATCATATGTACATAATAATAATCAGTTATCATATTTCATATTCCACAAAATATCCAATTATCATATGTGCATAATAATAATCAATTATCATGTCACAACCAGATAAAATAATAGTGCTCAAACATGTTCTAAGCACAAGCTCAAACATAGCAAAAAATACACAAAACAAACAAGTAATGAACAATAGCAATAATACTCATGAAATTAAACAGAATGAAACAATAATAATATAAATTCATCCCTCAAAATAATTCACAATCCAGCAATGCTTCATTTCGTACAGAAAACTGGGTAAATCCCTGAAAAAATCACGAAAACAGATTAGTTAACAAAAATTGCATTGAAATAACTTCAAAGTTTTGTTAGAATTTCGGCAAACATTAATTTCATGTAAACCCCAAATTTGAAGAATCACGAAACCATAAAACCCAAAAACCAATAAATGGAACCCTAATTTTGGCTAAAATCTACTCTAAACCCCATTAAAACTATGAAAACAAATCGAGATAACAAACTTACATGTGTATTGCTGAATCCGTTCGACGTTTGGAAAAAAAAAATTTGTTTAATGGTACAACGAAAAGCCCGTTTAATGTGATGTGCGAATGATTCATGGATGTGTTGGAGAAACAAGAGAATAACTTATGGACAAAGTATTTATTATACAAATCTCATAAATTGCACACAATTATATATATAGCATGAAATTGAAAGAAAAATCTTACTAAAAGAAGGTTAAGCATCAAAATCAGGTAGTAATTGAAAGTAACAAGATGTCCACAACATACATCGATCATTGAAAGAAGCACAATAATTAATATGCGTATTTTTATATAACAAATATAGTTAAGTTGCTCAGTAGATCATAATTAATATACCTTCTTTGTGAGTCGTCTTTGCTTAGGTGTTCATTAAACATGCCATAGCTAGTAAGCATTCGGAGAATTCGCTGCAAGTTTTCGGGGTCACTGCCCCTGCCACCGCAAGTGGAGAGGATCTCAGCCGCATAATTGTGTGTCTAATTTCCATGGTGGATTTAGGTATAGAAAAAGGGCCGAGATTGAATATGAGGTGGGAGAAGAACGTAGACGCCGCAGGGAAGGAATTACACTCATGGATGTGTTGGAGAAACATAGAACATCTAATTTCCATGGTGGATTAAGGTGGATTTTACGAAATTGAAGACGGGTTGGGAGATGAAGAAGACGGCGCATTTTTTGGAGAATGATGAATAGTATTCTGAAGCCCTACTCTCAAGTGGGATGTTGTTTATCCAAGGGCTGTGAATGATTCTCAAATGTGTGGTCAGATTTGTAGTCTCCTGAGGGCAAAATATTATTTACAGCTAATTGGGCCAACCAAACACGAAATAAAATAATTGGAGCAAGGCCCAATTCAAATTATTTAATATCCCGAACTGGCCACTAATTAGTTTGACCTGATTAATTAGTGAGTCCAAATTAGCAATTAGGCCGATTAGGATCGGCCCAACCAAACACAGCCTAATAGGTGTGTCGGTATCAACCTTCTTTAAGGTATTCAATCTGTACCATTTGTTTAATAGGTGTGTCGCCAAACTTATAAGTCTATTTGATTTATCCTCTATAATATATATCAGAATCCAAAGAACATTTAAATAATTCGGAATGAATCTCACATAATTAATTTAGTCTGAAGTAATCCTATCATGTTTACCACGTCGTACATCAACAAATTGAACATTTTTCTTCTTCTTTTATTGAGTTTGAGTGCAACAATGATTATGCAATTCTATTTGACCACTAGTAAGTACAAATAATGTTTAACTAACTAATACTTCCTTTCACATAATTTAAGAAACTCAATAATTAGGAAGCAATTTTCTAATATAGAAAAAATTTAATTTTACATAGAAATCCTAAAATGATAAATAAAAGTAAACAATTTTAATTTGTTAAAGCGACAAATAAAAAAAAACGAACGGAATATTTTCTCCGTTTCAAATTAATTGACGCATTTGATCTTTTTACACGGATTAAAAAATTCAATAATTAGTCAATTTTCTAAGATAAAACGCAAAAAATACCCTAATTAATTTAATTAATTACATTAATCTTTTTGCACTCTACTTTATTGTGTGAATCTAAAAGTAAGAAAGGATGCATTTGAAAATCAAATGTGCCAATTAATTTAAAACATGAAAATTTGGTAAATGTGTAAATTAATTTGAAACGATGGGAGTACAAAGAATATACATTAATTTGATCAATATTAAACTAACCCATCAAGTTAAGCAACATTAAACTAGAGAAAAACCTATCATAAGCCTACTCGACCTCAAGAAATCGAACAATTTGGCAATTGAAAAACGTTGGCTAATAATTGGTAAAAAGTTGCAAATGGGACAATGTGGTATTATTTTCAAATGGAATTGATTCCGAAGAAGCAAATTATGGGCCTTATTAGAATACCATGATCATGTCAAAGCACACATCGAAAAGAAATAAACTAAGTCATTAACTAACCTCAAACTACAAAATGGTATCAAGAAGAACATTATTAATATTTTAATAAATTCCTAAACTCATATAATCAATATTGTACGAACTAAACAGCACGTGGGAGTGGAGATTAGAGAGCGACCTGTACACTTTGCTAAATACAAGTGAAAAGTATGGGTGAGCATTCGGTCCAAACCGGACCGAACCGAACCGAATTTCGGTTCTAACTCGTTTCGATTCTGAAAAATGGCGGACCGTTTACCGGATCAAAATATTTGGTCCGGTTCGGTATAAAAATCGTTCGGCCGGTTCGATCCGGTTCGATCCACTATGTACCGGATTTTAAACACAAAAGAGGAAAAAAAGAAAAGAGATAAGAGATAGATACAGACGGTGTGTAAGTAAATGTGATTCCAGCAGCCTTCACAAACCTCCTTACGTACAAAAAGTAGGATTGTGAGAGATTAGTTTAGGTAAAGAGGTTTGTAAGAATATGCTTTCACAAAACACCTGACGTTTAGGTGAAGGGAATTGATTTTCACAATATTACACAGTAAACACCAATATATATATAGTAGCAGGATTTTATATTAGTTCATCTCTGTTATTTTTCAGTTTTGTATGTGAAAATCCGAAATCCATTTTCTTTTTCCAAAGTTTTTTATATAGAAATTAATTGAGCAAAAACCCACCTGTAGGCCGAGGAACCGTCGGCGGCGAGGCTGATTCGGTCCGAACCGGAATCGGGTGCTGGAGATATTCTTGGGCGGCGGCTGGATTTAGGAGAAGAAGAGGAAATCTGGTGTGCTGGGTGTTGGATCCGAAAATTAGGTCAAGTCACAAATGGGTATTGGGTTTGGGTAATAGGAAAAAAAAAACTAACATTGTTCTGGTGCTGGAGCGGTGGAGCGGCGGCGGCTGTTAATTTTAGCGGGTTTGGCTGGAAAGAATTAGGGTAACGGGTTTGGCTGTTTGGGAATTGGGTAATAGGGCCTAATAGGAAAAAGAAAAAAAAGGGTAAATATCACTTTTGGTCCCTCTTATCATTAACTTTTTACAGAGTGGTCCCTTTTATGTTTTTTCCACTCTAGTTCCTACTATGAATTATTTGTTTCACTTTAGTCCCTACTATGAATTATGTGTTTCACTTTAGTCCTTATCAGATGGTTCCGATAACACGTGACATGCAAATGAATATTTTTAGGGCATTTTTGTCCGTTCACTATTGAGACTATTTGAGATATTGTTTAATTAACGAGCAATTTTGGTGTTTGAAAAAGATTTTAGGAAAAAACTTTAGTTTGGAACGAAATGTACGATTAAGTTCGATTGGAATGAAAGCCTAGTTTGAAAATTTAGTTTTTTTTTAAATAATTAGAAAAACGAAAATATCCATGTTAGTTTACTTGAAATGACAAAATTGCCCTCATGAGCATATCACATGTTATCGTAATCGCCTTGGACCACTTGAAAAGGACTAAAGTGAAACAAATAATTCATAGTAGGGACTAAAGTGAGAAAAAAAACATAAGAGGGACCACTCTGTAAAAAGTTAATGATAAGAGGGACCAAAAGTGGTGTTTACCCAAAAAAAAATAAGTGGGTTCGGTTCAACCGATTCGGTTCGTCGGTTCTGAGGCACAAATCAAATGTCGAACCGTTTTTCCGGTTTGGTACTCGGTCCGGACCGATTCGATCGGTCCGATCCGGTTCGGTCAGAAAACCGAACCGATCTCACCCCTAAGTGAAAGTGAGAAAAGAAAAGAAAAAACTATGCATCCAAAATGTCCCAAAGTCACTCAGCTGCATAATCCTATCAGTTAGAATTTTTTTTTCTCAAAACTTACGTAGGGGTGTTCACAATCTAAAAAAATAAAATACTAAAAGTGCTACTCGATATAATGAAAATTATATTTTGAGTGCTTGCGAACTATGCAGGTATAAGCTAAAAAGGAGCTAAAAAAAGACAATGAGTGTTTCTAGAAGTAGGCAAAGGCTGATTTTGCTTTTGGTTTCTTTTTGGTCCTTTTTTGTGGAGAAGATAACTCAGAAGTAACACTTCAAAAACACTGTTTTTGGGTCTCAGAAGCTGAGAAGTTCTTTTGTGCATTTGCAAACACACCCTTAATATCTTTGGATCGTTATGTAATCGTGTAGTTATCCCAGATTTCCATTTGAATTCTGACCAACTTGTGGTGAGGGAGCCGTTAGTGCATACATAAGTCTAGGCGAGGAACTTTCAATGAGGCCAGCAACTCCAGCGGCTGAAGTTTGAGCATTCGAAGGAAGAAAAAGATCGTGCCTCTGATCTTTATAAGCATTCCAAACCTGCACATTTCAATTTCAACGTAAATGAACTTTGTAAAAATTTACTGAAGCATGTCTGTCAACCTCCGATTATCCCCAGTAAATGAGAGACAAAGTATTTTTTGTAACAAAAGATTATAAACATAAATACCATCACATCTAAACACGATTTTCATGCATTCTCAAATAGCAAGACTTGGCCTGGTTGGGTGAAGATGGTGGTGGTGTAATTTGTAGCAAGACGAGTAAGTTAGTTCACTAATGTCTTAATACACCATAACATACTCAAATAGCAAACACTTTCTCGATGACAAAAGGATGTAACCTGTTATATGGAATAAGATGCGAACACACACATAAATACACAAGCACAGATAGATAGAGAGATCCGTATTCGCCAATCACGACAAAATGTTTGGAAGCACCATAGCGTATGAGGGCACATAAAGATTAAGAGGTCACAACTTACATCAGAGGCATTTAGTATGCCACGCACTTTGGTACAATGGGCCCCTTCAACAGCAAATGCATGTAAGACCTACATGATCACAGCGGAGGGTTATGACCATAAAGTATAAGAAATGATAAATTGCCAATGAAGTTAAAATAACCACACAGTTTAGAACATTTTGAGAAGCCCATTAAAATTATAATTTTTCTGTCTTATTATTTAATTGTTAGCTGCTAATCCCACCTATTAGTTTTGGAAGGCACATCATGCATCCCATAAACTAGAAAACAGCACGAATATGAGATACAGAAGCATTATGCGATAGCATATCAAGAATGAGTTCAGGAAGCATCACAAGTTAACCCCCCCTTCCCTCAAACGAAAAAAATGTAAAACAATTCAAGAGCTTTTTGAAAGCAACTTTTATACCCTCCACTTAAAATCTGAAGATCAGAATTTAAAAAACTTTGTCCTAAGACAGAGTTATATTGGTCACAAGATGAAGGATAAAATCAACTTTATTAATAGAATATCTCCAAAGAACAACTCAGTTTCCCAAGCTAGTTAAAACTCGGTACAAGCTTACGCTTCATAAATGAGAGTGCAAAGTGAAATATTGACGTCTTAATGAGGATAGGAGCAAAAAGATTACATCTAAATATTTCAAGTCATCCAACCAATATGGAATACAATGACTTTGAAAATGAAAGTACACACCTCAGTTGCAAGAACGCGACCAATTGATGCCTCAGACTCATTCCAATTCATCTGTGAACATAACTCATTTCTTCTCCCATCTCGCCAATCAAGAAGACCAAGTAGAACTTCTACAAGGCCAACCCTGACCAATCATGTGCAATAGCAGTTTCATTAAGATGCATATATCATCTATTGTTTATCAAGTAAAATAAAGTTGAATTCCGAAATATTTCAGCCAGGCACCAATCGACTAACTGATAACGACCCATCAATGTGCAACTTTAAAGCTACAGTACTGAATGCATACATCTGCATCTCACAAAGAAATAGGAGAATTTAATTGTGAACAGAGGTAGTTTTATGCACATTTCACGTTTATAACAATTCTGTAAGATACGGAATTTTTCACGTTGGTGATAATAGTGTCAGTCAGCCAGTCATTTATTCATGTTGATATTTCTTAGCCAGAGCAGGAATCTTTTGCATTCCTTGCAGGCTGTATCCGGATGCTTTAGGGATTCATTCGGTTTATTTGAGACCAAAAGCAGAGTCTCCAGGGTTCCTTCTGGTTCCTAGTTAATACAATGTCCTGGTTTTGAAGATAGTGATGAAAAGGTTATAGATGCTCTTCCTGGTTACAACGAAGAGCGTGGTATAAATGGGAACCTATCTCCATTTTTACAAGCTTGGCTTTATGTAAAAAATCACAGGATTCTCATACGTTGGTTCAAAACTGTTGGCACATTCATGTATGAGAGCAAGAAGTGAGCTCGACAAGCTTAATGGATTTCATATAGATTTCTCGAGTTTATAAATAAATATTTAGGAATGAAGATTCTCCTCTTATAAAAACTAAATCAAATTTCAGGAATTATATTGGGTAATCCAGAATTTAGCTGGACGAAGGTTAAGTTTGTTTTTTGACCCTACATATTTATGTTCCAGTTTCCCAAGGCATCTTTCTTTCTTGTATTGTACATCCATAACATAGCACCAAGGAGGGAGAAATAGTGACTGACCTAAGACCCTGCGCGACAAGAGCATCTCTTGCTCGATTTCCTGCAACAACGACACGCTTCAAAGTTTCAAGAGCAAGGATGCTTCCACTTTGCCAGCCAATAGCTTTCATCAGAAGTGGAACCACCTGGAATTAAGGCCATCAGAACCGGACAACTTAAGACACATCTTAAATTAGATTGGTTATTTTTTCATTTTTTCTGCACTGTATTCTGAAACTATTACACACCTGAGGTGTCCCAACACTAGTTGCTGCCATAGCTTCTGCACAGATAGTGCTACCTGCAAGT
Organism: Penstemon barbatus; assembly: GCA_003313485.2. Taxonomy (NCBI): domain Eukaryota; kingdom Viridiplantae; phylum Streptophyta; class Magnoliopsida; order Lamiales; family Plantaginaceae; genus Penstemon; species Penstemon barbatus. Next base: position 36,015,421 of record CM064882.1, read on the forward strand.
TGATGAAGGACACGCAAACAACTAAGTCGCACTAGCTCTTGAGGAGTTTGTGAAGCTTTCTGCAACAAACCATCCTCCAATTTATAGGTTTCAGAAGCCATTGTTTCTCTTCTTCCTTCATACGCCACTGCAGACACAAGTTTTGGTACATAACCAAGATACCCAACATGATCTGCAAGAGCAGGGTAAACCCTGAGTAAAGATACCAAGGCAGCAGAAAGTAGCAGAGGAAGTTCAACATCGACAACTTGGCCATCATAATGTGTGGCAGCAATGGATGAAATATACTGCTCCAGCAAACCCTCAAGAAATCTCTTTGGATTTCTAAGCGGGAATTTGGGATCTTTCAGGAATAACCTAACGTAGATTCCCCCAACCTGCATAACAGCAGATAATTTAAGTCAGGAAACACAATCGAAGCATTCTCAATATATTTGTGGTAGCATATATGCAGTAAACCTGAGGCTCATCTCTCATTTCCGGTTTGCCAGATGCTTGTTCAGGTGCATCCCAATCAACAACATATCCTTGAACCTGTTCACGATATAGATCTGAAGCCAATGCCTTAATTTGTGCAGACAATGATGCAAACATTGCCGGAGTCCATACAAGTTCTGGAGTTTCAATGGTTTGTGCAAGAGCACTAACAACAGCTTCACCAGGACCATCCCTTATGACAGAGACAAGGCCATCAGGCAGAAATCTCGTCAGAGTTATTGCCACTCTAGGCCCATGCATTGTCTGCCCCACAAGTTTCCCTAATAATGAGGCAGCTGCTGCTCGTTGGTGCAAAGGAATTTCTTCTACAAACATTTTTATTTTAGACATGAAATCAAAACTTTTCCTTGGAAAGGCAATGTTAATAGATCACTGTACCTTTTATTGGCAAGAGAACTTCAAGAATGTACATCAGACCACCATGCTTCGCAGTTGCCCATGCAAGCTCTGGTGTGCTTGCCAAGGCATAGAGAACATGAAGAGCTCCTTCACGACAGCTGGGAGATGAGTGAAGCATCTGTAATAAAAGAAGCAGGCTAGAGCTATCTGCAACCATTGCCTCCAGGCATGGAGCATATGTTGTCAGGCGTGACAACACAGTTAAACATAGCTGAGGAATGTTGCTTGCCGAAGCAGCAGGAAGAGAAAAGCATTCAAAAAGGGGCAATAACTTTTCCTTCGTAGACACCACAAAAGCTAAATTGGGATTCTTTGTCAACAAGTGCTGAAAGGCAGAAGAAAGGTGTTAAAAGTTAGTGCAGATGTGTTAAACAAAGAAAAAGTAGGCTGATTTGTACCTGAAGTGATATCAGACCAAATTGCAGGTTCTTAACTAATTCCTCGCTTTCTACGACTTTCCCATCACTAGGTGCTGAAGAACCCTCAGAAGAAGTCTGCTCAACAGATGATGCATTGGTTGTTCCATCATTAACATGAACATCCAACTCCGCGGCTGGTGCATCATGTACTAGATGCGATATAAAATCAACAAGGGCATTACAAAAGACCTCAGGTTCAGTAATTTCAAAATCTGGTTGATCATTATAGACCCTCAAATATACATTGCCAATATAGAGTTCTTTCGATAATGTTTCGTAAACAAAAGATTGTGAATCTTTTAGGTCATATGAACCATCAGGACTGAGGCTTGCACGCTGCTCTTCGACAAATTTCTGCAGTTCTGCTCGAGTAGACGAGTTCCATATTATCTGCAACACAAAGATGACATTCCGGGAGACTATGTTATGATCCAACTGAATATCCCACCATTATGCAGTAGTGGTGGTAGTAGCAGTAGTAATACTAATACTAATAATAAGCTCCCCTAGATTAACAATCTCTTACAGTTTTAATTGCTTGAGTTGTTCTACCCAAGATTATTAAATTCCAATAGGATTTGTTTCTTGAAGATGGATGTGTAAGTAATAAGAAACATAATTATCTATTATATGCATTGCAACTGCTTTTAACATATTGAATACACTATCTAATCATGAAATTAATTTTATGAAATACTTTATCAAAATCTGTCCGTGAAGATCCCACCAGAGCACCTTCTACTATGCAAAAAACAATTAAAAGAGAATTACGTAGCCACCCTAACCTCAACTGCACCACGTATTACTGCCACAAACTGTAAACATTATTGATACCACTAAACCAATGAATTTGTTAACCAAGAGAAAATGAAAAATAAAGTGAAACCTTACTTGTAAATTTGTGCTGAACAAACTGTTTATGTTACAAAAATGCGACATTATGTTCAGCACATAAAATCTCCAAAATATTAATTAGTAAAAAATGCAATATGTGTGACTTTACTTCAGGAGACTCCAAGTTTGACTTCAATTTGGACAAGAGGCCTTTGGATGATTCATCTTTTAGCATGCTTGCAAGATTAGGAGTCAGCAAAGCCCTAAGTGAATCTGCTGCTGCCTTGTTATAGGGTGTTGGGGCATCACTAGTGCACAATCCACTAAGCCTCGACAAGGCATGTGATGCTTGAACAGCATGTACATTTTTTGCTATTTGAACACTAGTTCCAAGGCCATGAGCATCTGTTTTATCTGATTCTTCTGCAGTTGAATCATACTGAAGCAACAAGGGTAAAAGGTACCTAACAAATCAGAAGTTAAACCACAAGTTTCAGAAATAGACCTGGATTCGAATAAAAGTCATTTACATTGAGAAGATATAACAAGATATGAAATGGTGGTTTAATAACGGAATAACACAAATGTAGCAGCTAAAGCTATTGACTACAAATTTATATGATTTGTCATCCCCAAATTTTCACCTTACATGAATTTTGGACATCTTTTTTCCATCAAATTTGGATATGTTACCTTCAACATTATGGCTTCTTTTGCTAAATTTAACAACAAAAGAAGCTATAATTTTTCTTTCACAAGAACATTAAATTAATATACAGGCTCCAACAGCTACAAAACATGTCAATGAACCATAAACAAGCAAAGACGCCAGAAAAAGGCGTACTACAATTAGACCACCGAATAAGGGAGTAAATTAATCGACGAAGTGGGGTAAAAATATATAAACGGAGAAACATAACAATGTGTTGCATTTGCATCCAAAAGAGTAGTCAAAAGGGAATTCCTAGAGCAGACATATAGAACCAGTAACATAACAAAAAAGTACCACCTGCCTGCAAACTCCATGTTCAGCAAACATCCTTACACAACTAAAATCTAATTCTGGAACATGATGGAAGAAATATAACTATAAAAGAATAAGTTTGCTTACCACAGTACACCAGCCTTCAGTAAGGCATCTTGAAATTCAGAGGATACGGAAACCCGAGCAATTGTATGAAGAGCAGCATCAACAGAAGCATGCACAAGCTCAAGTTCGGTGCAATGGACAATGTCCTCAACCAGTCCAGAAAATTCAAGCATCACAATTCTGGCACTTTCAAACTGGCTCAAAACCGAAAAGGTTCGCATTATGTTAGAAACTATAGTGGCACACAGTTCAGTAGCAGAAGTTGTTGGTTGGACCACACTCATGCAACGGGAAAGAAGAGTTCCAAGAAGTGGTATTCCACCTTCTCTCACGAGCTCTTCACCATTCAATGAAGAGGACTCACACCTGAAGTAGTAAAATTTTATCAAATAAAGTGAGCATACAATTATGAATTACTGATCAAGATAAAAATGAAGGAAACTAATGATAGATAACGAAGTTACGTGAGCCAAACAAGCTCAGATGCTGCAACTAGAAGAGGTGCTCGATCAGAAGAAAGAAAATTGTTATCATCTGTATCCACTGTAATGGCATTTAACAGCATTGGGTACCCAGCATATTTGAAGGGCAACAGTACATCACCATATCGCCTATATAGAATGCCCTGGCCCTTTAATAGAAGCAATGACCTCCAAGTCTGTGGGCCTTGCAACCCTTGCATGGTCACCTATGATAGAAATATAGGGAAAAGCACAATAAGCAACAAGAAACATAATCGTGTAAAATGAATAATTTAATGGAAATGAAGCGTATCCCATGCCACATCATATCATGCTTTTTAAATGCATGTGTGGTCATACACATACAGCTAAAAACATGAAAGAATTAATTTGAGTTTCACGCATTTTAGGATCTATAAAAAGCAGTGTTTGAGCAATTTAATGCAAACCAAATGTTTCCCTCAACAAAATATTCTATTTATAATAAGGGACAAGATTTCTTATCATCGTCATTCACCTACATGTTCACTTGAACCATTACCCAAGAAGTTCGGGGGGGTGATGTTCCACTACTACCTAAGACCAACTACATTCTTGATAATACCTGTCATATATGAACTTCATTACCAAACTTCCCTCAGTTCCTACCAGATCAAACTAGAAACAACCGTTTTGATACTATCAGTATCAGGGTATTGTACACGTAAATAAGAAGTGTGTATCCACTTACCACGTCCACAGACAGATAACTACCTTTCCAACAACCGGATATCCTACCACGAAGGACGCATATTAAAACTCAAATTAATCGAAGACCTTCCTAGAAATATCTTGCCATCTTCTGGAGTTTGAAGACAGGCCCAGCATATTCAGGCACAGATATTCCTTTTTCACTAAGCTCCGTCTATGATCATCATAAAATCAAACCAAAAAGGCAGGCATGTCGGTTTATTGTAATTACTTTCTTGTGGTCTTAGGCCAATTTTTTGCTTTTTTGTTTACCTTTATACTAGTTTTGTTCACTAACAAGAAGTTATTTCGAAAAGTTTCGTTCACTAACAGCAAGTTAAGTCATTTCGATAACAATTGGTTTCCGTCAAATGGGTCAAACATGAAGGCAGACTATAATATGCACCATGTGTGTATGTGAATATCTGTGTGTGGGAGAGAGGTAACGAAGGGATTAGGTTAAGATGCTCGGTGCTTCCTCTTGTGGGATGATTGCCAAAAAATCCTTAAGCCCCTTCCGGCTTTTGTTATTTGTTTTTCAGATAGGAATAACCACTTTTGCATTCTATTTACAGTTATTATGGCAAAAATTTTGAAATTCTTCACATCTCAGCTTCAATATTTAATGCTTCCTTTGTCCTTTTATTTTCGTTTTGGCGCGGAGTTTTCAGCGTAAGTTAGAAAAATAAAACTTTTAGACATCTTCACAGTTATGCCTTTAAAAGTAATAGTCGAAAATTAGCGGTGCCAAATCATTGCTTTATTTTATGTTAGATATGTGAGAATATTTTATGTTAGATATGTGAGAAGGTAATTTTGAGAAACATAACTCTAGTCTAAGAAGGAGAGTTTTTTTTAGGGGCATCCCAATAAGGAATTAGGAGTAAGAATGTAAGAATGTAAGGACGGAGGGAGTAATAATTTTAGAAAGGAGAATTGAAGGCAAAGTAACATAGGGTTTTAATGCATCTACACTTCTTTAAGAGCATCTCAAAGGAATGGAAACTTGATGTAGTTTCGATGTCCATAAACAGGTTTGACAAAGGAAATCACAGACAAAGTATTGAAGGGTTTTAATGCATCTAGACCTTTTTAAGCACATCTCAAGAGAGTAGGCTCAAAGAATCCTAGAAACTTAATAGTACTTTCACTGTCCTTTTAAATCATAAAACAACACTTAAGTAAGTTTTTCAGACTTCATATACCGATTTTATCCATATAATTCACGTCAAGAAACAACTAGTCTTCATCATGTTAAAAAGTGGAGTGCATGGCCTCTTCCTACTTTGCAAAGGCTCTGCAGTTCATAAAAGTACAATCTTAGAACTGATTCTGTTCCACTCCTTGACAGTCTAAAATGCTGAATTATTGAACTGAAATGACATCTCCCAAGTCATGACCCCGGAATAAGTTGTCTGAGAAAAAAAAGTGATTGATATGTAACAGATCAAAATGAACCTGAAGATGATCTAGTGATCAACAACTTACACTTTATACCAGTACTATATAAATTATCAAAACATGCTGAAACCTGTATTTGAAATAAGATCTAACGTTAGAAGATATCTTTGTTCTTATATGCGCATCTTTTTATTACTAAGCACAGTTTTACACTCCAGTTCTTTATATATAAAATGGACAAGGTTGCACAAGATCAAGGAGCTGTACGTACCTGCAGGCACTCATAAGCTTTCTGAACTGCCAGGAACTTCTCTCTCCCTTCAGGATTTTTATCTGGATGATACTTCATTGCAAGTTTCCTGTACTGCCTCTTCAGCTTTTCGTCATCAACATTTTCAACCTGCTTTGATATGTTTGGACTCTCTTCAGCTGATTGAGAACTTGGTTTTTTAGGGCCATTATCTTTGGATAAATCTTCAATTGAAATCTCCAGTATCTTGCTAGCTTCTTCTTCAGAAAGATCCATTGGCCTTCTAGTTAACTCTTCCCGCCACATTACTAGCAATGATTGCAAAAACTCCACATGTTCAACAATAGGCCAATCAGGAAATCTAATTTCATCGCACAAGTTTTTGAGATAATAACGATGACACCACATTTCATCTTTCAGCTCAGGATACGTTACTGGTGGCATTGGAGCATAATCATATAATGAATGACAATGCTGCGACAATTTCTGAGGGAAATCACCAAGATGCTGAAGAACCTATACAAACAAATTATTATCATTTGGTTTAAGGATTATTGAGCAGCAAAGTCATTGGAATGTATAATTTGAAAAACGAGGGGTTGGGGTAGAAAAACAACAAGAGGACTACCTGGCGGATCAGATTCTCTGCCCTCATCTTATGTGTCCAAATAATCTCAGGATTGTCAGAATCGGAAACCATTGCTGCTGCAAAATCAACTGGCCCACTACGTTCTAATACATAGAGCAAAGACTCTGGTAAGAGCCCACCCAAAACACTTCGCTTTGCCAAAGGTAGAGAAGAGGAAACTGCAGCTTCTTCACCACCTTGAAAAGATTGATAAACATGAGTCACTGAGAAGAGTTGAGCGACTGAAAGAAGATTAGATCCAGGATATGCCAGGGCAAAATAAAATGCGCCGGTACTGTATAATCTTATCATTGCCTTGGAATTCCTGGAAACAACAGCCTTGAGCAAAGCAGCAGAAGCCTCAACTATGGTTGGTTCACCAGAAAGCATTGCCTGCATAAAGATAGAAAGGAAAATAAAGTGCTTCTGAACTCGTATCTAAAGTTTCAAGAAACCTCAAGGGTCCAAACATAAGAAAAATGAAGATAATGGACCCCACCATGCCCCTATGGATCATCTGAAACAACTATGAAAAACAATGAAAACATTTCAGAGTCTATCAGGAACATGTCTAGTTTTTCACAGCTTATAAAGAAAGCTCAAGAACGAGGATTGTAAAATAGATAGTAAACTCTATCAAAAGGCACAAGAAAAGAAAGGTGTATCTGTGTACCTCCTATGCAAATATCTTTTAGATACATGTCACATGGCAATATAAATACTAACTTAAGGAGGTGTGGCAGTTCTAATGGGTCTCTACAACCAGTTTTTCTTTTAACACAGTCTCTAGCACCAGTTGGCTCAACCAATCTCTAATATATGATGATCCCACCCCCCTCTTCAAGTAGCTTAGGGGTTTTGCTCTTTCCATGTCTTCCCCACCCCCCCCCCCCCCCCCCCCTTGGAGTCTCAGACGACTTATTAACTTACATTTGCTAGCCACACATCCATATTGCTAGATCATCAGGAAAAAACAAATGAGGGAAAAATAATCACACAGCTAGTAATTTGTACTCAAATTCAGTGCATCTACGGAACAAGAAAATGCAAGAAAGCTGGTGTCCACTTTTTCCCCTTATTGAACATTATAATCCACAACAGGTGGTAGGATCCATTACATCAACTTTCCCATAAAACTTATCGTGGTAGAATGCTAAAAGATTCAGGTCTCAAGGAATTTATTGCTATTGATTTGGTAGATATAAATTTAAAGTTCAAAGAAAATGATGAAAAAACTGTCCATATCATAATATTCAAAAAATTTTTAGAAATTAACTAAATATACAAATAAATTAATACAAAATTTTCAAATAACCAACAAGCCAATTAGAACAATTTGTACATGGAATTGGAAATATAAAAACTCTTTCTAAAACCTCAAAAGTTCATTAAGAAATTAACTCAATCAATGTACACTAATAAAATAAATGAAACAAGTTTTCCAAATTAACAAATAGGTCAAATAACAATTTATGCATGGACTTGGAAAATTTTATAATATCAGAACGAAAATAGATTATTATAACATACTGTATTTATTTCAATTACAATTGTAATAAATTCCATCTATAAATAAGAGAATGTAGATTATATGCTGTAAATGCTAAGCCAAAATTTTATTTAGAGATCTCCCATCGCATAAAAGTAATGCTCCCAACAATAAGAGAAATTTCTGAAATCTCACTTTTTTTCTGCAAAAATAATAAAATAACTGTCTTATATCTAGTCATTGTGTAATAAAACCAATAAATTTGTATAGTATAGCATAGACAAGTATTCATCTTGTTTAAACAAAGGTCCCACTTGTTTTTCTACTTGTATATCAACATTGTCAAAAACCTTGTTGTAGCCTTCTTTACAATCAAACATAAACCACCATCCAACTTACTTGACAACCTTCATATAAGAAAAATCGCTTTCCTTTCTTTTTCTTTCACTTTACCTTACTTTTCCTGAGAAGTACTTTACGAAATAAATTTCCTTCCAACAAAATAAAGGATCATATAGATCAAAAAGATGAAAAAGAACCACAATGCCAATGAAAGACCAAAACTCTGCAGAAATGCAACTATTTGAGGGAAACATAAAGTGAACAATTCTTCATATGGCTCCTTCGACTTTATTTATGCTCTAATGATATACAAGCTAAATTTATTAGGCAAACACGTTAAGAAATTGTTAAGAATAACAAATACCAAACAAAACACATTATTTTTCATGAACTTTAGCAACACATAAAATCCAGCTAAGCAAACAGGCACTTAGCATGAATTCAGTTGAGGCCAAAATAACTCAGCTCCTTATTTTATTACCAATTATTGTCATAAAGCAGTCATGCATCCACACAGCTTTGCAATAAGTAGAGAAAAGCTAAATGTGGACAATGTGAAATCCCAGTTAACCACACTTGTAGACAGCCAACATAATGCACACGGACTTAATTACCTGCGCTATGTGTGGAAGGCATCGTGGGCTTGATAAGATCCGCTTTACTCTAGGTGTCGGTGTAACAATCTCTCCTGCATCATCAGTATCTGAATGCGCAGCTACCATGCTGTGTAATATGGACAAGGAGACCTCTCCTACCTGTACAAAGTATAACACCTTTTATAAGCATCAAAATTCAGGAGTAAATGCATCAAGTAACGAGGCTAAATCCAGATCATGATATTTGTCATACATTTCGGTGCAGACTTTTGCAAAAGCAACATAACATGTAGAGTGTCACTGCCACAAATTCAATTTCCAACTATCCAAGTTCTACCTCGTGCAACATGTAGCCATCTCAACTTTTGATTGCTGTTTTTGAATGGGCGCTTGAAACTAGTGTGCCAGTGTTTCCAATTTTAACTCGGTACACTATTATGTTACATTGAAAAAAGGAAGTGCGTACAATAACAAAAGGAGAAACTAAGATGACTTGCTATGTCATCAGTTAATTTAAAATGATTAGATCGCATTCTTTTGGCATCTGAATAGTGAAATTTACATAGAATTTGTATTGTTTGGTGACCCATGGTGTAAGACTCTAAGAAAATGTTCAGATTACGCTCTTTTGTTTTTTTTATAGAATTCCTCGTATAAAAATTCACGGAAATCTCATTTTCTCGAAACACCTGAGAAGTTTTCGAATATTTTTTCCAGTTTCCATATATCTCCTAATTTCACCCTACGGACCACTAGGTTTTATGTTATAGCAGAAAAGTTCTGTGCATTGTGCACCACTATCACCCACTGCATCCACCGCTTACAACCCCCTCAACTGTATACATAAATATTTTACACTGCCGCTGCCGCCAGAATTCATCTCCACATCTGAGACCCAACCCACCTTATCAATAGCTACCACCACTGCTGTATTGATAAAAAAATATCCTCCACCTAGCCACCACCTTCATTGATATCAACTACGACACCTAACACCATCTACCATGACCAAGAAGTGAATGAGAGAGTAAGACAGAGATGTTGTTTATGTCAGTTGTGGGGCCTATAGTCGAGCAATGGAAAGGTGGAAGGACGGATCCGCACTTTGGAGCAAGAGAGTGAAGCCAGAGAGAGGTTTATAGTGGTTGAACCGAGAAAGAGTAGAAGTAAGGAGTTCGAATAAGGCTGATAGATCATGAATATGATTGAATATTTGGTTGTCATTTTTTTAAAGAAAATCGTCTTTAACTAAAATTTCAAACTAGGCTTATTAGATCATACCATGCATACAAAAGCAATCCTAGAGAATTCAATACAACTTGGGCAATCCTATATTTTTCATTTAGAACAATTGCTTTAATCAAATTTTAGTTGAAGCATCAGCACAAGGTCCATGCTTACCCCCACTGCGAAACCAAAAACTTGTGTTCCTATGGGAAAAGGTTAAAAAAAGAAGATGTGAAGAATGTACATGGTTTTCAGTTGCTTGTGCTCCCTTTTGTTTGCATAATAACTTTTGAAGCATTATACCTGGATTGGAGTAAGAACAGGAACTCGAACAGCCATTGACCACCGGAGCTCGCGTATGTCTCGTAGCCTCTTCCATTCCGGCATCCCAGATGCCCGACACCTGGTTATCCAATCAATTTCTTTCACTGACCAAAATCTTCTCACTGCATCCTTCTCCACTGGCCCAACTTGCACATTATCCTTGTCTATGAACATCCATTCCTTTAGAGGTTCCATAAAAGCAGTAGCAGCAATTAAGTTAGACTGCAATGGTATAGCAGTCCGTTCTGACGCTTCATGAACTGTTGTTAGTAAATCAACAGAGAGCACACATCCTCCAACTAAGACGCATGACTCCACATTTGACAGAACCTTCATCAAAACCTGCAGAAGGAAAATGATTTATTGACATAAAATTATCACAAGTTTCATAAATTTTGTCAGTTTTCTTCCACCATAGAAAAGTTCATCTCTTAATATTAATGCTCAGAATTCACCCAACCTGGTGGACTTTTAATTCAGAACTCAAGGTCTAATTCTTAGTGTTTTCCATTCAATTGTTGGCTCTTTAAATTTCTTCAAATTTCAGAAGTAGGATCATTTCGACAATGTCATAGACTTGCAGAAATTCTTGATGTTAAGTACTGGGTTAAGGAATTGCCTGGCTTCACAAATTATTATTAGTGTCATCCCCTGTTTTTTATTTTTCACCACTGCTCTTCCAAGGGTTCAAACAGTTGTCCAACATTATACAGCAACGAATGGGGCCTGGTCATCCAACGATATAAAAGTTCAAGAGCATTCCACAGTTTTGAGATGTAAGCTTTCCTTAAGATAAGTGTTAAATGGAAGCCTTATCATGAAATGAGCAATGGTAGATAAAATGCTACACATTATCATCTGTTTGTTACATTTTCACAATTCTAGTTTTTTTTTTCTTTCTACTTGAAGGAATAGAAAAAAGATGACAGCAGTATGCATATTTACCTTTAGAAGGAGAAGAAGACGATGTCTTAAAGCTCTATCATCTGTCCTGTCCAAGAGTATAGTAACATGTGAAGTGCCTTCAAACGGGCCTATTGAGTTGTAATGTTGCTCATATACAATTGCCATAGCCCTAGCACAAAGCTCCCTCACAGATAAACCTCCCCCTCCTCCAAAACCATCTAACCTTCCCATATCACACCAATCATCAGAGGGACCCAGTTCATCAGGAACAGCACCATTAACAGTCAGACCCATGTCTGCATCACACAGGAATCTATGATACAGTGCTCTATAAAATGCAACTGGATCGCGCAGTGGAAATTCCAGTGGCCTTGCACCGCTGCCACTCTCAAGGAGCAGGCGCAGATAATATTGACCCACACAAACTTCTTTAGCCAAACTAGGGTACCCAACATAAAATTCTGTATAATTCCATGATAATTGAGGCACGGCTTCTTGCCCATACATAAGTTCATTAGATATACCTCCAGGAACAATATCTTCAGTTCGTTCCTTCTCAAGGTCCAGTTTGTGAACCTCAGCCTGCAAAGCCTCTCGCAATTCCTGCCTGGTACGCTCATTCCAGATCAAATCTGCACGGTTGTGATCAAGACCAAAAGCTCGCCAAAAATCAGTCCAATTCAATAGCAATTTTCCACATCCCACATGTGCATTCTCCATAGTTATTTGGGCTGGAGCAGGAAGGTCTGAATTCTGGGGGCCAGATGCACCCAGATCAGATTCAATTGTGCTTGCCACATTTGTTTCAACTGACTCGCATGCATTAACTGCAGGATTATCTGGAGAAGCAATGACTGTTAACTTATCACTTGGAGAGTCAGCTACAGCTGTGAGCTTGTTACAAAAGTTTTCACCAGCATGGACCAGAGAAGATTGAATGGATGAAACTTGCCCTCCAGCAGGATTTCCAGCAGAATTTTGATAACTATCTGAACCTCGAAATGCATAATTACTTGTATGATGTGCTTGATCATCAACTTCAACATCGTTAACAGAAGGAATGGTATTTCCTGGAAATGGTATTACTTTCCCAGGACGATTCCTTATCTGTTGAAGTAAACATCGTTGTCTTCTGCTCAGCAAGGAACCTTTTTGATTAGATACATCTGCTGCTGAAATTTCGCTGGGTCTGGTATGTAAATATGCAACCAGTCCAGGTGGCAGAACTCTAGATAACAAATTAAGCGCAGGTTGATAAGAATCTGCCCACAGAGCTACAAGTTGTTGGCTGACATCACGCCTTTCACCAGCAGGAAGATCAAATGCATGTAACAAGTGCCTCAGAAGTGCGCCATCACGTAAAGAAGCATCCCTCATAGACTCTGCAGCAACGGTATCTTCTTCTGCTATTGTACGCATAACAACAGCCACTATCTCCCGAACAGTTTCTGCAGGATGGCCGAACAATGCAAATAACCGACGGCGTAATCCAGCTACAAGGCGTAACAATTCAACAAAAACTGTGTATTGCGTTGTCTCACTGTGGGGTTCACATATCATTGCTTCAAGAACTTCAACAACAGACATTGACAACAATGGCGAAACAGACATGGGTTGTAATCTATTTACGAGTAAGATTAGGTTACTTTGTTCTGCAAATAATACAGACTTGGTATGCATGATTATTGCATGCTGTTCTCCTTTCGTATCAGATAACATATTTGTATCCCCTGGACCACCACCAATGAGCACAGCAACAAGTCCTGTCATTTCAGCAGCTATTCCCTCGGAACCATTTCTAAGAAGGCCCATGATTCTACCAACAGCTGCAGGAAATGACATCACGTGAGATGCAGCACTTCTTGAAACCAACAACCTGCGTAAGCATGCAATGAAACCAATCACTGTAGCAGCTGCTTTAGGAGAAGGGGGTGGCAAGGGCAGAGTTTCAGGGGAAAGGTTGGGAGCGGCAGGAAGCAACGTAATCAAGGCCATCAAAGTCACCTCAGGTACTTCAATATAAGGAGGAACTCCACTAAATGGAATACAAGCATTAAATTCTCTTATCCTTCGCCACAATTTAGCTCTTGACCCCGGTATAGAGCCTCCTTCGGCCACAGCGTCTTTAGCAGCTGCTGCCAAGTGTTTCAAATGCATTAGTGCAAATTCCATGTCAGCAATGGGGGGCTGTCTTTTCATACAAACACTTCCGCAAGGAGGATCAATCCGATGACCAGGCATTGTCAGCCTTGGTAACATAGGCACTGGACATTGACCCTAAACAAGCCAGAATAACAAATTCTGTACAATTAGTTTCTTTGTCAGAACTCAATTAGTATCAATGATAAAATGAAGATACATTAATACAGAGCGAGCAACATAAGTCAGATTACTTTCCATGCATATATAGTCTGACGAATTGCATGGAGAATTAGTCAGACCAACTTTCCAAGCAGAATTTGTCGGGGACCAATGTTTCAATTAAAACTTAATTGACCAATACAGCACATATACCTACTTTGGTTTGCAAAACATCCCGAACTGCAGTGAGTAAGCTATCGCGAGCAGAGCTAGCGTACACCTGAAATCATTTATGGCAAGTTACTGAAATTTGTTATTTCCAATTAATCACATTTAGGAAACTTAGCACCCTTCATATTACTCAAAATACTTAAAAGTAAAAAGAACTAACGTGAATTGGACATCCATCACTGAATTCAACAGCAAACATCTGTGGCTCCTCAGCAAATCGGACAAGAGCACTAACAGAAGATAGAGGGCGGACAATGACAGCCTACAAGCATTCAAATAATATATACCCGCAAATAAAAAAGAACCAGCCTCTTCATCACAGAGGCTACACTGAATATTGAATTAATTATGTCGTACATGAAAAATTAAACTATATTTGAATATATAATCTTTCCCCAAAAGAATGCATCATGCACACTAAAAGAAGTGCCTGTATCAAGATCAAATGATTACTTCATAGTTATCTGGTCGCCTTTCAATAAGTGAGACCTTGGTAAGTATAAGTTGACGAGATACAGCATCGCCAGAGTCTCCTAGTCCTCCTTTTGGTCCAAGTGCCAAACTTAATCCAGTGCAATGTAACATTCCATGTGCAGCAGTTCGCAACCTTGTGACAAACCATCCGCCAAGAGGAGCTTCTTCAGCACCCACAGCCTCCTTAGCTGTATATTAAATGTGTGGAAACAGAAAGACGTAAAGCATGTCAGATATATAAAAAATGCGAAGATAATATTTAAATTGTTAACACTCATGATTTTAAAAGTTACCCCTCAGCTTCATATATTCAGTCATGGTAAATGATTGAGAACTATCAACAGCTAATGACACCCCAACCATTGAATTCCCCGTTTTAGTCTGGACCAAAATGTTTATAAAAGTGGTTTTAGTCTCATCTGCAGTATCATAATTGTTTAAAAGAGTCAACAGGAAACAGCTCTTTAGCATACTTTTGCAGATCGGTTAAACCAGAAAAAGTTTCAAAGACAACACAATGAGTGGGGTTTCTCGTTAAAATGTAAACAGAAGGAAATTTCTATATACCATATTTGATATTATGGCGGCATTTGAAGCCCCTGGAGCAGCCTGGAAAGCTTTGGATTTCCTTCCATATAATGAACAAAGAACAAATCCTACATGGTCATTTTTTCTCCCATAAGATTCAGAGAGAAGAACTATGGCTGGAGAGTCCATATCTCTGAAGTCCAAGCACCAATTGAGGTCTCCAGATTTCAAGTCTATCACCTCAACTCCGACATAAGTAACTTTCATTTTCTGCGCAAGACAAATTATCAAATAATGTGCAGCAGCTTAGAAAAGCAATGTGAAACAGTAGTTGGGTGGCAAATGCAGAAACAACTAATACATGTGCCATTTATCTCACTCAAATAATTTGTCCGGAGTAAAACAAAGTTCAGAGTTATCAGAAAAAGGAAGTGCTATTAAATTTGTCAATTTCAACAAACTCCTAACTATATGTAACACTATCTTGTTGATTTCTTCTAATCCATCCATATTTTCCTGCTCCTCTTCAGACTCCCATCAATATTCCTATATGTATAATTTTATGCTACTTAAGTGACTAAAACAAATAAAACGTAATGGATGGCATCTTTTAATAAAAAGACCAACTTGGAATTTTCTTAAGATTGATTATGGGGATAAATGCATGATACTACCCTGTGTTTGAGTATGGTATATTAAGATAGATAGATTTTCTTTTCTCTGGCTCCAGAAAGCATCCTAAGCAAAGACTTCCACCTACCAAAGATGCAAAGGATAATCCTCCACATACCAGATTGAAAGATAGCAATGAGAAAAAGAGAATAAAATCACATCTGGCAGCAAGTTATTGCACTCTGAATAGTGTCTAACAAAAAAAAAGTCTCAAGTATCAGAACACAATTCTCCCAAAAACTAATAAAACTAAATTTTGGAGGCACATTAACGCAAGATGGTAATATGAAAAAGGATAACATCATGATCAATGGACCATTAACTTGTACAGTTTTAAGTCATAAGATAGAGGATATTCAGGTTGCATAAAGTAATTAAGATTTGCATATATAGCATAGATTTATGCTGAAACTTGTCCAAGGCAATCGAAATGCGTAGGCTGGAAAAGGGGCATTTGCTTTGCACAATTACTTCCATAAGTTCATGCCACATAACTTCACTATCTCCAATCCTAAAATGTATAGATACCCCAAGAAACTCTACTTCCTATGAATAATGATACACTGTAAGAAATGAATACAAGTCAATCAGCAACTTAGAATGGGAACTCCACATCAACACCACAGTCAGACTGGTCATATAAAGCCCCCAACCAACAACATCCTGGCACATGCCAAAATATCACTCAATTACAATTCAAGATTAAGATTAATCATAACATCAACGCATGCATGCGATGCAGAGGGAAATTGCACATTTAGAACAGAGTTGTTGGATTTCAATGAAAAGGCATGTAACCCATTAGTAGATACATAAATTAACACGTACTGGCACAAAAAAGCAGCCAAAACTAGTACCACAAGTCCAGAGAGAAAGAAATATTAGTCAGAAAGCTTACAAAAGGGACCCACTCTGATGTCTTCCTCTTGAAATGAAGAACTTGAAACTCAGCTACAGTAGCCAGCCTACTCCATCTTATTCTGTGCAATTCAGTCAAAATACTAGCTCTATACTCGGATGAAAACTTAACTGACTTAAATTTCCCACGGCTTTCCGTCCGCACACTAATATTGAACTCGTTGGAATTCTCATCCCTACCAATAATTGGAGCAGCACTTTCGAAATCACTGCCTACGTCGTATGAATTGGTCACGGAAAGCGTGTTTGGATCCAATGTGATAATCGTGTTGTCGGAAATACAGAGAACTCTCTTGTAACGGCCGCGCCACGAGTGCTTAGTGACCATGTACCGGCACAAATACTCAGGCTCTTCGGGTGGAGAAGAGGAGGAAGAAGCGGGGGTTTTAGGTGCGATCTCCATTTGAAATTCAGGTAGGTATCGGAGACGGTGAGACGGCGGAGAACTAGGGCGTAGGAAGAACCACCATTTTCCACCTGCCGACGACGACGACGACGGTGGAGGTCTCTGCCTTGATTGATTGGCACCCAGAGCTTCGAATTTGAAAACCTAGGATGGTTAATTAATCAATAGCTATTGAAATCGAACTCACAGTACAACCGATCAAAACGCATTCAATCCGCATCTCATGTATACTCAAATGATCATGCAATGAAATAACTAATTATTAATATGGGTGAAATGAAGAAATTTTGGTTCTCGAAAAAAAAATGAAGAAATTTTGGATCGGGGGATTGAGGATGAATATGCATCAATTTTACATGGAGTATAGCAACACGCCTTAATGCATGCCAGAATCATTTGCCAGAGAAGATAGCAAATATAAGAATGCAAAAGCAATTTAACTTTGGAGTGTTATGGAAATGGGACATCATCCGACAAGTAATTAATATGAGATTTTTGCAGTTTACGCCTTAAAGATATAAAAAATAGGCACTTTACACCCCAAAACTCAAATTTAGCAATTTGCACCTCTAAAATATGAAAAATTCAGCACTTTGCACCTCTCTTATTTTCAAGCAAAAATAAGTATCGGAGTCAAGGGCAAAATAGGTAATTCAATTGTGTATTTTTGACACTTTGCATCTCTGAAACAGAATTAACACTTAGCACCCTGGAATTGAGAACAATTCAGCAACTTGCACTCTCAAAACACAATAAATGGACAATTTGCACCCCGAAATACAAAATTAACACTTAACACCCTCAAATTAAGAAAAACTCAAATTCCTCAAATTAACAAAAATGGGGGTTACCAAGCTAAGTAATGGCACAGAGATGGAGCAGTATGCAAAACTATGGAGCTATTGTGAGGGAATATTGGAGACTAATTATAGGACAACCAAAAAATCAAGTGTAAGCACAATATAGAAGAACATCACAACATGGTTGTCCCAGAAAAAAACAAGGGGCTTGAGTTTTTCTCAATTTGAAGGTGTTAAGTGTTAATTTTGTATTTTGGAGTGCAAAGTGTACATCTATTGTTTTCTGGGGGTGCAAGTTGCTGAGTTGTTCTTAATTCGAGTGTGTTAAATGCTAATACTGCTTCGGGGGTGCAAAGTGTCAATTTTTCATGTTTTGAGAGTGCAAAGTGCTACAATTAAATTACCTATTTTGCCCTTGACTCCGGTATTCATTTTTGCCTGAAAATAAGAGAGGGTACAAAATGCTGAATTTTTATATTTCGAGGGTGTTAAATTGAGTTTCGGGGGTGCAAAGGGCAAAAATTATTTGCATATTTTAAGTTGTTGCAATTTTAGTCCACTTATTTGCAATTTTAATTCTAAATTCGTTGGAATTATAATTAGTGTCCATAAATTGTTGATTAAGCAAACAAATTGGGGGTGTTACAACAACTTAAAATATAAAATATGAAAGTGCTTGTTAGAACTAAAAGTGTCACATTTCCGCATCTCTCCCTATGTAAAATTACTATTATTGTTTTTTTGGCTCCGATTAGATGTGAAAAATAAATACTGTTATAAATATTGAATAAGTATTCATCAAACACAATGAAGATTCACGTAAATATATATATATATATATATTAGGAGAATTGAGCTTCCAGCTTCAAACGGACCTGCACAAAGTTGAAGAAGAAATGGGTCAGTAGAGAAAACGAAGAAGAAGAGAAGAAGGGAAATTGAAAGTGTTTAAAATTAGGGCTTTTTTATTCCTTTGTATTTATTTACTTAAGCGTGTTTTTCTTTTTGTTTGTTTTCTAGTCTGTTAGCGTTTTTATTTAACCGCCTTATACTTGTATATATTAGACTAGGGTTCAATTCCTGTATTGTACAATTCATTCTTTTAATAAATTTTTTCTCCAGTTTTCTTCTTTCTCTCTTTTCTTCCTATATTCAAATAATTCACAGAATATTTTCATGGAAGATTTTTTAGATTGTAACATGGTATCAGTTGTTTAAGTTTCTACTTCCGCACTCTCTAATTCAGAAGATTTCAGAGATTTCCAGAGCAATTCTGCACTCTGTTCTTCATTTGTGATCAAAATCTTGATCATCTTTCTTGATTGTTCCCAATTTCTTGATTCTCACCATTAATGGCAGATTCAACCTCGGGTTCTGTCTCCTCTACTTCTGGAGTTATCTCCTCTCGCCCTCGCCCTCCTATGGAAGATCCTTCCAATCCTCTTTTCTTGCACCCTTCTGAGAGCCCTGGACTAATTCTTGTCCAACAGCCTCTTACTGGTGATAATTACCCTACTTGGTCCCGTTCCATGCTGTTGGCTTTGAATGTTAAACACAAGTTAGGTTTTGTCAACGGTTCCATCCCTGATCCAGGACCTACAGATGAGGTTTTACAGAGTGCATGGTCCAGAAATAATGATGTGGTTATATCTTGGATTCTCAATTCAGTTTCCCCAGAAATCCATTCCAGTATTATGTACACGCATTGTGCCAGAGACATTTGGAATGAACTCAAGACACGCTTTGAACAGCGCAATGGACCTAGGAAATTACAGCTTCGCAGGGAACTTGCTAACCTACATCAAGGTTCCATGACTGTCAACCAGTACTTCACAAAACTAAAGTCTATTTGGGATGATTTATCTAATCATAAACCAGTTTTAAACCCCTGTACATGTGGTGGTCCTGAAAAAGTTCATGCACATAATCAAGAAGACTACATTCTTACTTTCTTGATGGGTCTTAATGATTCTTTTGACCAACTCCGAAGTCAGATCCTTTTAATGGCCCCTCCTCCTTCAATAGATCAAGTTTTCTCCCTTGCTACTCAAGAGGAGAGACAAAAACAAGTTGGCCATATGCATGCCACTGATCTTTCTCAGTCTTTGGCCTTTGCCAGTAGGTATCCTAATCCTACTCCTCAACCTACTCCACAACAGAAACGTCCTTACAACCAATTTCAACAACCATCAACTCAATCTTCACAAAACACCTCTAATCCTTCCTTTAAACCAAATTTCAAAAACAAGGACAGACCTATTTGCTCCCACTGCAACATTCCAGGTCACACAGTGGACAAGTGCTACAAGCTTCATGGGTATCCTAATGGCTATAAACCCAAACCTAAACCTAATCCTTACACTACTGCCCCAATTAACAGCATCACTACAACTCCTTCATCACCACAACCAGATTTTCAGCACCCTATCACACCATTACTGCAGAGTCTCACTCCTGACCAGTGTCAACAACTTATGACTCTTTTTCAATCACAGATGCAACTTGGCAATTCTACCACTACTTCCACTGACTCTACACACATTACATGTGCTTCAGGTATTTGTTCCAATTTTAATACTTTTGATTCTACCTTTTATGCAAATAAATGGATCATAGACTCTGGAGCCACCAAACATATATGTAATAATAAATCTTTGTTTAATTTTTTAAAACCTGTTTCTAATGCCAAAATTATTTTACCTGACAACAGTAGCTTTTCTGTTTCTTTTATGGGTGACATTCACTTATCTGATTCTCTCATTCTCACTGATGTCTTTTACATTCCTCAATTCACTTTCAACCTAGTTTCTGTTAGTGAATTACTAAACAAAACTGATTACACTATAGAATTTACTATGCATTCTTTCCTTATCCAGGACATTCACAGCAGGAAGATTGGAGAGGGTAGACTTATAAAAGGCCTCTATGTCCTGGATATTACTGCATGCTCATTACCTTATCATTGTAATAAGATTTCCCATATAGTTTGGCATAAAAGATTAGGTCATATGCCCTATAAATCCATGTCTAGACTGAAAGATGTTTTAGGATTAGATTCATCACAACTTTGTAATCATGATTCTGATCCTTGTTATGTTTGTCCTCTTGCTAAGCAGAAGAGGTTGTCTTTTCCTAATTCTGTTTCTACTACTACTAGCATTTTTGAATTAATACATTGTGACCTATGGGGTCCTTTTCATGTACCTTCTATAACTGGACACAGATATTTTGCTACTATAATTGATGATTTTTCCAGATTCACCTGGATTTGTTTACTACACAATAAGTCTGATATATCTTCTGTTATACCTAATTTTCTATCTATGGTTAAGAATCAATTTAATACAACTGTGAAGATTTTCAGGAGTGACAATGCTCCTGAGCTATGTTTTACTAACCTTTTTCTTAAAGAAGGAATTTTGCATCAGTTTTCCTGTGTGGAAACACCTCAACAAAATTCCATTCCAGAAAGGAAACATCAGCACTTATTGAATGTTGCAAGAGCTCTTTGTTTTGAATCAAAGGTCCCTCTTTATCTTTGGTCTGAATGTATTTCAACTGCAGCTTTTTTAATAAACAGAACACCATCTAAGGTTTTAAAATTTTCAACTCCTTTTGAAAAGCTGTATAATAAATCTGTTGATTACAGTATGTTTAGGACATTTGGTTGTTTAGTTTTTTCTTCCACTTTAAAACAAGGAAGAACCAAATTTGATCCTAGAGCTAGATCTTGTGTTTTCATAGGTTATCCTATGGGAATTAAAGGGTATAAACTATTTGACCCTACCAATAATGAAATTTTTATATCAAGGGATGTGGTATTTCATGAACAAATTTTTCCTTTTCATAACATTTCATCCCTTTCTTCTACTAATGTTTCTGACAAAATTTTCCCCCCACAAACTTCTTCACATACTGATTTTTTATATGAACCTCTAGACTTGGATTCTAATATTACTGATTCTGATTATATCCCCCCATCTAATGTTCATCCTACTGTACCTACTACTTCATCCCCTCTTAGGAAATCTTCCAGGGTGTCTAGGAAACCCTCATATCTTAATGACTACCATTGTAATTTTTCTAATAATTATGTTTCTGTTGGAACTACCAAGCATCCAATTTCACAGGTGCTGGATTATGGTAAACTATCTCCTACTTTTAAGGCTTTTGTTTTTAATATTTCTAGTGAGAATGAACCTGCCTTTTATCATCAGGCAGTGGGTCATTCTCATTGGAGAGAAGCAATGTCTAAGGAAATTCAGGCTTTGGAGGAAACAAACACTTGGACAATAATGGCTTTACCTGAAAATAAGAAAGCCATTGGCTGCCGTTGGGTATACAAGATTAAAAGGAATCCTAATGGTTCTATTGACAGGTACAAGGCTAGGTTAGTAGCCAAGGGATATACCCAACAAGCTGGAATAGATTACATGGAGACTTTTTCTCCAGTAGCTAAAATGGTTACAGTTAAGGTGCTTTTAGCCCTTGCTGCTTCTCAAAATTGGTTTTTACAACAATTAGATGTTGACAATGCTTTCCTAAATGGAAGTTTAGATGAGGAAGTGTATATGGAACTTCCTTTGGGATATCAAAAGCCTACTTCTTCACCTAAAATGGTCTGTAAATTAAATAAATCCTTGTATGGCCTTAAACAGGCATCAAGGCAATGGAATGAGAAATTTAAAACATGTCTTCTATCATATGGATTTGTTCAATCCAAATCAGATTATTCCCTATTCACTAAGGGATCAGGTAAGGATTTTATTGCTTTACTTTTATATGTTGATGACATTGTTCTTGCAGGACCTTCTCAATCATTAATAGCAGATTTAAAGATTTTTCTACATACTCAGTTCAAACTTAAGGACTTAGGTGATTTAAAGTTCTTTTTGGGATTGGAGATTGCAAGATCTTCTAAAGGCATCATTATCTCACAAAGACAGTATGCCTTGCAAATCTTGGAGGAAACAGGCTACCTAGGATCTAAACCTCTTTCCCTACCCATGAATCCAAAGATTAAACTAAATTCACAGGATGGTGATCTTCTGCCTGATTCTACATCCTACAGAAGACTTATTGGGCGCCTACTTTATCTCACAATAACTAGACCTGATTTGAGTTATGCAGTCAACAAACTCAGTCAGTTTGTTTCTCAACCAAGAACCTCTCATCTGCAGGCTGCTCACCATGTTCAAAGGTATATAAAGTCCTCACCTGGGCAAGGACTATTCTACTCAGCCAAATCAGCACTCAATTTAAAAGCCTATGCGGATGCTGATTGGGCCTCTTGTATGGACATAAGAAGGTCCACTACTGGTTTTTGTATCTTTCTAGGGGATTCCCTAGTTTCATGGAAGTCTAAAAAGCAAGTGACTGTCTCTAAATCATCTGCTGAAGCAGAGTACAGGTCACTTGCTGCAGCATCTAGTGAATTAATCTGGTTACAACAAATTCTTCACAGTTTTGGCATTAACACTGAAACATCTACCTTACTTTTTTGTGATAACCAATCTGCTATGCATATAGCAAATAATCCTATGTTTCACGAAAGAACCAAACACATAGAAATTGACTGTCATTTCACAAGGGAGCAGGTTTCTAAAGGATTAATTCGCCTAATGCCTATTAGCACAGAACATCAAATAGCAGATATACTAACTAAGGCACTGTTATTACCTCAATTTCGGTTGCTTTTGTCCAAGATGTCCCTCTTCAATCTCTATGGTCCATCTTGAAGGGGGAGTATTAGGAGAATTGAGCTTCCAGCTTCAAACGGACCTGCACAAAGTTGAAGAAGAAATGGGTCAGTAGAGAAAACGAAGAAGAAGAGAAGAAGGGAAATTGAAAGTGTTTAAAATTAGGGCTTTTTTATTCCTTTGTATTTATTTACTTAAGCGTGTTTTTCTTTTTGTTTGTTTTCTAGTCTGTTAGCGTTTTTATTTAACCGCCTTATACTTGTATATATTAGACTAGGGTTCAATTCCTGTATTGTACAATTCATTCTTTTAATAAATTTTTTCTCCAGTTTTCTTCTTTCTCTCTTTTCTTCCTATATTCAAATAATTCACAGAATATTTTCATGGAAGATTTTTTAGATTGTAACATATATATATATATATATATATATATATATATATATATATATATATATATATATATATATATATATATATATATATATATATATAATCAAGATTGTCAGTTAATTTATTCATAATTATAGCAAAATTATATAATCACTTCACATGAACTTCCTTTTTTAGCCTAATTAAATTTTGATACTTCTTGGTAAAATAATTATTATTGTATGATGTGAGTCTTACTTAGAAACATTGTAAACATATAATAAGGATGCATATAATTTTTCCAAAAAATAAATCTTTAATTTTTTTGCTTGCATTCAAATGTAAGTAAACATGTACAAATATTATAAATTTTTAGAACATAAACAAACTATAAAACTTCGGAACTCGTTATTGTATTTGTTATTATTATGTTATTGTTCTCATCATTGTTTTTGTTATAATTTGAAGCAGAAGTTTTCAAAAAAGAAAATTAATTATTGATATAGGTTATATAATAATAAAAATCTTATAAATTTGTTTGTACGGGTAACGTTGATGGTTTAACTTGTTAAACTTTTTAAATGTCATTATATGCATGGCAAAATGGCATTTTCCTGTGAAACATGGACCGAGCTAGCTTCTCTAGCCTCTATGTAGTATTTATTTCGGAGTATATGAAATTTTATTGTGTATCCTTGAGTTAATGTCAATTTATTCCTCTTAAATACATAATGTTCTTACCCTGTAATTTGAATAAAACAATTTACCCTATGTGAAAATTTTATAGAAACAATTTATCACTTTCAAACGGAGAATGTGACTCACTTGTCAAAATTTAGAGTGGACATGAAAGTTTTGTAATATAGGAGAGTAAATTGCAATATTTATCCTAATATATAGGGTCAATCGTCACATTTATCATAATACGTTTGTTAAACTGTCACATTATCGTAACACATAAAGTAAAGTGCCACATATAAAAAGATTGGGGAGGTGGTATAGAACTTTTATGAGATTACAGGGGGTAAAATGCTCTTTTTTAATCATATGAAAGTAATCTGAACATTATGAATATTACAAGGAGGTAATTGGACTAGCTAGCTTCGTTGGTTTTTAATATTAATTACATTTTTTACCCTCTACATATTACATATAGAATAACAAAGCACTATATTAATAACTATGAAAATGAAAAATAAAATAAAATAAAACTAGGAAAACCCACCCCCACCCTCAAAATCTAGGTTATTTGGTTCTACACCGTCTAAGTCGTCGCGGTGGCCTTGATTCTGCAACAACCAACGGTGGCTTGGGTGATCTCCTTAACAACCCAGGTTGCGTGGAGGCCTAAATCCTTGGGTCTAAGGCATGGATCGAAGTTTCATTTTTTGTGGATATATGTTTTGATGCGCTAGATATATATTGGAAACGTTTCGGAAACACTAGGAAACATTATATAAAAAATTACTAAATTAAGTAAAATAAGAGTGTCTCAAGACAAACAAATAGTTTCGGAATTACACCTTCTTTTCGTCTCAATTGATTTAAAAACGAAAAAAATTCGATATTTTTGACAAAAATGGTAGAAGTTTTAATCCATGATTTTGGGGATATGGGAAAGGAGATCAATTTTTCCTTGTTCTTTAAAAAAACAAAATATTAGAGTTAATCTAGTTTTTTTTAATATATATTTATTAATGAAAACTAAATATTTCTAATGGTATGCACGTTTGTCTACGTAAAAGAATAACCAAGTTGGATGAAAGGGAGGGCTCGTCCAAATATTAAAATTAAAAATTCAGGAAAGTCTCATGCAATTAACATTACCAAAGTGAGTTCGGGGCATCTAGGGTGCGGGCAAGGTAACTCGCCCTCACATGCGGGACGATCCTGAAATCATGCCATGTGACGCGCATAACTAATATGTAACTCGGCGAGTTGACTCGGTCTGTAAATAGACCATTTTACCTTTTTTTATTTTATTTTAAATAAAAGTTGAGATAATCTTCAATTAATAAAAGACATTTATAACCTTTAAATCAAAATAATTAAAAATAAAAACAAATTGACCCCTATGTTCCGTAATTTTACGAATTGAATTATTTGCTTCTAAAAATAAAAAAAAACCGCCGATGATATAAAAGACCACTTTATACCCAACTTTGATAATAATTGACTTTGACAATTTTGCAAATTGACCCCTATGTTTTGCGATTTTACGTATTGAATTATTTTGCTTCTAAAAAATATAAAAAAATCGCCTGTCATATAAAAAGACCGATTTACCCCCAATTTAGATAATAATTGACTTTGAAAATTTTGCCAATTGACCCCAATATTTTGCGATTTTACGAATTGAATTATTTTGCTTCTAAAAAAATTAAAAAAAAAAAAATCGCCTGTCATATAAAAAGACCGCTTTACCCCCAATTAGATAATAATTGACTTTGACAATTTTGCAAATTGATCCCTATATTTTGCGATTTTACGAATTGAATTATTTTGCTTCTTAAATAAAAATAAAAACCGCCTATGATATAAAAAGACCGCTTTTACCCCCAATTTCGATAATAATTGACTTTGACAATTTTGCAAATTGACCCCTATGTTTTGCGATTTTACGAATTGAATTATATTGCTTCTAAAAAAATATAAAAAAAACCGTTTGTCATATAAAAAAGATCGCTTTACCGCAAATTTAGATAATAATTAACTTTGACAATTTTGCCAATTGACCCCTATGTTTTCCGATTTTACGAATTGAATTATTTTGCTTCTGAAAAAACAAAAAAAAATGCCTGTCATATAAAAAGACCGTTTTACCCCTAATTTTGATAATAATTGACTTTGACAATTTTGCAAATTGACCCTACGTTTTGCGATTTTACGAATTGAATTATTTTGCTTCTAAAAAAATTTAAAAAATCGTCTGCCATATAAAAAAGACCGCTTTACCCCCGATTTAGATAATAATTGACTTTGACAATTTTTCCAATTGACCCCTATGTTTTTCGATTTTATGAATCGAATTATTTTGCTTCTAAAAAAATAAAAATAAAAATGCCTCTAGTATAAAAAAGATCATTTTACCCCCAATTTTGATAATAATTGACTTTGACAATTTTTCAAATTGACCCCTATTTTTGCAATTTTACGAATTGAATTATTTTGCTTCTAAAAAAATAAAAAATCGCCTGTCAAATAAAAAAAACTGCTTTACCCCCAATTTTGATAATAATTGACTTTGATAATTTTGCAAATTGACCCCTCTATTTTCCGATTTTACGAATTGAATTATTTTCTTCTAAAAAAAATCCGCCTCTCAAATAAAAACGACCGCTTTACCCCCGATTTTGATAATAATTGACTTTGAAAATTTTACAAATTGACCCCTATATTTTGCGATTTTACGAATTGAATTATTTTGCTTCTGAAAAAACAAAAAAAAATACCTCTCATATTAAAAAGGCCACTTTACCCAATTTTGATAATAATTGACTTTGATAAATTTGCAAATTGACCCCTATGTTTTTCAATTTTACGAATTGAATTATTTTGCTTCTAAAAAAACAAAAAACCGTCTATCATATAAAAAAGATCGCTTTACCCCCACTTTGATAATTTTGCAAATTGACCCCTATGTTTTCCAATTTTACGAATTGAATTATTTATATGAGAAGCGTTTTTTTTAGAAGCAAAATAATTCAATTGGTAAAATTGCAAAATATAGGGGTCAATTTGCAAAATTGTCAAAGTCAATTATTATCAAAATTGGGGGTAAATCGGTCTTTTTTATATGACAGGCGGTTTTTTTTTGTTTTTTAAGAAGCAAAATAATTCAATTCGTAAAATCACAAAATATAGGGGTCAATTTGCAAAATTTTCAAAGTCAATTATTATCAAAATTGGGGGTAAAGCGGTCGTTTTTATTTGAGAGGCGGATTTTTTTTTAGAAGCAAAATAATTCAATTCGTAAAATCGGAAAATATAGGGGTCAATTTGCAAAATTATCAAAGTCAATTATTATCAAAATTGGAGGTAAAGCGGGTTTTTTTATTTGACAGGCGGTTTTTTATTTTCTTTAGAAGCAAAATAATTTAATTAGTAAAATTGCAAAACATAGGGGTCAATTTGCAAAATTGTCAAAGTCAATTATTATCAAAATTGGGGGTAAAACGATCTTTTTTATATTAGAGGCGTTTTTATTTTTATTTTAGAAGCAAAATAATTTGATTCGTAAAATCGAAAAACATAGGGGTCAATTATTATCATAATTGGGGGTAAAGCAGTCGTTTTTATATGACAGCGGTTTCTTTTTAGAGGCAAAATAATTTAATTTGTAAAATTTCAAAATATAGGGGTCAATTTGCAAAATTGTCAAAGTCAATTATTTTCAAAATTGGGGGTAAATCGGTCTTTTTTATATGAGAGGAGGTTTTTTTTTTGTTTATTTAGAAGCAAAATAATTCAATTCGTAAAATCGCGGAACATAGGGGTCAATTTGCAAAAGTGTCAAAGTCAATTATTATCTAAATTGGGGGTAAAACGGTCTTTTTATATGACAGGCGGTTTTTTTATATTTTTTAGAATCAAAATAATTCAATTTCGTAAAATCGTAAAACATAGGGGTCAATTTGCAAAATTGTCAAAGTCAATTATTATCAAAATTGGGGGTAAAGCGGTCTTTTTATATGAAAGGAGGTTTTTTTATATTTTTTAGAAGCAAAATAATTCAATTCGTAAAATCGCGGAACATAGGGGTCAATTTGCAAAATTGTCAAAGTCAATTAATAAGATTGGGGTAAAGTGGTCATTTTATATAATGGCCGATTTTTATTTTTTTAAGAAGAAAATTAATTGAAAGGATAAATTAGGTATATTGTAATTTAATTAAAGTTAATGGTTACAAATTAAATTTGACCAAATTACATAATCAACGATCAAGATCAATCTGAGCCAAATGAACGGCATGATGAGGCTTCCCGCATGTGAGGGCGTAACTCACATGCCCGCACCCTAGAAAAATCCTACAAACAATATGTGAAAAAATAAAACTAACTCTACGTCACTTTTACAAACTTTTTTACAACCAAACAATAAAGTGTTGGCATGACACTCTCAATTAATACTAAATTGAGCTTTTAAATATCAAATTATGGCGGAATCATATTGCGTTCTGGATACAAAAAAATGAATAAAGGCTCAATCATATTTATGATCCCCCAATTATAAAGTGTTTTGCACTTACACCCTCTTGTCAAAAAAGTTACACTTATGCATGTATAATAATTCATTTTCCGATGTATGTTTCGGTCAACTAAATATTGAAAAGTTTTCGAAAAAATAAGAAAAATTATGAAAAAGTTACTAAATTAAGAAAAAAGAGAAAATTCAAGACAAAAGAGGGAAAAACACTTTTGATACCAAACTTTAGTAAAAAAAACATACTTGATAGCAAGCTTTTCGGAAAAACACATTTCATACAATGATTCATGCCCTCTTGACACATTTAGTTTTCCTGGACAATTTTCTGCTGAATTCTGTCCGAAAATTGACGACAATGAACTTGGTTAGTAAATGTTAAAGAAATCAAGTCCATAATGAAAACTTGAATTTATTAAATAAAATTATGTGATTTCTAGAATAACGTCAATGAACAAACTATCTTGATTACATGTATTTGGCAGAATGAATTGTCTACTTTATGTAAATTTAAAATTTTCATATTTGGTCATCCTTGCAATTAATATAAACATTTGACCTTACCTAAAAAATTACCAGTTGAATCTGATCAGTAAATTTGGTCCCATATATCTTCAACTACGACTAGCTAGAATTGGACTCCACACTCATATGACCGGTTTTAAACACACCACAATAACTAATTTATGCACTTAGTGCAATATTTTAATTTTTCAAGGAGTTCTAGAATACATATTGATTGGTTTGTTTATCAGAACTTCATTTATGGGCTTCATGAAAATTTTATAATATGCGTATTTTCATTTTTTACTTTTCTTGTTCATTTTTCATAGCTGGAATCAATAATAAAACTTACATAATATTTTCTAAAAACTTCATTTTGCATACTAATCAACAAACACATTTAGTATTACAATACTTTTGTATATGAAATATAATTAAATAAAAATGATGATATGAAATGAACATTCAACTACTTTTGTTGTTGATTTCCGAGCTCATCTTCTCTCATTTGGAGTCTCTTCAACATATCAGTTGCAAATATGTTCAAGCAATTCATATCATGCATATTAAGCCCATCAAAATTCTTATTTTTCATGAGCTCCTTCATTAACATCCGAGACTCATTCATTTCATTTTTCTTCTTCATCTCTTCAATATTTTCTACCTCGGCTGTTACTCTTTGGTCTATATGTTGCTCGTGTTGTACCATTTTCTTTGACCTTTCTAGATCTGAAAATTCCAGAAACTTTTGCACCCTCTCCCTACATACATCAGGAGATGGCCACAATGTGGCATTGTTTTCATTGTGTTTGTGTATAATTATTGCCATATCAACTCCACAAAGAATTGAAAGCTCGTTTGCTTTTTTAAGCAACCCATTCATCCTTTTTCTACAAATTGAGTTTCTTTTCCTTTCATTGGGTACTAGTTCAAGTTTGACTTTGTTTCTTGTCATCTTGTTTCGTAATTGTATACTAAAGTTGATTTTTTTTTTTCACATGAAGTTTTAGTTTTTGTTGGATGTATTTATACAAAAAAAATGTATTACATTTTAGTAAGAGTTGTTTTATTATTGAATGTAGTCAAAGATTGACTTTATGATTCTAAGAATTTTTGTTACGAACAAAAATATTATATTGAATGTAGTCAAAGATTTACTTAGTGATTCCAATAATTTTTTTTTCTATTACGAGCAAAAATATTATCAATTCCAAATCACATTCCATATATGATGAAAACATAAATTATACACATATTGTTTTGTCTAACATTATGTTCATTTTCATTTACTTTGTGAAAATCAGACTGGACAAATTAAAATTACGTTATTTTGTCAAACCCGATTTTCAAAAAATAAATGAGCGTAATGCTAGAAAAACCATGAGAGATTATCATATATGGAAAGTGATATGAAACCTATAATATTTTTGTATTGTTACAAAAATTCAAGGAATCACAAAGTTAATCTTTGACTACATTCAATAATAAAACAACTCTTACTAAAAAGTAATAACATTCTTTTTTGTTATAAATACACCCAAGAAAAATTAAAATTCCATGTAAAAAGAAATCAACACTAATCTACAATTATCAAACAACATGGCAAGAAATAGAGTTAAACTTGAACTTGTACCCAACGAAAGCAAAAAAACCTCTACTTGTAGGAAAATGATGGATGAGTTAAAAAAAAATAAAAAAATAAAAAAATGATGGATGAGTTGCTTAGAAAATAAAAAACGAGCTTTCCATTATTTGTGTAGTTGATATGGCCATAATTATACACAAACTCAATGTAACATTGTGGCCATCTCCTGATATATATAGGGGATGGTGCAAAAGTTTATGGATTTTTCAAATACATAAAGGTCAAAAGAAAAGTAAGAATTTTGATGGGCTTGACATGCCTAATATGAATTACTCGAACACATTTGCAATTGACAGAGTCTCTAAAAGAGAGAAGGAGATATTGAAAATTAACAACAAACGTAGCCGAATGTTCATTTCATATCATCATTTTTTAATATATTTCAAATGCAAAGTTATTGTAATACATAATATGTTTGTTGATTTAGTATGCAAAATGAAGTTTTTAGAAAAAAAATCTGTAAGTTTTATTATTAATTCCAACTAATAAAAAATGCACAAGAAAAGTAAAAAACGAAAATACGCTCTTTATAAAATTTTGATGAAGACCATATCTGAAACTCAAATCAACAAGTCAATCAATTCAGATGGAAAGAAATAGAGAGAACCGTTTTTTTTAATCTATTCATGATTCAAGAGCTTGCAGACACCTATTTTGGGTTTAGTGAAAGTTAGGCTAACTTCAAGCCACATTTATAAAACAATGAGAACCGAATATTTGAAGATTCAACCTACGTTTACGACAACATAAAAATATAAAATGAATGAAACGGCTATTGTGTTTAAGTACAATATACGACTACCTATTTATATAAGTGAAAAAAACGTTGGCTTGTAATAAATGGAGGAAATATCTATATTGAATATCTTATTATACGATACTAAAAATATCATTTGTCGAATTTCTCGTGGTCGTCTGACTTTTAATTATATCAATATAAACGTTTAACTTATAAGAGATTAACTCGATATCTTAACATGAAGGCGAGGTTATTTCTTAAGACAACTTGGTTGTTTTCCAATTAAAACTTGAAGGGTTTTTACCATTCAAATTGTAGGTATATTATATTCAAATAAATAAAATATCTGAAAATATTATGTATTGGTTCCTATAAAAGAAACAAGCTAATACTTATAGTTCATATTAGAATGACCACATATACTATGAATATGACATTCGATTAATATTAGATTGAATAATATTCTACATAGATCACCTATATTGAAATATTACAAAAATCAATCTCATACAATTGAGTATATCACTAAAACTCAACAAGATATGGCAACTTGGATTATATACACATGTTGAAACACAAATATACCTATTTTACTCGAGCGGAAAAAAATGTTATTATGCCGAATATTATTGTTCTCAATCTTCATTTTTTTCTATTTATAAAATTCTATAGACAAGAATAATACACTTGTTATTGTAAAATGGTGACTTTTAGAAGAGTGTCAACTACAAGAAATGTGTAAATATACTTCCTTGTGACCAAGTTACTTTTGAAAGAAAATGAGTGTAGGCTTGATCCCATTATTTCCACGTTATGTAAGAACTATAATTTTCATTTATTTAACAAAGACAAAGAAAAAAAATAATGACACCACATACAATCGAAGCTATTCTAAAGCTACCTCATATATATAGAAACTTTTTTATACAGTTTACATTCAAACAAGTGAAACAATCAATGTTAAACACAAACATTTTTCTTTTGACAAAATACCATAATCATCATGTTACTCTTTGAGAAATTATATATTCCCAGGAAGCTATTATATAATAATGTTTAAATTATAATTAAGACATTATATTAGAATTGGAAAAATAGTGAATTAATTCACACAAAAGTCGAAGCGCCTATGTGACAGTCTCCATCATGAGCCTCAACTCATTTAACCCTATCTTGAATTTTACTTGCTAGAGTTCAAGAAACAAACAAAGCCTTAACTATTTTTTGCATTATTCTAGGTTAAAATTTATTTTGGTGTAATCATTACAATTTGATGGCTTCTTATGTTTTGTGCATTTCTTGAACATATGTTGTTAGTATTTTTATGGTTAAAAGATGGTGTTAAACTAGTCATATATATTAGTTTGATGAATGATGCAAAGAACGACATCTGTTGAATTCAATGAGCTTAAAAATTAAAAAGAAAACCTACGAATTGTCGGTTGCTAATATTATGTAAAGACATATGTGTATTAAAAATAGTATTTTGGAATAAGAACTCGGCAAAACTCTAAGGGCCTGTTTGGTTTTTCAATGGACAAATGCATGAATCGCAAAACACAAAGGAGATTCATGCATTTGTCCATTGAAAAACCTGGGCCTGTTTGTTTGGCGTTTTCCAAAAAAATTTCGTGTTTGGAAAATATCAAACAAGCATGTTTTTTATTTTCTGAAATAAAATTTTCATCTCTCAATTTTATCAAAGTACTCTCTCAAAACCTAATCAAACAACAACTTTCTTATCTCTAAACAAAACCGATACAACTCTACTTTGATTTGACTTAAAGTAACATATCTATTAGGGAAATTTACCTAGACACCCCCTGGGTTTAGGCCTAATTACAGGAACTTACCCTCCTGTTTGAAATATTACCAAGACACCCTCTCTGGCAAAACAGTATTACAAGAACACCCCTTACGGCGTTAAATTTTGACGGCGGAGGATGACGTCATCATTTTTTTTTAATGTTTTTCCAATTTTGCCCTCGGTGTGTATTTGTAATATATGTTATCTTATAGGGGGTGTATTTGTAATATTTGAAATTTGATTGTTGTAGGCTGAAAGTTACTGTTGTATGTGTAATGTATTTCCATTTCAATGTAATGTTCCACCTTAATGTAATGCAATGCATATGTTTTTCTCCAATGCAACTATTTTTCAATGTAATGTTCCACCTTAATGTAATGCAATGCATATGTTTTTCTCCAATGCAACTATTTTACAACAAATAACATTACATATCATATAACACCCAATAAATACATAAATACCAATCCACCAAGCCAGTAAATGATGAAAAAACACCCAACTATTTTTCAAAGTAATGTTCCACTTTGCATTAGATCAAAATACATAAATACCCGGCCAGTAAATGATGAAAAAATCACTAAGTAAATCGAAAAAACACCAACAAAAGCACCAAATAACAAAAATAAAACCCAAAACCAGCAAATAACAATAAAAAAAGTAGAAAACAGCAGGAAAATGCAGCATGAGAGCAAAAAACTCTTCGGCCCGAACTTGTTCTTCACGGCCCGAAATTGTTCTTCGCGGCCCGAGTTCACCAAACCCAGAATTTACTTGGGGAAACTGAAATTAACACTATCACGAAGAAAAGCCCTCAAAAATCCAGTAGAAATTAGTTCGCTAACACCCCCAATTCGGAGATCAAAGTGGGCGCATAAACCCTAAATGCCCAATTCGATCCAAATCTTCAATCCCACCTCCAATCGGGCAATTAATCCAAGGAAAGTGACGAAATAAACAGATAGAAGTGAAACACGAAGCAATTTTCCAGAATTAGAGGCTGAAATCCGCAAATCGCGATGAACCCTAGAATTTGGGGACGAACACAAATCACTGCCAATCGCAAAAACCAGTCCAGAATCCCAAAAATTGCTCCAGTAGGAAGATGCGCGATGAAGAGGCGAGTCTAACACAACAAGAATTACTAAAATCCGTCCACAAACAAGGGAGAAATCATGATTTTTGTAAGTGGTAGTGAAAATGAGCGGAATAAATTTCACCATGGAGTTTTTTTTTTTTTTGTAAATATTAAAAACAACTAAGGGCATTTAAGACATTTCACAATTTCCATTAGCGTTGACTAGCGGCCGTTAAGTCAAGGAGGTGTTTTTGTAATATTTCAAACAGGAGGGTAATTTCTTGTAATTAGGCCTAAACACAGGGGGTGTCTATGTAAATTTCCCTATCTATTGTATAATTTATCTCACAACAAACATGATTTGACATAAAGTCTTACACATCTTACATCTACAACTTAACTCTTCCGAAAAAACATACACTAACTCAAGGCCGGCCCAAGTGCTAGGCAACTTAGGCCGGTGTCTAGGGCCCCCGGATCGGAGGTCCCCAAAATTTATATTTAGGCCTTTAGGAAAATTAAAAAATTAAATATTTTTAATTTTATTAATTTCATGTACATAATATGTATCATGTCTCACTTGGTAAGACTTTCTCATAATGAGTGGGAGGTCTAGGGTTCAAATCCCAATATTGAGTTTTTTTTCGTATTATTTGATTGTTTATGTTATTTAACTTTTTTTTGTTGTAATAATGTTTGTCTTTTTTATTTTCCTTTTGTTTCCTTTTCTTACTTAATGATTTCTTGTCAATTTTTTTTCTTAATAAGTACTTCAAAAAAAAAAAATTCATAATTATTATTAAAAGAATACGGTTTTTTTTTTTTAAATATAATTTTTCTGCTTATTACTTCCTCACTTAGTACATTGCAAAAAATAATTTCACCCCCAATAAAATTGGTCTAGCCCCATCCATATTTTTATATTTATGTTTATCTTTTTCTTAGTTTTATATATGATGTATAACTTTTTCTATACATGATAATATATAATTGATAAAGTTAAGAATGTCATGAAATGAAATAAAGTCAAGCAATCAATTATGATATTTGTAAAATAATGAAATAGAGTTAAGGATGTACATATACTTGTAAAATTTGTTTCGACTAAAATTATATTTTTAATATTAAAATTATACAAAAAAAAAATCACGGTTAAATCTTTTAAAAGTTAAATAAGTTTGTTATTTAATTATCTATCTAAAAAATAATATGTTAGATTTAATTATCTATATAAAAATAATATGTTAGAGAAAATAATATTGACAATATTTAATTAATATTTTTGCCTTTAAAAAAATAAATTGATTATATATTTTTTATAAGAACGGGCCCCAAACTTGAAATTCGCCTAGGGCCCCTGAATGTCTAGGGCCGGCCCTGCACCTACTTTATTTCTCAAATCATTCTATCAAAACTCAAACAAACAACATTACGCAAATCGAAATTATTTCACAAACTTTCACTATTCTCCCAAACTACTTTCCTAAACACCAAACAAACATGCCCAAGTTTCATGATCAAGTTATCATGGATTAAAATTTCGGTTGAAATGTATGTTTCGGTCAGTTAAATATTGAAAACTTTTTGAAATCATTCGGAAATATTTCGGAAATACTAAGAAAAATTTGTAAAAAGTGTTACTAAATTTAGGAAGATAACAGAGTTTAAGGCAAATAAATAGTTTCGGAATTACATATTGTTTTCGTTTCGCCTAATTCAAAAATGGAAACTTTTCGATGTTTTCGATGGAAAAGATGAAAATTTTGATCCATGAAAGTTATAATGACTCTCTTTATTTATAGCTAATAAAGCAATTTGTAAGAAAGTATATTATTCTTTTAAGTGGCAACTAAAATATTGACCAGTAGATTCAGATAATCAAGCATTTCAAATAGTACCTATTTTTAAAATTTGTTCACTTTTTTATATATTAAAATATCGCTAAACGTGTAGTAAATTAGTATCATCATATATATAATATATTTTTATTTAAAATTAATTTCAAAGTTAGCGACGTATAAAATTTTGTGGGAAACCATTGCCGAGAAAAAAAGGGTTAAAAAGATATATACTAGTGAACTTATAATAACTCAAAAGAAACAAACATCCTGTTTAATGCACGATTACATTTTAAAAAAAAAAGTAAATGCCAAAATAAGTTTCAGAGATGGTATAGTGTAATTGATAATGGTTCAATTCTAGTTTAAACTTCAATTGGCTATCTTAATAAATAATGTGTAGCTTATCTCAAATAATATAAGTATTCTTTTACGAATTAGTGGCGATTTTCTCCACTTCATGTGTGATTCATAACAAAGCTAGCATCAAATTTTCTTATATATACAATTCATATTTAATCACTAAAGTGAAAAAATGGGTGACTGGCTCAAGATTACATAAAATGTAAGTATAAAATTCAAAATTTACAAAAAATGTGCCGGTCGTGGATGGTTTTCTTGACATTATCCAATTTGATTTATTCACCGTACAGGTTAACTATGTTCAGAATGATTAACACATATGCAGGTTTCCTCTCATACATACTTGTCTTGTCGCTTATCCAGCACTCCAATGAATTGAATCCATCGAGAGAGGCACACAATTTTCGCCAGAATATTATCGGCTGCAAGGTAACCTCTTGAATTGGGGGTGCATAAGGTAGTATTGAGCCGACAATTCGTAAGGCAAGTTTGATACATTATGCAGTTTGGTTCTCCCAAATTAAATAAGGTGGGATTAGCTATTCCACAAATTTGATGTTTGGTTGTACATTTTCACTCAAATTATAATTGTGTTATTATTTGGATTTAAGTGTTTGGTTTGCATGATAAAAACATGATTATGCAAATTTGACATTTTTATCTTTTCTTTTATTAACAAGTCATGTCCCAAATCATATCAACTTTTCATTCCTCGAGATGGAACTCTACTCCACTACTACACATTTTTCTTCCAATATGTCCATATCAATTTGTGCCCTTACAATTTCAATTAAAATAATTTGTTCAATTAAAAATCGATTTTGGAAAAATAATAAATATCATACTAAAACAATTTCAGATAGTACAAATAAATCCAATTAAATAACTGACTTGTCTTCCAGATATTATAATATTCCGATAAAAGGTGCACTAATAAATCTCATTTGGGAGATGCTAAACATGGGAAAAATCATTGAACAAAAAAACACTCTAAGTTGGTGGGGAGTAAAGTCAGGAGAAAATGAAAGATATATTAGCAGATTTTTGGTTGAGTTGTAAGAAGACTAGGGTTCTTCTTCAGCCCCAAGACGATCGCAGTGCTCCTCTCCCGTCTAATTTCTGATTTTATGTGAAAGGAATATGTTAAAATATTATAGGTGTAATTTCGTAATTTCCTTATTCCACCATAATGTAATTGGAGGGGTTGAGGCCCAATTATAATAGAGAGATTAGAGCTATTTATTGGGACTGACCCACCAAAACCCGGGCAAATTGGGACTGCTCAGATTTTCTTATTTGTAGAACAAAACACCAAATAAAGTCTCACTATTTAATTTATCGGGCCTTATAAGATAAACCAAACGTCACCTTAATATTTTGTTACTCAGTGACGTTCCAACCTTTTTGGTTCATGCTATTCTTACATAATGGTTATTTGTTCAACTTTTGGAAACATGAAATTGTTGTTTATGACCTAATTCGTTTGCATTAATTCGTTAGGGTTTTACTTATTAAATTTATACTCATTAAATAGCCAAATATGATTGAATGCAAAAACGGTTGAATCATTCATAATGTTTTCGATGTTTACTCCTATCGTTATATGTCATTTTCTTCAGTGTCGTGTTAAAAAAGTAACGGGTCCATTGAATATGAGTAGGTTTAGTGATTCATTCATACGATATTTTATCAATTATCAAAGTTAGTGTGAGTCCATTTACTCTTTATCATCATGGATCAAAGTTTCGTTTCGTAGGTGAGTTTCGGGTATCCAAAAATTGGAAACGTTTGCGGAAACGCTATGAAAAATTACAAAAACCTGGAAACACACAAATAGTTATAAAAAAATACATAAAAATCATGTTCTTATTTCTAAAGCATAATTTAACTTGAAATATAAGTGTAAAATGAATGCAAACAATTATTAGTAATGTCCTTTTCAAATCTTGCAAACCAGCATTACCAAACAAGAATGAGTGCTTGTTAATAATTAAAAAAGTTGCATCACAACTAAACAATGAAAAGACAGTGGAATATCCTAGATGAAATCTATAAACTATAATCAAAATAACCGTACCTCAAAAACTAACAAAAGTTAATATAGAATTAAAACATAGCTTAATTAAAGTTCATGATATTAAAGTACTAATAGTTCAAAAATAAAATTAGGGATGAAGAGGTTTGAGATAACTCGTGTATTAGGGATGAAGAGGTTTGAGATTGCGGGACTTTGTATTGAAGATTTGGAAGGCATAATTTCGAAAAATTGTAGGTAAGTCAATATTTTTGAGATATATTTTCATTTTTTCAAGAGATTTCTTTCAAAATTCTGGATTTAAAAAAAAATTGGAACTTTTTTTTTCAAAGAAGGCAACGACTATTTTCGGAAATTGAAGGAAACTTTGCAAGTTTCCATAGTTTCGATGGAAAACTCGGAAAAATTGTGGGTTTCGAAGGAAACCTTGTAATTTCAAAAATACATTAAGGAATCGTTTCGGTTCCTTGAAAAACCGAAACGTTTCGGATTTTTCCTAGGAAAAATAGGAAATTTTGATCCATGTTTATCATGATAGTAGAACTTCTTATTAATGTGTTCGATGTTGATCTCGATATGTTATGTTGAAAATTATTTAAAATTCTGTTGTATTGGAGACTACGTTATTCCCTCGTTTTTTTTTTTTTTGTCGTTTAGGAGGATTGTACATGGATTACGAAATGTAATAAATGGTCACTTTTTTGAAGCAAAAACTCCAAAACACCTTTTAAATCAAATAATCATAACATTAATTACAAGTATTAACAAGAAGGGTAAAATTGATAGGAAAAAAATTAATTTTACAATGAACTCCTAAAAACGACATATAAAAATGAACAGACTTTTTTTGCCAAAGCGACAAATAAAAAAAATGGAGAGAATAGTGTTTAAGTAAAACTTAGAAATATATTTTAGTTTATGTAGATTTAATAATTTTAATTTTTTGTCCCAAACTATATCAACTCGATCCCCGAATTTCTTCCCGTAATTTATCATTTTGTATGAATTTAGTTCCAATATTAAATTTTTAAATTAATGGAAATAACAGTTCAATCTTGTAATTAATTTGGGATGAATTCTGTAATATTATATAATTATTCATGTTAAAATTTATCACGGCATGACATGTAAGCAGTCATGTGGTAATTTAACGGACAAATGCGCATTTTTCGTCTCATAATTAACGGTGGGACGATATTTCAAAAAAATATTAAATAACGGGACGAAATCATCAAGTTGATATAGTTTGGGACGAAAATCCAAAATCAGTCATGATTAGTTTGAGACTACTTTTGCAATTTTGCCTTTTACTCTCTATAATCTTGTAAAAGTTTCACATTGTCTCCCTGACAAAATTGACCTCTAACAAACTATAATTTAACCCAATCAACTTATAAATGTCACACTTTACCTCCCCATGTTATTTTGAATGTGACATTTTACCCCATGTGGTATGATAAATATAGCATTTTATCCTGTTTGATAAATATGGCACTTTTATCCCCTATGTTACGAATATGTGACACTTAACTCCCTCATATTTTGATAAATGTGACACTTTACACTCCTAAGACTACTTTTATTTTTTTACGCAACAATTTTTATGTCCGCTGACAATTTCGGGGTTGGAATGAGACAAATTATTATTTTCAAGGGTAAATTGTTATTTTTTAAATTTCATGGGAGTTGAATTGCACATTATGCATATGTCATGTACATAAATTTTAAATTATTATTTATGTCATGTACATAAATTGTTTGTTAACCAATTTTTTACAGAATAATATATGCATCAATGGATACAACTACTATCTGCAAAAATGGATACATTTATGTCAAAATGGTGAATGCAAAAATGGATTGTTTGTCAAATAACTGAATAAGTACTTACTAACTGGGGTGCATCCATTTTACCAAAAATGGATGATTTATAATAATTAACTTAATTGACCACTAACAATATTGTTAGAACTGGTCGACTATTTAATAGATCCTTAAACCTGAAATATTATGAGTATGTTTATTACCTTAATCATTCTCATGTCGTATATCTGTAGATCCAACTAAAGAGCAAAAATTATTAACGAATTGGCAGTTAAATTTTCTCGACAAAAAGAAAAATTAAAGAACTAAAAAAGAAGAATTGAAGAACTGGATTCCCAAATTAGAGTTAAACCAAAAATTAAAGAAAATAAAATTTTAATTTTGCTGTTCTCATAACGCAGTCACGTGTGAAGGTGGTGATGGCATGTGTTGTGGAATATGTTTGGAAGGTTTCAGTCATAGAAATTTAAGGGGGTGGGAGGGAAGCCGTCTCCAGCGAATGGGGGCTCGGGGCGGGGTGGAAACGGGGTAGAGCCGGTGCTCGTGCGAACCCTGGCCGCGGCCCGAGATTCGCGTGAGCTAAGGAGGACCCTTTTTTTATTTATTTTTATTTTTTAATCAAAATTGTTTTTGTAATGTTTTTAAATAGGTAAAATTAATTTTTTACAGAAATATGTAATAAAATTAAATTTTGGGTTTGTCCGAAAGCTAGAGAATTGGACTACATTCGTCATTCGTGTCCGCAGGTTGTGGGGTCGCACAAGTCTTGAAGGTCCGAAGTGAATTTCGATCCATGAATTTACATCCCCCTTGCGCGAGAGAGAATATACTTTTGATAGCTAGATTGTTATACCACTACATTGTCAAATCATATATAAATTTCAAGATTTTTCCTTCCAATTTCAATGTGGGATAAAACCACTTCTATTTTTTTTTCTTCCATTTCAAAGGGTAATATTTGAGAATCAATTTCTCATTCCCCCGACCTCCGATTTTGACATACCATATATCGTTCTAATTTACTAACGGAGTAGAATATAATTCCGCAAAGACCCGAATGAATTTTATACTTATCAAATTTATTTTAGTTATAAGTGAGAGTGTGCAAGAGTTAGAAATTGAATTAAATCAATTTCGGAGCCCTGCCATTGGAGACGACCGGGCAAGGCTCGGGGTGGGAGCAGGGACAGCCCCAAGGCTCCGGAGCCCTAAGCCCCTCCCCCACCATTTGAGATGGCCTAACAGTTTGTGACTAGGGAAAAATTAGCAAACAATCAAACGAATTGATGAAGCGGTCATTTTTGGTATGGCAACAATAATTATTGCTTTGACAATATTGTCAATCATTGATAAATGGTTACAGCGGGCTTGAGCTGTAACTAACATATATAAGTAAAATTATCAATTTTATACCTATTGTAATTTATCACCGTATATGCCTTATATCAGATATTAGTAAATAGGTTGGACCGGCCTGATTCGATTTCGGCTAAAATAGGTTGGGCTGCAAAAAGAACAAGGGGCATTCGAGTATTTGGTACCGCATAGTCCATTTGCAAACTTATTCCGTAATTCTATAATAAATATACGGATTTTGCAAATTCGAATACCCAAATCATGTTCTGGATTTTGAAAAAATCAGGTGAAGTGTGACGAATTTGGGTTACTCGAAAGGCCGAACCCTATGCCCAGTCCTAGTCGTGGAGGTTGAGGTGTTATTTCTTTTTTCCTAAAAAAATAGCAATCGAGTCGATTCATATGTAAAGTTTAAATATTAATTGAAGAATTATAATTTGTTTAGATCCAATTAAAGAATTATTATGATTTTTTTTTTTTTAAATTTTAACTTTTAAACTTTTTTTCATACTAATTTTAAATTTAAACAATGACAATAATGTCATTTTATCAATTTTTTTAAAGAAATTTGATGAAAAGAGAAGTTATTGTAAATATATTGGGAAAATGCATCTGTTATATAATCGACCAACATCATGTAGTATTTATTCCACATTACGTAGTATTTATAACTCACATGTGTATTATTCAATTTTTCCTTAATTAATGTAAAATTATTCAAAAAAAAATTACATACTATTTATTTTAAAATATTATTGTAATATTCATTTATTTATTTCTATAATAATTTATTTGAAAATAATTTAATATTCGATGTGAGTACATATATAGTATACTATCATTTATTGTGGTATAGTACCACTTATTGTGGTAAAATTATTATGACATGTTGGCAACTTGTTGAGCAGGTTACTAATTAATGATGTGTCATATTCTTATTGGTTATAATTAGCGACATGTGACGTAGCGGCATGTGTCATATTCTTATTGGTTATAATTAGCGGCATGTGACGTAGCGGCATCTTATAATTTTCCCTAAATGTTATTGTCCACTTAGAAATAAGGAAAATTCTTATATAGAACATGAATATATTATATAATCAATTTTCGTAATATAAGATTTTTTTTACGTAGTATATATAGCTGGTCTATTTAATTACTCCGTATTTTCTACTATAATTAAGCCTGCGTACCCCACAATCGGCGACAAGGCGCGTGAGGATAAACTCGACCACCTCCTTTCTCGTCAGAGGCCCGCCATTTCTCTCTTTTCAGGATGAACATTAAATGTTCTTCTGTCAAGAAACTGTAAAGCCCACACCCATACCCCCCTCTCCAAAACCAATTTTCAACAACTACTACTATCATTTAAAGACAATTCACTGCTCCACATCTCGTACTTTATGCTCACGGGGTTGTACATCAATTAAGCACCAGCATTTATTTCGTGGAGAGAGAGAAAGAGATGGCGAAAATTCTCCAGCTGCATGTGCCGAGCTATAAATTGCGTGAAAAAATCGAAATCAAAATCAAAATGTCAAAAAGAACAAGGTAAAGAGGAGATAAACACACATTTTGAGGAAAATAAAAAAGCGGTGGAAAATGGAGGTATGTGGAAATTCAACGACCAATAATTTACAAAGATGGATAAACTATTAATGAGCTCAACTAACTCAATTTTTCCTAACTCATTTCATATACTTATTCAATAGCATTAATGTTTATCAACTAAAAATTCAAGCCCCAAACTCATCCTCTTTCTCAACACTTATCTCCACCGCTGTACTTTTTCCTGCTAAAATTCTGAAAGAGCAGAGTCGATCAGAGCATTGTCATATTTCCTTCGTTTTCATCGAGAAAATTGGATGTGGAACTCCGCGGAGAATCTTTCGGCGCGGTCGGAGTCGTTTAGAGAAGATGGAGACGACGAGGAGGCGCTACGGTGGGCCGCGCTGGAGCGGCTGCCGACGTACCGTCGCGTCCGGCGAGGAATATTCCGAGATATGGTGGGGGAATCTAAGGAGATCGATGTACACAAACTTCAAGCGCAGCAGCAGAAAATCGTACTGGAAAGGTTAATTAACTCCGTTGAGGATGACTGGGAGAAGTTCTTCTTTCGCTTACGACGTCGCTTCGAGAGGTCACTTATTTTATTTACGATTTCTTTTCTGAATTTTGAAAATTTGTTTGGAGTTTGAAGTGTATCTATATTCTACACGCATATCATTGATTTTTTGCAGTTGTTTCAATCTGAATACTATA
Source organism: Penstemon barbatus (assembly GCA_003313485.2). Lineage (NCBI taxonomy): Eukaryota > Viridiplantae > Streptophyta > Magnoliopsida > Lamiales > Plantaginaceae > Penstemon > Penstemon barbatus. The sequence goes on from CM064882.1 coordinate 36,060,065, forward strand.
GGGTGAATTACATTCACCTCCCCCGAACTTTGAACTATTGGCATCCACCTCCCTTGTCTTCATAAAATTTACAAAGGCCAGGGGAGGTGGATGCCAATAGTCGAAAGTTCGGGGGAGGGGAATGTGATTCACCCGAAAACTATTTGAGTGGTAAAATATTGATGAAATTATTAATTAAGGTGATTGACTTACTGTTATTCCTCAAAAAGATATAGAAAACTTATTTGAATGGTTTAAGACGTAACAATAGTGTCGCAATTCGGACCAGTCACTCATTTTTTAGTAGTCAATTGGTTAGGAAGGGTAAAATTGAGTTGGAGAGGCTATTGAGCCGGTTCTCTTAATGTGGGTAAGAGCCTTGTTCAATTTGAAAATGGCTAATGTGGTTGTGGTCCATGAGGAGTACAAATTGACTTAGCGAAATTATGCTTGGAGAAATCTAATTAATATTGTGTAATTAAATAACATCACAATTATGAATGTTCAAATGAAAAAGTCAGTGTGTATATTTAGAATATGAAAATGTGTTTTTAGACAGTGTTTAGGGTGACATTTAGCATTTGTCCTCGAAATGTCTTTATTACATGAAAAAGTATTCCTTAAGCCAAAAATTAGAAGAAAATACTATTATGTTATCAATTATGTGCAAATTTCAAAAGGTCATACAATATCAAAGCTTATTTCTGCCTTGATAAATGTTTAGAATGTAGCTCCACTTGTAAAATTTCTTATGGAGCAAGACTGGTGATAAGATACTAATTTACTATTTAATGAGTGCTCTTTTGATTTCTGCCTTGATGAATGTTTCATCCACTAACATGATTACAAAATTTGATTTTAACTATATTACACTATGTCAATGCAGAGTTGATTTGGACTTCCCAAAGATTGAAGTTAGATTTCAGCATTTGACGGTTGAATCATTCGTTCACATTGGTAGTAGAGCCTTGCCTACAATTCCAAATTTTATAATCAACATAGCTGAGGTAAAGCACGTGATTTCTTAAATTAATGCCGGTCATTTTTTCGGTTTAATATATTTTTTTTTATATTGTCACCTGACTTTTGCTAATATATATTTTAAACTCAAGGCACTAGTCAGGCAGCTAAGAATAAATTCTGGTAACAGAAGAAAGCTGTCAATTTTGGATGATATTAGCGGAATAATTCGACCAGGAAGGCATGTATTGATTTTTTTCTTTTTAAATTAGTTTGCTTAGTGTGAATTTGTTATAGTATCTAATTATGTGATTGTCCATCCTTATAGATTAACATTACTATTAGGTCCTCCAAGCTCTGGAAAGACGACTTTTCTACTAGCTCTTGCTGGACGTCTGAAATCTGATCTTCAGGTATAAAAATCTATTATGCAATTGTAGCCCTCTAATTGAATACTAAACATAAACTTGTTTTGATACCCTGAAACTTTGATACCTCTAAGGTGTCAGGTAAAGTAACTTATAATGGGCATGCTTTAAATGAGTTTATTCCGCAAAAGACATCTGCTTATGTCAATCAACAAGATTTGCACATAGCAGAAATGACCGTAAGAGAAACACTCGACTTCTCAGCGCGTTGTCAAGGTGTTGGGTATAAATACGGTATGTTTGATAAAGTTCTACGAGCATATTATGGGTCATTTAGATGCTGACCCTGAAATTTGCAACAGATATGCTTCTAGAACTTTCAAGAAGAGAAAAGGTTGCTGGAATTAAGCCTGATGAAGATCTTGACATATTCGTGAAGGTATATATTAGTCAATGAACCTCATATCTGCCTTTAGCATGTACTCAATTATCAAAAGTAAATTCCTTGGGCAGAATTACACTTTTATTACACTAAATTTTGAGCCTCTAAAAAGAAGTTTTAACTTTTGAGCTCAGATAATTCTGTCTTTCGAGCTCAAGGTCCTTTTGGGCTAAACACAGTCTTATACAGACACTTATAATGCTCTAGCTTTTGAGTCAAAGAAGCTTATTTTGGAACTAACAGACTGAGTCTGATAGGTCAAATTTCAGTGAATTTAGTGGTTAAAAAATACTTTTATGTAAGTATTATTAATTAATTTTAATATAGAAGTCTTTTTGAGTATAAGATCAAAAGATAGGGGACTAATAGTGATGGCTAAAGGACTAAACTTGCTAGTTAAAAAGATAAAGGACGACCGAATATGTCAGTTCAATAGATAAAGGACCATTTTTCTCTCGGCTCGAAAGGTAGAGGACTAAAAGCGTAATTTTAGCAAATTACTCTACACAAGCTCTATGTTGCCACTCTAGAATCCTTGCACTTCTTTCTAACTGTTAATTTTGGATATATATCATTTGGAGTTAATTCAAATGAATTTATTTACACTGTCCAGGCAATGTCTTTGGAAGGAAAAGAGACAGGTCTTATGGTGGAGTATATATTGAAGGTATTTTCTGGATATGAACCATGATTATATGCATGTGGTACATTTGCTGCAGAGTCTGGACTCTCATACTACACATTCTTACATCATATTTTATGTTATAATTTTCATTCTACTAACAAATAGAGCTCAAAGATTTTAGGATTGGACCTTTGTGCGGATACGCTGGTTGGAGATGAAATGCTTAAAGGAATATCGGGTGGTCAGAAAAAGCGTCTTACAACAGGTATAAGGGTCAAAATTGAAATTTGGTTCAAATACGTGCTCACTTAACGAATCCATATGGCAGGTGAATTATTAGTGGGTCCATCAAGAGTGCTATTTATGGATGAAATATCAACTGGCCTTGATAGTTCGACTACATTCCAGATCATCAATTATCTAAAGCATTCAACTCATGCACTCAATGGAACCACTGTGATTTCTCTGCTTCAACCAGCACCAGAGACTTATGAGTTATTTGATGATATTATTCTCTTGTCTGAGGGCCAAATGGTATACCAGGGACCTCGTGTAGCTGCCCCTGGGTTCTTTGCAAGTATGGGATTCTTCTGTCCAGAGAGAAAGAATGTTGCTGACTTTCTTCAAGAAGTAGGTGTTTAGATAACATACTATATCTTGCTAATAAGATTTTAAATTTTCTAAAGTTAGTGTTTTTGTTTAGGTTGTATCAAAGAAGGACCAAGAGCAATATTGGGCTTCTCATGAACGCCCCTATCGATATATACCAGTTGCGAGATTTGCTGAAGCTTTTCACTCGTATAACATTGGGAAGAATTTATGTGAAGAATTAGATGTCCCATTTGATAAGCGCTACAACCATCCTGCAGCCTTATCAACTTCTAAGTATGGAGTCAAGAAGATGGAACTTCTTAAAACTAGCTTTGACTGGCAGTTGCTGCTTATGAAACGAAATTTATTTATCTACGTCTTCAAATTCATACAGGTAAAATATTATCGATTGTCTTCTATGTCAAACTAAACATTTGCCTGATCATTGACAAATATTACTCTTTTGCAGCTCCTTTTGGTTGCTCTAATAACCATGAGTGTTTTTTTCCGGGCCACACTGCATCATGATACAATTGATGATGCAGGTCTTTATTTGGGAGAATTGTATTTTTCAATGGTGATTATTCTTTTTAATGGTTTCACAGAGGTTTCCATGTTGATTGCCAAGCTTCCAATTCTTTACAAGCATAGGGACTTGCATTTTTATCCATGTTGGGCTTATACATTACCTTCTTGGTTCTTGAGCATTCCAACTTCACTGATAGAATCTGGTTTCTGGGTGGCAGTAACATACTATGTGGTAGGATTTGATCCAAATATAACAAGGTGAAACTAATTTTTAAGATTTATTTGGGTTATTACATTTGACATATGAAGGATCTAATATTAATACTTAAACCTGCAGATTTCTTAGGCAGTTTGTACTTTACTTCTTCTTGCATCAAATGTCTCTATCTCTTTTTCGCCTGATGGGTTCTTTGGGCCGTAACATGATTGTGGCAAATACTTTTGGATCCTTTGCCATGTTAATAGTCATGGCTCTTGGGGGATACATCATTTCAAGAGGTAAAATAATATTCTTTTTCTCCCATTTTCTGCCTATTTTCTAGTAGAACTCTAAAGAATTTTCCCATTTATCTACTCTATGACATTGACAGATAGGATCCCTAGTTGGTGGATCTGGGGATATTGGATTTCTCCACTGTCCTATGCTCAAGAAGCTGCTTCTGTGAATGAATTCCTAGGGCATTCCTGGGATAAGGTACACTTAACTGCTGTACCTGTAAACTATACTTCTATGAAATAAAAAAACTTCTCATTCAACATTGTAATAATCATAATTAAGCAATTTGAATGGACTTTTTTATTTCACTTAACTAAAAAAGAGTTATATACCTTAACCGTCTAATATTTAGAACTGACTTAGTTTGTATTTCACTGAGTAATGGAAATGCTAGCGTACATGCAAATTCTTTTAACAACAATTTTGTACTTCTGTCCCTGTAGAGAAGTGGAGACAACTCAAATTTGTCCCTCGGCAAAGCATTACTGAAGTCCCGCAGTTTGTTTGCAGAAAGTTACTGGTATTGGATTGGCGTAGGTGCTTTGTTCGGTTATACCATCTTATTCAATGCCCTTTTTACCTTATTTCTCTCAAAGCTGAATCGTAAGCTCTACTCTCTTATAACTCCCAATATTAACCATTTTTACATTTTAATGTTCTCTCCTGTTCTGATTTATTTTAAAATCTCCTAAAGCTTTGGGAAAGCGACAAGCTGTTGTTTCTGAAGAAGAACTCCAAGAGAAAGAGAAGATGCAAAAAGGAGAACCTGAAATAATTCAACTAAGAGAATTTTTACAGCACTCAGGCTCATTCGCTAGTAAGAAATTTTACTTGTTTCTCCGTTTGCATGTCCTAGGCAAACATAATACCTTGCACTTCTAATGTTTACTTTCCTTCATTTTTTTTATGTACCCAGAAAAGAGTTTTAAATCAAAAGGCATGGTCCTTCCTTTTCAGCCACTTTCTATGACTTTCAGCAATATTTGTTACTACGTGGACGTGCCCCTGGTGCGTATACCCTCCATTAATTCTTAAAAAATTATCTTTTTTTTTTCAATAAATGATCCTCAGAATACATTACACAACTATCATTTCAGGAACTTAAGCAGCAAGGCATATCAGAGGACAAATTGCAGTTATTGAATAAAATCACTGGAGCATTCAGACCTGGTGTACTCACTGCATTGGTTGGAGTAAGTGGTGCAGGAAAGACCACTCTTATGGATGTATTAGCTGGTAGAAAAACTGGTGGAGTTATAGAAGGAGACATCACTATATCTGGTCATGAAAAGAAACAAGAGACTTTTGCTAGAATATCAGGGTACTGTGAGCAAAATGATGTCCATTCTCCCTGTTTAACCATTCATGAATCTCTTCTCTTCTCTGCTTGGCTACGTTTGCCATCGGAGATTGACTTGGAAACTCAAAAGGTATAGTTAATAATAATTGATATATACAATTTCTAGACATGAGATGACTTAAAAATGATCGCAATGGCAGGCATTTGTTGAGGAGGTGATGGAACTTGTGGAGCTCATTCCTTTGAAAGGAGCTTTGGTAGGTCTACCTGGAGTTGATGGATTATCAACCGAGCAAAGAAAACGTCTTACTATTGCTGTTGAACTTGTAGCCAACCCTTCTATAGTTTTTATGGATGAGCCCACATCAGGGTTGGATGCAAGATCTGCAGCCATCGTGATGAGGACTGTGAGGAATATTGTAAACACAGGGAGAACAATAGTTTGTACAATTCATCAACCCAGCATTGACATCTTTGAATCCTTTGATGAGGTCCTCTTTTTTTCCTTTTCGGACCACTCAACTTTTCTTTAACTAATATCACATTCCTTGTTGATAATTTATTCATTTCATTTTATGCTACAGCTTTTATTTATGAAACGGGGAGGAGAACTCATTTATGCTGGCCCACTTGGTCCAAAGTCTAGCAAACTTATTGAGTACTTTGAGGTCCGACTTTTGGGTCCTTGTTATTTCGACAAGTTGTGTTCTATAATGAAATTTGTCATGCAAGCTCATGATCCGTACTCTTGCTTTTCAGGCAATCGATGGAGTAACCAAGATCAGGCCTGGGTATAATCCAGCCACATGGATGTTAGAGGTTACATCATCAGCTGAGGAAAACCGCCTGGGTGTTGATTTTGCTGAAGTTTACCGAAAATCGAACCTATTTCAGTACGTCCATAAAGCTTATAGTTTTGCAAGTTGAATTATTTGACACGGATTTAATATTCACTAGTTATTCTCTGTTGATGTTTCAGATGTAATAAGGAGTTGGTTGAGAGATTAAGCAAACCGAGTAGTGATTCAAAGTATCTTCATTTTCCCACGAAGTATTCTCGGACCAATTTCGATCAATTTGTGACTTGCCTTTGGAAGCATAATTTATCTTACTGGCGAAACCCACAGTACACTGCAGTTCGCTTCTTCTACACAGTAATAATATCATTGATGCTGGGGACAATATGTTGGGGATTTGGTTCCAAAAGGTCTAAAATTTGACACTTATTTTGTTACATACACCCCTTCTTTTCATTTTTCTTTAAGTTCCATGATTATGGTTTTTTTTATGATTTTCATGGTTAAATTCTTTTATATTATTATAGGGAAACACAGCAAGATATATTTAATGCTATGGGATCAATGTATGCAGCAGTGCTGTTCATTGGAATTACCAATGGCACTGCCGTTCAACCCGTTGTATCTATTGAAAGATTTGTTTCTTACAGAGAGAGGGCTGCAGGAATGTATTCAGCTTTGCCATTTGCATTTTCCCAGGTATTGATTTGTTGCTTATTATAATCTCTCTATGTCTTCTGTGCTCGACTCTCATCTGGTCCGTAATGCTGTCTTCTATTTTGCAGGTTACTATTGAGTTTCCTTACGTATTCGCACAGGCACTAATATACGGCACAATATTTTATTCGATGGCCTCCTTTGAGTGGGTTGCTTCTAAATTTTTGTGTTATATACTCTTCACCTACATTACTATGCTTTATTTCACTTTTTACGGCATGATGACTACTGCCGTCACCCCCAATCATAATGTGGCTGCAATTATCGCTGCCCCTTTCTACATGCTTTGGAATCTCTTCAGCGGATTCATGATACCGCACAAGGTAAAAAAGTCAAAAACATTTCTCCTACTCTTTTTTAAGTTCAATTTATATGAGGTTTAACAAAGAGGGAATGTTGATGTAGCCGGAAAAGTTCATGCATGAATTTTGAATTTTAACCATGTCCTTGCTCCTTTACCACACAATATACACACAATAAACTGTTAGGTTATGGAAGCTGAGAGTATTTCCGGCTTAGACTCTTTGATCTACTTAGTCTAAGGGCTATTACTAATCAGTTTTGACCAAAATGTTTCACCCAGCAAAATGAGCCAAAACCAATCCAATCCGATCTAGCTAGAATTTATGAGAATGCTAGAATGTAAAATGCTGGACTTGCTTTTTTTTCCCGTCCTGTAAAATGTCAAAAATAACCCTTGTTTAGTATACTTCAATAGGGGTAAGATAGTCATTTCTGGAGAATGCAATTACTCTTTTCATCTTATGGTTATAATAATTTTATATTTCAATATTAGTTTCATAAAATGAATTTCCGAAATTGCCCTTTAATCACATAAGTTGTCATTTTTTACCAGCAGTTCCCAGTATACTAACTAAAACATTGTTTTTTTTTTTCTACCAGAGAATTCCAATATGGTGGAGATGGTATTATTGGGCAAACCCTGTAGCTTGGAGTCTTTATGGCCTTCTTGCTTCTCAATATTCCGACAGTAACGAACTCGTGAAACTGGCGGATGGACAGTTGATAACAATAAAGCTATTAGTCAAGAATGTTTTTGGATTCAGACATGATTTCATTGGCGTTGCGGGAGTTATGATGGCTGGATTTTGTCTCGTCTTTGCTGTCATTTTCGCTTATGCTATAAAATCTTTCAACTTTCAGAAGAGGTAATCTGTGAAAAGAGCTGATCGGGTTCGTTACAAAGAACAAGCCTGAAATTTTGCAATGTGGATAGATCTATATAATTCTTTCTCAAATGCAATAAAATTCCACAGAAATATTTAAGTGTATCGTTGTAACAGTAGAATTTCGATTTTTTGATTTTTAAGATTGTGTATACATTTGTAATTTTGTCATATGGAGTTTTATAGTATTATATATAATGATGATTGTAAATTAAATTTGATTATATTATTTTTAACTTTGCTTAAGTTATAATGATGATTGTAAATTTAAATTTGATTTTTATAACTTCTACTTTGCAAGTGACGCTTTCTCTGCTGTCTATGTATCCATTATTTTGATTAAACGATCAAATTTGAATTTGTAGCTACATATAACTTCGAACTCAAGAACTTGTAAAGTAGAACATAAGTATTGTTCTGCATCTTGTTGTACCTTTTATCGGATTTATGTAAATTATTATTAATAAAGCATGGATATTTACTTGTGAAAAATATTAAAGATGTAAAACGTGTTTCACCAGGTGTAAAATAACCCTTGTTTAGAATACTTCAATTTACATTCATCATTATACATAAGCAAAGTATTAAAGATGTAAAACGTGTTTCAATGTAGACTGTTTATGACTCAAGAGCTCTGTAGATGCATGTAAAATCATATATGTTGAAAAGTTTTGGAGTTGAACAGTGAAAAAAAGAAGGTTTTTTCGTTTGTGTCAAACATTGACGTTGAATTCATCCAAACAAGGCCCTGTTTGTCTGTGTCAAAATCTTGGTCCGAAATGGTCTCAGTGTTACAAATGTCACAGCTCACAAATATAGTTCCTAATGTATCATCAAAACAGAATACAACAAAACAGTAACAAAAGCTGTCAATATCAAGAAAGCAAAGAATAATGTAACTTCTGATTTAATTAAGGATAGATTCAAGAAAGAATCAAACAGAAAATGACTAAATCCACAACATGGCCAATTCCAATCAATTCATGGAATTCCCAACGCCAATAAAATTCCAATTTTTTACTATCACTTTCTACAAAAAAAATAAAAATTCATTAAACAATCAAACAAGAGAAGCAAATTTACCTCCCCAAAAATAATAAAATAAAAAGCTAAAAAAGAACCAATAGTAAGCCATCCTTCATGCTGCTTTTCATATTTAGACAAATAATGTAACGAGTTGAGTTGAGTCGAGTCGAGTCGAGTCGAGTCGAATCGAGATCTATGGTGTCACACCAGGTTGAGACAACCTCGACTCCTTCGAGGGAGTTTGGCTGTCTGAGGAATGCCGTAACCCATCATCAGTATCACCTCTATTCGAATTCATATCCTCAATCATTCTCAGAACTTCTTGCATTCCCGGTCTTTGATCCGGAACAATGGCAACACAGGCCATACCTATCTGGAGTAGCTGCACCATCTCTTCCTCCACACTATGATACCTCATCAACTCAACATCAAAAACCTCAGCCGTCCATTCCTCCCGGACCACGCTCTGGACCCATTTCGGCAAGTCAATCCCTTCTTCGCCTAATGAAGCTTGATTTGGTGATTTGCCAGTTAAAAGCTCTAAAAGTAATACACCAAAACCGTAAACATCGGATTTGAATGTGACTTTTCGTGCTTCAAGAACCTCGGGAGCACGGTAACCCATTATACGATGATTGGTAAATGTTGTGTTGGAAAAGAGGGGGTTGAGGCCAAAATCTGATATGCAAGCATCGAGATTTTCTTGTTTGAGGAGAATGTTGGAGGATTTAATGTTTCCATGGACTAGTTTTTCGGTTGTGTGGAGATGTGTGAGTCCTCTTGCAGTACTTAATGCTATTCTTAGTCGGTTGTCCCAGTCTAGAGGGGTATGGCCAGTGCCTCGACTACCTATACAACAACGTAAGAAGTTTTTATCCATCTAGATTTTCAATTTTATCCACATTAAAATGGGGAACGAGAAATAAATCGAAATATCAATGTTGTCCACTTCTTTACTTGGTACAACCAAGAATAAGAGAACAATCATGAAAGCTCAATGCACATCATATATAGCAAAAATATCTCTAAATATATATAGTAACATAGCCACAATGTCCAATTGTCTGTGAATGTCCAAAAAAAAGATAGAAAATAACAGTCTTTATAATGTGCGCTGCAAAATGAAACACTTAAAATGAGTGAATCTAAAGCTATCAGACACTATGCTAGACTATGGTTCACATTTTTTTGTGTTATTACTACGATCAGTTCCAAAACCAACTACAAAAGAGATGACATTGCAAGTTGTGAACAAACGTTTGACACGAAATACTAGGCCTCGTCTAGGTAAGTGTTTTCCGCTATTTAGGATTTCTGGCATCAAATATAGAAGTCAAATGTTTGGGGAAATTATAGTTAGTTTTTAAACAACTAACTCCTTATGGAACCTATCCTCAACCATCTTCTTAATGAATTAGGTACATTATGTAGAAGGTATATTCTTGGATCAAAGAATGGGTACATAATAATACATTGGTTAGATGGAAATATGGGGAAAATCGGGAAAAAAAAAATGATTAGGTGACCAAAAATGGTAACGTCGTAAAAGGGCAAAGTTAGAGAACCTTAGTTAAAGAAAGCGAAGAGGAAAAAGAAACATCATTATTTTTAATCTCAGTATTAAAAGGAAAAGCCTGTCGGTATTCTGTCGCACACTATGTATGCTATTATAAAATTATTATATTATTTGCGTTTAAGATTAAAGGCAGTCATACACGGATATTGCCACCCAGTAGACTTAAAAGGGAATTTTTAATCAAATGAATTATATTTATAAAAGTTTGGTTTATGAGAATTGGGTCTTAAACATATGATTTAAACAAAATATAATATGAGAAATAGGAGCCGGCCACATGTAAATTTCAATGTCTTTGAATATACTTTATCAAGGCTCCTTAAAAAATTGTATTGTTCTAGGTCTAGCTGTATCTAAATTCTATTTATAACATTAATTTAACATCTGCAGACTACCAACTATTTTTTTTCTCGATAAAATCACAAATTTGACGCCAATCACCTAGTTCAAATAATATCTCTCTCAATTTTTCAAAAATCAAGTAAAATAGGTCCAACACGGACCCATACAGACTCTAAAACATTAGTTTAGCCTCAAATTTCAATCAATAAAAAAAGAAACTTGAAATTAAAAAATTTATAAAACTAATGCATATAAATGTGCTGTAATATTAAAACAGGCCCAATAACTCTGGCATTAATTTAGTCAAAAGAAAAAAACACTGGCATTAATTGCTCATTAAAAAAGTGATAGAAACAGTAACAAAAATGTTTTCAATAATTTGGGGGTACAGTACACGAAATATACACTCATCGGAAACAGCAATTATCCTTTAAAAAATAAAAATTTAACAATATTGCAGAAAACCATTAGCAATGGACAGACATTCTTATTCAGTTTTTTTAACAAAAAAAAATTAAAATCAAAACGAAGAATGAATTAAATTAAATTAATTAATAATAATACAGTAATAATAAGAAGAAGGAGAAGATAAATGATGATTACCATGAAGAAGTGCAGATAAGCTACCAGCAGGCATGAAATCAGACACCAACAATTTCTCATCTTTAGAAAAATAAAAAGCTCTCAACGGCAAAACATTCTCATGCTTTACATTCCCCACCACCGCCATCTGCTGTTCAAATTCTCTCTTCGCGGCGGCGACATCCTTCAGCCGCTTCACCACCACCGTCGTACCTTCCTCCAACACCGCTTTGTAACTCGTACCAACACTCCCCTTCCCCAACACCTCCGCCGATGCTCTCAACAAATCCTCCAAATCAAAACTGTACCTACCTCCCTCAAAAAACACCAATTTATTCCTATCTCCCCCTTCCACTGACCCTCCCGTGATGTCGTCCTTCGACGACGACGTCCCCGCCTCCGCCACCGTCCTCGCCGTAATAATCCCCGGAGGTTTTTGAACCTTCCTAGTTTTCGATCTCCTTTTCCTAATAAGGAGAAAAATTAGACAGAGGAGGAGGAGAAGAATCAATACTCCTCCGGCGACGGAGATTCCAACGATGGCGGCTGTGGAGAGCTTTCTGTTATTCTTACGAACCGGTGTTGAACTAGGTGGAGGTAGAGGGGAAGGGGAAGGGGAAGGGAAGAAGGGGTTGCAAGGGGGCAGCGGCCCCCCGCACAAATCAAGGTTATTCTCAAACGATGATGAAGGAAATCTAGCCAGAGAACTAGGTATTGAACCGTTGAGACGATTATTAGATACATTGAAATCAGCTAAACTCGGTAGATCAATGCTCGGTATTCTCCCACTAAATCCATTATTTTGTAAAAATAACCCGGTTAGATGCGTCAAATTAGCTAGTGAAAACGGAAGCGGTCCACTTAAGGTGTTCGACGAAATGTCTAGCCGAGTCAAACGAGTCAACTCGGTGAGAGCCGTGGGGAACTCGCCGGAGAATTGGTTGTTTTGTAGGTAGAGGCTGTGGAGGAGTGTGAGGTTGGAGAAGCCGGCGGGTATGGTGCCGGAGAGGCGGTTGGATCGGAGACTAAGGATTCGGAGGTGCGTGAGGCGGGTGAGGGTGTTGGGGGGGATTTCTCCGACGAGGCCGACGCCGGGGAGGCGGAGGGAGGTGACGGAGGAGTTAGTTGGGTCGCATTGGACGCCTATCCAATTGCAGGCGGATTCGGAGGGGTTCCATTGGAGGCGATTCTCGTGGTGGATTTGGGAGAGGAAAGAGAGGAGTGATTGTTTGTCTTGAGTTGGCTCCGATTTGACTATGTTGGTTGTATTGAGTAGTAACAGTAAAGTGTAGAGAGAAGCAATAATGCGTTTAGGAATTGTTTCCATTTTTTTTATTTTGAAAAAGTAACAGGAAAGAATGGCGGGTTTTATTTTTCCGGTGGTGGAAGATTCCGGCGAACAGCCATTGATGAGAGAGAGAGAGAGAGAGAGAGAGAGAGAGAAAGAGAGAGAGAGAAATGGGAAAAGGAAAAAGAAAAAAAAATGAGAGTGAGGTATGACTACTGACTGAGCCACTGACTGAGGTAGGAGACAAGAAGTGAGACCTTTTCTTCTCTTTTTATTTTTTTATTTATTTTTTGGGTGATTGAAAAATGAACTGAATAAATGGTGTGAATGGGGTCCTGGCCCTCAATTGAATAACTGTTTTTTTTTTTAAATGAACTGAATAAATGGTGTGAATGGGGGCCTGGCCCTCAATTGAATAACTGTTTTATTTTTTAAACCTAGATTTTCAAATTTATATAGCTAATCTTGGATTTTCGGAATTCTTGTCTTAGAATCAGTGTTTTTAAAATCGGATTGGTCATTGAACCAAAAGTTCTATTGGTTATTGGTTTGATCGATTAGAGCGAGTCGATCATTGGTTCGATCGGTATAATCGGTGTGGCTTTATTATTATGTAATATTTATATATATATTTTTTTTGATTATCTAAAATACAGTTATAATTCAAAAAAATTATCATTATTTGTCAATATAAATTTTTATTGTTTCATGCATATAATTAAAATGTTTAAAAATTAAGATCAATGTCAAAAATATAAATCTCAAGTATTTCTAAAATATACATACATTTAAAAAATGATTAACAAAATTAAAAGTTCGTTCATTTTCAAAGTTTTGGCTTTGTTCATTTGGGTTGTATTGTTGTAATTTGATGTTTATACGGTAATTGATTTGCATAATTTCATACACAAATAATATTATTCACAATGATGAGAAAATGATTATGTACTTCTTTATGTAAAAAAATGTAATCTTGCATTGATTGTTCCACGTTGATTGTTAAAACACTAAAATAATGAATGTTATTACAATTAAAGTATATAAATGTAACTATATTAAATGTTAAACAAGAGTTCAAATAAATAATAATAACAAAAAATCTTTAAATTTAAAAAAAAAAATTAAGTGAACCACTGGTTCACTGGTTTTACCAATTCGAATTGGTTAATTAGGAGACTGATTTTTAAAAGTAAATCAGATCGAATTGAGGACCGATTAGTGGTTAAACCAGACCAACTGGCAGATCCGATTTCAAAACACTGCTTAAAACATGACAACAAAATTAATAGTTCATTCATTTTCAAAGTTTTGGCTTTGTTCATTTGGGTTCTATTGATGTAATTTGATGTTTATACGGTAATTGATTTGCATAAATTTATACACAAAATAATATTATTCACAATGATGAGAAAATGGTTATGTACTTCTTTATGTAAAAAAAATAATATTGCATTGATTGTTCCTCGTTGATTGTTAAAACAATAAAATAATGAATGTTATTACAACTAAAGTATATAAATGTAATTATATTAAATGTTAAACAAGAGTTCAAATAAATAATAATAACAAAAAATCTTTAAATTTAAAAAAAAAAAATTAAGTGAACCACTGGTTCACTGGTTTTACCAATTCGAATTGGTTAATTAGGAGACTGATTTTTAAGAGTAAATCAGATCGAATTGAAGACCGATTAGTGGTTAAACCAGACCAACTGGCAGATCCGATTTCAAAACACTGCTTAAAACATGACAACAAAATTAAAAGTTCATTCATTTTCAAAGTTTTGGCTTTGTTCATTTGGGTTCTATTGATGTACTTCTTTATGTAAAAAAAATAATATTGCATTGATTGTTCCTTGTTGATTGTTAAAACAATAAAATAATGAATGTTATTACAACTAAAGTATATAAATGTAATTATATTAAATGTTAAACAAGAGTTCAAATAAATAATAATAACAAAAAATCTTTAAATTTTAAAAAAAAAAAATTAAGTGAACCACTGGTTCACTGGTTTTACCAATTCGAATTGATTAATTAGGAGACTGATTTTTAAGAGTAAATCAGATCGAATTGAAGACCGATTAGTGGTTAAACCAGACCAACTGGCAGATCCGATTTCAAAACACTGCTTAGAACCCTTAAGCTTCATTCTTGTATTTACATTAGTATTACTATTATTTTTCTCTAATAAGGGTATTAAGGAAATAAACTGCATAGAGGCGTATAGAAATTGAGATTTTAAATTGAAATTATTTATGAAAATCTACATTATATTTAGAATTTTCAATCAATGGGATTTATAATGTGTATGTTTTTTATATTTTTTTTCCTAAGAATTCTATTAAATTTTTATTTTGTGATGTTCCCAACACGTTTCCTTTTTCCTTGACTTTTTCTTTCTCAAAGTTTATTTTTCACATAAATTAATGATTTGAACTATAATTCTTAAACATTAAATTTCATTTCACAAGTTAAATTTTGTTTAACCTTTACCTAAAATTCTATATTAAAAATGCGACCCAACAAAATCGGGGTTAAAAAATTATTTTTTTTGCTCTGTACTGAATTGTGGTTAAAAATTATTTACAGATATGTATTGAAACAAACTGAATTAAAATAATTTATTGTAATAAATGTTTTCAAATGATTTAATTTTGACTTCTACCTATCCCAACAATAATTAGAGGATGGGTATTGGGTGGTTTAGGGGTCAAAGATCATTGAAATACTTAAAATGAGATTTTTGTTCATACAATATTCAATGGTTGGTTTCAAATATACTCAGTCCTGCGCGAATGCAAAGGCGTGGAAAAAAAGTACTAAAGCAGCTGCCCCTTTTTTGTCGAGACAGGCCATTCTCTGTTTGTTTGAATACGGTGAATTTCTGAGTTGGACAATTGTTGTGATTTATTGAACTACTGATTTTGTCCAAATCGTTCAGACTGTAAAGTCAAAATTCAGACATATGAAACTGTTTCAATTCATTGGAGAATGAGTATAGAATTATTTTAATTAAAAAAATTAATTGTTAAATGCTAAAAATGGTACATTCGACGTGACAGCTATATCTTTAGTAAATCACGTGATCTTTTGAATATAAAGTATAAACGAGAGACAAGAACGAAGGCCCTGTTTGGATTGATTTTCGCTCAAAAATTTCGTTGGCGAAATGGGCCAAATACCATCCCAGTTGCATCTGGCCCAAATTTATAATGAAACAATCGTTTCAATGACAGCCCAAACACAATGTTTCAAACTTTCAACTGCTGCGCACTAATAGACCCTCCCACACCCCAACCCCACCTCTGCGCACTGACACATTGTTTGACACATTGTTATTTTACTTGTAGCTAAAATATCTATAATATACATGCGTACACACACATGTACAAATTATTAATATATGTATCTAATGTATATAATCTCATGTACAGTATATTATATACATACGTACACACACATGTATAAATTATAAACATAGGACAATAACATATTTATAGATGATTACAATTTATACAAATCCATTTTTTTTTTTTTATTATTATCCTAGTAAATACATGTATCTACGTATTTCATCATTAATTATACAAAGACTAAGTTATATAATATAAGCAAATTAATTTATGCACGGTTATAGAGTAATGAAAAATACATCTGCTAAACTAATATAAACATATTTCAATTATAATTTATGTAAGTTATTTATTACAATAATATTATTATAATTATATTTTTAATCATTACACCATATAATATCATATTTTAACTCCATAAAGTCTTTGATTTGACATCTGTCATAAATTTTCACCCTCAAACACCAACATCCAAAACCATTTCAAATCATATATCAACTTTTCAAATCCCTTTATCTATTATTTTACTAATATTTTACCATCTCAATATTCCAACCAAAATCAATTCAAATCGTGTTTCAAATGTTTCGCCAAAATCACTGAAACAATTTTGAAACAGGGCGAAACAGAGCCAAAACCGATCCAAACGGGGCTTAAAATGTTTCAAGGATAAATTACTGTGTATGTGTATAGTACTGTATATAAATAATTAACAAAAAAAATTAAGTTTTATTTTAATCAATTTTAAATGGCATAAATATATCAACCATTATATATAAAGAACTGTTCCTCCAAAAAAAAAAAAAAAAAATATATATATATATATATATATATATATATATATATATATATATATATATATATATATATATATATATAAAGAGCTGATTAAAGTCGGAAAGTAAAAAATGGTCAACACATGTAGATCATAGGGTCTATTTGGATGGGTTTTGGCTCGATTTCGCGAGTCTCGGTTTAAAAAAATTGGTTTAGGTGATTTCGATGAAACTTTTGAGACTTTATTTGGATGGGTTTTGACTCTTGGATTTTGTGGTTTGAATAAGTTGAAACCCCACTTGGATTGAGTTTGGATGTTGGGGTTTAGGAGAAAAAGTAGGTGATAGGTGTCAAATCAATGTCTTTTTAAGTAAGATTTGGGGGAAAAAATAGGTGGTAGGTGTCAAATCAATGTTTTATAGGATTGAAGAGTTTGAGTGTGAGTTTTTGAATAGGTTTTTAATGGATTTATGGGTTTGGCGAAAACTCATTTGAAAGAGTTTTGGCTCGGTCTCGCGAGACCTGCGAGACCGGGCCAAAACCCATCCACACACACCCATAGTGTCCCTATATTTAAATTTAATCTTAATGCTAGTGGCTTCGAGCCTGTTTGTTTGGCGTTTCCCAAAAAAATTTCGTGTTTGGAAAATGCCGAACAAACATGTTTTCTATTTTTTGAAATAAAATTTTCATACCTTAATTTTCTCAATTACTCTCTCAAAACCCAAACAAACAATATTTTTTTCTTCTAAACAAAACCTATACAAACTCTACTCTGATTTGACATAAAATTACCTATCTCTTACACAACTTATCTCACAACAAACATGATTTGCCATAAAGTCTTACACATCTTACACCTACAACTAGGGGTGGGCGCGGGTAGGGTATTTCGGGTATTGGGTATTTCGGGTCGGGTACCCGACTTGGCGGGTAGTGAATTTTCATACCCGAAACCCTACCCGATTTGGTGGGTACCCGAAGTTCGGGTACCCGAAATTTTTGGGTATTTCGGGTATTGGGTATTGGGTACCCGAAATTTCACACTTTTTTTTTCAAGAATTTTTTTTCAACTTATATATACGTAAAATTGTAAATAAATGAATTCAAACATTAATTGTACACAATAACTTCAAAACAAAACAATACAAATGTCTCAAGCCTTCAAAATTCAAGTATTCAATAAATTAATTACAATCAAATCAAACTTGAAGTCTCAAAGCATCAAAATATTAAATATCACAATCGCATGGCATGAAAGTTACAACTTACAATAGACATAAAATCACAAATCACATTCAATAATATTTCACATTTTAACTCATCATTCGAATCTTCACCAATCATATCCACCTACAAGCTTGAAAATCCAACTAAATTTCTCGAATTTTTTTTTAAATACCCGAACGGGTACCCGAATACCCGTTCGGGTGTGAAATTAATACCCAATACCCTACCCGAAAATATACCCGAACCCGAATGTCAAAATACCCGTTTTTTTGTCCCAAACGGGAAATTCCCAAACGGGGCGGGACGGGTCCCAAAATACCCGACCCAAACGCCCACCCCTACCTACAACCCAACTCTTCCAAAAAAAACCTATACCTATTTTATTTCTCAAACCACTCTCTCAAAACCCAAACAAACAACATTACGCAAATCGAGATTATTTCACAAACCTCCACTACTCTCCCAAACTACTTTCCCATACACCAAACAAACAGGCCCTCAGGGTACATTTGTCTCGCATTTTCGAAAAAAATTCATGCTTGAAATATATGAAACAAACATGTTTTCAACTTCCCAATAATTTTATCTAAAAAAAACCTACATAAACGCTCACAAAAGTCAAACAAACGACAATTTTCCTATCTCTAAAAAAAACCTATATAAATTCTATTTTTATTTTGACATAATGTATAATCTCTTATACAACTTCTCTCACATAACAAACATAATTTGACATAATATCTTGCACTTCTTACGGCTACAATTTTGGTCACTTCCAAAAAAACATACACCTACCTCTAAAAAAAATATAACAAGAGCAATATTGGGCTTCTCATGAACGCCCCTCCTATGAATTTGATTTTCACAACAAGCCCAATTCGTAGTCCAAGCCTCATTAGTTTGAATTCTTATGGGCCAATGGTGAAGAATAATCAACATAGCCCACTAATTAAGCCCAACAAAAAACAAGCACTCTCAATCTCATAGTGCGTGGCCGAGCTCCCGAAGAAACCAGAAAGACCGAACGGCGGCCGAAAATATAATTCAAAAATGATTTTATTATTAAAAAAGAAAAGTTCAAAAATGTTTTCCATCAGGCGAAGGAAATTCCTCCACGTCAGCACATGCACAATCTCTCACCCTTTACTTTTTCTTTCTCTATATATATACGCCAGGCCAGATTGGCTTTTCTTCTTTTTTTTTCTCTCTCGTAGAATAGTAGCTTTATAATTGCTTCATTTCTGGCAGCCGCCACAGGCTACTGCTCTCTTCCTAGGGTTCTTCGATTCATCGTGCTGATTTGATTTTTTTATTTGTTTTGTTCGATTTTTTTGTTTTCTTACGGTGAAAGTTCAATCAGCACCAAGTCAACTGTTGAGCTGGTTCAGTTTTTTCAAAAGTCGAGCAGTTGAGGTTGGGTTTAATTTGATTTTTACTTTGTTTGTTGGTCATAATTCGAAGTTGTGTTCGTTAATTTTGTTTCTTTTGTCCGGATCTGATGTTTTTGCATGTGTTGTTATTAGTTAATGTTTCGAATTTGCTGTAAGTTGGGATGATTTGTGTGGGTGGATGAATTAGAGTGAATTGGCATGTTTTTGGCATGAGTTAGGGTTTGTTGCTGGATAATATATTTCTTGCTACAATTTCTATTGAAATCCGATTTTTTTTTGGGGGTTGGGTGGGGGTTGTTTGGGAACGATTTAGGAGTTTTGTTGTGTCTTTATCTGTTGATTTCGCTTAATGTGTTTTTGGTTTCCCAGTTTGTGTTGGACCAAAGTCTTATCAGAAATGATTCGTTTAGGGATTGTGAGAAGCTTTTGTATTAAATCACAGGCGCCAGTTAAAAACATTTATGTTTCAGATATCATGTATGCATATCTTTCGACATTGTAATTGGGCTTTATGCAGCTCAAAGATATGATCTTGGCGAATTTGAGATTGTACAATGCTTTTCTCTATATCACTGAAGAGTTGATGCTATGCATGTGATTGGGTTTTGTTAAGTTGTGAAGTATGAACATTGACATAGTTAGCACAAAGCACTCCACTGGTACTTTGTAGAACTATGAGGATTTTTTCTAAGTGGGCATATAAAATATGTAATCTAAACTCTCTCTCTCTCTCTCTCGTTCTGTGGCCTTTATTGTTTGAATAGGAATTTGTGTTTTATAAAATCCCTTCCTAGTGTTAAGATGATGTTTGGAATTTGTTTGATCATGTTCACATTCAAGCTTGTGCAATATGAGCTTGTAAGGCCCACAAAGCAGGATTAAAATGTCTCAGTTATTTGGACCTCATAATAATCTGATTAAGACCTTTTAGTTTAAATTTTCAATTACCAAAAGATGTAGCGATTCTTTTCTATACTGCAATTGTCTTACATTTGTTGGATCAGATTTTACGATGAGCATGTACTTCTATAAACTTTTTCTTATCGTCTCTGGTTTTTTTGGTTGTTTAATAGTTTTTCCAATCTTTTGAAGCGGTTGGGAGCAAAGAGTTAGTTGTTAGTGTCTGTGCTTGTGTTGACATCTAAACATGCCGAAAGAGAGAAGAGCTCGTTCTTTGTCCTTTGATAGGTCTAGGCGATCTCCTTTCACCTGCAGCTCTAGTTATTCAAGGCAGTCCTTGCCCAAAGACCCTTTAGAGGATGATGAGAATATCAAAGAATGGGAAGATGCTCGTTGTCCAGTTTGTATGGAACATCCTCACAATGCTATTCTACTTTTATGTTCATCACATGAGAAGGGCTGTCGTCCTTTCATGTGTGACACAAGTTACCGCCATTCTAATTGTTTTGACCAGTTTCGGAAGTCGTTTGAAGAAGCTTCAGCAGTTGCACATATACCAGATGATGTTCCAAACTCGACTTCACCCTTGCCATCTCCCTCACCTATTTCTGAAGCTGTGTTCTCTGATATGGAGGGTGAAAGAAGTCCAGAAAGATCTATTTCCATGCATGAAGTGCTCTGTGAGGACCTAGTGAAGTCAAAAATTATTTGTCCTCTTTGCAGAGGCCCAGTAAACGGGTGGACTGTTGTCAAGACTGCTCGTCGTTTGATGAATTCAAAATCAAGAAGTTGTGCCTCTGAGATATGTGAATTCAGCGGTACATACACAGATCTACGGAAGCATGCTAGATTGGTGCATCCCCTGGTGAGACCAACAGACGCCGACCCAGAAAGGCAGCGTAACTGGAGGAGATTAGAAAGGCAGAGAGATCTCGGAGATTTGCTTAGTACACTTCAGTCTTCTATTGGAGAAGAAAGGACTGCTGAGGAAAGTACTACTTTATCCATTGATGATGGTGGTTGGCTGACTGTATTTTTCCTTGTTCGATTTATCCGACCAGGAAATACTTCAACTAGATCCAGTACATCAAGAACCCGGGCTCAAGTGGCTGTACGAAGAAGATCATCGAGAAGGCTTTGGGGTGAGACCCTTGATGGGGTCCCCGAGACCCCCCAAGAAGATGAGATTCTACCTTCCCAAAGTGTGCAAAGGCAGTATGTTAGGAGACGTTTACGTGATCCAGTCAATGACGCCCCCCAAGAAGATGAAATTACATCTTCTGAAAGTGTGCAAAGGCAGTATGTTAGGAGACGTTTACGTGATCCAGTCAATGACGCCCCCCAAGAAGATGAAATTCCATCTTCTGAAAGTGTGCAAAGGCAGTATGTTAGGAGACGTTTCCGTGATCCAGACAATGACAACTATGAATCTTCAGATGGTGGGCAAGGTTTGCCAAGGCATTCTGTAAGGACACACGATGACAATGAATCTTCAGATGGTGGGCAAGGTTTGACAAGGCATTATGTAAGGACACACAATGACAATGATTCTTCAGATGGTGGACAAGGTTTGCCAAGGCAATATGTTAGGACCCGTTTCCACAATCAGGAGAATCAATGATGACCATCATGGGAAGAATTAATCAATAAGCATGTATCTTCTTATATTGAAGTATATTATTTTGCTTTGTTTTATTTTACCAGTTTTCACTACCAATGCCGCCTAAGATGAATCGCGTTATTGCTTTCCATTTTTATCAGTTCCATAATAGGGTGAACTTGCATTAAATTGTATTACAAATCAAAGTGGTGACGATTCTCTGTCACTAAACAAATATGAGTTTGCAGCTATATGTTAGCTGCTTTATTATATCTTACATGTTTTGGTGGTAATGATTTTGAAATTTGAAATGAAACAATGTATCTGCAGGTGTTACATAGACGTCTAATACACAACATCTTTAAGAATTGAGAGTGTACTTAATATTGGGTGAAGAGCAAAAACATAGTTAAATGACGTCTTTTCAAGCTTGATTATAATAGATGAAACAATTAATCATACATGATGTTCTTGTAGCATATTTTTGGAGATTTATTAAAAATAAAAAATTGAATTGTAAAAAGAACAATCCCCAGTCATTTACAATTATTTAGATTGTAATGGTTGTTTAGGTTTTTTGAATTATTTTACTTTTTTTAATAGTTTTATTGGATGTTTTGAACCTGCCCTCTGAAAAATTCACGGGTTGAGCGTCCAACAAACAATTTTCATTTTTCACTTGAAAGTAGTTGAATAGAAGCTTGACTTGAAGGACCACATTGCAATACTTTTCTTTTGAGGGTTACGGGTGAAATACAGCTTACCCCCCTATATAATGGTTTTAAACTTTTTATTCCAAAACTATACTCGTCACTTTTTAACTAATAAATTGGTTTACTTTATTATTTTATCAAAAAAAAAAATCTTTATTAATTATGAATTCTTCCATCAACCAAAACAAATTACTTTTCAATTTCTTCATTTTTTTATTTCATTTGTTTTTGTCTCGATTTTTTTCTTTATTTTTCGTTTCAATTTTTTCTTTACTTCTATCTCGATTTTTTTCTTTGCAATTTGCTTAAGTTTTTATTTGGAGATAATTATCACATTTATTTTCGTTACAAATTATTATTGCAAATGTTAAGTAATTCTCCTTCAAATTCTTACTTGAAATTTTCGAACTTAACATATGCTCGTATCATCAATTCTTCAGTCTGTACTTACCCTAACTTCTTTATACTTCTATTACCAATCAGAAGTTGAACCAACACATATCATTACAAATATTATGAGCTTGTGTCAAGTTTGAATTTTACAAGCAAGATTTTGAAGGAGAATTACTCAACATTGAAATTATAATTTGTAACAATAACAAATAAAATAATTATCACCGAACAAAAACTAAGAAAAAAATATAAAGAGAAAAATTGAGACAGAAATAAAGAAAAAAAAATTGAAACAAAGAAAAAATCTGAGATGAAAATAAAGAAAACTAAAGACAAAAAAACAGAATAAAACAAAAGAAATGAAAAAAATTGAAACATAATATTTTTTGTGGATAGAGGAATTCATAATATATAAATTTTTTTTTTTGTGATTAATTAATAAATAAACAATTTATTAGTTATAAAAGGAGTTAATTTTGAAATAAAAAATCCAAAACAATAACATAGAGATAAGTGTTACAATTAATACTGTAGGGTTAACTGGTACCGTTAAGGGGCAAACTGTATTTAACCCGTTACAAATACAAATATAATAGGATGGATGGATGACTTATCCATGGAATTAATGAGCGAATGTGAAATGGAAAGAAATGTGTGTAAGGAAAAGTTCAGTTTTGAGAATGGGAAGCAATTGGTGTTGTCACCATCTCTCTCACAAACTCCTCTTCCACTCTCCTCCTCCTCCTCCTCCCGCTGTTTTTCTTTCAGAGGAGACTGAATTTCTCCTTCTGCCATCAACGTTGTAATATAATAATTGTGGGGCAACATTACATAAAATGTCCAAAATTAATTAGTGATTTTGGGTTTTCGTGCCCGACTCAAGTTTAATATTTTTTTGAACTAATTACTAATTGGGTTCAATCTTACAAGTTAGTTTGAGACAAATTTTGCAATATTGTATAATTGTTCGTGCTAAATTTGAATGATCTCTTGAATAGCATTAGTTTCTGATTACATGCAGGTATATTAAGCCTTAAAGTTTAGGATATCTGAAGTTACTGCAGAGTTTGCACCTAGATGCTATTCATTTTATTCATGTTACTTTCATCACCCAATATTTTGTTCCCCCAAACCAATTCAATCTGCTGTGACCATCATATAAAATGTAATTAACTCATTTTTATCGCCTTATAAGAAGGGGAACTTCCAACTTTCTTATACACATCAATATTAAAACGAATAGCTAAAATTTTCATATTGACCCTTAACTAGTAGACCCTTAATCTCTTTCTTCTGTCATAAAACCCGAACAATTAGGTTTGGTTACAGCCATCTTAGAGTTCACACAGATATTTTCTTGGAACAGGTGAAACTGTTTACTTTCTATGTTATTCAGCACCATATCCGTTGCCTGACAAGCAATAACATTGTAAAGAAATTCATTAAGTACCAATTGATTGCAGGAGTCGAGGTTCATCTGAGGTATGTTATATGTACATAAAGATAATAGAAATCTCAACTTTCTGATGCCGCGAATTTATGCATATACCCACATTGTTTGCTGACCAGTAATAACTTACATACGTTACATAATATATATGTTCATGTCCAGTTCCCTACAATAGCTTGAGCATTTTCAGACGTCCTTCATGTTCGGGATCCAGCTTTGGAGGGGTGTAACAGCCCCCAAGATCCTCCACTATATATTCCTGCGATATTCAGAAAGTACCTTAAATAATTTGAAAATCAAAAGAAAGGACAAAGTCAAAACCAAACTTGACCATACAAAGTCCGAAAACTAGTCAAATACACTATTCATTAGTTCATATTCTAAAAGTCATTACAAATATAAATATAATTCAACATAAAGTATCATAGTATTAAACCTGTGTGAGTTCTCTCTTGGTGAGGATGTGATAATGTCTTTGCCAGATCCTCTGAATCGCCATAGTGGCAGCAAGAAAGCCATATGCAATGCCAAGGATGGATAAGATAACAATAAAAACAACAGCCAGAACAAAGCATGCTTCCACTGATGCTGGAAAACAATCCAAGATGCCGCACCCATAACAACAGTTCTGACACCCAGCTAACCGTGGGTCATTGGTATTAAGGGTAGTACAATGCATTATGAGCCCAAAAAGTCCAAGCAGCACAAAGAAACTGAGAACTCCTGGTTCCATACATATGTATAACACCAAAAAATTCATTAATATCAAAATTTAAGTAAAAAACAGTTTTACAAATCATCTAACTGAGCGTATTGGAAAAGTAAGTTTTACACTAATTCTGAACATAGCAACCCTTAACATAAAATAAAAAGACTAACTTCAGGTAATAGTTCATTATTGGCGATGTTTTAAAGTACTTTTCTATCATGTGCAGATGAATACATTGGTATTAGAGATTTACCTACACAGTAGTAAAAAGGAACAGGATGCTTGGAAAGTATACGGTCCCAACTGTCATTGAATGAATTCCTAAAGTTTCCATCTTTGTCCATGATGTATGCAAAACCACCAATCGCTGTAATCACCTAAAACAAGAAGGGCATGAGCAAATAAGCACGAGGTTTTGTTTCATAGTAACAATAAATACAGCTCAACTCAAATATCAGGAAATGTGGAACTTTTCTAGACACTGTACTTACTGCTAAAATTGGGACACATTAAAGAAATTAATCCCGAACCTATACATTACATAATTTCAAACAAAAAATTAAAATATAGTGGGTTGGTCCAGCTGAGAGGAGGGAAATGCCTCAGATTTCATTTCTATTCTTCTAAGAAGTTCAACTACCATAAAGTTATACATCAATATGCAAAGGTTGATAGTTAATCCATCTAGATTATCACATGCACTTAAATCATACCTGTGCGAAACGGTATGGTGCACCACCAATAGCGTTAGCCATTGTCACTATGGTGTATATTGATGCTATTAATTTTGAGATAAGTTCTTGTAACGATTTCAATCATCTTTAGATAAGAGTCGACGAAGTGAAAGTTTTGTGTCATTGCCCTCAAATTTGTGGTTCTCGATGAGTTAGATCCTTACTTTAAATCTTTAGAGTAATTCTGGAAACATAAAATCCCATTGCTATATCTAAATGAGGTTGGATACAATAGGACAAAAATCATGGAGTAATTTAAAAGAACGTATAATTAACCTTTATGGATTATCATATGTACTTAAAATGGCTTCGGTTCAACATCCTTAGTATCAGCCATTGTTGTTATAATTTATATTCATTATGTTATGTTCTCTTGCGAAAAAGTTCCACAGGAGTTTCAATAGTTTTCCTCTTTATGAATATCTTAGCAAACAGCCTTCAGTAGTCTCGAAAGAGGTAAGAGGAGGATGATTTCAAGTCTCAGCTCAAGCAATAAAGAGGCAAGGAGAATAATTCCAAGTTTTAGGGTTTCTAATCATAGCTCAAGGAGTAAAGGCAGATCTTGATAACCTAAAGCTAAAGTCATGTCCTAGCACTACCATGGTTGACTTCTTCGTATAAACTTCTATGTTTTATTCTTTGCAAAAGGTAAAGAGAACAGCTGAGCTCTCAACACATGGAGTTCAACCAAGCCACTAGTCATTGCCTCTGGCTAGCTATTACAGCCAAGAGTGACACTTTAAGCAGTGACATTAACAACATTAAAGGTGACCTAAGTATCACACTCCAAAGGACTCCAACAAACAAAGAAAGAATACGAATTGTCAGTAATTTATTTACAACCTAAGACAATCACAACAACCCGATGACACTCTTCTAATTTTGTTACGCCAGTATAAAGTATCAGAATGTAAAAATGAAGTTAGCTGGACTTACTGTTTGCACAGCCAAAAACACAAGGAAAACATCTCTAGCAACAAAAATTCTGAACTTGATTTTACGCCAAGAGTTATCCTCCACTTCTGCCGGTCGGAGGTGAAATTGTGCTTTACAAGTAGTGCAATGCGAAAAGGCAAATCCTTCCTAAATTAGAGTAATAAAAAAGTAACAGGAGTTTTGTCAACGTTCGAGTTTATTATATTAAAATAAAAGTGACAAGAAGGATCTACCCAGTACCCACCTTGACTGAACGCCAGTGATCAAGGCAAGAGCGATGCACAAACTGTTGAGTGCCTTTGCACATGCATGGCGATATCAATTCGTCATCTGTGAAGGAAAACTAAATTAGGGCAACGTAAATTTATAACGGAAAAAAGTTGTACAATTCAAGAGCCGATATTGATTTGCAATAAGCCATAGCCAAGAAATAAAAATGAGGCATCGTTTACGGAGCATATGGGGTTGCTCAAGTCAAACAATCAATGTCATCCAGAAAAACCATTAGTTATGACAGATGAAATCATGAATTACCCAAACTGGAAACTTAACAAATCCCAACTAGTTCAAAAACGGCAAAATTAGTACAGGGAAAAAAAAAAAAGAGGAATTAAGTCAACTGATAAAAGCGGAAATCAAAGGTAAACATAAAACAACATGAGTCTAAGTGTATCAACTCCACGCCACCCGCATGATCATCAAATGCTCCTCCAGAAAAAGTCTGAAAAGGAATTATTCAGACTTCTCGATGATTTTCTATAAAATATTAATTCTTAGCTAGGAGAATAAAATTACGCCATAGAAACCCCAAAAAAGATTCAGAAAACCTCAAAACAAGATTATAGTATCAGATAATTCCAAATAAAAGACATCAATAAAATTGCTGAAACGTTATCGATTCCTTACCATGTTCACTGTCGCATTCGAGGCAAATTCTACAAGAAGGCAAGGAACCAGCTTCAACGTCGTCGTTTGTGATCTCACAATTAGACGAAGATGTGCCCTCAAGCAGAGGATCTGAATCCTTAGGGCTTTCCGAGCCAATTGGTTCCATCTCCATCTGTGAATTCATATCTTCAATTCCTTATAAATTAAGATTTCTTCTAAAGTTGTTAAGAGTTTGTATGAGTCCTTTATACAGAAATCTGCAGAGATGATTCAGCAAGTGCGGTGAATTCGAGATAATGAGAAGCTGAGAATACCAAATAAACCCCTCAACAGAAAATTTCGTATCCGGAAAACCCGACAGAAATAAAGCAAAAAGAAAATATTTACGCAAATATTTTACTAGTAATATTATTGTGTTTTAGTCTTTGTTATTTATTTAATTAAATAAATACTAACAAAATGCACCCTTTAATGAAGTTCGTGCTTTGCACCATTATAAAGTCAATATTAAGTTGTTTGTCGAGAATGATAATGTTTTCCTAATAAGATGAATATATTTTTTGATATAGTGTATTGTCCCGTTCAGAAAAAAAGAAAAGAGGAACAAATTGGACATAAATTGATAAACCTACCTTTTATTGATTTTATTGGTTCATTCGACTCAATCATTAATTCAACCTATAAGACATTATAATTAATTAATGAATATATTTTACTTTCAAGTATAAATCATGTTCATTAGAGGGAATTCCTTTTTTCAAGTCTGATTTGGTCAAACTCATCCAACCATTAAGCAATTGTACGTTTGCTTTGTGATTGATCGTTCTCTTGGGAGTTACGTCAAATCTCATTACAAGTATATTGCACTTGTCCTATAATTACTATGGGTTTTGCCAAACTCGATTTAGGTAATAATTTCATGGAATAATATCCTACAAAACTTCAAAGATATATATAGTTTAACTAGGGAAACTTGATTTTTTGCACTTTGCACCCTCAAAACATGGAAAATAGGCACTTTGCACCCTCAAAATTTAGATTTAGCACTTTGCACCCTCAAAATATGAAAAATGTAGCACTTTTCACCCTCTTTTATTTTCAAGCAAAAATTCAAGGGCAAAATAGATAATTTAATAGTATTGGCACTTTACACCCTCAAAACCTGAGAATTTCGCACTTTGTACCCCCAAAATAGAATTAACACTTAACACCCTCTAATTAAGAACAAATAAGCAACTTCCACCCTCGAAACACAATAAATGGGCAATTTGCACCCCAAAATACAAATTTAACACTTAACACCCTCAAATTAAAAAAACTTAAACCCCCCATTTTTTTCGTCAAAGTTGACTATTAGAGTGAAAAAAAATCTAAGGCAAAATAGGTAATTCATTTTTTTTCTTAAATTTTGCAAAGTACAATTATAAATACTCGAATACTCATTTCTCTCTCCATCTTTCTTTTCAACAATATAACCATGAATAACTAAATAAAGTACAAGTTTGAAGATTCTCGAAGACTCATTGTCTACTTCAAAATATCAAAGACCCATAAATTATTACCTATTTTGTCTTAATTTTTTTTCACCTTAATGGTCATCTTTGTCGGAAAAAACGAGGGGTTTGAGTTTTTTTTATTTGACAGTGTTAAGTGTTAATTTTGTGTTTTGGGGTGCAAATTGTTCATTTATTGTGTTTCGGGGGTGCAAGTTGTTGATTTGTTCTTAATTAGGGAGTGTTAAGTGCTAATTTTATTTTGGGGGTGCAAAGTGTCAAAGATTTACAATAGAATTACCTATTTTGCCCTTGAGTTTTTGCTTAAAAATAAAAGAGGGTACAAAGTGCTGCATTTTTCATATTTCGAGGGTGCAAAGTGCTAAATCTAAATTTCAAGGGTGCAAAGTGTCTATTTCCCATGTTTCGGGGGTGCAAAGTGCAAAAAACCCAGGGAAACTCAATAGTTAAAACTTATGAGGAATGAAAAAAAAAACTCAATACTGGTGAATCGATTTAAATCAAAGACTCCGTGGATGGGTTCCTGAAGTTGGGCCAACATCATTCTTTTTTTTTTTCTTTTTCTCTTTCAATGGTTTAATCTCTTTTCAGGAGGGTTGAACACATTAATATAGGTACAAAATTATTTTTAAAAAAATACATAAATCTATAAAAAAATTGAACTAACATCTATCTTTATTTTTTCTAACAAAAAATAAATACAAATTAATTTAACATATGCCATATATTTTTCTCTATCAAACTCAACACTCAAACTCAGTTCAAATCATATTTTAAACTTTTAAACCCAAAAAATCCAAATTTCTAATTCAATTTGAATATTATTTCAAAGTTTTCATTAAAATCCCTCAAACCAACTTTTAAAATAAAAACCAATTAAAACTAAACACACTATGGACCCAAAATGTTCTCTAGTCATTTGCAAATTATTTCTCTAGTGACAACTGACAAAGCTTAGTCTAGTGATCAAATTAAATTCAAAATAAAGAGGTCTTGAGTTGCATTTTTATTAGTACGTGTATTTTTCAACTTTGATAATAAAATAAAAATTTAAAAGTTATGATATAAAGTGAATAAGAAAAACAGTCTCAATATATGATATTAATTAAAAAGGAAAAAAATTGGAGAAATGGTTGGGAAAGGAAAATTTTGAATTTTGACAATGGCGAGCAATTGGTGTTGTCACCATCTCTCTCACAAATTCCTCTTCCGCTCTCCTTCTTCTCCCGCTTTTCTTCAGAGGAGACTGAATTTCCCCTTCTGCCCTCCACATTCTGTTAATTCAGCTTCGGCTTCCTTCACTCACAGCAGCGACTTCACCTGGGACGACGTCGTTCGGATCTCCCAATCTCAGCAGAAGCAAAATGACTCTTCTGACCTCCGAGGGTTCTTCGAGAAAGTCACTCTCTGCAATCGCAACTCCGTAAGTGTCAAATACGCTCAATTATGATCACAACTTTGTAATAATTGCGGAATGCATTTCAATTTTCAGGAGAAGCAGTGTGAATTTATTCCTTTCGTAAATGAAGGACAAATCGTTGGCTATGTACACAATGGGTAATAATTCATTTAAATATCCTATAGTAATCGTGTTGAGCAGCTGATTTTCAGTTAATGGATTATTTTATATATGTTGGATTGGACTGAGGAGATCACTTGTTTAATACCGTGATCAGATTTTCTGAACATCTGAGGAGATATGAACATGTATTTACGTTCCCGCAAGATACCTCTTTTGGACGCCATATTGCGTTGCATCCGTCACTGAATTCTCCGGAATACAGGACGGAAGCTATTGCAGATGTAATCAAATCTTTGAGCGAAAAACATATTCCAGGAATCCGAAATGAGGTACTCACTGAAATTGAAGTGACATCACTCTAAAATTTCAGAAGATGTGTAAACATCTATAATTCGAGTTTATTTTACTACAGTTGTATCCAGTCACGTCTTCTTTTGGAACACCTGAATTTTTCTCACTGGAACGTGCAGCAGCACCGTATTTTGGAATAAAGGTGACAAGACATTTCTCGCATTATTGTTTAATTTATTCAGTTTGTAAAGTGAGGATCTAAGATTGCCATACTTAAAAAAGGAATGTGATTTCTTGTTCGCATGATCTATCTTGGGTTAGAATATGGAATTGCTCTGAGTGCAGGTTATGCTTCTCCCTTCATACATTACACGAGGAAATCGAATAATATCTTTAGGATTAAATCTGGGTGACTTGGTATGAAGTTGGTCATTACTACTTTATGGTGTCGTGGAACCCTGCAAATTGTTCTTAAATGAGCTGCATTCTTGAAAATCTCAAGAGGCGGGGTTGTTTGTTTATTAGTGTCTCCAAGAGATGATAATGTTGTTCAAACAAATGGAACAATAAGTAATACTTCCATAACATTGAGTCATTTTGATGTAATTTGCTTGGATTACAGTTTATGTATTTCAATGTTCCATATAAACAATACATTTTGTTGCAATGAGCTGCATTCTTGAAAATCTCCAGAGGCGGGGTGGTTTGTTTTTTAATGTCTCCAAGAGATGATAGTGTTTTTCAAACAAAATGGAACAATAAGTAATATTTCCATAACAATGAGTCAATTTTGACGTAATTTGCTTGGATTAAAGTTTATGCATTTCAATGTTCCATATAAACAATAAATTTTGATGCTAGGCTTATGGAGTTCATATGAATGGCTATGTTGAAAGAGATGGAGATAAATATCTATGGATAGCGAAGAGAAGCAAAGTAAAACCCACATATCCTGGGAAGCTTGATCATCTAGTCGCTGGAGGACTGGTATGATTTAACCTTTCAATGTCATGTTCCACAAGGCTATGTTTGTTCTTAAAAGTCAGCGAGTAAAATGATGATGAAAATGGGATTGAACTAAAAATGAGGCTCAACGTTCTATCATTTGATGTTAGGGTAATATTTTCCTTAGCGTTTTACTCACTGAAATTCAATAATCAAACATAATGTAAGTGGTTCATCAGGGACTGTTATGTGTATGGATGTAAGCACTTAATGCTGCTTCTGGATCTGGAGTTGCATCTCTCCGTTTTCAGTTGAAAGTATCGACTCATCTTTTTCATTACTTGGAATTTTTATTGTCACTAGTTTGCTCATAGGAATTCCCATCCAATTTTTTTCAACTCAAATTCACTACATAGTTTTCATTACTTTTTGCTCAAATTGTCATTCAGCCACATGGGATATCCTGCGGGGAGAATCTTGTGAAGGAATGCGAAGAAGAAGCTGGAATACCAAGGTCTATTTCCAGCAAGTAAGTTTCTTCAGTTTAATGTCTCTGCTCCAGAAGTATCAATGCATATATTTATACAGTATAGATGCATCTTTTGCTCAAAGACACTTTATCATTCGTAAGATCATCTTTTGGTAGATCAGGGATTGAGTTTATATAATTTTGTTATACTCAGAGCTACAGCAGTTGGGGCCGTGTCTTACATGGATATTGATGGATATAGATTCAAGAGAGATGTTCTTTTCTGTTATGATCTAAAGCTTCCCGAGGACTTTATTCCTGTGAATGAGGGTACGGCTGTTAAATGTCAGCTTATGATTCATGATAAATAACGCTTATTGAGATGTGTTCTACCATTCTTTACTATTTTTGTACATTCTTTAAGATGTTCTCTGTCACGTTGACATAAAAACTTTTTTACATGGCAGATGGAGAGGTGGAAAGCTTTAAACTAGTCCCTGTTACACATGTTGCAAATATCATAAAGAGCACAAATATGTTCAAGGAAAATTGCAATCTCGTCATTATTGATTTCCTGTTTCGCCATGGGTATTATATCTTTTCATTATCTATAATTTGCCTCTTCTGAGGGATTGCTAAATTAAAATACAATGTCTGAAAGCAAGTTGAGTCCATTTTATCACTATCTTGTTATAGTGTCTGTGGCTCTTAATGTCTGGTCCATCATGTGCTCAACTCTCAGTGATGCGGTCATGTGAAATTAACCATATATTTTTACTAAAATTGGGTCTTTTGGAAATACGCGTACTAAGCCCAAGAACAATAAGCAGTTTGTGATAAGTGTCTTGGATTAATAAATTATCAATCTTTTGGTGCTTTTATATAACTATTCAAATTGATTCTTTGATATGACCAGAAAATCTATTCTTTGTGTATTCTATCTTTGAATGATTTAGATTGCCTTGGTTTCTGTATTCATACAGGTATATTAAGCCTGAAGGTTTAGGATATCTGAAGCTATTGCAGAGTTTGAGAAGTGGAGATTGCACCTAAATGTTATTCATTCATGTTGATTCCTTGTGTTTATTTACTATGAAGAAGTGCATCTAAGTTTAAATCTTAGAGAGTAGAATTCATATTTAGATTTAATGGAAATCATTTTAAATTAGAACAAATATATTACATATGTTTCCATTTTGACATAATTTGTCAAATTCTGTACACTTGACTTATCCTTAAGCAACTAAACACCACATTGTAAGGTTCACCTGCTCTAATTTGTGTACAAAGAATAGTGAAGTAAATGAAATATTTATCTTAATTCTGAAGTGGCGAACAATTTATTTATGCCGATGTTGGTTCATCACACCAGAGGTTGAGCCTTTTCAGACGTTCTTCGTGTTTGGGATCTAGTTTTGGAGAAGTGTAACAGCCCCGGAGATCCTCCACTATGTACTCCTGCAATATATTTAGTCAAAATTCAAAACCCAATACTAAGCAAACATGACCATGTAATGTCTGGAAACAAAAAATTGAGCGAGACAAGGACACTTTTCATTAGTCAGTTTATATCTAACAGGTTTTACCAGAAATATAATTAGAAATTAAGTGTAAAAATAAGTATTTATTCAACCTGTGTGAGTACTCTATTCGTGAGGATATGATGGAATCTTTGCCAGGTCCTTTGAATTGCCAGAATGACAGCGATAAGGCTATATGCGATGCCAAGTATGGCTGCGACAAGTAGAAAAAGGAGACCCACAAGAGTCTCCATTGTTCGAGGAAAGTAATCCAAGATGCCACACCCATAGCTACAATGTTCACAACAAGGGAACCGCGGGTCATGGTAATTTGGGTCTCCACAATGGAGAACGACCCCCCACATTCCAAGCAGCACGAAAAAATAGATGACTCCTGGTTTTGTATACATGGTAAAAGTATCACACCAGAAACTTCATTAAGATCAGATATTAAGGGGGAAAAAAATCCTAACTGCCAATTGAAGAAACAAGGTTTACATTAAATTTAGAATGTAGCAACAAATAACAAACTTAAAATATTACTTCATCAATTGCAATAAATTATGGAATCATAGTTTTTGTATCATGTGTAGAAAAATACACTGGTATAGAGATTTACCTACACAATAGTAAAAAAGAACAGGATGCTTGGAATGTATATGGTCCCAACTGTGTGACAGCCAAACAGATTCATCCTCGTCCAAGATAAATAAAAAACCACCAATCGCTATAACCATCTATGACAAGAAGGGCAGAAAATAAATGATCAAGATATTAATTTCCACTATAGTGCTCATTTTGCAGTAGTAACTCTAAATATAGTGAAACCTTAAAACAAGATTTGTGGATGCTTTCTTGACAAAGTATGTAAATTGATACAATAAAAGAACCTACCCCAATACACAACAGTGAAAGACATAATTGTCCAGCTGAGAGATGGCAGAGGCCTCAAATTTCATTTCTATATTTGTAAGGGTTCCAACAAACATAAAGTAATAGGTAAATAAGCAAAAGAGGATACAGAATACATCTACATGATCATTGTCATTTAATCACTATTGTGCAAAAATGCATGCGTTCGACTTGCATAGTAGCCATTGTCTTCATAGTGAATTTCATGATTACACACATATTGCGAGATAAATCTTGAAACTCTTTCAATCACCATCATGAAAATTAAGTGAAGGTTTTGGTATGCCCTCAAAGATGGTTGACGTGTTGAGTCACGTCATCACTTGAAGTTTTTAGAGTAAAGCTAAGTTTTCCAACTTTACTCCTAAAAGTGTTCATTGCCAGACAAAAGGATAGATATCAAATACAAAAGGATAACATAAATTATTATGAGTCAATCATTTGGATTATCACACGCACTTAAATCACATCCGTGCAAATAACAGACATCAAGAGAATTAGATATTGACATAAAAATCATGATGTACACTATTTCCTGAAAGTTCCTTTACCAATTTCAATCATCTCCATCCTGATGAAATTTCAGCAGATCCCTTCAGCACAAAGATATAGACGAGCTTTGGAAAAGTCAAGTTTTAGTAGCATAACCCAATGGATTCCATCAAACAAATGAAGACTACACATTTTCACTATAAACCAATATCAATTACCTAACACAATTGCAACAACAACAAGTATTTATGATTCAGAAAAGCAATTTATTACACTCCCCAATAAACTTGTTATACTAATATATAGAAGCTGAATATATAAGTTAAATTAATATCTTTTCCAGTACTATTATTAGTTGGACTTACTATTTGCACAGCCAAAAATGCAAGGCAAACATCTCTAGCAATAAATACTTTATGCCAAGGGCTATCCTCCAGTTTTGTCACTCGGAGGTGAAATTGAGCTTTACATGTAGTGCAATGTGAAAAGGCAAATCCTTCCTACATTAAAAAATTAAAATAAAAAAAAGAGTTTTGTCAATGTTTTATTTAAATATTATATGAAAATACTAAATGACAACAGGAAGGTGAAATCAAATCCAAATCCCCACCTTAATTGATCGCCAGCGATCAAGGCAAGAGCGATGCACAAATTGCAAAGTGCCTTTGCACATGCATGGTGATATTAATCTTTCGTCTGTAAAGAGAAACAAAATTAGGCAATGTAAATGTATAACCTAACGGCAAATAAAATAAATAATTCTTTTCAATTTTTCGTTGATTTTTTTTTTTAAATTCCTATCCATGAGAGCAAATTACGCCATAGATAAATAACCAAATGAAAATCGGAACCTCGAAACAGGAAAATTAGCGTGAGTAGAAATTCCGAGCTGACGACATTCAATTTAATAATTAATTATCAGTTCCGTACCATTTTCATTTTGAGATTGGAGGCAAATTCTACAAGAAGGCGACGAACCAGCTTCAATGTCTTCGTCCTTTGTGATCTCACAATTAGATGGAGGTGTAAGCTCATGCGGTGGATCGGATTCCTTAGGGTTTCCCCTGCCCGTTGGCGTCATATCCAACGGGTACCGATCGGGGACTGAGCTTAATTTCCCTGAAAATTGTTGATAATATTAATAATGATATTCAAACTCTATTATTTATATAAGCCCATTTTTATATAGCTACAAGAACAACGCTATATTTAGCATGAGATAGATCAATCAATCGTTCAATCGTAATGTATACGTGTAGTAATTCAAATTCATTTTGCCCACACTCAGTTGGGATACTCTAAAAAGACTCTGCCCGTTGAGAGTCAGTAGAGTGTACGAATATTTTTAATGCAAGAATACCAAAAATGCCTCTTTTATAAAAAAAAAAAAAAGGAAAACCAATAAGTTTGTGAATAATGTAAAGAAAAAAAATCCAACAAATTTTAATTATACTTACATCTTAATTATATTTTAAGTTGATATATTTGCAAATTTTTTTAGGTCCCAATAGTATTACTTCAATTTATTTAATTACTATCAAACTATTGTTGGCAATTAATAAAATTTTATTAAAAAATATTGAAACAAATATTGAAACAAATATTATAAGGGCATCTCTAATGACCAGTGGGGAGATGTCCTAGAGAGTATATGGGGGGAAGGGGGAAAACAATTTCATCTCTAAAGACTAGGGGGGAGTGAGAGGGTATACGGACTAGAGGGACCTTGAAGGGAGGGGGAGGGGGAGCTTCTCCCATCCAAGCCCCCTCCCTCACATGCTATTTTTTTTGTGATTTTGTTTTGTTTAATTTGGTTTTTTTTATCTTTATTTAAAAATAAAAAATTCCTATTTTGTATATTATTTGTAGATAATTATTTTTAATTATATAAATATAACTTTCATTTCATTAAATTAACACTATTATTTTAATATTGATTTGTTTTATTAATTTTGAGGTTGTATTTATCATCCAAAAATAATTCTTTCTAAAAATTTAAAATAATACGATACAATCATGAAATCATGTTCGACTAAAACATAGACGAAAATGTTGGGATTCGGTAAGATAAACAGCCCTAGGCACAGCGGAATATAAAATTTTTAGGACCTCTTACGGAATCTTGCTAGGATACTACTCTAGTCGTATATATATGAATAAATAAAACGATAGTATAAGTTTGCACGTTATACCTATCTCCTTGCAAATCCAAGTTGGCAGTCAGCAAAACGAACTCTGAATTTCTCCTCAGCCAAATCGACCCAAGCTCTGCAGTAGCGCCCCACGTGTTGCGCCTCTACGGGTTGATACACCACAATTACACGAAAATAATAAATCTTGATCAGCTAGAACACAAGATATATTATGATCTAGGATTTAGGAACGATTTTGGAACAAAGTCGAAAACGAAAAATTCTTCCAAAAGGAAGACAGGGTTCGGTCGACTATTACTGGGAGAGGGGAGAGAGAATTTTTTTGCTCTTGCTCAAATTTTGCTTATTGAGTTGTGTGAAAAATAACTACAAGATAGCTACTTATAGTTATCTCCCTAACCTAGTCCTATTAGGACTAGGGCTCTTCTCTCCTACATGGGCCATGGCCCTCTTTAATTAGAAGACCAAGTCTTCTAATTAATTCATGGCCCAGTTAATTAATTTGACCAGGCTTTATTTAATCTCCCAATTAAATAGCCCAATTAATTAACTTAATCTCCCATTTAATTAAATCAGACTCTAAGCCCATTTAATTAAAATCCCTTTTAATTAATTAAATCCAACTTAATTAATTAATCCACAAATTAAATTCCAATTTAATTTATGATCCTGATCCAATTCCAATTGGATCCCAATTTGTTCCAATTGGGTCGACTCAGTCGACCCACCCATAATAATCGACCCAGTCGATTATTCACCCAGTCGACCCAGTCGACTCGGTCGTTCTTATTTCCTCGCTTTCGCTTCATGTGTATTGTGTATGCCCCCGTAGGTTCACCACATAATTGGCCGTGGGTTATAATTAAATATTATTTAATTATTCGAGTAAGACTTACTCTAAATCAATCGAACACTCTGTCGATTGACCATTCCAAAATTAGCACCCCTGCCAATTTGGGAATTCTCCCACACTCTACGGTCGATGTCCAGCCACAAGCCCATGGAGCCCAATCACTGGTGAATTAATTCAGTGAACCTTTTATCTCATTTACAATTTCCATATACGACATAATCTCTCCATCGATCAATCTCCCAGTCGAGACTTAAGGGTATGGTCTTTCATCGGTTTCCCTTTTCATTTGTCTTGACCTTATGCATTCTGGTCTCGAAATAATTCTCTTTGACTTAACCTTTATGAGCTACTTACATAAAGCCGTCAGATACCTCGGCCGAGGATTTTACCAGAATTAATTTCTCACAGAAATCCATAGGAGAATTTCCCAACCTATCAAGTCGGGTCAATGGATCCTTTGTTGATGATATGAATCTGCATACGAGTTCCTCTATACCCAATATGAGTCCACAGAGACTTTCTGGCGATCTCCAGTCAGTCGGGACTCAAATCAAAGCATAGACGTTCTCGCACCAGATAAACCCTATCATCTCAAGTAGTTAGGGATCGTTCCTCGTATACTATTGTAAATTGGAATAACTTCAACCCCGATATGCGACTACCGCTTCCATGGTGAGTTATTTCCTAATTGGGGTATTCAGTGCGCTTGCCATCCCAGCAAGCCACCCACTTATGTGTATCGACTATCCCAGTCACGCTCGTGGACCCCAGCGTCCTCCAGTTCATCGGAGTATACACAATAGTGAGAGTCTAACCGAATCCAACGATGTCCTATCTCGATTGGATTCTACGACTCTTGAATATGTTCTAGATCACGGCCTTGGAGATCAGTCCACGGGTTGTCCCATAGCCCTGTGATCTAAGGACTTCTATCCTTATGCGTAGATAATTATTACATAAGATAAAGTTGACCATATGTATAAATGCATTTATTAATCCAATCGAATGGTCCTTTCAATTAAATGCAGCCAAATAGTTGGCTTGCAGGACACTATTCTATCAATCTCCCACTTGTACTAAAGCCAACTTTTCATACTTCTGATTCCCATCTTAGACAGATGTTTTCGGATGCCTTTGAGGCAATGGCTTAGACAGCGGGTCCGTCGTATTATCCCTTGAGGTGACACGTTCCATCTTTATGTCTCCTCTACCAATGATATAACATATCAAATGGTATCGTCTTACTTCGTGCTTGGATTCTGATAAGATCTCGACTCCTTCGCTTGCGAGATAGCTCCATTATTATCACAGAAGATAGTAATGGCTCGACAATGCTAGGTATCACATCCAATTCCTGGATGATGTTTTTCATCCAAACACCTTCCTTTGCTGCTTCACTCGCGGCAATGTATTCTGTCTCGGTGGTTGAATCTGCGGTAGTGTTTTGCTTGGAGCTCTTCCAGCTTACCGCACCACTATTGAGGCAGAACACGTATCCAGATGTCGACTTGAAGTCGTCTACATCACATTGGAAGCTAGAATCAGTATAGCCTTCCAATTTCAATTCTCCTCCACCGTATACCAAGAACAATTCCTTAGTCCTTCTCAGGTACTTCAGAATTGCCTTTACGGCTATCCAGTGCTGCTCACCTGGATCAGACTGGTAGCGACTTGTAACGCTTAGAGCGTACGCCACGTCTGGTCTAGTACACATCATACCATGCATTATGCTTCCTATCGCGGATGTATATGGTATTCGAGACATATTGCTTCTCTCTTCAGGCGTCTTTGGGGCCATAGACTTAGAGAGTGCAATCCCATGTCTCATTGGAAGCAATCATCTCTTGGATTCTTCCATATTAAATCTCTTCAAGATTTTATCTATGTACTGGGAATGGGAGAGGCCCAGCAGTCCTTTTGATCTATCTCGGTAGATCTTTATACCTAGTATAAAGGATGCTTCTCCCAAATCCTTCATTGAGAATTGTGTAGATAACCATGCTTTAGTTTCGTACAACACTTTCACATTGTTTTCAATGAGAAGAATGTCATCAACGTAAAGCACCAAAAATTCAACTGTACTCCCACTGATCTTCTTGTACACGTAAGGTTCGAACATGTTTTTGATGAATCCAAATGTTTGGATTGTCTCATCGAAACGAATGTTCCAACTTCGGGAAGCTTGCTTCAGTCCATAAATGGACCTCTGGAGTTTGCACACCTTGTGTTCATCTCCTTTGGATGTATATCCTTTTGGTTGCTCCATGTAGATCTCCTTGTCAATGTCCCCATTGAGCAAGGCAGTCTTTACATCCATCTGCCATATCTCGTAGTTATACTACGCAGCTATGGCCAGCAAGATTCGAATGGATTTAGGCATTGCGACGGGCGAGAAGGTCTCCTCAAAGTCAATTCCAGGTCTTTGAGTGTATCCTTTTGCCACTAATCGCGCCTTGTAGGTTATTACCTCTCCGTTCACTCCAAGCTTTCGCTTATAGATCCACTTGCAACCCACGGGAGCTACTCCCACTGGTGGATCTACCAAGGCCCATACCTTGTTCGAGTGCATGGAGTCCAATTCAAATTCCATGGCTTCACGCCACCTTCCCGAGTCTATGTCTAGCATAGCCTCTTCGTAAGTCCTTGGGTCGGTTAGAGACTGTCTAGTCTCACGCAACAGACTGTAGTACCTCTCGGGTTCTCTACGTTGTCTTTCTGACTTACGAAGTACCGGTGTACTTTCTGGTGCACTTTCATGCTCATGTTCTCCCACTGCCTGTGGTGATGGGTCAGCTTAATCGACCTTGTTGGTCCTTTCAGCTTCAGTGACCTCATCTAGTTCTACGTTGTGTTCCTTCTTGCCTAGCAAGAAATCCTTCTCCAAGAAGTGTGCGTTCCTTGAGACAAACGTAGTTTATCTTGTAGGATGTAGAACTTGTATCCTATAGAGTTTTCTGGATACCCCACGAATTGCATAAGATGGACTTCACATCCAACTTATCTCCCACCAGCTTATTCACATAAGCGGGAGACCCCATATGCGCATGAATGCATATGAAGGTACAATACCAAAACTCATATCACGTGATATGTTTTGGATCTGGCTTCAGAGATACTTAGCTCAGTATCTTCGATTTTCTTGATCAAGTTTCATTTGTTTGAATAAGGAATTTCATGTAAGATTTCTTAATGAACATTTACATGTCCAGAATGCTTGACAACAGACAACGTTTCGAGCGGGTCTTACATTTCGAGAATCTAATTTTCTATTAAATAATCAATGGCGTACTGCCCAATGCATGTTCGATTTTAAATCGATCCAAATCTCTTACATGCTTTCATTGATTAGGCTCTCTTCTTTTATTCCAAAAGTAATTTGGAATTGTACATCACAACGTACTTTTACCCATGAGGGTACTAGAGACGCCCTATCTCCCACTAATGATTTAGTGTTTCTACACACTTATAAATGGATTAAATCCATTGCAATTGTTTACGCCTCTTGGTTGCCTAGCAACCAACTACTAAATCTAATTTCCATTAAGCAAGATTCGAAAGTCGGTTACTTTGTACAGCATCCCAGTCGAGCTCAGTCTTTGAATCTTTTAATTCGGAAATATGTTTTAGTATTCGTGTATCGCCTTTCGGTTTTTACAACGACTCAAGTGTGTGGAATCTTGATTATTTATATTTTATTGACTATGCATATTTTATTTAGTCGATATATGAGTATCCATACTCATTTGCTTATGTACACCTTTTGCGTATAAATCTTATAGCGCAATCAGTTCCAACCATTATGGAACTATCACATCCCTTAAGACAAGGGATGGTATAAGCAAATTCCAATGATCTAAATAATTCATGGCTTTAGATGCATTGAATGCATCAATGAGTGCTTCATCGGGCATCCAACACCCTTATGCATTACTTTAACCATAAGGTTAAGTTCAATAAAATTTAATCATCCCTTATGGGATGAATAGGTTCAATTCCTTCTTTCCCTTGATCTTAATCCATGGAAGAACCATTTTGATTGACTTTACAACTTATCATCCTTACAGAAAAACCTCCAAGGTTATTTCCCTTCAGAGAGGATTCATTCCTCTTCTTCCATCTCTCGAGCCTTTTGAGGCCTTTTAACAAGATGTTACTTCCCATTCATGGGAGACTTCATGTTTGCCTTCAAGAAAATTTGGGTTTGAGAACCATCCTCAACCCTCTGGTGAAACTTATCACCTTTCTTATTTGAAGAGTAACTTCGAAAAAAAAAGGCAGCTTGGGGAAACCTATCACCATTCCAGTCGAAGTGTAACTTCGAAAGGAAAAACAATGAAATCTTTGTAAGGAGATTAGTCCATGCTTGGACTCAAGAATAATTTCTCAAGTTTTGAAGTCATTCAAAATTCATTTGGGTTCAGTCAATTTATTTGATTCAAGTATGATGGTAAATATTCATGGATACATAACTTATGAAAAATTATCATAAACATGACGATAAATACGCGGCAGATTAATATCAATGCATAATTTACAAACATGGTTTTCATTTGTAAATTACTCCCACTATTTTTGTCGAATACTTATGCCCCCACATAAGGTTCGGGAAATAAACATTTCCTAATGGGCTCAAGGCCCAAATGCAATCGCTCAGTACCCACGACTCGTTGGCCATACCAATCGATCCAATTGGTGGGCGATCACGTCGCCGGTTAACCATCCCAGCTAACCCTTGAGTTCATTTAGCCTCGTTTTTCGTTATGGACCCACGACTCGTGAGACATCCATACTTACTAGCGTTAAATCATGTCCAATACTCGTGGAGAGAAATAGTTCAATCCTAGACGCCCCACGACTCGTGAGACAGCGCCTAGAACCTTGCTATCCCCTCCCTTGGCACTAAACTGTGCATCGAGGCAATAGACATATCATCTTCCTATAGCTCGACCCACGACTCGTGAGACATCGAGATATATTTGTACAATATGCCATAGGCTCGGACCATAGACACCATTCATATGCGCCCGTTATTCGATTTAATATTCTAATTGAATTTTATGTTCAATTGGAGGTTTTAAGTTTTCTTGTGCGAGGTCTCATCAGATTATGCTTTATCTTGTTTACGTGATCTATTCTAAGCATGCAAGATATCAAAGAATAATAGTAAACATATATCACCTAGCATTGCACATATGATTGGTCGATTGCCCATCCTATGCGATCCATCACGAGCCATATGATGGACC
The DNA here is from genome assembly GCA_003313485.2 of Penstemon barbatus. Lineage (NCBI taxonomy): Eukaryota > Viridiplantae > Streptophyta > Magnoliopsida > Lamiales > Plantaginaceae > Penstemon > Penstemon barbatus. The sequence goes on from CM064882.1 coordinate 36,103,862, forward strand.
AATTGGTCAGTCTAGGGTGGAAATTAAATGTCCTAACTATTACAATTTTCAAACTCATACATCATGGGTCTTCTTGTAATATCCACCTTGATTGGGTCTCCATGTAATAAATTGGGCCTCCATGTCCTCCAAGGTAATGGGCTCCATGTGGATCTCCAAGTCTTCATGAGGTCTTCTCGGCTCCAAGCCTAATCTAAGCCTAGCTTATAAATTTAAATGGCCCTATTCTATTACATTCGTTTGCGCAAGCAAGGGCACCAATCAGGCCCATTTAATTACAACCCATAAAATAAATAAACCAAAACTACATAGGGCTTAAGGGCAAAATCGACCAATTCACATATTCACTCAAGAACATGCATAAATTCACATAAGGGCATAAATGTAAATTTACCGGCTCCTTTAATTTTAATTCACAAAAATTATCCAAGTTAATTTAATTTTGAATTAACAATTAACCTCTAAGATTAATTAGCTCTTACTTGAGCTCTAAGTAATCTACAAACTTATCTTGATTAAATTGGTTAATTAAGGTAATCTAAATCTCTAAGATTCTTACCTTATCCAAAACTCTAAGTTTCCCAAATATTCACAAATCTCCAAGATTCTCAAGATAATACTATTTTGAATAGATTAGTTAACTAAGGTAGTGTCCTAATCCACCAAGATTTCTACCTTATCCAAAACTCCAAGTTTCCTAATTTAATAAGATCTCTAAGATCTTTAATCTTGGTAACTTACTAGAAGAGATTAATTTTAATTAAATCTCTTCTTACAATTGAAACTCTAAGTTTCCTTGTTTAATAAGATCTCTAAGATCTTTAATCTTGGCAATTAACTACAAGACATTAATTTTAATTAAATGTCTTATATTAAATGAAACTCTAAGTTTCCTTGTTTAATTAGACCTCTAAGATCAATCCAAGATTCACCAAGATTTCATAACAACCATATCTCCAAGATTTTGTTCAAGATTATCCAAAATTCTGCCACAAAAATTTTGATCCACCATGTCATGGCCGTAACTCGTTGGCTTCAAATTTACAAGAATCCAACAATTTGCAATTTACTAAACCAAATTGCAATACATGGTGTTGCTTAAAACCTTATGTAACATTTGCCAAATTAAAACATCATGGTCACGTTAATTGTGACTACAAAAGAAATCAAAGAATTGTGCCGAGCACTAAGGTCGAGTTTAATTCTCACCAAGAGAATAAATTTCGATCTAATTACTTTGTTTTCTTTTTGTTTTGTTTTAATTTGTGTTTGATTACTTAATAAATTAAAATCAACAGTTTTAATTAATTCAATCCAAAATAAAAATTAACAGGATAAAATTTTCGAATCAAAATTTTACATTAACTCTAAGTTAACTGATCTACGTCCTAAAACATATACAGTCATAGAACTAGCCACATAAATCAAACATATGATTTAAAAACAAAGAATTTGCAAATTCATATATATACAAAGCCTAGAGTTGGCTCTGATACCACTGTTGGGATTCGGTAAGATAAACAGCCCTAGGCACAGCGGAATATAAAATTTTTAGGACCTCTTACGGAATCTTGCCAGGATACTACTCTAGTCGTATATATATGAATAAATAAAACGATAGTATAAGTTTGCACGTTATACCTATCTCCTTGCAAATCCAAGTTGCCAGTCAGCAAAACGAACTCTGAATTTCTCCTCAGCCAAATCGACCCAAGCTCTGCAGTAGCGCCCCACGTGTTGCGCCTCTACGGGTTGATACACCACAATTACACGAAAATAATAAATCTTGATCAGCTAGAACACAAGATATATTATGATCTAGGATTTAGGAACGATTTTGGAACAAAGTCGAAAACGAAAAATTCTTCCAAAAGGAAGACAGGGTTCGGTCGACTATTACTGGGAGAGGGGAGAGAGAATTTTTTTGCTCTTGCTCAAATTTTGCTTATTGAGTTGTGTGAAAAATAACTACAAGATAGCTACTTATAGTTATCTCCCTAACCTAGTCCTATTAGGACTAGGGCTCTTCTCTCCTACATGGGCCATGACCCTATTTAATTAGAAGACCAAATCTTCTAATTAATTCATGGCCCAGTTAATTAATTTGACCAGGCTTTATTTAATCTCCCAATTAAATAGCCCAATTAATTAACTTAATCTCCCATTTAATTAAATCAGACTCTAAGCCCATTTAATTAAAATCCCTTTTAATTAATTAAATCCAACTTAATTAATTAATCCACAAATTAAATTCCAATTTAATTTATGATCCTGATCCAATTCCAATTGGATCCCAATTTGTTCCAATTGGGTCGACCCAGTCGACCCACCCATAATAATCGACCCAGTCGACTCGGTCGTTCTTATTTCCTCGCTTTCGCTTCATGTGTATTGTGTATGCCCCCGTAGGTTCACCACATAATTGGCCGTGGGTTATAATTAAATATTATTTAATTATTCGAGTAAGACTTACTCTAAATCAATCGAACACTCTGTCGATTGACCATTCCAAAATTAGCACCCCTGCCAATTTGGGAATTCTCCCACACTCCACGGTCGATGTCCAGCCACAAGCCCATGGAGCCCAATCACTGGTGAATTAATTCAGTGAACCTTTTATCTCATTTACAATTTCCATATACGACATAATCTCTCCATCGATCAATCTCCCAGTCGAGACTTAAGGGTATGGTCTTTCATCGGTTTCCCTTTTCATTTGTCTTGACCTTATGCATTCTGGTCTCGAAATAATTCTCTTTGACTTAACCTTTATGAGCTACTTACATAAAGCCGTCAGATACCTCGGCCGAGGATTTTACCAGAATTAATTTCTCACAGAAATCCATAGGAGAATTTTCCAACCTATCAAGTCGGGTCAATGGATCCTTTGTTGATGATATGAATCTGCATACGAGTTCCTCTATACCCAATATGAGTCCACAGAGACTTTCTGGCGATCTCCAGTCAGTCGGGACTCAAATCAAAGCATAGACGTTCTCGCACCAGATAAACCCTATCATCTCAAGTAGTTAGGGATCGTTCCTCGTATACTATTGTAAATTGGAATAACTTCAACCCCGATATGCGACTACCGCTTCCATGGTGAGTTATTTCCTAATTGGGGTATTCAGTGCGCTTGCCATCCCAGCAAGCCACCCACTTATGTGTATCGACTATCCCAGTCACGCTCGTGGACCCCAGCGTCCTCCAGTTCATCGGAGTATACACAATAGTGAGAGTCTAACCGAATCCAACGATGTCCTATCTCGATTGGATTCTACGACTCTTGAATATGTTCTAGATCACGGCCTTGGAGATCAGTCCACGGGTTGTCCCATAGCCCTGTGATCTAAGGACTTCTATCCTTATGCGTAGATAATTATTACATAAGATAAAGTTGACCATATGTATAAATGCATTTATTAATCCAATCGAATGGTCCTTTCAATTAAATGCAGCCAAATAGTTGGCTTGCAGGACACTATTCTATCAGAAAATGGCGGAGATGATGAATGTTCTTATATGAATTAATTTAATATTTGATGTAATTTTTTATTTTCTAAGTTCCCTAATGTACTTATGATTTTAAATTAATGTTAATTTTAAATTTATTTTTGGTGTAGTAGTAATAATAATAATAATAATGATGGAGAAGGATAAAATTTATTATTAAATGGGTTTGATAGAATGAGTCATTAAAGATGACTAAAAAACTAGGGAGAGAGGGAGAGGGAGAGGGAGGGGGAGGGAGAGAGGAAAAGGGTATTCCCTCTCGGAGTCATTAAAGATGCTCTAATAGTCAATTTTATAATCTTATGTGATATTACAAATGATATCAAAGTTCTAAATAGTATAATATATTATTGACATTACAAAGTCAACATTATTGTCAATTAATATTATAGATATAACTGAAATCGATAATTGGCTCGATTAATAGATTATAAGATACTCCCTTCTTTCTTTTTAATTGTCGCTTTGGAGAATTGCACATAAATTAAGAAATGTCATAAATAATCACTTTTTTAAAGCAAAAAATTCAAAATCCCTTTCAATCAAATAAGCTTAGCATTAGTGACAAGTATTAGTAAGAATGGTAAAATTGGTAAAATAACAATAATTTTACATTCAAATCCTAAAGCGACAAATAAAAGTAAACAAGAAAATTTTGCCAAAGCGACAAATAAAAAAATCGGAGGGAGTAATGTATAATTGAACGAACTCCTTCGAGATTAAGTTATCCATTTGGGGTCACTTATGACAAAAAAACATCAAATTGCACTAATTATCGATTTACGGAGGGGTTAATGATACTTGTACTGCCTATTAACTTACAAAATAATTGATATTTAAGACTAGTATAGCAGATACGTAAATATCACAAATGATATCACAATCAATTACCCGTCAACACGGGATAAACAACTACTCCACCTCAAAAAGGATACATAAAGATCAGGATGTGATCAATAGTTAGCACGCCGGTTAGATAAGGGCTGAGGCACTACCCGTCCCTTTTTTAAAGTGGCTGAGGCGCTACCCGTCCCTTTAAAGTGGCCTTGACTATCTGCTATACTAGTCTTAAATATCAATTATTTTGTAAGTTAATAGGCAGTACATGAATTTCTAAATCGTTTTCGCATAAAACTCAATTTCACACCTGCACTGGCCTCACTAAGTTGTTTTTACAACTTACGCTTTCAAATTATTACTCTTTCAGAACCTCATTGAAGGGCAAGATGGACCACATGAGACTAAGGGATTTCGGTTGGGCGTCGACCATAGAGTTTCTAGATGTTGTCAGGTGAAGGTCTGGTTTGTTATGAAAGTTTTAAAGTACTAAGTTAGTTGAAAAAATTAATGTATTGTAATAGATAGTTAGAGCTCTGAACTGCAATTATTGAAAATTTATCAAGGTTATTTTATTATTTATTTATGTCTTAGCAGGCAGGTGCCGGTTTCGAGCCGTTACAATACTACAAGATTAAGTTATTCGTTTGGAGTCATTTGTGACCAAAAATTTCAAATTTCATTAATTATCGATTTATGGAGGAATTAATGATGTTACAAGATTTAGTTCTTCATTTGCGGACATTTGTGACCAAAAATTCAAATTTCAATAATTTATCGATTGACGGAGAGGTTAATGATACTATGAGATTAATGATAGAAATAGTGTCCTGCAAGTCAGCTGTATGGCTATCATTTATCTATATTTTATATTTATATATCTATATTATTTATACAAATAAAAGTTCGAGTTCAGAAAATAGAGTTTCTTGAATTTTTTGTGAAGACTAATATACCCCTATTTATATTATATTGTGATATTTAAATTTATTGCAAAAATGTAAATAAAAGAATCCTAAAAGAAAAGAATTACATAAGTATAGTTAGACAAGAAGTCCCTTATATAACAAATTTATAATTATCTTTTACAGTTTTGCAACTCATTGAAATATTAATGGTAAAAAAAAAACTATAACTCTGTATTTCTTCAAAAATTTCTTTGTTTGAAGAGTTCTTAAGAAGTTATCACTTATTTGAAGAACCTAAAAAACATTAAGGAACCTCTATGTCGAATTCGTTTTATGTGATTAAAAAATGTACTAATTAGTTAACTATAAAATATAGAGTTGGCTTAAGCAAAAAAACTTCAAAACATAAAAATTGTTAAAACTTGAAAAATATTTAAAATTTTATTAGTAATATATGATAAAAATGGTAAAATTAATGAAAAAATTGGTTAGATAGAAAGAAAAGCTGGTTAAAAAAAAATTTGTGCCAATTGATAAAATAACAAGGTTACAAGCAAAAAAAAAAAAAGGTCAAAACAGTAAAAAAATGATGAAATCATATAAACACGTGATAACAAAAAATCGGATCAAATCGATAAAAGAACAAGAACAAATATATGAGTTAATTGGAAGAAAAAAAAGTGAAATATGTGAGAAAATAAGTTAAATAAGTAAAATATAAGTAAAATCAGACTAAATTGGGTTCAACAAGAGAAAATTAGTGAATTGATTAACAAATGTGAAAATCGACCTAAATTGGTGTTGGATAAGGATGAAGATGAAGGCACTGAAGACAATTTGTAAATGGAGGTTTTGAAGATTTCCAAAACTTCAAGATTGGCTAAGTATGGGTTAACTTAGCTGATGATCCCTTTGAAGAAATTTTGACTAAGTAATGAAGACATCAGAAGAGTCAAATTTCAAGGTCCAAGACTTCTGATCTGCTGAAGGAAAGATATCAGACTGATGAAGATCAGCCGACTCAAATCAGATTTGTTCAAGTTTGAGATCAGCTTAGTTCGCCATCAGACTTGAAATTCCAACAGCCAAGTGGAAAGGATCATAAAGTCTTCCCAACGGTAATAAATGCCCCTTGGAGTAATAAATGCTGAAGTACAAGGTTATTAAAGACAAATGATTGAAGAAATGCTTCGCATCAGCTGGGTGCATTTAATGCTGCCTGCAGAATAGTACTGTTCACAGTACGGACAGACTGCAAAAGAGCCATTCGCGGATTTTAAGGACCAGTACTCGAGGAATTTGAATCTTGTCTCTCTTCAACGGACATTTTTCAAACCTCAAGTATAAATAGCTGAAAGAGACGAAGAGAATGCAAGCAACACATTTTCTGAGAGAATTTTTGAAGCAGAACTCTTAAGTCTCAAGAACAGCTCACTCATCAGCTTAGTCATTTGTTGACGAAAAGCGAAGTTGAAGAACAAAGCTAAACACATCTTCTGAGTGAATTTGTAATACAGAGTGTTGTGAGAAGTAGATATCCATCTAAGTGAGTGATATTACTTCAGAGAGTAGGATTTCTTAGTGATTTCTTACTGCGAACTTACGGCCTGTTCATTTGTTGTAAGGCGTAAGCAGAGTATACTGATTACTGTGTGTTTTTAGTATAACCCAAGATCTTTGTGACTTGGACGAGTGGATTAAAGGATATTCACATCCATATAACCACTATAAAAATTACATGTGTTTTTACATTGCTTTTAAACTTGCATATTTTCTGATTGCATGAAAACACACTAAGTTAACTGTTTGAAAACTACTTGAAAGGAGTTTATAAAACTGGGGAAACGTTTTTCAAACTGCTGAGATTACTTGTGAAAAACACTTTGAAAAATCCGCTGCAAGTACTCTAAGTATTAAACTGATTTTAACAAAATCAGCTAAGTAACAATCAGACGAGTGGTCAACAAAGCTGTTCAAAGATTTGTTCGCGAACAGAATTGTAACCTACCCTTCTGATCAGCTTAGTCTGTTCAGTTAGAGAAAAGTTTTAAAGTTAAAATTTGGAAGAAAATTTTAAAGAGGTTTATTCACCCTCCCCCCCCCCTCTAAACCTCTTCTGACCACTTGGGACCAACAATTGGGTTACACTAGAGAGAACTAAAAATGTATAATTGGCTTAAGCAAAAAAACTTCAAAACATCGAAATTATTAAAACCGACAAAAAATGTAAAATTTAGATTAATAGTATATAATAAAAATGGTAAAATCAATGAGAAAATTGGTTAGATAGAAAGAAAAGCGGATTAAAAAAAAAAACCGTGCCATTGATAAAACAACAATGTTAACAAGCAAAAAAATAGGCAAAACCGATAAAAACAAATAATGAAATCGGCTAAACATGGGATAACAAAAAATCAGATCAAATCAATAAAAGAACAAAAAAAAAAAAAATGAGCTAATTGGCAAAAAAAAGGTGATATATTTGAGAAAATAGGTTAAATAAGCAAATTAATAAGTAAAATCAGTCTAAATTGGGTTCAACCGAAGAAACTTAGTGAATTGATTAACAAATGTGAAAATTAGCTGAAATTGGTTACACTTGAGATAATTGTGGATTGATTAAGAAATGAAGTAAACCACAAAAAAATAGATGAAATCGGTGAAATAACGGGCTAAAATAATAAAAAAGGAATGATAAACTCAGTGTAAAAAAGGTACAAGCGATATTTCTTTAAAAAATTCTTAAGAATTTATCAATTATTAAAGAATCTTAAAACAAAAGGTCAAATTCAGGCTATATGAATAAAAAAAAAAGGTACTAATTAGTTAACTGAAAAACTTATAATTGGCTTAAGCTAAAATAAGCCAAAACATAGAATGGTTAAAATTGGTGAAAACGGGTAAGATTCTACTAAAAGTACTAAAAGTATATATATATGATAAAAAGAAAAATTGGTAAATCAGAGAAAAATAGGTTAGACAGAAGAAAAACGACTTAAATAAAAAAAAAATGGTGCCATTGATAAAACAACGGGGTAAGCAGGATATGTAAAATCGACTAAGATTGGGTTAAACCGAAAATAATGAGTGAATTGATTAACAAATTTGATAAAACACAAAAATGAGTGGAACTGGTTGAAGTACGGGTTTAAAAAACAAAAAACAATGATAAACTCAGTGTAAATACAGCCGCAATCGGTGTTTCTTTGGACAATTCTTAAAAAAATGATCAAGTATTAAAAAACTTAAAAAGAAATCACATTTCTTCGATACGAATAAACTAAATTAATCATATTTAGTTAACTGAAAAACTTATGAGATTGAATAAAAATGAGTTAAAGCAACAAAAAATGGTATGATCGATAAAAGAATGTGGTAAATTGACAAAACACGGGTAAACTGGTAAAAAATGAATGACATTGACTAAACACAAGATAACAAAAAATGGATCAAATCGATAAAGAACAAGAACAAAAAACGAGTTATATTGGAAAAAAAATGTGAAATAGTCGAGAAAATAGTGTACATCAACAAAAGAATAGGTAAAATTGGGTTAAAGCGGATAGAATGAGTGAATCGATTAAAGAATGAGATAAAACACAAAAAAAGGTGAAATCAATGAAAGAACGGATTGAAATAGCACAAAAACAAATGGTAAACTCAAGTAAAAATAGAGGAAATCGATGAAAGAACATGTTAAAATAATAAAGAAATAGGATATACTTAGTGTAAAAACAGGTTTACACTACAAAATCGGGAGAGTTGGAAAAAATGGGTTAGATTCATTGAAAATTGATTAGACATGTAATTGAAAATGGATGAAGTTAGTATGTATAACAGACAAAATTGGTTAAATCGATAAAAACAAAATGGGTTAAACCTATGAAAAATGGTTGAGATGGAGGAAGAAAATAATAGATATTGTTCATTCGTTCAAATGGTTGTTTTAGAATAATAGTTCAGTAGACGTGTAGTTTCAGATTAAAAATACTTAATAGTTATAGTTCATTTTTTATTTTCAAGTTTTGATTATATGTATTTATGATAATTTTTTGTAACAACATAGTAATAATTAAAGTGAATTAGTCAAAAAAATTATATGATATGCCATTATGATAGTATATTGAAAAATGATTGTATGATTTAACTAACATAGAAAATTAGTTAATCACGTGCAACGCACGTACACTTTCCTAGTTGTATTAAATAAGGAACTATTCAATTTTGATTAATATATAAAAGCACTTCATTAAATGATCAACTTTATCTTATGTAATAATTATATACGCATAAGGATATAAGTCCTTAGATCACAATGTGCGAATCCCCATGAGAGAGGTGCCCACACGTATTATACTCCTCGATACCTCGAAAGAGATTAATTCAAGTTTAAAACTTCGATACTCTTGTAAAACCAGAAAATGACAAAATAAAGGAGAAGAAAATTTATTAATGTTTTTTTATGTTTTACATGTGCTAAACCAATCAGACTGATCCTGTTTATACGCTTCAGTATAACATACAATTCATAATTTATCACAAAAAATTTATAGTCAATCAGTATATAGTCTAATAAATATAAATAAGTAGGTAGGTAACATAAATGTTAACGAACCCCAATGAATTCCAGCACATGATCACATGGTGTATTTAGCATATATAATGGCTGGCGAGAAGTGTGCTCATATCCTGTACTAAACAATTGATAAATAACGCATATATATATATAAGCAGGCTGTCATTAGGCTGTCATTAATTAAGAAGTCAAAATCAGATCATCTACATATATTTAAGTGCTGAGTTTAACTAAGAAGATGTCAAATTGATTCAGTGATGGCTTACCATCTAGAATCTCTTGTAAAAATTCTAAAGCAGGTCCTGAACCTTGACAAGAGCCAACTTTGGGTTCTTGATCATAATAAGAGACCACAAATTGAATCACTCTTGGAAAAATCCTGTTTTCTTATAGATTTATTTGCAAATTCTCCACCAGTTGTAAGCGAAGACTGGTTAGACAGTTTGGAGAGTCAAATCAGAGATGCAGCATATAACGCAGAAGACATTCTTGAATCACACATTGCGGATGGGATTCGTTCAAGTCGTGAATTCACTATATCCCCTCCAGACTTGAAGAATGTGATTGAAGAATTTGATTCGGCAAAGGAAAAGATGATGAAGTTGTTTGATATCGATGGAGTATGTACTCAAAAGCCGTTGTACAGCAGCTCCTCCTCCTCCTCCTCCTCATCATCATCGAATCAAGATCCGAACCCCAACAACATTGTGGTGGGATTTAACCAAGACTTGATCGAAATGAAGGATCGCGTAACCGGACGTTCATCTAAACGCGAGGTCATCCCGATTACCGGAATGGGAGGCATAGGTAAGACTACTCTTGCTCAAAATATTTATGATGATTCATATGTTGTTTCCCACTTTGATACTCGTGCTTGGATTACGATATCACAAGATTATAACGTGAGAGGAGTCCTTGTTGGGTTACTAGAATGCATATTTGGAAAGCTTACTGATGAAATGCTTCAAGAGGAAAATAATGTGTTAGGAATTTATTTGTATAAATATTTATGTGGTAGGAGATATGTAATTGTATTAGATGATATGTGGAGTACTAAGGCTTGGGACGACATGATGATGTTCTTTCCGGATAACAATAATGCAAGTCGGATCATTGTGACAACTAGAGAATCTGATGTAGCTAATTATGTAGCCCCAACGAGCTCACTCCATCAGATGCGTCTTTTAAACACAGTTGACAGTTGGAAGCTTCTTACGAAAAAGGTGTTTGGTGAAGAAACTTGCCCTCCTGACTTGGAGAAAGTTGGGATGAAAATCTCAAACAATTGTGGAGGACTCCCTCTTGCAATTCATGTGATTGGTGGAATCCTTTCACAGGCGGAGAGAACGCAAGATTTATGGGAGAAGGTTGCACGAGATGTAACCTCTGCTGTAGGAAATAATGATGATCAGTTCTCGAGGATATTATCTTTGAGTTATAATCATTTGCCTTATTATTTGAAACCATGTTTCCTATACATAGGTGCTTTTCCAGAAGATTACGAGATTCGAGTCTCCAAGCTCATCAAGTTGTGGGTAGCGGAGGGGTTTCTAAAACCGATTGATGGAGATAAAAGCTTAGAAGAGGCTGCAGAGGTATACTTAAAGGCTCTCGTTGACAGAAATCTCGTTTTTGTTCGTCAACAAGATACTAACGGGAAAGTGAAATCCTGCAGCATGCATGATCTATTGAGAGACCTCTCTGTTAGAAAGGCTCGCGAGAATAAGTTTCTCTATGTGAAAAATTCCAGAATACACAACCTCTCAGAGGAGACAGTATCTTTGCGTCGTGTGAGTGTTCATTCATCTTTTCGCATTAGAGATGTTTATGATTCAATGGAACTAATGTCGCTTGCACGTACTTTTCTATGCATTGGTTCTGCATCACGGGAGATTTTGTCACCCGCATTTCTTAACTTACGGTTGCTGAGGGTGTTGGATGTGTTGGGAATAGAATTCCATCAGTTCCCGGAAGAATTTCTAAAGCTAGTCAACTTAAGGTATCTAGCTTTTGCCTGTCGTTCTAAAATACCTGAATATATTTCTGAACTTGAGAATCTACAGACCTTAATCGTTCGACTATTAAAAAACGGCATTGTTCCACCTCAAATAATTTTCTTGCCACAGTTAAGACACCTCATGTTCGTAGGTACGACTCTAGCCTATTTTGATTTGGATAAACAGAATTGGGGAGTATATTCATACGGTAAAAAGAGTAATATTCAGAGTCTGTCTAATGTAGAAGATGCTGAGATTATTGATCATATGCGAGACCTAAAGAAGTTAGGAATCCACTTCGGTTGGGTAACAAAAATTTCACTAGATCTGAGCTGCTTCGATAAACTTGAAACACTCAGATGCTCCACCAATTTCTCGTCCAATACAAAGGAATTGATGGGTAAACTCATTTTCCCACCTTCCCTTAAAAAGTTGACTCTGCGAAAATGTGACGTCCCTCAAATGCTTTTTAGTACAATTGGTATGTTGCCTAATCTTGAAATCCTCAAGCTGCAAAATAGTATCTTGGAAAGCACAACTTGGGAGCCAATTGAAGGGGAATTCGGCATGCTACAATTTTTGCTACTCGAAAAGTTAAATCTGGTTAGTTGGCCAGTCGAAGAGAATCACTTTCCTAGACTTCAACACCTTGTTATTCGACATTGCTCTAAACTCGAGGAGATCTCGTCTGATATTGGAGGAATATCAACACTGGAAATAATCGAAGTGGATAAATGCAACCCACCCGTAGTGACATCGGCAAGGAAAATACAGGAGGAACAACTTGACTTGGGAAATTATCTACTTCAAGTTCGTATCAGCGGTTCATCACAATAAAAGCATCGGTACTAATACTACTGGTAAGTGACCATTTACTTTTCAACTTAATACTGTATTTCTTGAGACATGATACGTATCTTTCACCATCGTTTCCCGCGTTGTCTTTTCGTTGTGACGGATCCTCGTTTTGTTCCTTTCTCATATTGTAATTGTTTTGCATGTTGAAGTTTCAAAACAAGTTAAGGACAAGTTCTTTTTCAATCATCTCCATCCTGATGAAATTTCAGCAGATCCCTTTAGCAAATGAAGATTACACATTTTCACTATAAACAATATCAATTACCTAACACAATTTCAACAACAAGAAGTATTTATGATTCAGAAAAGCAATTTATTACACTCCCCAATAAACTTGTTATACCAATATACAGAAGCTGAATATATAAGTTAAATTGATATATTTTCCAGTACTATTATTAGTTGGACTTACTATTTGCACAGCCAAAAATGCAAGGCAAACATCTCTAGCAATAAATACTTTATGCCAAGGGCTATCCTCCAGTTTTGTCACTCGGAGGTGAAATTGAGCTTTACATGTAGTGCAATGTGAAAAGGCAAATCCTTCCTACATTAAAAAATAAAAATAAAAATAAGAAAGAGTTTTGTCAACGTTATTTTTTTTTAAATATTATATGAAAATACTAAGTGACAACAGGAAGGTGAAATCAAATCCAAATCCCCACCTTAATTGATCAAGGCAAAGTGGTACCATGCAATTTGTATCACATTCTATGTTATAACTCATATGTGACAATATATGTTCACATTACATAGTATTAATCCATATATTTAGTTTTAGTATGGTCCTCATTATGTAGTATTATACCATATTAGGTGGTATTACCACGAAATGTGTATCACATTCTATGGTATAATTCACATATGATAGTACGAGTACACATTACATAGTATTAACCCACATATTTAATATTAACCCACATCATGTAGTATTTATTCTATATTAGGTGATTTATGCAATTTTTCCAAAGTTAATATTAATTATTCAACAAAATAGTACATACTATTTATTTTAAAATATTATTGTAACATTTATTTATTTATTTTCATATTAATTTATTATTTGATGTTCCTAAATATATAGTATGATATCATTTGTTGTGGTATAGTACCACTTATTGTGGTGATATTATTATGACATGTTGACAACTTGTTTAACAAATTACTAATTAATGACATGTTTTATTTCTAGCAGTACCTAATGTAGCGGCACCCTAGAATTTCCTTAAATTAAAGACTTAAATCAATCATGACATAATAGAAAAATAATACTAAAACAAAATAAAAACCTAGTGACTATTTTTAACTAAATATAAATGTAGCCTTTTTGTTCAAGAGTGACATATGCTGTAAAAAAAAAAAAAAAAAAAAAGAGCAATTTAAAAACAGAGAAAAACTCAAAGCCAAATCACTTCATTAACGTGTAATTTACTTAAAAAACTATAAATATTCGGAGTTAGGTAAGATACACAAAGACACAAGTTTCTTACATGTTAGAATTGGCACTTAACTAAAGAAACGAAGCTTATAATTAATGTATGTTGGTGTAATAAGTTGTTCAATATTCATAACAATCCGAGATAAAACATCTTAAGAGTTGTGGCCAGCGTCCAGTAACCCCCAAACGAAATCTGGTGCTTAGTCGAAGGGGAAGACGCTGGACAGGTTTCTATTGAATACAAAAAATAAGCACAAATGGCTGCTTAGAAAACTTCGAAAGAAGATGTACAATACTGAAACAACAGAAAAAAAAAAAATAATGATAATAAAAAAAATCATAGTACGTAGATACCTTTTCCCGGTCGCCGCGAGTGAGTGTGAGATGATGTTGAAGCTGGAGGGGGCAAAAGGATTTTTAATTAGAAATATTAAATATTAAAGTAATACATTAAATAAATAAGGGGACAACAGTATATAAATATAATAGGAAGTAATACATTAATAATGAATATATCAGCAAAATACCTTCATCGACAACTATTTTATCATTATCAACTTTCCCATCCGCCATTTTTTGGAATGGGAAAGTGAAATGACGGTCTAACCAAGAAAGTCGGTGGTGGGAATAGAATATTAGGGTTTCTACTGGAACCTTTATGCTGTACTGAAGAGCAATGCACTCATTTTTTAAGTTATTTGAAAAGTTCCTTTATTGATTTTTCAGCTATTCCTCTCCGAGAGAATTTCACTTTTCATACAATAATTCAACCTACTTTATGGATTTGATACCACAATTTTTTCTACTGACACATTTGATACCATATCTCAAATCCACTCTCCACATTTAATACTTTCGTCAAATTAATGACGGAATTGTCACGTGAATGTCACGTGACCGTTAAAACTTTACACATTTGATACCATTACTTATGTTGATCGATAATTTTACCCCATAACATTTCAGGTTACCAAAAAAGCCCCACATCTCCAAATTTAGTGACGATTTTAGTCCACATTGTTGCCAAATTTCCAAATTGACTCGAATAAGACCACATGCCGACCAATTTAATTTTTTTTACTTATTTTATTTAAATAACTAATTTAATTTATAAACAATATTAATAAATTAAATAATACATTAACATAAATATCACCAAAATTAAGAAAACATATTCTTTTTTAATATAAAATTTATATAATAGAATTAATCTATTTAATATTTATTAAAATAATAAATTATATAATTAAAAATTATTTAATATTTATTAAAATATTAAATAATAAATAATTATAATTTAAAAAAAATTCCCCACCCAACCCAACCCACCCACCTACCCCCCGATTCCCAGGCCGTCGCCGGCCTGGGACCGAAGATCCCACAGGTCGACGGCTACAAAGCCCTCGGTCCCAGGCCGGCGGTGGCCTGGGACAGAAGACCCAGGCCGCCGGCGGCCTGGGAATCGGGGGGTAGGGGGAGGGGTGGGGAGGTGGTGGGTGGGGTGGGGATTTTTTTTTAATATTAAAATTATTTATTATTTAATATTTTAATAAATATTAAACAGTTTTTAATTTGACGGAAGTATTAAATGTGCAGAGTGGATTTGTGATATGGTATCAAATGTGTCGGTAGAAAAATTTGTGGTATCAAATCCCTAAAGTAGGTTGAATTATAGTATGAAAAGTGAAATTATCTCATTCCTCTTCTGGTAAAGTTTTGTATTTGGGTTTTTGCACTTTGCACCCTTAAAATATGAGAAATAAGCACCTTCAAATCTTAAAATACAGATTTTATATTTTACACCCTCAAAATAAAATAAAGACAATTCAGTATTTTGCATCATCTCTTATTATCCGACAAAGTTGACTATGGAGTCAAAAAAATTAAGGACAAAATAGGTAATTTAGTTTTGGGTATTTGGTACTTTGCATCGTCGAAACACGATCAATGGACACTTTGCACCCTCAAAATAGAATTAGCACTTAACACCCTCTAATTAAGAACAACTCACTAACTTGCACTCTTGTGTTAATAAATGGACATTTTGCACCACAAACATAAAATTAACACTTATCATCTGACTGAGATCATATATGATTAATTGAGTGATGCTCGATAGCAATCAAGATCTAGACTCGCCAGTCATGTAACTTCAAGTTTTTCTTGCATGTTGAACCCGTTTTGTATATGTGATGAGGTTAGTTCGACCCGAATATTTTGATTTATGCTATCTCAGTGGTGGAACAAAAATCCTCCTAATAAAATTGAATATCAACAACTGAGTAATAAATCAAAATTTGCCCTTCGATTAAATTGTATTCACTCACAAAAATTTTACTTTTATACTTTACTATACGATGAACAACTAAATGTCAACGACAATTAATTTAACTCAAAGAATGTAAGGTCACAATTAAAAGCAAAACAATTATCAAAGTGCAAAATGAACGGAGATAGAGGAAGAAGATGTAATTTCCCATTAACCTTCACATATCATTTGGAAAATGAAATGAATTTAGCAATTGAAATTACAGAACCAATTTCAGTAGTCATGAACCTAATCAATGATTACAAAACATAACAATGTGTTATAATATAAAGAGAATTGTCCACTGAAGATAAATGTAGAAAGGGGATTTTAATGTTCTCTAACTCCTTGTCAAGTTACTCTTTTAACCCAGCATTACTATTTCAGTCAGTCAATGGATCCAACAATTCAATACGTTGCTATCTAAAACATCGAGAATTTATTTTTTGAGTCATTCGAAATAACAAAAAAAAAAATAGAATAGTTTTTATGTTAAAATAATTATATGTATTTCTTCCTAATGTTTCTCGAAATTTTTCGAATACTTTTAAAATGCTTCTTATATTTAATTGACCGAAACATATTACGCGTGGAACATCATAGAATACTTTTCCCCAATGGAATTTTATTGCATCTTTTGCAGTGTAAAATATGTATTGATTTCACAAGCAACTCTGTATTACATAATTTGATGGATGGGATTATATATAGATCATTGACACGTTTAGGTTGTGAATTTTATGAAATTGTAGTTTTATCTCAACTTTCTAAGTATTTTGGGAATTTTTACCTTGGTATAATCAATTGAGGTATTTCTGACAGAGAGGTCATTTTTTTAAATGGGTGGGAGTTATAATTATATGAGGTTAAAATTGCAATTTAGCCCCATATTGATCCTTGACACGTATAGACCATGTACTTTATAAATTGTATATTTTGTCCAAATTTCCTAGGTATTTTGGCCACCCTATTTCTCGACAACCTCAAAACATAAATTAAAACTTTTTATTCTGGGACACCTACGTCTCTCTTTATTGGGCCACATTTTTCTCGGCCCAGAACGCCTCCACCTATCCAAGAAACCCAATTTGTTTATTTGTTAAGCAGCATTAGTATATCTATTTAATTGCAATTTCATCGATGAACGTCCAAATGTAATAGCTGAGAGAGTTAAGTTGGAACTCAAAAAATTATTGAATAAAATGGGAAAATATTCAAAGAATAGGGGATAAAGTGAACTTTTCCCAAAAACAGTAGTAACTATACTGTTAAGCTGTTGTCGTGATAATATGAAATCAAACACACCTTTTTAAGCAGTAATCTCTTTTTCCTGGTTATTTTCACTTTTAATCATCTTATCATAAATAAAGGGAAGTGCAAGGTAACTATAGCAATTAGCAACAGAAAAGTTAAAAGGATCATCTTATTTTATATTTTAACGAAAAGTGCAAGGTAACTATAGCAATTAGCAACAGAAAAGTTTGTTTGAACTGGTTGTATGGGCGTGGGGGCTGATTCTGTTGGGTAAATGTTTTAGATGCAAAAACCAAAGAGGAGGGTGTGTCTAAGAGAGCTTTCTGACCAACCAACTTTTGTCTTTCTGCTTGAGTAGCCAGGGAAAAGACCCTACTTATAGGGGGCAGGGGATCCATTAGGAGAATTTGTTCTCTTAATGTTTCAAAAGAGGAATTTAACCCTATTAGGAATGTCATAACATATTCTTCCTGATGATGACACTGGATCTTTTGTGCATTGCCACAATTTCCAGGACAAGGAACCATAGTGGGTCTATAGGTATGCAGTTCATCCCATAGAGATTTCAACCTTGTAAAATAAATGTTGACAGACTGATTTTCTTGAGCAATGTTAGCCAATTCCCTGCGTAGCTGAAAAACCCTTGGCCCATTACTTTGTTGAAACCTTGTTTTCAAATCATCCCAGATTTCTTTTGCATTAGAAGTGTAGATGATGCTTGAGTGAATTTCTGTTGAAACAGAATTTAAAATCCAAGATACAACTATGTCATTATTCCTTGACCATGCATCTTGTAAAATAAGGTCAGTAAGACCAGGATCAGTAAAGGTTCCATTAATAAACCCAATCTTGTGTTTTACATTTAATGCTAGGGACATGGATCTGGCCCAAGTAGCATAATTATCACCCACCAGTTTGTTCTGAACAAGGAGAAGACCAGTGCTGTCCGAGGGATGAAGGAAATAGGGTGATGAAGGATCTTCAGTGGGTAATTTTGTTCGAGCAGTGGGGTTGGTGGTGGAAGATGAATTAACACCAGAATCTTCAGTCATGATTTCTTGAATTTGATCAAGAAACAGAAAAAATGATGTGGAGGGGATAAAAAAGACAAGAAGAATTACTTCTTCAAGAAAGTAAGAAAAGAAAGGAGACAAAACCCCAGAGAGAAGAGAAAAAATTCTCCAGAAATACAGAAGACAGAATCTCTACAATTAGAGAAGAAATCCGAACAAGAAAACAGAGTTTTTGAATCGGAGAAGAGAAACAAAAGATTTTGCAGAGAAGAAAATGGAAGGTAAATCAAGCGGAAGGAAAACTTACTGATACCATGTTGTAATCCCTAGTTTAGGCATGATTTGCAGTACCAATTTGATCAAGAACGGTATGTAAATTTGAGAGGAAAGTGTTTATTGAAAGAAACTGTATTAACTGAATTATAAATATAAAATTGTGTTATGTTACATATTGGGTTCGATCCCAACTTATATATATGTACAGAGTAAGTCGGCAACTTAAGCCCATAGTATAATCCTAAGGCCCAAATAGAAAACTAAGGCCCAAAAGAAAATAAACAACTGAAAAATAAAAACAATAAAAATAAACATAATTTACATTACAATCGTAAAAGCCCTAATCCCTAATATCTAATCTGAACCCGTGGCTTTCTTCTTCTTCAATCCTTCACTTCTTCCATTCTTTGCTGTTCATAAGTTAATACCTCTAATAAGACCCATTAAATCTTTGATTCTAGTGGGGAGAAAATCAAGGATTCTGATATAAATATGAAAGGAGAGAATAAAATTTTAAAATTTTATTCGGATTGAAGTAATTTCATGATGTGCTCTTATTTCAATTAGGTGATGCAATGGTTCTTCAATGTTATACTTGGATTGTCGACCTTTTTAAGCAAGTAATTATAGGTGATCTTGATGATAATGACTTTTGTACTTATGTTCCGAATGAAGTAGCTATTGACATCTTAAGTAGATTCCAAGTAGAGTCTGTTCTTCAATGTCGAAAGGTATGTAAGAACTGGCGGAAATTAACTTCATCTTCTCAATTTATTGAATTGCATCAAAGAAGAGCCGCCCCAATAATCCTTCGACATCATGGTTCATATCAAGATTCATGGGTTTCCGTTACTGATGAGAAATCTGAAGAGAAATGTGAAGTGACGGGCCTTGGGACATTTCCGTACTCGGTTGTTGCAATGGACTAGTTTTGATGAAACCTAGATATCCTAGTTTCGATTACTTTGTTATCAACCCTCTATCAAAAGGAGGAAAAATTACTACCACACATAATATGATATCGAGAGGTGATCCATGCGGATTTTTTTTCCATCCTTTGGCAAAAGAATATAGGATTCTTTTTGCGTGTGAAAATAGTGGAAGTTGCAATGAGTATCACCTCTACCTTTTCGGAGCTAAAATGTGGAAGAAAACTATCAATCAATATTTCTATTGTGGACCTCCAAGAGATGCTACTTGTTGCGCAATTGTTAATAGAGCTCTTCATTGGATACATGGCCGTTTTGTGGTGTGGGAGAGGGCCGGAGAAAATTTATGTATCATGGTGTTTGAGATGATTAATGAAAAGTTTTCCAAAAGACCTATTCCCCCAGTTCAATCACAGTCACGAGGACGTGGTCAAACGATGAGGCTCATAGTAAAAGAAGACCGTTTATGTTTTTGTCATGTGGCATCTGAGGAGCATGTAATGAGCATATGAGTTTTGGAGGACTATGTAAATTGGTGTTGGATCCGAAAATATAATGTTAATCTTGACTGGGACATAAAGAAGTTCCCCATGGTACGCCATTATAAAAAATATGCGCGTAATTACTCTACAGTCCACGTTGTGACCATCCACAAAGACGAGATAAAATTGTTATGGTGGAAAAGAGGATTGTTTTCTTACAATCTAGATCATAATACGGTCAATAAAATTCAATTGAAGAAGGCAAAACATAACATATATGTTATGTGTGATCACGATTTTGGATATCTGGCTTGCACAAAAAGCCTGGAGATGACTATGAGTGGCCACTGCGACCTCTACCGCGACTGAGTAGTAGTAGTAGTAGATGGCAACATATTTTCAAAAAGGCATCGAACTTGTTTGTCATACTTTTTTTTGGACCTGAGTTGCTAGATAAATATATACTACATTTTTTTTTCCTTGACATTATTAATATTTCTATTTGAAAAGTAGTTCTACAGTTTCTTATTACTTAGCATAGCCTATCCAATCCAACAAAGAGTTGAATCATGAAATTTAATTATTGTGAGTGTGAACTGAGACGTTTTTATATCCAGGATAAAATAAAATGCACAATATTCTATTAATAGAGAGATTATTCTATTGAGATCAAAATTAAAAAAGAAAAAGAAAAAGACAAAAGCATTTAAAGACTTTCGAACAAAAAATGCGATTATGTACCTAACAAGATCAAATTAAAAGTGTTCAGAGCCTTTCGATCCAAAAATAAAAAATAAAAAAAGTGTTCAGAGTTCAATCTAGTTACTAAGCCTGAATGGGAGTTTTATTGCATCTTTAACAGTGTAAGTTAATTATGTAAATTAATTTTACACTCAAATTTAATTACATAATTAGATGGATTTAGATTATTTAAGGGAATATTGCATTTTAGCCCGCTTTATATATCCTCAACATATTTGTGTTTTGTACTTAATAACATTGTATTTTTTGTCCCCTTTTTTCACACTTTGCTAAATTGCTCTTCTTGTCATAATTTAAAATGTTTTGCACATTTTGCCTCATGAATTAATCTTTATTTAATACATAATTAATGGGCACACAATAAATGGGCACTTTGCACCCCAAGATACAATATTAACACTTAACATCCCAAAGTGTCAAAGATTTAAAATTGAATTACCTATTTTGTCCTTAAGTTTTTGCTTGAAAATAAAAGAGGGTGCAAAGCGCTGCATTTTTCATATTTCGAGGTGCAAAGTTTTAAATTTAAATTTTTGGAATATAAAATGCATATTTCCCATATTTTGGGGATGCAAAATACAAAAAACCCTCAAATAGTAGTAAAAAATTGGAAATTTCAAATTATGCTTGATTTTGACACAGTAGTGAATAACAACTCTATCAACATTACTAAAAGCGGCAAAGAAGAGAATATAATTAGTTAGGTGTTGGAGAATATAAAGTATCTCCAATGATCTTGTATCAATCTCCCAAAGTTAAGATCGTATGCAATTACACAACTAATAGCTTAGAGAAGGACTACTTGGCGATGGAGAAGGACGACTTTCAGCGGGAAAAGACGGAAGTGGTGGTGGGGTCCACCACTCCGTCACAGGCATAGTCGAAACTATTGTTTAGGGGCCGTTTGGTAGGACCTAATAGGGGGTATTAGGTCATATTACATGAATTAATATGGGCTAATACAACGTTTGGTGACATTGCTCTAATACCGAGTCAAATGGATTAAATCCTTCCGACCCGGTATTAAGACTAGATTATAATCCACCCAGGCATGGGTGGATTAGTTAATCCAGGTTAATATGGATTAGATAAATATCACTAATAACATTAAATTTACATATTTCCTTTTAAACATATCATTAAATATCATAAATTATTCTCAAATATCTGAAAATGGAAAAATATTATACATAAATAAATCACAAATTAAAATATCTATCAATTTACAATTAATATGGAAGCATTCAATCAAATCTACCATAACATGTTTTTAATATGGCTTTCAATCCGACTCCAATCTAATCCACCTTAATCCCATACACCCTACCAAACGGCCCATACTTGTATTAGAATTGTGTAATAACTCGGTTTACTTTTCTTTTACCTAATAATAATTATAATTTAATTACCCAAATCTAAAATCCTACTTTAACTCGTCCGTTATCTTTCACTAATCTTCTTTGAAAGAGGTTCGGAATCTCCAGAAATATACAAGAAGATTATTTGGTCCGTATTTCGAGGAACATATGTACTATAAAGAACATCTTTTGTTTTTCCTTTCCCATTCAAATAAATTATCATGCCACTTAATAAGTCATTTTTTATTTTCCTTAAACATTTTTAAAATAAATCAAAAAATTTTGGCCACCCTATTTCTCGACAGAACTTTTTATTCTGGGACATCTATGTCCCTCTTTCTTGGGCCACATTTTTCTCGGCCCAGAACCCCTCCACCTATCCAAGAAATCCAATTTGTTTATTTGTTAAGCCGCATTAGTATTTCTATTTAATTGCAATTTCTTTTTAGGCTATTGTAATTCATCTTATTTTATATTTTAACGAAATTATATAGACCCATTAAATCTTTGATTCTAGGGGGGAGAAAATCAAGGATTCTAATATAAATATGAAAGGCGAGAATAAAATTTTAAATATTTCCTAAAGTAACCAAGTTAATTAGAATTCTTGACATGAGTATCAAGCTTCATGAATTATTCTATACGAAAACACAATTAAGATTATCTTACCCAGCCTTCATCCTCTCCAGTTTTTTAGAGAGAGGGAGTCTATTTCCTAAAGAAAATATATATCTACGTATCTATCTCTAGGTCAATTCGATCAGGTAATCATTGTTTTTTCAAATTTCATAATTGAATCAAAGTTAATTGCATATGTTAAACAAAATAAAGTTTGTAACTTTTTACATGGAAATTTTTGGATTCTTGTGGTTGTGGTACTCGAACTTGTTCATCCCATCTATGCGTCTTTTACTTTTTTTTGTTGCTTTTAATATATACGCTCTTGTTTGCTCTATTATGATAGTATTAGTTCGAGGTTCATGGTGTAATTAATTTGCTAATTAGATTAAATAAGAACTCTATACAGAAAATTGCAAAAATATTCAATAGTGATTGATGTTAACGATATATTCATCATTTAAACAAAAATAAGATTTATAAGTGTATTTCTAGGGTGCAAGTTGAATTAAGCCATTGTTTTATTGTTGATAATTACATTTATCCCCCTTAAGTTCTGATGAAATTATGTAAATCTTCCTTATAATTCAGTAATACGATCACCTCCTCTATCTTAGATTTTTTCTTACATATACACCTCATGCCTTTAGATTTCTAACAACAAAGATAACACATAGACTATCAATGGTTCAGATCAGGGTCAATCCAAATTCGGCTCCATTTATGTCGAGTTGAATTTGAGTTGGATCCGAATATTGTTTGAATCTAAATTTTTCGAGTTCATCGAATTTTGTTAGGGTTAAATCAAATAACGTATCTTTTTCAAACCAATTTTCAAACCAATTTAATATTCACTTTCGATATTCACACCAATATTCTTTTCTAGTTTAGTTTATTGACATCACAATTTCAATCACATGTTACCTATGTAATCAATTTAGTAATATTAGGTTTATTAGATGTCATACACCTTTTAAATGGCATCTTCTCAATATTAATGCTAGCTTCTTTGATTTGGTTAGAATATTTTCAAAAAGAAAGTGTAGATTGCTCCAATTAATTTAGAAAAAATATGACGAATGAGATACACAGTGATGATCTGAAATATATATGTGTATATATATCGTAGAAAGTGAATTTTTTTGGAATAGATTGGATGCAAATCTATATGATCTAAGGTTTGAAAAATGTAATACTCCACAATTACTTTATTTAAAGAAATATTCTTTTTAAAAAGATTGAATTTTGAATTGAAAATAATAATGATTAATTTTTTAGTAGAAACACTCTTTAAAAAGGTTGAAGTGTGTTTGTCTGGTATATATTCTGAAAATGGTGAACAAGCCCAAATATATTATTCGGATTGAAGTAATTTCATGATGTTCTCTTATTTCAATTAGGTGATGTAATGGTTCTTCAATGTTATACTTGGATTTTCGACCTTTTTAAGCAAGTAATTATAGGCGATCTTGATGATGATGGTGCCACCGCTATTGACTTTTGTACTTATGTTCCAAACGAAGTAGCTATTGACATCTTAAGTAGACTCCAAGTAGAGTCTGTTCTTCAATGTCGAAAGGTATGTAAGAACTGGAGGAAATTAACTTCATCTTCACAATTTATTGAATTGCATCAAAGAAGAGCCGCCCCAATCATCCTTCGACATCATGGTTCATATCAAGATTCGTGGGTTTCCATTATTGATGAGAAATCTGAAGAGAAGTGTGAAATGATGGGCCTTGGGACATTTTCCGTACTCGGTTGTTGCAATGGATTAGTTTTGATGAAACCTAGATATTCTAGTTTCGATTACTTTGTTATCAACCCTCTATCAAAAGGAGGAAAAATTACTACCATACATAGTATGATATCGAGAGGTGATCCATGCGGATTTTTTTTCCATCCTTTGGCAAGAGAGTATAGGATTCTTTTTGCGTGTAAAACTAGTGGAAGTTGCTATGAGTATCACCTCTACCTTTTCGGAGCTAAAATGTGGAGGAAAACTATCAATCCTTATTTCTATTGTGGACCTCCAAGAGATGCTACTTGTTGCGCAATTGTTAATAGAGCTCTTCATTGGATACATTGCCGTTTTCTGGTGTGGAAGAAGACTGGAGAAAATTTTTGTATCATGGTGTTTGAGATGATTAATGAAAAGTTCTCCAGGAGACCTATTCCCCCAGTTAAATCACAGTCACAAGGACGTGGTCAAACGATGAGGCTCATAGTAAAAGAAGACCGTTTATGTTTTTGTCATGTGGCATCTGAGGAGCATGTAATGAGCATATGGATTTTGGAGGACTACGTAAATTGGTGTTGGATCCAAAAATATAATGTTAATCTTGTTTGGGACATTAAGAAGTTCCCCATGGTACGACATTACAAAAATTATGCGCGTAATTTCTCTATAGTCCACGTTGTGACCATCCACAAAGATGAGATAAAGTTGTTATGGTGGAAAAGAGGATTGTTTTCTTACAATCTAGATCATAATACTGTCAATAAAATTCAATTGAAGAAGTCAAAACATAACATATTGTGTGATCACGATTTTGGATATCTGGCTTGCACAAAAAGCCTGGAGATGACTATGAGTGGCCACTGCGACCTCTACCGCGACTGAGTAGTAGTAGTAGATGGCAACATATTTTCAAAAAGGCATCGAACTTGTTTGTCATACTTTTTTTTGGACCTGAGTTGCTGGATAAATATATACTATATTTTTTTTTCCTTGACATTATTAATATTTCTATTTGAAAAGTAGTTCTACAGTTTCTTATTCCTTAGCATAGCCTATCAAATCCAACAAAGAGTTGAATCCTGAAAAATTGAAAATTTAATTATTGTGAGTGTGAACTGAGACGTTTTTATATCCAGGATAAAATAAAAATGCACAATATTCTATTAATAGAGAGTTTATTCCATTGAGATCAAAATTAAAAAAGAAAAAGAAAAAGGCAACTTTCGAACAAAAAATGCGATTATGTACATAACAAGATCAAATTATAAGTGTTCAGAGCCTTTCGATCCAAAAAAAAAAGAAAAATAAAAAAAAGTGTTCAGAGTTCAATCTAGTGACTAAGCCTGAATGGGAGTTTTATTGCATCTTTAACAGTGTAAGTTATGTAAATTAATTTTACACTCAAATTTAATTACATAAGTAGATGGATTTAGATTATTTAAGGGAATATTGCATTTTATCCCGCTTTATATATCCTAAACATATTTGTGTTTTGTACTTAATAACATTGTATTTTTTGTCCCCTTTTTTCACACATTGCAAAATTGCTCTTCTTGTCATAATCTTAAAATGTTTTGCACATTTTGCCTCATGAATTAATCTTTATTTAATACATTTGATCCTAGAGAAATATCTCAATTTCGCACTCTTGAACTAGCTAGGATGACCAAATTAAAACTGCAAAATATGTAGAACCAAAAAATTGCAACCAAAGTTTACTATTCCAGAGGCTAAAGATGTAATTTTGGAATTATATAAATAACCAAGAAACTCTTTTTTTGCAGATAATTAATTTTCCTTATTGCTCTTCAAATATTTACTTTCATTTGAACCTTAAGGCTATGTTTGATTCAAGGATTTCAATGAGTAAAATGATAAGTAAAATGCAAATGAACAATAAAAGAAGCTCAATGTTGCGTCATTGGATGCAAGGAAAAACATTTTCCATAGCGCTTTCATCACTAAAATCCTTGAATCAAACATAGCCTAAGCGTAAGACGTTTAGGTTTTTCCTAAATGTTATGTTTGTTTTGCATGTAGATATAGTCGTATAACTAACTTCCAACTAATTCCCATGTTCTACCTAATCATAGAAAATAGAAAAGTACATCCTCTATACTATATCGTAGTATTATTTGTAATTTGACAAAAAAAATCTTGTTTCATATTATCTTTTGTTTTAGAAATTCATTTTTTTTCTTCTAGATTTTCACTCACGTATTAGTTATTTTAGATCCTCATTAAATGAAGACAAAACAATGATAAATGTTAATCAGAATTTTTATTTTCAAATGATAATTATTTAATAGATTTTTTATTTCGTAAACCAGTACACAAATCCATAAATCAAAATTAAACAACGGATTGAGTAATTCCTAATTAATGTCAAGTGTTAACTATTAAATTTGTCTTACTCTTTAGTACTCTTAACTACTACGAAGTACACTATGATACAATAATTTTCTAATGGGAAAATTGATTTTCTTGGTATCATTGGATCATACGTTGGTTCGGTCCTCCTTGCAAATTTGATATTATTAGATTCGAAAATACAACTTTGGTATCATATGATTTGCAATTTTGATACCAAACTCAATATTTCTCCAATCTTAATGGCAATTTACACTACAAGAAAACAGCAAAATTTCGACGGAAAATTATCCCCTATAAAATGCATAATGTTCAATTTACCCATCTATAATTAATTAGGAAAAAAAAATCAATTTATCATTTATAAATTTTTTAATGAAGCAATTTACCTCCTTCAGCCGGAGAGTGTAACTCACTTGTCGAACTGAGATTATGCATGCAAACTATTTTATAACGAAGAGGGTAAATTGCCACATTTATCATAGCACATGAGGGTAAAATGCCACATTATCATAATAACATTTGATAAAGTGCCGCCTATAAAATATTAGGGAGGCGATGAGAATTTTTTTCAAATTTTCAGGGGGTAAAATGCTCTTTTTTAAATCACAAGGAGATAAATTGAATATTTTACATTTCATAGAGGATTATCCTTAACTTTGAGAAAAAAATAGGTTTGATATCAAAGTTGCAATAAAAACCTATTTTATTGTATCAAATTTATATTTTTATATTCAGTGGTATCAAAACTGCAAGTAGATCTGTAACGGCCCGAGCCCCCGGGTCGGATCCTACGTGGATCCACCCCCGAGTCCGGGTCCGTATTCGGTGAAAACAACCTAAATTTGAGTAAATTTTTTTTTTTTGAAATCGACAACATAGTAATTCGAATCGTAGTTCCACATAATAACATAAAACCCAATACACTGCTATATGCAGGGGTGGGCACAAAATACAATTAAGCGTCTACCGCGCAACGACAAACATACGTAATGATAGTCTTAAGTATTTAATCATGCTCGACATAGAACAAAACATAACGTGACATAACACAACATAACAATAATCAAAAGATAACATGACGACCCACGAAGACCGACAGACAGGATCTCGGAGACGAACACCAACTCTAGACATCAGACCCTGGAATACCTGTATCTGAAAAAGAAGTAAACGGGAATGCGTAAGTTGGTTGTCCAACTTAGTGAGGCTGTAGTGCACATGTGTGCGTGTAATGTATGAGCATAGCATAATATACATGTGTATTTTTAATACAGTAAATAAACACATATATATCAATTTAACAGTTAAGCAAATAACCCAAGGTTGCTGGTGCCGTTCTCCTCTTACCCTCCAATCCATATTCGTGAATACCACCACCGAACACTCCAGTAAGGTGCGACCTTACATACCAGTGCGCATTGACGTCAAATGCCAGGAGTTTGACATTCACTCCCCAAGTGTAACCTCCACACTTGGCTCGTGAAGCAGGGCTACGGTGGATCGAGGTAACCCTCCGGCCCTTACCTTCCGGGTTAACCACGATTCCGCACACCAAAATAAGGGCCCACATAGTAACAGTAAACAGTACAGTACGGTACAGTAACAGTTCAGTAACAGTAAATCGGTAACAACTCAATCAGTTCATCATACGTTATCAATGATCTTAAGCACATAGACGTAAACAATAATTCAAGGTGTGTGTAGTTTGTCCTAACAGTCGAGCTTTTCATTATGTCCTACGTCACATGCTCGTTCGTTAGGGACTAAGTTACAGTTATGACTCGACCTACTAGCATATTCGGACTGACACACAAGTGACACACACAGCACTCACCTGTGTTGCTTAGGTTTCTCGAGCGAAAAGTAAAGCGTCCTTGGTTCCTGTAGATATGTATGTAACCATTTAGAATCCAGCCATAATACAAGCATTTATTTAGCGACTAAAGAAATGCTTTAGTCGAACATGCATATGAATCGTGATTACGATCGAAGTCACGATCAAAGCCTGAGTATTTAGGTCCGGATTAATGGTTTCCGGTTCGTTCGGGTTGTGTGGTAACATAGCCACAAAAGTTAACTTGAACTTAGAAAGCTTAAATAAATTTTTTTTTTTTTTTTTCGGAAAATAATTATACAAATTATCTATAAAATTAAAGTTCAAAATTAATTAAAATTTCATTAAAAATAATTTATTTAATTCTCGGAAAATATTTATTAAATTCTCGGAAAATATTTATTTAATTTTCGGAAAATATTTATTTGATTTTCGGAAAATATTTATTTAATTTTCGGAAAATATTTAATTAATTTTCAGAAAATATTTATTTAATTTTCGGAAAATATTTATTTGATTTTCAGAAAATATTTATTTAATTTTCGGAAAATATTTATTTAATTTTCGGAAAATATTTATTAAATTCTCGGAAAATATTTATTTAATTTTCGGAAAATATTTATTTAATTTTTAATTCTATTTTTCGAAATTAATTCAAGAATAAATATCAAAGTTATAATTTACAAAATTTATTTTCAGAAATTAAATTAAATTTATTATTTTATTTCATTATTTCAAGATTTATCTACTATATATATATAATATATATATATATTTTTTTTTTCTTCTCTCATTATGGGCTGGTCACGACCAGCCCACTCCATTTCATATTTTTTTTTTTTTATTAAGGGCTGGCCTTGATGGCCAGCCCACTTTAAATAACAACAGGCCCATAATATGGGCCTGTTGGTCTGTTGCATTTGCAACAGGCCCAAAAATGGGTCTGTTGCAAATGCAACAGACCAGACTACTACTAGTCCGGTCACTGCTCAAGCAGTGGCCGGAAGTTGCTAGCGACGGTGGGGTGGCTCCGGCCAACCCCACCGGAAAATGCACAAAGTGACCGCACATTTTCGGATTTGTACAAATACTCTCCAAACGAAATAGATTAAGTTTTTAGGTACCAAAACTTCACATATTTCAAACTTTTAAATACCCATGTATATTATAACAATCAAAATCTTGCAAGAAATTTTATAGATCTAAAAATCTAAGAACATAAACATATTACATATTTCCAAATGACAATTTTATTTAGCCATGAAAACATTTTATAAAAGAAATCTCTTTTTCATACAACTTATACACATGATTTTAAAACAAAAACACCTCAAAATTTCCAAATCTTTGAACAAACATAAATCTGAAAATTTGAATATGAAACATTCAACTAAAGTCTAACAATATTTCAATTAGTTTCAAACTTCAAACAAACTTTTAAGATCTACTCCATATAACCATGTAAAAGATGTACTTAAGAGATTTTTACCCGAAATCGGAAAAAGATAAGTGCTTCTTATTTTCTTCACCCACTGTCTTCGATCTCCGGCGAAGGCGCGGCGGCAGCAGCGGCGGCGGCGGCAGCGGTGGCGGCGGCAGCGGTGGCGGCGGCAGCGGTGGTGGCTCCTCCTTCTTCTCCAAGATTTACTCAAAATTCTCTATTCTCTCTTTCTTTCTCACAAACCTCTTTTTAAGTGTTGTTTATTGTGATGAAGTAAAGAAGAGTTAAAAAAAGAATGGGTGTATATACATATACAACCCAAAATAAAATCAGATTCATATCTATCATTACATGAACATGGGGAAGAGAAAGATTTTTACTACTTTCTACTTCCACCAATGCCTACATTTCTTGTGTGGGTGGATTTTCCTTCATCCAAGAAGAGTGGCGGCCGTGTAGAGTCTCAAGGGAGAGGGTAATCATGAGTCTGTTGCAGAATTTGAAAAGTTTTGGGCGAAATTGCACTTTGCCCCCCCCTGAGCTTTGGGGAAAGTGCATTTTTTGCCCCAAAACATAAAATTTTTGCGCATTCAAGTCCAAAACAAATTGCAAAAAGACCCCATCAATTACAAAGGTACTTAGGTCTTTTCTAAATTACTTCTAAGCCCCTAATGGCATAAGAAGCAATTTGTTACACACAATATAACATAAAATAAAATATTTTAATATAAAACATAGTAGCATACAAAACTAAACAATAGTCTAATTAAAACACATTAAATAATTCCTAAAACTTGCGGGTTTTACAAGATCTATTATATATGTGGTAACAAAAAAACAATTTTCCCATTTACTAAAATATAATTCAAATTTCCATTCCTACATGAAGTGATGTTTTATTTCAGGAAATTGCACATTTGGAACTTACACTTGTGGATTTTTGGCATTTTACACCCTTGAAACATAGGAAATAGACATTTTGCATCCTCAAAACTTAGATTTAGCACTTTGCATCCTCGAAATATAAAAAATAAAGCACTTTGCACCCACTTTTATTTTCAGATTCAAGGAAAAAATAGGTAATTCAATTGTAAATCTTTGGCATTTTGCACCCTCAAAACGTGAAAAATTAGCACTTTGCACCCTCGAAAAAAAATTAAAGTTAACACCCTCTAATTAAGAACAAATTAGTAACTTGCACCCCCGGAACACAATAAATGGGCACTTTGCACCCCAAGATACAAAATTAACACTTAACACCCCAAAAAAAAAAAAAAAAAAAAAAAAAAACTCAAACCCTTGTCCTTGAGTTTACAAAATTAATACTTAACACCACAAAGTGTCAAAGATTTACAATTGAATTACCTATTTTGTCCTGGAGTTTTTGCTTGAAAATAAAAGAGGGTGCAAAGCGCTGCATTTTTCATATTTCGAGGTGCAAAGTTTTAAATTTAAATTTTCGGGATATAAAATGCCTATTTTCCATATTTTGGGGATGCAAAATGCAAAAAACTAGTAGTAAAGAATTGGAAATTATGCTTGGTTTTAACTTAGTAGTGAATAACAACTCTATCAACATTACTAAAAGCGGCAAAGAAGAGAATATAAGTTAGGTGTTGGAAAATTTGTTTTTTTTAACCACGTGATAGACTACTTTGCAACTCTGGTACTATTGAAAACAAAAATAAAAATACAGATTTGATACCACAATTTAAGTTTTTATTGTAACTTTTATACTAAGCCCGTATTTTATTCGAAGTTAATGGCAATTTACTCCTTATGATATTTATAATGTTCAATTTACCTCCCTGTAATCTAAAAAATATCACTTAACACCCTGTAATTTCTAAAAGTTTCACACCACCTCCCTGAATTTTTAAAATATGGCACTTTACCTCCCTGTGTTGTGATAGTGTGGCACTTTACCCCTCATATGCTATGATAAATGTGGTAATTACAGTCCTGTGTTATGGTAAATATGGCAATTTACCCCTATGTAACAAAACACTTTGCATGTTCACTCTCAATTTCAGCAAGAGAATTATACTCTCCGGCTAAAAAGGACAAATTGCTTCTTTAAAATTTTCTCAGGGGAGTAAATTGCTCTTTTTCAAATTACAGGGGGTAAATTGAACATTATACATTTTATAGGGGTAAAATGTCATTAACTCCAAAAAAAAGTTGGGCTTGGTATGCAAGTTGCAACGGGAACTTAAATTGTGGTATCAAATTTGTATTTTCGTGTACAAAGGTACCAAAGTTGGAAGGTGGCATAACTTGTGATAAATAAAAAAAAAAAAAAAATTCCCGTTAGGTGTATATTTTCAAAAGGTTTAATCCCTTTCGAAGCTCGTCATGCACATTAAGTGGGAATCTCTCCCAACAAAGATTCGAACATGAGTTAGTTATACTTTACAGTGATTAATGCTATAACTACTCACTTTAACTTAATCCACAAATAGAATAGCAATTGTGCATATTAAAGGCATATAAATAAAGTTACTATTAATAATGCTGCACAACATAGAAAAAACTCGATCAATCCCCCACCCTCCTTTTAACCTCAACTCCACTCTTTAAATGAAGTACTACCTTAGCTAGTGACTAATCTGTAAGTCCAAAAAACACCCTAAATCTACTATCCATAATTCAACTATGCCAAGTTCAAAGAGAGAAAAAGTGCTTAGTCGTTCTCGATGATCTATGGGAAATAGATCACTTGGACAGCCTCAAGCATGCCTTAACCATTCCGGGGGTCGACAACAAATTAATGTTAACAACTCCGAAAAGAAACATTGTTAGTGTCGGATTCGCACACAAGCTTTAACTCTTACAAGAAGGATATGATTTTGACTTGCCCAAGAAGAAACAAATTTTACTTTTCAAACATTATTTCCTCATGACCAAATGTGACGCTGAAAAGCAAAACAATAATTTAAAGTGCAGAATGAACGGAAGCCGAGGGGTAAAGTGCCAACTTTCCATCAACCTTTTCATTTCATATGAAGCATTTGAAAATCTAGAAACAATATCAGGAAAATTCTCAATTACATCAGGTCTAGAAATATTATTTGTGATGGCAAAATTGCTCAAAGTTGAATGGTAACGTCCATTCACAACCACATGATCTAGATAAACTTTCATAATCTAGTCAAGAATTTCACCCAACATCAACAATCATATTAATTTAAAGACTTAAATCAGTCATGACATAACAGAAAAATAATACTAAAACAAAATAAAAACCTAGTGACAAAAAAGTCAACCATTTTTAACTAAATATAAATGTATAGATAAAGGGGTACAGTATTAGCAAGTATGATTCAAAATCTCCACACACCATATACAGATATGAACAAAAAAAAAAGGTAGATTCTCAAGTTAGTCTAAAATATGTCAAGCAAAATGATCTATGTACCCACTTTTCTATTTCCTCTCCTACAAAAAAATCGCAATATTGCGATCCACTCCAAATCGAACATCCATCAAACATCTGTAGAAAGAGTAAAATTAACAAGTGTTAATTAGATTTCACAATTACAATCCATGTTTGCAGAAATGGCTTGAAAAAGGCCAAATATCTTCAATGGGTTTACCTTAGGTAGCACTATAACCATTTCCACATGGACGAACAGGATCTCCAAGCAGATAATGTTTAGAGGCTGTTATAATATAAAAGGAGTTAATGCATGAAAAAATAAATAATAGTATAATATTGAGTTATACCAATAACATGAAATAATACCCGGTTGCATGAAAATGTTCCACATAATTACTGCAGAAATATAGACCACAGCCCAAACAAAACACACTGTAAAGTATCTCCAATGATCTTGTCTCAATCTCCCAAAGTCAAATGATGAAAGTAAGACCTTTGAACGATCCCGTGCATCATTAAGGGTTAAATTACTTGAAGTGTCAACAACTCCACCATATCTTTGTAATGTATCATTAAATGATAGAACAGCACGTTTTAATTGGGCTCTCCACCCCTCAATTTGTGTCATTCTCCATGTAAAATTATTGAGCTTCATCCAATTGAAAAATGATGCCATTCCAACTCCCATGAACAAAGTTAAGACTATAAGTCCAAGAAAACAGTAAACAGTGCTTGGATTCTTGAAGAAATAATTCCCCATCATAGATCCTCCGGTTATAACAAAGATATGTGTACCGAGATTAGCCATATATAAGGTAACTATTTCCTCACAACGTCGTTCTACTTCAATTTCTAAGCCACTAAGAACATTCCTACAACGTTCAATATCTTTTATGTAGCCTTTTTGTTCAAGAGTGACATATGCTGTAAAAAAAAAAAGCAATTTAAAAACAGAGAAAAACTCAAAGCCAAATCACTTCATTAACGTTTAATTTACTTAAAAAACTATAAATATTCGGAGTTAGGTAAGATATACAAAGACACAAGTTTCTTACATGTTAGAATTGGCACTTAACTAAGGAAACGAAGCTTATCATTAATGTATGTTGGTGTAATAAGATGTTCAATATTCATAATAATCCGAGATAGAACATCTTAAGAGTTGTGGCCACCGTGCAGTAACCCCCAAACAAAATCTGGTGCTTACTCTACAAATAGAATAGGTTTCTAATTGAGCTAGCAAAGTTAAGATCGTATGCAATTACACAACTAATAGCTTACTCGGCGTCAGAGAAGGACTACTTGGCGATGGAGAAGGACGACTTTCAGCGGGAAAAGACGGAAGAGGTGGTGGGGTCCACCACTCCGATGCAGGCATAGTCGAAACTGGGAAAATCGATCGTCGAGTTGGAAGCCCAGTGAAAGGCAGAGTCGGGTTCTGAGGCAGACCATTGCGAGGCAAATATGGCAATGGACGCCGAGACGGAGACGGAAATGGAGGCAGAAATGGAGGCGGAAATGGAGCCAGAAATAAAGGCGCAGATGGAGGAGGGGTCAGAGGCGAGTTCGGCAGATTAGTAGTAGCTTGAGGATCTGTTTTTGTTCAATACAAAAATAAGCATAAAGGACTTCCTAAAATACTTCCAACAAAAAATATGTAAAATAAGAAAAAGTCATTATAGTACCTGTTGAAGGTGTAGGCGTACCGGTAGGGATAGGGGTCGAAGGGGGAGAATCTAGACATATTTCTATTGAATACAAAAAATAAGCACAAATGGCTGCTTAGAAAACTTCGAACGAAGATGTACAATATTGAAACAACAGAAAAAAAATAATGATAATAATAAAAAATCATAGTACGTAGTTACCTTTTCCCGGTCGCCGCGAATGAGATGATGTTGAAGCTGGAGGGGGCAAAAGGATTTTTAATTAGAAATATTAAATATTATAAATATAATAGGAAGTAATACATTAATAATGAATATATCAGCAAAATACCTTCATCGACAACTATTTTATCATCATCAACTTTCCCATCCGCCATTTTTTGGAATGGGAAAGTGAAATGACGGTCTAACCAAGAAAGTCGGTGGTGGGAATAGAATATTAGGGCTTCTACTGGATCCTTTATGCTGTACTGAAGAGCAATGCACTCATTTTAATTTTAAGTTATTTGAAAAGATCCTTTATTGATTTTTAAGCTATTCCTCTTCCGGTAAAGTTTTGTAATTGGGTTTTTGCACTTTGCACCCTTAAAATATGATAAATAAGCACCTTCTATTCTTAAAATACAGATTTTATATTTTACACTCTCAAAATAAAAATAAGACAATTCAGTATTTTGCATCATCTCTTATTTTCCGACAAAGTTGATTACGGAGTCAAAAAATTTAAGGACAAAATAAGTAATTTAGTTTTGGGTATTTGGTACTTTGCATCGCCGAAACACGATCGATGGACACTTTGCATCCTCAAAATAGAATTAGCACTTAATACCCTCTAATTAAGAACAACTCAGTAACTTGCACTCTTGCGTTAATAAATTGACATTTTGCACCACAAACATAAAATTAACACTTATCATCCGACTGAGATCATATATGTTGATTAATTGAGTGATCCTCGATAGCAATCAAGATCTAGACTCGCCAGTCATGTAACTTTAAGTTTTTCTTGCATATTGAACCCGTTTTGTATATGTGATGAGATTAGTTCGACCCGAATATTTTGATTTATGCTATCTCAGTGGTGGAACAAAAATCCTCCTAATAAAATTGAATATCAACACCTGAGTAATAAATCAAAATTTGCCCTTCGATTAAATTGTATTCACTCACAAAATTTTACTTTTATACTTTACGATGAACAACTAAATGTCAACGACAATTAATATAACTCAAAGAATGTAAGGTCACAATTAAAAGCAAAACAATTATCAAAGTGCAAAATGAACGGAGATAGAGGAAGAAGATGAAATTTCCCATTAACCATCACATATCATTTGGAAAATGAAATGAATTTAGCAATTGAAATTACAGAACCAATTTCAGTAGTCGTGAACCTAATCAATGATTACAAAACATAAAAATGTGATATAATATAAAGAGAATTCTCCACTGAAGATAAATGTAGAAAGGGGATTTTAATGTTCTCTAACTCCTTGTCAAGTTACTCTTTTAACCCAGCATTACTATTTCAGTCAGTCAATGGATCCAACAATTCAATACGTTGCTATCTAAAACATCGAGAATTTATTTTTTGAGTCATTCGAAATAACAAAAAAAAAAAAAAAAAAAGAATAGTTTTTATGTTAAAATAATTAAATGATATGTATTTCTTCCTAATGTTTCTCGAAATTTTTCGAATATTTTTGAAATGCTTCTTATATTTAATTGACCGAAACATATTACGCGTGGAACATCATAGAATACTTTTCCCTAATGGAATTTTATTGCATCTTTTGCAGTGTAAAATATGTATTGGTTTCACAAGCAACTCTGTATTACACAATTTGATGGATTGGATTATATATAGATCATTGACACGTTTAGGTTGTGAATTTTATGAAATTGTAGTTTTGTCTCAACTTTCTAAGTATTTTGGGAATTTTTACCTTGGTATAATCAATTGAGGTATTTCTGACAGAGAGGTCATTTTTTTAAATGGGTGGAGTTATAATTATATGAGGTTAAAATTGCAATTTAGCCCCATATTGATCCTTGACACGTTTATAAATTGTATATTTTGTCCAAATTTCCTAGGTATTTTGGCCACCCTATTTCTCGACAACCTCAAAACATAAATTAAAACTTTTTATTCTGGGACACCTACGTCTCTCTTTATTGGGCCACATTTTTCTCGGCCCAGAACCCCTCCACCTATCCAAGAAACCCAATTTGTTTATTTGTTAAGCCGCATTAGTATATCTATTTAATTGCAATTCCATCGATGAACGTCCAAATGTAATAGCTGATAGAGTTAAGTGATAATATGAAATCAAACACACCTTTTTAAGCAGTAATCTCTTTTTCCTGGTTATTTTCACTTTTAATCATCTTATCATAAATAAAGGGAAGTGCAAGGTAACTATAGCAATTAGCAACAGAAAAGTTAAAAGGATCATCTTATTTTATATTTTAACGAAATTATATAGACCCATTAAATCTTTGATTCTATTGGGGAGAAAATCAAGGATTCTAATATAAATATGAAAGGAGAGAATAAAATTTTAAATATTTCCTAAAGTAACCAAGTTAATTAGAATTCTTGACATAAGTATCAAGCTTCATGAATTATTCTATACGAAAACACAATTAAGATTATCTCACTCAGCCTTCATCCTCTCCAGTTTTTTAGAGAGAGGGAGTCTATTTCCTAAAGAAAATATATATCTACGTATCTATCTTTAGGTCAATTCGATCAGGTAATCATTGTTTTTTCAAATTTCATAATTGAATCAAAGTTAATTGCATGTGTTAACCAAAATAAAGTTTGTAACTTTTTATATATATCGTGGAAATTTTTGCATTCTTGTGGTTGTACGCTCTTGTTTGCTCTATTATGATAGTATTAGTTCGAGGTTCATGGTGTAATTAATTTGCTGATTAGATTAAATAAGAAATCTATACAGAAAATTGCATAAGTTTGTTCTATAAATAGTATCAAACATTATTCGGATTGAAGTAATTTCATGATGTGCTCTTATTTCAATTAGGTGATGCAATGGTTCTTCAATGTTATACTTGGATTGTCGACCTTTTTAAGCAAGTAATTATAGGTAATCTTGATGATAATGGTGCCACCGCTATTGACTTTTGTACTTATGTTCCGAATGAAGTAGCTATTGACATCTTAAGTAGACTCCAAGTAGAGTCTGTTCTTCAATTTCGAAAGGTATGTAAGAACTGGCGGAAATTAACTTCATCTGCTCAGTTTATTGAATTGCATCAAAGAAGAGCCGCCCCAATCATCCTTCGACATCATGGTTCATATCAAGATTCTTGGGTTTCCATTATTGATGAGAAATCTGAAGAGAAGTGTGAAGTGATGGGCCTTGGGACGTATTCCGTACTCGGTTGTTGCAATGGATTAGTTTTGATGAAACCTAGATATCCTAGTTTCGATTACTTTGTTATCAAACCTCTATAAAAAGGAGGAAAAATTACTACCATACATAGTACGATATCGAGAGGTGATCCATGCGGATTTTTTTTCCATCCTTTGGCAAGAGAGTATAGGATTCTTTTTGCGTGTAAAACTAGTGGAAGTTGCTATGAATATCACCTCTACCTTTTCGGAGCTAAAATGTGGAGGAAAACCATCAACCCTTATTTCTATTGTGGACCTCCAAGAGATGCTACTTGTTGCGCAATTGTTAATAGAGCTCTTCATTGGATACATTGCCGTTTTGTGGTGTGGGAGAGGACTGGAGAAAATTTTTGTATCATGGTGTTTGAGATGATTAATGAAAAGTTCTCCAGGAGACCTATTCCCCCAGTTCAATCACAGTCACGAGGACGTGGTCAAACGATGAGGCTCATAGTAAAAGAAGACCACTTATGTTTTTGTCATGTGGCATCTGGGGAACATGTAATGAGCATATGGATTTTGGAGGACTATGTAAACTGGTGTTGGATCCGAAAATATAATGTTAATCTTGATTGGGACATTAAGAAGTTCCCCATGGTACGACATTACAAAAATTATGCGCGTAATTTCTCTATAGTCCACGTTGTGACCATCCACAAAGATGAGATAAAGTTGTTATGGTGGAAAAGAGGATTATTTTCTTACAATCTAAATCATAATACAGTCAATAAAATTCAATTGAAAAAGTCAAAGCATAACATATATGTTATGTGTGATCACGATTTTGGATATCTGGCTTGCACAAAAAGCCTGGAGATGACTATGAGTGGCCACTGCGACCTCTACCGCGACTGAGTATTAGTAGTAGTAGATGGCAACATAGTTTCAAAAAGGCATTGAACTTGTTTACATACTACATTTTTTTTTCCTTTACATTATTAATATTTCAATTTGAAAAGTAGTTCTACAGTTTCTTGTTCCTCAGCATAGCCTATCCAATCCAACAAATAGTTGAATCATGAAAATTTAATTCTTGCGAGTGTGAACTGAGACGTTTTTATATCCAGGATAAAATAAAATGCACAATAGAGAGATTATTCTATTGAGATCAAAATAAAAAAAAAAAAAAAAAAAGCCAAAAGTATTTAAAGACTTTCGAACAAAAAATGCGATTATGTACATAACAAGATCAAATTAAAAGTGTTCAGAGCCTTTCGACCAAAAAAAAAAAAGAAAAAGAAAAATAAAAAAGTGTTCAGAGTTCAATCTATGACTAAGAGCCTGAATGGAGTTTTATTGCATATTTAACAGTGTAAGTTATGTAAATTAATTTTACACTCAAATTTAATTACATAATTAGATGGATTTAGATTATTTAAGGGAATATTGCATTTTAGCCCGCTTTATATATCCTCAACATATTTGTGTTTTGTACTTAATAACATTGTATTTTTTGTCCCCTTTTTTCACACTTTGCTAAATTGTTCTTCTTGTCATAATTTAAAATGTTTTGCACATTTTGCCTCTTGAAATATTAATCTTTATTTAATACATTTGATCCTAGAGAAATATCTCAATTTCGCACTCTTGAACTAGCTAGGATGACCAAATTAAACCTGCAAAATATATATATAGAAGGAAAAAATTGCATCCAAAGTTAGAGTCCAATTCCAGAGGCTAAAGATGTAATTTTGGAATTATATAAATAACCAAGAAACTCTTTTTTTGCAGATAATTAATTTTCCTTATTGCTCTTCAAATATTTACTTTCATTTGAACCTTAAGCGTAAGACGATTAGGTTTTCCAAAATGTTATGTTTGTGTTGCATGTAGATATAATCGTATAACTAACTTTCAACTAATTCCCATGTTCTATCTAATCATAATCATAGAAAATAGAAAAGTGCATCCTCTATAGTCTATATCGTAGTATTATTTGTTATTTGACAAAAAAAAAAGTCTTGTTTCATATTATCTTTTGTTTTAGAAATTCATTTTTTTTCTCTAGATTGTCACTCACGTATTATTTATTTTAGATCCTCATTAAAAGAAGACAAAACAATGATTAATGTTAATCAGAATTTTTATTTTCAAATGATAATTATTTAATAGATTTTTTATTTCGTAAACCAGTAAACAAATCCATAAATTAAAATTAAACGGATTGAGTAATTCCTAATTAATGTCAATTATCAACTCTTAAATTTGTCTTACTCTTAAATTGTACGTACACTGTGATACAATAATTTACTAATGGGAAAATTGATTTTTTGGTATAATTGGATCAAACGTGGGTTTGGTCTTCCTTGCAGATTTGGTATTATTAGATACGAAAATACAGCCTAACTTTGGTATCATATGATTTGCAATTTTGATACCAAACTCAATTTTTCTCTAAAGTTAATGGCAACTTATCCCCTATAAAATGCATAATGTTCAATTTACCCATCTATAATTAATTAGGAAAAAAATCAATTTATCCTTTGTAAATTTTTTAATGAAGCAATTTACCCCCTTCAGCCGGAGAGTGTAACTCACTTGTCGAACTGAGTGTGTGCATGCAAACTATTTTATAACGTAGAATTGCCACATTTATCATAGCACATGAGGGTAAAATGCCACATTATCATAATAACATTTGATAAAGTGCCGCCTATAAAATATTAGGGAGGCGATGAGAAATTTTTTCAAATTTTCAGGGGGTAAAATGCTCTTTTTTAAACCACAAGGGAATTCCTAGAGACAAACTTAAATCTCCATTTTGTGCAGACCTTAAATTTGGCTGCTCATAACCTATCTAAATGGGCAAACCTTTATTTCTCTTTTGTTTTTTAGATGCTGCCTCTCTGCCTCTTTCTGTCTTTTGTGACTATGGGTATCCCTTGGTGGATCTTTTGTAATTTTGTTTCTTGTTGTTCCTTTTTATTGTGGCAATTCATCAAAAAAAAAAAAAAAAATCACAAGGGGATAAATTGAATATTATACATTTCATAGGAGGTTATCCTTAACTTTGAGAAAAAATTGGTTTGATATCAAAGTTGCAATAAAAATCTATTTTATTGTACCAAATTTATATTTTTATATTCAGTGGTATCAAAATTACAAGTAGATCTATTATATATGCGGTAACAAAAAAGCAATTTTCCAATTTACTAGAATATAATTCAAATTTCCATTCCTACATGAAGTGATGTTTTATTTCAGGAAATTGCACATTTGGAACTTACACTTGTGGATTTTTTGCATTTTACACCCTTGAAATATAGGAAATAGACATTTTGCATCCTCGAAACTTAGATTTAGCATTTTGCATCCTCAAAAAATAAAAAAACACAGCACTTTGCACCCACTTTTATTTTCAGATTCAAGGAAAAAATAGGTAATTCAATTGTAAATCTTTGGCATTTTGCACCCTCAAAACGTGAAAAATTAGCACTTTGCACCCCCGAAATAAAATTAACACTTAACACCCTCTAATTAAGAACAAATTAGTAACTTGCACCCCCGGAACACAATAAATGGGCACTTTGCACCCCAAGATACAAAATTAACACTTAACACCCCAAAATTTAAAAAAAAAAAAAACTCAAACCCTTGTCCTTGAGTTTACAAAATTAATACTTAACACCCCAAAGTGTCAAATATTTACAATTGAATTACCTATTTTGTCCTTGAGTTTTTGCTTGAAATTAAAAGAGGGTGAAAAGCGCTGCATTTTTCATATTTCGAGGTGCAAAGTTTTAAATTTAAATTTTCGGGATATAAAATGCCTATTTTCCATATTTTGGGAATGCAAAATGCAAAAAACCCTCAAATAGTAGTAAAGAATTGGAAATTATGCTTGGTTTTAACACAGTAGTGAATTACAACTCTATCAACATTACTAAAAGCGGCAAAGAAGAGAATATAAGTTAGGTGTTGGAACATTTGTTTTTTTTTTTTAACGTGATAGACTACTTTCCAACTTTGGTACTATTGAAAACAAAAATGAAAATACAGATTTGATACCACAATTTAAGTTTTTATGGGTTTTTGGCATTTTACACCCTGAAACTATAGAGTTTTGGCACTTTGCACTCTGATTTAAAAGTTTTGGCACTTTGCACCCTGAAAATATAAGTTATTTGACATTTTGCATCCTAGTTTGTGTTTTAGTGAGAAAATTAATTGATAGAAGGGTAGAATATTTATTTTCATTTTTTTTACTTTGCACCCTTAATATATGGAATGTTGGCATTCTGCACCCTAAAATTATAAAATATTAGCATTTTTCACCCTGATTTAAATTTTTTGGCACTCTGCACCCTAAAAAATTAATTTGTATGACATTTTGCACAACTAATATATTTTTCTTAAAAAAACAGACTCATGAATGTCGACGATGTAGAGATAAAATGATCATTTCTATGCACAACAATCATAAACTTGTTATTCTACATATATTTTACTTTATAATAACTTATTTTAACATTTTCTCTCTATAAAATTTAGATTTAAAAAAAGACATTGTCTTCATTTTATTTTCATGTATCCTCAAGATTATTTACCTTATATTTAAAATACACATTTACATATATAATATATTATTATATTGCATGTTATTTACATAATTTAGATCAT
Source organism: Penstemon barbatus (assembly GCA_003313485.2). Lineage (NCBI taxonomy): Eukaryota > Viridiplantae > Streptophyta > Magnoliopsida > Lamiales > Plantaginaceae > Penstemon > Penstemon barbatus. The sequence continues at coordinate 36,147,465 of CM064882.1, forward strand.
CATATTAAGTCAGGGTTGAAAATGTTAGAAATTATATTTTTTGGGTGCAAAGTGCCAATATTCTATATTTCAGAGTGCAAAGTGTCAAAGTCTATACTTTTAGAATTTAAAGTGCCAAAATATATTCAAAAATAACTATTATAATCTTCAATCAATTAATTTTTTCATCAAAACACACACTAGGGTGCAAAGTGCCAACTAAATTGTATTTTCAGGGTGCAAAGTGCCAAAACTTTTAAGTTAGGGGGTAAAGTGCCAAGACGCTATAATTCCAGGGTGCAAAGTGCCAAAAACCCAGTTTTTTATTGTTACTTTTATACTAAGCCCGTATTTTATTCGAACTTAATGGCAATTTACTCCCTATGATATTTATAATGTTCAATTTACCTCCCTGTAATTTGAAAAATATCACTTAATACTCTGCAATTTCTAAAAGTTTCACACCGCCTCCCTGAAAATTTTATATATGGCATTTTACCCCTCATATGTTATGATAAATGTGGCAATTTACTGCCCTGTGTTATGGTAAATATGGCAGTTTACCCCCTATGTAACAAAACACTTTGCATGTCCACTCTCAATTTCAGCAAGAGAGTTATACTCTCCGGCTGAAAAGGACAAATTGCTTCTTTAAAATTTTCTCAGGGAAGTAAATTGCTCTTTTTCAAATAACAGGGGGTAAATTGAACATTACACATTTTATAGGGGGTAAAATGTCATTAACTCCGAAAAAAAGTTGGGCTTGGTATGCAAGTTGCAACGAGAACTTAAATTGTGGTATCAAATTTGTATTTTCGTGTGCAAAGGTACCAAAGTTGGAAGGTGGCATAACTTGTGATAAATAATAATAAAAAAAAAATCCCGTTAGGTGTATATTTTCAAAAGGTTTAATCCCTTTCGAAGCTCGTCATGCACATTAAGTGAGAATCTCTCCCAACAAAGATTCGAACATGAGTTAGTTATTTATAGTGATTAATGCTATAACTACTCACTTTAACTTAATCCACAAATAAAATAGTAATTGTGCATGTTAAAGGCATATAATTAAAGTTACTATTAATAATGCTGCACAACAGAGAAAAAACTCGATCAATCCCCCACCCTCCTTTTAACCTCAACTCCACTCTTTAAATGAAGTACTACCTTAGCTAGTGACTAATCTGTAAGTCCAAAAAACACCCTAAATCTACTATCCATCATTCAACTATGCCAAGTCCAAAGAGAGAAAAAATGCTTAGTCGTTCTCGATGATCTATGGGAAATAGATCACTTGGACAGCCTCAAGCATGCCTTAAGCGTTCCGGGTAGGGGTGCACATGGTACGGTTCTGCGGTATTTTTCACAAAATTTGTACCGTACCAATTAGTGCGGTTTTTAAAAAATCAAAACCAAACTAGGGTTTTATGAACCATACCAACAAACTCGGTTTTGTGCGGTTCCGGTACGGTACGGTTTTGCGGTTTTTTCGAACAAACATTTTCGTGCAATTTTTCATATATAATTGATCACATAGTTGACAATTATATAAGAAATTAATAATATAATATCTTATAAACTATTTTTTCACATTAAATAAAGTATTGGAAAAGAAAATGTTAACAAATTTGACGCTATAGTTCGACCTAATTGAATAAAATTAATTGATTAATTATTTGATCATTGTTTTTATTGTGTGAAGAAACTTATTATTTGGTATTTGTAGTCTAGAATTTTTGCATTTTAAGTTTTCAACATATAACACGTTTAATTTCTGCTATATTTGAGCATATCTTTTTTTAATTGAACGATAGCAATGTAGTAATTATAAACTATGATGGACTATAATATAATTTATAAATAATATAGTATTCAGTAATATTTGAATTATAAATTTATAAAATTTAGTTGTAAATTTAAAAAAAAAGAATAGTTAATTCATGTTTCTTTTCAATTTCGGTACGGTACGGTTTTTTACGGTATGAGAAGTCTAAAACCAAAACCAAAACCATAACAAAATACTCGGTACGATTTTCATTCATACCAAGACCTTCGATTTTGAGAAAAAAAACCTAACATTCGGTACGATACGGGACAGTCCGGTACGGTTTTGAAAACCATGTGCACCCCTAGTTCTGGGGGTCGACAACAGATTAATGTTAACAACTCCGAAAAGAAACATTGTTAGTGTCGGATTCGCACACAAGCTTTAACTCTTACAAGAAGGATATGATTTTGACTTGTCCAAGAAGAAACAAATTTTACTTTTCAAACATTATTTCCTCATGACCAAATATGACGCTGAAAAGCAAAACAATAATTTAAAGTGCAGAATGAACGGAAGCCGAGGGGTAAAGTGTCAATTTTCCATCAACCTTTTCATTTCATATGAAGCATTTGAAAATCTAGAAACAATATCAGGAAAATTCTCAATTACATCAGGTCTAGAAATATTATTTGTGATGGTATCGTGCTCTCAAAATTGCTCAAAATTGAATGGTAACGTCCATTTACAACCACATGATCTAGATAAATTTTCATAATCTAGTCAAGAATTTTACCCAACATCAACAATCATATTAATTTAAAGACTTAAATCAATCATGACATAACAGAAAAATAATACTAAAACAAAATAAAAACTAGTTACAAAAAAGTCAACCATTTTTAACTAAATATAAATGTATAGATAAAGGGGTACAGTATTAGCAAGTATGATTCAAAATCTCCACACACCATATACAGATATGAACAAAAAAAAAATAGTAGATTCTCAAGTTAGTCTAAAATATGTCAAGCAAAATGATCTATGTACCCACTTTTCTATTTCCTCTCCTACAAAAAAATCACAATATTGCGATCCACTCCAAATCGAACATCCATCAAACATATGTAGAAAGAGTAAAATTAACAAGTGTTAATTAGATTTCACAATTACAATCCATGTTTGCAGAAATGGCTTGAAAAAGGCCAAATATCTTCAATGGGTTTACCTAGGTAGTAGTATAACCATATCCACATGGACGAACAGGATTTCCAAGCAGATAATGTTTAGAGGCTGTTATAATATAAAAGGAGTTAATGAATGAAAAAATAAATAATAGTATAATATTGAGTTATACCAATAATATGAAAATAATACCCGGTTGCATGAAAATGTTCCACATAATTACTGCGGAAATATAGACCACAACCCAAACAAAACACACTGTAAAGTATCTCCAATGATCTTGTCTCAATCTCCCAAAGTCAAATGATGAAAGTAAGACCTTTGAACAATCCCGTGCATCATTAAGGTTTAAATTACTTGAAGTGTCAACAACTCCACCATATCTTTGTAATGTATCATTAAATGATAGAACAACACGTTTTAATTGGGCTCTCCACCCCTCAATTTGTGTCATTCTCCATGTAAAATTATTGAGCTTCATCCAATTGAAAAATGATGCCATTCCAACTCCCATGAACAAAGTTAAGACTATAAGTCCAAGAAAACAGTAAACAGTGCTTGGATTCTTGAAGAAATAATTCCCCATCATAGATCCTCCGGTTATAACAAAGATATGTGCACCGAGATTAGCCATATATAAGGTAACTATTTCCTCACAACGTCGTTCTACTTCAAGTTCTAAGCCACTAAGAACATTCCTCAAACGTTCAATATCTTTTATGTAGCCTTTTTGTTCAAGAGTGACATATGCTGTAAAAAAAAAAAAGCAATTTAAAAACAGAGAAAAACTCAAAGCCAAACCACTTCATTAACATTTAATTTACTTAAAAAACTATAAATATTCAGGGTTAGGTAAGATACACAAAGACACAAGTTTCTTACATGTTAGAAATTGGCACTTAACTAAAGAAACGAAGCTTATAATTAATGTATGTTGGTGTAATAAGATGTTTAATATTCATAATAATCCGAGATAGAACATCTTAAGAGTTGTGGCCGCCTTGCAGTAACCCCCAAACGAAATCTGGAGCTTACTACACAAATAGAATAAGTTTGTAATTGGGCTAGCAAAGTGAAGATCGTATGCAACTAATAGCTTACTCGGCGTCAGAGAAGGACTACTTGGCGATGGAGAAGGACGACTTTCAGCGGGAAAAGATGGAAGAGGTGGTGGGGTCCACCACTCCGACGCAGGCATAGTCGAAACTGGAAAAATCGATCGTCGAGTTGGAAGCCCATTGAAAGGCAGAGTCGGGTTCTGAGGCGGACCATTGCGAGGCAAATATGGGAATGGAAGCCAAGACGGAGGCGGAAATGGAGGCAGAGATGGAGGCAGAAATGGAGGTAGAAATAAAGGCGAAGATGGAGGAGGGGTCAGAGGCGAGTTCGGCACATTGGGAGTAGCTTGAGGATCTGTTTCTGTTAAATACAAAAATAAGCATAAAGGAGGAGAATTTGGCTGAATGCCATGAGCAAATGCAAAACCTTTAATTAGAATTTTTTTATATATAATTTTAATTAAAAAGGCAATTAAAACTTATACAAATTGCAAAATACATCCTCCATTCTTTAATTATTTATTATAATACTTATTCACATATTGAAAAAAAAGGGAAAAAACACTTTCTCCCAGAGCCAATCTTAAAATTGCCTTTACCAAAAACTTTAATTGGATAAATGCCATTAAATTATTCAAAATTGTAAAAATGTAGGTTAATTAACTAACATAATTAAGTTAATTAAATCTCCCTAATTAAACAACAATTTAAACAAACTATTAACTATACCCCAACATTTCCAAAAATTAAAATCAAACCCCACTCTAACATTTTTCATTCTCTCTCTACAAACCCTAACTAAATTCTCTCACGAAATTCTAAATTTTCACACACATTCACTCAAATCAAAGAGGAAAAGGAAGAAGAACAACATATAAGGTTAATATTTGCAAGTTAATTTAATTTTTATGTGGATTTTTGGGTGATTTACGGGCAAAAATTTGCAATTTTTGCGTATTTCGGCGTTTAGAGATTGGGAAGAACAAACGCCAAACGCTGCGGTGAGTATATACATCACCGCGCACTGACCGCGGTGAGATATGTAACTCACCGCAGTGAGTGTATATCTCACCTCGGTGAGAAATTTTGCCCCAACCAGCTTCAGTCTCCAGTCTCCAATTGGAGTCTCCGAAGGCTGGAGTTTGGTTATCAAACTCCAGTCTCCAATGTCTCCATTCACATTGGAGACTGGAGTTTGATAACCAAACTCCAGTCTCCAATATCTACATTGATACTGGAGACTGGAGTTTGGTATGACAAACGCCAAAAATCAAAATAACATATTTGGTTGAATTTTAAATGCTTTTTTTATTAAGATAGTTTGTGAGTTAATTTTAGTTGTTTACTTGTAGAAATGGATAAAATTATACTTTATATTTGGTATGACGGTGAATTTAAACGCGATACGCATGAAAAATTGGAATATACTGATCATAGTAAATCTGGTCATAGTAAATCTGTGGAAACATTCTTGGTGGATAGGACAATTTCGTTTGGGGAACTAGTTGCCAAAATATGCAGAAGGTTGGATTTAAATCGGCATATGAATAATGTTAAGATATATCGCTAATGTGGTGAGATAGCTCAGTACAAGGTAGTTATCATATCAATTGAATCACACTGGGAGATAACAAAGTACTATGTCCACAATTTTGATGAATATAAATATAATTTGTACATGACTTGGGATCCGAGGATAGAAGAAACTCCAAGGATAGAAGAAACTCCGAGGAGAGAGGAGACTGTGAGGAAACTTTTAGTTCGGGCTAAAAGAAAAAATTTATATGACCGAGCTAGTTTCAATCATAACTTTGATGGATGTGTGATCGAAGGATCAAGTCCATGTGATGATGCTAATTATGCAATTGAAATGATCATTGGCTACAATCCAACATTATCTTCAGTTCAGGAAGATCACATAGCCCTTGGACGCTCGATCCTAATTGTCGCACTCCTGAACTTATACCTTGTGCCGGAATACAATGATAATGAAGGTGGTTACGGAAATGGTGATGTAGGTTATGATATATGTGGTGATGAATGTGGTGATATAGGTCCTGATGTAAGTGGTGATGAATATGGTGATATAGGTCCTCATGTAGGTGTTGATGTAGATGGTTATGGTCATCAACATCCAAATTATGAAGAGCCACCTAATGTTCATAGTCAAGCGCCAGAATTTTACTAACCACCTAGCCATGGAGGATTTGACGTTGTTGATGATGTTCTAAAAATTTGTTCGGGATCAAATTTCAATGAGGGGAGGAATGATAGATCGGGTTGGACAATTGGCCAGCAGTTTAAGAAGAAAGTAGATTTTGATGAAAAAAATATCAAAACTTGCTATAAATAACCATTTTTATTTTAGGGTGGAAAAGTCTGACCCTTCAACGAAGAGAGTCCGATCTGACAGATACTTGTCCATGGCGACTATATGCGAAGAAGGAAGATTATGGTGCTGAATTTGTGGTGGAAAAGTCTGACCCTTCAAGGAAGAGAGTCTGATCTGACAGATACTTGTCCATGGCGACTATATGCGAAGAAGGAAGATTATGGTGCTGAATTTGTTATTAAGTCATATTATTACATTCACACTTGTGGACTGATTGATAGAGGTCCCGATCATAGACAAGCATCATCTAGATACATTGGTAACCGGACCAATGGACTATTCTTGAATTCCACAAATCCTCCAAAACCTGAAGCACTGAGGAACTTCATGCGTACTGAAGAACATGTTTCCATTAGTTACGACAAAGCTTGGAGGGGGAAACAAGTTGCTCAAGATCTTGTTAGAGGTACTTTTGAAGAAAATTTTGCCAAGCTCCCCTCCTATGCTCACATGATTGAGCAAATGAATCCTGGCATGTACACTCGCATCCATACAGACTCAGAAAACAGATTTAAATATCATGGCTTTAGGAGCGATGATTAGAGGATTTCGTCACGTAAGAGATATCATTGTAATTGATGCAACATTTATGGCCAATAAATATCAAGGAACCATTCTAATTGCAAGTGCGCCGGACGGTGACCGTCATTATCCGATTGCATGGGGGGTAGCTGGTGCTGTGGACAAGGCGAGTTGGACTTGGTTCCTTGAGCGGTTGAGAGATCTCATACCAGACAAAGAAGATCTGGTTATTGTTTTGGACAGGGGCTCAGGAATTATACCCGCGGTTGAGAATGTTTACCCTTTAGCAAACCATGAGTTTTGTTATTGGCACCTCAAGGAAAACCTGGAAAAAAAAATTCATTAATGCGGGTGTAACCGTGTACTTTTATAAAGCTGCTACCGCTTAGAATGAATTTGAGTTCCAAAAATATTTTGGTTACTTGAAAGCCAAGAAGCTAGAAATTGCAGATTGGCTAGAGAACCAGATGAAGTTTCATAAATGGGCAAGAGTCCACTATCGGGTCAACAGATATGAGGTGATAACGTCTAACATAGTCGAGGTCCTCAATAGTCTAATCAAAGAGGCGAAAAGTTATCCTATATGTTCTCTGCTCAAATTTATTATTGATATGATGGGAATGTGGTTTCAAGTGCACCGTCAGGAGGCTTTTGACTATGAATATGTATTTACCCATTTGAAAGAGGAGCTACGCAAGCGATTTGATATAGCAGCCAGATGGTATAAATATTCATTGGGGTATTCAATTTGGAAAGTGGAATCTACTGAATGGTCTGGAACTGTGGATTTAGACGAAAGAACGTGTTCTTGCGGCGTCTTACAAATTGAGCAAGTACCGTGCGAGCATGCAATTGCAGCCGCAATGGGCTCGCGGCCAAGAGATTGTGGCTCGTACATGTACGATCTTACTTCCGATTACTTCAAAATCGAGTTCATGCGTCAAGCTTATATTGAACTCATACAACCCGTTCCATCTGAGGACTAATAGAACATTCCCGATGGTGTCAAGGCGAGAGTAGTGTCACCTCTAGACTCGAAACGAACTCGTGGAAGGCCTAGAGTGTCACGTTATGTTTCTTGGCTTGAAAATTTGATGAAAAAATACAATGCTCGATTGGTCATGCTACCGGTCACAACGCTGCTAAATGTTCTCAACGTTTTCAAAATTCGAGTAATAATGAAGCTCAATCTTAGATCTTTGTGTATTTTCACGTATATATTGTAATAATTGAATTTAGTGAAAAACAGTTATTGTAATAAAGATTATTGACATATATTTGTTCTACTATATTTATTTATATTTATTTATTGTGTATTAATATTTATTGTAAAAATATATCTGTCTCGAACCCAAATTTTTTTAACCAGACTCACCGCGGTGAGTTTAAACTCACCGCGGTGAGTATAAATCCAGTCTGAAGACTGGTCCAAACTTCAGTCTCCAATGTGCGTGGAGACTTCAAACTCCAGTCTCCACCGCAGTTAAAATTTTTGGGTTCGAGACAGAAATATTTTTACAATAACATTAATATACAATAAATAAACATAAATAAATATAGTATAACAAATATATGTCAATAATCTTTATTACAATAAATGTTGTTCACTAAATTCAATTTCTACAATAAATACGTGAAAATACACAGAGATCTAAGATTGAACTTCATTATTACTCGAATTTTGAAAACGTTGAGAACATTTAGCACCCTTGTGACCGGTAGCATGACAAATCGAGCACTTATATTTTTCCTCAAATTTTCAAGCCGAGAAACATAACGTGACACTCTAGGCCTTCCACGAGTTCGTTTCGAGTCTGAAGGTAACACTACTCTCGCCTTGACACCATCGGGAATGTTCCATTGGTCCTCAGATGGAACGGGTTGTATGAGTTCAATATAAGCTTGACGCATGAACTCAGTTTTGAAGTAACCGGAAATAAGATCGTACATGTACAAGCCACACTCTTGGCCGCGAGCCCATTCCGGCTACAATTGCATGCTCGCATGGTACTTGCTCAATTTGTAAGACGCCGTAAGAACACATTCTTTCATCTAAATCCACAGTTCCAGACCATTCAGTAGATTCCACTTTCCAAATTGAATACCCCAATGAATATTTACACCATCTGGCTGCTGTATCAAATCATTTGCGTAGCTCCTCCTCCTTCAAATGGATAAATAAAGATTCACAGTCAAAAGCCTCCTGACGGGGCACTTGAAACCACCTTCCCATCATATCAATAATAAATTTGAGCAGAGAACATATAGGATAACTTTTCGCCTCTTTGATTAGACTATTGAGGACCTGGACGTTGTTAGACATTATCACCTCATATTTGTTGACCCGATAGTGGACCCTTGCCCATTTATGAAACTTCACCTGATTTTCTAGCCAATATGCAATTTCTAGTTTCTTGGCTTTCAAGTAACCAAAATATTTTTGGAACTCAAACTCATTGTAAGCGGTAACAGCTTTATAAAAATACCCGGTTACACTCGCATTAATGAATTTTTTTTTCCAGGTTTTCCTTGAGGTGCCAATAACAAAACTCGTGGTCTGCTAAAGGTAAACATTCTCAACCGCGGATATAATCGCTGAGCCCCTATCCGAAACAATAACCAGATCTTCTTTGTCTGGTATAAGATCTCTCAACCGCTCAATGAACCAAGTCCAACTCGCCTTGTCCTCGGATAACAACAACGGTCACCGTTCGGCGTATTTGCAATTAGAACGGTTCCTTGATATTTATTGGCCATTAATATTACATCAATTATAATGATATCTCTTACGTGACAAAATCCTCTAATCATCGCTCATAAGGCCATGAAGAAATATTTAAATTTGTTTTTTGAGTCTGTATGGATGCGAGTGTACGTGCCAGGATTCTCAATCATGTGAGCATAGGAGGGGAGCTTGGCTTACCCCTAACAAGATCTTGAGCAACTTGTTTCCCCCTCCAAGATTTCTCGTAGCCCAAACTTCTTATAAATTTCTTCTTTTAGCCCAAACTAAAAGTTTCCTCACAGTCTCCTCTCTCTTCGGAGTTTCTTCTGTCCTTGGAGTTTCTTCTATCCTTGGAGTTTCTTCTATCCTTGAAGTTTCTTCTATCATCGGATCCCAAGTCACGTACAAATTATATTTATCAAAATTTCGGAAATAGTATTTTGTTATCTCCTACTGTGATTCATTTGATATGATCACTACCTTGTACTGTCTCACCACATTGGCGATATATCTCAACATTATTCATATGTCGATCTAAATCCAACCTTCTGCATATTTTGGCAACTAGTTCCCCAAACGAAATTGTCCTATCCACCTAGAATGTTTCCACATATTTACTATAACCAGATTTACTATGATCAGGATATTCCATTTTTCCATGCGTATCGCGTTTAAATTCACCGACATACCAAATATAAAGTATACTTTTGTCCATTCCTACAAGTAAACAACTAAAATTAACTCACGAACTATCTTAATAAAAAAAGCATTTAAAATTCAACCAAATATGTTATTTGGATTTTTGGCGTTTGTAATACCAAACACCAGTCTCCAGTGTAAATGTAGATATTGGAGACTGGAGTTTGGTTATCAAACTAAAGTCTCCAATGTGAATGGAGACATTGGAGACTGGAGACTGAAGCTGGTTGGGGCAAAATTTCTCACCGAGGTGAGATATATACTCACTGCGGTGAGTATATACTCACCGTTAGCATTTGTTCTTCCCAGTCTCCAAACGCCGAAATACGCGAAAATTGCATAATTTTTCCTACGCATTTTTGCCCGTAAATTACCCAAAAATCAACTTAAAAATTAAACTAACCTGCAAATACTAACTTTATATGTTGTTCTTTTTTTTCCTCTTTGATTTGAGTGAATGTTTGTGAAAATTTAGAATTTTGCGAGAGAATTTAGTTAGGGTTTGTAGCGAGAGAATGAAAAATGTTAGAGTGGGGTTTGATTTTAATTTTTGGAAATGATGTGGTATAGTTAATAGTTTTTTTAAATTGTTGTTTAATTAGGAAGATTTAATTAACTTAATTATGTTAATTAATTAACCCCAATGACATTATTACAATTTTGAAAAATTTAATGGCATTTATCCAATTAAAGTATTTGGTAAGGGCAATTTTAAAATTGGCTCCATAAAGGACTTCTTAAAATACTTCCAACAAAAAATATGTAAAATAAGAAAAAGTCATTATACTACCTGTTGAAAGTGTAGGCGTACCGGTAGGGGTAGGGGTCGAAGGGGGAGGCGTAGAATTTTTTTCCTATATAGCCTTCATGGCAAAAGTTTTTTTCCCAAGTATTCTTCTTGCCAAACTAATTCCTTGAATGTGCCTTTTCTCAAAAATCGCAGTTTAGACCTGCGATTTTAGCTAAAATCGCAGTTAGGACCTGCGATTTATGCTTTATTTGAAAAAAAATGCTTAAAATCGCAGTTTATAACTGCGACTTTTGATTAATTATCATAATTAGTTACGGGTGTAGAAACTAATGACGAAAAAGAATCGCGGGTTTAACCCGCGATTTACTAAAAAAATCGCAATTCGAACCTGCAATTCTTTTAAAAGATGTGCAGATAAATCAGGCAAATTTCACCTATAAAATAATTTATAACTCATTGCCCTGTTATTAAAAGTAGAATTAACAAATCAAAAGCAATGGCAAGTATATATTATATGCCTCAATCAATCAAATTGTAATAGAAACTCGCACTTTAAACATTCACCAACAAACAAGACAAGAAGATGTTACTTTGCATTATTTTATCTTTAAACGGCCAAAAAATCTATGTTTAGCCTCGTACCTTCAAAAAATCTATGACGGCGGACGGAGGATAGAGGCGGCGGATGGCGGCGCGGCGGACTGAAAGTGAGAAGAGGTGAAGAGAAGTTGGGAAAGTGAATTGGAAAATAGTGTTGCAAGGAATCACTGTTTTTGTCATCTTTGAGACCATATTATAGAGCAAAGAATGAATTTGTTGTCGGACGCCGTCCTTACGAGTGATCAACTAGTTGCTCTAGAAGTTCAGCACCTGCAAGGGCCGCTATAATAAATGAGGGTCTAACCAGAAAAAATTACGTTTTATTCTTCATAACTTTACTTTCCATGGAAGAGACAGAAATGGAGGTTTGGGCTAATTCATCTCTTTTTACATGTGTTATAGTATTAGTTAGTATTGATATTGTTTGATTTTTCGCAGGAAGACATGCGGGCATATGATATGGAATATGTCACCATGCGGAGAACTAAAGAACATTTCTTGTCTCTTGAGGTCCCAAGATTACCTGAGAAAAGGCCAACACTTGTTAAAGGGGACCATATATATGTGAAGCTTGCTTCTGCGGATGAAACCGCAAATGCTTATAAGGTGCATTCCAAAATTTTAAAATATTTAGTTGTCACTATTACTCTTGTGTTTTTATTGGTTGCCCGGGTGCAAAGTAACAATATTAAAGTTATATCAAATGAAACTGTATATCAAAGAAGTTATAATTTGTGCTTATATAATGTGCTTGCTTACTTTGAATTTTCCTGTTACATTTGAACATTTTTATCAAGATTTAACTTTGCTTATCAATTGTCTTTTCTTAATTCAACATTTGACATATAGTGCATCCACCTTCTATTTTCCTTGCCTCTGATTAAGGTCACATATGATTTCTTGGAAGCTGAATTTCCGTTTTTTGCTTCCATAAAAATTATCTGAATATACATAATTGTAAGCGGCAATTCAAATGATTTTTTTTGTGTAATCATGGAAGTATATACATAATTTCTGTGTTTTTTTGTTTTTGTTTCTTAACACATTATTGTTGTGTGTCAACATTTGATCCTCAGAGATAATACTATTCCCTTTGAGACTATGATGAACTTATGTAAATTTGATTAGTAGAGTACGTTGGGCAGTTTTATTTGATTTTTGGCTCTCTTGTATTACACAAATTAGTTTTATTTCCCCTCCAATATGTGTGATAAACCTTGGGTTATTTGGAAAATGTTTTTTTTATGAACTGAGCTATTTCTGTTGAGGTTAGTCATGATAATTCTTCTGATAAAACTTTTTCGACTAGAGAAAAGGTTCTATTGTAGAAAGTTAGAAACAAAACTTGGTCTTGAAAACTTTTGAAAATACACTGGAGGCCTTGGGCGTTTTGTAGCAGGATTAAAACTATGTTCGTACATAGAAATATCTGAATATACATAATTATCTGTGTTTTTTCTGTGTAATCACGGATACTGTATCTTGGAAGCTGAATTTCTGTGTTTTGCTTTCCATACAAATCATCTGAAAATACATAATTGTCACATCCATCTTTTCCCTCGAAATACAGAATGTTACTGATTTTTTAAGTGTTGTATTCCTAAAATCATTTCTTGGAAGCTGAATTTCTGCGTTTTATTGCACAGGGCTCCATTCAACGAGTACGGGATCATCAAATAATCTTACGTTTTGACACACAATTTCTTAAAATTCACAGAAAGGGTAACCTGTATAACGTAAGGTTCACCTATAACTGAGGACATATGCGATTGTTGCATCAAGCAGTTAAGGCTGCTCAACATTTGAACATGGACTTTCTTTTTCCATCTGTTTCCAACGTGAGACCAGTCGAACCTGCACCTTTTGTGCCCATATCTTGCAATCTGAATGAAGAGCAAACAAAGGCCATTCAGATGATCCTCGCTTACAAGGGAGGTTCTCCTTATGTAATTCATGGTCCACCGGGCACAGGCAAGACGACGACTCTCATCGAATCTATCCTTCAAATTTACCAGTCACAAATAAAAGCTCGGATTCTAGTCTGTTCAACTTCCAACGATGCAGCTGACCATTTACTGGGCAGACTCATTAGTGAGGGATCAAGAATGATTAAGCCTAGTATCTTTAGGCTCAACGCTTTATCACGTTCTTTTAAAGATGTGAACCCCGATTACATTAAGTTTTGATGTGTAGAAGATTCCAATTTCACGTGTCCTTCACTTATTGACCTGAAGAAGTATAGAATCGTTATATCAACATATACAAGTGCATCTCTTCTCTACACACAAGGCATTGAGAAAGGCTACTTCTCACACATTTTATTAGATGACAACGGCCATGCTTCAGAGCCAGAGACAATGGTCCCACTATCCCGTCTTTACTAGAATAAAACTGTTGTTGTTCTTGCCGGGGATCCTATGCAGCTAGGTCCTGTAGTATTTTGTAAATATGCTGAAATCAGTGGACTAGGGACTTCATATATGGGGAGACTTCTAAAGTGCGAGTTGTATGGTACTGGAAACAAGATTGTTATGACCAAATTGATTAGAAATTATCGGACTCATCCTACAATTCTATACTTTACTTCGCAATGGTTTTATGATTCGGAATTGATGGCATGCAAAGAGGAAAACTTAGGTTTCACAGCATCTATGGATGACCTCTTACCAAATAAAGAGTTCCCTTTGCTTTTAGTAGGCATGCTTGGTTTGGAGGATCAAGAAAGTAGTAACCTGTCATGGTTCAATAGATACGAGGCTAGCGGAGTAGTCAATATTATTAGAGTTATGATTGAAAAGAAAGGACTGAAAGAGGAAAATGTTGGAGTTATGACACCGTACAGGCAGCAGATGCGGAAAATCAGAGGTGCACTCAAGAGAGTTAGTATAACCGACGTTGAAGTGATCAAAATCAAAGAACTATTCATATGTTGTTGAATCGAAATACGGGAGTCCAATCGTTGATAATTTTGTCATCATCCAATTGTTTTCGAATGGGTCCATTCAATGATGTAAAATATCACAATGTGATAAAAGAATCAATTAAAATTCCAAAAGATCCTCTAATTCCAATTAAAAATTTGCTGGGGCCTTTAGGAACAGCCTTTCCAATTGCAAATGTTTATTCATTTTACCATTTAATAACTCATAATCAGATCTTCGTAAATAACTATTTCCAACTTCATAATTTAAAACAGACTTTTCAAGTAATTAAATTAATTAAATATTATTTAATGGATGAAAATGAGAAAATTTATAACCCCGATCCATCCAGTAACATTATTTTCAATTTGAATTGGTATTTTCTCCATCCCAATGATTGTCAAGAAACATCTACAATAATGAGTCTTGGACAGTTTATTTGTGAAAATATATGTATAACCAAAAACGCACCGGACCTAAAATCGGGTCAAGTTATACTTGTTCAAGTTGACTCTGTAGTAATACGATCAGCTAAGCCTTATTTGGCCACTCCAGGGGCAACTGTTCATGGCCATTATGGGGAAATCCTGTACGAAGGAGATACTTTAATTACATTTATATATGAAAAATCGAGATCTGGTGATATCACCCAGGGGCTTCCAAAAGTAGAACAGGTGTTAGAAGTGCGTTCGATTGATTCAATATCAATAAATCTAGAAAAGAGGATTGAGGGTTGGAATGAACGTATAACAAGAATTCTTGGAATGCCGTGGGCCTTCTTGATTGGTGCTGAGCTAACTATAGTGCAAAGTCGTATCTCTTTGGTTAATAAGATCCAAAAGGTTTATCGATCCCAGGGGGTGCAGATTCATAATAGACATATAGAAATTATTGTACGTCAAATAACATCAAAGGTGTTGGTTTCAGAAGATGGAATGTCTAATGTTTTTTTACCCGGAGAACTTATTGGATTGTTGCGGGCGGAACGAATGGGGCGCGCGTTGGAAGAAGCAGTTTGTTACCGAGCCGTTTTATTGGGAATAACAAGAGCATCTCTCAACACTCAAAGTTTCATATCTGAAGCGAGTTTTCAAGAAACTGCTCGAGTTTTAGCAAAAGCAGCTCTCCGAGGTCGAATCGATTGGTTGAAAGGCCTGAAAGAGAACGTTGTTTTGGGGGGTATGATACCCGTTGGTACCGGATTGACAGGATTAGTAACCCCTTCAAAACAACATAACAAGAGCCCTTTGGAAACAAAAAAAAACAATCTATTCGAGGGGGAAATGAGAGATATTTTGTTTCACCACAAAAACTTCTTTGATTCGTTTCTTTCCAAGAATTTCCATGATATATCAGAAC
The DNA here is from genome assembly GCA_003313485.2 of Penstemon barbatus. Lineage (NCBI taxonomy): Eukaryota > Viridiplantae > Streptophyta > Magnoliopsida > Lamiales > Plantaginaceae > Penstemon > Penstemon barbatus. Next base: position 36,163,418 of record CM064882.1, read on the forward strand.
AATCATTTATAGGATTTAATGATTCCTAAAAGCGCATTCATCTTTTTGACTATCTGTATTTGGTGCAGTCATTTTATTTGGTAATCAAAAGAATAATAATAAGGAATAGAAAAGACTAATGGCTTATTCGTATATCTACGGCCAATCTACGGTAGAAGAGAAGGTTCCATTGGAACAATTTTTTATTTCAGTTCAGGGTTCCTCGTCGCTTTGTTTTTTTCAAAAAAACAAAGAGGGGTGGGGGGAGAAATGACAAGAAGATATTGGAACATTAACTTGGAAGAGATGCTGGAGGCAGGAGTTCATTTTGGCCATGGTACTAGGAAATGGAATCCTAAAATGGCATCTTATATTTCGGCAAAGCGTAAGGGTATTCATATTACAAATCTTACTAGAACCGCTCGGTTTTTATCCGAAGCATGTGATTTGGTTTTTGATGCAGCAAGTAGGGGAAAACAATTCTTAATTGTTGGTACCAAAAATAAAGCAGCCGATTCAGTAGCATGGGCTGCAATAAAGGCCCGGTGTCATTGTGTTAATAAAAAATGGCTCGGCGGTATGTTAACGAATTGGTCCACTACCGAAACGAGACTTCATAAGTTCAGGGACTTGAGAATGGAACAAAAAACGGGAAGACTTAACCGTCTTCCGAAAAGAGATGCGGCTATGTTCAAAAGACAATTATCTCGTTTGCAAACATATCTGGGCGGGATTAAATATATGACAGGGTTACCTGATATTGTAATCATCATTGATCTTCAACGTCGGTTATACTAACTCTCTTGAGTGCACCTCTGATTTTCCGCATCTGCTGCCTGTACGGTGTCATAACTCCAACATTTTCCTCTTTCAGTCCTTTCTTTTCAATCATAACTCTAATAATATTGACTACTCCGCTAGCCTCGTATCTATTGAACCATGACAGGTTACTACTTTCTTGATCCTCCAAACCAAGCATGCCTACTAAAAGCAAAGGGAACTCTTTATTTGGTAAGAGGTCATCCATAGATGCTGTGAAACCTAAGTTTTCCTCTTTGCATGCCATCAATTCCGAATCATAAAACCATCGCGAAGTAAAGTATAGAATTGTAGGATGAGTCCAATAATTTCTAATCAATTTGGTCATAACAATCTTGTTTCCATTAGCATACAACTCGCACTCTAGAAGTCTCTCCAAATATGAAGTCCCTAGTCCACTGATTTCAGCATCTTTACAAAATACTACAGGACCTAGCTGCATAGGATCCCCGACAAGAACAACAATAGTTTTATTCGAGTAAAGACGGGATAGTGGGGCCATTGTATCTGGCTCTGAAGTATGGCTGTTGTCATCCAATAAAATGTGTGAGAAGTAGCCTTTCTCAATGCCTTGTGTGTAGAGAAGAGATGCACTTGTATATGTTGATATAACGATTCTATACTTCTTCAGGTCAATAAGTGAAGGACACGTGAAATTGGAATCTTCTACACATCAAAACTCAATGTAATCGGGGTTCACATCTTTAAAAGCGTTGAGCCTAAAGATACTAGGCTTAATCATTCTTGATCCCTCACTAATGAGTATGTCTAGTAAATGGTCAGCTGCATCCTTGGAGGTTAAACAGACTAGAATCCAAGCTTTTATCTGTGACTGGTAAATTTGAAGGATAGATTCAATGAGAGTCGTCGTCTTGTCTGTGCCCGGTGGACCATGAATTACATAAGGTGTAAAGACCTTGATCCACTTCTGGCCTTGTCAACATTGTTGGGCTCTAGTCCACTAGCCCAAAATGCTTAAGCCCATGTTGATAAGTAGAAGTAGGTCAAGTTTTTATTAACCATTCAAACAATTCATCCGCAATCAATGTGGGATTTGGGTGTTACAATCTCCCCAACTCAAACACTCAACGTCCTCGTCGAGTCCAGATCAATATCCCAAGACCGCCCTCATGGATAACACCACGAAGTCGGCTCTGATACCATTTGTAAAGACCTTGATCCACTTCTGGCCTTGTCAACATTGTTGGGCTCTAGTCCACTAGCCCAAAATGCTTAAGCCCATGTTGATAAGTAGAAGTAGGTCAAGTCTTTATTAACCATTCAAACAATTCATCCACAATCAATGTGGGATTGGGGTGTTACAAGGGGAACCTCCCTTGTAAGCGAGGATCATCTGAATGGCCTTTGTTTGCTCTTCATTCAGATTGCAAGATATGGTCTCACTTTGGAAACAGATGGAAAAAGAAAGTCCATGTTCAAATGTTGAGCAGCCTTAACTGCTTGATGCAACAATCGCATATGTCCTCGGTTATAGGTGAACCTTACATTATACAGGTTACCCTTTCTGTTAATTTTAAGAAATTGTGTGTCAAAACATAAGATTATTTGATGATCCCGTACTTTTTGAATGGAGCCCTGTGCAATAAAATGCAGAAATTCAGCTTCCAAGAAATAATTTTAGGAATACAACATTTAAAAAATCAGTAACATTCTGTATTTCGAGGGAAAAGATGGATGTGACAATTATGTATATTCAGATAATTTGTATAGAAAGCAAAACACAGAAATTCAGCTTCCAAGTTACAGTATCCGTGATTACATAGAAAAAACACAGATAATTATGTATATTCAGATATTTCTATGTACGAACATAGTTTTAATCCTGCTACAAAACGCCCAAGGCCTTCAGTGTATTTTCAAAAGTTTTCAAGACCAAGTTTTGTTTCTAACTTTCTACAATAGAACATTTTATCTAGTCGAAAAAGTTTTATCAGAAGAATTATCATGACTAACCTCAACAGAAATAGCTCAGTTCATAGAAAAAACATTTTCCAAATAACCCAAGGTTTATCACACATATTGGAGGGGAAATAAAACTAATTTGTGTAATACAAGAGAGCCAAAAATAAAATAAAACTGCTCAATGTACTTTGCTAATCAAATTTACATAAGTTCATCATAGTCTCAAAAGGAATAGCATCATCTCTGAGGATCAAATGTTGACACACACAACAATAACGTGTCAAGAAACAAAAAAAAAAAAAACACAGAAATTATGTATATACTTCCATGATTACACAAAAAAAAAAATCATTTGAACTGCCGCTTACAATTATGTATATTCAGATAATTTTTATTGAAGCAAAAAACAGAAAATCAGCTTCCAAGAAATCATATGTGACCTTAGTCAGAGGCAAGGAAAAAAAAAGGTGGAGGCAGTATATGTCAAATGTTGAATTAAGAAAAGACAATTGATAAGCAAAGTTAAATCTTGATAAAAATGTTCAAATGTAACAGGAAAATTCAAAGTAAGCAAGCACATTATATAAGCACAAATTATAACTTCTTTGATATACAGTTTCATTTGATATAACTTTAATATCGTTACTTTGCACCCGGGCAACCAATAAAAACACAAGAGTAATAGTGACAACGGAATATTTTAAAATTTTGGAATGCACCTTATAAGCCTTTGCGGTTTCATTTGCAGAAGCAAGCTTCACATATATATGGTCCCCTTTAACAAGTGTTGGCCTTTTCTCAGGTAATTTTGGGACCTCAAGAGGCAAGAAATGTTCTTTAGTTCTCCGCATGGTGACATATTCCATATCATATGCCGTAATATCTTCCTGCGAAAAATCAAACAATATCAATACTAACTAATACTATAACACAAGTAAAAAGAGATGAATTAGCACAAACCTCCATTTTTGTCTCTTCCATGGAAAGTAAAGTTATAAAGTATGAAACGTAAATTTTTCTGGTTAGACCCTCATTTATTATAGCGTCCCTTACAGGTGCTGAACTTGTAGAGCAACTAGTTGAGCCCTCGGAAGGACGGCGTCCGGCAACAAATTCATTCCTTGCTCTATAATATGGTCTCGAAGATGACAAAATCAGTGATACCTCATCTTCTACCAACACAAAAACGAGTCTTTCTATAGTCTCATCACCAACATTGATGTGCACAGCTGCTGAGTGCAAGCCAATTTCCTTAGGTTTGCACAATAACCAGAAGGAGAAATCTTTATCTGTTCTCGGTACTCTATCATCTAATGAAAATATTTCCATGAAATCTTGGATATATTGTTCATCAGAATTGACACTCGATGGCTCCATTACAGAAAATGTGAAGGAATTTTCAGGTTTTGAGTCATAAATTTTGTTTTTCCATATATCCAATGGCTTATCAGTAGTGTTTTTTTATAATAATGGAATCAAACATGGTTTCTCCTACCAATCTTGATTGAGGTTTTCCATTAACCAAGGGAAATGGAATAGATATATTGACTATCTGGCTCTCATTGGATGGGTTATAACTACATACCGAGTCAAAGTTTTGGATACAACTGATTACGCACAAACTTGTCGAAACAAAGCGATCGATGTATAATAGATTGGGCGGTCGTATCCACGAGGAGATGACTAAAATAAACTAAAACCGTTAGTAGACAAAGTAGCTTTAGAGATAAATAAACAAACTAAATTAACGAAGCGATTTGATTTTAAGAAAACTTAAACAAAAGTGAATTTTCGGTTGTTGGAAAATACGATAGTTAAAATGGTAAGATATCAAGAATCCCTTATATGCTTCGTTCACTTATTTGGATTGATTCATAAAATTACTCAATTGAAAGTTTCACATCCCAAACAATCAATTGGAAGATTAAGAATTGAAAACCACATGATTTCTAATATATTTGAGTAAATAATTTTCTTGCTTTTAGAGTTGGCACAAAATATCATCTTATGAGAAATCAAAAACATACTATATACTATGGCATATTGCATTAAAAGACTACCCATAAAACGAAAGACTTATATCAAATAAAATTATATCATAAAGATTTTCACATAAAAAGAGCTTGACTAGATTTATATGAAAACTAATAAAACAATTTTATTAACATAAAAGTTGATGAAAATAGACGAATAAGAATAAATTACTCAAAATTATTAAACAAAACCATGAAGAATCGAATCCAAATAAGATCACTACGCATATAAGTTCATCTCTAATCTCACCAAAGAACTCTTAGCCTATTTTGCTAATCATTATCACAGGTTTTAGAGAGAAAATATGATAATGATTTGAGAGAGAATTGTAACTAAGACTAAGAATTGTGTGTTCCAAGATGTATGTGTGACTTTAGGACTATATATAGGTGATAAATAGCCCTAATCCAAGTAGGAGAATGGTTAGTACTTAGTAGGCAGAAATTGAGTAGAAAGATGTTTAGGAGGCTCAATCCTCGTATGGAAAGGATTTATGCAAGTTTCCTAATCAATTTAGGACAAAAATCGCAATTCCCGCGTAGAAGATTCTGCTTTGCGCGACATATTTGAAAAATATATATCTTTGTGCTCCAAACTCCAAATCCAGATCCGTAAAGTCCGTAACGCACCTAACTCCTTCCTCTACAACATATCCGAAATTCAGCTTAATAGGAGTTTCCTAACGAGAGTTATCGTCCTTGGAAGTAGCAGCAATATTTCTGCCAGATTCCTTATTTGTTGTCCTTGCACTAATTGACTTCCTTGAACCTTTCCTTGTTTCAAATAATGTGTTTGATATTTGTACAATTTGGAAAAGCTAAATATTCCGGGGTCCATATTTTATTTTCCTTCAAAAACAAATCAAAACTCAATATTTTCTAATCACAATAATTTCTATTAATTTCATGAAAATATCAAATTAACACTTAATTTATTTAGAAAATAAGAACAACTTAAGTGTATTTTCAAGCACTAATCACAACCCCCAACCAGCTTATTGCTAGTCTCTAGCAATTCAAGCGCAAATAAGATATAAGCACGATGAACAAAACTGAGAAGAAATAAGATAAACTATCCAAGTACTTCAATCACAGAGCTAGTCAAAGATCACAATCGCTATCAAGATTAGTTCGATCATAACTCCCAAAATGTGCGTGTGTGAATACTAAGCCAAAACCTTCATACCACAAACCACAATACACATAGCTTTCGAAAATTTACCAAGTAAAGTATCAACTCCATTTCCTCACGGGTAAAGTGTTTAAATTTTTAGGACAAGGATTTCACGTTGGAGTTGGAAAACAGATAGTCACTCAAAGAAATAGGCCATATTTTTATGGACAAGCATACAAACAAATATTGATCCAAAGATAGGAAACATAACTATCTAGAGGTCACATTCTTTTACAATTTAGCTTCAGGATTTCAATTGGTCGATACATACTATAAAGCCATATAAAGATTCGTCTTCTATAATGACGAAAACTAAGAACTTTTCTCTTTCTTCTTTTTTTTTCACTTTTTTCTGTTCTTTTTTTTCACTTTTTTTTTCTTTTTTTTTTTTTTTTCTCTCATGGCTCATGAAGACATTTTACTCTTGACCAATATCGTCCATCTCTTTGACTTTTCTTTAAGAACGTTACTCTAAATAGCAATTAACCAATTCAAAAGAGCAATATAAGTTCATAAGTTGTTTTCTCAACCTCTCCACTCACTCACAAAAGATGTGTGAGTATAGAAAAAAGAACTTTAACTTGAAAAATTTCTAGGCTACATGCATCGAACATGCATCTTACCACAAGCTTAGTAATGTGCTCTTGAAATTATTTTGGAAGCTACTTTCTAATAATAAAGATAGAAAAAATAACTAAGACTTTACACGATGAACTCATACCTAAAAAGAAAATCTAGCATCTCAAATCAATTCATTCATACATACCTTATAGCCCATTTTCAAGAGAATTGTTAGTATAAAAGCAATAAACTAATCTTTCTTTAAAATGCAATTTGTTCTTTTCTCGGAAAGCTACCACCCCAAACCTAAATATGACAGTGTCCTCATTGTCATTATAATATGAATGCAGATAATACAAGAGACAAATGACTACTACTTGAATGATGTAAGTGAAGCTAGAGATGATCTTAAACACACAAACGAAAAAAAAAACACAAAAGAAAAAAAAAGAAAAAAATAAAAAAATAAAACTATAGTACATAATGGAAAGATAGAACCTGATTAATGGTAGATAGGAGCCGCAAGTGCAATCTCCTCAGGTTCATCCACCCTCTCCACAATTTTTTTTTAATATTTGGCCATTCACACGAAAAAGTCTCCCATCTTTAGGATTTTCTACTATGGAACCATTGGGAAAGACTTGTTTTACCACGCAAAAGGACCAGTCCATCTTGATCTCAACTTTCCAGGGTCAAATTTCTTCCTAACGTTATGCTTGTCAGCCACTTTCAGTGTTTGAACGAAAGATGTCTTTGGTTTTCTTCTTTCTTTTGAAAGATCCTTGAAATGCGGGTGCCAAAATCTCTTTTCTTTCACCCTTTTTTCATTAAAAATATCAGATTAGTTAAAACAATTAACAGAGTTAAGAGAGTAATCAAAATTAGAATCACAAAGGAGATAATCTAAAGGTTTAAAATTTTTCCTTTCGAATGTTTCTGACACCAATGAGTCTATCATATGTGTATGGTGACACTCATCTTCATCTTGTAGTTGCTTCCCAACATGGAATACATTGACTTCCAGTGGCATATTATCAAATGTAAGCTTCATGAGACCATTCCTACAATTGATGAGAGCATTTGTTGTAGCAAGGAAAGGTTTACCTAGGATCAGTGGTATCTTAGACTCCATATTGACCACAGATTGAGTATCCAAAACCAAGAAATCAACAGGATAATAGAATTTGTCAATTTGAAGCAAAACATCCTCGACTATTCCTCTGGGTCTACGAATGGTTCTGTCAGCTAGTTACAAAACAACAGATGTGGGCTTGATCTCTCCAAGGCCAAGTTGCAAGTAAATTGAGTATGGCATAAGGTTTACACTTGCTCCAAGGTCTAATAAAGCTTGACTAAACTCATGTGGACCAATCTGACAGGTTATTGTGGGACACCCAGGATCTTTATATTTAGGTGGTACTTTTTGCTCAATCACTGCACTTACTTGCTCGGTCAAAAATGCGGTTTTCTTGACATTGTGTTTTCTTTTCACAGTACACAAATCCTTAATTACCTTTGCATATGAAGGTACCTGCTTGATAACATGTAACAAAAGCAAATTAATTTTGACTTGTTTCAAATGTTCAAGAATTTCACCATAATTTTCTGGTATTTTTCCCAATTTCAGTGTTTGAGGGAAAGGGACATGGATCAAGGCTTTCTGCTCTACTTCCTTAGGGAGGTCGTTTGGCGGACTAGGTAAAGTTGGTCCCTCTATGACCTTACCGCTACGAGTGGTGATGGCATTGATGTCTTTGATGTTATGTGATTCGGAAGATTCTACCTTATGTTGCCCCTTAGGATTAGACTGTGGTTGGGAAGGGAACTTGCCTCGTTTTTGTATAGTAAGAGCACTAGTTAGCTTACCAATTTGATTTTTTATCTCTTTGTTCTCTTCCACAATATGAGTTATTACGGCTTCTACCTTTTGATTAGTCTTACTTTGTGCCTCAATAAATGCTTGAAGTGTGTCCTTTAAATGATTCCTATTTTGGTGAGCATTATTTTGAGGTGCAGGGGAAGTTCTAGGTGTTTGTCCCTCAGATTTCCAACTAAATTAGGGTGATTTCTCCAACCAGGATTGTACGTCTCAGAATAAAGTGAAAAAGGTTTTTTATATGTTCCTAAGGCATTACATTGTTCTTCGTAAACCTCTCTCATCTCACCAAGTGTAGGACATATTTGAGCTAAATGATCTACCCCACCACAAATTAAACAATTATCTCGTGACTCTACCCTTGCAACTGGTTGATGTTTTTTACTATATTTTATTTCTAAAGCTTTTAATTTGTTAGTCAATGCTTCAACTTGTGCTCTAAGGTTGTCTTCTTCCTTAAGATAGTAAATTCCACTAGTTTTTGTTCTACTAGTACCATCGGTAATACTAGGTCCAGTCAAGATGTCTTTTAGGTAATCTATGGCCTTATGAGGATCCTTTTCAAGAAACTCCCCATTACACATCATTTCAATAAATTGACGCTCCCTAGATGTAAGTCCCTCATAGAAATAACTAACAAGACGCCAATTTTCATACCCATGATGCGGACACATATTCAACAATTCTTTGAACCTCTCCTAAGCTTGGTATAAAGTTTCATTATCTTTTTGGAAAAATGTAGAGATTTGTCTCTTAAGGTTGTTGGTCTTATGTTGGGGAAAGTATTTGTTGAAAAAGGCTTCGGTCATTTCTGCCCATGTACCTATAAATCTAGGTCTCAAAGAATACAACCAACTTTTTGTTTTGTCTTTTAGGGAGAAAGGGAAGAATTTCAACCTAATTGATTCTACGACATTGGGTTGACTATTAAAAGTGACGATAACCTCCTCGAATTCCCTAATGTATAAGTAAGGGTTCTCACTCTCCATGCCATGAAAGGTTGGTAAGAGTTGGATCAATCCAGGTTTGAAATCTATTTGCGGGGTATTTGCGGGAAACATGATGCATGAGGGAGTGGATGTGCGGTTTGGGTGTAGGTATTCTCTTAGGGAACGTGCATGGTTGTTTTCAAGTTGGTCCATGATGGTAGGTGTATCGGTTAATGCAATGCTTGACCAAGATTCACTTAAATCTTGAGAAGTGGTATTGATTCCCTCAGTGTTTTCCCTATATTCTTTCCTTAACCTACGCAAAGTTTTCTCAATTTTTGGATCGTACTGTAGTTCACCTTGATTAGAAGATCGAGTTACAAACATAAAAATAAAACACTTTTTTTTTTGTTTTTTTTTTTTAATAAAACTAATCAATTAACTAATAAATAGAAATAATACGAAACTTCCTACAATTACATAAGAGAACAAAATTGAATAAAATAAAGTTCACTTACCTCGTTAGCTAAATAACTACTTATTATACTTACTTGTTGCACCTCTCCGACAGTGGCGCCAAAATTTGATTACGCCCAAACTTGTCGAAACAAAGCGATCGATATAGAATAGATTGGGCGGTCGTATCCACGAGGAGATGACTAAAATAAACTAAAACCGTTAGTAGACAAAGTAGCTTTAGAGATAAATAAACAAACTAAATTAACGAAGCGATTTGATTTTAAAAAAACTTAAAACAAAAGTGAATTTTGGTTGTTGAAAAATACGATAATTAAAATGGTAAGATATCAAGAATCCCTCATATGTTTCGTTCACTTATTTGAATTGATTCATAAAATTACTCAATTGAAAGTTTTACATCCCAAACAATCAATTGGAAGATAAAGAATTGAAAACACACGATTTCTAATGTATTTGAGTAAATAATTTTCTTGCTTTTAGAGTTGGCACAAAATATCATCTTATGAGAAATAAAAAACATACTATATACCAAGGCATATTGCATTAAAAGACTACCAATCAAACGAAAGACGTATATCAATATAATTATATCATAAAGATTTTCACATAAAAAGAGCTTGACTAGATTTATATGAAAACTAATAAAACAATTGTATTAACATAAAAGTTGATTTAAATCGATGAATAAGAATAAATTACTCAAAATTATTAAACTTACAAAACCTTGAAGAATCGAATCCAAATAAGATCACTACGCATATAAGTTCATCTCTAATCTCACCAAAGAATTCTTAGCCTATTTTGCTAATCATTATCACAAGTTCTAGAGAGAAAATATGATAATGATTTGAGAGAGAATTGTAACTAAGACTAAGAATTGTGTGTTCCAAGATGTGTGACTCTAGGACTATGGGTGAGTTTGGCCTAGCGATTCGAAAAGCAATTATAGGAGAATTAATTTTACTAAAATTGATTTTGGTAATAACTGATTATAAAAAAAATTAATTATAGAATAATTGCTTTTGTATAATAGCTTTTGCAAAAGTAACACTTTAGCAGCTTCTAAAATAAGTTGATTTTTTGCTTCTCGAGATCCCAAAAGTGATTATGATCTTGGAGGCCAAACATCATGAAAATCACGATTGAGCAAAAGCAATTTTTATAATCTAGGCCAAACACTTCAAAAATCACAGTAGAGATCTAAAAGTGATTTTATGAGCTTCAACCGCTAGGCCAAACCCACCCTATATATAGGTGCTAAATAGCCCTAATCCAAGTAGGAGAATGGTTAGTAGGTAGAAATTGAGTAGGAAGATGTTTAGGAGGCTCAATCCTCGTATGGAAAGGATTTATGCAAGTTTCCAAATCACTTTAGGACAAAAATCGCAATTCCTGCGTAGAAGATTATGCTCTGGCGACATATTTGAAAAATATATATCTTTGTGCTCCGAACTCCAAATCCATATCCGTAAAGTCCGTAACGCACCTAACTCCTTCCTCTACAACATATCCGAAATTCAGCTTAATAGGAGTTTCCTAACGAGAGTTATCGTCCTTGGAAGTAGCAGCAATATTTCTGGCAGATTCCTTATTTGTTGTCCTTGCACTAATTGACTTCCTTGAACCTTTTCTTGTTACAAAAAATGCGTTTGATACTTGTACAATTTGGAAAAGCTAAATATTCCGGGGTCCATATTTTATTTTCCTCAAAAACAAATCAAAACTCAATATTTTCTAATCACAATAATTTCTATTAATTTCATTAAAATATCAAATTAACACTTGATTTATTTAGAAAATAAGAACAACTTAAGTGTATTTTCAAGCACTAATTGGAAGGGTTGTAGCTATCTGGCTCTCATTGGAAGGGTTGTAGCTACATACCGAGTCAAAGTTTTGGATATCAACAAACCCAATATATCATTTATCTCCAATAACAGCGTACTCATCATCTGATGCATCATGAATAGTTCCCATCGATGACTGCAGAAAATAGGAAACAAGTAAATGCCACATTCTTAGTTCTAACAGAAAACAAGTGCTACTTCATCCAAATTACGCGAAGAAGCATCACCAAGTTGTCTAATTCCAAAAGAAAACATGTTGACCAACCATTTTCTGCATATTACTTAATGTTCTGAAAGATGCACCATTCTTATCGCAAGTTACATTCATACATCGAACACCATAATCGTCTCTAAATCATGTAAAATCAGTTACATTAAATCATTAGAATTCGCCCCCACACGCTCAACTTTTAAATTGCAACATCTCCACAGAATTCATTTACAAAATTAGCAGACAAGTATTACTGATTCTTTATCCACAAAGCATATCATTCCAGATAAGTTCAGCTAAGTTCACTGTGCATTTAATGAGAACTTCATAAATTGCAGGCCCAGAGATACAATGATGATGAAATTTTCATAACAAGGAAGCAAGAAAAACAGAGATTTAGTGGTCATTACACAAACCTGACCAGAATCTGGGCAGAACTAGGTATGCAGTTATTAGCTACACATTTGCAGTTATAACTCTTTACATACACACTTTTTGTTGTACAAATGGTTCAAGATATTGCAACTATAACTCTTTACATAAACAGTTCTTGAGATTAACTCAATATTTTCACATAAATACGATGGAAACTAGTAACTTGCTTGTATAAATAGTCTGCAATTCCAAGAATTACTCACAACAAAATGATGTCAATGCATAAATTCGACTAGATCTCAGCTGCATGAAACCAAAAACGATGTCAGTCACAATGAAATTGGAAAACACAATTTTAATAGGTGAACATCAAGGCTATTTCTTCGTTACCCTTTCTTCAGCTTCAGAAAATGTATCGATGAAATCCCATTTTTTCTGGAGATGTGTTGGGAAGATGAACTGTATTATGTGTTGGGGAGATGAACTGTACTATGTGGAGATGAACCGTATTATGTGTTGGGAAGATGAAAAGGTAATTTTGACTTCAATAACAAACTTGGCGGGACAAATAAAAAATTGTTGTAAAACTAATCTAAAATGATCAATTAAAGTAAACAAATAAGAACTCAACAATAGAAATAGGCTATGTTGCACACTTGCACGGATACGGATACGTCGATACGGATACGTCGATACGAATACGACACGACACGGATACGGCGAAACGAATTTTTAAAAATTTACTGGATACGATACGACATGGATACGAATGTAAAAAATATAAAATTTATATATTTATGCATATTGAAATAAGTAAAATAATATATGTATATATTCATACATGTGGAAATATATCAATTTATGTTCATAAGTACTAAAATTCATAATATTTAGAAAAAAAATTATTAGTAATTTAATACTATTAATTATACATAATGTTCATTGTTTTATTACGTTATATATAACATGTCAGTTATAGACAAATTATCAAGTCAATTTTGAAATTTGACAACAATGTAAACTAAAATCGTCACAGAATTTGGAGGTGAGCAGTCTTTTTGGTAACCAGAAATATTATGGGGTAAAAATATCAGTCAACATCAGTAATGGCATCAACTTTGCAATTAGACTTAACTACCACGTCATCATTTAACGGCAATTTTTAAGGGTTGTACCAAATGTGTTGGACTCATAAAGCTCAGTACCAAAAGTAGGAATTGACCTATAGCTCTGTACCAAAAATGCATTCTCTCATTAAAAATTACTATTTGTTATAAATGTTACCCCACTGTATTTAATTAGAAAAAACCTATGCAAAAAAAGTTTTATTAACAGAAATAAATTTTTAATAAACTAGTAAGGTTTGTCACATTGTTGCCAAATTCTAAAATTGACTAGAACCGATTGGATATTTCTCGTTTGGGACTGAAAAACGAAAATGAGTAGAATAATCCAAAATTTAAATTTTGTCGTCCCCTGATTATGAGACGACAATACACTATCGAAATATCCACAGGCCTACTGAAAAGCCCCATAAATACCATTTCATAACCCTATAAATTCCACTTCATTTATCCCAAATATCTCCTTCAAGCAATATTACACCGGGTATAAATGCAAATTTGAGTCAATGTGGTGTAATGAAGTTGATTTTTCAATTTGGACCAATATAAATAGGGCTGGGCGTTTTGGTCGGATTTTTTGGGACCCGTCCCAACCTGATCGGGTATTTCCCCTTTGGGACTAAAAACGAAAATGAGTAGGTTAATCCAAAATTTAAATTTGGTCATCCCCGACGATGAGACGACAAGAAACTAGTTACTGGTGTCATTTCAAAGTCATTTTTTATTAATCAATATATTTTTTTTTTATAACTGCGATTTTAAGTTTTATTTTTTTCCAAAAAAAGCATAAATCGCAGGTCTAAACTGCAATTTTTGAGAAAAGGTACATTTTAGGAATTAGTTTGACAAGGAGGATATTTGGAGAAAAACTTTTGCCATGAAAGCAATATAGGAAAAAAATTCGCGTAGGACATGTTTCTATTGAATACAAAAAATAAGCACAAATGGCTGCTTAGAAAACTTCGAACAAATATGTACAATATTGAAACAACAGAAAAATAATAATGATAATAAAAAAAATCATAGAACGTAGATACCTTTTCCCGGTCGCTGCGATTGAGATGATGCTGAAGCTGGAGGAGGCAAAAGGATTTTTAATTAGAAATATTAAATATTAAAGTAATACATTAAATAAATAAGGGAATAACTGTATAAATATAATAGGAAATTATAATAGGAAGTAGTACATTAATAAGGAATATATCAGCAAAATACCTTCATGGGGAACTACTTTATCATTATCAACTTTCCCATCCGCCATTTTTCGGAATGGGAAAGTGAAACGATGATCTAACCAAGAAAGTCGGCGGTAGAATAGAATATTAGGGCTTCTATTGGGATCCTTTATGTTGTACTGAAGAGCAATGCACTCATCTTTATTTAAAAAAGATATATTTTTTAATTGATTTTTCAGCTATCCCTCTTCTGGTAAAGTTTTGTAATTTGCACTCCTAGAATATGAGAAATAAGCACTTTGTAACCTCAAAATATAGATTTTGTACTTTACACTCTTAAAATAAAGACAATTCAGCACTTTGCATCATCTTTTATTTTACGACAAAGTTGACTATGGAGTCAAAAAATTTAAGGGCAAAATAGGTAATTCAATTTTGGGTATTTGGTAATTTGCATCGTCGAAACACGATCAATGGACACTTTGCACCCTCAAAATAGAATTAACACTTAACACCATCTAATTAAGAACAACTCAGCAACTTGCACTCCTGTGTTAATAAATGGACATTTTGCACCACAAATACAAAATTAACACTTATCATCAGACTGAGATCATATATGTTGATTAATTGAGTGATCCTCGATAGCAATCAAGATCTGGACTCGCCAGTCGTGCAACTTCAAGTTTTCTTGCATATTGAACCCGTTTTGTATATGTGATGAGGTTAGTTCGACCCGAATATTTTGATTTATACTATTTCAGTGGCGGAACAAAAATCCTCGTAATAAAATTAAATATCAACAACTGTGTAAAAAATCAAAATTTGCCCTTCGATTAAATTGTAGTCACTCACAAAAATCTTTCTTTTCTAACTTTACTAGATGTCCACTAGTGAATAACTAAATGTCAACGACAATTAAACTAAAAATTCACTACAAGAAATACATTATTTTCCGACGGATTTCAAGGAAAATCCGTCGGAAAACTGGAAAATGAGTTTTCCTTTCCAGTTTTCCGACGGATTTTGCCCGTCGAAAATTCCGTTGAAAAAAGTGGCGTGGGAAAATTTCCGACGGATTTTCCGACGGTGTATCCGACGTGCAAATTCCGTCGAAAAATCCGTCGAAAACTTTTAGACGGCACTTGCTAACGTCGTTGCCCATTTTGGTGTTTTTCCGAAGGAATAATTCCGTCGGAAAACTAACTTTTGAAAAACAATTATTAAATTTCCGACGGAATATTTATGTCGGAAACTGTATTTTTTTTTAAAAATCCGACGGAATAATTCCGTCGGAAAAATTAAAAAAAATATATTCAAAAATTTTATTTCCCCAATTAAAAATATGTATATTTAAATAAATCAGAGCACCAAACACAAATTAATTAGTACAAATTCTTTACAGAAGTCTCAATCATCATCACAAAATTAAATATTATGGCTTTGAAATTATTTAACATTATTAATCAATTAGTTAATACATAATGAAGTAACCCCTCTTCACCATAAAGTTCTAACAAAGTAAGTTCTCAAGAATAAGGCAAGCAGTTTCTGGAAAATGAAATATAAAATGACATGAAATGTGAAATCTTAATCTGTTGATTTTCGAACAAATAGGAAAAGGAAAACACCAAAAGAGAAAACAAAAGGGCAAGTATCATAGAAGATTTCACATAGCTCAAAATGAATTGTGAAATCTTAATCTTTTACCAAGTCAATCCTTTTGGAACAGAAAGGGGAAGAAAAAACCAGATCTCTTTGAAGGCTTCACATAACTCATACTGTCATACTGAATTTCAGTTCCTTACAGAAACATTCATATGTTACAAAATTCCATAAGCCATGAATTTGTATTTGGTGAGAGGCCCTTTGTATCACATGTCAGCATTTATCACTTGTAAAGAACATCAATGTTCATAAACTCCTGACATTTTTGAGTATATAGAAATATTACCTGGTGAGCTAAAGCATAAGCCATTGCTCTTTCACGCTTAGCCGCCGCTTCTTTCCTTTTCAACAACTTGGCTTGAATATCTTCAACAGAACCAACATTATCACACCACCCTTCCTGGATTAGCAGTTCAAATCAGATAAACACAAGTTTAGATAGTGCTCCTAACCCAGCCTGTAAAGCTTGATAAATTCTCAATCATGTAGATACGTAGAAATTTGAAGTAATTTTAGGCCTCTACTTGTTTCAATATATCATATACAAGAATCCACCCCATACAAGATCAAAGGTGTATGTTTAAATGTGTTCATTGAATCATGAATGGTCCTATGTACATTTATGACAGATGCCGCTGAATTTGGACTAAACCAAGGGTTTATACAACAACTGTTCGCCAACTTTTGTGGTACAATATATATTACATTATTTTAATACTACTATCCATATATGAGTGCCCAGTTAGCTACATCACCTAAGTTGAACGATCCAATTTTTCAATCCATAAGTTAATATCAGTTATTTTGACGATTTGAAATCATAAAACTTACCAGTGGCAGAATCTTTAATGTTGTTCAAAATCATCAAATATCTGTTTAAAACAAAAGAAACAAATACCTATTGGGTTTAAAAAAGCAACAATTGGACCTTCACTTTTGGAATGGAGGTAGAAGTATCCAAAACCAAGGTTCTGCCTTCCCGAAGAATGACATGGGTCCAGAAACAATAACATTAACAACAACAATCATATTGATCTCATCTAGTTCATTTTTTCTTTAAACAAGTCATAAATTTCTTCCTTAAATGTCAAAATAATGTGAAAAAAGAACTTAAATATTGAGCTGATGATTTTGATCTTCAGGTCCAGATTAACCTAAAGCTAGTAAAGAAAACAGCTGCCGGTGTCAAAAAGCGACACATGAAGCTATATCAGTTTATGATGTAGAATATGTTTTCATGGTGCTATTTGTGAGACGCTTGTCAATATGCATAACAGACTACAGCAACATAATAAAATGATAGTCATTTCACAAACAAAGTACTATTTCACCAACTCAAGGTAGCTTACTTCAATTTCTTTCACATGAGCCTCGTGTTCAACTTGTTGTTGAAGTTTCTGTTGCGTTGTTTGATTCTCCAATGCCATACGGACACGCCTTGCTCTGACACGAGCCTGGACTCTTACCAAAGCTTGCATGCAACGGAGTGTAATGGCAGCTTGCTTTCTCACAGCATGACCTCTGATGAGAGCTTGGAGTCTCACCAATCCTTTTAAAGCACGTAATGCTCGTCTAGCCTAATAAGAAGCAGGGATCATAAAATTATTGTACAGATATGATAAGTTAAGTTACTGCCCTTGTTGGTAAACAAAAACTAGAATGATTATAGTGAATCATATCAGCTATTTCTTGTAGTTTTATGAGAAACAAAAAGAGCAACGACTCAAAAGATGACCAAAATTCTTGGTTGAGTTTCAGTAATGCAATAAATGCTCGTTTTACATGGAGAAAACAATGACTAAAAACCTTCCGTTACACTTCCAGAAGCTAAATAAAAGTTCATCTAATAGTTCTAAGCCAAACGATATTATTTCACACGTACTCTGCTACTTAAGCTAACTTGAGTTTAGTTAAAACTTTGAAAGGATTTTGATTCTAATTGGAATTTTTTTAAGGAAAACTGATTCAAAATTCATTTACCAAAACTTTATACTATCTCTAACTTTAAAATCTTACCATACAACACTAAATATTGTTTAGATACAAATATATTCTACATCCCAGGGCCGGCCAGACATATTATGAGGCCCTAGGCAATATTTAAAATTGGGGCCCTCTTTTACAAATTAGACGATACTTTATAGATTCAACTGTTATATATTTTTATGACATTTCATTCTTAAACTTTCTCTTAACAAAAGCAATATATATATATATATATATATATATATATATATATATATATATATATATATGTGTGTGTGTGTGTGTGTGTGTTGAAAATTCAAGTATCGAGAATATAGTTATATAACAAATGTAAGTTAACAAATATAATTTTTTACTTGTCAGACAGTAAATAGGTAGAATATGAAAGTTAAATATTTTTGCTCACACTACTATCTTAGGTAGGGCTGTGCAAACTGTAAAACCGAACCGTACCAAATTTCGTTATACCGGCTGATTCGGTATTTAGAAATCTCGTACCGTTTGCCTAGGCGAAAATTTTGGTTTGGTTTGGTTAAAAACAGAAAATTTATTGAATCAAAAATAATTTGTCTTGAATACATATGTAAATAATAATATGCTTCCTACCACTCTAACCACTAACCATCCAATGAAATTATAAGAATACATCAGAGACCCCCTAGCCTCATTCCCCTCTCGAAAAATTACTTTAGCATCATTCAAGTTTTGGGTTTTAAATGCAATTGGAGCCCAATTAATTAAGAGAAAATAAGAAAAAGAATAAAATTGGGCATTTAGAATTTGGACTGTACCTCTGTAAATTAAAAATCTGGGCCGAGAGAGATGGTGGAGGCGCGATGGGGTAGGTGGTGCGGCGGCACGGTAGGATTTTGAATTGAAGAAGATGAAGAAGAGTTGGGTTTTGCTCTAGGGCACCGTCGAAGAAGTGAAGGATTGGAAATTTGGAACTTGTCTTTACCTTGTACGAAAGACGAATTGGGATTTAAAAGTAAATAGTAAATCGCCCTTTTGACCTTCTGGATCAATTTTTAAACTTTCTTACCTTTTAATTTTTTTTTATCAATATACTATATCACATTTATCTCTCTTAAATTTTTTGTATCAAATTTATCCCTTTAATCAATGTAGTATAAAACATTATCACTCTTAAATACAAAATACATCACTTAAATTCAAAATATATTCTAAAGTGAACAAAAATTGATCTGTTTTGTATTTAAGAGGGACAAATGTGTTACACTATATAAATAAGGGACTAATTTACTTTAAAAATTTTAAGAGGAACGAATGTGATACATTACATTGATAAGAGAGACCAATCTGCTTTAAAAAAAAATTAAGATGAACGAAAATGCAAAATTTGATCCATAAAGAGGACCAAAAATGCAATTCACTCAAAAAAATGGATATATCGATTGAATTATGTGAGGTAAATCTACAGTTAATATCAAAAATTAAAATTTATAATGGTTGGATAATGAAGCTCACTCCGTATACTGAACTGAAATTTCAGTTTAATATACTGTTTACTAGATCGTGCACAACCATAATATTAGGACTTTGATGTCACTTGCAATATAGCTGAATCGTACCAATTTTTGATATTTAGTCTGACGCGGTAATTTTAAAATTTGTACAGTACATCAAACGGTTCAATCCATTACAAAAAAAAATGACACGTGTATGTAATTTGAATATTCTTTGTAATAACCTAATATTACATCAAATTCTAAATTTTATTAATTAATGCAAAACAACAATATCATAACATACGTGTGTGTGTGTATATATATATATATATATATATATATATTATATACATTCCAAAAATACTATGACATAATAAAACAAAAACACTTGTACTATCAATTAGCATATTCTCCTTCCGTTTTATTTATTCGCTTTGGAGGATTGAATACGGATTAAGAATTAATTAAATAAATAACCACTTTTTTAAGTAAAAATCCCAAAATATCATTTTAATTCTACATTGAAATTCTAAAACGATAAACAATAAATAAAAAAACGGATGGAGTAATCATTATCATTTGACACCAATAACATAAAATAATCATTTTTACATAAATTAGATCAACATATCTTACATAACAAACATAAGAAGAATTTCAATAGAATGTGTAATGTTAATTTGATAGGTTAAATATATTTTAATGTCGCGCTACAATCATTGTCCAAAGCATCTTAACCAATACATAACGCATTAATGTTACTATAGAATGATGCAGGTAAAGGGAGGGGGGGCAGACATAGCATAAATACATAGCCCATAAAGATATCGATGACATTCTTTTTGCATATAAATAGTTTTAGATTAAGGAGTAAAACATTCTAGATAAGTATGAAAAGTTTCTAGAGCATTAATTTTAGCTACTAGATCAAATTGATTTTCACCGTCAATTTAAGAATGTGGTTATATAAATAGGGCAAGACCTTATTTGAAAATTTTTATTCTTACATCTTATTTGACAAAAAAAATTGTCAAATAAAGAAAAAATTGAGGCCCCTCTATAGTCGGGGCCCTAGGCAAGGGCCTAAATTGCCTAACTATAGAGCTGGCCCTGCTACATCCTCATACATGAAAATTGAAAGAGATTAGATCAATGTTACACCTCTAGTCAACAAGCATCAGTGTACTTCAGGAGCAGGGCGGCGGGCTGGACGGGCTAGGCTGGGCAACTTTGCACAAGAGCGGATCTGGTTTGGACGGCGTGAGTTCGGGCAGGAGCAGGGGGGAGAGTGGCGGTCGGTGTAGAGAGAGATGGAGGAAGAGTGGCGGCGGGCTGGGCTGGGCAACATTGCACGAGTTCAGGAGCAGGCGGGCTGGGCTGGTTTGGGCGGCGTGAGTTCGGACAGGAGCAGGGGAGAGAGTGGCGGCCGGTGTTCGGACAGGAGCAGGGGAGAGAGTGGCGGCCGGTGTCGAGAGAGATGGAGGAAGAGTGGCGGTGGGGAGAGAGGTGAAGAAAGAGCGGCTTGTGAGATTGAGGAATGAGGTAGATGAAATTAGGGCTTCATGTACTAAGTAATTAATTTTATTTTTCTTTTTTCTTTTTATTTTAAATCATAAATTAATAATAATTTTTTTAATTAATTAATTAAATTATTGCAAAATAATGATGAAATTAACATAGTTAAATCAATTTGATGAAAAATGAGTTAATAGAGGTCATTTGAAATTAAATTGATATTTTTTAATGGTATTGTTTTTAATCATATCTGGATATTGTTAATTTGAACTCGGTGAAAAATGAACAAGTTCATGAAAAATTGGATGAATTGGTGAAAAATGAAAAATACTCTTGAAAAATTGGATAAATTAGTGAAAAATGAACAAATTCATGAAAAAATGGATGAATCGGTGAAAAAAATATGAAATTTGTGAAATCACAAATTAACTCGGTGAAATTGTATTAAATGATTGAATTAATTAAAAAGTGATTAAATCAATCGATAACGGATTCAAACAAATTATCAAAGTGCAAAATGAACGGAAGATAGAGGAAGAAGATCTAATTTCCCATTAACCTTCACATATCATTTGAAAAGGAGAGAATTGCATTTTTGGTACACAGCTATAGGCCAATTCCCACTTTTGGTACACAGCTTTATGTGTCCAACACATTTGGTACACCTCTTTAACAAAGTTCGACACATTTGGTACAACCGTTAAATAAATTACAAAATCACCATTAATTCCGTTAGTTCGACACATTTGGTACACCTCTTTTACAAAATTGACATGTGCGCGGCACATGGCTGCCCAAAAAAAAAAATAAACTTGATAAACTTTTATAAAAATTATCATATGTATTTATTATATTTATCATATCATATTTATATAACGATAAAAAAATATGTATTTATTATTTATATGACATGTAAAATATAATAAACTATATATTGTCATTTATAGTTTAATACTGGAAGAAGAATAAAATATAATAAACAAGTTTATCAAGTTTCAATTTTTAAAAATTATTTATAAAAATAGTTTATTATTTATAAAAATTATTAAAAAATATGTCTTTATTATTTATATGACATGTAAAATATAATAAACTATATAATGTCATTTATAGTTTAATATTGGGAGAAGAATAAAATATAATAAAAAAGTTTATCAAGTTTCAATTTTTAAAAATTATTTATAAAAATAGTTTATTATTTATAA
Organism: Penstemon barbatus; assembly: GCA_003313485.2. Lineage (NCBI taxonomy): Eukaryota > Viridiplantae > Streptophyta > Magnoliopsida > Lamiales > Plantaginaceae > Penstemon > Penstemon barbatus. The sequence goes on from CM064882.1 coordinate 36,185,767, forward strand.
AAATTATTAAAAAATATGTATTTATTATTTATATGACATGTAAAATATAATAAACTATATAATGTCATTTATAGTTTAATATTGCAAGAAGAATAAAATATAATAAACAAGTTACTTTAATTTATCATATTTATAAAAATTATTAAAAAATATGTATTTATTATTTATATGACATGTAAAATATAATAAACTATAATGTCATTTATAGTTTAATATTGGAAGAAGAATAAAATATAATAAAAAAGTTTATCAAGTTTCAATTTTTTTTTCTGGGCAGCCATATGCCGCGCGCATGCCAATTTTGTAAAAGAGGTGTACCAAATGTGTCGAACTAACGGAATTAACGGTGATTTTGCAATTTATTTAACGGTTGTACCAAATGTGTCGAACTTTGTTAAAGAGGTGTACCAAATGTGTTGGACACATAAAGCTGTGTACCAAAAGTGGGAATTGACCTATAGCTGTGTACCAAAAATGCAATTCTCTCAAATGAATTTAGCAATTGAAATTACAGAACTAATTTCAGTAGTCATGAACCTAATCAATGATTACAAAACATAACAATGTGTTATAATATAAAGAGAATTGTCCACTGAAGATAAATGTAGAAAGGGGATTTTAATGTTCTCTAACTCCTTGTCAAGTTACTCTTTTAACCCTGCATTACTATTTCAGTCAATGGATCCAACAATTCAATACGTTGCTATCTAAAAGGTCGAAATTTTTTTTTTAGAGTCATTCGAAATAAAAAAAAATATAGAATAGTTTTTATGTTAAAATAACTAAATACTATGTATTTCTCCTAATGTTTCTCGAAACTTTTCGAATATTTTTGAAATGCTTCTTATATTTAATTGACCGAAACATATTACGAAAACAAAAATTTAACCCTGCGTGGAACTGGAACATCATGGAATACATTTCCCTAATGGAATTTTATTGCATCTTTTGCAGTGTAAAATATGTATTAATTTCACAAGCAACTCTGTATTACATAATTAGATGGATGGGATTATATATAGATCATTGACACGTTTAGGTTGGGGACTTTATGAAATTGTAGTTTTGTCTCAACTTTCTAAGTATTTTGGGAATTTTTGCCTTGGTATAATCAATTGAGGTATTTTCTGACAAAGAGGTCATTTTTTTAAATGGGTGGAGTTATAATTATATGAGGTTAAAATTGCAATTTAGCCCCATATTGATCCTTGACACGTTTAGACCATTTACTTTATAAATTGTACTAGCTTATTCCCGTGCTATGCACAAATTCAAATAATTTATATCAATTTATTTTAATTTATATCAAAATAAATTACAATGTAGTATGATCACTACAATTTTCAGTCCGTGATAATTACAATTTGATTATTTTTTACCTGTTAAAATAATTTCAAATGTCTAATTTAATCAAAACGAATGTTTCATTTATCTTTTTTTTCATGGGATATAGACTATATAATGATTGACAACGTTTTAACTCAATAATACCAAGAGATGATTACTCGAACTATCCTTCAAATTTTGGGTTAATACATTGACCACCTTTTATGTTTGACAAATTACTTAAACCACCCAATAGATATTAAATTCATTAATTTTTGAGCCACATGTTGATGGCATCATAAAAGTTATTTTTATTCAAGAAATACCTTGATATTATTTTAGATTATTTAAAATTTCTTAAACTATCCCTCAAGTTTAGTGTGCTTATCAGGTCACCCCCAAAGTTTGAGAAATTATGAAAACTACCTCGGAGTTATTGGATTCACCACAAATACCCTTGATATAATTTTTCTATTTTTTAAAATATTAAAATAATTCACACCCTTCATCTTCTATGCGACGACATACTACAATTTATGGCGGGCTGTTGGCACATTGAAGGCGAACACGGGGGAGGGGGAGGGAAGGGATGAGAGTGAGTTCTATACGGATATTGGGGATGGGTTGGGACGAATGAGATAGATTTTTCTACTTTTTTAAAAATCAATAAAATTTAACATACTTAATTTTATAAGAATATAAAACAAAGAAATGTCATGTAGAAAAATAAATTTGATTTAATTAATAATTATAATTTTAAATTAGGTGTAGTTATTTTTGTTCATTGTCAAAATAATTATATTATTTTATTTTATTGAAAGTTATACGGGTACATTAATATTTTTTTAAATATAATGAAATAACTAAACAAAAAATATTACATATATATATTTAAAATAAAAGCATAAAAAATTCAAATAATATTGAGGACATAGTTTAAATAAATAAAATAAAATCACCCATTTAGAAGTTTCAATAAAATAAAAACACCAAATATATAAAATAGATATACCTAATTTAATATTACAATAAATAAAATAATAATTTTTTTCTACCTAATATCTATATGAATATTTAAATGTTCGATCAATAAAGAAAAACATTATTTTTCTACATATTTTTAAATAACTTAACTATTAAATATTTAGATTATAGTAAGAATTACCGTGAATAATTGGTAGAAGCAATATTTAGATTAGTAATTGGTGGAATTATTTAAACTACTCCTTAACTTTAGTTTACTTATATCATTATGTATAAAGAAAGATATTTTGATACTTTTAGAAATTTAGTTAATTTTTTTGGATGAACTTCAACCTCCAGTGTTATGTTTAGTCTAATTTCCAAACTTGAAGGGTGTATTATGGAATTTCACCAAATCTTATGTATTATTTGTGTTCTTTTCTCTAGTAGCAATAAATTTATGCTCAAATATAAAACATGTCATATTAATTGGTAGATGCAATCAACGATGACTAAAGACAATTAAAAACATGAAAAATAAAACAATCTCTAGTGAAGTATTTATTATAAACTCCATATCATGAATGAATTTATTTTGACATAAATATTGCAATTCCTTTTTTTTTTTTTTTAATCAACAATTGCTATGTCAAGTCATTAAGGAAATGTAAAATCAAATTCGAATCAAAAGTAACATAAGAGAGAAAACAAAAATTAGATAATATTGTATTCGAGAATGACAACCTCGAGCCCCCATCTTTAACAACATGTTGCAATCAAATTCTTACAAAATATTATAGTGACCATGATAGTGCGCAGTCTTTAGCCAAACTATTTTTACTTGTGATGGTATTTACATCCGAATCAAAAGTAACATAAGACTTGAACGAAAATTTTACAGTATTACATTTTGAAAGAACAATCTCCAACCATGTCTTCAACCACCTGTTGCAACCAAATTTATAAAGAAGTAGTTTAGTGATAATGATAGAGCAAAGTCTCTACTGTCTAGCTAAACTATTTATACTTGTAGAAAAAATTTGTGAAAGACAAAGCTTTATATAAAACACAAAATGAAGCTTTAGTTATAAACATAGATCTTTTACCTTCAATAAAAAAATATGCTAAGAATTTGGGAGGATTTGAGTCATTGGTAATAAGTCTTTCCTGAAATTAGAATAAGATAAAAACATGTGAATATTCAAAACATACATAAAGACAATTATTTACATCAAAATGCACAAAATGTAATACAAAATGAAAACATGCTTCATTGTAGATATAAATCTTCATGGAAAGTACAAAGAATGAGAATGAAGAAAGATGTTTAAGATGAATATTTTTTGGATGGATATATATAGTCTGACATTAATATAATAATAAAAAATTGAGAAGAATTCGAATTTGAAAACTGAAATGAGATAAATGGGGAAACCTCATTAAAATTTACTAATGTCATGCAAATTTTTAGGAAACGAAAAATGCAGCTGCACATGTTTGAATAATTATAATGTACAATTAATTCTTTTTTCCTAACATTAAGCCTACAATGTGGGAAAATTTATTACTTTCCTATAATTTACCACATTGATAAGGATTAAAGTAATTAAATTTCATAAACTCATATTTTATGAATTCCAACTGACCAATCATAAATATTACACTAATAAAAATAATTCAAAATTCTAAAAAAAAAAGAATTGAGTCCAAATTGAGTCAAACACCATTCTCCTATATATATATATATATATATATATATATATATATATATAAAAGATATTTTGTCCAAATTTCCTAGGTATTTTGGCCACCCTAATTCTCGACAACCTCAAAACATAAATTAAAACTTTTTATTCTGGGACACCTATGTCCCTCTTTCTTGGGCCACATTTTTCTCGGCCCAGAACCCCTCCACGGCTCCACCTATCCAAGAAACCCAATTTGTTTATTTGTTAAGCAGCATTAGTATATCTATTTAATTGCAATTTCATCGATGAACGTCCAAATGTAATAGCTGAGAGAGTAGTAACTATACTGTTAAGCTGTTGTCGTGATAATATGAAATCAAACACACCTTTTTAAGCAGTAATCTCTTTTTCCTGGTTATTTTCACTTTTAATAATCTTATCATAAATAAAGGGAAGTGCAAGGTAACTATAGCAATTAGCAACAGAAAAGTTAAAAGGATCATCTTATTTTATATTTTAACGAAATTATATAGACCCATTAAATCTTTGATTCTCGTGGGGAGAAAATCAAGGATTCTAATATAAATATGAAAGGAGAGAATAAAATTTTAAATATTTCCTAAAGTAACCAAGCTAATTAGGATTCTTGACATAAGTGTCAAGCTTCATGAATTATTCTATACGAAAACACAATTAAGATTATCTCACTCAGCCTTCATCCTCTCCAGTTTTCTAGAGAGAGGGAGTCTATTTCCTAAAGAAAATATATATCTACGTATCTATCTCTAGGTCAATTGGATCAGGTAATCATTGATTTTTCAAATTTCATAATTGAATCAAAGTTAATTGCATGTGTTAACCAAAATAAAGTTTGTAACTTTTTATATATATCGTGGAAATTTTTGGATTCTTGTTGTTGTGGTACTCGAACTTGTTCATCCCATCTAGGCGTCTTTTACTCTTTTTTTGTTGCTTTTATTGTTTGCTCCATTATGATAGTATTAGTTTGAAGTTCATGGTGTAATTAATTTGCTGATTAGATTAAATAAGAAATCTATAAGAAAATTGTATAAGTTTGTCCTATAAATAGTATCAAACATTATTCGGATTGAAGTAATTTCATGATGTGCTCTTATTTCAATTAGGTGATGCAATGGTTCCTCAATGTTATACTTGGATTGTCGACCTTTTTAAGCAAGTAATTATAGGCAATCTTGATGATAATGGTGCCATCGCTATTGACTTTTGTACTTATGTTCCGAGTGAAGTAGCTATTGACATCTTAAGTAGACTCCAAGTAGAGTCTGTTCTTCAATGTCGAAATGTATGTAAGAACTGGCGGAAATTAATTTCATCTTCTCAGTTTATTGAATTACATCAAAGAAGAGCCGCCCCAATCATCCTTCGGCATCATGGTTCATATCAAGATTCGTGGGTTTCCATTATTGATGAGAAATCTGAAGAGAAGTGTGAAGTGATGGGCCTTGGGACATTTTCCGTACTCGGTTGTTGCAATGGATTAGTTTTGATGAAACCTAGATATCCTAGTGTCAATTACTTTGTTATCAACCCTCTATCAAAAGGAGGAAAAATCACTACCATACATAGTATGATATCGAGAGGTGATCCATGCGGATTTTTTTTCCATCCTTTGGCAAGAGAGTATAGGATTCTTTTTGCATGTAAAACTAGTGGAAGTTGCTATGAGTATCACCTCTACCTTTTCGGAGCTAAAATGTGGAGGAAAACTATCAATCCTTATTTCTATTGTGGACCTCCAAGAGATGCTACTTGTTGCGCAATTGTTAATAGAGCTCTTCATTGGATACATTGCCGTTTTGTGGTGTGGGAGAGGACTGGAGAAAATTTTTGTATCATGGTGTTTGACATGATTAATGAAAAGTTCTCCAGGAGACCTATTCCCCCGGTTCAATCACAGTCACGAGGACGTGGTCAAACGATGAGGCTCATAGTAAAAGAAGACCGCTTATGTTTTTGTCACGTGGCATCTGATCAGGAGCATGTAATGAGCATATGGATTTTAGAGGACTATGTAAATTGGTGTTGGATCAAAAAATATAATGTTAATCTTGTTTGGGACATTAAGAAGTTCCCCATGGTACGACATTACAAAAATTATGCGCGTAATTTCTCTACAGTCCACGTTGTGACCATCCACAAAGATGAGATAAAGTTGTTATGGTGGAAAAGAGGATTGTTTTCTTACAATCTAGATCATAATACTGTCAATAAAATTCAACTGAAGAAGTCAAAGCATAACATATATGTTATGTGTGATCACGATTTTGGATATCTGGCTTGCACAAAAAGCCTGGAGATGACTATGAGTGGCCACTGCGACCTCTACCGCGACTGAGTAGTAGTAGTAGATGGCAACATATTTTCAAAAAGGCATCGAACTTGTTTGTCATACTTTTTTTTGGACCTGAGTTGCTGGATAAATATATACTATATTTTTTTTTCCTTGACATTATTAATATTTCTATTTGAAAAGTAGTTCTACAGTTTCTTATTCCTTAGCATAGCCTATCCAATCCAACAAAGAGTTGAATCCTGAAAAATTGAAAATTTTATTATTGTGAGTGTGAACTGAGACGTTTTTATATCCAGGATAAAATAAAAATGCACAATATTCTATTAATAGAGATTTTATTCCATTGAGATCAAAATTAAAAAAGAAAAAGAAAAAGGCAACTTTCGAACAAAAAATGCGATTATGTACATAACAAGATCAAATTATAAGTGTTCAGAGCCTTTCGATCCAAAAAAAAAAAAAAAAGAAAAATAAAAAAAAGTGTTCAGAGTTCAATCTAGTGACTAAGCCTGAATGGGAGTTTTATTGCATCTTTAACAGTGTAAGTTATGTAAATTAATTTTACACTCAAATTTAATTACATAAGTAGATGGATTTAGATTATTTAAGGGAATATTGCATTTTATCCCGCTTTATATATCCTCAACATATTTGTGTTTTGTACTTAATAACATTGTATTTTTTGTCCCCTTTTTTCACACATTGCAAAATTGCTCTTCTTGTCATAATCTTAAAATGTTTTGCACATTTTGCCTCATGAATTAATCTTTATTTAATACATTTGATCCTAGAGAAATATCTCAATTTCGCACTCTTGAACTAGCTAGGATGACCAAATTAAAACTGCAAAATATGTAGAACCAAAAAATTGCAACCAAAGTTTACTATTCCAGAGGCTAAAGATGTAATTTTGGAATTATATAAATAACCAAGAAACTCTTTTTTTGCAGATAATTAATTTTCCTTATTGCTCTTCAAATATTTACTTTCATTTGAACCTTAAGGCTATGTTTGATTCAAGGATTTCAATGAGTAAAATGATAAGTAAAATGCAAATGAACAATAAAATAAGCTCAATGTTGCGTCATTGGATGCAAGGAAAAACATTTTCCATAGCGCTTTCATCACTGAAATCCTTGAATCAAACATAGCCTAAGCGTAAGACGTTTAGGTTTTTCCTAAATGTTATGTTTGTTTTGCATGTAGATATAGTCGTATAACTAACTTCCAACTAATTCCCATGTTCTACCTAATCATAGAAAATAGAAAAGTACATCCTCTATACTATATCGTAGTATTATTTGTAATTTGACAAAAAAAATCTAGTTTCATATTATCTTTTGTTTTAGAAATTCATTTTTTTTCTTCTAGATTTTCACTCACGTATTAGTTATTTTAGATCCTCATTAAATGAAGACAAAACAATGATAAATGTTAATCAGAATTTTTATTTTCAAATGATAATTATTTAATAGATTTTTTATTTCGTAAACCAGTACACAAATCCATAAATCAAAATTAAACAACGGATTGAGTAATTCCTAATTAATGTCAAGTGTTAACTATTAAATTTGTCTTACTCTTTAGTACTCTTAACTACTACGAAGTACACTATGATACAATAATTTTCTAATGGGAAAATTGATTTTCTTGGTATCATTGGATCATACGTTGGTTCGGTCCTCCTTGCAAATTTGATATTATTAGATTCGAAAATACAACTTTGGTATCATATGATTTGCAATTTTGATACCAAACTCAATATTTCTCCAATCTTAATGGCAATTTACACTACAAGAAAACAGCAAAATTTCGACGGAAAATTATCCCCTATAAAATGCATAATGTTCAATTTACCCATCTATAATTAATTAGGAAAAAAAATCAATTTATCATTTATAAATTTTTTAATGAAGCAATTTACCTCCTTCAGCCGGAGAGTGTAACTCACTTGTCGAACTGAGATTATGCATGCAAACTATTTTATAACGAAGAGGGTAAATTGCAACATTTATCATAGCACATGAGGGTAAAATGCCACATTATCATAATAACATTTGATAAAGTGCCGCCTATAAAATATTAGGGAGGCGATGAGAATTTTTTTCAAATTTTCAGGGGGTAAAATGCTCTTTTTTAAATCACAAGGAGATAAATTGAATATTTTACATTTCATAGAGGATTATCCTTAACTTTGAGAAAAAAATAGGTTTGATATCAAAGTTGCAATAAAAACCTATTTTATTGTATCAAATTTATATTTTTATATTCAGTGGTATCAAAACTGCAAGTAGATCTATTATATATGTGGTAACAAAAAAACAATTTTCCCATTTACTAAAATATAATTCAAATTTCCATTCCTACATGAAGTGATGTTTTATTTCAGGAAATTGCACATTTGGAACTTACACTTGTGGATTTTTGGCATTTTACACCCTTGAAACATAGGAAATAGACATTTTGCATCCTCAAAACTTAGATTTAGCACTTTGCATCCTCGAAATATAAAAAATAAAGCACTTTGCACCCACTTTTATTTTCAGATTCAAGGAAAAAATAGGTAATTCAATTGTAAATCTTTGGCATTTTGCACCCTCAAAACGTGAAAAATTAGCACTTTGCACCCTCGAAAAAAAATTAAAGTTAACACCCTCTAATTAAGAACAAATTAGTAACTTGCACCCCCGGAACACAATAAATGGGCACTTTGCACCCCAAGATACAAAATTAACACTTAACACCCAAAAAAAAAAAAAAAAAAAAAAAACTCAAACCCTTGTCCTTGAGTTTACAAAATTAATACTTAACACCACAAAGTGTCAAAGATTTACAATTGAATTACCTATTTTGTCCTGGAGTTTTTGCTTGAAATTAAAAGAGGGTGCAAAGCGCTGCATTTTTCATATTTCGAGGTGCAAAGTTTTAAATTTAAATTTTCGGGATATAAAATGCCTATTTTCCATATTTTGGGGATGCAAAATGCAAAAAACTAGTAGTAAAGAATTGGAAATTATGCTTGGTTTTAACTTAGTAGTGAATAACAACTCTATCAACATTACTAAAAGCGGCAAAGAAGAGAATATAAGTTAGGTGTTGGAAAATTTGTTTTTTTTTAACCATGATAGACTACTTTGCAACTCTGGTACTATTGAAAACAAAAATAAAAATACAGATTTGATACCACAATTTAAGTTTTTATTGTAACTTTTATACTAAACCCGTATTTTATTCGAAGTTAATGGCAATTTACTCCTTATGATATTTATAATGTTCAATTTACCTCCCTGTAATCTAAAAAATATCACTTAACACCCTGTAATTTCTAAAAGTTTCACACCACCTCCCTGAATTTTTAAAATATGGCACTTTACCTCCCTGTGTTGTGATAGTGTGGCACTTTACCCCTCATATGCTATGATAAATGTGGTAATTACAGTCTTGTGTTATGGTAAATATGGTAATTTACCCCCTATGTAACAAAACACTTTGCATGTTCACTCCCAATTTCAGCAAGAGAATTATACTCTCCGGCTAAAAAGGACAAATTGCTTCTTTAAAATTTTCTCAGGGGAGTAAATTGCTCTTTTTCAAATTACAGGGGGTAAATTGAACATTATACATTTTATAGGGGTAAAATGTCATTAACTCCAAAAAAAAGTTGGGCTTGGTATGCAAGTTGCAACGGGAACTTAAATTGTGGTATCAAATTTGTATTTTCGTGTACAAAGGTACCAAAGTTGGAAGGTGGCATAACTTGTGATAAATAAAAAAAAAAAAAATTCCCGTTAGGTGTATATTTTCAAAAGGTTTAATCCCTTTCGAAGCTCGTCATGCACATTAAGTGGGAATCTCTCCCAACAAAGATTCGAACATGAGTTAGTTATACTTGACAGTGATTAATGCTATAACTACTCACTTTAACTTAATCCACAAATAGAATAGCAATTGTGCATATTAAAGGCATATAAATAAAGTTACTATTAATAATGCTGCACAACATAGAAAAAACTCGATCAATCCCCCACCCTCCTTTTAACCTCAACTCCACTCTTTAAATGAAGTACTACCTTAGCTAGTGACTAATCTGTAAGTCCAAAAAACACCCTAAATCTACTATCCATAATTCAACTATGCCAAGTTCAAAGAGAGAAAAAGTGCTTAGTCGTTCTCGATGATCTATGGGAAATAGATCACTTGGACAGCCTCAAGCATGCCTTAACCATTCCGGGGGTCGACAACAAATTAATGTTAACAACTCCGAAAAGAAACATTGTTAGTGTCGGATTCGCACACAAGCTTTAACTCTTACAAGAAGGATATGATTTTGACTTGCCCAAGAAGAAACAAATTTTACTTTTCAAACATTATTTCCTCATGACCAAATGTGACGCTGAAAAGCAAAACAATAATTTAAAGTGCAGAATGAACGGAAGCCGAGGGGTAAAGTGCCAACTTTCCATCAACCTTTTCATTTCATATGAAGCATTTGAAAATCTAGAAACAATATCAGGAAAATTCTCAATTACATCAGGTCTAGAAATATTATTTGTGATGGCAAAATTGCTCAAAGTTGAATGGTAACGTCCATTCACAACCACATGATCTAGATAAACTTTCATAATCTAGTCAAGAATTTCACCCAACATCAACAATCATATTAATTTAAAGACTTAAATCAGTCATGACATAACAGAAAAATAATACTAAAACAAAATAAAAACCTAGTGACAAAAAAGTCAACCATTTTTAACTAAATATAAATGTATAGATAAAGGGGTACAGTATTAGCAAGTATGATTCAAAATCTCCACACACCATATACAGATATGAACAAAAAAAAAGGTAGATTCTCAAGTTAGTCTAAAATATGTCAAGCAAAATGATCTATGTACCCACTTTTCTATTTCCTCTCCTACAAAAAAATCGCAATATTGCGATCCACTCCAAATCGAACATCCATCAAACATCTGTAGAAAGAGTAAAATTAACAAGTGTTAATTAGATTTCACAATTACAATCCATGTTTGCAGAAATGGCTTGAAAAAGGCCAAATATCTTCAATGGGTTTACCTTAGGTAGCAGTATAACCATTTCCACATGGACGAACAGGATCTCCAAGCAGATAATGTTTAGAGGCTGTTATAATATAAAAGGAGTTAATGCATGAAAAAATAAATAATAGTATAATATTGAGTTATACCAATAACATGAAATAATACCCGGTTGCATGAAAATGTTCCACATAATTACTGCAGAAATATAGACCACAGCCCAAACAAAACACACTGTAAAGTATCTCCAATGATCTTGTCTCAATCTCCCAAAGTCAAATGATGAAAGTAAGACCTTTGAACGATCCCGTGCATCATTAAGGGTTAAATTACTTGAAGTGTCAACAACTCCACCATATCTTTGTAATGTATCATTAAATGATAGAACAGCACGTTTTAATTGGGCTCTCCACCCCTCAATTTGTGTCATTCTCCATGTAAAATTATTGAGCTTCATCCAATTGAAAAATGATGCCATTCCAACTCCCATGAACAAAGTTAAGACTATAAGTCCAAGAAAACAGTAAACAGTGCTTGGATTCTTGAAGAAATAATTCCCCATCATAGATCCTCCGGTTATAACAAAGATATGTGTACCGAGATTAGCCATATATAAGGTAACTATTTCCTCACAACGTCGTTCTACTTCAATTTCTAAGCCACTAAGAACATTCCTACAACGTTCAATATCTTTTATGTAGCCTTTTTGTTCAAGAGTGACATATGCTGTAAAAAAAAAAAAGCAATTTAAAAACAGAGAAAAACTCAAAGCCAAATCACTTCATTAACGTTTAATTTACTTAAAAAACTATAAATATTCGGAGTTAGGTAAGATATACAAAGACACAAGTTTCTTACATGTTAGAATTGGCACTTAACTAAGGAAACGAAGCTTATCATTAATGTATGTTGGTGTAATAAGTTGTTCAATATTCATAACAATCCGAGATAAAACATCTTAAGAGTTGTGGCCAGCGTCCAGTAACTCCACAATTACTTTATTTAAAGAAATATTCTTTTTAAAAAGATTGAATTTTGAATTGAAAATAATAATGATTAATTTTTTAGTAGAAACACTCTTTAAAAAGGTTGAAGTGTGTTTGTCTGGTATATATTCTGAAAATGGTGAACAAGCCCAAATATATTATTCGGATTGAAGTAATTTCATGATGGACTCTTCAATTTAATTATAGGTGATCTTGATGATAATGGTGCCACCGCTGTTGACTTTTGTACTTATGTTCCGAATGAAGCAGCTATTGACATCTTAAGTAGACTCCAAGTAGAGTATGTTCTTCAATGTCAAAATGAATGTAAGAACTTGCTGAAATTAACTTCATCTTCTCAGTTTATTGAATTGCATCAAAGAAGAGCCGCCCCAATCATCCTTCGACATCATGGTTCATATCAAGATTCGTGGGTTTCCATTATTGATGAGAAATCTGAAGAGAAGTGTGAAATGATGGGCCTTGGGACATTTTCCGTATTCGGTTGTTGCAATGGATTAGTTTTGATGAAACCTAGATATTCTAGTTTCGATTACTTTGTTATCAACCCTCTATCAAAAGGAGGAAAAATTACTACCATACATAGTATGATATCGAGAGGTGATCCATGCGGATTTTTTTTCCATCCTTTGGCAAGAGAGTATAGGATTCTTTTTGCGTGTAAAACTAGTGGAAGTTGCTATGAGTATCACCTCTACCTTTTCGGAGCTAAAATGTGGAGGAAAACTATCAATCCTTATTTCTATTGTGGACCTCCTAGAGATGCTACTTGTTGCGCAATTGTTAATAGAGCTCTTCATTGGATACATTGCCGTTTTGTGGTGTGGGAGAGGGCTGGAGAAAATTTTTGTATCATGGTGTTTGATATGATTAATGAAAAGTTTTCCAAGAGACCTATTCCCCCAGTTCATTCAAAGTCACGAGGACGTGGTCAAACGATGAGGCTCATAGTAAAAGAAGACCGTTTATGTTTTTGTCATGTGGCATCTGAGGAGCATGTAATGAGCATATGGATTTTGGAGGACTATGTAAATTGGTGTTGGATCCGAAAATATAATGTTAATCTTGATTGGGACATTAAGAAGTTCCCCATGGTACGACATTACAAAAATTATGCGCGTAATTTCTCTATAGTCCACGTTGTGACCATCCACAAAGATGAGATAAAGTTGTTATGGTGGAAAAGAGGATTGTTTTCTTACAATCTAGATCATAATACGGTCAATAAAATTCAATTGAAGAAGGCAAAACATAACATATATGTTATGTGTGATCACGCTTTTGGATATCTGGCTTGCACAAAAAGCCTGGAGATGACTATGAGTGGCCACTGCGACTTCTACCGCGACTGAGTAGTAGTAGTAGTAGATGGCAACATAGTTTCAAAAAGGCATTGAACTTGTTTGTCAGACTTTTTTTTGGACATGAGTTTCTGGATAAATATATACTACAATTTTTTTTTTCCTTTACATTATTAATATTTCTATTTGAATAGTAGTTCTACAGTTTCTTGTTCCTCAGCATAGCCTATCCAATCCAACAAAGAGTTGAATCATGAAAATTTAATTCTTGTGAGTGTGAACTGAGACGTTTTTATATCCAGGATAAAATAAAATTCACAATAGAGAGATTATTCTATTGAGATCAAAATTTTTTAAAAAAAAAAGCCAAAAGTATTTAAGCCAAAAGTATTTAAAGACTTTCGAACAAAAAATTCGATTATGTACATAACAAGATCAAATTAAAAGTGTTCAGAGCCTTTCGACCAAAAAAAAAAAGAAAAAAAAAGAGTGTTCAGAGTTCAATCTATGACTAAGCCTGAATGGAGTTTTATTGCATCTTTAACAGTGTAAGTTATGTAAATTAATTTTACACTCAAATTTAATTACATAAAATTAGATGGATTTATATTATTTAAGGGAATATTGCATTCTAGCTCGCTTTATATATCCTCAACATTTTTTGTTTTTTGTACTTAATAACATTGTGTTTTTTGTCCCATTTTTTTCACACTTTGCAAAATTGCTCTTCTTGTCATAATCTTAAAATGTTTTGCACATTTTGCCTCATGAATTAATCTTTATTTAATACATTTGATCCTAGAGAAATATCTCAATTTCGCACTCTTGAACTAGCTAGGATGACCAAATTAAAACTGCAAAATATATATATAGAAGGAAAAAATTGCAACCAAAGTTAGAGTCCAATTCCAGAGGCTAAAGATGTAATTTTGGAATTATATAAATAACCAAGAAACTCTTTTTTTGCTGATAATTAATTTTCCTTATTGCTCTTCAAATATTTACTTTCATTTGAACCTTAAGCGTAAGACGATTAGGTTTTTCCTAAATGTTATATTTGTGTTGCATGTAGATATAGTCGTATAACTAATTCCAACTAACTCCCATGTTCTACCTAATCATAGAAAATAGAAAAGTACATCCTCTATAGTCTATATCATAGTATTACTTGCCCTCATATTATTTTTTGTTTTAGAAGTTCAACGCAAAATCAATTCATTTTTTTTTCCAGATTTTCTGTTTCGTATTAATTATTTTAATCCTCATTAAATGGAGAGAAAATAATGATTAATAATAATAAGATTTTTTTTATCTTCAAGTTCAAGTGATAATTATTTAATAGATTTTTCATTTACACAAATCGATAAATAAAATTAAAATGATTGAGTAATTCCTAATTAACGTCAACTCTTAAATCTATCTCACTCTTTAGTACTCTTAACTCCTAGGAAGTGCACTGTGATACAATAATTTGTTAGGATTTATTTTATATTTAAATAGTGTCAAACCTATTTTCTTACGTGTGATGAGTAGATTTATTATTAATTAGTTTATTAGTCAGATTAATATTAGAGATCATGGGTTAGTGGATAGAAGTTATTTCTAGTGTTTCAATTTTATTTGTATTGTACTGCCTATTTATAAGGCTTATCAGTTTATGAAATTATGCAGTAGCAAAAACGTCTTCTTCTCTAAGTTTCTATCAGTGGTATCAGAGCCAGGTTAAATTTGAGAATTCAGAATCATGGCTTCAGATTCTAATTTTGTGCAAGCAGCCATTCCACGCTTTGATGGTCACTATGATCATTGGAGCATGCTAATGGAAAATTTCCTCCGATCTAAGGAGTATTGGTCGGTTGTCGAATCTGGAATTTTAGAGCCAGCACAAGGTACTGTTTTGACGGATGTTCAGAAAACCGAATTGGAGGCCAGAAGGCTAAAGGATTTGAAGGCCAAAAATTATCTCTTTCAAGCAATTGATCGTCCCATCTTAGAAACCATTCTTAACAAAGAAACTTGCAAAGATATTTGGGATTCCATGAAGAAAAAGTATCAAGGCTCCGCCAGAGTGAAGCGTGCACAGCTTCAGGCCTTGAGAAGAGATTTTGAGACTTTACAAATGAAAGAGGGAGAATCCGTCACCGGGTGTTGTGCGAGAACAATGGAAATAAGCAACAAGATGCGTTTTCAAGGTGAGAAGATGGATGATGTCACTATTGTGGAGAAAATATTACGTTCTCTCACACCAAAGTTTGATTATGTGGTCTGCTCAATTGAAGAATCAAAGGATATAGATGAACTAACTCTTGATGAATTACAAAGCTCCTTATTGGTCCATGAACAAAAGATGAACAGAAGTTCAAATTTAGAGGAGCAAGCTTTGAAGGCTTCTACCACTCATTTCTCAAATTATAGAGGAAGAGGTAGAGGTCGAGGTAGAGGCAGAGGAAGAGGAGATCGAGGCAATAGAGATGGCAGCAAGGATTTCAAGGCCAACGATGACCAATTTCAAGGTAAAGGTAGAGGACGGGATCAACAATTTGACAAATCTAAGATAGAATGCTTTAGATGTCATAAATTTGGTCATTATCGGTCTGAATGTTATACAAGGCTGCCTAATGACAAGGGAGAGAAGTCAAATTTTGTTGAAAACAAGGAGGCAGAAACCTTGTTAATGGCTGTCCAAGTTGATAAGGAACTTGAGCATGATATTTGGTATGTAGATACGGGCTGCAGTAATCACATGAGCGGAAGTAAGTATTCTTTTTCTTATTTGAATGAAAGTTTTCGCTCTATTGTTCGTTTTGGTGATTTTTCTACTGTGAATGTGATGGGGAAAGGTGATATTAAGATAAGGACCAAGAATGGTTTTGTTGAAACAATTTCAAATGTGCTTTATGTTCCTGACTTGAAAAATAATTTGTTAAGTGCTGGTCAATTGCAAGAAAAGGGTTATGTTATTACTATTCAGCAAGGTAGTTGTGAGATTTATGATCCAAATGGAAGGATTATTGCTGTTGTGAAAATGAGTTCAAACAGGTTGTTTCCATTGAAGATTGAGAGTGTTCAATCTTGTTTAATAGCTGATGTGAAAGATTCTTCGTGGTTGTGGCATTTTCGTTATGGTCATTTGAATTTTGGTGGATTGAAGACTCTCCAACAGAAAAATATGGTGATAGGTCTACCTCATATTACTATTCCTTCCCAAGTATGTGAAGAGTGTGTTGTTGGGAAACAACATCGTTCTCAATTTCCAAAAGGAAAGTCGTGGAGAGCAAAGGAAGTTTTAGAGCTGGTGCATTCAGATATTTGCGGCCCAATTAAACCAAGTTCTAATGGAGGTAAAAGATACTTAATTACCTTCATTGATGATTTTTCTAGAAAAACATGGGTTTATTTCTTGCAAGAAAAATCAGAGGCCTTTAATGCATTTAGAATCTTCAAGGCTCGTGTGGAAAATGAATCGAAAAAGACAATTAAGACGCTACGAACAGATCGTGGTGGTGAATATTGCTCAAATAAATTTGAAGCATTTTGTGAAGATCATGGCATCCGAAAAGAGCTTACGACTTCATATACACCACAACAAAATGGTGTTTCGGAGAGGAAAAATAGAACCATTCTAAACATGGTGAGAAGCTTGTTGGCAAGAGGAAAAATTCCGAAAACTTTTTGGCCGGAAGCAGTAAATTGGAGCATTCATGTTTTGAATAGAAGTCCTACTTTTGCTGTTCAAAACATGACACCGGAAGAGGCTTGGAGTGGAAGAAGACCAGATGTGGAATACTTTAGAATTTATGGTTGCATCGCATATGCTCATGTCCCAAATCAAAAAAGAAAAAAACTTGATGATAAGGCTGAAAAGTGCATTTTTCTTGGTGTAAGTGAAGCATCCAAAGCATATAAATTGTATAATCCAGTAACAAAGAAGATTGTGATCAGTAGGGATGTTGTTTTTGATGAAAAAAGCACTTGGGATTGGGATACGCAGCAGCCTATTCAAATTCTCTTTGACAATGATGCTGAAAATGAGCAAATTTCAGCACCTTTTGTGCCTGAAAATTCTTCAAATGCAACTCTACCAGCTGCTGAAAATTCGACTCCAACTGCTGAAATTACTTCACCAGCTGCAGAAGTTAATGAAGAAACAACTCAATCTCTTCGTCGAGTTAGGAAAAGGCCTGCTTGGATGGAAGACTACGAGGTAACTGGAATGGAAGATTTAATTACTCATTTTGCTTTATTTTCGGATTGTGATCCTACAAATTTTGAAAATGCTGTCAAAGAAGAAAAGTGGAGGAAAGCAATGGATGATGAAATTGACGCTATTGAGAGGAATAATACTTGGGAGCTGTCCGATCTTCCAAAAGGGCACAAAACAATTGGTGTCAAGTGGGTCTTCAAGACAAAGCTGAAGGAAAATGGTGAAGTAGATAAACATAAGGCGCGCTTGGTGGCTAAAGGATACAAGCAAGAATACGGGATTGACTACACAGAAGTTTTTGCCCCGGTTGCAAGACATGACACAATCAGATTAGTGGTTGCTTTGGCAGCGCAAAATTCTTGGTCTATTTTCCAACTAGATGTCAAATCAGCATTTTTGCATGGGCACTTGGAAGAACAGGTATTCGTAGAACAACCCCCGGGTTATGTTAAGAATGGAGATGAGAATAAAGTTTACAAGTTAAATAAAGCTCTTTATGGACTAAAACAAGCTCCTCGAGCTTGGTATAGTCGCATTGAGACTTATTTTTTGAAGGCAGGCTTTCAAAAGTGCCCATATGAGCACACACTCTTTGTGAAAATTGGAGATAAAGGTAAAATGTTAATTGTCTGCTTGTATGTAGATGATCTTATTTTTACCGGAAATTGTGATGCCATGTTTATAGAATTCAAAAAATCTATGATGGATGAGTTTGAGATGTCTGATCTTGGTTTGATGCATTATTTTCTTGGCATAGAAGTGATGCAATCGGGTGATGGAATTTTTATTTCTCAAAAGAAATATGTGGGAGAAATTTTGGAGAGGTTTCAAATGAATGATTGTAATCTTGCAAGTACTCCAGCTGAATTTAACTTAAAGTTATGCAAAAAGGGTGAAGGAAAGAAGGTTGACAGCACAATTTATAAGCAAATTGTTGGTAGTTTGATGTATCTAACTGCCACAAGGCCAGACATTATGTATACTGTGAGCTTGATTAGTAGGTATATGGAGAATCCAACAGAAATACACATGTTAGCTGCCAAGAGAATCCTTCGCTACTTACAAGGAACTAGAGATTTTGGGTTGTTTTACAAGAAAGGAGAAAAAACAGATTTGGTTGGTTTTACTGATAGTGATTATGCAGGAGATCGAGATGATAGAAAGAGCACTTCTGGTTTTGCATTTATGTTAGGAACAGGTGCAATTTCGTGGTCATCTAAGAAGCAACCAATTGTCACTTTGTCAAGCACTGAAGCTGAATTTGTTGCTGCTACAGCTTGTGCTTGTCAAGCTATTTGGTTGAGAAGAATACTTGAAGAGTTGCAGTTCAAGCAAGAAGGAGCTACTACAGTTTACTGTGACAATACATCAGCAATTAAACTCTCCAAGAATCCCGTGCTACATGGAAGAAGTAAGCATATTGACGTGAAGTTTTATTTCTTGAGAGATCTCAACAATAATGGAACAATTGATTTGAAGTATTGTAAAAGTGAAGATCAGTTGGCTGATATATTTACCAAATCACTCAATATTTATCCATTCCAAAAATTGAGAAGATTGCTAGGCATATGCAGCTTGGAAGAAATCAAGAAGTTGAAGTTAAACTGATGCTTGAAAGCTTTCAGTTTAAGGGAGAGTTTGTTAGGATTTATTTTATATTTAAATAGTGTCAAACCTATTTTCTTACGTGTGATGAGTAGATTTATTATTAATTAGTTTATTAGTCAGATTAATATTAGAGATCATGGGTTAGTGGATAGAAGTTATTTCTAGTGTTTCAATTTTATTTGTATTGTACTGCCTATTTATAAGGCTTATCAGTTTATGAAATTATGCAGTAGCAAAAACGTCTTCTTCTCTAAGTTTCTATCATAATTTACTAATGGGAAAATTGATTTTTTGGTATCATCGGATCATACGTGATAAAGTGCCGCCTATAAAATATTAGGGAGGCGATCTGAAACTTTTTTAAAATTTCAGGAGGTAAAATGCTCTTTTTTAAACCATAAGGGGATAAATTGAATATTATACATTTCATAGGGGGTTATCCTTAACTTTGAGAAAAAAAATAGAATTGGTACCAAAGTTGCAATAAAAACCTAATTTATGGTATCAAATTTATATTTTATATTCAATGATACCAAAATTGCAAGTAGATCTATTATGTGGTTAAAAAAAGCAATTTTCCCATTTACTGGAATATAATTCAACTTTTCATTCCTACATGATCATGAAGTGATATTTTATTTCAGAAAATTGCACATTTGGAGCTTACACTTGTGGGTTTTTTGCACTTTACACCTCCGAAACATAGGAAATAGGCACTTTGCATCCCCGAAACTTAGATTTAGCACTTTGCATCCTAAATTCCCACAAAAATCATGTCAAAGCTATCAATTACCACAACTATACCTTACTCGAATGTTCGAAATTAATCAAAAACATATTTGCAATAATCAAACAAAAAATTGTTAATTGCCCAATAATAATAAAATTAACCCAGTCCGCACAAATATAAATAGTGGAGTTAATACATGTAATTAATCTTCTAAAGGAAAATTTAACACTAATAATACATGTAATCAATTACCGCAAAAATGGAGCAGGGGCGGGACGGGGAGTCTGGATTCTGGCA
Source organism: Penstemon barbatus (assembly GCA_003313485.2). NCBI lineage: Eukaryota > Viridiplantae > Streptophyta > Magnoliopsida > Lamiales > Plantaginaceae > Penstemon > Penstemon barbatus. The sequence continues at coordinate 36,206,280 of CM064882.1, forward strand.
AGGGCAAACGCGGCGGTTCAGGGACGGTGGTTCGGATGTGCATTCTAGTAAAAGTAAATATTTTTGTTGTTTTTATTTAAGGGTAGTAACGTAAATTTATTATTTACAATATATTAATTATTAAATTTTTGGATGTAATACACAAAATATTAATCTGTATATATTTGTATACAATCAATGAACAAGATAAATCTATTTTTTTAAAGGGTTTGTGATTGATTTGTTGTGGTGACTCTTTCTCTTACCCAAGAGTCACCATAGAAGGTCATTATAGTCCAAAAAATAAGTAGGTAACATAAATGTTAAAGAATCCCAATGCAAATTATCACATGGTGATTTCAGCATAATGTTTGGCAAGAAATTAAATGTGCTCATCCAGTACTAAACAATTGATAAATAACGCATATAACGCAAAAGACATTCTTGAATCACACATTGCGGATGGGATTCGTTCAAGTCGTGAGTATCAGATCTTCACTATATCCCCTCCAGACTTGAAGAATTTGATTCCGCAAAGGAAAAGATGATGAAGTTGTTTGATATTGATGGAGTATTTACTCAAATGCCGTTGTACAGCTCATCATCATCATCATCGAATCAAGATCCGAACCCCAACAACGTTGTGGTGGGATTTAACCAAGACTTGATCGAAATGAAGGATTGCGTAACCGGACGTTCATCTAAACTCGAAGTCATCCTGATTACTGGAATGGGAGACATAGGTAAGACTACTCTTGCTCAAAATATTTATGATGATTCATATGTTATTTCGCACTTTGATACTCGTGCTTGGATTACGATATCACAAGATTATAATGTAAGAGAAGTCCTTGTTGGGTTACTAGGATGCATATTTGGAAAACTTACTGATACAATGCTTCAAGAGAAAAATAATGTGTTAGCAATTTATTTGTATAAATATTTATGTGGTAGGAGATATGTGATTGTATTAGATGATAAGGAAATTTACCTAGACACCCCCTGAGTTTAGGCCTAATTACAGGAACTTACCCCGTTGTTTGAAAAATTACCTAGACACCCCCTCTGGCAAAACAGTATTACAAGGTGACCCCTTACGGCGTCAATTTTTAACGGCAGAGGATGACGTCATCAATTTATTTTAATGTTTTTCCAATTTTACCCTCGGTCAAAATGTTGACTTTTTTTAGTTTACATATATGCCCTCAAGGGGTGTATTTGTGACTTATTTTATGTTAGAGGGGTTGTATTTGTAATATTTTTTATTTACAGGGGGTGTATTTGTAATAATTCAAACAGGGACAGTTTTTTGAAAAATTTGACCGCTGGAGGCTGGTCATGACCGTTGGGGGCATTTTTTCCCTATAAATAGACTCCATTTGTGCACCATTTTGTGCATTAACCTTCACACAACATTACTATGTCTTCACACACCTCAAAATCTAGTGTTGGGGTACATTAAATATCGAAAATCGAAGTGTAGCCCTAAATGGTGTCACAAGAATACAACAATAATGGTGGCAAAACCTAAAGATCCAACAATTCAATACTACACAATTAATCCAACATTTCAATACCACAATCACACACATAAAATATATAAGGGAAATTTACCTAGACACCCCCTGGATTTAGGCCTAATTACAAGAACTTACCCCGTTGTTTGAAAAATTACCTAGACACCCCCTCTGGCAAAACAGTATTACAAGGTGACCCCTTACGGCGTCAATTTTTAACGGCAGAGGATGACGTCATCAATTTATTTTAATGTTTTTCCAATTTTACCCTCGGTCAAAATGTTGACTTTTTTTAGTTTACATATATGCCCTCAAGGGGTGTATTTGTGACTTATTTTATGTTAGAGGGGTTGTATTTGTAATATTTTTTATTTACAGGGGGTGTATTTGTAATAATTCAAACAGGGACAGTTTTTTGAAAAATTTGACCGCTGGAGGCTGGTCATGACCGTTGGGGGCATTTTTTCCCTATAAATAGACTCCATTTGTGCACCATTTTGTGCATTAACCTTCACACAACATTACTATGTCTTCACACACCTCAAAATCTAGTGTTGGGGTACATTAAATATCGAAAATCGAAGTGTAGCCCTAAATGGTGTCACAAGAATACAACAATAATGGTGGCAAAACCTAAAGATCCAACAATTCAATACTACACAATTAATCCAACATTTCAATACCACAATCACACACATAAAATATATAAGGGAAATTTACCTAGACACCCCCTGGATTTAGGCCTAATTACAGGAACTTACCCCGTTGTTTGAAAAATTACCTAGACACCCCCTCTGGCAAAACAGTATTACAAGGTGACCCCTTACGGCGTCAATTTTTAACGGCCGAGGATGACGTCATCAATTTATTTTAATGTTTTTCCAATTTTACCCTCGGTCAAAATGTTGACTTTTTTTAGTTTACATATATGCCCTCAAGGGGTGTATTTGTGACTTATTTTATGTTAGAGGGGGTGTATTTGTAATATTTTTTTATTTACAGGGGGTGTATTTGTAATAATTCAAACAGGAACAGTTTTTTGAAAAATTTGACCGTTGGAGGCTGGTCATGACCGTTGGGGGCATTTTTTCCCTATAAATAGACTCCATTTGTGCACCATTTTGTGCATTAACCTTCACACAACATTACTATGTCTTCACACACCTCAAAATCTAGTGTTGGGTACATTAAATATCGAAAATCGAAGTGTAGCCGTGAATGGTGTCACAAGAATACAACAATAATGGTGGCAAAACCTAAAGATCCAACAATTCAATACTACACAATTAATCCAACATTTCAATACCACAATCACATACATAAAATATATAAATTAATTAGCGCTCAATAAAAACCTAAAGATCCCGTTCAAAATTATCATAAAACTAAAGTAAAATTGTTCCCAAACAATATAAACATTCACATCGAAAACTAAAGTAAAATTATTCCCAAAAAATGAAAACATTCATATCGAACACTTTTTGGATGAAAGGTGCTTCTGCGTCTTCATTTTCGTCTTCTGACGCAATAATTCTATCTCCTGATACATACTCCTAAATACCACGAAGACTCAATTAGTCAGGTATTTGAAAATTAATGTTTAAGCGAGTAACATTTCAAATGTTAATTCTTGAAAAGTAATTACCTCCAATTTGTTGACCAACTCCTTTGCTGATGGTGCAGATACGATTATGTGACGTTCACTTGGACTAATGAATCTTTCCTCTACGGCTTTGTCAATGAACGACAATAACGAGTTATAGTATCCATCCACATTCAGCAAACCCACCTGCAAAATGCTCGTATTTCTTAATATGTTTCGCCTTTTTTGCTATTAGTTGCACATTAAGAAAATATTAGTTACCGGCTTATCATGGATGCCAAGTTGAGCCCATGTTATCACCTCAAGCAACTCCTCCAATGTTCCATAACCACCTGTATGCATTAATCATAAAAACAACTTATAAAGGAAAGATTGCAGCCCATTTATCATTCAAACCGTGTGGTTTGGTAATTACCTTTATAAATACAGAAGCAACAAACAGACAAAGATTGAGCTCAATATATACATCACCCTGAATTTACAGAATTACCCTGCTGCTTCCTCCTCCTCCTCTGTTTCTTTCCCATTAATTCTCCACAAAAAAGAAGATTGAAGACACCTACGTACCTTCATTTTTCCTTTTTTGTATTTTATTTTCTGCTTCTTTTTTATCATCAATTCTTGTCCAGCTCTTAATTATCAGCTCAATTTAAGTTAAAGCTAGTTTTGTTGTCATTGTTTAATCACTTAATCATTTAACATTATTGCATAAGGTGGTTGTCTTCATTTTTAAAGAAAAGTAAAATTAAAGAAGGTGAACAAATCATGACAGTAGAAAAGTAGACCATGTCTTAATTATATACACGCTGATACATACAAGTAGTCATTGCAATTTGCAAAGCACACTTTAATTTGTGAAGTTGTAAAGAGCAAAAGCTAGAAGAATATATATATAACGAAACCTTTACAAAGGGATAGTACTTATGTTAGTAAAGCAGCAGCGCAGGAGCAGGAGTAGCATTTCAAAGAAGATACATTTCTCGTTACAGGAACAGGGAGATCATATAATACCTGGAGCTGGAGGAGTGACGGATCTGGATCTGGAGCCGGAGCTGGAGTGGGAGCTGTGCGTGGCGGAGCTGGAGCCGGCGGAGCCGCGGAGATCTGAAGCTGAAGCCGGCGGAGCCGCAGAGATCTGGAGCTGGAGCCGGAATCGAGGACGGAGGCGGAGCTTCGGAGTTCTAGAGGAACAAGCCTTAGGGGTTCGGGCTGGCCAGGTTGAAGGGGTTCGGGTTCGGGCTTGCGGAAGGGGTGGCGTCGCACGGCTGCGGGAAGGACCGGCGGCTGCTGCGGTTGCGGAAAGGGTTGCGCGGCTGTGGAGAAAGAGAGAGTGAAATAGGGGTGCTGCAGGTCGGGAAAGGAAATAGGGAGAAAGGGAGAGAGTGTTTGGAGTGTTGGGAGAAATTAGGACTTTTCTATATAAGGAGGGTATATTAGACTTTTCTTAATTGATTATATTAATTTTTTTTTAAGAAAATACAGGGGCATTTAAGTCATTTTACAATTTTCGTTAAAGTTGACTAACTGCCGTTAAGTCAAGGGGGTGTCTTGGTAATTTTTTAAACAACGGGGTAAGTTCCTGTAATTAGGCCTAAACCCAGGGGGTGTCTAGGTAAATTTCCCAATATATAAATTAATTAATGCACAATAAAAACCTAAAGATCCAGTTCAAAATTATCATAAAACTAAAGTAAAATTGTTCCCAAACAATATAAACATTCACATCGAAAACTAAAGTAAAATTATTCCCAAAAAATGAAAACATTCATATCGAACACTTTTTGGATGAAAGGTGCTTCTGCGTCTTCATTTTCATCTTCTGACGCAATAATTCTATCTCCTGGTTTGTTCAAGCTACCTCCGGATCTCAGTTTCCAGGATCAACTGCTCGATCTCTCCTAAGTTGCATCTCCCAGCTCAGTTTCGAAGCAACTCTTATATGCCGAGGTACATACTCCTAAATACCACGAAGACTCAATTAGTCAGGTATTTGAAAATTAATGTTTAAGCGAGTAACATTTCAAATGTTTATTCTTGAAAAGTAATTACCTCCAATTTGTTGACCTACTCGTTTGCTGATGGTGCAGATACGATTATGTGACGTTCACTTGGACTAATGAATCTTTCCTCTACGACTTTGTCAATGAACGACAATAACGAGTTCTAGTATCCATCCACATTCAGCAAACCCACCTGCAAAATGCTCGTATTTCTTAATATGTTTCGCCTTTTTTGCTATTAGTTGCACATTAAGAAAATATTAGTTACCGGCTTATCATGGATGCCAAGTTGAGCCCATGTTATCACCTCAAGCAACTCCTCCAATGTTCCATAACCACCTGTATGCATTAATCATAAAAACAACTTATAAAGGAAAGATTGCAGCCCATTTATCATTCAAACCGTGTGGTTTGGTAATTACCTTTATAAATACAGAAGCAACAAACAGACAAAGATTGAGCTCAATATATACATCACCCTGAATTTACAGAATTACCCTTCTGATTCCTCCTCCTCCTCCTCTGTTTCTTTCCCATTAATTCTCCACCAAAAAGAAGACTGAAGACACCTACGTACCTTCTTTTTTCCTTTTTTGTATTTTATTTTCTGCTTCTTTTTTATCATCAATTCTTGTCCAGCTCTTAATTATCAGCTCAATTTAAGTTAAAGCTAGTTTTGTTGTCATTGTTTAATCACTTAATCATTTAACATTATTGCATCAGGTGGTTGTCTTCATTTTTAAAGAAAAGTAAATTAAAGAAGGTGAACAAATCATGACAGTAGAAAAGTAGACCATGTCTTAATTAATTACACGCTGATACATACAAGTAGTCATTGCAATTTGCAAAGCACACTTTAATTTGTGAAGTTGTAAAGAGCAAAAGCTAGAAAAATATATATATAACGAAACCTTTACAAAGGGATAGAACTTATGTTAGTAAAGCAGCAGCGCAGGAGCAGGAGTAGCATTTCAAAGAAGATACATTTCTCGTGACAGGAATAGCGAGATCATATAATACCTGGAGCTGGAGGAGTGACGGATCTGGATCTGGAGCCGGAGCTGGAGTGGGAGTTGTGCGTGGCGGAGCTGGAGCCGCGGAGATCTGAAGCTGAAGCCGGCGGAGCCGCAGAGATCTGGAGCTGGAGCCGGAATCGAGGACGGAGGCGGAGCTTCGGAGTTCTAGAGGAACAAGCCTTAGGGGTTCGGGCTGGCCGGGTTGAAGGGGTTCGGGTTTGGGCTTGTGGAAGGGGTGGCGTCGCATGGCTGCGGGAAGGACCGGCGGCTGCTGCGGTTGCGGAAAGGGTTGCGCGGCTGTGGAGAAAGAGAGAGTGAAATAGGGATGCCGCAGGTCGGGAAAGGAAATAGGGAGAAAGGGAAAGAGTGTTTGGAGTGTTGGGAGAAATTAGGGCTTTTCTATATAAGGAGGGTATATTAGACTTTTCTTAATTGATTATATTAATTTTTTTTTAAGAAAATACAGGGGCATTTAAGTCATTTTACAATTTCCGTTAAAGTTGACTAACTGCCGTTAAGTCAAGGGGGTGTCTTGGTAATTTTTCAAACAACGGGGTAAGTTCCTGTAATTAGGCCTAAACCCAGGGGGTGTCTAGGTAAATTTCCCTAGATGATATGTGGAGTACTAAAGCTTGGGACGACATGATGATGTTCTTTCCGGATAACAATAATGCAAGTCGGATCAGTGTGACAACTAGAGAATCTGATGTGGCTAATTATGTAGCCCCAACGAGCTCACTCCATCATATGCGTCTTTTAAACACGGTTGACAGTTGGAAGCTTCTTACGAAAAAGGTGTTTGGTGAAGAAACTTGCCCTCCTGACTTGGAAAAAGTCGGGATGAAAATCTCAAACAATTGCGGAGGACTCCCTCTTGCAATTCATGTGATTGGTGGAATCCTTTCACAGGCGAAGAGAACGCAAGATTTGTGGGAGAAGGTTGCACGAGATGTAACCTCTGCTGTAGCAAATAATGATGATCAGTTCTCGAGGATATTATATTTGAGTTATAATCATTTGCCTTATTATTTGAAACCATGTTTCCTACACATAGGTGCTTTTCCAGAAGATTATGAGATTCGAGTCTCAAAGCTCATCAGATTGTGGGTAGCCGAGGGGTTTCTAAAACCGATTGATGGAGATAAAAGCTTAGAAGAGGCTGCAGAGGTATATTTAAAGGCTCTCGTTGACAGAAATCTCGTATTTGTTCGTCAACAAGATACTAGCGGGAAAGTGAAATCCTGCAGCATGCATGATCTATTGGGGGACCTCTCTGTAAGAAAGGCTCGCGAGAATAAGTTTCTCTATGTGAAAATTTCCAGAATACACAACCTCTCAGAGGAGACAGTATCTTTGCGTCGTGTGAGTGTTCATGTATCTTTTCGCATTAGAGATGTTTATGGTTCATTGGAACTAATGTCGCTTGCACGTACTTTTCTATGCATCGGTTCTGCATCACGGGTGATCTTGTCTCCCGCGTTCCTTAATTCACAGTTGCTGAGGGTGTTGGATGTGTTGGGAATAGAATTCCATCAGTTCCCCGAAGAATTTCTAAAGCTAGTCAACTTAAGGTACCTAGCTTTTGCCTGTGGTTTTGAAATACCTGGATATATATCTGAACTTAAGAATCTACAGACATTAATCGTTCGACAATTCTCATCACCGGACTGGTTTCGCTATGTTCCACCTCATATAGTTCTCATGCCGCAGTTAAGACACCTCAAGTTCGTAGGTATGACTTTACCCCTGTTTGATTGTGATAAACGGGATTGGGGAGTATATTTAGATAGTGAAGAAAAGTATATTATTCAGAGTCGGTCTAATGTAGCAATATGTTCTCCTGAGATTATTGAACATGTGGAAGACCTAAAGAAGTTAGGAATCCACTTCCATAGTTTAACAGTCTGGCCTACACAAGATCTGAGCTACTTCGAGAAACTTGAAACTCTCAGATGCTCCACCGATTTCTCGTCCTATACAAAGAAAATGATGGGTAGCCTCATTTTCCCACCTTCCCTTAAAAAGTTGACTCTGCGAAAATGTGACATCCCTCAAATGCTTTTTAGTACAATTGGTATGTTGCCTAATCTTGAAATCCTCAAGCTGCAAGATAGTATCTTGGAAAGCACAACTTGGAGCCAATTGAAGGGGAATTCGGCATGCTACAATTTTTGCTACTCGAAAAGTTAAATCTGGTTAGTTGACCAGTCGAAGAGAGTCACTTCCCTAGACTTCAACACCTTGTTATTCGACATTGCTCTGAACTCGAGGAGATCTCGTCTGATATTGGAGGAATATCAACACTGGAAATAATCGAAGTGGATAAATGCAACCCATCCGTAGTGACATTGGCGAGGAATATACAGGAGGAACAACTTGACTTGGGAAATGATCTACTTCAAGTTCGTATCAGCGGTTCATCACAATAAAAGCATCGGTACTAATACTATTGGTATGTGACCATGTACTTTTCAACTTAATACTGTTTTCTTGAGCTATGATATGTTTCTTTCACCATCGTTTCCGCATTGTCTTTTCCTTGTGACGGATCCTCGATTCTTTCCTTTCTAATCTTGTAATTGTTTTGCATGTTGTAGTTTCAGAAGAATATAAGATCAAGTTCTTTTTCCTGTAATTTTAATTTTTTGGATGTAATTTTGTATTCTGTTCTTAGGCTTTTGCCTATTTTTAATGCAGAACTTTAACTATAAAAAGGTAGAATTTTCGTATGAAAGCAAGACGTGATATCTCTTAATGTATGTCTATGATATGCACAACCTCGAGTGGTGCCTAGGGCCGGCCCGACATTGACAAAATATAAAATAAGAGTCCTACTCTATAAAAGAAAAATATCACTATAAAAATTTATTTTCTTACTTTTAAAATTATAAAAGTACGTATTTATAAATTATTTACATGGTCTTTCTCTAATATATTTTTTATAGAATAAATAAAATGACATATCAAATAAACATTAAAAAAAAAATTCAATGGTAATATGTTTTTATAACATTTAATATAAAACCCTTCTTTTAAAAAAACAAATACATTAAGTGTTGTGAATATAATTATATAACTAATGTTCGTTAGTAGAATTAATTTTACTTGTCAAAATCAATAAATAGATAGAACATAAAGGTATAATATTTTTGTCTCCACATACAAAAATGACTTTTCAGTAAAATCAGACCGTATCAATTTTCGTTATCAGGATGGGTTCGCTAATTTCAAAATTTGTACCGAATGCAAAATCAAACAATTCGGGGTGATTTGATACCAAAATATTGAAAAATGCGATTTTGGGTCTTTTTTGTAAATTTTGTATTAATTAATTTATGAAATTTGTAGCTTGACCCAAACTCATTGAATCAAGTCACATATTTTTTAAGTTGATCATAAATACCAGAATAAGAAAAACAAGGAAAGAAAATTGGAATCTTCATCTGGCGCCTCCAAATTTTAAATTCAATATAATGTTGCAAAAATATAGTATCATAAAAAGTTTGGTTCAAAATTATAGTATCATGAAAAGTTTTACCAAAATTCTAACATAAAATAAAATTGAAACTATGATACCATCAATTATAGTGGTAATTTCTAGATAGATCAATAAAAATATATAGATGATCATATTTAGTCATTAGATCAAGTTGATCTTCACCGTCATTTCGAGAAGGTGATTATATAAATAGGCAAAACCTCATTTGTAAAATATTCAAGTTTCGAAAAATGTTATTGCATTATTCTTACTTTATTTCACAATTCACATTCGTACTTCATTTAAATTTCGAGTATTCCTTTCAAAAATTGGCTTTCCTAATTTTTCTCCCAAAAGCCATTATTTATGTGTATCCAATTTTGTATAATCTGCCAACACAAGTTGGCTCAATTGGTAAGGACGGGCAACTTCCTCTCAGAAGATTGTGAGTTCGATTCCCACTGTCGACGTGAGGACCATGTTGATGGGCGATTTGTACTACTTATGTAAGTGATTTTTTATCCTGGAGGCATGCCTTGGCGGTGACCGGAGCCGAACCCACTCAAACTTTTACTAAAAAAAAAATTTGTAAATTCTAATTAGATTGGCTAGGTTTATAAATACATATATCACGGTATAGAGAGAATTTCACTTTTGATATCATAAGTAACCTTACTCTAATGTTATGTTATAAATACATGCAACACGGTATGGAGAGAATTTCACTTTTGACACACAATCTATATGAAGAGAGAAATGAGATCAAATTGAAAACAGAAACAGAGGTTCATTGTCAAGATAGTATGTATACAACTATGGGTACTATACCTATTATGATATCTTTGTCCATGTTTAGAGAAAAGGCCAAGCTCCTACAAATTTTTAGATAATAATATTCATTATCTCATTTACAATTCAGTCCTGGGAGAAGCAGAAGCATATTGGAGAGCTATTTCCTTGAAAACTTGGATCAGACCCATGAGGTCATTAGCACCTACCTTGAGGCAGTCCTTGAGAAGATCACCTTCCACAACTTCTTTTTGCAGAGCTTCCACCACTTCTTGCAATGGACCTTGCCATTTCAATCAACTCTATATCAAAATCATACACATGCACAAAAAACTCAAACGTAAAGAACATGTAATTGAATAACTTGGATCCCATGAATATCGCGATGGGTTTTTCCCTAATAACACACAAGTTTTGCTAATTATATCAACAAGAGTTTTAAAAACAGTAGAGTAGAGTAGTAACTAAGGGAAAAGAAAGAAAGAAAAAACTCAAAAAAAGACGTACAGATTCACGGCAAACTCCGAGCAGTCAATAAATCGTCAAAATAAATCGTTATCTTCTTTTGTTGATGGCTTTTTTGGATTGCTATCGTCAAAATGAAACCCATCATCATATGTAGGGAATCGATCCTTCATAAATTTCTTCGTCGGACTCATCATGTAACACCTCAATCCCACATTGATTGTGGATGAATGTTTGAATGGTTAATAAAGACTTGACCTACTTTTACTTATCAATATGGGCTTAAGTTTTTTGGACTAGTGGACTAGAGCCCAACAATATTGACAAGGGCAGAAGTGAACAAATATGAGCCTAACAATATGGGCTTAAGTTTTTTGTCGTTACCAATACATATGGTAACAAATATTACACTTATTGTAACGAAATAATTTGTTACCAAATGTGCAGTTTGTTGTAGTGCAAGATCTTTACAAATAGTATCAGAGCCGACTTCGTGGTGTTATCCATGAGGGTGGTCTTGGACTATTGGTAGAAACAAATAGTATCAGAGCCGACTTCGTGGTGTTATCCATGAGGGTGGTCTTGGACTATTGGTAGAGTATTTGAGTTGGGGAGATTGTAACACCCTAATCCCACATTGATTGTGGATGTTTGAATGGTCAATAAAGACTTGACCTACTTCTACTTGTCAATATGAGCTTACGCATTTTGAGCTAGTGAATTAGAGTCCAACCATGTTGACAAGGCCTGAAGTGGATCAAAGTCTTTACCCACCAATGAGCTAGTGGACTAGAGCCAACAATGTTGACATACACAATAATTTCTTCCATACAAATTGCATCTACGCATTTTCTTGGCGACACATACACAATAAAATCCTCAAAGCATAAATAAAAGAAAATAAAATAAGATTACAAAAAGGTCCCTGATGTTTAATAAAATAAAATTACAAAAAGGTCCCTAATATATCAAAACGTATAAAAGACCTAATACATTCTTAAATTTGGCTTTTTACAGTTTCTTTATCAATTTCGAATTGCACTACACCACATAAGCTAGCAGGTTATTAGTTAATCTTGTCATTTCAGCTTGTATGTTTGATGGACTGTGAAACCCTCATTCAAGACACGAGAAATTCTTTGTAACAGTTTTATGAAACCTCATCGTTCGACGTCATATGTTTCAATTCAATCCTCGTTTCTGCAAGCAGGATCTCTAATCTCTGCAATCCAATTTTGGACTATTTTGCTTTCTTTAATCTTATTGTTAGCGTCTTCCAACAAACAATTAATCTATTTTAGATGTGTTTTCAATTAGAGAAACATCGTCAACCACAATTGAAACAATAAAGTGTTTGAAAGGTAGTGATATTTCTAATTTTTTTGGGAAAATTGAATTACTTGATATTCATTAACATTTTTTCATTTGATCAAACACAAATAATATTATTATGTGCATTACTTCAAAGAGTTCTTGGCCCCTGTTGAAAATGTCAAAAAGTCAAAATTGTGTGTTTACGGGGTGCAACATGTAAATTACTCATTATTTGTGTATATAAGTCCATAAAATTATAAATGTACAACGATCACGGTATTTGGTCTAGTGAAGGTATTTGGTCTAGTAAAAATGATTAATTCCTTGTAACGCGGTGAACACATGTTGAATTTTTGATGTATTAGACAGTGTTCTCAAAACCGGACCGGACCGGCCGGTTCGCCCGGTTTAACCGCTAACCGGACCATAATCCGGTCCGGCTGAACACTCAAAACCACCTTAAAGATTAACCAGTTCGAACCGGTGAAAACCGGTCCGAAACCGGTAAAACCAGTGAACCGCCGGTTCTAGTGAACCAGCGGTTCACTTAAATTTCAAAAAAAAAAAAAAATTATTATTAGATCTGAGACTTCTTTCTTGGACATGGCGGCTTCTCCAATTCCTTTCTTCAGTCCATGGCGGCTTCTTTCTTCACAACAAAGATAAAAAAAATTAACTTGCTTATTATTAGATCTGAGACTTGATAGAGTAATATCGAACAAAGGTGGTCTTCTCTAATCTTCCCTCAATTGATTTTCTCTCATTAATTTTCAGGTGACTTATGATTTTTAAGAATTGCTAATCTACAATTTATGTTGTAGCCACTGAAGAAGTAATGAAAAGGAAGATAAACTGGATATGAAAGAAAATTGGAGAAGATGCTGGGAATTTGGATGGTAATTTGAGGAGAATTGAAGAGAATGAGATAAAGTTGGGATTTTTTAAATTGGATGAGAGAGTTGTACATGACTGATTTGGAAGATAGTACCTTTCCAATTGATACTGAACTTGGAGCGGGCATATTAGTTTGGATAGATGAAGACATTGGGCCAAACTAAATATATTGGCCCAGTTGATTGTTTTAATTGATTGGCCTATTTTATTATTAGTTCATGTAACAATTTACCTACTTGAAACAATTTGATTTTTGTATGAATCATATTAATCTTTATTACAAAGAATTACAATTTTTTTATAATTATAATTGTATTTTAAATAGTCTGAAAAAAAAAATATATATATATATATAATTGTAATTTTTTTATAATTATAATTGTATTTTAAATAGTCTGAAAAAAAAAGTATATATATATATATATATATATATATATTAAATTAAATAATAATGACGTCACACCGGTTATTCCGATCGAACCACTGGTTGAACCGATTTAACCGATCGAACCAGTAACCAGTAGGACTTCCGATTTTATGACCGGTCCGCTTTTGAAAACACTGGTATTAGATTCCACCAACTAATATGCTTGATGCGCTTGGTCACTTTTAAGGGATGAATAGTCTTAAAAAAGCAAAAACCAAAAAGACTACAAGAATATTTGTTAATGAGAAATATTATCAGCTATATATGCAAATTTTATTTAATAAAAAAATTATCAGAATTGTGCACTAGTTCTTTTCATATCATAATACCAATTACAATAGAATTCGTGTCAATTTTTTTAATAATTTTTCATCTCGATGTAAAATACAAATCATAATAATATTTAGTTAACCGCTTAATCTCAAACTCAGATCCTGATAAAAAAAATCCATATCAGTTATTCTTAAACAGAATTAAAATATTTTTTTGCCCTCCAAAAAATCAAAAATCAAATTTCTACTAAAATGGTAAAACATCCGAACAAAAAGGTCAATTTAATTGAGATTTTCTTTTATAAATTCGATGTGAAAACCTGATTATTAACACACGCTTCGAATTTGACGACCTCTACAAAATATGATTCCTCACGGGTCGAAGATGACATCTCTAAATCATTCCAATTCTCTTCTCCGCAGTACCGTTCAGCCTCACTCTCCGCCACCGACGAGTACTACTTTTCCCGCCGGAATTTCGTATCCTCATCCGCCTTCTTATCGCAGCTGCACTGCACTGCGATCAACCACTCAAATGTCGTCGGAATTATGCCCTCCTACGGTTCCGACAGTTACTATTTCGTACAGTGAACTAAGAGTATGCTTTATCTTTTGTACTTATGTATAATCTATCAGTTTTTTTTCCATGCTGATATATACTGATGCTTCCTCTGTTACGGACGCCTTTGTTTGATTAGGATCAAAGTGCAGATTTATCAGATAAAATTGAGCTGGGGTTTGGGCCCAATGGCCTCGGAGTTCTGTCTATCTCGGATGTACGGAGTAATTTTCCCTTACTATATCTGGAATTTCTTTGTGACTTCAAATTGTATTTTTTATCATTATTTCTTTTACTCTACAAATTGCAATTGTTGGTTGAATGTATCACAGGCATATTACGTTGTAGTATCTAATATTAGTCTTAGACATTTGAAAGTTAATTTCTGTTCACACTATTCTTGTACTCATGTGGTTTTTTTTTTTTTTAATCATTTTAAGGAATCTACTTAAGATACTTTTTTTTGTTACTCAACACTCTTAGTAAAACCAAGACTTAATTCCCTAGAGCCTTTATTTAAGGAACAACAGATGTCACATATTGGAGTATGTCTATCATATTTCCATATCCTCTAGCTTTTTTAATTGAAGCTATTATTATGATGGTTTGTAAAAGTAGTCAATTCAAAATTTGTTGAGAACCATGAAGATTTTGGCTATACTCATATGACATTTAATTACATGGATAACTACTCATACAGTGTATAGTTTGTTTGTCTACTTGGTTGGTGTGGTCACTTCAACTCGTATCAAGTCATTTATATTTAATTAATAATTACATGATAATTTCATGACCTTTTGGTCCACATCATTATAGGTTCCAGGGTATACCTTGCTGCGGAAAAATCTTCTACATCTTGCACCTAGGTAAGAACTTAATGAGTTACTCCCATCATGTGTGATACTACAAGATATTGAACAATGCAAGGAAGCCTTGGATTTTCCTAAAAATTTCTATACATTCAGAATTTTCTGATCTCTTTTGTCTCTAAATTATGTATTTTTCTGCTAAATCAGATTAGCAAAACTTCCTGAAGAGGTAAAGAGGGAATTAGAAGATCCCATTAGTAGGTAACTAAGTTTCTCCATTAATCCTCGTACCAATCTTTATTAGTCTGTCTCTAGTTCATTTATACTGCCGAAGGTCAGTACTGGATTCCTTATAGTATAATTCTGTTAACATATATCTTGCAACTTCTATGTTATCCCACAGGTTTATGGACTTAAACTTTGCGGAATATTGTGTAATCTAAATGTTGTGAGTACATGTAGGTACAACATTGGATGGAGTCATGGAAAAGAGAAGCTTGAGAGTGGAAAACCAGGTATCTAATTGACCCTTGGCTATAAAGGTAATAGGAACTAAGCTTTCCTATGTTCCTGGTTTTTATTGATAATTGTTAAGAATGTCTGTAAGTTTAATTGACAAATCATATGCATCGAGGCAAGTGATGGATGATCCTTATGGTGGATTTGCTTTTTCATAGATTTAAGCATTATCTTTTTTATACATTTCATATTAGGGGAATTCTGTTCTACAACCTCTTTGCATTCAATTAAAATTCAAATGTATTTTGGCTCTGACTGCAACTACTGAGACTGATGCCCTTCTTAGCCATGAATTCACTATATTATCCGGCAACTTTTTGGTAATTATAGTGTCATACTATGATTTGACTAAGATTCATACGATGGATAGTTGGATACAAGTAGTTTAGAGAAAGGTGATTATTTTAGGGTATACAGTGATCTTATTTCTATATCAGGCCTTTCTAGTATTTTTACTTTTTGTGGGGCATATTTCGCTTTAACATGCATATTCTGCTGATTTTACATTTGATTAACCTATAACAACTACGATGCTGTTGAACAGATATGTTGAAAGGCTCTTTCTATGCTAATCCAGTACTCGACATACCTACCACTGAACCATCACTTATTAAACGGTATAACAGCTAGTACCACATTTTTAATTAAGGATAAGAGGGAATCTCATGATCATTGCATGATGTGTAGCTAAATGGATTCGAAATGATATTTTTATTTTTCTGCTATGATGCATATCTTACAACTTCCGTCCCTCAAAACTTTTGTATGTTTAAGGGCAAGAAGTTTTCTTACGATTCTTATCATTGAAAAAGTTCGCAAAATTACTTTGTGAGATGGAGAGAGTAGATTATTGTTTAGCTACATGTTGGTTCACTTTTCCGTTGTTAATTTTGTGCCCACAAGCATGCTACTAGCATTCTTAGATAATTCTTGATTTCTATGCTTGCAGGTATCCTTCATATTGTGGACCAAATATATGGCCTCGTGGTTCTTTGCCAGAACTTGAATTGGGTATGTGCCCTTAGATGTTTTGGAAAGCCTAATTAACAATTTTCAGTTATTTTGCTTAAGTGGTTCCTCAAGGTTAGCCTGTCTACTCCTTACCCCCATAATCCTCATAGAAATTGAAGTGTATGCTTTGTGTAGAATAATCTTGGTTGCTTTATTGGAACACTACTTTATGGAGTTTGATTTGATGTGAGCCTAATTTTAATCTTGTAGTCCTTATAAAAAGAATCCAGCTAAAATATGGCATTGATCAAAGTATATTAATAATTATATGGAAAAACAAGAAATAGTCAATTAGTTGGAGAAACTTTTGTTGAGCTTGGGCACCATTGTTTCTCAGCTGTCTACTATTCACTCTGAATTGGAGCTAAAGTTTTGATTTCTTATGGCCACATCACCCTGCTTTGCATGCACACTTTCAAATCTGTTAAAGTTTAATTGATTGATTTGTCAAACACTCTGTCTTTAATCCTTGTGATGTTTTTGAGTTTGAATTCCTTTCTGTCACTTTATCTTCACATGTTCCATCAATTCTGTGTGTCGCTATCTGAATATGGGTATCTTCTACCAACTCTATTACACTAAGCACAACGTGTTTAGTTTTATTTTCTCTTGGATAACTTTTTTTTTTCTTTCCCTCCTTTTCATGAGTAGCTTTTAAGGCTCTTGGAAAGTTGATTCTGGATGTAGGGTGGTTGTTGGCATATCACTGTGATTGCTTTGGTAAGTTCTTCTTCTGAGGATTTACTATTCTTTATATTTTATAAGATTCTATGCAGTCAAGTAGGATCTGTTTCAACGACTCTCATGCCTTTTGTTATTAAAATTCTTAGTTAGTCATATAGTCTTTCTAGAGAGTGATGCATGATAAAAGGTCCCTCAAATATGTGATTCAAATTTTAATTACTTTTGATACTAAAGTAGGGACTTTCCGTAACTCTTATCTCTAAAATTTGAGTACCTTCAATCATAAACATGTTTCACTTGCAGAGCGTATTGTCACGGACTTGAAACTTCTCGAAAGTACCGTGCGGCACTTAGCCTCGACGTACCCCTGGCTTTTGTCGATTCCGACCCGCTCTCGGAAATTGGCTAAGTTCAGCCTTCCCCTAACTTGGTGGAAAGTTGCTAAGTATGAAAAGTGGCTAAGTGATGTGTGAGCAAAGTGCTTAAGGAAACTCTCTTTATATTGCACTAAGAAGCTTACAACTTTGAGGATGAGTTTACAAATGAGCTACCTCCTATTTATACTACTAGCCTCCTTGAATGGACGGCTAAGATCAATTTGATCTAAGGGTTGAGAATAAGTCTCTAGACCCTTCTACTACTTCCTATACACACTAGAACATTATACAAGTTTCTAGAGTAGCCTACTATGTACAAGGGAGATCCATAACCTTCTTGAGCCTTCCACATGCTTCTAGGACCTTCCGCAACGTTCTACACTCATGTGGGCTCTTCCGGATCCTTCCGACGTCTCCCGGTATCTTCCGGATCCCTCCGGAGTCGTGTGGAGTCTCCTTGAGTGTTCCGGACGCGTGTGGATCCTTCTAGATCTTTCCGGAACCTCTAAGGCCATGTTTGGTTTTCTAAATGTCCCAGGGCAGCCCCTGGGACGCCCTCGTGCCACCCGACGGGTAACGTCTCGCCCTAGTGTCTTCCCGTCGGCCGCATGTGTCCTTGCCTTACCCGGGCCGCGCCCCGGGTGTCTTGATGCGCGTCCGGCAAGCTCTCTGGCCTTGCCGGCAGTCCCTTTATGTCCCTCTCGGTCCTTGCCTCGGTCATACGCTTTGTCCGCTCGGCCTTCGTTGTCGGGCAAAGTGCCGGGGCGTGACAGTATGCTATTGATAGCATAATGGGCTATCATTAGCTATCTTTGTTCTTATTCAAAGATACTCTTTCTCTCCAAATTTTAATAGTGGTGAACATACGTTTTCAAGTGAAAAGAATAAGCATAACCTGGCATCCATATTGAGAAAATCTAGACGTTGTTGCATATCATTGTTTGTTGGATGAAGGTTCAACAGATCCTTGATAGGCACCTCTATATGAAACCAGCTCCAGGTTCTATGTCACGTAGATGATTTGATTTGAGTAGCACTCTATTGTATTGGATATAGTCATAAAGAAAATCGAAGTAAACATGGTAGACTGTCCAATGCTCTACATATTATTAGCCTCCTTTTATGTCTAAATACTTTTAGTTTTTACCGCAGTAATTTTCAGTTCTTGATTTGTTGTATGTCATTTATTTCTTTCTGGACTTATGTAGCATCAAATGGGTTAAATGGTGGAAGCCTACAGCAAATACTTCCTCGCTCACGATGTCACAAAGGTCGACTTCTTTATTACTTTCCTGCTCATCAGAGGTACTAAGTTTTCCTTGTCAACTTTTATCACTGGGCATCCTCTTAGGAAATGTGTGCCAATTATAATCTTAATACTCTTCTGTACAAAAACAGTGTCCACAATGGAATCTAGATGCCTATCTTTTATCTGCTCAATAGAGGCATATAATGTGCCGTCCTGTTATGTTTTCTATCTTTCTTAGCCAGGTGTAAATTCATTGAAATAACTCATATTCACAGTACTTGCACATTATAATATAACCTTAAATATAGGGTTCCAGGACAAAATGGGGATTAAGTTATTACAAAAAATTTTGGACAAATACTTGGACATGTGTTTGATGTCCTCAAATGAAAATTTGATAAATTATTGTCCTTTCAGTACCTCCAAGGAAGATGTTGACTCTATGTCCTCATGGTGCGGGTGGCATACAGATCACGGTTCTCTTACAGGTGAGCAAATCATGTTTACTTTTCTTTCAGTGATAAATTGATAAATATTTCAAAAAGGTCTCCAAGGGTGCCTGCTTTCTACACCAAAAGATTAATTTTATATACATGAGTGTACATCATATAAGAATTCAGAAAAACTTTCCTCAAGACTAAAATATTGGAATTGAGATTATTTTTCTTCAAGGTAATCAGAGCCTTCAAATTTCAAAAAAATTGGCTTTTTAGGGTTTTCCTTAGTCCAAAATGTTTTTATTTTGGCATCATAACCGCAGACACACATCCAGACTTGACGGCCTACTTTACCTGGTGTGTTTGTCAATTTATTCATGCGAGTATCAGCGGAACTGTATGAGTTTCGATGAGAGGTTGATGCCATTTTGTCTAATGTATTGCAATTAAAAGATAATGGTGTCCAATATATAACCATTGTTAGTGATATTAGCTGGATTTCACTAACGTATCAAGAAGAAGAAAAACTTGTAAGGGAAGAAAATTAAATTCTTCTCATATCCGAACATTGGAAAGTAACAGCAAAGTTAAGTGGAACACTATTGGTTCAAATGTAAAATACCAATCAATTCGGACATTTGACAAAATTAAGGTTGACTTCATATGGGTTTTTATACAGCTCACAAAATGAAAATATTCACAAGGCCACAAACTAATTTTAAGCAAAATGTGTTGGTTAATGGGGAGATAAGAAGCCCATAATTTTGTAATAAAAACAATACTAATAAAATTATTGGCGGTTTAAAGTGGCAAGTGGCTAATTAGGGTTAATGACATGGTGGGAACCAAATGATGCCTGACTTGACTGAACAGAAATTCAACCAGTGAATAGATTCCTTTTATATAACATCATAGAAATAGCGATGGGCAGGCACACTGACATGCCTAGCGATAGTATCTTCTTTCTTGAGAAAGCTTATAACTCATTATTGCTATTGAAAATATCATAAAAAGAGACAAAGTGATCGAGTATGGAGTGATTTTCTCTTTCTTTGATTGATCTATAATTTTGCTATTCAAATGTAGGTCCAATCCTGCAAAATTGACAACCATGGTAGGAGTAGCTATCTATATTAACTGTGTAATATGTAAGGTTTATTATGGTCTCATATTCTACTCGAAAACTGAAGAGAAACAGGATTTTTTTTTTATCTGTAACAAGTCTAACGACTAAAATCTGAAAATATATGACGGTTGAACTTCAATAGTTTTGTTCTAAGGATATAATGACAGTACCCAGAAACTTTTATCGCATAAAGGAATTAGGTAAAATTGTGGTTATATATTTTGTTTATGAAGAAGCAATATTTTCTTGCTAATTTTTAAGGTCTCTCTTTCGCTTGTCAGATGTATTGAATATTATGGTTACTAGACAAAATCTATTCCTTTCAACCTTTTTTCTTCTTTCCAACTTTTTTCATATCTAGTGCCTTATTGCTGCTTAAATCTAACATGTAGGTCTTACTTGTGCCATGTATACGAGAGATGCTGTAGAATTACCTTGCCCCGACAGTGCTGCTGGCCTCTATGTGAAAACACGTTCAGGTCAAGTAGTTAAAGTATGTATCCCTCTGTTCATGATCATAGTAGTCTAAAATGTTTGTTGATATTCTGCATACTACATAGTCCAAATGTACTTTATGCTTTGATAAGTTTAGAGGTAAATATAATTATATGTTAAGTGCAATGATGTTGAATTATTGAAAAATAAATCTCACAAGGAATATGTAAGGAATAACTAGGCAAAAAAGAACTAAAGAACTAATGGTTTTAAACTTGATAGGAACATTCTGGGAGAGTGTTTGTGGTTTAGGGATTCAACTTACATTCTATTTCTTATGGATCAAGTCAAGCAAATTTTCTTTGCTAGCAGTTATAGCTCTAATTTGGTGATTCTGTCTCCTACATACTTCGATGTTGCTCATTCTAGCCACTCTGTTCCAAATCCTGGTGGTTCTCTGTCCTAGGCAACTATAATATGCATATTTAGTGACCGAAAAGTATAAATTTATGCAAATTCTTTGATTTTGGACGAGTCTCAAATAGTAAATCAGCAGTACATTCAGATTTCTGTTTTTCAGGTTAAATATCAATGTATAAGGATAAAGCTTTGTTGCTCGATCAATGTGTGTATGTGCTCTTCATGGAAAAGTTGCTACCCTGCAAATTTTTGTGATGGGAATATAACTTTTATCTTGGAACACCAACTGAGAATTAAGATAATCTACTATAAGTTCTCGAAGATGTTTCCTTTGTTAATACATGTAACTTCCTAAAATATTAGATATAGTCTTAGAATTTCATGACATTCATCAAAAGTATCAGAAATCAGGCAGACCACTGCACCCATATCACCTCCCCCCACCCCCCCCCCACCCCGGGTCGTTTGTATGTAATGTATGTGGAATCAATATAGGTAATAAATACTCCCGAAATGATGGTTGATGATGGAAAATTTATTTTCCCTCTTTCCATTTTGACTAGTAATAGAATATTGCTATATTTTTATGTTGCTACACAGGAAGTAGAATAGTCGATTCACATTTAGATATGCTGGAACAAATTTGGGAAAAATTTAAGTGCTTATGAATACGACGATCTTTTTCTATTTTTATAAACAAATTCTATTGTGTTGTTCAAGATGTGGTTATGTAATTTGGTGTATGCCGTTGCTTATAGATGCTATTTCTATATCATATTTAGTTGGTCATTTTTGGTACTTTTATTGCTTTAGGTGGTGTATGGGGAAGACGAAATAGCATATCAAATAGGTGAAACAACAGAGATACTGTCAAGAGGTCAACTTTGTGCAACACCACATTGCGTCCGGGTATTTTGCCTATTAAATCTCTATATTTTATGCTCGACCTAGCTATATTTGAAATATTGGGCATGTTACACTGATAGATGAGCTAATTATACCCCTTGAATTATGATTAACCCAACTATGATAACACGGTCATAATCTATTGTAGA
Source organism: Penstemon barbatus (assembly GCA_003313485.2). NCBI lineage: Eukaryota > Viridiplantae > Streptophyta > Magnoliopsida > Lamiales > Plantaginaceae > Penstemon > Penstemon barbatus. Next base: position 36,228,715 of record CM064882.1, read on the forward strand.
ACCCTTTGGCCCCAAAGGGTTCTACAATAAATTATGATCGTGTTTGTTGCTGTAGTCTGTAAGTTAGATTATAAGCTATTTCACTCTTGAGCTGGTCATGTCATACAAATCAAGGCATTTAAACCACAAAATGTCTTATTGTTTTTATTCATTCCTCACCACACGTTAATGCTTGCCCAGTCATCCTTTTGGAGATTCTGATGTTCTTTGATTTGATTTGATTATTTCTTAATTACTTATGCATGGTCTGATATATTGGTTAATATAGGCACCAAATGGGGAGGCGGCATCTGGTGTTGAACGTTCAACATTTGCCTTATTCATGCAGCCTGACTGGTATGTGGATTGACAAATAATTTATATGTACCTAGATGTTCAATCTCATCTCAATGTTAAGTTTGCCTTCGTATATTTCTATAGATTCCTAATAAATTTCATATGGTGTCGTCAGGATGAATGAGATTTCTATAAATTCCTATTATATTTCTGTAGATTCCTATTAAATGTCAATCGATCCATATATCGAGAAATAAGCTAAGAATATGGCGTCGTCAGGATGCAACCCCTGTAGGAACTCAAAGTACAAGGCAGCAAGTACACTGACAAATTATACCTTCTCTAAGTTCCATTAAAAACCAAATTTCTCGCTTCATAACTTTCATAGATTGGATAAAACACAAAAGGGCTAAGCTTTTCAAAGCTCACTCATTTAGAATACTGTCATTTGTTCTTCTTTAATTTGCTTATGAAATCAAACACTAAAAATGATAGAAAGCAAGGAAGCTGAGGTACACAAGGGTCCTCCCTTTGCAATTAGCCCTTTCTTTTATTATGGAGGGATTGTTAGCATCATGACTGAGAATTAACTCTATTTTATGCTCAACTCAGTAGATATAAAAATATCATTATTTTCTTGATTAAAAGTCTTTTAAAGATGACAGGGTATGTTGAGAACCAAAGGGAAAATGCAAAATTTGGTCAATTGTCACATGGTCCATTAGTATTCACATTAACTATAATATACATACTATATAGAAAAAGGTTCAGCATTTGTTATGCGAAAAAGATGTTTATAGGACAAGGTTTAGTTGTTAAATCTTTTTATAGTTTTTAAAAGTTGTTTTCTTTTTGTTATCTTACTTCTTTTTTCCTTGCCTAACCTTTTTTTTTAAATCTCAATATTTGATTTCCTTTGTTTCTTTATTTTTTTAAAGTTCTTTGTGGGGCAAGCTAAATTTTTAAGTGTACAATATAACATATAAATCTTGTGGGGTTTCTTTCAATCCGTTGATTTCATATTGACACACTAGCTGTTAGGTGGATCTTCCACTGAGAGAAATTAATTGGAATTTTAGTTTAATTTAGCATGCATCTATACGAGGAAATCACGATATATCAAATATGATACTCGTTTACTATGACTTTAGTCGTTAGCATCTTAAGAACAGCTAAACAGCCCACACTCTATTATGTCATATCGAATTTTCTGATGGCGATCCTTGTTTTTGTGTTTAGGGATGAAAAGCTAAATCTTCCCGAAGTAGTGAACATTCACGAGGTTAGTCTTCGAGTTCTTACTAGTGATATTAATCTTTGATACTTTGTTAGTAAATGCTTCACTGCTTGCTTTTGAGAGTAATCTCATTTATATCTATTTATCTAATTTTATGAGAGAGGACAGTTTTAAATCTAATAGTATAACAAGATTTATATTTCTAGTTTATCTCAAATTGCAATTTGCAAACTTAACTCTGTACATTTTTATAATCTTGGTGTATCATTGCAGTTTATGATGCCTAATGGATCTATTTCTTTTGGAGAATATACTGAAAAAGTGCTGGACAAGTATTATGACCTCAAGGTGTAAAGTAACAACTTTTTATACATATGGAACTAATGAACTATAAATATTTATTTTATTTATTTATTCCGTTTACATATTTGCAAACTCATTGCAAAAATTCCTTGTACATAAAAGTATTCTATATCTTTCACAAAGTCACTTTCTGAATAACGTCTGTACTTCCTACAAGATAATCGTTCTATTGATGGTATACATGTTTATAATTGTTTTATTGAATTTACCCGTTTTATTTATGTAAAATCATCGGTTTTTAATTTTAACACTGTGTTCAAATCTTTTTTTGTAAGTTAATCATAGAATTAAGACTGGTCATTACAGGATTTAATCATGTAAATTGTAGATCAGATGAAATCCGAGGTAGGCTCGTAGAGTCAACATGCTTTTGGAAAAAAGAAAGGTAGTAATAGTAAACAAAAACTCCCCAACAGGAATTGCACAAAACAATAGCTTTGAGAAGACTTTACATGACGATTAAGAAAAGTGGAAAAGGCTGAAACTTTGATTAGAAAAAGCAAAGTTAAATAAAGAAAGGGGAAAGTGCACTTCCTCCCTGAAGTTATATATTTTTGCGATTATCACCCAGACGTACAAAATAAGCCCTTTACCCCTTGAAATATCAAGATCAGTTGCATTTACCCCCCTCAAATGATTTTAAGTCATTTTTGTTGACAGAAAACTCTCATGTGTTTTTTAAGGGCAAATTAGTGACAATACCTTTTAGTGGCTCTTACATGTCCAAATATTTCAATCGCGCGTATTTTTTTCCTCTCTTTTGTGAACAGAATATCCTTCTATTTCAGTTAGGATTTTCTGTTCATAATATGTGAGTGAAGTGTTTTGGACAGGTAACAGGTGTTGTGAGACTTGTGAGTTGTGACTGATATACCCTTACAAAACATATGTGAGGCATACATGTGCGTTTTTCAATAAAAAAAAATGGCTTAAAATCATTTGAGGAGGGAAAGTGCAACTAAATTTAATATTTCAAAGTGTAAAATGCTTATTTTACTTCTGGGTGGCGAAGTGCAAAAAAAAATTAACTTTGAGGGGGTGAAGTGCACTTTTCTCTATAAAGAAACAAAGGGAGATTGCACCCGAATCAAACCACGTAGATTTGGGCTGGAAAGTCTATCTTCAATTTACCAAATCTCAAATCAATCAAAAGGGTCCTTTATTTTATTTGGTACAAATAGTTATTTATATTTGAGTTGAGGGATTGTTCAAATAATTGTCTATATAATTCATAAAAGTTTAACAAGTTTTTATCTTGTCTGGATAACTTAATTTAAATGGCATTAACCTCTTTCTCAAGAAGTGAGCATTTTTGGAGTTTACAAGTAATGACAAGGTTTGCATAGTCTGTAATAAGGGGTAAATGCAAAATACTCCCTGTGTTATGTTAAATCTGTAAAATATTACCTATGAAATTTTTATTGCGACAAACTTCTTATTACTTTAAAAAATTATGCAAAAAACACCCTATTTGTAAAAATTAGATCGTTTCTTATCGACATATTTCAAGAAATTATTTTTAAAATACTTCAAGTTGGTCCCTACAACTTCACGTGATATATTTTTAATATTATTTCTTGAAATATCCTGATTCAAAACAACCTATTTTTTATAAATTAGATTGTTTTTGCAGGGTTTTCAATAGTACAAGGAAGTTTGACGTAATAAAAGTTTTACAGGATAGTTTCATGCAGGTTTATCATAACACATGAGATTATCTTGCATTTTTCCCCCGTAATAGCGACAAAATTGAGGTCTCGACACTTTAAAGTCTTTATGAATCAATTTATGTTTGATTTCAAAGTTGGTCTGAGTTTTATCAACAAAACTTTTGAAGCACGAAGTGAATTAGTTTAGGATGAATATCGAGATGGTAATATATTAGTGAAATACAATAGTCAGTGGGTTTTGAAAATTAAAAATATAATTTGAATTGATTTCATATGTTTAGGTTTGGGCAAAAGAATAAATGCTTAAGTATCAAATAAATTAATTTATAAATGATAAATATATGTGGTAATCATCAAATAAATCTCGATGAGATGAGATTGAGCCAAAGTCGATCCACAATAGCTCTAAAGGTTATGGCCTCTGGATGTTTTAACTTTAAGACCGAGTTAAATTGCTTATTAAAAAAGAAAAAAGACAGTGTTAAATTTATGACATCACTTCTAACTTTTCACATTGAATTTTCCGGAAGAAAAATACTTCACTCCAAAAATTAAATCTACTCAACTCTTTATCTAAAACTTTACCCAAGTTAAAAGGAGCAAAAGTATTGGACCATTTTGGACGATAGTATTCTTTTAAATAATAAAAATTATATATGTTGATTACACCACTAAGAAGATTCAGCAAAATGGAGCCCATAGCCATAGGGGACAAAAATTCTGAAACTATATCCACTCGAATTCTACATTATCTTTCCTGATAATAATTAATCCATTTTTCATTAACATTTTTGCATGGCATTGGCGTGTTTTAACCGACTGACTCAAAAGTACATTACCTTATTTCATTTCTACAAATATTATAATTCAAAGTCCGTCCGGACACTGACACTTTATTTCAGTGGGATATATAACTGAATAACAGAATTAAGAAAGGAATATATCTGTTATTTATTTTTCCCCATTTATTTTATATATACTCTTTTATCCAACTTCAATTTCCACATTTTTACCACATTCATACAATTTGAATTTCTTGTGCAGTACAAATACAATCATCAACAAGAACCATTTCTCTGTCTCTTCCTTTTGTTTTTCAACAATTTGAAAAAAAAGTAATCTTTTCACTTTCCTACCATCAAGAATCAATTTTTTCTCAAAATTATTGCATCCCACATAAAAAATATCAAATCTTCTTCCAATTTTTTTCTAGTAGTTTCAAGAATTAATCTAATTAAAAGGGTATTTTTGAATGATGGAGGCATTACTATTTGTTGTGATTATGAACTACATGGCAACACTGGCAAAGTGTAGTGTGGGGGTAAATTGGGGAACAATGGCAACACACCAATTACCAGCACAGAATGTGGTCAACATGTTAAAAGACAATGGTTTCGGAAAGGTAAAGTTGTTCGAAGCTGATGATTCAATATTAAAAGCATTGTCCGGAACTGATATTCAAGTGATGCTTGCAATACCCAATTACATGTTGGAAGACATGAGTCTCGATTCTGGGGCCGCGGCCGCTTGGGTCGAAGCCAATCTCACTGCTTATGCATACCCTGGAGGTGTTGATATCAGGTAAAACTTGGAGTCATTTTTCAAGAGCTAAACACAAAAATACCACCCCCCCGTGCTTAGCCTAATTGGCAAAACACCCCATTATTCTTTTTTAAAAGCAAAAACACCATTTGAAATTCTTTGATAAGTCAATAAGGAGGTTATTATTAATTTTTTAAGTAAATAAGGGGGAATTATTGTCAATCTTCAAAGTTATCAAGGGAATTTATTTTCGTATTTTATGGTGGGGGTATAATTATCATTTTTTTGAAATATATATACTCCGGCTTGGGAGGATTTCTTTTGCTAACAAAGAATAGCATGGGGGGATTTTTGCTAATAAAAATATATATGGATTTTTTGCAATATAGGCAAAAAAATAGAGGGTATTTTTGCATTTCACTCTTTTTCCAAAGAAAGTAAAAAGTTAGTTAAAAGATGCTAGTTTTCAAGAACATGGCTTGTTTCATTTTCTTGAAAAGATTCATTTTCTTGCTTTTTGGTTTGATGATTTGTCTTTCTGTACAGCACCCTCTTTTCATACCATCTTGTAAACTTTGCAGGTATGTTGCTGTGGGCAATGAGCCATTTCTCAAAAGCTATAATGGAACTTATCTTCAACACACACTACCTGCTTTAAAAAATGTCCAAGAAGCCATAAACAATGTTGGTTTAGGGTCACAAATCAAAGCAACAGTTCCTTTAAATGCTGACATATACAACTCCCCTGACTCGAACCCAGTTCCTTCTGCCGGAGACTTTAGGCCCGAAATACGAGACCTTACGGTTCAAATAGTCCAATACTTATACTCAAATGATGCCCCCTTTGTTGTTAACATCTACCCCTTTTTAAGTCTCTATGGAAATATCTACTTCCCTTTGGATTTCGCCTTCTTTGATGGCGGAAGTAAAAGTAAACCCATTAAAGATGGTGATTATGTGTACACGAACGTGTTTGACGCTAATTATGATACTTTAGTTTGGTCTTTAACTAAAGCAGGGTACCCTGATATGAAAATCATAGTCGGAGAAGTTGGATGGCCTACAGATGGGGATAAAAACGCGAATATCGAAAACGCGAAAAGATTTAATCAAGGACTAATTAAACACGTTTTAGGTGAACAAGGAACGCCAGCTAGAAAAGGGAAAATTGAGGTTTATTTATTTAGTCTTATCGATGAAGATGCAAAGAGTATCGAGCCAGGAAGTTTCGAGAGGCATTGGGGGTTGTTCGAGTTTGATGGGAAGTCAAAATACGCGTTAGACTTATTAGGTTTGGAAGAGAATAAAGGGTTAGTATCAGTACAAGGAGTGAGGTACATGTTAAGAAAATGGTGTGTGTTGAACCCTCGTGTTAAGGATTTGGATCAAGAATTGGCGAGAAATGTCGATTACGCTTGCAGCTTGTCAGATTGTACGGCTTTGGGGTATGGGTCTTCGTGTAATGGTTTGAGTGTGGAAGGAAATGCTTCTTATGCTTTTAATATGTATTATCAGTTCAAGAATCAGAATGAATGGGATTGTGATTTCTCGGGTTTGGCTGTGGTTACGGATGAGGATCCTTCGGATGATAAGTGTCGGTTTCCGGTTATGATTGCTTATGGGAATTCAGTGTTGTTGCTGCATAGGAATTTGATTAATATTTTGCTTGCAGTTCTAGAAGGATGTATAGTTATTTTGTTACTTGTGTCTTAATTAGTTATTAGATGTTTTAGTTTTTAAGGAAAAAATTAACATCGTTTTGTGTTGATGTACCTAAATTGTTACTTTTGTGTGTGGATAACAGTTTAGCTTGTTTGAGTTTTTCTTGTTAGAGTTAATTAGGCTGTCAAAGATTTCATTGTTGTTGAAATTTACATGAAGTTTGAATGATGGATTTGTGAACAAAAGATTAAAGGTGACAAGATGAATTTCATTCCATCTGAAAAGCCTAAAAGGTTATTTTCAGGTAATGGTGTTGGTAAAAGAGAACTTTTACAAGTTCAACAAAAGTATCTTCCTTTATGCATTTTAACTCCACAATTTTCATTTATCTATAATTTAATTATTATAATTCACAAATGATAAATGCAATGGCCTATTGCTATTTCATTACAGGCTTAATGTTGTGTGATGTGACGAAAAAATGTTGAGGCGTAAATGTCGATTTGTTCTGCACACAACAAATGATTAGTAGAGTCGGAAGTATCTCGACTTAGACCATCAAATGGTGAAGTATGGAGTTTTGAGGCCTCAAATAGGTAGATGGACATTGAAAATGTACAGTCTTCAAACTCTGATTGTAAACCAATCTAAGAGGCTTTAAAAGCGTAGGGCCCGCTCTAATACCAATTGATGAAACCCACGTCAGTATATCATAATACCGATGTGGGATCAAGGTCAATATTAGGATCCCAACAATTTATGATGTGTTTTGTAGCACAACTTGCTAACTAATGACACTTTATATAAGCTAGAAGTTGATATCTCAATATGGAATCTCCAGAGGCTCAAAATCGATGGCTATTTTTCACGTCACTGCGCGTAGATATATATTCTTGCAAGTATTATTGAAGAGAATTAGCACCCTTTTTAGAATGGTCACTACTTCAGAATAAAGAGGAAGGGAGCCATGTCATCAAGTTTTTTTTTTATTTATTAATGTGGAATATTCTTCCTCCTCAAATCCGAGGTAAACACCCAATGCATTCGCCATGTCAGCACGTCTGGAAGTGGATGGATGGATGCAAGTGATCACCTAGTTGTAATTATGTTTCATTCCATTTTGGTCTTATGATTTTTTTGCTTATTTTTCCACCTAATAAGCAGTATTTGCTCCATTTTCATTTCATTTTACATATGCCAAAGTTTTTCTAGCATTTTGCAAACACAAAATTTTGCCTACATTCTTAATCAAAAAAATCAACTGTTTCTTCAAGCAAATATGCAACTGTTAAATATACACGACAACTGCTCGTATAAGCTTTTATTCAACTCTGATTAGCTAATCTATTTAAACGCGAATCTAGTTAATACAAACCTTGTGAAATTCTGCAAATGTTTGTCGATCTTTCCGTTAAGCTATAGACTCTAAAACATTTTGTTTTAATATAAAGAACTATTGGTAATAGCTTTAGAAAAATGGATGGCAATTGCTGCTACTTGGAAAAAGTTTTGAGGAATATACCCTATCTACTCTGAAGCAAAAGCAGAGTTTTTATTAATGTGTAAAATGAACATTTTCACTTGATTAATTTAAGCAGTTGAAAGAGGCAACATGACATATGCTTTTAGACTTAATGAACTCCAAAAAAAGATAAATAAAATTCATTGTATAAACTACAAGGAATTCCATTCATGAATTATTGCTTCTGATTGCACTGTAAAGATCGATGCCGATCAATGAATTATCTTCCAAGAATACATAAAAGCAAGAATCTGAACTTGCAAGTAAGAACTTGTGAATGGATATTGTGCATTATTGAGAATTGATTCCCATTTTCCCATATGGATTGGCCTACTCATCGTTGACAAAGGGACCGATAAATCCTACGTGGCAATCCTCGTAACGGAAAGAATATGAAGGGCATGAGATATCCACCCACCCCACTTCACAAATAACTTCTTCCCCTAGTAATACCTTACGAGAAATGGGCACAGAATACAGAATAACATTTTCCAAACTCTTTTCAGTAATAATGCAAAGGGAATAATCTAAAAGTGCTAAATGGAAAAATACCCTCTATTATTTGCTAATTGGCACATAAACTGTGTTATTTTTTTTATTAGCAAAAAACCCCATTTGAAATACCGGCAAATTAATAGGGAGGTTATTGTCATTGTTTTAAGTAAACAAGGGGTTCATTGTTAATTTTTAAAGTTAACAGCGGGATTATGTATTATTGATAATTTTTTAGGTTAATAGGGGTGTGTTTGCATTTTTTTGGTGGGGTAATTTTTATTATTCTAGCAAAATATGTACTTCGGCATGCGAGGGGTTTTTTGCAAATAAAAAAAATATCACAAGAGGTTTTTTGCTAATTACGCAAAGTATAGGGGGTAATTTTGCATTTCACTTTAATCTAAAAAGTTGCATAATTGATTATATTTTTCGGAAACAAGCACCTCAATGCATGAACTTAACAGTTCATAATCCATCTAAATCAGTCTGATTTCTGCTTTTGGAATACCATCTTAATTAAGGAAACAATCTGAAGCTGTATAGGAAAGGAAAGTTTACGGTCCCACAAACGAGCCCCTTAGTACTATATAAAGCCATTTCATCCCATTCTCCAAAATCACCAACTTCAAATATTACTACATCTTTCTTGAAATATCGTCTCATTCTCTAAATTCACCAAACTTACACATTATTAGTACAATTCTTGATTTATTATTATGAACATAATGAATAGCCAGGGAGATTGGATGTGTCCTGCATGCCAGCACTTGAACTTTAAGAAACGAGACTCGTGCCAAAGATGTAGCTGTCCTAAATATGCTACGGATAACGAGGTCTCGTCTTATACAATGCAAAAGACTGAAATGTTGGCAGGAGATTGGTATTGTTGTGCTTTGAATTGCGGTGCACATAACTATGCTAGTCGTACGGGGTGCTATAGATGTGGTGCTTCGAGGGATTATTGTGGTTATGGTGCTGGTATGATGGCTTCGGCTGGTTATGGTTACGATGCTATTCCTGGCTGGAAAAGTGGTGACTGGATTTGCAATAGGTTTGTTGTTCTTCACTAAAATGCAAATAAAAAGAATGTTAATTCTTTGTTTTTCATTGCTTATCTCTAATATGAGTTGATTTTGTATATGATTAGATATGGATGTGGGATTCATAACTATGCTAGTAGGATGGAGTGTTATAAATGCAAGACTCCAAGAGATTTGGGTAAGATATGTTTCTCATTGTTTCAACAAAATGAAAAAAAAAAAAAAAAAAAACACACATTTTTTGGTTATTTTCAAGTAATTTATTCCCTTTTCCATTTCAGGGGGAGCAATGTGAATTATGTGAGGATATTGAACCAAAAGCAATCACAGTATTACCAGCTTTTACAACCTCTTTTGGAACTTCTTTTGTTTTCTTTTTCTTCTTTTTCGTTTCACGACTGGTATTAACTGGCATTGTTCACTTAGTTCTGTGAAGGATTTCTATGTTACTTCAATGTATGGTGCAAAAATGTACCTTTCATGAATGAAACTAATGAAATTTCTTAACATTCTTTCCCCAAACAATCATGATCAGATCTCATTTCTTTTTTTGTGTATGAATTAACTTTTGTAGTTAATGTGCTAATGACCCGAGTAACGAAATATTCAAGATTCATAAAATATGTATGAGTTGTTCAACTCGAACATCGATATTGGTTGTCTCAAGTAACAAAGAGTGATATATTGCTTTACAAGAAAGCATCAAATGAGATGTTAATTAATTAGAGTAGATAAGAACCAGATGCTCTTTCTTTATGAGCACATATATAGCTTTCAAGGGAGTCAATTCCCATTTCTTGTTGATTGTAATATTATCCAGGACTTCAAATTTTATCAACTTCAGGTCATTACCCTATTGCACAACTCAGAATCAATCAAGTACTAGAGCCACTTGTTTAGGATATATACTATATATTTTGATTAGCCCCAAAAAAAGCCAATCCTTTTATTTTCTTGGCTTTAATTTGGTGGGATTAATATGTTGTTTGAGTTAATAGGTGAAGACTCATGAACTAAAATTTGTAGACTGTAGTAGTGTTTTTCAGAAACATTATGAAATCTTGTCCCCTACAATTAATCCATCTTTTCACTTTTTGAAGATTCTATGTTCCTCAAAATAATGTATATAGATATATCATATATGCTTCACATGGTCTTAGATATGAACAAGTGATTGGTGTTCCTAACTTTATAACATCTCATGGTCCTACTAATCCATCCAACTAACGAACCAATTCAAGATTTTTTGGTTTGAAAATGGCGATAGTTGTCCTCGTCGGGAGGTCTTAAATGTGGCCTACATAAGTCAAAATGATCGAACCTATACAAAATAATTTGACCAAATGTAAGTATTTTAGTTATAAGTGGTGAAACATTGATCCAACATCGATAATATATGGTAACTATGTATTATTACATGGTCTTCGAATTTTTTCACTTCATTAACTAAATTTTGAGATTGAGTTCTTTCAATATGTGAACTCTGTCACAGATGCTCTTATTAAGAGTGGTCATCAAATCAGTAGAGAGTTATTGAAATGCATGGGAGGATCCCCATGAGATAGTTCGACACTTGTTAATTGCACCACATAGGTGTTGAATACATGATTTTGACCAATTATAGGGCCCGAGATTAACAAATGTGCAATTTAAATCTATGAATGAACTTATAACAACTCTATGCTCATTTCAATTATGCATCCCTCGCCCAAGACCAACAGTTGTCAGAGGTAGAAAGAGGAGGAAAAAGATATTTGGATGCAATGGCTAAAAAGGCTCACCAAATTTAAGAAAAAAAGTTGATTGTTCTCAGCAAACTCTTAAAGCACAATGTAAATTGGATCTTGGTTGTTGATAGTTAGTGAAACTTAAAAAAAAAAAAAAAAAAAAAAAAAAAAAAAAAAAAAAGGTGAAACTTGAAATATAACTTAAATTGAATTTAGACATTTGAGAGGAAATGTAGATGATCAGTGACAAATCATCTATTTCGTTTATAGTGTCGAAGCTTGGTTGGTTTAAAGTTAATTCGGATGCAGCTTTTCGAGATGGCAAAGCCTTTATTGCGGTTTTGATCCGTAATTCTTTGGGCTCTATCATTTTCGCCTCCTCCCTCTCTTGCACTTGTTCTTGTGCTGCAGTGGCTAAGGCTTTCGGGATTAATGAAGCTTGCTCAATTGTGAACCGGCTAAAGTGGTCAAATGTGATGTTTTAAAGTGATTGAGCTCAAGTTGTTTGTGATTTAAACAACCGTTTCAAGGAACCGGATTGGGAGTCTCGTGGTCTTATCTTGAAAATTCGTAAGTTTTGATTTTCTCCCCCTGGTTCCAACTTCGCCGCTCACAACCTACCTTTGTAGGCCTTTGCTTCAGATTGGTCGTCTACGATCCCTTTTAATTTAATTCCTTGTAATGTTTTTTGTGATTGTGGTTTCCCCATCTTTGATTTTATTGAACATTTTGTATGATGTTTGTTTTTTATTGAAGTACTGAATTATAAAAAAAAAAAATGTTTAAGATAAGATATTACATTGTGTAGCAAAGGAGTTTAGGTCAATCAAGTCAAAGAGTTTGGACCAAGCTCACCTAGGCTCAATTTTACTCTCAAAATCAAAAAATTATCAAGACATTCCCAAATTTATGAGATAATTCTTAAATATTATGATTAAAAATATAACATATATTATTGTGAAAACTATAATTTGGTGCATTATCTGCTACAATGTTTAAAATATATCTTTTAAACCTGGTTTAACAAAAAAAAAATCATAACTTCATTTGGCGTTTGATGATGGTCTCATCTCAAGTCTCAACATAAACTAAAAGACTAGGGGTGGGATCGGGACGGGTTTTCGGGAATTCGGGTATTTCGGGACGGGATATCGGGTTTCGGGATCTCAAATTCAAATCCCGAAACCCGGTAGATCAACCAAGGTCCCGAGAGTTTCGGGTATCCGATTTAATTTCGGGATTTCGGGATGGGACCGGGTGTCCCGATAAACTATTATTTTTTTTAGTTTAATGCAATTTTTAAACCGCCTCGGATCTTATGTGTCAATATTGGTATGCCATTTCACCATCTTATGCACAACATGTAGACTTAGAAATGATCTCAAAACCTCAAGATCTTATTAAAGAAAATTATTGGAGAAGTTTGAAAATTGAAAGATGATATATGTTGAAAAACTGAACGTCGGCGAGCAACGGATCAGTGGCGGACGGCGGGAGTTGAGTTGTGGTGGAGTTAAGTATTTTGATTAGATACATTTACTTGTATGTTTGGATTTTAGAGAAGAAGAATACGTAGAATGAGATGTGAATGGTTGAATTTTAGATTTAGATTAGGTATTTTGATTATATATATGTTTTAATTAAACTATGTAATCAGGACCGGGTTCCCCGATCGGGTGGGGATCAAAACCCGAAACCCGTCCCGATTTTTCGGGACCGGGTTTTGTCCCGTCCCAACTGAAAAAATACCCGTTTTGTCCCGTCCCAAATGGGAAAAACCCGATCGGGACGGAACGGGTACCCGAATCCCGGTCCCATTTACCCAGCCCTATAAAAGACTGATAATAACTTGGTTCACATTTTGATCGATAAAGTTCTTTTGAAATGAATATTTAGAAAAAAAAAATAGAAAGGGTTTATTTTACATTAGAAACTACTAAAATAAAGAGTGAAGACGGAAGAGTTTGTTCGTCTTAGGAAAAACAAAATTATGTTGTTGTGGTGATGGGATAGGACACATGTAACCACCACATTACGCAAATGAAATTGACTCATCACCAAACTCAACCATTTTCTTTTCCAATGAAAACAAACAGAGAGCTATGCTCTTCTCTTATTCATCTTCAATCATCACAAATTTCTTCTCCAAAACCCTAAATAGGCCCCACTCTTCTCACCCAGTTCTCCTCTGCACAATGAGCCTAAATTCCCATGCCTTTGCCGGCAATCCCATAACCTCAAGAACCGCAAAATCAAGCGACCCCTTTTCTCCACAATCAGCATTTCAAACCCTCAAAACTCTTCTCTCCACCCAATCCCGCGATCCCATTTCTCCTGATTTCAAGATATTGCCTTTCAGAAAGGGAAGGCCTTTAACCGGGTCGAACCAACCCAACTGGCATCTGGGTTGGTTGAGTTTGGGTGATTCCAGGGCTTTCTTGGAGAAATCTGAAGTGGGATTGAGTGAAAATTCTTTGGTTTATTTGGGGTGTAAATATGAAGATAATGTTGTGTATTGGGCTATTGATGTTTCGGAAGCGAGTGAATTGGTGAGTGAATTTGGGGATAGACAATTTTGCTTTGTGGAGTTGAGGACATTAATGGTGGCCACTGATTGGGCTGATTCTAAAGCCATGGGCGAACTCGCCATAGCTGGACATGTAAGTTGTAGGAATTTTTGCAAGTTACCCGTATGTCATTATAACTTACCCCTGTTATATATAATAAGTGTTTTAACTCCTACTTCATTTTGATATGGAAAATGATCAATTTAACACTACCTTGACAATATAATTTTTTCACCTTGACACTATGATAAGAGTAAAGAACATTTTTACCACCTTTTATATTATCTAATGGGCACTTTACCCTTTGTGAAAGTGTAAAAACCAAGAGGGAGTTAATGTGCTTCTTTTACAAAAATTCAGGAGGTATTATGCCTTTTTATTATTACAGGGGTAAAGTTCCGAAGGGGGTTAATTTGATATTAACTTATGAGTTGTGTGCCTTAATACTATTGATAATCATTTGGTAGTTCTTTGATAAGTATGATGAATCGAGCTTTTATTGAACGAGCTCAAGTAGGTTGATTTGATTATCGGCCCTAGTTGTATGCCTGAATAGTATTGAAATATTGATGATTATTTGATAGTTGTTTAAAATATTGTTATGCTTGATCAGGCCAGAGCTTTGCTAGAATGGCACAATGCCGCACGATTTTGTGGATTTTGCGGAGGTAAGATGGTCCCTATGGAAGCTGGGAGAAGGAAGCAGTGCTCAAATGAGTTATGTAAAAAGAGGATTTATCCTCGTGTTGATCCAGTAAGTGAAATGTGATCTTATCTTATTTTCTTTAGTTAAAAATTGGCATGTGGTCAAACTCACTGTTTTATTGTGCTAACAGGTTGTTATTATGTTAGTCATAGATAAAGAAAACGATCGTGTATTGTTAAGTAGGCAGTCGAGATTCGTGCCTCGCATGTGGAGTTGTCTTGCTGGCTTTATAGAGGTTTGGGTTGTCTAAATTCATTGTTCTCTTAGGCTATGTTTGGTTTTTGGCTTTCAGCAAGTAAGATGCACGAGAAGTGAAGCTCAATCTTCTATCATTTGATGCAAGAAAAACATTTTTCTAGTGGTTTTACATACTGAAATCTAAGAACCAAACATAGCCTAAGAAAAATTATCTTCCTTATATAGAGTTTGTTCAATTTCAATTTTCCTCTTCATTTACTCAACGAAATTCAAGAGCCAAACATAGTCTTAGTTTATTTTCGCTTACCTTATGCACACGGATGCCTTCTTAGCCAGGAGAAAGCTTAGAAGAGGCAGTGAGGAGAGAAACGTGGGAAGAGGCTGGCATTGAGGTTGGCGAAGTTGTCTATCACAGTTCTCAGCCATGGCCTGGTATAACTCTCTTTTTTCGTACTTCAGTGACCTGTTTTCTTTTTCTTGTTGTACTGTGGTTTCTTGTTGAAGATCTAAAAGCCCATTTAAGTTAGTGAACAAAGATTATGTAGATCAACTTTTTTTCTAAAAAAGAAAAGAGTTCTCGTGGTAGAAACAGGTTTTGGAATTATGAAAAGGTATAAAGCTTACTGGCTCTCGAGCTATTGGGTATTGCTAGTTCATATATTGGATTGAATGCCCTCAAAATTGGCAGGAGACACTCTACTAACTTGAATAATGATTAAATATAACCACTATTCTGAACTCGGTAGTTTATAATGGCTGTTTAGCTTTATGAAGGAAAGCTGGAGATATATGTGAACTTGTTTCTAGTTTTATGCCTATCTGCGAAGTTTTGAGTAATTACCATCTATGTTACTAGTATGATAATGCTCCTTGAACTTGGTAAAAATATCTCGGAAATCATAGCCCATGTTCAATTATTTTTTTTCATTTTTGAAACTTGAATATTGTTCTGTTGCAACTCTCTTCTGAGTTTAACATATGCTTGTCACTCAATGTCTTCTCAGTTGGACCCGCTAGCATGCCATGCCAGCTAATGGTCGGGTTCTTTGCTTATGCAAAATCGCTCGAGATAAATGTGGATAAGAAAGAACTAGAAGGTACTTTCTTATAATAACTAATCTCTCTTTCTCTGTTCATTGGATTTCTTTTTTGTGATCTATAGAATATGTTTTTCAATGTGTAGATGCTAAATGGCATAGCAGAGAAGATGTGAAAAAAGCTCTTACCTTTGCCGAGTACAAGAAGGCACAGGAAACTGCAGCATCTAAAGTAGAACAAATGTGCAAAGGGGTCGAAAAAGGTCAAAGCTTGTCTGCAGATTTCAATGTGGAAAGTGGTGAACTTGCTCCTATGTTTGTACCTGGACCTTTCGCAATTGCTCATCATCTAATCTCTTCTTGGGCCAATCAAGTTGTGATGAATGGTACACTGTCAAATTTATAGTTTAAAAAAAAAAAAACCAGATTTAGAAAGAAAGAAATATATTTGATCTAAACTTGTTCTAGTTTGTTATAAATTGCAAATCCTCATTGTCATTTTCACAGCATAATACTCTACGCTTGAACGGAGTTGCTCGATCAATGTGTAATGCCTTGCAAATCCAGTACCATAAAGTGTCAGTTAAAGTTCAAGTTTATGAAGGTTTGCTGTGTTTTGTGCCGGCTTTCCTGTGCTATCTTGGTTGGTAATTTTTAACCAGTGAACATAGTTACATGTCAAGTAGTGTAGTGTAGCCTTGTAGGATTTGGTTTAGAATCGAATGCCCATTCGATCGTGAACTCTTCCCATTCGATTATAGAAATACTTATAGAACTTAGCTTTTTTGTGCCTTCTTATTGGTTGGTATGTTGTCAAATGAAGGATTCTGTCTTTGTAATGGATATTCTTTTGCAAAATGTTAATGATATTCAACTATTGTGCGAGTGATGTGCTTGCCATGAGATCAAAACATGCATTGCACGTGAGGGCATCTCCAGTGATGTCCTCAGTCCAAGTTCAGTTTTTCCTTACTTAGTCCAGCTTTTCCTCAGATTTCAAGTCCAGCTTCCCCTCACTCAGATCAGATTTCTCTCATAATCCAAGTCCAGTTTCTCATTTCCTTTTCGTAAGTCATCTCAATCTATCAATTTCATTTAATTCCAATTCTTATTTTTTCCACTCTCACTTGATAATAATAATAATAATAGCAATAATAATAAAAATTAAACATTAATAAATAAACAAATAATAAATAACAATAAGATATAATTTAAGATTGACATTAATAATAATAATAATAACAAACAAATGGCGATCATATGTAATCGTATTTATTTTATATGTCTAACTATTCACCCAAGTGTTTCACTATATAATTATTAGGGTTATATCATTTCTAATTTAACGAATCATATGTAAGCTTCATTAAGTTCTTTTAAGGTTTCGTTTTTATTAATTAAATTAAATTTGAGTTTCTAATAATTAACTTTTTAAAAGGATTTTAAAATTGATAAACAATAATACAATAATGAAATACTTGATTGACATGATTTCATAATAATAAAAATATTTTAATATTGACATTAACTTTTCCAAAATAATACAAGGATTTTTTTTAAATTAAAATAAAATAAATTAAATTTGAGTTTATTAAATATGAGTTACATTTTTATACTAAAATTAACTTTTTAAAGATAGTACACAAATTAAATAAAACTAAGATTAAATAAGAGTTACATTTTATTTAATAAGGTATTTTAAAGAATTTTTATTTTAAATTAAAAGGATTTTTATTAAATAAAATAAATAAAAAAAAAATTAAAAAAAAAAAATGAATCAACAGGTGGCCGACGGCTCGCCTGCCTAGCGAGTGATCCACCTAAATCGGCGATGGATCAACAGATCAAGGCATAATTGTCTTTTCATTCCCTTTATTCGTTTAAGTTGATTTATCCACCCCTTTAAATCCAAATTCAGCTTTCCACTCTATTAGGAGATGCCCTAACATCCTTTTAGGGGCAAATTTGCCGATCTTCGTTTGGTTACATACGGCAATTACTTTGATAAGTATTGTTTTTTCCCCTCAAAATCGTTTTCTTCCTCACCTTTCACGCTTGGAATTTCTTTAATTATTTAAGATAAAATGGAATGAAACGAGAAAAAGGTTGAACAATATGGGGCAAGAAAGTCATTTTTGTTCCTTCCGGGAAGGAATAACATGTTTTTGTATTATGGCTGCTAAAATTCACTTTATTAAAAAAAAAAAGAAATACCACAGTTAAAATTGTTGGTAAAGACAAGTGATGGTAAAAGTGATGGATATATATTGTGCGAAAGAAGATGATTTTTGATGAAAAATAACAATAATCAATTTTTCAAGGATCAAACCGGAAGAAAATTAACTTGTTATAAGGGTGAGTTTGTTCCAACGATTGGAGCTCTTAAAATCACTTATAGATTTTTGAAGTGTTTGACCTCAATTATAAAAATAATTTCTGTTTAATCGTGATTTTTATGGTGTTTGGCCCCCAAGATCATAATCAATTATGGGATCTCGAGAAACAAAAAATCAAATATTCTAGAAGCTACTAAAGTGTTACTTTTGCAAAAGCTATTATACAAAAGTAATTATTCTATAATTAATATTTGTTATAATCAATTACAATTATTATCAAAATTAATTGTACTAAAATTAATTCTCCTATAATTGCTTCTTGCAAAGTTATTGGAAATTGTAATCTAATTAAATTTTCAAATTTGCCCTTAAAAGTGTTAGTCCATGAAGTTGTTGGAAAGGGCCAAACTGATATGTTTTGAACTTGGGATGAACAAATTGTTAGAGGTGCCCAACTTGAAGGACGGCCGTCATTCAACCCTTTATAATTTATACACGACCATTATACATCATATGTGGTTGGTTACAGTTTAGTCCCTATATTTTTAAAAATAACATGAACAACCAATTACTGAAACATAACTTGCATTTACTACCCTAATTATTATAAACATAACTTGCATTTACTCCATAGGCAATTATATCGGTTAAATACGGTTGACCAGAATTACATTTTCATGTAACAAAAAAATTGAGAAAAGTTTGTGACGTCATGTGGGAGACCAAATTACAATTTAGCCCTTGCTGTTTTAGCACTGATCTGACTAAAACCCCCTTGCGGTTGGTTAACAGAGTTAAACCCTACTGAGTTTGGAAAGTTGCAGGAAAAAAATGGCGACGTTTTTCAAAAGACTGGCAAAATCTGCTCCGATCGCTTTCGGATTTCAATCAAACTCCAAATCACGCATCACATTTGGAGCTCTTGCAGCTATTTCGGGTGGAATCTCCTCTTATTATTACTTCTCCTCGCAGAATTTGGTACATTTCGGATTCTGTCTTTCCATCCATTAAAATCAGAATGGTGTTTATTTTGTGAATTTGTTGAAGTCTAGTCACTGATTCTAGAAATTTGTATATTTGTCCTCATGCATTTTCAAATTTCAAGTAACTATTATCTGGCTGTAAGTAATTTATGTAAGACTGAGGCATAATTTTATATTGAAGAGAAAGAGAATGTCGCCGGACTTTAAAATGAGAATTCTGTGTAAAACTATAAGCATGATAAGTTTTTTTTCATATGCATGTTTCTAGAATTAGAAAGATTGGAGGCAGTGAATCAGGACTTTTTGCTTTCATTTCCATGGACTTAAATATGTTGCTCACATGATTAAATATGAAACGCCAAAAATTAATCAATGAATTTATTTGGAACTAGGATGTGGCGTAGATACAGGACCTACTTAACATTGATACATTAGCTTGAATAGTTCAAATTCCCCTTCTTGTTTTAGAAACAAAAGAACTAATGAACATATCACAAATCGGACAATATTCTAGGTGGACAAAAAGATCTTCTCTTTAACCTTTTCTTATGAGTCTTGAAAGAAGGTTCTTTCTTTAATCTGATTAAACTAAAATAGTTAAATGGATTGTCATATCTATCGTAAATTAGATAAATTGATATGAACTTGGTCATTATTACTATTTAATGTTGCACTACTTTACTTTGGATGCTAACAATATGCAGTCATAGTTATTTTTATTCTTTCTGCAGCATATGCGAAAGCATACAGTTCTCTTTCTTCCTAGGATTCTCATATACATCAATATGCAGGAGCAGTGTTCTTTGTGCACCTAATTCACACAACCATTCAATTTCCTCTTTCTTCGCATTTCCATCTTATTTCTTTACAATTAAAAGCTTCCAATATGTGATACGTCTCACTGTTACTACGGGAAGCAAAATATGTCAAACTTCAAATCCCTCAAACATGCGCTGACCCTCATAATAATAACTGGTTGAGTCCCAATAATTTAATGTTATGATGTATTTTCATGGGTCCACAAGTGGGCTGGTGAAAAATAGGTTTGCGGGGCAGTGGGGTTGAAAGTGGGTTGATGTAGAATACAAGGTTGAAAATGGGTTGATACACTACATTTATTTACTTGCCAAATCATCCCAGAAACCTGCCAACCTTCTCTTAACCACCACCATCCCCTAGTGCGGGTTGGTAGGACAATATAAATATGCTGAAAGGGTGGGTCAAACAGATGACCCCGGCCATTCAGGCTCACCCATATGTAACACCATTCAAACTCTCGATTCTTCCCTACCATCCATTTTTAAACTGTCCAACCAAACCCAATGGGAGAAGTTCTTTGCTTGATGATCATTTTCCAGTTCATATATATGTTGTGGCTTTTCGAAAATTTGGGCCTTTGATGGTTTTGTATTTGAGTTCTTTTTTAGTCAAACAACTAAGAGATGCACTGTCTCACAAGAGAAACACTAGCTTCTTCTATACATTATCTTCCTGCTGATTTCAAGTCTGCCCTTTTTGATTAAAATGTGCAATTTCTGCAATATGTACTATTTGCACATTGTTGTCTTTTAACCTTTACATGCAATTAATGATCATTTTTATTCTTATGTGTTTTTCCATACAAACCTTATTATTTTTAGTTTAGGTTTATGCAGATCAACTCAACGAAGATGATGCACCAAAAGTTGGTATGTTTTTCCTTTTTCATGTATTTATTAATAATAAAGATGTCCGGGTCTTTGTAAAATCTTTTGGTCATTTGTTCTGCATTTCATAAATTATCTTCTGTCTGATCCTTAACAAGAAATGCACAATATGAAGAATGTCTGACTGGAACGCTACGCCTTCGACAAATTTCGTCTAGTAGTTTACTTAAAAAGCAACAGATCAGTGTTCTCAACCACAGCCATGTTGTTGCGAGTTATTCAAGATTCGCCTTAAAGGAAAGAAAACCAAGACACATTTTGAAAATACCTAGAAAAAGATAGCAAAGGTTATGAGAACCTGATACATATCCATATAGATACAATTCACATTTTATTCTTTAACCTTGAATGTAAGTAGTGGTGCCATGGCTGGCTAGATGATTTTAGCAATGTAATATTGTTCTTTTGTACACACAGATCATTGTTCTTCAGAGACATGACTCAGATTTATGTTCCTCTTTTTAGTTTGTAATTATATTTTCAATTCCACATTTTTGTGAAAATGCAAGATTTGGAGTAATTTGTATGATTACCTATAAATTCTTGATTATTGCGAGATTGATTGAAGCATGTGCACACCATACAATGAAGGGGGGAAAGCTGCATTTAATTACTTGACATGTAATCATATGTTTAGAGTCAAATAGTAGTTTAGTTTTAATATGATGCAATGGGCGAACTGATTAGTAAATTAACTTTCACAGAATAGAATTTATTCAAGCCAAGGCTTTAATTTAATTTGATGCAGATTGAGATTATATCTCAAGGTAGAAACTGAGACTTTTTTACTTGTGCTCACCCTAAGTAACGTAGTGTTTGACCCAGAGTATATCTAAGATAGTAGTAGAATTAAAGACTTAAATGAATATAGTAACCTGCAATTTCAAATTTTATCTTTTGTTTAATGGTTTTTTCAATTTTGTTTTTAGCACTGAATCCTGATAAGTGGATTGAGTTCAAGCTGCAAGACAAGGTGCAGGCCAGCCACAATTCTCAGTTATTCAGGTAAATTTACTGTCATATATTGCCTTTGTCCAATAATATTTGTCAATGGGTTTTGGCTGAGTTTTAGGTGAGAGTTAATAAAGTGGAACTATTAGATAACTTTTCACGTGTGCCCTAAATATAGTGGTTGGGAATTATCAGTATCAAATTATTAATTTATGTGATAGGATAGTTTCGGGTTTAAACCTGAAGTATTTCAGGTTGATGATCACTTCTGATAACTAGAAATAGGTTCTTGTTTCTCTAAGATTGTGTTGATTGTTATTGATTAAATTTTAGTGGTTAGGTCTCAAAAATTTAGTCCTTATGGTTTTATTTTATTTTTAGTTGCTAACTGATTGTAAGTTTCTGGGTAATTTCACCTCTTTTTTTTATCTTTCATGAATTGCTTTATTGAAGAAGTGTGATCATTCATGAATTGCTTTATCACAGAAGTATTGAATTGTTAATCCATGCTTTCTCTTTTGAGATTGTAGATTTTCATTTGATCCCAATGTGAAGTTAGGTCTTCATGTTGCATCCTGCCTTATTACAAGGTACACTAAGAGAAACTTGATTTCTGCTGTAATTACTTTTGTTCTGTATGTTGTTGACACTGCTTCAATCAATTGATCCGCAAAAAAATTTCGCTATTTGATTGCTCAACATTGATTTGCTTGAAGGGCTCCTAAAGAACAAGATGCTGAAGGGAAAACCAAATATATAATCCGCCCGTAAGTTGTTATATTTAAATTCTATGCTGCAGATGTTCGTTTTACATGTGCAGCCTGTGTATAGCTAGTTGGTGTTAATTGTGAAGAAAAGAATCTCCTTTCATGCTTCCTGAATGGACAATGCGTCTTCCATCTTATTTTCACTAAAAAAAAATTGATGTGCAAATTAAAATTATATCGTTTGTATATTGCAGTAGCTGTTATTAGAATTGTGAAATTGAAAAACCAATTACATTCTGTGTACCATTCTAAACTTGGGAATAAAGCAAGTGGGCCTATTGAATTCAAGTTTCTAGGGTATCAGTATTTCAGAATATGCATTTTTAATATTTTAAGTTATTATGAGTCTCTGAGATTAACATGTAGTCAGGAAATTCTTCTGAAGCTTGTTGTATCTGCAGCTATACTCCTATATCAGATCCAGATGCTAAGGGGTACTTTGATCTACTAATTAAGGTAAGGTGTTCAATTCAATCTCTTTGATTTTCTGATACCTTCATAAAAAATATAATCTTTATCTGATTGATTAGAGCTTTTATCTTACGAATGCATCTTCAACTTATCTAGACACTTTACAGGTCTATCCAGACGGTAAAATGAGTCAGCATTTTGCTAGCTTAAAACCAGGTGATGTACTGGAAGTGAAAGGGTAAGTAATGCAAGTTTGAATGTTGGTCAACTCGTCAAGAATAATTTATCTTGGTTGTTAGTTGATTTCTTTTTTCTTCCAGGCCCATTGAAAAACTCAGGTACAGTCCAAATATGAAGAAACACATTGGCATGGTAAGATCAGTAGTGTGTATGTATATACTTCTCTTAATTCCATCATTTGTTTATTGCCGTTTATTATACTGGAATTTTGTGTTCAGATTGCTGGAGGAACTGGAATTACTCCAATGCTTCAGATAATAGATGCCATCCTTAAGAATCCTGATGATTATACCCAGGCAGGCCTATAATCTGTACTTTTGGTTTTGTCGAATTGACAAGTAATACCGTCAAGAATATTGATCAATGTGTTCATTGACATTGATGAAAAACTGTCACCCTTTTAGGTCTCACTGCTCTATGCTAATGTATCTCCGGATGACATACTTCTCAAAAACAAACTTGATGTACTTGCTGCCACTCACCCAAACTTGAAGGTGCTTCAAAATTAAAACAATCTGCATTCCTTTTCAGAAATTTATATTTTCTGATATTAACGTGTATAAAAAATCTGTTTACATCCCTATGAATTCCTAGATATACTACACTGTTGATAATCCAACAAAGGATTGGCGAGGAGGTTCCGGTTACATATCAAAGGACATGGTAGTCAAAGGCTTGCCCAGCCCCAGTGATGATACAATCATTCTTGTAAGTTTTTTATGTCATGAATATTGCTTTTATTCTCATAGCCTTTCATAAATATATCGTTATCTTGCCTCAAATGAAGTGACACTTCATCGGACTTACAAGAGTGGTACCATAATGGTATAGTGGAGTTTATATTAAGCACTACCTACATCTGCCAATCTGAATAGATAGAAATGACATGAAACATAGTGCCGATGCATACTGGCGTTATATCTTCAGAATGGCTTCTTTAAGAAAATATTTGTTTTTCTACAGGAATGGACCAAAGCAACTTTTTTGATATATATATTGAGACATTTTGCTTAATTTTCCTCAACGCAGAATTAATGTTTTCCTATGAATTGATTACTCGAAAGAAAATTCTCAGTTGCTTGTGTTGCTTTTCCAGGTTTGTGGACCTCCTGGATTAATGAAACATATATCCGGTGACAAGGCAAAGGATCGGTCGCAAGGAGAGGTATATATTTCTATCAGATCCAAAATCTTTCGAAATTCTTTTTTGTGCCTTTTTTGGTAATCTCTAATGATTCCTTACATTTTCTCTTCCTCTTTGGCAGCTGAGTGGCATACTCAAGGAACTTGGATATGCAGAAGACATGGTTTATAAGTTTTAACTGCCACTTTTTTAAGTTGAAAGGTTAAACCAGTTTTTACTGCCACTTTTTTATGTTGAAAGGCAGTCAAATAAATGAACTTGACATGATAAATATTCACACCCTGTTCAAATATATTTAATTAAAAGATGGAGTTATGTTGCACTCCCAAAAAAATCACAAGCAGCTAAAATCACCTCAAGCAAATGAGTGTGTGAAACAAATTTTGGGTTGAATTTATATCTTGTTATAAACATTTGGGGATTGTTCTTTTTTTCTTCTGGTTTTTTGTAGATGATTTTTCTATACACCTTCCGTTTCATAAATTTTTATTCCCAACTAAGGTTGAGCCATCAACTTGAATAAATTTTAAGAAAAAATTGTAAAACATAATCTTATTTGATGTCAATTATGATTGATGATATCAAACAACACTATAGATATTAGTATTTAGAAAGTTTAAAATACTAATGTAAAAGATTCAACATGCCAAGTCACTTTATAGATTAATATGTTTTACTAGCAAATGAAGTGAAAATTTTGCGTAAATTTTAGTGATATTGAAGTTTCCAAGACTGAAGATTGGTTTTGAATTATTGTTCTTCTGGGTTTAGTTCTTGAAAAATGATAGTTAAAATCTATAAATTTTTGTTCTTTCGACATGACTTTGAAAAATTATATTTTATAAATTTCAAAAAATATAATTTATTAGGTAACATTTATCAAAATTATCTTAGAAATCTAATTTTGATTATATTTGGATTTTAAAATTATAATTTTGCTTTAGTCATTTCGAATTTTGTATGATATGGTCAGGTTATGAGCGCGTTGGAGAAACCAAAAATTGAAGTGAATATAAATATAAATGAAAATACATATAACTCACTTTAGCTTATAATTTTTTCGAAATCATTCTAGCTTTCCACTGTTGTCACATTTCAATGGAAGCAATGGAAGAGGAATGGATGAAAAGCAAAACCGATTGCGTCTACTTCTTGGCCTCGCCTCTTACCTGCAAGAAGGTTAACGCCTAATTTCCTTATTTCTTTGTCATTTTTCTTCAATTTCATATTAAGAAATGTGACGACGACGACGACGACGATGATTATAATGATATAATATAAACGGAATTTGTTGTGTTTCAGGGAATTGAGTGCGAGTATCGGCATAGTGAGATTGCAAGGTTGAACCCTAGGGATTGTTGGTACTGGATGGTTGGAAATTGTCCAAACCCTAACTGCGCTTTTCGACATCCTGTAACTTTTTATTCAATTTATCTTCTCTTAATGTAGACGCTTATTTGCTACCTTAATGGCTTTTATATTTATTAATGTCTGTTATTCAGTTATTTGATAGAGAAAATCATAAATTGGTTTTGATACTTTCATTTATTTTATCTTCTCTTTGATAGAATGATACAACAGAGAAACCTCCTGAAACTTATAATTGGTGCTATTTGATACTGAAATTCCGTTTATGAAGAAATAATTAATTTGAGTGTCAATCTAGACACATTATATGTTGGAAATTATCATGGTGTTTGGTTAGCGATTACAGCTTGTGTGTAACTGTTCAGGAGTCTCGGTAATTAATGGGTTATAAACGAACTTGTTTACTGGCACTCGTCTTCTGGAGAAGTTTTGCCTCCCTTTTTATTTTGAATTTTCAATGAGATTTGAATTGATTTTGTGGTGCCTGTTATATTTGGACTTCTTCTAATTTAATTTTATTTCTTTTGCTCTTTTGCCTGAGTACTTATCCTCGACTTTCACTTTTGCAGCCACTTGATGTACCAACTGACGGATCATTGGAATGTGTCAATACGACCCATCAATATGCTGCATCTTTAAAGAAGACCAATGTTCCCTGTTATTTTTTCTTCAATGGTTTTTGCAGTAAGGGTGAGAGGTGCGCATTTCTGCATGGACCTAGCGATAATGCTAGCAAGGAATCCACAAAAACAGTCTCTTCGTTCATCGACAGGCCAGGTATAGAGAAAATAATAGCAATTACAAGTGACAATGTATCTGG
This sequence comes from Penstemon barbatus, assembly GCA_003313485.2. Lineage (NCBI taxonomy): Eukaryota > Viridiplantae > Streptophyta > Magnoliopsida > Lamiales > Plantaginaceae > Penstemon > Penstemon barbatus. The sequence continues at coordinate 36,255,483 of CM064882.1, forward strand.
TGCACCTCTAGTGACACATGCTAAACCTGCTGGAAGTTCCCCTCAGAGTAGAGCGGGATTTGAAGTGAAGTCTGAAGTGGATATTCTACCAAAAAGTCCAGACAATGTCTCACTGCAAACTGCAGCCAAGCGGTCTTCTGATTCTCTGCTTGAAGAAGATACAACATGCAGGTTGAATTCTTCTCTGCCTACCAAAGAATTTTTGCAAGGAACATCTCATGCATCAACTGATCTGAGTTCTGATGATCAAGTTGAGAATCATACGGAGCAGGAGGATTGCTTGGAGTCTTCTCCCGGTTTTGATGTCCTTGTTGATGATATGGAAGAAGAGTTGGGATATGAAGAAGATCCAGAGGGTTTTCTTTGTCAAGATGGGGAAGGCAATGGGCTCAGCATGCAACATATGGGTTATCATTGCAAGGATGTGGATTTTGATATTCTGTATCCGGATGAAAAACTCTTGTTTGAGCATTAAGGATTTCGCTCGTGTGATCATTCTGATATTGATATCCGTTTCATATGTGCCAAAGAAATCCCTTATCATGTCAGAGAGAGAGGATTGGAACTTCGTTTGTCACAGAAAAGGAAACTTGTGCAAGCAAGTCAAGCTTCTGGTTGCATGGACCTACGCGACCTTCTGAAGAACCGCAGGTTGATAAATGATCACAATCAAGATTGTTTCTCAAGAACAATCGAGCCATATCAAACTGAAGAAAGATATCGACAACCGGTTTTAAAGCGGTTGCGAGGGAGGTTGGCATCAAAAGTGGTGAGCAATGGCATTGGATCCCGGATCGAGAATGAAAACTTTCCGAAAAGTTCCAACCATCAAAACAAGCTTGGGAACTCTAGGGTAAGTAGGTCATGGCAGCATTTCAAAGAAAGGAGACAGAGTAAGCAGCAACATAAAATTGATGTCTTCAGGAAGGAATCATCAAGGAAAAGGCAATCTTCTGGGGAGTCTATGATTTTTACCGGGCCTAAATCACTTGCTCAAATTAGAGAAGAGAAGAGAAAACCGAAAGAAATCATGAATTCCTGTGAGAGAATAGAGCCATCCAGGGGGACTGCAGTAGAAGAATTTCAAAGTCCTAAATCTCTTACTGAGATTCTCAAGGAAAAAAGAATGCTGAGATCAGTAGTCGGTGATACTAATAAATAGCTATTGATCTTAAATGAAATGTGACAACTTTGCATGTGATGACAACAACATGACTATTGGAGAACCAATGTGGTGAGTAGGTATTTTTTGTCTTCTTGTCTCTCAGTATTTGATGAGGATGTACATAAAGCGTTGTTTGGGAAGGATATCTAGAAAAGACGTTTAATTGCAGGTTATATGTTTTCAGCATTCTGCAAAATGTTTTTGAATGTGAGAAATGTTAGGACAATAGTTCATTTTAAGCTTGATTTACCCCCATGGCCCCATTACCTCTCAATTTTCTCACCTTTTTCTGTAGCTTGTTGAGATATATTGAAGCTGGGTGGTTATGTTATGAAAACTAGCGCGTTCTGAGTTAATTTTGAAACATTTTTGAATTTACTGCTTGTTGAATTCATTCAGTTCTTTTGAAAGCGAGTATATGTTAAATAGGAGTATATATATATTTTCATGAAAATTAATATTTTTTTGGGTCTAGATTTTATAAATATGTTTTCTTGGAGATGAAGTGAGTATTCCTTAATTAATCAAGTAAATGACTAGTCTTTGATACCAGCCAAGGGACACTTCCATATTTGCCCTCATTTATATATGCTTTATTGTGACCTCATCTGTGCCTTGATTCTTTATTTGTCATTGTTTCTAATCCATACACTTTTGATTACCAACTCTCATATAATATATATATATATATATGAGTGTATATCTCGTGGAACATGAGTATATGAAGATTTAAATATACAGTGATTACAACTTAGTTTTTAAGCTACTGGAGATAGAAAATAAATAAGGGCATGGGTGGTTTGCAAAGATCAGAAAAATCCTTCAGAAGACAAGGCTCATCAGGATTAATATGGGATGACAATAAGTTGTTCTCTGGGGAACTCAACAAAACAAAAGACGAACGCTTAGCTAAGTCGGCCTCAGTCGAGCATAGCGGATATCGTGCGGCTAATAGCTATATTAACATGGATCCACCGGTTGCCTCTGTTGATCCACCTTCTCCTACGGTGTCTGGTTGCGGCTTCTGTAGAACCGTGTTTGGGAAGCCTGTGGTCAACTCGAATAAGAACCGAAAACCAGCCCAGTTTTCTTACAAGTCATAGCTATGTAAATAATTCGTCATGATTCTTAATTTTCTACAAGTCATACTTATGTATAGTGTTCTTTTCGTTTTATCATGTTTCGAATGTATTACATATTTATTTTTATTTTTTTAGTTTACTTAAGTACATGTTTAATTTATTTAATTGCGAGGATTTTGAAAATGAATTACTCTTCAGGTAGAAAGAAATACAAACCAGTAGAAGAAGATATGATTTATATTAATTTTCCTATAGTATGCAAAACAATATACAAATTAATTAATGAGATAACAACAAGAATCAAATATTTCTATAGTTTGAGCACATGATAATTAATTAAGGCAGAAAAGTAATTAAAAATCTAAAACTTAATTTAAAACTATATATATGGATGGATAAACTTGCTGGATTGGTCTATTAAAATTAATTAATCAGGAATGTTGGAGAGAGCTCTTTGGACTTTGGTCTTGAATACCAAAATGTAAAGCTTTTCCATGGAGAAATAGATGAAGCAGCCTGTGGAGTGAGTTACAAATGACCCAAAACTTGAGCCCACAATGCAGTGCCAGGCCGGCCCATACACCTTATCAAATTCCTATATCAATCAATCAACATAATTTAATTAATTAATTTATTCATTAAAAAAAATTAATTAATATATAATATATATCTCATGTGGACGACAATTAAGTAGCACATGATTTGAGAACATTTAGCTATTAATTATGATATTTCATATAAAAAAAAAACTCTAATTAACGTGGCTTGTGTATGTTTTGAAATATTAATACAAGTGGTCCACGGACCACCATGAGATTTTTCTATTTCTTCTTTGGACATAGCAAACATAATTAATTAATATGCAACAACGAACATTATTTGGATCTCCTTGTCGGTTAGTTTGATCTTGCACTCATTGATCGGTGAAATTAATGTAGTACATGTGCAAAGGAGACATATAGTTTGAAATTTTAGTTAAAATTCGAATCTATTTTTGGTTGTACACCAAATAAATACGACTTTCATCACTCTTTAAAAATTGATAACGATTATATATATATTAGGAGACAAAAGATTAAGAGTGACAAATGATTAGGTCTAAGTCATGTTTGGGTGGGACAAAATGGATCAGGTTGAAATGAGTAAATTTTTGCAGGTAAAAAACAGTTTGGTTTGGATCGAGTTGACATGGTATCTTATTTTTTACTATTTTTGAAGTAATTAATGACTTGTATTATGTTAATAAAGAGTATAAGATTCACATTTATATCACTAAAAATGGTTTAAACATAATGAGTTCATTTGTAATTAAACAACAAAAATAAATACATATTATGAAATGTCTTCTAAAATTTAAACACATTAAAAAGAGAAGAACCTGACTAGATTTTGCCCAAAAAAAACATGTACTTAAATTTTTTTGGGGGGAAACAAAATTGGATAAGGGGAACCCTTTTTTTTCTTTTTTTTTTTATCGAAGACCAGGGAATGTTAAATCTTAAACAAAAAAATTTCATATAATTGACCCGTTTTTAACCTACTCAAAACTCATTTTTGACTCACACAAATTTTAATCAAACTCAACTCAATATCATATGATAAAAAGCATGAAAAGCAATAAAGAGATGAAAATAATTAATGAATTTAATTACCTTTTTGATGGTATAAGCCATATGCTTAGAGCTAAACTTCTCCAAGCTGTCATAAGTAGTTCTTGCACAACGGAAGGCATGCAGTTGCATAAAGCCGGGCATGTCATTTGCCAATACCTTAACCTGCAACAATGCAGCCGCCGACGACACATTCACCACATGTGAAACTGATGATCTCTTTTCATCCATTATAGATGACACTGATTTTCTTGATTTTACTATTACCACTTCTTCCCCTTCTTGGCCTTCTTTTATTTCCTTTTTTGGTACTTCATGGTTTTTCGTGCTCTCTTTGTATGTTTTCGACCTCATAAGTGTTCCCGGCCATCCCCGCGGAATTACCCTTTTCACCTTTGCCGGAGGCGAGTTGTCTTCCGCCGGCATCTTGTATACGTACATTTTGCTTCTCTTTTTTTTTTTTTTTTTTTTTGGTTTTTAGAATGAGTAGTAGTACTCGTCTTTAGTTGTTAGGATCGGAGAACTTATCGATTGATTATATAGTAGAGTATCATGAGATCATATTTGGATTTTAATAGAGCCACGGCTTAATTACAATGTAGTTGAAAAGGCAAAAAATCCTACTATTCCATTTTGGCAAGGTGAAATTAATTTGTGACCGTTGCACAGATAATAATGTGGTGATACAAGATGTGATTATTTTTAGTCTCTAAATTTAATAATGAGATGACTCCAATATCTCATTCCTATTGTGTATTAATATTCAAAAATTGAATTGAAATTTTTTTTTTCACTCAAATATTGCACCACACAATCCATGCATCGGATACACAAAATAATTTCATTAATTGGATTCAGTTTGTACTTTTTTGTCCCGTTCCATAGAAATTGTACTCCATGTATCAATTTTTTTTATCTTTCACTTTCCGTACCACTCCTTTAACATGAATATGTAATATATTTTGTCTAAATGTTGCACTTTTAATACCATAGTCTACAATTGCAGAACATACTTATAAAATTGAACCAAAATATGCAATTTTTTCCTATTCCATTTCCATTATCACGATTTGCTTGTACAGGGCACAGTCATGGGAACAAAATAATGGTGTGATTAGATAGGGAGTAAAAAATGATTAGAGGACCCCTACATAAAAAAAGAATGATTAGAGGAAGCAAACCATGTGGTATTATTACCTGTAATCATGTTTTGATCTATAGTTGAAGTGAGAGATTTTGATCTATAGGAAGCAAACCATGTGGTATTCGGGGACTTGTACAATCATCAAGCTTACCGACAGGCCACTTTAAACGAGGAATCTCAGATGGCTCAAAGTGCCCTTCACAACGTTCTTAGTGCTGAGGCTAGTGTGGCTGATCAGTTGAGGGATACTACGACCAAATTATCTGAGATTGAAAGGGAGCTCGTGGAGGTTAAGGAGGAGTTGAACGCAAAGAAAGCCTTGGAGGGTGAAGTGGAGAAATTAAAGCTGGAGCTCGAGAAAGCTAAAGCGTCCGTCGAGCAATCTTATGAGCGAGGTCGAGCTGAAGCCAGGCTTCCCGCCATAAGGGAGTTTCTAAGGTCACCCTTTCTTGACGCCTTAGTTCGCTTGCGGTCAGGTGAGATTAATCAAGCCTTCTACTATAAAGGAGCTCAGCACCTCCTCACAGCCGCAAAGGTCGAAGGCGCCCTTGATGACTACCTTCCTTACATGGATCCTTATAAGAATATTTTCGGGGAAGATTATAAGGTTTCTTCCCTTCCTCCCAAGCTCGAGGATTTGACTGACCATGAGTTCGCTCCTCTTCTTGAGGAATTTGGGGTGCCGATGCCAAATCCTGATGAGCTCGAAGCTCAATCTGTGGATGAAGATGTGGATATTGAAGGGGATTCCCGCGATCAGGGGGAGCCAGGCACTCCTTCGTCCGATTCGAGTAAATCTGCGGCTGATGTGCAAAGTAATGATGGAGAAGAGAGCAGCTCGAGTAGTGACGATTCTGATAGCTCGGAAAGCGATTCTAGCGAGAAGAAAGAGCAAGAGCGATCGGATCATGGTTCCGGCGTGAAGGAATCCAACCAGTAATGGTTATTATGTAATAGGATTTAGCTAACCATTGTAATTATAAATTTGTTTTATAATCACCTACTTTTTCCTATTTAGCGGATACTCGAATTTAATTTCTCCTTGATGCCGTGCTTAACCCTTTGCCTATTCGACCATCTTGCTGAATTTTATAACGTCATTCTTGCATACTCAATTGCGTCATCGAATCTTTCTTGGGACTAGTGACTTACCAATAATTGTAATTCGCGTGATGTGGTGTCTCTTATAAATACCAAGGCCATTTTACGTTGCTTTCACAATAACATTGCTCATAGTGATCGGAGCTTTAGAAAACTACCTCGGTCGAATCTTTACCCGGAAATCAAGAGATGAATAAAAATTCGAATGCTTTCGTGATCTCTTCCGCGCCTTTCCCCAAACCAAGTGACGATAGAAATATAAGGAAAAGGAGTCAAGCACCAATTAAATCCACTACTTCTGACAAGCTAACCTTCCATGAAGGAAATAAATCTTCTACTGATGCCGTTTCTTCATGCTTGAAACCCAGGGGCTCAAACAAGAGAATTAAAAAAGTTTCTTTTGTGGAGGATGTACCTGGGCGCATTCCTTTCCAATCCGTACCTTCGTTGGTCGGAGAATCTTTTGATTTGTTGTTTTCTACCGGTGTCTTTCCATTCAAGAGGGACATAGCTCCTTTTGATAAAGTATCTTATGAGAAATCCGACCTGACCCTTCTGCGGGCCAATGTCTCTATCTCCGAGGCGGTTCTTTCGACTGGAGAATATTCCTCGTTCCTGTTTCAGTCTGGTTTGGAATCCCTCGCCCAGGTAGTTCTTTCTAACCTTTTTAACATGATCCTCTAATTTCTTTATTTCTGCCATGATATATCTTTTTATAAGTTCAGGCTGGCAAAGACTTTTCTAGGCTTTATGCGTTGGCCAAGCATGAGGTCGAACAACGGGCTTCTATTTCACTTGAGCTGATCAGGAAAAAGATTGAGCTGGAACGCGCACTGGAAGCTAATAGATTTTTTAAGGAGAGATTATCTCAGGATAAGTTAAGTTCGGAATTAGAGAGACTTAAAGATATCTACGAACGTGAGAAGAGAAACTCCGAGCTTCGTGAGAGGGAAGCTTATATTCGCGGGTACACTGATCGTAGTGCTGAAGTCCGAAAGATCCTTTTCGAGAATAACTTCGTTTAGCAATATTGAGATTCTCCTTTGTAATCATGAGTTTGCTAAGATTTTTCTTTGTTGTAACTCCACGCTTGTTGTCACGATTTTCCTTTCTTATTGTAACACAATCCTTGTTGTAACGATAATATTGCCGAAATGTTGTTCTCTCTCTCTCTTTTTTTTTTTTTTTTTAATCGTCCCTCATTTCTCGGGGAGTGAAACGGTCAGAGCTTTTAATGCTCGTATCGTGGCCGTTCAGTCCAAGAGATCTACACCGTTATTAAGTAATTCTCCCCCTATATATGGCTTCCTAAATTACCTTCATTTTTTACTTTTCTGTAAACGTTTCATTCGATTGATATGGTTGTGTTTTTGTTTTCGTCGATCATCTCCATGTTCTATTCAATATCGGTAATTGAATCGTTCGAGATTTTTATTCGAACCTTCTTCCTCAACTTTTTTGGAATTCCGATATGAAAATCTTTCGGCTAGGGTATCGACAGGCGAAAATAATTGCGACTAGGGTACCGGCAGGCGACCTGCTTTCTCTGATTTCAAGTCTTTGAAGCGGGCTCGACTTCCTGTACTCTGTCCTCCATCCAGTCGGGACAGTGGGTCTATTTCTGGAGGGGTTTCTCTACGCTCGATCTCCACGCCTTCGAGGCTGCTTTTTGAAGGATGTGGTCTTCGAATTTGCTAGGAGTACTTCCAACTGGAGTTGCTTCCCTGTCTCTCGACTTGGTCTCTTGCGGACCATTTCTCAAGGAAAGATCGGATGAAGAGTAGAAGTTTTTTAGCCCCACTTTTCTTTTTTGGGCATCCATAGGAATAACTATTTGTAATAGGGTCGATCTAGATGTAACATTTTCCGATTATATTAACTTCTTGAATGTAACCAAGAGTTCACATGTAATTTATCTGAAAGTTTATGAATGAAAATTTTCTTTTATACTGTTGTCGTTCTTTGATTTTGTTCTTCGTATTTTGCAATCCTCGCGAGATAACCTTTAAGATTCATAATAGATTTGAAGTTCGATCTTTGCGACTTTTGAATCTTCCGTAATATATCTGTCATAGTTTAGGTTCTTCTCGGAACAATAGTCGTTGTGGAGAAATAATAAAATTCAGATCGATTTTGAATACACCCTTGACTTAAGGGGCATAGCAACGGCTTTCACCCCTAGTCATTCCAGAGCATTTTTAGCCCGAGGGTCGTAGCAACAGCTTTCACCATTTGATAATTTCGATCTAAGGGGCATAGTAGAGGCTTTCACCCTTAGTCGTTTCAGAGCATTTTTAGCCCGAGGGTCGTAGCAACAGCTTTCACCCATTTGATAATTTCGATCTAAGGGGCATAGAAGAGGCTTTCACCCTTAGTCGTTTCAGAGCATTTTTAGCCCGAGGGTCGTAGCAACAGCTTTCACCCATTTGATAATTTCGATCTAAGGGGCATAGCAGAGGCTTTCACCCTTAGTCGTTTCAGAGCATTTTTAGCCCGAGGATCGTAGCAACAGCTTTCACCCATTTGATAATTTCGATCTAAGGGGCATAGCAGAGGCTTTCACCCTTAGTCGTTTCAGAGCATTTTTAGCCCGAGGGTCGTAGCAACAACTTTCACCCATTATTAGTTGATGGAGAAAAATAGAGATCGATAATAGATGAATATAGATCGAGAATATCCAGAATATGACGAATAAATAAGAATTTAGGCGAAATAAACTTTCATTAAATAAATACTCAGTCGGAATAAACATTCCTCGAACAACTTAGTCGAAATAAACCTTCATTGGACACGTAATTTACTAAATCAGTAGAAACAAAGAAAACAGAACAAGATGACTAAATAGTAGAAGCCTTGAATGTAACTATCTTCTATAATATCTTCTTAGATTTACCGCATTCCATGCACGAGGTAGTAACTCTCCATTAAGGTGAGCAATCTTGTAAGAACCTTTTTTTTCCAACCTCCACGATCACAAAGGGGCCCTCCCAATTAGGTTGGAGTTTTCCCACGTGCTTTGACACTTCCACTTTCTTGAGCACCAGATCCCCCACTTTGAATGTTCGGATTCGAACGTTTCGATTATAAGATTTTTCCATGCTAGATCTTGTGGATTGGATTTTCAATTTTGCGCGGTCCCTCCGACTATCTGCGTGATCAACTTCCACTTCCCTTAGAGTTTGGTTTTCCTCGGGATCGTAAAATTCGACCCTGGGGGAAGGTACGAGGTTTTCTACTGGGATAACGGCCTCTGACCCATAAACCAGACTAAACGGAGTTTCTCCTGTTGCAGCTTTAACAGTGGTTCTATTGGCCCATAAAACCCCTGGAAGTTCATCGAGCCATCTTCCTTTTGCCTCAGATAGGCGTTTTTCCAATGATCGAACGATCTCCCTGTTCACGACTTCCGTTTGCCCATTAGCTTGGGGATGCCCTACAGATGCGAAGTTCTGTTGTATTCCGAACTTTTTGCACCATTCAGTGATTCTTTTTCCTGCGAACTGCGTTCCGTTGTCTGATATTAAGATCCTAGGGATTCCGAATCTGCAGATAATATTTTTCCATAAGAAATTAATAACTTGGAACTGGGTGATTTTTGTCAGAGCAACACATTCCACCCATTTGCTGAAATATTCAACTGCAACCAGTACATAATTTTTTCGAGCTCTTGCCGTTGGAAAAGGCCCGACAATATCAATGCCCCATTTATCAAAAGGCCAACAAATAGGAATAGAATGCATATGCTCAGCCGGTTGATGAATCAAATTCGAATGAATTTGACAATGATGGCATTTTTTCACATAATCAACAGAATCAGAGAAAAGAGTAGGCCAATAATATCCAGACCTCGAACATTTAAACGCTAAAGCCCGAGCACCACAATGGTTTCCCGCTTCCCCCTCATGAACTTCTTTTAGAATAGCATTGTAGTGAATTTCAGGGATACACTTTAATAGAATTCCTGAGGAGGATCGTTTATAGAGTTGATTATCGATCAGAGTAAACGATGGCGCTCTGTATTTGATCCTCCGAGCCTCGTTTGGATTTTCCGGAAGTTTTCCTTCCTTGAGATAGGCAATAAGAGGGTTGCTCCATGAGTAGCTTGATTCATCGATCTCCATGATATCGATTGTAGGGGCCGCATCCAGTTCGATAGCTGATGTATTCGATAGCAGCCACGTGATTAGCCTCTCATTCTTTCCGTCGGCCAAACCTGAGAATTTTGACAATATATCTGCCCATAAATTCTCCTCTCTCGGCACAGGTTGAATATCAAACTTGTCAAATTGAGAGATCAATTTTTTCGTTCTGCTCAAGTATTTGATCATATTGAACTCCCTGGCCTCGTACGTGCCTTTTACCTGTCTATGAACAAGCTCTGAATCTGTTAATACAACAATTGATTTTACCTTTGCTTTAAGAGCCATCTCTAGCCCTGCGATCAGTGCTTCATACTCGGCCTCGTTGTTGGTCACGACAAAATCCAAAGTTATAGCATAACTCAAGTCTTCACCATTGGGCCCTTGGAAATGAATTCCTGCTCCACCTCCATCCTTGGTTGAAGATCCATCCACATGCATCAGCCAGATTTGATTTTTGGCTTCTTCGACCATACTCAGCTCAGAGATTGCTCCTTCTTTCATGTTCGATAAGCACGTTGATTCGAGCATGAAGTCAGCTAATACCTGGGCCATTATGGCGACCGTGGTTGATACTCGATTTCGAACTGACCAAGCTCGACCGCCCATTTGATCAACCTGCCTGATGCCTCTGGTTTTGATAAGACCTGTCTCAAAGGTTGATTTGTTAGAACAATGATCTTATATGTTTGAAAGTAAGGCCTTAGCCTTCGGGCAGCTACCACCAAGGCTAGTGCAAATTTTTCAATCTCCATGTAGTTTTTCTCAGCACCTTGCAGTAACTTACTTAAATAATAAACCGGTTTATGCTCAGTATTATCAAGTTTCACCAAAACCGAACTAATGGCCTCTTCCGATACAACTATGTATAAATACAGAGGTTCTCCTTCAGATGGTTTGGCCAGCATGGGTGGTGAGGTCAGGTACGCTTTCAGTTCTTCGAAGGCCTTATCACATTCTGCACTCCATTCAAAGTTCTTAGATTTTCGCAGAAGCTTGAAGAATGGTAAACTTTTGTCGGCAGATCGGGAGATGAATCTATTCAATGAAATAATTTTTCCGATCAAACTTTGGACGTCCGAGAGTTTCCGTGGTGGCTGGAGATCGGTGATTGCTCGAATTTTTTCCGGGTTTGCTTCGATTCCTCTTTCGTGGACTAGATACCCGAGGAATTTTCCCGATCGCACACCAAAAGTATACTTGGCTGGGTTCAGCTTCATCCCATATTTTCTCAAGATTTCGAAACATCTGTCCAGATGGTCAATGTGATCCTCCTCCGTCATACTCTTTACGAGCATGTCGTCTACATAGACTTCCATTATTTCACCTATCAGTTCTTTGAACATCATGTTAACTAGTCTCTGATAGGTTGCACCTGCATTCCTTAAGCCAAAAGGCATAACAATGAAGCAGTACATTCCCCGCTCAGTGATGAATGCTGTTTTATCTCTTTCATTCATGAAAATTTGATAAAACCCTTGGAAAGCGTCCATCATACTAAACAACACGAACCCTGCGGTGGAATCTACCAGCATATCGATCCGAGGCAGTGGATAAGGGTCTCTCGGGCATAATTTATTTAGGTCGGTAAAGTCATTACACATCCTCCACTTGTTTTCGACCTTTTCGCCTTTAGAGACCAGGACCACATTACATAGCCATTCTGTGAACTTGATTTCCCTTATCTGACCTGCTGCTAATAATCTGTCGACCTCCGCATTAATTATCTTGTCCTTTTCGCGACCATGATTGCGCTTCTTCTGCCTTACAGGTTTTGCTTTCGGATCGATATTTAGCGAATGTGTTATCACTCGTGGGTCGATTCCCACGATATCATCCGAACTCCATGCAAAAACGTCCACATTTTTCTGTAAAAATTCAATGAGCATGGTTTCCATGCCCTCGCTTAACTCCGTTCCAATTTTAGTGAACTTTTCAGGGGATCCTGGAACTAAAGTCACTTTTTTATGGTCGGGCGCTTGTACGCTCATGTCCACGTTTTTTCCCTTTTTTCCTTGAAATCTTTCGCATTCGGGTATTGGTGTTTTTAACTCAGACGCTAAATCACTTATCTTCCTCTTGATCGGGAGCTCGGGCTCCACTTTCTTTTTAATACTTAAAGACGAGTTATAACACTCCCATGCCATGTATTGATCGTTCCTCATCTCTCCCACCCCTCCTACGGTCGGAAACTTTATCTTTTGATGGTAGGTAGACACGACTGCCTTGAAGATATTTAGGGCCGGTCTCCCTAATATGGCGTTATAAGCAAATGACGTATCTACTACCAGAAATTTGATCAACCTTGTCACATTTCTTGGTTTGCTTCCTAGAGTCGTGCTTAAAAGAATGGTTCCAAGCGGAACGATCTCTGATCCACCAAATCCGACCAAAGGAGTGGTCACTTTATCTAGACATGGGTGACAAAGATTCATCCTTGTGAGAGCTTCTGACGAAATAATGTTTGCTGAGCTTCCATTATCGACTAACACCCTCTTGACCTCGAAATTGGCAATTCTCAACGTCAACACCATGGAAAAATCTGGATCGTCCTCACTTGTGTCCCAACTAACATCCGAGGGTCGATCGGCCTTACTGAAGCTTATCACTTGATTTTCCACGGAGGGAGATTCTAAGGACAGAATCTCCTTCTTAGCAGAGACTCCCGCTTTTATCGATCTCATAGTTCTCTTTCTAGCATTTCTGCTATCACCTCCTACTGGTCCGCCCGCGATCATATTAATCACTCCATTCGACCGCTCTTCTGCTTGGCTTCGAATTTGCCTTTGCTGATTGTTAAATTTCCGCGGACTTCGGGATCTATAACGACTGTTATAGTTGCCATTTTTGACAAATTCTTTTAACTTTCCTTGGGCAATCAATTTTTCTATCTCTACCTTCAATTGGTAACAGTTTTCAGTACTATGTCCCCGAGCTCGATGATATCGACAGTACTGTTCGTAACCAGGTGCGCCTGCTCTAGCCTGGGTGATCCTTGGAGCATCAGGGATCAAATTCCCTTCTTCCAACACGGTTAGCACTTCTTCCTTTGAGGTGTTAAGTTCAGTAAATTGGACTTTACCCGGTCTCGGGGCTCGAGTCCGATCGTAAGGGGGTCCATATGAATTTGGACCCTGGGGCGGCACATGTGGCTTATAAGTATTAATTCGTTGCCAAACAGATCATTTGTTCGATCCCCCATAATCACCAGGTTTCGGGATAGGGGCCCGATCTTGTTTCTTGTTGAGGGGAGATTTGATAACATGCGAATTTTTCAATTTGTTCATTTCTTCCTGAATCATATACTTTTCAGCAATCTCCATTATTCGTTCGAAAAACTTAGGTTGCTTCCTGCACAATGCGTTTCCGAATTGGGTGCTCCTAGTCAGTTCGAACATTAGGGAGGACAAATATTCGATCTGCGGGGTATCAACTTTCAAGAGTTCAATACTAAACCTTGCTAGCCACTGCCTCTCTCCTTCCAATTGTTTTACAGTTCCCAAATGATTTGCCGGTAACCTTGGCTTTCTCTGGCTAGCGAATTGATGTTTTAGTTTATCGCAGAACTCTTCGAAGGAGAATATGGAATTGGGCGGTAATTTTCCGAACCAATCGAGAGTTATTCCTTCAAAGGTGGTAACCATGATCTTGCAACAGAAATCCTCTGAATGTCCGTACAAGTTCATCACATTAACAAAGATGTTGATGTGTTCCCCGGGGTCGGTAGTCCCGTTATACCGTGGTAGCCTTGTTGGTACCGTTTCCGAGTTTCGAGCTTCTCGTATCTCTCGACAAAATGGCGAGCAGCGCATGATACTGTTCGAAACCTCCCTATCTCGTATGTTCCCTCTAGTTAGAGTGTTTTCCCCTCGCCTGGCGGCCTGATTGTTACGGGGAATCTCTATCACCGTATCTTCCTTTTCCAATTCCTTAGCTACTCTCACCCGTACTATCTTTTCTAACTCTGATTCAGTAATTCTTTTGTAGGTCGGTTTTCTGCCTCCTACAGCGCCAGCAGTTTGGCTCTCTCCTATCACTGAATCCTCCAAATTATGTACCGATCTTGGTGGGATTTCCGATCGGGCGTTGATTTTCGAGGGCATTGCTCGAGGAGGGTTTGTTGCCGGGGCATGTGATATAGATCGCAGTATACTGTTTTCCTTCTGGATGTTCGAAGAAGGTATTTCAGGTCTGCCGTGAATTCCTGGTTGGTCTACGGGTGATTGATCGGCCCTTCCACTGTTTAGGAATTCCCTGCACATTGTGCCTATGATGGATCTCAGATCACCAACGGTTGTGTGGATTGGAACATTATCCTGAGGAACTGCTGGTGGAATTTCTGGTTGTTGAGCTGCGCGCGATAGGTTATCTGGCTCGTTGTTGACTGAATTTTGTGCTCCCGCTGCATGGGAGGTTTCTCCTCTGATATACGTATTTCTCCTCGTAGTAGGCATATTTCGGTCTAATACTCGAATAAGGCCCCACGGTGGGCGCCAATTGATCTTACGGGTTTTCGTTGGTTCGATTAAGGATGAATTGCAATGCGATATTAACGATATTAGAAGGAAATAAAGATCAATAATAATTTGTATTCGAATTAACTGAGTATGAATTACAAGTATTGGGGTCCTACTCGAGCATTACTGGATGCCGTACAAGCTAGAGGGCGAAATACATATAAGATAGCCTATATTAAAATTCCCAAGCTAGTCCGAGAAGCAGCCTCGAAGGAACAGCACCTGGGAAGTTGTGTCGTCGTCATAAATGCGTGGGGTATTTATAGTTGAGATTCGGGACCAGGTGAACCACCCACAGGCGTGCTTTACTAAGCCCATAGGCCTGGGCCTGAGGTCGGCCCAACAGTGACTTTTGGATTCTGAATTCCCATAGTAAAATTAGCGTAGAACTCCTGTGCGTTGGGCTCGAATTTATGTTCACGAGATCGAGGATGATGAGTTTCGACCTCACGAGGCCGCAGCAATGTATGGGTCCAGTTTTCTCCTCATCAGATTTGATGCAGTTTTGGTTGTTTCTTGGAAACAATATGTGAGCCACTAAATGGTAGTGATTACTTTCAATCTTGACTCTTCGGATCTTTGTTCCCAAATGGTTTGTTCCAAGACAACCAGTACATATGGACCCTTACCAATTTAATTTTGTAGGGATGGACTTATGTTAAGTTATAACTCATTCATTTTTTTGTCATTGTTGTGATGTTGAAGCGTTTTTAAATATTTTGCCCTGCTTCTTATGAATATAACTTGAATAACCAATATTATTCATCACCCACTAATATTCAAGTTCTATGTAAGACTTCCTAGTCGAAACTCGATTTATTCCGGCTTAAATTATTATAATCAATCACAAAACATGTATAAATACTTGCATTTTTGTTCCCTTTGTTTTATTACACACCAGATAACTTCAAAAAAAAAAAAAGAATACACTGAAAGAAGAAAGCATGAAAGTTCGTAGAACTAACAATATCAACTGATTGCCGAAACTAAAAGCTGATGAATTAACTCGTCCACATAAATGTTTTCCACTGATAACCAAACTAGCATTTTTCTAGTAAAAGTAAGCCACCAACGGAGGAACTAGTATTTTCATGATTGCAGAATTGTCCTTTGCTTCTCATGAAAATGGTACAACACGAAGCACAAACCTTTTTGATCGAATATCAAGATTACAACAAAATGCAGACGATTACTCACGACAGAGAAATCACTTATCATAATGAACACTGCACGGAACCAAAGCCGTGGAAACTTCTAGAATGCAACCTGCCAATGGTGCTCGCTGTGTTTAACCAGTTCGAGATTTTGCGAGGAAAGATTGTGCCACTTGAAAAGACTTTTCCCTCTGATTCTTGTATTCATTGTATCGAAGGAAGAAATAACCCAGATAATCAAAATCAATTGGAGACATTTTTGCCTGAAATTACAAGATCGAACTACTTATTACCATATTAAATCTCATTAGACTTTGGAAAAGCAAAACTCTGGAAAAGCACAAGTACCTGGATTAAAGCCCATATTGCCCAGTACAAGTGTGAAGCCAACATGTAAGTATTTGTCTCCACATAAAGAGCTTCAAGATCTTCATCAGAAACCTGCTATTTACCCAATGTTTATCAAAGAGTACAAATATTATTGTATATGTATATGAATGATGGATACATCACACATGGTCCCCAGAATTTTCTATGGTTACAGGCATGAATTACTCTTACGCACCTCGTGTGGTCTATCAGGTTTTAAATAGTGCCTGAAGAAGTTATACTTTGTAAATGAATTATGGTTTAGTCTTAATTGTAAGAGTGTACATTGGTACCCGACAGTGTGCTTTCGTATGTAATGTGATATGGTTGAGAGCTTTGTTATGGATATCTGGGTCAACAATGAAGTTAGGGATGCTTTTGTGGTGAAAACTATTGTTGCCCAATTTGTCAGTGAGACTTGTACGTACCATTCCATCTGCCTTATCGACGAGAGTAATTGAACTTTACGGGGTGTGTATGTGTTTGAAATTATAAAAATCCTTTATGTTGCGTGCCGAACTAGGACACTTTGTTGTTAACGCTTTTTGTCTTCATCTGCGGTCTGTCTTTTATCTGTGGTGGTCAAGATTAGCTCGTAACTATGTTTTGGAATGTCTTTCATATAATACAACATATACTGACTTATAAGTCACAAAAATAAGAAATTATTTGTCATTATGTTCTCGGCTAGTTATTTCTAGGTACACTATTGGTGTTTTACTTGGTATCAGATTTGCTTCATGATACTGTGTCAAGGCTCTAAGTCATACATGCATAGCCTTATATACTTGACAAATATAATTAATTCTCGAGAATATTAGGAGGATGTTTACTGTTAGTTTGTAAGATGGTAGAAGCAGTAAAACTTATAGTTAGTATGTGTCAAGCTTATTTTACAGCTCAATGCATTCACCTTCTAATTCCTTTATTTTTTCCACTGCAAGTATGTATTTATATGCATGAATCCTAACTCTTTGTTTTACCAATGTTTTCAGTCTTCCATGTCCAGGCATGGGAAGGCTTACCTCTTTGATAATGTGTAAGTATGCTTTGATAACTAGTAGGGAAGTAAAAATCTCAAAATACTAGTATATCAGAAGTAATAAGTATGAAGGTAAAAATCTGCTGGCTTCTTGGGCTCTCCCTTCTCTGGCTTATCACCACCCCCTCCAGCTCCCTTCTCTGGCTTATCGCCACCCCCTCCAGCTCCCTTCTCTGTCTTATCGCCACCCCCTCCAGCTCCATTATCTGGCTTATCGCCACCCCCTCCAGCTCCCTTCTCTGGCTTATCGCCACCCCCTCCAGCTCCATTATCTGGCTTATTGCCACCCCCTCCAGCTCCATTATCTGGCTTATTGCCATCCCCTCCAGCTCCATTATCTGGCTTATCTATATTTTTGTAGTCTTCCCACGCCCCAATGACCTCTCTCCCTGCAGTCCAGAAAGCGAAACCCTTTGAAACGACGTCCACGCCAGCGAATATTTTCTCCACATCCATCCTGCAAAATCGGAGTCTATGCATTTCATTATCGCATGCAACAAAGATTTTGCAACTTTTAGAAAGTCAATTCAAAGGAATATATCCAAATGATAAACATCTAAGTAGGTGTATAAAAATCTGTACAGTCTCAAATTAACCAAGAAAAATACATCTGACATGCACTAAAACAAAACAGCATTAATATAGGTTTTGTATAAAACGACATGCACTAAGTAGGTGTATATTAAGTTTCAGAAATTACAAAACAGACTAAAAAGAGGCAATTTAGATGAAGAATTGGAAGCCGGTAAATCCGTATAACAAGGACACAAAACAGTAACCAACCATATTATATCAAATGGCAGAGTTGAGGCAATTTAGATGAAGAATTGGAAGCTAAAACGGTAATCAGCATGCATAAGGACACGAAAACAGTAACCAACCATATTATATATCAAATTGCAGAGTTGAGGCAATTTAGATGAAGAATTGGAAAAAAATAATAATCAATTCCAAAAAATGTAGAGTCTAGCCTGAGTTTTCCCCAAATTTCTTATTAGAAGAACTAGAACCGATTTTTATTTCCTGTTACACAATCGAGAGTTCACGTATGAAAGTTGGCATGGCAACCGAACACGGGAGTTCGGAAATAGAGCACCACGTCGAGGAGGAGCACGTCCAGACCGTGCGTCGAGGAAGGAGCCGGACTCGGACTCGGGATGCCCTCGCGGAGGCGGAGACCCGATTTGAGAAGCTCGAGCACAACATGGGGATCCTGGAGGCATTGGTCAACGATCAAGTCGAGGGGTTCGAGAAGATCTATTTAAAGACGGATGAGAAAGTCGCTGAGCTGACGGATATGGTCCGAATCTTGCAGGGGAGCATCCTGGAGATGAGGTCCGAGATGGCCGAGATGCGAGACGAGATATCCGAATGCAAGAAGGCCGTGCCTGGAGGAGCTAGCACGAGCGGCGCACTTATACCAGTAAGGCCACAACCCAAGGTTAGGGAACCAAGGGAATATGATGGCACACGGGACGCACATGAAGTAGAGGACTTCTTGTGGCGGTTGAAGCAGTACTTCGAGGCCTTGGACATTACGGACGAGCTTGTCAAGGTAAGTACTGCAACTATGTACTTAAATGGTGTTGCTTCTTTATGGTGGCGTAGGAAGTCCTCCGACATAGAGCGGGGCTTATGTCGGGTGGACACTTGGGCTGAGTTCGAGAAGGAACTCAAGAAATACTTCTACCCGCGGAACGTCGAGTTCGATGCACGCAAGAAAATGCGGGAGCGCTTTTGGATCATAGGATTAAGGTGTAGTTTTCTCTCTCGCTTTTTATTTACGCATTCTGTGTCAATCTCGCACATTCAATCGCGGTTCTACTTCTGATTGCAGAAATTCTGGAAAGTCGGCATTTGACGCTTTTGGATCATAGGATTAAGGTGTAGTTTTCTCTCTCGCTTTTTATTTACGCATTCTGTGTCAATCTCGCACATTCAATCGCTAGATTGTGTAACAGGAAATGGTTCTCGGTTCTACGTCGTCTAAATTTGAATTTCCAATTTCCAATTTCAGAAATTTCTGAAACTCAATTTGACGCTTTTGATCATCAGTGAATTTGAAATCCCCTCCCTCCCACCTGTCACGGACTTGAAACTTTCTCTAGAGTACCGTGCGGCACTTAGCCTCGACGTACCCCTGGCTTTTGTCGATTCCGACCCGCTCTCGGAAATTGGCTAAGTTCAGCCTCCCTCTAACTTGGTGGAAGTTGCTAAGTATGAAAAGTGGCTGAGTGAAGTGTGAGCAAAGTGCTTAAGGAAACTCTCTTTATATTGCACTAAGAAGCTTACAACTTTGAGGATGAGTTCACAAATGAGCTACCTCCTATTTATACTATTTGCCATCTTAAATGGACGGCTAAGATCAATTCGATCCAAGGGCTAGGGATGACTCTCTAGACCCTTCTACCAAAATCCTACACTACTAGAACTATATACAAGGTTCTAGAATAGCCTACTATGTACAAGGGAGATCTACAACCTTCTTGAGCCTTCCACATGCTTCTAGGACCTTCCGCAACGTTCTACACTCATGTGGGCTCTTCCGGACCCTTCCGACATCTCCCGGTATCTTCCGGATCCCTCCGGAGTCGTGTGGAACTTCCCGGAGTCTCCTTGAGTGTTCCGGATGTGTGTGGAGCCTTCTAGATCTTCCCGGAACCTCTAAGGCCATGTTTGGTTTCTTAATGCGTCCAGGGCAGCCCCTGGGACGCCATGGTGCCACCCGACGGGTAATGTCGCGCCTTAGTGTCTTCCCGTCGGCCGCATGTGTCCCTGACTCACCCGGGCCGCGCCCCAGGTGACATGATGCGCGCCCGGCAAGCTCTCGAGCCTTGCCGGCAGCCCCTTTATGTCCCTCTCGGCCCTTGCCTCGTTTATACGCCTTGTCCGCTCGGCCTTCGTGGTCGGGCAAAGTGCCGGGGCGTGACATCCTCCCCCACTCATTCCATCGACGCCCTCGTCGATGAGTTCCTTTGGACGTAGTCCCCTTCCCTGAAGATGCCGGACCCTTTGGTTTACCTCGGAATTTCCTTGTCGGCTTCCATTGATATGTCCCTGGAAAGAAGCGTAATGCCGACACCCTAGCAGTCCCGACACCCTTTGGTCCTTCAAGGCACGGCACCACAATGGGGGATGGCCTTGCTGCATCCTGATCGTTGGGCCCTTTCGAGCACGGGACCACAACTGTCTTGCCTCCATCTGCAAGAACTAAGATATTCAAATGAGGTATAACAAGACCATTTACCTCTCGGAAGAAGTCGAGCCCCAGAATCATCTTGTAATCGTCCAGGGGCGCTACAATGAAGTCGGCCTTGCCTTCCCAGGATCCTATGCGCAAGGTCACCCCGTGAGCTTTGCCATAGATCTTTTGTGACGGCCCATTCGCCCCTTTGATCCGACCCTCCTCCTGTTTGGTCTTGAGCCCCAACCGTTTGGCCTCTTTAGCGGATATGATGTTATGTGTGGCCCCGGTGTCCGTCATCGCCTTGGTGGGTTTGCCATTAACCCGTACGTCCATGTACAACAATGGTTGAACCTCCTGCGGTTCAACTTCGGCAGCCATAGAGTTGAGGAGTTGTATGGTCCCCAAGTTTTGGATGTCCTCCGCGGTATCCTCCTCAGAGTCGTCGGGATGTTCTATCACGGCCGATAGCGAGCCTAACTTTGGGCAGTCCTTCATCCCATGCGGCCCTTTGCAAATGTAGCATCCCGTAAACGGCTTTTTCTTCTCATCATGAGCTGCCCGCCCATTTGAAGGTCTGAAGTGGCCTCCGCCACGTCCCTTGTCTCGAGAAGCTGATTCTCCACGGTCAGCCTCTCCCCCACTTTTTCCCGAGTTGTCCCGCTCGGTCTTCCCCCTGGAAGAATTATAGTCCCGCTGGTACTCGGTTAATGCTTCGGCGGCTGCGATGGCCTCGTCCAACGTCTCCACGTTGCGACGTTGTACTTCCTGCTTTGCCCAATTCTGCAGACCATCGATGAAGTTGAACATCAAGTCCTCGTTGTCCATCGTCGGGATTTGGAGCATAAGGGTCGTGAATTCCTTGACATAGTCGGGAATGCTACCCCGTTGCTTCAGCTCCACTTTCCAGAATTTCTGCAATCAGAAGTAGAACCGCGATTGAATGTGCGAGATTGACACAGAATGCGTACATAAAAAGAGAGAGAAAACTACACCTTAATCCTATGATCCAAAAGCGTCAAATGCCGACTTTCCAGAATTTCTGCAATCAGAAGTAGAACCAATAATCATTTCCTGTTACACAATCGATCTGAAATGTAATGTGCGAGATTATCAAAGAGTGCGTAAATAAAAAGCCAGAGAGAAAATAGTGAGAGAGAAATACCGTGCTGGGGAAAAATCCCAGTGTACTAAACACTTTAATACAAAAGATTTGATTTGGCGGTAAAATTCGGGTTTTTGAACTTTGCACCCCCAAAACATAAGAAATAGGCACTTTGCACCCCTGAAACTTAGATTTAGTACTTTGCACCCTCGAAATATGAAAAATATAGCACTTTGCACCCTCTTTTATTTTCAAACAAAAATTCAAGGGCAAAATAGGTAATTCAATAGTATTGGCACTTTGCACCCTCAAAACTTGAGAATTTCGCCCTTTGTATCCCGAAAATAGAATTAGCACTTAACACCCTCTAATTAAGAACAAATAAGCAACTTCAACCCCCGAAACACAATAAATGGAAAATTTGCACCCCAAAATACAAAATTAACACTTAACACCCTCAAATTAAAAAAATTCAAACTCTTCATTTTTTTCGTCAAAGTTGACTATTGGAGTGAAAAAATCTGAGGCAAAATAGGTAATTCATTTTTTTCCTTAAATTTTGCAAAATACAATTATAAATGTTAGAAGTTATAATTGTATATAAAAATGGCCTTTTAAGCTGTCAAGGCTTTGAATTAGTTCAGAAATTATTGCAATATATATATCGATAGATAGATAGCTGAATTCAGATTGAGTGAAGATATTATATATGACATGATTCATTGATATGTTGTATATATATATATATATATATAGTATACCTTAACCTGCAACAATGCAGCCGCCGATGACACATTCACCACATGTGAAACTGATGATCTCTTTTCATCCATTATAGATGACACTGATTTTCTTGATTTTACTATTTCCCCTTCTAATTGGCCTTCTTTTATTTCCTTTTTTGGTACTTCATGGTTTTTGGTGCTCTCTTTGTATGTTTTCGACCTCATAAGTGTTCCCGGCCATCCCAAGGCAAAAAATCCTAATATTCCATTTTGGCAAGGTGAAATTAATTTGTGCATTCGTTGCACAGAAAATGTAGTACAAAATGTGATTATTTTTTGCCTCTAAATTTGAGGATGAGATGACTTCAAGATCTCATTCCTATCGTGTATTGATATACAAGAATTGAATTGAATTTCTTTCATTCGAATATTGCATCACACAATCCATGCAGCGGATACACAAAATAATTTCATTAATAGGACTAAGTTTGTATTTTTTGTCCCGTACCTTATAAAATATACTCTATGTATCAATTTTTTTTTATCTTTCACTTTCCGTACCACTCCTCTAACATGAATATGTAATATATTTTGTCTAAATGTTGCACTTTTAATACCATAATCTACGATTGCAAAACATACTTATAAAATTGAACCAAAATATGCAATTTGTTCCTATTCCATTTCCATGATCACGATTTGCTTGTACAGGGTACAGTCATGGGAACAAAATAATGGTGTGATTAGATAGGGAGTAAAGAATGATTAGAGGACCCCTACATAAAAAAGAATGATTAGAGGAAGCAAACCATGTGGTACTATTACCTGTAATCATGTTTTGATCTATGGTTGAAGTGAGAGATTTGATGCATTTTGGTTGTTTCTTGGAAACAATATGTGAGCCACTATATGGTAGTGATTACTTTCAATCTTCGGATCTTTGTCCCCAAATGGTTTGTTCCAAGACATCCAGTACATATGGACCCTTCCCAATTTAATTTTGTAGGGAATGACTTATGTTAAGTTATAACTCATTCATTTTTATTTTTTTTGATAACCCACCTGCTCCTTATGAATATAACTTGAATAACCAATATTATTCACCACCCACTAATATTCAAGTTCTATGTAAAACTTCCAAGTCGAAACTCGATTTATTCCGGTTTAAATTATTATAATCAATCACAAAACATGTATAAATACTTGCATTTTCGTTCCCTTTGTTTTATTACACACCAGATAACTTCCAAAAAAAAAAAAAGAATACACTGAAACAAGAAAGCATGAAAGTTCATAGAACTAACAATATCCACGGATTGCCGAAACTAAAAGCTGATGAATTAACTCGTCCACATAAATGTTTTCCACTGATAACCAAACTAGCATTTTTCTAGTAAAGTAAGCCACCAACGGATGAACTTGTATTTTCAAGGTTGCAGAATTGTCCTTTACTTCTCATGATAATGGTACAACACGAAGCACAAACCTTTTTGAACGAATATCAAGATTACAACAAAATGCAGACGATTACTCACGACAGAGAAAGCACTTATCATAATGAACACTGCACGGAACCAAAGCCGTGGAAACTTCTAGAATGCAACCTGCCAATGGTGCTCGCTGTGTTTAACCAGTTCGAGATTTTGCGAGGAAAGATTGTGCCACTTGAAAACACTTATCCTTCTGATTCTTGTATTCATTGTATCGAAGGAAGAAATAACCCAGATAATCAAAATCAATTGGAGACATTTTTGCCTGACATTACAAGATCGAAACTACTTACTACCATATTAAATCTCATTAGACTTTGGAAAAGCAAAACTCTGGAAAAGCACAAGTACCTGGATTAAAGCCCATATTGCCCAGTACAAGTGTGAAGCCAACATGTAAGTATTTGTCTCCACATAAAGAGCTTCAAGATCTCCATCAGAAACCTGCTATTTATGCCACTGTTTATCAAAGAGTACAAATATTATTGTATACAAATATGAATGATGGATACATCACACATGGTCCCCTTTTTTCTATGATTACAGGCATGAATTACTCTTACGCACCTCGTGTGGTCTATCAGGTTTTAAATAGTGCCTGAAGAAGTTATACTGCTCATCTTTAGTTGGGTACCTGCAGAGGCAACAGGTCCAAGAATGAGCAAAACAAATCCCGCCATCAGTCTAAATGGGGAAAATCAACATACAAGAGAAATCTAGATGAAGATGATGCCATACAAGCTATAGTCGCAATCATAACCAGCATATTCATTGAAGTGATTTCCAATGTCAAAACCTCTGTAGTTGTATGATCCATACTCAAAGTCTATGAGGTAAAGCTTATCTGAAAAATATACCAAGACACATGAATATTTGTGAGAAGAAATTTCTGGAGTAATTATCAAAAAAAATATATATATATCTGGAATATCCTTATTTTTGCTAATGATAAACAGAGACTCAGATTTCTCCCAATATGGACATAGGCAAAACAGTCACAACCCACCCACCCACTAGGCAAAACAGTCACAACACACCCACCCCCCGGGCCCTTACCGCTTTCAACAAATTACAAAATTATCAGGCGACAACTTTTTTTTTACATCGTTCCTTTTGGTACACTAAGACTTTGTCTGCAAATTATCCTAGAGAATAAAATTATTTTCACTTCACAGTTATTTACCGGGTCATCTAAAAAGTTAAATACTGATATTTGCTACTATAATATCATCCCCACACAGAGCTTAACCAGTCAGGGTCCACTATTAAGGATCCCTTATGCCATTTCTGAATGCAACTATTACTGAACTGTGTAGTACCAATACTATGGTGCAATATGAAGCAACAAATAGATGCCCTGACAAGCATAGATAGATAGATAGAAGTTAATTTATTGTAAAGCACTGGGTGATCAGTCACCTTCATCATCATTAAGCATCAAATTCCCAGAAAGCAGATCATTGTGAGCATATACAACAGGAGCATCAAAACGATCTGTCATTTCCTGTTCCACAATAAGCAGATATGCTTGTTAGCAATAAAAAACTTTTTCCACCGCATGGAAAACCAAGTAAATAGTTTATGCTACAGGTAACAATGAAAAATCATGTTTTCTCACAACTATTGACTTGGAAAAGTCGCAAATCTATTAATTTCAACTAACAATAAGCTTCATCGTGATTTTTATTTTTTGTTATTACTAAAGAGAATCCATGGAAATAATAACTTGCCAGATAAAGAAAATTTCAATCAACAGAACCAGTTAGGCACATAGACTGACTTCTGCATGTGGAATTTCACTTACTGTGTTTCATGAAACAGTATAAGCATCATCAAGTTGGACACAATAAAGCAGCTCAACTGACCCTTTATTATTTAAAAGCTAGTAAGACAACAAAAATAAGTATTATGTAGATAGGGAGACAATTTATACTCCTATATCGCATAATTACAATGCTATAGAGTATGAAGTTAAATTTTACGACTTCTATGAATGTAAGTACAATTGTATTTAACTGTGCAACGCTAACAATATACAGAAACCTTAGCTTACGACAACAGCCAGAACGCCCCAAAATTAGACAGCACACATCAGAAATAAGACATTATGCAGAAGATTACCTTGAGCTCAGTAATTTCCTTATGAATTTTTTCAAAAGAAACCATCTCATACTTTTTTTGCTTTTCGCTATCATCAAACTTGAGGCTTAATGCTGCATGCAACAAGACAGTTGATCAAACTTGAGATAATAAATTGCAACAACAGAAAGCCATTGATCTATAACTGATATTACTAATTCATCACAAACAGCAAATAAAACAAGCAGATATTATAAGAACACCTCTTTCATAGAACTTGAAGATGTCATTCCATAGTTGAGGTTCTTTAGAACCAGGGATTTCCACCTCATGGAATTTCCGAAGCTGTTTAGCTATTTCAACCACAAGCTTTGGATTTCTCATGTCTGTCAAGAAAATGAAATGAACCCAAAAATAGATGAAAACATTGTCGAGAAAAAAATAACCAATTAAAAAATGTGATAGCCTCCTCACATAACATGTTTTCTTTCGAATGCCTTACCTGATGGAGTAAGTGTACGAGCATTGATAAACGACTGCACCATGCCATTCCCAAAAACTCCAAGTAACTTGGCACCAAATCCTGCGGCTGAGAGGTATGGAATAGCCTAAACAATATGCAGGAGCAGGATTCATATTAAATTAGATAAATTATATACATTCACCATAAATTCCATCTCTGCAATCTCATAAGTTTTCAGAAAAATCTCGGTTAGTTACCTGCAGTTCCCTTTCACGATTGATCACATATTCAGTATTTGGTCCATATAATCTAACTGTCATGTTCACAACACTCCCGCCATTTTCTCTAACAGATACCTTGAGTACTGATAAAAATGAAAAGTTGGTTATAGTTTAAATAATTTACCAAAGCGCGGACATGAGACCACCAAAATAACAGGAAATAAGACTTCCCCATAGTTCTTAAATTAAAATCTGTTTATGAAAATCCAATTGTTCTACCAAGATAAAAATAACGACTTTAAATTTTTCAAGGAAACAATACCAATAGTATTAGAAAGTCAAGAGAGAGAGACGCACGCACGTAGGTTTGTGATGCCACCGGATACTTTTTCAAGAGAGAAATCAGACTCATCCAAATCTGACCATTGATTGAATAAATCCTTACATAGCTCCCTGCCAAAACCATATGCGCAAAACGTCAAAGAAAATTAACTAACTCTAGAAAGGAAGCAATGTTTTTACACAAAATAGATCATAAATCAACTGTCTAACTCCTATTGTCTTGAAAGACTAAATCATGCAGACATCTGAAGACTGAAACTAATTAAACGTTGACCATTTTATTCCAGAAAATGGCATATCACATTAGAATATTTATGTTAAACTATTAACGAACTATATGAAAAAGATTTTACTCGCAAAGTTCACCAAATAGGCCAGTCAACCAGTCTCAAATACGCAGTAGGTCATTTGAATTTCTTTGAAACATAAGGGCCACAGGTTTCATAACAGAGTACAAAACCAAAGAAAGTAAATCATCAGAACATTATGTTGTCTGCATCTATATATGTATTCCGAAGATTTTGTCAACCCCTCGTAGTCTTCTGAACAGATCAGCAGGCCTTACAAGCATGCATAACTAACACACCTTTTCCATAACTAAACTAGATTATAATGTTGCAATGAACACTGAATAACTAAAACTAGATTGCAAGGTCTAAAACGCAGCAGAAACATGCAATGCTGGTAATACTTGAGGTATCAAGTATGATATTTTTATATACATTTGGTTTTTACTCTGCACATATTTGGATTGATAGCAGGTTAAACAGCCCTGTGTTAGCAGTTTAAGGGAAAAGACATCCTTATGACATTCGGTGGAAAACATTTCCAAGAGTACCATGTTTTGGTTAATTGGTGACATCATGGTTCCTTCATCAACAATTACTAAATGTGGAAAGTGGTATGAGGGAAACCTGATCGGGGGAAGGAATGTCAGAGTCATAGCAGCCAGCTTTTCAGTTCAATTTTGGAATGGGTAATTGGAAAGTTTATCAGCATACATACCATATCTAATTGAACAAAATACATAGTCATATACCCTGGAGGAGCAGAATTAGTAGCTTATATTTGAGGTATGAAATAAATGTTCTCAGTTTGAAGATCACAACTTATCCTCGGAGAGACGACCTATGGATATTTAGAGGAGGGGAAGCCGGCCTAACAAGTTAGGACTATTCATCGAGGAGACCACAAGGATAACTTCATTAGGTAAGATATCTGTTGTTCTTAAATTGAGGTCTTACCAACATTTTGTTTGAACTCTCACTACCTAAATCTTTATCTCTCTGCACCACACAGGTGACTCTTACCACAAATATATCACTGATCTCTGCCATAGTCCCGCTAACCACACCAAAGCCCACTTACTCATTCAAATACAAGCCACCATAATTTCCACTAGCCATTTAATAATAACTTTGGAAGGTAAAGGGAATTACCTACTTGATGTTCTAAAGGAACCAAAGGCTTTGAATATGCCAAAAGAATAAATCCCTAAATGTCACAAGCTGAAGTTTATACACAACCTCTGTATGCATTCTTTCCTATCCAAATTAAGAAACAGGGGGCACATTCAAATTCCTACTCAATTTTTCACTTTTTAAGTTTATATGAGTACCCTTCAGTCTCCCACAGACATAACAGTCACCACCAATGATATCTAAGCCACGTCTTCCCCACAACTAAACAGGCCTAATTCATGAGGGTGCATTTTTCTTCAGAAACCAACTCTGATTCTAACATATACGAAAACAGGAATCTCATTTGTTAACATCATGAATTATAGCCCAATAAACTCTAACTTCATTTTCCCATAAGACAAATATAGCACACAACAGAGCACGCTCTGCATTGCAAGCAAATATTAAAACAAACATGTAAATCTAGTAATATCTTAAACCAAAATCACACTTTCTCACAAAGGCATTAAATGTATTTGCTTAAAACAGCAACTAAATCTTTAAATCAAGATGAAAAAAATTTGAATTCAAACTAAACCAAAGATATATGTACACAATAATTTCAAACGACATAGAGGAAACACGAGAGAGAGAAATTCGTACACGATGCGAGGCTTCATATCGGTGAGAGAGAGAGAGTGATCGATGGTGAGAGAAGAAGACGGCAGCTCTGAGCTATGACTCCCCGCCACTTCAATCGCATCCCAAATCTTCACTGCCGGCCCCATTAAGAAAAAAACGATTGTATGATGAATTGATTTATACTCCTATGTATATTTCCAAAATCAATGTCAAAACTCAAAAAATTAATTTGTAGGCATATATATAATTCCCTAATTTTCCTCGATTCTTGTAAACTTGGCTAGATAAGAAGAGAAGAGAACTGAATGGTAACCCGGGAAGAAGAAGTTTTCTCAATTATTTTCTTTTTCAATTTTTTTTATAACATATCCCTTTCGGGGAACATAATAAAAACTTGATGATGATTCAGATGTAGGATTGAATTGACAAAAGTACCCCTTACACAGTTATATTAGGATCAACGTGGCTAATTCTTATTGGCTTATGGATGTCCAATGACTTTTTTCATTTATTTTTGGTTTGCATTTGACCAATGCATTCTTTTCCAATTGCGGAGAGAATAAGTTGCGGCGGTCTAACAAACTTTCTTGCACGGCTCACTTAACCGACTTATTCAAATATCTAACCTACTGATTCGAATTTTGACTTTTCTGAATAGCACATTTTTTTGCCGAACTTAATTGTAATTTGTAAGTTGTATTTTTCTCTTGGTTTTGTAATTTTTGAGCCCACCTTATGCTAAAAAATTACTCCATTCATTTCAAATTAATGCAAAATTTCATTTTTCAAATCATATGTTACATTTAATTTTTCAATGCATTTTTTTTATTTTACACTTCTTACTTTCAGATTTACACAATAAGATAGAATGCAGAGAAATCAATGATATTAATTAAAATAATCATTAAAAATATATTTGTGAAATTTTATCTTAGAAAAATGACTAATTATTGAGTTTCTTAATTTGTGTAAAGACCAAAATGTGCCTATTAATTTGAAACGGTGGAAGTATGAAGTATAAGACTTAAAAATCCAAAAATACCCATACTAAAAGTCACATGATTGCATTTTTATAAAAAAAAAATAAATAAAGTACCGAAAAAATTGACGGATGTAACACTTTTTACCTAAGATAGACTAATGTGTAAATAATATGTAGAATAGTTTATACTTTGGGACCATAAGTATAATTTAGCCCATTAGGCCATCTCCAATGGTTGAGGGCTAGCCCCGGGCTCCGGAGCCCGGGGCAGCCCAGGGCCAGCCCGGGGCCCTGCTGGTCGTCTCCAATGGTTGGGGCTCCGTGGAGGAATTAATTCCATTTTTTTCCTTTGCCCACTCTCACCTATTATTATTATAGATTTATAATTTTTTAATATTAATATTAATAATAATAATTATATTAGTACTCGTAATTTAATTATTAATTATATTAAAATATTAATATTAAATAGAATATTTAATTAAAGTAACTTAAAATTAATACATAATACGCAAACTCTCACCTATTAATATTATAGTTTTATTTTTTTAAATACGGAGTATTAATTAAAATAACACATTAATTACAACAATACACAACATTAATTACACAACATAATCAAGGAAAATAAAATAAAAATAGTCCTAAAGCTCCTTATAAACCTCATAAACATAGTGTTGGAAAAAGTAAGTTAATGGACCATTTTGGACGTAATTTAAGTGGGACCCACTTTGAGTAAAGAGTCGGGTTTTGACGGAATTATATTCTACTCCGTGAGTAGATTAAAATGGTATATGGTACGTCCAAATCGGAGTACGAGTGAATGAGAAATTAAATCTCAAAGTTCACATATGTAATGGGAAAAATTGGAAAGAAATAGACTAATCCCACATTGGAAGTGTGATAAGAAAAACTTGGGTTTATATATGATTTCTAAATCATAAGGGTTAAGAAATTATTACTAGAAGGCTCCCTCCTTGCGCGCAGGGGGGGGTGCAAATCTTGGTTCGGATTAATACTTGGCCCTTCAAGACTTGTGCGTGCCCGCGACCTGCGCACACGAATGTCGTCCCAAAAAGCCTGCTCGGTCGAGCCTAGTTTTGCTATTTTCTTCCAAATTCCATTTCTTTTTTGCCAATTTCTTTAATTAACCATAACACATTATTTAAAATAAAACACTAATTAAAATTACATACAGCACATTTAAATTTATACACACACATTAAATTATACACCAAATAATCCAAACAGCCCGCAGCCGAGCCCGTTCCGCCCCGCTGCCGACCCCGAGCCCGGCCCCTCTCCATCTCCAACCGTTTCCTCACCGCAGCCCGACCCCGGCCCCGGAAGCACCATTGGAGATGGCCTTATTTTGATACTTCAATTAAATAAGTTTGCCTCTTTATTTTTTCGAAAGTCATTTGACGAGCAAAAAATACATGAATTTAGATTGCTAAACTAGTTTTTATTTATTTAACAATTTTAAACCTTATTCGATGAATATAATGCAAAACATGCAAAATAAATCTAGAAATGAAATGTTTGCTTAATAAACTTGAATTTAGTAAAATGAACATAAAGTGCAATTTTTCTCCTTGTGAACACCCTTTCAAAAATAAAATTCAAATTAGTAAAATATTGATAAGTGTTTGGTTGGAATTGTTAGTATCAATTTTATCTAATAATATAAGTTGATGCATCAACAAACCAAATATTTCTATAATAGAAAAATATATGAATATATGGGAATATATATGTACGATATATCATATACTGAATGATATTGTGAAATTAAGATCAGCTATGTATAATATGTAGCCACAATTAGATACTCTGTATTATCTTAGACACATTGAGATTATGAAAAGAGCACGTATATTGTACATAACTTAAAATACAATATGGCCCTGTTCGTTTTGGCAGATTGTAATCGGCCCAAATTAGATATTGGGGTCACTAATTAATCTGGGCCCAAATTATTCAATGGCAATTTTTCGTAATTATTGCAAACTTTACGGGCATTTTTGTCTCAGATTTTGTCAATCTGACCCAATTATTTAATTTCTGGCCCAACCCTCCAACTCGAATCGGACCAATAATGACGGCTGGCCCACATTTTCCCCGATAACTATGGGCTGCCCGCAAAATAATCGGCCCATCCGAACATATAATTATACACAATAGTCTGGACCGATTTTAGAAATTGTGGGCTAATTGGTCAAAACGAACATGGCCTATATATTTAATTAAGTCGTGTGTTTAAGAAAAAGATTAATTATTCCAAACCATTAAAACTTTCATACAAAGACTAATCTTGAAAATTCAAGGTTTTGCAGATCTTTGCAAAATATTTTGTGCAATACTTGTGTCAAATAAGATATAAATTGATGATCGTTTGTTGCTTTTGTTATTGAATTCATGAAAGAAAGGATAAATTGCTACATATGTGCATATTTTCTGGACATAATTCGATAATCAAGTTTCACTATAAATCAAGAATCATATGAGAGGGATGAACCCGAATTCATAGATAAAAGATAATTTTGTTATCTTTTATTATTTATTATTAATGTAACTTCGTTGGATTTGAGCGTTCTCCGAATTTTATTAAAGACCATAAGGTTGGATTTTAATTTATCTGATTACTTTTTTTTAAAAATCAAAATCAAGTGAAATCGAGCTAAAATTACCTTATATAAATGTTATAATATAAGTTCAATATCATTTCAAAATGATATTGTCCCACTATCTACCACAATTTCTAACCCAACCTAAATATATAAGTTTATTTAATTATGTACATCATTAATATTTTTTATAAATCTTATGTGTTGATACTATTAAGATATAAATTGATGACCTTAAAAATTAATTAAAAAGACTTAAATTGATAACTGACGCAATGAAGTAGCTATTACATATTTTGTCACTTTAGAGTTGCCCCATTTAAAAAACACTTCTCCACTCAAATTTCGCCTCAAATTCTATTTTCTCCTTTGTAAAACCCTTGCCCACGTTCTTTGATTTCTATCATTTGCACTGAAGTTGTTCAAAGTCTGTGTCGTCCGTCCGCCTCCTCCGGTTCCCCTTCCGTCGGCGTTCATCTCCTGGCAAGAAATCCTCATCGCCTCTTTTCTTATTTTCTTTCATTTTCATTCCTGCTTTGTTTGTTTTGTGTCTGTTATGTAAGCTCTTTTCAGCTAATTGATGTTGTAAAAATGATTATTTCTTAGTCAAATGAATCTATGCTAATTGATAGTATAAGTGTTCCTATTTTATTGTATCTTAGTATTTTGGTAAAAAAAAAAATTATGATACTGTAATTTTGCAATCATACATTAAAGCTAGCATTTTGAGGCGTCAGAGTTAAACAGAGAATATGGAGAATTAACTGAGGAATGGAGGTGGCATTGTATTTTTCTTTTTATAATTCTGGTATTTAGGATCAGCTAATAATTTATGGTTGATATGTAATCTGATTGAATGAGTTTGAGTCAAGTTACAGATTTTAATATTAATTTTTTTAAAAAGAAAACCCAAAACTACACTTCTTGGTACTAGAATGTTCGGTTACCAAACATAATACTTCAGTTTGGCATACAGTACATCTTCTGACGGAACCAGTTTAGATACCGAAAATTGGTATGGTGCACACCTCTAAGATAATTGCGAGAGCATAAAAATTCTACTTTTGCATTTTATCTATTTTTTGATTTTGGCAAGTAAAAAGTTAACTCTATTAACGTAAATTTGTTATGTAAATATATTCACGATACTTATGGTATTTGTTTTTGTTGAAAGAAGAGTTATAGAATTAAATGTTGTAAAAGCATATTACGATTGAATATAGTAAAAAAAGTTGATTTGTCATTTTATCTACCTATAATAGAAACATTAAGGAAATAACATGTAAATACTTAAAAATAATTTTACAATTTTAAAAGTAAGAAACCAAATTTTTAAATAATACATACATTTTTGTTTTTTTTTTCTTGTAGAGGGCGATTTTAAATTTAACCTAGGGTCCCTAATATATATGGCCGGCCTGAATAGGGTGATTGCAGTTTCTCTAAAGTTAGGGAGTGCTTGTGAACATTCATAGAAGCATCGCTCTTTAGTCTAAGCATCAGTTCAAAATGTTGAGAGCATTCATTAGAAAACCTGCTTTGAAGAAAGGAACTTTGGATGCTGTTTTTTCCCAGTACACCTCACAAGTAAATTCTAACTTTCGTAGATTTTTCCTTTGTTTTTTAATTTTATTTACACTTAAATGTTTTTCTTTTTTGTGTGTGTGTGTGTGTGACAGAGAGGGATGCATACTAGGAATAAGAAGGCAATGGAGTTGATAGCCAAAGGGTTCAGTGCTTTGAAGGAAGTTGATAGAGTTATTGATTATTGTGAACGTAATGACAAGCGTCTCATTCCTTTGCTTAGGGTAATAATCATCATTCAGAATCAAATCAATTTCATCAATTTACTGAAACTATATGTGATATGATGATGATACTTGATTTTGTACTGATATACTTCACTATTTCATCATTGGGTATATAACATACCGACAGGTCCACGTTGCTGGTGACTTATGCTTTTGTATTTCTTCCTAGTGATTTTGTTTTATGTTATTTATACCACATTTCTTTATCAATTGTCTTGGTTTTTTTTTTTTTTTTTTTTTGGGGGGGGGGGGGGTTGTATTGGTGGTTGTGGTGGTTTCATAGGTCTATCCATGATAGGATAAGATTGCGCTTACGCAATATGATCCTCAAATGATGCCTTTGATTACAACGCTGTCGTTAATCTATGTAATTTGAGGCATTTATAGCAACTTTATCCTCTTAGATAACAGCTTTGATGGTAAAATAGGCAGCCTGGTGATGCATCTCTATCTTGCAGTGATTTAGATTCTTGGTTTCATTTCTACTTCCAAGTACATCTTATTTTAGTAAAACCTAATCATTGAACATTTTCCCCCCCTTTTATGCCAATCTTGCCAGACAGCGAAGGAGCATTTTGAATTGGCCCTTGAAGGTGACAATTCAAATACTCATGCTAGATATTGGCTATCCAAACTGCATCTCAAATACCATGTCCCTGGTGCAAATAAAGCTGTGTAAGTATATTATGAATACTATTCAGTAACTTGTTACATTTTTATATTCTTATTCTTCACTACAGAGGGGCTGCTTTGCTGGTTGAAGCTGCTGAGATGGGAGATCCAGAGGCACTGTATGAGTTGGGTTGCCGCTTAAGAGTTGAGGTAAGACTTCCTAGTGAGACTGAAAATATCAACAGTATCATGTCATTTGACAACCTCTATCTCCATTGTATGTAGCTGAAAATCATAAGGATTAGCGATAGAACATCTTGATATTTTAGCAGTATTTATAATTTGGAATAGTTTATGGGAATTGTATCAGGTATTGACGCGACCTGCCAATTTCTGGAGGCCCAAAGACATATAAATGTCATATTGCTTATTATGTTCTGTATAGGTTCACCCGTTATATGAGAAGTCATAGTAACTAAACTTCCACTCTTGCCAAATTAAGCTCGCAACGATGGAGGATATTTAAATGTTCAATGCAATGTTATTTCTAACAAGTAGTTTTGCCCGTATTTCCAACTTTATTGGGGAAAATTGATACCACACTGTTACTTAGAATTGTTTTCCAAAGAGTGATGTTCTTTTATAGGACCATATTGTCCTAATATTACTTTCATCATGGGCAGAATGATTATGTGCAATCAGATCAGCAAGCTTTCTGTTACCTGGAGAAAGCAGTTGATCAGGTATTTCCTGCAAGACTTGCATATATTTTTTCAATGTTATTACTAAACATGACCTGAGGGTTTTCATTTCTAGTTGCATCCAGGTGCTCTCTACCTCTTAGGTGCTGTGTATTTGACAGGGGATTGTGTGAAGCATGATATTTCCTCTGCATTATGGTGTTTCCACAGAGCATCTGAGAAGGTAGATCAATATCTCTGTACTTGTCGAGATTTAAATGCTATTTTTTAGCCAATAAAGCTTGTTACTAATATAGCACTGCACCTTCGTGAAATTTACTGAACAATGTGATGGTTTACGAGACATTTGCTGTTTAGCGATAATTAAACGATCATGCATGTGAGTTGGGATCTGAGAGTGTTTTAATAATCATATTGTTATAAAAATATGTTTATCAAAGAAATTTCTAACCTTGAAATCATGCAGGGTCATGCCGGTGCTGCTGTGGCTTATGGGTCTCTTCTTTTGAGAGGTTAGTTCTTTCCTAGTGTATGGTGACAAGATGTCTTTTCTAATTATTATGGGATTATATTATGATTGTTCCTTCGGCATTGCAGGCGAAATGCTTAAGTTTTGTCCCATATTTTCTAAACTGATCAGAAAGAGTGGTGGTTTCCATTTTTTTTTGGGGGGGGGGGTTAAGGTGGGGTTTGAACTATCCGATATGCTTATAGCAGAATCCATATTCACGTCTAGATCAACAGCTTGACCAAAATTTGTAGAAGTCACCTAAAAATAAGCCATATGTACATCGAACCAATATTAAATCATAGTTTTACCTAAAATTAACCAATATATACATTAAACCCAAATAAGCAATATATATTTAACTAATACATTCCTAAGGCACAAAACTAAAATCATATTTTTACCTCATATTCTCTATCCGCCGTGGCACTTTGCTGAATCGCCTGCATGAGGTGGGGTTTGAACTATCCGATATGCTTATAGCAGAATCCATATTCACGTCTAGATCAACAGCTTGACCAAAATTTGTAGAAGTCACCTAAAAATAAGCCATATGTACATCGAACCAATATTAAATCATAGTTTTACCTAAAATTAACCAATATATACATTAAACCCAAATAAGCAATATATATTTAACTAATACATTCCTAAGGCACAAAACTAAAATCATATTTTTACCTCATATTCTCTATCCGCCGTGGCACTTTGCTGAATCGCCTGCATGATCTGTGAATGCCTCTTCACGGACAATTGGGCCTCATCAGCTAGCCTGTCATCAACTGATTGACGCCATTGTTTGGCCAACTGGAACTCAGCCGCTTGCTTATTCTCAAACTCCTGAGACCTCTGGTCGTACTCTTGACGCCATTGCATATCCAACTGTGCCTCAACCATTTGTTTTTCCTCAAATGTCATAAACCTCCGGTCGAATTGGACAGCCCAAGGAGGCATATCTTCAACATTTGATGTTGAAGGTATATGAGAGGTAGACGGATGACCGGTATCAATGTTCGCAGGCTCGGCAACGTTTTCATGCTCAGCAACTCTATCATTGATTTCCTTATTTTTCATGGCATTCCTCAAGTTTGCATACTATTCATCTTCTTTATTTGCCTTAGTCATGAAGTTAGCAATTTTTCTCATATACGGCATCTCCCGTTCCAATCTGTCCGCCTTGAGTTGCGGGATCACAACCTGAAGAAAAATAATAGTTCTCAAATAATAAATCGACGAATTCATCCAAAA
The DNA here is from genome assembly GCA_003313485.2 of Penstemon barbatus. NCBI lineage: Eukaryota > Viridiplantae > Streptophyta > Magnoliopsida > Lamiales > Plantaginaceae > Penstemon > Penstemon barbatus. The sequence continues at coordinate 36,292,946 of CM064882.1, forward strand.
TTTAATTGCTAACAATTCGAATAAACACTTACTTTTACTTTATTAAGGAATTCTGCACTATAAGCATTGTTTGGGGATTTTGAACCCAATTTCTACCGCAACATTCTTGGGTAGACAATAGAATTATCATCAATAAGTGTGGAATGCATTGCCTTGTCCATGCCTGGTATTGCTTCGAGCATCCAATACTGCATAAGAAAAATTTATAGTCGTTACAAAATTATAGAAATTGTCATTTAGGTGTTCTACAACAAGTTAATATAGTTTAGAAATAAATACCAATTGAAACCATGGGCAACCGGGTGATTCCCAATTTTCCAATTGTCCTCTATCGTTATGGACATGCTTATCGATTTTATTCACAATGTTGTAATATGATTTGTACCAACACCGCTCTCCCCAGTCGTATTTTTCACAAATATCTAAATTATCGCACACCTGTATAAATAACACATTAACTCAATATAATTCATCTCAAAACAAAATAAAAAATTAAATAATTGCACATTAACACAATATAATTCACCTCAAAACAACATTAAAAAGTAAATAATTGCAAACATGTATAAATAACTCATTAATACAATATAATTCATATCAAAACAACATTAAATAATAAATAATCGCAAACATATATAAATAACCCATAAACACATACCAATTTTCAGATTATCGATAAAATTCAAAAACTTGTATACATAACACATTACACAAACTTACCTTGAAGGTCTCGTCGTCAATATGCCCGTTTCGGGCTGGCACCAAGACACCTGATGCGATCAGAACAAACACTAACTTCAGCCTGTTAGTGGTTTCAACATTTTGTTCTTGTAGCAAAGAAAGCTGATTCTCAACGTCCGCTATGGTGACCAAATTTTCGCCCTTATCACCAAAGTATCTACTTTTCAAAGTAGACTTCTCCATTTTTGCCTTCTCGGAGTCAGTAATCTTGCATCTAAATCGCAGCCCGGAAATCAATGCGAATTCGATCGCACTGAACCTCACTGGTTTTTCATTTATCAAAAACCAGAACTCGTACAAGTTGTTGTTATCCGGACGTTTCAGAAGTCGGACCCAAACCTGATGATACATCATCCCCTTGAATTTTCCTGTGACTTCAACCTTCATAAAATTTCCCAATTGAGGGTAACGTGATGCCTGTAAACGGTTGCGATCCGTTAAGTAACTTGCCCACGTTTGTAGTTTGGTCCAACATCCTCTTACAGTAAGTTTCCCCTCATTGATTATCCTCCCAAAATGAAGGTTAGGAAACTCCGTCAATTCATCCGTATGCATTATTCTATAAGATTGACCCTACAGAAACATAAATAAATGTCAATAAATTGAGTAATCGGTACATAAAAAAAAAAATTTAAGTGCACACTGGAATCCAAGCGGTCGGGCGACAATTCCAGTGTGCACTTAAAATTTTTTTTTTTTATGTTCTGATTACTCAATTTATTTACATTTATTTATGTTTCTGTAGGGTCAATCTTATAGAATAATGCATATGGATGAATTGCCGGAGTTTCCTAACCTTCATTTTGGGAGGATAATCAATGAGGGGAAACTTACTGTAAGAGGATGTTGGACCAAACTACAAACGTGGGCAAGTTACTTAACGGATCGCAACCGTTTACAGGCATCACGTTACCCTCAATTGGGAAATTTTATGAAGGTTGAAGTCACAGGAAAATTCAAGGGGATGATTTATCATCAGGTTTGGGTCCGACTTCTGAAACGTCCGGATAACAACAACTTGTACGAGTTCTGGTTTTTGATAAATGAAAAACCAATGAGGTTCAGTGCGATCGAATTCGCATTGATTTCCGGGCTGCGATTTAGATGCAAGATTACTGACTCCGAGAAGGCAAAAATGGAGAAGTCTACTTTGAAAAGTAGATACTTTGGTGATAAGGGCGAAAATTTGGTCACCATAGCGGACGTTGAGAATCAGCTTTCTTTGCTACAAGAACAAAATGTTGAAACCACTAACATGCTGAAGTTAGTGTTTGTTCTGATCGCATCAGGTGTCTTGGTGCCAGCCCGAAACGGGCATATTGACGACGAGACCTTCAAGGTAAGTTTGTGTAATGTGTTATGTATACAAGTTTTTGAATTTTATCGATAATCTGAAAATTGGTATGTGTTTATGGGTTATTTATATATGTTTGCGATTATTTATTATTTAATGTTGTTTTGATATGAATTATATTGTATTAATGAGTTATTTATACATGTTTGCAATTATTTACTTTTTAATGTTGTTTTGAGGTGAATTATATTGTGTTAATGTGCAATTATTTAATTTTTTATTTTGTTTTGAGATGAATTATATTGAATTAATGTGTTATTTATACAGGTGTGCGATAATTTAGATATTTGTGAAAAATACGACTGGGGAGAGCGGTGTTGGTACAAATCATATTACAACATTGTGAATAAAATCGATAAGCATGTCCATAACGATAGAGGACAATTGGAAAATTGGGAATCACCCGGTTGCCCATTTCTAAACTATATTAACTTGTTGTAGAACACCTAAATGACAATTTCTATAATTTTGTAACGACTATAAATTTTTCTTATGCAGTATTGGATGCTCGAAGCAATACCAGACATGGACAAGGCAATGCATTCCACACGTATTGATGATAATTCTATTGTCTACCCGAGAATGTTGCGGTAGAAAGTGGGTTCAAAATCCCCAAACAATGCTTATAGTGCAGAATTCCTTAATAAAGTAAAAGTAATTGTTTATTCGAATTGTTAGCAATTAAATTTTGGATGAATTCGTCGATTTATTATTTGAGAACTATTATTTTTCTTCAGGTTGTGATCCCGCAACTCAAGGCGGACAGATTGGAACGGGAGATGCCGTATATGAGAAAAATTGCTAACTTCATGACTAAGGCAAATAAAGAAGATGAATCGTATGCAAACTTGAGGAATGCCGTGAAAAATAAGGAAATCAATGATAGAGTTGCTGAGCATGAAAACGTTGCCGAGCCTGCGAACATTGATATCGGTCATCCGTCTACCTCTCATATACCTTCAACATCAAATGTTGAAGATATGCCTCCTTGGGCTGTCCAATTCGACCGGAGGTTTACGACGTTTGAGGAAAAACAAATGGTTGAGGCACAGTTGGCTATGCAATGGCGTCAAGAGTACGACCAGAGGTCTCAGGAGTTTGAGAATAAGCAAGCGGCTGAGTTCCAGTTGGCCAAACAATGGCGTCAATCAGTTGATGACAGGCTAGCTGCTGAGGCCCAATTGTCCGTGCAGAGGCATTCACAGATCATGCAAGCGATTCAGCAAAGCGCCACGGCGGATAGAGAATACGATTTTAGTTTTGTGCCTTAGGAATGTATTAGTTGTTAAATATATATTGCTTATTTGGGTTTAATGTATATATTGGTTAATTTTAGGTAAAACTATGATTTAATATTGTTTCGATGTACATATGGCTTATTTTTTAGGTGACTTCTACAAATTTTGGTCAAGCTGTTGATCTAGAAGTCGCCGAGGAAGTCGAGGAAAACCGTTTGAGGAATTTGTTACACCGATCTCCCTATCAACTTCGAGCAAAAACCAAGAAAAAACCTACTCGCGCCACCACAAATATTTTGCCTTGAATTGTATAATTTCATTCCCAAGATATTTGTATTGTAAAATTCTAATGACTATTTTACTTTTCATGTTACAAATCGTATGAATTATCAATAGTTCATAATCGAGGAATTTAAATTTTTGTTAACTAATGAAGGGTAAATGTTTTAGGGTTAGGGTCCAATTTATCGTAAATCGAATAAATTAGTAAAAAAATGTGTTTAATTAGACCAAAATCGAAAAAATTAGTTCATAATCGAGGAATTTACATTTTTGTTAACTAATGACAGGGTAAATGTTTTAGGGTTAGGGTTATGGTCCAATTTACTGTAAATCGAATAAATTAGTAAAAAAATGTGTTTAATTAGACCAAAATCGAAAACATTAGTTCATAATCGAGGAATTTACATTTTTGTTAACTAATGAAGGGTAAATGTTTTAGGGTTTAGGGTTTTTAGGGTTTAGGGTTAGGGTTATGGTTATGGTCCAATTTACCGTAAATCGAATAAATTAGTAAAAAAATGTGTTTAATTAGACCAAAATCGAAAAAATTAGTTCATAATTACACTAACATTGATTTACGGAAGAGTTTATGTTAATGTAAGTGGTGGTTCTCCGTTTGGATTCTCAATTGATTGTAAATTCGATAATTACACTAACATTGATTTACGGAAGAGTTTATATTAATGTAAGTGGTGGTTCTCCGTTTGGATTCCCAATTGATCGTAAATTCGATAATTACACTAACATTGATTTACGGAAGAGTTTATGTTAATGTAAGTGGTGGTTCTCCGTTTGGATTCCCAATTGATCGTAAATTCGATAATTACATTAACATTGATTTACGGAAGAGTTTATGTTAATGTAAGTGGTGGTTCTCCGTTTGGATTCCCAATTGATCGTAAATTCGATAATTTCACTAACATTGATTTACGGAAGAGATTATGTTAATGTAAGTGGTGGTTCTCCGTTTGGATTCCCAATTGATCGTAAATTCGTTAATTACACTAACATTGATTTACGGAAGAGTTTATGTTAATGTAAGTGGTGGTTCTCCGTTTGGATTCCCAATTGATCGTAAATTCGATAATTACACTAACATTGATTTACGGAAGAGTTTATGTTCGATAATTACACTAACTTTAATTCATATCTCACTGGAATTGTCGCTTGGTCGCTGGAACGTCCCAGCGGCCAAACGACAATTCCAGTGGGTTTCGAAGCAATAATTTAAAAAACTCCAGACTTCATTCCATCAAACAAATACTCCAATGAAATATTAAATCAAACATGATTAGAATATTACAATAATCATTTCCTAAATAATAACCTAACATTTCTACGATTCATCGCGTCTAGGGCAAGTCTTTTTGTTGTGATCTATACTTGTACAAATCGAACATTTGTACTTTCTTTTCGACATTTCTCCTTGAGAAGGAATAAGAGATACTTTTGGTCTTCCTGGAGTCCTGTTCACATCTGGAGGTAACACTTCTCTTGTCGCAACATCGTCCGGTATATCCCTCCATTGATCTTTGGATGGAACGGGCATGATGACTTCACTGTATGCAAGAACCATGTATGGAATAGAGATGTACGGTGAACAAAGTTCATATGCATACGTGCCGCCATCCGATCGCATTCCCATACAGGCTGCTATTGCATGCTCGCACGGTATAAAGTCGGTTTGAAATACGCCGCACGCACAACTTCTTGCATTCAAGTCTACAACTCCAGACCATTCCGTGGACCACACTTTCCATATCCATGTACTCAATCTATTTTTAGCCCACCTTCCCGAATTATTGAATTGTTCACATATGTTTTTCTCCCTTTTCGGAGTAAGTTGCCCCCGGAAACTTATCTGCCGCCTTACGCCGTTCCATAAACCACTTCCCCATCTTATCAATGATGATATCCAACAGGGCACAAATAGGCTCCTTTCTTGCATCCACCAAAATGGCTTTTAAGCATTCAACAGTGTTGGAAGTCATCACCTCGTACCTGTTTACACGATGGTGCGCCCTCGCCCATTTTTCAAACGTGATATCATTCTCTAACCACCTTGCACATCCTATGCTCTTGGCTTTCAACTCGGCAAAATACATTTCAAAATCCATAATATTGTATGCAGAAGCGGCTCGTTAAAAAATATTTAATAAACCCTTAACATTTGACCATATTTTCTTGATGTTTCCTATGATGTGCCAATAACATGCTCCGTGTTCTGCCAACGGGTAAACAGTTGCTACCGCGTTCTTAATCGCTAAGCCTCTATCTGATACAATAACCAAATCTTCTTTATCTGGTATCAACTCACGCAGACACTGGAGGAACCAAGTGCAGCACTCCAAGTTCTCAGAGTCACCTAGCCCCCATGCAAGCGGGTAACTATGGCGTTCACTGTCTGTCGCAGATACAATTATGAGGGCTCCGTTGTACTTGTGCTTTATGAAGCACGCATCAATTACAATTATATCTCGTAAGAACTCAAATCCCCGAATAGACTGTCCCAAAGCCACAAATAAGTACTTGAACCTATTATCCGAGTCGGTATGGATGCATGTACGTGTGCCATCATTCATTTGTTCCAACATGTAACAATACGAGGGGAGATTGGCAAAATTATCTTCAAAACTGCCTCGCATGAGTTCTTGCGCAACCTTGGCCCCCCTCCAAGCTTTCCAATAGTTAAGGGGCACTTGTTCTTCTTCCCGGAAAAAGTTTATCACTGCTTCTGGGTGGGTTGTTTATTGGCTTTCAAGAATAGTCCTTGCACCCGTTGGCCAATCACGCGACTAGTTGCTGCTTCATGTCTGTCACCTCGTCCCACCAACGAACAAGTGTGCACGTTACAATATGTAGCAATAACAAAAGCATCACTAGATATCTCCTTCGTGACTCGCATTTGCCATGGACAATTATTTCATTTACACTTAACAACCTTTAATTGCGGGTTGGACCTATCAACTCTAAATCGAAATTTAGTGGCACATGCAAATTTTCCAAGTTGATAATCGAATTTAGCTTTATTTATAAAGCGGTAACCGACTTCAAAGCTTGATCCATCGATCCTCCCCTCACTGTTGCTTGATTCCGGACAAATTCTTAGAAACTCACCACCATGCCCGACACATATTCCGTCAACCTCGTCATTACATGTTTCGTGTTCAACCCCTACATCACTACGTGGCTCATTAGGTGTTTCTTGTTCAACCCCTTGCACAAATTCTTGCAAATTCAAAAGGATAGGTTCTTCAGATATAGGCCTAAGAGCACCATCAATATGTTTACATAAAGTTGACATTGATGAATTTGGATTGGAGTCTATGAACTCCACAGTTGGCCAAATTGGAATCTCACTTCCTCCTAAATCATATCCATCTTCATTATCCGGATTACTGGCTCGGTCTTGAACTTGCTTTCCACCCCGTATCAAAAGTTTTTCTACTTTTCGTGGAGTATAAGTCACGTACAATATAATTTCATCTCTCTTTCTATGAATGTACATAGCACCCACCAAACATACGTCATTTTTTAAGCGCAAGGGAGGCAACTCTTCCATGCTTTTGCGTGTGATCACAATGTCATTGGTATACCTATCAATACCAATGGTTTCACAAATTGCATCCAATAATTCCTCATACTTAATCGTCCTATCAACAAACAAGGTTTCCACATCGCCATCAACCCATTTCCACTTATCGTTGTCTTCCACCGACTCCCACTCATCATTGTATCGAACATATATAACAATTTGACCATCCATATCTACAAATAAATAACTCAAATTAACACAGAAATTAATTACTAAACCATAAATTTAATAAACAACCCGTGTCACTTGTCACTTGGAGTTCCAAGTGACAAATTTTGTCACTTGGAGTGTAAAAAATTGTCACTTGTCACTTGGAGTCTCATGTGACAAAAATTTTGTCACTTGGAGTGTAAAAATTTGTCACATGTCACTTGGAGTTACAAGCGACAAGTGACAAATTTTGTCACTTGGAGTCTCATGTGACAAGTGACAAATTTTGTCACTTGGAGTGTAAAAATTTGTCACATGTCACTTGGAGTCTCATGTGACAAGTGACAACTTCGTCTCTTGTCACTTGGATTTCCAATTGACAAGTGATTTTATCATTTGCCAGATTTTGTCAATTGTCACTTGGGACTCCAAGTGACAAGAAACAAAGTTGTCACTTGTCACTTGGAGCCCCAAGTGACAAATGACAAAATCTGGCAAACTTTATTTTTTATGTTTCTCACTAATCAAATACAATAAAGTTCATATACTAACCGTAAATGTTGATCTTCTTGGTTTTTCTTGATTTCCTTGAAGTGAATTTGGGAGAGTTTTTACTAGAGAGAGAATTTTTTTTTGTTAGAATAGAAGAATAAGTTTGATTTTTGAGTTATAGTATTTAGTGGGGTTTGATTATAAATTTTAAAATTTAATGGGATAGGGTTTAATTTTAATTTTATCAAGTTTATTGGGTTTTTTTTGCAATTTCTCGTTTAATTAAAACACTAACTAATAAGATAATTAAATGAAATGTTAGTTTTGCAAACTCAACGTTCATAAAGCTAGTTTTAAAAATGGGTTATTTGGCAGAATAGCCTTATACCAAATATGTTTTGCAAAAATAGCCTTGTGCAATATACCTATCAATCCCTATTTTCAAAAGAAGCCCTTCTAAAGTTAGAAAAGAAAAAACAAACCAGTAGTTAATTATTTAAATGGGTATGACAGAAGAAATAGCCGATTTACAAAAACAATTAATAGAAATGACTGAAGAAATCATTGGATTAAAAGAACAACTTAATATAATAAATAAAATACTAAAAGAAAAAGAAAATTACAATGTTTTTGAGCTTTACAATGAATCCAAAGAAAATGAAAATATATCAAACGAAAAAATTAAAAATTTAGCCTACGAATTAGAAAAAATAAAAGAACAAAGTAAACACTTAATTTGAAAAAGGCAAGAACAAATAATTAGTTTATTACAACCACCAAGAAATTTAATAAGATAATGGAAGAACAAATAGAAGAAATTAGAAGAATGATAGATCAGTTAGAAATTGTACAAGATGAACAAAAAGAGACTCAAACTGAGCTAGTAGAAAAAATAGAAAATGAAGAAGTAATATTTGGGTACGAATCAGACGAATCAATACCAGCATATATGGAAAAGGGTGATTATAGTGGAGCTAAAGATGAAGAAATGTCAGATAAAAAACCTGAATTCAGAAAAAGAAAATTAAATGATACAAAATGGCATGAGTGGGAAGGAATACATTTTGAAAATAATACAGAAAATAATGGTTATTATAGAAATAAATACGGAAAATATAAAAAGATACCAGATGAATATATACCACACTATCAAAAGGTAACACAAGGAGTGTTAGATATAAATTGCGCTAAAAGCATTGAATCAGTAATTCAAGATTGGGCAAATCAAATTAGTTTATTATTACAAACAGATGAAGTATTCAAAACTGCTACAAAAGACACAATTTGGAACTTAATCCTATATAAAACTAAAGGAAATGTATTTAATTACTTATCTGGATATACCTTTTTAGAAAAAGAACTTTTAAAAGACTCATCTATAAGTACAGAAGATTTTTTCTAGAAAATTGTAGGAAGAATCTAGAAGGAATTTGTTGGTCAAGATGTAAACGAATATAAAAAAGAAACATCCGAAAGACTTAGACAAAAGGCCCTATGGCATTTAGATAATATTAGAATATGTAATATGTGTGAATATGAAAATTATGTTTGTGAATTTTCTAAGTATTATTACGTACTAGAAAAATCTGATCAAGAACAAATGAAAAGAATATTTTTATCAAAATTACCTTATCCAATAAATAAGTCTTGTTTAGATAGATTTAAATCAGGAATTGAAAAAGGAGATGTTGCTAACACTCTAGGAGGAGCAATTTTGATATGAAAAGAATATACAGTAGAAAAATGTACAGAGATAAATGAAATAAAGGTAATTAAACCATATAATAAAATGTGTTGCAGTAACAACCCAGACATACCACAACAATATGGATGTGAAAAGACGAATAAATATTATAAAAAACACAAAAAATATAAATGGAAAAAGAAACCATTCAAAAGGTATAAAGATATGTTCAAAAGAAAACCAAAAAGATTTTTTAGAAAGAAAGAATCTAAAAAATATTGTCCAGAAGGAAAGAAGAAATGTAGATGTTGGTTATGCAAAGAAGAAGGGCATTACGCAAATGAATGTCCAAAAAAGAAAAATAGTCATAAAAGAGAAATTCTAAAGATAGCAGAATTAAAAAATTTAGAACCAATAGAATCAGATATATCGGATTTAGAAGATTTCTATATGTTACAAACAGATAGCGAGTATGAATTATCAGACTCAGAATAGAAAAAATCCAAATTCAACATTTATAAAAATAGAATTAAAAGGAAATTATTACTCAGCCTACATCGACACAGGAGCTAGCATTAGTTTTGCCTCCAAACAAGTAAAAAGTTTGATTTGGAATGAAACAGAAAGACCAGTTAAAATAATGATCGCGGATGGAAGCACTCATAAAATTAATCTAGTAAGCTATTTTAATCAAATAAAAATAGAAAATAAAAATAAGAAGAAATATAGCTTTATGATACCCTCTCTCTATAGACAAGAATCGGGATTTGATATAATATTAGAAAACAATTTTTTAAGACTTTATTATCCATTTACACAATGGCTGGAAGAAATAGAGATTAGAGCACCCTATATTAGAAAATTAAAACAAAAGGAAGAATTAATAACAATTCCTATTATAGATAATTTTTCTAGAATAAAAATTCAGATTATAAATTTACTAAAAAACACGTTATTTACATTACAAGAAAATGTTAAAAGTCAAGTAGAAAGAGAAGTAGAAGATCTGCTAGAACAAACTTGTTCAGAAGACCCATTAGATGTTAAAATAAATACCAATGAAGAGTTAGTAGTAATAGAACTAAAAGATAAAAACCAGGAAGTAAATGTTCCAAATAGAATACCCTATTCAAAAAGAGATATTGAAGAATTTATGAAGGATTGTAAAGAATTACTAGATAAAAAATTAATAAGAGACAGTAAAAGTAGACATACTGCACCAGCATTTTACGTAGAAAATCATAATGAAATAAAACGTGGAAAAAGACGAATGGTCATAAACTATAAAAAAAATGAATGATGCAACAATAGGTGATGCACATAAATTACCAAGGAGAGATTCCATTATTGAAAAAGTTAAGAGGTATGAAATGGTTTAGCTCCCTAGACGCCAAATCTGGATATTACCAATTACGATTACATGAAGATACAAAACCACTAACCGCATTCACTTGTCCCCCAGAAAAACATTATGAATGGAATGTGTTACCATTCGGCTTAAAGCAAGCACCAGGTATATTTCAAAGATATATGAGCAAAAATCTCGAAGGACTCGAAGATTTTTGTTTGGTTTACATTGATGATATATTAATTTTTAGTAATGAAAACAAAGAAGATCATTTGAAAAAAGTTTTATTGGTTTTAAAACGATGCAGGGAAAAATGATTGGTTTTAAGTAAGAAAAAAGCACAGATTTGCAAACAAGAAATTGATTTTTTAGGAACTACTATAAAATCAAATGGGGAAATAGAACTACAAAAACATGTTTTGGAAAATTACATATGTTTCCAAATAAATTAGAAGATAGAAAACAACTACAACGTTTTCTTGGTTGTCTGAATTATATATCAGAATTAGGATATTTAAATAATTTTGCAAAAGAAAAGAAAAAATTACAAGAAAAAATTAGCACAAAAAAGCAATGGTTTTGGGATCAGGAAGATAGTAAAATTGTAGAAAAAATAAAAGATGAAACAAAAAATTTACCAAGATTATACAATCCAACTAATAATGACTATATAATAGTCGAAACAGATGCTTCGGATGAAATATGGTCAGGGTGTATGAAATGTATTAAAAAAGAAGACATGGTTTTTAAGAAACCTACTGACAAAGAAAGCGCAAGTGAAGCATTAAAGCATTCAAAAGCCTTAAATGGTGAAAAAGTATCAAAAGCCTTAAATGGTGAAAAAGTATCAAAAACCTTAAATGGTGAAGAATTAGAGGATACCTCAATTATGTCTAACATAAATGATTTATTGTCTAATAAATCAAAAGAAACATTATGTAGATATATTTCTGGAACCTTTACAGAAACAGAAAAAAGATACCCCATCCACGAAAAAGAAACATTAGCCTGCTTAAAAACATTCAAAAAATGGAGAATCGACCTACTACCTAAAGAGTTCGAACTTCGAACTGATTCAACATATTTAACTGGATTCATCCGATATAACCTAAAAGCCAATTACAATCAGGGACGATTGATTATATGGCAACTAGAACTTTCAAGATACCCAGCCAAAATTCGTTACATTAAAAGTACCAAAAATATAATAGCAGATACACTTACTAGAGAATTCAAACCTATATAAAAATTCGTTTTCAGGAATTATGGAAGGAGCTATAGCTACAATGAAGAATCAATGTAAGCAGCTAAAAGCAAATATTGAAGCAAAAATTTTAGAATTACAAAGCATCGAAAAAGCAATACAAATGTTTGATCCCACATACCAACTATCAGAGTTTAACAAGCTAAGCGTGGTGGACGAAGACAAAAATAAAAAATCAAAAACATCATTAGAAACACCCATAGAAGGAGTATCATCAAGTGAAGGAGCATCATCAAGTAAGCGAAAAACATTTTATGTAATATTTAATGGCCCAATGGAGAATGCTGTTTTTGATGAATGGCACAAGGCAGCCATGCATACTATGGGAAAGAAAGGAATTATCTACAAATCATATAGCACTCTGGAAGAAGCCAAACAAGCAGTAGCAAACAATAAGAGCTAAAAAAAGTAGACCAAACTTTCAAAAAAAATTTGGTTGAACCGCCGAAGGAGTTAACAAAAATGCAAACATTGGGAAAAATCTCAAAATTAACCCAAGTACCAACTAGACAAGATCATATTCAGATGAAGACATTAAGTTTTGATGATTTTCAATATCATCTAAACTTAATTAGAAATTGGAAGGAAGATGATCTAAACAAGTTCTTTTATCCAACAGTTAAAGCATTCAGTTTGAAAGCAGTCGTCATAAGCAGAGCCAGCCCACTTATGGTATACAAATTTTTTCATTATGGATTATTGGACACCATATACATCGACGAAGGAAACACCATCATCCAGGAATTAAACATTGGAATAATAAAAACCGTAAATAACTACAGAAAGCATTTTGGAAAAGACCGGGAAGTCTTTTTAAGAATCCATAGTTCCTATCCATTTTTTAACGAAGAAAAAGAGATCCGAGTACCATCATATTCACTAGTTAACATGGGAATATCAAATGGCCAATATCCACTAAGAGATGAACCTACCCAGGAAAATGAAGACATTTCGGAAATTAATTACCAATTATTATTTGGAATATTAGTGCAACTCCAAAAAATGACAGATGAATCCAAGTATAAAATTAACTATAAGAATCAATCTGTAATGATATACTCTCATTTTAAGGACAAGCTTAGACCAGAGGAGTTTGAATTTCTTTTGGATTTCGAAGAAGCATTGATGAAGATAAAAGGAGTTTTTGACAAACTTAATGAAGGAGAAAAAGAAAAATTATGTCAGCAGATAAAACCATTCAAAGGACATACATGCAGCCACTGTAGCCGAAAAGATGAAGACCCAATTATAGAGGATTAGTAAGTGTCGGCAGGATTAATGAAGAATTAATAAATATCAGCAGAAGACAACAAAATATAAATAGTAAAATAATAATGTAGCCACTGTAGATAGGGCTACAGGTGTACCTCTTTTTTACTTTATGTCATTTCTCTAATAAAGGTGTAGGGACTCCTATCCCTCCACTCGGTTTGTAATGTGTGGACAGAATTCATTCAGTCCGCCTATAAATAGGTACCATCTATGTAATTGAAGAGCAGAGTGAAAAATATAATAAATAAGTGTTTGCTTATTTTCTCTTTCTAAGAGAGTTCTTCCTTGAACTTCTTATAAGTTCTGAATAGGGAAAAAACAATTCATACACACACACCATTAAAAACTAACAACTCAAAACATTCATTCATCAGCTGGAAGCTATCCAGAAGCAGCAAATCAACCAAAACAAAGCAACAAGCAGCCAAAAATAAATCGTTTTCAGGTATGGCACGTTTTAATATTCATAATAACCATGAAAATAATAACATAGATCTTGAATATGTTTTTATTACAAAAATGATTTATGTTTTACCTAGATATTTAGATGTATGCAAAAGATGAATTCTATAGATTTAGATCTTGTCTCTACTAATAATCATTTACAGTATCATATATTAGGAGTACTTAATAGAGAACGTATAGTATCTATTCTAATTGATACAGGATCATCATTTTCACACATTCACCCTAAATATTCAACACTTATTGCTGAAGCACCAGTTATAACAGTAGAAACCATAAATGGACTTAAAGAATATAGTAAACAAACGTATATAGAATTAATGTTGCATGAAGACTTCAACTTTAAACTAGCCATCTATATCGACGAAAATAACGTAGGAGCAGATGTTTTGTTAGGAGCAGATTTTTTAGAAAAAATAGATAATCAAATAAACTCTAAGCATATAACAATAAACAACATACCCATTCCTAGAATTAAGTTACCATATTACGAAATAAACAAAAATCTTTAAATGGATGAACATATACAGATACTAGAACAAGAAGAAATTTTTGGAACATATTCAGCTCAATCGATTATTGAACATAAAATAGAAAAAACTAAAAAAGCAAAATTAGATTTAAAGAAAGGACAACATTTCAATAAATCAATAATTGATAGATTAAAAAGAAAGAATGTTATATATTACGGATTATTCACCCAAGAAATACCTATAGATATAAAAAGTACCAGAGGAACTATTGTAATTCCTTTAATAGATAGTGAACAAATAGCAACTAGAATACAAAAAATTCGTAGTAAAGAAGATAGAAGTAAAATTGGATATATTCAAATTGCTACTATACAAGTATTAATTAGATCTACTTTTAAGGAAGGAATAGACTCTCCAATAGCTTTAATAGCTTATGATAGAAGAATAAAAGAAACTAAAGATTCAGTTTTAGGAGTAACCATGGGAAATTTAGCTTATAAAACTTTAAAATTTAATTTAGGAATTAAATATGCAATTCCATTATCAACAAAGAATCTAGATAATAGCATTTGTTTAGGATACAAATTTACACGAAAAGACTTTATGGAAGAAGGAGATCAACCATTCAGTTTAACATATATGGTTGAATATGCATTAACCAACCGTCATCATAGTATAAACTTTTTGGATCAAGAATCCATTTATCTAGATAAACTTTTTGAAGGAATAGCCCAAATCAAGAAATCACCTATGAAAGAAATAACATTAGGAGAAACTAGTAATCAAATAAGAAAATCAATCTCATTCAGACAACCTTATACATCAGGAGAAACTAGTAATCAAATAAGAAAATCAATCTCATTTAGGCAACCTTACGTAAAACAACTACTCTTAGAAAAACCAGAAAAATCTACAAAAGAAGAAAGTGAATATATAAGATTAGAAAGAGAAATATCAGATTTAAGTAAGTTTTTAAAAGAAAAACTATGAATAATAATCCTAAAAATAAGTGCAAAGAAATATCAAATTTAATTAAACACTACAATGAAAGATTAGAATATTTAAGAACAACAGTTATTAGTACTAAAATATATAAGATGAATAAAGAAATTTTAGAAAAAAGAATAAAAGAAGCAAGAAATTCGTGCGAATTATGTAATGAACAAATATCCGCTGCCTCTGACCAATTTCTGGTATCAGAGCCAAGCAACGAAAATTGAGAAAATACATAAAGTACAAGATAACTTACAAAGAATAAATAAAGAAATTGAACATAATAAAGCTATTTTAGCCTATGCACAATTTCTAAGGCTTCAATCTTATGCCCCAGATATAATAGAATTTAAAATAAATATATTAGAAAGACGAAAAACTGATTTCGAATATGAATTACATAAACAAAAATTAATATATCATATAGAAAATAAATAAACAAATACAAAGGGTACTTAAATGAAAGATAAAAGAAATAGAAGGTACTATTGCAAATATCACTTCTACAGTAAAAAAGCCCCTGAAGGCCATTTTTGCAAACTAAATTTTCCAAAAGGCCAATTTTTAATTTCTCTCTTTAAAAATTAAAAAAGCCATAAGGCTATTTTTGCAAATGACTCTTTAATTAGATTTAATTGTAATTAAATTTAAAAAAAAAGGAAAAAGCAAAAAGCCATTTTTGCAAATGAACTTTTGTGGAAGGCTATTTGGCCAAATATCTCATGGTAACCCAGGAAGAAGAAGTTTTCTCAATTTTTTTCTTTTTCAATTTTTTTAATAACATATCCCTTTCGGGGAACATAATAAAAACTTGATGATGATTCAGATGTAGGATTGAATTGACAAAAGTACCCCTTACACAGTTATATTAGGATCAACGTGGCTAATTCTTATTGGCTTATGGACGTCCAATGACTTTTTTCATTTATTTTTGGTTTGCATTTGACCAATGCATATTTTTTCGATTGCGGAGAGAATAAGTTGCGGCGGTCTAACAAACTTTCTTGCACGGCTCACTTAACCGACTTATTCAAATATCTAACCTACTGATTCGAATTTTGACTTTTCTTAATAGCACATTTTTTTGCCGAACTTAATTGTAATTTGTAAGTTGTATTTTTCTCTTGGTTTTGTAATTTTTGAGCCCACCGTGAGCTAAAAAATTACTCCATTCATTTCAAATTAATGCAAAATTTCATTTTTCAAATCATTTGTTACATTTAATTTTTCAATGCATTTTTTATTTTATTTTACACTTTCTTACTTTCAGATTTACACAATAAGATAGAATGCAGAAAAATCAATGATATTAATTAAAATAATCATTAAAAATATATTTGTGAAATTTTATCTTAGAAAAATGACTAATTATTGAGTTTTTTAATTTGTGTAAAAGACCAAAATGTGCCTATTAATTTGAAACGGTGGAAATATGAAGTATAAGACTTAAAAATCCAAAAATACCCATACTAAAAGTCACATGATTGCATTTTTATAAAAAAAAAAAAAAAATAAAGTACCGAAAAAATTGACGGATGTAACACTTTTCACCTAAGATAGACTAAAGTGTAAATAATATGTAGAATAGTTTATACTTTGGGGACCATAAGTGTAATTTAGCCCATTATTTTGATACTTCAATTAAATAAGTCTGCCTCTTTATTTTTTTGAAAGTCATTTATCGAGCAGAAAATTCATAAATTTAGATTTTTAAACTAGTTTTTATTTATTTCACAATTTGAAACCTCATTCGATGAATATAATGCAAAACTTGCAAGATGAATCTAGAAATGAAATGTTTGCTTAATTTATACGCATCCATGTAGTGTCCAACTAATAAGTTTGTATTTATTTCATGTTTTTAATTTTGTATTTTATTATAAATCTTATTATAATTGCACATAAGTTTGAAAAATACATATCTTATTCACCTTGAATTATAGCAAAAATTGACTTCCTCTTCAGATAGGCTGTGGAATATACGTTTTGCCCCTTGAACTTGCATTCAAATTTTACTTTCCTCTCACATACACACCTTGTTGCACTTTCTCTTCTCAAATTCGTTGTTGCACTTTCCTTCTTGATTATAAACGACGAGATTACCTTACCCATTGTCACCTATTTTGCCCGAAAAAAATGCTCGGAAAAAAGTTTAAGGGAAAACTACAAGACTAATGTAAGTTTATAAATAGTATAAAAAATTCAAGTTTAAGGAAAAAATTGTGACTTGACCGTGAGTTGGGGGAAAAAGTGCATTTTTTCTCTTTGTGAACGCCTTTTCAAAAATGAAATTCAAATTAGTAAAATATTGATAAGTGTTTGGTTGGAAATGTTAGTATCAATTTTATCTAATAATACAAGTTGATCGATGCATCAACAAACCAAATATTTCTATAATAGAAAAAATATATGAATATATGGGAATATATATGTACAATATATCATATACTGAATGATATTGTGAAATTAAGATCAGCTATGTATAATATGTAGCCACAATTAGATATTATCTTGACACATTGAGATTATGAAAAGAACACGTCTATTGTACATAACTTAAAATACAATATATATTTAATAAAGTCGTGTGTTTAAGAAAAAGATTAATTATTCCAAACCATTAAAACTTTCATACAAAGACTAATCTTGAAAATTCAAGGTTTTGCAGATCTTTGCAAAATATTTTGTGCAATACTTGTGTCAAATAAGATATAAATTGATGATCGTTTGTTGCTTTTGTTATTGAATTCATGAAAGAAAGGATAAATTGCTACATATGTGCATATTTTCTGGACATAATTCGATAATCAAGTTTCACTATAAATCAAGAATCATATGAGAGGGATGAACCCGAATTCATAGATAAAAGATAATTTTGTTATCTTTTATTATTTATTATTAATGTAACTTCGTTGGATTTGAGCATTCTCCGAATTTTATTAAAGACCATAAGGTTGGATTTTAATTTATCTGATTACTTTTTTTTAAAAATCAAAATCAAGTGAAATCGAGCTAAAATTACCTTATATAAATGTTATAATATAAGTTCAATATCATTTCAGAATGATATTGTCCCACTATCTACCACAATTTCTAACCCAACCTAAATATATAAGTTTATTTAATTATGTACATTATTAATATTTTTTATTAATTTTATGTGTTGATACTATCAAGATATAAATTGATGACCTTAAAAATTAATTAAAAAGACTTAAATTGGTAACTGACGCAATAAAGTAGCTATTACATATTTTGTCACTTTAGAGTTGCCCCATTTAAAAAACACTTCTCCACTCAAATTTCGCCTCAAATTCTATTTTCTCCTTTGTAAAACCCTTGCCCACGCTCTTTGATTTCTATCATTTGCACTGAAGTTTGTTCAAAGTCTGTGTCATCCGTCCGCCTCCTCCGGTTCTCCTTCCGTCGGCGTTCATCTCCTGGCAAGAAATCCTCATCGCCTCTTTTCTTATTTTCTTTCATTTTCATTCCTGCTTTGTTTGTTTTGTGTCTGTTACGTAAGCTCTTTTCAGCTAATTGATGTTGTAAAAATGATTATTTCTTATTATTGGAGTCAAATGATAAAGAATCTATGCTAATTGATAGCATAAGTGTTCCTATTTTATTGCATCTTAGTATTTTGGTAAAAAAATATTATGATACTGTAATTTTGCAATAATACATTAAAGCTAGCATTTTGAGGCGTCAGAGTTAAACAGAGAATATGGAGAATTAACTGAGGAATGGAGGTGGCATTGTTTTTTTTCTTTTTATAATTCTGGTATTTAGGATCAGCTAATAAATTATGGTTGATATGTAATCTGATTGAATGAGTTTGAGTCAAGTTACAGATTTTAATATTAATTTTTTTTAAAAGAAAACCCAAAACTACACTTCTTGGTACAAGAATGTTCGGTTACCAAACCTAATACTTCAGTTTGGCATACAGTACATCTTCTGACGGAACCAGTTTAGATACCGAAAATTGGTATGGTGCACACCTCTAAGATAATTGCGAGAGCATAAAAATTCTACTTTTGCATTTTATCTATTTTTTGATTTTGACAAGTAAAAAGTTAACTCTATTAACGTAAATTTGTTATGTAATTATATTCACGATACTTATGGTATTTGTTTTTGTTGAAAGAAGAGTTATAGAATTAAATGTTGTAAAAGCATATTACGATTGAATATAGAAAAAACAGTTGATTTGTCACTTTATCTATCTATAACAAATACATTAAAGAAATAACATGTAAATACTTAAAAATGATTTTACAATTTTAAAAGTAAGAAAATAAATATTAAAATAATACATACATTTTTGTCTTTTTTTTTTTCTTGTAGAGGGCGATTTTAAATTTAACCTAGGGTCCCTAATATATATGGCCGGCCTGAATAGGGTGATTGCAGTTTCTCTAAAGTTAGGGAGTGCTTGTGAACATTCAAAGTTGGGGAGAGCTGGTCAATGTTCCATGATCAACCTCTGTCCCAATAAGCTGAAGCACCATAGAAGCTTCGCTCTTTAGTCTAAGCATCAGTTCAAAATGTTGAGAGCATTCATTAGAAAACCTGCTCTGAAGAAAGAAACTTTGGATGCTGTTTTTTCCCAGTACACCTCACAAGTAAATTCTAACTTCCGTAGACTTTTCCTTTGTTTTTTAATTTTATTTACACTTTTTACATGTTTTTTTTTTTGTATGTGTGTGACAGAGAGGGATGCATACTAGGAATAAGAAGGCAATGGAGTTGATAGCCAAAGGGTTCAGTGCTTTGAAGGAAGTTGATAGAGTTATTGATTACTGTGAACGTAATGACAAGCGTCTCATTCCTTTGCTTAGGGTAATAATCATCATTCAAAATGAAATCAATTTCATCAATTTACTGAAACTATATGTAACTTGATGATGATGCTTGATTTGTACTGATATACCTCACTATTTCATCATTGGGTATACTGGGTATATAACATACCCGACAGGTCCACGTTGCTGGTGACTTATGCTTTTGTATTTCTTCCTAGTGATTGTGTTTTATGTTATTTATACCACATTTCTTTATCATTTGTCTTGGTTTGGGGGGGGGGGGGGGGGGAGGGTTGTATTGGTGGTGGTGGTGGTTTCATAGGTCTATCCATGATGGGATAAGATTGCACTTACGCAATATGATCCTCAAATGATGCCTTTGATTACAACGCTGTCGCTAATCTATGTAATTTGAGGCATTTATAGCAACTTTATCCTCTTAGATAACAGCTTTGATGATAAAACCAATTATTAGGCAGCCTGGTGATGCATCTCTATTTTGCAGTGATTAAGATTCTTGGTTTCATTTTTACTTCCAAGTACATCTTATTTTAGTTAAACCTAATCATTGAACATTCTCCCCCCCCCCCCTCCCTTTATGCCTATATTGCCAGACAGCGAAGGAGCATTTTGAATTGGCCCTTGAAGCTGACAATTCAAATACTCACGCTAGATATTGGCTATCCAAACTGCATCTCAAATACCATGTCCCTGGTGCAAATAAAGCTGTGTAAGTATATGATGAATATTATCAGAAACTTGTTACATTTTTATATTCTTATTCTTCACTACAGAGGGGCTGCTCTGCTGGTTGAAGCTGCTGAGATGGGTGATCCAGAGGCACAGTATGAGTTGGGTTGCCGCTTAAGAGTTGAGGTAAGACTTCCTAGTCAGACTGAAAATATCAACAGTATCATTTCATTTGACAAAATCGATCTCTTCTATGTTGCTGAAAATCATAAGGATTAGTGATAGAACATCTTGATACTTTAGCAGTAATTATAGTTTGGAATAGTTTATAGGAATTGTATCAGGTATTGACGCGACCTGCCAATTTCTGGAGGCTGAAAGACATAAATGTCATATTGCTTATTATGTTCTGTATAGGTTCACCCGTTATATGAGAAGTCATAGTAACTAAACTTCCACTCTTGCCAAATTAAGCTTGCAAAGATGGAGGATATTTAAATGTTTCAATGCATTGTTATTTGTAACAAGTAGTTTTGCCTGTATTTCCAACTTTATAGCGGAAAATTGATACCACACTGTTACTTAGAATTGTTTTCCAAAGAATGATGTTCTTTTAGAGGACCACATTTGTCCTGATATTACTTCCATCATGGGCAGAATGATTATGTGCAATCAGATCAGCAAGCTTTCTGTTACCTGGAGAAAGCAGTTGATCAGGTATTTCCTGCAAGACTTGCATTTATTTTTTCAATGTTATTACTAAACATGACCTGAGGGTTTTCTTTTTCTAGTTGCATCCAGGTGCTCTCTACCTCTTAGGTGCTGTGTATTTGACAGGGGATTGTGTGAAGCAAGATATTTCCTCTGCATTATGGTGTTTCCACAGAGCATCTGAGAAGGTAGATCAATATCTCTGTACTTGTAGAGATTTAGATACTATTTTTTAGCCAATAAAGCTTGTTACTAATATAGCACTGCACCTTCGTAAAATTTACTGAACAATGTGATGTTTTACGAGACATTTGCTGTTTAGCGATTATGCATGTGAGTTTGGATCTGAGAGTGTTTGAATATTCATATTGTTCTTATAAAAATCTGTTTATCAAAGAAATTTCTAACCTTGAAATCATGCAGGGTCATGCCGGTGCTGCTGTAGCTTATGGGTCTCTTCTTTTGAGAGGTTAGTTCTTTCCTAGTGTATGGTGACAAGATGTCGTTTCAAATTATTCTGAGATTATTATATTGTGATTGTTCCTTCGGCTGGGCAATGATAAATCAGTCAAAATGCATAAGTTTTGTCCCATATTTTCTAAACTGATCAGAAAGAGTGGTGGTTTCCATTTTTGGGGGAGGGGGGGAGGGGTTAAAGTGGGGTTTGAACAATCCGAATGCTTATAGCAGAATCCATATTCACGTCTAGAGTATTTAAATCCAAATCAGTTGCCCTCCCTGTCTGTATACCAAGAGATATTCGGCTCATGCAAAGTAGACACAGGCAGATATAAATAAACTGAAAACATGATCAATAGATTTCACATAAATGATGCTGATTCTGTGAGCTCAAGGATTCAAAGTCATACAAAGACGCGTACATTGTCTCTTGCAATGCTTATGGTTAGGAAAAGTTAGACCTGAAGTAAAGGAACTTGGCACTGTTGGGATACTTGTAGTAGATTTCGCCCCTGAACAGTTCCGTGTCATCTTTAATGTTTCTTTCTCATTTGTCAGTATTTGCTTTTGTTATGAATGTTATAGGTGTTCAACCACCGGAATCACTAACCAAATTCAATGTGAAGAGAGGATCTCCGAACAGAAAAATGAAAAAGAGTGATGAAAAGGAAGAGTCGTCTAATCCAGTTGAGATGGCAAGAGAACAATTTGAAATTGCTGCAAAAGCAGGGTGCGATCTTGGATTCAAATGGTTAGATAGGCTCGAAGAGGAAGATGAAACCCTTCTCACTTCCTAATTAACTAATTTGTGACAATAGTTCTACCTATACTTAGCCCTTTATAATCAAATGTTAAATTTATAATAAATGATATTTTTTGTGTTTGGATTGTAGTTCCTATTATAATCCTTTTCGGGTACAAATTTTATAAGATGTAATCAACTTTACATAAAATTTCTTCTTATCTAGGAAGAATGATGAAAAATGTCACGTGGAAAATTCTAATAAAAGTCGGACAATTTGATTATGGGATAATATATCTCCCCGCACTAAAATGTTACTATGATTTGAATAAAATGAATGAATATGATTTATTACTCATTTAAATACTCTACTTTCTAGGTTATAGGTGTTTCCATCACGCTTCTGAACTCATCTAGGATATATAATGTGCAGTGGCGGAACTAGACAATTATATTAGGGGGCGAAATTTTTTTGTAAGCAAATTCGATAGTTTTTTCAAGTTATGATAGAATGAGAAAATTTAATTTAAGATAAAGTAACACCATAATTTTATTCAACATAAAATTAAAAAAAAAATATACTAGTAATTCTTTTATCCAACAAATCATGAAAAATTCTACTGGCAATTTTTTATGAGTCCATTAAATATATAGTTCAAAATATTTAGATATTAATTAAGTACGAAAAAAATTATATAACTTAAGAAGTGTAATAATTGATATTGATAAAGAAATACAATAAATTATGAATAAAAAGAGGAGGATATTCTCCATGAACAAACTACATAACATTTCTTATCATTATCATTATGTGAAAATAACATATATGTATATCCAGATAAAGATTTCAGGATTCAGGTCTTGGTAAAGATTCAATCCATTTTGCTTATGAGGTTTATTGACTTGTGCTTCTCCTACATAAGATAAATGGGTGAGTTAAGTTGGAGCAACTTCGGCCAAGCCCTTGATGCTTAAATTGGTATCAACTTTAACTTGTGCATATTTTATTTGCTTGCATGTTTTATTTTAATTCTTGAGAAGGTGCATAGTTTAAGGCTTTAAGCTAAAATAAAATATTTGAGTATCAATGTTAAAAAGTTACATAATATTGAGGGTATTTACTATATAGACCCATTGAGAATGTCGTGTAATAAGCAAATCTCTAAATTTGTAGACTTGATAAGTATGATCGAGAGTTAATTGTCTTGATTGACCATGAGTTCCTTATTTAAGGAGATTATAGTGAAGACGGGACAACCCTTTCCTAAACAGGTAAATTCTACATCTTGATAAGCATGATCGAGAGTTAATTGTCTTGATTGACCATGAGTTCCATATTTAAGGAGATTATAGTGAAGACAGGACAACCCTTTCCTAAACTGGTAAAATTCTACATTTTGCATGGGCCCATTTGTAGGCTTGATAAGCATGACCGAGAGTTAATTGTCTTGATTGACCATGAGTTCCATATTTAAGGAGATTATAGTGAAGACGGGACAACCCTTTCCTAAACTGGTAAAATTCTACATTTTGCATGGGCCCATTTGTAGGCTTGATAAGCTTGACCGAGAGTTAATTGTCTTGATTGATCATGAGTTCTTTATTTAATGAGATTATAGTGAAGACGGGACAACCCTTTCTTAAACAGGTAAATTCTACATTTTGCATGGCCCGCTTGCAAAACCTCCGTGAGATAGCTGGAAATGCGCATCACATGGTAATATGTTGGATGATTAGTTCCTTGAAACACAATCTTTGATATTCCAAAACCCCATTATAACCCTAGGCCACATGTTATATTATTCATGTGATCGTTTATATTCGTTCGAGATATGTACCATACATGAAAATTTTAGATAAAAAATTAAATTGATTTGTTAGCGTTCAACCCACTGTATTGTAAGTACAAATACAGAAATAATCCATAGAATTAACAAGAATTAGAAGATTTAAAGATACATATTAAACTTAATTTTTTGAACTTTAGTAATAGTATATTTTAAATATTCATTATTAAAATAATAAAAAAGAAAAAGCAAAAGAAAGAAAGAAACCCTAGGCGAGGGGCAAAAACGGAACAACAAAACCTTTTAGCAATAGAGCAGTACCGAAACTTTCTCCCTACCTCTCCCCTACCCCCTCTCACGTCCCCTATTTACTCTCCCAAAATACACATACTCACAGATTATCATATATCCATATATTAATTTTAATTAATTTACTCCTCTGAAATTAGGTTTAAGCTCAGTAATTTTGGTGCGTAAAGGCGATTAAATTCGATGGAGGAAATCACAGACGGAGTGAGCAACATAGCCATCGCCGGGGGAGATTCACAGAAAAAGAATCGAATCCAGGTCTCCAACACCAAAAAACCCCTCTTCTTCTACGTCAACCTCGCCAAGGTATCATTTTTTTTTTTTGTTTAATCGGGTATATTCTTTGTATTTATATTTACGAATGTGTAGTAAAAGAATCTAGGTTTGTTTAATTGTTTTGATTTTATGGATCTGAAATTTGTTTTTATGTGCAGAGGTACATGCAGCAGCACAACGAGGTGGAGCTTTCTGCTCTTGGGATGGGTATTTTTTGAATCTTTCCTTATTTTGATTAAGTCCTTTTGATTTTGTAAGTTAAACATTGAGCATTCTTCATATGGAGCTGTCTCTTTTTATTGGATATTTGGTTGTTCTACCTTGTTGTTAAAGAATTATCGATAGGGTTATGGTTATGTCTCATGTTTTAGTGACTATTAGTTCTGTGCCCTCTTACTTGAACAGGATTTATCTTATATTTGTGCCGTATTGTGTCATTTATCTCAAAAATAAATTAATCACTTCTCTTTATTTGAAGCCACTGTATATGATACTGCTTGATATGAAACAACTATAATGTCTTAAACAAGTCCATAGTACTTGAACCTGACCAGTTTCACAAAACATAGAAGCCGCTGTATATGCTATGGTTACGTAATTTAATAACCTCTCTTTTATTTGAAGCCATTGTATATGCTATGGTTATGTTCAAATATTGTGATACTAAGTTATAATTATACTCCTTGACACCCAGCTGGCAAGTTCACCCGGAAAAAGATGTATCACCTATGCAACAGAACATATACCTTGTGTATACTGCTAATAAAAAGTTCATTATCACACTGCATTATAATATAGAATCAGAAATAGTGGATTTTTTTCCAATACATTGAAGGTCCTTTAGTTATTTATCATTGATTGTTTGTGCTTGTCTATGTGTGCAGCTATTTCTACAGTTGTGAGCATTGCCGAGATCCTCAAGAATAACGGATTTGCAGTTGAGAAGAGTAAGGCACCCAAAGACCTCATAGTTATTCTTTGAATCATGTTGTTGGCCTAGTTATGAGTAGTTTTATCATATTATTCTTCACTTGTTAACAAAGATGATTTTGACCATCTGCAGAGATCACGACATCCACTGTCGAAATCAGAGATGAATCAAGAGGGCGACCTATCTCCAAAGCCAAAGTAAGTTTCTAATAGTATGTCGTTGATTGCTATGACATCCAGGTGAAGAGTGAAATTAAGCAAGTGTTATTCTTGTAGTCTTCTTCAAGGCTAAGTGTTATTTCTTGGTTGGGAGTTGCAGCTGCATTTTTGTTACCAATATAGTTTCACTATGTCTCTAAGACACTCTGTTATGTATAAATTTTGTCCCTTAACAATATACTCCTTGTTATTAGATTGAGATAGTGCTGGGGAAGACTGAGAAATTTGATGAACTCATGGCGGCGGCTGCAGAGGAGAGAGCTGCAGCAGATGGTGAAGAGCAAAGTTAAATTTTTATTTTGTTTGTCGTCTGTTTTGTTATATTAGAAGTTTCTGGTTAAGGTGATAATTGAAATGCACTCTTTCAAGTTAGAACTTACATTTTGTAGACAATCTAGGGTTGTGATCCAGGAAAATTGGCAGCTATGTGAGAACTTTCTCATAGCATCCAAAACAATATTCAGTTTTGTTTGAACGCATATGTCCTGTAACTTCTTTTATCTTTTCATATGTTTATTTATTCTGAAAATGGGTATTTGGAAATGAGAAACTAACTGAATGCATCAACTCATTAACCAACAAATGAATTCATGATTTCAAAGTATTTGAAATCAAAATTCTCTATTGTTTTGGTTCAGTTGATTACTGATGTTACCACTGATGATGATTGTGGTTCCTAAAAATTGTCAAGAGATACTTATCTTCCATTAAATAGCATAATAGTCACTTAAATCTTCTTTCACCTAGCACAATAAATACATAATTTTAAAGTATTTGAAATCAAAATTCTCTATTTTTTCATCCTTGATCTTTTACTACTGCATAGAAAAATACAGAATCCACTACTGAAGATCATAATGGCGTTATGTAACGGCGTTGTGGGTTTGAGGAAAGTGGGGGCTCTTTTTGTTAGGTTTCAAGAAAATGTATCCCCTAGCCTTATGCTATGTTTGGTTTATGAATTTTAGTGATTTAAAATAATAAGTAAAATTCTGCTGAATAAGAAATGAAGTTCAAAGGTATTTCATTGGATGAAATAAAAAACATTATCCATAGCGAAAATTAACTAAAATCCATGAATCAAACATAAAAAGTGCCTTTTACATGCTTCAGTTCTCTTATTTCAACCTCTAAAAATAAAGAATTCACATAAGTTTAACATCTCTTACTTTACTGCTCTAATTACCATAATCTTTGAAAATTCCAACTCATTTCATAACTAAAACCAAAACAAATTATTCAGTTCCAAATGCACAAAAATCAAAGACATTTATGAAAAATCCATCTCTTAAACTTATCCAGGAAAGCCCAGCCAAACAGGCCTTGTATTTTTTGGATGATGTTAAGGGCATCTACAATGGAAGGTGGAGGGGCTCCAGAGCCCTGGGGCTGCCCCTGCCCCCATCCCGAGCCCTACCTGGTCGTCTCCAACAACAGGATTCCGAAATTGATTTAATTCAATTTCTAACTCTTGTCCACTCTCACTTATAATTGGAATAAATTTGATGAGTAAAAAAATTCATTAAGGTCTTTGCAGAATTCTACTCCGTTAATAGATTAAAAAGGTGTATGGTATGTCTAAATCGGATTTCAGGTGAATGAAAAATTAATTTTCAAAGATCATCCTTTGAAATGGAAGAAAAAAATAAAAGTTGTTTTATCCCACATTGAAATTGAAAGTAAAAATCTTGAGGTTTATATATGATTTGACAATGTAGTGATATAACAATCTAGCAACCAAAAGTCTATTCCCTCTCGCGTAGGGTTTTGTGCAAATCATGGACGGACAAGCCCAATTTTTATTATTTAGAACTTATTAAATGCAAAAAAATTATCTAACAAATTTAAATTAACTACAATTCTAATAAATTATTAATGATTTAAATAAAAAAGTTTTTTTTATTATATTAAATAATTCAATTCAAATATGGTGATTACATATATTTATTAAATACTAGTAAATAGACAATAAATATACTAACACATTTTATTAAATAATTCAATTCTACAAATTTAATTTAATTAGGAGGAAATTTTAATTTTATCAATAATAACTTTAACTAATTAATTTTACATATATAAAACCCTAAATAACAAAGAAATTAAAAGAAATAAAAAAAAGAGGAACCAGTCAAGTGCTGCCACTTGGCGGCACCTGACTTACTCATGAAAACCCACGCGACCCCAGGGCTGGGCGCAGGGCTCCTCCGATCCCGGTGCCCAGTCCGTTCCTGCCCGGCCTCGACCCTCAGCCGCTGGAGACGACTTCCCTCCCCACCCCCGACCCCGGAGATGGCCTAAAGAATTCAATCTTACAACCCTCAACTGGGAGTAATAAAAAGGTTTGTGCACTTTCAAAATGATATCGACTCAATTTGTCATATATGATTGCTATAGAGATTCTCAATGACTATATTAAATTTCAAAACAATAATTAATTTCTACTCCCCCAAAGTTCAGTCAAGTAAAAGCTAAAAGATAAGATAAGGTCTTGGCCAAAGTTTTTGAAACCTCTGTGACGTCGTCTTCAATAATTTGTCTATATTCCAAAATCTGGTTCATCTCATACTACTCTTTTGAAGTAATCACCAGAAATCCCAAAGCACCTATCAGTATGTATTGCACCATACCAACCAAAGTTAAAAACAAGCTAATCGCTAACCTCTGTTAATGAACAAAAGGAGGAAATGGTGGTGGAGTGTGGTGTTCTGGCATTTATGCAAAAGCTAAAAACATCTAACTTCCATATGTTGGATAGAAGGTGTACCTTGATAATAGGCTTTTCAGTCATGATTATAGTCACCCAACCTACATACGGCAAGAATCTGCAAAGAAGAAATTAGGTTGGTAGACTACTTAATTAGCAATCAATATTGGAGAAGAAAACAAAGAAAGCCAATTAACAAGCGTTTCCATGTAACCAAGAAAATCTTAGCAAATGTTCAAGAAAAGACGATTTTAAAATATTGATGACATGATAGAAGATAAGATTGACAAATACATGCATTTTCCCTTTACAATTGTAGTCGTCCAGTACCAATACCAGTTCTTGACATGATAGAAGATAAGAGTAACATCTTCACCCATTGAAAGAACCATTTCCGCTTTACAATTGCAGTCATCCAGTACCAATACCAGTTCTTGACATGCAAAAAAAGGGGGTCGGGGAGATGAAATGAGGGAGGAGAAAGGTGGATTCTGTACAGGATCTTATAGAACCCTTAGTAATGAAGAAATTATATACACGACTCCACCAGGAAAGGCACACGCAAAGCTATATTACTTGGTGTTTATTTCAAATTATTGGGCTGTGGCTCAAGGTAACTCAAAGTAGTACCATTATTTTGAGAAGATGAGGCCAAGAAAATGAAGTATTCTATTGGGATTTCCAAGGGGCAAAATTTGAAGCTTGTAAATTCAAGTGAAACAAACTGCTAGCTCTTTAGGTCATACCAACGGAAATAAGTCGCTAAAAGTTAATTCACGTTCCTAACAAGAAAACTCAAGGCATCAAACCTAAAACCCATAGATGACGTGAGTCTCTTAACAGGGACAACCTAAGTGAATCCCTTCTCCAAAAACATTAAATTTCCCATGTCCTGCACTGCCATGGATTTAGTTGTTCCCAGGTACTCGAGAACCTAGCACAAGAGTGTTTAACTGTGGTCTAGAGCTCCGATCAGTGACCTATAAAGAGTAACTTACAGTTTCCAAGGATTGATATAGTTTCTGGAACGGAAGGGCATGCCATCTGGTTTAAGGTGTAAGAACTGAAAACACTGATATAGGCCAGAAATATTTAATACAACATAGAATAAAATTACCTACTTTTCCAGTTAGAACTCAAGAGCATCACAAAACAAGGATTAGAATTGCATCACAATCCAAAAGAATCTCAAATTTCATTACAAATGAATCAAGTCATCGATAATCAACTAGAGGAATACGAAGGTCCTCACTTAACGCGCCTTGAAAGGGATTAAAGCAGGTTTAAGACCCCCTTGAGAAACCAACCAAAAAAACTATAGGAATGTTGGGTTTTTGAGGGTTGAATCAATTGTAAAATTGATATCAACTTGATGATTTGTTTTTTTAATTATTTGTAGTTAGTTGGAGGAGGAGGGTTTTTTGAGAGAATTCTTTTTTCATTCAATTGCTTACTTACAATATGGTAGTACATACCTATTTATAGTTACCATAGAACTATCTAGACTTTCTAGGATATTCCTTATTCTAGATTATTCATTCATATCTTAGATTTTCTAGGAACATTAGATATTGTTCTAGATTCTCCTACAAAGTGCTTGTTTGGAATCCACATGTGATATCTTGATATTTCTTGACAAATGTAGAACTTTCTAGAAACTTAAGCAAAATATCTCACATTTCAACAAGGAATAAGAAGGTCACACACACACACACACATATATATATATAGGTATAGGGTATTTTGATGATAACCTAATCATATGAAGACTCAACATATAACTTCTAATATTTTTCTATTATTGGTATTTAAAGGAAAAACAAATTCTAGAGCTAAGGAACCTAAGTAGTGATTATCTTTATGGAACTCAAATATCTCCTGTTAAAATTCTGTCACATTTATTCCTTTTAATATTTGAAATAAAACCACAAAAGAAGATATGTTTTTGAAATTCCAACAAAAACTCAAAACATATAGACACACTATTAGTTGTGGAAATACTTAAAAGACAATTTCAACTATGAACTTACCCAACAGCTCTTCCCATAATATGCTTTCTTTGCAGCCAGCGCTGACCCTGAGCGTACAGAGGTCTGTCATCTCCAGGATTATCATTAAACGTACATTCTGCTTCTCTCTTTTTTTTTTTTTTTTTTTGGTTTTTAGAATGAGTAGTAGTACTCGTCTTTAGTTGTTAGGAGAACTTATCGATTGATTGTATAGTAAAGTATCTCATTAGACTTTGGAAAAGCAAAACATGTAATCAGAAGTACAAGTGTGATGACAAGTGTTCTAGCTGATTATATAGTAAAGTATCTCATTAGACTTTGGAAAAGCAAAACATGTAATCAGAAGTACAAGTGTGATGTCAAGTGTCCTAGCTGAAGTGTTTCTACAAAAATCTACATAGTTTTCTTTAGAAATATCAAAATACTAGTCAAAGTAAAATGGAGGGAGGTAATAATGATCTGGCTTCTTGGGCTCTCCCTTCTCCGGCTTATTGCCACTGGAATATCAAAATACTAGTCAAAGTAAAATGGAGGGAGGTAATAATCATCCGGCTTCTTGGGCTCTCCCTTCTCCGGCTTATTGCCACTGCCACCCCCTCCAGCTCCACTTCCACCCCCTCCATCTGGCTTGTCTGTGTCCTTTGGATTAAGTTTGTCATTGAATTCTTTAAACGCCGCATGGAATTCTTTCCCTGCAGTCCACATAGCGCCACACTTTGCAGCGAGGTCCGCGCCAGCCAGAAATATATCCCCTCCAGCTCCACTACCACCCCCTCCATCTGGCTTGTCTGTGTCCTTTGGATTAAGTATGTCATTGAGTTCTTTAAACTCCCCATGGGCTTCTCTCCCTGCAGTCCACATAGCGCCACACTTTGCAGCTAAGTCCACGCCAGCCAGAAATATATCCCAACCCATCCTGCAAAATCAGAGTCACAACTTTTCAGAAATTACAAAACAGAGAGGCAATTTAATGAAGAATTGGAAAAAAATAATAATCAATTCCCAATAAATGTATAGTCTAGCCTGAGTTTTCCCCAAATTTCTTATTAGAAAACTAGAATCGAAAGAGAATACTACACCTTAATCCTAATCCAAATGCTTCAAATTCAGAATTTCCAGAATTTCTCAATCAGAAGTAGAACCGCGATTGAATGTAGACACATAATTCATAAATTAAAATGAAGAATTTCCAGAATTTCTCAATCAGAAGTAGAACCGCGATTGAATGTAGGATATAGACACATAACTCGTAAATTAAATAGGAAGAGCGAGACCTAATCCAAAGCCTCAAATGCAGAATTTCCAGAATTTCTCAATCAGAAGTAGAACCGCGATTGAATGTGCAATATAGACACATAATTTGTAAATTAAAATGCAGAATTTCTAGAATTTCTCAATCAGAAGTAGAACCGCGATTGAATGTAGACACATAATTCGTAAATTAGACAAGATCGAGAAAACTACACCTTAATCCTAATCCAAATGCCTCAAATGACTTTCTGGTAGAACCGCGATTGAATGCGCGAGAAGTAAAAAGCAGAGAGAAAATAGTGAGAGTGCTGGGGAAAAATCCCAGACTCCGCCAACCCTTTAAATACAAAAGATTTGATTTCGCGGTAGAATTTGGGTTTTTGCACTTTGCATCCCCAAAACATGAGAAATAGTCATTTTGCACCCCTAAAACTTAGATATAGTACTTTGCACCCTCGAAATATGAAAAATATAGCACTTTGCACCCTCTTTTAGTCTTTTATTTTCAAACAAAAATTCAAGGGCAAATTAGGTAATTCAATAGTATTGGCACTTTGCACCCTCAAAACTTGAGAATTTCGCCCTTTGTATCCCGAAACTAGAATTAGCACTTAACACCCTCTAATTAAGAACAAATAAGCAACTTCAACCCCCGAAACACGATAAATGAAAAATTTGCACCCCAAAATACAAAATTAACACTTAACACTCTCAAATTAAAAAAATTCAAACTCCTCATTTTTTTCGTCAAAGTTGACTATTGGAGTGAAAAAAATATGAGACAAAATAGGTAATTCATTTTTTTCCTTAAATTTTGCAAAATACAATTATAAATGTTAGAAGTTATAATTGTATATAAAAATGGCCTTTTAAGCTGTCAAGGCTTTGAATTAATTCAGAAATTATTGCAATATATATATATATCGATAGATAGATAGCTGAATTCAGATTCAGTGAAGATATTATATATGACATGATTCATTGATATGTTGTATATATATATAGTATAGTCTTAGCTCTCTTTTTTTTTTTTGTTTTTTTTTTTTTTTGACAACTTCTATGAAATCTCTTCTTATTATATTCATGTCTTCGTCATTGAATATAGTAGTACTTTTCACTAAATCAAACATGAGTCCGCTATTTTATAGTGACTAGTCTCTTCCACTAGATCAATCACTTGTTGATTTGATTATTAAATAAATTGAGCTCGAATAAGTTTTAGTCTAGCAGCCGAAGCAATTCAAGTTTAGTGACTTTCTACTTTTATATGTATTTTATTATTATTTAACATATCGATATGAGCTCGAATCAAGCTTGAAAATTCATCTAATGAAAACTTTTATTTAATTTCAAACTTAATTTGTTATACGCATAACGAACAATCTCAAATGAACTTTTATTTAATCATCTCAATTTGAATATCAAGTATAAATTTGTTTAATTTTCAGCCTTTATCCAACTACATTTAGAAATTCTAGTGAGTTCTACAACATAGACGTCTTGTAATTCAAGTGAGTATTTTCAAACTAGATTTAACTAATTTGTTTCAAATATTAATCTATATACAACATAATTGTAATATATAGTTATGTACATATTACCAACAGGTGATTGGTCTACTCGAAGGGACTAGTCACTACAAAGTAGCAGACTCAGGTTCGAATCCCTGTTGGGAGAGGTTTCCACTTTTTGTGTCCGACGCCCCTCAAAAGGGATTAAACCCTTAGGAAACCAAAAAAAAAAAATCTAGCAACCAAAAGTCTATTCCCTCTCGCGCAGGGGTTGTGCAAATCATGTATTGAAATTCAATTCGTCTCTTCAAAGCTTATGCGAGCTGCAAACACACTATTCTCTAGCTTTCGGACAAGCCCAATTTTTATTATTTAGAACTTATTAAATGCAAAAAAATTATCTATACTAACAAATTTAAATTAATTACAATTCTAATAAATTATTAATGATTTTAATTAAAAAAAAAATGTTATATTAAATAATTCAATTCAAATATGGTGACTACATATATTTATTAAATACTAGTAAATAGACAATAAACATACTAACACGTTATTGAACAAATGCTACAGTTGATTTTAACACATTTGATTAAATAATTCAATTCTACAAATTTAACTTATAGAACTGAATTATTTAATAAAATAACTTTAACTAATTAAAGTTTACATATATAAAACAGTAAATAACAAAGAAATAAAAAGAAACAAAAAAAAAAAGGAACCAATCAGGTGCTACCATTTGGCGGCACCTGACTTACTCATGAAAACCCACGCGACCCCAGGGCTGGGCGCAGGGCTCCTCCGATCCCGGTGCCCAGTCTGTTCCCGCTCCGGTGCCTAGCCCGGCCTCGACCCCCAGCCGCTGCTGGAGACGACTTCCCTCCCCACCCCCGACCCCGGAGATGGCCTAAAGAATTCAATCTTACAACCCTCAACTAGGAGTAATAAAAAGGTTTGTGCGCTTTCAAAATGATATCGAGTCAATTGGTCAAATATGATTGCTATAGAGATTCTCAATGACTATTTTAAATTTCAAAACAATAATTAATTTCTACTCCCCCAAAGTTCAGTCAAGTAAAAGCTAAAAGATAAGATAAGGTCTTGGCCAAAGTTTTTGAAACCTCTGTGACGTCGTCTTCAATAATTTGTCTATATTCCAAAATCTGGTTCATCTCATCCTACTCTTTTGAAGTAATCACCAGAAATCCCAAAGCACCTATCAGTATGTACTGCACCATACCAACCAAAGTTAAAAACAAGCTAATCGCTAACCTATGTTATTGAACAAAAAGAGGAAATGGTGATGGAGTGTGGTGTTCTGGAATCTATGCAAAAGCTAAAAAACATCTAACTTCCATATGTTGGATAGAAGGTGTACCTTGATAATAGGCTTTTCAGTCATGATTATAGTCACCCAACCTACATACGGCAAGAATCTGCAAAGAAGAAATTAAGTTGGTAGACTACTTAATTAGCAATCAATATTGGAGAAGAAAACAAAGAAAGCCAATTAACAAGCGTTTCCATGTAACCAAGAAAATCTTAGCAAATGTTCAAGAAAAGACGATTTTAAAATATTGATGAACATGATAGAAGATAAGATTGACAAATACATGCATTTTCCCTTTACAATTGTAGTCGTCCAGTACCAATACCAGTTCTTGACATGATAGAAGATAAGAGTAACATCTTCACCCATTGAAAGAACCATTTTCGCTTTACAATTGCAGTCATCCAGTACCAATACCAGTTCTTGACATGCAAAAAAAGGGGGTCGGGGAGATGAAATGAGGGAGGAGAAAGGTGGATTCTGTACAGGATCTTATAGAACCCTTAGTAATGAAGAAATTATATACACGACTCCACCAGGAAAGGCACACGCAAAGCTATATTACTTGGTGTTTATTTCAAATTATTGGGCTGTGGCTCAAGGTAACTCAAAGTAGTACCATTATTTTGAGAAGATGAGGCCAAGAAAATGAAGTATTCTATTGGGATTTCTAAGGGGCAAAATTTGAAGCTTGTAAATTCAAGTGAAACAAACTGCTAGCTCTTTAGGTCATACCAACGGAAATAAGTCGCTAAAAGTTAATTCACGTTCCTAACAAGAAAACTCAAGGCATCAAACCTAAAACCCATAGATGACGTGAGTCTCTTAACAGGGACAACCTAAGTGAATCCCTTCTCCAAAAACATTAAATTTCCCATGTCCTGCACTGCCATGGATTTAGTTGTTCCCAGGTACTCGAGAACCTAGCACAAGAGTGTTTAACTGTGGTCTAGAGCTCCGATCAGTGACCTATAAAGAGTAACTTACAGTTTCCAAGGATTGATATAGTTTCTGGAACGGAAGGGCATGCCATCTGGTTTAAGGTGTAAGAACTGAAAACACTGATATAGGCCAGAAATATTTAATACAACATAGAATAAAATTACCTACTTTTCCAGTTAGAACTCAAGAGCATCACAAAACAAGGATTAGAATTGCATCACAATCCAAAAGAATCTCAAATTTCATTACAAATGAATCAAGTCATCGATAATCAACTAGAGGAATACGAAGGTCCTCACTTAACGCGCCTTGAAAGGGATTAAAGCAGGTTTAAGACCCCCTTGAGAAACCAACCAAAAAAACTATAGGAATGTTGGGTTTTTGAGGGTTGAATCAATTGTAAAATTGATATCAACTTGATGATTTGTTTTTTTAATTATTTGTAGTTAGTTGGAGGAGGAGGGTTTTTGGAGAGAATTCTTTTTTCATTCAATTGCTTACTTACAATATGGTAGTACATACCTATTTATAGTTACCATAGAACTATCTAGACTTTCTAGGATATTCCTTATTCTAGATTATTCATTCATATCTTAGATTTTCTAGGAACATTAGATATTGTTCTAGATTCTCCTACAAAGTGCTTGTTTGGAATCCACATGTGATATCTTGATATTTCTTGACAAATGTAGAACTTTCTAGAAACTTAAGCAAAATATCTCACATTTCAACAAGGAATAAGAAGGTCACACACACACACACATATATATATATATATATAGGTATAGGGTATTTTGATGATAACCTAATCATATGAAGACTCAACATATAACTTCTAATATTTTTCTATTATTGGTATTTAAAGGAAAAACAAATTCTAGAGCTAAGGAACCTAAGTAGTGATTATCTTTATGGAACTCAAATATCTCCTGTTAAAATTCTGTCACATTTATTCCTTTTAATATTTGAAATAAAACCACAAAAGAAGATATGTTTTTGAAATTCCAACAAAAACTCAAAACATATAGACACACTATTAGTTGTGGAAATACTTAAAAGACAATTTCAACTATGAACTTACCCAACAGCTCTTCCCATAATATGCTTTCTTTGCAGCCAGCGCTGACCCTGAGCGTACAGAGGTCTGTCATCTCCAGGATTATTGTCTCCTAATAAATCAACCAGAGTAAGACAAATGCCAATATTTCATTGTTTGCCAAATATGTTGCAGGAAACCTTCTGAGAAGTTAGATAAAATAATAATACTTGAAAACATCAAACTCATACATGCTGCAACTTTGCCTATAAAAATTATGAACTGTTATGATACTGAAAGAGTCTTGTTTCGAAATAAATGGTACTTGAAAACTCATTACATGAATTGACAAGCAGGCCCTAAAAACGTACCTTTTGTCAAGACATAGACTTCTCCAGTTTCTTGGCGCTCATGAACCTACAATAATAGCAGAAGCACTAAAGTTAACATAGAAATACAAAAATGGGGAAAAAGGTAGTGTGAGAATGCATCATCTTTTCTTTTAAAGGATGCACCAAAAAAATTATTTTTTAGGTGTATGTGTGCGTGCGTGTACCCACTTAGCCAATGCAACTGTGGTTATTTGCCTCCTTTTTTCCTTCTCGTCCCTTTACTAAAGGGGATATAAAACAACTCATATCTAGCAGACTTCCAAAGCTAATACAAATACAAGGGCAGAAGAGAGGAAAGATGATATATCAGCCAACATACCTTGATAACACGATGGACAATAGGAATATCACGTCCCTGTCAGTAAGCAAAATGGAAGGAAATCGGAAAAAGAAAAAACACATATATATAAATTCTTGCTCTAAAAAATGCATACGGGCAGATAAACAAATTGTTGAAAGCATTCGCAAAACTATTTACAATGAAAAATATAGGAGCGTTTTCTCCTTTTACAATCTGGGAAAGCACTAATAGCATACCACTATTCAAATTCTAAAAAGTATTTAAAACAGCAAGGATGATCAACTGGACATCTCGGGAAGTACACGTTACTGTAGCATCTATTCTGCATTGAGCTTTTCCAAACCTCATTGGTCATATTTGCTCGATCTAGTCTCCTAATAATCTGTATTTCATTTATGTTAGCATTTCTAGCTCCACAACCTCTAATTATCAGCATGTATATGTGCATATTGATCATCAGAACTTTCAACTTCGTGAGATCAGACCATAATTATTGTTTTACTGTCAGTCAAATTTCACTGTATGCTGATGTTCTGAGCTTTTCTCATTCAATATATATGTGAACTGAATTGTATATAAATTTCCAGTAAAATAGGTAACCACACCCAATAAATAGTTTCGTAAGTTATAAACTAATCAAACCTCATATAAGTAATGATTTAGTCTCTAAAGGATTCATTAAAGTTTCATATCCAAAGGGATTTGGCAGTAAGTACTTTCAAACCCATAGCACTTGTTTGGATCATTTTAATTTTGTAAGAATTTCAAAACCCTAGGTGTTCATTTTGTACCATTCTTTTCATCAAAGCGAGAAATTAGAAAACCATCCAATATCGGATTGATTTGAAATCCTTTGTTCAGATCCTTCTTCAAATCCAAATGAAGCCTAAGTATAATTTCTTTTCCATCTCCTTGGTGCAACCCCTTTGTCCTTTAATGAAATTAACTTTACCTTTAAAAAGAAATCCTTTTCCATCAAAACACTAAACATATAAAACAAGAATCTCTAAATAAGCAGGTTTATTTCTAGAGAAGTACATTTCTTGACACTAAAAACTGTCAAAAGTTGCTGATTGAAAAACAAGATAAAGAAGCTGGTATCAACAAAATTGAAGGATGAAGAGCGGAGGCTAGAATGTAAGAGACACCAGAACA
The DNA here is from genome assembly GCA_003313485.2 of Penstemon barbatus. NCBI lineage: Eukaryota > Viridiplantae > Streptophyta > Magnoliopsida > Lamiales > Plantaginaceae > Penstemon > Penstemon barbatus. The sequence continues at coordinate 36,331,862 of CM064882.1, forward strand.
GTCAAAACTAATAAGATATTTGGAACACGTACATCAATATTAAAAACTACAATTTCTCCGGCGCGTATAGGGTCTTTACTCATGTGCAAGAACAAGATGTCACCCTGAAAGAGAAAAAGTGAGCAGTGTCAAGATGCTATAGGTGAAGTGTATAAAGAACAAAAACGCCAGAAGTATATGAGATCAAATAGTGATTTGTCGTAAATGAATTTTATAGCTATAGCTATACACATAAATCAACAAAATAAAACCATATTGTAGCTGCTTCACAAAACATGTGGCTCTGTTTGTTCAATATTATAATTTATAACGAATTTACACAAAATTGAGAACAAGAAAGTAAGCAATTATGTACTGATAGGTACTTTTAGACCTTGGCATTTATGTGATTCTTGGTCAAAATCCTATTTTCCTCACCCAACCCTCGAACTCCCTCTAATCAGCAGACAGAGGGTTAAGGGAGAGTTTGGCAGCATAAATAAGGATCAACTTCCACTCATACAAGTTTTATAACTAAACTAATTTATTAGCCAAGTCAAAAAAAAAAAAAAGTGATTTGAATCCCATCAAAGGTGCAAAAATTTGGCAGATCGATCAAGGAAGTGTTGATATCATATTACGCTAAGCCATTAAAGAACTCACCCTTTGGAAACCAGGCTCCATACTTCCAGAAAGAACAACAACCACAGGGGATTCACTTCCTGTAATACACATTAACCCTTTCCATATAATAAGTGCTGATGTCACGATCATACCTGGAAGGGGACGATAAATAATAAGCCTATATGGATATATGTTTATTCATGATTTAAAAGAAAGCTACAAGGAAACAATAAAGTTGTTTTGATCCTTCTCAAGAAAAGAATAGAAAAATAACTGCCCATGTCTTAGGCATAATAAAGGTTTCCATAAGTCAAAGTCAATATTAGAAATCAAAGCAACTGCTTACGGAATTTTTCTAGCATTGACGCAACTGATGATGGTTAACCAAAATTTCTAGTGCAGCCAATTATAAACTCCATCCAAATATAACATCTAACATGTTTCTCATTCTAGATGCATAAACTGTAAAGCAGGGCAAAATGGCATCCCATTTCTAAATAATCAGTGATCCTGTTTAGTAACTGACAGTTTGTACAAAGAATTAAATCTATATATATATCCAGGAACTTGAGATCCAGCCTAATCTTCATTTAGTGAGATGAGTGGACAAGATTTAAGAGGAATTTTCTCCTCTTTATCATATTGGAACCCTGGTAACGAATACGAATTTTGAAAATCAAAAGATAGTATCATACCATGGGGAAATTTAATTAGTGCCTACAAATTAAAATGGCATTGCTACATATTACTGCTGACTCAAAAAGCTAGCTCGCAGGATATTCATGGTCAAATTGAAGAACTCTCAGTTACCCATACCACGCCAAATGCATTTATTTTCGTTCATACATAGAAGAATTACATGACAGCAAAATAATCGAATAAAAAACACATAATAATCTCTAAGATCGTAATAAAGACTAGTTCAAACATGAGAAGAAATTCGAACCGAGGTTGATAGCTTGTGTGAGGACTTGTCTGAAGTTCAAAGATTTGACCGAATCGATTTGTTCTCCGATCCACCCCATCTTTCTCCTCTTCTCTCACGTCCTCTGTACTTCAGTTGTGAATTGAAACGCACAGATTGTAGAAGAATGGGGAAAACTAAAATAAGAAATTTCTTTTATAGAGTAGGGTGCTTCACGGTTTCTTTAACAGCGAGTCAAATTACGTCAACACCCCTATATATTAGGAAATACATTTTTTCAGAGTTAATGGCTATTTAATCCCCTCTTTAATATTCATAATTCATAATGTTCAATTAATCTTTCAGTAATTTGAAAAAAAAAAAGCATTTTATCCCCTTTATATGTGGTACTTTACCTCCTTGTGCTATGATAAAGTAGCAATTTATCCCTCTGTATTATAATAAATGTGATAATTTACCTTCTTATATTATGATAAATATGACAATTTATCCTTTATGTTATAAAATATTTTTCATTTCCATTCTCAATTTCATCTAATGAGTTACACTCTTCGGCTCAAGGTAATAAATAAATTGCTTCTTTAAATTTTTTACAGGGAGGTAAATTGAGCATTATGAATATCACAGGGGTAAATTGCCATTAACCCTTTTTTATGATGGAAACTACATGTTTTAATTATAAATAAAAAAAATGGAGTTGAAAATAACGAAAATTATAATACTTCATTATAACTTTATTGTACAAGAAATATATGGCATGTTTGTTCGACGTTTCCCAAATTTTTTTCGTGTTTGGAAAATGCCAAATAAACATGTTTTCAAATTTTTGAAATAAATTTTCATCTCTCAATTTTCTCAAACTACTCCCTCAAAAGTCAAACAAATAACATTTTTTTTATCTCTAAATAAAACCTATACAAACTCTATTATGATTTGACATAAAGCAACTTATCTCTTACACAATTTATCTCACATAACAAACATAATTTGACACAAAGTCTTACGCATCTTACACCTACAACATAACTCTTCCAAAAAAAAATTACACCTACTTTATTTCTCAAACCACTCTCTCAAAATCCTATGCAAATCGAGATTATTTCACAAAATAAACTACTCTAGCTCACAAACTTCTTTCCCAAACATCAAACAAACAGGCCCTATGTGTTTTGGAAAATAAGTAGCCCCGTTGAAATGTTTTTAGTGTCCTTCACATATGGAGAAAGTGGGAATTTTTTTCCTAAATAGGCTTCATGGCGAAAGAAATTTTCAAAATGTCTATCTTGCTAAATTAATTCTCGGAATAGACCTTTTGATTAAACTCGCAGTTGGCAACTGCGAGTTTCATTAAAAATTAAAAAAAAAAAAAAAACTACCAATTTTAAGAATTAATTAACGAGCATGGGTTAATTAATTACAATGAAACTCGCAGTTAGCAACTGCGAGTTTATGTAAACTCGCAGTTGGTAACTGCGAGTTTACTCTAAACTCGCAGTTATCAACCGCGAGTTTTGATCAACTCATTTTAAACCCTAGATACGCACACAGACTCCATTTGCCATATTCAACCTTCGCGATTGAGGCAGCGGCTAACACATATTTACTTACTCTTCTCTCTCTCGATCAGGTATTCAATCATATTCATGTGAATATATTTGCATAATGTAAATTCTTACTAATTTACTTATTTATCATTATATTATATCTTGGTATAATACTAATTTTAGTATTTTGAGGAGTTATAATGCAATTTTCGTAAAATAAGGTCTAATTTTGTTTCAACATGTAGATTTGGGTTTGTGTTTTGTTTTGTATGGATTGATTGGACAAATGAAATTTTTTGTTAGTTTTGATATAATATATAAAGTATAGAATTGAACTATATTAACATGAGTATGACAATTAATAAAATTTATAAGGTTCGTAATTGATGGCTTACATATTGAGGAAGATCTCTTACAGATCTTCTGCTAATGCACTTTTATCTTACCACACAAAGCTAGTTGATGTATAATTGCCGGCAGCATAAGTTAGCCCTCTTTATGAAAGGATGAGAGACAGTGATGAGTTAGTATCTTCTGTCTATACTTTTATGAGCCCATTATATTTTCAACATATAAACATACATAATTAATAAACATTTTACTATATAATCCACTATGAACAATGTTATTTGAACCTCGTGCAAAATCAAAAGCACACAAAGACCCACCAGTAAGTTTGGCCCAAATTAAATCCCCAGGCTCAGTCTCTTGGCCAACATCCAAAGTAGCAAGCCGAACTCTGTTTATTAAAATAGTAAATGAGCATACATACAAAATGCAGCAATTGCTTAAAACCATGAATCAATTCCAAAGTGTTTAATTAAAAAAAATCAAATAGTTTCCACTTAAAGAGGCGACTTCTATGGAAAGAGAATTATAAAAATGTCTCACCTCAACTTATCCCCAAATTAGCCAATGGAGTGGAGAACAAAAAAACCTCAAATCCAAAATAAGATTGAATTTTGATTAGGTGGGTTTCTTCCAATGTCCTCGGATTGAAATGGGTTCGATTGTTTAAACTAAGAGATGAATCAACTCTACCAATTTTTGAGAATTTGGGAAGACTATTTTTGATTTGGGAAAAATATGAAAATCGAATGAGTAGACTCGGTTTTTAAAAATGTAAACTCGCAGTTGGGAACTGCGAGTTTCATTGTAATTAATTAGACAGTCTTCGTTAATTAGTTCTTAAAATTTGTAGTTTTTTTTTAAAAAAATTTTATGCCAACTGCGAGTTTAATCAAAATGCCTATTCCGGGAATTAGTTTGGCAAGATGACCATTTTGAGATTTTTTTTGGCTATGAAGCCTATTCAAGAAAGTTTTCTACTAATGTTTTCGGAAAGGTGGTGCATGGTTCAGACTTCAGATTGCTCGGCAAGCCAACATGTGGGCTACAAACCCCCCAAATGTCGCATGCACCAACAAACTCCAACTTGTTTGGATCAAGCTGAGCATTGTTCGATTTTAACCTTTCATTTGTTCTTTTCTTCGACTTGGGTTCATGAGAAGAGATACTTTTTAGCATCCCAAACAAACAACCATAATTTATGAGTACTTGAAAAAAGTTTTAAAAGTTGTTGGTTTGGGATATATATATTTCATTTAAAAACTATAAAAAATATGTTAAAATATAAGTTTAACTGAAAAACTACAGGTCTTTATAAAGTAGTTAAAAGGACAACTCATTCGTTAAATCTTCAACATATATAAATTACAATGGGTATGAGTTGAACTGAACAATCGGGAGGCTTAGCAATTTCGATAAACACTAATTATTGTTTAAGCAAATTATAATATTTGTTGCATAATCTCTATGACTATGTTTCATGTCTCATTTTAGAGGAACTTCAAAGTAACTCCATTTTGTTACATCCCATCTTTATATCACTGCTAAAAATATATTTCGTCGTCAATTGTTGAAGTATTTTTAAAATAAAGTGGATCTTGTGGAAATTTGTCCCACACTGGAAAAACAAGAAACTTTGAACACTTTATTAATGTTTGTCCACATAAGAGCATCACCAGTGGTGTACCAAAATATTGGACCCAAATTCTTCATTTGCACTCTGCTACAGTGTTTTGCACTCTCTGAAAAAGTATTTTTCTGCAGCAATAGACATCAAAAGTGGGAACCCATTTTTAAAATCAATTTAAATTAAATTTATTTCAGTAACTTAAAATTAAAGTCTATTTAAAAATACAATCAAAATTAATTTTGGACTAAAGAAAAAATAAATAAAATTCAAAATATTTGTAATTTTATAATAATTATTAATTATAGACAATGAACTCATTGATGATGTCTTCATTATTTTTTTTAAGTGCGGATTTATATTTTATGCAAGCTGTATTCTATCTTTGATATGCTTTTTTTATCCATTTGAATCGAAATTTGATATTATATTCTGAAAAGTTTTGTGATAAAAATTTTATTTGCGTGTCAATTTATGATTAGATACTGAGATTTCAGATAAGATTTTTTGCATCTTATTTTTGATCAGATTTCTTTCCCACATCGTATACGTGTCAATTTATGATTGGATACTGAGATTTGGGTTCGGACATCTTGAGGACTCAAATTTGGGTTCAATTGGAAGGAAATGGGTCTTGGGTGCATTTTGCACTTTCCTTTGGGTCCTCCATTGTGAGTTGTTTTTTGCAAATTTTGTACCCAAATCAATTTGGGCTCCCGGATGCATCCTCCACTGGTGATGCTCTAATAAGAATAGAGGATTGACTAAAACAAAAGTAGAAATTACGCCAAGAGTATATTTTCTTTGACTGACTTGACACTTGAGCACTTGCTAAAGGCTTAAGTTGATTTTTCAATCATCTTTATTTTTTATTTTGTATTCTTATTTCTTATGAATAATCAATCAAAATGTATTTTTTCTTTTCTTTTGTGTACATTTAGGAGTAGAAAATGCTTTGAATTCTTCTTCCCCTGTTTGTGAAGAAAGTGATTCAATATTCCTTTTCAAACCATAAATCATTTAGTTGCATCGCCCCACCCCCACCCATGAAAGTGTTCAACATTTATCATACTATAATGATCAAAATTTATTAAACTTTCTTATATAATACATAGGATTATACTACAAATGGTCCTTTTATATAGCACTTTTGACACTTTATCTAATGTTCTTTGTAATATTTGAATACCCATATCCATTATTTGTCTCATCGGTCAATTTCCCAATAATATTGTGGCAGCACCGACGACATGTACAAGGACACATGACAAATTGATAAGAAGTTTTAGCCACCTTATCATTATTGGATAAGCTTCAAGTAAGATGTCGGCATGGTTGTTATGCCCTTGCATATATGGTGGCCTTGTTGGAAACTGGCTTGAAAGAGACTTGCTCGATAAGGTCGGAGATAACCTTGAAGAGTTAAAAGAGTATTTCTATGTATCGCGAAGAATGGGTTCGATATCGCCGTCTTCTTCCTTCACACAAAGCCTTCTTTCGGTTCTTCCTTTTTCTAACCTGAGAGACATTCCCAAAGAGTTGAATCCAAGGCAAGAACTTGTCTGACTAGAGTTCTTAACCCAAATCACCCAAGCTAGTCAAGATCAAGCTGCTGCAGTGGCCAAGATCTGTTAGTCGGGAAGAAAGGAAAGTAGATCCAGCGCTAAGAAGAAGGTAGTGTGATGAGTTTCACGCGCTCTAAGCCCGTTTTGGATCACTATTTTTCGAACTATGGGAGGAAAAGATCGACCTGAACAACATATACGAGGAATAAAAACCTCGGACTATGAAACTTGGGGACTCCCTCACTTGACTATAAAAGCAAAGGGCAGGTATCCCTACTTTGAGGGAGACTGTCCGTGCTTCGCCTATCTATTCTATTATGGCCGATTAATCCAAAGCACCCATTACCTCGTGGGTGCGCCTTATCACAGAAAGAAGCTCCCCACTAAAAAGAGCGATTGAGAATCTCGAGAACCTCTGTCTTCGCGGGGCGATTAGAAAAGTCGGACGACTCGTAGGAGGTGAGAAGGGCCCCGACAGAAGTACGAAATTCCGATTGTACAGAGAATTAGATCGGTTCTATTAAGGACAAGTCATATTGATGACCAAGAAAACTTTGGAGGAACGAGGAATTCTCAACGAAAAAAGCCGTAGCCATGCACTTCAAAATTCAATATCTAGGAACTCCATTATGCTTTCCTCTAACCTGCGATAAAGGTCTTTGTCGGAAGAAAAAACCTACGTATCTTTTCACCTGTTCCTGAATCACCTATTCATTGAGCTCTGGCTTTCTCTATGACTACGGCTGACGGGTCCTCGGGTCAGACAATCCAACCATGAGGAGATATGATATTTGAGAGACTCTTTTCTGACGGTCAATAAATCAATTTATTCTCGTTTTTTTGGTATTTCACCGCTTACTAATCCAGTATACACTGCTCGCTCGCTGTCTACTAAATGAGCCTTCACTGCCCGCCCGACAATGTCATTTTTATGTGGCTAGTTTTCCCGGTACTCGCAAGAGGTGGACATATTTAAGATAAGGATCTTAATTGAAGTCTTAGTCAAAGACGAAGTCTTCCCAACGAGCAAGAACACCGTGAGATTCAATGCAAACGCACATGAAAGAACACCGTGAGATTCAATGCAAACGCACATGAAGAATTCATACCACACACAACATAACCAAAAAGACGATTTACAAAAGAAAGGAGTCCATCAAGTATAGTGATTAGTACGGTGGAGTTTGGAAGATTAAAAAAAATATTTGATTTTGATCCATCAGATGAGCCGAAATTAATACTCTTAGGGCATCTCCAATGGTTTTCCGGGGCCATTCCCGGGCCAGCCCGAGGGGCAGTCCCCGAGTCAGCTCGGGCTCTGGGTGATATCTCCAGTGATGGTCTCCGGCGCTCAATTTCTTTCAATTTTTTTCTTCCCCACTCTCACCATTTTTATAATAGTTCTAATGTTATTTTTAATATTGATATTAATAAGAATAATAATGATAGAATAAAAATAATTATTATTTTAATAATATAATTAATTTAAAAATATTATAATTATAATATTTAAACATTAAAAATATAAATATAAATTATAATCATGATTAATTCAAAACACAAATTATAACATTAAATAAAAGGCACACATAAAAACAAGATGAAGGTTACAACAAACACGAATGAAAAAAAAACAATGAAGATTACAACATTTATTGATTTGCCCTCTGACCAGTCGGTTTCTTCATGCGAGGATCCTCCAAATAAGTCTCGTGAAGGATTTTTTTATTGTATTTCCTTTCTTTTTATCTTCCAATACGCCTTCGTATCTGGGGTGTACGAAGAGCAGACCAATGACATTATTCTTTCCTCCCTTTCACGATCAATTTGCTCATTTTTCGCTGCTTCGTCTAATCTTATTTGTTGAAGCATCTCATGATGCCTTCTCTCTCGTCCAATTTCTACCATACTTGCGGTTTCTCTCATGGTCAGTAGTCTTTCCCTTTCCATGTCAAGAATCGTTTATTGACTACAAGAAGTTTTTCCTTTTCCTTTTCTTTGTACACATAGGTCTTTGACTCGATTGGGGTACGTCAGAAATCTCCGTATCATCAGTATCGCCCAGTGGTTTTGAATGACACTGGGATTGTGGAGGTGTTGGAAAATAAGAATTCTCCATTGGTGGAGCTGTCGTACGGGGCGTTGTTTGCGAAGTTCGACTTTTTGCCCTCCACATGATCCAATCTCTAGCCACTTTCCATGTGTGTTGGAAGCACCAATGATGCTTCGTTTCGGTATAGTATAGACGTAATGCCAGTTCATGCTAAAAAATTTAAAATAAATAGTTAATATTCGTCACATAATGAAAATCAAAATAAGGTAAACTTATTTTATTCATAATTAACATAACATTTACCTCGTCCATAATTTGTCCGCCGCTTCCGACCTCTCTTGAGGCTCTTTGAAGTGCTTCGTTCCATTTTTGTGAATATATGTTTTTTTCATCTAGATGCAAGAGAATCTGGTGATCCTTTTGGAGATTGGTGTCCAACAGAATCAAGTAGAGCATACATTATTGTTTGAACTTTATTCCAAAATATTTCTTTTGGTTGGTTGCTACCCACCACATTGTCCTCCGAGCACTCAATGTATGCCTTTGTCAAGGCTATATATTCAGTCTGAGTCCATTTTGCCGACATATTGAGAGATCGAAAGATTAAGAGAATTGTATTGAGAGAAATAGTTGAAAGATGAAGAGATTGAGCGAGTTGTGGATTCTGAAATGAATACATCTCCCATTTAAATAGCAAAGAAAAAAGATATGACATTCCGTAATTTGTAAAAACTTAGAGGGGGTGATATGTAATTTTGCATACTATTGACAAAAGTGGATTGCTTTAACAGCATATGCTAATAGTCATCTGTTTACGTTTTTTGTCTACTTTCAATATATATAGGAGTATATATTAAGTAAGTGGTGCAGAAATTGCTGCAGAAAATGTATGGTGCAGAAGAGCTGCAGAAAATAATAGATATGAGATATGTAATTTTTCAGTAGAAGATTTTCTACTATTCCATGCAGTGTTATTTCAATCTCACCACTGTACGTTTTTGTCTACTTTCAAAATATCTACCTATTGACAGCCCATGCATGCAAAGTTGTTCCATGCAGTGATAATTGATTTGAAGGTGTTGACAGCTCATGCCTGCAAAGTTTTTGCCTATTTAACAATTGATTTCAGTTCTTTTAAACATACTTATTTATTATCATCCAGAATCAACTAACAAAATATTCACTCCACTCAACATAATTTCTTAACTAAAAATGAACCATAATTTTGGTGATGGATCATCTTCTTCCGAAAAATATTTTTATGATTCTTATAACAAAATGGTAAAAGAAGAAGAAGACGATGATGACAAAATATTTTCGGAATTAGGCTCAGAAAAAGTGCCCTGCGAAAGTACACCTGTACATGGTGATTCCATTCCTGGTCGTCAATTTCTAAATAGGAACCACAGAGCACGACACATACAACTCACGAATGACTATTTCGTTAAGAGACCATTGTATTCTGCAGCGGTACTCTCCGCAACACGAAAATTTTCGTCATTGGAATCATTAGGGAATGCATATGCTAACGAGCGCATAGCAATTATTACCTTCAGTATGGAGAAATTATTTAGTGTAACCGCTGCACCACGTCATCAAGTACACGTGGTGCAACCCACCAATATACTTGGGACATGTGGAGTAATAATCCACATCACCCATGTTCTGGCAATGTGAACACAATTTTTTGAAACCCTATTTTTTGGGAACATGGCCAGAATATGGGGTGAGTGGATTATCACTCCACATGTCCCGAGTGTATTGGTGGACTGTACCACGTGTACTTGATGACGTGGTGCAGCGGTTGTACTAAATAATCTCTCTTCAGAATGGGTGAAAACCCTGCTCGATTAGCGGCATCGTACCTTTGTCGAAAGTAAATATTTTCGCGTTCGCAATCCGCTAGAATACGGAGAAAAAGGGGACGCTTCATGCGGAAATGAAGTCGGAATGTTTCACCTGAATACAATGGTCTCTCAACGAAATAGTCATTCATGAGTTGTATGTGACGTGCTCTGTGACTCTTATATAGAAATTGACGACCAGGAACGGAACCACCATGTACATGTGTACTTTCGTAGGGCACTTTTCCAGAGCCAAATTCCGAAAATATTTTGTCAACATCGTCTTTTTCTTCTTTTACCATTTTGTTATAAGAATCATAAAAATATTTTCGGGAAGAAGATGATCCATCATCAAAATTGTGGTTCATTTTTTGTTAAGAAATTATGTTGAGTAGAGTTAATATTTTGTTAGTTGATTCTAGATGATAAGAAATAAGTATGTTCAAAAGAACTGAAATCAATTGTTAAATAGGCAAAAACTTTGCAGGCATGGGCTGTCAACAGCTTCAAAGCAATTATCACTGCATGGAACAACTTTGCAGGCATAGGCTGTCAATAGGTAGATATTTTGAAAGTAGACAAAAACGTACAGTGATGAGGTTGAAATAACACTGCATGGAATAGTAGAAAATCTTGTTATGCAAAGTAGAAAATCTTCTACTGAAAAATTACATATCTCATATCTATTATTTTCTGCAGCTCTTCTGCACCATACATTTTCTGCAGCAATTTATGCACCACTTAATTTATATATATATATATATATATATATATATATATATATATATATATATATATATATATATATATATATAGGGGTGGGCGCGGGTAGGGTATTTAGGGTATTGGGTATTTCGGGTCGGGTACCCGACTTGGCGGGTAGTGAATTTTCATACCCGAAACCCTACCCGATTTGGCGGGTACCCGAAGTTCGGGTACCCGAAATTTTCGGGTATTGGGTATTGGGTACCCGAAATTTTACACTTTTTTTTCAAGAATTTTTTTTCAACATATATATACGTAAAATAGTAAATAAATGAATTCAAACATTAATTATACACAATAACTTCAAAACAAAACAATACAAATGTCTCAAGCCTTCAATATTCAAGTATTCAATAAATTACAATCAAATCAAACTCGAAGTCTCAAAGCATCAAAATATTAAATATCACAATCGCATGGCATGAAAGTTACAACTTACAATAGACATAAAATCACAAATCACATTCAATAATATTTCACATTTTAACTCATCATTCGGATCTTCACCAATCATATCCACCTACAAGCTTGAAAATCCAACTAAATTACTCGAATTTTTTTTAAATACCCGAACGGGTACCCGAATACCCGTTCGGGTGTGAAATTAATACCCAATACCCTACCCGAAAATATATTTCGGGTACCCGAACCCGAATGTCAAAATACCCGTTTTTTTGTCCCAAACGGGTCGGGACGGGTCCCAAAATACCCGACCCAAACGCCCACCCCTATATATATATATATATATATATATTGAAAGTAGAAAAAAAACGTAAACAGATGACTAAAGCAATTCACTTTTGTCAATAGTATGCAAAATTACATATCACCCCCTCTAAGTTTTTACAAATTACGGAATGTCATATCTTTTTTCTTTGCTATTTAAACGGGAGATGTATTCATTTCAGAATTCACAACTCGCTCAATCTCTTTATCTTTCAACTATTTCTCACAATACATTTCTCTTAATCTTTCGATCTCTCAATATGTCGGCAAAATGGACTCAGACTGAAGATATAGTCTTGACAAAGGCATACATTGAGAGCTCGGAGGACAATGTGGTGGGTAGCAACCAACCAAAAAAAACATTTTGGAATAAAGTTCATACAATAATGTATGCTCTACTTGATTCTGCTGGACACCAATCTCCAAAAAGATCACCAAATTCTCTCGCATCTAGATGGAAAAAACATATATTCACAAAAATGGAACGAAGCACTTCGAAGAGCCTCAAGAGAGGTCGGAAGCGGCGGACAAATTATGGACGAGGTAAATATTATGTTAATCATGAATAAAATAAGTTTACCTTATTTTGATTTTCAATATGTGACGAATATTAACTATTCATTTTAAATTTTTTAGCATGAACTGACATTACGTCTATACTATACCGAAACGAAGCATCATTGGTGCTTCCAACACACATGGGAAGTGCCTAGAGACTGGATCATGTGGAGGGCAGAAAGTCGAACTTCGCAAACAACGCTTCGTACGACAGCTCCACCAATGGAGGATTCTTATTTTCCAACACCTCCACAATCCAAGTTTCATTCAGAACCACTAGGCGATACTGATGATACGGAGACTCCTGACGTACCCCAATCGAGTCAAAGACCTATGGGTACAAAGATAGCAAAACAAAGAAAAGCAAAACGAAAAAGTTCTTGTAGTTAAGAAACGATTCTTGACATGGAAAGGGAAAGGCTACTGACCATGAGAGAAACCGCAAGTATGGTAGAAATTGGACGAGAGAGAAGGCATCAGGAGACGTTTCAACAAATAAGATTAGACAAAGCAGCGAAAAATGAGCAAATTGATCGTGAAAGGGAGGAAAGAATAATGTCAATGGACTGCTCTTCGTACACCCCATATACGAAGGCGTATTGGAAGATAAAAAGAAAGGAAACATAACAAAAAAACCTTGCTCGAGGCTTATTTGGAGGATCCTCGCATGAAGAAACCGACTGGTTCCAGAGGGCTAATCAATAAATATTGCAATCTTCTTTGTTTTTTTTTTTTTCATTCGTGTTTGTTGTAACCTTCAACTTGTTTTTATGTGTGCCTTTTATTTAATGTTATATTCGTGTTTTGAATTAATTATAATTAGAATTAGAATTTAAATTTAAATTTAAATTTTTAATGTTTAAATATTATAATTATCATATTTTTAAATTAATTATATTATTAAAATAATTATTATTATTATTATTCTATCATAAATATTATTATTAATATCAATATTAAAAACAATATTAAAACTATTATAAAAATTGTGAGGGTGGGAAAGAAATTGAGTGCTGGAGACCATCACTGGAGATGATCACCCAGAGCTCAGCTGGCTCGGGGGCTTCCCTGTGGACTGCCCCTGGAATGGCCCCGGGAAACCATTGGAGATGGCCTTAGGTAATCATATGAACTTATGAAAAAAAGTCTCAAAATGAATAATATTATGTCAGAAAGACTTAGAACAATACGCCTCAAGTCATTCTCGGTCACAAACACATTCTGGCAAAACAAGCAAACCTCAAATTTGCCAGTAACATGAAGCAACACAACTACTAATAAGGTTAACAAAAAGATAAACTAAAGCAACATATGGAGTAGCAGAAATTCCTAAGACTGATAAATTAATACCCAAAACAGAAGCTAAATAAGCCAGCCAGCCAGCCATCCTCTAGACCAAGCAAGCATTCATTCATCCGATGTCGTTAATTCTGAGACTCGTTCTTCTTACCTCCATTAATGTCACCGTCCCTTTCCTCCAACAACCTTCCTGTCTCCTCATCAGTCTGCTGCTGAGCCTTCTTCTGAGCTTCCTTATCCTTAAGCGCCTTCAACTTCGCATGATTGTAATACCCAACGCCCAAGAAGGCCAAACCGTAACCAACCAAATTGATAGGAGTCACAGTATCCTTAATAACAGACCACGAAAAAGCAATCAAGAGCCAATCCTTGACCACACCAGCCACATTCATAGTCAAAGCCGAGGTCTTTCCGACGAGCAAGAACACCGCGAGATTCAACGCAAAAGCACAGCAAGAATTTGTACCAAACACAACAAAATCAAAATGGAAACTCGAAGTATCCTTCAACAACGGGTACTCTACGAACAACCACGGAAAAAACAGGAAAACCATACAACAGGGAGCAACATAATAAAGAGAAGTAATTGGATTCAGCGTTATACCCTGAGAAGTAAGCAAGATCTGAATCATAACAAGCCTTGTAGCCTCAAAAGCCACAGCACCCAGCTGCAAAATAACACCCCACGAATCAAACTTCGCCTCCCCATAAGCCGCAATAGCGACACCAATCGAAATCGCGATCATATTAGCCATAGTGTCAGATTTAAAAACATCCTTCTTGAGAAGAATCCCAATTGAATAAACGGCAACAGGCATAAGCGCTTTAAGCATCTGAATGAATGAAACAGACAGATAAATGTAGGCAGAATTTGATAACCAGAGGGATACAGAATAAAGTAAACCAATCGGAACCACAGATTTGAGGTAGAGATCCCAGGACATTGTAACTGGCTCGACAACTTTGAAGATCCGGACCAAAAGGTAGGCCACGGAAGAGCAGAAACCCATATGGATCAATGTTAGAGAGATCGGGTACGGCCAATTGTACATCTTCCGATCCAAGATGTACTTGTTGTAGACGATTACTGTGAAGGATAGGAAGATCCATATCGCGACGTATGTGTAGGAGAGGATGATTTTCTTCACAACTCCATCGGAGAGTTCTCCGCCTTTCCCCATTGTCGATTTGATTTCGATTGATTGTGTTTATTCTGTGTGATTGAATTTGGGGTCTGGTAATTGATGAAGAAGACGAAGAGGAGTGAAGAGGAGGTGAGGCGTTATAAAATAAAGCTTATGGGGAGGTATTTAAAATTTATGAAATTTGGGGATGGGGAAATAAATTGGGGATTCCATGAATTATGGAAAAAATTAGGTTATGGGACAAATTCAACTATGTTTTTGTTGTGATTTATTACATTGTTTACTATTTTAGGTTCTTTTATATTGGAAAGAGAAAAGAGTTTGATTTTAACTTGGTAAGGAATAATAATTAATGGATCTTGATTTGTTTCATAAGGAAACAAATTTCAATAAATGTGTGGTGGTTGTTCGGCTAATAAGTTGTTGACTTGTGTTAAAACTCTGTCACGACGGTATTCAAATAAAAATAGGTCAAACAAGCCCTCGAGGCATATCTTTAATTGGCTGATCAATAATTCACAAGGCTTGCTCCAGCAGCAAGAGTGGGGGTTCGAGTCCCATTTGGAAATAATTACAATCTTGTAACACAAATTTGGTATGACCTGAAAATACAATCTCAATGTAAGTATAATACATTTACTGTTGAATTAGTTGAGTATCATCTATCATAAAGCAAGTATATTGTATTTGCAATGTGAATTTTTTCGTTCAATTCGATTTAAGCTAGAATCACCACTGATTTGAGTTATTACAATTTTTATTTTTATTTTTTGATAAAAGAAGAGTTATTAAAATGCCTCCATTAATGTTTGGATTTCTTTCTAAGCATGTCATTGTGCCGCTTTTACTTTTCCAATTTGTCACGATTTTGAACTTTTTTTTTATTCATATGTCTTAATGTGTTCTTAAATTTAAAATTATTTTCCTATTATACAATTATTTTATATTACGTAAAGTGGGGAATTTTGAATCTCACTAATCCATTTTTTACTTCTATAGGAGAAAGATCTTCCAACAAATCATCAATTCTGTCTAACTGAAGAGCCTTAATTCTCTCTTTGTATTCCATTTTTTACTTACAAGAAAAAGGGTATTTCTGCCATATTCATAATCGTTAGTGTCATTTAGTACAAATATTTAGAGTTTGTACTACTTTTTACTTGCAATATAATTATGGGCATACAATTGGACAAATATTCGACACCCATAGACATAAGATGACAATTTCATAAAATTCAGACAAAAGAGTACTGGACCAACATTACAGATAAATGTACTTGAATTATAGTTATATTAAATAAACTTTTTTTTTTATCAAATAACTGAACTTCTTTAGTCGACATCCATGTCTTGACAATAGGTAACTTTATGACAGTCTCCATTCAAGTAAAAAATGCCCAAATATCTCCCAACAATATAATAAATCAAATTACAATGACCAAATTCATCCATATTCATACAATTGAATTGCACATGAATCATTACATAATAAAGAATCAAGCATTTTGGATATATTTTCACCTTGTGGATGAGATATATTACCAGCAATAAACTCTTCAACAATTCCATTAACTTCTATTGCACTACAGCCTGGTTTTTTCTTCATTTGTCTCTCCTTAATCAACCCCCTCACTCTCTTTGCTTCATCGTCCCAACCGGCTTCCTTGTACATATTATACGCAAGCACATGAGTCCCATAGTCCGCGATTCCCTTCTCCGCTATCTTTCTCCATAGGGTATTCCCGGTATCAACTTTTCCGTAAATCCTACATGCCCCCAATAAAGCTCCCCATACATTCGCATCCACTTCACCAATCTCGTTAACAAATTTCTCGGCTTCCTCTACCTTACCCGACCTCGCCAAAAGGTCAACTACACAAGCAAAATGCTCGGTTCTTGGCTCAACGTTGTAGACTTTATGCATTTTTTTGAACAAAGAAAGGCCCTTGTCGACTAATTTTGCATGAGTACAAGCGGTGAGTATGGCGACAAAAGTGGCTTCCGTGGGTTGAATTCCGCTTAAGATCATGTTATCGAACAATTCAAGTGATTTTACTGCATCACCATTCATTGCTACCCCAGATATAATAGCATTCCAGGCTCCACTATCCTTGTCATGAATCTCCTCAAAAACTGATAAAGCTAATTGCACACAACCGCACTTTGAGTACATATCAACTAATGCAGTGGCTAGAATGGGATTGGAATTGTATCTATATCGCTTAGCATATGAGTGTATCCACAAGCCTTGAGCCAAGGCGCCAAGATTAGCACACGCTGTGAGTGCGCTAACAAGAATCGATTCATTAGGCTTTACGCCTATGTCTTCCATTCTTCTATACAAGCATAACACTTCTCTGAAATCATTAGCCCTTGAATAAGCCGCCATTATCGCACTCCAAGAAATCACATTTCTCTCGGGCATTTCATCAAACAACTGCCTCGCTTTCTCAATGTCTCCGGTTTTCCCATACCCATCAATCATAGCAGTCCACAACACAACATCTCTCACAGGAATTTCATCAAACAGTTCTTGCGCTTTAACCATATCAAGATTCAAAGCATAAAATTCAATCAAAGCGCTGGCAATAAATTGGTCGGACCAAAATCCTAACTTGATCACATGGGCATGTACCAAAAGACCCGAATACATAAACTCACGTAAAACCATGGAACAGGCCTTGATTAAAGGCGTGAAAGTGTAGTTGTTTCTAATAAGACCTTCTGTTAGCATGTCTTTGTAGCATAAAATTGCGGGTATGGGTAGATTGGATTGCACATATCCTCTGATCATGTTGTTGTACAAGAATGTAGTACGGTGGCGAAGGTTCTGAAATACGGCATGAGCGTAGGAAGTGAAATCGGGATCGGCGGAGGTGGTTGCGAGTGAGATGAGCGGAGCAACGGCGGCGGGGTCTTGGATGAGGTTGAGTTTGAGGAGTTGGGCATGGATCTTTTTTAATTGGTTCAGATGTTTGCATTTTTGAGTGAGGAGGGGAAGTATAGTGTTTGTTTGGGGTTTAATGGCTCTTTCAATCATCTAAAGTGAAAGGAAGTAAACAAACAAATGGGAAATGGTAAACATAAAGAAAACCTCCCTCTGAATTTTTGACCTATGGATTATGGGTGAAAATCAAGAATGAAATTTGTTCCATTCTATTTACTAAACAAGAAGAAGAAAAATTGAAACTTGTTTGAAATCTTGAACAATAGAAGTTACTAGAGTTGGCCTTGTATTCGATTTCATTGAATGAGATATTTGGTGTCGGCAAACTCTTACCCAAATTAGGATTGGTCGTATCATTCTGATCACATTGTAAGTAGGGTTTGTAAGTATTTTACATTTGTTACGTGATTGATTATTCTTCAAAGAGTGGTATTCAATCACAAAACAAAAGTATTGCAGCACCTGTCATGTGAACATATTGGGTCTGGCCGAATCTGAGTCGGCTTAGAATTTCTCATTCAGTGTTGCCCATAATTGTAGCAGCGGGAGGGGGCAACCATTCAAACCGTGCGGAGAATTAGGTGTTATATGTTCTTAAGGGTAGTAGATCTAAATGTTTTCCAACTTGCCATTCAAATATCAAATTTAAAAATATTAAATCAAACTTCAATAACTTTTCGTTCGACTTAATGACTCGTATGACAATGAACTGGTGATATATCCAGAGTTACAATCATGAATTTCCAATGTCTAATTAATCTTCTGCGATTCGGACAATCTTTTTCCCAACATTATTGCCACGAAACAGATCCACAAAAGCAGTAGGAATGCCCTCTACACCATAGGAAAAGTCTTCTATTGCCTGCATTTTGTCAGTTTTAAGGTGATGCATAGTAGTTGAAATGAATTCTTCATAAATGTCCTTGAAATCTACACTTAGAAATCCCTCAATTCTGATTCTTTTGTAGATGACTGCTATCATATCTGGCTTGGCTCTTTTGGTTTTGTCTGTGTATTCAGATATCACTCCACAAACAGCAACTCTACCAAAAATGTTCATGTTCTCAATAGCTGCTTCAAGCATTTCACCTCCCACATTGTCAAAATATATGTCAATTCCATTCGGAAAGTACCTGGTTACAAATTAAATAGATAATGCTTAATTAGATGATATTTTAATTAAGAAAAATGTTTTGATATTTTGTATGGCTGCTGATTTATTCTCCCTTCCAGAATTTGTGTTTTAGTTAGTTCATATTCAACTAGTTAGGTTGATCCATATGACATTTTAAGTTATTGTTGGAAAGATATTTACAATTCAAGATAAAATAACTGGCTGAATAATTATTTTTTGTCCCATTTAATTGAACTTTCACAAACTTTGGTCTTGCACTGTATATAATTGTATTTTGTACCTAATTTTGTATAATATTTTACATTGTTGGTCCTATCTCTGATCTCTCTATATTCAAACAATTTGGAACAAAAGTTCAAAATTGTCACGAGATCAAAAGTGTAAACAGAGAATATCATATATTCTCTTGGGGGGTTGGGGTAGCTTATTTTGGTCCTTTTCCTTTTCCTCCTGTTATATAGTTTTTTTTTTTTCCAATTATTATGAAGTTATTTTGATTTTTCTTTATAAATAAAAAAAGGGTTTTAGACTTTAGTATTGATATTGGCACAGCCTAAAGAAATTCAAATTTTTTAACCATTTGTTTAGTGGACTCTTAAAAGTAGCTAGTATATATTATCATCTTTTGTTGGAAAAAAAAAAATATTGCTACTTTAGTTTTTTTATTTTTTGTTGGATAAAATTATAGTGTTACTTTATCTTAACTTAAATTTTGTCATTTTATTAGAACATCAAAAAACTATAGAGTTTGGTGCCGAAAAATTCTTCGCCCCACACCCCCCTCCGCCACTGCATATGGGCTAAAATGCAAAAAATTCACATGTGTATGGGGAACCTACGCAGAACTCCCCCCACATATTACTTTTTTTGCAAAAATATCTCCTCGTTCTTTACAAAATGTTACATGAAACCCCCTATTCTGCCCAAAAACATAAGAAAGTGGATGTACGTGCCTCCCACACGCATAGTTGCGGCTAACATTAAATTGATCTCACAAAAAAGAAATTCCGTGCAACATTTTATATAACATAACGGAATTTTATGCAATAAAATTAATACTCGAAGGGTTTTGCGCATGTTTCTCAAAACACAAGCAGATTTTTAAACTGGGACCATAAATGGAATTTCGTAAAGCTCGAAATTGAAAAAGCCAATGGTCCAATTCAATTTGACCAAAAAATGCAATTCTATCTAAAATAAATACATTACCTACGGAGAGTCGAGTTCAAATCAATTTCTTCTTTGTAGTTAAATGCATCATCAAACCCAAGCTTCTCCTTTAGTAAGTCCACCTACAAAACAAGTCACAAATGGAGCAATTTAAATTTGTAGTTAATTTCATGCAATGCAAGAAAATATTTTAAATTTTAAATGTAAATGTAAATATAATAATTAATAGTTACTTTTTGTTTGGTTCCTGCACATCCAACAACAAAGCAACCAAACAACTTGGCATATTGTCCAACTAAAATCCCAACAGAACCAGCAGCAGCAGAGACAAATACTTTATCCCCTTTTTTGGGCTGGCATACTTTGAAAAAACCTCCATATGCTGTAAGCCCACTGGATCCTAATACGCTTCCAGCATGAAAAGAGAGGGGAAATCCTAAAGGGTCCAACCTTTTTATTAAAATTGTATCAACACCTTTTATAACGGTATATTCTCCCCAGTGTAGACGCCCAGTTACAAGATCACCTGTTTTAAAATCAGGGTGTGTAGATTCAACCACTCTACCCACCCCACGTCCATCAATAACCTGTCAAAAAAAAAAAAAAGAATTTAATAACCAAAAGGCACATTATATTTTTTTTCAGAATTAGACACATTCAACATTTGATTTTGTATAAATGTAAAATTTGTTGATAGAAAATTTCAAGATTAAAAAATCAGTAAACATTAATCATGGATCAAAATTTCGTTTCGAGTGTATGTTTCGGTCAGCCAAATATTGGAAACTTTTCGTGATTTTTCGGAAATGTTTCCGAAACACTAAGGATAAATTATAATAAAAGCTACTAAATTTAGATAAATAACAGAATTTAAGGTAAACAAATAATTTTGGAATTACATCTTATTTTCGTTTCGCTTGATTCAAAAACGGAAACTTTTCGATGTTTTATATTTATAATAAGGAAGATTTTTTTATGGTACATGATTCATAAACACTTTTTCGTACTATATTGCCCGATTTAAATTTTGCCTAGGCCCACAACAAAAAGGGACATTTAGGAGACATGACATGCAATATCCCACATCCACAGCTAACATTTTTTTTTTTTTTTTGAGAGAGTGTTTTTTTTTCTTTTTAATGAGTGTATATATATTTATGTAGATATTTCATGATATATATGTGGTGTGAAATATGACACCAACGGGGAAACAAGATTTGCTCAATTTCAGTCACGGGTGTATAGTGTATACCTCGTACAAAATAATTATTTGATATCGTTCGTCACACTTATATCACTTTAATTTGCATTTATAAGTGTAGGTGTATGTGGGGCCTCTCAAATTTCATATTCCAACACAGTTGTGAAACGGGAAAATTACTTTTTTGGTACCATATGATAGACTTACTTGTAATTTTGGTATCAATGGATACGAAAATATAAATTTGGTACCATAATATAGGTTTCATTGCAACTTTGGGACCAAACCCAAATTTTCTCCAAAGTTAATAATAATTTAACCCCTATGAAATGCATAATGTTCAGTTTACCCCCTCGTGATTTAAAAAAGAGTATTTACCCCCTCAAATTTTGTAAAAGTTTCACATCCCTCCCTGATATTTTTATAGTTGGCACTTTATCCACTTTTGTTATGATAATGTGGCATTTTACCCCATGTGTTATGATAAATGTGACAATATCCCCCTATGTTATAAAATAGTTTGCATGCATACTCTCAATTTTTGCAAGTAAGTTACACTATTCGGCTGAATGGGGTAAAAATTGCTTCATTAGAATTTTTACAGGGGGTAAATTGATTTTTTTCCAAATTATAGAGGGGTAAATTGAACATCATGCATTTCATATATAGTAGATAAACTGCCATTAAATTTGTAGAAAAATTGGGTTTGGTATCAAAATTGCAATGAAAACCTAACATATGGTACCAAATGTGCATTTTCGTATCCAATGGTTCCAAAAGTACAAGTTAGTCTATCCTATAGTACCAAAAAATTAATTTTCCCGTTGTCAAACACGCTCAAAATTTAATAATTCAGGTGAGTTTGATTTAACGATTGAAAAATAATTATAAAATAATTGATTTTATCATAATTAATTTTTACGATAACTAAATTTTGTACAAAATGATTAGAACGAGGATATTTGAGCCTGTTTGTAAATTTGGTGTTTGAGAAAGTAATTTGAGAGAGTAGTGGAGGTTTGAAAAATAATCTCGATTTGCGCTATGTTATTTATTTGTGTTTTGAGATAGTGGTTTGAGAAATAACGTAGGTGTAGGTTTTTTTGAAAGAGTTAGGTTATAGGGATAATATATGTAAGATTTTATGTCAAAATATGTTTGTTATGTGAGAGAAGTTTTGTACTAGATATGTTACTTTATATCAAATCATAGTAGATTTGCACATGTTTTATTTAAAATTAAGAAAATTGTTGTTTGTCTGGCTTTCGAGAGTATTTTGAAAAAAAATAGAGGTAAAAAATTTATTTCAAAAATAAAAAACATGTTGGTTTAACATTTTTCAAAAACAAAATAATTTTAGGAAATATCAAACAAACATGCCATTTGCTTTTGTGGAAACTATACTTTTGTTGCTTTTGAAATAAACATAATTTTATGCTATTGAGAATTTCTTAATGGCGAAACAAACAACACATATATGCTATTGAGAATTTCTTAATGGCGAAACAAACAACACATATATCACATTTGACCAAAAGTGATTACCATCGAGAGCATAAAATCCTCCTAAAATTGCGATAGAGATACAAAAATATTTTTGACGACTTCAATTGCTATGTTAAACTCACACTCTTAAAATTTTAAGAAAATCAAAAAAAAAAAAAAAGACTTTTGATGTTCTATTGTTTGCCTCAAGAAAATATTTTTCTTAGCATTTTGCTCGAAAAACCACTCATATCTTAGGATCTTGGGTTTCACCTTGTATATAACTAAATAAATTAAAATATATTTTTCCATCAAATATTAAAACTTTAGACTTTATTTTTGTCCATTTTTATTTATCTTTCAAATTCAAGAACCAAACATAGTGTTAGTTCAACTGCAACATCACCTGTCCGGGAAGAATAGCAGCCGAGTTGGGCAGAAGCAATTGTGAGCAGCTATAAGTCTTCATACGGTTTAATTGATATGGATCCATAGAAATGTAAAGATTTTTCACGACCATGATATTAATGTTGTCATCGCCGGAGCTTAAGGAAATCGTTTCTTCACAAATGCTGAAGTCTGATTCCATTGGTTTTCCATTAATGTAATCATTTATTGTTACGTACTTGTTTTTCACTTCCATTTCTACAGAAAACTCGGAGATTAATTTTGGTGTAAAGAAAAGTTATGTTCTATTGTTTTTGGGGTTTAATTTGATTGGATAATGGGGAAGGGGTAATGAAGGGGGTGACTGATGATTGACTTATGAATTATGATAAATGAACGAACTTGTGGCATTGCTTTTTTATTTTTTATGTGGTGCATTTATTAAACGTGTTCAAAATATTTTGTGGCTAAATATATGAAGGTAGTAATTATCATAATATATAGTACAATGATAAAGAAATATACAAAAAGACATACTTCATGTTCGTTTGCTTTTTACAATGGGGCCAAATTAGTCCATAATATATAATAAAACTGTGAAAATATAAAGGTACATGTATTTGGCTTTTCGAAGAGTATTTCGAGTGAGTTTGACCTAACGATTCGAAATCGGTTATAGGAGAATTAATTTTATTAAAATGAATTTTTATAATAATTGATTATGATAAATTAACTAAATTGTTTTTGGATAATAGCGTTTGCAAAAGTAATACTTTAGTAACTTCTAAAATAAGTTGATTTTTAACTTTTGGAGATCTGATGCAGGATTTATAAACGCAAGTATACGCAATCGCAGCAAGTAATATAATGATAAGTAGAGTATCGTCTCCACAGGGAATTAATGAACTAAACAACTAATTACTAAAGATCACTCTTTTTCTTATCCAAATTAAACAAATCTTTGTGATTATTATAACTAAGCAACAATGAAAGTAAAACTAAATTATAAACTGACAAGATTAACTATGATGATTAAAGCCTAGGATTACAATTTCCTTCAATGTTAAACTAATTGCTTTTATTTTCCCAACAATTCTATTTTAATTAAGATTTATTGCTAGTCTAGGGCACTTAAGTTTTTACAATTTCTTTCCAGAATATTGTAAAACTAATCTAACCTAATCAAAGAGCTATATTCCTATGCCCATGAAGTTAGGCCAAATTGAATCAAGAACAAGCCCTAATTATGACTACCTAATTGCTATCTTAATTGCTAAACAAATTACCCAATTCGATGTGGGTGCAATTCGTACAAAGGTTACCCAATCTTTAACCTAAAACCTAATTTCCTCTCCCGATTCATTTAGAATTGTTAAACAATAGTTGGCCAGACTAATGAAATTCAAGCACAAGAATGGGTAAACAATAAACCTCAATAAGATAGAATAAGGAAAAATAAACAACAATCAATTTAAACAAAGAAATCCATTGTAATCCTAGAAAACTAAATTTAGTTCATAGCTAAAACGAAAATAAACTCAAGAATCATCAAAGTCATGATTGCAAGAATACAAAAGAGAAAAGAAATTGCAAAAGATGAGAAAAGAGAAGTAGATCTGTTTTTCCAATCTTCAAGAATTGTCTTCTCCGATGTTGTTCCACGCTTCTCAATGATATTTTCTTCTTCTTGGTCTCTCCTCTTGTCAAAAAGTGTTCAAAGATTGTATTTTCTCTCACTTCCTCCACATATATATAAGTTTCCAAGTGAAACTAGGACTCTAAAAGTAAGAATTCGCGGACAGCTTTTGCCCCAGCGGAAAATTAGTTCGCCCCAGCGGAGGTCTGCTTTGTGATTTCGCTCCAGCGGAGAGATTTTCCGCCCCAGCGAAGAGCCTTCTGTTTGCACATCCAAAAATCAAGAGAAAAATCTGAAAAATTCACAAGAAAATACCAAAATGAATACGTGACTCACCAACGAGAAAAACCAAGTTAAACCTAGTGAAAACGATCTAAGATCTCCAGAAATTCATGTCATTCCCCGCAAAAATACATAGAAATTAACTCTATTTTGTAGAGTTAACACACCCCCAAACTTACTATTTTGCTAGTCCCGAGCAAAAGACAAAAAATGACTACAAGAATTGGACACGACCAAAAACAAAAGACAACAACTCAAACATTTACAATCACATGCATTCCAAGTCAAACTAATAACCATCACTTTCGAAACGTTATGCATTGTATCATGTAATTCCTGCGTGTGTGTGTGTGTACAAATACGAGAATGTCGGAATCACCCAGATCACTATA
This sequence comes from Penstemon barbatus, assembly GCA_003313485.2. Classification (NCBI taxonomy): domain Eukaryota; kingdom Viridiplantae; phylum Streptophyta; class Magnoliopsida; order Lamiales; family Plantaginaceae; genus Penstemon; species Penstemon barbatus. The sequence continues at coordinate 36,357,499 of CM064882.1, forward strand.
GCTTCAAAATCATTGAGCCTAATTGCATGAATTCTTAAATTGCCAAGCCTATTCTCTATTTTCTCAGGTCATTAAACTCGTCACTAAGTTCTAACAGTGCTTTCAGTCGAAGTTATGGAATCCTTTAAGTTTGAACTTTCACTTAGCATTTTTTTTTTCATGCTTAAGTCAAGTATATTTAGCACCACTCGCACTCATAACATGTTCTAAAGAAGCAGTCAACATAGAGGAGTACAGAATAAGTAAGTCAATGCACCCATACGTCGTTCATCTTATAGCAGTCAAGTTAGAGGAGTACAAGTATAAGTCTCAAGCGACGAGATTTTTCAGGTCTCGTACAAGTGAGGTTATTTTCTTTAATTGAACTTAAAGCTTTTCAGTACTTTGCTTCATTCGGTTCTTATTAAAGTCATCCTTATCCCCAGACTTAGGCAAAACTATCACTTTGATTCTAAGTTTTCTAACCCTCGAATCTAGAGATTAGGTAGGCAAGATAAAATTTCTTAAGCTCTATTCTAGACTATACTTCACTGACTTCATCCTAAATCCTCGATTATGCATTTGTGCTCCGAATTTTTGCAGGAAAAAAACAATTAACAACACATAAAATTTCAAAAATTTTGACCAAAAATCGACCTAGCATGCACGACGTAAATGCAATCACCCCCAAACTTAAGAAATGCATTGTCCTCAATGATGAAATTGACGAAGATAAGAGATAAACTAATTTGAAGCTGAACACAAGGAAAATATAAAACAAATAATGCAACTAAAGAACGTCCCTGATTTCAGCTGGAGGTCAATCTTCGTCATGTATCTCATCTGGTGGTGGTGGGAGTTGTGGGAATGAAGATGTGTCCACATTAATGGATCGAAAACCTTGAATCATGCATTCGTACATGATTCGCAAGCAATTCTGGAAAATCAGCCTAAAAATTTCCGAAGTAGGTTTTGCGGGGGCGGAGGTGGTTTTTCGCGGGGGCGGAAGCTATTCTGAAAAATGCTCAACATTACTGAAGTAGTTTTGCGGGGGCGGTGTTATTTTTCCGCCCCAGCGAAGAATGTTCTGAAAATTCATTCAAAATTTGGTCCATCATTTTTCGCTGGGGCGAAACATTATTTCGCGGGGGCGGATCATGTTCTGGATTTTTTTTTTTTTTTTTTTTTTTTACTACTTGGGTTGCCTCCCAACAAGCGCCTTAGTTATAGTCATGGCTTGACTTTGTCCATCTTATTTCGGATCGCCCAAGGTGATGGTGGCAATTTCATGATCAATGTTGCCGCCCAAATAATTCTTTAGTCCTTGTCCATTGACCTTGAAAGTTCTCCCATTTTGTTCATCTTGTACTTCCACAGCTCCATAGGGAAAAACCTCCGTAACAAGAAAAGGGCCAGACCACCTTGATTTGAGTTTTCCCGAAAATAATTTAAGGTGAGGGTTATACAATAACACCCATTGTCCAGGCTTAAATTCTCGACGGATGATCTTTTCATCGTGTATCTTCTTAATTTTCTTCTTGTAAAGCATGACACTTCCATTTTCTGGTGGCCTAATTTCTTCCAGTTTATTGACATGTAAAAATTGTTTTTCATGTCTTTTAGACTTATTGCCAACCCTTTTTGCATGATTCCTCTCTTCATTGAAATCACCACCATAAGGCCACATATGATGGTGATGTAAGATTCTTTCATTTTTCACTTCCCCAAACTGTTTGAGCTCTAAATCTGGGGGTTCTTCAATTAACGACTTCCTAGCATTTGCAGACTTTACCGGCCTTTCCATCATCTCACTTTTCAAGGTTGGTTTGGTAAATCTTTGAGTAAGATCAAGAGTTTTCACACAATCGACCAACTTGTCACCTTTTTCATCCTCTTTTGAAATTAATGGAGTTTTAAACAAATCATGAGGATGATTATGTAGAAATGTATCAGAAATAATATCTTCTACCACCTTGATTGAGAAACAATCTTCCTTTTTCTGATGGTGCTTCAACGATGAATAAATATTGAAGGTTACTTCTTGATCTTGAACTCTCATCTTGAGTTCTCCTTTTTCAACATCAATCAAGGCTCGACCGGTAGCTAGAAAAGGCCTTCCAAGTATGATTGGCATATCTCGATCTTCTTCCATATCCAGAACTATGAAGTCTGACGGGAATATAAATTTATCCACTTTAACCAAGATGTCTTCTATTACTCCTCTCGGATAACTAAGAGTTCGATCCGCCATTTGCAACGTAACAGAAGTGGGCTTTGCCTCCCCCAAACCAAGCTTTCTAAAGATCGACAATGGCATCAAATTTACACTTGCACCTAAATCGCATAGTGCCTTATTGATCAACTGATTTCCAATCGTGCATGGAATAGTGAAACTCCCTGGATCTTTCAATTTTGGTGGAAGCTTTCTTTGAATAAGCGCGCTGCACTCTTCAGTAAGTGCTACAGTTTCATAATCTCCCAATCTCCTTTTCCTTGATAAGATGTCTTTCATGAATTTTGCATAGCTTGGCGCCTGTTCAAGGGCTTCAACAAAGGGAATGTTGATTGATAACTTCTTGAAGATATCAAGAAAGTTTTTAAACTGTTTATCCAACTTTTGTTTTTGTAGTCTCTGGGGGAATGGAGGTGGTGGATATTCTTGAACTTTCGGTTTCTCATGTTTTGCTTCATATTCTTTGGATTTCTTTTCCACATCATCTCCATTATTTTGCTCACTCTCTATTGATTCACTCGGTGGCTTCACTTCTTCTTTCTCAATCTTTCTGGTATTACCCTCAATCTCCTTTCCACTTCTGAGAGTTATAGCTTTACAGTGCTGCATGTTATCATTTCCTGGATCTGTCTCAGTATTTGCTGGCAAAGCTCCATGAGATCGGGCATTAAGACTATTGGCCAGTTGGCCAATTTGCCTCTCCAAGGCACGAATAGAAGCCTTCTGGTTTTGAATTACAACATTCTGGTTTTGCATTATGGCATCTGTCTTTTGCATGTATTGGAGCAACAATTCTTCTGTAGAGGGTTTTTGTACTTGTGTTGGTGCATGAGGTTGTTGAAAACCCGAAGGTTCAATTGGTCCTTGAGCTTGAATATGTGATTGATTACGACCCCATGAGAAATTAGAGTGATTTCTCCATCCCGGATTATATGTGTTGGAATAAGGATTGTTTCTCAGACTATTCGAATTTCCAACAAAATTAACCGATTTTGGATTCTCAGGGCAATGTGCAACCGAATGATTATCTCCACAAATATCACAAGTGGCATAGATTCTCTGAACATTGTTTCTACAGTTCTCATCAAGTTTCTTTGTGAGAGCTGCCAATTGAGATGTTAGAGAAGCAATAGCATCAACATCTATAACTCCGGCTGTCTTATTCTGCTCCGTGCGTCTTGATGACCACTGTTGAATATTTGATGCCATTTCCTCGATAATATTTCTGGCTTCATCAGGAGATTTTCCCCCAAGAGCACCATTTGCTGCAGCATCGAGGTTTCCTTTTATGTTATCTGTAAGCCCATTATAAAAAGATTGAATTTGTAACCAATCTGGAATCTGATGGTGAGGACATTTTTTTAGCATATCCTTAAACCTCTCCCAGGCTTCATCTAAAGTTTCATCTTTATGTTGCAGAAAATCAGTGATGTCATTCCTCATCCGAGCAATTTTTGCAGGTGGAAAAAACTTAGCTAAAAATTTATCCACTAATTGATTCCACGTTGTAATAGACTCATCTGGCAGAGCTTCTAACCAATCTGCAGCCTTCCCAGTCAAAGAGAATGGGAACAATCTCAGTCTGACAGCATCTGATGATACTCCATTGAATTTGAATGTATCACACATCCTCAAAAATAGTTTCAAGTGTTTGTTCGGATCCTCATGAGCATGCCCGAAGAATTGTTTCGACTCAAGCATATGTATGACTGCTGGCTTGATCTCAAAATTATTGGCCTCAACAGTTGGCCTGGTAATACTCGATCTTAGTCCGTCAACATGAGGGACTGCATAATCTCTGATAGAGCGATAAGCAGCAGCTGCTGCTTCTTCATTGACTTGTTCACCCATAGTCTGACCTTGAGACTCTGAATTTATTTTCAGCCTTTTTAATCTTCGAATTGTGCGCTCGATTTCAAGATCTAATGGAATAAGTTCTTTATTTCGATCGCTTCGCATGCAAAGACTAAATATCCTGAAAATAAAGAAATAGTAAACAAATAAAAATTTGATCTAAGTAAAGAACGATTGATATTAATATTAGCTAAATAGCGCAGATAATTCCCCGGCAACGGCGCCAAAAACTTGATGCAGGATTTATAAACGCAAGTATACGCAATCGCAGCAAGTAATATAATGATAAGTAGAGTATCGTCTCCACAGGGAATTAATGAACTAAACAACTAATTACTAAAGATCACTCTTTTTCTTATCCAAATTAAACAAATCTTTGTGATTATTATAACTAAGCAACAATGAAAGTAAAACTAAATTATAAACTGACAAGATTAACTATGATGATTAAAGCCTAGGATTACAATTTCCTTCAATGTTAAACTAATTGCTTTTATTTTCCCAACAATTCTATTTTAATTAAGATTTATTGCTAGTCTAGGGCACTTAAGTTTTTACAATTTCTTTCCAGAATATTGTAAAACTAATCTAACCTAATCAAAGAGCTATATTCCTATGCCCATGAAGTTAGGCCAAATTGAATCAAGAACAAGCCCTAATTATGACTACCTAAGGCAATTAAGTATATTCCTATCTTAATTGCTAAACAAATTACCCAATTCGATGTGGGTGCAATTCGTACAAAGGTTACCCAATCTTTAACCTAAAACCTAATTTCCTCTCCCGATTCATTTAGAATTGTTAAACAATAGTTGGCCAGACTAATGAAATTCAAGCACAAGAATGGGTAAACAATAAACCTCAATAAGATAGAATAAGGAAAAATAAACAACAATCAATTTAAACAAAGAAATCCATTGTAATCCTAGAAAACTAAATTTAGTTCATAGCTAAAACGAAAATAAACTCAAGAATCATCAAAGTCATGATTGCAAGAATACAAAAGAGAAAAGAAATTGCAAAAGATGAGAAAAGAGAAGTAGATCTGTTTTTCCAATCTTCAAGAATTGTCTTCTCCGATGTTGTTCCACGCTTCTCAATGATATTTTCTTCTTCTTGGTCTCTCCTCTTGTCAAAAAGTGTTCAAAGATTGTATTTTCTCTCACTTCCTCCACATATATATAAGTTTCCAAGTGAAACTAGGACTCTAAAAGTAAGAATTCGCGGACAGCTTTTGCCCCAGCGGAAAATTAGTTCGCCCCAGCGGAGGTCTGCTTTGTGATTTCGCTCCAGCGGAGAGATTTTCCGCCCCAGCGAAGAGCCTTCTGTTTGCACATCCAAAAATCAAGAGAAAAATCTGAAAAATTCACAAGAAAATACCAAAATGAATACGTGACTCACCAACGAGAAAAACCAAGTTAAACCTAGTGAAAACGATCTAAGATCTCCAGAAATTCATGTCATTCCCCGCAAAAATACATAGAAATTAACTCTATTTTGTAGAGTTAACAAGATCCCAAAAGTAATTATGATATTATAGGTCAAACACCATTAAAATCACAATTGACTAAGGGTAAGTTTGGCCTAGCGATTTCATAAGTGCTTTTAAAATAATTAACTATTTTACTAAAATTGATTTAGCTTTTGGTTCTAATTTTTCGAATTGCCTCTACAAACAAAATGAATTACAAAATTAACCTTACATGTCTGCTACAAAATACAAATAATATTTCTTTTAACAATAATATATGTTTACTATATATATATATATAGTAATACTAATAAAATTAGTAAGGAGAATTAACTAACAATTTTTTATTTTCACATAACATAATAATATGGTGAAAAAATAGTAAAAGAATCATTAAATAATTAGATATATGTAACTTTCACACATCATAGGACCACATTACAATGACTAATATTATAGTAAATTAGTTTGTGACATATTTGAATAATTCAGTTGGAAAAATGCTAAAAGATTGTATGGGCATTATTGTAATTCCCCCTATTTTGTACTATTGCGTTGGACAAAAGTACCTTGAGAGTTGCTTTTGATGGACGTGGTAGCGAGGAGATGCAAACGTGACCATGTTTTTCTGTGCCAAACAATACATTTCTTAATTTGGGGTTAAAACTTAAAACATGTGGTCATCTCCAACCGAAGTCATTGCCCAATTGCCTGCCCAATTGCATTGCCCTCTTGCCTTGTCCTCATGCCTTTTCGATCCACCTAAAATATTCATCTTCAACCGAAGAGCAATTAATATCTATTAATTCAATTTCACAATTTTCCTCACTCTCACTCTTCCCACTCAAACTTATAATAATAATAATAATAATAATAATAAAAGTAATAAAATTTATAATAATTTTTTAATAGTTATATAATCATAAAAATTGAGGCATTCTTAACAATAATTAGGGCTTATCTTTTCATTTTAATTAAATGAGAATTAAAATGAATTAAATAGGAGCCAACTGACTTTCGTATTTCTAGAATAATCTTCTTTTTTCCTAATGTGTGGACTGTGCAAGGATAGAGATGTAATTCACCAATCTTCTCAATTTCCTTTTCTTATTTATTCCATCACTTTACTATAATGTTGATGCTCACAAACAGTTTTCTTTCTCACACATATACGCAAAATCGATCTAAGTGGAAGTGGACTTGAATTAATTCCTTCAGGTAATTCCATATTCGTTTCATTATTGCAGAATCGTTGCTAATTTTCTTGATTAACTAAGAAAAAAAATCCAAGTGGCAGCGCCCCAGCCCACCACCGCGCCCCAGCGCGTTTGCCAGCAGGCAAGTTGGCGGTCGACCATCCCTCGCCTGCTTTCTTTGCTGCCTGCCCCAGCCCCCTGCTCGCGTTCTTGCCCTTTGCCATCTCCAACCGATGGCGGCTCCCCCTCCCCCTCATGCCGGCATCGGTTGGAGATGGTCTGAAAATGGATGGCTGAAACCAGTAGCCAAACGGCCTCTAAAAACAATCAAACGCTTCAAAAATTACAATGGATGTCTAGAAATATTTTTAAGAGCTCTCACCATTGGAGCAAACTCACCCTTTTGAATAGCTAGACAAACGAGGTGTGTCCGTTGTTCTAGAAACGAGGGAGTTGAGTCATAATATTAGTTGTAAAAAAGTTTGGTAATAATAAGGTAAACACCATTAATGGTCCTCCTTATCATTAACTTTTTATAGAGTGGTCTCTCTTGTATTTTTTTTTCCACGTTAGTCCCCACTATATATGAATTATTTGTTTCACTTTGGTCATTTACAAGGATTTTTTTACTTATAGTATTACACCTTAGTCACATATAAAATTATTTTGTATCAATTTAGTCCCTCATAAAATTATTTCTTTATCAACTTAGTCCCTCATCAAACTGTCTTGACACTTTAGTTCACCTTAGAACACTTGAAAATGACCAAACTGAAACCAATAATTCATAGTGGGAACTAATGTGGGGAAAAAATACAAGAGGAATCACTATGTAAAAAATTAATGATATGAAGGACTATTAGTGGTGTTTTTCCTAATTATAATCATTATATATTTTATCTATATGAATATGATACGAACGCGAAACTAACAATACACCAGAAATTCAAAACACATTGTCAAAAAAAGTATTTTGAACTTAGAATGCGAAAGTAAATTTTGAGGGTTTTGGAAAGTTAACTTCATGTTATATGTTAAATGGGTAATTTACCTCTTTGTGATATGAAAATAAGCAATTTACCTCTATGTAAAATAAAATAATGAGCAACTTATCTTCTTGCTAGTGGAGGTGTAACACACACTCACTATAATGAGACCGAGACCTTCATTTTCATGTAAAATGACTAATTTAATCTTACCATTGACAACATATTCATATCACTTTACCCCTTGTGATATGTGTAAATAGACAATTTACCTCCATGTGATATGCATAAATGAGGACTTTAAGTCCATGTGATATTGCATAATGAACATTTTACCTCCTTGTAAAATTGTATTATTACAATAGTCCTAGACAATGTCAAATTATTCAAATGAAAATTAAATCTTACTTCACATTTTGAAATTTGTTCTCACAATATAGATCTAGATATGAATCAGCGCACTATAAGACTCTATAACAAATCAACTTGAAGTTTTATACAATTACAATATTATATACTTAATTACTTTGAGATTATATTTTTGGAAGAACAAAATTTAGCACAAGGAACAATAAATTAACATATACACGATAAAATTTTAAAAAGACAACTATTAAATCACTATACTAAAACAATAGTGAAACAATTAATTGAATTAATTAACTACTTACATGTTAGAAGATAAATTCATGGCTAGACATGATAAATGATGTATAATATTTGAAATTTGTACAGATGACATACGTATATACATATTTGGAATTTCAAATGCCAAATAATGAAATATTATGTATAATCAATACGAGATACTATTTTGATCCCAAGTTCTCCAGCCGTTATGAAATTCACTAGATTTAGTGATCTAGCTAGGCTTGTGGGTAAATACTGCTCCAAAAACATATCTTACAATTCGGTCTGGTCCATGGTTATCAAACCGTGTATCGTATCGCGTATCGTTTTGCTTTCGTATCGAATCGTATCGCACGTATCGTATCGCGAATCGCATCATTTTGGGTCATTCGAGTCGTATCGTTTTGGGCCAGTATCGAATCGTATCGCACGTATCGTATCGCGAATCGTGCGATACTAACTACCATGGTCTGGTCCATATCATATGGATCGTTCCATTTCCATGTTCAAATCCATAACCAATTCTTTATTTAGTACATATCACTTAAACAGTGTTTGATGTGAATAATGTGATTGTCTAAAATAAGATTTCGTTAAATAGGAAACACGTGAGAAAACCCTTCTTATTGTGACACTGCGTGCTATTTAATATTATTTTTATAAAGTTTAATGAGTAAATTGCACTTTTGGTCCTCTTATTGATTAACTTTTGTATTTTCGTCCCTCTTAATTTTTTATAGCAGATCGGTCCCTCTTATCAATGTAGTATATCACATTCGTCATTCTTAAATTTTTTGTATCAAATTCGTCCTTCTTATCAATATATGTAACACATTAGCCCCTCTTAAATACAAAATATATCACTTAAATTCAAAATATATTCTAAAGTGGACGAAAGTTGATATATTTTGTACTTAAGAAGGACTAATGAGTTACACTAAATTGATAAGAGGGACAAATTTGCTACAAAAAATTTAAGAGGGAATAATGTGTCGTAAGAGGGTAACACATTAGTCCTTCTTAAATACAAAATAAATTCAAAATATATTCTAAAGTGGACGAAAGTTGATGTATTTTGTATTTAAGAGGGACTAATGTGTTACACTACATTGATAAGAGGGACGAATTTGCTACAAAAAATTTAAGAGGGAAGAATGTGTCATAAGAGGGACGAATGTGATACATTACATTAATAAGATAGACCAATCTGCTACAAAAAATTTAAGAGGGACGAATATAAAAAATTTGATCCATAAGAAGGACCAAAAATGCTATTCACTCAAGTTTAATATATACTATTTTATGTTGTAATGCATTGTTTTTATTAGTTATGGAAACATTCAAGTAGCTCATATTCACCATTATAAATATGAGCTAATTGCTTCCTTAATAAGTTCATCTTTGAAAAATTTGTGGGTTTTGAAATTTTTGAAAATCGTATATTGACCCCTGATCCTAAATACTTGTTCAGTTGAGTCCATCTTGAATCAACAAATGAGTCCTAATTTTTTTTTACTTAAATCAATTTAATCCTTAGAGTTGGTTAAGGGCATCTCCAATCCTGGGGGTAGAGTTCGAGCTTGAAAGCCCTGGGGTTAGTCCTACATACCACTGCCCCTGCCTAGTTGACTCCATTCATGGGCTTCCCGTCTAATTAATTTTATTTTAATTCTTCCTCACTCTCACCATATTAATAATTATTATAACAATAACAATAACAATATAATGATGATGATAAATGTTTGTGAAATTGTATTTCGAAATAAATAATTTTTTTTGTTTAATTTTTTGTCAACATGTATTTTAAATAATTTGTATATTGCTTAAGTGTTTGTTAAATTGTTGATGAATTTAAATCATATTTTGTTTAAGTGTTTGAATTGTACTTCCAATTAATTCGTATTTTTGAATTGAAATCTATTTCCAAAAAATCGTATTAATTTTATATTGAAATTAAAGATTTCAAAGTTATACATTGAGATAATATTGATGATTTGTTTTTCATTGCAATTTATTAAAAAAATCAACTACCCAAAATTGCCTAAGTTACCCCAAAAACTATGATAACAAAGACCAAAAAGTCCCCCAAGATGTTTATATTTACAAGTGGAATTAAAGGGAAAATAAAGGCCCCTTGCCTTCCACATAAACATAACTGCTGGAAGCAGGGCCTCATCGCAATGAGCCTTTGTTGTACCGCGGTGAGGGCTGGCAAAAGGGCAACCTCACCGCAGTGAGGTTGCTTAAATGGCCTACTCCTCATTTTGCCTTCTAGCACTTGTGTCACTCGCATGGTTGAAAAGATGGCTTGCATTTATTGCTACGGATACTCCAGGATCACTCTAAGATGTCACTTCTTGAAATCTACGGAGAAAAATGATCAAAACACGAACACAAACACAAGAAACAAACAAAGGCCAAAGACGCGAAAACACGCAAAGGCAAGCAAAACTAGGATCAAAACAAAATGTTTTGGGCTTAAGGGGGCATGTAATAACGACGTTTTCATGGCGTTATCAATATCTTTCATTTTTTACCGGGTTACCCTTGTTTTGCCAGTTTATCAATTTCACCATTTTTTTGTTGCTTTAACTCATTTTTTTATTTATTTAACCCATTTCCCATTATTTTATCATTTATTTTTTGATTAAATTTTACATGTTTTAACCATACTTATAGTTTGACTTAAGTTAATTATAAATTTTCCAGTTAACGAAATAGTATTTTATATTATTCATACAACACATATGTGGCATTTTTTTGAGGTTCTTTACCGATTTCACCATTTTTTGTGTTTTATCCCTTTTGTTTATCAATTCACCTATTATATCCGGTTGAACCCAATTTTACCTATTCTTTTGCTTATTTAACCTATTTTCACATATTTCACCTTCATTATTTGCCAATGTAGCTCATTTTGGTTCTTGTCCTTTTGTCGATTTGATTCCCTCCCAACGGGGACAAGTTCAAAGTGAATGGACAACGCCTTAAATACTATTGAGGCGGAGAAATTGAAAGAAATAAGACCTCGGTTATCTTGCAATGAAGTTATTATAAACATATCAAAGTCGAGAAACAAAACAGTTAAAATTTAGATCACGAGTCTAACAAATAAAACAATGAAAATTATATGATCAGTCCCCTAAACCATAACAAAACAGAAAATGTGACTATCCTAATACATATACTACTAATAAGTAATAATCTCTATTAAATTCATGGCAAGGACGGCTATCCTAAATTAAAATCACAAAGGTTAGCGTGTGTTTAACGGCCAACATTTTCGATTGATTAGAAATAATTTCCTTTCTTATATTCTTATTTCCAACGGCTATCATTTTCTATTGGTTAGAAATAAATTCATTATCTAAATTCTTATTTCCTTTCTAATACTCATTCTGCCTACTAATTACGCTTTCTTATTGGTTTTGAAATAGTTTCATTTTATATATATTAATTCTTATTTCCTTTCTAATACTCATTCTGCCTACTAATTACGCTTTCTTATTGGTTTTGAAATAGTTTCATTTTATATATATTTTATTATTATTATTATTATTTCCTTTTTAGTTACTCCATTTATTCACTAGTAATTACGCGAATTAATATTTAATAAAATCATAATAATAAAAGGGGGGAAAGATATTGGGCACGGGCAACAAATTTTCCTCATTCTCACAGACCTCTCTAAAACCCTCAATTAGGGCTTTTCCCGCCCTTCAACTCTCTATCTGAAAGAGGCCTTCGTTCCATTTGAATCTTCAATAATCAAGTAGCAATGGTGTCGCCGAAGCAACTTCTATCGATAATCGAATCGTCTCTACTAGGCCGGACCCCACCTACACCGGCGCAGAGAATCGAGCTCCTTCACGCCATCCGCCAGTCGCTTCCTTCCCTCAAGTCTCTCCTCTCCTACCCGGTATATTCTGTCAATTTTCTAGTTTCTAAGATAAAGAGAAAACTCCAGTTATGATTGCATAAGTTATTTTTTATAATAGTTTAAAATTGATAGTAAATGAGAACAATGTGAATTTTTTTGTTCTTAGGGTTTTCTGCTAATCATTTGCGTTAGGATTTGATAGTGTCTTCATGGAGTGGGTTTTATTTAACTTTATGCAGAATACTGTTATGTTGAGTTATTCATATATATTTGTTCATCACTTGCAGCCTCCAAAACCGTCAGACCGAGCTGAAGTTCAGTCGAAGGAAGTGAGACTGCCGGATGCTGGGCCAATCTCACTTGATGATCAGGATGTTCAGATAGTTAGTTGTCATCTATGATTTACTTTTCAATATTTGATATGTGTTTTCTGAATCAAAAGTTTCCATGAATTAATAGGCTTACCTTTCAAATAAATTTATGACTTTAGAAATATACATGTACAGATGTGTAGACACGTGTGTATGTACATGTGTACGTATATCTATATATATGTACTTGTTGCTTAAATATTCAATCAGCGACAGTTGGTCCAGAACATTATTGACATACAAACTTACATAGGTGCATCTTTTATTAGACACCTACTTGAATTGCTGTCTGACCGTATACCAACATTAGCTTTACTTTTGACTTATTTTAGACTTCAATTAAACTAACTGGTCTTTTAAAACTGTAGGCTTTAAAGTTGAGTGAAGATCTTCATCTCAATGAAATTGACTGTGTGCGTTTGCTTGTTTCTGCCAATCAAGAGGTAATATCTGTTGTCATCTAGCCCTTTTTATTGTGTTTGTGTTTGATATGCCTGCCCACCACATAGGGTGACTAAATTTTGTCATTGGTTACTATTAGTATCTAATATTGAAGATGAGAGCAGAAAAATGAGATATTCTACATCAGGAATTATCGCTGCCCACTACAACAACTGGACTATGAGTTTGTTTATATACAACTGTCAATATAATAAGTTGGTAGCAGGAAAATTAAGTATTCTACTTGAGCAAAGAAATCGCGTGAATTAGAATTGTATTCAGTTACTAATGTGGCTTGCATTTAACTTGTTGATGGAAATAACAGTAAATTATTTTTCTTTTGTCAGTGGGGATTGCTAGGTCGAGAGCCATTAGAAATTTTCCGCATAGCTTCAGGACTTTGGTATACAGAGAGAAGAGATCTGCTAACAGCACTTTACACTCTATTGAGGGTATGTTTCATTCTTAATTGCATGCCTAATAAGACTGAACTATTTTAGTTCGTTCTTGACAGCTTTTTTGTTTTTGTTTTTCAGGCTGTTGTTCTCGACCAGGGTCATGACCCTGACCTGGTAGCTGACATTCAAAGTTATTTGGAAGATCTTATTGCTTCTGGACTTAGACAGCGATTAGTTTCGCTCATAAAGGTTTTCACTTCGCTAGTTCACTCCATTACATTTCTTCATCAGAATAAAATGAGCAGCTTCTATTCTTGTTTTGTTGTGATACTTGTCCTCTTGCTTTAGTAATTCTTCGAGTCTCTATATTGTTGAAGTAAAATTATATTGGTTAAGAGAAAATGTTTCTAGAGAGATATAATTCTGAACTTTTTAATACACCCAACTTCACTTTTTTTACTTGCTAACCTTGGGTCCCAAATTATAAAGAACACTTTTCACTCAATGCCTTGAAAACTTATTTCTTCCTTGTTCTGGTACCGAGATGAGTTGATAAATGATGGGATTATGAAACTCACACTTAAAGAGATAGCAAGGGGGAAACTTAGAAAGTGATGCCCATATATTTATCTTGAGCATAAGTGAGGGAGAATGGGGGATATGCTAGTTGAAAGCCTGTAAGGGAGTAAATGATGGAAAAATGTTGCTTCTTTTGGATTGAATAAAACAATTTACTAATTGATATGGGCCACAAGTTAAATGAAGGCAAAATGAATCACTTGACGGTGGCGGAATCATTTTTTCGATTCAGATGTAAAAAATGAGAATTATATGGAAACCATCCTCCCCTTGATGCGGCCTATGACTAAAACAATTGAAGAAAAGTAATTGTTTGTATATTGTTCTAAATTGAATTCATTATGCATAAAAAATATTTGTTCATGTATCTTCAATATCAACTATTTATAGAATTGAGGAGATTTGGGAATTTAGACAACCAAAATCAATTCCAGCTACTTTTTTCTGCTTCATTTATGAGCATTTAGTTTCCAGCTTAGCATCCTACTGTTCAAAGATTCTTGCAGGTATCCGCTAATAATTAAGATTTATCCATTCTGCCACTACTTTTTGAAAGTTCTCTCTTTCTCAAAAGCATCAGTTTTTCCAAGCAAAACTTCATATACTTGTCATTACAAGAAATTGAGCAAAAGAATGGTCTTTATATGCCTTTGGCAAGCATGTTTTACGTTTCCTGCTTCTGCTATCTTTTAATTTTTTTATTAATCACTTTCTGGCTGTTGTTATCACTGTGTTCTTATTCATTATTTCCTTTCTAAGTTCTTTTTCCCTATTTTGTGGTACCCTTAAATTAGGAGCTCAGTAGAGAAGAACCAAAAGGCTTAGGAGGGCCCAATTCTGAGCGTTACATTCTTGACTCAAGGGGTGCTCTAGGGGAAAGGAAAGCTGTGGTTTCTAGGGAAAGGCTTATTATTGGTCATTGCCTTGTCCTATCCACTTTGGTTGAGCGTGCAAGTAAGCTTCCAAAAATATATCTTTTGACTGCTTTACTCTTATCTTTTTTATAATTATATGCAAAATTAGGCAATCTGAGTTCAGTGAATGGGTGCAATAATATCGCCACCTCTGACCAGTTGAAGGGTCTGGTGGTTGGGGGTCTAGAAGTGTTACTTATTAATAAAGTTTGCCTGAGCTTGTATCAGAATTATGTATTGAGCAATTAGTGAGCACCCTTTCATTCACAAGCTCTGCTACTAGCAAACATGATATACTTTCAGTTAGTATCCTCAGTCGTTAATCATATTCTCTGTCAGCTTGTTGTTGCCCTTTATTATATAACTCTACTGGCCCTTTTTGCTTTAGTGCATGTTTATGTTCTGGTTGCATCACTAATTTCTCAAAGTAACAACTCAAAGAGGTGATGATTTGCATTTTCTGTCAAATGGCACCACCTTGACATCTTCTGCTATTGCGGATATTTAGTTCTCATCTTAATGAATGTAGCCCTGAAGCTTGCTATGATTTGGCACGAGCAAGGTTGAATAGTTTTTTGCGCGCTTTTGGCTGTAAGGGTTATGAATAAACATGAAGGAGCACAAACACAAGCATTTTATCCTTTTTTTGGCTTTTCTTTGGAAGAGCATAAATTCTGAAATGAACTGTTATATTTTGTTGCTGTAGGTTCTAAAGATGTTAAAGACATGTTTTCTGCCTTGAAAGATAGTGCTGAGCAGTATAGTGAGGGCAAAGATTCCTTGAAGCTTCAGGTCTTGGCTTCTACTTCTCTTTTCAGTATGGTGTTGGGGATTCATTGTCTACCCTATGTATGGAGATCTGTATTGTTAATGCACACTGAAAACCAAGATTTGTATAGCTGATACTCTGTTTTTATTACTATCGAAGCTTCCCATTTATTTAAACCAATGCATCAATTTGTTCCATTTTATGTATGCTGATCATAGAGGTCAGATACCCTGGGGTCTAAGGTTGCACATATATTTTAATATTTTACATGGCCTAAATTATGTTTCTCTAGATAATATGAATTTTATTTAGCAGTCAAACAAACATTTTTATACAAAAATTTTCTGCAAAGTCTTCTGTGGCTTGTATTGTATGCAAATCCGAATAAGTATCTATTGATATAGAATATTATTCTGCTGGATCAAAAGATTCATTCCTTGCTATATTCTAGCATCTATAAATTTAATTGCATAATATGGAGAAAGTTTTGAAAGTTCAATAAACATTGCACACCCCTCTCTTCAGCTCTTCCTTTCTCTTCTTTTTGGGTTCTATATTGGGTTGGCATTGTCGAAATGATATTTTGCTTATCTTTCACTTTTAAATTCTTTTGTTACTGATCATATAAAATGTCCTTTTGGCTTGCAGATTACATACAGCATTCTTTTCTCTCTTGTGATTGCCTTCATCTCAGATGCTTTGAGCCCAGCACATGAGAAAGGGCCTATCTTATCTCATGATGCTTCTTTTAGACATGAATTTCAGGAGATTGTAAGATAAACAGTACTATTTTTTTGATCTTTTGATTTTATCTTAGCAAGTATAAACGTAACTTGAGGTATTGCTTCCTTCAGGTGATGGTTTCGGGAAATGATCCTGTAGTTGAAGGCTTTGTTGATTGTGTTAGGCTTGCATGGGCTGTACATTTGATCTTGGTACAAGATGGAAATGATGCGAAGGAGATTATTACCAGTACTTTGTCTGATGAGATGAGAAATATTTACTCGTGCTTGGAAGTCATTTTCTCCAATAATGTTTTCCAGTTTTGGCTGGACAAGATTCTTCGCACTGCAGCATATCAGGTCGGCAACTAGTTACTGTGTATCAATATAAATGATATTAAGGAAGATTATCTTTGTATCTTAACCTAATTTGAATAGGCTATAGAAACCTAACTTGGATCTTTCCAGTCTTTGGTTTGTTAGCTGCCTTTCGACTCCAAATGTGAATTTCTGCTAAATTGCTACTTCAAAAGTTTGAGTTATGTCTCCTAAGAAACTTGATAATGGTCTAAACTTTGGTTATTAACTGAATAATACTGAATAATACTTTTTAAGTTATGGTCTCATAAGAAACTTGTGAAAGGACCAACATTTGGTTATGCTCTATTTTTGTCATATGGTGGTGGGAGTTGAGGGGTTGGGGAGTCTTCTGGTGATATATGTGATAATATTATGTACTATTAGTATTAACTGAATGCTCTAATGTGTGTGCACATGATATGGCGTCGGTACTCAAAAAAACATATTTAGCTAAACAAATTGTCTGTTAGGTTATTAAGGTACCTGTGGGGCCTAACTTGTTTAAAAGGGTGATATAAAGGTTTTATTATTGCAGGCTCTATTGGAGTTATGCTCTCTTAATTTTAACGCAATGCTCTAAAGTGTCCACATGATATGGCATAGGTATTCAAAAGAACATATTAAGCTAAACATTACCTTGCTCTAGGTTGTTAAGGTGCCTGTGGGGCCTATTTTGTTTCATAGGGTGATCACAAAGGTTTTAATATTGCTTGCTCTATTGGAGTTGCTTTATATTGAAGAAAATTGTTGTATGGATTTCTATCAAAAGTGCAAATATAAGTATCCATTTCATCCTGTCCTTTCCTCTTTTTTTTTTTTTTTTTTCTCTTTCCTTACTCACACTACTTATCTTAGGAGCATAATTTGTGTGAATTGGTCACAAAATTGTTTTGATGGATGAATTCTTACCGGATTTTCATTTTTTATCTTAAGACTGAATGTTTTGCGTTTTCATTTCGTATTTGATTTATTTACTCCTGAGGAACTGCATTCAGCGAATCTTT
The DNA here is from genome assembly GCA_003313485.2 of Penstemon barbatus. Lineage (NCBI taxonomy): Eukaryota > Viridiplantae > Streptophyta > Magnoliopsida > Lamiales > Plantaginaceae > Penstemon > Penstemon barbatus. The sequence goes on from CM064882.1 coordinate 36,375,286, forward strand.
TTTCTCGTACTACTTGTCCCACATTTTTTAACTAACACCAAGAAATTCAATTATATTATTCATTCTGCATTTACTAACTATTTTTGTTTTGGATTTTTACATGTCAATTTGTCCTGAACTACCTGGAGCGACTTATATATCCTTTCCCGAATCTTACCATTGATATTTTTATTTCTGGGAGATTGTTTATTGATTTCCCCACTTTTTTTCCCTCTGTATCTTGGTTTACATGTTCATAGTTTTATGGCCGTTGACATGGCACAATATTTGGTTAAACTAGGAACGCATGTGAGATTTCTTTTATCTATATCCATCTTTTTCCGCATGACCATAGTTACATTTGTGTTTTGATGCAGAATGACGACGAGGATATGATCTACATGTACAATGCGTATCTTCACAAGCAAATGACATGCTTTTTATCTCATCCACTTGCTAGAGATAAGGTTGGTTGAATTAGTTTTCAGTTTGAATGCATGCAACTGTCATACCTAGTTGAACATTAAGTATACTAGTTAGAAATTGAATTAGACATGGAAGTTGTTTCTTCTAAGTTTAATCCAATGTGGCAGTTGCATTGTTATGAAAAAGCTAAGCCTCTTCTTAGGATCATACTGGACATTGTTATTTTCATTTATTTACCATTTCATAGGTAAAGGAAACAAAAGAGAAGGCCATGGCTATACTTAGTCCCTATCGCGCTGCTCTCAGTCATAATCAAAACATCGAAGGCAGTGGACATCCTCAAGAAAGTTATGAAATTGCAATTCAACCTTTTGTCTCTCTATTGGAATTTGTGAGTGAAATTTATCAGGTCAGTCAGCATGCTTTTATCTCTTCTACATGTCATAAATAAATTACTAAGCATATATGTGGTCTCTATCATGTGTGTGTGTCTTACATGGATAGCTGGTCATTTGTAACGACTTGAAGACTGTCTCCAAAGCATCATGTGCTTGATGGTCTAATATGGAAGTTGTCATTTTGTCACTTGACTTGTAATTATTTCACATTGCATTTTCCTTCATGATTGCAAGATGTATATCACGTGACCTAAAAGGCCATTGTAGCCATATTTGCAGAACATTTATTCTTGGAAATTGTGATATGTAGTGTTGTTACATGATTATATCTCAGTCAATAGTGAAATCAAATCATTTAGCCGTTGGAGTTGTGATTTTTATTTAATTTATTCGGTTTTAAAATTCATTCTCTGTATAGTTTTAATTACCAGTCATACATGTCAGTTAAACTGGCATGATTGTTACAAATACCTACTCTGCTGAGCACAATTTAATAACTACTAAATTACATGTCAATTAGGATAAGCTGTAGATATCCCTTCTAGACAACCTAAGCTGTTCTCATGATAGTTATTCTGAGTCTCTGACATAAGATTTCTTTTTTCTGGGTGGAACAAGGGAAAAAAATACTAAATTTATTGTAAGTTATCATTTTTCGGTTTTTACTGGATTGATTCTCAGCCTTTAAACCTTTGTGAACCTTATCTTTTTTTATTTTATTTTATTTTTTTATTTTGCCTCCTTTTATTATTATTTATGGGTTTTGCACCTTGCATACCGGAGGTTTTTTGGTCATTAGTATTTCTATTATCCTGTTTCTCTCTTTTCAGTTGGATAAAGTGAAAATATGATGTTAATATGTTTAACATTTAATTCTTGGGAATACTATCAAATTAACTTATGTTCTGACTTCATGTCAAAATATTGACTATATGTTTGCTAAGCAAGATTTTCTAAAATCCTAAACAAACTAAAGGGTAAGTACTTCAATATCTTTTTGCTATATGTTCTCTTTTAAGTATCCATAGGATAATCAAATTTTTTTTTTCTCTTTTTGCAGAAGGTACCTGAGCTACTGTCTGGTAATGATGTTATATGGACATTTGTCAAGTTTGCTGGTGAGGATCACACTAATTTTCAAACACTTGTGGCGTTCTTGAAAATGCTGAGTACCTTGGTATGTGAAGTGAACCAACACCTCCATTATCTACTGAAAAGATATATGAAAATTAATTATGTTAGAGGTCATTTTGACATGTCAGTTTTATGATGTTGCCTTTTGAATTAGGCTTGTAATTCAGAGGGTGCATCCAAAGTTTTTGAGCTGCTTCAGGGAAAAACATTCCGCTCGATTGGCTGGAGTACACTATTTGACTGTTTATCCATTTATGAAGAAAAGTTCAAGCAGTCTCTCCAGAGTCCTGGAGCATTATTACCGGAATTTCAGGAAGGAGATGCAAAGGCGCTGGTGGCGTATTTGACTGTTCTACAACAGGTGAATACTCTTTAAAAAGTTACTTTTACGATTAAGTATGGTTCATTCTCCCTGAAGACAGAAGTTCCAAAAAAGTTCTTCATGGCTGGATCATACCTGTTTCCTATATTTTCTTCTACATGAGAATTAATTGACATATGCATGCCGAAAGCCATTGGATTCAATTAAGAATTGTTCATTTGTGCCCGTGGGTAGTACCGTGGAGTGGACATCAACAATGTGATTGACCTTTCTTTTGCAGTTGTTGAATGACACATGAGCCACACATACCCTTGTGTAGTACAGTAGTAGTATGGCGACCAGTTGGTTACTTGGTTATGCTCTTTTTAGCTTGGATATAAGTGGGTGATGTGTGGAAAGTGAAAATCTGATATGGCTTTGATAGGTCTGTAGGTGTTTAATTATTGGCATAACTGGATTTTTTCATCATTCATTATTCACCATCCCACATCCCCGGCCTAAATTTAGCAGATTCTCCTCTTCTTTTTATTTGGGGTTCCGCACTCGTCGACGTAACCCTCACCGCTAATTGCCATAATAACTTCTTCTATGAGTTGACCAACTTGAAATGTCACCTGTCAAGGCCACCTATTAACCATCAGATATAGTTGAGTACAAGTAATGTTCTCAGAGGTAAAGGCTAAAGCAGAGTTCACATTATGAATTAGGTTATAATATAAAATAAGACCCTCTGGTTTTTTGATATTCCCATCATCTACTTTCCTATCAAACCTTCTTACTCACTCTCATTATTACTGATTCTTGTGAATCTCCTAGCACAGGGGACGGGGTGTCCTGGTGCTAACATACTGTCTTGCAATGGAACACCCGACATTTGGATTTTCATAAATCATAATTGCAATGCTATATAAAGTTATCAGCAATGGAAGTACATAATGTCAACAAAGAGGACATACTGATCCAAGATCTTTGTTACTTGCGTGATCATTTGTATGATTTCATATTCACTTCATTGTTTCCTGTTTAATTTTTGATTGATTGATTTGGCAACTAATAGTCTCTTATGAGAAATAGTGATTTTCAGTTGTTAAATACCGATCCCGCTATAATGGATTTAACTTTGCGCTTAATATTTTTTTCAAAAGCATTTCTCTCAAATAAAAACTGAGATAATATTTTGCATGAATCTGATGATTTGTTTGGGTTGAATTTCATGATTTAGGTTAAACAGATGCATATTATATAAAAAAAAGATGGTTGAAAGTAAAGTAACTTTGAAAATTTTGGCTTTTGTGGAGTGATCAGATAGATAATACGGTGTGCTGTTTTCTTTTTATCCCACTTCATATTAATAAATGATTATGGAGAAGGTTTGGGGTGTGGGTTCGTCTTAATCAAAGGTCATTTTAATAATGATTATGGACGTACGATTAAAAATTAAGACTTCTGATTATTTAATGCCTCGGATAGCATTCATGTTAGATGAGCACATTCAAATTTTGGAAGATGAGTGTTTTTCAGAAACTAGAGTCCGTAATGCATCTTGTCACTTTTCATTGAAATTATTGTCTACTTTTGACATGTAGAATTCTGTATTTTAAATTTAAATTTAACTGGCCATCTGATAAGACTTTCTACGGTTTACTTTACATACATATAGTTTCATGGCAAACCTTATCCAGAACCCTGCTTGTTCATATTAATGAAGTCGTCACTGATTTGTTCCTTTGTGATATAGGTTGTCGAAAATGGGAGTCCTACTGAAAGGAAGAACTGGTTCCCTGATATTGAACCCTTATTCAAGCTTCTAGGTTATGAGAATGTGCCTCCTTATCTTAAGGTTGCTCGCCCTTTTCGCTGCCTTTAAAGATGTTTCTCAGTTTCAATTTGTTGCATTCTTGATGATGTTCAGTGTTATCTCTGGGTTTTGTTCGTCACTGCATTTAATCTTTGTTTCGTAGGGTGCATTGCGTAATGCTATTGCCACTTTTATCCATGTATCTCCTGCCATGAAAGATACAATTTGGAGGTACCTAGAACAGTATGACCTTTCAGTGGTGGTTCAGTCTGGTAACAGTGGAAATGCAATGGACACACAGGTGGGTTTCTTGGCTTCTGTGATAGTTAATGGTTGATCTGACTTATTAGGAGCTCAATAAAGTTAGCTCTCTTGAAGACTCTATTTTTAGTAGTACTTCCCCCTTTCTCATTTGAGTGCCTCACTCTCGTATCTAAACTCTTTTGACCTGTTCAGAAATAAGCTGAAACTTAACTACATTTGAAACAAAGAATATTTGTCTGACAGCTTTAGGCTGTTCTGGATCTCTATTGTTGAATGGATGTATGCATAAGAAGAATGTAGTCATTGGAAAGAGTAATTAGTTCAAGTGTTATTCAGATAATTAATTTTAATTGTCTTTATTTTGTTTAATTTCTGATTTTTAATAGGTAAATGCTTTTAAATTTCATGTGATGGATATTCATGATTTGTTATTGCAGGTTTATGATATGCGATTTGAATTAAATGAAATTGAAGCACGAAGAGAGCAATACCCTTCAACTATATCATTTATCAGTCTCTTAAATACTCTTGTTGCTGAGGAGAGGGATATTGGTGACAGAGGACGTAGGTATTGGCTAGTAAATATCTATCATAATATTTTTTTTGGTTTACTCTGGTTGTCCTCACAGAACTTGATTTCATCTTTTCAGATTCATTGGCATCTTCAGATTTATATATGATCATGTATTTGGTCCATTCCCGCAGAGAGCCTACTCTGATCCTTGTGAGAAATGGCAATTGGTTGTAGCTTGTCTTAAGCATTTCCACATGTGAGTTGTGTTACTGATATCTGGATTATGTGATCTTTCTGAAATCCTCATTTTGAGATCCCTTTTTGTATTTTTTTTTTCAGATTTTGTTCTTTGTTGTTTCATTTACTAAATAATTGGTATATGATATTCTCAGATGAAATTCTGAATGAACTTTATCTTTTAGAGTTAATGTGCAATCATTATCACGTGTAGGATGTTAAGCATGTATGATGTAGGTGAAGAAGATAGTGACACTGTAGCTGATCAATCTCAACTTTCAATAGTGGGACAGTCTTCTCCTATTCACACTCAGCTTCCTGCTGTTGAAGTTATGAAGGTACAAAATCTCTGTTCTTTGTTCATAGCTCTTCTTGCTAGTGTTGTTTCTTTGCTGGCATTTCCTTGTTTAGTGTTATGCTTGTTAGATGTCTTTTTCAGCTGTATTTTAGCTTTACTTCCTAATATAATTTGTCAACGCGCGAAATATGCTAGCTCATTATTCTTCTGATACTTGAAATTCCACGATTCTTGACATTTGATTTTGAACTGCAATTCTGCTTGGCGTTTTACATGGTTGAAATTTTTATTTAATATTTGTTATTTGCGGTTATGCATCCAATATACTGTGATTTGAATATCTCCTCATGTTAACTTAAAGATTCTAGGACTTGCAATGAATAGAGGAAACTCTGATCTAAGTAGATCGGCTTGATATCTTTGAACTTTGAACATTTCACTTTTAACCAAGCATCTAAAATTTAATGTTTGGATTTGCATTTGAGCATAGCATAACCAAGGGTAGGCCTAGCTCAAATAGATCTGGTTCTCCTGTAAGTTTGTTTGAAATATTTTACTTTCTCACCAGTCTCAATCTTTTGCTCCTCTTTCCTTTTTGTGACGTCCCAAACAAGGCTTCCTTTCTTGAAATAATTCTTTTTCCTCAAGACTAATAATAAATTAATGATGCAACAGTGCAAATTCCCAACTAGGTGAAACCACAAAAATACCTTAAAGATTTACTACATCAAATCTTATCTAAAACACACCATGCGCAATCAATGGGAGTATAATAAACAGGATGAAGGGAGTATTAAATTGTAAACCTCAATCTATTACAAGCTTAATACTTGAATCACATGGGGTTTAAACAATTTCGAGGTTCTATAAGCCAATCGTTAGTAACTTTGGTGCATTCTTAATTGCTTAGTGATGGAGGGCACGAGCATGCATTAGCTTAGCTTTATCTCAAAACTTGTAGTAGTCTCTAATGCAAATCCAAGATTTAAGAATAAATATGTGTTTCAATAATATTAATATGTAAAGAAAATGGTAATTTGAGTTTTAGCTGAATTTACACTAGTTTTTATGTACAAAGTTGTGGAAAATGCTTTGAATACATAATACATTTCTATTATAATATTAATTGTCTGATTTCATGTCCTTGTCAACAATCACTCAAGTTATCCAACCGATCACCTGTGCTGGTCTTCCAATGACAGTCATACCCGCCTCTTCCACCTGTAGTTGCCACCCCCATGCCTACCGGAAATATTCATATCAACCCTACATGAATGAGCAAAATAATATACGCATATTCTTGTCCTCAGAATCCTTTCAGGCTGAAATTCTCTTATTTTGAAACAAGTAGAGAGTTAAAATGAGATACAAAATCTAGAGAATGAGATCTCCAATCACAAGCAGCATAAGATAAAACTACTGGTTCAGAATATACTATAACTCTTTCAACAAATGGTACCCCAAAAACAAAACAGAGCTTTGGTCCATATGGAAGCAAAAAAGCAAGTTTACCACAGTAAGTGATAAGAAAGTATTTGGCTCATCTGGATCCAAAATGCACCAATTCAAAACCAAAATTGACATGCCTTCAGCTACCAGAATCTTCGCTTATCTTGTCCTGCTGAAAAGAGCAACTGCGTCATTGAATGAGCTGCAAAATATTCCAAAAAGTTTGAAACAACTGTCTTCATGTTTATCTTGTGCATTCTTAATATGAAAAAAAAATCATACTTCGGTTTTCTTAACTCTGTGCGGTCACCACAGCAAATCCAGTATCTTTCCAAACCAGAGACAGTAAAAATGCTTTCCAGATCACATTTTACGTTACATGGACTAGTGATGATTTTCAATCTAATGAGGAAAAGAATGCATAAAGTTAGTGATGTGATAGTCCTCTGAACGTCACTCGTTCAAATAGAAACTGAATGCTGCAAGTATATGTGGTTTTATGTTCTCTATTCAAGTTAAAATGCTGTGAAAATTGTATTTTTTTTATATTTAAAGGAATTGATTTTTTGTTGTTTAGGATGTTGAAACTATCTTATTTTGCTGTGTTTTTTTCCTTATATCCCGCTCCAGTAGTTTTGTGTTTGGTGTATCTCTTATGAGGTATACTTTTACAATTACTTTAATTTGGCCAGTTTATGCCCGGAGAAAATTCTGGAATGATCTTTGCTCAGCTTTCAGTAATATAATGTGCTCACTCCAAGGAAATTACAGCTGTAATTTGAGGGCTATATAGGTCTTTTAATTATAGCGAAGCATAGCATTAACCGAACTGTGCCCATCGTGATGCCAAGCTTGTCAGCACTTCAGTTGTCCTTTCAATCTTAATTAGCTTGTGATTCTCCGAGATGCCTTCTCATTACGTACAAGTCATTGATTCTCTGATGTGTTTGCCAAACATGGTTCCTTTATAAATCGACTAGCTTTTAGCATCGGGAAGATATTTTTAGATAATTTTAAAAATTTCTTGGGTTGTAAATCATTTAATTTCGGTGATGATGTTGGTTATCATGCAGGATTTTATGAGTGGAAAAACCGTGTTCCGGAATATAATGGGTATCGTAATACCAGGAGTTAATTTTCTAATCACTGAACGGACAAATCAAATATATGGGCAACTCCTCGAAAAGGCTGTTCTGCTTTCATTGGAAATAATTGTTCTTGTTATGGAGAAAGATTTAATTGTTTCTGATATTTGGCGCCCTCTGTATCAGGTATTTATCTCAAACTCTTGTCACTGTTACTAACAACATAAATTCCAATTCTTTGTTGTATCCCAAGATTTTGAAGGATAACTTATGAGATAAGCCTGTGTGACTTCAGATTCAAATTAACTCCTCTAAGCTATTCTGTCTAACAATTAGAGTTTTTTTAAAGAGGTTGGCTTGCAAAGATTGTATCAAAATGAAAGTTGTAACTGCCTTGTATCTGTAAATTAGCTTCCATATCACCCTTCTTTATGAAGAAGTTTGTGCTTGTATGAATTCTTTCTTATAAATTTTCAATTATTTATTGTGTTAACTTTACTGCCTTATCCTTTTTTTAATCTTTGAAATATCAAACTTATGTACTTTATTCAGTTTTTCCTAGTATAGATTGGACTTGCTTTCATCTTTATTTATACCAACCTGCTGATAGTGTAGGAATCTGTTTAGCACCTAATGGATGTCACATGTTAGTTCAAACCAATAACCAATTCTTTTTCCCTATTCACTGATCTCGTAATTATGGATTTAGACATTTACTTCTCAACTAGATCAATACTCATACACGGAATCCCCTGGAAAAATTAATATGTCTAGGCCCCCTACTACAAACCTGGCCTCCTTTTTCTAGCACAGATCTCGACAAAGAAGTAAATAAGCATAATATAAGTGTTCATTTCTTACTCACGGGGTGAATTAAATGAAATCCTGCTACTTAGTTGTATCTCCACGACCTTTTTATAATGTTTGCGCATTTTACGTAAAAGAGACAAGGATACAAACTTATGTTTGGGTGGGGTGGAAAAGTTTACCTGTAGAACAAAGGCAAGAAAAAGTGGACGTGTAATATATATTTACTCTTCAAGTTGGTGAGAACAGGAAAAAAAAGGTAAAATAACATACATAAGAAACCCCTCCAAACTCAATATCTTTTCCATCTAAAAGTTGCCAATAAAAGGGAAGTATGATACTTAGAAAGACAAAATTCTCTCTCTCTCCCCCCCAATCTATTTAAACATTTTTCTTTTGTGCAAAACAAGGTGAAATAGTGAATTAGTAACGATATGAATTTTTAGTTTCCCCTTCATCCATTAAATTCAGTACGCTTAAAGACTTATCCCATGTCAAAGCCACCTTGTCGAAAGACATAATGCAACTCACTTGATGTTGCATTATGTGGTGGCAGGTGCTTTATGGTCTCTTTTAATTATTTAACTTGAATTGGGTAAATACCAAATACAACGAAATTTTTGCCGCTTTCTGGGAGGTTATAAATATTTGGGGATCTGAAACAATATTGTTATACACTAGTGGTCCCAAAATTTTCTCTCGTTTCCTTTTTGGATATCCCGAATTTGATCGCCTTTTCCTTAAATTATTTTTTTCCATCAAAAGTGCCATGGCTTGTTCAGATACTTAAAAATATTCACTTTTCTACCCATCTTTCCTATACCAAGCCAAACCGAATAGGCTGGAAAATTTGGAAGGACAAGGTTTATCTATTTAGGATATCATGGAATAGGAGGAAGAGAAAGAACTCTTGAGTAAAAAGTTTTTGCATTGTCTCTTTTTTGGTATCAAAGGATACTTCTGTGATAATTATAGTCGTTTCCCACTTCTGGATGCACTCACAGTTTCTAATGGCTAATCTTTTCAGTCTTTTTTTTTTTTAAATGTAAATCCTTCGTGTTATTTCTAATTGTCAATATCTCATTATGTTATTTTACTTATAAAAAATCCCCTTTTGTGTAGTACACTACAGCCAGTTTTATCTGAAAATAATATTGGATTGAAAAATTTATCCTTATATATACACACAAAACAAAATTATATGGGCAATAAGGTCAATTCATTGCTTAAAATGAATGGTATTTGCAATATTGGCATATGGATATCTCGAGGGCCATTTTTGGTTTTACTAAATACTAAATAATATAGGGGGGTTTGTCAATAAAAATAACACATGTGAGTTTTTGACGATTAGAAATTATAGAAGGGAGTTGATTGCAAAACACTCTTAGATTGCAAATAACTCTTAAATTTTTTGTGTGCTTGAGAGGTTACCCTCGGTGTGACCATTAATGAAACATATACCTTTCATTCCCCACCTAGAAAAAAGGACATGCTCAACAGTTTGCATGCTGAACAGGTGATGAGGATTCATACTGTTTCCGATTCATCTTTTGTTATGAGCTTTTAGTGGCGTTTCTAATTTTAATGACCTTTGCAATCCTGAATATCTGCGAAATATCTGTCATCATGCTTATATAACATCCAGGACCTTGACTGACATTTGACAATATTTCCTAATTGTTTCTTTACAATGCAGCCTTTGGATGTTATACTATTTCAAGATCATAATCAAATTATAGCTTTATTGGAATATGTCAGATATGACTTGCAGCCACAGATTCAGCTGTGCTCCATCAAAATTTTGAGTATATTAAGGCACTCTTACATATACTTCTCTTCTATCTTAACCTTTAATTATGATATTTAGTTGATAATGTCATAAGAAGTTGTCTCATTGCATGCAGTTCTCGTATGCTTGGGCTCTCACAATTGCTTTTAAAATCCAATGCTGCAAATGGTTTAATTGAGGATTATGCATCATGCTTAGAGCTACGGTCTGAAGAGTCTCAAGTTATTGAGGACAGTAGCGAAGATCCTGGCGTTTTGATTATGCAAGTAAGTTGTTAACGTTACTGTTTCTTTGTTCATATCAATTTTAAGATCACCATTTGATACTCCATGCGATATTCAAATTGTAAACTAAATTAAGAAGCGAAGCTCTAACTGTAAGAGAACCTCGTATGAGAAACGATTGGTGAGGAACACTATCAAAATGCTGTTAGAAAAAAAGTATTATTTTAATTTTGCAGAGTAGGTAGACATTATTAATGTGGAAAAATTATTTGCTCACTAATAAGGTATGTTGATGGCCACCACAAATTATGCGTGGGAGCAAGTTGTTGATTTGACATCATTTCAGTGGGCTTTTTATTGACGTCATTTATGTAAAAAATTACAAAAGAGCCTTCTGATAGTGGGAACATAAGGTAAGAGTTTCGCAGTGAGCCTCTCCACAGGCATCATTTATGTGAAAACATTTGCCATCACAAATAATGCATGGCAGCTTCCATCATTGTTGGTTGCAGTTAGCTGGGAAGGCTCCTGAAATCCCTTCTCGCATAATTGCATAGTCAACCTTTTGACGCCGTTGGTTACTATGTGCTATTGCACCTGGATGTTGATCATGGATATTTTGTGTGTATTACATGCAATATTCAAAATTCGCAAATATAAATTACCACACCAGGAACCTCACTGTAGTACTCTTTACCAAAGCCTATGATATGGATCTTTGCTCACAATTGATCATTGAAATTGCAAGAAATCTAGGATACAATTTAGGAATCTATCCAGTCATGGACATAGATAAAACAAATATATGTCCAACATAATACTATAAAACTTTCACCTTTACTCCGAATCAAAAGTAAATTGAGCAATAATAATGGGACGGATGGAGTATGATTTATTAATGAAAAATAGTACGAGAGAAGACCTATGTACTTATTACTGAATTGTTGGTGGGGCTTGGGATAAGTGGATGTGCACATGCCCAATTTTTTAGGCTTGTATATGTCATCTGCTAGCACAGGCTTGAAGTACAGATGTATTAACTAACTTTATTCTAAAAATTTTGCAGAGTCGCTATGAGAAATGATTCAATTGTTTTTCTAGGGACATTTCTTTAGGTAGCCATTCTTGTCAAGTTTATATTTGTTGCTACCTGATGCCTGGTAACTCTATGAGAATTAGGGCTGTAATCGAGTCGAGTAGTACCGAACGACACACTGTTCAAGCTTGGTTTGATTTTTATCGAGCTTGAAATTTTGTGTTTGAACTTGGTTTGATTTTCAATCGAGTCGAGCTCAAACGAGCTTTTATCGAACGAGCTCGAGCCGAGTATCGAGTAGCTTGATATTTTACATGTATTTTTTTAATTTTTAGGTTATCGAGTCGAGCTCGAGCCGAGCTTCAAATGTTATCGAACGAAAAAAGTTGTTCAAGCTTGTTTGATTAGTGTGACGAACCGAACTCAAACGAGCTTTTATCGAACGAGCTCGAGTCGAGTATCGAGTAGCTTGGTTTGATTTTCACCCCTAATGAGAATCTCCTTAGAAAAAGAGACCTGGCTGATCACAATTGTTATCATTATGCTCTAATTGTAGAGATTGAGATGTCTGTCTCTGAGTGTTATACTGTTATTATTCAAATGTTTTATTGCTGTCATAGATCCATAATTGAAATGCCATAAATAATGTGGCGTGAAAAAGTCTCAAATTGACATAATCTAGGTCACTATGTTTGGGAAATTCAGAGTTATGTTCTTAGAAAAGAGGAAGAAACTATACTTTGCTCTATAAGTGCTTGTAAAATTCAGCAGATAACCCAAGGCGCTTCTATTCTTATATGTCGAATTTTATAGCATGAGTAGTATTCCATGAAATAGTTATATCCTTTTTCCAAATGCAGCTGCTTATTGACAATGTCGGTAGACCAGCTCCTAATATCACACATCTATTGCTTAAATTTGACGTTGATAGCCCTGTTGAAAGGACACTGCTTCAGCCAAAATCTCATTACAGGTTTTCTCAGTTTACCTATAAATTTGTGTTCAAATATTTGGAGATTCAGATGATTTTCCTTTCCTTTACTAGAACCTTATAAAATGTATCACTTCATTTTTTCTGTCAATTGTAGTTGTTTGAAGGTCATTCTTGATATTCTGGATAAACTCTTGAAGCCTGATGTCAATGCATTGCTTCATGAATTTGGTTTCCAGGTTTGAAGGCTGCTGTATACAGCTTTCTATTTATGGTTGCAAATATTGACATTATCTCCTCCTACATTTGTCAGCTTACATTAAGTACTTTTTGCAGCTCATGTATGAATTATGCGTGGACCCACTTACTTCCGTTCCTGTTATGGATTTATTATGTACCAAAAAATACAAGTTCTTCATCAAGGTCTTATTACTCTATTACAAGATTTTAAAAAATTTATTTCACCCCAATGGGCATGTTTGACCAATACCTGATTCACTCGGACAAATTTTTTGTCATTCAGCACTTGAATTCGGTTGGTGTTGCTCCCCTTCCAAAGAGAAATAGCAGCCAGGCACTTCGTATTAGTTCACTTCATCAGGTTTTGTTTCCAATTCGTCCTTATTTTTTTTCATTCTATAGATCTGTGCTTATTAACTGAAGTTCTTACTGTTGTATCTTTTATGTTGTTTCAGTGTGCTACTAACTTTTTTATCCCCAGAACAGGCCCAAAGAGAGTCCTATTTAAGGCATGACCATTCTAGCCCCAACTAACTGATCAAATAAAATATTTGGATAAAGGCTCACAAATTAGAAAATCCAATTTTAAAATACTTTATTTACAAAGGTCCACTCCTCCATTTTATGTTTAATTGTTGCTTGACTTGGGAAAGAGTCCACATTGAGGAATATTGTATAACAAATTGCTTATCTATTACATCATCTTCCTCATTTCCATGATTTCATCTTGTCCTTGTGTTATAATTCTGTAAGCAAACAAATTGAAAGGGATGAGTTATAAAAACTGAGTGAGCCTTCTAACGAGTTTTTTTTATCCTGTGGAACAGTGTTAATTCATATTTATAAATAAGAAAATGAGCATAATAAAAATAAACCCACTGAAAATTGTAACTAATATTACAACACAAAGAAGGATGCCTATTTCTGATTGTTTCCCTATCTCTTTCTGACATCAGGTTAAGTGGGGGACTGCTGCTTCTGTTATTGAGGTTCTGTAATTATCTTGCACTTATATACAGGATAATTTGACAAGGCAGCCATAGGATTGTTAAAGAATCACATGGTTATGGAACATAAGTTTGTTATTGATGTAGTTGCGGGGTCAAATCATTTCTTTAAGGGTTTGAACACACATATTGCTATGTATTTAGGTCTATAATTTATGAATCTTATTGATTATGTAATAATCTTATAAAAACAAAAGTATCAAGACAAACTAATTTTTTTTTCTAATTATTCTTAAATATTAAATGTCTTTGAAAGCCCCCAAAGGGTTAATCTGTAGGGTTTTGGAAATTAAAAGCGAGATTGTCCAATAAAAAACAGTACGTAGTTACAAGTTTGAGAAAAGCTTTTTGTTGTTCACGATGTTGCAGAAATAAGATGGAAAGAAAATTGATGTTGGCTCATGCATTAGAATCTCGGAATATTTTAAAACTTGGTCCTGCCCTTTTGCATGTTGTATGATCTAGTGACCTTGTGGCTTCTGTTTGGATGACACCTGAGGTGTTTTATTTTAGGCTTGCCAATAACCTTTCTAGAAAGTTGATCTTATTAATGACTACACCTGGGAACTGCAAGAATTCCGTATTTGCTAAGAACCAACATATTGTTCCAGAGTTGTCTTGATTTGAGATAAAAATTTACACGGTTACCAGTTACAACATATCTTATTAATGATGACACCTGGGATGTGCAAGAAGTCATTATTTGTCAAGTCCTTTTCACAAACATATTGTTCCAGAGTTGTCTTGATTTGAGATAAAATTTTACACTGTCGGTAGTTACTCATGCACATTAATTCTATATCTTATCATATTGTATATTTTGCCTTGTACTTTGCTTAACCCGAAAAGGTTAAGAAATGTTATTTATTTTGTATACATTTAAATAAAGTTTTTCTCAATCACTGAATTTTTCCTCTGTAGAGAGCATGGTTATTGAAGCTTTTAGCTGTCGAATTACATACGGCAGACATGGTTGATTCTGTTCATAGTGAAGCATGCCAAAGTATTCTAGCTGAGTTGTTTTGTGAAAGACAGACTGAGTATGGCATTGATCATATTGCATCCTATATCCCTCAAAATGACCCAAGAATCGCCTCAACTGGTTCAATCGTCAAGAGTAAGGTATTGGTGATTACTCATGGTTGAGCAATTGTGTATTTAGAGGATGTTTCCTCCTCACTTGTCTCCATAGCTTATATTTGCAAAAATATTGTACATATTATGGTACCATAAAGATGTGGTAGTGAGCAAGGTTACATGCTATTTGAGTCTATTTCTATTTTCCACTACTATTTAGTATGTATTACGACTCGTGTCTCTTTAATTCTTGAGAACACCAATAGCTATATCCACTTAACTTAATTTAAAGTTTTAGTTCTAAGAAGTATGTCTAGTAGAATATCTGGAAACATTTGTAAGTGAATTTGATAAAATTCTTTGCAATACTTCCGTATTTTCACTAATTAATAATTTTTTTACTCGATCAATGGTTTTTGATGATATGCAAAGATATTTCAGACATCATGTTACTTTAAAGCATTTTTCTCTATGCCATAAATTAAGTGCCTGACAATGTTCTATCTAGGTTCAGATCCCAAAAAGAGGAACTGCAAAAATCTTATTCTATTGAATATAATGCTGTATCCTTCCTCCCTTAACCCCAGGGAGATCAGTGAGTTTACACATGCAGTTGTTTCTGCATTACAGAAACAAACTTTTAGGCAGCTTATTCGTGTTTTTAAGTTTAATGAAAACTTGTACCTCTGATCCACATAAAGAAAGAAATTTGAGATTACGAAGAGCACCGTGTTTTTATGGCGGTCAAAATCATTCCCCATAATTTCTTGTATGCGTACTAATATTACAGGATAATCTCTGAATGAGCCATCTTACTATTGTGGCTCATTGAAGGTGTTCGCATAAACTTCAATGGAACTTTTATGTCATCTTATTGCACCTTTAAAATGCCTTTAAATGGTTTTTGAATTTGTAAGAATTACTATATTTTCAGATGGGTTCTACCCAGGTATTTTCCATAATTACTAATCTTTTCAATGCACTTGTCCTTTCCCCTGAATTCTTGTTCATTTTTATCAGATTTTAGCCTTGCTCTACCTATTTTTCTTCTGTTTGTTGTAACTTGTAAAGGTAAGAAATGTAACAGTTTGTCTTTCTTATGTTTCATTTTATAGGTGTTGGAGTTGCTTGACATCGTCCACTTTGAATCTCCTGATATCACACTGAAGTCTTCTCAGTTTGTCTCTAGTTTAAGATATGCGCCTCTGGTAATATCAATGTTGTTTACTACTTTGGTAATTGTTTTCTTATCTTACTTCATCCACTCATCCAGTGCTATATGCTTCTAGGCTGAGGATATTCTTACCAACCCGGAAACCTCTGGAAGGGGTGTCTACTATCACTCAGAACGTGGGGATCGCCTTATTGACCTACCTTCTTTTAGAAATAGAATTTGGCAGGTGATTTTCTGATATGTTACCTGATATTCACTTACTATATTTTATGGTCTACCGAATTTCGGAGAAGAAATCAATTTTATTGATTGCTTTTGTCTTTTTATTCAGAAGTGTAATTTATTTAATCCCCAAGTAAGTTCTTTTGGGAGTGAAACTGAGTTGAATGAATTAAGAGAAGCGGTCCAACAACTAATAAGATGGGCATGGACGTATAACAAGAACCTTGAAGAACAAGCTGCTCAGCTTCATATGTTAACTAGCTGGTCCCAGATTGTCGAGGTCTGCTCTATCTTTTGCAATTCTCTCAAATTTTGCTCTTATTCATCACGGTCTGCTTCTGTCTGGATTTAGTGATGGTTTTTGGCCCATTTGGTGGTTGGAGAGGAGTGTAGGTTTGTGGTGTCTTATGGCTTTTGTTGTCTTTGTATAAATAAATAGTTTGAATCTTATTAGTCATATTTTGATGTTGAAATTTTAACTTCGTAGATTTAGATGGAAAATATGCCAAATAAAGTTTTGTTAGTTTGCTATGCAGAAGTTAGCTATGTATTCCAAGTTTTCCTTCTTTTTGTCCCTTCTCAGGTTTCTGCATCTCAAAAGATATCATTCCTTGAAAACAGATCTGAAATATTATTTCAGTAAGTTCTTCTCGTTTACCCTCTTCTTATTCAATACACTTCCAATGTTTCTCAGTCAATTTCCTTATGGACAGATTGTTAGATGCTTCCTTGACTGTTTCTGGGTCTTCCGACTGTTCCCTTAAGATGGCTCAAGTTTTGACACAGGTTAGTGTCCTAGATACTGAATTTGCATTATTTTGTGATTTTTATTAATAGCATTATTCACAATATCGGTTTTCATGGTGTTATTAACTTGGTTTTAAATATGTCAAGGTTGGCCTCACATGCATGGCTAAACTACGGGATGAAAGATTTATCTTCCCCGGGGGCTTAAACTCTGACACGGTCACATGTCTTGATATTATTATGACCAAACAATTATCCAATGGGGCATGCCAGTCTATCTTGTTCAAGCTTATCATGGCAATTTTAAGACAGGAATCTTCCGAAACATTGAGAAGGCGGTATGACTTTAACTATAAGCACACATTATCTTTACATGTTAATGTGCATAAAACACGAAAATTTACTGATCCTTCCTGTTTTGATCCAGGCAATATGCTTTGCTGCTTAGTTATTTCCAGTACTGTCGGCATATGCTTGATTCTGATGTTCCAACGACGATTCTGCAGTTCATGTCAGCTGATGAGCAGGACTATGGAGATTTGGATCTGGAAGAGGTTTAATCGCCTTAAAGTCAATCATATTTTCCTTTTGTATTGCCTTTTCAATTTCTCTAAACCAAATATTTATTTTGACAGATTGATAAAGATCAATCTGAATTAGCACATGCAAATTTTGCTATCTTGAGAAAGGAAGCTCAGCCAATTCTTAACCTGGTATGCGGTTTGATGATTTTTTCCTGCCTTTTTTCTTTTAATTACTTATCTTCAAGTCTTTGTTTTCTTGATTATACTTGTAAGTCATATTCACACTGGCTTCAATATTATATCTATCAGTAATGGTTATAATGTGATGATCTCTGAGAGACTACATTTAGTTTGGGAATTATTTGGTTTAAAAGCTTGTGGAATGATAATGATTTTATATTTCAAACTTCTTGTGCTTTTGTACTGGAATGCATTCATTTCCTTGAATCATGTATACTTTTTTTATCTGGAAGGAATTACTGAGTCTATAATGCTCTCCACTCCACATTAATATGCCTCCTCTGATTGCCCACAAGTTTTCAAGCTAGGGTTGGAAGTCGACTTTTATGTAAATTTAATAGCCCCTTTCAAAAGTGGTATACAATAATAAAACACCAACCTAAAGGCTGAGAGTCACTGTAATAAAAGAGGAAGCTGCTGATCAAACTAGCAGATAAGAATTCCCTTTTTAGATAGACTCCCATCCATTTCGAGATATCCCAAGATAGCGCAGAGTAAATTTAATTTGGGATGGGGTTGCATATGCTAGAGAATTAAAGCCTTAATGTAAATTGGGTCCTTTATTCACTCCGTCACTTGGAATGATGTCCTTTTGAATCCATCAAGAAATAATTTGAGTTGAGGTTGCACAATTTTTGTATTATATCCTATTTCAGGCTTGTTACCTGTATATCTTGTGTCTAGTGTTCTGCTTCACTTTATAATCCATTTTATTCTTCTGTTAATTTAGGTCATAAAAGACGCCACTCAGAGTAGTGAGTCTGTAAAAACTATGGCATTGTATGTTCTAGATGCATTCATGTGTGTAGATCAAGAGAAGTTTTTCCTTAGCCAACTTCAAAGCAGAGGTTTCTTGCGCGCTTGCTTTGTGAACATCAGCAATTTTTCATATCAGGTACGAGACCTTACCTTTTATAAACTCTAAATATATTGATGTTTCTATTGCTCTGTATGCATAAATTTTCCATCTTTAAGGCCTGCAATCTCCTAAATAACCCATTGCATGTTCTCTTTGAATTTTCTGTCTTTTTCCGGTGCAGGATAAGCTTAAGCAGTCTTGTAATCTTATAATCATTTCTCATCAATATGCATTTCTCGTTTTTGAGCTCCATCTTATTTATAAGAACGTGAACCTTCAGAAAATTTACAAGCTTCTCTTTTATTTCTCGTAAAACAATCTGCTTACTGGATGTTCTGCATTTTATACTTTTTTTAATATAGGACTTGTTGTTTGTAAAAGGGTGGGAGAATAATGTCCGCATTGCTGTTCATTGTCTATGTTACATTCTAACAATGAAGGGTACTTGTACTAGAAGATAATGAAGACAATTACTGAAATACCCTTACCTATCACAGTTAACACTTACCTTACAACTTACTAAGATTAACTCTAACCTTGTTAAACCGAAGAACCCCACTACAAAATCCTAGAATGACAACTGTTTGGATAGCCACTTTATAGCTCTTGAGCATAAAACATATTTGGAGAAATTGTGGCTACACTCTGTATAGCCACCATCTGGCACAGCTTGTGTCTTGTACGGTCACGTGCGAGGCACATGCACACGAACCACAATTTTTGTGCCAGATGGTGGCTACCCAGAGCAGCCGGGAATATTTCCCTGGTCCCAAATTCTGTTGTTCCTAAAATTCCTTGTCAAATATGTTCAGTCTCATATCAGTAACTGTTTGGTCTTCGTAAGCTCTAGGGCAATTTAAACACATTCTGAACGCATAGATTGGATTTCTGTAAGTTTTCCGATTTCCACTTGCTTACTTTATTGAAAACAATTGAGCTGGCTGAAGTTTGTATGGACTTGTCCTGTGACTGACATGCGTAATGACCGTGATATTGTTCCCTTATATGGTTCCATATTTCAAGATAAATATATGCTAGATCAATCTCATTGAGTAGATTGACACAATATTTTCCCCATTCTACTTCTCTACATGGTATCTTGGTGTCATATCTTAGGTTTAAGTAGATTGACACAATATTTCTTAATTCTACTTCTCTAAATGGTATCAAAGGATTCAGAGCTTGGATTAAGATCTATGTTCTCTGTAGTACGCCTCAAAGGCTACCTTCACCCTTTGTGAGCGACTAGATGGTTTCTTGCTCAGGGGATTCATAAGTAGTAGTTTTGCTACATGGGTTAATCTTTTTGAGTAAAACGACAACAAATTCTCCCAATTTTACTTCTTTCATGTATGCAGTATTTTGTGTTAGTATGATTCATTCCGCTCCTGTATTAAAATTATTTTGAATTGATCCTTCGAGCATTCCATTCCCTGGTCAATGTGCTTGCTGAAGCATTTACATAGTTGCAAAATTATTTTCTCTCAAAGAAAATTTTGTTTTTCATGTTTATGTGAGCTTGCTATTATAGGTATCTTTCCTATATCATATAATATCTTCGCTAATATCTTGCTCTTGTATTCCTCTCTTATTCAGGATGGTGGGTTCTCATTGGACTCTATGCAGCGTGTCTGCACTCTTGAAGCTAAATTTTCTTTGCTGCTGAGAATTAGTCACAAATACGGAAAATCAGGGTCACAGGTTCTGTTTTCAATGGGTGCACTTGAGCATATTTCTTCATGCAGAGCTCTAAACCTTCAGATGAAGGTCTGCCACAATCTGTCCTGTCCTTCAGTATTTTTATCATTTCCTACTCTACTAATTTACCTGAAATGAACTTTAACCATGCACCAGGGGAATTTCCGGCGTAAAGATACCATGATTGGAAGAAATTTATCTGTTGATGTGGATAAACAACGAATGATTGTTGCTCCAATACTGAGATTGGTGTTTTCATTAACTTCACTAGTCGATACTTCTGAATTCTTTGAGGTTAGACAGCTCTGTAGATCTTTCTTAAGAAATTATGCTAACCATTTATGCTAGAATTAAAAAATTTGAGTAGCAATTTATTTGAACCTTAGTGCAGTTCCCATTGAGCTTGTGATTTTGATTTTTTTTACATGCAGAGTTATAATGATCTTCAAATGTTTTTTGTTTACAAGACACAGTAGTAGGCAAGTTTGGTAGTGATGCATCATTGAAAGATGCCATTTGATATGTTGGCATAGTAACTGTTTAGAGATAAAAATTTATAACCTGTTAAAAATGTCTACCATTCTGAAATTGTGATCTCTTTAGCAGTGCCTGGGATTTATTCTAAGGTAGTGTAAGTTCTTTTGCTTCTGTTGTGCATCTGCATAATTCTATAATGGCAGCTGATTTTTCCTCAAATTGGCTGATCCATCGTTTCCATAAACTCCTGTTTTTTCTGATTGTGACAAACTCCGCGTGGCAACATATGTTAAGGACTAGTAATATGTTAAAAGGTTATTTAAAGGCGTTATTGCGAGCAGTGTAAGGTAGTAGCTGAATGCACCTATACATTCTTCTTCTGTTGTTTTTCATGTTCGTCATATTTGATTTTAATTTTCTCTTTTCGAGTTTATCTAGGAAAGAAGAGTCCCTTTTGTTTTCCCACTTTGTGTCCTGATTTAGTGCTAATTAATTTCTTGATTTCTTGGGTGTCTGATAGGTGAAAAATAAAGTTGTCCGTGAAATCATAGAATTTGTTAAAGGCCATCAGTTGCTGTTTGATCAAGTAGTCCAGGAAGATCTTTCTGATGCTGATGAACTGACTATGGAGCAAATCAATCTTGTTGTTGGTATACTTGGCAAGGTATGGAGTATGGACCCAAAAAGTTTATTAAATTGTTGATCTTGTATGTCAAACAAGCTGTCAAGAATTGCTGCACATAGATTACTTTCTAATGCAATAGGCTATCACATAGATTTCCTTAAAGTCCATGTTGTCTGACTATGTAGTTCCCTGCCAAAATTTCTATTTGATTATAAAATCTGAATGGTATTGAAAAGGTTTGGCCCTATGAAGAGAGTGATGAATACGGGTTCATTCAAGGGCTCTTTGGGATGATGCGTGCTCTTTTCTCTCGTAATCCAGACATTTTCACCTCAATACGACCTGTCGGATCAGAGGTAGTCTAAAATTTCACTTATTGTACAGTAGGCATTACATGTAATAATCTACAATATAGCATAATAAAATTATGATATCTTCTGTTTTTTTTTTCCAATTCAAATTCATTTTCAGATTCAGCAGAAGGCTGAAGTGAGCATGTCCCGCCTTTGCTTTAGTTTGAGTTCTTATCTTTATTTTCTTGTTACTAAGAAGTCCCTAAGGCTACAGGTAAATAAACGATATTTCTGGTATTAATGTAAGTTTTATGCTGCAAAGTTGGAATATAAGAATGATGAAAAATGCTTTTCTGCCATGTATTCTTATAGGTTTCAGATGGTCCTATAGACTACCGTGCTTCTGTCGCACACCAACCGCCCACCCTGACTCTGCTTGTTCTTTTCCTTGGAAACCTGACAACTGCACTTGAACGAGCTGCAGAGGAAAAATATTTACTGCTGAACAAGGTAGATGATGTCTTTTGTTCACACTTTTCTCTATGCTTCAATATTACCATATTAATTTTAAGAATCTATTTCTATCCTGTTATATTAACCAGTCTGTAAATTTATGTGTTCTCTAGATTAAGGACATCAATGAACTATCAAGACAAGAAGTTGATGAAATCATTAATGTGTATGTACCTCAAGATTCTGCTTCATCCTCTGAAAATATACAGAAAAGGTATACATCTCTTTCTTCCTTTGACAACGTGCACTCACACTCACACTCACACAGAGAGAAGGCATTTTAGAACTTTCGCCTTTGAGCTGTCGATAACAATTGGATATTATTTGATCTAGTAATAATCTTAATTAAAGGTTAATGGATTTTGCTTTACTTGTTCTGATTGTCATCTTCTTATGCATTGTATTCACGTTCTGCCAATTTGTTTAATGAAGGAAACTTTTATACTGATTTCTTAGGTGCTTCTGTATGCCCTTTCTTCCAATTGTTTAATCAATAACTAGGATTTTTTAACTATTTTCTGAAGTACACTACCACATAAAGTTAATAATACGTGTCACAATAAATTGATAAATTCTTCCAGCAATCATATTCGCCAATACACCTAAATGTATTTATTGTTTAAGATTGATTAGATGATCTTGAGCTTTCAGCTTGAGCTACTGTCTTTCGTGAATTGATTAGAGCTCAGAGGTTAAATTGTTATGAACCCTCATGTGTTTGAACTCAATTCAAAATCTTGCGAGCAGTAAAAGGCAAGCTTGTTATGAACCCTAAATACATGATTGAGAGCATCATCGCTAATTTTGTTGCTTCCTACAATATTGTTCTCACTAATTAATTTAGGTTAGTCAGCTCATCCTAACAGCCTTTGAACAACAATATCTTATATTATCCACCTATTCATTGTGGATATGATAATAAATCCGAGAGCATCTAATGTTAATGAGCATTCCTTTGTTAACATACGTAATATTTATGTGTTATGGGATTTTTTTCTTTGGTTTTTTATGGGACCATGAAATTACATATGCCAACTGACAAGCAATCTTTGCAACATAGCTAAAAGGACATAGATTGAGAAATGAGGACTTGTACGCAAGAGTGTTAATCACTTTTCTATTGTATCTTCTGTTCTGTTTAAATTGTGCTTTAGCCAGTGCCTGTTTGACTCAAGGTTCAACCAAGTGATAGACTTATCTTATTGTAAACGCAAAATGTTCCCTCTTAAAAAAATAGGAGATGTATCGCAATGCTGGGGATGTGCCAGGTTGTTGGGCAGAGGAATCGGCTTACCACGCTATTACTTCTACTCGCACAAAATTTGATGAACATTCTCCTTTCCCATTTCCAAGATAGGTATAACTTCCTGCATGTAGCTTTTTAGTAGTTGAAAACTGAATAGTGATTTATTTTCTATAATGCAACTTTTTATCCATTGTTCATATGCATGTTATCACAGTGACTCTCAGAAAGTAGTTGCATATGGAAACTCGATTGATGCCAAGGAGGACTTGCATTCTCTTTGTGGAGAATTAGTTCCAGTTCTTGAAAGACTTGATTTGTTAAGCGAGGTAGGTTGCCTGGTTTTATTTGTATGTTTGTCTCCCCCTTTCTGCATCAAATGGTTTAGTTTAGGTGGATATTCCTGTTTATAAATTTGTCAGTGCACCTTTTTTCTCTCTTCTATTTCACTTGACAAAATTAAAGCAAAGGTAAAAACCCAGTATTTTTATGACTCAACAATCAAATAAAAGTGATCATCTTTCTGATTGTTTTTTGATGGTCCTAGTTAATACTTAATACAAAATATGTGTACTTAATTGTCTTTAGATAATCATAATGTAGAACAATCTTTAGCTTTAATAGCCACTTGATACTACTAGGGGCAGAAGCAATTTTCTACAAAGTTAATACAATAAATATTAATTTTGTTTAACAACTTTTATTGGCTCATTTTGCTTTAGTTGTGATTTATGGTTTTTTTCCTATTTCACCGGAATCAGTTTTTGATTGGGTTTTTCCCATGTAAAAAAAAAAAAAACACGAGCATGCTCTATTCTCTTTTTTGCATCTTTATTTAGGATTGTGATGTTTGTCTTTCTCAAAAATTGCTGATTCAGTTATCATAGCTTTTGTTTTTCTGGTTTACTCTTATTATCTGTTTTGCTTGTGTCGAAATTTGCAGGATAAAACAGGACACAGCCTTAAGGTTTTTCGAAGATTAGCCCAGTCTTTGAAGGAAATGTCATATCAGAAGCTAACTAATTAACTCTTCATATATTTTTTGTGTTAATTGTTACTATAGGACATGGTTAAGTTTATGTATCCCTTGAATATATTATTTCAGTAATTATATATTGTAACATATGATAGTGAACTAAGATGATTTTTTAACATTCATTAATTACATTTTTCAACATAAATTTGACAAGTGCAAGTACATTTACATATAGATGGTAATTTCCATGACAACTATACTTAAAACCGTTCGAGCATCTACAACAGTCTGCATAAAAAAAAGCTATCAAATCACTCTTTGGAACTTGCAACAATGTTTTTGATACTTGGATGAAAGTTTTTGTTCAGCAATAGGTATAAAATTTGGAGCATTATTTTAAATTTAATTTATTTAAATTAAGTTAACTTCATCAAAATTAAACAGTTCAACCCAGTTCAACCATCTAAACCTAAACATCACTTCTACCTCTCCCTATCAGCCAACCTCCTCTGTCCTACACCGTCGTTCGTTGCTTCCACCTCATCATCGCCGTGGCCCCTTAACTGATTTAATTTTAGATCAATGCAAGAAATTGAAGAGATTTGGAAAGAATCCCTTGTCGAGTGTCGACGGAGATATTGGCCAAGAAGAAATGTTACTTTTATTTGATTTTTTATTTTGCTTCTGGTTTTTCATTTATGAGTATTTTCTTTTCACTTTTGGCTTTTATTTGTTGATTTTTTTACCATTGCAAGAACTTTGGATATAGTTGTTGGAGAGAAAAGAATAGTACACAGAAATGTTGGTATTTGGCACATAAGTTTAGTGCTCTTCGCTTGCGCTATTACATTTGATGCTAAAAAAATGGATCTTCAATTAATGCCTATGTTGGAGCACGATGTTTTCAGTTTTTAACATCAAATTGGTAGTTAGGGGCCTTAGGGCCCTTTGCGGGAGATGCTCTTAACATACTTATTCCGGATATTCAAAAGTTTCACCTATCATGAATAACAAGAATATAAATTCCTATTACTACTATGTTTTTATTATACTTAGTACACTTGAGTAGTTACGCATAAAATATACTGTGCATTGAGTCATTTTTTAATGTCATTTGTGATTAAAAGAATGGTACCAATCTTTACCTGAGTTTTGTTTCATTTGTGATATTTCTGATTGTTAACCTGATGTATATGTACCTTAATTAATAAAGAAACCTCTCTCTATTACTTAAGTCTGTTTTATGTTAACTTTTCATTACTAGATTAACTATATTTAAAATTTAAAGAAACATGTGGTGTAGGATTGAAAATTACAATTTAAAAAAACTTTAGTTAATTGATACTCTACTTGAGCTTATAATAAAAGTTGATAACATATTAATTAGTTATATATTAAACAATATTTTTATTTGATAATTTTGAAATTTGATAAGTAAAATTGATGTAATGTATGTAACAATGTCAAACTATTTGAACACGGTGTATAATTTGATTAAAACTTGTTCAAACTAGGTTCATTAAATAATCAAACAAAACCAAATATATAATTTGGATAAGGAAATTCAAATCAAATTTAAACTCTAACTCATTTTCCCCAAATTGTGATGTGTTATACAACAAAAATGAGAGTCATACACTACTTAGTTTTGACCATAAAAACAATTACTCAAGAAATTGTTCTAAAATAATGTACTGCAATTATCCTAAATTATGGCTAACGTAATCTAATGTTTAGTTGTTCAATGTTAAAATAATTTTGCTCATACAATCATATTGGCAATAAAGATATTTCTAACTGCAAATTCTTTATCCCGACCTTAAAGATATTTTTGGCGGCTTATTATATTACTATTTCACAAAAAGAAAAGAATCTAGATATTTAAGGATAATTTGGTAAATATAAAATTTTCTGAAAAGTCTTATCCGCAGCCTGCATTCAATAATCGTTACTATCAACAATTCTTGAATTCAAAACTCTACTTCAACTTCACTTTCTATTTCTACTACTGAAAAAAGGAAAGGGGTGAACAAAGAAATGGCGAACACACTTTGTTTCTCGCCTCTAATTTCCTTGAGCACCAAACCTGGTACCTTTTCATTTCCCATCCCTTTTGCTGCTTTTGTGTATAATTGTGGGAGTTTATTTTGTGCATACATACTTGTTACTTTTGCAAATTTATGTACATTTCTTTTAGTTAAGATGAATTTCGGTAATGGGTTTATGGTAGTTTTGTGAGTTGGTGAGTGTTGGGGAGGGTGTTGTGTTGAATTTATATAATATGCTTACTGATACTTACTTTGGGTGTTATTTTAGTTACATTTCTATGAATTTAGGACTTTTATGAATGTGTTTATATGTATGTGTGTACGGGTTTATCACTTGTCAGTATGATTTTTATATGCATTTGTTTATTCTATTCTTAGGACTTGTAAGTCACAGCTATACAAGTAGGAAGGCGAATTGGACAAGGGACGAAGGTCACGGCTCAAAAAATGTTGCTTTTGATTCTCTAAAGGTCAAGGTGAGTTCTCAATTGCTGTGATTTTTTTAAGATTTGGTTGTATACTATAGAGCTCACTATGGACAATGGGATTCATATCTAATGTATAGCAATTGCGAACCATCAGCCGTGTTGTTCTGTTTTCTTATCGAATTAACTTGTTAAGCCCATATACTTTGTCTTTTGCGCCTTAAAATCCATCATGTCATATAGATAATTGGCATAAATAAATGGATTATTCTGTCTATAAGGCCTTGTCATAATGTCAAAGCTGAGGTGCCAAGACTTGACAGTCTTGTTAGTTACCGATTCATAGTAAGTTGTTTTATCCAATATAATTTGCTTGTCTAATCGATATAATTTGTCGTCTCAATATAAAAGTGGATTATTTTATCTGTTTCTTCTCATAAGCATTTGGTACTTGTATAAACATTAGCTCGCTGCTGTTATACCCTTTTAGGCTTACAAGATGGTTCAATTACCAACTTGCATTATGTTTATACTGATAAAGTTGTTTTCACTTGGTGTTGTTTTTATTCGCAGGCCACAGAAAATACGCCAACCACCAAAGTAAATAGCATACTCTGTCAAGATTGTGAGGGAAATGGTAATTGGAATTAATTTCGTTTGTCTTCTGAAATATCTTTCCTGTGTCTCGTATTACTCATTTACATATGCCTATCTGTTTTGGAGTAAATTGAGCATGTTTTCTGGTTCTTTTGGTTGCCATTAACTGAAATCTAACTTTATGAATTGCAAATTATGAGACTCCGGTGAAATTTGGCATGATGAGTTTATGGTTTCTTGCAACAAGTTTTGTACTTCCATAATGTCGCCTTCACTTGATCTTTTCCACGAAATCAGCGACTCTACAAATGTTCTAACTGTCTTTCGATTTCTCGTGTACATTTATTAGGTTGTAAACAATGTACGCAATGTGAAGGTAATGGAACCAATTTGGTGGATCACTTTAATGGGCAGTTCAAAGCCGGTGGATTGTGTTGGCTTTGCAGGTAATTAATTACACAACCCATTTTGCTGCTATCTTTACTTTTAACTCCATGCAATTAACTATCAAATTAATAATGTACCTTAATTTGATGTACTTGGATTAGGGGTAAGAAGGAGATTCTTTGTGGAAAGTGCAATGGTGCTGGCTTTGTGGGTGGTTTCCTGAGCACATATCAAGATTAGCATAATCTTGCAATTAATGTAATACTTACTATTGTTGTTCTTTGCAATTTTTTGTATCAATTTAGTCAATAACCATGACATAGATGAACCGGGGATCGTAAGGATACGTAAAAAAAAAAAGTTTAAGCTTTTCTGCATGTAACTCGAATTTTGGAAGAATTTATGAAGATCTTCATATTGTTGTTACCAAATTATCTACATCTTCATAAGTTAGTGTTTAATTATCAAGCTAAGTTCAATCTCATGTTACACAAATATGTATCTTTTTGTTTCCCATGAACTAAAGTATACCTACGAAAAACTGCTGTCGAATAACAGAAAAATTGAGTAACAAAGAGTCGAAAGAATCAAAGCAAGCATCAATTCCAAACCACAATCCATCTGGTGGAGAATTGTGAAATACGAATTCGTAATATTTAAGATTAGAGCTATAGATCTTTACACTCTCTGGTTTCCAACCGTCCGATCCATTCCTCAAAAAGTGTAGATAACAAATCGGGTCCATACATGACCCCCCTGTATATAACACGTATGTCGAGCATCTTTCAAATGGATCATCTATTCTTCGCTCATAGACCTGTCCAATTATAAACGTTGAGTGTTTTGATCAACTAAATATGAGACATTTTTCTTGGAAGTATTTGAATAATTTTTGCAAATTGGAGAAAAATATTGAATAGAATAACTATGTTAAAATTAATTAAAAAAAAAAAAAAAAATACTACCTTGTTGCCATAGGGATCTCCAAATGCAAGACTGATTTTGTCTGTAGTATTATCAACAGAGGAACAACTTGTTTTGATGATCACTGTGTATGCACATCTCCGTACTGTCTAATAATTATAATAAATACATAAATTATTTTAATGAGTTCAATTTAAAAATAAAATGATCAAATTATGGAAATTTTGTTGATTTTTCTCAGTAAGTATATATTACTTGGTTGGAGTGAATGTCGATGGGTGTTTCTTGCATATCAGCAGCAGAAGTTGTGAAGAAGAAAGCAAAGAGGAAGAAGAGAAGCCATGAGGTTTTGACCATTTTCGTCGTCGTCACTAAATGAGTGAAATAAAAAAGACTAAGCTTCTATAGGTCATTATTAATAAGTAAAGTCTACTAGTGGAGTGTACTTAATTGTAATATAATAATATAATAATCCAAATAATACTAAACATAATTGGAAAAATGGATCAAAGTGGGTCATTTTGAAATGGGCTATCTGAAGAAAAAGAAAAGAAAAAGAAAAGAAAAAGCTTGGGTCTTTACAATGGAAAAACTTTATCTTAACTTGTGTGGCATTTTTCAGCTTATCTAAGTTAAGTTTGAATTTGGTTTGGAAAAAGAAATGGATAAGGGAAATAGTGTCTTGAAGCTATTATTAGGTAACAAATTTATATAGAGTGATTTATTTCACAACACTAACCAACTGGTAAAAATATGAAACCCCTTAACATAGGCAAGTTGAATAAGAAACAAAAATTAATGTATACAAGATTCTTCAATCTTGAAATGTATGACATGAAAGTTGAAATATGAAGAATATCAACACTTTTTACAGTTTCAATCTTTAATCAATCGGGTAAATCGCGGCTTTGTGCATGATCATGACAAAATCAGTCGGAGAATTTGGCCTGAAAACTTGAATGACTTCTCAGTTTCTTCAAGGCAATGATCCTTTTCGTCCCTACTCCAGCTCTGCACATACGTATACACACACATACATATATATTCCAGTTTCAAAATATTTTTCCATAATTAACGAGTGAGAAATACAGACCAAGGGAGACTTACTTCAGCAACTCGATTTAGCTTTTCCCTAACATTCTGCAATAGTTGGGAAACGTCACCATCCCATTTGTAAAACTCCAATTCTTTGCCATTCAGGATCATCTTAGATACCTTCGAAATATCAAAGTAGCCATATTTAGTCTAAAGTTCCTCTTTTTCCATTTTTAAACCATTTCAAAAAAATTGTGTGTTAAAATAAATGGAACCATGTTGCTCACTTGTTTCCCTATCATTCTGCCACCAGCAGTGTGGGCAAAATAAGTGTTGTAGAAATGGCAAATGAATGCCTGAGGATCTTTCTCCGATAACTCCTCGAGATACTGAGCGTAGCTAATGCCGGGAGAAGATGCTTCTGGGATCGAGTGACCTTGCTGTTTAAACCATTCCAAGTCTTTTGCAAGGCTTTCCGATCTTTCGAGTCCTGTGTTCTTGAATTCTGCATCTGCAAACAATTGAGGTTTTAACTCGTGAGTACATGATCTACATAATAACTAAAGCAACTTAAGTACAATTAATATTGTAATTCCAGGTAATCAACCAACCTTGAAGAATATTGTGTGAAGTGTAAAACAAGATTTTGACTCATACTCATAGTTAAAATTAGCTAAAAACTAATGAAATATAGGAGTATTATCTTCAAGGACTGATCGATAAAAGAGGTGCAAATTTTCTCCTCAGTGGCACAAGAGACATAATCGAGAAGCCAATCCTTTTTGAACCACATGAGGGCCAGAAATTGAAGGGGACGAAAATTAGCACTAAATCTAATATTAGGACTTTAATACTCGGAATTACGAAAAGTGTGGTTGCACGAATTGGTGCTATATTTGCAAAAGAAGTTCTCATATAATAAAATGGAGTATGAGGCTACAAATAGAAGGGGATAGAAGGGAATAAATATGCACCTCCAAACACCATTTTCCCCTAAACTATTAGGCGATAAACATTTCGCTTGGACATCTTCACAAGCATATTATACATGACAATAACAATCTTCTAGCCATAATGAGCTGATAAAACATATTCAAGAACGAAATAAAAAACATCTTTTGCAACATCAGTCACAAATATTGCAAATTATCTAGATATATATTGAGATTTGTTTCTCCTTATTCTCTTATCATTTTCCAATAATTATTCATTTTATTCACAGCCAATAACATTTTTTCTATATCTTCAAGTCCAGTCATGAAAGTGCAGAAACAAAAGCACACACAACTGTGACAAAATCAAATGTTTTAGCCTGCTCCATACCACAGAAGCCATGAGATGAGAATAATAATAAACATAGTACATAATATTAAGTATTTACCACTCAAAATTGTACTATAACCACAAATAATATATACAAAAAAAAAATGCATTCCTAATTCACAATTTTAAATTCAAATAGGCAATTTAGTACTATAAATTAGTACTATTAACCACACACACACACAAAAGAAAGAAACTTACATTCAGGAAATGCAGCTTTATCCACAATCTTTTCAAGAGTATCATAAACCAATTTACTATCCACCAAGAATTTCAAGTAACCCTCAATACTAGGTTCCCATTTGCCCACAGGTTGACCCTCTGGCTCTTTCTCCCCTTCTTTAGATTGGTCCCTTGTGTGCAATTTCATAGCCACAAATCTCATCTCCTCAACAAAACCCTTTGACTCACCAGGATACCTTTTCTTGGGATTATTATCTACTGCAGTTGTGGCTGAAACAACCACCATTCTTGCTTTTTTTAGGGTCAAATTTGAGATGGGTGGTGAAAAAAATTGAGCTTGAGGCTTTTTTAAGACTGATAGTTGAGGATTCTTGAACAGGGGTTGGGATTGTGAGATGGGTGTTATAGAAGACATATTTTCAAAAATAATACTGCTGCTAGTTTATTTATTTGCAGTCGAAGAAATTGGTGGAAACAAAAATGGTGAAGAAATTGAAGAGACGAGAGAGAGAGAAAGAGAGGAGATATTCTGTTTCGGGCTTGATCTCCAACCGTTGGATCGAATTCTTAGCGACCGTTGATTGTGAGTACGATTATCCCTTCTTGTTTACTTGTAGCTCATTTTAAGATTTAAATGTAAAATTAGAAAAATTCTACCCTTTTTATTATTCCTTATCATTAATACTAAGATTATTTAATTAAATGGATATTTTGAAATTTTTACTTGAAAAAGGTGATTATTTATGACATTCATTAAATGTGTGCAATCCTCCAAAATGGAAAATAGAAAAAAAAAAAAAAGGAAAATGATTATATGACAGCCCAACTTTCACAGCCCCTTTGTACAGCCCATTTTTATGTATTTAAAGTTAATTGAGTTACCTGTTTAACAAGTTTCTTCTTAAAATAATTTTTTTAATCTATAACACCCAATCAACTTTCAAAAATAACAAAAGAGACCAAAATTTTTAGATATTACTTATATAAAAAATAATTCAATACTTTAAATACATAAAAATGGTAATTGAATATTCACCAATATTTGAATATAAATATCTCAACTTTCAAAAATTACAAAAGAACGCCTAAATTATATGATATTACTCATATAAAAATTAATTCATTACTTTTCATATGTTAATTTATCATTTATCAATATTTGAATATAAAATATCTCGAAAATTACAATAAAAATATAAACTCATTTAAAAATATTTTCAATGCCAAGAATTTAGAGTTTATGACATAATATTTAATAGGGTTTGATTTAGGGTTTAGGGTTTACGATTTTAGGGTCTAGGGTTTTAGGGTTTAGATTTAGGGTTTAGGGTTTATGATTTTAGGGTTTTAGGGTTTATGATTACTAGGGTTTAGGGTTTTAGAGTTTATGACATAATATTTAATTTAGGGTTTAGGGTTTACGATTTTAGGGTCTAGGGTTTTAGGGTTTAGGGTTTATATTTAGGGTTTAGGGTTTATGATTTTAGGGTTTAGGGTTTTAGGGTTTAGGGTTTATTTTATAAATAGGGTTTATTTTTATTTGATAATTAGTTATGGGTTTTTTTGCAATTTTATATTTTGGACTGTGATTCTTGGCTGTGATGCTAGCATCAATGTTTTCAGAACCGGACCGGATAGTGAACCGGTGAGCCGACTGGTTAGTGTTTTTATTGGTCGAACCGGTCGGACCGGATGACATCATAATAATGTAATAAATATATTTAATTTTAAAGTATATGTAATATGCATAAAATTTAAACATTATCCTACAACTGATTAAAAATATACAAAATCTTATAATATACTTAAATTAAATCATATAATATTTATCTAACTTATATCATAACGGTAATATGATATTAATTTGTATGCTCATATAAATATAATATGATTACATTTCTTTATAAAAATTTAAAAGTGTAAGTTAAAAATACAAAAAACTAAGAAATTCTTAAATTTTAAAATATTGTTATGTATAAAAGTCTAATATTCAAAGTCAAATTTGCATAATATATCGAGTTGACTTTTTATCCTAAAAATAATATAGAAAATAAATATTTTATAGAACAAATTTTAATAACAAATTATTACTTGAGTATTAATTTTCATTCATAATGTATAAAATGTTAATTTGGCTACAGTTTCTATATTTATAAATTTTAATTTGTACTAAAACTTCAACAAAAATGATGTAGCTCAAATGGTAAGGAAGTTATCTTTCACCTAAGAGGTTGGGTGTTCAAATCCCACATTTTACAAGAATTTTTAGTTTAATTTTAACTTTTAAAAAAATAAAAAAATAAAAAAAAATTCGGAACCGGGTTGAACCGGTCCATACCGGTTCACCGGTTTTGGACCGGTTTGACCCGGTTCAGACTGGTTTTTAAGAAAGGTGGTTTTAGGGGGTAAATCGGACCGGACCAACCTCCGGTTCGCGGTTGAACCGGTCGGACCGGCCGGTCCGGTCCGGTTTTAACAACATTTGCTAGCATTGTCCAAAAAAAAAATGGTGGGACTTTTGTTAAATACCTGATTATGTTTGCAAGATAATTTTTGGTTAATATCTGGGAAAATTTAATACTTTTGAATTAGGCACATTAAGTTAGAAATTAAGGTGAGAGAAGATATATTTTCACAATTTTGACTAGAGGGTATATTCGGAAATTTAATTATTTTGCTCTGGAAGCAATACTTTGTGCTCTGGCAGTATCACTAGCCATAAGTTTTATAATTTTTAAGGGTTTTTTGCATTTTGCACCCCCGAAACATGGAAAATTGGCACTTTGCATCCCCAAAACTTAGATTTAGCACTTTGCACCCTCGAAATATGAAAAATGCTGCACTTTGCATCCTCGTTTATTTTCAAGCAAATATTCAAGGGCAAAATAGGTAATTCAATAGTATTGGCACTTTGCACCTTCAAAACTTGAAAATTTCTCACTTTGTACCCCCAAAATAAAATTAGCACTTAACACCTCTAATTAAGAACAAATCAGCAACTTCCACCCTCGAAACAAAATAAATGAGCACTTTGCACCCCAAAACACAAAATTAACATTTAAAACCCTCAAATTTAAAAAACCCAAACCCCTATTTTTTTTCGTCAATGTTGACTATCGGAGTGAAAAAAATCTAAGGCAAAATAGATAATTCATTTTTTTTATTTAAATTTTGCAAAACACAAGTATAAATACTTGAATACTAATTTCTCTCTCCATCTATCATTTCAACAATATAACCATAAATAACTAAATAAAGTACAAGTAAACTTCTCGAAGACCCATAAATAATTACCTATTTTGTCTAAAAAAAATTCACCTTAATGGTCTATTTTGCCGGAAAAAATGGGGGGTTTGAGTTTTTTTTTTTTTTTTAATTTGAGGGTGTTAAGTGTTAATTTTGTATTTTGGGGTGCAAAGTGTCCATTTATTGTGTTTTGGGGGTGCAAGTTGTTAATTTATTCTTAATTGGGGAGTGTTAAGTGCTAATTTTATTTCGGGGAGGCAAAGTGCCAAAGATTTACAATAGAATTACCTATTTTGCCCTTGAGTTTTTGCTTGAAAATAAACGAGGGTGCAAAGTGCTGTATTTTTTATATTTCGATGGTGTAAAGTGCTAAATCTAAGTTTTGAGGGTGCAAAGTGCCTATTTTCTATATTTCAGGGGTGCAAAGTGCAAAAAACCCAATTTATAATATAATAATTAGCACATAAATTTTAAAATTTATAAGATATTATAAACATTACAAATAACCTCCAAGGACAAAATTAAAAAAATATTTTAGGGACATGGGGTTAATTGTACGAATTTGACAAACCCGAGGAGAGGTTTTGTCAATAAATAAGGAATTTTTTGTATAATTAGACATTACCACATTGAGGTGCTTGTAATTTATCCTAAGGTAAATTATGTAATCGTTTCAAATATGAACAAGCAATAATATTTAAGTTACATGCATGTACTTTTATCAATTATTCACCTATAAGCCCTTTATTTAACCCTTCAATTATCCCCTGCAGTTGACTTTTATGTTAGAAGACTGTCAGCATTTGCTGATGTGGCAAAAATCCACCTCATGTTATATCTAGGATAACTACTTGACTTTGGGTAGAAATCCAATATACAAGATTTGATTTTGTTATCGAATCTAAAATTGTACTTTTTCATTTTATCTTGTTATGGAGTTGTGATTGAAAATTAACAAAATCAACTCGAACGATGTTCATTTCAACTAAATACCATTTGAGTTCGATCAATCTAATTATTTTTAAATATTTGTAATCATACATCATATAACATATCTAGTCGAACATAAATATTTTGAATTAGAACACTTTGTCAATTTTCGCATAGGTATACAGTATTAAAGTGTGACACGAAAAGACTAGTCACTACAAAGTAGCGGACTTAAGTTCGAATCCCTGTTGGGAGAGGTTCCCACTTTATGTGTCTGACACTGACACGCCTCGAAAGGGATTAAACCCTTGGAAAACCAAAAAAAAGTGTGACACGAAAATATAAAAGATGATACAAATTACAAATAATATACTAGTGTACTTCAGTTGAACTTGGAACATATTTTTCTAATCTCCCCTTGTGTACCAGTCTTGACATCAATACTACTCATTTTAACCATAGCTTTTGGAAACTCAAGATTAAATCTAACTCCAAATAATCCTTTTATGTTTCCTGCATAATTGTCAACAATTCTACGTGTGTTGGAGTCACCCCAAAGCCTCTGATCCGATTCAAGAACTCCATTGCCATCTCTCACATTCTTGAAGAAACTCGAATCGAAATTCAATGGGCTATCTTTGTCCAGATCAACCCTTTTTGAGGCGTCACCATTTTTAGGACATATGGTCTGTAATTGTGTCAAGAACACTTGGTTTATGCTTGGATCCGAATTTCCAGTTCTTGTGAAGTTATAGAGACGATATTGAATAAAAAGGCAATGTGTTTGTCCTATTGTATGTGCCCCTGCATAAGAAAAATAATTTCACAAAAAAGAATTAAGTGAATTGATTTAGTTTAAACTAGAATACGAAGATTTAAACATTTTTGAATGTTTAAAAGTGTATGATATGACGTCTAAAGAGTCGTAAAATGTAGAAAATCATCTATGGATTTGATTGCCATGTCTATATATAATTGTATGCGAAAGTGTGCGCGTGAGGAGTGATCGATTGATGTGAGTTATTACCAACTAGCGTAACAAGATCATGATTATCAAGGCCTTTGGCAGCAAACTTCTGCCTTTGGGCTGCAACTGAGTCCACAGGGCTAGGTAAGCTGGCGGCCTCGGACGACAACGATCTTCGACCATCTCTTCTTCCGGTAGGTACCCCCCAGCTCGGACCTCCGCTCTACATAAACCAACAACATTTTCCCTTTATATATTCATTTCTATATATTTTTTTTTACAAATAAAAGTACGAGTTCAGAAAATAGAGTTTCTTGAATTTTTTGTAAAGACTAATATACCCCTACTTAAAAGATAATTAAAATAATTAAAATAAGAGAAAAAATAGGAAAAACAAGTCTACTCCGATATGAACACTTCAATATAAACCTAAATGAAGAGGTATAATTAAACATGAAGTCTTATTATAATATTTATTTCCTACATAAACTCATAAACTCCTAAAATCTAAAATTATCTCTTACATCAACTTTTATAATTTATTTATAATCTAAGTGCGTAATTTTTGTTTGGCTAAAGAAGTCAAATATAAACAATATCCAAAAGTATCAAGACATGCATAACCGCGAATAATCAAGACATGAGAACAGGTGGATTCGATAAATACAAGTGAAATAGATGAAATTTTTTGTGAAAACGATGAAATTTTTGGGGCAGTCTGTGATACTCAAATTTTTATGGAGCTCTTTTCATGGAAAGCGGTTGAAATCGATAAAAGTCGGTTAAAAGATGCGAAAATGATATAAAAAAAATTTGTTGGTGAACACTGATAAAGTTGGTGAAAAACGAGCGAAACAGGTAAAAAGACGTCTGTGAAATCGATAAATATATATGCATTGGAATAACTTTTGTTGAAATTCATGAAAACCGGATAAGATCGATGAAATTAGTAAAAAAATGGATGACATCTTTTAAAATGGTTGAGATCAGTGAATCGGGGAACATAAGTAAAATCGATGAAAACATTTTAAATCAATTAAATATGATATAAAATTGGTGAAAAAACATGTAGATCAGTGAAAAAACTTGTGAGTGAAAACGAATAAAATCTATAAAAATAAAAATAAAAATAAAATAAAATAGTTTAACAAAAAAAAAGGAACGGTAGAAAATGGTTTAAACTGAAAAAATAAAAGAAATCTACGAAAAATGGAAAAAAAAATAATGAAAGTTGGTTAAACCGATAAAATAAATGATAAATCGAAGAAAAATATATTAAATCGATGAAAAGTTAATGAAATCAGTAAAAAGACGGGTTAAGCCCCTGAAAAATGGATTAAACTTATGAATTAAATATGTGCTCGAATTTTCATGGAAAACAGGTTAAATCGGTTAATTAAAATTGGTAAAACGATAAAAGTCGGCTAAAGCGTGTGAAAATGATAAAAATTTGGATGAACACTGGTAAAGTTGGTGAAAAATGAATAAAATCGGCGAAAATGCTCATGTAAAACTGATAAATGCATATGGAATTGAATAGCTTTGGATGAATTTCGTGAAAACCGAACAAGATCGGTGAAATTAGTGAAAAACAGATGAAATTGTTGAAAATGGGTGAAATCCTTGAATCAAGGAAAAAGGTAAAGTTGGTGAAAACATGTGAATTTAATGAGATGTGAGGTGAAATTGGTGGAAAATGTAAATCAATGAAAAAACGTGTGAATTAGGTTTGAAAACGTTAAACCAATATAAAATGAAAGGTTTACACCAGAAAAACATAAGAAATCGACGAAAAATGGAAAAATAATGAAAGTAGGTGAATCGATAAAAGAATGGATAAACCGATAAAAAAAGATTTTAAATCGATGCAAAATGAATGAAATCAATGAAAAGACGGGTTAAACCCGTGAAAAGAATGAACTAAATAATTTTATTATGATCATATTTAAAAAAAAAAAGAATTACAAGATCTTATGAACAAATCAATCATCAAATTATATCTGATTATTATAATTTAAAGTCATCCTTTTTTTATGGATTAATAATTTTGATAATAAATAAATTGAATAAAGTTAATTTTGTTATAATTTAGAAAATTTACTTATGAAATTAACTAGACACGTACAACGTACGTGCACTTTTCTAGTATATGAAAAGATACAACAATTAAAATATTAGTATAAAATTAGTAACAATATGCTTAATTTTTTTGGTTCGTTAAAATTTTTTTTTTAATCGCTAATTAAAATTCAAGTACCAGATCAACGGAATCACGAGCAGCCAATGCTAGTATATCAGCACACGAGACCACGCCAGGACAAGACACCTCAAGCTGCGATTTCGCATCATCTATTACTTCAAATCCCCTCAACCCAGTGTTCGGCACTGCTTTTCTCTCTGCAGAAGGTGCATCGATTAAAATCGAAGCATCACAGCCCTATGCACACCAAAAAAAAAAAACTACAAATCATATAAAGTACCAATATCAATAAACTTCATAAATCAATAAAAAATTAACCAAGAAACACTAATTAATTTTTGATATACTATTAATTACTTGAACAAAGCAATCATGAAAATGAAGCCTAAGTAAAGCTGCAGCAATTGTGGAGTCTTTGTTGAAATGTGCTTCCACAGTGGATCTTACTATGGACTCTGCTTTCGGACATGAAGCAGAATAAAAGCCTGTCTTTATTGCCCCTTGTCCGAAGACAGGAAAAATCAACACATTAATTACTAAAACAAGTAGAGAATTTAAGTGAAGGGACTCCATATGTGATTAATTTTGTTACTAAGTTATATATTTGAGTATGCCAAATTTATACTATATGCTAGTTGATTCTCTAATAATTGTTTATTAGTGGAGATTCTACGTGTGGGTCATTAATTATTTTCTGCAATTTGTGGCTTTTATTTGTGCATGATCAGATTAGTGGAAGTCACTTTTAATTGATGATACGATGAAATTAATTTAGGATTGATGTACAAACAATATGGTTTTTCAGCTAGCTTTATTCTTCTACTTCTACGCGTTGGACCTTTTTTTTTATGGCCTTGTTTATGTCTTCTATTTTTGGCTCATTTGCTTTAATTCTCTCCAAATATTTCTCCTTTTAGGGCTGTAATCCATCGCGTGGGATATTTTTGCCTCACTTGCTTTAATTTCCATTACCATAAATTTTAGGGCTGTAATCCATCACCACTTAGAATGGATATTTTGGTGGTACTAATTGAGTGTTAATAAGTTACAAAGTTGAAAATCAAAGGAAAATGACAATATGACAGTCCATTATTTCACAGCCCATGTACAACCAAATCTAATTGGTTGGAGAAATTTTGTTACCTGTGGCAACTTGTTTAGTTGGTGTTTTTCTTTTTTTTTTCAATTTTCACCCCACAATTTTGATTTGTGAAAGTCTTTTGCAATTTTCACTCCCACAAATTTGTATAGTGGAAATCTTTTGCAACTTTTACCACTAAATTTATATTTTGTCATGATGTGACATTCTATAATTTAAAAATCTTAAAATACATTAAAAAATATCTCAACTTTAAAAAATTACAAAATAACACCTAAAATATACGATATTACTCATATAAAAAATAATTCATTACTTTTCAAATGTTAATATATCATTTACCAATATTTGAATATAAAATATCTTGAAAATTACAATAAAAATATACAATCATAATTTAAAAGTATTTGCAATGCCTATAATTTAGGGTTTATGACTTAATATTTAATTTAGGGTTTGATTTAGGGTTTTAGGATTTAGGGGTCTAGGGTTTTAGGGTTTAGGGTTTATTTTACTAATTTTGATTTACGAAAAGGGTTTAGGGTTTATAGGTCTAGGGTTTTAGGGTTTATGATTTAGGGTTTATTTTATAAATAGGATTTATTTTTATTTGATGATTAGTTATGGATCTATTTTGCAATTTTATTTTACAATTTATTTTAAATAAGCCACAACTGGCTGTATATATGTACAACCGGTTGTGGGTTGTTATGCTAGCAATATCCAAAATCAAAATAAACTTATAGAACGATTAACTTTGAGTTCAAATCCTCATTGTTTAGCACGCTAAACCCATGAACAAGTTGGGACTCCAAGAATTTACTCGACTAGTTCACATCCCTAATCATGAGTAAGTGTTACAGTGCTCATGGAAATCTGGACATTAACTTTCGACTCTACACACTGAAGTCATATTTAATTAGTGGGTATTATATACAATTTTGGGTAATTAGTTTTAAATGATAATTAATGTTATCTTAGTCCCTAAAAGTTTACCTAATTCTTTAATGATCTCTTCACTTTATTTTCCCTTTCTTTTAGAACAATTCTCATGCATCCACATTTCATTTGCTTAATAATTCTAGTCCCTTCCTCATAAATGCATGCCACAGTGAATTTACAAGCACTATCTTGAGTGCTATAAAATTCTTTAAAATAAAAATTAGTGACTATAATGCACCAAATTATGGAGCACTAAAGGCCGTCTCCAGTGAGGATGGACTTCCATTTCCCTCAGACTCCCCTTCCCATTCAGATTCTCTTTTTATAGTTATTTTCAATGATTCAATCTTTCCATTTTATTATAATTGAATTTTCATAATTCCCCACTCTCACTTAATTTAATGATAATAAATATATAATAATTATACTAATAGTAATTTGAACATTAACATTAATAATAAATAATTTAACATTGACATTAATAATAACATTACAAGTAATAAAATAAATTAATATTAAGTTTAAGATTTGAAAAAAAAATTTATATAAATATTCTATATTTACTAAAAGAAAATTAAAAAAAGAAAAAAAAAAGTGTGTGCAAGGCAACGACAGAGATGGATGGGGAGGTCTAGCCACCCACCTCTAAAGACTCCCCTCTCTCCCACGCCCCGCCTCACCAAAGTTCATTACTTCACCCCTTTCCCCATGGATTTCCCCTCCCCCACCTCAATGGAGATGCCCTAAGCAAACATAAATTGCATATTAATTTTTTTAATTTTTTTTATGATAATTTGAACTGCATATTATTTTTCTGGTGTTATTATGGGGTCTTCCGTAATTTCAAACGATTCAGCATCAATACTTTGAGAATTTGTTAGAAGGTGGATATATATTGATCCATGAGAATATTTGGCTAACTAAAAATTCTTGAAAAATTTATAATATTTGACTAACTGAAACATACACTTGAAATAAAATTTTAATTAATGAGAATGTTTTGAATTCTTGTTTCCGAACATTATAAAAATTGCAATTTCAATCTTAATTTTTCTAAAATATTTTATACTTTTCATTCCATAGAAAATTATTATAGTTTTGCACTTTCCATTTCGAAACAATTCCAAACAATGCAACAGGATAAAATATACAAAACATTTTAAAAAATAAGAACCAAAAAAATATACGATTATGAAAAGTGTGGACCAAAAGTTTTGATGATCCAATCCTGTGACACTAAAAATACAATTTTAAATCGATCAATCTGCTAAACGAAGCCAGAACAAGATCATATTTTCCTAAAATAATATTTATACAAAAACCATTCGAGTATTCAAATAACACAACTCCTCGATGCCAATAGTTTTGGTTGGAAGATCAACTAAGGCAACTGTTAAGCTCTACGGCACCATAAATGCCATAGATAACAGAAAGAAGGGAGGAAACTAAAGGAACTGGTATCACAATGTAGATATGTCGACGATAGTCATTGTAACCATAACTACTAGAACGTAAAATCTTAACAGCAAACAAGTGAGAAAAACAACTGCATATAGAAAGTCAATCTCGAACATTATGCAACCCTGCCACTGGTTACGCCCCCTCCATTTCCAACTCCTTTGTGGTTGCATCCACAAGCGACTACAAGCAAACAAAATTGATTATTACCAAATTATACTAAAATTCGAATTTTGTCTACTTAAGAGTGCTGGCGATTAGAATTAAACTTTTTGGCAGAAGATAATTTAACTTAGCAATAATCTCTACATATATACAGAATGGAAGTCGAATGAAAGATGATACTCCGGTTAGGTCAATGCGAGAAGGATAAATGTCACACATATTAGATTTTCACCACTTGGATTGGGTCAAATCCACTTATATGGATTGGGCCTAACTCAACCTCAAAAGCTACAATAAGAA
Source organism: Penstemon barbatus (assembly GCA_003313485.2). Classification (NCBI taxonomy): domain Eukaryota; kingdom Viridiplantae; phylum Streptophyta; class Magnoliopsida; order Lamiales; family Plantaginaceae; genus Penstemon; species Penstemon barbatus. Next base: position 36,418,124 of record CM064882.1, read on the forward strand.
GTGAGGTTTTGCCCAAGACCTTATAAGGTGGACATCTAGTCTCAATATCACATTCATTCAGGACAGAACAAAATATATGATTTGTGGTCAGGCTAACCTGGAGTTCCCCTTCAGCGTTTTTGAATCTCTTATCATAGTCTCTTACTTGCAAATAACTTTTATGCAACTGCACAAGTCACGACATTTAGATAACACGATTACTTATTTCTTTTACCTGGAATCAAAAGGTAAAAGCAAATTTTACATCAGAATTACCTTCTCTAATTGCATGTGACGATGTGAAGTAAGCCTTTTTGCAGCCTTCAATGATTCTTCCAAGTTCTAAGGTCAACAAAGAAAATCATAATTAGAAAAGAATATAAACTACCAAATGTCAAGAAAACCTTTATTAGAATTAAACTATTACCTGGTACTTTTCCTGTAATTGAGAAACTTCTTCTTCTTTATCTGCTGTCCAATCTTCTATTTGAGATATCTGACCAATACATCAAATATTATTTTCTATTACCACCTGTGACCCGTGTAGATGGCCTACTCATTTCTAAGTTCTTCAATCTCTTGCTCTACTAGTCATAGACTCAAGTAACAGAAAAAATTGGCTAGACAGAAATTAAATTTGTCCATATAACATAAGTTACATAATTAACAGGTTCAGTATGCCGGCTACACTATTCTCAAAATACACAAAATTTAAAAGCAAAAGTTTCTAAATTTTTGGAAAGGTGATAATGATTTATGCTTCTGTAAGTTCAAGTAACTTGGTATACCATATCTTGGACCCTCCCACGTGTCATCTATGTAATCAACACGTGGTTGCTAGACGATGACTTTCCACCCGACCATGTTATCCTTCATCATAACTAATATAAAAACTGTAAGAACACATGTTCCAACTTCAAGGTGAATATACCTTCTCTTGATGTGATGACTGATGAGAAGGTAAAGTAAAGTGTCAGTTATAGTGGTGGCAAATGTGGAACCAAACCCATCAACCGGACAAGTCGATAAAATTGACCAGCTATAAATATGTCGAGTATGTCCAATATGTTATGGGTGATCTATATACAATTATACACCTACTTGAATGGCGGCCTACCACCACACTGCAGCCTCTCTGGTTCCCAGTTTCCACATAACCCTCTTTACTATTTCTCTCTACACATTCCACCTTTGTCATGACCTACACACAGATTACAATTTACCCCCTTTACATGCGTCTCGTGGTCCCTAATTCTCCACCAGTAAAGCTCCTCCAGCTTCAACAAATTCCTAAATGCTTTTTCAGAGATGCCACAAATTGTGAAGAGCATGGACCTCAATCTGCCTAGGAGGAAACCCAAAAAAAAAAAAAAAAAAAACCTATACAACCCCGCAAATAATAGATTTAGTAAATAGTATGCATTTCTTATATTTAAAAGAGAAAAAATCATCTAGAAGCCAATCAGATGCATGCTACAGTGTATTCTCTGGTCTACATGAAGGACGCTTACATCCTTACGAAGTTCTTCAAGCTTTTGATTTGAAACTGCTACCGTGTTTTCAGCCTGTTAATGTAGATGGGAATAAGTCAAGGCACCATTGAACAAAGTTCTCCCACAAAAAAAAAAAAAAAAAAAACCACCGTTGTGGATATAGATTTCTAGGATATAAAGCTTAACCTGATCCTGACCATCATTAAGTGACTCCAAAGAATGCTCTCTATTATCACGATCATCAAAAGTAGACCTGTTCAGGATAATATCATCAGACTTCAGACCATTGGCAGTTGCAGGCACTTAAGGTCAGGTAAAATAAAAACACAAGTACAAAACTTGTTTGCCTGCAAATAAAACCAATCACTTGACAAACGCAGCAATTAAGCAGTATTCACGTGACTTGCCTTCATAAAGTAATTTCAAAGATAAACAAGGTCCTATATAAACAATGACAAGGATGCAAACCTAAAACTCAGGTAATTTTGTTTGATATTTACAGGGTTTGAAGTGAATTATCTAACAAAGATGAAACCGCAAGTTATGGTAAGCACTCTTGAAAATGAACTGATTAACTACATAATTGCCCGCAGAAATCAGTCAAATCACTCTTTTATAACAAGAGATCATGACAAAATCACCACTTAATTTATTTTACTCGTCCATTTTACACAGACTTTGTGATATTTGATTTCTTTCTGAGGCCTACACAAATTACAAAGAAACATTGCGTGAACCGAGAGAAGACATATGAACATTCAACAGCTCTAGGGTGTCATTGTAAATTAAAAAGAAGGAAATACAACCTCCTTTTCCAATCTTTATTATAAAATAAATAAAAGAATGGAGTAAGACCTGTTAAGATAATGTTCATCCTTGTGTCTACTTTTATGGTGACTGTTGTCCCACTGCTCCTCAATATTAATATCACTGTCTCTTTCCCAATCACGCTCACGCTTCCTCTGACCGCCCTGCTGAGCATCACTTATAGGTCTATTATGTCGCCTAAACTGATCTTCATCAACATAGCGATCCTTTTCATGATCATAACCTCTGTCACTCTCTCTGTCATAGCCATGAGATCTTTCTCTATGTCCATCCCGATGATAGTGCCTATCATAATTAGCATCCCTTCCTCGATATTTACCGCCATCATCGTCAATACCCCTCTCCGAATCACGTCGAGAACTCTCACGATTGAAGTTCGGTCTCCCTTTGGTCCTGACTTCATTCACCTTCACAACTCGCCCATCAATGGTCTGAATTAAAGCTTTGGTAAGTCATATATTCAGAAAATTTACAGTTGATAGTTATATAAATGAAAATTATGGAAATATATCTATCTTCATTTGGGGAAAAAATGATACTACTAATCAGTAAGAGACGCGCGCGCGCGTGTGTGTGTGTGTGAGAGAGAGAGAGAGAGAGAGAGAGAGAGAGGGAGGGAGGGCAGGAGAAAGGCACCTTGCCATCCATTTCATTGATGGCTTGTACTGCTGATCTAGGATTAGCAAAAGTAACAAAGCCATAGCATTTCCCCCCATTAGCGCGGTCATTGATTATCTGGAAATCATTAGTTAAATGTTAAGATAAATCAGGATTGAGAATAGAACGAGACGAGTAACCAAGATGTAAAAACTAAACCACGACTCACTGAACCAAACATATTAAGAGGTGGATTTCACATCATAGTGCAGGACAGTACTACTACGATTATTAGTGGTAAGCAGCAACAATAACGATACTGGCAATGGTGATGATAGAAAAAGATATTTTTTTTTTAATGCACCACACACCCCACATTGCTACCACATTATCTTTAGCTTGCTACCAATTTTTTTTTTTAAAATTTCAATTTTATTAGTGTTAAAAGTTTAAACCCTAAACCAAGCCCAACAGCATATACTTAACCAAGACATCATGAAACTAAAATATCATCTAAACTGATGTCCATAATGTAGGTAATGATTACAGCACTAGTATTGACTGAAAGCCTTTGCCAATATGCGTTCTAAAAGGCAGATATTAATACTCAAACGATATTCCTTTTTTCTTTTGAAATTTGAGTCGTTAAGAGACTATTATAAGATGGAAGAAAGCTTCCTTAAACAGGAGACTATTATTTAATAGAAGATGGGATGAATAAAATTAATTTGGATTTTCTTGGTATTGACATTTCAAAATTACTATAGCAAAAACCAGGATCTATCGACTCCTAATTACACAAAAATACGCGACTCTTCCTCAAAGTTTACCTTATTCAGATAACTAGACTCTTTTCCTTCTAAAACATCGAAAAGTTTCCGTTTTTGAATCGAGCGAAACGAAAATAAGATGTAATTTCGAAACTATTTGTTTGCCTTAAACTCTGTTGTTTATCTAAATTTAGTAACTTTTATTACAATTCTTCCTTAGTGTTTCCGAAATATTTCCGAAACGTCTCAAAAAGCTTCCAATATTTGACTAAACATACACTCGAAACAAAATTTTGATCCATGGGTGTTATCCCTCTTTTCTATAGAAATTATTCTTATACGTCACAGTAACTAAACAGCTTGTCCCATAACTGACTTACATGAACTTAAACACAAAGAAAAAAAAATCAGATGCCAATACTCAATTCTATTTCAGCTTAAACGGAACTTCAATACAATAACAAGCGGCGAGTATTGCATAACGTTACCCTAAAGGCTCGAAGGAAAACAGGATAAGCGAAACTCAAAAAGGCAAAGTTCAAAAAACATTGCAGTTATTCTTAAAAACTTAATTAGCATCAACCAAGGATTTCGAAATTTGAAAGGCATAAAATTTTAAAATTGGAGAAACCTTGACGGCGAGAATGGCGCCGTAAATGTCGAATACTCTGCGGAGTCTGTCTTCGCCGACGTCGTACGGGATTCCGCCTACGTATATGGAGCTACTGTCGTCGATCGTCATTTTCCCCTATTTACCTTGCCCAACACAGCCAAAAGAACGAATTACACATACATTTCGACAAAAATATGTTCTAAAATTTATATAGTAGTTTCAATTCGCCCCTTTTCATTTTGGTAATTGCAATTTGACCCCGTTACTCATTACTACTTTCTCTAGGGCTGTCAAAATGGTTTTTATTTTTTTCTTAATTGGATAAATGGTCTGATTGGATCAACATATATCCCATCAATATGCGTCGGTCTAATCTGATTTGAGATTCAATTCGAGTTTGAGTAAGTCGGTTGGTTGGAATTATAAACTTTAGATTTTTTGAAATCTTCACAACCACCTCAGTCTAAATATTATTATTTAAATTTGCTCACGAGCTCATTTCTTATATGCACCGAGCTTCAAAATATAAACATCAACTACCGAGATATTTCTTTCGTTTTTTTTTAATTGTCGCTTTGCAGGATTGCACACGAATTAAGAAATGTCATAAATGATCACTTTTTTTAAGCAAAAAATCTAAAATATCCTTTTAATCAATTAAGTTTAGCATTAATTAACATTAATAACAAATATTAGTAAGAAGGGTAAAATTGATAAAATAATATTAATTTTACGTTGAAATCCTAAAGCGACAAATAGAAGTAAAAAGATAAAAAAAAAAATCGGAGAGAGTAATAAATATTTATGAAATATCTTCGAGCACAAAAATATTGATAATATATGAAAATTGATCCAATGGTAATTTGAGAGTTCATGTACGAAAATGAAATCACTAACAAAAATATTAACTATGTCTTGTCAGATTGGCAATATCCCATTGGCGGAGACCCCATTGAATTTTAATTTTATTGAGTGTCCATTTAAATTTAAAGTCCTTCAAATATATAGGGCCTGTTTGTTTGGCGTTTCCCAAAATAATTTTGTGTTTGAGAAATGCCAAACAAACATGTTTTTTATTTTTAATAATAAATTTTTCATCTCACAGTTTTCTCAAACTACTCTCTCAAAACCCAAACAAACAACAATTTTCCTATATAAGCTCTATTCTGATTTGACATAAAGTAACATATCTCTTACATAATTTATCTCACAACAAACATGATTTGACATAAAGTCTTACACATCTTACACCTACAACTTAACTCTTCCAAAAAGAACCTACACATATTTTATTACTCAAATCACTCTCTCAAAACTCAAACAAACAACATTACGCAAATCAAAATTATTTCACAAACCTCCACTACTCTCTCAATCTACTTTACCAAACACCAAACAAACATACCCTTAGTTTTGGGGAATATTCCATGGTGTAATTTTGGCAGATCTATTTTTTGTTAGTTTAAAAATCACTCAAGCAAGTGTAGCGAATAGAAGACTATAAATTTTTATTATTTAATTTTCCGGTTTGGTGATTGATGTTGATGGAAGGTTTGAATTGTTGAAGTTCTAATGGTTGGTGCCATGCCGAAGAAGACGAAGCAACTAATGTTAAAAAGAATTAAGTATATAAGCTCATTAATTATTGCTTATTTAGAAAATCTTGAAAACTTAATACTCCATCAAACATTCATTTTGATGCTTAAGGGCATTTTTAAAAATATATAATTATTTTTTCTCTGCAGCAACAATTGCTGCTATGTTATCGCTACCCTTTAATTAAAGTGTGTCATTCAGACTTTTGCATTTTACTCACTTGTAAAATATTAACCTTGGAACATTGTTTTAATAATAAAATAGAATCAAATAACACAATTGAGTTAAAATATTAACCTTAGAACATTGTTTTAATAATAAAATAGAATCAAATAACACAATTGAGTTGAAGCCTTAAGTCTCGATGTACATTTTCGGGGTTATGGGCCTTAAGTCTCGATGTACATTTTCGGGGTTATGGAAAATAAAAATAAAGAAGAAGAAGAAGAATACATTTTCGGGGTTATGGGCCTTAAGTCTCGATGTACAAGAAGAAGAAGAAGAAGAAGAACGTACAGGTTTTGAGTTGGGGTTATTTTCAATAAAAGATGTAGCCTCTTGTTGTTTATAGACTATGGAGATCGATCGAAGTGAAGTTACATTCTAATTGGATATTGTTATTATTTATTTTTATAGATATTGTGCGTAAATATTACTTCTTATTTATTATCGTATTTTTTTTTACAGATGTTAATATCATATTTACTTCACATATTTTGATATACAAATTTTAATTGGATCAGTTCAATCCATTCATGATGAAGTAAAAAGAATAATGGATGTGCCGGGATTGAAGGGAAAAATCGAAACATTGACATTCCGAAGTCCTCGCTACTTCTGCACGTCAACAAAAATCACTCACAAGTCTATTTAAATTGCGCCTAAACTCAAGTGGGTTGATCTATGAATATGCCCAAGATCAAAGAGATCATGCATGGATTAATTGTTAAAAAACTAAACAAGGTTGAACACGCTTCGATTGACTGATCCATATTCTATAGCAACTAAAGAATAAATTTCTGCATTTTACACGTGTGTTAGTATCGATTACATTCTTGCAAACGCCTTCGTAAAAAAAACAACTAAAAGGAGGAAATAAAACAAACTTATCACTTAGCAACTTGTTCAAGAACAGGAACTTTAGTCCAAGTATCTTCTAACCCACTAATTTGCAATGGAGGCAATGAAAATGCACTAACAGTTGAACTCTTGCTTCGAATTTCTTTCAAAACTCGAAGTGCAGATATGGCACTCTTCATATACAGGCTCTCCATGAACTCTATCTCTGCCAATTCTTTTGGTCCTTGGAGCAGACCTTCACTGTTGGGTGGTGCAGAACTTGTGGAAGGCTCATCTACATTAGCTGCAATGGACGGGGCTTCGATTACGGGGAACAATCTGTCGAGCATTCTTTCACACTCTTTGACAAGCTTGTAGAGCAAATCAGTGGTAAAGAAAGGCTGATGTAGAACCTTTTGAATAAAGGGTAATCGAAGCAGAGCACCAGTTCTTTTGTCATACTTCTTCAATATTTTAACCAATCCTATTGAAAATTTAGCGGATAATATCAGAATCGCAGCTTAATTAACTGATATGCAACACATTGGGGATATTATGGAATTTGTAATTCTCTAAATGAACAGCATTGTTTGAGTTACCTGTATAATTAAGAGCACTGTAATTCTCCAACAAAACCATTTCTCCATGGAAATCCACAATTTCCTTCCGGATCTTAATCATCTCATCTTCCCAATCCTTGGCCATTGACACTCTGTCTTGCAGTTCCTGTACACACAAATCAGTTTCAGTCTTTCAGTTTCTGTAATCACACTTCACCTCAACTCACAAACCAATAATTAATTCATAACAATTTCAGCAATTTTTCAAATCCAACAATTTGTAGTTGTAATTCAAGTTTAGTTAATTGATTATGCAATTTTTTGACATTATCAAAACAATAGAACTCAATAACGACGCCGTTCCGCGTGAGTAATGGAAAATTCATGAAACAATTACCTTCAATCTGATGATGTACTCCTCTTCCTTCTCAACAAAGAAGGCGTTAAATTTCTCCAACTCATCTTCTAAAAGACTAACGAAATCAACCTCCGCATTCGTCATCCCCTCCCTCTCGACGCCGCCTTCGACGCAATCGCCGTCAATACGACGCCGTTTCAGCGGCCTCGACTCGATTAGCTTGAGCCGTTTCTTCAGCTCCTTGTACGACAAAAACTTGTCCCTCCATTCCGGCAACGTCTCCTCAATCTGATTGCTCAAGCTTTTCCCGAATTTCATTATCAAAATCTAATTAGGAACGCGAATTAATTCTTCAATTGGAGATGAAGGAAAAAGGAGGGTTGGGCAAAAGATATAACGGTGAAGGAGGAGAGAGAATATCCGGAGGGCATAGTTGAGAATATTCGTTTCCCAGAGGATATCTTGGTTTTATTCCTCTTCTAGACGGCAACGTTTTAGCTATTTAATTTTGATATTTTTCGGAGGACATGTCACGTGATACTTCACACTCTTGGCACGTGCGACTCTAGAGCTATTGAGTGGAAATATGAAAGTGAGTGTCTGACGACTGCACTAGATTAGAAAGAAGATTCGGATTTGTGTGTGGTATATGCCAAATATGGTAGTCAAAGTTTGCAGATTGGAAAAGGAATAAATGCTTCTATTTATTTTAGGTTTAATTATAATTTATACGTACCTGTTAAATGTATGTAAATGACAATTAAACCCCCTAAATTTTTTACCTTTTAATGATGCTTTATCCAAAATTTATGAGTCCACAATTTGAGCAAATTGAACTTTTTATCTTTGATTTATCTTATCCCTGATTCAAAAATTAAAGAAAGTGTGAAAACCTAGAAAAAAGTATTCATTTGAACATTTGATTTGGATTTGTATCTTCATGCTTTCAACTTATCAAATATGAAATATGTATAGAATATGTTAACGATATAGAAATCTCTTAAATATTAGTAGTATTGATATGAAAATATAATTACTTTAAATTTTGGACCCTTATAGAGAATTTTAGGACGAGTTGTATAGTGCATAAGTCGAGCCCGTTTAATAATGTAGTTTATTGTTTGTTGATTCATAAATTAAATGTAAAATATATTTGAAATTCAATTTAAAATTTTCTACTTACATAGTAAAAGATTATGCTATTATTGTAAAAGATATTATAACAAAAAAAAATTACAAATATGTGGGGAAAAGTAGCTTAAATACAATTCAAAAAACGAAATGAATTTATTTTATTACACAGTAAATAATTTAAATTAGTAGTTTTTGAGAATAACAAGAACTAATTTCAAATAGCATCTATTATCAATTGATTTGAATTCTCAAAACAAGACTATACGTTCACTTAAAAAGAATAAAAGTCCGGTTTATAAAAAATAATAAAAGTCCACAAATTCGTTTAGTATTTTTAAAATGGTTGGTAAATTGCCTTTATATCCTCAATGTGGCCAACACAAAAATTGACACAATTACACAAAGATAATCTCTAATGCATATCAAATTTGCAAAAGTCCACTAGATTGGGGGTCCAGGAACAGTGTGATCTAGCCTGATCCACATAAGACCCAAATTGAGCTAAATATTCATATACGAGTATTATTTAGGTTTAAGATGATGGGCCGGTCATTGGGCCTACCCATTAACAACAATCGATAGATGAATTATTAAAGGAAAATGGGTACACGTTTTGTGTATCCAACTATGTAGTGCAGCCCAAATTCGGAGCCATATTCGTTTCCTCTGTCGAATCCCAATTGCTGGAAACTAAAAATTTCTAGCCATATATCCAAGTTAATCTGTTAATTCGGATAAAAGCTTTCATTGGGCTGGATCTCACCTTATATTTTCCTTTTTCTTTTAAAAAAAAAGCTTTAAATTTCGGGTCGGGTACCCGACCCGAAAGGAGTACAATATATATTATATTCATTTTTCAAACTTTCTTCTTAGTGAAATTTATAGTAAAAGAACTCAACCCCCAAATCATTTAACCATGCACCTTCTTTGAAGTAGGGGTGGGCGTTGATCAGGTAATTAGGGTATTGGGTATTTCGGGTCGGGTACCCGACCTGGCGGGTAGTGAATTTTCACATTCAAAACTCGATTCGATCTGGTGTTTGGGTACCCAAAATTTTCGGGTATTGGGTTTCGGGTACCCAAAATTTCACTCTTTTTTTTTTATATGTACAAGACAGAAAAGCAAAAAAAAAAAAAAATAGAAATCGAATTTTTTACATTCAAGACAGCCAAATAAGTATGATTTGAAGTATAACTTAAAACAAAACAATTAATTGAGATATAAATAGAAATATCACTTGAAATGAAGATTTGAAAGAACCCCAAGTCAAAAATTCAATCTTGGAGCCACCAATTAAAGTAAATCTATAGAAAACTTCACTTTCTTTATGAAGAAATGTGCTGCTAATTGCTGGGCCAGTTTTTTTTTGTTAAATACCCGAACGTGTCCCGAAATACCCGTTCGGGTTTGAGTCTAATACCCAATCCCCAACCCGAAAATATATTTCGATATCGGGTATCCGAACCGAATGTCAAAAAACCCATTTTTTGTCCCAAACGTGTTGAGACGGGTCCCGAAATACCCGACCCATACGCCCAGTCCTACTTTGAAGTGCTTATCAAATCTTTTTTCTTAAATTATGGTATTTTTAATGTATAATAAATAGTTCCGTACATGACGATTGAGACTTGAAAATAAGACTATAAATAATTATATTAATTCATGTTTTGTTGAAGTACAGATTATGTTACTGTTGTAATTATATGGATGGATACCTAATTAAAAGGTTGGAATCCATAGATAAAATTATATATATATAGATAAATTGGGGAAATTAATTTTCAATAAAGATAATTGTAAGTGGGCTTGTCCCTCATTGGTCCAAGACTATTAAAGGCCTTGTGAGGAAGTTGAAGAGTTACAAACTCTTCATATGTCCCACATTGACTTTTATTAATTGTGTGTACTAGTATATATGAACTTAAGTGTTTAGACTTGGTATAAGTCTTTACAAAGGGGATCATATGAATACACCACACGCGCGCCGCCGCCGCCCGCCCGACCCGACTCGGAACTGAACTGGGCTCGGGCGTTTGGGCGAATTGTCTCGTCTCGGACTTATCTTTTTGGAGGAATTTCGAATTAAATTTAAATTTGAATTTAAAAATTCGAAATTGAAACAGTAACAGTCTCAAAGTTAATTCTGCAGCTTTCAGTTACGGAATTTAAAGTGAGGCAGTTACGGAAATTAAATCAAAAACGTTTCAGCCGTTTTTTTAGATTTAATGGGCGATTTTTAATGGCCAAAGGCTCCCCCCTAGTCCTATATATATATGTGCCTTTCAGCTCTGAAAATCACACCAACAGAAACTACAATCTGTTCTCTCTCACTCGAAATCCTCTCTAAGAAAAATAGTTCTCGGTTACTTTTCTGCTTTTGAGTGTTCTTCGAGGTGGAATTTCTGCTACTGTGCAGTGGAGGAATTCTTGTAACCAAATTATCCTGGAAGAAGTGTTCGTGATTCCCAATTGCACCGGAAGTGGGTCGATAATTTCTTCAAGGCAAGCAGAAATAATTCTGCGATTTGGTTTGGATCAATTCTGTTACTATACAGAATTGTGAGATAAGTTAATTTTAATTTATCTGTTCGGTTTATATAACTAATTATATTTTCCTTTACTGTTCATATTGGTTTGTTTGTTTCAGTTTCAATTTTGTATTCAAGTTTTGATAATCTTTAAAACCGGTTTTTCCCAACAATCTTGAAGAAATTATTTTCGTGTTTTAAAATTATCATGTCATCTGCAGGAGGCTCCGGTACTGTGTCCATGCAACCCACAAAAGTCGACTTATCCGATTTACCGGAAAAGTTTTCGGGCCAATTTTTTAAGCGTTGGCAACAGCGCATGAAAATTTGGTTTACGATGAAGGGACTTTTGTCGGTTATTCAGGTGACTAGACCTGTACCAACTGAAACCGACCCAAAGACTGATCAAATAGCTGAATGGTCAGAACGGGACCAAATTGGTCGAGGAGTCATTCTATCTGCTTTATCGAATGTACTCTTTGACGTGTACTGTTCTGATTCATATACAGCAAAGTCTCTTTGGGACGAATTGGACAGGAAATATAATACTGAAGAGCAAGGGCTCGAAAAGTATTCTGTTTCCAAGTTCCTGAAGTTTCAGATGGTTGAAGGAAAGTCTGTAGCTGAACAAACGCATGAACTGATAAATCTTGAGCACGCTCTTTCTGATGCTGAAATGAAACTTAAAGAAAAATTTCTGGTTATGTCAATCATTGAGAAGTTTCCCAAATCTTGGGAAAACTTTGGCATGACATTGAAACATCAAAAAGGAAAGCTGACTCTTGATGATCTTATGATTGCCATAAGTATCGAAGAGGAACACAAAAACCAAACTCATGGTGTTCCTGTTGAGTACCAGCCTAAGGCTAATATGATAACTGGAAAGAAAAAAGTGAATCATGTAAATCCAAACTCGAAATTTATAAATAAACCGAAAAACAAAAAGAAACCAAAGGCAAACAAACCATGCTGGACTTGTGGACAGATGGGTCACTGGGCTAAGGAGTGTCCTACTAAAAAGTCCAAAGCCAAATCTGAGTCTACTACACCGGCTACAGTCAACATGGTTGTGGGAGACATTGGTGAAACTAGAGCTCCGGCTATGGTAAACATGGTTGTGGGGGATACTAGTGAACCTAAAGCTCCAGAAAACTCTGTTGATGGGTATGTTTCCTTGAAACCTGAAATTCTTACTATTTATGAACCATTTGATTGGCTAATAGACACTGGAGCAAATGTGCATGTATGTGCTGATAAATTGCTATTTGTGTCTTATCAGCCTGTTGATGGAAAATCCGTGACGATGGGAAATTCAAGTGGTGCAAAAGTGTTAGGGATAGGACGCGTGGACTTGAAGTTTCCTTCAGGGCGCATACTATCACTACAAAGAGTGCATCATGTTCCAACGATCAGGAGGAATATAATAAGTGGTTCTGTAATAGTTAGGGAGGGTTACGAAATGAACTTTAAATCCAATAAAGTCGTAATTTTGTATTATGGGACTTTTGTTGGTAAAGGTTATTTAGATGATGGTTTATTTAAATTAAGAGTTGAAAATGTTGGTTCTAATAAATTTTCTGAATTTCCAGTTGTGAATGCAATTGAAACTTCTAATGTTTGGCATGATAGATTAGGACATTTAAATTTTGGTTCTGTTAAACGGATGATGAATTTAAATCTAATCCCCAAACATGAAATAAACCATAAAGACAAATGTCACATTTGTGTTGAAGCAAAACAAGTAAGAAAGCCATACCAATCGGTTGAAAGGCAGTCTGAAATACTTGATTTGGTTCATACGGACATTTGTAAATTCAATGGAATTTTAACTAAAGATAATAAGAAATACTTTATTACTTTTATAGATGATTGCAGTAGATACTGTTATGTTTATTTATTAGAAAATAAATCTGAAGCACTTGAAAAATTCATAACATTTAAAAATGAAGCTGAAACTCAAACTGGTAAGAAACTTAAACTGTTGAGATCAGATAGAGGTGGAGATATGAGTCTAATTTGTTCGAAGAATATTGCCGAAATTTTGGCATTATTCACGAAGAGACTCCTCCATATTCCCCTTCGTCAAATGGGATAGCAGAACGAAAGAATAGAACTTTTAAAGATATGATTAATAGTACCGATTGAATCAGATGAACCCAGACGGAGTAAGAGAGCTAGAATTACCAAGGATTTTGGAAGTGATTTTATCACTTACAACATCGAGGGTGATCCCGTAACCTTCAAAGATGCAATGACTTCGAAAGAAGCAAAGCATTGGAAGATAGCTGTCAAAAGTGAGATGGACTCCATAGTCTCTAATGGGACATTGGGACTAGTCGATCTCCCTCCGGGATGTAATACGATTGGATGTAAATGGATCTTTAAAAAGAAATTTAAATCTGATGGAACCATAGATAAGTTTAAAGCCAGATTAGTTGCCAAAGGGTTTAGGCAAAAAGAGGGAATCGATTTCTTCGATACATATTCCCCTGTTGCTCGTTTGACTACAATCCGGGTGCTAATAGCACTGGCTTCTATATATGATTTTCCGATTCACCAAATGGATGTTAAAACAGCATTCCTGTATGGTGATCTCGAGGAAGAAATCTATATGGATCAGCCAGAGGGATTTGTAGCTTCTGGAAATGAGCGAAAAGTTTGCAAGCTTGTTAAATCACTATATGGTTTGAAACAAGCTCCTAAACAATGGCATGAAAAGTTTGATAAAACTATTTTATCTTTTGGCTTCGTTGTAAATGATAATGATAAGTGCATCTACTGTAAAGTTAAAGGTGATAAATGTATTGTTTTATGTCTGTATGTTGATGATATTCTATTGATTGGATCTAATATTGAGATAATAAATGAAACCAAGTCGTTCTTAAAGAGTAAGTTTGAAATGAAGGATATGGGTGTGGCAAATGTAATTCTTGGACTCAAGTTGACTCGATCAACTGAGGGTATAGCAGTTTCTCAATCTCACTATGTTGAGAAGATAATTGAGAAATTTGGCTATAAAGAATGTAAAATTGCCAAAACACCATATGATCCTTCAGTAGCTCTCTTTAAAAATGAAAGTGGTGTTCCTGTATCTCAATTAAGATATTCACAAATTATTGGAAGCTTGCAATATCTGGCAAATGGCACGAGACCAGACATTTCGTTTGCAGTCTCAAAGTTAGCAAGATATACAAGTTGTCCAAATCGAACCCATTGGGAAGCTCTTGACCGGGTACTTAGGTATCTGAAGGGCACAGTATCACTATCTCTTCAATATGGCAGGTTCCCTGCAGTACTTGAAGGGTATAGTGACGCTAGCTGGATAGCCAAGAACTCCGGAAGCAATGGGTGTACGGGTTACGTTTTTACCCTTGGTGGGGGCGCTGTCTCCTGGAAGTCAACCAAGCAAACCTTGGTGACTCGGTCTACATTTGAGGCCGAATTATGTGCTTTAGACACGACAGGGACTGAAGCTGAATGGCTACATGGGTTATTAATCCAATTACCCATGGTTAGCTTGCCTCTTCCAGCAGTCGTGGTGCATTGTGATTCTCAAACCACAATTGCAAAGATTAAAAGCCAAAAATATAATCAAAAGACCAAGAGACACATCCAAGTTAGACTAAAGTCTATAAGGGAACTTGTGTCTGATAGGGTCATAGTCGTTGACTTTGTTGGTACCAAAGACAATGTGGCAGACCCTTTAACTAAAGGACTAGATTTGTCCTTAGTACAGAAATCCAGGCTGGGGATGGGACTGAAAACCCTAAACTGATATACAAGCAGTGGCAACCCAACCTACCAAGTGGAGATCCCACAAGGAAGGTTCAATGTGGTATAAACAAACTGCTGGGTATATAAAAGTTGCTCCTAACTAAGACTGATACTAAGTATCTGAGTCTATCCCCTGATATACCTGATAGGAGCTGACTACTGCTAATCTAGTAAGTGTATTAACACTGAATGAGGTCAAGTCTGTAAGACGGGATGTTAGCAGTACATCCTGAGACGCTCAACTAAGTGAATGTAGTTGTTTGGCCGCGACTAGAGGAAATAGGGTTATTCCTCAACAACATTCATGATACAGGATCGGGACACATGGCCTATAGTGTCAAACCTAAAGATTAACACATAGCAAGTAATGTGTTGTTACCAATGGACGCTACCACATCAATGTCCAAATTCAAGGCTTAGATCCATTTGTCCCTGTGGTAGCATAAGTTGGATAACTTAGGCAGTGGTTCAAACCGGAAGGTACCATTGCTGAAAGCACATTGCGGTAATCCTAGTAGATTATTTTTCTATGGATTTGTGGGGGATTGTTGTAATTATATGGATGGATACCTAATTAAAAGGTTGGAATCCATAGATAAAATTATATATATATATAGATAAATTGGGGAAATTAATTTTCAATAAAGATAATTGTAAGTGGGCTTGTCCCTCATTGGTCCAAGACTATTAAAGGCCTTGTGAGGAAGTTGAAGAGTTACAAACTCTTCATATGTCCCACATTGACTTTTATTAATTGTGTGTACTAGTATATATGAACTTAAGTGTTTAGACTTGGTATAAGTCTTTACAAAGGGGATCATATGAATACACCACACGCGCGCCGCCGCCGCCCGCCCGACTCGGTTCGGCTCGGATCTGATCTGATCTGAACTGGGCTCGGGCATTTGGGCGAATTGTCTCGTCTCGGACTTATCTTTTTGGAGGAATTTCGAATTAAATTTAAATTTGAATTTAAAAATTCGAAATTGAAACAGTAACAGTCTCAAAGTTAATTCTGCAGCTTTCAGTTACGGAATTTATTTAAAGTGAGGCAGTTACGGAAATTAAATCAAAAACGTTTCAGCCGTTTTTTTAGATTTAATGGGCGATTTTTAATGGCCAAAGGCTCCCCCCTAGTCCTATATATATCTGTGCCTTTCAGCTCTGAAAATCACACCAACAGAAACTACAATCTGTTCTCTCTCACTCGAAATCCTCTCTAAGAAAAATAGTTCTCGGTTACTTTTCTGCTTTTGAGTGTTCTTCGAGGTGGAATTTCTGCTACTGTGCAGTGGAGGAATTCTTGTAACCAAATTATCCTGGAAGAAGTGTTCGTGATTCCCAATTGCACCGGAAGTGGGTCGATAATTTCTTCAAGGCAAGCAGAAATAATTCTGCGATTTGGTTTGGATCAATTCTGTTACTATACAGAATTGTGAGATAAGTTAATTTTAATTTATCTGTTCGGTTTATATAACTAATTATATTTTCCTTTACTGTTCATATTGGTTTGTTTGTTTCAGTTTCAATTTTGTATTCAAGTTTTGATAATCTTTAAAACCGGTTTTTCCCAACAGTTACTTTTATTAAAAAGGGTAAATTTCATTTTACTCCATTTAATTGACTTCATTGCACGCTTAATTTTCCTCTCTAAGTATATGTTACTTCACTTTGCCTAACTACTATTACGCATATACAATAGTCCATTTGCCAATGAAAAAGAGGAAACAAGATTTATTATTGAATTTTTCAAATTGTGGCACTGGAATATGAAAATAATTGTGATGTTTCAAGATTGTAAACGAATAAAATAAAGACAAGGATCACCATTCACCACAATTCTAGGTAATTATGCATGTCAAATTCAATGGTAAGGTTTTCGAATATTTTTTTGATAATTTTAATTTGTCTAAATTGATATAACATTGACTACTCAAATCTTTATTTTATCACCATTGCCAATATTAAATACCTTATTTTCTTGATTTTTTTTAAAGAAAAAAAACTCATAAATAGCTAAAGAATTTATTGCAAATCAATATTTCATGCACAAATTATAATTGAATGAGGCAAAATGACACGACTGAATGTTCAAAAGGCAAAACGGGAAACACTTATAATTGAAAAGGGCGATTTTTATCGTATTATAAGTTATATATTATCATGTTAAAATCTTGAACGAATTTGATAAGTTTAAAGTTTAAACTCATATTAGCTCAATATTTCAGTTTATCAAACTGAATCCATCAAAATTTAATCACTTGGAATGAATTTAAATTGGGTCTAGAACTCTAGATTAAAGGATGAAATTGCAAATGACATCACCCACGAACACTTTAATAGTTGGTGAAGAATAATATGGCATTGCCGTGCTGTGGAGTAGCAAAAGTTAGCTGACTCTTTCACCTTAAAAAGCCATTAGAAAAACTATATTTAATATTTCCCTTTGCTTTACGTACACACTCAGTCAGTCTTTTTTTATTGACTCTTCCAACCAATGATTTCACACATATTTAATATAGCTACATATTAAATTGCAATATATGTCCAAATATATTTAATATATTTTCTCTTCTACTTATAATTTAAGTTTTATGATGAAACCGGGTTCATATAATTGGCATCCTTAAAGAAATGTCTTTTGGATGAGATCAAAAGAACAATCAAGAAATCTTGTTAAGGAAAATGATTAAGTAGTTTTGAATATAATTAATATTATTGTAATCTTGACATAAATTATTACAAAATTGTAATAATTAAATACATATTCATTTTGACCAATTCAGCAAATAGTAATCCAAATCGTTCAATGATAAATCAAAACGAAAAGAATCTTTGAGAATCATGAATAAATTATCTCCCAATTTAAATCAAGAGGAAAAAATGAACCAATAGTATTTGTCCTTGTCAGCATATAGTATAACTAACTGCAAACCAATTAAAAAAAAAAAAAAAAAAAAAAGAAAAAAGACCTACTCCAAGTCTTCAACTGCAAACCAATTTCTCACATTTTTAATTTTATTAAAATATTAAAAAAAGAAGCCATTTACTTCTCCTCCTCATTCCAACAAGGAGTCACTCAACCTCTGTGATTCCTCTCTTTCTCTCTCTCACACACGCACACATAAACACACACAAAAAAACACAAAATCATAATAAAATAATGTCTTCAATTCTGTCATCTCAAAGTATAGTGTTGGCAACAGCCATGGCGGTCTCGGCCGGCACAGTAATTCTTCTCGCTTTTCGCCTTCAAAAGTCACCTCTGTTTTCTTCTTCGTCTTCTTCAACTCCAATTTACACAGGTAGTCAACACTATGTGTGTGTGTGTGAGTTCATGCGTTAGAATGTAAGTTTTATTTAATTAAATTTTATTGATGCTTTTTTTTTTTTTTTTGTGTGAGCTGTGTTTTCATGTTTTAAGATTTAAAGTATGTATAGTTAAATTGTATTGATGATTTATTTTTATTTTTATTTGATGTGTGTGTGCATGTGTGAAGATGATGGAAAGAGAAAAGAGATGATGAAAAGAAAGAAGAAGAAGGAAAAGAGGGTGCACTTTGCAGCAGATGTGGTGGACCCAATTGGAAACAGTGATGAGTATAGGAAATTGCGCAGTAATAATAATTGCGATTCAATTTCGAAGCCTATTAATTCCAGTAAATATTCAAATTCATCTACAACATTAATGAAGAAGAAAGGTGAGAAAGTGAAAGATATGCCGGAAAACAGAGTGGCTCTTTACAATGGAATTTTGAGAGATAGAGTCCAAAGGGTTGCCTATTCATACTGATCACATCTTGCCAATTTGTGTTTCTTGTTAGGTATTTTGTTTAGCAAGAAATCCCCAAATTTGTACAAAATTTTATCTGTAAAGAATTTCTTATTATGTTGTTGTTCATTTTTTCCCTTTTTTTGGGGGGTGGGGGTAGTGATATTGATGTAACGATTTTTTTTCTGGAAGAAAAAAAAAAGTGAGATCGGTTTTTCATGTGTTAGATTGCATGCGAGCTTTTTTGTATTTTGTATTGAATAGATTTTTTATATATATTGAGCCCATCTTGAATTTTGGGAATTTGATATATTGAGTTGAAGAACTTGTTGTTGTGCTTAAAAGAATTTTTGAAATGGTATTTTGTCATGTCATAAAATATAGGACCAATTTGTCTCGCGTTTCTAGAAGTAGTTTCAAAATAAGTTGAAACTTGAGCAATATAGCCAAGGCAACACGTTTAACCCAAACAATTTAAATAAATGAATACATTTCTAAAAATATGTTGTACTTGGGTTTTGTTATAATATTCATGACGAATAGTCCGAGAAATGACACCGTATTTGTGTTGGAGTTATTTTTTAAATAAGCAAGTATGTCTTTGTGGGCACTTATCCTACATTGAATTTATAAATTTAGTCAAGTTTATTGATCAGTTGTATCGAAAGATAAAGAATAACGGACGGAAGAAGTAACATTTTAGTGTTCTAAGACAAACAATTCTTATTTTAAAAAGAAACGTACCTATATTTGAAAACAATTTCATATGAAAAAAAATTTCTCAGCCTTTAAGAGATAATATAAATAAACTCTACTTTAATCTGACATAAATTAATAAAAAAACTCTCATTACAATTTTGGTTTAACATAAATAACATATCTCTTATCCTCTATAGAAGAAGTTGACTAATATTTTCAGTTTACAACGACTTAGTCACAGTCGCTCAAAAATCCATAGTGCAAATCATTAATTGTGAAACATTCATCGCGACTTTAATTACATGAAAGTATTGTTAAAGAAAACATCCACAATGACTCTACTATTGTGGAATCACCACTTCAAATCGTAGTGAAACTTTCGCTACTTCTGCAAGTACCACAAATTTAAACTTGTTAAGAGTATTAAACTTCCATAATATTGAAAGATAATTTTCAAGTATTGTTTTATGTCATGATGCTCAATTTTCTGTAGTGCATACCTCTCATATCTCCATAGTCTATAATTCTTTTTACCGACTTTTGAAATATTAAATCTGTCATTCATAATATCTTTAAAATTCTAAAACAAACAATTGTCAATGCACAAACCCTACCCCAAGCAAAGACGAAATACTGGTCAGTTTTTCCTATTTAAGTGTTGGGCCGGCCGTATATTTATTACAGATTCAACAAATTGCCAAATCAAAGGGTCCTTTTTCGTCGTCCATCATAATTTACATCATCGACTCAGAGTACGTTTCGAGCAAGTTTGTAAGGAATATTTGCTTTGAAAAAAATGTTTAATGTTGTGAAATATACTACTAGAAGATTCACACCTCTCGCCCTCCAATTATTCCAACTTTTTTTATTATGTAAATTACTCATTAAAAGGGGGGAAATTAAATCATTAATTATAAAAGTTACACTTGGAGGGTTTATATGGAAGAACTTTGGCTTGATTTCACGAGGTTTGGTTTAAAAAATAAGGTTTTGGTAGATTTAGTAAGCTTTTGAAATCATATTTGGATTGAGTTTGAATGTTGGAGTTTCGGGCTAGGAGAGAGAGTAGGTGATAAGCATCAAATTAATCGATATCTTTTACTAAAGTTAACGGGAGAAAATAGATGTATGTGTCAGATTAATGTTTTATAGTTTTGCAATTTGCAAGTATGTTTCAAGAACTTTAATATTAGTTTCTGAGTAAGTTTGAGATGAGTTTCATGAGTTTAATCAAACTCCATTTAAAGAGTTTTGATCTAATTGCGCAAGACCCACATAACTGGATCATAACTCTTCCAAACAAACCTTTGATTTTCTAACAAGTTTTCTCCATATATGTAATTCTTACATGTTGATTAGTAATTTTTGTGATATAAATAAACATATACTTTATTTTATCTTAAATTATTTTTCATAAAAAAATCAGTAAGAATAACTATTACAATTTACAAGTATACTCTACAAAAAGTTGTGCTTTAGTGGTATTAAAGTTATCATTCTTTATCTCTATTTACTTACAAATCATAAATTTTGTCTTAATAATAATATTGGCGGATGCAATAGTAACAAAAATAATTTTTGAATTGCTACTATAACTATTGAATTTGAAAAAATTATTGATATAACAAAATTGAAGCTATCATCACTTTTTATATGTAAATCGCGACAATTTAAACATTGTCACCTTTTTCTAATAGTGAATAAACTTAGTGATGGCTAAAGATAAACTTAATACTTTTATTATAACGATGCTACAAATGGGAACCATATATGTGAGAACAACCCTACTATGGAATATGATATATGTAGTCATCCATCAAATAGAAAAGACTTTAACCTCCTAGAATAATTAAATAAATGCTCCACTTGTTTCATAATTTCCGCTGTCTTTTCTTCTGACACAACATTTATAGATAAAGGTAAAACTATAAAAAAAAAAAAAAAAAAAAAAAAAAAAAAAAAAAAAAAAAATTGTATATCTTGACAAAAAAAATTTGGATAAGTTATGTCTTGACATTTTTATTCTTAAACATAGTGATTAAAAGTTATTTGTGTCAAATCATGGTTTTTATGTTCAATAATATTTTTAAAACATATTTTAATAAAATTGAGTCTTATAGAACATATTTTCTTACACTAATAATTTGTATCTTTGCCTCTTAAATTTTATCGCCCACGATCATGTTACTTGGTTGTTTTTATCTAAATGAACTCTCGGCTGATTTCACTCAAGCTTGAACAAGAATAGTGGATTCAATAGCTATAGCCGCGAATTTTTTGAGGAAAAAAATACTTTTGATATCAAACTTTAGTTCCAAAAACAAATTTGAAACCAGACTTTTTGAAAAAATACATTTCATATAAGGATTCACACCATCTTGACACATTTACTTTTTCCGTCAATTTTCGGACGAAATTCAGCAAGTGCCGTCAATTGTGGATCTTTAAAACTTGTGCATGTTTTCCCTCCCATTGTCAATTTAACTGGCAGATGAGCAGCATGTGCTGAATTTCGTCCGAAAATTTACGGCAAAACTATATGTGTCAAGATTGTGTGAATTATGGTATATAATATGTTTTTTCAAAAAGTTTGGTACCAAAAGTGTTTTTCCTCCGGATTGTTTAATTAATGTTTATTTTTTTCATCGTAAGTTTATTTATCTAAAAAATAAATAAATGACTACATAGAAAAGTCAAAATATTAAGACAGAATGCAGTACAAACCCAACGGTTATAGTATTAAATAAATGATGTGGTTTGTCTCTTCATTGAACAAAAAGACCTCATCACATGAACATGTCTTTATGTAAAGCAACGAACACTGTGTAACCTACTAACCTCTTCAATTCAACATATAGAGGTCGATAATTGGGAATTGTTCAATCATTGACCCAACCACGTCGATCAATGTAACCCAATCTCTAATTTTATCAATATTGTTGCTTTCTCCAGATTTTAAAAAGGAATATATTTTATTTTATTTTATTTTGATTGGCCTGTTTTTTTTGGTAAATAGTTTATTCAAATAAAAGTGACTTATTAAATTGGAGCCTCTTATTGGCTCACGTGTCAACAATATATTTTGGACTGTCCAACCGCCAAAGCCAGTATGGGCAACTGAGAAATGAGAACTGGACAAGGAAAAATAAATGGGCTTTATTTAATTCAAATTGCGATTTTAATTTGCAACTATTTGTTTCAGGGTATGGGATTATATTATTATTATTATTAATAACAATTATTATTATCACGACCCTCCTTTTTTCCTCTTTCAGTTATCATGCTTCTGTTAATTTAATTAATTTTCTTTCAATGATCTTCACGTGTTATATAGGGCCTGTTTGTCTCGCTTTTCCGAAAAAAAATTCGATTTTCGGAAAGGCCAGACAAACAGCCCAACCACTTTCTCAACTAATTAGCTACAGTAAAAAAATTTCAGAAATAAGTCTCAAAAAGCGGCTGGATTTTTTTACAAACTACTCTTCTACTCTATTTCTCTCTCTCGGGTTATTCTATTTCTCCTGACTTTTTCAGAAACAAGTCCAAAAAAGCGGTTGGACTCTTCTACTCTATTTCTCTTGACTTTTTCAGAAACAAGTCCAAAAAAATAGGTGAGAATGACATGATCGTCCCCTATCATATTCGCTCATCTGCTGCCGCGGTAAGTAACAATATTTTTGTAATTATAATGTTACTATTATAATATGTCGGTATGTATGTAACTTGTGTATTTATTTGCAGGATATTCCTGGAAGTGAGTGTTATTTTACCGGTTGGGAGGAACACTATGAAAGGATGAAAAATGTCTTTGGTGGTACTGAGTATGATGACACTGTCATCATAGAGCTCTCCGAAAGTTTGAACGTTGATCCTCCTGCTCTTCATCGTCGTATCCCGCCAGGAGCAATAATTCCTGACGTCTCGAGCCAGACATCATATTCCAACGATGCGCAAACCATACATCAAAACTCGATGCCTGGTTATTCGATTAGTGATGCAGAATCACATGTTGGTCCCGTTGACAACTGGGAGCATGCAGCGTTGTTGACTCGAGGGCGGTTGGCCCGACGTGGAGGAAATAATAGTCATGATTGGTCGGATAACAGATGGGGTCCATTCCCACCTTCGTGGAATTAGTGACATTAATTGTAAAATTGCCGTTAATTTTTATTCTGCTCGACAATATGAAGACAACTTAATATGTTATTTTTGTATGTAGATTAATCTGGATATTGTGTAATAACTATTAGGTTAATATTTTAAGGATATTGTGTAATTTTTAGCATATTTAATATGTCATTTGAATGAATTCGTCGGTGAGATAAGATGATTAAAATAATTTTATTATAATATTTTTAAAAGCAAAAATCAACAAAATGAAAATTAATCTACTTTATTTTTTATTATTTCAGAAAACACAAATAACTAATTATAAAATATTATTTATCACATATATTACATATAATATGTACATCAATTAATTAATTATATATAACTAACTGATGTGACATAAAGTCTTACACTATTCTTACACCTAATTAACTAATTCAAACCTACAAAAAAAAAAAACCTACACCTATTTTTTTTCCCAAACAACCCTCTCAAAACCCAAACAAATAACATTACGCAAATCGAGATTATTTCTCAAACCTCTACCACTTTCCCAAACTACTCTCCGAAAGGCCAAACAAACAGGCCATATACTTTCAATAATATACAAAACTCATATATATCAAATTGTTAACGAGTCAAGTATAACAAAATTAAATCAATTAAAATTGTTTTGTTTTGAGTTCAATCTTATTAATTAGTCCCAACTCACCTGTTTTGCACATGTTCTCTTACGTAGATAAAAGGAAAAAGTAAATGAAACGCTATTGCATGTGACATAACATGGGAATTAAGCTTGCTTGGGACAAAAAGGAGATGATCCACTATGTGAACACCATTCAAAAATAATTTTTATTACATCACTTTTTGAGCTGAAACTAATCAACAAGATGACATGCAATACTAGTAAAATAATAGAGAATTTTGGTAATTTTGTGACCTCTGCATTATCAATTTATTATAATTATTGTAATTTGAGATAGAGGAAACTGCACTCTATCGCTCTTTGTGACACTACTTTTTCGATCATAGATAATCTCTATTGTATTGGTCATTCAATACATATTAAATATATATTAAATGATTCTTCTCTCTAACATCTTAAATTTTTAGATGAGTTGATCATTAAATATATATCATTTAACTTTTTTTTTTTCATATTCACACTAGAAAGAAAAACCTCCTCCGATGTTGTACAATTAAATCAACAAATGAAGAGCATCCATCATCAATGTCGTCTAACTTAATATAGCGTATATATACCATAAGAATAGAGAGCAAATTAAATAAAATGTACGCCACCTCATCCAAAAAAATAAAAAGTTTGTTGTGAATTTGTGATTATTTGTTGTCACTACTACTTCCATGTTGGAACAACAAGTACTTGTGGTCGTGGTAAGAATATTTACTTCGCCCAATCCATTCATATATAGTATAGATACACTCTCTGTGAAAGTGATGACGGCATGGCAACTCATTGATCACTGCTGTCGTCGTCTCCTTGACCCATATATACTTAATATATATTACTTAACATTTCAACGTCAACTTTAACTTTGGAAAAGCGAAAGAAAACACTTAATTAATACCAGTGTGAGTATTTCTATGATAAAATTGCATTTTTCATACCAAATTTAAATTTTTATCTATTTTAGATATTTGATATTTTATTCAAAAAAAATTAAAGTAATAACAAAATTGAAAGACTTTTTTCACATTTCATTTCTCCGTCAAATTTTTATGGCTTATATGGTTGGAAAACTCTTGCCGAAAACTTTTTAATGGTACAAGTTTCAGTGTATGAACGCAATAAATAATCCGCAAAAAATTAACAAAGTTTCGGATATTAATCAAAGTTGAAGCATATCTCATAATCTAAGAAATCATGCCACAATAATTTTCAAATATGATACAAGGCAATAAGCTAGCATGCTATGGTAAAAATTTATGAGCATAATTTTAAGCACGCAAAAAATCACCGTTAAAGTTCAAGCAAATGTGAAAAAAAAAGTTCTTCAATTTTGGTATTAACTATGTCTTTTTTTAAGGGGCGTATACCAAATGTCTAAAGCAGATAAAAAATTGGTATGAAAAATGTAATTTCCTCATATTTCTATAGTTTAATATTAGTCTTTGTAATTAATTTATCTTTATATTATGATACTAATATAGTTTCAAATATATTTTCTGATATAATTAATGATTGATATAATAATTTATTCACAATAGTAAAAAAAACATGTAAAGTTTTAGCCAGAGGATGAAAGTTCATTCAGTATTAAGATATTTAGTTCATTATATCATATTAATTAAGTCAATTGGTGCATATCTAATGTTTTGGAATCCATCGTCATGATCACTTTTTATAATTAAAAAAGTTCAAACTATATGTCGACATTTGTATATATTAAGAAGCAGCAAAATATTGTACAAGGGAAATATATGGCACAATTAGGGCTGTCAATGGGTCGAATTCGGTTCGACCCAAATTTAGTTTTGCTTTTATTGAATTGAATTTGGGTCGGGTTTAGATTTTGTTTGAATTTGAATTTAGTCAGATTTTCAGGTTTGGTGGGACATAGAATCTATTTCTGCTAAAATTTGAAACGCCCACTATTTTTTCAATTTTTTAATGTTATATAAATTTCATTTAATTTAGTTCACGTTTAATTTTTTTAACTAATTTTCATATTTTCAGAAGAAAATAGACAAAAATAAAATTATAAACTAATAGTATCTTTTTAAGACGATGGTAAAATATATATTGTTAATGTTACTTATATATTTTAAAAATATTATAAATTTTTTATGTATTGTCCATACCCACGCAATTTGAATTAATACGAATCTTCATAATCGAATCAGATTTATTAATCAAACGAATATCCTAATAAATTGACTGCATATGACTCGGATTTAGATCGATAACCGGCCCATTGACATTCAAAAAATGTCATTCTTTTGTCTTGGTACCTTTTCTTGTACGTTTGCAGACAGAAATGCTACCCAATACACATTCAAATTAAAAAGGAGAGTAATTGCATTCTTACCGAAGCTTAAATAAATCAAATTTTAGATACTTTTTGTCAAATTGCATTTTACTTTATGATACAAAGTAGAATAGATTATCATCAGCATTTGATTAGCAATTTTATATAGGTTGATTGGGGAGGGTTAACTTTTAATTAATCAGCCTGCACAAAGGAAAAGCTTCAAGATAAGGCTTATAACCACTGGTTTTAACCAATAATTATGTTAACCCTGCTATTCTTTAATTTCTCATGACGTATATTGATGTGATTTTTCTTTTTTTTTTTTTAAAATTCCTGAAAATATGTGTTTAGTTTAATATTACTCTCGTAAGCATCCATCTATTAAAAGAAGGTAAACTTTGAATATTTTATTGACAAAGTTCACTAAAAATATATCAAAGTTGAAATCATTTACTTTTGAAATGAAGTTCACACACAAGTGTTCATTGCATGCCAAATTGCCAAGTCACTGTAAATGCTCCCACTTAATCTGTCTAAAGCGCCTTGAATTGAATTAAATCATTAAAAAATAAAAATAAAAATATTTAACAATTGTTTTTTCTTGGAGAAAAAAATTTACGTTTAGGTGGTTACTCTAATTCAGAGATATAGCTAGTCAAATGTGTATTTAATCGCACCATTTGGTTATTTCGATTTTTAAGAGTAAATTATACAATGCTAAGTCAAGTGGCCTTTGAAATGTTTGAATGGGCACAAAATTCTTGTCCAAGTCTAATTTGACTAAACTCATTCAAATACCAAGTAAGTGTATTGCATTTGCTTTGTGGTTAGTCATCCTCATGTGAATTACATTTAATTCCAAAGCAAATGAGTTGCACTTGTCACATATTTGGGTTCGGGCAAACTCGATGTAAATAAGAATTTCCCTGAATGGACATGAAAATAATAGTTAGGGGAGTTCGAAATTCTATTTTGAAATAAAGTCGTATTTGGACTTGACAATATGTCTTGCGAATTTCAAATTATACTGCATGATTCATATTTAAGAGTGTAAGGTTAGCCAACTCGAATGCTGATGAGGCCTTAACCTGTTGATTAAGGTGAAAGTTTCATGATCAAGAGTCATGAGTTCAGCTCCCACTAGTGCGTGTGGGGTCCGTCTAAAATGAGATTTCGAGGGATTGGAAGCACATAAGATAACATTTATCTGGGTGACACGTGTCCCTTTAAAATTTAAGTTAAAATAATTTATTTTCTGAAAGACGACTTTACCCCTTTTTATGAGTGAATTTCAACAATACCCCTTGTGTTTTGTCCAACTTAAAAAAAAATTGTGTTATTTTTATTAGCAAAAAAACCCTGTACTTTTTTTTTATTATCGGCAAAAAATATTCATCTCAAGTTGAAATGACAATTTTACCCCATTAAATGATGAAAAAACATCCCCTTAAATTAAAATATTATCAATAACCCCTCACAACTTTAAAATTTTGCAATAAACCCCCTGTTATTTTAAAAAAAATTATAAAAAACTTTCATATGATTTATGAAGTTCACTTTAAAAGTTTGACAAAAATCTTGTCCCCCAAAGTTACATATTGTGGCACTTTACCACCCATATGTACAAAATAATCACTTAATTACCGCCTAAAATAATTTTATTTAATTTTTGTTCAACGAAAAATATAAATATGCCCCTCACATGAAATTTCAAAGTTAGTCACAACACTTCTTACAAGTCTAAATAATTCGCTCATGTAAAAGAACCAGAAATTCTAATTGAAGTAGAAAAATATTTTATTTGTAAAAGTAAAAAATGCACGTCATGTTTTGACTAATTTACTCTTAAAATACATGTGAGGCGCATATATGAGTTTTTCGACGATCGAAATTGGCATAAAATCATTTGAGGGGGGAAAATGCAACGGATTTCAAATGTACATATTTTATCCTTTAGGTGGTAAAATTCAAAATATTTATTATAATACAAAAGATATTATAATAATTTGATTTGTGTAAAAAAATTAGAACTAATTAAGATTGCCAAAATAGAAAATCCTAATCATAAAATGAAAGTGGGGTTGTGTGGGTACAAAGAACTGGGGTTGGGTCAGTGTTATGGTCCTGGAGGTGAATGAAGAGGAATTGGGGTTGCAATAATTGTAATTACCCCTTTCAAAATTTTAGGTATTTTGTGCTCACTTGTAAATATTTTCTAAAAAGATAAAAATGGTGACTTAACGGACATATATTTGGCATGTGACATTTTTTTATTCAAAAACTAACAGCTGAATAAAATATAAAAAATATATGTTGTCCAACTTTTGTACGAAATGTGTCTTTTTGAAAAGTTTGGTATGAAATATATAAAGTAGGCAGGAATTTAGCATGAAAAGTGCAATTTTTTTCGATTTTTATTTTTATTTTAAAAAGAGATCTGAAATTAATTAGAGATTATAGAGATTTTTTAAAACATATTAATTAAAGGGTTAGTATGTAATTAAACATATATTTATTTTTTCTAAATGTACGATGCCACATCATCATCGGACATTTTGCCCAAAAAATTGTGGTTCAAATTTGTTATTGACTTTTTTTAATGGTTGAAATAGGGTATCTCATATACACTTATGTTTTATAAAATCTTATTTTAGAAAAACCCGTGTGAGTATTTATATGATGTAATATTAGTCTTTGTAATAAGTTTATCTATGTATCTTATACCAACGAAATAGATTCGATCTAATGATCGATGTAATAAGTCGAACTCTTATAATTTGATATTTTGTATATATTTGGTCATTAATTAACTAATACAATCACTCTTAAATCCAACTAAAATTAAGTTTAATTTATTAAGAAAAACATATAAATGGGCCTGTTTGTTTGACATCTAAAAAAAATTATGTTGGGAAAATCGAGACAATT
Source organism: Penstemon barbatus (assembly GCA_003313485.2). Classification (NCBI taxonomy): domain Eukaryota; kingdom Viridiplantae; phylum Streptophyta; class Magnoliopsida; order Lamiales; family Plantaginaceae; genus Penstemon; species Penstemon barbatus. The sequence continues at coordinate 36,447,916 of CM064882.1, forward strand.
AACAAACGCCAATTCTACATTCTGAAATATCATTTCTCAATTTCCTAACTACTCTATCAAAAGTAAACAAACATATATGATTTAACATAAAGTATTACACATCTTACACCTACAACATAAACTCTTTCAAAATAAAACTTCGTCCACCTTATTTTCCAAACCACTATCCCAAAATGCAAACAAACAATATTACACAATTTGCAATTATTTCACAAACCCTAACACTGTCATATTTTACTCTTCCAAATGCCACTCAAATAAGCCCAATATAACTTTGAATGAGCTTTTAATATTCGATCTCGAACTTAATTTTGAGTGTTTTTATTTCCCATAATTAGGTCTCCAATTTTGTCCATGTGTATGGACTTGAATAGCCCAATTAAGAAGCCCTAAACACTTAAGTTTTGGCCGGTTAATGATGCAACAGAAAACGTTGTTCTCTTGTTGAGGCCCAGGAAGACCTTGTTCTCTAGGCCCACATTTTGTTAGACTTGTTCCCTATGATAATATCCAAAATTATGAACTTCCACGGTCTTATTTATTTTGTTTCATTGATAAACTTGATTAAATTTATAAAAATTATAATAAATAATTTAATTAATATTTCTTATTAATTTGTTAATAATATCATATAACGTGATATATATTTAAATAATTAAAATATTTAATATACAAAAAATGTGAATAATTTAACATTATAAATCACTTAAATATTTGAAAAGTTTGACCGGACACTGTAACAAAGAGAACAAAATAAATAGGATGGCGGCAGTATGATCCAGTAAGTGGTGAATGTTCAAATTGTGCCATAATAATTAAAGAATTCTACATAACATTTGCAGTAAAAGATTGGAAATATATGGATTTGGCGATATAACAAGAAGCAAGAAACCATAGTTGATGATTAAATCAGTAGTTATAATATCGATACAATTTCCCTGAGAATAAAAAAAATTATGTTCTTAAGTGAATCGAAATAAAAGTATATAATCATTTTTACCTTAACGTTTTTTTTTTGAATTATTTTTAAAGATTTTCAAATTCTTTTTAATATTTAATTCATCGAGACATATTAAGGAAATTAAATTTTAATCCATGGACAAAATGTTATGTTGTTGTGAAGTATGAAAAATAATTATTACTAATACAAAGAAATAAAAACCATGTCCTAAATTGAACATATTATAAAGTCAACTTGTTTCTTCTGACTTACTTATTTTACATTTTATATTTACATTTATGGTATATTAAACATTTTAAATATTAATATATATATATATATATAATATCATATGATATAATCAACTTATTAATAAAATATATTAATTAAATTATTTATTATAAATACTATATCAAAGAATAAAGATAGTTGAGATAGAGGAAGTATATATACATATATATATATAACATTTTATATTTACATTTATGGTATATTAAACATTTTAAATATTAATATATATATATATAATATCATATGATATAATCAACTTATTAATAAAATATATTAATTAAATTATTTATTATAAATACTATATCAAAGAATAAAGATAGTTGAGATAGAGGAAATATATCTATATATATATATATATATATATTTTTTTTTTTGGGGGAAGTAGTTCAAAACACACCAACATGAACAAAAGATAAAGCAATAATACAGTCCACATGGGCAACTCAACTGGTCTCAGAGGTGGAATTTGGAACAAGAGATCAAGGATCGAGCCTCACCAGCGGCAGTGTGGGAGCAACCTCTCAAAAAATGAGGGGGGCTCCTTGTGCGCAGTGAGCACTGGTCCCAGCCTCTGTTGCCGGTTGAGTCATCATGATTTACCTTCTCTCACAATCCCATCGGGCAGGAGGTGAGGGGCGCCCGCAGTGAGCGATTTCACCTTTTGGAACAATAATACATAAAAATATTTAGCTCAAAGCTAATTAATACTGTGATAAAGCTGGCTGATGTTTGACCAATATGTTGATAAACACTTTTATGTGTGCTATTGTTTCTTATAATATTAATAATTATAATATCAAAATATTTTGTACAATATCCAAATTTTTAAAATCATTTGTTCATATCCAATAATTTTTCCTTTTAATTATTCTATACATATACAGTGGATAAAGCTCACGAACACTTTTCATTTCAATAATTACCCAACTAAACTTCCATTTGGTTGGGTAAAACTCATCAATATTACCAAAAACATACCCGACAATACAAATTTGTGGCGGCGGCGCCTGCTGTTTTTCCGTCTGTTCGGACTCGGTAAATAAATTTCCTCACCTCCGCTTATACATCTGTGTGATATGTACAGTGTACAGTTTTTGAGATTAAAACAAGCTGCTAATAAATTGATTTAAATTTGTTGACTTATTTGCAGGGTTTGTGTTTGTTTATCAGTTTTTTGTGTTGGGATATTTTGTTGATTTGGGGATGAGATAACACACGCGTTGGAATATAATTTAGATATATTTATATATATGATGCTCAGCAGTTCTTCCAATTCTTGGATCACTCAATTCCTCGCATGCGTGGGGTATGTACCCTGATTTTAATCCATTTCCGTTCTGTAATTGTAATTTAATTTATAACAGTGTAATACTTGATGATGGACCTAGGTTTTATTTTCCCTTCTTTTATTGGGTATGAACTAGACTTGAGTGTTTCTGTATGTATGTTTTTATGTTTGGTACTCTGCAAATATTAGTGGTGCCTTTATTTTTTTTTTTGGGAGTGAAGTGATGTTTGTTCTCTCTTTAAGAGCACCTGTAATTTTTCTTGGAGTAGATGATCAACTTTTGTCTCAATTTGGTTTGATTTGATTGATGAAATTTCCATGAGTTCAAGAATGGGGTATTATATTGTCAATTTATTATTGAACTTGAAACGTGAAGTACCAATTGAAACTTCATTTCGAATTCTGAAACTTGGCTATATTATAATGCTACATAATTATAAGTGAAGGGCAGAGTCCTAATAAGCCATAAATGAATTTACTTTGACATGTAACACCCCTTATTTTAGCTAGCAAACATATGAAGTTGGTTTATGAGGCCAATCTCACGCCATTAGATATTTATTTTGCGCGGTGGTCAAGGTAAAGAGGTACTTCCATTGAAATTTATTAGGAATGGGTGATAATTCTACCACTATGATCCCTTGTCTCCACATGTGATATAGGGATAACCTAATGTTTTCGTTACATATGTGTTTGGTACCAAATAACCATTGTTTCATGGACACTTAGATTTATAGATGACCTAATTAGTTCTGAAGAATAATAAACTGCTCCTAACATCCATTAGACTGTGAGAAAATAGGGAAGAGTGTGAGAAAACACACAAAAAGGAAGATAGAATGGTGAAAATGTGTGAAAATTCTGTTGTCGATAAAGCTGTGTAGGATGTGTTGACGGAGAAAAATCAAGAAATGACTATACAGGAGTTGTAGTTTATCTATTTCCTAAAAAGAATCATTTAGTTAAGCTTGCATTGCTGTTTTGTTGTTTACATGATTAAGAAGACTAGTTGAAAAAGAACTATTGTGTAGAATTTCTACGGCATAAGCAATCAATTCGGAGTTGAACCTCAAAAGACCAAATGTTTAGAAAATATATAGCCAAGTTGATAACGTAGTAAAAGTTGTAACCAAAATAATCTTGTTATATTTCAAATCCCAACACTTATGTACATGTTAAAAAGTGAAATTAGGATTTTGAGTTTGCCTCAAATCTCAACTTTTCGTTGTGCAAGATTTCTGCAATTTCAGTTGGGGTCTGTATGGTAGTTCCAAAATTTTTGAACTTTCCCGAATATAAACAAATTTTATATATCGCCTAAGGTAGGAATTTTAACTTCTTGTCAGAATTTATAGAAAATGTGCATAAACATGATTTGTAACAGAACAGAAGTTGTTTTGGTTGCTGTACTACTAAGTCCCAACCACTCAATTCAAAAACAATGTACTCGGAAGACTTTTGGAGCACCAGCACATGTGACTTAGACGTGAGCGCATTTCAGTCCCAGAGAAGCTTCTCATCAATCACTGTACCAAACCTCGGCCCTGGTAGCAGTAGCAATCATTCTGATTTCGTAAACCATGGCAAGTTCTATCAACTTTGTGCTTCTGCAAAAACGACAAATATTCAATATGACTCCTATTCTAATGGAGTATTTATGTTTTGGGATACAGGTCTTCTACTCTGGAACCAAAGCAGGCTTCAATGGGTTGGAAATAGAAAGCCTCAGACCCGGAAAAAAGTTGTGGAGCCTGTATTAAGGTATTCATTGATTCATGCTTAACTTTTTATTTCCTTGAATAACTTTGATAAGTTTTGGGGTATTATTGGACTAACTCGTCTTATTTATAGCTGGAATGTAAGTTACGACAGCCTGCTGGGGACTGGCAAGCGGTTTCCACAGCCAATTCCTCTTCCTGTGAGTCGACTATGCGCCTTTCTTTATTTCGTTTCAGTTAATTCATGTTAGTAAATACTGATTACTAACCTATAATATTACAGGAAATGGTTGATTTTCTTGTTGAGATATGGGAACTAGAAGGGTTGTATGGTTGAGGAATCTCACTAATCTTTATCTGTAAGTTTGATTTTTCAACAATCAATGTATATTTTTCTATAGGATATATAGATTGAGAACAAAAAAGGAGCAATTTTAAGTGCATTATTCACATATGTTTCTTTTGTCCTGGCAATTTTGTTGCCCTTGTTTTTCTGTTCATGACGTCTAAAAGGAGTACTGATAGTTTCTCTGCTTGCTCCTATTATGGTAATTGCCAATACGAAAATTCATGTTATTTCTTTGTTGATAGTTATATGATCTTAAGCACCATTATTTTGCATAATGGTTTCATATCTTTTCCGAGTTTATACTCAATTGCATGTGGAAGTATGTATACTTGTTGATATTAATGTGAAATTGAAGGAATGTATCCTTAGCTTAGAATTTAAGGAATGTACCCTTTGTTAAGAATTGAAGGAAGAACTTGAAATTGAAGGAATGTATCCTTAGCTACGAACAAGGAATTGGAATTTAGGGTCCATTTGGATAGGTTTGCCGTTTTGGTTTTGGATTTTTTTTTCTTCTTGTTTTTCAAGGAATTAATTCTTTTCTAGGCGGGTTTGGCACATAAAGTGGGTACTTCTCCCAACAAGAATTCGAACCTGAGTCCGCTACTTTGTAGTAACTAGTCTCTTCAACTAGACCAATCACCTGTTGGTGAAAAAAATTATTTAGTGATTTAGAAACTTTGAGTTTAGAAGTTGGTGAAAAATATGTGGTAGTGTTTTATGTCTAATCAATATCTTTTATAAGTTTTGGATTTATTAGGTTTGAATATATAATTTGAAACATGAGTTTCAAAACCTATGTTAAGGTTTTGTTGAAATGAGTTTGGTCTAGTTTTGTTAAACCTCAAAATTGAGTCAAAATTTAATCAAATTGACCCTAATTGCTCCATATGGATTGGTGTTGGCCCAGTTTCGTTAAATTGTTAATTGGGTCAAGACCAATCAATCCAAACAATGATTGTGCATGAGTTTTGGGAAACTTACTAAAGGAAATTGATTTGAGATTTACCAAAAGATCGTGTTTAAAAGATTCCATTGAAATCAAACAAATCAATTTTTTTTTTACATGGACCTTAGAGTTCCCAATTCATTTTCTAGACTAAGGCCATAATTATCAAGGAATTAAAAAGGTTATAGGATCAATATTTTTGAAAATTGGTGTATTTGATAATAAGACTTGGGGGTACTGTGGTGGTTTGTTGGAATATGAATATTCACTTTGGTTGTTAGCTAAGCATACCTTTGTTCGTTCAGTTAAAAAAAAATATTCGTTTGGTTTATTGCTAAACATGCCTTTGGAAAATAATTAAAAAAGTTAGTTGAGAATTGAGATAAGCCCAGTTCCATGAACGCTGCCCACCGTTACGTTACATGCGATGATTGATATAGTTTAAAAGAAGGCAAAATTGCAAACATTTCAAATTAATTAGTGTTTTTGGGTTTTTTTCTCGAATTATATATATACTTTTACATATATACTTCACAGAATTTCGTTTCGTAATTTAATATTTTTTCGGGATATTGTCTCAAGCCAATTACTAATTTTGGGCTTTCATCATAAATTATATCAACTCGTCGAATTTCGTCCCGTAACTTACCATTTTGCATTAATTTAGTCCCAATATTAAAATCTTAATTTATTGGAAATGATGGTTTAATCTTTTAATTAGTTTGTGATGAATTCTGTAATATTGTATAATTATTCATGCTAAAATTTGTCATAACGTCATGATACATAAGCAACCATGTGGTAATTTAACTGACACATGCGCAATTTCGTCTCATAATTAACGGTGAGATGATAATCCAAAAAAATAAGAGACGAAATTCGGTGTGAAGTGATAAACTTTGAAACAAATAATCAAAATCACTAATTAAATGGAGACGTTTTCTGCAAATTTTACCTTAAAGAATATAGTGATATAGTGATATCGAGACTAAGAATAATGCTCCACGTTACATATACTATATTTTCTTAAATATTTATTGAGCATTTTTACCTTCATTTGAACTGAAGAGGATGCTATGTTTTTTTAAGCATTTTTACAAGTGCACATGTTAACTTTCTATAAAAAAAAAAAAAAAAAAAAAAATCTCATGACTCATATTCACTGAATAATACAACTATAAGTAAATATACCTGGATGAAACTTAATGGGCATAAGTAGAGGATCAAAGAGTAGGCCTTTCGATGGGTCGGACTTAGACTAGATCAGGGCTAGACCCAAATTTGAATCCAAATATCAATAGAAGCGATCGGTTTCGATTTAAATTTGAAGATATCTTTTAAAACAAAGATTGAATCCGAGTCAGATGAATATTCAAAATCCGAATAAAAAAAATCTGGATATGAGAGCAACTGCACACAAATTATATATTCTCTTCATAGTAAATTTATCAAATACGAAATTGCTTCGTTTGAGATAAGAAAAACTCATAACACACCCCTAGACCCTCAATAGAAGAAAATGACATAAAAAAATAAAAATAAAAAGTAAATTATGAGTTTGTGAGCATTATATTTCTATATACTATTATTCTTATCATATTAGGTTACGACTAGAATTATTATTCTCGACTCTCTGAAAGTCATTCATCGATTCAAGTCTTCTCACCAAAATCAAAAATTACCATTGATGGTGGAGTATCATATCTTGTACTTAGATTTTGTTTACTTCAAAATAAATTTATTAACAAATAAAACCGGATGAGCTATATTGAAGTAAAATTACTCGATGAGCTTTAGTTCAATTTTCACTAGGGTATTTTTCTAGCTTATTATTACTATTTATATTTGTAATTTGATGATAACTGAAAAGAATTACCAGCAATAATTGATGCGACGGACTAAAAAAAAGAAATTGCTGCAATTTTTTTTTTTGTTTTGCCACGAAAAGGGGCGTGTTTAAATTCCAAGGGCAATTTGGTAATCTGGTATATCAAATCCGAGAACTTTGGCTGAGGTTGTTAACTAACAAATTTGAGGGGTAGCGTTTTATCTTTCTTTTACCTTTTTTAACTGAATTCCGCCAAAAAGGTACATATAAAAGAGCGATCGGCGATTACACGGTCGAAGTAAAAAAAAATCGCGCCGTCAATTGTAGTCGTCTTTTGGTATGTATATTTCCCTCTTTTTCTCTTCTTAAATAATGCAATTGATTATTATTTATGGTTCTATTGGAGAAGTTTAACTTGAAGTTGTATTTACTTGATTTTTCTTTTCCAGTATTGTTCTTTTTCTCTGCAGTCCCAGAATGTCTAGATTTGTTGGAGAAACTGGACCGAGTGAAGTTAAGGGGATTCGTAGCGATTCCGAATTTTCCAGAATCGAGAAGTTGATTAAAGAAAATACTTTTTCTAGGTTAGCCCTAATTTTATTCAGTCATAGTAACCATTTTTAAATTCCGTTGGATTTAAGTATTTTCGTCTATGTTAGGTTTATTTTTGTACTTTGAATTTCATTGGTTCCTTAGGTACTATTTTTTTTTTTTTTTTTTTTTTTGAGGATCATTGGATTAGTATTCCTGTTTCTGTAACCCCTTTTTTACATAGTCAATTACAGGCATTTGAAATGTATGTGCTTGAATGGCTTAAAATATTTTTGTAGCCTAGGGTTTGAAATACTGGAATAACATACTTTGTTCATTAATTCATATAGTTATCACAGATTAGAAAGTTCGTGTTTTGTTACTGTTTCTGGTCAAATTCACATGTAATACTGTTGAGAGCAATGCAGGGAAGAAATTAGCAATTTGTTGGAGATATTGAATTCAAGGGCGGAGATTGAGCCAGATAAGAATAGACCGATTCCTGGTGCTGGAGCAGATGGCGAACACCTTCCCTTGATTCATGAAATTCCAAGAACGCCAACTGCAGACAGAACCATGGTTGGAACTTCTCTTGAGAAAAGAGAGGTGAGTGCATTTTCAGTATCTTCTCTGGTTGTTTGGATACTTGATCATCACTTTTGTGCTTTTTATTAAAATTTAGTCATTGTAGTAGTTTCTTTCTGGAATAAGTAAGTTAGAGTCTAACCCAATTGTCAAGTGTAGAAGTGACTGGTTGGCAAACTTGTGCAGGTTCCACGTGGAGTTGGTCCTTCCCCTATTGATATTGCTCGTGCATTTATGGCTGGCCGCACTTCAGAACAAAGTCAAGATCTCAAAAATTTTACATCAAACAGCGAAAGACTTCAAATGAGCAACGAATTTGCACGAAAGCCTCTTGTTCAATCACCTTCGCCTAAGCCATCCATATGTTGGCCTGGTGCCATGGTGCAAGATAATCATGGTTATACATCACCGCAGAGTCAGAGAGGCAGATATGGGGTTCGTGATTTTCCAAGAACACCTTATTCCCGAACCAGTTTGTCAAAGTCCACAATCAGGGTATATAGAAATAGGATAATTTTTTTTTGTCAAATTATGCGTTTTTGTCTAGGGATTAAACATTGTCAATGTCAAAATGTTTTTCATTGACTCAGTTGCAAGATGATACCAGGCTCACAAACACATCAACTCCGTTTCAACAATCTCAGACATCCATTTTTGGACAGGTATATTTTACCTACCTTCTTTTGAAAAAATCCTACTTTTGTACAATATTGAGTTTGCCTATTGACATTTCTATCATTGACTTGTTTGCATATAGTTTCTGTTTATGTAATATAAATTTTGAGAGTGGTCCCTAGTGACTTTCTTATGGCTGCTAATTGATGTCTTATTTAATGAGGTTAAGACTGTATGCCTTCAGATTTATGACAACTACTACTAGGCTTGTAGTTTTGCATGTTATTAGATGGATTGCTCTGTATAAGTATTTAAAAAATTGACTATTTTTCAGGTGAGGTTAAGACTGTATGCCTTCAGATTCATGACAACTACTACTAGGCTTGTAGTTTTGCATGATATTTGATGGATTGCTCTGTATAGTATTTAAAAAATGACTTTTTTTCAGGTGAGTTCTAGGGCAGAAGCAGTGGATGGCTATGGATCTGTGGGGCCCATTCGTCGCATTAGGAGTAGATTTGCTTCAGAGGTTCGTCCAAGAGGATCTATTTTCCTGAATTCACCTAAAGACGTCCCCTCGAAAATGGCAAAGCCCAATATGTTTGGAGGTTTCTTGCCTAGTACAGAAAAGAATCTGGAACCTGGAGAAACAAGTGGAGCTTCAAAAAACTGGTCAGTTGACAATGTATCGGGTTCCCCTGTTGGGGGTTCTCGAGATCCAAACTCAACCGCTAGTCAGGCAGTTAAGAAAATACTGGAACACCTTGACAGGAACAAGCCCACACCTAAAGAAAAGGAAGCTGAATTGAAGTTGGCCACATCATGGAGAAATCCTTCTGCTTCTGGGGCCGGTGATACTGTTCGCGAGGAAAATATCAATGCACAACTACTTTCTTCTCGTAAGAGTACTGGTGTAGGTAGTCTGAACTATCCTGTGGATATCACCAAAAGTAGCGGAACTCCCAATCGCTCAGTGAAATTTCATGATGGAAGAGTGAATGATGCCGACAATGATAATGCCAAAGCTTCCAGCTCCATGTTTGCTAATTCAAGTAGGATATCTGGTGCAACTATAGTGCAGCCTTTTGGTTTGAAGGGAAATCCTGATTCCGTGGTTGACAATGATAATGCCAAAGCTTCTAGCTCCATGTTTGCTAATTCTAGTAGGATACCTGGTGGAACAGTGCAGCCTTTTGGTTTGAAGGGAAATTCTGAACCCGTGGTCAAAAATTTGCACGAGGTATTTTATCTTGTTTCATATATTACCTTTTTATGCCAATGGATTGTTATCTCTTTCTCTATGCAGTTGGAGTCTGTTGTTAAATGGTTAATGTAATCTGTGAAAAGACCTTAATGGTTTTCGTCTAACTTTAAAAACAAAAAGTCAAAAAGGCCATTATGCATTTTATGTAAAAAGTTGTTTAACAAACATGAACCCAAAAAATTGATGGATTAAGTAATTCCACTCATCTACTAATTTGAAAAAGAGAATTATTATTTGTAGGTGTAGTTTTGTTACAAAACAACCACAACCCTCTTTCCTGCCTACCCCACTAGGCTGCTGCCACCCTCCACCCCCCTCGAAACAGGCTGGTTGACTGGTTCTGGTTGGATGAGAGCGAGTGGAGGTGGCAGCCTGTTCATTTTAATTTTGGACAATTAAGAAAGACTTCAAACTTTTTGTTTGAGGAGCAAAACCAGATTATTGACAGAGCAAGAATAATTCTTCTCCTCAGGTTTTGGGTACTTTGGGATAAAGAAAAAGAATGTATCATGTTTTTCTAAGATAAAAGTCTTGTTTATCAGTTGATAGAATTAACTTTGGCCTCATGGTACTTCTGCAGCAAAAAATTACTACGCAATTGCCTCCAAAATAGTTTTATTCATTTGGCTTGAATCTCTTATTATGTAAAACTCAAATTGATGTGGTCCTTGTTGCATTGCAGAATTCTCTACGTGGTACCAATCATGGACAGAAGGTGACAAGGTTTGGTTTTCAACCGAGTAACGGACATGATTTCAAGTCATTAGCCACTCCAACTGGTTCAGATCCTTCAAAGAATAGCCCCAGGACAAAACCTTCGCTTCCATCGATTTCTATCAACAAGCAATATCCTCGTCCAGTTTCATCAGACAATGGCCCTGGCTTCACTTTTCCGTTTTCTTCATCTTCAGGTGTTCTCTCGGAACTGCCAACACCTTCTATCATGCCATCATCTTCCACAAGTATTCAGTCTCAGCCACAGAGCGTGGCTGCAGGTCCTTCTTATACTTTCGGTGCAAATAATTCTACTCGTCTTGTTTTCTCATTCCCATCAACAAGCAATTCCTCAACAACACCTGAGACTTCTGATCTTAAGTTCACTTTTGGATCAGACGATAAGACTAATAGGTTGTCTTTTAGTACCTTCGGAAAAGACTCCGTCTGCTATTAACATGGTGGTGATTTCTTTTAGACAGTAGATTTCTTTATGTCCTTTAGCCAATAAGATTTGTTCTGTTTTTTGTTTCTTGTTTTTGTAATGGATTCATGCTTAAGCATTTTTGGGGAGTTGGATTCAAATTATTGAAATAATTGTTTCTTCTTATGTAGAGCTAATTGTCTATCTTTATAGACAGGGAGCTTCTAATGACAGGTTTTCCCCAAATTATTGATTTAATTTTGACTCAACTTTTGTTTGAAGAAGGCTGACATAGATTCGAAAGTTTATATTCCATCGTCCAAATTAAATATCACAACCTATTGATTATCAGTAAGCAAATCCTCATTAATATTTCTCTAAACAATTTCTTGAAAAAATAATTGAAACACATACAAAGTGTAAATTATCATACTGATGGTAAGATATACCGAAATTGGTGAAGTTACTGTTGTTGTCAACCGTAAATAGTAAATATTGACTTTTTTATTTAGGAAAAAAAAAAACTCAGAGATGGACGACTGGACGTCCTTGAGCTACTGAAGAGTCCAATCAAATTCATGAAAGGATAAATGTCACATGACAATCTTTGTATCAATTTGCTCTAGAGTGAGTCTTGTTACATCTATTTCAATGTACTGTCTCCCTAATAACTTGTTTTGTTGTTTTCTTATTGGATTTATTTGGTTAGGTTTTGGCTCAATTTTGCTCGATTTTTGTCTTGAAAGGTCAATTTGATTAGGGTTTGATTCGTTTTTGCTTGATTTTTGTTTCGAAGAATTATTTTGGGTGGTTTCGGTGAAACTTTTGAAACCTGATTTGAATTGAATTTGAATGTTGAGTTTTAGGTTTTGAAAAAGTCGAAATTCATCTGGATTGAATATGAATGTTGGGGAGAAAAAATAGGTGGTAGGTGTCAAATCAATATCTTTTATAGAGAAAAAATAGGTGGGATGTGTTATATCATTGTCTTTTTATAGGTTTGAGATTTATCATGTTTGAACAAATAAGTTGAAATCTGAGTTTCGCGAAACTTGTACTCAGGCTTCATTTGTTCAGGTTTTGATTCAGCTTCGCGAAACCGCGTGAAAATTGGCGATAGGGTTGATATGAAAAAATCAACTCGACCCAACACGTACATGCGGGTAGATAAACTGTAAATTGCACCCAAACAACAACATAATCATAAACATATTAGTTCGGGTTGATTGGGTGCGGTGGGTTGACGGACTGAACAAAAACATAATAAAAAACATCTATATATCTAGGAAAATATTCACCCAAACAACAAATATAAGCATATTGGGGTTTTTTGCACTTTGCACCCCTGAAACATAGGAAATAGGCACTTTGCACCCCCGAAACTTAGATTTAGCACTTTGCACCATCGAAATATGAAAAATGCAGCACTTTGCACCCTCATTTATTTTCAATAAAAAATTCAAGGGCAAAATAGGTAATTCTATTGTAAATTTTTGGCACTTCCCCCTCCCCCCACAAATAAAATTAGCACTTAACACTCCCTAATTAAGAACAAATTAACAACTTGCACCCCCGAAACATAGTAAATGGATACTTTGCACCCCAAAATACAAAATTAACACTTAACACCCTCAAATTAAAAAAAAAAAACTCAAACCCCTCATTTTTTCCGGCAAAGTTGACCATTAAGGTGAAAATATTTAAGGATAAATAGGTAATTATTTATGGTCTTTGATATGTTGAAGTAGACAATGGGTCTTCGAGAAGTTTACTTGTACTTTATTTAGTTATTTATGATTATATTGTTGAAAAGAAAGATGAAGAGAGAAATGGGTATTCGAGTATTTATAATTGTAATTTGCAAAATTTAAGTAAAAAAAATGAATTTTTCTATTTTGCCTTAGATTTTTTTCTCCGCTAGTCAACTTTGACAAAAAAAACGAGGGGTTTGGGTTTTTTAAATTTGAGGGTGTTAAGTGTTAATTTTATGTTTTGGGGTACAAAGTGCCCATTTATTGTATTTAACGGGTATTAAGTGCTAATTTTATTTTAGGGGTACAAAGTGCGAAATTCGCAAGTTTTGAGGGTGTAAAGTGCCAATACTATTGAAATACCTATTTTGCCCTTGAATTTTTGCTTGAAAATAAACAAGGGTGCAAAGTGCTAAATCTAAATTTTGAGGGTGCAAAGTGCCTATTTTTCATGTTTTGAGGGTGCAAAGTGCAAAAAACCCAGCATATTGTTTTAACTTAAAATTTTATTTTGAAGGTGCTTGAAACTAAATTCGAGAAAAGTAATTGGATCACATTAAATTTGGGAAATCTGGAAGTAATTAATAAATAGCGTACATAATACATAATAAATATAAATATATTATACATGTGACGGGATTTATGGGAAAATTAGTACCTGTCCCGGTGGATTTAATCCACCTGAGTGTCATCCAACCCCAATGGATTAAATTTAGTGGAATGTATGCAGTATAGGATGGAATCTGAAACGTCAATTTCCCGTCAGTTGAGGATTTAATATGTCACATTATAGAAATCTTCGTTCATTTCATTTCTGACAGCAACGATCGCTGTCTTTCTCCTTACCCCACCACTTTTCCTTTTCTTTTTTTTTTTATTTTTTTTTTATTTTTTTTTTTTATTATTTTATTAAGTGTAAGTGTGCCACATTCAAATTAAAAGATGAAATTACCCATTAATTTTTGAATTAAACGTACACTTTACACCTCCACAACGTTTAATTTAAATATCATTGAAATCAAACTGCTTTAATTTTATTGATTAAATTCGAACATGTTTAATATAGTTGCAATTATATATATATATATATATATATATATATATATATATATATATATATATATATATATCGATCCATTCTCTAGAAGCAGGGACGGATGTAGCCTATTTTTGGGGGGGCCTTGGCCCCCCCAAGATTTTTTTAAAAATATATTTATGCTTTATATGTATATATGTGTATATATACAAACAATATCTTAGTATTAGTATATAGTCCAATTATAAATGAATTTGACACGTTATAGTGGATGTTTATTGCCAAAATTACAAATAATGATGCATTGCTACTAGCTAGTTTATTTGTTATACAATAGATGGTGAGTAATTAATTATATAAACTTGAAATTATAAGAAAATCAACCATGATTGATGCATTTTATCAAACAAAGAATGTTAAGAATCTGGAACCTAAATCCTAATGTATAAAATTGTGTGTTGAAGATTAATCCATCATTATGATTTATCCCATAGCAAAATTATCTTCATAAAATGTAACGATTGAAATAACAAAAAAAATCTAGAGTTATGTAAAGAAGTGAATTTGAAATTCACTTTAAGAAAAATAACAGTAGTGAAATTCGGCCCCCCCAAGACTTCATTCCTGGATTCGTCCCTGTCTAGAAGCATATGTAGCAGTGGAATTAAATTAGAGCTGTTAATATATGATTGCAAACCAAAATTCACGAGTAATTAAATATAAATATATATATTGTGATAAAACAAAACATATATATAAACTAAATCAAAATTACACGGGCAATGATGGGTTGATTGAAGTTTAACAGATCGAACGAGCCAGAAGAAATAAATTAAACGATCGGAAATTCACAATTTTTTTAATAATTAAAGACATAAATTATAGCCAGGTGGATTCTCATGTTATATGATCCACACAAATTAAATATTGCAGCCCTTTGCATTTGTTGCTTCACAAGATCCCTGCAAATTATATACATAAATAGAACTTAATTAGCTAGTGAACATCTCCTTGTTCATTGATATAAGACTACACACAAAATCATTGAATTTATAAATATATAACTTCATAATAATTAAATATACTCTATATGATCAAATTAACCATCTAATTCTACTAGCTTGTCGACGATATATATTAATTATTCTAAACACCATATCACAATTGCATTTACAGTCATCTTATGATCAATTACTAATTTTCTTATACATAGTGATAACATATGTCACTTTTCATTTATTTAAGAGTAATTTTGATTAGACATATCAAGTATTTTATTTATTATGTCCCAAAATTTGTACTGATCAACTAGGGTACGGATCGGAGATAATCTTAAATTTAAATTTAAATAAATAATAAATTTAAAATTTTCAATTTCTTTAAGTTGGCCGATCAATCAACTAAGGATAAAATGTTCGGTTAATTAAGCAAGTTTTTGAAGAGGAGAATTGCATTGAATTGAATTGAATTACCTAATTAGTTAAATACTTTAGCTTTGTTATTGGACTCCAACATCAGCCCAAAATGGATGTGAGGAAAGTGTGCCCACTGTACACAATAAAAACCTTCACAAGTCAATACCCGAATATAATATAAGGTTAAAAAAAATTTAATTTGGATTGCTTTATATACAATATATTAAAGCAATTGATTAAAACGTAATTAATCATGACAATATTTTGATATGCACAATAATATTCAAACTTACATTTTTTGCAGCAGTACTGAATGCTTCCCTGTGGCTAATATCTGGATTATTGGTTTTGATTCTTTGAATCTCCTCTCTGAAAATTTAATTAATTACAACGAAAACAAATTAAGAGATCTAAATCAAGATATTTAGAAAGAAGAGTTACACAAAATTATTTACTTTATGAACTGGTTATATGCAGAAGGGACTCTTTGCCTCTTTTCAGGGGCTGCAACAGAATAAATAAATAAATAAATCAAACTTAAAGAATGAAAAAAAAATATAATAAATAAAAGGGTCAGTCACCAAAATAATACTAATTAGAGAATGAAAAAGAAAAACGAACGTCGATTCACAATTCTTTTCTCGGTTTTGTTAGTGATGGAAGGTTGGATTGCCATCTTGCTGTTCCGTTTGGAAGACGAGCCTAAGTCGACCTTGTACTCGGTTGAAGTTTGGTTAGGAGCCTGAGATTAACATCTATCGACTTTAATTCGACATAAAAGAAAATGTGAAGGAAATTTTAAAAAGACTCAGTCTTGAATTTAAATGTCAGATGATGTGCAACATAAATTCATATTTATTTTTAACTAACAAAATGACATATGTTATTTGGAGAATGCAATCATAACTACAATGTGCCATGTAACATTTACAACTAATCAAAATTCATATGAGTTAGTACATTTTTAATTAACATATGGAGTGTTAAATGAAATGATCTCCGGGACTAATTTAGAGGCACCAAATAACCAAAAAGATAAAAGAAAAACAAAACCAATAATGAAGCTAATTTAGCAACAAAAAAAAAAAGAATGTTTGATTTATTTGTAATGTAAAACAATTGACTAAAGGGGAAAAAGGAATAGTATTAATTAGTTACAAAAAGAAAATTTGACCAAAAAGGATTTTCTTGGAAGATGTAAATATATATTCTGGCTCAAAGAACGAATAAAAAAACGACATTGAAGTGACTGAATCAGTTAGGGATGTAAAGAAAATTGCAGTAGCCGGAATGACAGTTCCTAGATTGATGATCTAGATGGAATCTAAGAAAAAATAACCTATGCATGTGTTCCCAAAGGAGAAGACAGTTCCTGAAAGAAAAGAACCTAATAATAATGCTAAAATACTTATAAGAACCCTACATATCCATCAAATCATCAATCATTAATTATAAATATATTTGAAAAAATCCCCAATTAGAAGAAAAAACAAACTAAAAAAAGTAAAATACAAATTATTGTAAAGGCATTTCCTCCAAACTATACTCAGTTGTAAATTTTATAGTATTTTTCATAACTTGTCGGGAAATGACAATCAAATTATAAAAAAGAAAAATATTTTTTTCATTGTAATAATATTTGTTCACTTAAAAATTGACATTACTCCCCTATATATTCTCCAATAAACATAGCAATAACCATGTTGACTTCTATTTTGTCCACAGTACACTTTGAATATTTAATTGTATTGAACTAATAAAAATATGTGGATTTAATCCATTAGGGTTGGATGAATACCACATGGGCATGAAATGACTATGAAAGGACTAAAAATTATCCTTACATACTTATGTGGCATTTATCCAACACCCGAGTGGATTAAATTCACCGGGGCAGGTACTAATTTTCCTAAAAATATTACTAACAAATAAGATTTTTGTTAAGGTAATAAAAATAATCGAGATATATGGTACTTTGCCAATTAATTAGATAATAAAGCAATGTGTTTTTGTATTATATTCAATAAAACAATACTCCATATGAAGCTAGGTGTGGCTGCAAAATACACAAATCTAGGAAAAAAGCAAGGTTGTAGGTACTTGGATTAATTCTGGCGGCTATATATAGTACTACTAATTAAGTAGGGTTTTTTTTAGTAGTAATATTTTAATTAAAAAAAAAACTCTAATTAAGATTCCCTGAAGAAACCCTAGATTTCAGAGGCTAGGCTATTTACATAGAATGTGATGTGATCTAATGATCTGATCGCCCACAAAAAACTGAGGTAAGTAAATAATGAGAAAGAAAGAAAGAAAGACCTGGACCTGGAGCTGAAGGGCAGGAGCATCTAATTGGTGCAGAGAGTGGAATGGTGTGGCAGCTGCCATATTCACAGTCCATAAATTTGTACAGTTCCCACATCGAACTGTCACAACATCAAACAAGCTTCCGCATGGCACACTCACCTGCACACACACACACACAAACCCATTCATACCGCAATTAAATTACTCATATGCACTATTTTGTTTTTGAGTTAATTGAAACGAAAAATATAAAATTCGAGTTCTTACTTCAATATTATATATATTTATCTGATTTACAATATTTCCCTAGAAACTTCCAAAAAATGTTTAACTGAATGAAACATAAAAAGAAAATAAAATTGGACATAAGCGACACATAACTCCTACACAAAGAAAATCGTCATTATTAGAAGTGAATTTATAACGAATTACCAATGAAAATACTAATAAAAAATGTTACTTCGACAATTATTTTAGATCCAAGATTAAATTAACACAAAGAAGTACTAAAATGAAAAAAAAAAAAAATAAGAAAGAAAGGAAGATCGAAGAAAGAAAGAAAGAATAGGGTTACAAAGAAACAACTAAAAATATCATTATTTTTACAATAACTTAATAGATTTCAATTTTTGAGAAACTAACTAGGGCTAGTTGATAAAGAACCCTAATTTTTTTGAAGAAATGGTGGCCTTGATTTTAATGTTTTTTTTTTTTTTTTAAAAAAAGCACACTTAAGTAATTCATGATGTAAAAAGCTTAATTTTGACAGCACTCCGCACTTGGGAGTTAGTCATATATAACATCTTTTCAGCAAGAAAAAGCAACACAACACAACACAACACAGATCAGAAAAAGAGAAATGAAATCCACTCATGAAATTAAGACTTGTCTTCATCAAATTAAACCTATCCAGTATACTTTTAGATAATCACTAACAAAAAGATCATCTCTTTAATTTAAATATTTCTATCTTGAGGTGATTTCTAGGTATAACTTCAAAAATTGAGTTTATAACTTTAAGATGTAGACATGACAAAATTAATATTAAAAAATCTACAAAACAAGAAAACCTGGAGAAAAATTAAATATATATCAACATCAAGACCTGATCTCTGAATAAAATGGCCAGCTTTATTCAGCATGTAAATTGTTCTCTTTCACACACACACACAAAAAAAAAAAAAATGCCTTGATTAATTTAATGAAATAAAAGAATAGCTTCATGCATAACTCATCATAAACAAGAATTTATGGTTTTGAGAATATTAAAAGCAGATCCAAATAAATTAAGAATATATATTTTTCTAATACCGCAAGAACAATACTGCAGAAGTTGCAAGAAATGTAGCATAGTTGTTCGGACACATCCATTTCGATCTGTAATAGAAATGAAATATAGTCGAGGAAGAAGAAGAGAAAAGGAATGAAGCCAAAGTAATTGGAAAAGAAAGGAAAGAGAGAAGAATATATATTTATATGTATATTGTCGATCTCTTTTATTTTTCTCTATTTGCTTGTTTTGGAGATGAGTTATGTATCAAATGAGCAGCCTATATAAAGAATCCGAGAGATATATTTAAAAAGATTAATTATTTCTAGTGAAGAGAAGTAAAAAGAAAAAGGAAGGGTAGAACTATGTACATAGTGTGTGGGATGAAGATATGATCATCGATCGGTTTAATTTGTAGAGGTAATTAATTAAATGTCAGATATTAGCCTTATAAGGTTAGGGTTTTGGGTGAGTGAAGGGAAGGGAATAGAGTTTTGGCACCATTATTAAAGTCTAAAACGATTGTCCAATTTAGAGTAATCAAAGAGTTAATAGCAAATTACCACCAAATGTTAAACTTAAGAGTCGGTTCATCCCCTTTGTGATAAATAAAAATTAAGTAATTAACTTGAGATATCTTCGTGTTTTTTTTTTAAAGAAGGACATTGCCTTGCTGTCTTTTGGTTTTTACATCTTTACAAGGAGGTAAAATATCTATTAGATAATATCACAAATGTAGTAAATTTTCTATTATACAATATCATAGAGAGGGTTGCCTATTATACTATATCAGAGGGTGTAAAATGTCAATTACTTATATCACATGATGTAATTAAAATGTTGTCAATGTACAATTAAATTGATCATTTTCAACAACAAAATGAAATTTCAGTGGCATGATAGATCGCATGTGCAACACCTTCATGAGTAAAAAAATAAACTATTCATTGTTATATATCACTTGGGGGTAACAAATATATATATATATATATATATATATATATATATATATATATATATATATATATATATATATATATATATACACACACACTTTAATATCAAAGACGGATCTCATTACATGTATCATAGAGGGGGAGAGACAAAATATTTATATAGTAAGATTGATAAGCATAATAAACTGAGTCGAGTTGGATTGGTAGACACTCGTTTGAGTTCGAGTAATTAATTCAACAAAACAACTTCAACAACATACTGATTGTTTTCAAGTTCAAAAACGAACGTATCGATTTAAATAAGTACTTAAATGATTGGTGTGGATGTTTTCAATCTAGTATTGTGCTGCAATCATTCTTGAAATCGTCTATTCAAACATGCTCTTCTCTTAGAAAATCGGGGATGGACAAGGTCGAGTCAACTTTGGCGAAGTCATTCTGAAGCTTAAGTCAGATCTTTAACTTGAAAGGAAAGTGGCGTAAGAAAGTGTAAAGAGAGATTATGTTATTTAGGTGTACCTTTCGTCATATTTATCACCATGAATGAGAGAATAGGAAGATCCCATGATTTAGGACTGGATGCGTACATTTCTTAACTATTTTCTCGTTAGTTTCTTATTCCCATAATGTTATGAAGTATGTCCTGTTTATCTTTAGATAGAGTATGTGTTGTAAATCGAGCTATTATACGGTGTGCCTCGCAGTTTGGATATGAAGAAGGGATGAGGTCCTTTTAGGGCATCTCCGATGTAGAGGCGGGAAGGGGGAAAAGTTCAATTTTTGTGTAAAGGGGGGAAATGCCTGGTGGGTGCCCGGGCGTTAACCGCTGCCGAGAGGATGGGCCGAGGAAACTCCACTCGGCTCATCCCTCGCGATCTTGGGGATGTTAGGCGGGCGCGTGCTGGGTGGCTGACACGTGTCGACCACCTGCTTGTCAATTTTTTTAATTTTTCTCATTCTTTTAATTTCTTTTATTTAATTAACAAATATATAAAATGCTTTTTTTAGAAAAAAAAAAACTTATCTTTAACTTAAAAGACTTAAATTTAATTTAATTAATAAAAATATTTTAATTTAATTTTAAAAAATTTAAATTTAATTTAAGAATGTAAGTTTAATTAATGAAAATGTAACTTTAAACAAATTTCACTTTAATTTAATAAACTTATCATTAATTTATTGTTGTGTGAAATTTTATTATTATTATTATTATTAATAAGTAAGAGCGAGAAAGAAAATTGATTGAAATTAAATGGAGGGAGAAAATTAATACATTGAAGACCACCATGCTGAAGGAAAGCAAAAGGGAAAGGATTTGATTTTACATTGGAGATGGAGATGGCATTATGTAAACCCAAGATTCATGTGGCGAAGTGTTATCCATTACCATATTCAATGGTTGGTTGTACATCAAGTTAATTATATGAATTTGACTTATGTTTGGTCTGATTAAACTTATATGAGTTCGATTCATTTAATAACTAACCAATATAAAGAGAAAAAAAAAACAAAAAAAAAAAGGAAAAGGAATGCATCATTTAAGTCAATCTTTTATAAAGACACAATTTGAACACTTGATGGAATTGCTAACGGATCAAAAAATTTAAGAATCATTCAAATATATATAGGCAAAACCTTCCAGCATGCTTATATATGCCTATTAAGAATAATTTTCCTCTTAAATAACTCAAAAAATAGGCATGTTTGTTTGGTGTTTGGAAAGTATTTTGAGAAAGTAATGAATGTTTGTGAAATAACATCGATTTGCAGAATGTTATTTATTTGAGTTTTGAGTGTGATTTGAGAAATAAAGTAGATGTAGGTTTTTTGGAAAAAGTTAGATTGTAGGTGTAAAATGTGTAGTACTTTATGTCGAATCATGTTTGTTATGTGAGATAAATTGTGTAAGATATATGTTACCTTATGTCAAATCATAGTAAAGTTTGTATATGTTTTGTTTTGAAATAAGAAAATTGTTGTTTATTTGGCTTTCGAGAGAACAGTTTGAGATAATTAAGAGATGAAAAAATTATTCGATCTAAAATAATTAAGAGACAAAGTATTTTAAATTAATTTCTTAAAATAAGTCGATATGAAATAACCTATTTTAAACAAGTTTTAGATTTCATGTTGAGTTTTTAATAGTACAAAAGAGTTCTATACAATAAACATATGACAACGTAGTTTCATTCATGTTTAGCATATATGGGGTATATCTTGCATTTACCCCAGTATCGAAAAGAATAAATTTCAACAAAAAATTAATGGGAAGGAAGAAATATTTTTTGGTTAATTAACGGTTTTTAGGGATAATAGTTGGACTTTCAAAGCTTTAATTTTAAGATTGAGAGGGTGGACTTCATCGCTTGGACAATTCTTGTGCCTACTTTCATTCACGAAATGGGCTTTGTCTTTAGAAATCTTTGGGCTTTTTAGGATTCTATCGCTTCCACCTGAATTTTATTTTGATCCAATACCATTGATGAAATAATAAATCAAGTGATTAATTAATTGTGATTAAGAAAAGAGCCAAGTAAAAATAATAACAGTCTTATCTCGGATCAAACAAGTAAACTTATTTTAGTTAATTTCTCAAAAAAAAAAAAAAAAAAAAAGGAATATTTGTTATTATATGAAAAATAAAAAGTGAAGATGTATGAGGGGATGATAGAAGCAATGGAGAACATTAATAATCCCAAACATTATCAGGATACATTCTTATATATGTCGGCTCAACCAAGTTGATTATTGGAATTTGGTAGGGTAGGGGCACCTTTTCATTTTAGGTCATTGTCAATGTCTGTAGCAATAAATGCTCATCCAGTACTCATCTATACTATACTCGATCCAATTAATTCCTTATTCTAGTGATTATTTCTTTTCACCTTTTAATTTTTCCCATTTTAGTAATTTGAAATTACAACTACTTAGTGATGGCAATATGGGCCTAATTTGACTCATGGGTCGACCCAACACAATTCTTTTCTTTTTTATTTTGTTGAACTTTCCACGTTATATTTAGTGCACAAATTAAATTGACTGCACCGCATCATATGTATACGTTAGATGAAAGTTCAAATTTTTATTTTGATCAATTTCAAGTAACAAAACAAACCTAGGATGATTTTGCTTAACATGTATTAGAATAGTTTATAAGGTGAGGATTGTTCAATGCCTTATAAGGTGAACTTAGCTATTGTTTTCAACCAATGTGAGATATTTTGTCTCTATACACCCCCTTCACGTGTGGGCGGGTAGAATGTGTGGGTGAAACAAGCCCAACACGTGACATATGAAAGCCCAACCTTGTGAATTTGTGAAATGTGGGTGAAGATCAAACACACAAATAATGGCACTCCATGCCTTTGTTAACCGGAGGAATAATGACACTCCAAGCCTTGAATAACTGGAGGAACAACCCAAACCTTTGTTATCTGGGTGAAGTGTGTTGGTAGATAATGAAGCCCATCATGAGAACAAAGAGGAGCCCATCACGGAAAGAGGTGTAACCCCGGGCTCTGATACCATATTAAAATTCAGCACATGGATTTGGCTAAATCCGCTTATTTGGCTCTGACCTAATTCAACCTCAAAAGCTAGCTTATAAGGCGAGGATTGTCCAATGCCTTATAATTAAGGTGGACTTAACTATTGTCTTCAACCAATGCGAGACATTTAGTCTCAATAACATGCACCAAATCAATACAACTCTAGACCTCTTCTTTCCTAAATTGACCAACAATTTTTTACCCGAAAATACTAATACTGATAAAAAATAAAAATAATCAATTCTTATTCTATTCAATTACGATAAAAGATTTGGTTCCTATAAAATGTTGGTAACACCTAAGATTTTATTCCTTAAAGAGCTTAATGAAGCACTGAATTAAGTTCTGCTTAGTCTTCCTTTATTCCTATATATATAAATATATTCTTCAAATATTGTTATTACGAGTACACAGGCCAAAGTAATGTGGAGCCTCATGTCTAAAAATAATGGGAGCAAAAAGTGTAAGCAATAAGGAAAGCTGTGGATGAAAATATTACTTCAATTATCTGGAGGGTACCACGTCCTATTCAATTTTTATATGACTTTTTCACATTTTTTTCATTATTTCTGTCACATTATATATATTATTTATCCTTAGCTTGTGTTTGATTGATTTCTTGTGCAATTTCCGGATCCATCATGTGAATAACTTAGAGAGAAACGAATTAAAACATTGCATGGATGATCTTGTAAATGAGTGAATTAATATTTTTTGGTAGAAATTTAAATATAAAGTGAGTAATTTGTAGGTAATAAAATTTTGGTAGAAATATATTACATGGTTTTGTGGAGAATAATCACTTGGGAAAGGATAGTAGACCCAACAAAAGCAAGTGGGCCTGAAGGGGCCCAATGATTCATCAGTCAGACCCATAATAAAATCTACTTTTCCCTTTAGAGTTAAAAGGCCCATCTTATTACATCACAATATCACACACACCTTTATGAAATAAGGTCCATATTTTATCCAGTTTTTCGGTGCAATTAAATGATTAACTCATTAACATAATTAGCTTGACGAAAGAGAGTTGATATAACCCAACTTAACTCATAATTAAATACAAAAAGTCTTATATTTTTAATTAAAGAAAGAATATCTATAACCCTAATAAATCTCTTTAATAGCTTCTGTCCAAATAATATCAAGAAAATATATATTGCCAACTTTTTAATCATATTTTATCATCTCCAATTATCTCAATAATAAAAAACTTTTTGAACATAATTTCACTTATAATTATTTGTGAACATGAATATTTGTTTGTCAAATATATACACTGCAAGTTGAAAGTGACCAAAACCCCTTTACTGGCAAAGTACTTGATTTATACCACACATATGAGCAGTGCAGTGTTTTTATGTGTGGTATAAATCAGCAAATAGAGAGGTATAAGAATTAAATCAATTAAACTGAAGTAACAAAGAATTTGTCCAAAATAATTATATAGATATCAAGTCTTGGTTGAAGAATGAAATCATCCGAATTATAAAAAAAAGAAAAAGAAATAATCCAATACCTCTGGCTGGACATATTAAATAGGAAAAAAAAAAAAATACAATCTCACTTGAAAAAGAGAAATTAAATTTCATTAAAATTCCGACCTACCGGATTCGAACCAGTGACCTAAGGATTGCTATGTAACAACTACAGTCCTCCGCTCTACCAACTGAGCTAAGGTCGGATATGAAACAATTTGACCAATAATTATAGATATACCAAAATTCTTTTATTTCATTTGACAAAATCAAAGTCTATATTTTGACCAAATCAAGAGTTCAGAATGGTCTTTAGTTCTCTGTATAACCTGATAAAAAACAAATATGGACAAGTCCAAGAGCCAAATCAGAATCAGCAAGCAGACAGAGTTGAAGCATTGAAAATCCATGTCTAATGATCAATTACAAATTAGTTCAACATATAATGAAAAACTTCACAAACAACACCAATTTCAATAAAACAAGGAACAAGGTCTCAATCATGTCTAATTAATTAATTGAACATTTTATTGAGATGCTTTCTTTTAGTACATACATAACCTATAAACATTCCTGGTATATCCATGAGACAAAAGCATAGACAAAATGCTCGTTATTTCGTTAACATGACAAGGTTGGTTTATCCTTATTAAGTTAAAATAAACAAACAGCAGCTGCGTACGTAAGCTTCAAATCAATTGCATTCAGTAGGATGCGTAATAATACCCACCCGTCTGCCCCAAATTCATTTGCCCTTGCATCCCATTACTCGCATATTGCTGCCAAAGCTGCTGCTCCTGTGTGAGCAACTGTTGTTTCCTCTCCATATCCGCAATTTGTACATAAGAAGGTGGTGGCACCAAAAGTGATGCTGCAAATGGATCTTCTTGCCCCACCCGTTGAACAGTTCCATCGGGTCCCGGCAATGCAAGAACCGGTACTTCACTCTTACTCATCCCTGGCATAGCCACACTACTTGAACTCCCACCACTTAACCGAGAATTATTCACATGTTGCCTAATTGTTCCCGAATCATACATACTATTCAACAATAACGAATCAAAACCACCTCCTAAATCAGTCTTTTGGTTCGATAAATTGCTTGTCGTTTCCACTAAGGCCAATTCCCAGTCGCCTTTTTCATCCACTTCAAACTTTTGCCATGTAGTACTTGTGTTGCCGGAAAACAAAGCAAGTGTTGATTTGTTGTTATGTTCATCGTCTGATACTCGATTATCATCTTTCAAATTCACCAACTCTTCCGTAATTTTCTGATTATGTGGCTTGTGTAGGGGCTGTGGGAAAGTTGGAGGTTTGTAATTCTCTGGTGGAGGGAGAGATTTGATTTCATTATTGTTTGTGATTGATGAAGAAATATCTTCCTTGCTTTTAGAGGGGCTGTTTGGCTTATTACCCTTTTCCCTTAACACCCCTTCGAGTTTTCCCAAAAGTTTATCACTAATTTTCTGCACTTCTGGGAACTCCGATGACCTCAGAACCCCTACATCCATACACCAAGTATAAAATCGGACAAGTTCGTCAATCGTCTTTGAAGCATTAACATAAGCATCAAAGGCCTTAAAACAGTAAGCATAATCCAGCTCCGAGAAACGATCGAGCAATATATTTAACATGTTAGATGTATCAGAGTAAACTCCAAAACTTTCCTTTACAAGCAAGCATAGAGCTACAAGCACCATCCTAGTATTCTTCGCAGCTCCTGTCGGTTTACAAGCCAAGAATCGATCAAGAAGTCGAAGCAATTGATTCAACCTCTCCAAAATCCTCTCTGGCCCCATTTCCCTGATTGGTGTCATCTCTAAACTAGATCTTTTACCCACTCCATAACCATCACCAAACATTTTCTTCTTTTCATCATCACCAACACTCAATTTCTCATAAACCAAAAACTCAAGCTTCTGATCCAAATACAACGAGTAAGTCCTCACGAACCCCGAATGATCCCATGAACTCGAGTGAGCCTCGTCTCTAAAATCCGACATATTTAGAACCCTCACCCCCTTCTTACTAGTATACATAATCTCTTGCGCGAAAACAGGGTCCCCATCATTCAACAACCTATGCACAAGCATCAAGGCTTTCAATGCCACAATCCAATCATGGGTTTTGCTAAGCCTCTTTGAAATCGCAAAAACACAAGCATTCACGTATTCTTCTGAATCCCACACTAAATTCAATATTTCTCTAACGTACTTATCATCCGCAGGTTCGTTATCGTGGGTTGAGGCCTTAACAATCAAGATTTCAAGATCAGGTGCAATATTGCCTGCTACTTTCGCTATACTTATGCTCGTTTGATCCTTCACCGCCCCTATCGCCTTCCGGAATGTACTTGCCGCCATAAATACCAATTAAGTTCAACCAGTTTTCTATTATCCCACAATACAACTTTTAATCCCTTCCCAAACTGTCGATTTAGCTGTGAGATTGGTATCTTTAACGCAACCGCTCGCTACTTGAACGTATAATGTGTGATATTTGTCTGTTTCTTTACGTGCCCGTTACACAAATTTTTTCATTATACGGAAAAATAAACATAAAAGAGGGGGTTGAATTATGAATTATAATCAATTATGATCTCATAAAACTCGAAATTTTTTGATGGAAAAATCAACGCAAGTAAAGAGTTTAAACAGAAGAACTTACGGTGAGTAATTAAGACCAATTCTTTGATCAAAACCCAGTTCGATCCAAGGGGAATAAATGATCTATTTACTGCCACCGGTATCGGAATTTTACAATACAAATACACACACAGAGAGATTTAGTCAAAATTAAGTAGCTTAGGATGAAGAAAGAGAGAAGAGTAAATGAAGGGATATGCGGAGAGAAAAAATTATGTTGAAACGGCAATGTTGAATCATAAAGTCTTTTGGCTTGGCGGGGTTTACACTTGTCCACCATTTTGCTAACCTTTGCATTTCTCACTTATTCTCTGTTCATTTTTTCAATATGATAATTGTTTTCTATTTTTTTGGGTATTTTTTTTTGTATGTTAAATGATGTGGATAATTTTAAATGGGTATGATAATTATGTTAATCTATGAAGAAATTGTTGTACACACTGATCGAGCCCAACTAAATATGAGTATATGGCCCAAATTATCTCCACAAAAGTGAGAATTTTAAAAGTGACCCTCACTTATTTTTCTTTATTTTTTTTTATCATAATTATTAATCAAACCCCCTAATTTCTATTACACTTACATTTTTGCCCTGATTCTCTTTCTTAATCAAAATCACTCCCACCCAAATCTAATTTCTCCAACAAAACTCTGTAATCCCCTCCTCATCAAAATCACTCCCAAATCAAGTTTCTTATCTTTCTTTTCAATTTCAATCAACAAATTTCATTTTCTACAATTAACACACTCCACACAAATCAAATTCGAGATGGATCACCACATTGAAAGATGCCAAAAACCCAGATCCCAACGTAATATTGCTTGGATAATCATCTCAAGAATATTTCAAAACCCTGATTTGGACGAACGTGTTGACCAAATATTTCAAAATTAACTCAAAAATTTGAAATGTAAACCCTAATATGTATGTTTTTGGGGGCTTGGCTTGCCAGACGCCCATGAACAGAACTTGAAGATTCCAAGGCAAAATTGGATTTAGATTTGAACTTGAAGATTCCAAGGCAAAATTGGGTTTGGATTTGAATTTTGAAAATTTATGAGTATAGTTAGTAATTTGGTTATAGTTGTAGTTTAATAAGGATTGTCTAATTATATTTTAAACTAACTAACTAGGGCTTTTCTAAGGTTAGTACCTCCTGTGCAAAGTAAACATTAGACACCCCTTTAATTATCATTGGATCATAGTCATTGTGATCTTTGCCATTTAATTTTTTGAATGACAACTTGTACAGTAGGGTGTTGTACTTTGTATATTTTCAATCTTTGAAAATGTTAAAAAACTAAAATTACTAGAATATCCATCATTTAAGAAAACTCAAAATCATCCTTTTAACACCGCAACCCACTCTTCCCCACCCTCAATCACCAGCAACTCTCTCCGTCCCCCATTTCATCGATCTCGCAATTGCAGCCCCCTCCACTTCACGGCAAACGCGATTCGTCATCCTTTAGAAATAAATAAACTGAGTCATGACCATAATTGCTGCCTAATTGTTTATCGCTTAAGTCATTAGTTTTACTTCATTTGTGGATGTCTGCATGATGGTTCAACAGGAAAGATAAATTGCAAAAGACAAAACTGTTAGTTGACTGAATTAAAATATGAAACTTTTGAGGGAGGGGGTGGAGTGGAGAGGGGAGAAGGTGTGGGTGGGTAGGTGGTGTGAGGGGATGGAGAAGAGGGTCTTTTGGGAATAATTAGTGGAGAAGATGGGTCTTCGGCAATTATGAAACTTTTGAAAAGGCAAAATTGCAAAAATCGTCTCAAACTAATCACTGATTTTGGATTTTCGTCCCAAACTATTTAATTTGGCGAATTTCGTCCCGTAATTTAATATTTTTTTGGAATATCGTCCCAAATTATATAAACTCGCCAAATTTCGTCCCATAATTTACCATTTTGTATGAATTTAGTCTCAATATTAAATTTCTAATTTAATGAAAACGACGTTCAATCTTGTAATTAATTTGGGACGAACTCTGCAATGTTATATAATTATTCATGTTAAAATTTACCATTTCATGACACTTAAGCAGCCATGTGATAATTCATCGGCAAATGCACAATTCCGTCTTATAATTATGGTGGGACGATATTCCAAAAAAATATGAAATTACGGGACGAAATTCGCCAAATTAAATAGTTTGGGACGAAAATCCAAAATCAGAGATTAGTTTGGGACGATTTTTGCAATTTTGCCTTTTGAAAATTATGCATTCAATCCAACTTTCTAAATATTTATTTATTAAGTCCAATTTAAATATCAATTCAGTATAAAACTTCTAAATTAAATCTATCTTATTTCAAACATTTTGAATCTTGTGACCCTCAAGTAACTATAATTTTCTTTTGGGTTTAAATAGTAAAACAAAATAAAACTCTTGGGTTTGAAACCGTAAAGTCTCTATTGCATTTTCATTCTGCCTGAGTGACATGTTTTAGTTTCAGAAAGAATTGATTCAAATTCCTATATAAAACGACTTCCCTATTAAGCAATGACTTTGAATTTTCTAATCGGATTTCCATTTTAATGGGTACGTAAAATCTCTAGTCTTGCCTTCTTAGGAGAATATATAAGAAAATGGGTGTAAATAAAATCAATCAAATTAAAGCTTAATTTGATGTATTATGAAGAATTGATGAAAGTGATTTTGTGAGCAGAGATAGGAACATAATTTGCTTTCTGGGGCGGAGGGGAGGGTGTAGTTTGAGTGGGATTTTTTTTATTTATTTACATTTTAAGGAAGGATAATTTTGTCCATTACATATATTTTTGATAACCGATTTTCTAGGTATCAAGTTAAGAATTTACCAATTTTAAAGGGGACCTAACATCTTGTAATACAACCCAGACCTAACCCCAGAAAAACCCAACTAACTACCTATTAAGTAATTAATTAAAGTGGAGGTTATTTGTAGAAATAAATTTTTTCTAAAGTCATTTTTAAAATTTAAACTTTTCAAAAGGTCATTTCTAAAAAGGACTCACTAAATATGTTGTATATGAATTTCTCTTAGGGAGTGCTTCTCCAAGCGGAATGATTTAACTCAAAAATCATATCAACATATATATAAGTATATGTATATGTGAAAATGATTGTGTCCAGTGGCTCTAATTTGCAAATTTTAAAACTTCAGGTAATATATCTATATCGTGTTCTATTTGTAGCTTTGTATAGATCTATATTCATGCTTCATAGTGTGCAATAATTACTTCAGCGACTGATATAGGGGATGATCCACATTGCCCAGTGATCCTGGACTAACCAACGAACATTCAAATATGAGTCGCTCATATAGTGGCCATAGATAAGCCTCGCCATCTCGAGCCCTACATTCGCTCCAGCGAGATCGCATAATTACAAGGAGTTTCAGATCTTTAGAATCTCCCACTCGCGACCCTTCTACTTATATGGAAAGGATAACCATTACATGGAAACCGGATCCTCATGCATGGAAACTTACTACTTTAAGCATCAGAGGAGACTCTATCGGCATCTGCCGGCGCGTGGTCTTTGTTTTGGAGAACTTGAAAGAATGACCAATGAACATGCGGTCGCTTAGGGCCACCGATCAACAAGGGCCTCCAATAACAAAATATTTTAATATATATGTATATATATTAATATGTATGTAATAATTATACAAAGAGTCCATGTGGCTTTAAATGGTAAAGCTCCTAATGAGTGTGTGTTAGGCTAGTGTTCAAATCCTTGCATCTTCAAATTGTATTTAATTTTTGTTATTTTTGCTTGTGGAGCTAAGATTTACCTAAAAAACTAAAAAATTTGAATGCAAACTAGATAATGTTGGTTTCTCAAATAGATGGATTGGTTTTAGAATATTGTTAAATATTTTCGTTATAGTTGCAGTTGTAGAGATAATATTTCCGAAGGTATAGTTGATTAAGTTTTACTTCTGATCAACCATTGTCACAAAATAAATCGAATCTGTTAACCATATTGTTGACTGAAAAATATTTGTTATGCAAGTGTAATTACTGATTTTGCTTTAAAAAATGCTAGTAGAAGAATATTTAAGCAATAATTTCCTAAGATTTTATGTGTTTATGTCCCATTCACATATGTTATCATTTTCTTATTAAATAGAAGTGTCTCATATTACCAATATTTTTTACAAAGCGAGATTATATTTTATTCATATTATTATTATTGTTTCTTATTTTTCTAATTAATAATTTTATTTTTACGAAAAATTGTATTAGTTATTAACATAATTTAGTTGCACATGAAAACTTAAGGGTCACAATTTTAGAGTTGGCTTAGGGCCACAAAAAACTCAGCGAATCTATATCATTGACACAAAGTATATCAGATTTGTAACCTATTATCACACTGCATGGGCGACTAAAATGAATAAACTATGTATTTTAGGGACCATTCAAGTGATTAACATCTCAAAGTTAATTATATTTTGTAAAACGCAAAGTTTATTGATTTTGAAAAAGTAAAACAGCAAATATTATAATGTAGGACAATTTCGCTGAAATTTGTTTGACCCGACTTTAAGAATTAGAATTTTATCTGTAAAATGTGAATCGCACTTTTCATCTTCTTTATAACACTTTTTTTGCAGTTTCATTCTTCATATATTCTCATGAATTAACGCTTTAAAGATTTATAATCACATAGAAAGGATACGGGACCCAAAATTTGGGTTTGTTGATGCTGCACTACACGAACTTTATCACTCACGAATCACGAAATGGATTGACCGGTCGCTGCCACGAAAGATCTTATATACCAATAATATTATCCCCTTGATGTAATATCAAGATAGTGGTAGATCAAGTTTTACCCAAATCGACTACCATCACACATACAAGTATAAACATAAAAGTAAACATGTATAATGAGATAAAGTACTACACCCCGACAACATTTAGCAAACTGACAATATACATATATATATATCAAGTAAACAAATAATATAAGCTCTACAAAAATATATATTTATGCAATCATAAAGGTCATGTACCGCAATTTCCATCAATCATGCACGATCCATTATAACAAATTGTACTAACGTTGAAAACTATATGTAACCAATTTCAATCAATAAAGTGCGATCAATTACTGCGAACATTGCAAACGCACAATTCTAAATGTTCTACTATAATATTTAAGCACACACATATCAATATACTCATATAATAACATCTCATAGTTAATTATATTTTGTAAAACGCAAAGTTTATTGATTTTGAAAAAGTAAAACAGCAAATATTATAATGTAGGACAATTTCGCTGAAATTTGTTTGACCCGACTTTAAGAATTAGAATTTTATCTGTAAAATGTGAATCGCACTTTTCATCTTCTTTATAACACTTTTTTTGCAGTTTCATTCTTCATATATTCTCATGAATTAACGCTTTAAAGATTTATAATCGAGAGAATTGCATTTTTGGTACACAGCTATATGCCAATTCCCACTTTTGGTACACAGCTTTATGTGTCCAACACATTTGGTACACCTCTTTAACAAAGTTCGACACATTTGGTACAACCGTTAAATAAATTGCAAAATCACCATTAATTCCGTTAGTTCGACACATTTGGTACACCTCTTTTACAAAATTGACATGTGCGCGGCACATGGCTGCCTAAAAAAAAATTAAACTTGATAAACTTTTATAAAAATCATCATATGTATTTATTATATTTATCATATCATATTTATATAATGATAAAAAAATATGTATTTATTATTTATATGACATGTAAAATATAATAAAATATATAATGTCATTTATAGTTTAATACTGGAAGAAGAATAAAATATAATAAACAAGTTTATCAAGTTTCAATTTTTAAAAATTATTTATAAAAATATTTTATTATTTTTATAGTTTATTATTTATAAAAATTATTAAAAAACATGTCTTTCTTATTTATATGACATGTAAAATATAATAAACTATATAATGTCATTTATAGTTTAATATTGGAAGAAGAATAAAATATAATAAAAAAGTTTATCAAGTTTCAATTTTTAAAAATTATTTATAAAAATAGTTTATTATTTATAAAAATTATTAAAAAATATGTATTTATTATTTATATGACATTTAAAATATAATAAACTATATAATGTCATTTATAGTTTAATATTGCAAGAAGAATAAAATATAATAAACAAGTTACTTTAATTTATCATATTTATAAAAATTATTAAAAGATATGTATTTATTATTTATATGACATGTAAAATATAATAAACTATAATGTCATTTATAGTTTAATATTGGAAGAAGAATAAAATATAGTAAAAAAGTTTATCAAGTTTCAATTATTTTTTTTCCTTCTGGGCAGCCATGTGCCGTGCGCATGCCAATTTTGTAAAAGAGAAAGAGGTGTACCAAATGTGTCGAACTAACGGAATTAACGGTGATTTTGCAATTTATTTAACGGTTGTACCAAATGTATCGAACTTTGTTAAAGAGGTGTACCAAATGTGTTGGACACATAAAGCTGTGTACCAAAAGTGGGAATTGACCTATAGCTGTGTACCAAAAATGCAATTCTCTCATTTATAATCACATAGAAAGGATACGGGACCCAAAATTTGGGTTTGTTGATGCTGCACTACACGAACTTTATCACTCACGAATCACGAAATGGATTGACCGGTCGCTGCCACGAAAGATCTTATATACCAATAATATTATCCCCTTGATGTAATATCAAGATAGTGGTAGATCAAGTTTTACCCAAACCGACTACCATCACACATACAAGTATAAACATAAAAGTAAACATGTATAATGAGATAAAGTACTACACCGCGACAACATTTAGCAAACTGAAAATATACATATATATATCAAGTAAACAAATAATATAAGCTCTACAAAAATATATATTTATGCAATCATAATGGTCATGTACCGCAATTTCCATCAATCATGCACGATCAATTATAACAAATTGTGTTAACGTTGAAAACTATATGTAACCAATTTCAATCAATAAAGTGCGATCAATTACTGCGAACATTGCAAACACACAATTCTAAATGTTCTACTATAATATTTAAGCACACACATAGCAATATACTCATATAATAAATAAACACATAATCACAAACAAGGTACGGCTCTCACCTATTACGGATTAAAGAGATGGTGGTTTGTCGTCTTCACCTAAATGAACTCAATTCATAAAATGGACACGAAAAACTCAAGTCGAGATAAAGCCGCTGTTTGGACCAGCCATAATTGACCATCGGTGACCACCATTGACCGCCATTGACCGCCACCGGAAAATGAGCCAAAATTACCACCCGACTCTCCTTTGTGCCTAGAACACCATTTTGGAGCCTAATCTTTGGAAGGGTGGTCGAAAAACCTCCATTCAAGAAGACCCACTTTGAAGCCGCCACTTGCCGCCGCCGTCATCACTTTTCCGGCAATAATTTCCGACGAATAATGGTACCAATGGAAAGCTCTCGTCGAGGAGATGAATTTTGACTACTTATTCGCTAAATTTGGTTAACAATTGAGAAAGTTATGAACAAATTTATGGAAGGGGTAATGTAGAAGAATTAAGAAGAAGAGAATGAGGGAAAATAGGTTGACTTTTATTCATATTTAATGAAAATTTGCAATTAACACCATCAAGAAGTGGCTAGTAACATTATACGGAGTAGTTCTCAAAGTGTTTGGGCAATTCAAGAAGTCCGTTTTTATTTTGTTTATGTATTCTAATCCTCAAGATAACACATGAGTGAGTCTTTTATAGTTCATAATTTGCACACCAATAATAATTCAAGTTAATATTGATTTAATATATTATATCACTTTAAATATAAAAATAATGCTTACTCATTGAATTTTTTAACATAATATATATGAATTCTAATTTCAATTATTAAACTCACATAATTAAAAAAATTCAGTTTCAGGTAAATAAAATTATAGAAAAGAAAATTCATAAATGAATCGAATTTTCGGGGTTTTACAGTAATTCCCTCGATTTTTTTTGGGAAAGAGATTTGAAACTAATTAGAGATTAGAGAGTTTTTTTAAACATATTAATTAAAGAGTTAGTATGTAATTTAACATATTTTTATTTTTTTCTAAATGTCCGATGCCACGTCATCATTGGATATTTTAACCATAAATTGTGGTTCAGATTTGTTGTTGACTTTTTTGAGTGGTTGAGATAGAGTATCTCATATACACTTATGTTCTATAAAATCTTATTTTAGAAAGACCCAATAAAAATAACTTAAATAGCTTAACTTAATTAATTATTCTTCAAAATTTTGTTCCTCAATATTCTCACATAATCCTCCCGCATCATTAAAAATCTTTGGGTAAACACCACTTTTGGTCCCTCTTATCATTAACTTTTTACAGAGTGGTCCCTCTTATGTTTTTTTTCCCACTTTAGTCCCTACTATGAATTATTTGTTTCACTTTAGTCCTTATCAAGTGGTACAAGGCGATTCCGATAACATGTGATATGCTCATGAGGGTAATTTTGTCATTTCAAGTAAACTAACATGGATATTTTCGTCTTTCTAATTATTTAAAAAAAACTAAATTTTCAAACTAGGCTTTCATTCCAATCGAACTTAATCGTACATTTCGTTCCAAACTAAAGTTTTTTCCTAAAATCTTTTTCAAACACCAAAATTGCTCACCAATTAAACAATATCTCAAATAGTCTCAATAGTGAACGGACGAAAATGCCCTAAAAAATAATCATATGCATGTTATGTGTTATCGGAACCACCTGATAAGGACTAAAGTGAAACACATAATTCATAGTAGGGACTAAAGTGAAACAAATAATTCATAGTAGGGACTAGAGTGGGAAAAAAAACATAAAAGGGACCACTCTATAAAAAGTTAATAATAAGAGGGACCAAAAGTGGTATTTACCCAAAATCTTTGTATTTCTACAAGGATATTAAGATACGTTAAATGCAATTTCCTTGGAGGTACTATATCATATGATAAAAATATATACCCTGACCCATTCACCTTTTAAACTTCTTCTATTTTTGGGATTCAATTCAGCCTACAAATTAATCTTTACAAAATATTGTATGGATAGAGGAGTATATAAAATCTCAAAAAATATAAATTAAGATATTACTAGTATTGTGCATAGATACGGCACATAAAATGCATTATTCTAAATCTAATAAAGAAAAAAATTTAGGATGTGATTTGTTATATATCTGACAAGTTAATAGAAAAATCTTCTTTTTTTCTTTTTTATTTTCTCCTTTTTTTGAGAAAGAACAGAATAATCTCTAGGACTGTCAATTGGACATTGTGAGCCGAGCTTTAAATAGCTCAAACTCAAATAACATCGGGCTTCATAGTTATAGGCTCAAGCTCGGCTCATAAATTTTTTAATTGTTTCGGCTCAAACTCAGCTCATGTAACGTTTCGGACTTCGGGTTTATATTGGGCTTATATCGGGTTTATTAATACTAGCAAATGTTACACCATAAATAAAAAAATTATGCACTAATATGAATAAACCACTCTTACTTTATACACACGAGACAAGAATATGTAAATTCCACACTTGTTCTTCATAATATTAAACATTAAATAAAATTTAAAATTAAAGATCAAGTCACAGATGTTATAATATACTCATCAAAATCTATTTTTTTCGACAAGTACCCATATTACATAAAAAGTAATATCTTTTAATGAAAAGTTTTCTGATGATTCATTAAATTGTATTACTGTAACAGATAAAAACTTTTCATCTTCCTAAAAATAGAATTATTGATATGTATTTTTTCTTACTCCAGATAAGTAGAATTTTAGTGTTCCAAGACTTCCAAATTTCCAATCTTGATCACTTTCTTTTATCTTTTTCCTTTTTTTTTTTCCTTTATGTTTTCCATTTGGCTTGTACAATTGTATGTAATTGATTTTGATATTTGATACATAATAATTTTGATATAAATAATTAATAGTAGTATTCGGTCGGGCTTTATTCGGGCTGAGCCTTATTAGGCTCAAACTCGGCTCATAAATTGATCGAGTTTAATATAATGGCTCAAAATCGGCCCGGCTCACAATTATTCGGGTTCGAGTCATATTTAATCGGGCTGAGCCATCGGGCTTCGAGTAGGCCCGGCTCAATTGACAGTCCTAATCTCATTGAATCCTACTTGATTAATTACTACATGTTTTCAATTAATCATTTACCTAAAATATTCAATGTACCCAAAAAAACCCTATTAGTTTATATAAATAAAACCTATTCACATGCATCTGCCTACAATAAAATTAAAATAATGGAAAACACTTTACAAACACCTCCCCGAATTCATCCAACCCTAAAAATCCCACATGTGGAAGAAATACAATGTCTCAAGGAAAACGAATTTCAGAGCCAAGAATTCATATGCGAAATCTGCATTGAGCCCATTTTAAATCCCGAAAATAAATTCAAAAACGCCAACAAATGTTCCCATCCCTTTTGCACTATGTGCATAATCAATTACATCTGGGTCATGATCGAAGACCATAATAGAAGTCAAATCAAATGCCCTGCCTTAAACTGCGATCACGCGCTTGACCCCTTAGCATTGGCTCAACTCATAGGCCCACCGCTCTTCGTACGGTGGAGTGATGTGCTGTGTGAAGCGGCGATTATCGATTATGGTAAATGTTATTGTCCGAATAGAGATTGTAGTGCGTTGATTGTGAATGAGTGTGGGGGATTTCAGAAGAAATCCGAGTGCCCTAGTTGCAAGAGATTATTTTGTTTTCAGTGCGGGAGGGTTTGGCACGCGGGGTTTGCCTGTGAGGACGGCGAGGAATTGAGAGACGAGTATGAAGTGGCGTTTGGGAGGTTGGTGGAGGAGAAGAAGTGGATGAGGTGTCCGCGGTGTAGAATTTTTATTGAACGCATAGAGGGATGTAGCTATGTCATGTGCAGGTGATTTCATTTTCCTTCTTTTTGGTGTTTATGTACGTTGTGCTTTCTGAATTAGGAGATGCTATCTGCTGGGTATTGCCTTATGAGTTTCTATGAATGACACATGTCCAAAGTAGACCAACTCATTGTGCTTTTATATTAAAAAAGTAGACCTACTTAGGACACATGTAAACCAAAGAGAGCAGAAGACAATACCCAGCAGGTAGCCTCTCCTAAATCGTGCTTTCTGATTTAACTGATTCATAAAGTGTGGTTGATAGATAGTGAACATAATCTATGAAGAACCTAGTCTACACAAAAAAATCATTTGAAGCATTTGTTATTCGGGGGTGGGGCGAGGGGGGTTCATTTTGAGCACTACTTTAAGTAAACATGTTTATCACCCATGTGGAATGATTTAACCTATCAAGTGTTATTTCGGGTATATACCAAAATTAGCACAACATTAGAGGGTGATTTAGTGATTTTGGCAAGATTATTCATAAAATTGTTCATTTCGATTATGGCAATCACAGTCCCTGATCCCTGTTGGATGATTTTGTTTTCCAGAAAATATTAGTCTAAACCCATTTAATTACATAACAAATATGCACACGCCTTAGTTGACCGGCCACTTTTCAAATTTTAAGTTATCAAGTATATCCTACTTTTCATTTTACATACTTAATTTGGACAAGAATAACAATTTATGTCATTCCTCATTTTTTTTGGGGTTTGAAAATTCGTGCCATTCCTTATTCCATTTTGTCTTACTCTTTTGGCCCTTAGCTATATTTTTGTTCATATTCAATCATTCATTTGACGGTTTAATTTCACTTTGCACCGCTGAAATATATTATTATGTACCATCCAAAAAACTTAATCCTACTTTAAATCATTAAAATATATTTTTTCTTTTTAGGCCAAAATACAAGGTATTTTTGTCACTACCTTCTATAATCAACTTATAATCTCCCCAAAATGTACTAATGTGTGATTTATGTGCAATTAAGAACAAAATCGACAAATTACCCATTAAACTAAGTCCCAAAAAACATAAAAAAATAAAACCGCACTCACATAAATATCAATTGAAAAGACCGATATCAAATTATATATGTGCCCGTATTGGAGTTTATGGATTCTTGCTTTATTTGAATGCACAAATCTCTAATATCTATGTTATTTCATAGACTTCATATATTATATTTTGTTTGAAACACAGTTGTTCGAAATTTTATTATCTCACTACTAGAAAAATGTCAATTTTTTTATTAACTTTTAGACAAATTTATCCCGGCGAAAATTAGGACCAAATAATTTCGTTGGAAAATATCATTTCGAATTTGTTTTTGATGATATTTTCTAGTGACTAATATTTTTGACGGCCGTTCCAACGAATTTACTGGGGCCATAATTACTTACCTTCCACCACTTTTAATCTAAAAACAAGACTATGATTTTTTATTGATATTATAGTTTCTTATTTTAGTTATCTTATATTTTTTTTAGAAATATATTTTATAGTAGGTTGAGTATTAAATAAGTAAAGTATTAATTTGTAAATTAAATTGTTTTCCAGAGTTATTTTAATGGGTTTATTAGTTTTACTCTTAAATGAACATGAGTCTTACATTATTATATTTTAGAGAGAATATATTTTGATTTTATTCTAAGGGAGCGACCGAAATACCCCTTTTTTGGCTTGAAATTCAGTTAGGGTGCAAAGTGAATGACAATATATATTTTAAGGATGTTAAGTGTGATTACATTTTTTTGCGGATGCAAAATGCCAAATTGATATATTTTCAGGTGCGAACTTAGATTAAACCTTAATTTGACAGATTTTAATTTCGAAACCATTTTTACTGTAGGTGTGGGAGATCTTTCTGCTACGGTTGTGGAATGGCCGTTCATCAGTGTTGTTGCGAACTTGGTTCTTGGGAGAAATTTATCTTCCGGGTGATTTATATAATTTTAATGTCTTTGTTTGTTTACATGTGTTTCAAGATTGCAGTAGCAATAATTAGGCTTTAATCGATGTTAGAAACAGTCTGGCAAATTATTCATATTTGTAAGGTATTATACTTTTTAAATATTAATATATATAAGTTCAACCTTTGATATTATCAACTTATTAGTGAAATATATTAATTAAATTACTTATTAGTGAAATATAAATAAGTAATAAATTATTTATATTTCACTAATAAGTAATTTGCCATATATTATCAACATGACCATAGTTTTCAACATGATATGGTCAACTGAACAAAATAAATGGAATAGAGGGAGTAATAGTTTTCAATCAATTTTCAAAAGTTACAATAACTTGGTTTCGAAAAGGGTTAATTACAGGTACCTCCCCTGAGGTTAGGTGTAATTACCGCCCAATCCCTTCAGACAATCATAATTACAAGGACCTCCCGGAAGTTTCAAAAGGATCACAAAACCCTAACGGAGAATAACGGACTTGGACGGAATGTGTGAATTGACGATTATGCCCTTCAGTTTTTTAATGAAAAAAAAAGGCCAAAAAATATCTTGACCCGGATTGACAATATTG
This sequence comes from Penstemon barbatus, assembly GCA_003313485.2. NCBI lineage: Eukaryota > Viridiplantae > Streptophyta > Magnoliopsida > Lamiales > Plantaginaceae > Penstemon > Penstemon barbatus. The sequence goes on from CM064882.1 coordinate 36,489,326, forward strand.
CCCTTGCTTAATTTCCCGCTTCAAAACACACACACACACTCACACACTTGCATGAAAACCCTTACCATCATTCAAACCATTCATCTTCCCCACCATTTTCAATCACCATTGTTTCTCCAACTTCAAAAACTATCAAGCCCCATTTTAGTGTGTTGAAAAATCGTATTAAGGAGAAAGCACAAGCCCCATTCCCGTACCGTTTCTGGGTAGCAAAACATCTAAAGAACCGAAGGTAAAATCGAAAATTAATTAATTGGCTAAATTTACTAAAATTAATGCTACCTTCAGTTTCATTTGACTCTCTATCAAAAACCCACATATATATAGAGGTTGTCAAGTTTAGTTAATTAATTGTGGGAGTATTGTATTTGTTCTTGCCCATTTTTTTTTTTTTTTCGATTGCGCAAAAACCTTTTGGGATTTGGGAATTTTAGTTTTCTTGTTGATTCAAGAGGTTATATGCTTTGTATTATTAGTCTATTACTGGTGAGTTAGTTTCTTGATTTTTCACTGTGTCCCTGTTGCAATCCTAACTTAGTCTATTTTATATTTCTACAAACGTTTGGTTTATTGGTTTCTTGATAATTGATTATTTATTGTACTAGTAATAGATCCTTGTATAGATATATAAGTTATTTTAATTGCTAAATATTGGTATGCTTTAATAGATATATAATCTGTAATACCCTGTATTTTTAAATAAGAGTAAAATGAATTTTTAGTTAAATTTTAATTTGAATAGGAAACTTAATTTATTAGTTTTGGAATGGGACTTATATGACTTGAATGTTTCGTAGAAAGAAAATGGGACTCATTAAATTCATTTATGATCAATTGAATAGATCCTAATAGACAAGGGTAATATGAGTGTCAAAATAAAATTATGGACCTAATGTGAAATTTGTAGTTCGATATTAAAATTTGTTGTAAGCTTATCTATCTAAATATATATATATATAGTACGATACCAAACTACTTCAACACTTTATTACAATAATTGAACATTAGAAATAAATTGGAGTGTCTAACCATAGTAGATGACTAAAGTGAATGTTTTAAGAAATATAGTAGACTTTAACGATCGTATATAAAAGTTAAAGAAGTCGACTAAATTAATTATGAGCTATAAATCATATAGTTAGAAGTTTTGGGGTTAATATATAATTACTAAAAGTCAAGGACTAAGTGTTAAAGTTCTTCCAATTCCTATTTCTTCTTCCACGTAGCAAAATATATGACTAACCATGTGTGCTTGATTTCCATGTAAGCTAGGCTATTATATAGCATAAAAACGTGTCAAATCATTAATCTACTTAGACCATTAAATTACTAAGCAATAAATGGTCGTGTCAAATCATTAATCTACTTAGACCATTAAATTACTAAGCAATAAATGGTGCATGAATGTTCCTATATATGTTGCAGGGTGATATTTATTCAAGCTTTAAGCATGCAGTTTCATGGAGGCGTAAACGGTAAAATTAATCAAGAAAGAGACATACGGCTTAATGTGATTTTTTTTTGGGGGCATTTTCAGTTACATCGTTTGAGCTACCACTCTCGATTTGTCTAACATTTGACTTTATAATTATATTAGAATGTTTTCAATCTTGTCGTTATAATTTAATCTGAAAATTATATTAGAATATTTTCAATCTTGTCTTTATAATTTAATCTTAAAAGAAAAGCGTGCAGTTAATGAGTATTTTAGATTATTTTTTGCTTAGTAATATTAAATATGCATTATAATATACTAATAAATTCAAGAATAATTAAACAAATGGGAAATTTACATAGACATCCCCTGAGTTTAGGTCTAATTACAAGAAATTACCCTACTGTTTAAAATATTACAAAAGCACCCCATTGACTTAACGGCCGTTAGTCAACGCTAACGGAAATTGTGAAATGTCTTAAATGCCCTTAGTTGTTTTTAATATTTACACAAAAAAAAAAATGGAAAAATTTTCGCACATTTTGCACTACCATTCACAAAAATCACGATTTCTCCCTTGTTTGTGGACGGATTTTAGTAATTCTTGTTGTATTAGACTCGCCTCTTCATCGCGCATCTTCCTACTGGAGCAATTTTTGGGATTATGGACTGGTTTTTGCGATTGGGAGTGATTTGAATTCGTCCCCAAATTCTAGGGTTCATCGCGATTTGCGGATTTGAGTCTCTAATTCTCGAAAATTGCTTCGTGTTTCACTTCTATCTGTTTATTTCGTCACTTTCCTTGGATTAATTGCCCGATTGGAGGTGGGATTGAAGATTTGGATCGAATTGGGCATTTAGGGTTTATGCGCCCACTTTGATCTCCGAATTGGGGGTGTTATTGAACTGATTTCTGCTGGATTTTTGAGGGCTTTTCTTCATGATAGTGTTAATTTCAGTTTCCCCAAGTCAATTTTGGGTTTGGTGAACTCGGGCCGCGAAGAACAATTTCGGGCTGTGAAGAACAAATTCAGGCCGAAGAGTTTTTTGCCCTCCTGCTGCATTTTCCTACTGTTTTCTGCTGTTTTTTTTTATTGTTATTTGCTGGTTTTGGGTTTTATTTTTGTTATTTGGTGCTTTTGTTGGTGTTTTTTTTCGATTTACTTAGTGATTTTTTCATCATTTACTGGTCAAGTATTTATGTATTTTGATCTAATGCAAAGTGGAACATTACATTGAAAAATAGTTGGGTGTTTTTTCATCATTTACTGGCTTGGTGGATTGATATTTATGTATTTATTGGGTGTTTTGATATTGAAATGAAAATACATTACACATACAATAGTAACTTTCAGCCTACAACAATCAAATTTCAAATATTACAAATACACCCCCTGTAACATAACATATATTACAAATACACACCGAGGGCAAAATTGGGAAAACATTAAAAAAAATGATGACGTCATCATCCGCCGTCAAAATTTAACGCCGTAAGGGGTGTTCTTGTAATACTGTTTTGCCAGAGGGGGTGTCTTGGTAATTTTTCAAACAACAGGGTAAGTTCCTGTAATTAGGCCTAAACTCAGGGGGTGTCTAGGTAAATTTCCCTAAACAAATTTCATTTATGCTTAATAATATTAAAAATACATTATAATTTACTAATAAATTTTAGACTAAGGGTCTCTTTGGCCCTAGGTTAAAACACCCAATAAACACGTTCCGAGCCTGAACACTAAAATGTCATTTGTTTGACCATGCTTTTGACTTCAACGATTGGAATAGTCAACGTGAAAACCTCAATGTTCCCCAAAATAAGTAGGAATCCTCTAAAATGTCCCTTCTATTAAAAAAAACCTAATCTTTTTACTATTCCATTCACCTTACAACTGATTTCTTTCGTTTCTTAACGGATTTTTGCAAGATTAGTCTTCTTCTCTTCGACTCGTCATCAGGATTACGTTGGTGGTTTCAATTTTCCATTTCTCTTTGTTTTTCGTTGATAATTTTCAGATCTATAAAAAATAAAAATAGCAGCTTAGTTTATGATTTTTTCAAGTTTCGCTGCGTTTCCTTCCGGATTTCTGTTTAAGGAGCTGTTTAAACGCATTGGACGGCTTCAATTTTGTGTTTCCAGCTCGGAATTGGTGGATTTTAAGATTCAGGCCACAAAGAATATTGTTGGGCTGTTGATTTCTTCGGGTTTAAGCTTATTTTTCAGCTCGATTCTTAACCAAAAAAAAGCTTAGTTTCTGATTTCTTCACGTTTCGTTACGTTTCCTTTTGGGTCTTGTTTCTGGAGCTGTTTAAACGCATTGGCCGACTTCAATTTTGTGTTTCCAGCTCGGAATTAGTAGATTTTTTAAGATTTTGGCCACAATGAACATTTTCGGGCTATTGATTTTCTTCGGGGTTAAGCTTGTTTTTCAGCTCGATTCTTCATCTATTCCTTCGAAGGCAAGTGTGCTTCATTTAATTTACTGATTTTGTTGTTGTTTTAGTCCCGTGACGGCTTGGGAATGAGTTTGATGGTAGGTGGATAATTTAAGTAAAAAAAAGAGAAAATAGTCTTCTTCTTCGAAGCTTCACCGGTGAAGCTCGTAAGCGTTCCGGTTGCGACCAACAGCAAGGGAGGGACGACGGAGTGGTGGCGGCCGATGGGCAGGTTAGGGTTTGGGAGGGGGAAAATTGTAGTTAATTTTTTCAAAGGGCATAAATGTGAATTAGGGGTGTACATCATCAATTGGTTGGTTCAATCACCCTTATACATCCATAAACTATCGTACAGTTTATTAAGCTTAAGGTACAAAAGTTTATGCACAATTTCTCATGACTTTTGAATGTGTGAGAGTCAAAATAGACTGTCCCAGTAAGTATTGGGCTGCTTTTTGCCCGCTGCTATTTTGACCTTATCTATTTTACACTTGTACCCCTGCTTCTCAAAATGCTAATGGCTTTGAGTGAAAATTTGCACATTTTGTGTTTCATGATACATGATTTTTCCTCTCATTTTTTATTGATTTGTACAATATTCCTTCATAAATAAAATAAAATTATAGTGCGGATAAATTATATAATTTGACATCACGTCACATATACTATTGCAATAGTTAAACCAAACACATCCTAACCAAATTGTATTGCTTCGTATAATAGGAATTCAAGTTTAGTTATGGTAAACAAAAGGTTGCCAAAAATAAGATATTTCAAAAAAATTGTGAGGAATCGGCTAATTTTTCACTTTTTCTGCGTGTAATATTAAAAATACATTATACTTTCTATTTTTTGAAATAAATTTAGACTCTCTATGTTGTAAATTATTTAATATAACTCTTGTGTTTAGTGATTATATGTGAAGAGATTGATGAATAATAATAATAATAACTGTAAAGAGAGATATGAGAGCACCAAAAAAATAAAAGTATAGAGAATTGAGGGATCTCATTTGGGGAGGGGAGAGATTTTATTAAATAACCAAGTATGTTACATGGGGAGTTACAAATCTCATAATACGTGGGATGTGACTATTATAAAATAAGTCCCTAAACTATATAGACGCTAAATATAAATACCCACTAATATATATTATTTACAACACTCCCCCTTGGAGATTCCTATTGATCCATTATTATGCTTTTCGTGTTGCCTTTTAAAACCTTCCGAGTAGTAAAAACCCAGTGGGGAAAAAAGAAACTCGGTTAGGAAAAAGAGTACAACACATAATCTTTTCAATCAACAATGTTGCCTCATTAAAACCTTGGCAAGTAACAAAAATACTGTGGGAAAAATAAACCCCACTCGAAGGAAAAAGAGTACAACATGGCATTCGGGTATCTTCTGGATACGGAATAGCTACACAGTACTCCCCCTCAAGTTAACTCTACTTAAATATATAATAGAGCGAGCTCAAATAACCTGTACAAGCCAATAGCTTTAAACTTGTTTCTCAAAAGTGATTTTCGGTAATGCCTTAGTAAATAAGTCGGCGCAGCTGTCCTGACTTCTCATCTGTTTTATCACTATTTTTTTGAGCTCTTGTTGTTGCTGATTGAATTTTTTTTTTTGGAGCTATGTGCTTCATGTTGTCGCCCTTATTAAAGCTCGTTTTCATTTGATCGGTGCAAGCCACATTATCCTCAAATATAATTTTAGGATCTTCTATGGTAGCCAATTCACAGGAACCTCGAACATGCCCAATCACAGCCTTAAGCCACGTGCATTCATGCCATGAAGTGCTAAAATATCGGCATGATTCGACGAAGTGGCAACTAAAGTTTGTTTTGTAGACTCCAATACACAGTTGTGTTCCCAATCGTAAAGACATACCCAGTCTGGGAATGAGCTTTGTGCGGGTCCGATAAACAACCAGTATCGGCATGCCCCACAAGTTTTGCGTCCTTCAGTGACACATAGGAACAGAACAAACCCATATCCCTTGTACCACGATCGGAATATGTCATTTATGCATTCCAATGGCGGCGTGTTGGTGCTGAGCTAAACCTAGCTAGTAGATTTACCACGAATGCAATATCAGGTCGAGTACATTAAGCTAAGTACAATAACGTGCCTATTGCACTTAGATATGACACCTTGGGTGCTAACATTTCCTCGCCCTCCTCCACGGGATGAAATGGATCCTTCGACCTATCCAATGATCGGACTACCATTGGCGTGCTTGATGGCTTCGCTTTATCCTCATTAAATCTTCTTAACACCTTTTGGATGTAATTCGATTGACGGACCAAAACCCCATCAGCACGGTATACTCTCAAGTTCGAGACAAAAATTAGTCCGTCCGAGATCCTTAATCTCAAATTCGGATTATATGAGTTTGGATGTTTCCCTAACCTCTTCAGGAGTCCCGATCAAGTTCATGTTATCGACATAAACGGCAGCAATAGCAAACCCAGAATTTGTCCTCATAATAAACACGCTAGGACAAATATCGTTGTTTACGTATCCCTTTGTTTGCACTCGTCCACCGAGTGAGGCTCAATATCATCACTTGATATAATTTCGGTAGCTACTGTGTAAGCAAACATATCATTGATGATTATTTTATCCCGATGTCACACCTCATTCATGCTAACCGATATTCCATATTCTCGGGGATGGATATTGATGTCGAGGTGTCCCCCAACGTCGTCTCCAAGACGGATCCATATTCCGAAACTATTTCATGAGATGGATCGGGTGGATCCCATTGTTACTAGTGCTAACCATATTCAATTATTGGGCATATCCAGATTCATTGTCTGACTTAGCTAAAGTGACGAGATCTCATATATCAGCTGCAAATGTGCCTCCAAGGATAGATGCCCAATTTTGTCCTATTGCTCGGTGCAAGCCACATTATCCTCAAATATAATTTTAGGATCTTTTGTGGTAGCTAATTCACAGAAACCTCGAATATGCCCAATCACAGCCCTAAGCCACGTGCATTCACGCCATGAAGTGCTAAAATCTCGGCATGATTCGACGAAGTGGCAACTAAAGTTTGTTTTGTAGACTCCAATACACAGTTGTGTTCCCAATCGTAAAGACATACCCAGTCTAGGAATGAACTTTGTGCGGGTCCGATAAACAGCCAGTATCGGCATGCCCCACAAGTTTTGCGTCCTTCAGTGACACATAGGGATAGAACAAACCTATATCCCTTGTACCACGAAGGTATCGGAATATGTCATTTATGCATTCCAATGGCGGCGTGTTGGTGCTGAGCTAAACCTAGCTAGTAGATTTACCACAAATGCAATATCGGGTCGAGTATATTGAGCTAAGTACAATAACGTGCCTATTGCACTTAGATATGACACCTTGGGTGCTAACACTTCCTCGCCCTCCTCCACGGGATGAAATGGATCCTTCGACCTATCCAATGATCGGACTACCATTGGCGTGCTTGATGGCTTCGTTTTATCCTCATTAAATCTTCTTAACATCTTTTGGATGTAATTCGATTGACGGACCAAAATCCCATCAGCACGGTATACTCTCAAGTTCGAGACAAAAATTAGTCCGTCCGAGATCCTTAATCTCAAATTTGAATTATATGAGTTTGGATGTTTCCCTAACCTCTTCAGGAGTCCCGATCAAGTTCATGTTATCGACATAAACGGCAGCAATAGCAAACCCAGAATTTGTCCTCATAATAAACACGCTAGGACAAATATTGTTGTTTACGTATCCCTTTGTTTGCACTCGTCCACCGACTGAGGCTCAATATCATCACTTGATATAATTTCCGTAGCTACTGTGTAAGCAAACATATCGTTGATGATTATTTTATCCCGATGTCACACCTCATTCATGCTAACCGATATTCCTTATTCTCGGGAATGGATATTGATGTCGAGGTGTCCCCCAACGTCGTCTCCAAGACGGATCCATATTCCGAAACTATTTCATGAGATGGATCGGGTGGATCTCATTGTTACCAGTGCTAACCATATTCAATTATTGTGCATATCCAGATTCATTGTCTGACTTAGCTAAAGTGACGAAATCTCATATATCAGGTGCAAATGTGCCTGCAAGGATAGATGCCCAATTTTGTCCTATTGCTCAGTGCAAGCCACATTATCCTCAAATATAATTTTAGGATCTTCTGTGGTAGCCAATTCACAGAAACCTCGAATATGCCCAATCACAGCCGTAAGCCACGTGCATTCACGCCATGAAGTGCTAAAATCTCGGCATGATTCGACGAATTGGCAACTAAAGTTTGTTTTGTAGACTCCAATACACAGTTGTGTTCCCAATCGTAAAGATATACCCAGTCTGGGAATGAACTTTGTGCGGGTCCGATAAACAACCAGTATCGGCATGCCTCACAAGTTTTGCGTCCTTCGGTGACACATAGGGATAGAACAAACCTATATCCCGTGAGAACATTTTAGGGATTACAATTCGTGTATAGAACTCAGGATTGAATCCCGTGAGAACAAATTTTGATTTAATGTATATGACGTAGGTCGTAAGGGATTTAGTCAAATCTTAAACAAAATACCAATTTAAAAAAAAACCAAAAATATAAAAAGAACCGGTTCAATTGTACTTAATGCTCCAACCGAACCGGATTTATATTTGCCCTAAACCGATTCCCATTTACTCCTATTATTCAACCTCTTCTGAAGTGTTTGTGGGCAGAACATGGAAATTTTAGCTACTGATTCCACAACAAATGCCCCAAGCAAATGGAATTTTCGTTGGTAATCTCCTCCTTTGTATTTATTTACAGATTTCTAAGTCTATAATTTGTCAATATGCAAAGAAGATTTTACCTTTATAGATAATATATATCAAGAAATATCGAATTTTTGCTCTTGATTCTTAATCTGTTACAAATGTGTAATCTTTTTTTATTATAGTTTAAATTCAACCTATAATGAACCACTATATGTCCTAAATTCATCTGGGTATTAAAAAGAAGTGATTTTTCTAGGAATTGTGGTGTTTATGCTTCATGAAATAATTTAATCTTTTGATTTCAATTAAATTTGCAGCAACTTGGAAGTTGATTATGAATCTGATGAAATAGCTCAAATGGTTTATTCTGCATTAGTTGTTGACAAGGAGGTAATTGCATATTTTCGAAATTATCTCGTGTTTATTTGATATGTTTTGATAAATTCTTTTTAATGATTCATTTTTATTGCAATAACAGTTACAACCAGACAAAGTGAAGAGGAAGATGTCTGTCTCGAATGGGATGCTCTACGTGTGAGTACTTTTTTTTCAATTGACTTCTGTTTTATAAATATAGTTAAAATTTTCCGAATGATCAGTGGATGGATAACTAGAGTCGAGCTGAGTCGAACAATACATTATTGAAATATTGTTAGATTTTCTTATTGAGTTTGATACTCTGTTTGATTTTAAAGTAGTTGAACTGAGCATTATGTTTAGGTTTGTTGATTAAGCCGATTCTAGTATGAGTTTGGTCCAGTTGGTTAGGATCTTTAACCGAGTAAAGATCTGATCCGATTAGGAAAATATGTAGTCTGAAATACATGGAGCGAATATGGATAGTTGATACGTTCTAATAAAGATCCAAATTCGATAATAAATACATAAATGTTTTATTTATACAACAAAACATGAGTTGATATTTTCATAATACATAAATGTTTTATTTATACAACAAAACATGAGTTGATATTTTCATTCGCTCTGCATATTCTCAGCTAACAATATGAGCTAATTTGATACGTTATCGATATGTTCTCTTCCGAAAAGCTTTTAAAAATAATTTAAATTAAAATATTTAATGTGTTAGAGATTTATCTTTCCAGTGTTAAGCTGAATAAACATGTTGCTTTAAGAAGCATGTATATACAGAGTTAGTGGTGGAGATTTTTAGAGTGAAGACTTCTTCGATCTAATCTTTTAATCCAAAATCCGACTATTGCTTTGAATTTGGACATAGTTAGAGATTCCGGAAGTCCAAAAAGATCCAGATCCGAATCCAACTCTGACTAAAATAAATGGTCGTGGATCCAGATCGAAAGTGATTCAGTCTGAATCCGATCTATTGACAGTCCTTTATACATTCTTGAGAAGCGTCCGACTACATTTCGAGAAGTTTGAATCGAAGTTTACCCTTGTGTACCTAATTTGTTTACAGGGATTTTGAGGCAGTGGAAGCAAGATTTCTTCGTGCATCATATAGCGCATTTGTTGATATTCTTACACTTGCAACCAAGACTATTGAAGAATTTGGTCAATGATTTATTACACTGTGACATTCAATTGGTTACATGATTTCTTGAGAATTGTATAATTAATTGAGATTTATGTGATTCATGAATTTGTCAATTGGTTGTATTGTTCTTTAGATGATATTTAATACAAATTGTATTCAATTTATGATGCCTTGTTTAGCAAGAAGGGTTAAAAGATTGGGAAGAAATATGCATATTGACAAATTATAGACTTAGAAATCTGTAAATAAATACAAAGGAGAAGATTACCAACGAAAATCCCATTTGCTTGGGGCATTTATTGTGGAATCAGTAGCTAAAATTTCCATGTTCTGCCCACAAAAACTTCAGAAGAGGTTGAATAATAGGAGTAAATGGGAATCGGTTTAGGGCAAATATAAATCCGGTTCGGTTGGAGCATTAAATACAATTGAACCGGTTTTTTTTATATTTTTGGATTTTTTTAAATTGGTATTTTGTTTAAGATTTGACTAAATCCCTTACGACCTACGTCATATACATTAAATCAAAATTTGTTCTCACGGGATTCCACGGCTAATCGCATTCCCTCCAAACGGCAAAGATGAAACGCTTCCCTAGAGAGACACGTAGCGGTTCATAATTGGAACGAGAAAACGACTATCTATGAGGTGTATCACTTTTTTCCTTGCTTAGGATTTTTTCCCACTGGGTTTTTTCTTAAGTGAGGTTTTTAACGAGGCACAATTCATAGAAAAGACAGTCGTAATCGACCATCTACTTCTACGAGCTTCTACTACATATACGCTCGAAGAAGTAAGGGAGTACTGATGGGGGCTATTTCGCACCCCTATAATACTCGGATCGACTAGGAGACGTCAGATCGATTCGGACATACAAGCTTGATCGAAGGCTATTACTTATTCCGACCAGTGTTGATCCTCATTGGCGACCAGGCTGTAATCCGGGCTCAGGAAGGATAAGTAAGCCGAGTCCAATTAGGACAATGTTTCCTTGTAAAGCTAGGTTAATGTTATATAAATACCTAGTTAAATGTTGTATTATGGACATGGCACAATCAGAGCTTACGCCTACATACTTGAGCATTCTGATCATCATCCTGAATAGAAAAGCTTTTGCTATACTATTTACAATTTGGTCGTCTTGTTATTTATCTTGTTCTTTTACTAATATTGTTCTTCCTGGCAAACGATCCATCCAGAATAAAGTAACAGAGCCCTGTAATTATACTAAACTCAACCCCAAACATACTTATCATTGGTTTAATCATACACAACGAAAAACGGTTAAATCAGATATAAATGGAGAACTAGCATCTTAAACACACAAAAATTACAAAATCTGAAAATAGAGAAGAAAGACTTACTGTGCTGTGACCTCAATCTCCAATTTTAATCTTTCGCGACGATTGGGGCGGTGGCTGACGATGTCAGCGGCGGCGGCGACAGGTCCAGTTGGTGGTAGCGGCGGTAGGTTAGAGAAAATGATTTTCAAAACTAGGGTTTAACTTCTCCTCTCTCTCTTTCTTTGATTTTGAACATTAAGTCGGAACCCTTATTTCTTTGACTTTATTTGAAAGTCAAAATTTTCTTTTTAAAATAAAAAATTGGAAAAAGCACTGCCTCACAGCGCTTCGGGCCGAGGAGAATGGCGTCGTAGCGCTGGAATAGCGCAGCTATTCCCAAACACCTAAAATATAGCTACGCGAAGCGTTGGACCCTCAATTGGCTCTGAATCGCGCTATATCGAGCGCTATAATCAATTTTAACAACTATACGATCACCTGTCAAAGGTTCCAAATACCGTATAATAGATGACGATACAAAAACCACATATATGCCCAGGTCGACGTTGAGGTCCCATTTCAGTCTACTGTGGCGAAGCAATTGGCACATATACTGCGCACCCAAATGTGCGTAAATTAGAAATGTTTGGTGTATGCCCAGACACCAACTGTAACGCAGAGAATGGTTGAGTCACAGAGAGATCGAAAGTTTGGTGCGCATAACCAAAGTCCGAGCTATTATGTGTAAATTCGTTATAAATGCCTCCGCTATGCAATTTTGGGTATGAACATGTGCTATCGAATATCCCACGTTCATACTTAGGGACATGCAATAGTCGTTGAAAGATCGCGATGTAAATTCTGTGGCATCCAGTCTAATAGACTTAATGGGATAATCCGGATAGTGAGCTCTCAACCGTATAATTAGTCAGGAGTTTAGCATATGCAGCATTCCTCGTGGACAATAAATCAACGTGTGACCAATTGGTTGAAGCATAAACCATCAACATAAAATACATAAAAGGTCCACAAGGTGGTGTGATGGGTTCACATACATCTCCTTGTATACGCTCCAAGAAAGCGAATGAATCATTACTTGTTTGTGCATAAGTTGGCATATGATCCAATTTTTCAATAGAACATGGTACACACAACTTTTCACTATGTGCTAGATCCTTATTCGTTAGTGGATGCACGATAGAAGTATCAATGATACGGCGCATCACGTTTTGACCTGGATGTCTCAACCGGTCATGCCATAGAAAATACATGCTCAAGTCACTTGGCTTCGAGCTATGAACAAGGTGTACCTCAGACAATCATATTGTGGTCCCATATAACCTAGTCAAGGGTCCCTCTAATTTCTCCAAGGTATGCTTCTGGCCGTACAAATTAGAGGTAATGCAAATATATTCGATTACCTTTTTCTCAGTGGTTTCGACAAGATAACCGTTAGCTCGAATATCTTTAAAACTCAGTAACGTTCTCCTTGAACATGGAGCATACAAAGCCTCTTTAATGGCTAAAACCGTGCTATTTGACACCATAATGTGCCCATTTCCAAAGCCATTTATTAAATCACATGTACCAGATATTGTTGTCATAGAGGTCTTACTAGATATTATATTAATAAAGTATAATCTATCCCTTAGGATGGTGTGCATAGTTACACTATCTGCCATACATTCTTCCCCACATGCTATGCCTAGAAATAAATATATTCTATTATTAAACATTTACTTGAAAAAGAATAAAGTGAGCTAATACCACCATAATAATCGGATTAAAAATAAGACCACACGAAAAGTGGTCCAAAACAAACCAAACATAATTCAAATCTAGACGTGGTTCAAAACATGACCACTAGAAAAAACAAGATGTCTGGGAAATGAAATAACCAACAACTGTCCATAAATTTGAAACAAAAAATCAAAAATATGAATTTACTACTCCATCCCACTCTGAGTCATGAGATCAGGTGTGCCTACATTAGGGAGCATAGTGAGGGGCTCCACATGGAAGATGTTGGTTTTAATATTATTAGTGTGCTGGCGCATCCCTATCCCCATCAGTAAAAATACTCTTTGCACGGCAGGTACGTGCCCAATGTCCTGATCCACCACATCTGTAACATATATCCTTGTTCTGATTCTGATTTTGAGTCTTATTCTGATTACCTCGGTCATGGTGACCACCTCGAACGCCTCCATGCCTCGATCATGGTGACCACCTCGAACGCCTCCATGCCTCGATCATGGTGACCACCTCGAACGCCTCCATGCCAACCATTATTATTACCCCATCTTGGGTCATTCCCTTTATATTGTGGATGACCATTTTTTGATATGTTATTAGGAGCAAAGCCTCACCTATAATCTCTATCTCTATTCTGACAGCTCCGGCCCCCGGCGAACTCCTCTACCTAGATTACCTCGTTTGATAGCATTTACCTCCGACAACGGTTGAGTGCCAACCGGACGAGCCTGATTGTTCTTCAAAAGAAGATCATTGTTATTCTCAATGAGGAGTAGAGCAATGATCAACTCTGAGAACTTAGTGTAGTTCTTGGCTCTATACTGTTATTGGAGAATCAAGTGAGAAGCAGAAAATGTGGAATATGTTTTTTCTAACAGCTGAATATCAGTCAATTTCTCTCTACATGACTCCAATGTGGACTTTATGCGACATACCTCTGAGTTATACTCATTAACTGTTTTGATGTCCAAAAACCTCAAAGTATTGCACTTATTCATTTCTTCTGGCAATTTAATAGTCTTTTGGTGATCAAAACGACTAGGCAGTGCATCCCAAAGTTTCTGGGGATCCGCAATTGATGAATAGAATCTAAGGGCCTCATCCAAGTGTTTCCCGATCAGAATCATAGCTCCAACCTTTTGAGTATCATTTAGCAAATTGTCCACTGCAATTGCCATGCTTAGTTTCTTAGATGTCAGATGTATCTTGATATCTCTTGTCCAACTGATGTAGTTCTCGCCAGATACATTGAATGTCATAAAATCACGTTTGCTAAAGAAATTCATCCTACAAGCAAATTCATTAAGAATATAGTATCTTACGAGCATATAGCCTCCATAAGTAAATAATTTAACCCCTTTGGTCCCATTTTTTTATTTATAACGAACTATGTCGTTTTAATCCGAGGAAACACCGGTCCCAATACTCACAAATCCCATGTTCATTCACACTCATTTATCATGTAGTTATATGAAATCATTCATCACATAAATAAGATAGAACATGTAAAGCATAAAATAATCATATATGATAATAAAGGTCTAAACATGCTAATTTCATAAACATTATAGCATAATTTGAATTGTACGTAAAACATGCCATTAAGAGTCTATCATGCATATCATATCATATGGGCTTTTATCCCACTAGCATGTCATTAAATTACAAAAGAATTACACTTAATATAAAATTTGTTCAATTGACATAATATAAGTCAGTTAATTAATTCAAAGTGCCGTAATTATATGAGCAAAAATTTAAAAGTGTGAACATCCTTAGACATAAATAGGACCCATAATTTGGCCCAAGACCCAAAATAAGCCAAAAGAAAAAGGAAAGAGCACAGTTCATTTTTCATTAAATAATAAGAATATATTGATATTTTCATGAGAAATAGACGGTACACAAGTACTGAACATACACAATATTTATTCAAGAATAATTTAGAATATCACATGCTTTTGATTAATCAGGCTTTCATTGCCATAATAGTAAGTAGATAAAGGAACACATTTGAAACTCATTCTTGATTACGAACTGATTGAAAACTTGTTCCTAATTCATGATTTCCATGAATAAAATACTTTAGCATAATACATGAATCTAATATAGTAACATATTATTATATTTTGCAATTCATGTATGCATACATAATCATCTATCTAAAGAACAACACAAAAAATAGTTGTTGATTAAATATAAGCACAACATTTACATTTTTATATAAAAGGTGTACACGTACACAATCAAGCAAAAGGATTCATCTTTTACATTCACTGCTTATATCGCTTGTGCATGTATTAATTCCAATGATTAAAAATTTTTTGACACTTACTGGAGAAAACCATTCATTAGTTACCGCAACACCAATTCATGAAAATCCAAATACTAATATCGGAAGTTATTAGTACTATGTACTATAAGTACTCCCAAAATTATAATCTACATGTCAAAACAATCAAATTGAGGTTATATATATCATGGATACCATAAGTACCGAACAGAACCCATTAATTTTGCCGAAATTAAACCATTTGAATTTTCAGCCCTTAGCAACAATAATTAAACTAAACCCTTAGAACATGCTTTATAAACATCAAATTCCTAGATTTAAAGCATATAATTCATAAGGATTCAAAAGATTCCGGCTTACTTGAAAATTGTTAATAACACCAAGGATTATGAATTATTGACCCACGAAATTTCGTTCTTCACTTGAACGAAAAAATCCTTCAACAATCTCCTTCCAAGATCATAAAGAGAGTATAGTGCTAATAACGTGTTGTAAATTCTTTAATATAGCTCTTGTGCTTAGTGATTATATGTGAAGAAATTGATGAATAATAATAATAACTGTCAAGAGAGATATGAGTGCATAGATAAAATAGACGTGCAGAGAACTGGGGGATCTCATTTGGGGAGAAGAGAGATTTTATTAAATAACCAAGTCTGTTTCATGTGGAGTTACAAATCCCACAGTACATGGGGTGTGAGATAGTGGATAACTATTACAAAATAAGTCCCTAAACTATATAAATACTAAATAGGAATACACACTAATATATATTATTTACAACACTCTCATTATCTCAAAGCACTCTAAAAAAAGTCAAGTAAACAACAACTTTCTTATCCCTTAAAAAAACTTCCACAATTTTTACTTTAACTTGACTTAAAGTAACATATTTCTTACATAACATATTTCAAATATCAAACATGATTTGACATAAAAGGTTTACATATCTATACCTATAATTTAAACTCTTTCGAGAAAATCTATACCTACCTTATTTCTAAAATATTTTTTTAGAAACTCAAACAAACAACATCACATAAATTGAGATTATCTCACAAACATCCACTACTTTCCCAAACTACTCTCTCAAACACTAAGCAAATGTGTTGTACTTGGTAGAAATATAATTTGGGTAAGATTGATAATGTTAATTTACATAAATACCCTTATTTTCTCTCATTTATCTTTTTGTCATTATTATTTTTCCACATAGTATGAGGTCAACATGTACATAAGCGGCGCCCATTTGTCTGAAACTCAACATAATAATAATAATGGATAAAATGGGCCACTGAATTTGTTGGGTTGGTTGATTATGTAATCTGCAGCCCATGGCCCTATTAATACCAGGTCAGCCTGATAACTTAGTATTAAATTCATCGAACCAAACAATCTTTTTGTACATATGCTACCAAGTAGTCCCTCAAATGAAAAATCAACTCTACTCAATTTAAATTTGTGTATAGTATTTCAAAAAAAAAAATTAGTTAATACATTAATATATTTTTTGGTCAAGGCAGCGGGTGTAAAATTAATGTTGATGTTGATTTTCATTGTGATTGTTTTGCCCTCTTTCTTGTTGTTGGCAAACTCATGTTCGAATCTCTGTTGATAAATATTTTTACATAATGTGTCTAATGCATATCAGAAAATATTAAAACTATGGAAAACCAAAAAAATCATCTTTGCATCAATCAAAATGGATGTTTTTGTGGATCTTACCATTGCTGAAACAACCGCCTTCAACGGAGCTCTTATCACTATCTACCGATTAAACTTGTTACAAACATATGGTCTTTAAAGTGCGATATAATTTGGTGCTCATGATCACTCTCTGTCGTCCAAATGGGTCAGTTGTACCAAGCCTAATCTTGCTAGACTTTTGCTTCTCGAATGGCCGAAGCAAAAAGTTAACAAAATTCGAGGACTTGGAAATAAAGTTGTCGACAATATAGCAAAGTATGCGAAATCTTGTACTCCGTTTGTTTCAAATTAATTGGCATATTTGCCAAAAAAATTATTTTCAAAGCATTTTTTTTTTCCAATTTTGCCTTTTTCTCTCATTGGAGTTGGGAAACTCAATAGTCACCACTCGCTAATAAAAAATTAAAAAGTAGTCATCATTATAAAGGGTATTCGAGACATTTTACTATCAGAAAGTATGTAATGATGATGCTTCTTAATCTGTGTGAAAAGTAGAAATGTGCCAATTAATATGAAACGGTTTGGCACGGTGTAACCTTCCCTCATTTCCCTAATATGTTGTGTGATTCAGGTGGTTCAATTTTTTATGAAACTCCATTTAATAATTAAGCTTTAAGTTTTATTTAATAAACAAAATTATTTGATGTTCGTATTAAGTCCTCCATGGACAACAATTAAGACTCCTTTTGAATTTTGTTTTTGCCCAATTTTGCTAATTTCTTGAAATTGAGCCAACACCAATACAAATAATATTTCGGGATCAGCTTCGTGAAGCACAATTTCCATTCGATAGGAAATGCATAGCAAATAGGGGATATGAGACCATTTTCAATACACTTCATATAACAAAACTTAATAAACCTTAAACTTAATAATAGACGTAATTTGACATCTATCGCATATTCTTCTCTCTACAAAAGCATTGATTTGATACCAAGCACTTTTCAAAACCAATTCGAATGAAGTTTCAAATGTTTCTCTGAAACTAGCCAACACCTATTCAACTAGAGGCTAAGGGTCTATTTGGATTGTTTTGGATAGGTTTCAATTGGTTTTGGTTCCAAAATAGTTTGAAAGATATGAGTGAAATCATTGAATTTGTGATTTTTTTTTCATAGTTTATATTGTTAGGAGGTGAAATCCTCCATGCCCGGTGGATTATCGCCAGAAAGTGATCGGAGAAATTAATTATGAACTTGAGCTGAATAATCGAAATTTAAAGACTATTATTAATTAATTAAATATGTTAAAAATGAATGATACAAATAAGCAACTATATGTACACAACTGGAACTAACAATCTAACTAAAATTGTAAGTAATAAACACGACTCTATAGCAAAAAAACAACTAAAATTACATAATTGATCCCTATACTAAAAGGAAAATACAAAACTAGAAATAATGTTCTAATAGTCCCCCTCAAGCTGGACCGTAAAGATCTTTAAGGAGCAGCTTAGATTTAATGAATTCCAAAGGAGGACGAGTTAGTGCTTTAGTAAATATGTCTGCAAGTTGTAGACATGTTCTCATCGGGAGTATATTGATTGTGCCCTTTGAAACATGCTCCCTTATGAAGTGAACATCAACCTCAATGTGTTTAGGGCGAAATGCTCATAGTCCTTAAAAGGAAAAAAAATTCATGAAAAATGACATTTCTAGACAAGAAAACTGTATGAGAAGATAAGTCATATAACTTATAACCCTTAATACCTTAATACCTATTTGATAACCAAAAAATACACTTTTAACAGCCTTAGGATCAAACTTAGTTGTCTTAGGAGGGTTGAGTCAAAGGCAAGACATCCAAAAATCATAAAATGATCAATCTCAGTAGGTATTTTATAGAAAGTAGAGAAATGAGTAGAATGGTTAAGAATGGGAGATGGCAATCTGTTGATCAGATAAACAGCAGTAGAGATGGCTTCATACCAAAGAGAGAAAGGGAGAGAGGATTGGAAACCAAGAGCTCTAGCTATATTTAGAATGTGTTGATGCTTTCTTTCAACAACAGAGTTCTGCTAGGGGTCTCAACACGAGAAAATTGGTGCATAATGCCCAAGTCCCAAAAAAGTTTCTGAAAAGTTAACTCCCTAGCATTATCAGACCTAAATGTCTTAATAGTGACCCCAAACTGATTTTGAATCATGGAAATGAACCAAGGAATGGCTTGTAGAGCTTCTGACTTATGAGATATTAGATATATCTAAGTGAACCTACTATGATCATCCACAAGTGTGATAAAGTATCTATATCCATTATGAGACTGTATGTGAAATGGCCCCCAAATATCACAATGCACAATATCAGAAGAATGAGATGAAATATGATTATGACTAGGAAAGGGTAATTATTTTGTTTAGCTAAAGGGCATATAGTGCATGGAATATTATCAACAGATGCAGGTAAGGAAATGTTAAGAGAATTCTTCATAGGAAGTAACTTTTTACCAGATATATGTCCCAGTCTTTAATGCCAAAGGTTAACATTGTTATTATAAGAAATTTAAGATTGAACAAGATAAGAAGCAGAATTAAAAAGATAGAATCCATGAGAAAATTCACCCTTGCCAACCATTCTCAGAGAGATCATGTCCTAGATAAAAAAATTCAAAGGTGAGAAAGTGATAGAGCAATTAAAATGATTAAGTAAAGCATCTACATAGATCGGATTGAATCTAAAGAAAGGAACAAAACTTACATTATGTAAATGGATAGTTGGACTAAGTTTGACAAGACCCATTCTGGTCACTAAAAAGAAGATACTGTTAGTAGAATTACAAAAATATCATTACAAGAAACGCATGAGGGGTAGTTCTTTACATACATGATTAGTAGTTCCAGAGTCAAGAAGCCAAGTATTCTTATCAAACATGGATTGGAATAGGAAGAACATATACATGATGTGGTAGTGACATTAAATGAGGCAGTGTTATTGTTAGATATCTGACCAGGTGGTAGTTGTGTTGCTAGCAATGAGGCCAGTTGAGTATACTAATCATGTGAAAGACCCTGAAAGAAGCCTTGCAAGTTTGGAGATACTTGGGAGGGGGGAGGGCAGATCATGAAACAAGATTAGTAGTTTGAAAGGGTGGAGGTGGTCTTTGAAAATTCTGAGGAGGTCTCTGGAAATTGGGTCTGTAATAAGGAGAATAACTGTGTAACTTGTAACAAGTGTCCTTTGTATGGCCAGGGAGATTGAAGTGTATATAAAATGGTCTCTCTTTCCTTTTGAAATGAGTGTTGAATGGAGGCCTTGGAGCAAGATTAGTGGAAGAAAAGGCAGGAGGAGTAAACTGGCAAGGGGGATTATTGGTAGAGGTGTTTTTGCTAACAACAACTATGTTTGGAAAGGTGGTGTAGAGGCAGGAAGAATTATGGAATTCCATAGAGGGAGTATAAAAGAATCAGTAGAAAAAGTATTGAGGGAATTATGGGTTCTTCTTGATATATCAAACTGAATGCCTTAGTTATCAAAAGTAATTGAGTACGAGCATTAGAGTATGGATCATTCAATCCCATCAAGAACTTCATACAGTGTTCATGATCAAAATATTCTTCTAAAAATGCATGTCCAGGGCAGGTTCAGGTACAACAAGTGCATCTTCACAAAGCAGTGAAATTCCCTAATTCTTCCCCCAAAACTTTCAATTGAGTAAAATATTGAGTAAGGGTACCTTGATGCAATTGCATCAAATCTCTGCGTAATTGGAAAATTCTTGGATCATTTAATAGTTTGAATCTCTCATGAAGATCTTTCTAGATTCCGGCAGCAGTGTTCTTGTAGAGAATGCTTTGAGTGATGTCAGGGGAAACAGACTTGAGAGTCCATGAAATGACAATGTCATTGTTTCTGTCCCAAGATTCAATTAGATCATCATTTTCAATAGGTCTAAGTAATTTCTCATTTACGAAATCAAGTTTGTTCTTAGCAGATAAAACAATGGACATGGCCCGATGCAAAGATTGAAAATTATTATCATTGAGGACCTGATTAACCAGATTTAAACTGGGATTATAAGAGGGATGAATGTAGAATGGACTGCGTGGATCATCAAGATTAGGAGATGAAGAAGAATAGGAAGAAATAGTGGTTTGAATGGATGAATGGTTTGAAGACATTGTAGGGAAGAAATTGGGAATTTAGATTGTGTTTAAAGTGAAATTTGAATAAGAGAAGCAGCGGAATTTGGTCAGTTAATACCATGTTAGGAGGTGAAAACCTCCATGCCCGGTGAATTATTGTCGGAAAATGATCGCAGAAATTAGTTATGAACTTGAGTTGAATAACCGAAAATTAGAGACTATTATTAATTAAGTCCGTTAAAAATGAATGATACAAATAAGCAGCTGACCTATAGAAGCTATATATACACAACTGGAACTAACAACCTAACTAAAAGTGTAAGTAATAAAAAACGACTCTATAACAAAAAAAAAAAAAATTACATAATTAATCCATACATTAAAAGTAAAATACAAAACTAGAAATAGTGTTCTAATATATAAGATTTTAATTGAGTTTGAATATTAGAGTTTGACGAGGATAAAAGTAGATGATATGTGCTTAATAAATTTCTGATAATTTGGACCAGTTTTTGAAACTTTTCTCAAATTTCTTTTGAAATGTCTAGTCCAATTTCAGAAGCAGCGAAACCTGACAAAAATAAATCCAAATGGATATAAAATGTTGTTTATTTCACTTTTTTTAGAACCGTTTATTTCACTTAGTTCACAAGTAATTATGGCAAATAGGGTCACGGCCCATGGGCTATTAAAATTGAATTGGGGCAATATCTGACTAAGTTAACTTCAGTTTTTGTTTTTTGTTTGTTTGTTTTTTTTATGAGAAAATAAATGCTTCAATGATAAAATAAAAACACCAAGGATAACATTTCCTACTTCTGCTACATCAACAGAGGCAACAACTTCTAGTCTACTAGCGATTTTTGCTAACAAATGAGCTACTCTATTACCTTCTCTATATACATTAATAGCTTGAAATGAATCTAGAACAACTCTCATTCGTTTGATGTCTTCCACTAAAGGTCCATAGTCATAAAGAGATGGTGAGGGGCTTTCAATAGCATCAATTACGTTCCGGCAATCACCCTCTAATAAAGTTTCAGCCCAACCATATTGTGCAACCATTTTCATCGCTCTTTTCGCCGCAAAATCTTCAGCAACAGCTGCAGATGTTGCTCCCTTAAGTTTATCTGCAAACCAGCCCAAGCAAGCTCCATTTGCATCTCTAGCTACACCTCCCATTCCGGATGCATTTCTGGAAATTAAAAAACTTGCATCAAAGTTTACCTGGATATTATGATTCAGTGGGGCTGTCTAATTGGTTGTGGTTCTTTCATTGTTGTGTTCCGAGGTCGTTAAAACCGAAAGAGATTCATATGTTTTGAGATATTCGCTTGCAAATTCCACGGTTTCGGAAACTCTTTTTCCTTATTTCCCCCATACTATTTGATTCTGATTCCGCCATATGCTCCAACATCCAAGAACAAATATCGCTAACTCCCACTGACCACTCCATGATTTTATCTCCTCAATCCAGTTACACGGATTTGTTTCTTCCGTATAGTGTGTCTGGTATGGAAGTTCAGAAATAGCCCAATATTGTCGAGCAAACGGGCAACCATGAAAGATGTGTATTGTATTCTCCTCATCGATATTGTAAACTGGATAAAGTGCATTAGTGATTGGGAATCTCCTTCTCCTTGTTGCTAAAGCGGCACATGTTGGAAGTGCATTTTGACATAATCTCCATAAAAAGACCTTTACTTTTGGTAGTAAATGCAGCCTCCAAATCCATCTCGAATGTTTAGGGACAACAGTACTTGTCGATTCTTGTTCAGTCATCTCAAGAGCTAGATGGTACGCACTTCTTACCTTGAATTCTCCATTAGTCGTGTAGTGCCATATACGTATATCTTGGTTCAGTCGGCTGTCCAAAGGGATCGAGATGATGTAATTTGTTTCTTCTTACCAGAATATCGTGTTGATTAATTCCTTATTCCAACATCCCAAGTCCTGGTCGATAAGTGCCAAAACCTTCACATTTTGGGGCAGCACGATACAAGGAGATAATCTTGAAGGTGCGTGGTCTAGGTATCCACGGGTCTTTCCAAACGTTAATGCTTTCACCATTGCCCACACGCCAAGGTATTCCCGCCATAATCAGGTCCTTTGATCCCCAAATGCCGCGCCATGTTTGATAGGGGCGAGACCCTGACTGAGATTCTAAGAACCCGCTATTTGGGAAGTATCTCGCTCTTAATAATCTGCTCAACAAATTTTGCGGTTTGCAAATGATCCTCCAAGCTTGTTTTGTAAGTAATGCCTTGTTGAAAGCTTCTAGATCTCGAAATTCCACGTCCCTTAGTCTTTTTTTCCTGCAAAGAGTTTTCCAGCTTACCTAATGTATCTTAGATGCCCCCTTTTATTCCAACAAAATCCTGAAATCATTGCTTGAAGTTCTTTGATAAGTGTTCTGGGAAGCCTGAAACAACTCATAACATATGAAGGGACTGCATGTATCACTACTTTGAAGTCAAATACCTCTTTTCTTGATATCCCAATTGCAAGTGGTAATCCCAGTTATTTCTCGTGTCGTTCCTCGATTCTGATTTCTGATTGGTAATACTGATTGTATGCCCTCGACATCTATTTGCAGCATGTTCTTACTGAAAACCATGCTCGATTTCTGAAAGTTAGTATCCTGACCCGATGCTCGTCCATAAATCTCAAGAACTTCTCTTACACGTGCTGCTTCCGTCATATTTTCTCGTCACATATCAGAGTGTCATCAGCAAAAAGAAGGTGGGAAACCATGGGGGCTCCTGTACAAATTTCTACCCCATTAATTCTTCCAAGTTCTTCCACTCTAATTAATTAACAGTGAGCTAAATGCCTTTTCACAAAACAAAAACAAATAGAGGGATAGGGGATCTCCTTGACGGATACCCCTTTCCGGCACAATATATCCAATCTGATCACCATTAAGAATACGTGAATAAGACATGGTAGAGATACACATCATAATTAGTTCTACAAAAGCCTCATCAAAATCTAATCTAATCATCACTGCTCTAATAAAGGTCCACTCTACTTTGTCATAAGCTTTGCACATGTCTAACTTTATTGCCATATGACATTTATATCCTTTCATCTTATGTCTCATAAAGCCAGCATTTTGGTATGCAACCAAAACATTATCCGTAATTGGTCTAGTAGGAACAAACGCAGATTAATAGTCAGAAGTTATCGAGTTCATGAATGGTTTAAGGCTATTGACTATCGATTTGGAAGTAATTTTGTAGACTACGTTACAGAGATTTATAGGTCGAAATTGTGTCATCAATTCAGGTTTTTCAACTAATTACAACTTGAATTAAAAGAGTGGTTATCCAAGAAATTAAGCACACACATAGTAATATCAGAACCTATGATTTTCCAACATCTCTGAAAGAATAAAGCATTTAAACCATCCGGACCCGGTGATTTTAAAGGGTGCATGCTTCGAATGGAATGAGTTACCTCTTTGACACTGTACAGTCGGAGAAAAGCCAGATTTGTTCGTTGGTCCACCTTTAATCTCACAACCTCTAGAGCTGATGTGATTTCCTCGTTTTAAGGTCCAGTCGATTTGAAGAGGTTTTGGAAGTAATCTACCACTATTTTTGCAATCTCCATTTATGCTTCACCCCAAACCCACTCACTGTTTCTGATATCCCGTATTTCATTCCCTCTTTTCAGCATGTTGCTCTTGCGTGGAAAAACTCGTATTTCTATCTACCTCTTTAAGCCAATGGGCTTTCGCTCGTTGTTCTCCCATCGCGCTCTCTTTATCCAATACATTTTCTAGTTCACGGCTCAAGTCCTTCTCTTTTTGTTTAGAATCATTCATTATCCTACCCATGCGAAGAGAATGGATTTCCTTTTCCAGTTTGCTAGTTTGGCCTTTAACACTACCAGATTTTGTATTGCTCCAATTCATAAGTCCCAATCTGCACGTATCCAATTTTTTCCTAGGCCATATCACTATTTCTTGTAGCAGACCGATTATCCTTAATTACTCTCTCACAATCTGCTGCTTCAAATCTAAATTTCTTTTTCCTACTTCCACTTTCCAAAACATTAATTGTTTGTGAGAACTTGATATGTATTGGCAAATGATCTGAATTCTTGTTACCTCTGTGTATAACTTTGAAATATGCAAATTTGTGCCTCCATGAGTTGGTTGCACATGCTCGGTTGAGTCTTTCCCAAGTAGTGTGAGGGTGTTCCCTTCGATTGCACCTAGGTGAAGGGTAGCCCTCAAAACCAAGATCGCCCAAACCCATATATCTTAAACACTCTTGAAAATCCCTTAATTGCCAAACTAGTTTAATTCTACCCCCCCTCTTTTTCCAAGTGAGACGTCATCGCATTGAAGTCCCTCGCACATAACCTAGGTTTTGAAGAAACTTCCGAAAGTATATGAAGAAGATTGAATGAATCTTTCCTTCTATATGGATATGGGTCATTGTAGAAACATGTGAAACGCCACCCTTCCGGATTATTATCATTGTAAACGTGGACATCAATATGATTTCGAGATAGACTCTGTAAAAGCATCATTAGGGTTTTTTTCCATAAGAGGGCTAGACCACCCGATTGTCCCATAGCATCAACTAAATACCAAGTAAACCGAATTTTACCTTCAAAGTCTCAATCTTTCTCTCATTCGGTCTTGTTTCGCTGAGAAAGATGAGGTGGGTGTTTGTCTCACGGATATATTCCCCGAGGGTACGAACTGTCCAGGAGCCCCCCAACCCCTGGCAGTTCCAGCTAAGGCAACTCATTGTTTTTGGCGGGGCTGTCCCGCATCCTCTGCCATTGAAGAATTTATAGCAACTTTATTTCCGGGCCTAATCTCATTAGCAACTTTTTTTTTTCTTTTTTCTGATTGATTCAATTTTATTAAAATGATTAGAGGTTAAATTTGAACCAATCAAATATCAATAAATCAAACAAATAATTTATGCACTTTATAAATTACATAAATATTAATCTTTAATGGGCAGCTCAAGTATGCTACATCAAGGATTCAAACTTCTTGATCATTTTAATATATAATTAACTAAAACAACTAGTGTTTATTTATGAATGATCATTGTTTTGCAAAATTTGCTAGTAGAAATACTGATGCTGATCTAGTTGCTTTAATAATATCCATTACGCTGTACTGATTTGGGCTGGTTTTAATCAATGTTTTTTTCTCAAAAAAACTTCAACTAATTTATTGAGAAAATATATTAATATTCAATGGTACATTCTTCGTGTCATTCATCCGAAATGACTAAACTTTTCCATTTTTCCTTGGAAAAAAAATGATGGATAGTTAATGAAATAAGTTAATAAAAATAATTGTTTCAATATAACTGGCCTCAAAATTAATGCATTATTTTAAATAACATAAACACTTTCTTATTATTTTTAAATTGACAAAATAAGAGAAAAGTAAATAACAAGAATGAGACATTCTTTCTTCCTCCAATTAAAAAATAAAACCAAATGAAATTAAAAAAAAAATTATTCTAGAAACTTAATCAATAGTAGCCAATTGCATTGATCTTCTTTTCTTGTAATTGGCCTTGAAGCAAGCTTGCCTCAGTTTCTCTGTTCTTTCAGTCAATTCCATTTCGGGTACAATTTCCAGCAATTTTCTATGTTCCTCTAACATCTCAATCTCATTTGTCAATCCCAATTCCTATTATTTTAAAAAAAATTATTTTAATTTCATTTATATATAGTGTTTCGATTATAGTTTTGAACAACTTACCTTAACACTGTGAATAAGAGACTTCAAGCTCTTGATCTTTCGATGAGGCCATCGCATGATATTCAACTCCCGACATCTTTTCTTCAAAACCGTCAACCCAACATTCAACTCCTTCGCAGCCCTAGTTATCGGTACATCAAAGTACTTTTGAATCTCCTCTAATTCGAGTGCGCTAGACTTGTACCTCCCATTTCTTTTCGTTTCTACACTTATGATAGGATTCGAGTATTCTCTTTGATGTTCTATCATATTAGAATCGTACATTCCAATACCAACATTCCGATTGTGATTCTGATCGATAATTTCACTGTTAGACATAACAATTGACTTAGAGTCGACAAAATTAACATCGTTTGGGAATGATGGTACGTTGAAATCCCACCATCCCAAATCATTAGAGATTTCTTCAAAATCATTTAGCTCAATTGGAGAATAGTTGGCATTCATTTGAGCCAATGGGTATGGTTCAGATTCAAATAAACTAGGTTCACCTAAGTTGAAACCCTCATTATAGGCAAAAGGTTGTTCCCATACCCTACGTAAAAAATTGCACAAAAATTGTGAGTACATGCTTGTCACTACCAAAAAAAAAAGGGAAAAAAATGCATAAGATTACTTTCAGCAATTAATTTAAGATTTAGTAAGATATATTAAAAAAAAAAAAAAAAGAGTAAGAAAACTCCTACCCAAAAGGTGCTTGTTCTTCAAATAAAAGGCATCCGAATTCATTTTGATTTTCCAACTTTGAAAGGCTAAGTTCTCTTGAAGCCATTGCAGTGCAAATAAAATAAACTTAAATATAAACTCAGGTAAATTTTCTTTCTCAATTTAAAACTAAGTAATTAAAGGAAATAAAATGGAGTGTATAAATTGTTGGGGGAGAGAACATCAATAAATATTGGGAAGAAATGGATTGAAGTTCGTGCACACGATTAAGGGAGTTACGATAAGTAAAATTATGGAGTACAATTAATAATGGTGTATTAATTAGATAACAATTACCAATTATGACAAAATGGGGGCTGAATCATGATTGTTTGTTATGTTAATAAATTAGTCACGTATGTACATACACATCCCAAAAGAGTATCGTGCATGTATATCCATTTATATAATTTTCAAGATTTAAACTTTAAAATTTTTAATTTTTTTTTGTTTTATCATTCCTAATTAATTAATAATTACACAAGTATTTACTCAATTCCATATTATAAAAATTTTATAGATCTTTAATCAAATTATTAATCAGTTTAGGATTGGTTTTAATTGGATGAAAATTCATTAGAGTTAAATTATGTCATCTGATTAATTTAATTAAACCAAGAACGAAGTAAATAAAACACCAATTATAGGTTTGCACGGATACGGATATGGCGATACGAATACAACATGACATGAATTTTTAAAAATTTACTGAATACGATATGATATGGATACGGATCTTAAAATATATAAATTTATATATTTATACATATTGAAATAAGTAAAATAATATATTTATATATTCATACATATTAATATAGATCAAGTTAAGTTTCATAAGCATTAAATTGCATAATATTTAGAAAAAAAATGTAATAATTTAATACTATTAATTATACATCATGTTCATTGTTTTATTATGTTATATAAAATATTTCCCGTTGTAGACAAATTATCTAGTATTGCAATTGTATATAATACAAAGTGTAGTTTGCATGATGCCTTACATTGTTCTTACCAATTGTGGTGACTTAGCAAAATTCAGAATAAAAATGTGTTGGATACGTCTAAATAAATATCCGATACATGTGTCCAATTTTTTTTAAATTATATTTATCGACGCGCCACGTGGAGTGTCGAATACGTATCCCCTTAGTATTCGAAGAATATCGTATCCAAAAATTGTCCGACTCGATATTTTATAATTTTTCGAAGTATTCATGTCAATTTACACGGTCTATATTACAATGGAAGTGGTAAAATTATTTTTAGTAGTATATAGTATAAAAAATAGTAGGGTGGTTTACAATTTTGGTACCGATACACATGGACTTGTTCATTTTATATTGTAATTTAACAATGATTGAATATTTCAGGACATCGTAAATTACTTTCAATAAAATTTACCACGCATGACATGACATTTTGGAGGAAAAAGTCGTGTGCAATATTATGGAGTTTGCTTGGATAAAAAAAAATTATAAACCAATCTAAATAATAAACATTAGGTACCAGAAAATGTCGAGTGAATGTGATTTTCCCTTAAAAGTGTCGAGTTAAATGCCATATGCGACACACGTATCTAATTTTATCCAAATAAAATAATTAATGGATGTATAAAAATGTACAGTTAAGTGTTAAATTTATAATATGAAAATTGCCATTCAATATACCTCAGTATTAAAATTTTAAACTAGAACACGGTTTTATTTAATTTGATAAACTACCTGTCACAATTAAACTTATAACCATATTAAATCAAAAAAGCTAAAATTACCTCAAATGGCATGGATATGGATAATTCCAAATTTATGTTTGACTAAACATTCTCCATGCATGACCAGTTCCAAAAATACAGGATAACATGGAAATTGAGGTTTCGTTAATACAATTAAATTAAATAAACAATAGTAAATAGTATATATATACAACCTGGTTTCTCTAAGGTTTCGTGATAATCATTAATTAGTAAATTAAACCGGTAATAAATGGGATTAGCGGCCATTAAATTAAACCCACGTACATTTTATTGTCATATAAATATACGTAGAAGTTTGAGTCCCGCGTATTGGGAATGAAACGACGCCTTTATCTCTGAAACAATAATTACCTTCATTCTTAATGTGGGAGTTTCTACTAATTTTTCAAAAAAGGTAAGCAGATATAATAAAATAGATTTTTATTATATATATATATATATATATTATTATTTATCGTTATAGGAGTTCAATGTAAAATTAATATTTTTTCTATCCATTTTTACCTTTCTTGTTGGGGCTTGTAATTAATGCTAATTAATGTTGTGATGATTTAATTAAAAGGGTATTTTGAGAATTATTCAAAAATAATTATTTATTATATTCTAAGTCCATGTACAATCCTCCAAAACGACAAATAAAAAAAAATTGAGGAAGTACTTGTTTGGTAGCAGGTACAAATTAATAGTGAAAATGGCTGAAAATCAAACCAACTACTCAAAACTTGACTCGAGCTTGTACGACAAAATCTCGATTGAGTTTGATTCATCATACTTATCTAACAAGCTTAAACAACATTTCTTGTTTGACAACATTTGAAGCTTGTTCGAGCTCGGCTCTATTGATAAGCTGAAAATTGACCAAAACATATGTACATCTGATCAAGCTTCGAGCTCGACTCATTCAAACCAAACTCAAACACAATTTCAACTCCGACACAAAAATTTCAACCAAGATGTTGTTTGACACTACTCAAATCATTTTACCTCTATAATAATTACTCATTACAAAAGTTTGACGATATAACAATTCTAAGTTGAAAGCCAGATTGTGACTCCATCTCCTAATATATAAAAAAAAAAATTAAAAAGTAGCTTTGTTACCTACAAATTATGAAGATTAAATACAAAAATAAAAAATAAAAATTATTTATATTGATTCAGAGCACAAAAAGAGAAACAAAAAAGTGAAACCCATTAGGCCATTACTTTTCAGACGTAATAAAATATTTTATTAGCCAATCAGGAGCCCAAACTCATGGCCCATCTATAAGTTAAACAAAATTAGAGTGCTAAATTAATGCTAATGCTGTTTTCAAATACCAGTTTATTTATAGTGGCATGATGTAGTTTCTACTTATTTTAATCGAGATTTAGTTGGTTTTTAAAATAAAAAAAGTCGATATAAAAAAAAAAGTTGAAGTTGACAATCTAGAAAATGTCAACGTTGGTAGAAAATCAATGTACGCGTGCTAAGCAATTGTAAATAGGGCTGTAATCGAGCCGAGTAGTATCGAACGACACACTGTTCAAGCTTGGTTTGATTTTTATCGAGCTTGAAAATTTGTGTTTGAGCTTGGTTTGATTTTCAATCGAGCCGAGCTCAAACGAGCTTTTATCGAACGAGCTCGAGCCGAGTATCGAGTAGCTTGACTTTTTACATGTATTTTTTCAATTTTTAGCTTATCGAGTCGAGCTCGAGCCGAGCTTCAAAAGTTATCGAACGAAAAAAGATGTTCAAGCTTGTTTGATTAGTGTGACGAACCGAGCTCAAACGAGATTTTATCGAACGAACTCGAGTCGAGTATCGAGTAGCTTGGTTTGATTTTCAGCCCTAATTGCAAACATATTTTATTTTTGTACTTATATTTTAGGTAATAGTTGTTTTATATTAGTCATTCTCAACACGCGTTTTTATGTGTATAAATATTTTTAGGCAAAAAAAATATAGATTCTTTTTTGGCAATTGATCGAAAGAAAAAATGAAAAGTAAATTTTATTAAAGACTATAATGAAAAAAGTTAAAAAGTTAAAAGGCTACATAACCAGAACTCTAAATATTAAGGGTAAAATTAAAAAATTAAAAAATTGGTGTAGCATACCTTCTCTTTTTCTATAACTAGCTGTCGTGACACGCGGTACTCGCGTGTGTTAAATTCTTTGAATTATAATTTATGTTGACATATTAATTTTTTATAATATATCATACTAAATTTGAATATGCATAAAGTGGAAAAAGGTAGTTTTTTTATATTGGGTAGTTTTTGTGTTTTGTAATTTTAAATTTTGAAAAAAGGACAATTTTGGAAAGTGACTAACTTTTGGTGTAGCATGGTGTCACAACCGCCACTTTGTGAGTAAAAACAGACTTCTCCTTTTTAATAGTATAGATATAGATATTGATTAATATTATTTACGACTATTAATACAATCAATTTTTCTAAAAAATATCATAGAAAATTTTGACAAAAATATTTTTTTCTGACCAAACTCCATGGGGCATGGGCATGTTTGTTTGGTTTAAAATAGTAGCTCGAGAGAGTATTGGATGTTTGTGAAACAATCTCGATGTGTAATATTTGTTTATGTTTTGGGAGAGAGTTTGAGAAATAAGGAAGGTGTACTTCTTTTGGAAGAGTTTAGATTTTAAGTTTAAGATGTGTAAGACTTTATTAAATCATGTTGGTTGTGTGAAATAATTATGTTAGTGATAGATTATCTACTTCATGTCAAATCAAAGAGTTTTTTTATTTTTTTTTTATTTTTTTGAAGAGGGAAATCAAAGAGTTTGTATATGCTGTTTTTATAGATAAGAAAATCGTTGTTTGTATGTCTTTTGAGAAAATATATGAAAAAATTCAAAGATGATAAATTTATTTTGAAAATAAAAAATATGTTTGTCTAGTTTTTTCCAAATACCAAGTAATTTTAAAAAATGCGAGACATACATGCCAAATTTTAAATGGTATACGTCATTGTCATTATATCAGTTATATTACATAAAATACTAAACACTGTATCAGATTTTATTTTTCCCAAGAATTTTATCCCTATCAAAATATGTCAAACACATTAATTGAGAATATCTCGTAACATAATTCAAACTTTCATAAAAATTGATTTGAATCTATTCAATTATACAAAGATAAATCAACTCAAAATTAAATTAGAGAAAGACTCACCAACGAAATTATAAATTAAAATTGAACATCAAATTTTGTCATCATCCCACAATCTTATTGATATTTGACCGTTAAATTGGACCGATTAAACTAATTCCATTTTTCTTAATAAATAAAATTAAGTAAACATTAAATTTCTAAAAGGGTTTTCATAACTAATTAATTTAATTTGGTGCACTTTCTCTTTTCCCCTCTTTTTATGGCAATTAGGGTTATAATAAACCGACGAATTATGAGATGTGACCCACGAAACAGGCAAATGATTGCAAAGAGTGAAGAGCAAATGGAACAACAATGAGTACTCGCACTTCAAATCCAATATCCTTCGCATTTTTTTTGCTTGTTCTTCATAATCATTCCTCCTCAACATTTCCAATATCCCACCAACAAAATTAATCGATAAAGAAAAAGAAAAAGAAAGAACCGATTAACTCTTCGATTTTCAACTGGGAATTTATTGGGTCGATTTTATTTTGCCTTTCTTCAAAAGCTAAATTGTATTGCCAAGTTGAACTGAAAAGTGATTGTGGGTGTGCTTCTGCTTTTCAGCTTTTTGGAAACAGCTTAAATTGTTTGGGAAACTGAAATTTCGGAATTTTGGCAGATAAAGGTGAGTTCTTGAATTAACAGAGAATCTCTGGAATTTTTCTTTTGATTTTTGTTAAAATTTGGAGAATAAATTTGAAATGATTGTATGTAGTAGTTTGGCTTTAGCTTTATTATAAGCAGTAAATTGAATGTATTTGTGTTAGAGATTTGGATTTTTGGTTAAAAGCACACTGTTTAAACTTGGTTTGAATTTTATCGAACTTTAAATTATGTGCTTGAGCTGGGCTAGAGTGTTATCAAACGAGCACGAATCGACTATGGAGTAGCGATTCGAGCTTTGAAAGTTATCGAACGAAAAATGATGTTCAAGCTTGTTTGATTAGTGTGACGAACCGAGCTCAAATAAGCTTTTATCGGACGAGCTCGAGTTGAGTATCAAGTAGCTTGTTTTGATTTTCAGCCCTATTTGTGATGAATAATGAAGAGTGTATTGGTCAAGATTTGCTTATTTTTGGAATCTGGAATCCTAGTTCTTTAAATTATGGATTTCTTTTTTTTTTTTTTTTTTTAATTGGGAAAAAGCATTGGATTGGCTCATTCTTTTTTGAAATATATTCTCTCTTTCTTGAGAAGTCTGTTTGGTTTGCCTTTGACATATACTATCTGTCCATATAGTTCAGATTCAAAGAAGAAAAACATCAAATGTGATTTTTAATTGTCACCTTTAATTTTTTAAGAATGTAAAATCTTTTGCAGGATAAAGACTTTGTAGCTACCATTATAGTCACTCCTTCATGGAGACTATGAGCCCTTGAATGCTTTTCTCTGATAGTTTAAAGGTACATACGAGAAAGAAACGAAAAATTGTTTTAACATTTTTTTTGAAATATTTGGTTTAGATTGAATAAAGTGAAATATTATTTAATTTACTTCTTGAGGATTTGAAGAATCTTCGGAAACAATTGTACTCAGCTGCCGAATACTTTGAGCTATCTTATACAAATGATGACCAAAATCATATGTGAGTTAATTGTTACTTATACATCTTGTCTTCTCCTATAAGAATTTATCTCAAATAATTTCGGAATGTGGGGCAGAGTGGTAAATACATTGAAAGATTATGCTATTAAAGCTCTTGTCAATACGGTGGATCATTTGGGGTCCGTGACTTATAAGGTCAATGATTTGTTCGATGAAAAAGTCGATGAAGTTTCCGGAACCGAGCTCCGTGTGTCTTGCATTGAGCAGGTAAATCTCTATTAAATTTCTTTTTTTCTTTTTTTACTTTTTTTGTATATAACTTACATTCATATCTAGTTGAAGGAAACTAAGAATTCGTAGTTGGTGAATTCTGCCTAATTTTACTAATTTGCCACTAAAGTATGTTTTGGACTCTACTATCAAACAAATTCAAAATCATATTATCGTAATGACATAATTAATATCACTACTATTATTCTATATAGTTGATACCAAACGAGATGTGTTGAAAAGAAGGGATTAAATTAGTTCATAGAATGAAGCATCTTAAATTCAACTTTTCTAATTGATGGAAATCGGGTAATATGGATTTTCGAGGAACTATTTTTTAATTTCTCTTTGATATTATGAGGTCATCGTGTTAGTGTTTTAACTATTCTAAGGAATTTTTCATGTATTTTCTAGATTACTAGTAGATAAATTTGTTTTTAACAAAGTTTAATTGGACAATATGTAGGAATCCAATTTTAACTATTATGGTACCAAATTTCCTTATCCTAATTTTTATGTGGTAATCTAGAGACTCCGAACTTGCAACGAGTATATCGACCGTGAAGGCCTTTCTCAGCAGTCACTGGTAATTAACACTCCCAAGTACCATAAGCAATACATCTTGCCAGGTTATTATTCTCAAACTTAATTTTTCAATTTCATATTATTATTATTTTAATGTATAAGGATTTATATCTTGCGTATAGTGGGAGAGACACTGCATGGAGCCGTTGGTGCCAAGTCAAAATACCAAGGGTGCAGCCTAGAAAGTGGAGTTGACTGGCATCAATTTAGGAATGGTAAAATATTTTCTTTTTTTGTCAATTTTGATGCATTTTATTTATGCATATGTTTAATTGTAATTTTGTATCTTATGAGCTACTTTTATTGCAGCCACACGAGCTACAACTCGAGAAACTCCACCACCTTCTTTAGTCAGGTGAGGGTTATTCTACCAAATCCATCATTCAGATTTAGATTTTGAAGTTAGGTAATGTTTGGTTCTTGGGTTTTAGTTGGTAAAACGCTAAGGAAAATGTCGAGTTTTTAAGCTATGTCAAAATCTTTGCCAATTTTTACATTCATCATTCACTAAAATAAGTATAACAAAAGACCATCCAAACGGAAAGTGCTACAAAGGTTACTCCTAGTGGCTCAATCGGTGTTTCAGTCCGTCCTCCTCTGTAAAAACTCTTTTCTTATTTTCCTTATTCTTTATTTCGTTTGTAGATTGTTCATACATATGTCTTTTTTTATACTTGCTCATTTTTCTGGGTTGATGTACTGGTTTTTAATTGGAGCAGATCGTTGGATCCCAATTTAGATCTTCGGAATTTGAGCAGACCCATTTGAGATTCATGGGGATTCTGTTAGGCAATGTTTGGTTCTTGGATTTTAAATAGTAAAACACTAAGGAAAATGTCGAGTCTTTTTTACTTTTTCTATTACAATTGTAGTATCTTTTAGCTACCCTGAAAGGAAAGGAAGGGTGGCAATTTGACCATTTACCGATATGGGTTGATAGATTAAAATTTTATCTTTTTCGAACGATCATTGAATTCATCTTTTTTGTTCTTTTTCGAACCAATTGTAACTTTACTACTAACAAAGATTTTGATCTCATAACTTTTGCAGTAAAGGGCGCTCTCCATCTCCTTCACCGGAACTCGCCAAGAAACACGAGAAATTGTCATTCTCTAGCAATAACAAAGACATGGGTTTGTTCCTAACCTTATTTAAATGTTTAAACTTTAAAATCACTTTTTTTGGCACGAAATTAATTTAAGCCTTCAAATTTTTGTTGATGAATTAGAAAGGAGATCGGTATCACCAAACCGGTTCCCATTTTTACGTTTGGGTTCTTTCTCTAGTAAGCCAACTACTCCAAAAAGTTCACGTCAGAGCACTCCAAACCGGACCCGGTCAACCACCCCAAACCCTTCCTCAGAAAGACAACCGGTAACTATGAATCATTCTTTACGAGTTAGTTTTCATCGAGTATATTGCTATATGCTCATTTCTTTGCTTCTTTTGGTTAAATTATGGCAGTATATTTCTGAACCTCGGAAATCAGCTTCAATGCAGATTCATGTTGGAAAAGAAAGTCCCAAAGATATCGGACAAAATCCGAGTAAAAGTAAACGCCTTCTTAAAGCTTTGCTTAGTCGACGAAAACCGAAGAAAGATGATATGCTCTATACTTATTTAGATGAATATTAATGGAAAATCAGAGGAATATTACACACAGTGGAAGAGTTGTACCATTTTGTTTCTTCTTCAAGCTTTTTTAACATCTCATTTTCACTATCATTTAACATGAGTGTAGTTGTTATTTATCAAGAAACATATTGATCAAATATTAATGCTAACATCAATGTTTTTTAGAATCTCAAGAGCTATTATTGCAATCATCATTTGCTCAATAGGGTTGTGAATTTAAATGGAACTTTTTTCGAGTTTGATTGATTGAATTCATTTTAACTTGATTTGTTTTTGCTGAAAAGATTAATAAACAATTAACTAGAATGAAACTAGACTAATATCACGACTTCTGGTAGGATTCGAACTCAAGACAAAGTTCCAGGACCTTAGGGTCTATTTGGATGGGCTTTGGCTCGGTTTCGCGGGTTTCGATTTAAAAAAATTGGTTTGGGTGGTTTCAATGAAACCTTGATACTTCATTTGGATGGATTTTGTGGTTTGAATAAGTTGAAACCCCACTTGAATTGGGTTTGGATGTTGGGGTTTAGGGGAAAAAGTAGGTGATAGGTGTCGAATCAATGTCTTTTTTAGTAAGAATTGGGAGAAAAAGTAGATGGTAGGTGTCAAATCAATGTTTTATAGGTTTGAAGAGTTTGAATGTGAGTTTCTGAATAGGTTTTTGATGGTTTTATGGGTTTGACGAAAACTCATTTGAAAGGGTTTTGGCTCGGTCTCGCAAAACCCGCGAGACCAGGCCAAAACTCATCCGCACACACCCTTAACTTTTGTCATTAAAAGACAAGGTCCCATCAACACTAACTCGAGTTTAAAACAACATGAATTGCAATTGTTTTAGAATTTCAATTTAAGGTAGTAGACTCTATGGAAAAATTCCTAACCATACCTGACTTCGTCAAACTCATTCAACTACATGGCAAGTGCATTGCACTTGCTTTGTAATTGGTCACTTTCCTAAGAGTCTCATCCAATCCCAGAGCAGATTTATTGCACATGCCATATAGTTACTTTGAGTTCGATCGAACTCGATTTGGGTAAAAATTTCCCGGATTGTATAAGTTATAACTACATGTAAAAATCAAGTTAAGTTCAAACACAATCTCAGAGTTCCATATAGAAAATCAAATCAAACTTGAGCTAAAAAAAAGAACCAACTTGGATAAGGTATTGTTCCATTCAGCTGGACTAGTTCACATCCCTTATTGCAGATAAGGCCATGTTTTAAACCAAAAATAAGTGCTCTTTTCTCATGGAGTTGTAGTGCCTATTCTTCCCAATCTTTTAACCCTTCTTGCTAAACAAGGCATCATAAATTGAATGCAATTTGTATTGAATATCATCTAAAGAACAATACAACCAATTGACAAATTCATGAATCACATAAATCTCAATTAATTATACA
Organism: Penstemon barbatus; assembly: GCA_003313485.2. Classification (NCBI taxonomy): domain Eukaryota; kingdom Viridiplantae; phylum Streptophyta; class Magnoliopsida; order Lamiales; family Plantaginaceae; genus Penstemon; species Penstemon barbatus. The sequence goes on from CM064882.1 coordinate 36,527,395, forward strand.
ATTCTCAAGAAATCATGTAACCAATTGAATGTCACAGTGTAATAAATCATTGACCAAATTCTTCAATAGTCTTGGTTGCAAGTGTAAGAATATCAACAAATGCGCTATATGATGCACGAAGAAATCTTGCTTCCACTGCCTCAAAATCCCTGTAAACAAATTAGGTACATAAGGGTAAACTTCGATTCAGACTTATCGAAATGTAGTCGGACACTTCTCAAGAATGTATAAAGTACTGTCAATAGATCGGGTTCAGACTAAATCACTTTAGATCCGGATCCACGTCCATTTATTTTAGTCGGAGTTGGATTCGGATCTGGATCTTTTCGGACTTCCAGAATCTCTAACTATGTCCAAATTCAAAGCAATAGTCGGATTTTGGATTAGAAGATTAGATTGAAGAAACCTTCGCTCTCAAAATCTCGTATATACAAGCTTCTTAAAGCAACATATTTATTCAGCTTAACACTGGAAAGATAAATCTCCAAAACATTTAAATATTTTACTTTTAAATATTTTTAAAAGCTTTTCGGAGAGAACATATCGATAACGTATCAAATTAGCTTATATTGTTAGCTCAGAATATGCATAACGAATGAAAATATCAACTCATGTTTTGTTGTATAAATAAAACATTTATGTATTTATTATCGAATTTGGAACTTTATTAGAACGTATGAACTATCCATATTCGCTCCATGTATTTCAGACTACATATTTTCCTAATCGGATCAGATCTTTACTTGGTTAAAGATCCTAACCAACTGGACCGAACTCAGACTAGAATCGGCTTAAACCCCGAACATAATGCTCAGCTCAACTCCTTTAAAATCAGACAGAGTATCAAACTCAATAAGAAAATCAAACAATATTTCAATAATGTATTGTTCGACTCAGCTCGTCTCTAGTTATCCATCCACTGATCATTCGGAAAAATTTAACTATATTTATAAAACAGAAGTCAATTAAAAAGAAAAAGTACTCACACGTAGAGCCTCCCATTTGAGACAGACATCTTCCTCTTCACTTTGTCTGGTTGTAACTGTTATTGCAATAAAAATACAATATTAAAGAGAAATTATCAAAACATATCATATGCCTACGAAATAATTTCGAATATAGGCAATTACCTCCTTGTCAACAACTAATGCAGAATAAACCATTTGAGCTATTTCATCAGACTCATAATCAACTTCCAAGTTGCTGAAAATATAAATGAAATCAAAAGATAACAATTATTTCATGAAAGCATAAGCACCACAATTCCTAGAAAAATCACTTCTTTTTAATACCCAGATGAATTTAGGACATATAGTGGTTCATTATAGGTTGAATTTAAACTATAATAAAAAAAGATTACACATTTGTCACAGATTAAGAATCAAGAGCAAAAATTCGATAATTCTTGATATATATTATCTATAAAGGTAAAATCTTTGTTGCATATTGACAAATTATAGACTAAGAAATCTGTAGATAAATACAAAGGAGGGGATTACCAACGAAAATCCCATTTGGCTGGGGCATTTGTTGTGGAATCAGTAGCTAAAATTTCCATGTTCTGCCAACAAAAACTTCAGAAGAGGTTGAATAATAGGAGTAAATGGGAATCGGTTTAGGGCAAATATAAATCCGGTTCGGTTGGAGCATTAAATACAATTGAACCGGTTCTTTTTATATTTTTGGTTTTTTTTTAAATTGGTATTTTGTTTAAGATTTGACTTAATTCCTTTCGACCTACGTCATATAGATTAAATCAAAACTTGTTCTCATGGGATTCGATCCTGAGTTCTATACATCAGTACTTGTTAATTTTCTTTTTAATGCTTTAAGGTACATTTATTATTATGTAGTAAAAACTTTAGGGCTAATCGGAAGGGTTTTTGCTCGATTTTGCGGGTCTCGATTTCAATTTGAGTAATTTCGGTGAAACCTTTGAAACAAAATAGCAAATTAAAACTTTGAGTATTTTGTTTGGAATGTTGGGGTTTGAGAAAAAAAAGTGGAAGGTAAATGTCAAATCAATGTCTTTTTTCTAGAGTTTTAGGAAAAAAAAATAGGTGGTATGTGTCAAATCAATGTTTTATAGGTTCAAGACTTTGAATATGAGTTTCTGAATAGATTTGTCATGAGTTTCAAAGTGTTTTGTACAATTCCATTTGAAAAAGTTCTTCCTCAATTTCGAGAGACCTGACCAGAAGCAGCCAAATAGGCCCCTAGGGATGTAGTTTCCTCAAAGTAATAACTCAAGATTGTTTAATTTGGCGTCAATATTTTCAAGATTTGACAAGTTAGTATTATTTCTCATTCAATTTAAAATAAAACCAAATTAGTAATTCATTTGATTTATTAAAACAACCCAAAAAAAAATAATTGCGGTATATCCATAATACTTATTAAAAAGACACACTCCGGGTGGAAAAAACATTCATTTTTTGCGAATTTTATTTTTCTCATATATTGAAATTTCTTCTATATTATGAACTTAGGTACCTATAAATTACTTTTGTGGCACTTAACTCATGCGACGAATAAACGCCATTTAAACAATGAAGCACGGATACTTCAAGAAATAGCAAGCTGAAGAGTCGGACTCGCCGGGAACTCGGATTCGCCTTCGACTCGGCTGGGATACGAGTCGGACTCGCCACGTGGCGAGTCCGAGAAAAAAAAAATAGGATACTCGAATCCGACTCGGTCAACTGCTGAGTCGACACGGTCAAGGACTCGGCGGGGATATTTTTGCAATTTTTTATAAAATATTGGGTTGAAATGCAAATTACACACCTAAATAATAAAAAATAAAGTTTTTTCTTACTAGTTACTTCCTTCCTCCTCCTTCCCGTTTCTTCCAAAATTCAAATCGGCAAATTACTTTAGCATCATTCAAGTTTTGGGTTTTAAATGCAATTATAACCCAATTAATTAAGAGAAAATAAGAAAAAGAATAAAATTGGGCATTTAGAATTGGACTGTACCTCTGTAAATTAAAAATCTGGGCGCCGAGAGAGATGGTGGAGGCGCGATGGGGTAGGTGGTGCGGCGGCGCTGTAGGATTTTGAATTGAAGAAGAAGAGTTGGGTTTTGCTCCAGGGCACCGTCGAAGAAGTGAAGAGTGAAGGATTGGAAATTTGGAACATGTCTTACGAATTGGGAAGTTTAAAGAAAAGAGTAAATAGCGCTTTTAGTACTCTTATGGATTAATTTTTATACTTTTATCCTTTTTAATTTTTTTATCAATACTGTATATGATATTTGTCCCTCTTAAATTTTTTATTGTAAATTCATTCATTTTTATCAATGTAGGATAAAATATTAGTCCCTCTTAAATACAAAATACATCATTTAAATTCAAAATATATTCTAAAGTAGACGAAAATTGATGTATTTTGTATTTAAGAGGGACAAATGTGTTACACTATATTGATAAGGGACGAATTTACTATAAATAATTTAAGAGGGACGAATATGACACATTAAGTAAATAAATTCCTCATTTCATATACTCCCACCACGACCTATATGAGACTTATTTTGAATCATTTATCATGTATTTGGAGTGAATTTAGATATCTTTCTTGATATTTTCTTTTGATTTTGTGTTATGAATATTTGAATGAGTGTTTATTCAATAACTTTGATGTTAAGGTATTTTTTTATATATAACTATATAAATTTATTTTATTAAAATATACGTATCCATGCCGAGTCGTATCTTAAATTTTTTTCGAAAACGAGTCACCGAATCCGTATCCATGCAACGTAGCATTTAAATATACAAGTATTTCTGAGAAATAATAACATATTTCACCAAAATACACAATGAAAGATAAAACTTGAGTCTGATTTTGCAAAAGTAATAAAATACAACACAATTGCAGTTTTCTACCAATTAATCTTACAGATTTGCATACACACATACATGCATATTTTACAAAAGACAACATGCTCACCTGCACAAATTTACTACACAACAAATAAAACCAACCTATATATACATAGCAAGAAACCTCTCAACCTAAACACTTACCCTTTTACCCACATCTCACATGGTAAATGCACGTATATGTACAAGCACGGTTGCGTCTATAAAGCCGGGAAAAGCCACCCGACTGACCAACCTACAAGCAATCCAGCACCCGCAAGTCCAAGTCCTAGTGCAAAAACAATTGCATATTTGCTTATATGAAATCTCTGTTTGCCTATCTTCTTCTTTGCAGTTCTACGTCGGTTCTTTCTTAATGCCATACCTTTGACACGGACCCACGGTAAGAGAGCCGATGGTGTAAGAGAACTGAACTGATCTTTGCTCCTAAGGTTAAGGCATAGTGTCTCTAGCTGCAGCATTTGAAGCCACTGCCTATAAGCAAATAAGTAAGAGGCTTGTCTGAAAAAGAGATCTATTACGTGTTCCTTTTCATCGTATGCTTCTTGAGCCAATTTCTCGGCTTCTCTTGCCCGTGTTTGAGAATGGCAGAGTGCCTCTAGCAGCTCGGATCGAGTGAGATCACCGCTGACGGGTTCTTGGGTAGCTAATGGATCTAGTTTAAATGTACTAGAACCGTCACCATAGCTGAAAGTAAAGCATAATTAGGAAAAATAAAATACTTTTTTCAACTTTTCAGTTAATATTGAGTAAAAAATTCACATGTGGTCATAATATCTTTCTCGAAGTTAGGTGATTATGATATACGCCAAAACTGCATTTTTAGTCTCACAAGAATGGACCCTCAAAACTTTCTGTCCCAAATTTTTACAATGTTTTGTATGTGTGGACCTATCGATCCTTTTTCACCTAACCTCTGCAATTTTATCCCATAAAAATAGTATTGATTTTGCAGTTTTATCCCAAATTGGACGTAAAAGGGAGCAATAGTACCAAGAGTGCAAAAACACTTTAAAAGATTAGGACCAAAAGGTCAATTCTTGTTGAACGCGGGACTAAAAGTTTTGAGGGTCCAACCCCATGAGACTAAGAATACAAATTTGCAAAACAAAACAAAACAATTTGCAGAGCTTGAGTCTAGATTTAATAGCATATGCAAAAGAATATTTACTTTGTTAAAAACACCGTCGTCTAACTTTTATTCTAAACTGTAATTTCAAGCAAAACAGGCTTACATCAATATGTGAAAATGCATATATACCAAATACAGCAATACCTTATAGTTTCATCCGATCCTTGTATTATGCACTCTAGTACTCCCAATGTGCCATGCGATTTATCCACACTTACTGAATCAAGATTTCTACGAGTCTCTTTATTTCTCATTTGTCCTTTAACTTCCTCGGAATTATTAACACAAAGCATGGCCTGAGCTTTTGGAAGATCACAAGTTCTAACAAACTGAGATGGCCTCTGAGAAGCCAAGGATGCTAAATCATTTGTATCAGCTGCATTCCACCACGGTTCAATATTCTTAAGTCCAATCAAATGCGAATCGAGATCAGAATAAAGCTTCTTATTTTCCATCTCCTTCTTTATCGGTGTTTTTCGTAATTCATCATCAGTTATAGCCTCAAATTCTTGCAACCAGCTATCTTGATCATTTTTGGCATGTTTATGAGAACACTTCAATGGACTATCTGAAGAAAAAGTAGCATCCTTTTGGGAATAACAAGTATAATATTCCTCAATAAGACGATTTTCCTCACTTGCTTTTGCATTACCACTCGTACTGAAAGATTTTAACTCTGCATCCAACACGTTAAGTTGCTCGTACGAATAACATTTCCCAAGCCCATGATGGTTTAAGTTTAACCACATGGGCTCCAAACTTGAAGAATTACATTTACATTGCTTATAATTCTTGACGAAACTATACGATTCATCTACAGTCTGACCAGATTTACCACTGAATTCTGATTTCAGTTTAGACATTGATTTTGCAAAATCTTCGAATACAATGCAACAGCTAGCACGATTTTGTCACGCTACCCTCATTCTCAGCTGCATTAATCCAATAATTTAATAATAAATTACAATGAAAAGCATTATTTCGCATATCACAAAATCAGATATCAGTAAATTAATATCACCAGAATAATCACCAAAGCTATAAATCATACCACAAAAACTAAAATCAAGTTCTATACTTGACCAGTAAGTTATAAAAAACTGAAAAAGATACCAATCAAATGTAAAGCTTCTAAAACCTAATTACACGAATTGTAATCCCTAAAAACTCTTGCTAATACAAAATAAAATTGACACTGCAATCCAATCCATACAATTTTCCCTAACACTTCAATTTTTGTTCTATGTACCACCCGGAAAAAAAATCATAAAAACCCGTAGATCCTAAATTACGCAATTTTTCAATTAAAACTAATTCACGAAATTAATTAGCCAGAATACGAAATTGAAGATATAAAACAAAAACTTACATGTATAGATTCGCAATTTTCAGATCATTGTAGGAAGAAAGGAAGATTTATCTCGCTTAGGATTGAAGTAATACGAATTCAATCTACATATAAAGTAAGAAGTACCTAGTATTTTACTACTAATTTATCCCTGCAGTTTGTACAGTTCGCGATCTTCTTCTTGAGCCGGAGTAAATCGCTATTAGTTTAAAGTTTTCCTAAAAGTCCAAATCAAGTTAGCTAGAAGTCGCAATCCTGGGGCCAACTATCAATCAAACTTAAATATCTTAAATTGCAAAAAATTCAAAAATGGTCTTATGACTTTGGTATTTATTCATTGTGAACTAGGGCTGAGCATTTGGTCCGAACCGGATCGAACCGAATTTCGGTTCTAGGTCGGTTCGGTCCTGAAAAATCGAGGACCGTTTACCGGACCGATATATTCGATTCGGTTCGGTATAAAAACCGATCGATTCGGTTCGGTCCGGTTTGGTCCTATATTTACCGAATATCATGTAAAATCGATTTTTAGCCTATTCAATCTTGAAAATTCGGTTAGGTTCGATCCAGATCGACCCGGTTCGGTCCATAATCAAAACCCATCTAGAACCATCTAAAACCAAGATTTGTGGCATTATGCAAAACATAATCAAGAACCCATCCACAAATCGAAAAGGAAGAAAAAAAGTTGTCTGGCTGGAGTTGCTGTAAACGCCGACCGCGTGGGCTGGAGATGGAGCAAACGCCGGTCAAGTCGCGTGGGCTGGAGCTGCTGTAAACGGCGACCGCGCCGCGTGGCTGGAGTTGCTGTAAACGCCGGACGGGCTGCGGTAGGCGGCGGAGGATGATGAGTGGAGGAGTGGGCTGTTGTGGAGGAGAGTATTTAGGGCTTTGGGTTCGGTAATCGCCGGCGGAGAAAGGAGATGAAACGGCGGAGATGGATGAAAGAGATGGAGAAATTGGATTGGGGATTTTAGGTTGGGAGTAAGAAGCGTATTTAATTTAGGTTAGGAAAACATGAATTTAATTTAATATAAACAAAGGCTGTTTCTCAACATATTTAAAAAAAAAAAAAATTAATCGGTACAACCGGTTCGGTTCGGGAAACCGACCGGTTTTACCGAAAACCGATACCTATAAAGGTTCGGTTCTCAGACAAGAACCGAATACAAAACCGGTTCGGTACTCGATCTGGACCGATTCAATCGGTCCGGTCCGGTTCGGTCGGTTGACCGAACCGGGCTCACCCCTATTGTGAACGCACATTTAGTAGTTTAATTTTCAGCTAATTTTAATTTTAGTCTTATGTATAACAAATTGAGTCATTTAATTTTCATTAAGTTTCAATTTTCGTCCTACATTTATAAATTTGATCCTAATATTTTTTTTTTGGTTTCTCAAGGGTTTAATCCCTTTCGAGGCGTGTCGGGCACATAAAGTGGGAACCACTCCCATCAAAGATTCGAGCCTGAGTCCACTACTTTGTAGTGACTAGTCCCTTTCACTAGACCAATCACCTGTTGGTTGATCCTAATATTTAGGAAAAAGTTTACAATCAAAGAACATAAATTGAAACTTATTGAAAATTGAAGGATTATGTTATATACCAAAATAGATGGTTAGTTTGTGAATTCAAGATAAAGTTAAATACCAAAAATTCACACAAGTTAAATCAAAATAACAAATGTGATCCCTAAATTACTAAACAATTAACTAATCATAAGCCATCACAATTTGTAGAATCACATCAATTGAAGATCCATGCATAAACAAAACAACCCCACCCAACATTCAAAAGTTTTAAAAATATGAAAAAACACACAAATTTAGAAAATCTGAAATTCATACAAATTCTAAAATAAGCCATAAGTTTAGTAAATCCATCAATTCAAACTCAAACACCTTCCTCTTATTAGTTAAGTTTGATACCATTGTAAGAAGCTCCATTTAATTAAGTCACATGGCACATTAGTAACTTAATTTAAGAAAATTAAAAATTTCGGGTTGATATGTGATTAAGAATTTCTGTTTGATATGTGACTATGATTGCCAAATTAGTTTACTTAAAGAATTTAATTGTCACTAAAATCTTATAAGAACTTTGATTTAACCGTTTTTCGTCGTATAAAGTTAAATCAATAATAAACAAGTTTTGGGGTTGTGTTAGTATAATTAGGGCTCTGTTACTTTATTCTGGATGGATCGTTTGCCAGGAAGAACAACAAGGTGAATAACTAGACGATGAAGTAGTAAATTGTATAGCAAAAGCTTTTCTATTCAATATGAAAATCAGAATGCTCAATAATGTAAGCGTAAACCCTGATTGTGTGTTTTTGAAGGTCTCTTATACAATGTTTAACTAGGTATTTATATCATCATTAACCTAGTTTTACAAGGAAACATAGTCCTAATGGGACTCGGCCCATTTGTCCTTCTTGAGTCCGGATTGTAACCTGCTCGCTGTGGCTGACCGTGTTTTACTCGGTCGATGGATGTTCTAAGACAGGCTCGTCTGATCGAACTGATCACACACCTCATGGTCGATCCGAATATTGTAAGGGCTGTGAAATAGCCCCCATCAGTACTCCCTCACTTCTTCGAGCGTATATGTAGTAGAAGCTCGTAAAAGTAGATCGTTACTTATGACCGTATTTTCTATGATTTGTGCCTCGTTAAAAACATTCCTTAAGAAAAAACCCTGTGGGAAAAAATCTTAAGTAAGGAAAAGAGTGCTACGCATCATAGATAGTCATTTTCTTATCCCAATTAATAAACGCTACGCGTCCGTTTATGGAGGCGTTTCCTCTTTTCCTGTTTGGCGGGAACGCGAGTAGTTGCGAGGAGTTCGAAACATCTTTTTCCTTCTCTCTATAAATAGGTGATCGTCATTTTACTCATTTTACTTTTTCCTGCCTTTAATCTTTGCTCAGTACTCTGGTCGTTTATCTTTCAAAAGATCGCTTTTACCGACCTGTATTCTTCGAGGATCACAACGATGGCTTCGTTTTCAAGAAAATCCTCTTCGTCTTCAAGGGAGAGAGTTGTTTCTGAAGAGGCGATACAATCTGATATGTTGAATGAGCAGATTGGAGCTTCTGAATTTACTGTTCCTACTGAAGACACCTTTAAGGTGCAAATTCTCTCTGATTCAGATGTCGCTGCCCGAGCTAAGAAAGGCAAGGGTACGGCCCCTCAAATTTCTGAACCGATCGAGGATCTCGCTTGTGCTTATACTGCGGACACTTTCTCTGAGGTTGTGAATAATTACACCAAGTATTTCCCGGAAGGTTCTGAGATTGTTCTTCCTTCCCCCTGTGATAGGGTTACATCGCCGCCGGAGGGATGCCGAGCCTTTTACACAGCCCATTTTAATAGCGGATTACGCCTTCCGTTGTCTGCCCTCTTTTTGGACATTTTAAAAATATTCAGTGTGTCCTTGACACAATTAGTTCCCAATTTTGTGGCCTTCGTAGTCTGTTTTTCTGTTCTGATGATGGCAAAAGGATTTCAACCCTCCTTTCGTAATTTTACTCAACTGTTTCGTTTTAACATTTCTAGTTCCTCCAATCGTGGATATTTCTTTGCTAGTCAGAAACCTAGTCGCGCAATATTTGACTCCCCAGTTTCTAGCAATCCTGCTTGGAAATCTCATTTTTTATTCATTCGCCCACCATCTCATCTTCATTTGGCAGATGGCTCGACTACACCTTTTCAGTGGGACCATGATTCCAAATGGGTTTATGGAGGTCGCCTACCGACGGGCGAGTTTATTCCTGACGATCCTCAGTTCATTGGCAAAATTCAGGCTATGCGTGCCAACAAGTATCAAAGCGCTCTTCTCATAGGAGAAGTTTTCCTTCGTAAAGCGGGATTGAGTACTCATGTTTTTCCAATCACTTCGTCTTCGGAATCACTTGGTAAGCATTTATTTCAGGATATTGTTATAATGACCCCTTTTCTGCAGAAGGTCTAACTTCGACCGTTTTTCTTTTTTAGCTCATATGGTAGAAAACTCTCGACATTCATCAAAGGGAAAAATGGTGTTATCTAAATCCACCAAAATCGTAGAGAACATTCCCATCGAGCAGAGAGCGTCTCGGAAGAGAAAACTGGAGTTGAATCACGACTCAGAGGAGAATCGGGAGGAATCTCCAGATTCTTCTCAAGAATCTCCCGTTCGCCAGGGGGCGGGATCTGGTTATCCTCCTCTCCAACTTAGGACATCTTTGGGTATACGAGGATGTCGCAGCTGGTCGATGCCCCATCCTAGTGACAATCCAGTGGGGAGAAAAAAGAATTATTATGGTCGTTCTGGTAACGATCTTTCTTTAGTCGGCGTCGATCATCCAAAATCTACTTTGGTAGAAATGATCGAGGATCACTTAGAGGGAAAAAGAGCTGCTGGCTATTCTGAGAACGATTCTTTAGTTCACGACGAGAGTGAAAATGCAGTGGATAAAGCAACTCGTATTCTCTTGTCAGGCATTTTTACCCGTGATTTGAATAAGCTTTTTCGGAAGGATCCTTTAGAGAAGTTTCAGCGAGCCTCTCTTTATGCTGAAAAGGTGATCTTCCTTTTTATTGGATGATTTTCTTCGAGGATTATTTTAGTTCGCTAACTAATTTCTTCTTACCCCTTTTCTTTTTCAGACTAAGACTTGTTTGGCATCGTATGCCTATGAAACCGCTCTCTGGAAACAACAATGCGAGTTTCTGAAGGAGAAGAATAAAACTTTGCTTCGTAAGGCTTCCGGTTCAGAAGTTGGTCCCTCAATGACTTCTTCTCAACCAGGAGTAGAGACTCAGGCTATCGGGACTGATGACCAGGCGATAATAGACAGGGTTCTGGAGACTTCTCGTGCTCAAGAACAAACTACTCAGTTAGCTAAACAGTTGGAAGAGCACCAATTTCAGAGTACTGCTCGTATTAGCGAGCTTGAATCTCAAATATCAAGTCTCCAGGCTTCCTTGGAGGAGTATGAGAAGGACATTCCCCTTAGTGGACTCAGGGATCGATATGGCCGGAATCCCGACGAGAAGGTGATTCGTGAATTCCTCAGTTCTCCTGTTCACACTGCGTTGGTATATCAAATGGTTGGTCCACTCTTAGAGAGTACGTTCAAGAAGGTGGTTCATCAGTTAGTCGCTTTGGAAATGATTGATGACCGCATAAAGGAATATTTTAAGGCGGCGCACATTCGGTTGAACCGTTATGGTGAAGAATACTCTCCTTCCGAGCTGCCGGATGTCGTTTATCAAAGTTTTCCTTTGGCTCACCTTGTAAAAGAGTTTGGAAAACCATTGCCGATCCCATCGTCAGACATTAATGATGATGTCGATAAGACCTTCATCGATCCAGATGAAGAGGAAGAAGATATGGAATCAGCAGGAGAATGAAACATCGCTAGCGAACAGAAAATTCCTGACGGCGACCAAGTCGAATGATTTATTGACACCTGAGATAATCTTTGTAATTATTTTTTGTAATTTAGGTTGTAATATTACATTTTTATCCCTTTGTAAGATAGACGATTCATATTCGGACCGTCACGTCCTTTCGTCTTTCCTGTAATAATTCAGACAAGTCATTTACTTCGCCGTAATCATTATGCGCATGTCTTTTGAAATTCTCGCGTCAGTTCCTAGGCTAGCTTCTATGTTTCGCGCCTATTCCGTGACTCTCTTGCGTCTTTTCGTATAGTATAAATACGAAGGGTAAAATTTTACTCGCTATTTCACCGCTTTCAGTTATTTCGCAATAGAATATTCTTTCGTTAGTAGGTCGATAAACTTTCTCGATAATAAAATTTTTCCTTTTGGATTCCGGCCATGAGTAACCTTTTCGGTAATACCTCGAAGCGTCCTTTCCGTGAGAACGCCAGGAATATTAGACCAAAGAAAACTCGAACGGATGGGTCCTCGACGGAACCTCCTCGTTCGTCCTCTGTTAGCAGGTCGGCGAGCGATACTACTGTCGTTCCTTCTGAACCTTTTTCCCTAGCCGGTTCGTCCTTTATTCAACCAAACTTTTCTTCCTCTGGTGAAGCAGGAAGTAGGCCATCTCCTGGTCGGGTAGCCTTTGGTGATATGTCTAACATGGAGCAGTCTTTTAACCTAACTGTCTCTTCTTTTGAGCATGGTTTTCATGGGCGGGTTTCTGATAAGTCTGCTCCTTCTTCTACTTTAGCCGCGCTACTTGTTGGCGGAGACCGAAGGGGAGAAACTACGGGAGTAGCTGGTGGAGATGCTTTTTCGGATCCGCCTATGACGCAATCTATTTCCCAATATTTTTCTGATTTTTTATTTAATGACACCACTATTGTTACCACTTCTTTTGAATCTGGAGGGCCTTCTGGAGGTCGGATAGGGTCAAGGTCTGGTCGTCGGACCGTTATTTCTGCTTCGGGTAAGGAGACCTTGGTCAGTCCCAACGAGAGGGAATCCCCCCGTTTGTTAGATGACCGTTGTATTCTTGAGCAGGTTAAGGATATTATGCAGTCGGTGACTCCACGTCCTGACGGTGTTCCTTCTGCTAGTGAACTGCCTGGCTCTGTTGAGCCAGATGCTTTGTCCTGGGACCTGGGCCTGAGCACTATTTTGCCTGGCGAGTTGAGGAAGCTCGAGGGTACCCCCAATGTTCGCCTTGTTCAATCGCTGGTGAAGATATGCGAGCAGGTAAACATTTATTATTTTTCCTGCTTTTACTTTTAGTGTCTCATTATGTAAGGACTTTTTTTTTTCTTTTTCAGGCCAAGTATTTTGCACTCCAACTAGGTGTGCAAAATGATGATCTATGGATCGGCAAGGATGCCTGTCAACGTCGTTTGGAGTCGGAGACGGCGAAGGCTGCAGGGCAGACTCTTCAACTGCAGCTTGCTAATGATGATCTGAAAAGATTACAAGAAAAGAAATCTGTTTTGGAGAAGGAGAAGAGTGATTTGGTTCAAGCTGCTGCACTTGCAGAGGAGTCTCGACGGCGGGCCTACGAAGAAGGTTATGATGCCGGTTACCTAAAGCGTCAGGAGGAATTGATGGCGTTTGCAGGTAACATGACTCCTCTGAGGAGTGCTTCTGCCAGGCGGCCTGATGATAGCAACCCTTCTCGGTGATCTGCCTTCGACCCGGTTGTTATCTGGAGTAGCTCTTTTTTTTTTTTTTTTTTTTTTTTATGTAGTGCCCAACCTTTTGTGTGGTTGTTTGGGCTGATTTTTTGTAAGGGGAGAATGAACTAATGATGCTCATTTATGACTATATCCATTCCTCGATCAATTTTAGTTAATAGATATCTTTTGTTATGCAAATTTTGCTGCCATAAATAAGCATAACTTTTCGAAATAATCAGTAGGGATTATCATACTTATCTGATATTTGACCTTCTGTGAGAGTATGCTTTCGTAGAAAAAGTAGCTTAGTCCGGCTCAATCAGTTTTTAAATAACTGAATGATATGATGTCTGTCTCGCAAATCAAACTTGTAACTCAAGTATAAACCGATGATCGGTCAAGTATGGCTCCTATGATTGTTTCGAAGTCTCGTTAATCGTTAAAAGCGGACAATAGGCCATAGAAAAAGTGATTTGTATAATTGGTAAGGAACGCTCAGCGTTTTCTTGTCGATGTCCGACCATTCCCTTGTAATTTTGTCTTTTTGTCATGTGTATCTTATTTAAGGAGGCTGTCGTTCCCTCTGTTGAGCTCTGCTTTTCTCGTCATAGGTCTAGGTTTGCAGAGAAGATATCATTTTAGGTATCTTCTTAAAATCCATGTTTCTCTGCACTGATTGTGAGTTCCATGTTGCTCAAATAAAGCAATCAATGTATCAATATATTAATCCTTTGGTATGGGAGGAATTGGAAAATGTAGAATCATTGGTTAGATCTGGCTTCTCCAGACCTCCTTAAGCAATTCTTTGGAATATTAAGCAGTGACGGATCTACATATCCATATTTTTGCAGCTGTTTTGTTTATCTGTTCATCAGATTTCCTGGACTCCATTGGAGGTGTAGTATGGTTAACTACTAAGTTGCTCTGGGAGATATGAGGCAATGACGACCCTATTTGTGGGAGTATGAACTGCTATTTCACTAATCGATAACCGAGTTATCGTTCGAATTTCCGGATCGTGGGTCTGCTGCTTATCTAGCGATCAGGATCTTCGGGTTCAGATCTCTTTAGATTTTTTAATATTTTATTGATCGCTCCGATCATTATTTTCGTGTCGAAACCGAACATGTTCCCGTTATTGAAGTGCCGTTCCAACTTATCCGTATTTAATGGTGGAAGTCAAACGGTTGCGATTGATTCTTCCGAGACCCTCTACCAACCGTTGGATCAATATCGGCTGTGCCTATAAATTGGTACGCTATCTTCATATTTCACTAACAGTTCCCAAAAATGGAATCATCAGTTTCTTTGAGTTATATCTTGCCCACAGATCCCATAATATTAAAAAAATTTCACTATCATGACTCTTTTACTCATAATAACGTAGATGTTCACTGTCTTGTACTGACGGGTCCCATGTCAGCCCTACCTTGTACTGACGGGTCCCATGAGGCCTCAGCTTTTGTCTTCATCAATTAGAGGTCCGTGGTTTCCGTTTGCACATGGAGGGTTCTCACTTACCTGGCACCCCCGCTCTTCGATTTTACCTCAGGAGTGATAGGCCATCGGGGCGTGCCGGTAAGTTTTATCTTTTGCGACGGCCCCGAAGAGATGCTGCTTTAGAGTAAAGATTCATTTTAATGTAAAAGCAGTATCTCTATTGTGGGTGAATGAGTATTGCCAGTTATCTGGCTGGTAATGCTCATTTCGTCTGGAAGAACATTTGATCTTCAGAGCCTGGCCATCGAACTAAAGAAGTCGACCATCCTGAGCAGCATGCTTCTTAGGTGGTCGGTTATAAACATCGAGGCACTAGGGAGGAGATTGATGTTTCCATGGACATTGTCGTGAAGGTTGCTGATCCATAGATAGGATATATTTCATCCAAATAGTTGTAGCGATGTACAGGAAATCTTTGTACCCCGATTGATACCTCATATGTAACTTGTACTTGTAATTCAGATAAATAACACTTTTGATATCCTCTGTTGTTGATTATTCTGAGCATTTTCTTAACTATCGCTGATACTTTATGATCGTCGTTGCTAAATCTTTAGGAATAAGTCAGAGGAGCGTTTACTCGACTCCTCTCTTTGGACTTAGGTTTTTATACCAATGTCTGTTTGATCATTGAACAATAGATCGAGGAGCATTTATCGAGCGGATCAAGGTATATTCAACTCATTTTTATTTAGACAATTAATCGAGGAGCGTTTATTGAGCGGATCAATGTATACTCGACTATTTTTGTTTAGACTTAGGTTTTATACCAAAGCCTTTTTAATCGTTAATAGTTAATCGAGTAGTGTTTATTGAGCGGATCAATGTATACTCAACTCGTTTGCATTTAGACTTAGGTTTTATACCAAAGCCTTTTTAATCATTAATAGTTAATCGAGGAGCGTTTATTGAGCGGATCAATGTATACTCAACTCGTTTGCATTTAGACTTAGGTTTTATACCAAAGCCTTCTGTATCGTTAACGTTTAATCTAGGAGTGTTTATTGAGCGGATCAATGTATACTCGACTCTTCTGTTTAGACTTAGGTTTTATACCAAAACCTTTTTAATCGTTAACGTTTAATCGAGGAAAGTTGATCGAGGAGTGTTTATTGAGCGGATCAATGTATACTCGACTCGTTTCGATATTTCTCCCTAAGCGAGCTTTGTCTTGATGTTTAAAATTGCTAAATTATTTTAAAAATCAATTTTTCGGGCAATGCCTTTATTACAAAGAATCAAATTGACAAAACAAAAAGAAATAAACCAGCATAATCTTCTATGATTTATTTACCATAGTATTTTCTAAGGTTGACTGCATTCCAGGTCATTGGTAGGGCAGTTCCATCCAAGTGTGCGATTTTGTATGAACCTCTCTTTCCAACACCGGTGACAACGTATGGTCCATCCTAATTTTGTTGCAGCTTTCCGACGTGTTTGGACACCTCTACCTTTTTTAAGACCAGGTCTCCTACTTTGAAGGTTCGGATACGTACCTTTTGGTTGTAGGCTTTTTCCATATTGGATTTAGCGACTTGCAAACGTACGGCTGCCTTTTCTCTCAAAGCTTCTGTTAGATCGATATCATTTTCTCTCGCCTTTCCATTCTCTTGATCGTTATACATTTCGACTCTTGGTGTCGGAATTAAAGTTTCAACTGGAATAACGGCTTCTGAGCCGTATACAAGACTAAAAGGGGTCTCCCCGGTTGAAGTTCTGACCGTAGTTCGATTAGCCCACAATACACCTGGGAGTTTATCTAGCCATCTTCCTTTGGGTGCCCCTAATCTTTTTTCCAGAGATTTTATTATTTCCATGTTCGCTACTTCAGTTTGTCCATTCGCTTTAGGATGCCCTACATAGCTAAAATTTTGCTGAATCCCAAGCTTAGCACACCAGTCTGCTACCTGTTTTCCTGCGAATTGGGTTCCAATATCGGAAATTAGGATTCTAGGAATGCCGAATTGGCATACGATATTTTTCCATAGGAAGTTGATCACTTGGAATTGGGTTATTCGGGCAAGGGCGATGCATTCTATCCATTTACTGAAGTATTCAACCGCTACTAGGACGTATGCTTTCTTGGATCGAGCCGTTGGGAAAGGCCCCACGATGTCCATTCCCCACTGATCGAACGGCCAGCACACTGGAATTGGGTGCATGTTTTCGGCCGGTTGATGAGTTATGTTGGCATGAATCTGGCAATGATGACACTTTTGAACATATTGCATTGCGTCATTGGTGATGCTGGGCCAATAGTAGCTAGTTCTAATGCATTTCAGGGCTAAGGCCCTTGCTCCACTGTGATTTCCCGCTTCTCCTTCATGTACTTCTCGGAGTACATCATCAGTTCAAGATTCGGAGATGCATCTTAGAAGCATTCCCGATACTGACCTTCGGTAAAGTTTTTCTTCTATTAATGTGTACTTCGGGGCCCGATATTTTATTTTACGAGCTTCGTTTTGGTCCAGCGGTAATTTCCCTTCACGAAGATACTCTATCATTGGAGTCATCCAATTTTGTTCGGCTTCCTCGATTTCCATTACCTGACTGATCGATGCCTTGTCGATATCGATCGCCGGTGTATCATCCCTACATGTGAACATTTTGATAATGTCATCATCAAATTCAAAATATAGTGTGACAGGCTTAAAATATAAAAAATTAAAATGCTCACGTGTGGGGTGTGTGAAGAATGCACTCATAATGGTTGTGGATACACGCCGAGATTTGAAGGTGTATCAATCCTTCACCTGAACATTTTGATTTATAGCCAAAATACGTGGCCGACTGTAACATCCAATGGACATTTTTTTAAATATGACTTATGGCTACGAGTAACCCCTGAAGTTATTATATTCTTTCAAAGACACCCCTGTATTATAATATTATGACACACCTTATGCTATAATTTTATTACATAAATACCTCCATGTGGGTGTAATCGATCAGGAGTATATTTGAAAAATTAAATAAAATTGCTGATATCATCAAATTCCATTAGTTTTTAACGTCGTGAGGTTTTTTTTTTTTTTTTTTTTTTGTATAAATAGACAATACTAGAATGAATGTCCCAGAATTTTTCAAACAATGGAGAATTTTTGTTATATGCCCAAACTTTAGGAGGTTTGAGTGTAAATCACTATTAATTTAATTATATAATAAATATAGACTACTTTGGAAGTGATAAAAAGACAAGTGTATGTCTTATTTCTTTTTCATTCAAGGAAACTAAAACAAATAAACTAGTGATAAAGTATTTGAGTTTTTCAAATTTGGCTTAAATTGTGTGTTTCTACTCTGCTAATCTGCTAATGACCTGGAATACACATACCAAGTATCACCTCAAGTATTATTTATTTTCCAATTTAATACAAATATATATTGTTATATTCTATGTACTTACTGGTTTACCATTTATCTTCTCACATAAAATAATACTTGACATCACTAGTTTTTTTTTTTTTTTATCAAACATCATCACTAGTTCTGAACTATCACTTTTGAGGACATAAATTATAAGTTACCTCAAAGTTTTATTTTTATAATTCTAACTTAAAACTCTGCCAAAAATGAAGGGAGCAAGATAAATCGAACGAATGGAGTATCTCACTACAAGAAATTTGTTTTTTTTTTTCTTTTTTTTTTTTTTTTTTTGACCAAACACTAAGTGTCAATATTAAATTTGTCACAAATTTTTTTAACAGACAACTACTAAATATTTTACTAAAATAATTTATATAAACATAAACATATTAGTGACGATAAATATAAACTTATTCTCACTATTAACATTTAATGATATAGCTAAAAAGTGATCACCAACTAATTATCACTATTAATTCAGTGCAGAAACGGTATAGCTAGTTGTAAAATATCACATTTATATTGTTATATAATTGTCACAGTTAATGTCAATTTACCCCTCATATGAAATGAATAATATTTAATTTATTCCCTTATGATTTATAAAAATAAAAAGGTACTTTACCCCCTATAAAATTTTAAAGAAGCAACAAAACTCCTTCAGCTGGAGAGTAATTTGTCGAAATTGATAGTGACCATGAATTTGACCATTTATTTCTTTCTGTATAAAAATAAGTTTCTTCAATTCCTGGGGAAACTTTAATATTTTTTCATTAAAATTGAAGTTATAGACTCATCACGTGACTTGAACTTTCAAATTTTTTCAGTCAAAATCTAAAATATTTTTTAAGTTGGTGAAAATTAAATTTTCGGGCAAATTAGACGTAAGTTGATCATTTTTGGTGAAAAAATAATTTTTTTGGTCAAATAATGTTAGCCGAATAGTTGATGATTAACAAACGAACTTTTAATATTTTGGTGCTCTTTAGTTTTATGATTTGGACAGGTTCTTATTTATAAAAGAGCAACCCATTTGGAGTTTGAGATAGTCCAAAACAATGAAGAAGGCCCAAGCTCGATACGAAATTGTTTATGCATATTATGAAGGAAGATCATGAGAAGGCCAATTTTAGCTAAAGGCTCGTTATGAATGAAGATCAAGATCGAAGCCCCTAACACCCCTGAAGGGCCCAATTTTCGAATCATGAAAATTGTGGTCAACTTAGTAAGTATTGTTCAATTGATTAAAAGAGCAAGAAAATTCCTAGCCCAAACCTTTTAATTACTCTTGATCCAATTATTTTGGTCCTATTCTAAAAAATGCTTTATATCAAAATGGCCTACCTTTCTTTTTAAAAAAATAAGCCGTGACCTTGCCTTTTACATTTTGGCCAAAAATATTTTTTAATTAAGCTTAATCATTCTTGAAAATTAAACTTAATTTTGGCCATTAATTTTGAATACTTTATTATTTGGCAATTGATTTTGAATTCTAAATCAAATCATTTTTTAAAGGTATGATTTCTTTCAAATCCTTGACTTAGCTAGCAAAACAATTTTTCTCCAATTTGCCTCCAATTTGTCTAGCTAAATATCTTACCCTTGTCTCTAAAATCAATTCTTTTGGAAAGATTTCATCTCCACCTAATTACTAAACCTTGTCCACATTCATTGGAAAATTAGTCACATGGTTTAATCTTGCAACATCTTTTTAAATGTGACAAAATCATTTTTGAATTTCAAAATCTTTCCCTATTGAACCAACTCCACTCAACTATAAATAGTGGTTCATTTCTCAAAGCTCTACACAACTCAATTCTCTACATTTCTCACTTGCAAAATCATTCCTCCTAGTTAAAGTCTTTGAGTGCTTTTGAATTTTGTCAAAATCGTTTTTCTCAAAAAGGCTTTTTAAAATATCTTTTCTTCTTGCTCTTGAAATCTTGAATATACTCTAAGACTCTAAGTTATAGAAGAAAAAGATCTGCGTTTACTACTTTGCAAAATTAGCTCATTTTGGAGCATATATTTGTAATCAAAATTTTACTACTGTTTTTTAGCGAAAGTTTTGTACTTGCAAGCTCGTAGTGCGATAGGACTGAGTGTTCTAGCAAGCACTGTTTTTGTGCGATAGGTAGGAACCTAGCAAGCACGGTTTTTGTTGAGCGATAGGTTAGGCCTAGCAAGCTCGTTTCGAGAGAAAGAATTGATCTTGTAATCTCGAGTGACGAAGGTTCGTCCTGCAAGCCACAATATATTAGTGGATTTTACCCAGGGGTGCTGGAAGAGAAGAAGTAGGCCGTTGGGGCGCGAACCTCTATAAATTGTGTTTGTCTTCTCTCCTTTTATTTTTTGCACTTTACTTCCTTCGTAACTTTAATCCTAAAATCATTGGAACGATCAACTTTTTTTAAAGTTACTGGAACTATCTACTAATTATTTTTTGCGAAATAAACTCTTTGAAAAAGTTATATACCTAATTCACCCCCCCTCTTAGGTATCAATTGGTACCAGAGCAGGTGCTCTATTATTTATTTAACTGTGCGGGTTAACCCCCGAGAGCTAACGATCTTATGTCTACCTTTAAATGATGTTTTCGCAGAAGGACAATCGCATAACAGGCCCCCACTATTTGATGGAACTGCGTACTCAATATGGAAAAATAGAATGGAGGAATTCATGATCTCCATTGATTGTGATCTATGGAGTGTAATTCTTGAAGGACCTTCCATACCAATGAAAACCGAAGGCGAGAAGCAAATCCCCAAAGCATGGAAGGAACTAACCGACACTGACAAGAAACTGGTGTCAATAAATTCAAAGGCCAAAAATCTACTAGCATGCGCCCTCACCAAATCCGAATACAATCGGGTATGTTCGTGCGCTACGGCAAAAGACATGTGGGATATGTTACAAGTAACACATGAGGGGACAAGTCAAGTCAAAGAGCAACGAATCACCATATTGGTTCATCAATATGAAATGTTCACCATGAAAGAGGATGAAAGCATAAGTCAAATGTATGCTCGATTCATGGAGATCATTAACCCCATGACTGCACTTGGAAAAATATACCCTCAAAGTGAGCAAGTCAAGAAGATTCTGAGATCTCTCCCACGAGAATGGACACCTAAAGTCACTGCCATACAAGAAGCCAAGGACCTCAACAAAATGACCATGGCTGAACTCATAGGCTCACTCACATCACATGAACTCACGATCCTGTCTAAGGATGAGGTAAGCGCAATTAAAAATAGAAGATCTATCGCATTTAACTCAAATATTTTGCAGGACGATGATAGTGACATCGAGGAACTGGACGAAGATGAGCGGAACGAAGAGATAGCCATGCTTACCAAAAGGCTTAACCAACTTTCACGAAATAGGTTCACAAAAAGATTCTCGAAAAATAATAAGAAGCCATTCAAAGCCGAGAACAAAGTGAGATGCTACGAATGTCACGAAACGGGACACGTACGTACTGAATGTCCAAAATTAAAGAAATCCGAGAAGGCATTCATGAAAACCAAAAGCAAAGGAATGATCACGTCGTGGGATGAACCGGACTCCGAAGAAGAACAAACGGAAGACGAATCCGGAAATCTTTGCTTCATGACTCGAAATGAGGTATTACCTTCATACTATTTTGATGAATGTGATGATTTAGATAATGAAATAGATTGTGAAGATGAATGGACCGTTATGATAAATGAATGCAAAAAGGATCTTAAAAATCTTGCTTCTAAAAATGAAAAACTCAAGAAAAAGATAACTTTGCTAAATAGAGAAAGAGAAGAATTTGACACTAGAATGAAAGAAAGCCTCGAGAAAATTGAAAAACTTGAAAATGAAAATTCTCGTATTTCAAAAGAAAATGCTTTTCTTAAAGCCAAAGTTGTTGATCTAACTAGATGTCTAGAAAAATTCACTAAAGGAAAGGAGAATCTAGATAGACTTCTAGGAATGCAAAATGTGTCATTAAATAGAGCCGGAATTGGATATGAGCATTCTTTTGACAAATTAAGCAAACTTGCAAAAAATTCTTCTTTGTCTTACCATACATGCAATTTCTGTGAAAAAACCGGTCACAAATCCTTAAATTGCATCTACAAAAGGAACAACGCCAATAAACTTATGTGGATACCTAAAAATGTTGTGACTAACTTGCAAGGACTCAAAATCTGGGTACCTAAAGTGCAAACCTTGTCTCATTGTTGAATAGGTACAAAAGACTCCTTCACGAAAAGACAAATGGTTTCTTGATAGCGGCTGTTCTCGTCACATGACGGGAGATCTATCAATATTTTGTGAAATTGATAAATGTGAAGGAGGCTATGTCACTTTTGCTGACAACACGAAAGGTAAAATGATTGGTCGTGGAAATGTTGGTAAGAATTCATCTACTTGCATTAAAGACGTTTGGTTTGTTAAAGGATTAAAATAAAATTTATTGAGTATTAGTTAATTCTGTGATAACGGTTATGAAGTTTATTTTGAAACATCCAAGTGCATTGTTAAAAAGGATGGAAAAACTGTTTTTGAAGCTTTAAGAGAAGGTAATACTTATTGCATTGATTTTGTTGATTTATCTAACCAAAATGTCAAGTGTTTAGCAGTAAGTGATAACTCCCAATCAATCTGGCATAGACGTCTTGGCCACGTAAACACTGATTTAATATCAAAAATTGCCAAGTCGGACCTTGTAAGAGGAATACCAAAAATCACTTATCAAAAGGAAGGACTTTGCGATGCTTGCCAAATGGGCAAACAAATCAAGAGCTCATTCAAACCCAAAAAGGTGGTAACCACAACAAGACCTCTTGAACTACTGCACCTTGATCTTTTCGGTCCTATGAAAACAAGAACTCTAGCAGGTAAAAGATTTGTTTTCGTCATTGTTGATGATTATTCTCGCTTTACATGGGTTCTATTTCTTGCGCACAAAAATGAAGCCTTAGATGCTTTTATTACTTTGACTAAAAAGTTGCAAAATAAAAAGGGTTATCTTATTAATTCAATTAGAACTGATCATGGTACTGAATTTGATTCTAAATACTTTGCTTCGTTTTGTGATGAAAACGGTTACTCTCATAATTTTTCTGCACCTAAGACCCCTCAACAAAATGGGGTAGTTGAAAGAAAGAATCGTGTTTTACAAGAAATGGCAAGAACTTTTTTACATGAATATAGTGTGCCTAAATCATTCTGGGCTGAAGCCGTTAGTACTGCATGCCATATATCTAATCGTGTTTTTCTTAGATCCATCTTAAATAAAACTCCGTATGAACTTTGGAATGGAAAAACTCGTAATATTGCTTACTTTAGAGTCTTTGGTTGCAAATGTTATATTCTTAATGATCGTGATTATCTTACTAAATTTGATCCTAAAGCTGATGAAGGTATGTTTGTTGGATACTCTGTGACTAGTAAAGCATATCGTGTTTATAACAAAAGGAAACAAACTATACAAGAATCCACTACAAGAAAATGCATTTCTTGTAACAAAAACATCCGTAATGAAGTCTAAATTTGTTACGAAATCAGCCTTTGTGTAACGAAATATAAGTTTCGTTACAAATAATCCCGTCTTTGGTAACAAACAAATAATTTTGTTACGAGAAATAAAATATCGTTACAAATAATCTAGTCTTTGGTAACAAAATATAAAATTTGTTACTAAATCACAAATATCGTTACAAAACATCTATTTTTTAGTAACAAAGAATTTTCTTTGTTACTAAAGAAAAAAATTGTTACAAATGTGTCATTTTGGGTAACCAAAAAAATTATTTGTTACTTAAAGGAAAAAAAGCCCGTTTTATGAGAAATAGTATATGAAAAATAATTAAGTTATTTTACAATTGCACAAATATTTTTATGAAAGTATTTTATGATGATGAATAATCTTTAGAAATAGCTCTGTACATATATTATTGGGAAATTTATTTTTTTGGTACCATAGGATATATTAACTTGCATTTTTTGCACCATTTGATATAAAAATGCATATTTGGTACCATATGATAGGTTTTTCATTGCAATTTTAGGTACTAAACCCAATTTTTCTAAAAATTTAATGGCACTTCACCCCCTATGAAATGCATAATGTTCAATTTACTCTATAACATGGAAAAAAATCAATTTACCCCTTGTAAAATTTTTCATTAGACAATTTACCCCCTTCAGTAGGAGAGAGTAGGCATGCAAACTATTTTATAACATAGTGGGATATATATATTATCATATTTATCAGAACACATAGGGTAAAATGCCACATTATCAAAACAAAAGTGCATAAAGTGCCAGCTATAAAAAAACAGGCAGTAAATGTCAAACTTTTACAAAATTTCAGGGGATAAAATGTTCTTTTTAAACCACGAGGGGGTAAATTGAACATGATGTATTTTATAGGAGTTAAATTATCATTAACTTTGGAGAAAAAATGGGTTTAGTACCAAAATTGCAATGAAAACCTATCATATAGTACCAAAATTCCATTTTCGTATCTAATGGTACCAAAATAGCAAGTAGATCAATCTTATAATAAAAAAAAAAATTCTTATATTATTATATTAAGTTCCTGAAGGAACCTTGTTTTTTAACTTTATTGAATAGAATAATAAAAAAAATTTCAACTATTAAAATTTTACCTGCAGCTCGATCAGGACTCAGGAAACAAAATTAAAAATGTGACTTTCTTTTCATATAAATCAAGTCATATATAACGTTAATCAGATATATTGCTTTTCAACTTAGGTTATGTAAAAAGGGTGGGAAATTTTGGCGCTTAAGCCCAAAAAATTCCAACCCAATTTTAGAGAAGTTTTTCTTTTGGCACAATTAGAAAACCCTTTTTGCTGAAAAATTAGAAAACCCTTCGCCTCTTTTCTCCACACACGGTTTCAATCATCCACCACTACACTCTCTTGGTTGGTTGAATTAATAAGGTATTGGGGGAATTCTTGCTACTTTCTCTATTTTACGTACTTATTCATTTAGTTTTCCGCCTCTTTTCTCCATCTACGGTCTTGAGACATCCACCACTGCTCTTGGTTGAATTAATCAGGTATTGGGGGAATTCTTGACACTTTTTCTATTTTATTTACTCTTTGTAGAAGAATAATTAGATTTTGTTAATTTTCCTTGAAGAAGAAGTGAGAAGTACTCAATTAGTTAAAATTTGCCCTGTTATGGTTTTTTTAATTGGACTTGCTTACTTGGTTTTGACCTTATTAAGTATTTCAGTTTAAAAATAAGAGTAGAGACAAGACAAACCAAACAGACAAATTGAGAATCCTTTAGGTGCTACTTTTTTCATGGGGGCACTGTTATAAATTATGGAATTTTGCACCTAATCTCCAAACAATCCCTGCTTTTGATGTACTTAATATTAATTAATAAAGTATATAATCTCTAATGGTGGGGTAGAAGCATGTAATAATCTATTCCAATTTCATATATTGGGATATTTTCGAGAGTACATCCAAGTATGATTGATACATAGTTAATCTTAAATATTCTAATAATTAGTTTCCAATAGAATATTTAATTAGTATAGCATGTTTCTTCACTTTTTTCCTCTATTACTAATTTACTAGTACACAAGGAATGTCATTTAATGCGAGTCACATTCTCAAGTTCTTCTTTCTGTCATCCCTTTTAGCCATCTGATTTTTTTTTGTCACTTCTTCACATTTTCGTGAAAGGAATATTGTTTCACTCTATCACAATTAGAATTTAAGATGAAGTTTTAATATAACTTTGTCTTCTCAATAAATAAAAAAACTGGCACATGTGCTTGATTGATTAGCTTTAATTGATTAGTATGGTTTATGTATGTGTTCCTACAAATGTGTAAAATCTTAAAATATTGATATTGCATATGAGACATCTATATATGCATATTCTATATAATCTTGATTTTAGTAACATCTTTCATTTAATAGGTTGCCTATGGAATTGATCTTTAAGAAAAGTTCTTGTACTTGTATTTATTCACTTAATAAATAAAAGTTTTAGTTCTCTTAAAAATACTGCTGCTATATCTTCTAACACATTTGCTAAACTTTGCTTATTAAGTAGTTTTATTTTCTAACACATTTTGACTTTTGTGGATGCAAAGGCAGTCCAATGCCGCCTAAAGGAGTGATACTACGCCGTCCTAACACTAGAAGTACTGTCCAAGATACACTTCCACAACAAGCTACACTGCCACAAAGGTCTCCAACAAGATCAACAAATACTCCATCATCACCACCTACTACTCTATCTTCTCAAGAGACTCCGTATTCAGGAAATTCGCTTCCCGCATCTTCTCATGAAGATGTTGAAGATAATGAAGATGTTGCATCAGCTATAGCAAACACGACATGTAAGCACGGTTTATGAAATGTACTAATATCTATTATTTATTTAGTCTACTTAGGTATTTTCTTCTTGAGCATTAAAAAATAGATCATTATCAGCCAATAACAAAGGAGGTCGTGGTGCCAGTCTGGGCAAGTCTATAGAGAAGGAAATTGCTAATAATGTAAGTATTGATGGCACGTGTGATTCATTTAACTTTTATTTTGAAACATGCAAGTATAAATATAATATATCAGGTCTTGAACTTATGTATTTGAATCTTTTATTAGCGCAAAGGTGTGCTGGAAATTGAGTTTCTTGAAGGTTTCAAGAAGCCACTTCGATATGCTTCACACTTGGCTAATGGAATTGGGATCATTGTTAGGCATTCTACGGAACTAGATCTTACAAGTTCATGGAAAAAACTTCCAGAAATGGACAAGCTACCTGTGTATGCTGGATTAGATGTAAGTTTAACTTATAACCATATTGAAGTTTGCCATTTCCTATATTGTTAAAAAGTGGAAACATGCATGTTGACATATTACTACATTTTCTTCTTAGCAATGGTTTCATATCAAAGGATGGGGCAGTGATCCACTTGTCAATACATGTATCGACGACATGTTCTATGAAAGCTTTAAGCATTGGAAGGGTAGATTAAGTGATATCTATAAAAAAAGCACTGCAAATGGTATAAATCCAAGGGCTAGTAGTCCATTTGATTGGATCCCAATTGAAAAATGGAAAACCTTATGTGATCATTTTGAAACTTCTAAGTTTCAGGTATATACATAATTTATTCAATATTCTTATATGGTTGAGTATGTCTATATTACTAAGTAATGTGTACCATGTTACTTATTAAATTATTGTTACTAGTTCCATTTTCTTAGTAATCTGTTTTTTATATTTTACTTCTTAATTGAACATGCAGAAAAGGTCCCAAACCAATGCAACAAACAGATCACTCATGCCATATCCACATACATCAGGATCAAAATCATTTACTACACGATTTATGGAAAGGGTAATGCTTAGTAAAAAAGATTTTCTTATTTCTAAACTATAATATCTATTATTTATATAATTATTTATTTCACAGGAAAACCAAAGTTGTGTGGATACTTTTGGAGATACTCACATGAGGGATAGAGAATATGTAAACGATAAGGCTGCACAAAAGCATGTCCGTTCAAGGGGATTTATAAATACTTTTATAATTAATTATGATCACATATATGTCTATGTTTGAAAGCATATTGATTACGTTTTTAATATGGTTGGACAGAAAGAAATGCAAGATCGAAGAAATCAAACAAATGAAAATGTGGAGAATGCAACTTCTGAAAGAGAAATTATGAGGGAGACACTTGGTGCACGTAGCGGGTATGAAAGGGGTATGGGATCGGGAGTTGTGCCATCAAAAGGCAAGAAGAGGTCGCTATGTGAGTCTTTACAACTTAAGGCAGCTGAGGAAAAATTAAGAAAGACAACGAGTGAATTACAAGATGATGTTTCTCTTATCAAATCTCAGAAGGAGGTGATTGAGAACTACGAAGATCGATGTCAAAAGCTAGAAGATGGACACAATGAATTGAAACAATTGTTGATGAGCTTGTGTGCCAAAAACCAACTTGAAGTTTTAGCTACTACACATTGTTAGGTACTACTTTTCTTTACTATTTTTTAAATAACTCTCTCATGATATGTTTTCATACTATTTACAATATATTCTTCTTTCTTGGAGTTAATAGAAATTTTTTTTGAATTAGTAAACATTACATAGAATTGTATTTACATCTATCACTTTGCTATAATGAAAATAAATCAGTTTAGTGGAAAACGTTAGGGATAATTGATTTTTGTCTATATCTTGTACTATAGTGTATTAATGTTATACTACTTGAAATTGACTTGATGATAACAATGTTTAGTTGATCTAATAATAATATTTCTGGTTTTATTTGCAGGTCAAACAATATGAGCTTGGAACATACAACATGAAACTTGGTCAAGTCATTTGTTTATCTTATATTTTGTTATTGATACATTTTCCTTGAAACATGCTAAACTCTATTTTGTGGTAGGAGTTGCAATATGTTTTGTCCAAGAATTCATGTGTTTTGATTTTGATGCTTTCTAGCATACTTCTAAAACAAAGTGTGATGGTATTAATATATCTCTTCAATTATATCTAGCTAGAGTATATTTTTTTAATAATTTTACATTTGTTTGTTTCATTATATCTTTTTATTCATATATTAAGCATGTTTAATCAATTGTGTATATATTATATAAGAATATAAGTTTCAATGTAGGTTTAGATAAATAAAATATAATTGGAACCTTATCATACTGCAATATTTGCAATTAATTAGAATAATTAAATAAAAAGAGAAAAAAATATATTTGTAACGATTTTTATGGTGATATATGCTAATGGTAACAAATTCTTTTAATATATTAATTGTTATTAAATTTACTTATTGGTAACGAATGCACTTTAAACAACAAATTTGACTAGTTTTCGTAACCAAAACAATAGTTACCAGTAGATAGGATTTGTAACAAATTAGGCTCTGTTACAAATACCATGGTAACGAACCTCTTTATTTCGTTACCAAAACTATTTGCGACAAACTTTAAAGCACCAACTTTGTAACGAAATAATTTCGTTACAAAAACTTATGGTAACAAAAAATGCACTTTTTGTAACTATTTTTTTCGTTACTTAACGTGCAATTTCTTGTAGTGATCTATGCATGTTCGTTTTGATGAAACTAACCCCTTTGATGCCAAGAAATCCTTGAGCAATAATGTTCCAGATGTTGAAGACGAAATCACAATCGAAAAATAGAAACTGCCGGAACAAGTACTGGAACAAGTAACCAAAATAGAAGAACGTTCCGAAAAGGATTCGGAACATGAAGCTGAAGCAGAAACAGAAACTGAAGAAGGAAGTTCCAAAACAAAAAATGAACCAGCCGTCAGAAAGTTCAAACATGCATCTAGCCATCCCACTACACAAGTGATTGGTGATCTAAGGAGTCGACTTCAAACCAGATCAAAGGTACAACAACATCAAAGTGCCAATTTCATCCTACTCTCAATCACCGAACCAAAAGACGTTAATGAAGCACTAAGGGATGAGTCTTGGGTTGCCGCTATGAAGGATGAGCTCGCTCAATTCGATAAAAATCAGGTATGGACTCTAGTCGAAAGGCCGAGTAAGCACACCATCATTGGAACAAAATGGGTATTTAGAAATAAACTCAATGAAGAAGGTGAGGTTACTCGAAACAAGGTGAGATTAGTCGCTAAAGGCTACAATCAACAAGAAGGTATCGATTTCGATGAAACCTATGCTCTCGTTGCTAGACTTGAATCTATTCGTATGTTACTCGCTTATGCCTCTTTTAGAAAATTTACTCTTTTTCAAATGGACGTTAAAAGTGCCTTTTTAAATGGTTTTTTGAATGAAGAAGTTTTTGTGGAGCAACCTCCGGGTTTTGAAAATGAAAAATTTCCTAACCATGTTTTTAAATTGTCAAAATCTCTTTATGGATTAAAACAAGCCCCTAGGGCTTGGTACGAAAGATTAAGTAAATTTCTTTTAGAAAATGGTTTTTCTATTGGTACTGTTGATACAACACTTTTTCTAAAAGCAAATGAAAATGACTTGTTAATTGTTCAAATTTACGTTGATGATATAATATTTGGTGCTACTAATGATCTTCTTTGCCGAGACATTGCTAAGTGTATGCAGGAGGAATTTGAGATGAGTCTTATGGGCGAACTAACATATTTCCTTGGGCTTCAAATAAAACAAAATGAAAAGGGAATCTTTATTTGCCAAACGAAATACACAAAGGAACTCATCAAAAGATTTGGAATGGACGAGTGCAAAGAAATGGGTACTCCCATGAGCCCTACCACCAAACTTGATAAGGACGAGAAAGGTAAACCCTTTGATGAAACAAGGTATAGAGGTATGATCGGAAGTCTTCTTTACTTAACTGCTAGTAGGCCCGATATAATGTTTGCCACTTGTTATTGTGCTCGTTTTCAATCTGCACCAAAAGAGTCGCATTTTGTCGCTGTCGAAAGAATTTTTCGGTACTTAAAAGGAACCATAAATTTTGGTCTATGGTATCCAACCAGCAAAATTTTTAATCTCACTAGCTACTCTGATGCGGACTTAGCAGGATGCTTGCTAGACCGTAAAAGTACCAGTGGCACATGTCAACTCTTGGGAAATTGTCTTGTTGCATGGCATAGTAAAAAGCAAAACTCTGTTGCACTTTCAACCGCTGAAGCGGAATATGTTGCATTATCTAATTGTTGTGCTCAAATTATGTGGATGAAAAGTTATTTGCGTGATTTTGGTTTAATGTTTGAAAATGTGGAAATATTATGTGATAATTCGAGTGCCATTAGTATTACCAAGAATCCAGTGCAACATTCTCGTACTAAGCATATAGATATTAAATTTCATTTCATACGTGACAATGTGCAAAAAGGAAATATTTGTGTTAATTTTGTGAACTCTGAAAATCAACTTGCAGATATTTTTACAAAGGCAGTCGTTGAAGATCAATTTTGTTTGAATAGAAAAAATTTGGGCATTTTAAGTGAAAATGAAATTTGAAAAGATTATGCTTCCGCCTAATTATTCGTGAAACTCTGATCTTATATTGCGAATATTGCCTAACTTAATAGTGATCTGATTGATTGACAAAAGGGGGAGAAGAAGTAATTTGATGCTTGTTCAAAGATCTGCTTATATTTTGAATATATCCCTTGATTATTGCTTATTGATAGTATGCCTTGGACTTAACTTGCTCATATATACATTGGCATTGCATGCTTTTGAAAATATGCATAAAAATGTTTTTTAAAAAATTCATTGGTCAAAGAGACTTAACAACTAATGTTAAGTCCTCTTATATTTCCCAAGAAACATTTTTTGAAAAAGCCTCAATTGAGGGGGAGTTTGAAATTTTGAAAATTTCATAAGGTTAGGGGGAGTTCCCTTAAAATCTTTTCGCATCAAAAGTTGTTTGTCAATCAAGGGGGAGATTGTTAGCCGAATAGTTGATGATTAACAAACGAACTTTTAATATTTTGGTGCTCTTTAGTTTTATGATTTGGACAGGTTCTTATTTATAAAAGAGCAACCCATTTGGAGTTTGAGATAGTCCAAAACAATGAAGAAGGCCCAAGCTCGATACGAAATTGTTTATGCATATTATGAAGGAAGATCATGAGAAGGCCAATTTTAGCTAAAGGCTCGTTATGAATGAATATCAAGATCGAAGCCCCTAGCACCCCTGAAGGGCCCAATTTTCGAATCATGAAAATTGTGGTCAACTTAGTAAGTATTGTTCAATTGATTAAAAGAGCAAGAAAATTCCTAGCCCAAACTTTTTAATTACTCTTGATCCAATTATTTTGGTCCTATTCTAAAAAATGCTTTATATCAAAATGGCCTACCTTTCTTTTTAAAAAAATAAGCTGTGACCTTGCCTTTTACATTTTGGCCGAAAATATTTTTTAATTAAGCTAAATCACTCTTGAAAATTAAACTTAATTTTGGCCATTAATTTTGAATACTTTATTATTTGGCAATTGATTTTGAATTCTAAATCAAATCATTTTTTAAAGGTATGATTTCTTTCAAATCCTTGACTTAGCTAGCAAAACAATTTGTCTCCAATTTGCCTCCAATTTGTCTCCAATTTGTCTAGCTAAATATCTTACCCTTGTCTCTAAAATCAATTCTTTTGGAAAGATTTCATCTCCACCTAATTACTAAACCTTTCCACATTCATTGGAAAATTAGTCACATGGTTTAATCTTGCAACATCTTTTTAAATGTGACAAAATCATTTTTGAATTTCAAAATCTTTCCCTATTGAACCAACTCCACTCAACTATAAATAGTGGTTCATTTCTCAAAGCTCTACACAACTCAATTCTCTACATTTCTCACTTGCAAAATCATTCCTCCTAGTTAAAGTCTTTGAGTGCTTTTGAATTTTGTCAAAATCGTTTTTCTCAAAAAGGCTTTTTAAAATATCTTTTCTTCTTGCTCTTGAAATCTTGAATATACTATAAGTTATAGAAGAAAAAGATCTGCGTTTACTACTTTGCAAAATTAGCTCATTTTGGAGCATATATTTGTAATCAAAATTTTACTACTGTTTTTGAGCAAAAGTTTTGTACTTGCAAGCTCGTAGTGCGATAGGACTGAGTGTTCTAGCAAGCACTGTTTTTGTGCGATAGGTAGGAACCTAGCAAGCACGGTTTTTGTTGAGCGATAGGTTAGGCCTAGCAAGCTCGTTTTGAGAGAAAGAATTAATCTTGTAATCTCTAGTGGCGAAGGTTCGTCCTCCAAGCCACAATATATTAGTGAATTTTACCCAGGGGTGCTGGAAGAGAGGAAGTAGGCCGTTGGGGCGCGAACCTCTATAAATTGTGTTTGCCTTCTCTCCTTTTATTTTTTGCACTTTACTTCCTTCGTAACTTTAATCTTAAAATCATTGGAACGATCAACTTTTTTTAAAGTTACTGGAACTATCTACTAATTATTTTTTGCGAAATAAACTCTTTGAAAAAGTTATATACCTAATTCACCCCCCCCCCCTCTTAAGTATCAAATAAGATATACATTGATGATTTTCGACGAAATTAAAAAAAATTCGACTATGAGAATTGAAATTGATGATGTGACACAATAAATGACTTATATTGTTAAGGTACCACAATAAAGAACCAATTTTGAGTCATATTTGAGGGCCAAAATAAAATTTTGTCAGAATATTTCATTCAAAAACCTAGTTTAGTAATAACAAATTGATATATCAAATATTATACTATCAACATATCAGTGGACACATAGGACTAAGTCAAACCCAAGGGCAGTCAAAGACATATGAAACCAGCGGGTCGATCCAACTAAGAGAATCGTCGTCGATGAATCAACGAACTCAAGATTGACATATGAAACAACGCTATTATATATCGACATGGTCCACCGAATCGAGCTATATCTAAGATATGTTAGTTCATATGACAATGATACCTTCATAAGGATGTGATTCGGATCAACCCGAATACAACCCAGCCCACCTTAGAATTCTTCCCACAATAAATACCACTGCTATTCTATTTCAATGTACGCATTAATTACAATATCTATTGGTACTCTACTCTATTATTTTCTCAAACTTATGACTAGGCATAGAGGGATATCATTTGATCAACCATCTTATACACCATGATAAGTTTCTTTGAATACATGATTAGGTTTCAAATAAAATGAAGTTCAATTCTATTTAATCGAAAAAAAAAAAATCATATTTGACAAAGGTTGTTGACAACTGTCATATTATCATTGACCTCTTACCATCACCGCAAATACCTTTCATGAAACCAAATAATTAGGATATTTTATAAGAAAATAATGTATAAAAATTTTTCAACTGCATTAGACCGATTAAATCATGAACCAATAATTTAATCGATTTGAAAGAACTTATTTAATATGTTGTATTAAGACTAAATATATTCAATATGTTCCAAGACCCTATAACAAGAATATATTCATGTTATCTAAAATTTATGTGAGATATTTTAGTTTTAATGAGTTGTGACTGAATTAAACATAGTGAATTTGTGAGTGATGATCGAATCAGTCAAAGAATATGTGAACCGATTGATTGATCGAGGCCATTTTTGTATTCGTTTACTTTAAAAAAAATTATATAATGTGAAAAATATTAGATGACTTATTGATGGAAAAGATCGATATATATTTGAATCTTCGACCTCATGCCTAGATTAAAACATAGATGGCACTTAAAGAGCTTTTCTAACTTTTTCATTAAAAGGACCATAAGCCTTTTTATTTAATGAATAAATTCGTTCACCAACCAACTAATTTATGAGAAAAAACTTTAGAATTAATATCTTTCAACTTTGTCAATTAAATAAAATTGTAAATTTACTGTATTATAACAAAGAAATAAGATTTTACTTATATGCATCAAATAAACCTTTTTTTTAAACTATATTTATAACAATGAGGACTCGTTAGTAGTAGTCTTTCTCTAGTTTAATACTAGTTATTAGTTCACTTTATTATCATTGAAATAGTTTCGACTCGATATAGTGTTTGATGTAACAATGCACAAAAAAAAAAAAACAATGATAGTCTCGATTGGAGAAACGTCTTGAACATAGGGGTGGAGTTGTCTCGAACAAGCGAGAAAGTTCTTATTTTTATATTTGAAATTTTAGAGATAAAAATCTAAATGTTTTAATTTTTAATCCAACTATGTTTGTTATATTTGGTTAAATTTGACTAGTACAGTTTATTTTGTTTTGTATTACTCTAGTAATATAATTATATTGAATAATTTTATTACTATTATTTTCAAATTTAGGGGAAAAATGTAATCATCATCATTATAACAATATAAACTCACGTCCTTCCATGTTATATTCTATAGTTTTTGAGAATTCATATATTGCCACATTCGAATCGATCGAGTCATGTTCAGTTGCCGAGTCCGTACATCTTAGATTGGAACAGACTCCTGTTGTTTGATAATAGGTTGTAATTGTATGTGACATTATCAAATAAAATGAAGTAAGCAAAAGTAACACTGAAAACTAGTGTTTTAAAAATCGGACCGGATCGATCGGTTTAATCAATAATCAGTTATCAATTCGGTCCGGTTAATCCTCCAAAATTAGCTTTGTTCCTGATCAGTTTGAATAAAAAAAAATCGGTCAAGAACTGATAAAATCAATGAACCAGTGAACCGATTGAACCACTGGTTCACTTATAAAAATAAAAAGTTTACGCTATGGATTTTTATTTCTCTTCCACGACCTTTAAACTTCAACAATATTCTCACATCTCTTTTCTATTTTTCACTTTGAACTAAACAAAATCAACAGAAAACAAAAAAATCTTATATTTAATAAGTTATATAAATATATTTGAGTATCAAATCCATTTGGAAAAGTCATTTTTTTCACAAACTTCAAGTATTTTTATTTTTTTATATAATTCAATAACAAAATTCATCAATAAATTTTTCTTTTTTCATAGGTGATTAGTAATAAATATTGTTTTTGATATGGTGTTTATTATAATTTTAATTATTGCGTTGATATCCTGTTATCGGACATTGATCCAAAGCTCGAGTACAGTCCGTGCGCCGTTTTTCTTAACTCAAATTTTGTTGAAAAAATCATTGATCATGAGATAAACATTTAGTTTATGGAAATAAACTTGAAAAAATGAATAATATATTTTTTTAAATAGTTGATTACATATATTAAAATTAAATATTATATTATAATGACATCACACCGGTTGGACCAATGGTTAAAACGGTTAAATCGATCTAACCAATAACAAGTAAAACTACTGATTCGATGTCTGGTCCAATTTTTAAAACATTGCTGAAAACCCGAAAGTCAGTTTACATTTTAATACAGAGAAGAATTTATAAATAAGCAAATCTCACCACAAGTCGACATATATATAACCTCACTTTAGTTTTCTGCCTCGAAGTTTTTACTCTGATGAGCAATTGCCAGAATATAAAATTTTGACAATTTACACCATTTAAATGAAACTTTGACTCTTTAGACCCAAAAATACTTTTTTCGGGCTTGCTAAATGCAGTTCAGCTTTGGCAGAACTGTCCGCAGTTTACCACTCAATGGGCGCCATGTGATAACAAATTGACTTGTAACCTGTTGTGTAATTATACTACTAGGACTTTAAAAATGTCCTAAATACCCTTATTCCTTCTCTCCCAAACATCATTTTTCTTCTACACGCCTAAATTGATTTTTTTTCATTTCTCAACGAAAATTTGCAAGATTAGTCTCATTCTCTTCGTCTCTTCATCAGCATTACGTTGATGGTTTCAATTTTTCGTTTCTCTTTATTTTTCGTTGTTAATTTTCAGATCTATAAAAAACCAAAAAAGAACTTAATTTTTGTTTTCTTAACGTTTCGTTGCGTTTCCTTCCAGGTTTCTGTTTCTAGAGCTATTTAAACGCATTGGCCGGCTTCAATTTTGTGTTTTCAGCTCGGAATTAGCGGATTTGAAGATCGGGCCACGAAGAACATTTTCGGGCTGTTGCTTTTTTCACCTTTCGTTGCATTTCCTTCCGGATTTTTGTTTCTGGAGCTGTTTAAATGTATTGATCAGCTTCAATTTTGTGTTTTCAGCTCGGAATTAGTGGATTTGAAAATTCGGGCCACGAAGAACATTTTCGGGCTTTGCTTTATTCACGTTTCTGGCCACTTTAGATTTAGATTAAAAACTTCATATAATTAACTAGAGTTACATACACCTAATTAACCTCCAAGTTTTACACGTTTTACACGTTTCGGGCCACTTTTCTTCATATTGGCTGTTGCTTTTGTATGTATGTATAATTAACTATGGTGTATGTATGTTTAATTAATCTTAAACTTCATATTGTTGCTTTCTTCAAACAGTTTCTTCAAAGATTAATTTCTATCAGCTCTGGTGTATGTATGTATCTTGGTAATATAGCGATTAATTTTGCCTTGTTGATTCTATCAGCTCTGGTTGCAATTGATTAATTTTACAGAAATTGTCTGTATGTATATGTATGTATGTATTATGATTCTATCAGCTCTGGTTGCAATTGGCAAGAAATTTTAATTTTTCAATTTCCTGTGATGTGGCTTTGGGAAGTCAAGGATATTATGGTAATATCTCCTAAATCAACACAAAATATGACCGGCAATTTTTACCTATTTAGCAGGTTATGGTTGAATTTTTTAATATATTTGATTGGCTATAAAGCATGAACTGCCAGCAGTTTTCCACAAGTGGAACTGCTGTTAGAAGCCCCCTACTTTTTTAATCAAAATACACCCTACTGAAGTGTGAAAATCATGTATTTCGGAGTGAAAAATGTCAAATCCTCAAGGTATGGAAATGAAAAGAAAATGACATAATTCATATATCATACATGCCCCATAATTCTCTCTTAAATTCTATTAATTGATTAAGAATAAAAAAGAAAAAATCAGCCTCGACAAAACTAAGGCCCCATAACGTAGTGGGAAACTAAAGTACAAGAAAATCAATATAAGCCTAGGAATTCATAACTTCATCCCTGCGAGCGCAAACAACCTCCAGGTAGAAGAAACTTAAACTTTTCTGCATTCTCAATCAAGTAAGCAGGAATATGAACAGCCGAAGCAGAACGAGGAATCGACCCCATCTTTTTAATCAAATCCTTAAAAGAATACTCTTCAGGCAACATATCGAACAAATCATCTCCACGACATATGAGCTTTTGAATCCTAGAATACTCCAAAAACTCTTTACGTTTCACTCGGTCGGCATGACTATATGCAGTCATCTTAAATACAAATTCTTTCAAATATTTAAAGCAAAAGCTACAATGCCACCCTGCATCAGACAAAATAACATCAGTTTGCCTCGAGTGTCTATACTGAGTCCGGTGATTGTAAATATGGATCGTGGCCCGCCAGCTACTATAGTCAACTGGGAACTCGAACGAGTACAAATAATGTCTTAATTCAAGATGAAGTATAGGAGGAATCCCATCACACCATTGTAATAGTTTCACGGTATGAGGACTTGGTATCTCATCTGTGTCCGACATTATGAGTAAATCGCCCGTGGATATACCCGCCAGACGAAGCAACCCGTTCATAGCTAAACGTTGCTCTGCTTCGAGTATAAATGGATCTTCATTTGACCCGTATGATGAAATGCGACCGGGGAATACACCATGGACTATCTTTTCCTCGGCAAATGCGAATCTTTCTCGATTTGTAGCAAAATAGAGAGGTTTTGGGATTCCTGTAAAAGTAGTGTTGGCTTCTAGGATTACAAATTTAGTTACATATGGATGAAGTTCGTTCCATCTAATCTCGAGCAAGTCTAGTTCATTGCTGAATATAATTCCGTCGAATACACGGCGTGGTTCGGGTCGTAAGGACCAACCGTGGAGTCGACAAAGGTAGTCCATAGAGACATTTTCTGCATAATAATGTGGTATTTGTTCAAATGGGAGTGGAGGGTCGTCCCAAAGTGGTCGGAAGAAGTAGGTGATTTTTTGGTATTGGGTAAAAAGGACGAACATACAAATCGGTCCAAGTAATAATAGAAGAATAAAAAAGAATTTCCGAGGGATGCGTCTGGAGGTGAGACGAGGAGGTCTTCGGAGGGGCATGGTATGATTAACATGGAATCATGGTTCCACCAATCACAATCTGCATTAGTAAAGAGGTTGAGTGAGATTGAGTAATCAATAAAATGTTTTTCTAAGTTCTATTTTTGTAATCAAATGACGTTAACAAAAGCATACAAAAGAGTTAGTATGTTTGCTCTGTAAAAATGACTTGGAGTACTACCTTAACTTGAAGTTGGACAGTAATAAATGGAACTTGACAGTAAAGACAACTATCAATTTACCAAATCTTTCATTTCTTTGTTTCTTCCTTCATTTATGTAACATGAATAAGGATTTGAGCTGCCCTAGGTTTCGCCCCACAAGGACAAGGCCATAACTCATTTTGTATCTAGTTCTTCCACAGGCTAAGTCCAAACCCGGTAGTGTCATCTCCCAAAACTCAATAAAACACTAAACCTATAAAAGATAATGATTTGACACTTATCACCTATCTTTCTCCTCAAACCCAACATCCAACTCAACCTAAATCACATCTAAAATTTTATAACCCACAAAAGCATCCAAATCCATCAAAATCGTGTTTCAAAGATTTTGTTAAAACCACTCTAACCAGTTTTTCGAGACCACAACCAAGCGAAACTGGGTCACACCAATCCATATAACCATAGACTCCTTATGGATCTGGGTTACCCATAACCTATAAAACCATAACCTATACGAAAAAATTGAAAGGTCATTCATTTGTCATCAACTACTTATTCAATCTAAGTAATACTCTAACATAAACACACAATCCAAACCCTGTTTCAGAGGCTCCACTACCATCATCCCCAATAGTTTTCAAAACCAAATCCAAGCGAAACTAGGCCAACATTAATCCATTTGGACCCATATATTTTAGGTGGTTCTCGTGATTTTTCCCAAAGCAAAATAATTAGGTGATTCAACTCATTCAAGGACAATTGATTTATGACAGAAGACCCACTGATTTTAATGCAAAATATCAATGGCATACTAAGGATTACTTAGCTCAAGTCAGCTCAACAAAACAATTTCATCACTAAACAAAACATTATCATTCTCATCCCCGTATTCAAAAGATAAAACTAATTAAAAATCAGGGCCGGCCTGAAATATTACGGGGACCTAGGCGATATTTAAAATCGGGGCCCTATTTTACAAATTAGCTAATACTTTTTGGATACAATCGTAATATATTTTT
Organism: Penstemon barbatus; assembly: GCA_003313485.2. Classification (NCBI taxonomy): domain Eukaryota; kingdom Viridiplantae; phylum Streptophyta; class Magnoliopsida; order Lamiales; family Plantaginaceae; genus Penstemon; species Penstemon barbatus. The sequence continues at coordinate 36,567,532 of CM064882.1, forward strand.
ATGACATTTCATTCTTAAACTTTCTCTTAACAAAAGCAATATATATATATATATATATATATATATATATATATTGAAAATTCAAGTATCGTGAATTTAGTTATATAACAAATGCAAACACATATAAATTGTTATGTATCATATGAATTAAAGCAGCATAAGAAAATTCAACCAATTACATTAAACTCCATAGACATCTTATATTATATACACAACACAAGCTTTTTTTTTTCTCGAGGTCTGAATCCATACACTTGAAAATTTCAAAATAACTTGGCTGAGCTTGCAAATTCATTCATCATTGAATAGTTTTCTTTAGTTCAAATCCAAGCATTCTAGACAACTTTTAAAGTTTATCAATATGCTTATTTTCAATTAAATGGCTACAATATATAGAACATGGTTAAGAAGTTAGTATTCAGTAAGATAAAAGAAAGATAACATTTATTGAATTCAAATACTTTTAACTTTTTTTCTATTGGGTAAAAAGATTGAATATGGAAGTATAATATATCTGCTGACGCTACTATCTTAAGTAGGGCTGCGCAAATGGTAGAACCGAACAGTACCAAATTTCGTTATACCGGTTGGTTCGGTATAAAAGAAAGATAACATTTATTGAATTCAAATACTTTTAACTTTTTTTCTTTTGGGTAAAAAGATTGAATATGGAAGTATAATATATCTGCTGACGCTACTATCTTAGGTAGGGCTGCGCAAATGGTAGAACCGTACAGTACCAAATTTCGTTATACCGGTTGGTTCGGTATTTTGAAATCTCTTACCGTTTGCCAAACAGAAAATTTCAGTGTGTTTCAGTAAATTACCGATTCAGTATGGTTTAATTTGATTCGGTACAAAAAAACCAAAAAATTATTGAATCAAAAATAATTTGTCTTGAATACATATGTAAATAATAATATGCTTCCTAGGACTCTAACCACTCACCAGAAGTTGAATAGAAATTATAAAGAATACATCAGAGACCCCCTAGCCTCAGTCCCCTCTCCAGAAACTACTTTAGCATCATTCAAGTTTCGGGTTTTAATGCAATTAGAACCCAATTTATTAAGAGAAAATCAGAAAAAGAATAAAATTGGGCATTTAGAATTTGGACTGTACCTCCGTAAATTACAAACCTGGGCAAAGAGAGATGGGGGAGGCGCGATGGAGGTAGGTGATGGCGGCGCTGTGGGATTCAGAATTGAAGAAGAAGAAGATTTGGGATTTGTTCTAAGGCAGTCCGTAGAAAAGAAGTGAGTCTTTACCTTTTAAGAATTGGGAAAAAACAAAAAGAAAGGGGTATACCTATAGGTTGGATTCGGTAAGTTAGATCTACGGGATAACATTTAATATAAATTGATCATATTTTGATATCGAGTACATTGTAGTTTTAAAGTTTGTACGGTACAAAAAATCGAACTATTTGGTTGGATTATCAACAAGTTCAGTCAACTATAAAAAAATTAAGACGTGTATTTAGTTTGAGTGTTCTTTATAATAAATTAATATTAAAAATTGTAGGTTGATTCAAACTCGTTGAATCTAAGTTATATCAAATTCTAATTTATTAATGCAAAATAACAATATTATAATATTTTTCCAAAATAATAAGTTACATCAAATTTTAATTTATTAATGTAAAAACAACAATATTATAATATTTTTTTTCCAAAATAATAAGGCAAAATAAAACAAAATCACTTGTACTATCAATTATCATATTCTTCCTCCATTTTTATTCACTTTGGAGGATTGAAGACAGACTTTAAGAATTATAATAAATAGCCAATTTTTAAATAAAAGTCTCAAAATACCCTTTTAATAAAAAAAACATAGCATTAATAAGAAGGGTAAAATTGGTATAAAAAATTAATTCTAAATTTAAATTCTAAAACGATAAATAAAAAAATCGGTTGGAGTAATCTTCATCATTTGACACCAATAATATGATTTAATCATTTCAACATAAATTAGATCAACGGATCTTACATAATAAACACAAGGAGAATTTCAATAGAATGTGTAATTTTAATCGAAAAATTAATTTGATAGATTAAATCTATTTTAATGTCACGCTACGATTATTCTCCAACGCATCTTAACCAATACATGATGCACTAATGTTATTATAATATGATGCAGGTAAAGGGGGCAGACAGAGCAGAAATATATATTAGTCCACAAAGATATCTAGGACATTCTTTTTGTATATACATGGTTCTAGATTATGAAATAAAACGCTCTAGACAAAAATATCTAATTCAGATTTAGTATATTTTATTCATCTATGAGACACAGTTTCTCCCCTGAACTTATAGTTAAGTTGCACTTTTTCGACTGAATTTCAATATTTGGTACTTTCCACCTAAACTTACATTAATGTTGTACTTTCTCCAGGAGCTCTTTTCCGACCACTTTTCCGGCTAAACAATGTAGGAGAAAAAGTGCAACATAAAAGTTCGGGATGAAAAGTACTGTAAGGATGTAGGTGTAGGGGTGAAAAGTAAAACTTTTATTTAAGTTTAAGAACGCTCAATTTTTTGCAACCAGTTATAATCAAAGGCAAAAACATAATTTTAAAAATGATGTACAATTATAATAAGATATATAATACAATAATTTAGGACAATATTATCACATTTCAAATGGATACAGATATATATATATATATATATATATAATATATATATATATATATATATATATATATATATATATATAGACATTATAAAGTGAAAAAAATTGAACATACATTGTAATTTTTATTTTATTATTATTTTTTTTTTATACAAACATTATACTTTAATGGTTATGTTTATCTTACAAAAAGAAATTCTTCTTTTTTTCCCATTAAAAATTTGACATAACTCCTTAACTTAACTCCACCAACTAACCAGACTTAATGTTCTCTTTCACTTCAAACCAAATATATAACAAAAGATAAAAAAATAAAAAAAAAACTTTATAATATTTACAATTGACCCAACTAAAATTAACTAAAATTAAAATGCGCACCTTTGACATAAATAGTTTTATATTATATTACAACAAAATTCATCGTATGGAATTATAAATGATAATTGTTTGTTCATGTAACGACAAAAAAATTATATTTCAAAGAGATTATTAGGTAGTCGATGCTTTACGGCTAGGCATTATTCTAATGCAATTATGTGATTGTTATCTGTTTAATAATATATATTAAATACTTTTCATAAGCTTTGATTCTATTAAATATAGGGTAAATTGTGAATATTCCTCCGAGGTAAACATCAATTTCAAAAAGTTCTCCCTGGTTTCAACCACAAAATTCTCTTTTAATACACAACCAAGTAACATATATTATACATCAAATTAAAGCTTGAAACGATAGGAACAAAACCCCTAGTTTGTCAAATTTAATCGAAACCAAAAACCACATGAAATCGAGCATTCATATTTCTGGCTATTTAAAAAATATAAAATAACAAAGATAAAAATGATTTTTTTTTATTTGAAAAGGTAGTGAAAAGGTAAATGTGTAACTTAATTAATATTTGGTTAATTTAAAAAATTCAAAAATCCGTCCAACTCAATCACCTAGTTAATAGGTAGTCTGTCCAATTTTTTAAAGACTGAGATTGAAATCTCATTTCTCCTTTTCAATCAAATGACAAAGAAAGGGGTTCCTTACTTCCTTATGTGTACCCAACACAATATGTACTAACCTAAGACATCCCCATTACAATTAACCACTACACCATTAGCTTTTACATTTGAGTGAATATACAATGGATATTACATGAAATTTCAATTATGCCCTTCTTGGATTATTTGTAAGATTTATAAAAATGTCAAGAAAATATTTATAGGCAAAAATGCCCTCATGGGGATAATTACAAGATTTTATATTTAAGAGGGGGTAAATAAAATATTTTAAAATTTTCATCGATTTAAACTTTTTTTTTTAATCGATTCAACTCGTTTTATCAACAATTTTTAAACAAAATACCCTCATGAGTTTTTTTTTTTTATCGTTTTCACGTGATTTTCCTCTGATTTCTAACTTCATCTCTTTAAATTATTTTTGACCGATTTAACTCACCAATTTTATCTATAGAAACTTTTTTGTAATTCTTTTTTGTCAATTTAATTTTTTTTTTTGTTTTCAATTTAGCCATGCCCCTCCCTCCCTCCCCACGATTCTATTTTTTTTTTTTTGCCTGATTAACCTGTTAATACCAATTTTCATTAATTTAAAACATTTTTGATTTATTTTTATCCATTGCATCTGACTTTCTCTAATTTCATCAGTTTAAACTATTTTTGATATATTTATCTCGTTTTTTCATCTAATTTTAAAATATTTTCTTTTTTACCAATTTAATCCACTTTTCACTAGTTTCAACGATCTAGAACGTTTTTAACTAATTTTTTGATGGATTTCAGTGATGTTTCATCGAGTTCACTCGTCATTAACCGATATAAATTATTTTCACTAATTTCACCAATTAACTATTTTCATCAGTTTCACACGTTTTCATTGATCTCGCCGATTTAACCCGTTTTAACCGATTTAACATATTTTCACTTATTTCAAAAATTTAATATATATTTGGCCGACGTAACTTCCAGTTTTCACCGATCTCACCTATTATTATCACTAATTTCAATAGTTTATCCCATTTTACACATATTTTCATCGATTTGATCGATTTAATAGTTCTCCACTAATTTAACATGTTTTTTCACTAGTTTCACCTATTGTCACTAATTTCACCATTTTTAATCCAGTTTCTAATCGATTTAATCCAATTTTTAAACGATTTAACCGAATACAATTACTGATTTCATCTATTTAGCCCATTTGAATTAGTTTAGCCATTTTTTAACCTATGTCATTGATTTTCTCACTAATTTGACTTTTTTGACACGTTTTTAACCAATAAAAAATAGATTAAATTGATGGAAATAGATGAAACGGTGAACTTTTTTATTATATCGAACAAAACCATGTTAAATAACTGAAATCATGAATTAAGTCGATGAACTTAGAGAAAAATGGATGAATAATGATTAAACCGATCAAAACAATTTAAATCGATAAAATAAGTGAAAACATGAGTTAATCGGTAAAACCTGTTTAAATATGTGATTAATGGGAAAGAAATTAAAATATATTTGTGAAAACGGGTTAAATAGCACAAAACACTATATAAATAGATGGAAGATTGGTGATAAAATGACTTAAAAATCGGCCCAAGACGGGTAAATCAATGAAAGTGGTTTGAATAGATGAAGTCAGGGAAAAAATTGTTAAATCAATCAAAAATTGTTCATTCGGTGAAAATAGAATAGATTAGTAAATGATTATCTAAATTCATGAATATTGAAGAAAACGAGTTTAATCGATCAAAAATATTTTAAATAGATGAAAATAGTGGAAATATGGATTAAATCAATCAAAAGTTATATTAGTAAATACTGGCTAGCTGAATTGATGAAATTGGTAAAATGAGTTGACTCGGTAAAAAACGGTTTAAATCGATGGGAGGAAAATGGGTTTTATTGATGAAAAATGGGTTATATCAATGAAATTGATTAAAAATGAGTTAAATATTTCAAAAACAGTTTAAATAGGCGAAATTAATGGTAAAAATGATGAAATCAATGAAAATCGGATTAAACTGGTCAAAAATAATTTTATTCAATGAAAATTTGTGAAAAATGTATTTAATCGAAAAAATATTATTTAAACCGAAATTTCGAATATATATGTGAATCATTGTCTTGAAAGACTTTATGGAGTGTCGGACTGACATATGTTTATCTAATATGAAATAATATAGCTAGATGCATTTAATAAATCACATAACATACAAGTTAATATTAAAAAAAATAATATCAAAATGAGTATATAATTGTTAAATAGCTTTGTTCGTAATACTTCATAGCTAAATTAGTTAGTTTAGATCGTTACGAATAAGGGTGACTATATAATATTTTATTATATTCATAAACTACACAATTTTCAATTCCGAAGAGAATATTCAATATTGTATAGTGTTTACAGATAGGCATTACTGTGGCGCAATTATGTGACTGTTATCTTCTTAATAATATATAGTAAATACTATTTATAAGATTCACTATTTGTAAGATTCGCGTCTATTAATGTACCAAAACTGGGATTTACAAAATAATCATCTTAAATTTGTTGCTTTTCAAATGGAGAGAATTTCACTTTTCATATCATAATTCAACCTATTTTAGGGATTTGATACCACAACTTTTTTTACCGACACATTTGATACCATAACTCAAATCAACTCGACACATTTGATACTTCCATCAAATTGGAAACGGAATTGTCACGTGATTGTCACGTGGCCGTTAAAACTCTGCACATTTGATACCATAACTTATGTTGACTGATAATTTTACCCCAAAACATTTCAGGTTACCAAAAAAGCCTCACATCTTCAAATTTAGTGACGATTTTAGTCCACATTGTTGCCAAATTTCCAAATTGACTCGAATAAGACCACGTGCTGACCAATTTAGAACTTTACACATTTGATACCATTACTTATGTTGACTGATAATTTTACCCCATAACATTTCAGGTTACCAAAAAAGCCCCACATCTCCAAATTTAGTGACGATTTTAGTCCACATTGTTGCCAAATTTTCAAATTGACTGCTAATTTTACCCCATAACATTTCAGGTTACCAAAAAAGCCCCACATCTCCAAATTTAATGACGATTTTGGTCCATATTGTTGCCGAATTTCCAAATTGACTCAAATAAGACCACGTGCTGACCAATTTAGAAAATTTTACTTATTTTATTTAAATAACTAATTTAATTTATAAACAATATTAATAAATTAAATAATACATTAACATAAATATCACCAAAATTAAGAAAACATATTCTTTTTAAATATAAAATTTATATAATAGAATTAGTCTATTTAATATTTATTAAAATAATAAATTATATAATTAAAAACTATTTAATATTTATTAAAAAATTAAATAATAAATAATTATAATTTAATAAAAAAATCCCCACCCCACCCCACCCACCCCACCCACCCAACCCCTCCCCCTACCCCCCGATTCCCGAACAGAACCCAGGCTGCCGGTGACCTGGGAATTGGGGATAGGGGGAAGGGTGGGGAGGTGGTGGGTGGGGTGAGGATTGTTTTTTTTAAATTAAAATTATTTATTATTTAATATTTTAATAAATATTTAATAGTTTTAAAATTTATAATTTATTATTTTAATAAATATTAAATATATTAATTCTATTATATAAATTTTATATTTTAAAAGAATATATTTTCTTAATTTTGGTGATATTTATGTTAATGTATTATTTAATTTATTAATATTGTTTATAAATTAAATTAGTTATTTAAATAAAATAAGTAAAATTTTCTAAATTGGTCAGCACGTGGTCTTATTCGAGTCAATTTGGAAATTTGACAACAATGTGGACTAAAATCGTCACTAAATTTAAAGATGTGGGGCTTTTTTGGTAACCTGAAATGTTATGGGGTAAAATTATCAGTCAACATAAATAATGGTATCAAATGTGTAAAGTTCTAAATTGGTCAGCACGTGGTCTTATTCGAGTCAATTTGGAAATTTGGCAACAATGTGGACTAAAATCGTCACTAAATTTGGAGATGTGTGGCTTTTTTGGTAACCTGAAATGTTATGGGGTAAAATTATCAGTCAACATAAGTTATGGTATCAAATGTGCAAAGTTTTAACGGTCACGTGACAATTCCGTTTTCAATTTGACGGAAGTATCAAATGTGTCGAGTTGATTTGAGTTATGGTATCAAATGTGTCGGTAAAAAAAGTTGTGGTATCAAATCCCTAAAATAGATTGAATTATGATATGAAAAGTGAAATTCTCTCTTTTCAAATGTGACATTATTGTTTACAAGGATATCGTTTATAATTCTCTAATAAATTGAAGTATAATCTACCAATTTAATATTGTAAATTTGCATCCTCATATATTACTTAAAAATAGGAGTCTTATTGCAAAGTTTGCATCCTCATATACTACAACCAAAACAGTTTATATTTATTTGATTCAAATTTGATTAATAAAAGGCGGTTTTTACCACATGTGTTATACATAAACTTTAACTTTGATAGCTTAAAAAACTAATCGAGATCAACTCGATAAAGTTATTCGAGCTTGATTTATGTTAGACTCGATTAAAGCTCTATTGAACTCATTCAATTTAAATACATTCTCAGATCGATAAGAAAATCAGTCAATATGAAAATGCATCGTTTGACTTTACTTAGTTCTTACATTCCAAAATCCTTATATATCACTGAAACATGTATGAAAATTATTACATTTTAATTATTTAATTAGAAAATTAAAATACACATCCTATAACATAAATCTGGGGCCATTTTATCCTTGGGACCTAGACAATCGTCTAATTTATCTAGGAGAGGGCCGGCCATGGGGAAGCCAATAGTCCAGTGTTTGGGGAATTAGGTGAACGTAATTCACCTCTTAATACTTACACTTATTACATAACATAATTTATGATAAAGTGATGTTGTAGCTCGTTGGTAAGGTTGATGCCCAGGACTTTTCAAGAGGTTTTGGATTCAATCCCCATTAATATGAATTTTCTTCTAATTTAATATTAGATGGTTGATAGTTTATTTTCTTTGTAATTTGGTTGTATTCAAATATATTTATAATTTGATGATATTAATGTAATTTGTATCTCTAAGGAAAAAAACGATATTAATCCCCACTAATGTAATTTTATTTCTTTCATATTATCTCAACACAAATGAGAGATTATTTAAGAAACTAAAAACCAAAGTATATAAGTTGGTTCTTAACAAAAATAATATTCCCCTAAATGTAATCAGTTACCTTTCCTTAGCAATTTTAAGCGTTGCACCGACTGGATGAAATTCCTGCCAAACAAATTTATGCATAATAAGTGTTTGAACAAGAACAGAATTTATTTGATTTAGTTATAAAATAAGACACATGTAATATTTCGGAATAATTCAAAAAATTACCCATATTCTCAAATTCTTGAAATCAAATGAAGGTTCTACTCTATTAAGTTGCACTTCCAATCCCAATATTTAGAAGAAAAAAAATGTACTTTTGGTTCTGCATTTTACAAACTTACATCTTTGTATCAATTCTTAAATGTGTTTTGCACTTTTAGTCCCATAGAATAGTATATATCTACTTAGTACTTTCATACAATTTTCTTAGTTTCATAAATCATAGGACTAAAACTGCTGAGACTTCAATTCAATGTGACTAAAATTACAATCTGACCATGTTCTACATGATTCTATTATGGAGTTAGCAAACTCACCCCCAAGGTACATCTCCAGCAAGCAACCAATCACCTTCCTTATCTTGATATGTGAGCTTGTACATCTCTACATTTACTTGACCTGAACCATATTTAATTTGTTAATCTTAATATTATTTAAAAAACAAAAAATTTATAAACAAATGAACTTTAATTATTAGTAATTTCTTACATTTTCCAAACATGGCAATGAGGTTGGAAATAAGTGTTTGATAAGAACTATGAAGGCTTAAGTCAACTTTCCTTCCTATCCCAACTCCTTCCATTTTAACTTTCACATACATCGAATTTGATCCACCACCACCGCCGGCGCCGGCGCCGCCGTTCTCCACCGTGACATAATTGAAGGCACATCCAGGGAGGTTCTTCTGGCACAACTTTTTCCTCCAAGACTTTATAGGCGGCCAACCCACCACAGTATCATCCTCTTCAACAACATTTCTGTTAAAATAAAAAAAGAAAACATTAAAATTAAATCAAAACACACTATTTATGCAAAATACTAATAAATAATCTTTTTATTTCAGGATAAATGTAAATTAATCTAATTATACCTATTTGTGACGGTTGAATTCTTGATTTCTTTTTGCTCTTTATCATTCCATGTCAACAATGGCAAAGTTTTGGGCACCTTCACATTGAAATTTACATCTGAAATTGATTCATAATCATGATCGAAAATTCGTTTTCTCTTGTTCAATTTGTCACAGCCTTGGGCTTGAGCCAAATTGGTTGAAAGTGTGAGTCCCAATTCAAGCTCCATGTGAAATATCTTGTACTTCAATTATTTTAATAATAATATATTCAATATAATATGATAAAGACAGAAAAATCACACAACGCAATATCTAAAATGAAACTGCAAGAGAAAAATGGGTTCCAAGGGTTTGGGTACGTATATTGTATACATACACGAGAAACATGGTATATATATAGGATGGGCTATGGATTTGGTTGACAAAAATAAATCTTTTGGCTCTCTAATTGGTTGGTTAAAAATTGGTCTTCTATCGTGGGATAATATATAATTATTTATTGTGTCACTATCATTATCATTATCGTGATTTTTTTTTTTAATTATCCTCAGAAATAATCAATTTATGTTTTATTAAATGACCAGAAACTTAAAAACTGGAATTTTTACATTCTGACTCCAAATATCGCAAGTTCATGTCACATGATGAGTATATAACTTAAAATTTTGATGAAAAAATATTAGAGTTCCTACAGAGATTGTAGATACCTATTTTCATTTATAAAGAATTAAATAGATCAAACTCACAATCAAATTTACCTCAAAAATTTCTATACACTCAAAATTTGGTCCTTAATGAAGTTTAACCGATTTCTAGGGAAACTTTAACCTTTTTTAATCAAAAATTGAAGTTATAAATCTACCACGTTATTTTCGACTAACAAATTTTGAAGTTAGAATATAAAATACCCATTTATTAATTGTCACTCGACACATGATGTTTCTAACAATTTAAAATTAAACTTTTTGATCAGATAGGACATAAATTAATGATTTTCACCAAAAAAAAAAAAAGTCGATAAAAAATATATAATTAACGATTTTCGACAATAAAAACTAAAATTGATGACAATGATATAATAAAAATCATATATTATCAAGATACCATAATAAAACATAAAAATCGATTTTAGAACGTAACCACTTTATATAGCTAAAAATGAAATTTTGCCGGGGTAGGGGACATCATTGAGATGTTGTGGGCAACATTTTTCAAGGCATGTCTCTATCATTGTTAGACTTTTAGCCGACCCAATTGTTGTGCTGTTCCTAATTAATTTGCTTAATCCTATATTGGAGCCGACACGGGCACTATTGCGAACCAATTTTTCCTTTGTTGTTTCGTAATTCAACATACATTTAATGCGTCCGATTAGGATGTACTCCTTAAATGAAGTAAGGTGAGTCCAACACAATAATTTTCTAAACATGTTTCTATTTTTTAATTTATCGAGTTTGGTTTATGCTCTAATGAACTTATTGTGTGAGTTTCCAGCGTGAATTCAAATTGCTGAAGATTGTATTTTATTTATATTTTCAATATGTAGTCGTAGTTGGACAACTCGAACTTAAAATTAAATCCGCTTCTAAAAAGCGTGTTTTTATGCTCAAGAAATAAAGATAGCACTTGTTGGCGGCTACTCCAACGAATACCCGATCTGATCTTAAAGTTAGATCAATTTTAGTGAGATTAGTGGAACAATAGATGCGGCTATTAATGCATAACTGGATAGTAATAAATTAGGGCTAGTTGTAGATTGTAATTAAATATTCATATGAGTCAATCATGTTTTTATCCGGGTCAACTTGGATCAATGTTTTGTAACTGCGTTGGATCTCTGAGGGTGTTTTAGTCACATAAATTATTTTTGTTATCTGCCTAGTCGATTCTGGCTTAGTCTACCAATCGATGTCTGCTACTTTAAGTTTAAGTATGTCGATCACATTGACATGGTGAACTAGATTGACTTTGTCAATATCTTATGTGTCGAATGCCACACAAATGGTACAATATTTATATATCATTATTTCCCAAGTTCTGAGTTCGAATATGGAACGAAATCCGAAAATTATAAATTTCCAAGAAAACACTATATTCTTAAGACTAACAATACAAAATTATTAATTAACTTCATGTTTAACTCTAATGTTTTTTCCATAAGCATTAATTAACTTTAAACAACTTATATTTCTCGACATGCATGGCCCTTAATTTGGTTTTATATGCATTTCTTTGACCATATCATTAGTTTGTAAGGGGATTCCGGATTCATATCCTATTTCTGAACCAGATCGTGTGACAAGATTCATACCACCCACCACAAAAAGAAAACGTAAACATCAACCCTTCCATTTCATGTTTCCCCCCGGCCGGCGTAATTATGCTTCTCTGAGCATAGACAACATTTTTATGCATTCTATGCAGGCCTTTCGATTTTCTTTTGGGTATAAGTATTGTTTATTGTCTACAAATTATTCCATTTAAAAAATTAAATGGAATAAAATAACAGAAACCAGACAACATTTATATACGATAGGGTGGCAATTGGACCACCCGGATCAGATTCTTATGGATTGAATCCTAAGTGGATCCATCAGTACGGATATTGCATGTATGTAATCTAGATCAGATCTGGTTAAAGAATTTTCATATTTAGTATGGAACCATGGTGGATTCGTGGTAATTCCGCTATGGTAAATTCTTGGTGGACTCATGTTGGATAGAAAGAATCTATCACTTTCTCTCTCATGGTCTCACCTATTCCTACCCGCAACCTGACCCACCCAATACTCACCCGCCCACCCAGCTCCAACCTACCTCAACCTCAGTTTGTTGGATGTTAGGGTGCAGTGCACTAGTCTGCACTCATTTGATGATTGACAAGTGTCAGTTTGTGTTTTTTATTTATTTCTTTTATCTTATTTTTCTTTCATGGGACACTTGTCAATCATTAGGGGGTGCAAACCACTACACTGTACCCTAGCATCCAATAAACCCCCAACCTCACACATCTACCCTACCCTACTCCAATCCACCCCACCCCACCTACCACTTAACCTAATCCCACCCACCATTTTCTTTCGTTTTTTCACTAACTTAATTAATTTAACCCATTTTTTGGCCCTATTTCATGAATTATATCGATTTAAAACGTTTTTTTTTACTAATTTAACTCATTTTTTCATAAATTTGATTGATTTAACTTATTTCTTCACCTTTTGCATCGATTTAGTTTTTCACTAATTTTATTGATTTGAACTATTTAATCCGTTTTTTTACTAATTTCATTGATTTAAATTATTTTGGACTAATTTACCCATTTTTTTCATAGTTTTCCCACTTATTTCATTGATGTAAACCTTTTTTTTTTTTTTTAATCGAGAACTCATCTCTTCATCCTTGGATCAATTTTTTCACTATTTAATCGATTTGAACAATTGTTGACCGATTTAACCCGTTCTTTTTAACGAATTCCATCTATTTAAATAGTTTTTTATCGGATTTTATTTTCACTATTTTATCCAGTTTTTCCACTAATTTCATCGATTTTAATTGTTATTATCAATTTAACTCATTTCTTCAATGTTTGAATAATTTTTTTCACTAATATCATCGATTTAAACGATTTTTGACCGATTTTACCCTTTTTATACTAAATTCGTCGATTTAAACTGTTTTTTTACCGATTTAACATATTTGCAAACGGTTAACATATGCAAACGGTAACAAAACAGGTTAAAACGGTTAAAATCAATGAAACTAGTGGGAAAATAGGCTAAACCGATCAAAAACAATTTAAATCGATGAACTTAGTGAATAAGCGGGTTAAATTGGTCAAAAACCGATCAAATAGATGACATTAGTGAAAAACTTGACAATACGGAGAAGAAATGAGTTAAATCTGCCAGAATGGTTTAAATGAATGAAATTAGTGGAAAAATGGGCGAAACGGTGAGAAATGGGCTAAACCGGTCAAAAATAATTTAAATCGATGAAATTAGTAAAAAATTGGGTTAAATCGTTCAAATCGATGAAATTGATGATAAAATCGATGCAACCGGTGAAGAAATGAGTTAAATCGAGTGGATGGGTGGGTGGGTGGGTGAGGCTGGGATGGGATGGGGATGAGGTTGGGGAGTTGAAATTTTAATTTTTTAAATGAATCCAGCTACGGATTCATAACGGATACACTGCGGATTCATTCATGAGGATCCATACTAAAATCACACATTTCATGTTTGAATTAATAGTAAACCCAAACTCGATTAGATTTCAACCGAATCCGATTCGATTGAAATTTAGTGATTTTTTTATGAATCGGATTTAAAATTGGATTTGGATCCATATTGCCACCCTACGCCCTTTGTGTTTTGTCTTGTTTATGTTCGACAACTTCTAGATTATTAAATAATTATACATGTAATGACTGCATCACTTAATTAAAGCACAAGCTAAATAATTTGTCAAAGAAAAATAAAGCACAAGATACGTTGTCACTAGTACTAGTAGAACCGTTGAACTTAACATAAATGTCTCTTCCAAACCAAATGCAACCCTTAACTCCATATCATGTACAGAATGAGAGGGGACAAAACCATGTGGATTGCACGTGATCTTTTCAATAATCTTGGTCTATATGGTTAGTCATTTGTTTTGACTTCGCGTGTAAAGTTCTATCATGTGTGATATATCAAATATTATACCGTCCTATCTGACACCTAATACATAACAATGAGTTAGAAACATGAATAATCAAAAGTTCACATTGATCATCAACTACACATCGACATCAATCATGGGAGGTTGAAGATCGACCTACAACCACGTCTATCGACATGACATATTTACAAAATGCTCAAAAAGACTATAGTACTCCTGGAAGGACATGACAATCACTAAACACTTAGAAAATCCGCACATATATACCCGAGACGACCCGACTAACCCGAAATGACCCGCTTTGGCGAATTCACCAACTATAAATACCCTTCATTAATATACTCCAAGGTCCACATTAATTGCCCCATCTACTATATATTTTGCTTGATTTGCCCTCTCGAATTGCACTAACTTAGGCATCCGAAGGTCATCGCCGGATCAGCCCCCGACACACACTGTCAAGTTTCTTTGAGTACATGCTTAGGTTTCCTAGTTGAAAAGTGAAGTTTAGATTGATTTGACCGTTCTAATACTTCATATTGAGAAAAGTTGCTGAAAGCTGACTCCCTTATCTTACTTTCACCCGTAGCGGGAATACCCTTCATCAATGTGATTTATTAAAATAATATACAATAATTAGCAAGGATCTTAATCTCTAATTATTCCCACTATTCTGAATTAGAAATCCAACTCGTTGACAGCCCTACACTTTTGCAGACAATTTTTCAAGAACAACAATAGGCTTCATAATTTCAAGTAAATCAAGTTTATTACTATCTGAGAGATGGTAGATTATAATATGTCACACCATTCTTATATTGCTAATTTATTAATTAACAAGTTATACACGACTTGATAAAATGATAAATTGTGTGGCATTACATGTTCTATAATTTGTATGAAGATTTCTCAGAGCTGACCATGTTGGTGTAAATTAGATAAGGTTTTGAAGATGACAAAAAGGCCATAAAGGTTTTGAAGATCAAAATGTTAAGTCATCAACTAAGAACAGCTTAGTGAAACCTATCTCATGGTCTGGAAGCTATGTGACCGAATCAGCCGAGTGGGATATCAGATCAGTAAAGATCATATTGGTGATCATCAGCCGAGTCAAGATAGATATGTTCATTCTTGAATCAGCCGAGTAGCCATCAGCTTAGTCCTCCCATCAGCCAAGTGAAGACGGTCAGCAAGCTATCCAACGGAAACCTGCTGAGTGCATTAAATGCGACTGACAGAAAGTACAGCAGACTGTACTGTAGCAGTTGCAGGGAGCCGTTCCAGAAAATGGGGACCAGAACTCGAGGACTGCAGATTTCTGTCTCATCTTCAACGGGCAGAAATTCAAATTCGAGAGTATAAATAGAAGACTAACTGAAGATCTAAATGGGGCTTGCACAATTCAAGATCACATCTATAGAGCAAGATCCATCAGTTGAGTCGTCTGATCACAAGCCTAGTCATTTGTTGACGAAGCTTTTCGTTGAAGAACAGAGAACTTGCGTTGTCTGTCTGAGTGACTTTCAACTGAGAAAAGAAAGGAGTGTATATCCATCTGTGTGAAGTGATATAGCTTCTTAGTGTAGGTTTTCTTTGTGAGCTCCTATACTGAAAATAGCGTGAGGAGTGTAGATCCGTCTGTGTGAGTGATCTAGCTTCGGAGAGTAGGATTTCTGTGTGATTTCTTACTGCGCACTTGTGGCCATTTCATTTGTTGTTTGGCGCAAGTATTTTATACTGGTTACTTTGTGTTTCTAGTATAACCCAATATCTTTGTGACTTGGAAGAGTGGACTAAAGGATTTTTATCCATATAACCACTATAAAAATCATGTGTGTTTGATTTAGTGTTTCTTTATCTTGCATATTTTCAGAAGAACTCAAACATACGAACTGAACCAAAAGATTTTAAAAGGAGTTGTAAAAACTGGGGATAAAATCTTTTGAGTGAGAAAACTTAAAGAGGAACAGATTGGTTGAAAAACACTTGATAAATCCGCTGCCAACTAGTTTCTAAAACTCTGATATTTCATCTGAATCAGCTTAGTGAAATCAGATGAGTGGTCAACTCTGCTGTTCAAAGCTTTGTGCGCGATCAGCTTAGTAAACTTACGAATCAGATCAGCTGAGTCTGCTGACAGAAAAAGTTAGAGAAAAAGTTTTAAAGTTTTATGAGATCTATTCACCCCCCCCCTCTAGATCTCATTGACCACTTTTGGGACCAACAAGTGGTATCAGAGCCGTTGGTTCATTAGAATCAGTTGCCTGATCAAACGAACTTGATCCAAGGTGTGTTTTTCAAATTTTTCAAAAAGAGAGCATATTTTGAAAATCAAAAGCCTTTTGAAAAATGGATGTCATAAGCCATGTTCCTCACATCGGCCTTATGGAATTCGAAAGCTGGAAAATCAGAATGGAAATCCTTCTTGCCGCTTATGACGACAACATGCTTACCTGTTTTACAAAAGGACCATTCAGATTTCAGAAGACTGTGAAGGTTGCTGGCCAACCAGATCAGATAGTTGACAAAGAGCTGGATGAGCTGACTCCCAAAGAAGTCAAGTTAGTAAACCTTGATAAAAAGGCTAAGCTCATTATGTTCAAAGCTGTAGACGAAGAAAGATTCCAGAAGATCAAGCATTTCAAAACTGCCAAAGAGATGTGGGACAAAGTCTGCGAGCTAAGCGAAGGAAACGACGCTATCAAAGAACACAAGCTCAGTGTGGCTCTTGAGGAGTTTGAAAATTTCAAGATGAAGTCTGGTGAAACGATTGATCAGATGGATACCAGATTTACCAAAGCTCTGAATGAAGTTCTAAGGTTTGGTAAAGAATTTTCGAACAAGGAGATCACCGCAAAGGTTCTCAAGGCTTTGCCACCTAAATTCAACATGAAGGTGACAGCCATGGAAGAATCAAGGGATTTAGGGAAGATTTCCCTTTCCGAACTGTTCTCATCCCTCAAAGCTTTTGAGTTTCAAATGCCAAGAATGGGATTAGAAGTGTCAACCAGTTCAGACCCTACTGCTGCTCTAATGGCGTCAGACAAGTCAAGAAAATCAGCAGACAAGTCAAAACAGAAGACTCTGCTGAGTTCAGAAAAAGTCTACACTGCTGACGACGTTACCCTGCTGTTGAATGATTTCAAGAAGTTCTACAAAAAGAAAATGAATTTAAAAGAAGAAATTGCATCATTCTCTAAATAAAAAGAAATCAGAGGCTTAAAAGAAGAAGTCTACTGATGCTCAACAGGTTAGAAAACCTAGTAAGCTACCTAAGACGAATCAGACTACTAAAACCCATCAGCCGAATAGGCTGCTGATAGGAGTAAAACTTAAATGTCAAGTCTGCTAAATCTAAGAAGAGTTATTAAATAACTCAGGTAAGAAATTGAGGCAAAAATGAATTATCTGGCAAGAATTTGAATCACATTATGATAATTATTATTATGACATGCACTATGCTTATTCATATTATCATGTTGATCATGTTCACTGTGCTGATTGCCATCCTCATTTCAATGTGCATGTTTATCACACATTTCATGCATCTTACCTTGCTTATGAGCATTGTTTTAATCATGACTAGTAAAGTGGTATCATAATGACAAGTGGTATCATCATGATAAAACATAAGTCACTAGATCATCACATGTTAAAGGTTTTACTAACCCTGCTGGACCCAATAAATAAGGGGTACCAAAAATAGTCATCTGTTTTACAGGTGAATTGCATGTGAGATGACAAAGATGAGTTGACTGCCCTTGCAAATTTCAACAAATTCAACAAGTGATCTTACCATCAAGTGTGCATCAGGAAAATTGTACTATCAAGCTGCTTATATCAGATTGCTCCAAACCATCAAGTGATATCAGTCAAGTGAGTGATATCAGACAAGTGGTGTCAGACAATTGGTATAAACCAACAAGTGGTATAAATCAACGAGTGGTAGACGCTACATTTGGAGATTTCAAGGAAGCAAGATTGTTGGAAAGCTGAAGCCTATCGAAGGATTACAAGTGGTATAAAGACCATCAGAAACCAACAAGTCAACCATGTGACAAAGAAAGTGGTTTGTTGATTTTGGATTCATAAGTTGAGGAGGAACTTATCAGAAGACTAACCCAGAACAACTTACTGGAATTCAACGGCTGAGTGTCTTAAAGAGAAACTCTCATCAGACTATTTGACCACGGACTCTTGAACTTAGGGGGAACGTGTACGACTAGCGGTACTCCTAAATAAAGATGAAGTTTTCAACAAGTCAAAATGAAGCTATCAGAAGACTGCTTCTTATCAGCTGACTGGAACTCAACAGCCAAGTGTAATTCAAGAATGTACTACATCAAGTGGTATCAGCAAGTGTTATCACATCAACAAGTGATATCAGCTGACTAATCTGATTTACATTTATACAAGTAGTATCAGACTACAAGTAGCATCAGACTACAAGTGGAATCAGACCACAAATACCAAGTGGTATCAATTCTTGAAGTTAAGGGAATTTTCTAGCTGGAGTGATAAACAACAACGAAGACTACCTAAATCAGCCTAATACTCACCTAATTGTCTTCATCATACTAAGTTTGCAATCCTATAAAGAGAAAAAGGGGAAGAAGAGATGCAACTCAAGTATTTTTGTTGATGACAAAAAGGGGGAAGATAAAGGATGCATCTAAGAACCCTTTAAACAGAAGATCAGAAAAGGGAAAAGAACCAACTATTGGTATTTTTTAAAGTTGTATCAGATCAATAAATTTCCATCTTAAGGTATGAAGACCAAAATCTGAAGACTTAGAAGACGTTCTTAGTTGAAGGTTTTGTCATCATCAAAAAGGGGGAAATTGTTGGTGTAAATTAGAGAAGGTTTTGAAGATGACAAAAAGGCCATAAAGGTTTTGAAGATCAAAAGGTTAAGTCATCAACTAAGAACAGCTTAGTGAAACCTATCTCATGGTCTGGAAGCTATGTGACCGAATCAGCCGAGTGGGATATCAGATCAGTAAAGATCAGATTGGTGATCATCAGCCGAGTCAAGATAGATATGTTCATTCTTGAATCAGCCGAGTAGCCATCAACTTAGTCCTCCCATCAGCCAAGTGAAGACGGTCAGCAAGCTATCCAACGGAAACCTGCTGAGTGCATTAAATGCGACTGACAGAAAGTACAGCAGACTGTACTGTAGCAGTTGCAGGGAGCCGTTCCAGAAAATGGGGACCAGAACTCGAGGACTGCAGATTTCTATCTCATCTTCAACGGGCAGAAATTCAAATTCGAGAGTATAAATAGAAGACTAACTGAAGATCTAAATGGGGCTTGCACAATTCAAGATCACATCTATAGAGCAAAATCCATCAGTTGAGTCGTCTGATCACAAGCCTAGTCATTTGTTGACGAAGCTTTTCGTTGAAGAACAGAGAACTTGCGTTGTCTGTCTGAGTGACTTTCAACTGAGAAAAGAAAGGAGTGTATATCCATCTGTGTGAAGTGATATAGCTTCTTAGTGTAGGTTTTCTTTGTGAGCTCCTATACTGAAAATAGCGTGAGGAGTGTAGATCCGTCTGTGTGAGTGATCTAGCTTCGGAGAGTAGGATTTCTGTGTGATTTCTTACTGCGCACTTGTGGCCATTTCATTTGTTGTTTGGCGCAAGCATTGTATACTGGTTACTTTGTGTTTCTAGTATAACCCAAGATCTTTGTGACTTGGAAGAGTGGACTAAAGGATTTTTATCCATATAACCACTATAAAAATCATGTGTGTTTGATTTAGTGTTTCTTTATCTTGCATATTTTCAAAAGAACTCAAACATACGAACTGAACCAAAAGATTTTAAAAGGAGTTGTAAAAACTGGGGATAAAATCTTTTGAGTGAGAAAACTTAAAGAGGAACAGATTGGTTGAAAAACACTTGATAAATCCGCTGCCAACTAGTTTCTAAAACTCTGATATTTCATCTGAATCAGCTTAGTGAAATCAGATGAGTGGTCAACTCTGCTGTTCAAAGCTTTGTGCGCGATCAGCTTAGTAAACTTACGAATCAGATCAGCTGAGTCTGCTGACAGAAAAAGTTAGAGAAAAAGTTTTAAAGTTTTATGAGATCTATTCACCCCCCCCCCCTCTAGATCTCATTGACCACTTTTGGGACCAACAAGTGGTATCAGAGCCGTTGGTTCATTAGAATCAGTTGCCTGATCAAACGAACTTGATCCAAGGTGTGTTTTTCAAATTTTTCAAAAAGAGAGCATATTTTGAAAATCAAAAGCCTTTTGAAAAATGGATGTCATAAGCCATGTTCCTCACATCGGCCTTATGGAATTCGAAAGCTGGAAAATCAGAATGGAAATCCTTCTTGCCGCTTATGACGACAACATGCTTACCTGTTTTACAAAAGGACCATTCAGATTTCAGAAGACTGTGAAGGTTGCTGGCCAACCAGATCAGATAGTTGACAAAGAGCTGGATGAGCTGACTCCCAAAGAAGTCAAGTTAGTAAACCTTGATAAAAAGGCTAAGCTCATTATGTTCAAAGCTGTAGACGAAGAAAGATTCCAGAAGATCAAGCATTTCAAAACTGCCAAAGAGATGTGGGACAAAGTCTGCGAGCTAAGCGAAGGAAACGACGCTATCAAAGAACACAAGCTCAGTGTGGCTCTTGAGGAGTTTGAAAATTTCAAGATGAAGTCTGGTGAAACGATTGATCAGATGGATACCAGATTTACCAAAGCTCTGAATGAAGTTCTAAGGTTTGGTAAAGAATTTTCGAACAAGGAGATCACCGCAAAGGTTCTCAAGGCTTTGCCACCTAAATTCAACATGAAGGTGACAGCCATGGAAGAATCAAGGGATTTAGGGAAGATTTCCCTTTCCGAACTGTTCTCATCCCTCAAAGCTTTTGAGTTTCAAATGCCAAGAATGGGATTAGAAGTGTCAACCAGTTCAGACCCTACTGCTGCTCTAATGGTGTCAGACAAGTCAAGAAAATCAGCAGACAAGTCAAAACAGAAGACTCTGCTGAGTTCAGAAAAAGTCTACACTGCTGACGACGTTACCCTGCTGTTGAATGATTTCAAGAAGTTCTACAAAAAGAAAATGAATTTAAAAGAAGAAATTGCATCATTCTCTAAATAAAAAGAAATCAGAGGCTTAAAAGAAGAAGTCTACTGATGCTCAACAGGTTAGAAAACCTAGTAAGCTACCTAAGACGAATCAGACTACTAAAACCCATCAGCCGAATAGGCTGCTGATAGGAGTAAAACTTAAATGTCAAGTCTGCTAAATCTAAGGAGAGTTATTAAATAACTCAGGTAAGAAATTGAGGCAAAAATGAATTATCTGGCAAGAATTTGAATCACATTATGATAATTATTATTATGACATGCACTATGCTTATTCATATTATCATGTTGATCATGTTCACTGTGCTGATTGCCATCCTCATTTCAATGTGCATGTTTATCACACATTTCATGCATCTTACCTTGCTTATGAGCATTGTTTTAATCATGACTAGTAAAGTGGTATCATAATGACAAGTGGTATCATCATGATAAAACATAAGTCACTAGATCATCACATGTTAAAGGTTTTACTAACCCTGCTGGACCCAATAAATAAGGGGTACCAAAAATAGTCATCTGTTTTACAGGTGAATTGCATGTGAGATGACAAAGATGAGTTGACTGCCCTTGCAAATTTCAACAAATTCAACAAGTGATCTTACCATCAAGTGTGCATCAGGAAAATTGTACTATCAAGCTGCTTATATCAGATTGCTCCAAACCATCAAGTGATATCAGTCAAGTGAGTGATATCAGACAAGTGGTGTCAGACAATTGGTATAAACCAACAAGTGGTATAAATCAACGAGTGGTAGACGCTACATTTGGAGATTTCAAGGAAGCAAGATTGTTGGAAAGCTGAAGCCTATCGAAGGATTCCAAGTGGTATAAAGACCATAAGAAACCAACAAGTCAACCATGTGACAAAGAAAGTGGTTTGTTGATTTTGGATTCATAAGTTGAGGAGGAACTTATCAGAAGACTAACCCAGAACAACTTGCTGGAATTCAACGGCTGAGTGTCTTAAAGAGAAACTCTCATCAGACTATTTGACCACGGACTCTTGAACTTAGGGGGAACGTGTACGACTAGCGGTACTCCTAAATAAAGATGAAGTTTTCAACAAGTCAAAATGAAGCTATCAGAAGACTGCTTCTTATCAGCTGACTGGAACTCAACAGCCAAGTGTAATTCAAGAATGTACTACATCAAGTGGTATCAGCAAGTGTTATCACATCAACAAGTGATATCAGCTGACTAATCTGATTTACATTTATACAAGTAGTATCAGACTACAAGTAGCATCAGACTACAAGTGGAATCAGACCACAAATACCAAGTGGTATCAATTCTTGAAGTTAAGGGAATTTTCTAGCTGGAGTGATAAACAACAACGAAGACTACCTAAATCAGCCTAATACTCAACTAATTGTCTTCAGCATACTAAGTTTGCAATCCTATAAAGAGAAAAAGGGGAAGAAGAGATGCAACTCAAGTATTTTTGTTGATGACAAAAAGGGGGAAGATAAAGGATGCATCTAAGAACCCTTTAAACAGAAGATCAGAAATGGGAAAAGAACCAACTATTGGTATTTTTTAAAGTTGTATCAGATCAATAAATTTCCATCTTAAGGTATGAAGACCAAAATCTGAAGACTTAGAAGACGTTCTTAGTTGAAGGTTTTGTCATCATCAAAAAGGGGGAAATTGTTGGTGTAAATTAGAGAAGGTTTTGAAGATGACAAAAAGGCCATAAAGGTTTTGAAGATCAAAAGGTTAAGTCATCAACTAAGAACAGCTTAGTGAAACCTATCTCATGGTCTGGAAGCTATGTGACCGAATCAGCCGAGTGGGATATCAGATCAGTAAAGATCAGATTGGTGATCATCAGCCGAGTCAAGATAGATATGTTCATTCTTGAATCAGCCGAGTAGCCATCAGCTTAGTCCTCCCATCAGCCAAGTGAAGACGGTCAGCAAGCTATCCAACGGAAACCTGCTGAGTGCATTAAATGCGACTGACAGAAAGTACAGCAGACTGTACTGTAGCAGTTGCAGGGAGCCGTTCCAGAAAATGGGGACCAGAACTCGAGGACTGCAGATTTCTGTCTCATCTTCAACGGGCAGAAATTCAAATTCGAGAGTATAAATAGAAGACTAACTGAAGATCTAAATGGGGCTTGCACAATTCAAGATCACATCTATAGAGCAAAATCCATCAGTTGAGTCGTCTGATCACAAGCCTAGTCATTTGTTGACGAAGCTTTTCGTTGAAGAACAGAGAACTTGCGTTGTCTGTCTGAGTGACTTTCAACTGAGAAAAGAAAGGAGTGTATATCCATCTGTGTGAAGTGATATAGCTTCTTAGTGTAGGTTTTCTTTGTGAGCTCCTATACTGAAAATAGCGTGAGGAGTGTAGATCCGTCTGTGTGAGTGATCTAGCTTCGGAGAGTAGGATTTCTGTGTGATTTCTTACTGCGCACTTGTGGCCATTTCATTTGTTGTTTGGCGCAAGCATTGTATACTGGTTACTTTGTGTTTCTAGTATAACCCAAGATCTTTGTGACTTGGAAGAGTGGACTAAAGGATTTTTATCCATATAACCACTATAAAAATCATGTGTGTTTGATTTAGTGTTTCTTTATCTTGCATATTTTCAAAAGAACTCAAACATACGAACTGAACCAAAAGATTTTAAAAGGAGTTGTAAAAACTGGGGATAAAATCTTTTGAGTGAGAAAACTTAAAGAGGAACAGATTGGTTGAAAAACACTTGATAAATCCGCTGCCAACTAGTTTCTAAAACTCTGATATTTCATCTGAATCAGCTTAGTGAAATCAGATGAGTGGTCAACTCTGCTGTTCAAAGCTTTGTGCGCGATCAGCTTAGTAAACTTACGAATCAGATCAGCTGAGTCTGCTGACAGAAAAAGTTAGAGAAAAAGTTTTAAAGTTTTATGAGATCTATTCACCCCCCCCCCTCTAGATCTCATTGACCACTTTTGGGACCAACAAGTGGTATCAGAGCCGTTGGTTCATTAGAATCAGTTGCCTGATCAAACGAACTTGATCCAAGGTGTGTTTTTCAAATTTTTCAAAAAGAGAGCATATTTTGAAAATCAAAAGCCTTTTGAAAAATGGATGTCATAAGCCATGTTCCTCACATCGGCCTTATGGAATTCGAAAGCTGGAAAATCAGAATGGAAATCCTTCTTGCCGCTTATGACGACAACATGCTTACCTGTTTTACAAAAGGACCATTCAGATTTCAGAAGACTGTGAAGGTTGCTGGCCAACCAGATCAGATAGTTGACAAAGAGCTGGATGAGCTGACTCCCAAAGAAGTCAAGTTAGTAAACCTTGATAAAAAGGCTAAGCTCATTATGTTCAAAGCTGTAGACGAAGAAAGATTCCAGAAGATCAAGCATTTCAAAACTGCCAAAGAGATGTGGGACAAAGTCTGCGAGCTAAGCGAAGGAAACGACGCTATCAAAGAACACAAGCTCAGTGTGGCTCTTGAGGAGTTTGAAAATTTCAAGATGAAGTCTGGTGAAACGATTGATCAGATGGATACCAGATTTACCAAAGCTCTGAATGAAGTTCTAAGGTTTGGTAAAGAATTTTCGAACAAGGAGATCACCGCAAAGGTTCTCAAGGCTTTGCCACCTAAATTCAACATGAAGGTGACAGCCATGGAAGAATCAAGGGATTTAGGGAAGATTTCCCTTTCCGAACTGTTCTCATCCCTCAAAGCTTTTGAGTTTCAAATGCCAAGAATGGGATTAGAAGTGTCAACCAGTTCAGACCCTACTGCTGCTCTAATGGTGTCAGACAAGTCAAGAAAATCAGCAGACAAGTCAAAACAGAAGACTCTGCTGAGTTCAGAAAAAGTCTACACTGCTGACGACGTTACCCTGCTGTTGAATGATTTCAAGAAGTTCTACAAAAAGAAAATGAATTTAAAAGAAGAAATTGCATCATTCTCTAAATAAAAAGAAATCAGAGGCTTAAAAGAAGAAGTCTACTGATGCTCAACAGGTTAGAAAACCTAGTAAGCTACCTAAGACGAATCAGACTACTAAAACCCATCAGCCGAATAGGCTGCTGATAGGAGTAAAACTTAAATGTCAAGTCTGCTAAATCTAAGGAGAGTTATTAAATAACTCAGGTAAGAAATTGAGGCAAAAATGAATTATCTGGCAAGAATTTGAATCACATTATGATAATTATTATTATGACATGCACTATGCTTATTCATATTATCATGTTGATCATGTTCACTGTGCTGATTGCCATCCTCATTTCAATGTGCATATTTATCACACATTTCATGCATCTTACCTTGCTTATGAGCATTGTTTTAATCATGACTAGTAAAGTGGTATCATAATGACAAGTGGTATCATCATGATAAAACATAAGTCACTAGATCATCACATGTTAAAGGTTTACTAACCCTGCTGGACCCAATAAATAAGGGGTACCAAAAATAGTCATCTGTTTTACAGGTGAATTGCATGTGAGATGACAAAGATGAGTTGACTGCCCTTGCAAATTTCAACAAATTCAACAAGTGATCTTACCATCAAGTGTGCATCAGGAAAATTGTACTATCAAGCTGCTTATATCAGATTGCTCCAAACCATCAAGTGATATCAGTCAAGTGAGTGATATCAGACAAGTGGTGTCAGACAATTGGTATAAACCAACAAGTGGTATAAATCAACGAGTGGTAGACGCTACATTTGGAGATTTCAAGGAAGCAAGATTGTTGGAAAGCTGAAGCCTATCGAAGGATTACAAGTGGTATAAAGACCATCAGAAACCGACAAGTCAACCATGTGACAAAGAAAGTGGTTTGTTGATTTTGGATTCATAAGTTGAGGAGGAACTTATCAGAAGACTAACCCAGAACAACTTACTGGAATTCAACGGCTGAGTGTCTTAAAGAGAAACTCTCATCAGACTATTTGACCACGGACTCTTGAACTTAGGGGGAACGTGTACGACTAGCGGTACTCCTAAATAAAGATGAAGTTTTCAACAAGTCAAAATGAAGCTATCAGAAGACTGCTTCTTATCAGCTGACTGGAACTCAACAGCCAAGTGTAATTCAAGAATGTACTACATCAAGTGGTATCAGCAAGTGTTATCACATCAACAAGTGATATCAGCTGACTAATCTGATTTACATTTATACAAGTAGTATCAGACTACAAGTAGCATCAGACTACAAGTGGAATCAGACCACAAATACCAAGTGGTATCAATTCTTGAAGTTAAGGGAATTTTCTAGCTGGAGTGATAAACAACAACGAAGACTACCTAAATCAGCCTAATACTCACCTAATTGTCTTCAGCATACTAAGTTTGCAATCCTATAAAGAGAAAAAGGGGAAGAAGAGATGCAACTCAAGTATTTTTGTTGATGACAAAAAGGGGGAAGATAAAGGATGCATCTAAGAACCCTTTAAACAGAAGATCAGAAATGGGAAAAGAACCAACTATTGGTATTTTTTAAAGTTGTATCAGATCAATAAATTTCCATCTTAAGGTATGAAGACCAAAATCTGAAGACTTAGAAGACGTTCTTAGTTGAAGGTTTTGTCATCATCAAAAAGGGGGAAATTGTTGGTGTAAATTAGAGAAGGTTTTGAAGATGACAAAAAGGCCATAAAGGTTTTGAAGATCAAAAGGTTAAGTCATCAACTAAGAACAGCTTAGTGAAACCTATCTCATGGTCTGGAAGCTATGTGACCGAATCAGCCGAGTGGGATATCAGATCAGTAAAGATCAGATTGGTGATCATCAGCCGAGTCAAGATAGATATGTTCATTCTTGAATCAGCCGAGTAGCCATCAGCTTAGTCCTCCCATCAGCCAAGTGAAGACGGTCAGCAAGCTATCCAACGGAAACCTGCTGAGTGCACTAAATGCGACTGACAGAAAGAACAGCAGACTGTACTGTAGCAGTTGCAGGGAGCCGTTCCAGAAAATGGGGACCAGAACTCGAGGACTGCAGATTTCTGTCTCATCTTCAACGGGCAGAAATTCAAATTCGAGAGTATAAATAGAAGACTAACTGAAGATCTAAATGGGGCTTGCACAATTCAAGATCACATCTATAGAGCAAAATCCATCAGTTGAGTCGTCTGATCACAAGCCTAGTCATTTGTTGACGAAGCTTTTCGTTGAAGAACAGAGAACTTGCGTTGTCTGTCTGAGTGACTTTCAACTGAGAAAAGAAAGGAGTGTATATCCATCTGTGTGAAGTGATATAGCTTCTTAGTGTAGGTTTTCTTTGTGAGCTCCTATACTGAAAATAGCGTGAGGAGTGTAGATCCGTCTGTGTGAGTGATCTAGCTTCGGAGAGTAGGATTTCTGTGTGATTTCTTACTGCGCACTTGTGGCCATTTCATTTGTTGTTTGGCGCAAGCATTGTATACTGGTTACTTTGTGTTTCTAGTATAACCCAAGATCTTTGTGACTTGGAAGAGTGGACTAAAGGATTTTTATCCATATAACCACTATAAAAATCATGTGTGTTTGATTTAGTGTTTCTTTATCTTGCATATTTTCAAAAGAACTCAAACATACGAACTGAACCAAAAGATTTTAAAAGGAGTTGTAAAAACTGGGGATAAAATCTTTTGAGTGAGAAAACTTAAAGAGGAACAGATTGGTTGAAAAACACTTGATAAATCCGCTGCCAACTAGTTTCTAAAACTCTGATATTTCATCTGAATCAGCTTAGTGAAATCAGATGAGTGGTCAACTCTGCTGTTCAAAGCTTTGTGCGCGATCAGCTTAGTAAACTTACGAATCAGATCAGCTGAGTCTGCTGACAGAAAAAGTTAGAGAAAAAATTTTAAAGTTTTATGAGATCTATTCACCCCCCCCCCCTCTAGATCTCATTGACCACTTTTGGGACCAACAGACCCAGTTAATATTTGAAGTTCAACTATCATAAAGTACAAACGAATATGATATTAGCTTAAGGTAATATACATTCGTGTGTTTAAAGCCATTATATAGTTAAATTATGTTTATGTTGCAAAATTTTAAAATTTCAAAATAAATCAATCAAAAAAAAAAGGGTGGAAATTAACCAACACAGTAACAGTACGGCCATCTGGATCTGGAGGAAGAGTGGAGTAGCTTACATTTTTAATTTGCAAATGTCTTGGGTATATTATGACATTAACTATATCTAATTTTGACCTTTTATTGTTTTTAGAGGGAAATTGAGATGGTTATTAATGTGGTTGGACAAATTTATCCTTACTCCAGTGACTAAAATGGCCTGAAATTCCTCGAGGGTGCAATCTGAAGTGAAATTGTAGTTTGTAGGGTGTAAAGGGGATAAAAAAAATTATAGGATGCAAAGTAAAAAATACTCCTATTTATAGGGTGCAATGTGGATTAAGCCATTTATATTATGAGCAATGTGAAGCTGAATCAGAATGCCCATATTTAGGAAATTTCAGATTGTTGTGTGGACGAGTGACGAGGTTTTGGGCTTAATGAGTCCAAACGCAAACCAAGTAGGAATATGGGCTTTGAGCCCAATAGTAAATAAGATGTACTATTTTTTGTTTTCTTTTTTTGGTTTCCTTCAATTCCAGTCCGAGCTGAGAATTGGTCATAGAGCAACAAAACCCAAATTACTCATATGTTTATGCAGATGTACTATTTTTTCTTTTCTTTTTTTGGTTACATATGCAACAGATGTACTATTAAGAGAAAATAGGTTGTAATTCTCACTCTTCCAAGTGAATATTTCTCAAAAACTTGTTGGATAATTGATATCGAATTTTCTGACTTTTTTTGAAGCTACATCGAGTCATTGACTGTCAAGGAAATACTTTGTGTATGGTTGACCAATCAACTTAATTAAATTTTGTAAAATTATAATAAATACTTTAATTAATATATTTCACTTGTATATTTTTGATAATAAAATATATATGACATTATATATATATATATATATATATATATATATATATATATTAACATTTAAAAGGTTTCATATGCCATAAATGCAAATAATTTAACATCATAATTCATATAAGTCATTTAAGATATTGAAAAATTTAACCAAATACTATAATTAATGATGTGAAAATAATGCAATGGAAGAAGAATTATATATAAGGTGATGAATGATGGAATACCATAAAATGTCTTCTTTTTTTGATCTACACCATAAAATGTCTTC
Source organism: Penstemon barbatus (assembly GCA_003313485.2). Classification (NCBI taxonomy): domain Eukaryota; kingdom Viridiplantae; phylum Streptophyta; class Magnoliopsida; order Lamiales; family Plantaginaceae; genus Penstemon; species Penstemon barbatus. The sequence continues at coordinate 36,597,379 of CM064882.1, forward strand.
TATATTAATTATTTAAAGTCCAGTTGATTGCGAACGATGGCATAACAGAAAACTATATCCACAAAAAAAAAATAACTAAATAAAACTATTGATAAATATATCAAAACATTTCAATATCCGATAAAGATGAAAATAAGTGTAATTTCGAAACTATTTGTTAGTGTTGATACTCAAGTTTTTCTGAACTTAGTAACTATTCAAAAATTCTCCTCATATTTTTTAGATGTATTCGAAAAGTTCTCAATATGTAACTGACCGTTACATACACTATAAAGCTATTTGTTTGTCTTGAGACTCTTGTTTTTCTTAATTTAATAATGTATTCAAAAAAATTCCATATACTTCTATAATATTTTTGAAAATTTCTCAATATGTAACTGATTGAAACATACACTTAAAAACAGATGATCCATGACCGTAGTATCAAAATACACATAAAGCTAGCTTCAAAATTAATCTTAATACGCTGACGATTTAATCACTTTTAGTAAAAAAAAAAAAAAAAGTCTCAAACAGTGTCGGCCCTAAGCCTAGACAACTAAGGTGCCTGCCTAGGGCCCCGACTACAAAGGGCCCCGATTTTTTTATTATGTGTGTAATTTTTTATGTTAAAAAATTTTATATGTTTAAAATGCATAGATGTATTACGCAAGACCAACAATCGATGTAAATGAATCGAATCGAACAACACATTGCCAAGTTTAATTTGATCTTTTTTGTCTGCAGGTTGAAGATCGTGTTTAAAATTCGGTATCTAAACTAACATAGTTCGGAAGAGTCTGTTAATCAAGAAGAAAAATGGTGAAACCGAAGCAAAAATCAAAAAGGAGAAGAAGAAGATAACATGACCTAATTTTCAGCTAATTGGGATTTTTCTTAGTCGTTAGTTTGTTTAGATAGCTGGGCCGGTTTATTGTATATTTACTTATCTAACCCTGGCCCATTAGCAGTATATATATAGGTTTGTTTATTCAGTTTGTGGACACTTAATCATTCATTCAATCTGTAAATTTAATTATACAATACATAGAATTTCTTTTTCATTCTCTCTGCAATTATATAATATACATATATATATGATCACATATAATAAGTTTTACAGAGTCTTAATTGATACGAGCTTAAATAAGTTCATATATAATTATATACTCCTATTTAATCAGTTTTCGTGTAGTCAATTTTTGTTAATTGTATTTCTTACTTTAAAAAGTGGATGAGATTTTTTTTTTTCGAGAAATAGAGTCCCAAACTCGAATCCCTGCAATCAATGTTTTCACTCATTTCATCGTTTGGAAGGAAAAACCTAATATATGGATGAATAATGATATTTGGAAGGCCCCATCATTAAGATGGTCTTTAGATAATACAAAATTTATTATGAAATCTTCATATTTTGAGGATGTAATTGGTAATTTACCATTCAGGATATAAGGTGACTATACAAAATTATTTCACTTGGTGAAACAAACACATAACATAATATATGTCAAAGCAAGAATAAGTTTGGCAAGACAAGAATAAGTGGATGCTTCTAAGTATATGCAAATTGTTGAACATATAGTATAAGCGGACTCATGTTCGAATCCTTGTTGGAGAAGTACCCACATTAATGTGTCCAACCCGCCTCGAAAGGGATTAAACCCTTGAGAAATAAAAAAAAAAATGTATCACAAATTCACAATACATAAATGTCACCCATTACCCTTTTACAAAAGACATGTGTATTACCAACATGTGATTGATTTAGTGGAAGGGACTAGTCACTACAAAGTAGCGGACTCAGGTTCGAATCCCTGTTGGGAGAGGTACCCACATTAATGTGCTCAACCCGCCTCGAAAGGGATTAAATCCTTGGAAAACAAAAAAAAATGTATCACAATGCATAAATGTCACCCATTACCCTTTTATAGAAGACAAGTGTATTACCAACAATTGATTGGTTTAGTGGAGGGACTAGTCATTACAAAGTAGTGGACTCAGGTTTGAGCCCTGTTGAGAGAGGTACCCACATTAATGTGCACAACCCATCTCGAGAGGGATTAAACCCTTGGGAAAAAAAAAAAAAAAAAGACATGTGTTTTACTATTTGTAGTATTGAACTCCTATAAATAAATGACTTCATTTCATCGTTTCTACAAGAATAAAATGAAAGAAAAGAGTGAATTAATTTCCTCTACATATTATTTTATTTACTACAATTTGTTCATCCCTTTTATGCTAAGGATTATAACAAAATCATATATGTAATTGATATAACTTTTGAAGTATTTAAAGCAGGAATATTGTCTGACTTTGACTTTTAGTTTTGTGAAGCCAGTAATGTATAAATTTTTTAATTAGAATAAACATAACTCGTGGAGTCAATATTTAGAATAAATATGCTGGTCAGTTATATTACTCTTAAGCATGAGTCGATTTATTATTACCATGAATATATTCACATTTTGACCATAATTATCATAAAGAATTGGCCACTTGGAGTTAAAATCCCTTACAAGAAGTCAATAAAGAAAACAAATAATTACAAACACTATACAATTTTGTTTTTATTTTCCAAGGGTTTAATCCCTTTAGAGGCGGGTTGGACACATTAAGTGAGTACCTTTCTCAACAGATTCGAACCTGAGTCCGTTACTATGTAGTGATTAATATCTTCCATTAGATCAATCACTGATTGGTAATATATTTTATTTTAGAGTAAATGTAGACTTTCTGATTACATTTCCTATTAGAACTTATATAGGAGATAGAAGTATTTATCTTGTGATTAAAGCTTTCAATCTTCTCTCCTCAAATGTTTGGAACATCTTATTGTACTCTAAACAAAAGAACAGTGCTTGGGAGGTAGCCTAAACATCAAAGAATTATGGAAAAATGCACAATAATACCCTGTAAAATTTTTATTGCACCAAACTAATTGTACTTTCAAAAACCATGCATAAAGCATTCAATCTCTGTTAGTTACTAACACGGTTAGTTTTTATCGAACCACCTAAATTACCCCTAAATATATTATAAGTACAAGAAATTTTTTTGCAAACGTTCAAAATGTACAAGCGAGTTTTGAGCAACCATTCAAAAGTACAAGGAAGTTTTGCATAAAAGTTCAATAGTACATGCGAGTATTGGCTGAAAGAATTATGCAAACAATTGCACATTGTTCGCGTGGAGCACGCGTGCTAAAATATTAACGGAGGGAGATGGCTTAGGTGATTTATGTAGGATTTATGAAAGTACAATAAAATTTATGCCAAAAAAATTCACATTACAATTTTATGCAAATTTCATATAACACACGATAATATCATGCATTTTCCCAAGAATTTTGGAATCACTGCAAAAAATTGATCTAAAGTCTAAACCTAAGTCAAACTTATTTGTACTGTTTTTATTAGGAATATTTTAACTTTATTAGGAAATTTTCAGTTTGCATGCTCCAGTTTTCAATATATTAACAATAACCCCTCATCTCTCTAAAATATGATCTTTTAGAACCTTCATAAATCATAATACGTCAACATAAACTACAAAAGATAATTATTCTTATATCTTTGAATCAGCTTAGGTCAAACATTGAGATTAAAAAAAAGGTCATAAATATTTTATTAAAAAAATTACTAAACTATTATTAAAAGTAAGTATACAAGTGTATGTAGATGATGATGTCATATATTAATACAATTTTCCAATTTTTTACATTCAATTTATTGAATAAATACTAAAAATAAAACAAATAAAACAAAATCATTATAATGTCATAACAACTAATCAAATTTGTTGAGCAACACATCCTCTTTTTTGGAACTGGATTTTTCCTGCATTCTTTGGGTTTTTTAAACTTTGTTTTTCATCCAATTCTTATATAATATTTTATCATTAAAAAATCTCAGAGTACTAAAATGGTTATACAGTATATCATTACACACAGCATTAATGAGTACGTAGAGATGGCTTAGGTGACACTATGTAATAATTTGTTACTTTATTAGGAATTATATATGACCCTAATACATATCATGAAAATATGCACATTAGACAACATCGATCGATATACATGCATAAACTTATTTGTACTGTTTTTAAGATGGACGAATTAAGTTGTGAATTACAAGACATAAATAAAACTCAAAATTTGTATCTGAAAAGTGTATAGAGTATAAGACCTACTTGTTTTTTTGTTTTAAAAAAAAAATAAATAAAGTCGAATCGAAGGAAAAAACGAGTACGAAGCCTTGGTCATTTTCACATTTTAGTGCTCCACCCTTGCTCGATCTTCTTTCCGGGAACATCCCATTTCTCAAAAATAAAATAAAGATTTCTTGTCAAAACAACAATCACATATAAAATCTCTGAAAAAACTCAAATCTTATATAAAATCCACCAAATCAAATGGCAGAAAAAATGTAACCTGGAAAGAATTGTGGGGTATATATGTATATTACTTAAACCTGCCGACACCGTTAAGTATTATGTGCTTTGTCGACTTTGAGTTTTAATTAGGATACACATACATGCATTCATTTCTTGTCTCTTGATTTGATTAATTATTCACTTGTGATTCATTTCATAGATGGTAAAATAGTAACGATTTTAGGAGTGGCATCATTTTAACAGATATAGATTCACACTAAAAACCATTCGGATTATAGAACAGTTGATCCATTTTGTGATATGCCCAATGGTCCAATATATTTATACCCTGGATTCTCTTTTTCCGAGTAAGCAATGATATATATATATATATATAATGATCTCATCTCAATTTCAATGCAATTCGTGGATAAATTAACTTAGAACTATTTATCATAATTCAGGAAAAGGACAAGAATGAAAAGAAAGTGCGTAATATTCTACAAATGCTGCTGTTTTTATGCCAGTCCAAAAACATTTGCCGGCACGTTCATTTAGGAAAAAAGGAGCACTCATGCACGAGAAAATCTTCAGGTGTTGAAAAGAATTGAGTGAAAGATTCATCTGTTTTGTGGGGGGGAACTTATTAGTGGAATTCTATCATTGTGCAAATGATGGGAAGAAATAAGTGGCCACAATCCAACAAAAAATCAATCCAGCCTAAAAGTTCACTACTATACAAGGTACGTAAGTGCTGTCATTTCACTGAACTGAAACCTAAATTGGTACTATTACATTACAACCTATGGAATACCAGAATTCATTTCATTTTGACCATGTCAATTTCCTATAGCAAAATACCTATTATTTCTTCAATTCTTTTATTTACGTCAAAATACTATTTGTACGTACGTAGTTGAAGCAATATTTATGCACAACGGCAGAAGGTGATCAACGTACGTACCCGGATGAGAATAATGGGCGATTAAAAAATGCTCATGGCGTGAAGTCGACCATTGATATCTAATCTAGGGTCATAATTTAGCAGCAGGTGATAAAGGGTGCAAAATAGGAGCTTTGAATGAACAGAAAATTAACCATAATGTCCAAAATGCATTTCTCTTATCAATCTGGTAGATACTAGTGTCTGCTCCAAACCTGCAAAAAGGCATTGTTGATTGCATCAAGCAATACAGTATGCTAACACTAGGATCGGATATACCTTGTAAATCGAATAAAGGATCTTTACCAAAGGAAATGTAATCACAATTAGTACATGATTATTTTGATAATGAATTATAAATGAAATCTGATAGAAACAAAGAAAGTCCTTACTCCTAAAATTTTGCAAGGCTTGTGCATGTGGAGCTAACTCAATTATTTCTTTCCGATAACAAAACTCAAATAACGAATAAAACTCTTGCTCAGTGAGGTCAAGATCATATGATTTGCACTAATTCTTCATTTCAATCCTATTTTAACTGCCAACCCATAGGGAAAAAAGGCGATCGCATATAATGTCTATTGTCTCAATATGCACCAATAATAGGCAAATCATGTGTTTCCCTAACTTTAGTGACTCAAAATGGGAAATAGAATTCCTTTGAAAATCAGTTGGCACCAACCAAAGTAAAAGTAACACCATCTAGGACCCTTACATGAACCTCAAGTATAGTGCATATAGCTAAGTCTATAAATATATGTAGTCATCTATATTAACTTATATATCTTCATACTCAAGTAGAAGAGAACATAAGAAACAAGTATGCAGGGGAAAGAAGTGAAGCCTAGATTCAAGAAGGGTTTCTGGAAGCCAGAAGAGGACTTGATACTGAAGAAATACGTGCAGACTCATGGAGAAGGTAACTGGACTGCTGTTTCTAATAAGTCAGGTAGGCACATGAATGATTTATATTGTTATCAATACCATTCTCGAAATAAATTTCTGAATCATTCATTTTCATCTCCCTTGCGTTTTTCAGGTTTGCTGAGGAGTGCTAAAAGCTGCAGGCTTAGATGGAAGAATTACTTGAGACCTAACATTAAACGTGGTATGATGTCTGAAGACGAAAAGGACCTCATTATTAGACTACATAAGCTTCTCGGAAACAGGTAAGTATTCCACCCCACTGCCCTAATATGAATACCTCTACTGTGCGATACACCATGAGCACAAAGATGGAAATGAATCCACATTCAATTACAAAGCTATAATCATCTATAATTCGTAATCTTAACAAAGCCTATTGGAATGCAAGCACAGGTGGTCACTGATTGCTGGCAGGCTCCCTGGTCGGACAGACAATGAAGTAAAAAACTATTGGAATACGCATTTGAACAAGAGGGTCTCCAGGGACCAAATTACGCACCTGGATTCTCAAAGTGAGAAGAATCACCAGTTATCCTCGGATTCGCACTCTTTGAAAGAGAAAAACCTGGAGAAGACAACAGCAGTGAGAACTGAAGAAGGGCAAGGAGATGCAGGGTTAGGTTCTTGGGTAGAAGAACTGAAGATTTCTAACTATGATGTGGGCACACCTTCACCTCCCGGTGAATACTCAACGTTCTTTAACACTGACGATACATTCATGCCCATACTGGACAATCTGGTTTTCCTGGAGGCATTTGGAACCAATGGAGATGAACTATTGCAGGAAATGCTTTTCATGTAACTTTAAGACGAGAAAACTAAATTTCCTATCTGGTTATCCATTGACATTATCTATTGGCCCATGCGAGACCAGACAGTGTAGCATTAGACATGATATCATCGTATCCCTAGTAATAAAGCACTGTCGATGGTTTTCTGTTGCAAGTGAAATGGTTTTAAGCATATTTCATCATTCAAAGTAAAATGATTTAGCTCCTCAAGCCATTCCCTACAAGACAGTAAAATTCTTACTGGCTCCCGTTACTTGCTAATCTCGGAAAATCTGGGCTGTGGCGCTGTGCATTGCTAACGTAACATGATGAAGGCCCAGATTTTCCAAGATTCATGATCTCAATAGCTGCTAAGGATCAACCAATATGAAATTCACATTATTCATTTATTGCATAAACTATATGAATAAATTTCAAGGCATATTTACAAAAGAGTTTGCTGAAAAGGATCCAAAAATCTTTAATTGTCTATTCATGTTCGAAGAATCATCTATAATACATCATCATCCTGTAGAGGATATACTGAAGCATCTTCAACTGGCAGCGCAGGCGGAGTTCCAGGAGGAATACAAGCTGCACCATTCTCACCAGCACATATGCAAAGGGCTTCTGCATCTCTGAGGATTGCGTCAAGATCAATTTGACCACTCAGTTCATTGATAAATTTCAGGAGTGTATCAAAATCCATCTGTTCCCCCATAATCTTACTACGGTACCTCTTGAGGATTGCAATACAAATATATAAGTGTAGGTGCTCATCCAGATGATGAGTCCATAGTACCTCCCACAATCGCATTGTCGTCTCGTATTCAAATTCCCTGAAAAATGACAGTGCCCACAGAACAAATTAAAATATCCATATGAAAATGTGCTTAAACAAAAACAATATGCGAAGTAACAAACTGAGGAATCTATTACATGATGATGCCTAAATAAATTAATTATGTCCAGAACTGGATAATGAAAGTATAGATTGTAGAATTCTCACTATGAAATATCAACTCTCTACATATCATTCTACTTTTATTTCAAAAATTGAGCTCTATTCATCTATGGAAAATTTTAACTGCATAACTGACACTAAAACTTTCAATTATGCAGTTCAAAATTAAAGGTAAAATGTAGGTATTTATCTTGAATGAGAGGTGTGATGAAATCCACAAGTAAATATCAGGTCTCACAACAATTCCGTTAAGAGGCAGCATTATAAATAAAAGAAAATTATTTATAAGTTATATTAATGTAACTGTAGTATCCCCTTCAAAGCATAGCATTCAATTAACCACAGCTTTATGGTTTTGTGTAACTTGGAAGTACAAAATAAGCAGCTCTAGTAGCAAGATCTCTCGATATAATTAACTGAAGGGTGCAATAGGGATAGTATTTGTAGATGATTAACTGTATAATCTAACAAATAGAATTCAAAGCTATATCAGTGAAAAAGGGATAAGTTTAGAAACTTGAATAAATAAGGAATAATCAAACTTGCCTCTTAAACTGTATCAGAATCCAGCGAAAACAGAAGAAATAATTCAAGCAATCATTCTGCTTAAAATAGTTATGCAACGGGCTGTCTAACAATTCGACCAGCTGCATAATACGAACAAATATATGTTAGGACAACATGAACAACATTCAATTCAAATTACCAAAGCTACATACGGAGCAAAATCTTTATTCAATTCAAATTCCATAAGAAAGCTACATATGGAGCAAAATCTTCACTAAGAAACCATACAAAGCTAAGTAAAACAAAACAAGATACGGAAAACGAAGATGCCGACTCTTAACATTAGAAGAATGGTCATATCATATACAGACATGTATATCCATCTAGACTACAATAAGTTAAAACAGACATGCTTAAAGAGGACTATCAGAAAATCAAATGCATCCATTTTGTGGTCTTGATGAGGTTAAATTAACTACAAAGACCTAACAAAAGCTTCCCATTTTGCTTCAATAAGATGAGCTACTTTCCCTCTAATGCAATTAACATTTAAGTAGAAATATTGATAAATTAATGATCTTAACACTCCAAATGTAATTTTTTTTAATATTTCTGCGAAAAAAGTCCTGCGCCAAAGAATCTTATATTATTCATAGGACATAATAAAGATCCTGGATTATGCAGCAATTCTTAATGTTGCCTGAATCCTGGCATATGAACGCTCTTGAAACAATCACAATCATTACATTTGCAACTCAGTTACAGGTAGGACAATAATCGCTCAACACAAGAATGCAGCATTTGCATGACCACATACATGTTGGGGGTGGAGAGAGAGAGAGAGAGAGAGAGAGAGAGAGAGAGACCTTTAATAATGCAAAAAGTTGAGAGTGCATCCCACTTTGATCACGATTAAAATTAGGTCCAAGACGTTCCATAAGGTATACAAAGCACCAAAATGATTCGGACTCATCATTCATGACAAACAAGATTGGGGACAGGAGATCACTCATACCCTAAGGGAAAGAAAAAAAGTAGTTTAGCAAAAATGGATGGTGATTGTGATAAGCCTTTCAGAAGTACTCGTTCATTACCTGACAATAACCAAGGTCAAAGTTATAAAACGAGTATGTCAACAGTATGTCACGTAGGAGACGCACATTAGGATTGTCATCCCCATCATAGAATGAGAGCGACCTGTCAGTCCTCACCTTGAAATGGAAATCAGTAATGAAGAGTATTATTTAAAAAGAAGTAATGCATCTTCTCTATGTTGATAAATATAAATATTAGGCCGACAGATGTGCTAGTAGAGTGTAATAGTTGTACCACATCCTTGTCAATAAGGCCTTTCCTCTCCCTGAATTTCGTAAATCTTTTCGCCTGCTCCGGTGAGATGGTCTGAGGGGAAAAAAAGTTAGGCTAGATCTGTGCTGGATCAAGAAACTGAGAAAGATTCTTTAAACAACCTATCACCAAATCTTTAAGAAAAAAACAATTTCCAGAACAGAATGCAAACAATTTCCTATGAATGCAAGTTCTTCTCTTGTTTTACAGAATCGTGCCTCTGAGGATTACACATCATATTAGACATTATAATTCTCCGATAATTTCACTCTCAAGCTGGCCTACTATACCCATCCATAAAATATGTTTAATTTAAACTGAAAACCTGCAGAAGTATATATTTGCTACCAAGTTAGTATTTGCCTAGAAAATACCAAATCAAAGGTTTGTTTAAATTACTTCTAATATATTGTCGAATTTAGGTTGGAAGAACAATTTGATTCTCTTCATGTAACTGATATAAACCATAAATGCATCACCAGTTCAAGGACAATTCTCAAGACATTTTCTTGTAGTCAAAGCTCTGGCCTCCAGCAATTTGAATAACTTAACCCTTCAAAATCATATTGATTATGGCTGGATAATACGCCATCCCAACCTACATATAAGCTCAATTGATGTTTTTTCCCTTAAACTATGTGCAAATATCAGACCTATATTTACGAGTCCCATGCTCAAATGAACTGTGCGATTGTGCTGAACTTCAGCTAAAAGCAATACAAGACATTGTTGTAGACAAATAAGTTATGCAAGATCACTTCTCTGCACAAAAAGAAGGAAAAGGACAATGTATCCCACTCCCTGGAAGGACAGGGGTCTTAAACCTCTTTTTCAACTCATGTCCGGTTTCAGCGGCTTGCATCATTTAGTTTACCAGCAACACAATAAAAAATAAAAAAGTTTGTGCTTTTGTTGAGGCACCAGACAACAGATCAGGAAACAAGGACATCGAGAGAAAGACAAGGTAAATATTCTATCCATCATTTATGGAACTTCCATGGTCCCATAGAAATCCAAAAATGACACCGTGATGTATATGTTTTTGACAAAACTAAATCTTTCTACAAGGTCTTATTTTCAATAAGCAACCAGCCTGATGGTAAGAGTACATTCATTACAATCATAATAGGAAAAGGGAAGGGCCAACTACAACCAGATAATATTTATGACACTAAAATAAAATAAATCCTCCAAATAACTGAGATTAGCAACAAACCTGCCACTGCTTTTTAATTGTTTCATACTCCGACTTCTTCACTGAAATGAGATATTCCCTCTCTGCGTAAGTTGAATCATATAAATGGTATCCTAATAAGAATCTCCAAATCTGTACATAAATATGGAGTTTAATAACAGATCTGGGAAAATGCAACATAAAATAATTCACAAAATTAACTACTTGATCATGTATCAAATCAATAACTTTCTTTCATTACACAGACCTCCTTCCGCAAATTGTGCTCTACTCCACCATAAAAGATTCTCTTTCTTAATGCTTTTGAGTCCATAACTCGCCCTTCTGAATCCAAGAAGGTGGCCCACTGCAAGTAAATTTATTTCATAAGAATAAATATTAAATAAAATTTGCTAATAGCAACAGGTTCTAGATGTGCATGACATTCATGTAAAACTAGTGTAAGTTTTCACGTAAGAAACAGGTACTCAATAGGATCAGGTGAATGTAGCTTATAGGTAAGGCACACGAGAGGCATTTCATTCTTCCTTCTACTTCACAGAAGATTAATTAGAATCAGATGGGTTTCATTGTTGTCACTCAGTCCACAAACACATTAAATGATCACACATAGAGTGAATCATGACTTTATCGTATTTTCTAACGGTTCAAAGTACGTTTATGGAATTGGTTACAAGTAACAACAATCTAGTGAATAGGCAATTTTCCAATCCAGAACAACCATACAAGTGTTGGCGTGGAGACGAAGACAGACACACATGGCATTATACTATGGAAGAGAGCAATCATAAAATGAACTGACATTACTTGTAAATCATATTGATCAAAAATTGAGAACTTGATATGATATAGGCTCAAAAGTCAAAACTGAAACAATTTTGGACCTATTGGATGGCACTCTTTCCAGAAAACAACCCCCCAACCCAACCCACCCCATCAAGGAAAATGTTATTATACTTGATTTTCTGAGTAAAGTGGAAATATCCTGTTGTATGAGAAATAAAGAATTATCAGTTCACAAATTTCTCTTCTCAATATTTTGAGAATAATTCTTTTGCCTCTAATCTTTAGACACTCACTCATGTAAAGGATAAAAATGCTCCCTCTCGGTGTTTTCGCTGTCACATGGTGTTGTTAGACTACAATCAACCGTAAAATTAAGTAAAGGACAATTAGGAAAAAGAATGTCATTTACCTCTTTATGCCCCAAGGGTGGCTGGCGTGGTTTTCCCCATACTAGTGACAATTTATCAAACTGCCAAGGGAAGAAATGTTACTAACATAAAGACGAATATTAGACAATCATAAACACATAAGCGACAATCAACAATGGGAGCAAAATGTAATTTAGTATTAGTAATCACAAGTAGACTCACTGCTATTTAAACATTAAAATTGGGAATATGAATGACAATAACATGAAATGACTAAGATAAAGCTTGTATCCTCGTCAATGTTTTATCACTAAAGCATAATCAAAATGGTAGACTCTGCTTGCAAATAGCTCAGTTGCTCACTCCATGTCATGAAAGATGTCTTGCAATTTTGATTTGACAAAATAAACCTCGTAGTCGACTTAACTGATGCAAAACAACCTGCCGACGACGGTTATCAAAATATGAATAGTGTTATGGTACAATAACTTTGAGAACACAGTGTCCAAGATCGACACAACCGGAGAGGATGGGTGGGATAGTCATCTAACTGAATGCCATGCAATCTACTCGGGATGATTAACTGATGCAGAACAAACTGCCTATTTCAGTTCTCAAGATATGAATAGTGCCCCGGAATAATCACTTTTAAGGAACACAGTGCCCAGGATCACCACAATTGGAGGGGGGTGGGGAATATTTATCTAACTCAATGCCATGCAAACTACTCGGGACGAATCACATATTTGAGTTATTTGTTCTACAGATGACTACAGATGCAGCATTAACTAAATTAGATGAATAAGTATGTCAAACAAGTGTGCCTACACTTAGTATAAATGTCAAACTAGATTAACAAGAAACTCCCCCAGCACATAAACAAAATACAGTTCCCAATAACATCATGTTATGCTTTACAAAGGATTATGCCAACATCGTAATTGAACAGGAATACTAGACAAAAGGAAATGGCTCCTTTAAGTAACTACTTAAAATTCTTAAGCCAAAAAATTCCCTAATTGGTGGCTGAGTCTTCACCAAGAAGTTATTTCTTAGATGAGGTTTTCAGTGAAAAAAGGACAAAAGCCTGAATCAGACAGTCCTGGCATTGACGTTCAAGTGAAACCACATGACTTGATTTGTCAGGACCAAACTCGCAGAAGATCCTGACATTCAATCTCACTAAAAGTATCTCAAGACAAAAATTCTTCTTCCAGAACTAATGGTCAGAATTCCAAAAGCCATAAAATTTCCAAAACTCAACTAATCTCTCCCTGCATATACAATATTATGCATATCTATAAACCTCTTAAAAAGTGAAGAACCAGACAGTTGCGTTACAATCCTTTTGGCATGCACTTTGGTGCACCACTGAGAAATTACTAGATTTCTTTATCATTACTCCCACACTAATATGTTAAGAGGGGATAGATGTTATCAAGTATCCAGCAAAGTCAAGAGTTCTTAGAAAGTTCCATAAAAATGAACAGCGGATGCAGTACCTCTAGTGGATCAGGTGATACGGGATTCTCATTAGGAACTTCTTGAGAATCAATGCGGTGATGATAATCAGATGGCGAATGGTCAGGTTTTATATCTTCATTACGAGTATATCCATCAATCTGACTTTCCCGGAAGAGCTGGGAAGTTGTTTCGCGAGCAAATCTGGTAACAAGTGAGAATTTCTCCAATACTTGAATTGAAAGATCCCGTGCAGGATCATGATGTTTGTGCCTCTGTCGTCCATTTTGCTGAAAATTAATAGAGCTTTTATCAGAAGCAACCCTCTCTTCATCAGCACCAGAGGGAGATTCATTAGCTGAAATAGTTGGAGTTAAAGCATTTGCAACAGAAACAGCCATTGGAAGCTCCAAAGAAGACAGAGTTCTCTGTATAGAGCAAAAAAGTGCTGTTACTTATAGTAATTTCGTCTGTTTATAGCCAGTAGTAAGCCACAGTTATCATTAATTGCACAAAATTAACAAGACATTTCCAGTCCATCTTGTGCTGCATTGAACAGATTAATTCTATTAAGCCAATGTAGAATCTAATATTCCACGTACCTGGAGGGGATTTTGAAAATCATTCACAAGAAATACATTGGCATCTTCCCCAGACCTGGATAGAAACAATATGAGTATCTAGAGAGAAGCATGTCATCTGAAATGGAATTGCTCATATTTGGTTGATGGTAGTTCACAGCAACATGAGTAATTTTTTGTACATTTTACAATATAAATGGGAAATATAAAAGATAAACTAAAATACCAAAACCTTGCTTTTGCATCTGACGAAGAGTTACTTCCTTTCAAAAAATTGAAAACCTTGAACACCAGACATCATAATTGTTTTAGTAGTTTTCTTCTCATGACACTTTTTATTAACTTCAATTAATTAACTGAATGAAGATTGATTCCAGAACCTTTTGCACATGAACTCAACAACACGATTACTAGGACTTATTTATCATTACCATAAGAATTTGGAACTGTTAATAAAGTAAAATTATGCAGTTCAAATGTTCAATATTAATCACTAATCTAAAAAGCATTTGAGATGAAGTTTCACATCAACTATTTAACACCAAAAATCTACTTGAAGCAAAATTTCATATTTGATATCATTTTCTCCTGGAGTTACATAGCAAACCAAAATTTAAGTCAGTCCATCTTATGTTATAAAAAGAACTTGACACGAACAATCATCCCAAGTAATTGAAGACTAGGGACAACTAAGCCTAAGTGTCAGTTCATAAAAACATAATCACATCCAAAATATATATTATTTCATGTCTATGGCTGCAAAAAATTTGATTAAATTATCATATTGCACAAATACTTCACTGCTATATATTCATTCAACACAAATCAAAATTGGAGTTGAAAGTATATAATTCTTGCCAAAGGTCGGAAAGGAAAAGGAGCAGGCCTCAGATTGGCATGTGATCATTTTCTCCAGCAGTCACGTAGTAAACCATATTCTAAATCAGTCTATCTATGTTATAAAAAGAACTTGACACAAAATAATGAAGATCAGACAACCAAACCATCTAAGTGACGGCACATAAAAACATAATCATATCCAAAATATATATCATTTCATTTCTACGACTCCAATTACAATTTGACTACTTTATCACATAGCAAGAATACTGAATTGTTAGATATTCATTCAATAAAAATAAAAATGGAGGCTTGAAAGTATGAAATTCTTGTCAAAGGTCAGAAAGGAAAGGAAGAAGGTTTCAGATTGGCATGTCACTGTCACAGAGTGAATTAGACGAGCAATATATATTTGTTTTAGATTTCACCACTTCTTTGCAATTGGAGAGATAGCATCTGTTATCAAAGGGAGTCCACATAGTGCACATGTCATCAATAAGCACAAGGTAAGACCTTCTAAAGTTATTCATTGAACTAGAGGAAAACAGAAGTGTGAACACAATTCTAAATATGATAAAAACATGTTGGGTTACCCTTTAAAGTTTCTGGTTAGTCATTGTAAAAATATATATCTCAGGATAGGGTAAATAGGTTGTTTATGAACGAAATTTAGTTATGGATTGAAGGTTGCAGGCTACAAACAGCTAAATTCTATTACAGGATGCAAACAGCAATTCAAATGCATCGGTGATACAAACTAGCAATCATTTTCAATTATTATGCAAAAGATGAAAAGAAGCTATACACGTAAAGAAGAAGTGCAGCATACTTACCTCACAAGAAAAACATGTTGCTTAATAGTTGCCAGAAATTCCCTGACTCCTCCATTGTAAAAATAAAGCGGAGGAAAAGCTAGTCCTGAGAGTGATACCCCACGTGAATTGAGGTGAGTCAACATTTATGACGAGATTTGAAAAGAAACTGAATGGTAAAGATAACCATTCTATGTAGTTTTAGTATAGTATATCACACATAAATACATAAGTCAAATGTACGAGATTAATGAAGAATAAAAAATTAGGAAAAAGTTGCCGAACAAAAACTGTCTCTCTAATTGTGACCCATAAACTTAATTAACAGCAAATCAAACAATGAATTATAGAATTTTTATAAGGACTTGCCTAAGAGAAAAATAAACAATTTAGAAGGATGTATTAATAAACTTTAAGGATTTGTTACAGACCATAAGCTTAAAATTCATTAACCTTAATACATTAAACTTTGTTTAAATGAGAGAGAGAGAGAGAGAGAGAGAGAGAGAGAGAGAGAGAGAAATTGGAAATTGGAAAGAAAAGAAGAGTTCAGAAGAATTCCATGTAATGTTAAAGAACTTATTGCAAGCATGCTTGAGCTAATGTACCACAAGTAGAAGCATAGAAAAGCAAAGACACCTTCCATGGTAATAAGAAGATAAAAGCAGGATGTCTGTTTGCATGACTAATCAAGACAGAAAACTATAAGCCCAAAAGTGAACTTAATGAACTATGAAAATTTATGAGGACAGTCTACTAGGAGTCACCTGATAACATAACTACAATAATGTATTGCCAGCCAAGTGTAGGAGTGTGTCTGCGAATTGAGCGAATGTCTGTAAATGGAACGGCCCTGATAGTATAGAGACTTTTGTCTGCGCGAGATATTTAATCAATTTAAATAAGTCTAAAATAAACATATATGTGCACAATAATATGCATCATATAAGTGAATTCACAGTATGTGAGGCCTAACCTTTGTCTGACACTCTCGCATTCGAACTTTGCCCTTTGTACGGAATCCATGTCTACATAGAGTTGAAAGTCATTCCTAAGTCCATTTGCAAAACACCAACTAGTACATATACTTATAATATACATATACAGTTTATATAAACGGCCATGGCTACAAGGAGAAATTTAATCCTCCATCAGATTAAGCCGTCATATAACTATTTTTGCCTTCAAATAATATTAATTGTCATATTAAAACATAGTGATTAAGCGCAAAACTTCACACAGAATGAAGGAAGAAGAAGCAAAAGAATTACTATACCATGAAAAGAGAATCCCCTTGCTTAAACAACTTCAATCGGCCACTGATTCTTTCAGAGGCATACTGTGTGGGATGAATTGCCACATTCTCCTTGCTGTACACCATTTCAGCACCCTCCGGTTCACTCATGGAATTCCGTCTACCGTTACTATCATTCCGAATCATCATGCTCGCAGAACCCTAAAACAATCAAAACTAATTGAACTAATGCAAATATTACACGATTAATGCACCCCTAACTAAACAAATTTCAGAAAATTAATAAATTTCAACCACTAAACTAATAGCAAGATCACTGGAATTTAGGCAGTAATGCTTGTTTTCGAGAGATTTAAATAAAACCAAAAATTATCCGCGTGCAATGAATCACCTCTTGAATCGACGCGGCGTAATCGGCGTCGTCCGATAGGTCGTGGAGTTCGGCTTCGTTCATCGCTGTATATGTGTCCTGTATTTTGTTTTCTTGGAGACGAAGAAAAATAGTAATTGTTAAGAAATAAAAAATGGGTGATATATTTTGGACTTAACGCGTCAAATACGAATGTAGATTTGATGGACCGGGAAGTAAATACAGTCTACAGTAGACATTGGTTATTTTTTTCCTTTTTCTAGCTAGTTCTATGTACTTCTAACTAAGTGTCCTCCTACGATCCTAGCCCCCTTCCCATACGAACCATCTCAGAATCGAAAATTACTACAATACCCTTTAATTAAACAGAATCGAAAATTACTACATTTCCCTTTAATTAAATTAAAATCTCCCCTCTCCCATTTTTAAATCAAATACAAGAACATTAAAGAAAATATTATTTTTTTGTTTATAAATTGAATATGATTAAATTAAAAAGATGCATTTTCTTTATAAAATGAGTTCAATTTATATAAATAAATTAAAGAAAAAAAATTATCTTCGTCAACCTTCATCGGTGCATTTTTTAGATATGCTTAATAATGTGATAAAATATTTAATGAACTGATGCAAATATTGTGTAGACACCGTCTCAAACTCATCTAATATATCAAATATTCAATCAATGACATGACATATTACACGTAATATTAAAGTTAAACTAATGTTGGACTGCTCTTCTTCATCATACACCAATATGCTCCGTTATGATCAAATCTGATACATATTACAACATATATCAAATATGCTTTTATTCGACATATATAAAATCTGCTCCGTTATGATCAAATCTCATCTATATAATCGAATTAAACCGATCTAGGTACATCCGATCATTCCCTTCAACCTTCGAGCATTGTCATTCGACCTATGAGCAGAGTTACTCGATCAGTCCATTTGACCTATGAGCATAATTATTCGATCAGTCCATTCGACCTATGAGCATAGTTTTTTTTATCAGTCTATTTGACCTATGAACATAGTTATTAGATCAATCCATTCTACCTATGAGAATAGTTATTCGATCAGTCCATTCAATCTAGTATATGTCATTCAGATCGAACCAATTAAAGATCTAACTCGAAAAGATCCACTTTCCCCTCCTATAAATACTCCGCATTTGTTACTTTTAAAGGTACATTCTGCTCGACTGAACTACAACTTTTTTGCTATATTCCGTTATGCTTTGAATTGATCTGACTTAGACATCGGAGGGTCAGCGTCGGATCAACCACCGGCACAACTTGATGAGTTTTTTTGAGCCAATGTTAGGAACCTTGAAGTGGAGTACAATTCGATCTAACCGGCTTATGATTCCATACTGTAGAGCAAATTGGACGCTGACCAATAACTTAAACGAAAATTTCCTTCATCATCAGCTGGGGATAAGGAATAGAGGTGGCATATTAAGGTAGCTAGTTAATGTTTAAAATTCAAAATCTGGCTGATATTCAATTAATAAACATAGAATCATTTCAATGTTGTTATTACCTCCAAAATACTCACTCTTTGAGGACTACATCCTGGTTTGGGTTTTCAGATGCATAAAGACACCACCTAAATGTGTAGAATTTGGGTAAATTTGGAAACCTTTTCAGAAAAACCGGGAATCAAGGGGTTTAATCCAGCAACGAGAAGCTGAGAAGCATACGAAATAGATCATGAATTTAAACTGATTCTGACCCCAGAACAAAGCAGATTAAAGAAAGCGGCTTTGCTGAAAGAATTATGAACAAAGGCCCAATATTATTATCTTATTTGCTGAAAGTATTAGTGGGCCTGTGGGCTTATTTTATTAGACAATTATCTTACGATTTGGAAACTCATGACTACGAACCATCAGCCCCAACAAAAAAAAAAAAAAAAAAAGATGGTCGGGGTCAGGCCCAGCCTAAGTATTTTTCGATGTTTTCATGTCCGGAAAGGAAACCTGACATGAAACTTAAAACTACTTGATAACTCGAATAGAATTCCACAAATTAACCTTACGGGCATGGGAATATAGAAAGAGAGACCAAGAATTCGAGAGAGCTGGAATTACTTAGGTAACTTTAATTGCAACAACTGCAGTTTGAGGTGAAGAATCCAAAAAGAAAAACAAAATAACTGCAGTTTGAGATGTGAGTTTAAGCATGTTTTTTCTTGTTTCTCTACACAAACTGACATCTATTAGTGGCTAACCTATTACCAGTCATAAATGATGAAAAAGCTCCCAACAACCCCCCTATTTTTTCATTTTATTTTCCCTAGTAGCCAAATCAATGTGTTCAGGTTTTAAGTCTGATTTAATTTATTTTGAGACGCGTAATGTACATGAGTTCCATTCATCCCAACAACGAACATATAGATATCATTTATTTTCCATATGCTCCATAGACCAATTATTGCCTTAATTCAAATTAAGATTTATTTTTAATGTCTCAAAATGGTTTTCTTTAAATATGTAATTTTTTACACCAAAACAATATGCAATAATTTGACATCGTTTATTTTAAATCATATATATATTGTCTTTTTTTTAGAAAAAATTACAAAAATATCGAAAGAATTGCCACTTTCATTTGAAACTTTGTGCTAAATCAAATACGGGCCAAAAAAAAAAAAAAAAGGTTAATTAGAAGGAAATCAAGGAATAGAGTATCATCACACAAAGAATCATTAATTCATGCTATTTTTGTTAAAAGGAGAAGAGAATCTCATCATGTCATGACTTTACTTTAGTATATTTAAAATACAAGATAAATCAATAATTTGGTCGAATTCAAGAATACTCTAATCATCAATCTTCTTGAAGCCTTACAAGATTTGAATGAACTAAGAATTCAATATTGTCGAAAGGGAACAAAACGTGATCAACGAAAAGGCTAAATGGTGGCAATGAAAAGTATGAAAGAAACTTGCTGCCTTCTGCTTTTATAATAAAAGCAGACACGCCTGACCAAAAATGGAAGAGAGGGGGGCATTTATTTGATGATTTGGATGAGAAAATCGTCTACGGGTCGATCATATTAATTTGTTTCACCACATCATTCGTGTAAATGTTGCACACAACAATTTCTTCATATTAAGATAGGTCTAACTAACTCCGTACATGCAATTATTCATTTTTCTTGGATTTGATTTTTCTTTTCCCAAAAGAGTTGGACATATCCAAGTTAGACGGATAATTGATTGTTATCGGATTTCACATAGTAGAAAGATTTTCACTCTCCTCAAAAGATCGGACACACTATTTTCATATGTCAATTTTTATTCAATTCAATTTACGAGCTCACGTATTCTTCATTGTGATTTATCCG
Source organism: Penstemon barbatus (assembly GCA_003313485.2). Taxonomy (NCBI): domain Eukaryota; kingdom Viridiplantae; phylum Streptophyta; class Magnoliopsida; order Lamiales; family Plantaginaceae; genus Penstemon; species Penstemon barbatus. The sequence continues at coordinate 36,618,214 of CM064882.1, forward strand.
ATAAATATATCAATACCAAATACATTTTTTTTTGGATTTTAAGTTTGTAGTGATTAGTCTCTTTCACTAGATCAATCAATTGGTTTTAATTATTTATTAGATCTCGTCCAAAAATTAATAGCGATATTGAATAAGCATAAAAACATAAATTGCATATCTGATACCATACATCAAGGCAATTTTCAACATTGGTACCATTGAAGGCGTAAATGCACATTTGATACCACAATTTAAATATTAGTTGTGATATTCATACCATCCATCAAATAATTGGACAAAAATTTTCCGCGTGCACCTCACGTGGATATTATCTCAATATTTTCGAGAGAAAATTATTACGTGATAACGTAAGAGAATTTTACTATTTTCCCGATAAAAACAAGATAACATGATATTGTTCCCTTCAAAAGTGAAGACAAATGATAAATTTTCCTCCAAAAGACGAGATAATTTTCTGTTCATTTCCACCAAATTATTTGATGTTGGTATGAACATTACGAACAATATATAAATTGTGGTATTAAATATGCATTTAGTACCAAAATTATTGAGTGTCATCTTATAAAGGCAAAAATTCAATTTTTGTACCATAGAATAGACCCAAGTCCATTTTTCATACCAAAATATCAAAATTCATACTACCGTTAGTTTTTTAACTGAAGTAAAAAAAGAGGTGAGAAATGCAATTATTAAAAATTAGGCAAGGGTTTTTTGCGATTATCGTCTTCTTCTTCCTCCTCCCGTAAGACCGCCGGCTCCGGTGACTTTTGGTCGAAATTGGTTGAGGGTTTTTGTTCCCCTTGTCGTGGAGAACTCGTACATATAAAGATCTTTTCAATCCATTGAGTAATCTATTCGAATTTTGAGTTCTAATTTTCGAATTGTAGGTCAAAATTTTCGAAATTTCAAATCGTGATTTCTTCTTCGATTCTTAACCAAACTTCGTGATTCTTGTTGCAATAGTTTCCCCTCACCGTGGGCATCATTTTCCATAGGTTTATTGTAGCTGCCGTAGACGGTTGAGCTCCGCCCAAGCGGCGGCGCGTTTTAGGGTTTAAACGCGAAAAAACACTCCTCCTTTGCTCCACCGTCGACGGCCGCTGCAATTACCACATGGAAAATGTTGCCCATGACAAGAGGAACAAAAACCCTCAACCAATTTTGACAATTGGCCACCGGAAGCCGGCGATTGAATGGGAGGAGGAAGAAGGCAATAATTGCAAAAAGACCCTGCTCAAATTTAGACAATTGCATTTCCCCCCTATTTTGTTAGTTCCGTTAAGTGAACTAACGGAAGTATGATTTTTGAAACGTTTATTTATTCTACGGTATGATTTTCAATCGATTGGTATGAAAAATGGACTTGGGCATATTCTATGGTATGAAAATTGAATTTTTGCCTCTTATAAATTACCAAATATGCAATTTTCCCATAAATTATATAGTATTATGTATTTTGGGATTCAGTATCGAGATTTTTCATTTCCAACACAAGTACTGTATCATATGAAATCTAAGCATAAAATACAACCAATTAAAAATGTGTCATATATACTGATCTTTTAACATCCGTCATTGTTCATTCTACTATTTTGCACGCACGGAAAATTAATTCGAGCATATATGTAGAAGTCTAGTCTATATATGCATGTGCCAATTAATATGAAATAGGGGGAGTATCTTGTAGTACTCCATATGTCCTAAATTATCTGTCGTTTCACATGTCTTCATATGTACATATTAAGGCACCTAGTAAATAGTCTCAAATATTTTAGGAGGAAAAAAATTATATACTTAAAATATTCTTATTATCTATTTATCTCAACATTAACTACAAGAGAGAGTTTTAGATGCATTAAATAAGGATAAAATTTCTCTAAAACGACAGATAATTCGGGACATTGAGAGGAGTAGTTTTTAATTTAGTGACATGTACAAATGTAAAACAAGTTTATGGTAAAAGAGAGGGTGAATTAATCCTCGGATCTGGTGATAAAAAAGAAAGAAAGAAATTAAGTAAGAAAGAAATTAAAGTGGTTTTACGGTACTTAGGCGTGTAAGAATCTTGCCACGCGAACTGGTCTCCCCCAAATCATGAGTTGTACAATTTTTTAGAGACAAAAACCAAAGGAGTCACTTTTCAAAATCAAAATTGTCTTAATTTGCCTCTTTGGTTGTCAAAGAAAAAGTAATTTGGAGAAAAAAATAAAAAAATAAATAAAAGAGAATGTAGAGAGTGTATTAATCCAAGATGTTTGTCCCCCACTATATGGCGCAAAGGCACACGGCTCCGGCCGGCGGTGTCTCCGCTTTGTATTTTGAGTTTCACACACACACACACTGACACTTTTTATGTGAGTGAAATTAAGGTAAACATTTGTTAATGTCTACGTTTGGAAACTTCTTTCTAGACAAACCTTCGCTGACATTCTGCACTCATGTTCCCAATACATTTTTGCTTAATATTTTCCTTTAATTTGACCATTTAATTTATTTCTAAATTAATTAATACCCATCGTTATATATATATTTATATATACTTCATCACTAAGTGATGATTTTGACATCATGTTTCTCATGTTTTAATTTTTTTTAGAATAATGTTTTAATTAACAAATAGCCTATGTTGCTCTTATTTAGGTTTAAAATTTTGATATTTACTTATTTAGTGTGAAAATATAATTTTATAATAAGGAAAAAAAAAAAGCAATAATATAGCTCATTTTAGCTAGTACTATTTTAGATTTTTAATGTTTTACCAGACTTTGTTGTATCTTGTAACCACTGAATGAAACTAACAAAATACAATGAAATCTGCTGGTGCAAAACTAATAACTTTTCATGGAGGGGCCGGCCATATTCTAAAAAATATTATAATCACTGAGTTATTGAAATATTAAATTTATTTGTATAGAGTCCATTCAGTTGCCGATGATGCTCCGTGATCAAGATGTCATGGGTTCAACTCCCATTAGTGTGGTTATTTCTTTAGTTTAATAATAGTTTTTATAACTAGCTTATCATTGTATTTTGATCCCAATGAAATAAATTTGATATAGTGATTGATGTAACGATGTATTTAGTGTCTCTAAAAAAGACTAGTCTATCCACTTATAATTTTTTTATCGATATTTTGACAAAGTTATGTGACAAATTAACCAGTCATGGAGCAAAAAAATTAATATATTTTTAGTAACAATCTTTTTTGGTAAGAATATTTTAGTACAAATTTGTCATTCAAAATACATAAAATATCCCAGTTCAAGTTTGGCCATAAGGAGATAAATTGTGGAAGCCTGGAAGGTAATTAGATAAGATCGAGATAATTACAACTTTTATCTTATGTCACACATTTTGTATTATTATTATTATTATTTTTTTTTAATACAAAACACTTTTTGACATCCTTTAATTTGACGGATTTAGTCTTATCATAATATTTGAACAATTAAATTATGTTTGACTCTAACTAAAGAGTTTAAAGATGCATCGTAGACAACAATTAGAGAACAATTATTCCTCAATTTGTCATTAACTTCAAAGAATTTGTTTGAGCTTGACGATAATTTCATCGAATGATTCAAATATTTGATGGAAAAAAATCTATCAAGGATAATCAAACTGTGGTATCAAATGTTTTTTTTCCCAAAATACCTTGTACCAAATACATAAAGTATGATAAATTGTGGTGTGAAAAGTGTAACTCTGTCCATTAAATAATGTAAATTCTCACTATACAATTGATCAATTAATTATGCTTCAAATAACATGTTCATCCCCTTAGTGACTAAATTGAATTTTTCTTTTTTCTTTTGCAATGGGTAAGTTTAATTATAGTGGAGTAATATATATCATGTAAAAAAAATGGATATTTAGCTAGTTAGTATTTATAGAGAGTGACCGACTAATTACAAAATATATATATACAATATTTCGGTATAATGAGTTTAACCAAACCAAATTTCAATAAAAGATTTCACCAATCAAATTTTTAAATGTTACATACATACAGTCAATATATTTATTCAATTATAATCTCAATCCTTAATTGAAATGCGGAAGTATACTTATATTACGCTTCGACAGTTTGACCGGAACTAAGATTCAATCCTTAATATATACAAATTAAGATCTGCAAATAAGGAAAGACAATAATTTCATTCTTCGATAAGATCACTAGTTTTATATTTTAATAATCAAAGTTATGAAAAAAATATATATTAATCAAATCAAATATTATATAGTTGCACTTGCAAGTATGACTTTATAAAAGGGAGTTATTTATGTTTTTGGGTGGAGAATATTTTCAGGTGCATGCGCAATACAAGGAAGAAAAGTATTACAATTTTGTTTTTCTATCATTTTTGTTTGCATTTGAGTACAAAGTAAGCACGAGAACCCTAAAAGTGAGTTTTGGCTCCCTTCTTGATATCATTTTCCTCACTTTCTCCTCTCTTTCTCATCCCGAGGCACCAAACCCTAGTTCTACATTAACCCTCTAGCTCTTCCATTTCTCTTTCACTCTCATCTCTCTCTCTCTCTCTCTCTCTGTATATACATACATGCTGTATATACCGATCGATCTCGGGTGATGGAGGTATATATAGTTTGTGGTTTCTTTGTGCATTTTTTTTGGGTAACATATTGGATATGGCATTTTAATGTTGTAGACGTTATTATTTTTGCATTTTCTTCTTCTTTTTCAATTAAATGGCATGATTTCTGCATATCTATTTTACGCTCATATATAATTGAAAAAAATCTTAATTTTTGTTATTTAGAAAGTAAATTATATAGCACTTGATCACTCTATAACTACAGATATTTTTGTTGCCTTGTACGCCCCACGAAAAAGTTCTTGATGATAATTGAATTGAGCGATTGATAAATTCACAAGACTCGAAATTTAGATTCTAGTGTTCCCATTTGAGCAACATTTTGTATGATTCAATGTTCTCGCCTCCACTCAATTAAGTGGCTTAAGACATATGATGATTTTGTTGGCTTTTTTATTTATTTATATGTACCATTTCAATGTATCCTTAATATACAAAATCTTGAAAGTAAGACAATTTTTTTTTAAAAATCAATTCCATTAAATATTGTGTGAAGAAGTTGGAATTGTCTTAGGTGGTTCTTAGATGAGATGTAATAAGCGATGTTGGTGAGGTTCAATCCGAAGACGGATTTACGCATGCAGAAAGTAAAGGACGATCTCAGATTGAGCCGCGCCAATATCACTTTTGATTCTATAAGATGATCATTTCTCATCACAGATCCACTTCCTATATACATACACTTTACTTAGGTGTTTCTTTGTATAAACACTACACATTGAATTGGTGATATTATCTTATATATATAGCTCTTTGCATGGATTTATACATCAATTGGAGTCTTAGATAACAGTTCCTATTTGAGACTAAATATATCACACAGTTCGAAAATCATAGTTAGACTCAAGTCGTAGAAATGGACTTAGCCCAATTCATGTGGTCCATATAATACATATCAAAAGAGCCATCCATCGCTAATATCCAATATTATACATTTGATCATTCAAAAATATATTGTTGGTTTTTCATCTATAGAATAAGCAAAGCTAACTGCATGCATGCCCAGTTTTAAGGTCACCAAAGGACCACACGAATCAGAAATTCTCACTTGTTACCAGATTTGCTCGCGAAACAACTTCCGGGAAAGTCAGATTGATTGATATACTAGCTAGATCGGAATGAAGATAGAAAACCTAACCATTCGCCATCTGATTATCATCGACTCGCTGATTCCTAACGAGATTCCCGTATCATGCATGCACCTGATCCACTAGAGGTACTGGTACTGCATCCATGATCCCTTGTTCTTTTTTATTGAACTGTATTTTGTTAAATTATGCAATCTACTTTGACATTTATACCAAGTAGATGTAGGCGCACTTGTTTGACAATTGACCTACTTATTCATCTAAAGCTATTCATATCTTGATAATATACATTTGGAGATGGCCTGTGATTTGGGTTGGTTATGGGGGGGGGGGGGGGTTTGGGATGGGTTTTTTTTTTATTTAAAAAAAATTATAATTAATTACTTATTAATAATATATAACTTTATTATTTAATAAATATTAAGTATATTAATAATGTTCTATAAATTTTAGATTTTTTTAAAAAGATATTTTTAAATTTTTTTGTTGGATTTATATTAAAATATTATTTAATTTTTTTTATAAAATCAAATTAGTTAATTAAATATGTAAATATAATAAGTAAAATCTTCAAATTTGTCCGCACGTATCTTAATCGAGCCAATTTTGAAATTGAGCAACATGGTGGATTAAAATTGTTAATAAATTTAAAGATGTGTAGTTATTTTTTTGTCAACCTGAAATGTTACGTGGTAGAATTGTTAGTCAACATAAGGAAATACGTCAATTTTACAATAATACTTAACCGTCACGTCACCACTTAACGGTGATTTAATGGTGATAGTAAATGTGAATGTATTTCTTAAATTATGATATAAAATATATCGATCTTAATTTTTTTGGTACCACAAATAAGAATCGATATAAAATTTAGTACATTCTCTCCATAATTATTTTAAATATATATAGTCAATCTCAATGTTGTTCTATTTTAATTGTTGGGATTGACGGTTGATACTTGATAGAATTAGGAAATTCAAGTTAGTAAGTCAGACATACTATAGAGGGCACGTAATATAATTAATATAATTTCGTAGATATAATGTGAAAGAATATAATTCCTCCTAATAACTTGCATTAAATGATTCTTCATTAGAGTAAATCGCGCTTTCGGTCCACCTTATAGATTAACTTTTGTACTTTCGTTTCTTTTAAATTTTTTATAGCAGATTGGTCCATCTTATCAATGTAGTATATCACATTCATCCCTTTTAAATTTTTTGTAGCAATTCGTCCCTCTTATCAATGTAGTGTAACACATTAGTCCCTCTTAAATACAAAAACATCACTTAATTTCAAAATATATTCTAAAGTGGACGAAAGTTGATATATTTTGTATTCAAGAGGGACTAATGTGTTACACTACATTGATTATAAGAGGGACGAATTTGCTACAAAAAATTTAAGATGCATGTATAGATAATAGAGTACTAGGGATGGTTCCAAGCTTTTAATTTAGCCCTCTTGCCAAACATTCATGACGAATTTGTACTAAATTGAATAGTCTTTGAAGTCGTATCCTTAAGTGCGATACTTCCCGAATTACACAATTTTGAAGGCTCGTCTTGGCTCAAATCCATCACGAACATGGAGATGCAAGAGTTATCACAAGAGCATAGACTAAGATGGAGAGTTGGAAATGGAACTTTGAATATAATTTGGATCGAACGATGGATTTCGAAAGAATACTCGTTCAAAATGCTCATCGGTTCAGATTCTGCCTCCGATCCGGACTCAAAGGTAAAACAACTCATTAACCCTGACACTGGTTCTTGGAGGACTGATTTGGTTCGGTCTATATTATGGGCTAACAAGGCAGATATTATTCTCGCTCTTCCCATATCAACTCGGATATGCAGACATGGCATTACTAGAAAATTGGAATTTTTTCGATTCGACATGTGTACTTCTTGGCCAGTAAGATGAATGAGTTCGCAATAGCCGAAGGAAACAATGTGGGCCCAAGTTCGATTTACATCCAGGACTGGCGTTGGATTTGGGAAATAGATGCTCCACCAAAGGTTCATATGTTTATTTGGTCGACTTGTTCGAATTCCATACCTTTATGGGATGCTCTAAAGGTCCATAAAGCCACTAAAGTTGTAGATTGCCAGCGCTGCCAGGGAGTAATAGAATCAATCCTTCATTGTATGAGTTAATATTCTTTCTTAAGGCAGGTATGGGCACTCTCAAGTTTTTCTCTTCGATTTATGATTGCGGTGTTTATAGTAAATGTGATAAAAAGATGTTTGGTTTATTTGCTACGACTTGTTGATTCATTTGGTATTTGAAGAGTGTTGATTTGGGAATCGAAATACTGGTCCCCTTTGCCTGTTTGGACTCATGTGGTGGAAGTTTTTTATCGACACATCAGGTCTTATACGCAATCACCGAATCATCCATCAAAGAATAGACATCAATGGCAACCTCCTCCAGATAATTGCCTTAAGATTAATCTTGATGCGACTCTTGATTGTGACAGTACTTGTTGCAGCATTGGTATTATGGCCAGGGACTCATTTGGTACTTGTATGGCATGGATGCATGTTCCAGATTTTAGATCTTTCCTTACAACCTGAAGTTGCGGAAGGTATGGTTGTGGCAAGAGGTGTTGAATTCGGTCTACAAAATGGTTGGAGCAATGTAATTATCGAGGATGATTGTAAGTCGGTTATGAAAAGTATTGGCAATCCTTCTTCCCCTTGAAGCTACCTCGAGGCTATTTTTCTCTCGTTTATCTTGTAATTTTAATTCGTTTAAGTGTTGTCATACATTTAGAGAGAATGACTATATAGCTCATGTGCTAGCTAAGGTACGTAGCTTTTAGTATTGTTCTTCCTCTTACTAAACTTCATATTTAATTATTGACTTTGTACTTGATGATTTTGCTTGTTAATAAATCTCCCTAATGAATTTCCTACAAAAAATAGTAAAATAATAAATTACACATTTATTAACTCTCCTTGTGAACCAAAAGCAATAAATAACAAGGAATCAATTCGAGCTATATATTTTTATGTTACTGCATAAATTGTGGGCTATATATCCCTGATTTCTTGGCTAGATTATAAATATTTTCTTGTTAGTTGCCTAATTAATTACACAACCTTAAAAATTGAGATTGATACATTTTTATGTTACACATATATATAAATTTATTGATAGGTGTGCAAATTTAAAATTTCTGTGGACTCACACATTCATCTACAGGGTGTTATCATGTGATGTTGTAATGAGACACGAAATTTATGATATAATAATTTGTTGCCTATAAGCACGGGCTACACATTTCTTTGTGTAACTGTCTTATTTGGGAATAGATCTTAGGTTGCTATGAGATCAAATACGTTTCTCAGATGATTGTTTTTGTGACGTCATTTTTCTTTTCGTTGAACTTTGATCGTTATATTTCAGACTGTGCTTCGAACTCAAACATTGGATATTCCTACATCATTGGTTCTGACAGAGTGCACAAGACGCATAGTTCTTTCCTAGGCTTGCGAGCTTTTGTTGTAACCGTTGATAGAGATTATTTTTCACCTTTGTTGAATGAAACTACTTTGAAGCGATTTGGATGCGGTTTAAATTCACCCGGACTTCAATTTAGATTTTAGCTTGTCTGTCATTTCTAATTTATGACTTGCATGTAACCTTTCAAATTTCATTTCAGATTGTACATCTTCGTTAGAGCGGTTGTTGCACACGTTTTCTTTTATCACTTGACAATTTGGGGGCATAAAAGTCTCCAAATGTTAATATTAGTTTATCACCCATTTAGAAATATCTTAATTAATAATTCATTAATAGTTTTATTTTTATGCATATCCTCAATAAAAATTATAAATATTAGTAAAAAGAATTGGACATAAAAGCTAAATTAATAAAAAATATAACGTGAAAAGGTTCGATATCTAATCGACAATAGACTCGAAAAATTTAAAAATAACACGGGTTTTTTGCACTTTACACCCCTGAAACATAGAAAATAAGCACTTTGCACCCTCGAAACTTAGATTTAGCATTTTGCATCCTCAAAATATGAAAAATACAACACTTTGCACCCTCTTTTATTTTTAAGCAAAAACTCAAGGGCAAATAGGTAATTCAATTATAAATCTTTGGCACTTTGCACCCCCAAAATAAAATTAGCACTTATCACCCTCGAATTAAGAACAAATTAGCAACTTGCACCCCCGAACAACAATAAATTGACAGTTTGTACCCCGAAACACAAAATTAACACTTAACACCCTCAAATTAAAAATAAAAACTCAAACACCTCATTTTCTCCTACAAAGTCGACCATCGGGGTAAATAAGATCTAAGGCAAAGTTGAACTTACCAATTTTACTTATTCAATTGTTTTGCATAGCACATTTAATTTGTACAAGCTATAATTCATGATAGTTAATTTTTTATATGATATAATCATTCAAAATTCATGGTATTCAATTTGTATATATGTATATAAATGTAGGTTGTTCAATCGGATCGGAAACTTACCTATTTTGCCATATATTTTTTTCATCCCAATGGTCAGCTTTGTCGGAAAAAATGAGGGGTTTGAGTTTTTTTTTTTAATTTGAGGGTCTTAAGTGTTGATTATGTGTTTCGGGGTGCAAAGTGTCCATGTATTATGTTTTGGGGGTGCAAGTTGCTAATTTGTTCTTAATTCGAGGATGATAAGTGTTAATTTTGTTTCGGATGTGCAAAATGCCAATTTCTCAAGTTTTGGGGGTGCAAAGTGCCAAGGATTTATAATTAAATTACCGATTTTGCCCTTGAGTTTTTTACTACATATAAAAGAGGGTGCAAAGTGCTGCATTTTTCATATTTTGAGGGTGCAAAGTGTTAAATCTAAATTTTAGGAGTGCAAAGTGCCTATTTTCTATATTTCGGGGGTGCAAAGTGCAAAAAACCCAAATAACACTAACCACACACGAATTGAATCAAAATAAATGAAGTCGAGTTTGGAATTTGGATCAAACTAATTTGTCTCATATCCGACCCATTGTCAGCCCTATCTGAAATATCAAATATGACGAGGAGTTGAGCTGTAAGTTTACTATCAGTATCGCCATTAAAAAAAGCATTTTTCTAAATGAGTCGGCATGATTAAATCCGCCCCATTAATAAGAAACTCGATAAACATCGACCTCTGAGCATCTCCCCTCACGAAGTAAAAGTGGAACGTCTAATGGAAGAAATTCCCCTGATTTATTAATTATTAATTTCACATCATGGTTTATGTAATAGCAGATTTACAGTTGTGCATTACGTCATAATTTAATAGGTATAAATACAGCATATAAATCAACTGAATAGTTACAGATCATCTGTATTCATCGCCCTAGCTGTAAATCTCCTTTTTACTCCGTATGCAATAAATAGTTGTTTTCCCTTCTGATTTTGATTGGGTATTGGAGAAATTGGATTCACTGAAGTTGATTTGGTGAGATAAAGAAAAAAATTGGATTCTGAATGAGAAAATTGGTGGTAGAGGAGGAATTGGAGGGAGAGTAGATAGAGAAATAGAGGAATTTCTTGTGGGCGAAACATGTCTGCCGTTGTGTGTGGAAAGAGATCGAGCATCTTTGAGGAATCGCCGTCGTCACCGCCAGTCTCCAAGAGAATCCGCTGTTCTTCTTCATCGCCCGGCCGAGCATTTTCTCCGCCGAGGGCCGCCACGGCCAATTCCTCTTCGCAGCTCGATCATCTTGTTTCTCTCTTTCCTGAAATGGACAGACAGGTTTCCATTTTTTTCATTCTAAATTTTGTGTCTAATTTCAAGTATTGTAGATGCTATTTTTGATTGAAGATAGTTCCTTCAGTTTACATAGCAATATAGCATACATGTTTCTCTATTGTTATCAAATGCCTTCATCTAGTTTGTGTTTTACGTGTTATATCTTGTAATTGTGGAAGAGCAGAAAATTATATCTGCTAATGACCACTAGTTTGATTTTTCTTAAATTTCGACTTGTGTATTAACATTTACCCAAGTGTTATAACTTATACACGTTTTGATCCCCACATCGGAACTATTAAGCTTAACTTCCATGGCTTTAGATAACTTAAATAGTAGTCACGGTTTTTATGTAGAAATTTCTTTACCATCCAATCTTCATATGGGCTGTATTAAGCTTGCTATTTGAAACTTGTTATACTAATTGTTACTTTCTTTACTCCTAAGCCAGTTAATAACAGTTGAAAATATTTCGACAATGATAATTGGCAAGTAACAAGGTGCTCAAGTCGAGGGTGCAGTCTAGTCTATATTATATCCTTTTGTTGAATTTTGCCCTCTTGTCCCAAGCATGTCCTAAAGCTCTTCGATTGAATTTTATGGAAGTAGAAACTTCAATGCATTTACTATGTCTGTTCTTGTGAATGATTTGATGGGACCAGAAAAGTAATGTATTAAAGTAGTAGATTTTCTTTCTTTCTGCCAAATATTCTACCGCTATCTCAATTCTCACCAGATAAGCTGAAATGTGTTTGAAAGATTTTCATGTGTGTATATTTTAGGTATATTCTGGACTAAACTAGGTTAACAGAAAAAAAATTATTTCCTTAGGAAATTTGTTGGCAGAATCTGGCTTGTCTTTTCTTCGCTGTCTAAAATGGGTTGATTGCATCCTCTACAGGGGAATAAATTTGCACTGACTTCACTTGTAGTTTGCCTCCCCTTTCCCTTTTATAAATTCTAGCAAACACCTCTCCATCCCCACCTTTGTCTCCCTCCTCTTGTTGATCTGCTATATAAAATATTGTAACAGGGTAATTTCCACAGGAAACTAGTACCTTTTTATGGAGAGGTTTATGGCAGCGGTACTCCCTTCTTATTGTCCTTCCCAATCCCAACAAAGCAACAACACTCTCTCTGTGATATCCGCAAGTGTTTTTTCATTTTCTCATGTTACAAAGGCCCTTGTATTCTTGCACGATGAGCTCATTTTGCTATGAAAATTATCCTCCTTGTTCATTTACTATCAGCCAAACTTTGGTGGTCTTGTTGATGCTTTGGTGACTATTTCTCGGGATTTAGATTATAAAACAAGGTTTAGTATTATCACAAAGTTGTGTTCTATCCATTTAATCATTTTTTGCACTTAACTATTTGACCCTTAAAACATTAACCATGATTTTAGGTTATAAAATGAGGTTTACCATCACAAAGTTGTGTTCTCTCTAATTAATCTGTTTTCCACTGAACTATATAGCCATATTGATACCACAAACCACTATCCCTCATTCAGAATTGAAACCTAATGACGAACTGCTAAAATTTTAATTTTATTAAAAAAAAACCTGAAATTCAATCCCATCACAACTATGATATCTAAATGGATAATACAAAGAAAAGAAAAGAAAAGGAGGAGCACCATTTGATACATAATCAAGATTTTTGTTCCCTCTTTTTTGGAGAAAGATCACCAACATTAGACTTCGTATACTCCTAAATTGAATTCTGTACCTATGTCTACCATACCTTCATATCAGCTAAAATAAACATACAAAAGGACATAGGAAGAAAGCTTAATCACCAGTCAGCATTTTATCATTTTAAAATTTAAAAGATTTGCATATGAAAGGTAATATATTGACACATAAAAGAGAAGTTCTATACAATTTAAATTTTTGGTTTTTATAAATTAGCCAACGAAGTAAAGTAAAGAACTAGACTCTGAATTGCTCAAAATTCCGAGAGTATTAACTGGAATATTGACACTGAATCCAAAGACAATTGGCCAACAAAGAAAGGTTTTTGTGTTGTCATGTTTCCCGTCTAAGTGTAAAATATGAGTTCACCATGTTTTAGGGCCTTAGAAGCTTGGAAAAACTGAATGAGATTTGCTGGCTTCACAAAGCTTTATATTGCACTTTCCAGTCATATTTTGGTATGAGTATGACTGAGGCATAGTTATTTATAGCATAGAGGCGAGGCAACAAGGCTTCCCTTTATGACTAAACTTATAAATGGGAGCATGAGGCACTAATGAGCAAGAAAATGATGAGGTAACGTGCCTTCACTACGACACTACCAAAATAGAAATAGAAGGCCCTTTCCTTTCTTGACTTGAGATCAGACAATTTTCCTTAGTCTTTTTTATCTCTTTCTTGGCGGAAGGGGAGGGTATAATTATGGGAGTAGATCTTAGTTATTATACTGCTAAACAAGGTTTGTTTTTCCCCAAACTAATACGCATAAATACCTATTTTTAGTATACACAAAAAATTCTGTTAATTTCAACATAGTTTAGCTCTTCAATAGCAGATTTCCTACTAAAATTAAGGTCTTTACTATTATTTCATAACTAGATTTATATAATTGTGTACTTTGTTACACCAGATTCTTCAAATTTGGATTAAAGTATCAAGCTAGGTGGTCTTTACTTATGAATAACTGAAAGCAAAATATAGCATTGTATGCTTCACTCTGATAAGGTGTGCATGCCTCGTGTAATTATACTTTAGGGGCTTGGGCATCGAGCAAAGGCCTAATTGGTTCTAAGGCTCAACCCATACTTTGTCATCAGTTTATTTGCATAGTTATGTATTCACATTGTTGTATCATTAATGACTGGTATGTTTTGACTAACGTGGCCATAATTTTTGACAATTGTTCCTATTTTGCTTTGATTTTTGAGGTTTTTGAAATTTGTTTGACCTTTTCTTTTTCTTTTTTCTTGTGGTAGTTTGGTAATCATAGATAACCACTAACACATTATAAAATGGATGAATGACCGAAAAAATCCTATAAAAAAGAAAAATTGAGCAAGGTTATTGCTTACAAAGAATAATTTACTTACAGATATTTAAATACTTTCTGATGGCACTGCCATAGTAATATATAGTATTCAGGTGCAATTGAAAAATGAATTGCATACATGAAGAATCTCCCTACTCTGCATCATGTTATTGCATTTTTTATAACAATGTTAATTATTATGGTTCAGCTTTTGGACTGCATGTTGTTGGTCTTGATAAAATTTGCAGAGCTTTATTCATAGTATGAATGTTTTTAAAGGAATCTTTATGGTATTAAAGATTCTGTCTTTTTGTGCTGGATTTGCGTGAATTTATGAAGGGCTTTCATAGCACATACGGAAATTAATTACGGATCCAGGATGATTTCTTCAACCGACAACCTATTATACCAAGATTTCTAACACCAATCCAATTTTCATTTTCTATGCGTAATTGGTATAGATATCGATTCTAATCTGGCTAAATTGCATAATCCATTTTCTCTAATACGCATCAGAGCATGGTATGAATATAGATTCTCTTCAGATCTCTGTGAATTGATTTTTGCCTTTTAGTTTTTCCATTGTTGTCCTGAATAAAACTTCTGTATACAGAAAAACAAATGTACATATCTTTCCCCTTTGCATCGTTTGTTTAACTAATTAATTGCTTCACAAATGCTTTGGGTGTGTAGTTTCTCGAAATATCCCTTGAAGATTCTGGTGGTGACTTAGATTCTGCAATAAAAAAATTAAATGAGCTTCGGTTGAGTGCTGGAGCAAGTACACCCAATGATGCTGACACTCAATTTTATGTTCAAGGTGCGTCTCTGTTTGGCGGTGCCATTTCAAATCTCTGTAGATATGAAGTACATATGTTTTTATTAGATATGAAGTATGAAGTACTATTTCAGGGATTTTCTCAAACTCATAAATTCCTGGGGCCAAATGTAGTTTTCCGAAAGATGGTTATGTCTGTGGTTTCCTGTGTGAAGAATTGATTGTCTGTCATTACTGAGATTGTTCTCGGGTAAAAACATTTTTAACAATTTAACTCCATTCTTGTGGTTATCTTCTTTCTATGGAAATTTGCCATATTACAACTATTGTGTACACTAAGTATTAAAGTATTAATTGACCAATATATGCATCCTTCACCATGAGATGCTTTGTGGTATTTTCTGATCTTTATACCATACAACACATCCTTTCCTGGTCTAACATGGAACTCCATTCAACATTTCTTTTTTTTCTTTTGTTTCCCTTTATAAATCGCTTATTACCGGCCTATGTAAGCATAAAATTGAGCTATAAATTTAATCCTTTTAGTCACTTTAAATCGGACGACACTTAACCCTTTTTTTTATCACCTTCAACTTTGATCTCAGCCTTTTCGTCAATTGTGGGTAATGACATTGAAGGTTGATCTGGCCTAAATTTGAGTGCATACACTGTCCAACTGCTGGCAGTGCCGTCCCAGCTGACCATAGAAAAATCTCGATATTGAAGGATAGACTGCCTTTGCAATGTATGAATCCACCCTCTTTTATACTAACATGAACCAAGATTTCTGCTCATTAGCTTATGCTTCCCTCTTTCACCCGCCAACCAAACTGTTTGTACCTAAAAAATCGCCCTCGATAAATCAAGGTATAACGGCTCGACGACAAGCCAAAAAATGGCATATAGGCCGAACCAAGTCGCCCCAAAAAGATCAGACTAAATCGGGTCCAACCTGGACCGAAAATGAGTCCAATCGAACCAATGAATTGGCTATGAGCCCAATTTCAAAACTCGACCCAATTTGTGCAATTAATTAATTTTGGGCCAAACATAAATTAATTAATTAATAAGGTTAATTAATTTATGGGCTAAGTTTAATTAATTACAAACTAAAGACCAAATTATGGTTAATTAAGCCCAGTTAAATTCAATAAGTGTTTTTGGACTAATTAATTAAGTTGATTGATTAATTGGGCCAATGTTAATTGAGTGGCCCACTTGATAAGTAAGGCCATTAATTAATTGGGCAATTATATAAATGGGCCGATTATAACTACAAAATAAGACCAAAATGGCTCGACCCAGAGCCAAAATGGCCCGATCGGCCCGAACTCGAACTGGGCCCAGCCCTAAAAATCGGCCAGCTCTTTTGTGTTGTCTAAATCTGATTTTTGATTAAAGAATAATGTTAATTAGAGATAATTAATGAAGGATAAAGACAAACCATTTTAGTTGGTTTAAATAACAAATTCCTTGAATATCTCTAGTTAGTTATCTTTAATCCAAATTCAAATTAAACAAACACACGTTCTTCTCCAATTTCCATTAGACATTAATTTTCAGCAGCAAAAATAGAGGAGAACTACCATTAACATAGTGGAGGTAGTGGGCAAATAACAAGGTAGTGAAAGTAGTGGGAGAGTGGCCATCAAGAGAGCAGTTTTTTCCAGCCATCAAGGAATCAGTTTCTGGCCATCAGCTCATCGATCCAGCACCTATAAATACACAGCAGCTGCCATTCGCGCAGGAGACACACAACTCAATCAACAACTCTTCAGTCTACACTGATCGGCTCAACGCCTCACCGGAAGTCCAGCACCTTGCTGCTTCTTTTTCAGCAAACAATTGTCAATCCCTTGATATCAACTGTCACTCCTCAGCCACCAGCCACCCTCGACAGCCTGAAGTATTGCCGCCGCCGCCGCCCAAGGTCCGCCGCCGCCGCCACTAAAAATAGTCTGCCGCCGCCGCCGACATTAAGCCGCCGCCGCCGCTGCTTCCGCTGTCCAGACGCTGTCTCGAGCGAAACCTTGATAGCAAGCAGATCACAATCTGTTTTCTGTCGAGTTATCAGCCCGCCAACTCCTCGATATCAGTCTGTCCCTCCTCAGCCACCAGTGATCCCTGACAGCCTGAAGGCCTGCCGCCGCCGCCGCCGCCGCTCACAGTTAGCCGCCGCCGCCGCCGCCGCCGTCTTCCGCCGTCAGCTGACACTGCCTCGAGCGAAACCACTCATATCAGCAAGTAGCTCGCTGTTAACTGTCATGTAAGTGCCCACGTATTTATATGACAAACTCATTGAGTAGCCATCTGCTTGATGAGCTCGTCGTCAAGTAGCCATCTGCTTGTCGGCTATCGGCTAAGTAGCCATCTGCTTCGTCGATGCCTTGGTCAGTGGCCACCCGCTGATCAGGAGCCCGATTGGTGGTTATCCATCAAGGTTGGGCGAACCATTGGCGGTGGTTCTCCGTCGTCAATGTTACGTTCTGTCAATATAAAACACTGTCATGTTTTATCAACTCATCGGCGGGTTCCCTGCCGATCAAGGAGTCAGTTTTCAGAACCTAATAGACTTATCAGCTCGTTTGGCAGACCTTGCCAAGAAAGGAGAACTTTACCGTTTTGCATATTTTTGTAATGTTTGTACATCGGGAAACGTACTAATGTTCTTTTGTTATTAATGGAAGTAATTTAGTTCGTATATTTCTTTTCATTTACTTAAATATGCTTTACGTCGACTGATTTCCATTGATACGCCGTCTCTGTCAAGTCTTTGTTTTCTGTCAAGGTGATCGTGTAAAACTGATTGATCGTCGACCTGTTTACTGATTTATGAATCCACTGATATGATAAACAGGCCATCGATTGGCTATAAAAACATGGCATTTCAAGAGAGATTTTCATAAATTGTTTAAGTCCTGCGGCCAGGCAGGCATAGAAAAGAACTAGGGGTAGTGTTTGCCTACTCTGTCGCAATCGTTTAGAAGTCAGCCTTTCCAGGACAACCTATTTTGATATCAACATGTCTTTATCAGGACACTCACGTTATTAATTTACCGATATCAGCATGTCTAATTTTGAATCGTTATGTTTGCACGCACAAACATTGGCACGCCCGCACTTTTTCCATATCATATCGAGGTATTTCTCGTCGAGTTGTTGGCTCGTCGAGGGGTTCACTGACAGGTCTGCAAGAGACAGCATTTTGGCACACCTTGATGCCAATCACACCTCGATGTCAATCCCTCGATGCCAAGTACCCCTTGATGTCTGTTTTATCACAAACAATATTTTGTCACTTCTTGATGCCAAGGGTTGCTCGATGTCGTCGAGGCATTCCTCGATGCTTAATTTATATGCAAACAGTTCCTTGATGCCATGCATTGTCCAATGGCACGATCGATGCCAAAAGTACCTCGATGACGTCAAGGCATAACAGGGCCAAATTTATACGCAAACAATATTTTGGCACGCCCAGTGGGACATGAATGTCTCTTTGTTAAAAAACCCGCCAGCCAAACAGTTTATGGCTCGGGGGGCATAAACATGATTTCTGTGTTTTAATTGAGTTGCCATAAAACGATTACCAGCCAATTTTGGCTAGCTGACAGCTTGATTATCTCTTTGCCAAACAGTCAATCAGTTGATACTAAGTGGTTGCTTTTTTGTTATCAACAGATGACATCACAGGTACCACGCAGGACTCGATCAACCTTGACAAGAACACAGTCTGACTTAACGCATACTTTGGAAAATTTATCAACGGTTCCACTGACTATGGAAGGAACCGACAGAATCGAAGAGCTGACAACAGAGGTCCGCAACTTCACCAGGGACCTTGAGACCAAACAAGGAGAATGGTCTGACATTGTCAGCAAGTTTGAACATATGCTGGGCTCGGCCACTGCTGCTAGTCAGGCCAGTACAGAAGCCAGCCACACTGTAAATAATGCCTTGATACACTTGGAGGCAAAGTTGACGTCGCTCACTGAAAGCATTAACATGCTCGCCAATGGCATCCAAACGCAGGCCTGGACTGGGCCGCCAAAGACTGCCGTTGACAAAGGAAAAGGCCCCGCAATCCATATCGGGGGAAGTTCGTCAAGAGACGAGACGCCTTGCAGACAAGGCAACGGACAATCCCATGTCCAGGAAAGAAACAAAGGAAGCACTTCCAAAGCAAGGAACACCCGTCAAGACTCGGGGGGCAGGTCCGAAGAGGACCGATTAGAGGCCGTCGTATACGGCCAGGAAGGATATCAAGCCAACTCAATGGCTTATGACAGGACTGCTCATCGAGCAGTGGAGGGTCCAGAAGACCTCTTGACAGTGAACCAAGCTGAAGAAATGTTCGTCAGGAGGCAGGGAAACAGGGCAGCAAGGTATAATAAGCCTCACCCGGAATATATCGATCAGATCCCGTTCCCTTTGAACTACAGACCGCCGAATTTCACACTGTTTTCAGGCGAGGGATCACAATCTGCCACAGAGCATCTGGCTCGATTCTCTCTAGAATGTGGCAACATGACAAATGAGCTAAAATTGAAACTGTTTCCTAACTCCTTGACGGGAATGGCGTTCCACTGGTACGCCAATTTAAAGCCTGGATCGGTCCTCGACTGGCCATCCATGGAAAAAGTTTTTGTGATGAACCACTATCAGGCCCCTCTCGAGGTGTCCGTCATCGAGCTGTCGAACATGAGGCAGCTAACGGGACAGACTGTCGAGGAATACATGAAGAAGTTTATCAGGGCCAGAGGATTCTGCGCCATCCCGCTGCCAGAAAAGGAATGCATCAAAATTGCCATCCATGGCATGCATTTCGAATTGCGAAAGATCATGATGGCACAATACCACGAGGACTTGTTTGAACTGACCGATCACGCGGTCCGTTATGAACGAGTATTGAGAGACGAAAACGGCCGACAGCCCAGAGGAAGTTACTATCAAGTGGGGATGGCCAACTCTAGTGAGGAGCAGATCAATCAGGTCAGCAGACCGATTGAGCAACAGGGTATCGAGATAGGGCTGGCAGAAGTGGTCTGCCCTAAGAACACCGTTTGTACGGCTCTTGCCAAGCCGAAAGAACCTCAACCTACTATCAAGGTGCCAAATAATTTGGTGCGACGAGACGCTGAATATAAAACTGATAGGGAGAGACGATACTCTTTCGACGTCTCCAAGACAGAGGCCATATTTGATCAATTGTTGGCCGACAAAATCCTTCGCCTCAAAGGTGACCACGTGATTCCACCATCAGTGAAAATATCAGGTAAAATGTATTGCAAGTACCATGATGTTTGGACTCACACAACGAACGAGTGTCTAGTGTTCAGGTGGATGGTGCAGGACCACCTTGACAAGGGCATTTTGAAGTTTGCCCCGGATTGGAAGATCACGAAACCGATGACGGTTGACACCAACCCATTCCAACAAAATGAAGTGGGGATAAATGTCATAACAATCACGGAATTACCGACAGGCGAGAAACTGTATTCAGATGATGATCCGGAGTATGACATGAGAAACAAACAAATGGGCCTGTGTGCGAGGTGCCAAAACGAATTGGCAACAGTCCCGCTGTTCATCAACCCGGCGATATATGGCCCATACATGCCTTGGCCAAACGTAATGCCGTCAGGGTACCCTTATCAGGTGATGCCGCAGCCGCAGGCAAACCCTCAAACAGCGACGCAGCCGCAGGCGATACCACCACCGCCACCACCTCGATCCATGGGGCCGTATCCGGTCCCAACTTCGATGGAAAATACTGAACGCGCAACATCATCGGCGGAACAACGCCGGGAACAGGCTAAAACCATGATGCCTCGACGGCATCAGGAAAGTACCAACCGAAACAGCAGAATCAGGGAGAGATCCCCTGACAAGACACCAGTCAGGCAGGTCAGATCGACCGCCAGTCGTAGAGAAAGGGCACATGGCCCGTCACCCAAGATTACTCCGCCAGGCTCATCGAGGCCGCGGACTGTTCATACTCCCGCCGACACACCGGTAGATCGATGGGTTCCTGTCAGGCACCCGAAGTTCCCTGGCGACCGAAAGGTTGACCAAATGACCCGGACTCAATATAGGCGTTTCTTACGTCAACGGAAAGGACTGGAAATTGCTAAAGGGAAAGCCCCGATGAAGGAGGAGTCAGCAAAGAAACCTTCACCGTCAGGAGAACAGAAACTGAAACAGGCAGTGAAAGAGGCCAAATCTGGCCAAGGGGTCGACAGTAAGGCTAAGACCTCGATACAAATGGATACTTCCAAGTGGACCCCAGGGAAAGTTAAATTCGGCACTATCGATTTGACTAAGGCAATGGAAGAGGACGACCTGCTGTTCGACGAAGAAGATGGAAATGATCTCGAGGCAAAATTTGCCGAGATCTTCGATGATGAGGGCAATAAGGAGAGCGAGGCCAAGTCTGGCCAAGCCGTCGAGGCCAAATCTGGCCAGGAAGTCGAGAAACAGGAAGCTGAAAAACAGCCCGTCGAGAAACAACCCATTGATGAAACAGAAACAAAATCAGTGGAAGATGCTACCACGAGTCAGCCGACGAACGGCTCGACAATGATGGAATGCAATGCTATCGATTCAGAACTTGTTGAATTCGTCAATGAGGAGTTGGAATATTCCACTGACGGTTTTTGGGATGAGGGTATGCCAGTTGTACAAATGGCAGAAGACCTAGAGCTGTTATCGGTCGACGACGAGAAAGAGACCGATTGGAATCAGAAAATCGAGACAATATTCCAAAAGCCACCATCTTTTATGGCCAGGCATATCAGGCCATTGTATGTATCAGGGCATATCGACGGAAAACCCATTGACAGAATGCTGGTCGATAACGGGGCAGCCGTCAATGTAATGCCCTCGTCGACGATGTACAAGCTGGGCAAGGTCAGCGAGGACTTGCTGGAGACAAAAGTAATTGTCAGCAACTTTACAGGAGGAAAGGCTGATACACTAGGAATCTTGCCCGTCGAGGTGAAGATCGGAAAAACCAGCTTGAAAATTGCATTTTTCGTGGTAGATGCTGCCACCTCTTACAACGCGTTGTTGGGAAGGGACTGGATTCACTCAGCCCTTTGTGTACCGTCCTCTCTTCATCAATGTCTGTTAATATGGGGAGACTCTCCCGAACCTGAAATTATCATGGCCGACAACAGGCCATTCACCGCCAAGGTCAACGCTGTCGAGGCAGCATATTATCGAGATGATGTAGGTCCTTATCGATTTATCGGGCAGGACAAATACGGACGACCGAAGGAAGTCACTTCAAGCAAGAAGTTGACGCAGTTGGAAATGGCTTGTTTAGCCAAGGAACTGAGTCGGCCCTGCAACGTCAAGGAGTCAGGGCCGCAAGAAAAGCACTGTCAGGGTTAATGAATGGTCCTGATGACGAAAGACCATCGGCCTACAAGGCCGACAAACTGGAAATTGATGAGATTGTTGTTATCGGGCCGCAGCAGGAAGCATGTGCCGATTTAATCAGGAGGTTTCGGGCCTATGTGGCCGAATGCTATACAGGTGATCTCATCTTCGAGGAAGAAGCGCCACCGTCGGTCGGCGATGAAATTCAGTTAGAAGAGTTAGCAACGGCGCCAGCCAAGCTTGACGACATCAAGATCCAAGTACAGGATCCTGTTATCGAGGTTGAGTTAGGCAGCGAGGAAGATCATAGGCCAACTTACATCAGCGCATTGCTTGATGATGGCCAGAAGGATCGATTGATCCAAGTATTGACGGAATACAAAGATTGTTTTGCCTGGAACTATGACGAGATGCCTGGGTTAAGCAGGGAATTGGTGGAACATCGTATTCCGATACTGGAAGGGTACCTACCCCGTAAACAGCCCCTGCGAAGGATGTCTGTCGAGGTCTGCAGACTGATCAGGGAGGAGATCGAGAAGCTGTTAAAGGCCAGTTTTATCGAGGTGGCCAGATATCCGGAGTGGGTAGCAAATGTAGTCCCCGTAATGAAGAAAAACGGGAAAATCAGGATATGCATCGATTTCAGAGACCTAAATCTTGCATCTCCCAAAGACGAGTATCCGATGCCAATGGCGGACATGCTAATCGATGCTGCCGCTGGCAATATGTTCCTGACAGCCGTCGACGGAAGTGCAGGTTACAATCAGATTTTTGTGGCTGTTGACGACGTGCCAAAACTGGCCTTTCAATGTCCCGGCGGAATAGGCACCTTCCAATGGAAAGTGATGCCATTCGGACTCAAAAACGCCGGAGCAACCTATCAACGAGCCATGAACTGCATTTTCAGTGAGTACATCGATGACTTTGTAAAAATTTACATCGATGACATTATTATTAAATCGGCTAGTTACGACGAACATCTAATACATTTGGCGAAGTCGTTTGCCAAAATGAGAAAACATAAGTTGAAACTCAACCCCTTAAAATGTGTTTTTGCAGTAGCGTCAGCCAATTTTCTTGGCTTTCTAGTACACCGCAAGGGGATTGAGATCGATAAAAACAAGTCCAAGGCTATCCTGACAGCCAGACCTCCGTCGACGAAAAAGGAATTACAGCAGTTCCTTGGCAAGGTCAACTTTTTACGGAGGTTCATCTCTAACTTGGCTGGAAAAACAAAGGTCTTCTCGCCTTTGTTAAAGCTGAAGGACAAAGAAGAGTTCTGCTGGCAAACGGAGCATGAGCAGGCGTTTCAGGATATCAAAGATAAGCTGACAACGCCGCCTGTAATGATGCCGCCCGTCAAGGGGAAGCCCTTGAAATTGTATATATCTGCCACGGAAGACACCGTCGGCGGATTTCTAGCGCAGGACGATGAAAACGGGTTCGAACGAGCTATCTATTATTTGAGCAGACACCTGACAGAAACGGAGCAGAGGTACTCACCGATTGAAAAGGTATACCTTGCACTGTTTTTCTCTTGTAAGAAATTACGTCATTATATGCTGCCTGTAAAAGTATTGGTTATTTCTGGTATTGACGTGATAAAGTACATGATAGCTAAGCCTGTAATGAGGGGAAGGATTGGTCGATGGGCCATCCAACTGATGGAGTATCAGTTACAGTACGTACCGCAAAAAGCAGTCAAAGGCCAAGTATTGGCTGATTTTCTGGTTGACCATCCATGTCTCGATATCGATCAAGCCGTTCTCAAGGAACTGGACTCGATGACAGTAGAGATCAGGCCATGGACGCTGGCCTTCGATGGGTCTAGAACCGACAGGCTGTCTGGAGCAGGTATAGTCTTGATCTCTCCGTCAAATATAAAAACTAAGCTGTCAATTCAATTTGATTTTGAATGTACTAACAATCAGGCCGAATACGAAGCCTTGATAATTGGTCTGGAAATGCTTAGAGAGCTCGACAGCAAGTCCGTCATCATCGTCGGGGACTCGCAGTTGGTTATCAGGCAAATACAAGGTACTTACAAATGCCGAAACCCAACACTTGACAAGTATTATTTAACTGCGATGTCTTTGTTGTCGGAGTTTGCTGACGTTACATGTTACCATGTGACGAGGGGAAACAACAGCGAGGCCAACAGTTTGGCCCAACTGGCGACTGGTGTTGAACTCCCTGATGACATCGAGGAATCCCTCTACGTCGTCAGGAGACGACACTGTCCTTCATTTATGTATCGAGACAACGTCCTGACTGTTTTGAGTGTGTTTCAGGACCCTGATGACTGGAGAGAGCCGATCAGAAAATATCTGGCTGATCCGTCGGACCGAGCATCTCGACAGACGAGGCTCAGAGCAGTCAATTATGTCTTGATAGGCGATCAACTGTTCAGAAAAAGCCATGACGACGTGCTCCTGTTATGCGTCGATCAGCAAGAGGCCATGAGGATTATGATAGAGGCTCATGAAGGAATTTGTGGGGCCCATCAAAATGGTCACAAGTTAGCATGGCTGCTGCGTCGATATGGCTATTACTGGCCAAAGATGGTGGGAGACTGTATTCAATTGGCAAGGGGTTGTGAGAAGTGCCAACGCTTCGGGACAGTCCAAAGGATGCCCGTCGAGGAAATGAACATGATAATCAAACCATGGCCTTTCAGATGCTGGGCCATCGATATCATCGGGGAGATCCATCCCTCGTCTTCCAAACACCATCGATACATTATTGTGGCCACGGACTACTTTACCAAGTGGGTGGAGGCTAAACCGCTCAAACAGGCCAATCAGGCCGAGGTGATGAAGTTCATCAAGGACTTAATCATTCACAGGTTTGGTCTGCCACAGACCATTGTCACTGACAGGGGACTGATGTTCGTCGGTCAAGAAATCAAGGAGTTTGCCAGATCAATGGGTTTCGAATTGGTCCATTCAACACCGTACTATGCACAAGGGAATGGCCAAGCGGAAGCTTCTAATCGAGTCCTCAAGGACATTATCTCGAAAATGATCGAGGAAAACCCAAGAGCTTGGCACTTGATGCTGTCAGAGGCATTGTGGGCTTATCGGACGAGCAAACGGACAAGTACAGGCACCACCCCGTATAAGCTAACTTACGGACAGGAAGCCGTTCTACCGATGGAGATCAACGTCCGATCTCTGCGGGTGATGCAGCAAAACGAGCTGACGCCCGAAGAGTATACTGAAAATATGTTCCAGCAGCTCGATGAGCTCGACGAGATCAGGGTTGCCGCGTTAGACAAGATCGAGGCACAAAAAAGGCTAGTTGCCCGATGCTACGATAAAAAGATACGCAGGAAACACTTTGACGTCGGGGACATGGTCTGGAGAGTTGTGTTGCCACTTCATCAGCGCGAGAAAAAGTATGGCAAATGGAGCGCAACTTGGCAAGGACCATATGAAGTTTACTCGATAACCCGAGGAGGGGGCTACATCTTGAAAAAGCCAGATGGGAATCTCTGTCGAGACCCCATTAATGGAAGATACTTGAAAAAGTTTAGGCCTACTCTTTGGGAATCGATGTGTCTGGAACATCAGCAAGCCTTGGAAATGGAAATCGAACGGCGTCAAGAGTACTTCAGCGCGCCGATACCTCTGTAAATATAAGTAGGATTTACTTTAAGTTTTCGTTTTTACTTCGTTTTTCGTTTATTTAGACTAAAAATCTTTGAATTAGTATTGTTAGATGTATTTACTTTCAATTTTAGTTCAAACACTTTATTTTAAATATTTGTTTCCCGAGTTACAAATCTTTTACATCAAGGCATTTCGTTTAAGTTTGAAAAGTTGGCTCGATTTTATTGGCATTTAAGTTATGTTTCACTTGCGAGAAATGGTCCATCAAGGGATCGAATCGACCGGAGGGTAAATACTTAGTTTATTTGGCTTCGATATAAAGACAATACGATATAAAGCCGAAAGAAAAGTCTACTAGAGAAAATTAGTTTATGGCTGTCAAGCCAATACATCGATAGAAAAGATAAGTAAGTCTGTGGCCATCAGGCCAATGCATAAACAGAGAAATAAACTAAGTCTGAGTAATCAAAGTACTAAGGCACATGCGCCATATCAAATGGCTCGCAGGCCGATACAGTCAACGCAAGAAATCCTGAGTAAACTTGGTGAGAAACCCTTTGAGGGCCGTCTCGATTCTGGCCTGATCAGCTGCTGCCGCGTTTGCCTTGGCGATCGCTTCGTTTTCAGCAGCTTTTGCCTCGTCAAGCAGATCGGCGGTGTTGGACAACTCCACCGTAACGGACTCAGCCTCCCCTACAACGTCCTTCATTTTACTTCGAACCGAATCCAGATCTGCCTGTAGCTTGGCAATGGCCGAGATCAAATCGGCCTCCGTATCTTGAAGATGGGTGAGCGAATCGTTGAGGCCGGAACCCTGAATGTATAGCTCGTTAAATCGAGACTGAAGGGCCTCGACAGGGGGCGCAGAAGTTGTCCTCGCCTTGATAGCTTTGTCATTTTCCTTGAAATCACCCCTCATCTTCGCAAACTGCCTCGCGAAGTTAGAGTAAAAAGGTGCTTTGTCATCAGGGAGTCTGGCGGAGGACAGCCGACTCATTAAGTCATCGAGGGACGGTCCCATATTGATCATTAAGACCTCCAACGGCTGGCTCTGATGGCTCGACAGCAGCCCCTCGAATTGAGCAAGTTCTTCGGGAGTAAAAGGGGTTTGATTAGATTGATCCGATGCGGTCGACAGAGTTTGAGAGGAAGAGCTCATCGACGGAGCGTGAGTGCCAGCAAATCGAGCCAGCATCTGGGAGAGTCGTTGAGAGGTATCTTTGGCTTGATTAGATAAAGGGATCTGCGAAAACAAAAGGGAAACATAATTAGCCAAGTACAAAATAAGCGAGGAGTTTCCGAATGGCTCAATGATGAAAATTACCTCTCGACGAGGCAGAGGAACTGAAACGGGAGTCTCCTTGACAGGGATGGACTTGTGAACAGAAGGTTCAACTTCTTGATGGGCTGCGGCCGCATCACTTGATGCACCGTCGACAACAGTGTCGACGAGGGGTTCTTCGACATGTGCTAAAGGTGGCGGATGGAATGGAATCTCCACTCGTTGGAAACGTGACCCGTCGTCCTCACTGTCAGACGAGCTGTCAGCCATCGACCTAACTCGTTTTCGAGGGGGGAGGTCATCCTTAGCAGCTTGACGCCTCCCTTTAGAACTTGCCTCCTGACAAAAAGCGAGACATTAATGTTAGTTGAAAAATGTAATAAATAAGTCAGACAAGGACTACCTCTTCGTCGGAACTGCTCACGATTATGGCACTCGTGCCACCTCGCTGATAGAAGAGCCGACGAGAGCGTCGGACATATACGACAGGAGGATCCGTTACCTTGTCGACAGAAGATTGAGCTTCAGATGTCTGCAAAGACTGAGAAGCGGCGGGCGAGGGTCCTGACGGGCTGATGACCTGCAGCGGAATGGCCATGGGGATAATCGGTTCCTTGACAAC
The DNA here is from genome assembly GCA_003313485.2 of Penstemon barbatus. Classification (NCBI taxonomy): domain Eukaryota; kingdom Viridiplantae; phylum Streptophyta; class Magnoliopsida; order Lamiales; family Plantaginaceae; genus Penstemon; species Penstemon barbatus. The sequence continues at coordinate 36,646,346 of CM064882.1, forward strand.
CTTCCTTTTCTTGTCAACAGGAGGGGCTGCCGATTTTTTCCCTGCCAAAAACAAACAAAAGTGTCAGTACATTAGAGACGATCAAACAAAGAAAACAATGGAAAGCTACCTGGGTCGTCAAGGGTAATGGTGCCCCCATCCTTGTAGTCACATAAAAGGTAAATCGTCGACATGTCTCGCAAGTCATCAGCTTGATACCCCGTAAAAGTAACTTGGGAGGTACCTTGATGACTACGAGGTTGTGATTTAATACTTGTGCTAGACTCAACGGAGGGAACTACATACCCCGACGACTCGATAAAATCAGGGAGTAACGGAAGAGAAAGGCCGAAAGGTTTGTAAAAAGTATGCCAAGGAGGAACCTCGCCGGGACCTCCCCGTTTTTTGGCTAATTTAGCGTGGGCTAACATGGCTTTTCCTATTCTAATATTTTTGATCGACTCAAAATTGGCAATGGCTTGTTCATACACCCTATCTCTACAATCAGGGTCCCAAATCACATTGTAAAACTTTTCAAAGCGAGAAACAACATACAATGTACCTTTTTGAGAGGCCTTGACGGTGGCAGCCGCTGATTGGTCAAGGAAAGGGCCATCGGTAGAGATAACCTCCGGATGGTTAGGGACCTCGTACTGAGCGATGACAGCATGAAAAGATTCCCGACGGGTCGATGTAATGTAATCCCCCCACCAACTAACGAACTCCGGAGAAGCTACAGGCGTGGGAGCGAAGGGCCGAAAGACGAAAGCATCACGGGCCGCCCGCCAGCATCGCCGTAGCTCATCATAACCATCCATATCCTCCATCTCCATCAACTTATCATTCCTTTCAGACAAGGAATCACCATATCGAGGTATCATCTGCACTAGCCCAAACTGACGAGCCACGTAATGCGCAGGGTAAAAGCGGACTGAACACTTATACGGTTTGCGCTTCGTCGGAGTTCTAGCCCCAGTAACTTTGAACCCTGACGGAAGGTCCCTAGGCGTCAAAAAACTGGCCCACAGCCGTTGATACTCCTTAAAAGCTTCCGTCGACATAGAGGGGTCATAGGTCGATAACACCGACGGATAAAACACTGAAAAGTCCGGTGCGAGACCTTTCTCAAGGCTATAAAACCTGCTGAAAAAGTAATAAAAGTTGCAAGGTGGCGCTCTCTGCCTAGCCACGAATGAGGCATAAATCTCACCATCAGCAGGATAACCATCAAATATACGAAAATCCGGAAAGTAAGCAAGCAACCAAATTTGTAACAACCAAATAGGCCCCTGGAGCGAAGTACAACTCGAGGCCAAAAACCCCTCCATGCCAGTACAAAAAGTAGAGAAAACAACAGGACCAAGTGCCACTCGATTACCCCCGGCAAGGGAGATTGCGAGGGCATTATACTCTTTCGTAACTGATAAAGCTGGATGGCAAAAAAGGTACCTCGATAACCACAAAGTCAGAAAATGTACGTGCTCTGTGTGCGTCACCTCGACGGCATCGGACAAACCCTTATATCGACCAATCACAGGGCCGTATGACACGGCCTTATCACCCCCACCTGCGGCTGCTGGGAAACGAAAAGCATCGTCGTTTGCGGACGGTGTTGGATCGACATAACGCCCCGTCGGACCCAGGCCAGTAATGGCCATGATATCTAAGAGGGTGGGTGTCATCGGACCATGGGCGAAGTGAAAAGTATTGTCTTCCTTACACCAGAATTGAACAGCCGCGCGAATCAATGGAAGATTAAGGGAAACCCCTGTTTTGCAAAATTGGATAATGTCATAAATACCACTGCTCCGCCAAACCGAAGCATAAAGTCTTTCAACCCGGGTACACCAAACAAGCCAATCGGAGTGGGTAACAGAACCGGCCCACGGCCACCCACGAGTGGTGGACGAAAGTTCCTTCGCTCCCGTGACAAATGGGAGTGACTCTCTCGAACGTATAAGTGGGTGCTGCTCCGGCGAAGGCAAATCGGCTTGGGTATGGTAGGGGCCGATTGTAACCCCAAAGGAAGTGTCTTCGAGTGCTTGAGTAATAATCCGAACATCCTTCCGTTTAATCCCAGCCATAATAACACTGCAAAAGAAACAAGATTTCGTAGTAAGTGGCTAAAAAACCGAAGCTTTTCGGTTAAGGAAAATTTCTTGAATGGGTATTTCGGATTTGGTGACTTGGGGAGCTTTGAGTTCGGTTTTTACGTACCTTGGATGAAGGAGAAGCAATGGGTAGCAAAGAAAGCGCAATGAACAGCCCGATTCCGAAAGCTTCGAAGCTTTTTGGCTATGGTGAACTTTGAATGGGTTTTTCGGATTTTGGGGTTTTTGGGGAAGATGATGGTAGCTTTAGATTCCTTGGGTGATGGAGAATTCAATTTTAACAATTTTGGAGGAAGAAAATCGAAGCAAGGGGCTCAATTTTGGAAGAAGAAAAACGGCTATGGAGTTGGGTAAAGGAGGAGTCGGCCGTGAAGAAGAAGAGAGAAGGAGAAGGTGAGTAGGAAAAGTGAATGTGGGGCCCAGGGAAGTAGAAGAGTTTTATTTGAAAAGGAATAAAGTAGATATGTTGGAAAGTGTGTGTAGAATAGACTTCTAATTAATTTAGAAGCTATAAAAATGTCAGGCTTCATTTGAATTTACCCGGGAGTTGAGAATGAGTTGGGGAGTTGACACCTGGCAAAGGAGTTATCAGATTGGGAAAAATTCCAAAATCCCAAAAATGCTGATATAATTTACTTGGCTAAAAATGGCCAATTTTAATTATCAAGGCATTGATAAAATTAAATGCCAATCGAGGGGTAAGAAAAAGGGAAATTCCGTAAAACTAAGTCTATCCGATAAAATTTTATTTACGGATAAAATTTATCAGATACGACTTACGGGGGGCATTGTTTGTACCTAAAAAATCGCCCTCGATAAATCAAGGTATAACGGCTCGACGACAAGCCAAAAAATGGCATATAGGCCGAACCAAGTCGCCCCAAAAAGATCAGACTAAATCGGGTCCAACCTGGACCGAAAATGAGTCCAATCGAACCAATGAATTGGCTATGAGCCCAATTTCAAAACTCGACCCAATTTGTGCAATTAATTAATTTTGGGCCAAACATAAATTAATTAATTAATAAGGTTAATTAATTTATGGGCTAAGTTTAATTAATTACAAACTAAAGACCAAATTATGGTTAATTAAGCCCAGTTAAATTCAATAAGTGTTTTTGGACTAATTAATTAAGTTGATTGATTAATTGGGCCAATGTTAATTGAGTGGCCCACTTGATAAGTAAGGCCATTAATTAATTGGGCAATTATATAAATGGGCCGATTATAACTACAAAATAAGACCAAAATGGCTCGACCCAGAGCCAAAATGGCCCGATCGGCCCGAACTCGAACTGGGCCCAGCCCTAAAAATCGGCCAGCTCTTTTGTGTTGTCTAAATCTGATTTTTGATTAAAGAATAATGTTAATTAGAGATAATTAATGAAGGATAAAGACAAACCATTTTAGTTGGTTTAAATAACAAATTCCTTGAATATCTCTAGTTAGTTATCTTTAATCCAAATTCAAATTAAACAAACACACGTTCTTCTCCAATTTCCATTAGACATTAATTTTCAGCAGCAAAAATAGAGGAGAACTACCATTAACATAGTGGAGGTAGTGGGCAAATAACAAGGTAGTGAAAGTAGTGGGAGAGTGGCCATCAAGAGAGCAGTTTTTTCCAGCCATCAAGGAATCAGTTTCTGGCCATCAGCTCATCGATCCAGCACCTATAAATACACAGCAGCTGCCATTCGCGCAGGAGACACACAACTCAATCAACAACTCTTCAGTCTACACTGATCGGCTCAACGCCTCACCGGAAGTCCAGCACCTTGCTGCTTCTTTTTCAGCAAACAATTGTCAATCCCTTGATATCAACTGTCACTCCTCAGCCACCAGCCACCCTCGACAGCCTGAAGTATTGCCGCCGCCGCCGCCCAAGGTCCGCCGCCGCCGCCACTAAAAATAGTCTGCCGCCGCCGCCGACATTAAGCCGCCGCCGCCGCTGCTTCCGCTGTCCAGACGCTGTCTCGAGCGAAACCTTGATAGCAAGCAGATCACAATCTGTTTTCTGTCGAGTTATCAGCCCGCCAACTCCTCGATATCAGTCTGTCCCTCCTCAGCCACCAGTGATCCCTGACAGCCTGAAGGCCTGCCGCCGCCGCCGCCGCCGCTCACAGTTAGCCGCCGCCGCCGCCGCCGCCGTCTTCCGCCGTCAGCTGACACTGCCTCGAGCGAAACCACTCATATCAGCAAGTAGCTCGCTGTTAACTGTCATGTAAGTGCCCACGTATTTATATGACAAACTCATTGAGTAGCCATCTGCTTGATGAGCTCGTCGTCAAGTAGCCATCTGCTTGTCGGCTATCGGCTAAGTAGCCATCTGCTTCGTCGATGCCTTGGTCAGTGGCCACCCGCTGATCAGGAGCCCGATTGGTGGTTATCCATCAAGGTTGGGCGAACCATTGGCGGTGGTTCTCCGTCGTCAATGTTACGTTCTGTCAATATAAAACACTGTCATGTTTTATCAACTCATCGGCGGGTTCCCTGCCGATCAAGGAGTCAGTTTTCAGAACCTAATAGACTTATCAGCTCGTTTGGCAGACCTTGCCAAGAAAGGAGAACTTTACCGTTTTGCATATTTTTGTAATGTTTGTACATCGGGAAACGTACTAATGTTCTTTTGTTATTAATGGAAGTAATTTAGTTCGTATATTTCTTTTCATTTACTTAAATATGCTTTACGTCGACTGATTTCCATTGATACGCCGTCTCTGTCAAGTCTTTGTTTTCTGTCAAGGTGATCGTGTAAAACTGATTGATCGTCGACCTGTTTACTGATTTATGAATCCACTGATATGATAAACAGGCCATCGATTGGCTATAAAAACATGGCATTTCAAGAGAGATTTTCATAAATTGTTTAAGTCCTGCGGCCAGGCAGGCATAGAAAAGAACTAGGGGTAGTGTTTGCCTACTCTGTCGCAATCGTTTAGAAGTCAGCCTTTCCAGGACAACCTATTTTGATATCAACATGTCTTTATCAGGACACTCACGTTATTAATTTACCGATATCAGCATGTCTAATTTTGAATCGTTATGTTTGCACGCACAAACATTGGCACGCCCGCACTTTTTCCATATCATATCGAGGTATTTCTCGTCGAGTTGTTGGCTCGTCGAGGGGTTCACTGACAGGTCTGCAAGAGACAGCATTTTGGCACACCTTGATGCCAATCACACCTCGATGTCAATCCCTCGATGCCAAGTACCCCTTGATGTCTGTTTTATCACAAACAATATTTTGTCACTTCTTGATGCCAAGGGTTGCTCGATGTCGTCGAGGCATTCCTCGATGCTTAATTTATATGCAAACAGTTCCTTGATGCCATGCATTGTCCAATGGCACGATCGATGCCAAAAGTACCTCGATGACGTCAAGGCATAACAGGGCCAAATTTATACGCAAACACAAACACTGGTGTAAAAATGTAAGTATGAGAGAAAGAATGATTCTGATAAAACAAAATGTGCTTCATTGTTTAAAATTAGTCAACCTGCAATACTCAAGGAGAGAACTCAATTGAATGAATTGGCGAATCAAAGTAACCTTAATATATGTTGTCTTGATAATAGTTGGGAAATTGTTGCTATTAAGTAAGTCTAATTGCATAAATCAATATAGTTCCAAGTGTACAAGTCTTTGTTAAAGGTTATGGTCTCCTATGGTTTCTTGATTCCAATAAACAAGGGGAATTTTTTTTTGACAATAAGTTACATTTTACTGGAGCTCTAGTTGCCTCACATATTTGGGTTGTACAATTTCATGCATTTCTTTTAGAAGGTTGAATTTTTATTGATGAATGATTACCTGAATGAGATCTTATGAAAACTTTCTCTGCACCTAGTTGATTCTCAAGTAGGACTTGTGTTTTTTTTTTTAAAGCAGTTCTTGTGCAATTCCGAGTACGAGACTCTTCTTCTTCTTCTTCTTCTTCTTTTTTGGAGAATGCGTTTTATTTCACTTTAATGAAAATGGTTAAGCTTTATTCCATAATGCAGGGGCAGTGGCAAATAATGGGGGGACTGCTCCAAGAGAGGTAGCACCTGCAGGAAACAATCTTCCTTTAGATGGGGCGGAATGGGTGGAGCTCTTGGTTAGAGAAGTAGCAAGTGCATCAAATGTAAATGATGCTAAGGCACGCGTGTCACGCGCTCTTGAGACATTAGAAAAATCCATTTGTGCTAATGCAACTGCCGAGGCTGCTCGGAGCTTTCATCAGGTGTGTTCTCCTATATATCTCAACACTTGCTAACGTTTCCTACTTAATCTCGTATAATAAGATCATCATTTAGATACTCTCTGTGTAACTTCAATTTTCTGTCCTTACTAGTTCATTCTATCTAAGTTTTAAATTATTTGCATGTCATGCATTGGTAGGAGAACATTATGCTTAAGCAGCAACTTGAGGCGCTCATACAGGAAAACAATATTTTGAAGCGAGCAGTTTCAATCCAACATGAGCGACAGAAGGAGTTTGAGGAAATGGGTCAGGAGTTGCATCAGGTGAAACAGCTAGCATCTCAATACCAGGAGCAGCTGAGAACACTTGAGGTCAGATTCATTAGCTAAAAATTCGATGGAAGTGTGTAACTTTTGGTTGGTTAAAATGTTAAACTATTTCACGTCCATACTTTCTTTAATGAAAGAGGTTATAGATCTCGATTTCTTTCTGCGAGGTGCAATGAAAATGGTATATGTAACCCGTAGAGTTGATTTTATGATACTGTGATTAGCTCATAGTATTGTTCTATGTTTGTTGCATCAGTTGATGTTATGAGCATATTTGTAGGATTAGAATTAGATTCATTTTCTACGAAACCTTTGTCTGACATGAAAACATTCATAAATTTTACCAGGTAAACAACTACGCTCTGGCAGTGCACCTGAAGCAAGCTCAGCAAAATAACTCGATATCTGGGCGTTTCCATCCCGACGTGTTTTAGATAATTACCCTGGCTGCTGTTGTACTGTTTTCATGAGACCTGGTTGTAGTCTTGTCTTTTTAAACTACTTAATACTTATTCACATTGTGATTTTAGTTTTATGTTGCTCAGTGGTTATGTAGTTTGTATAGGAGTTCATATGTAAGGATGATTTGTAATATAATTATTCTAGAAGACAGACAGGGTAGTGAGCAAAAGGTTACTTTTTCAAATGAAAAAAAAAAAATGAAAAGGTAAGGTTTATTAAAAGCATTTTGTTTATTAAATTAAATAAAAAAAATGGGCTAAATAAATAGGAGTATGTATAAATAAATTTGCTTGCATTGATGATTCAATCTAGCGCGTCCATGGGTTGTAGTACAAATACAGAGTACGTGAGGATTAGCTGAGGGAACAGATTGTTAACTGACAGATGACCCCCCAAACAGCACAGCACCAACACAAAAAAGCTGACACCTTTCTTTGATGCCCTTTTTTTCTTTTTGGTTTGGTTGTACCTTCTCATTTCTGATGAGTTGTACCCTATCCTAATAACCGCTACATATTTTTTTTTACTTCTTTTAATTAAAATACCCAATACAAAATTACATCAATTATAAACTACAAATTTATTTGATCAAAGTTTATTTAAACATAAGTATAATTCAACTAAGTGATTAGTATTAAATTAAAGAAATACATCACATTAATAAAATTCGAACTCAAAACCTCTTGGTATTGAAACCTTAATTTTTTACTCGATCTCAATTCTAAATTTCATCTAATGATCAAATCTAAGGCCTGAGTACTCAGCTAGGAAAAATAGAAATATATCTGGCCTATCACTTTTTTATTCCAGATAATAATAATTGGGAAAATCTTTGGGCTTGTTTGTTTGGTGTTTGGGAAAGTAGTGGAGGTTTATGAAATAATTTCGATTTGCGTAATGTTGTTTGTTTAAGTTTTGAGAGAGTGGTTTGAGAAATAAAGTAGGTGTAGGTTTTTTTGGAAAAGTTAGGTTGTAGGTGTAAGATGTGTAAGACTTTATGTCAAATCATGTTTGTTGTGAGATAAATTGTATAAGAGATAGGTTACTTTAAGTCAAATCATAGTAGAGTTTGTATAGGTTTTGTTTAGAAATAAGAAAATAGTTGTTTGTTTGGATTTTGAGAGAGTAGTTAAGAAAATTGAGAGATGGAAATTTTATTTCAGAAAATAGAAAACATGTTTGTTTGGCATTTCCCAAACACGAAATTTTTTTGAGAAACGCCAAACAAACAAACCCTTTGCTTTTTTTATGCAAAAGTATGTTTTATATTAGATGTGTAATGCTGTAAGATGAGATATATAACGTCGAGTAAAAATTATTTTTTCATTTTGTTTCTAAAGGTTTAATAATTTTCGAGACGTGTTAGACACATTAAGTGAAAACTTCTCTCAACAGATATTCTATTCGAATCTGAATTTAATACTTTTATCAGTTTTTGTGTTAAGCCATTGTACTGAAGACCACCACACATACATGTGATTGAATGTAATGTCTTATGCATTACCGTGTTAATGAAATATCTAACTTGTTGTACATAATATATATTATTCGCCTCATTGTCCTTCATTTTTGTCCATTATGAATCCAATGAATACAAAATGGTTGAAATATATACTTGAGCTGAGCTACGCCCTTTTTGTTCAAAATTCTAAACCATTATTTAAAAATTATTTTTTTGAAATTATATATTCTGAGAAGATAACGTTACTTGGGTGATAAAATTTCTGATTCATAATCTAAATCATGATGTTTTGTGTAAAGAGCAAAGACCGCAAAAACCAATTAATTAATCTCAAAATCTCAATAAAATTAATCAGGAGGTGGAATGATATAAATATAGAAATGATGCATAATCTCAATTTATAAATATTTGAAAAGGGGGTGAATCAGACCCAAAATTTGTGATCCCTAATTATCTTAATTTTACTCTACATTGTACAAGTACATTTTAGTGCAGTCCCAATCATATAATTAATGCTACTAATTCCAATATCAGCCTTCACAAATATCAAAATAATAGTTAGTAATAGACAATAAATTGCATTTTTCTCATATTAGTACGTGTAGTTATATAATATTGTCAAATCATTATTACAGGACCAATACAATTACTATTTGTTGTAATTGTTTAAGTTGGGTATGTAATCTAGTAATTAAAATAAATTAATTAATTAAAGCAAAATTTGTGTTTGGAATCGAAAGGAGCATATTATTTAATCAGTTTGGAAAGAAGACACTGAAAGTGCGCCGGCGGGGCTACTGTAACTGCAGGACATTGCACGTGAAGACGGTGACATTTACTCCCTAAAGTGCGCTTCTGTTATACAGCCCTGATGTCACGTGTGTGATTTTATCTTTAGCGGTTAAAAATGAGAAAAAGAAAATACCGCACCGCACCGAACGGGAGCGGAGTACCCGGCCCGCCGTTATATAAATTCATTTGTAACTACCAATTCATAACTGCCACAAGGTATGTCTTGTGTTCATATTGCATTCAATGTTGATCTATGCCTCAGTCACGGATATTTTATGTTCATGCCAAAAGTACAATTTTAATGCTTCTTTTTAAAGGTTAATCGCGAAGGAGAAATTCACCTCCTGGGTCAGAAGTCTCTTAATCAGGAAAGTTGAAAATCAAGGGATGTGCATGGATAAATGGGTTCTGAGGGAGAGAGCCAACATGGTATCAACTAGGGCTGTCAATGGGTCGGACTCGGACCTTATCAGGGCAGATCTGAATTCGAGTCCGATTTCCATTTCTTCTATTCGGATCCGGATCCGAATCCGACGGATATCCCGGATTCGGATAAATTATCGGGATCCATTTAGCAAGCTAATTTTTTTTTTCCGTTTTCCTCCAAATCACTTGCAGATTCCACCATCATGAATTAAAAATGTAAAATTTTACTTACTTCATCGAAACTATTGCCTAAAAATTGTAGAAGATGGAATATGATGGACAAATATAAACGATAAAAATTAGAACAAAAGAATAAACAAAAATATAAGTAAAAAAGATATAAACTGAGACAAAGAAGAAGAAAACTCAATATTGAGAAATGGAAGAGAAGATAAAAATTGAAGGATGAATGATTATGGTTTGATTTCTCTTATTAAATAGTATAAATTAATATGTTGTAGACCCAATTAGTTATCTGGTCAGTCCACCAACATCTCTCGTGCATTTCTTTTTAAAATTATTTTTAATATAGTAAAAGATTTTAGTGGAACATAGATAGTTTTATTTTTATTTTTATTTTTATTTAAATGCATAATATATAAACAACATATAGTAATATATATCGGATACGGATATGTAACGGATCGGATCAGCCTAGATCCATGTTCGCTCCATATAATTCGGATTACGGATCTTCTTATTCGGATCAGATCCATCGGATCACTAATCGGACAATTATCCTAGTAAATCAGACCGGATTCAGATCGAATCCGGATTGAAATCCGCCCCATTGACAGCCCTAGTATCAACCTCAACACAAACCCCCACAATATTTTACTAAAAATTTATGCCACACGAGGTTCGAATCAGCGTTGCCGAAGAAAAAATTCCCCACATCACCTCAATCCCGATAACTACGTTAATGCCCATTGGGACCAAAAAAAAAAAAAAAAGTACTATTAATGTTGACAATTAATAGAAGTATCTTATGCTTGCTATAAGCTACATTTAAAAGAAAAATTAATTTTTTTTTATAATTTTAAGAATTTTGATTCAAAATTGAACAAAAATTGTCAATTTAATTTAGTTTATTATCAGCTTGAATCTTAAAATGATATTTTGTCAGCAAGCCTTAGTTACATCCTTACAGACAATTTTTGCAATCTTTAAGAAAAAAAAAAAATACTGAAAAATAACACTAATACATCCTAAAGTTATTGAATCATATAAACAAATCATTTCATCTCTATGTCCAACATATAGACATTTTCTTCAAATGTAATATAATGGCTATTTTCAAGTAAAAAAACATTGTTCATATTATTATATTTTGAAATCGAAAAGCTCTTGAGATGGCCTATTGTATAAAGCTAAATTTTAATACAAAATCAACCCATTATAGAAAAGAAATTAGAGAACACAAATTTTGAAAAGAAAAAATTGTATATATTTCCTCGTAAGAAACGAAAATGACAATAAAATGTGGTTGTAGATCAGAAAAATAGAAAATGGTTGTGGAAAGTGAGACTAATCACTTAAGAGTAAACTACACTCTTTAATTCTCTTTCTTGTTACAACTTACAATCCCTAGGAGTGATTTCCTGGTCTTGCCTGCTTCCCACAATAATTAATTAATTAATGGTTTTTCCCATAACCCATCTCCTCAAGTACCCTCTTTTCACTCGTCTTTGACCAAGAAAAATATTTATTCTAATATACTCGTTCTGTACATCCACGTTTAAATGTACACTTAGATTAATTATTAAAAAAAAAAATTACAGTTAAATTACTTAACATTCAATTTCTTTATTTAAAGGGAAAAATGCAAGATACTCACTTGTGTTATCCTAAACCTGCAAGAAATTACCCTGTGAAATTTTATTGCGTCAAATTTCCTTGTGTTTTCGAAAACCTACAAAAAATAATTTGGTCCCTACTACTTCTCGTAAAAAATAGGTCGTTTTGGATCGACATATTTTAAGAAATAATTTCTAAAACACTTCAAGTTAGTCCCTACTACTTCACGTGCTATATTTTTAAAATGATTTCTTGAAAAATGCCGATCCAAAACGACCTATTTTTAATAATTCGGTATTTTTTGCAGGGTTTTTGAAACACACAAGGAATTGTATGTCGCAATAGAAATTTTACAGGGTAGTTTCTTGCAGGTTTAGCATAACACGGAGGAGTATTTTGTATTTATTGCAGGTTTGTCATGAAAATATATTTTTGGTACGTATGAACTTAATGACAATTTTGAAATCTTGAATCTTCTAAACAATATTTTTGTTCTTCTTTATTACTCCCTCCATTCCACAATACATGTCTTTTTAAGGAGAAAAAAAAATTCCACAATACATGTCACTTTAGGAATTCAAGATAAATTTAAATATTATTTTGACATATTTATCCTTCTTCATTAAAAATTGGAATAGAGAGATGGATTATGAGGAGTTGCAAAATAATTAATCGTTTCTCAAAAGTACTTTTGTCCAACTACACTTTTATTTTCTTAAAATTTAGAGCATTAATTAATTCCTTAATCCTTCTAAAAAAACCTTAAAGGCTTAAATGATCGTTCAAAGGCGTCAAACTATCATTCAATTTTAATGATCTAACTTGTAAATTTTAAATAAGTATCAGGATTAAATATAATAAAACAAAGGTGACCAAACAGAAAAATTGAATCAAGTGACGAAGTGCATGTGCAGGTCTGATATGGGTGGACCTGTTATTGTTTCCATACGGGAACGGGGAAAGTTATTATAATTATTGTTCCAAAAGTTATTATAATTATTACTCATATTATTATTGGACGAGCTGTATTAACTGAAAAATATATTAAACTATTCAATATTTGTTTCGAGTGCGTTTAAGAAAATTTTGTTTAAAAATAATTTGTTATACAATTTACATAACAAATAATTATTTTTCGTATGATAACTTCTGAATTTTGATTCGAGCTCATTTTGATTACTTAAAAATTTATAAATTATTTTTGAAAATATCAATTTTACACGAAACTCGAGTTTCGATCACGTCCGATAAAAAATCGTTTAAACTTGGTTCGTCTAACAATCAAACCATACTCAAATATTATTTCAAGTTCGATACAAAATTTATATCAATCTTATACGACTCGTCTACATGATTACACCCCTATGGATGAACATAATAACATATTTAATTTCCACGTATTTATTTATCATTTTCTTAACAAATAATTTTTTTAGCTAAAATATTTGTAGTCCAAAAATGGCTTTTTATAATAAGAATAAATTTTAAATACAAATAACCGTTTTTCTTGTATAAAATGAGAAAATATAATACTAACTGTGTGCAGTTGAAAAGATAAATAAACTCAATGTGTGACAGGCTCCATGACCAGGAGTCTTTGTGTTCAACTCCCACAAATGTGAATATTTACTTTAGTTTCATATTAGCCTTTCTCTAGTTTAATACTAGTAATTGGTTCAATTTCATATCATTGTAATAGTTACAATTCAATATAATATTTGACGTAACAACGTATTCACCATCTCAAAAAAATATTCTTATATATGGATAGTGTTCGAAAGATAATATATAACTCATTTTGTTGATAAAATATGTAAGGTTTTTTTTCCCTTACGAAGGCTAAGTAAATAAATAAATAAGTAAATAAATAAATAAATTTGCCAATTAATTTTTTCCCAAAAGATCTTGGCCAATCACTACTTCAGAATTAAAGTGGGGGTTGTCTACGGTTCCTCGAGGGTGTACTTGAGGAATCGTTTCATGTAAGATCAGAACCATTAAAAAATTAAAATCTTCAATCCAAACCATTAAATGATGTACAAAGTGTATCATAGTCAGTTATTAAAAATTATAGTGTATAACATTAGGGTTGATATCATACTTTTTATAATAGACATTGTACACAATCAAAATTACCAATACACCCCTGCATTAATTAATTTGAAAATATCAAATAACAATTAAACCCTTCTCATTTCATCCCCATCTCTCCCGATGTTTTCCTTCTCTCCAGATTATATTCAGTCCGACAACCAAAATAAGGTCTAGTTATTAAATTGTCTTGCTTAACTTGCCTCTGGTTTGCCTTCACTCATCTCCATTCAATCTATTTTCATCAATAGCAAATCCAAATTTGTATACAATGCAAAAGTGGTTTTCAGCGAGTTTTGGTGACAACAAGAATGAAAATTCTATCCAGCAAACAGCATCGTCGTCTTTTTTGTTGTCTAGCTTAACTAATAAGTTTTTCTTTCTTTTTTGTTTCACAGATAATCGGATATCATCCCATTAACGTTAATTGAACTATAAGTCTTCAGGTTGATGTAATTGTACCAAGCTGCATCGATGAAGATGAGAAGAGTTTTGGGAAGAATTTTGAATAGCTGAAGGAATTAATATTTAATTTGTTAAACTAAAACTATTAAAAAGGGTAAGAAAGTCTTTGTAAATTAAGTATTCTAAATTTGGAGTGTTGTACATATGAGCATCTGTCAGAATTTTATTGGATGAAACGATTCCTCAAAGAATGACCTCGAGGAACCGTAGAGAATCCCATGGAGCTACCTACCACTCACGCATCTATTTCACATAGGCCCCACCTCAACAGCTACAAATACGGGCGCTAAAATGACACTATATTAATATGATAAGTATGTCTTTACTTAATGATTTAAAATTTTCATCTTTACTTATAAAAACAAGTAAATTTAATTATTTATTTTCTTAATTTATATACTAAATATTATTATTAATGATAATTAATTAATATGCTTTGGGGTGTTTTATAACTAAAACTAGCATGCCCTTAAATAGGAACACTAGAGAGTATATATCAATCAAGTTATCACTTATTAAATTATACTTAATTTCTACGAGAAAAAAAAAAATCATAAAATGTTCTCTAAGTTCCCACTCGATCGACACTCCCCAATCAGTCCATAAAATAAAGTTATATGATGTCAAAAAATACTAATTAAATATGATCATGAATATATATCTACTTCAATGGCAGTTAATACATATAATTTAGCAAAGATAATATATAGTATTAGTTTTATGTGATACAGGAAAATCATAAAAATTGGGGGACCATAAAACCACCCATACCTTTTACACCGAAAAAAAAATTAAATTAGAGAGAGATCATAGCCACGTACCGGGCATGTGTTGGGTATGGGATGCTTTTATCATTTTCCTCTAATAATTTTATTCCACTTTTGGGTCATTCAATCTTTAAGATTGGAAATTTAATTGAATTGTAGTAATATATTACAAATGAGGAAAATAAAATAAATTAAAACTTCATCAAATTAAGTTAACCCATACCTATTCAATATGTATGTCATGCATATCTTAGGCCATCTCCAATCAAGCCGGCAACCGGGCATGGGAGGGGGGGGGGGGGGTCCCGGCTCGGTTCGATCGGAGATGGATGATGGCAATTGGTCAGGCAACGGGCAGAGCGAGCAGGGGTTCGGGGCAGGCAACCCAGCTAGCAAGCACTTGCCTGCCTGCTTATCGACAGGCAAACACCCTTGATGGCCCCTGTCGGGCGTTGGACGGGGGCTGCCGGGTCTCGAGTGCTATTTTTTTTTTTAATTTAATGAATTAAATAAATGAGATTTGTTGAACAATTTTATTTATAATTGGACAAATATAAATCTAAATAAATGAGATTTGTTGAATTAATGGATATTGATTGTCCTTCGGTTGAAGATGCATTTTTTAGATAGGTCGAAAAGACATGAGGGCAAGGCAATTGAACAATTAGGAAATTGAGCAATTGAGCAAAGCCTTCGGTTGGAGAAGGCCTTACGTACCTTGCATCGATTTGAATGCCTTCAAGGTTTCCATTAATTTATTATTCCAAAAAAAAAAAAAAAAATGGTTTCCACAAAATAAGTATTAATTAATACTGTTGAATAAATAAAAAGTATATTTATAGATGAATTTAATACATGCGTTAAAAAATGTTCAGATGAATCCTATAACCTTTCATTCATGAATTGTACATGTATGTATTTTGTTCATGTACTTAAAAAATGGGAATTATACAAATAAATATAGAACATGTACAAGAATGCTAGAATTATTCTATAAATACCATATATCCTAGTCATTTGCAACAAGCCAAGTTGAGAAATAATATGTAGATCTCATATTTCCTCGATTAATCTTTTGAAAAAATTGCATTTTTCATAACTTTATATATTTTGTATCATGTTTTCTGTAAAAACACATTTAATACCATGATTTCACCTAACATATTAATTTCCTTTCTTCCTCAGTGTTTTGAGTGTTTATACTAGTCTCTAATTTCTAACAAAATACTACTGCTTGAGAAATAATCTCTCCTAAGATCTTGGCTCTTTCCCACTTAATTAATTGTGTTCACATTACACTTAAATGTGGGTCTAATTAAGTTAGATTTGATTCACAGTAACCTTTCATTTCTTCTTCAGCCGGGTTACCTGAATCATCTATCTAATTGTATGATCTAGTTGAATCATGGATCAAAATTTCGTTTCGATCAGCCATATATTGAAGACTTCTCGAAAATGTTTCCGAAATAATAAATAAAGATTGTGAAAAAATGAGAGTGTCTCAGTCAAACAAATAGTTTCGGAATTACATCTTGTTTTCATTTCACTTGATTCAAAAACGGATACTTTTTGATATTTTCAACGAAAAAGATGAAAATTGAAATCCAGGAGTTGAATTTTACCCGAATCCATTTTTAAGTTTCTGCATATATATACCAACTTTCCTAACCAATTAACTACCCCACACCAGCTAATACTCCTTTCGTTTCAAATTTACTGGCACATTTGCAAAATTTTCATGTTTCAAATTACGTATCATATTTAATTTTTCAATGCATTTTTTTTTTCAGTTTTATCATTTAATTTTTTTACTTTTAGGTTTATATAAATTGCTCAAAAATCAATGACAGTAATAAAAAAAATCATAATCAACAACAGGGTATTTTTGACATTTTATCTTACGGAAAAGACTAATTATTGAGTTTCTTAATATTTATTAAAATTACAAGTGTGGCAATTAATTTGAAAGGGAGGAGGTGGGGTGTAATATAAGATATGAAATGAAAAAATTATTGAAAAATATATTATGAATCTAAGATTGATCTTTTGTACGTAAGCCACCCCACAGCGCACTTGAAGTAAAGCAGGTTGCATGTGGGGGAAATTAGGCTTGTTTGTTTGTAGTACTGAACCCTACAACACTTAATTTGTTTTCTCTCTTCTTCTTCTATAAATATATTACCACATACAAACACATACATACTGAATTACTGATACTGATACTGTACTAGTACTAGCTAGTGGTCCTATCTTATTATCTTAAACACTTTAAATATATGGGCCGGCCATCAAATTTCAATTTCTCCCTATCTATCTATCTACCTCCTTCTCCTTTTTCTTTCTTTTTCTTTCTTTTTTTCCTTTTTTGTTTTTAATTTAATTAATGAGAATTTCTTCCTTCTTCTTCTTCTTCTCTGTTCTTCTGATGATTTTGTGATAATAAAATGAGGGTTTTGATCGATTTTTACAAGTCCTTTCATGCTTTTCCACAGCTTTCTTGAACTATTTCCTAGCTACTAGAATTTTGATCCCTTTAATTTGATTAAAATTATATGTATATACGGAAATTAAGTTCAAGAAAGCTGTGGGAAAACATGGTAAATTCTGGACTTTTCTCTTAAAAAGAGCTCCAAAAATTATCTGCAGTTCAGGTATGTATGTATGTATGTATCTATCTATCAGAGTTTATATATATTCTTGAAAATTTGTATAGTGATCAGGGTTCAGAATTAAAATTAAATTACATGCTTTCAAATTAATTTACCTTTTTATATCAAAATGCAAGTTAATAACTGAAGGTTTTCTATCCAACCCATCTTCAATTCGTTCATGTTAATTCGGTCCAGGTTTTAAGAAGTGTTTCAATCCAACAACATTTCATGTTTTCCCGGGATTGCGTCACTCACATTTTAAACTTTTATGAATGCACGAAATTTACAAGAACAAAAAATTCTTCAAATCTGAGCATTTATTTTCCATGGGACACTTTATTTTAGGGTAAATTACGGTTACCCTATGTGGTAGGGCTTATTTACATAATACCACTTATGTATTGGGTATTATAAAAAAATTCCTTGGATTTGTCACATTCTTACAATTAACCTCTTGCCCAAAAATATTTTAATTTTGGCCTCGGGGTTATTTGTAATGTTTACAATATCTTAAATTTTTTAAATTTGGGTGATAATTGTTATATCTTATAAATTATTAAAATACTAATCATATATTTACTACCATAATAACTTATATAATTTATAATTGCCCGTAAATTTCAATAAATATTGTAATTTTTTTCCATATTTATTAATCAATGAATTTCTATAATAACAAATTAAATAAAATTTATAAATATTAAATTACATTTACACTAATAATTAAGTAATACTATTTTATTTCATTAATAAATACTAAATTTATAATACAATATAAACTTTTTTAAATTAAAATATTTGATTTATAATACAATATAAATTTATTATATTTACTAATTTAGAAAAAAATAAATTCATTTAACAAAATATGTAAATTAATTTTTATATTTATAAGATATTTTTTTAATAAAATTCTATTTAATTAATTTTTACACAATTTTAATTGTTAACAAATATGTAAATAGGTTTTATATTATTGAAACATATGGGCAATTATAAATTTTTTAATTATTTTTTGTAGCAAATCTATAGTTATCACTTTTATAATAAAAATTTGCACTAAAGTTTAACATTTATAAAATATCAAATATTAAAAAACACTCATGGACGAAATTGAAACATTTTAGGAATAAGTGAAGAATTATTAAAAAGTGATAAACTTAAAAGTAATTTTTGTAATACTCAATACATTTGAAATTTTTTATAATTAAGACTTACCTTGTCTAAGTATTAATAATTATTTCCTCTTCATTTTGTCATTTTTAATTTAGTTACTGGTGATGTGCATTCCTTTTGTTATATATATTATTAATTATTGAGTGATGATTAGATTTGCAAAACTGAGAGATGGATCGATGTTGCAGAGAAGATTCCCCCTTCTCCTTTTGTCATTTTTTTCCTTGATCGATCTATCATTCGTACGTACATCACATACTAGAAACACACAAAAAGTATATATATACATGATACATACATACACACAGTACGTCACACTGAAACTCATGCCTCATTAATTTATATTGAAACAATATTTAATAAATTAAGATGTTAATTGACATATAATATTTCCTTAATTTAACGCTTGCTGCAGGCATAATTAATTAATCCTAACATTACTTAATTAGAGCTAATTAACGATTTAAATCTCTATGATGCATAATTGCATATGCTGTTTATCCTTCAGAAATTCATTATTTATTCGTGCCAAACATATGAGGCCTGAAAATCAATAATAATAATAATATTGATACAAATAATATTCTCAAGTACTGCAGCTGGTCGGCCAAGAATTTTCTTTTATTAGTTTTATGCTATGCTAATGGTACCCAATGTAAACCAAGAAACTAAGCCTGGGTTCAGTTGGGCTAATTCTTATTGGCCCAATAAGCTATCATGCCTACATACTGTGTTCAGTTAGAATAATAGCCCGTTCGACATATTAAAAGATCCACAATAATATTATGGCCCAAAAATAATTAATGTGTTCGGTTGGCCCAATTAAAAGTAAATTACTAAAATACCCTTCTAAGCTCCCATAATTCTAAACATATCCTCAAACCGTAATTCAATTTTCTTCTTTCTCCACTCTCTTCGACTCCACATCCACCGCAATAGGTTATCTACATCCCTCCCTTATTTTGTTCCAGTGAAGATCATTCCAGCATAGTTGCCACCACTAAGGCCCTATGAAACAAAGTACGATTTAGGCCTAATCTTATGAACCGAACCCAGCCTAAATATATATATTCAAAAGATATATCTACTCTACTTCGAAGATTATACATATATATCACTCCTAACAAGAAATTTTCAAAATAACATATCTACGAAAATCAAGATTAATTCTCAACAAATCCCAATAAATAAATATCCTTGATACCATGATATCTAGAAATAACAATTAATATATATGTTCGAGAATTAAAATAAAAAAATTCGATGATGATTATTTCTTGTACTACCTAGCTAGGTACGTAAGTGCAGCACTTTAGCTTTGCATACGGGGCAAACATTCTTCTTTTTGAGTCAATGCTTGATGCACTGAGCATGGTAGTCATGTCCATATCCAAGCGTTGCAATCATCTCGCCTTGTCTGTAAAGATCATCTAGGCACACGGTACATGTTGTACTGTAACACTTCTTTACTTGTAGATGCTCGGAGATTGTTTCCTCCGACAAACCATAACTCGTACTGAAGTCCAATTGCGACTGATGATACATCGGATTTTGAATAGTTGGTGCTGCAGAATGTTCAGCTAATCCTGATTCAGCAGATATCGGATGATGCACGATTTAGATCATATGAACTAATCAATTAGTTATATTTGATTATAATTAATAATTTAATGACATCATTTTTACTAATTAAATTGAATATTAGTCATTAATTTGTGCTATTTTGTAACATAATAAAGTTTATTTTACTATACTTTATAAAAGCTATTTATAAAATTAAATAAGACTGAGAAAATAAAAGTTAAAAGAATTAGGTACAACTTTAATGGACATAAGTAAACACTAGTAGTTGCCAAAAATATATATGACACCCATCAAATATGACTTTTCAGGTATTAGAATATGTATAGAGAATTTCATGAGCACTGTCACACTCACTATTATTAAGGATATAGTTTAAATTAAATGAATAGACTCGGACGTTTAGTTAAGTCACATTTAATTTTTTATGATTCTTGAAATTGTGTTTGAGTTTCGATATCATCTTTAGTTAAGCTTAGCTCAATTGATTAACATGGGCCAAACTTGATTAGTAGCCTTCAAGTTTTTATGAGTACTTTCTTGGCAAAATAGCATTTTTCGTCCCTTAAGTTTTTCTAGTCCGCGAAAGCAGGACATTTAAATCTCCAACAAGCATTTTTCGTCCCATAAGTTTCACAAGTCCGCGAAATTAGGACATTTAAATCTCCGGCAAGCATTTTTCGTCCCATAAGTTTCACCAATCCGTGAAATCAGGATCCTTAAATTTTCGGCATGCATTTTTCGTCCCTTAAATTTCACTTGTCCGCGAAATCAGGACACTTAATTTTTCAGCAAGCATTTTACGTCCCTTAACTTTCACAAGTCCGCAAAATCAGGACACTTAATTTTCCAGCAAGCAAGATACGTCCTATAACTTTTCTATACCCGCAAATTTAGTCCACTTGACCGCAATTATAGTCCACATATTGCCAAATATTGCAAATTGCCCATTGGACAATTAATTTGAGAATTTTGACGCTGAACAATTAATTTAGGGATTTGCCAAACTGGACAATTAATTCAGGAGTACAATTTAGAGCATCAACTTAGGTAGGTTATTATTTATAGAACAATGTTCTTTGTTTTCAATAGTTGTGTCAAGTGAACAAAATATTGTACTTTTTTTTTTTTCCAAAAACATGAATGAATTTGTTAGATATTAAGCTTTTGGGATTATGATTACCTAGTTGGTTGTTGTGTTAACTTTTCGATTGATGAATATTGATGTTGTTAAATAGTTGTTCACAATTTGTTAAGTGATTATCAAATGAGTGTTTATTTTAACATGGGCCAAACTTGATTAGTAGCCTTGAAGTTTTTATGAGTACTTTCCTCATTTTGTGCTTAGCCAATCGAGATCAAATTGATTTTTAAAACTCATCCAAAAGAAAGAAATCTAAACCAGTGACCTGGTATGAAATCTCAATTTCTCATCCACAGATGATACACATGAACAATGTACTTGTGCACAAAGGGAATGCTTATTAAACAAACGGATGCTCTCGGATTTATTCTCAAGATAAATTATTAACCAATACCCGCAATGTATATGTGGATAATATGAGATATTGATGCTCAAATGCTGTTAGGCTAATAGTATCAACCAATAAATTACTGAATTAACTCTACATTCCAAATTACTGAATTAACTCTACATTCCAAATGCATGAACGCCAAAAAAGTAATGGAAATGCAGAAAACAAGAGTTAAAGTAGGCAGCTGGTTTTTTTCTCAGAGTATAACATAGTAATTAGTAACTATGGTTGAACAAAACCCATTAAGCAAACAACAGCTATAGAAGGCGCATGGCATAATATATAGGCCACTTTTGGTTTTTCATGCCTTAGGACAGGGGAGACAAAACACAATGCCTGCCTTCTTGATCGGATACCTCAGTTACCTGTGGCGTTTGGTCCACCAGAAGTTACGGGCTGAGATGTCCCACCGGCTGTGGCGTTTGGTCCACCAGAAGTTACGGGCTGAGATGTCCCATCGGCTGTGGCGTTTGGTCCACCAGAAGTTACGGGCTGAGATGTCCCACCAGCTGTGGCATTTGGTTCAACAGAAGTTACGGGCTGAGATGTCCCAACGGCTATGGCGGTTGGTCCACTAGAAGTTACTGGCTGAGATGTCCCATCGGCTGTAGCGTTTGGTCCACCAGAAGTTATGGGCTGAGATGTCCCACCGGCTGTGGCGTTTGGTCCACCAGAAGTTACGGGCTGAGATGTCCCACCGGCTGTGGCGTTTGGATCAGGACGCTCATAGGCAACAGACTGATATGGTTGCAACGGAAATCCACGTGCTACGGCTCTAGGGCGAAGTACAGAATGAGATGATGAGCCAGCCTCCCATTCCGGTACCCGCTGCGGATATGGATTTGGCACAAAATGCGTATACATATGTGCATAAGCTGGTGGCTGCACAAACGCATTTGGATTAGGCGCCGTATGTGCATAAGCTGGTGGCTGGACAAACGCATGTGGAATTTGCCTTTGATACATATATGTTGGTGGCTGCACAAACGGATGTAAAATTCGTGCTGAAGGCTCCGGCAGAGTATATGGTCTTGGTGCTGGAGGTCCATATGCTGGTGGCGGCTCAACTAGTGGCGGAATATCCATCGCATAGTCTTCTGGCCGCCCAATTGGTCTCGGCTGATCAACAAGAAAAAAGAAAAGGTTAGTGTCAAGAAAAATGACTAACATCTCTGTTTTGCCATTTAGAATCAATATTTTCTTAACTTACGCAAACATTTAGTCTAGGAGGCGAAGGCAGTGCTCGACCACAAATGTGGTCCACTAATAGAGTATATGGTGGGTTCAGAATTGGGTTTGTGCAGTGGTCATGCTGCCAATATAAACTACAAACAAAACAAATTTAAAAGTTAAAGATCACAATTATACTATGAAAGTTAAATTTAAGATTTGCTACCTCTGACTCAAAAGCATCATTAATCTATTTTTTCCAAATTCTGGATGAGTCATCTTTGAAGGTATATTTGTGTTCTCCAATATGTACTTAGTGTATGAAGCACTATCGCCCTATTAGCAACCATGTCCGGCGTCCAGCTAGCAAATTCTGGAGCATTTTGTCACGCCCCAACACTTTGCCTGACCACGGGGGCCGAGCGAGCAAGGCATTTGATCGAGGCAAGGGCCAAAAGGGACATCACGGGACTGCCGACAAGGCTGGAGGGCTTGCCGGGCGCACAACATATCGCCCGAGGCGCGGCCCGGGTTAGGCAGGGACTTATAAGGCCGACGGGAAGGCGGTACGGCAAGACATAACCCGTCGGGTGGCACTTTGGCGTCCCAGGGGCTGCCCTGGACGTTTTGGAGAACCAAACAGGCCCTATGAGGTTCCGGAGGATTCTAGAGAGTTCAACACAAGTCCGGGACGATCGGGAAAGTTCCGGGAGATTCCGCATAGCTCCGGAAGGGCCAAGAAGAAGCCGAAAGGTGCCGGATAGGTCCGGAAGAGTCCGGAAGATGACGGAAGGCACTAAAAGAAACCGGAGGAGCCTACACAAGTGTAGAACAAGCCGGAAGGATCAAGAACCTTGTGGAAGGCTCAAGAGACATGTAGTAGCATCTTGTACATAGTAGAACATCCTAGAATATTGTACATAGTTCTAGTTTGATAGGAATTTTGTAGAAGGGTCTAGAGATTGATTCCTAGCCCTTAGATTAAGTTAATCCTAGCCATATATTAGGGAATGATCCAAGTATAAATAGGTTTAGGGCATTTCATTTGTAACCACCAAGTTGTAAGC
Organism: Penstemon barbatus; assembly: GCA_003313485.2. Classification (NCBI taxonomy): domain Eukaryota; kingdom Viridiplantae; phylum Streptophyta; class Magnoliopsida; order Lamiales; family Plantaginaceae; genus Penstemon; species Penstemon barbatus. Next base: position 36,670,397 of record CM064882.1, read on the forward strand.
ATTCTCCAAGTTAATGTAAGAGCATTCCTTAAGTTCTCTCAATCACACTTTCTTACTTTCTCAACTTACTTAGCAACCTTCTTAGGTGCAAGGCGAGGCTGACTTAACCTATTCCGACAGAGAGACGGAACACGCTAGAGGCGTTAGTGGCTAAGTGCCGCACGGTAACTTTCGAGAAGTTAAGTCCGGGACAATTTGCTCTGCATTTGAAAGAGAAAGAAAAACAAAAACAAATAAAATTAGGATATAAAAAGAGAGATACACACAATCATAAAGTAAGTCAAATACCTATTTTCTTCGTGCACTAATCCCTGAAGATTTTGAAGCTCAGGTCCATCAGATAACATCAAACCAGGCAATATGATTGCTGCAGATGTGAGGTCATTCCTAAAATAGAATAGCAAGATTAACATAAATTTACCTAAATCTGTACAACAAAAACAAATAGAAACTCACCTGTGAATTGCTTCAAGATATTTTTGCAATTCAATGACGAAAGATTAGCCTGTCTCTTGAAGGTTGAATGAATCCTTTCAATTAGTTCTTGAGGATATCGAATTTTTCATCCAAAAATTGCTTTTCAACATATTGCAAGTCAAAGTAGACTCCCGTTTCATCCTCAAGCCTAGCAAAAATAAACATGAGTACCAGTATACGTATAAATTCAACACAACACCCTCCCATACCCTACTCGATCAAATTTTTGTCACTCTTGTTATAAAAACACGCTTGTCCCTACACGGATTCAAAGAATTTATGTAGTAGTAAAGAAAAAATATTTGACTACCTAACATCATCTAATATTGACCCTTATGGCCAAGGAATAAAACAGTATACATAAAACTTTACCAGGGTAACACTGTTTGGATTAAGTTCAGAAACAACTACAACTCCAGATATGTAAGCCCAGAATTACCAATCACTGCTTACAAATTTAACCATGCCAAATAATTTGATAAAATAGGCAAAATTCAATAATCTTTTAAAGATATCTAAGTGCAGGATTAGTAATTGCAACTCACAAATTCAAACCATACCAAATAATTTGATAAATTATGCACAATTCAGTAATATAACCAAACATGCTTAGTTCAATTTGTAAACAACAAGCTGATAAGTTTCTTCTTCAATCAAACAAAAAAGATTTTACAGCAATTTATCAAAATACATCTTAACAAAAAGAAAAAGTAAATATTTTGCACGAATTAATTCTCACAGTTACGCACAAACGCCCCAAGTTTAGTGCACAAGGAAATAAGAGGTAAAACACAAAGAATGTTTGCTATATCTTTGATTCACCATTTCCCTGTTTTTCTGTAGTAGAAAATGGAAGTAGAGCTTTGAATTGTAAGGGGAATTGTTGATTAATGAATCATATCCCCATGTCCAGCCATTCGGCCCCACCTACCCTATACTATTATATTTTAAATCCCCTTATTTTTACCATAATTACAGAATCCCTTTATGGTTTAAAAAGTTACAAATACATTTTGTAAATATTTTTAGATATTATAGGGATATCCTTGTATGGATGGTTGAAGTTATAAAAGGTATTTTTGATACATAGTCTAAATGAAAAAGGGGTTTCTTTGCAATTTTTTAAACTTAAGGAATTCTTTGTAATACGATGTTTGGGTGGTAAATCACCATGTTCTTCCTTTCTCCATAATGACATTCAATCGAAAACAACCTCGAAATTTTTTCTCCAGACCCTAACATTCAAACTCAAGCTACACCTAAACTTAACCCATGACTTCAAATGACTAAAAATCACAAAAACATTAATGCCTAAAAATTGAAACTCAATAAAATGGTTAACCCATGATTTCAAATAACTAAAAATCATAAAAGCAAAAACTTTTGATGCCCGATGTAGGATCTAAATCGAATACATAAACATAATGATCATTAGATCTAATTCGATTTAATACCGAAAACCTTATTGCCTAACCATGTCGATTGTCAAGAGATTAAAAGTAGATCTGAAACTTTGATGCAGCGGAAACTTACCTTGATTCATGCCAGCAATATTGATGTTATTGACGATTTAGTGATGATGGGTTTTATGATCTTCCACTTGATACACACCTTAGAACCTTACTACTCCTACAAAAAGGGATTGCAGAGAATATGAGTTATGTAACTCTATATTTTTGTTGTTGTGTTTTGTACAAGTGGGGATCATAACCCCTTATATATAATAACCTACTAGGGTTAGTATATGTTCCAATATTTTCAATTTGGCTCCAATATTTTCAATTTGGCCCTTCATCAAATTGAAAATCACAAACTGGTATCTACACTTTTATTCCATGATAAACTTAATACCTATAGTCCAAAAGATAACATAGTTAGACCACATAATTATAGACTTTACTTTATAATAGCAATACACACTAAATTAACATATTAGGCCCACATAACCATTGGAATTTTCCAACAATCTCCCACTTGGGCCACATATGTTATCATATAAATGTGTATATCCTTATGAGCTCAAAATTTGCTATTATTTCCTTAGGTATTCCAAACAATCTCGTCCATTGATTTAGTCGGCAAAGGACTAAAGGAGCTTTCATCATAAATAGCGTAACTAAACCCATCAGTAATCACATACACCAACAAAACCAAATGACATAGATCTATCATGGAGCGTAGCATGAAAATTACATGTAATGTGATCTTAAACATGCCTATTTTCAACTGATCCTCCTTCATATTTATTGAGATCAATTTTAACATAATTGTACATAGAGTAAAAAACTGTAAACCTTATTTCTGCAGAAATATCCAAATATACAAATGGATCCAAAATTAACGACATATAGAGCAGCTAAATCACAAACTCCAACTAAAACATAATATCCTTATTTAATATTACACCCATAAGAGCAGTATGCTCAGGAAGACCTTCAGGTTGGAATACTTTAATTAGCGGAACCGTGATCATGGAGTTTGTCTCAATATGCTCTATGAAAATCTGTCAACTATGTACTCTTTAGTTTACAACTAGGAACTTTGTGTCAACATGCATTGACTTTGATGAGCTCCCATTGTTGTCAGAATATAAGACTGCTAAGTTATTGTCACAATATATCTTTAGTGGTCTTTCTAACCGAATCATAATATGCAACCTAGTGACAAAATTCTGTAATCACAAAACTTGATTGGATGCCTCTACAAGCTACAAACTTTGATGCCAAGATGGAAAAAGCTGCGAGTGTTTGTTCGATAACTATATAGCTCCTCCAGCTAACAAACAGTGTTAGCATTATGTGGATCTCCTAATGTTTTGGCATCCACTAAAATCATAAATCAGAATATCTTATGATCTCTAACTGGTCTGATTTCCGATATGTGAACATTTAGTCTTTAGTTATTTGTAAATACTTTAAAATACTATCGGCTGCTTTCCAATGATCCATCCTAAAATTTCTAAGTATCTGCCAAACATTCCAACAATAAATGCTATATAGGGAGGGAACCATCTGCATTTCTTTAATTTCAAGGTTATTGTTAGGGCACTGATCGAGACTAAATTTGTCTCTTTTAGCGATAGGGGTATCTTCTGGTTTACATGCATGCCATGCACTAATCTATATAGTTCGTTTGTGATAATCCAAGGATACCTCGAGTGTTGTCTCGATGTATCTGAATCCCTAATACAAAAGAATTTTTCCCCAAGATCTTTCATCTCAAATTTCTTTGATAGAAATTTCTTGGTTTCGTGCAACATATTTATATCATTGGTGGCAATTAGTATGTCATCAACATATAAAATCAAAAATACAAATTTACTCCCACTGAACTTTTGGTAAACACAATCTTCAACAGTGTTTGTCTCGAAACCGAATGAGACAATTACTTGATGAAATTTGCAGTACCATTGATAGGAAGCCTGCTTAAGTCCATAGATGGATTTTCTTAATTTGCAAACCATTTTCTTTGGGTCTCCAGACAGAAAGTTTATGGGTAGCACCATATAGATCGTTTCATCAATGTCACCATTTAGAAACGCCGTCGATCTTAACATCCATCTGATGTAACTCAAGATTTAAATGCGCAACAAGAGCCATAATCGTCCTAAAAGAATCTTTCGAAGATACCGGAGAGAAAGTTTCTTTATAGTCGATGCCTTCCTTTTGAGTAAAGCCTTTAGCTACAAGACGAGCTTTATATCTTTCCACATTACCTTGTGAATCCTTCTTGGTTTTAAATATCATTTGCAACCAATTGGTTTCTTTCCTTCAGGTAATGGGACATAATCCCAAATTTGATTGTCTTGCATAGACTTGTATTTCTTATTCATGGCTTTGATGCACTTGAGATAGTTAATATCTTTCATGGCTTGACGGAAGTTGATTGGATCATCTTCCATCAATCCATTATTTGCCTCATTTTCTTGAACAACACTATATAATCATCTAGTATATCCATCTTTCCTCTCTCTCATGGATCTTCTTAAGGATGGTTGTTCTTGAGGTTGTTGAGGTTGAACTTCACGTTCAATTATCTCAACTTCAGTTGGGGTTTGATCAACATTGTCTTGTTGAGGTTCCAAATCTGCTTCTCGATTAAATACAAGAATGAAAACCTGAACAATATCAGAAGCAGTAGTAGGAGTCGTAATTGATTCCTTCTCAAAGACAATGTTTCTAACCTTATTTCTCCCCCCAATCTCAACATCCTCAAAAATATTGCGCCTCCCATTTGAAAAAATTGACTTTAATGAATGATTATAAAACTTAAAGCCCCAAGATATTTTCATAAAACATGAAAATGCATTAATTATTATCAGATAGTGAATTGGCAGATACTTTAATTGTTACAAAGAACGAATTTTAAGTTAGGCACATGTTCACATATTGAATAATTATATAATAATTATTTACTTTATGAAAGACATTAATTTAAATAATTATTAAATACATAGCAAGATACCTAGCACAACATTAATATCAAGTCTTTGGATAGTAATATTAATTGTAAGTGGCACTCTTGTTGTAGTGATCGAATGTTGAAAATAAATCCTGTCAAATAAAGAGCCTATCTTTGGATCGACTAATTACCCACATGGACACCTAATGATAACCACACATTCATCACCACAGGTGTATATGCAATTCGGCCAAACATTATCCTTCCATTGGGTCAGTTTAATATTCGCATGAATTTGCATACACAAATTCATCTTAACATTCTCTATAAGTCAATCTACACAAGAGAGGTCACTTTGGCGACATTTTGCTTTAATTGGTTATATTGAATGTCAGGCCGATTGATAAAGTCACTGTTATTTATTAAAATTACTCGAATGTTATTGCCTAATAAGACAATTTCCTTAAAATTATTTCAGCCAATCAGGCCCTTAAGAATAGTAAATTATGAATTTATTGTAAGCCAAACACGTCCTTTTGAACATAGTTTCAGATTTGTGGGAAGCAAACAACGATTTTGTCCAGATTAATTTGATCCTAATCCAGGCAAGTGCCCATTCGGGTCCAATCTCAACTTGATTAAGATCTAGAATTGAATTAGGACCAAATCCAGTTCGGGCTAGATAAAACCCAGCCCAAAAAGCCAGACAAGCCGAATGGGTCATGTTCGACCCAAATCGGGAAGCACACGAATTGGATATTCAACCCATTTACGAAACAAAATTGAATTGCAAAAAACTGTACTCGAACCGTCGACTAAGATCCAAAAGACAAGTTCTTCAAAATATCATTAGCAGTAACATCGAAAGAATACACTTAGTCGTAATTTTTGTTATAAGTCTAATGTGTGTACTGATCAAATTACTCAAGTGTTCAAGATCTTATCTTTTGAGACCCATTAACATAATACAAAGTATATACATATATTTAGGCATCAAAGAAGCGGTCAATAGTCATCTTTGAATGAATCTTGAGAATTGGCCATTATATATTAGTTGCTGCTTACGACTTTAAACATGAACAAAAGATAAAAAATAAAAAAATAAAAAAAAGGAGACTCACAAGTTTCTTGCTTCAACTATTTTTCTTAGTAGTGCATCGGCAGAAGAAGACTTGGTCGCGGACCCGAAATCCCAATTTTATATTTTTTCCCTTTCTTGATATTTGAATCAATTTATTTATTATATTAATTATTAACAAATTATGCCTGAATTTCTCAATCCATAATGAGAGATCTAAACTGAAGTCCGATAATCTTAGTCAAGAAAACATTATTTAGATCTAGAATCCGAAAGAACAATAACCTTAATGGCTAAGGTATTAACCTAAGACATGAACCATAATCTTTAATTCAAGATTAAGAAATCAATAAACCCTAATTTGCATAATCAAGATCTATAAAGCATGAAATATAATATCGAATACAAGATCAAAATAGCAAAAATTCGTAACATGCATAATCTAGATCTTTTAAACTTAATCAACAAAACTTAAGAACCAAATCCAGATTTTATATATCATAAACACAAGTTTATGAAAATCTCATGTAATCGAACATGGGTGGCTCTTATACCACTTGTTGGATCTAAATCGAATACATAAACATAATGATCATTAGATCTAATTCGATTTAATACCGAAAATATTATTGCCTAACCATGTCGATTGTCAAGAGATTAAAAGTAGATCTGAAACTTTGATGCAGCGGAAACTAACCTTGATTCATGCCAGCAATATTGATGTTATTGATGATTTAGTGATGATGGGTTTTATGATCTTTCCACTTGATACACACCTTAGAACCTTAATACTCATGCAGAAAGGGATTGCAGAGAATATGAGTTATGTAACTCTATAATTTTGTTGTTGTGTTTTGTACAAATGAAATGAAATGAGGAATGCAGGGTTTTAACTGTAAAGGTTCTTAGTAACTATTTTGTTTGTTAGTGGTATTAATTTTATTAAAATTAACTTTATCATATCACAAAAAATTAGCACAAATTAATGATTAATATTCAATTTATTATGAGCAAATAGCATTTTTAGTCCTCCTTATGGATAAAATTTTGCATTTTCGTCCCTCTTCAATATTTTGTAGAAGATTGGTCCCTCTTATCAATGTAATGTATCAAATTCGTCCCTCTTATCAATGTAGTGTAACACATTAGTCCCTCTTACAAAATACATCAACTTGTGTCCACTTTAGTATTTTGAATTCAAGTGATGTATTTTGTATTTAAGTGGGACTAATGTGTTACACTATATTGATAAGAGGAACGAATTTGCTACAAAAAATTTAAGAAGGACGAATGTGTTATAAGAAGGACGAATGTGATATACCACATCAATAAGAGGGACCAATCTACTATAAAAAATTTAAGAGAGAAAAAAGTGCAAAAGTTAATCCATAAGAAGGACCAAAAACGCGATTTACTCATTTATTTATTACCAAAATTATTAATTTGTAAAAAAATGATGACTTTAAATTATAGTAATCAAATATAATTTGATGATTGATTTGTTCATGAGATCTTGTAATTTATAACAAAATTATAGTTAATTCTATTATAGTATTTCTCATTTAAAAAAACACTATTTTAATAACATTATTTATTTGTTTTGATTTGAAATGCATTTCCTTACATACCTAAGCCACTTAATTCTTTTTTTTCACGGGTTTAACCCGTCTTTTCATCGATTGCATCGATTTAATATATTTTTTCATCGATTTACCCATTCTTTTATATATTTACCTATTTTCTTCATTATTTTTCCATTTTCCGTCGATTTCTTATGTTTTTCTGGTGTAAACCTTGAATTTTCTATTGGTTTAACATTGTTTTTGCTAGTTTAACTATTTTGTATTTTTAAAGATCTCACTCGTTTTCACCTATTTCACACGTTTCTACTGATTTACATTTTTTCACCAATTTCACCTCACATCTCATTGAATTCACATATTTTCACCTACTTTAGCTTTTTTCCTGATTCAATGATTTCACCAATTTTCAACAATTTTCATGTTTTTCACTAATTTCACCGGTCTTACCCAATTTTCACGAAATTCATTCAAAGATATTCAATTACATATGTATTTATCAATTTTACAGGAGCATTTTTACCGGTTTCATTCGTTTTTCACCAACTTTACCAGTGCTCATCCAATTTTTTTTTCATTTTCACATGCTTTAGCCGACTTTTATCGATTTCACCAATTTTTATTAATTGATTTTGCCTGTTTTCCATGAAGATTCGAGCACCTATTTAATTCATAAGTTTAATCCATCTTTTCAGGGGCTTAACCCGTCTTTTTACTGATTTCATGAGTTTTTCATCGATTTAATATATTTTTCTTCGATTTATCATTTATTTTATCGGTTTAACCAACTTTCATTATTTTGTTCCATTTTTCGTAGATTTCTTTTATTATTTCGGTTTAAACCATTTTCTAACTGTGTCATCCTTTTTTTTTTTGTTTAAACTAACTTTTTTTATAGATTTTATTCGTTTTCACCTATTTCACAAGTTTTTTCATTGATCTACATGTTTTTTTTTCACCAATTTCATATTATATTTAATTGATTTCAAATGTTTTCATCGATTTTACATTTGTTACCTGATTCACCGATCTCACTCATTTTGTCTGTTAGTGGAAATTATTAAAGACATTACATTTTGCATAAAAAAATATGGGAGTTATTTTTAAAATCAAGCTTCATTAAATTAAAGCAAAAATAAATTTAGACTAGACATTAAAAACAAATAAAATTTGAAATACTTTTGAATTTTAGGATGATTATTCATTGTAGAATGTCTAATTAAATTTTTTCCCCCTTTTTCTTCTTCTTTTTACATTTTCTAGAAAAAGAAAAAAACGGTGTAGAATTTTGAGAATATTGTGTGATTTTACATGATATTTTTTTAGTTCTATTTATAAACCAAATTTTGTATTAAAAGATTAGCCCTTTTTTCATATTTTTGGGGGAGTAGTCTCCTCTTTTTCGCTGTTATATTGGGCTCGGTTTGGTCGAATATCTTAATCGTCCGAGGTCACCTTTGTATTCAGTTGCAGGCTTGCAGCCCCTAGATTGCACGGATACGGATACGACGATACGATACGATACGAATACGGCGATATGGATTTTAAAATTTATAGGATTCAATAAGGCGAAGATACGCATATAAAATAAAATTATTTCATATTATGCATAACAATATAATTAATTTGATCATCATATTATACCACAAAAGCAAAAGATCATATTTAAAATATGTTGTCTACTATTTTAATTTTGGGTTGGACAACATCACATAAATGTTTTACACTAAAATAGTCCAAGCCCATTCAAATACACAAAAATTATATATCAAAAGTTGATAAAGTTAGACAAAACCCATATTGATTTGGAATTTCCATGTAAACATCACGAGTATTAATAACCGTATCCAATACCATTCAAAATACATTTTTTTTTAAAAAAAAATTTAATTTATTATTTTTTGTAATATTCACTACATAAGAAAATCTTTTATAATTAAGACTTTAATCAGGTGTATTCTTCATTTTATAATTTGAAGTTAGTTACATGTGTTCTCTGCATTAATTATTGAGTGATGATTATATTTCAAATCATAGCAGTGGAATTTCCACTGAGATATCATTCGTACGCTGGCAATTTGGCATCACACACTACATGCACATACGCTCTCACAGAAACACACAGCAAATATATGCAGCATATACAGAGTACCTTACACATATATGGGCTCAAGTCATTGATCAAAATTTCCATCCGTCGAAGATATCGAAAATTTTCTGTTTTTAAATCATTTGAAACGAAAATAAGATGTATTTTCGAAACTGAATATTTGTCATGAAATTTTTTTTTTTTAATTTAGTAACTTTTTCCTAATTTTTTCGAAACGTTTCCGAAAACTTTTCGAAATTCTTTTTATATTAAACTAATCGATACAAATATCAAAAACAAAACTTTGATCTATGGCTCCAATACGATGCATGAGACCCAAATATATGAGGCCTGAAAACCAATAATAAAAATAATAATAACACTGATCACGTTGGGTCAAATAATATTCTCAAGTACAGCTGGCCAGCCCATAATTTTCTTTTAAAGTTTATCCTAATCGTACGTACCCAATGTAAACCAAGAAACTGGACTGGGTTCGGTTGGGCTTATTCCTATTGGCCAAATATGCTATCATGTCTATGTATGTACTGTGTTTAGTTAGAACAACAGCCCTTTTGACATATTAAAAGATCCACAATTAATATTATGGCCCAAAAACAATTATCATATTTTGTTGGCCCAATTAAAAGTAAATTACTAAAATACCCTTCTAAGCTCACATTATGGCCATCTAATTCTAAACAAATCTTGACCTTTGGAACTAGGGTATATTAAGTAAAACCAAACCCTATATACACCCCTCCCCTATTTTGTTCCGGTGAAAGATCATTCCAGCATAGTTGCCATCACTAGGGCCCTGTGAAACAAAATAATCTACGTCTTTTTTTTTTTTCCCAAAAAAATTTAGGCCTAATCTTATGAACCGAACCTAGCCTATATATATATATATATATATATATATATAGGCTAGGTTCGGTTCATAAGATTAGGCCTAAATTTTTTTGGGAAAAAAAAAAAAAAGACGTAGATTATTGGCCCTGTGAAACAAAATAATCTACGTCTTTTTTTTTTCCCAAAAAAATTTAGGCCTAATCTTATGAACCGAACCTAGCCTATATATATATATATATATATATATATATATATATATATATATATATATATATATATATATATATATATATATATATTCAAAAGATATATCTACTCTATTTCGAAGATTATAGATATATATCTCTCCTAACAGGAAATTTTCAAAATAATATATCTATGAAAATCAAGATTAATTCTCAACAAATCCCAATAAATAAATATCCTTGATAGTTGATACCACGATATCTAGAAATAACAATTAATATATATGTTCGAGAGTTAAAATAAAAAAAAATTCGATGATGAATCTTTCTTGTAGTACCTAGCTAGCTAGGTACGTAAGTGCAGCGCTTTAGCTTTGCATACGGGGCAAACGTTCTTCTTTTTGAGCCAATGCTTGATGCATTGAGCATGGTAGTCATGTCCACATCCAAGCGTTGCAATCATCTCGCCTTGTCTGTAAAGATCATCTAGGCACACGGTACATGTTGTACCTGTTTGCTATAAATTTTGCATCGGACAATACATGGCATCAAGGAACTGTTTGCGTATAAATTTGACATCGAGGGACACCTCGATGACATCGAGCAACCCTTGGCATCAAGAAGTGCCAAAATATTGTTTGCGATAAAACTGACATCAAGGGGTGCTTGTCATCGAGGGGTTGACATCGAGGGATGTTTGGCATCGAGGAGTTGCAGAACACTGTTTTTGTAAACCGGTCAGCAGACACCTCGACGAGCCAATAGCTCGATGTAAAATGCCTCGATATGATATAAAATGAATGCGGGCGTGCCAATGTTTGTGCGTGCAAACATAACAATTTGAAAATAGACATGTTGATATCGGTAAATTGACAATGTAAGTGTCCTGACAAAGACATGTTGATATCAAAATAAGTTGTCCTGATAAGGCTGACTTCTAAACGATTGCGACAGAGTAGGCAAACACTACCCCTAGTTCTTTTCTATGCCTGCCTGGCCGCAGGACTTAAACAATTTATGAAAATCTCTCTTTAAGTGCCAAAAACTTATGACCAATCGATGGCCTGCTTAACATATTAGCGGATTTGAAAATTAGCAAATGCCTTGACAATCAATCAATTTAAATAAACACCTTGACAGAAAACATGATCTTGACAAGAAACAGCATATCAATGGAAATCAATTGTCGTAAAGTACATTTATGTAAAAAGTCAAGACGTACGAGCCAAACGACTTCCATTAATAACAAAAGAATATTGGCAAGATCCCCGATGTACAAACATTACAAAAATATACAAAACGATAAGTCTCCTGTCATAATCTGCCAGATGAGTTGATAAATCTTTTAGGTTCTGAAAATTGACTCCTTGATCGGCAGGTAACCCCGCCGATGAGCTGATAATGCATGATAGAACATTATGTTGACAGAAAGTAACATTGACGACGGGAGACCCACCGTCAATGGTTCGCCCAACCTTGATGGATGGCCATCAATCGGGCTCCTGATCAGCGGGTGGCCACTGACCAAGGCATCGACAGAGCAGATGGCTACTCAGTCGATAGCCGTCAAGCAGATGGCTACTTGACGACGAGCTCATCAGGCAGATGGCTACTTGATGAGTTTGTCATATAAATACGTGGGCACTTACATGACAGTTAGCAGCGAGCTACTTGCTGATATGAGTGGTTTCGCTCGAGTCAGTGTCAGCTGACGGCGGAAGACGGCGGCGGCGGCAAGACTTCAGGCTGTCAGGGATCACTGGTGGCTGAGGAGGGACAGACTGATATCGAGGAGTTGGCAGGCCGATAACTCGACAGGAAACAGATTGTTATCTGCTTGCTATCAAGGTTTCGCTCGAGACAGCGTCAGCTGACGGCGGAAGACGGCGGAAGACGGCGGCGGCTGACTGTGAGCGGCGGCGGCGACGGCGGCAAGACTTCAGGCTGCCAGGGATCGCTGGTGGCTGAGGAGGGACAGTTGATATCAAGGGATTGACAATTGTTTGCTGAAAAAAGAAGCAGCGAGGTGCTGGACTTCCGGTGAGGCGTTGAGCCGATCAGTGTTAGACTGAGATTTTGTTGATTGAGTTGTGTGTGTTTCTTGCGCGTATGGCTGTCCTGCCATATTTATAGCTGATGATGGCTGGAAGTTGATGAGCTGATGGCCGAAAACTGCTCCCTTGATGGCCACTTTCCCCACTTCTTCCACTACTTGTGAATTCCTCCACTATCTCCACCTTCCCACTACTTTGGAGATGGTTTTCCTTCTTCTTTAATTTTCAGATTTACATTTGTGAGGAAGAAAACGTGTATTTTTGTTTGAATGTTCATGTAACCAACTTTGAGATAAATTAGGAATTGGTTGAATTCTAATCTATCTCTTTTGGTTAGAGAGATTTATGTGGCCACTTCCAACTAATTGGCCTTATCTATTTAATTAGCCATTATTTAATTAAAATGGCTATCTCTAATTAATTACCTTAATAATTAATTTAATTAAATCACTGGGCCGATTTTATTGGCTGGGCCCTGACATTCGGATCGGTTGGCCTAGTAGTCGGGCCATTAGCCTTATTTCTTAATTGTAATTAATTATTCAATTAATTACTTAATGGCCTTATTCGTCATATGGGCCGATTTATGTTTGGCCCAATTAATTAACTAATTGGCTTAATTAATTAATTTATAATAGCCAAATTAATTAATTATAAAGATTGGGCCGTATCTCAAATTTGGCTCGTGACCCATTTATGGTTTCGGTCGGCTCCATTTCCGGATTAAAATTGGATCAGATCCGATCCGACCCGTTTGGATCCATTGAGTTCGGTTCTCTTGCCATTTTTGGCTTATCGTCGAGCCGTCATTCCTCGATTAATCGAGGGTGATTTTTTTGGTACAAACAATGCCCCCCGTAAGTCGTATTCGATGTCATTACTTTAAAAAATTAATTTAATCGAATTAGACTTAGATTAAAGTTTTTCACTCTCTTTTAAAGATGAGAAATTGGGACAATGCTTCATTTAATAACCAACTATCGGCTTTATGAAACCAGAACTATCAGTAGATAATAGACCATATTACAATGGCCTTGATGATGGCGGATCTCTCGATATCAGATCAATGTGGATCTCTCGATATCAAGATATCTCTTGATATCAGGACATCTATTGATACTAGCGCGTCGATATCAGTTGGCCTCTCGATATTGAATGAACTTGATATAAGATGCCATATAGTAATATATCGAGGACTTAGCAGTCAGCCAAAATTATGGCAGCTAACCAAATTCACTTCTTCAAGTGACTGGTCTGATGAACAAGGCCTTATTTTATTTCCTGTTGCTTTGCTTGATGTAATGGCCTGATGGCCATAGACTAGTTTTCTTTTCCTTCGTAGAATTTCTTTTGGCTTGGCTTATCTTGTGTTTTTCCTCAAACCGAAACCAAATATAACTAAGTACCAAAAATCGAAGCCATTGATTTTGGCAACTCAACAAACAACTTCGCAAGCAAAAACACAACTTTCTTGTCAACAAGACTTAAAATCAAATCAACCCAAGTTACTTAACCGAAATGCCTTGATGTAAAAATTTAAAAATCGGGGAAACAAAAATTTACATTAAAACGGAAATATTTGGAGAAAATTTGAAAATAAATGCAGCCAATAGTATTAATTTTAAAAACTTAGTCTAACAAAACGGAAAGGGAAATAAAAACAAGACTGAAAATAAACTTAACTTATACTTACAGAGGGATCGGCGCATTGAAGTAGTCTTGACGTCGTTCGATTTCCAGCTCCAAAGCTCGTTGATGTTCTAGACACATCGATTCCCAAAGGGTGGGCCTGAACTTTTTCAAGTACCTTCCATTGATGGGGTCTCGACAGAGATTCCCATCTGGCTTTTTCAAAATGTAGCCCCCACCTCGAGTTATCGAGTAGATTTCATATGGTCCTTGCCACGTCGCGCTCCATTTGCCATACTTTTTCTCGCGCTGATGAAGTGGCAAAACAGTCCTCCAGACCATGTCCCCGACATCAAACTGTTTCCTGCGTATCTTTTTATCGTAGCATCGGGCGACTAGCCTCTTTTGTGCTTCGATTCTGTCTAACGCGGCAACTTTGACCTCGTCGAGTTCATCAAGCTGTTGGAGCATACTATCAGTATATTCTTCGGGCGACAGCTCGTTTTGTTGCATCACCCGAAGTGATCGGACGTTGATTTCCATCGGTAGAACGGCATCCTGTCCATAAGTTAGTTTATATGGAGTGGTGCCAGTGCTTGTCCGTTTGCTGGTCCGATAAGCCCATAATGCCTCTGACAGCATCAAGTGCCAAGCTCTTGGGTTTTCTTCGATCATTTTCGAGATAATGTCCTTAAGGACTCGATTAGAAGCTTCCGCTTGGCCATTCCCTTGTGCATAATACGGTGTTGAATGGACCAACTCAAAACCCATTGATCTGACAAACTCCTTGATTTCTTGACCGACAAACATCAGTCCCCTGTCAGTGACAATGGTCTGTGGCAAGCCAAACCTGTGAATGATCAGGTCCTTGATGAACTTCATCACTTCGGCCTGATTGGCCTGTTTGAGCGGCTTGACCTCTACCCACTTAGTAAAGTAATCCGTGGCCACAATGATGTACCGATGATGCTTGGAAGACGAGGGATGGATCTCCCCGATGATATCGATGGCCCAGCATATGAAAGGCCATGGCTTGATTATCATGTTCATCTCCTCGATGGGCATCCTCTGGACCACCCCAAACCGTTGGCACTTCTCACAACCTTTTGCCAACCGTATACAATCTCCGACCATTTTTGGCCAGTAGTAACCATATCGGCGAAGCAGCCATGCTAATATGTGGCCGTTTTGATGGGCCCCACAAATTCCTTCATGAGCTTCCATCATAATTCTCATGGCCTCCTATTGATCGACGCATAACAGGAGCACGCCGTCGTGGCTTTTTCTGTACAACTGATCTCCTATCAAGACATAGTTGGCTGCCCTGAGTCTCGTCTGTCGAGAGGTTCGGTCCGACGGATCAGCCAGATATTTTCTGATCGGCTCTCTCCAGTCATCAGGGTCCTGAAACACACTCAAAACAGTCAGGACATTGTCTCGATACATAAATGACGGACAGTGTCGTCTCCTGATGACGTAGTGAGATTCCTCGACGTCATCAGGGAGATCGATACCAGTCGCCAATTGGGCCAAACTATTGGCCTCGCTGTTATTTCTTCTCGTTACATGATAACATGTAACATCAACAAACTCCGACAACAAAGACATCGCAGTTAAATAATATTTATCAAGCGTTGGGTTTCGGCATTTATAAGTACCTTGTATCTGCCTGATAACCAACTGCGAGTCCCCGACGATGACGACAGCTTTACTGTCGAGCTCCCTGAGCATTTCTAGTCCGATTATCAAGGCTTTGTATTCGGCCTGATTGTTAGTACATTCGAAGTCAAATTGAATCGATAGCTTAGTTTTTACATTTGATGGAGAAATCAAAACGATACCTGCTCCGCATAGTCTGTCGGTTCTAGACCCATCGAAAGCCAAAGTCCATGGCCTGATCTCTACTGTCATCGAGTCCAGCTCTTTAAGAACGGCCTGATCAATATCGAGACATGGATGGTCAATCAGAAAATCAGCCAACACTTGGCCTTTGACTGCTTTTTGCGGTACGTATTGCAACTGATATTCCATCAACTGGATGGCCCATCGACCGATCCGTCCCCTCATCACAGGTTTAGCTATCATATACTTTATCACATCAATACCAGAAATAACTAACACTTTCACATGCAACATATAATGACGTAATTTCTTGCAAGAGAAAAACAGCGCAAGGCATACCTTTTCTATCGGCGAGTACCTCTGCTCCGTTTCTGTCAAGTGCCTGCTCAAGTAATAGATTGCTCGCTCAAACCCATCATCGTCGTCTTGTGCCAGAAATCCGCCGACGGTGTCATCCGTGGCAGATATATATAATTTCAAGGGTTTCCCCTTGACAGGCGGCATCATTACAGGCGGCGTTGTCAGCTTATCCTTGATTTCCTGAAACGCCTGCTCGTGTTCCGTTTGCCAGCAAAACTCTTCTTTGTCCTTCAATTTTAACAAAGGCGAGAAGACCTTTATTTTTCCAGCCAAGTTAGAAATGAACCTCCGTAAAAAGTTAACTTTCCCAAGGAATTGTTGTAATTCCTTCTTCGTCGATGGAGGTCTGGCCGTCAAGATAGCTTTGGACTTATTTTTGTCAATCTCAATCCCCTTGCGATGCACTAAGAAGCCAAGAAAATTGGCTGACGCAACTGCAAACACACACTTCAAGGGGTTAAGCTTTAACTTATGTTTCCTCATTTTGGCAAATGATTTCGCCAAATGTGTTAGATGTTCGTCGTAACTAGCCGATTTAATAATGATATCATCGATGTAAATTTTAACAAAGTCATCGATGTACTCACTGAAGATGCAGTTCATGGCTCGTTGATAAGTTGCTCCGGCGTTTTTGAGTCCGAATGGCATGACTTTCCATTGGAAGGTGCCTATTCCGCCGGGACATTGAAAAGCGAGTTTTGGTACATCGTCAACAGCTACAAAAATCTGATTATAACCTGCACTTCCGTCGACGGCTGTCAGGAACATATTGCCAGCGGCAGCATCGATTAACATGTCCGCCATTGGCATCGGGTATTCGTCTTTAGGAGATGCAAGATTTAGGTCCCTTAAGTCGATGCATATCCTGATTTTCCCGTTCTTCTTCATCACGGGAACAACATTCGCTACCCACTCCGGATATCGGGCCACCTCGATAAAACTGGCCTTCAACAGCTTCTCGATTTCTTCCCTGATCAGTCTGCAGACCTCGACAGACATCCTTCGCAGGGGCTGTTTCCGGGGTAAGTATCCGTCAAGTATCGGAATACGGTGTTCTACCAACCCCCTGCTTAATCCTGGCATCTCGTCGTAATTTCAGGCAAAACAGTCCTTGTATTCCTTTAATACTTGTATCAATCGATCCTTCTGGCCATCATCAAGCAATGCGCTGATGTAAGTTGGCCTGTGATCATCTTCGCTGCCTAACTCAATCTCGATGACAGGGTCCTGTACTTGGATCTTGATATCGTCGAGCTTGGCTGGCGCCGTTGCTAGTTCATCTAACTGAATTTCATCGCCAACCGATGGTGGCGTTTCCTCCTCAAAAATGAGATCTCCCGTATAACATTCGGCCACGTAGGCCCGAAACCTTCGAATCAAATCGACGCATGCCTCTTGTTGCGGCCCGATAACAACAATCTCATCGATCTCTAGTCTGTCGGCCTTGTAGGCCGATGGTCCTTCGTCATCAGGACAGTTCATCAGGACTGACCGTGCTGCTGTTCGTGCGGCCCTGACTCCTTGACGTTGTAAGGCCGACTTAGTTCCTTGGCCAAACAAGCCATTTCAAGTTGCGTCAGCTTCTTGCTCGAAGTGACTTCCTGCGGTCGTCCGTATTTATCCTGTCCAATGAATCTGTAAGGACCTACGTCATCTCGATAATATGCTGCCTCGACAGCGTTGATCTTGGCAGTGAATGGCCTGTTGTCGGCCATAATGATTTCAGGCTCGGGGGCGTCTCCCCAAATTAATAAGCACTGATGCAAGGAGGACGGTACACAAAGGGCTGAGTGAATCCAGTCCCTTCCCAGCAGGGCGTTGTATGAAGTGGCAGCATCTACCACAAAGAAAGCGATTTTCAAGCTGGTATTTCCAATCTTTACCTCGACAGGCAAAATTCCTAATGTATCAGCCTTTCCCCCTGTGAAGTTACTAACAATCACTTTCGTCTCCATCAGGTCCTCGCTTACTTTACCCAGCTTGTACATCGTCGATGCAGGCATTACGTTGACGGCTGCCCCATTGTCGACCAGCATTCTATCGATGGGTTTTCCGTTGATATGGCCTGATACGTAAAGTGGCCTGATGTGTCGAGCCATGAATGACGGTGGCTTTTGGAATATAGTCTCGATCCTCTGATTCCAATCGGTCTCTTTCTCGTCGTCGACTGACACCAGTTCTAAGTCTTCTGCCATTTGTACTACTGGCATACCCTCATCCCAAAAGCCATCAATGTAGTAATCCAGTTCCTCGTTGACGAATTCAACAAGTTCAGAGTCAACGGCGTTGCACTCCATCGTTGTCGAGCCGTTCATCGGCTGACTGATGGCAGCATCTTCCACGGTCTTTGTTTCTGTTTTCTTGTCGATCGCTTGCTTATTGACCACCTGTTTCTCGATTCCCTGCTGCTCAGTAAGTCGATCGACCTGTTTCTCGATTTTCTGGCCAGATTTGGCCTCGACGGTGTGACCAGTTTTGGCCTCGTTTTCTTTATTGCCTTTGTCGTCGTCGAAGATCTCGGCAAATTTTGCCTTGAGATCATTTCCATCATCTTCGTCAGACAACAAATCATCTTCTGCAATTATCTTTTCTAAATCGATTGTACCGAATTGGGCTTCCCCCGGTGTCCACTTGGATCGAGGTATTAGGCTTACTGTCGACCCCTTGGCCAGACTTGGCCTCCCCCGTTCCCTGTTTCAGTTTCTGTTCCACTGGCGGTGGTTTCTTTGTTGACTCTTTCATCGGGGCTTTCCCCTTAGCAATTTCCAGTTCTTTCCGTTGGCGTAAGAAACGCCTATATTGAGTTCGGGTCATCTGGTCAACCCTTCGATCGCCAGGGAACTTCGGGTGTCTGACGGATACCCATCGGTCTACCTGTGTATCGGCAGGGGTGTGGACAGTTCGCAGCCTTGATGAGCCTGGCGGCGTAATTTTTGGTGACGGACCATGGGTCCTGTCTCTACGGCTGGCGGTCGATCTGACCTGCCTAATTGGTGTCTTGTCAGGGGATCTCTCCCTGATTCTGCTGTTTCGGCTGGTACCTTCCTGATGCCGTCGAGGCATCGTGGTTTTAGCCTGTTCCCGGCGTTGTTCCGCCGTTGGTGTTGCATGTTCAGTATTTTTCAACGGAGCTGGGACCGGATACGGCCCCGTGGGTCGAAGTGGTGGTGGTGGTGGTGGTATCACCTGCGACTGTGGGGCTATCTGAGGCGTTGCCTGCGGTTGCGGCATCGTCTGATAAGGATACCCTGTTGGCATTGCATTTAACCAAGGCATGTATGGGCTGTATAATGCTGGATTGAGGAACAATGGAATTGTTGCCAACTCAGTTTGGCATCTTGCACATAAACCCATCTCCCTGATCGTCGGCGAGCGTTCTGGCTCTTCATCAACGTACAAATGTTCCCCGGTTGCTGGATCCGTGACCGTCAGCACATTAATCCCCACTTCATTTTGTTGGAAAGGATTGGTGTCAACCGTCATCGGTCTCGTGATCTTCCAATCTGGAGCAAACCTTAGGATGCCCTTGTCAAGGTGATCCTGCACCATCCACCTGAACACTAGACACTCGTTCGTCGCGTGAGTCCAAACATCATGATATTTACAATACGTTTTACCTGCTATCTTCATTGATGATGGAATCACGTGATCCCCTTTGAGTCTCAGGATCTTGTCGGCCAACAGCTGATCGAATATGGCCTCTGTCTTTGAGACATCAAAGGAATAGCGTCTCTCTCTGTCAGTCTTATACTCAGCATCTCGTCGTACCAAGTTATTTGGCACCTTGATGGTAGGCTGAGGTTCATTTGGCTTGGCGAGAGCCGGACAGACGGTGTTCTTAGGGCAGACGACCTCTGCCAGTCCGATCTCGATACCCTGTTGCTCAATCGGTCTGCTGACCTGATTGATCTGCTCCTCGTTGGACTCGGCCATGCCCACTTGATAATAATTCCCTCTGGGCTGCCGACTGTTTTCATCTCTTAGCACTCGCTCGTAACGGACCGCGTGATCGGTCAACTCAAAAAGGTCTTCGTGGTATTGCGCCATCATAATCTTTCTCAACTCGAAATGCATGCCATGGATGGCAATTTTGATGCATTCCTTTTCTGGCAACGGGATGGCGCAGAACCCTCTGGCCCTAATGAATTTCTTCATGTATTCTTCGACAGTCTGTCCTGTCAGCTGCCTCATATTCGACAGCTCGATGACAGACACCTCGAGTGGGGCCTGATAGTGGTTCATCGCGAATATTTTTTCCATGGATGGCCAGTCAAGGACCGATCCAGGCTTCAAGTTGGCGTACCAATGGAACGCCATTCCTGTCAAGGAGTTGGGGAACAGTTTCAGCTTCAGTTCATTAGTCATGTTGCCACATTCCAAAGAAAATCGAGCAAGATGCTCCGTGGCAGACTGTGATCCCTCGCCCGAAAACAGAGTAAAGTTCGGCGGCCTGTAGTTCAGCGGGAACGGCACTTGATGAGTTTGTTATATAAATACGTGGACACTTACATGACAGTTAGCAGCGAGCTACTTGCTGATATGAGTGGTTTCGCTCGAGTCAGTGTCAGCTGACGGCGGAAGACGGCGGCGGCGGCTAACTTTGAGCGGCGGCGGCGGCAAGACTTCAGGCTGTCAGGGATCACTGGTGGCTGAGGAGGGACAGACTGATATCGAGGAGTTGGCAGGCTGATAACTCGACAGGAAACAGATTGTTATCTGCTTGCTATCAAGGTTTCGCTCGAGACAGCGTCAGCTGACGACGGAAGACGACGGCGGCGGCGGCGGCGGCTGACTGTGAGCGGCGGCGGCGGCGGGGCGGCAAGACTTCAGGCTGCCAGGGATCGCTGGTGGCTGAGGAGGGACAGTTGATATCAAGGGATTGACAATTGTTTGCTGAAAAAAGAAGCAGCGAGGTGCTGGACTTCCGGTGAGGCGTTGAGCCGATCAGTGTTAGACTGAGATTTTGTTGATTGAGTTGTGTGTGTGTCTTGCGCGTGTGGCTGTCCTGCCATATTTATAGCTGATGATGGCTGGAAGTTGATGAGCTGATGGCCGAAAACTGCTCCCTTGATGGCCACTTTCCCCACTTCTTCCACTACTTGTGAATTCCTCCACTATCTCCACCTTCCCACTACTTTGGAGATGGTTTTCCTTCTTCTTTAATTTTCAGATTTGCATTTGTGAGGAAGAAAACGTGTATTTTTGTTTGAATGTTCATGTAACCAACTTTGAGATAAATTAGGAATTGGTTGAATTCTAATCTATCTCTTTTGGTTAGAGAGATTTATGTGGCCACTTCCAACTAATTGGCCTTATCTATTTAATTAGCCATTATTTAATTAAAATGGCTATCTCTAATTAATTACCTTAGTAATTAATTTAATTAAATCACTGGGCCGATTTTATTGGCTGGGCCCTGACATTCGGATCGGTTGGCCTAGTAGTCGGGCCATTAGCCTTATTTCTTAATTGTAATTAATTATTCAATTAATTACTTAATGGCCTTATTCGTCATATGGGCCGATTTATGTTTGGCCCAATTAATTAACTAATTGGCTTAATTAATTAATTTATAATAGCCAAATTAATTAATTATAAAGATTGGGCCGTATCTCAAATTTGGCTCGTGACCCATTTATGGTTTCGGTCGGCTCCATTTCCGGATTAAAATTGGATCAGATCTGATCCGACCCGTTTGGATCCATTGAGTTCGGTTCTCTTGCCATTTTTGGCTTATCGTCGAGCCGTCATTCCTCGATTAATCGAGGGTGATTTTTTTGGTACAAACAGTACCGTAACACTTCTTTACTTGTAGATGCTCGGAGATTGTTTCCTCCGACAAACCATAACTCGTACTGAAGTCCAACTGCGACTGATGATACATCGGATTTTGAATAGTTGGTGCTGCATAATGTTCAGCTAATCCTGATCCAGCAGATATCGGATGATGAACCAAATTAGAATCTAGTAACTCCCGCCGTCGCCCGTTTCTTTGATATACATCAAGACTTTCACCAGTATATGCACAATAAAGCCAACCCATATAATCAAATTCTTCATCTTCTTGATGAGGATCGTATGGTTCTAAGGGGAACCAGCTGCTTATAGGTCCAACATAATCAATATAAGAATAATGTTGATGATCCATGTTAGGATTCAATTCATCTAATTCTGATTGATGATGATGATTAGAATATTGATCATCTCCAGATGCCAATAAATTATTAGAATTCAACTCTGTATTTGGATTATTATCCATTAATTCTTGAATATCTAATTGATGATAATGATTAGAATATCTACCAATCAAGGAATATTTCTGAATGTTCAATGTTGATGCATGTGTGTAAGTGAGATCATAAAGAAAAGTACACAATGAGTTCGAGAATATATATATATATATATATATATATATATATATATATATATATATATATATATATATATATATATATATATATATATATATATATATATGTGTGTGTGTGTGTGTATATGTCATGTCAAAAAAAGGGCGCTAGCCCTAGTAATAATAGGAAGATTTAACTTATGGGCTTTAATCAAAGGCGGCCTTTTCTCATGTATATAATAAAAATTAAACATTTTCGTTCTCACAAAATAAATCAGCAGAGCGACGCAACTCTGTTCTAGAAAAGAAATTGCAAGGTTGTACTTTATTTTTATTGAGTTTGGAATTGTAATTGAACTCGATTTGTTTGTTTATTAAAATTGAGGTCCAACGACTTCCAATTGAATCGATAACTCGGTAATTTGAATATATTATATAATTTTTTGCTTATTGAGTCGAACTCAAACAAGTTTTAAAAATTCAACAAAGAAAATAGTTGAAAGTTAGATTGATATGTAATATTAATTAAGAAATTCTCAAACAAAGCCGAACTGAAACTAAATGCTTTGATTTAATTTTTAGTTCAAAAATTCATCTTCATCTCCAATAGGCTTGGTGAAAATAAAAAAATACTAATTCTAAATAGTCCATTGTTATAAGATTCGATAACAAATCGCTAAATAAAATTCAAAATACCAAATCTAGAAATAACCATATCCTAGAAAAAATCATATCAAGATTAATAAAAAAAGGTAAATAAATCATAACAAATCCCAAGATATTTCATAAATACCATATCAAGAAATAACAATATATTTTATCTCAGAATTAAGATTAATTTTCGAGAAATGATTAAAAATAAAAAAATATTCTGAAGATCGATTATGCAATAGTATTATTCAACCAAAAATCGATGATGGTTTTTTGTACTAATAACTAGGCACGTAAGGTAACACTTTGGCTTTACATACGGGGCAAACATTCTTCTTTTTAAGCCAATTTTTTGATGCAATGAACGTGATACTCGTGTCCACATCCAAGCATTGGAAATTTGGAATCATCTCGCCTCTAGGCACACGGTACATGTCGTAGTGTAACACTTCTTTATTTGTGGATACTTTGGGACCGAGTTGGGGTGACCGAGTTTAACCACTATCGAAACTAATTGACAATGATATTTGATATATTTTATTTACTTAAGAATAAAATATTATTGAAAAATACATTAAATTCAAAATTCTTAATTAATTTAGTGAAAAAATTATCAAAGTTCTACATGACATTCTCACATTTGGAAAAATCATCTACGAATAAGTACCAAAAATCTCAACAAATTTATTTTCAATGTTAATAACCAAACAACCGACACAAGGTATTGATCTTTCATTTTGTTTCTACGCCTATTTTTGACCAACTTCATTATTGATCGCCCGATTGTTATGGTTGTAACATTAAGCGTCAATATCAAACGAATTAAACAATCAATTAAAGGTTACACGATATACTTCTTTGTACTTCAATCACAAACATAGCTTATAAATTGTGGATGCAATTTAGCATTAAAAAATTAGAGGACTAATTAATGTGAACTATTTATAAAATAATAATACTAAATTAATTTTTTCAAGATTACTGGAGGGCCGGCGCCCCCCCCCCCCCAAAAAAAAAAAAAACTAGCTGGATCCGTCCGTGTTTTCTCCGACATAACATCACTACTAAGTACTAACTCTTTCGGTTTCGTCATCGATATAGTCCTCCAATTCATCATCAGGGTAGTCCGATTCATCATCAAATACAGTATCTGACTCCATATCTAATTCATTAGCATGCATAGCTTCTTGGTGATCAATCGAGCCAGCCCGATATAAATTTACCATGGTATCAAAGTAATAGCCGGATCCATTAATTATCCGACTCCATATGATCTGATTGATAATAAGCACGATGATATTATGAGAAATTCAAAGAAGCAAATTTCTAATAATCGATTCAATAGTTGCATCTTCTTCATCATCGTCTCAACGAGCATGTAAATTGCTCTCATATTCATCTTCTTAATTGGGGCCGTTTGGTAGGATCTAATAGGGGGTAATATGCCATATTATATTAGTTAATATGTGCTAATACAATGTTTGGTGGCATTGTTCTAATGCCGGGCCAAATGGATTACATCCTTACGACCCGATATTAAGACTAGATAATTAGAATCACCAAATATCTTATAATTAATTAACGAAAAATGGACTATTTGATATTTGATCTTTATAAAAGTTAAATACTACAAAAGATTAACGACTAACTTTAATTTGACTTTCAAAAAATCATATGGTCAAGTGAAAATAATTTAATTAACTATGGATTGAAATTTCGCTTTTTGATATATTTGGTCACCAGTGGTAATTAACTCGAAGTCGACTAGTATGAGATCTGGCCCAGGTATAGTTCATCATGTTTCATCCCACATACAATGTCCCACTACTGATAATTAACTCGACCCAACTCAACTCGACTCGTATGAAATCCGGTCCAACTATGGTTCATCACGTTTAATCCCACATATAATGATCCATTCCCTCTCCCCCCCCCCCTTCTCAATTGGCTCGTTCAAACACGATCAAACCATTCCATTATTTGTCACCCTTAATTTTATCTTTGAGTAAAATTAGAAATTTGCAATACAAACATACAATATTGGTTATTAATAGATGTTTTGACAAGTGTGCGAGAAAAATAATATATGAGGGGTTGTATGGCAAAAAAAAATAAAAACATAGGAGTGTTTCATACATGTTTTGCTTAACATACTATGATTTTATGTATCCACCATATTAGGAACTCCTATATGATTAGTAATTTTGAAATATTGATATCATATTTGGTCGGAGTTGATCTTAATATTCATAACTCTTTTTTATACTTCGATTTTATCATTGAATCACAATTCACCAATATATATGCTGTAAAAAAAATTATTTTCATGAAAATTCCAAACTTTTGGATACCTTAGTATCATGCATGGATCAAAGTTTATTTTCTTGTGTATTGTTCGGTTAGCTAAATATTGGAAGTTCTTCGAAAAACGAAGACCTTTCTTAATCACTAATAAAAATTAATTTTGTTTTACTAAATTAAGTAAAATAAGAGAACCTCAAGACTAACAAATTATTTCGAAATTACACCTTTTCGTTTTCAATTAATCAAAAAATAATTTTTTTCGATATTTCAACGATAACGATGAAAATTTGGGTACATGTTATTATGATTGTCATTAAATAACTTAGAATGTGTCTTATCTCGTGTGATCACTACACAACTATAAAAGATAATGGTTCAATAAATCGCATATTTAAGGTATTGAATTCACTACAATCTCTCTTTATGACATTAATTTCATAAAACAGTAGTATGGTGGGATCCCGAGGCTTGGTGAAGGCACATCCTGTGATTTACATCCTTCAGGGTTCTAGGAAAAAGGTTCTGAGGGTCCAGTATTAATCTAGCGTAAGCTTGGACATTTGAGTTATAAAAAAAAAAAGTTTGAATTCTAAATATACCCTAGGTAAGTCCTATTTAAGAAATCTCAAACCTCAAGATTGGCAAATCGATTTCACCTTTTTTTTTACCGATTTAATCCAATATTACTATTTTTCACTTGTTCACCCGTTTTTTCAAAATCAAAGGATACACATGAACAGTGTACTTGTGCACAAAGGGAATGCTTATTAAACGAATGGATGATCTCGGATTTATTCTCAAGATAAATTATTAACCAATACCCGCAATGTATATGTGGATAATATGAGATATTGATGCTCAAATGCTGTTAGGCTAATAGTATCAACTAATAAATTACTGAATTAACTCTACATTCCAAATGCATGAACGCCAAAAAAGTAATGGAAATGCAGAAAACAAGAGTTAAAGTAGGCAGCTGGTTTTTTCCTCAGAGTATAGCATAGTAATTAGTAAGTATGGTTGCACAAAACCCATTAAGCAAACAACAGCTAAAGAAGGCGCATGGCATAATATATAGTCCACTTTTGGTTTTTCACGCCTTAGGACAGGGGAGACAAAACACAATGCCTGCCTTCTTGATCGGATACCTCAGTTACCTGTTGCGTTTGGTCCACCAGAAGTTACGGGCTGAGATGTCCCACCGGCTGTGGCGTTTGGTCCACCAGAAGTTACGGGCTGAGATGTCCCACCGGCTATGGTGTTTGGATCAGGACGAACTGGACGCTCATAGGCAACAAACTGCTATGGTTGCAACGAACATCCACGTGCTTTGGCTTTAGGGCGAAGTACAGCATGAGATGATGAGCCAGCCTCCAATTCAGGTGCCCGCTGCGGATATGGATTTGGCGCAAAATGCGTATACATATATGGCTGCAAAATCGCATTTGGATTAGGCGCCGTATGTGCATAAGCTGGTGGCTGCACAAACGCATGTGGATTAGGCGCCGTATGTGCATAAGCTGGTGGCTGCACAAACGCATGTGGAATTTGCCTTTGATACATATATGCTGGTGGCTGCACAAACGGATGTAAAATTCGTGCTGGAGGCTCTGGCAGAGTATATGGTCTTGGTGCTGGAGGTCCATATGCTGGTGGCGGCTCAACTAGTGGCGGCATATCCATCGCATAGTCTTCTGGCCGCCCAATTGGTCTCGGCTGATCAACAAGAAAAAAGAAAAGGTTAGTGTCAAGAAAAATGATTAACATCTTTGTTTTGCCATTTAGAATCAATCTTTTCTTATTTTCAAATTCAATAATAATAACAAATAAATATATATCTAGTTTGCCTTGAAAACTTACGCGAAAATTTAGTCTAGGAGGCGAAGGCAGTGCTTGACCACACACGTGGTCCACCAATAGAGTATATGATGGGTTCGGAACTTAAAATCATCATTAATCTATTGTTTTCTAATTCTGGAAGAGTCATCCTTGAAGGTATAAATGTTCTCTCCAATATGTACCGCCGTATTTTATGAAGCACTGTAGGCCTATTAGCAACCATGTCCGGCGTCCAGCTAGCAAATTCTGGAGCATTTGCTTTGAATTTGAAAGAGAGAAAAAAAAACAAAAACAAATAAAATTAGGATATAAAAAGAAAGACACACAATCATAAAGTAAGTCAAATACCTATTTTCTTCGCGCATTAATTCCTGAAGACGGCGAACCACGGGGTTAAAAGGCGTTCCCAAATGAGGCAGATGTGAGGTCATTCCTAAAATAGAATAGCAAGATCAACATAAATTTACCTAAATGTGTACAACAAAAACAAATAGAAACTCATCTGTCAATTGCTTCAAGATAATTTTGCAAATTAATGAAGCCAAAGAGAAGCAAGCATTTTTCAGGTTTAACGAATTCTCCCAAATATCTCTTGAGGATGTCGAATTTTCCATCCAAAAATAGCATTTCAGCATAATTCCAGTCAAAGTAGACTCCCGATTCTTCCTCGAGCCTAGCAAAAATTTAACCATGCCAAATAATTTGATAAAATAGGCAAAATTCAATGATATCTAAGCGCAGGATTTGTAATCGCCACTCACAAATTCAAACCATACCAAATAATTTGATAAATTAGGCACAATTCAATAACAAAACATGCTAATTTCAATTTGTAAACAACAAGCTGATAAGTTTCTTCTTCAATCAAAAGAAAAAGATTTTACAGCAAGCAATAAGGGGTAAAACGCAGAGAATGTTTGCTATTTCTTTGATTCAACCTTTCCCTGTTTTTCTGTAGTAGAAAATGAAAGTACAACTTTTTTTTTTTTTTTTGATAATTATAATGAAAGTAGAACTTTGAATTGTAAGGGGAATTGTTGATTCATATCCCAATGTCCAGCCCTTCGGCCCCACCTACGTATCCTACACTATTGTATTTTAAATCCCCTTATTTTTACCATAATTACAGAATCCCTTTATGGTTTAAAAAGTTACAAATACATTTTGTAAATATTTTTAGATATTATAGGTATATATGTATGGAATGTTGAAGTTGTCAAAGGTATTTTTTATACAAAGTCTAAATGAAAGAGGGTTTCTTTGCAATTTTTCAAACTTAAGGAATTCTTTATAATATGATCAAATCTTAAGGGCTTGGGTGGTAAATCACCATGGGTGTGTGTGGATGGGTTTTGGCCCGGTCTCGCGGGTTTCGCGAGTTTCGCGAGACCGAGCCAAAACCCTTTCAAATGAGTTTTCGCCAAACCCATAAAACCATCAAAAACCTATTCAAAAACTCACACTCAAACTCTTCAAACCTATAAAATATTGATTTGACATCTACCACCTACTTTTTCCCTCAAATCTCACTAAAAAAGACATGATTTGACACTTATTACCTACTTTCTTCCCAAAACCCGAACATCCAAACCCAATCCAAGTGGGTTTCAACTTATTAAAACCACAAAACTCAAGAGCCAAAACCCATCCAAATGAAGTCCCAATGGTTTCATCGAAACCACCCAAACCAATTTTTTAAAACCGAGACCCGCGAAACCGAGCCAAATCCCATCCTAATAGACCCCATGTTCTTGCTTTCTCCATAATGACATTCAATCGAAAACAACCTCAAAAAATTTTCTCCAGACCCTAAACTTAACCCATGACTTCAAATGACTAAAAATCACAAATACATAAATGCCTAAAAATCGAAACTCAAGAAAATAGTTAACCCATGATTTTAAATGACTAAAAATCACAAAAACAAAAACATTTAATGCCCGAAACTCAAGAAAATGGTTAACCCATGATTTCATATGATTACAAATCACAAAAACAAGAAGTTTTAATGCCTAAAAACCGATACTCAAGAAAATAATTTCCATTACCTGTGTCTTGAAACCCAAGCTACTCCTTAACTTAACCCATGATTTCAAATGCGAAACTCAAGAAAATGGTTACTGATGAGAGTGTTTTTGGCAGGTTGTCAGTTTTCACTCGAAGTCTAATATCCTAGGTCAAACATGACTCTTCAATGTGAGGATTAGCAGGTCAATCAAGCTTTTCCTCGATTTGTAATGGGGATCCCAACCTGTAATCAAAAGGTCACTACGTTAGGTTAATGCCGGTGGTGACCCGGCGATAACCCTCCGATGCTTAAGTCAGTTTCGAGATAGAAAGAAGGGGATCGGTCCGTAATTAATGCTTAGAGAGTGCGTACCTTTTTCTTATTTATGAGGGCTATTTATAGTATTATTATTGGATCACCGGGTCGAATCGTGATTGGACGTTTATTTTCGGATATGGATTCTTTAAATAATGGTTTGATTCGATCATAAGCGGGTTAAAACTTAAAAGACGGGTACTGACATCGACAAGATGGGAGATTTGTGGGTGAGGCGGTGGTCGATATGGTCTTTATAAGTTCGATGTGGTCTCTACAAGTTTGATGTCGAGGCTTTCGAATTGGACTTGTAGTCGACCAGACAGGGGATTAGTTGGTGAGTCGATGGTCAAAGGTGACGTGTTTGTACGGCGAAGACTTGGTACATCAAGAGTCCCCCAAGTTCTAGAGTTCGAGTGTAATTCGAAATCTGGAAATTTAATGTTTGTCCGAGGTGAATTTTTCTATGTGTTAGGGGTAGTCCCCCAAGTTCTAGAGTTCAAGTGTAATTCGAAATCTGGAAGTTATACTTTCTGAACTAATATTTCGTGCCATGACTGTTTTGATTTTTGCGCCTTCGTTTCTTGAGGTTTGGCGGGTAAGTTTTGAAATCCAAGCGGTGGAAGGGGAAACGTCGCATCCCTTCGGGGGTATTTATGTAATTCAAATGAGCGGTAGTTTGTTCTCCTATATATAGGTCGTTTTACTGGTGCCGTTTTCACGCTATTGTAAATTTATTTGACGTCGGAGCCGTTGCTAGTTGAAACATATAGTGTTGTCGATTTTATCGTTCACATATTTTAAGATGTCGGATATCGTTATATCTTGTCCGAAGAGACTCATGTCGAGGATGTTGTGCACGAAGTATTTGAGGGCGACGCCCAAGAAGATAGGACCGAGATGGCCTATGATGAGTTCAAGGCTGGGAATTATAGGAAGGCTTTGACCTCTTAGCATTCAGCCTACTCGATTCCTGGTGGTTGGACTGTAATGACTCCAGGGGAAAGCGATCGGATGCACAGACCACCTACTAAGGGGCTGGCGATCCACGAGGCTTCATTGGAATGCGGGTTTCGAGTGCCTATTGCCCCCGAATTGGCCTCTATCCTAAATCATTTGGGGGTTCGACCAACGCAAATAGTTCCGAACGGTATGTCGATGATCCTTGCGTTTATAGTCATTATGAAAACTTTCAGAAAACCCCCGTCGTTTGGGAATTTTTGGTGTTTATTTAAGGTAAGCGAATCTCCGAAGTCTGGCGCGGGTTTTTACCAAGTCAAGTCGAGAGAAAATAGAAATAGCTTTCTGACTAATACGAAGAGCTCACATGGAAAAGGGTGGAAATCTCGATTTGCGTTTCTTCTTCCACCCAAGGGGCAATCTCTGAACGTTACCTCACCTTGGCGTACTGGGCCTATCGATATTCGAAATCCTCCGCCACCAAGTCTCTCGAGTGAATTTATCGAGAATTTATGCAAGTATACTCTGGACGTTAATAAACTTGTCGAGGAACCACGTCTTCAAACGTGTGGGCTTTCGTCATCAAAGAAAAAAGCAGATGATCCCAGTCTGGATGAATTATTTCGAGGCGCTTTGGTTCCACCCGTGGGGAAAAAACGTCTATCGCTGGTACAGAGCATGCGCATAGATGGGCGCAGATCTCTAGCTCGAGGGGTCGTCAGAGTGGTAAAGGCGGATCGGGACGTGCTGAAGAACCTGAGTCCCGTCGAGACGAAATCCGACATGGAAAGAGACCTTGAGGTGAAGAGGAGGTGATCGAGCAATCTTTACTGTTGGTCTCGTAGTCGGAGTCTTTCGTTCCTAGTAGGTATTTCTCAAACTTGTCATTTTTATCTATGTCGGTCAATTCTAAGTCGATTGGGGATGAGTCTGTCGGGGAGAAGGAGGGTATGTCAGTGGATTCTATTATGTCTCATTTTGATAATCCCTTTGAAGGGCCAATTCTCAGCCCTTTGTCGGCTCAATTGTTAAGTGTTGTCGGTCCTAAGAAAGAAACTGTTGTTCCGATGAAGTCGACGTCGGATCGTCATCGAACTAAGGAACTTTTTAGGGATATATCAGCATGTCGATTACGTTTGTCGTGTGAGTCCTTATTGTCCAAATACCAATTCCCTCAGGGGTGGTCTATACTTATGCCATCTCAGGATCAACGAATGAATGATCCTCCGGGTGGGTACCGGACCTTTCATATCGACAGCTTGGAAAATGGCCTTCGTTTTCCTTTAGCGATTGAGTTCGTTGATATAGTGAATGGTCTTGGACTGTGTCCAACCCAATTGGTCCCAAATGATGTAGGGTATATCATAGCCTTTTGTCTCGTTATGAAGTCGATAGGTCAGCCTGCGTCTTTTGCTAATTTCTGTGGTCTTTTCGATGTTCGTCCTTCTCCTCAATCGAATGAGGGCTTTTATTTTGTACGATCCAAACCCAATGTTAGGTTCCTTACTGACCTGAAGTCGTCACATGGGAAAGGTTGGAAAAATAGGTTTATTTTTATTCGTGCTCCCGAGAACTACGTATGGAGGACGACACGCGAGTGGAGGTCGGGTGCCATTCTCTTGGAGAATGTACCTGAACCTTCATGGGGGCTCGACTTTCCATCGCAATTGTCGGAATCGAAATACGACACAAATTTACTATTGCGGGAGCCGGTTTTGAGTCTGGGGGGAATGTCGATGGCCCCTTTACCCATCGGTTGTCCTTCATTAGGTAGTTTATTGCGCTATTTGTTTTCTAAGTGTTTATCGATGTTCCTGTTATGTTTTAATTTATGCAGAATCAATTGTGGTACCAATGACGAATCGAGCCTTGAGAGCTATAATGAAGGCTCGGTCGATTGGAAAACCTCTGGTCTCTTCTTCGGCTACTTCGACGCATCCTACTGGAGCAAAACAATTAGGTCACTCGAGTACTGCGCCTCCTCCCGGGAGCAGCCCCCAAGTAGCGAAGACTGTGAGTTCTGATAAAGGGAAAAGGGCCCTTTCGACGGAAGTTGAGCAAAGGGAGGCACCCTTCTCGAAGAGGGCCAAATCAGATGTTGAAGTAACTCCGTCGAGTGGGGATATTTCAATCCCAGCTAAGGGGAATCTCGAATCCATTATCGAGAGTCACAGGAAAAAGCTGGGGGATAGGGTGTCCGAGACCTCCATGATGAATCAAGTCTATCTGGATTCCTCGATTAGTCTCGATACGTGGGAGAAGTTTCTGTCTACGGTCTCGTACGAAGATCGCGAGGCTTTGCTGAAGAAAGATACGGCCGACGTGTTGCGGTTGCAGGCCTCTCTTCAGCTTGCGGTACCTTTGATGGCATACTCCTTATGTTTATTTACTGGATCTTTTATTAATTCTTATTTACTATTGTTCTTGTAGATGAATCAAACTATCTATTCGACTGCTGCTCGAATGGATAGTCTTCGAAAGCTGTATGAGAAATATCACGGTTCTTATTCAGCTACCAAGAAGAGAGTTTCTCAAGCTGAAGGGAAAGTGACGGAACTTGAGGGAAAGACGTCGGCTTTGGAAGTCGAACTGGCAACGAAGAGTTCCCGAATCTCAGAACTAGAGGCGGAACTCGTTGGAGCTAAGTTGGATCTTTCGAGACAATTGGAGGAAAAATTTACTGAAGGTTTTGAGAAGGGTCAGGCAGAAGCCCTCGAGCGTCGCCGCGAGTCCCTTGCCGAGGAGAGGAAAGCCATCGTTCTCGAGTTTTTCGACAGCGTTGTCTATGAGGAGCTGGTCGAACGTCAATCTGGAACCAATTTGTCGAAGATGTTCGAAAAGGGATGGAAACAGTGTCGGGCTTTTGGCTTCCTAAATGATCGGTTTGATGAAGAAAAATTGGACCCCGCGCTTGATGAGAATGGTGTTCGAATGGACTTGGGATCCATTGCCGACGAAGATTCCAGAGAGCTCCCTGAAAAACATGAGTTTGGCTTTTTTCTCGAGTTGTAGGCTTCCAGGCTCGCGGCTGAGACCATCGGTGAGGGAGGTGAAATCCCCAAGGGTCCTGAGACGTCGAGGACGTCGTCGCATATTGACCTGCTAGATTATCAAACTCATAATGATTGTTGACGGCACTTATTTTGGCCAGTATTTTGAAGAACTATTTAATTTGTCTTTGTAAATCTCGATTTATTTGTATCGAGTCACGTGTCAGCGGCGTGTTATTTACCTTTATTGATTAATGAACGATGTTTGTTCTTTCGTCCGTAAATTTCTCTATCGTTGGTGACTTATTTTCAATTTGCTTGATTATTATTCTATGTCGATCACTACTTGGTCCTACTTGTTATGCCGGTTCTGATCCCTAGGGTTGAGTTTCATTTTGAACCCTCGGATGGGAATTTTTTGTCTATAAATACTTGCTTCATTTGAGATAGAAATTCATAGAAAAGAATTATCGCCAAACATAAACTTTGAAAAGTGAGTATTACTAAAATTCTTCGATCCCACAAGTTTTGGTATGGGAGGAATTGGAAAGTGTAGTAGCTCCGACATCTTCAATGATCGTCAGAAATCATTCTTTGCGCCGATTGATAAACATCTAACGAGCGAGATGCACAAATCTAGGCTTATCCTGTCAAATCCGACAAGGAGTGCCAATTTATGATGATGCCTAAGAATATCATTCTGAGGTAATAGGTCGATAGATCGTTGTCGATCAATTTTATTAGTGAGAACAGTTGGGGCAGTTGGCGTATTTATGAGGGTTAATCTTAGCCGTTGATTGTGATGCCTTCTGGGACCGTTGGATGCGGTCCACGTAGGCTACCTCGGTCAGCGCAAGAGTCGGCCTCATTCAATGCGTAATATCTGGGCCGTTGATTGTGATAAATCTGAACCGTCAGATCATATGGTCCCGGCCTATAAGGTGGGGGGTGCCCACCTTTATTCATACCAAACTAAACCAAACATATCTTCTCCAACATGTCATCCGACAAAAACTTTCCTAAACAATCCTTTCAATATTAAACTAACGAGGGGTGCATTCTTTATTTTCGCACCTCCTCACTCCACCCGACCTCCTGATCTAGGAAGGGATTAAATTATCTTCGATTGGGTGGTATCGGTAAAGGGGTTTCCCCAATGGGTCGGCCTCGTCGTTCGAATGGGTGGGATCGGTAAGAACGACGAGGCCGGTATCGTCGATACCTCGGTATGTCGATGCTTGGATATTCTTCGTCTTGTATCTGAGTAGCGACGTCTCGGGATATCGACATATCCGAAGTGCCAGGTGTGAGGTAGAAGGTAGGGCCGCCGATCAGATGGTGGAGGACTTAAAGCGCAAAAATAATAATAATAAGCGCTTCTTTCCTCTCCAGTCTCTCGGTCAATGCAGAGAGACCCATCACCATAGAAAAGTAATTATTTATTAGAGAAGAAGAGAAAATAGACAGTTTTACATGACTCTTGCAATATTTACAGATTTGAATTTTATTTTTATTTTTTATCATCATTAATAAATTCAGAGGCGGGCCCAAGGTCCATAAGCCCATTAAACATCAGTTAGTTAATACTTAATAGAGTGGGCTGGGAGTAGATGAGGGCCCATTTAGGATGTTTAATAATTTTTTCCGTAATGGGCTAATATAAAGGGTAGGGGCCCAATCAATCTTTTAACTTACATTCAGTTAATGAAATAAAGGGTAGCTTTAAGAGCATAATTCTCACTTGAAATATTATATGAAGACATGAAGCATATAAACATCAAAAACAAAAACATAAATCAGAAAATGATTTTCATATCTACTGCTATCGCAACATATTCGAGTGATTCGATCCTGAAATATTAAAATCTTAGGGTACAATATGCAATTTAGTCGGAAATATAAAGCATTTCCTATTTCATACTTCATGACAAACTCATTTAGAATCACACTAGAAAAGGTAATAAACAAGAAAGTCTCTATCATGGGATTGCATTATCATACAATGGCTTCTCCGTGGATCAATCGAATCATATTTTAAATTTGTAATATCGATTTTTAGCTCGTTATCGATTCCTAAGGGAGCTCAACAATCTTAGGTCGTTTTTTCGGTTTCTGATTTGAGGATACTTTACGGGAGGAATCTCTTTCAGCATCCGTGGATTCAACTTGTGCAGATTGCGGGACACTTTCTTCTTCTTCTTCATCATCATCACTAGTATCGTCACTATCTAATCCACTGCTGTTGTTTTCTGGTAAATGAATGACTGGTTGTTTACCGGCTATTGCGGATTCTGCAGCAGCGACTGCCTCGGGGGTATGAAGATCAGCAACTCCGAGCATCAAATCCTACAACCAAATACATTATTACGAAATCAATTGCCAAAATGATGGAAGTTTATGATATTTACATCAGGGATAATTCTGGTAATCCCCCTCATGAATTCAAATTTAAAATAAAAAAGTAGTAGGGGGGCAAGTGAGGAAAATAACGATTTTCTTTCAAGAAACTATTTTGCCCCTGCCACAGGTTTAACAGCCAAAATATATGGTACACATTTATTCTTGTTATTTCGCAGGTCGAGAAGACAGTTTAGCTGCTTCCCATCACAATAAATACTCATTTCATGAGAAATGTACAAAACAGGTTCTTTTTTTTCCTTTTCTTAAGATGAACATTTGTGCATGATTAAATGCATTCGATTACTATCAAAAGTACAATGAACGTCAAATCAACAAATACAAAGAATATCTATTAACAAAGACTAGTATTAAACTAGAAATAACCCACAACTATGGTGGAATTCGAACCCAAGACTTTTTGGGGCCTCAAGCTTCGCCATGAAGCTTCCTCGACAATAAAATAACTTGAAATAGGAGGAATGTAGGGATTTGAACAACATAAAAAATTGTAAGTTGAACTAGCATTCTCTCTTCTTTTTTACATTTCAACCCAACTTGATTGTTGGAGGATTAATCGATGCATGTATAACTTTCCTAACCGTAGCTTGTGTACAGACTAGTTCTACTTTCTAAGTATCATGTGTATGAACTGTATTGGTAAATGACCAAATACTTTGGTTATACCCTCAATTTGGGAACAAACTTACTTTAAAAGT
This sequence comes from Penstemon barbatus, assembly GCA_003313485.2. Lineage (NCBI taxonomy): Eukaryota > Viridiplantae > Streptophyta > Magnoliopsida > Lamiales > Plantaginaceae > Penstemon > Penstemon barbatus. Next base: position 36,707,476 of record CM064882.1, read on the forward strand.
TTTTGTGAATACCCAACAACAAATCAAGTATTACAACAAGTTTCAATCAAATATGAACATAGGTATGCTAATATCCAAATATAATATCTAACTAGATCAAAAGGGTGATAATTACCAGTTCGATGTATTCTGATTCTTTTCCATTGAGCACTTCAATATCATAATTATTTGGATTCTCCTGCATTTTAGCAAATCAGAGGCTGAAGTTAAAAAGACAACTACTGCACCGACAAAAGCTCATATAGCTCGAATCAGAACTTATTTTGTACCTTTGCATCATTCAGCAGCTTTTTATTTGATTCGGACATTATACCTAGAAAATCCTTCACTTTTCCCAAAACTGCAAGCAACAAAAAAAGTGCTGTGAATGAGTAATCAAATAATTTTGAATTTGCATAGGCCTTAAGGCCATTACATGTTGTAGATATACTTATATGTGTATTCACATAACATGCGTTGCACACTTTAACAAGATACTAAAAAGGGAGTATATTCGTTATAAATAAATTCACGGAGAGCAGAAGGAATCCCCGATCACATACGCCAATTCGAAAGTAAATGGTTTTATCACATTATCATAGTGTTATTAGGTTGAAATCTTGTGTGGGTCCTGTTTTCTAAGGGATTAAGGGTAGGGAAATAAACCAATCTAACAAGTAAATATCAAACTTATAAAAAATTCATAATAACAGCTTAACTAATCAGAAAATTATTTTTGTTAACTTCAGCAGATAGCAATTCGAGCATTGCTTAGAAATATCTTTCATAAATTATTTCATGACTATAGCAGAATTTAATAACATACTCTTATATATAATAAAATGAGTACAATACAAAAGTGGAAAAGTTCAATTTATACTTATAGGCAAATTAAAACTCATTAAGAAGAATCACACAGTTTGGATTTGGAGTGATTCAGATCCAAAACAAAGATCGAACGGGTGCGCAATTTCGAGTTAGATACAAAATCTTTCTGGGATAGGGTGAAAGGGGACAACCCTTGGACCCAAATGGGTATCACTAGGTTGGACCCAATCATCACTTCAATGGTAAAGTAAACTAAACTTTTCAAAACTAAAAAGATCTTCAAGCGCAACCCCGAGATTTCGACCATGCATATCTGGATGTTGACAGAATCCGCATGATCCACAAGCTTAAGCCCTCCTCACAAAACTTAGACGCCCCTAAGGGCCTAAATCCTTTTCGAACCACGACATTAATAATGTGTTCAAACTCTTTTTTCTTTTTCTTTCTATTTGGGATGGGTATACTCGTACTCATGTAACTGGAATAGGTATACCTATTCAAGTCCAAACTTTGAAGACAATTTTTGTTCATATAGTCCATGGTTTTGAAACAAGTGCATACATGAAATTAATCTCCCTATGGAGATATACAAATTCCAATTTTAATCACACAAATTTGAAAAAAATCATCCAAATAATTGAGTAAACTAGGTGTTAATCATGGATATGGAACTCATTAATTCCAACACTCCAACACATGATGAAATAGTTCTCATGCCCCATCACATTAGACTTAACATTTCGAAATTACTTTAGAAATAGTCGGAGAGATGGAATATTCCATCTTGAACCTTCCCGAGTTAGAAGCTGAGCGCGTGAATCTGCTCGAGCTACTGATGGAACTAGATCAAAAGACTATATATTTTACACAACACTAAAATGAGAGGTAACATAACACTGAAGATACAGGCTAAAGAAAGTTATTTTCTTGACTTATTGCAATTTCATAGAATGGTCGATAGTAAAATTGTGACTGAGCAAGTCAAGGAACCCCAACTCATGATACATGACATTCTTGTCAAAGGTCGTGCGAACAACTGATCAGTTGCTTCTGTTATCGGGATTACATTACCTATAGAAATAGACAAACTGCCTTTTTCTGATCAACAGACCAGAGGCGTAAACAACATGAACAAAAAAAATATACAGATAAATACAGAGTGTTGCTTATAAAATATGACACAAACATATTTTGCTATTTTTCATATCAATTTGAAATGAATTTGGAAGCCCATTAATCTCCCATAAAAAAAATACCCAAAACTTCAACTTGATTCATATGAAGAAGCCCACATACTAAACCCTAATACACCACAAATTCCATCTCCTAATTCTACCCAGAAAAGGTAGTTATCTAATTCTATACTTACAAATTTTCCTAAGTAAAAATTGATAGCACATCAATAATTCACAAGAAAATTTCACATTTAATTATAAAACGGTGTCAATAAAAATAGGGAAGAGGGTAGTGAATAAAAATTATACATTGACTCTTCGGAACAGGAAACATGGCGGGCTTCTCAACTCGAGTTTCGGACAAAGGAAAGGCGCCATCTTTCTTGCAAACGAAAAGCTTAGATTCTGCAAAATTAGTAAAGATGTCAAATTTACTGTTCAGTAAAATGAAAATACGAATTTAAAAAAATAAAATAAAAGATGGGTTTAAGGAAGAGAGGGCGAAGCACCTAAACATGAGGTAGAGGGGGTGGTGGCCTCCAAGTGCAATAGGTCTTTGTTGTTTTCCGCCATGTTTGTCTGTGCTAGTTTCTTTGCTTTCTCTTTGAAATTTAAACACATACTTTTGCACCCTTTTGGGCTTGTTTTTAGAGATGAATTGGAAACGGCACAATTGAACAATTAGTTTTCATTTTAAATCTTGCAAATTTTAAGAAAATAAAACGAAATTTAGGGTTTTTCATGGTATGGACAAGGAACTAATGGGTTCATGACATAATGGAACATGTGTAAATACTAAATTCCTTTTCCAACTATTATTGCTAGAGTTTATTTGTTATTATTATGGGTCGGATTGAAAAGGTTTCGAGTAAAATATAGATTTGGAGAAAATATTAAAATTAATTTGCTTGATTAATTGATTTGGGAGAATTCTTAACTCGTCTTGAATTGGTTAGTAGAAACCCCCCTGCTCATAATTGTTGTAGAGCACCTCTTTTTCACTAGGATATATTTATTTTTTTATTATATTCAAATTTGATTTAATTCATTTTTAGAGAAGTCGAAAACATTAGGGTGAAATACAATTTTTCCCCTTAAATTATGGGGTAGTCCCTATAAAAATCTGCTAAAATAGTGACGGAATTAACAGAGCCTCAACAATAAAGATATTTTATCTTATTTTAGCGTCACGTACATGAAATTGTGGAATCGTATACATAATCTTCGATGAAATACATACAATAGTACTAAATATAACACAAAAATGGAATAAGTATCACTGTACATATACCCTCTTAAAGTATGCATATTTAAATCAACATTATCCAAACTATATAGCTAGGTATTTAAATATCTTCGATGATCCACAATTATCCACAATATACATATTTTCCCTAAAATCCGTTTATATTATAATATCATCATGGACAAATTAATATGAGCAGGCAGCAAGTGTTCCTATGTTTTACTCTAATTAATATGAAGCACCCAAGGAAATGAAAACAAAGAATTACCAACACGTCTTCAAAACCCATATAAGACATGTTCTGCTCTGCAATACATATAATTAGTGTATGCATTAAATGAATGTTTAAACATTAAAACAAAACTGAAAAAGCAAAATCCAGATGAGAGTCAATGGAGATTAAAATTTTCTGTTATTAGTAAAATTAAAATTACACAAATCAAACTCAAGTAAAATCAATGTTCTTCATATTATAACCCAATTGGAATTGCAGTTAGCGAACCAAAAAAAAATGGAAAATTAAAGGAAAAGGGAAAAGAAGCTCCTACCTTTAACCTCAGTCGCTGGGGCGGCGCGATTTGAAAGGGAATGGCTGGCCGTGGTGGAGTCGCGCGGCTGGGGGAGAAAGAAGGACTGGTGCTGCGGGAGAAAGAGGACCTGCGGCTGTGGCTGCGACGGTGGGCAGGGGCGGCGCGGTCTCTGGCTTAGCTGCGGCGTGGAGCAGATTTGAGTGAAAGATTTTGATTTTGAGTGAGGAGAGAAAGAGGAAGACTTAGCGGCGGGAGGAGATTTTGACTATAAATTAGGGTTTTTTCTGGCCTGTTCTTAATTAATTAGATCCGTACATAGATAATGTTGAGTTAATTATTAAACATAAAGAGTTTAATTTCCTAAAACGGCCTCAATATCTTATAATAAATAATAGTGATGATAAATCAAGTAAAATTATTAATTATAGCTTGACACGCGTTATAGATATAGTTTGAATTTGAACTGAAACGAAAGAAACATTCCTTTTGTGGAAATTAAATAAAGTATTATATACGAGTAGTATTTAATTAATTTTCTCCTCAACTAGCTCTTGATAGCAACTCCTTGAATAATTAATTATATTGTAGCACCAAAAGAATATAAGGCTTAGCAAAAGTTTTATCCTTCATATTGGTACAATTACAATATGGTTGTGGTGCAAAATAAGGAAATTTAATATATAATAAGATTATACTAGGATGAAATTAAAGAATTTAATTGACAAAGGTAATTAATTAATTGGTTATAACTTGATATATAAACGGGGGACTAACTTGTATATGACCACTTACCCTCCGTAAATCAAATTTTAGGGGAACTTATTTCGAAATTTTGTCAATCGAAGATCCAAACGGGAAACTAATTTGGCTCGAAAATTCGAAATTGTTGACTATATATGCCCTAAACTTATTGCTTATATATTGAGGTTGTTCGCAATTATATTAGAAATAAATAAAAGTCATTTTTTAATGTTTAAATAAAAAAAAACATTATAATTAACTTGTACTTGACCACTATAACTCCTCCTTAAATAAAAGTTTAAGGAAAATTATTTCAAAATTTCATCAATCGAAGATCAAAACGGGAGACTAACTTGTTCAGGACCACTAAGCCCTTCATAAATCAAAGTTTTGGGAAAATTATTTCGAAATTTTGTCAATCGAATATCCAAATGAAGCTAAATTGGCTCGAAAATTCGAAATTATTTACTATATATGCGCTAAAATTGTTGCTTATATATTGAATATGTATATTGAGGTTGTTCGCAATAATTATATTAAAAACAAATCAAAGTTATTTTTAAAAAAAAAAAAAATGATTCATCATCAGCGACGGAAAATCAATTTTCGTCGCTAATAATTTCACACCAGCGACGGAAATTGATTTTCCGTCGCTAATATTTTATCACAGCGACGGAAATAAATTTTTCGTCGCTAATAATTTCAGCTAAAAGTTACATGTCAGCGACGGAAATACGTTTCCGTCGCTAAATTAATTAATTTTTTTATTTTTTTAATTAGACATTTTCATAGCGACGGAATCAGCGAGGGATTTAGGGACGGAAATTTTTAGCGATGGAATTTAGCGATGAATAAATGACCCGTCGCTATTTTCGTCCGATTTAGCGACGGAATTAGCGACGGATTATTTTAGCGACGGAATAGCTTTTCCGTCGCTATTTTGGTGCAAATTAGCCACGGATTTCAATTCCGCCTCTAAATTCCGTCGCTAAAAACAGTTTTTCTAGTAGTGACACTATCAAATTTTTCGTGCCATTGTTTAGGAGCTTGTTTAAGGCCATAAATAGATCGAACAAGTTTACATACTTTGTTCTCTTTGCCTTTAACAACGAACAGCAAGCAATAAGAGGTAAAACGCAGAGAATGTTTGCTATTTATTTGATTCAACCTTTCCCTGTTTTTCTGTAGTAGAAAATGAAAGTACAACTTTTTTTTTTTTTTTGATAATTATAATGAAAGTAGAACTTTGAATTGTAAGGGGAATTGTTGATTCATATCCCAATGTCCAGCCCTTCGGCCCCACCTACGTATCCTATACTATTGTATTTTAAATCCCCTTATTTTTACCATAATTACATAATCCCTTTATGGATTAAAAAGTTACAATACATTTTGTAAATATTTTTAGATATTATAGGTATATCTGTATGGAATGTTGAAGTTGTCAAATGTATTTTTGATACATAGTCTAAATGAAAGAGGGTTTCTTTGCAATTTTTCAAACTTAAGGAATTCTTTGTAATATGATCAAATCTTAAGGGCTTGGGTGGTAAATCACCATGGGTGTGTGTGGATGGGTTTTGGCCCGGTCTCGCGGGTTTCGCGAGACCGAGCCAAAACCCTTTCAAATGAGTTTTCGCCAAACCCATAAAACCATCAAAAACATATTCAAAAACTCACACTCAAACTCTTCAAACCTATAAAACATTGATTTGACATCTACCTCCTACTTTTTCCCTCAAATCTCACTAAAAAAGACATGATTTGACACTTATTACCTATTTTTTTCCCAAAACCCGAACATCCAAATCCAATCCAAGTGGGTTTCAACTTATTCAAACCACAAAACTCAAGAGCCAAAACCCATCCAAATGAAGTCCCAATTGTTTCATCGAAACCACCCAAACCAATTTTTTAAATCCGAGACCCGCGAAACCGAGCCAAAACCCATCCAAATAGACCCCATGTTCTTGTTTTCTCCATAATGACATTCAATCGAAAACAACCTCAAAGTTTTTTCTCCAGACCCTAAACTTAACCCATGACTTCAAATGACTAAAAATCACAAATACATAAATGCCTAAAAATCGAAACTCAAGAAAATAGTTAACCCATGATTTTAAATGACTAAAAATCACAAAAACAAAAACATTTAATGCCCGAAACTCAAGAAAATGGTTAACCCATGATTTCATATGATTACAAATCACAAAAACAAGAAGTTTTAATGCCTAAAAACCGATACTCAAGAAAATATTTTCCATTACCTGTGTCTTGAAACCCAAGTTACTCCTAAACTTAACCCATGATTTCAAATGCGAAACTCAAGAAAATGGTTACTGTGAGAGTGTTTTTGGCAGGTTGTCAGTTTTCACTCGAAGTCTAATATCCTAAGTCAAACATGACTCTTCAATGTGAGGATTAGCAGGTCAATCAAGCTTCTCCTCGATTTGTAATGGGGATCCCAACCTGTAATCAAAAGGTCACTACGTTAGGTTAATGCCGGTGGTGACCCGGCGATAACCCTTCGATGCTTAAGTCAGTTTCGAGATAGAAAGAAGGGGATCGGTCCGTAATTAATGCTTAGAGAGTGCGTACCTTTTTCTTATTTATGAGGGCTATTTATAGTATTATTATTGGATCACCGGGTCGAATCGTGATTGGACGTTTATTTTCGGATATGGATCCTTTAAATAATGGTTTGATTCGATCATAAGCGGGTTAAAACTTAAAAGACGGGTACTGACATCGACAAGATGGGAGATTTGTGGGTGAGGCGGTGGTCGATATGGTCTTTATAAGTTCGATATGGTCTCTACAAGTTTGATGTCGAGGCTTTCGAATTGGACTTGTAGTCGACCAGACGGGGGATTAGTCGGTGAGTCGATGGTCAAAGGTGACATGTTTGTACGGCGAAGACTTGGTACATCAAAAGTCCCCCAAGTTCTAGAGTTCGAGTGTAATTCGAAATCTGGAAATTTAATGTTTGTCCGAGGTGAATTTTTCTATGTATTAGGGGTAGTCCCCCAAGTTCTAGAGTTCAAGTGTAATTCGAAATTTGGAAGTTATACTTTCTGAACCAATATTTCGCGCCATGACTGTTTTGGTTTTTGCGCCTTCGTTTCTTGAGGTTTGGCGGGTAAGTTTTAAAATCCAAGCGGTGGAAGGAAAAACGTCGCGTCCCTTCGGGGGTATTTATGTAATTCAAAGGAGCGGTAGTTTGTTCTCCTATATATAGGTCGTTTTACTGGTGCCGTTTTCACGCTACTGTAAATTTATTTGACGTCGGAGCTGTTGCTAGTTGAAACATATAGTGTTGTCGATTTTATAGTTCACATATTTTAAGATGTCGGATATCATTATGTCTAGTCCGAAGAGACTCATGTCGAGGATGTCGTGCACGAAGTATTCGAGGGCGACGCCCAAGAAGATAGGACCGAGATGGCCTATGATGAGTTCCAGGCTGGCAATTATATGAAGGCTTTGACCTCTTAGCATTCAGCCTACTCGATTCCTGGTGGTTGGACTATAATGACTCCAGGGGAAAGCGATCGGATGCACCGACCACCTACTAAGGGGCTGGCGATCCACGAGGCTTCATTGGAATGCGGGTTTCGAGTGCCTATTGCCCCCGAATTGGCCTCTATCCTAAATCATTTGGGGGTTCGACCAACGCAAATAGTTCCGAACGGTATGTCGATGATCCTTGCGTTTATAGTCTATATGAAAGCTTTCAGAAAACCCCCGTCATTTGGGAATTTTTGGTGTTTATTTAAGGTAAGCGAATCTCCGAAGTCTGGCGCGGGTTTATACCAAGTCAAGTCGAGAGGAAATAGAAATAGCTTTCTGACTAATACGAAGAGCTCACATGGAAAATGGTGGAAATCTCGATTTGCATTTCTTCTTCCACCCAAGGGGCAATCTCTGAACGTTACCTCACCTTGGCGTACTGGGCCTATCGATATTCGAAATCCTCCGCCACCAAGTCTCTCGAGTGAATTTATCGAGAATTTGTGCAAGTATACTCTAGACGTTAATAAACTTGTCGAGGAACCACGTCTTCAAACGTGTGGGCTTTCGTCATCAAAGAAAAAAGCAGATGATCCCAGTCTGGATGAATTATTTTGAGGCGCTTTGGTTCCACCCGTGGGGAAAAAACGTCTATCGCTGGTACAGGAGCATGCCCATAGATGGGCGCAGATCTCTAGCTCGAGGGGTCGTCAGAGTGGTGAAGGCAGATCGGGACGTGCTGAAGAACCTGAGGCCCGTCGAGACGAAATCCGACGTGGAAAGAGACCTCGAGGTGAAGAGGAGGTGATGAGAGAAACGGGCACTGCACCTGTCGACCCAGTTTCTGATGATAATGATGACAGCTCCGACAATGAAGAGTTGGATCTCAATTGGTCGTTATCTGATTGGCTCGAATCCCAACTTAGTCATCCTGGAGAGTTGGGACCAGGGGACTCGGTTTTACAAAGAGGTTCGAAAGAAACTGGATTTGCTGCCTTTATTCATAGTATTTTCAAGCGGGATCAAAGGTGGCTTTCTAAGAAATCCTTGCAGAAGAACGTGCACAGCGGAGATCGAATGATAATGGGGATGAGCACTAATCCTCGATATTATTATCCTTATTATCAGACATTATATAAAGTCTGTGATTGATGTTTTATGTATGCAGGCATTGCAATATATGTTCCAAGGTTATTACGAAGCCGAACGTGCCCAGAGGGAGTTGGCAAGGTGCAAGGCTGAACACGACGTCACTATAAAAGCTAAAGACCAACAGCTCGCAGATGCTATGAGAGAGCTGAGCCTTGCAACCAGAGAACTCGATCGGGTTCGCGCCGGTTATCCACCAGAGGCAAGAGTGGTGTCTCCCGAACTGCGTTTGTCGATAGTGAAGGAGTTCGTTGAATCTCCCGTTTTCGAGTATCTTGCCGACGCCAGGATGGGGAATGAACTCATCCTGATGCATGAGAAAGCTATTAAGCAGTGCCAATTCAAGGGATTCTTGACTACAGATTTCGACCCATCTGTCATTGGTGCGACTCTCGACGAGCAGTGTCAACTTGAGGAAGACGCTTATAATGGGGAAGAAGAAGAGAAAACTGTCCGAGCACATGAGTTCGAAAGTTTAATTCCCCCTCGAGAAGATGATTAGATATAATTTAGAAGTATAGTTTTGTAGATATGTGTAGAAATGGCATATTTTTGTTTATATAACCTTTCGTGTATCGATGGCCGACTTTGACAATATTGAATTTCGACATCTTTTTTGGGCGTTATATATTGCATCTTCATTTGTGGGCTAGATTTGTGGGCATTATATATTGCATCCTTTTTATCTATGTCGGTCAATTCTAAGTCGATTGGGGACATTTAAGTTATAAAAAAAAAAAGTTTGAATTCTAAATATACCCTGGGTAAGTCCTATTTAAGAAATCTCAAACCTCAAGATTGGCAAATCGTTTTCACCTTTTTTTTTACCGATTTAATCCAATATTACTATTTTTCACTTGTTCACCCGTTTTTTCAAAATCAAAGGATACACATGAACAGTGTACTTGTGCACAAAGGGAATGTTTATTAAACGAATGGATGATCTCGGATTTATTCTCAAGATAAATTATGAACCAATACACGCAATGTATATGTGGATAATATGAGATATTGATGCTCAAATGCTGTTAGGCTAATAGTATCAACCAATAAATTACTGAATTAACTCTACATTCCAAATGCATGAACGCCAAAAAAGTAATGGAAATGCAGAAAACAAGAGTTAAAGTAGGCAGCTGGTTTTTTCCTCAGAGTATAGCATAGTAATTAGTAAGTATGGTTGCACAAAACCCATTAAGCAAACAACAGCTAAAGAAGGCGCATGGCATAATATATAGTCCACTTTTGGTTTTTCACGCCTTAGGACAGGGGAGACAAAACACAATGCCTGCCTTCTTGATCGGATACCTCAGTTACCTGTTGCGTTTGGTCCACCAGAAGTTACGGGCTGAGATGTCCCACCGGCTGTGGTGTTTGGATCAGGACGAACTGGACGCTCATAGGCAACAAACTGATATGGTTGCAACGGAAATCCACGTGCTTTGGCTTTAGGGCGAAGTACAGCATGAGATGATGAGCCAGCCTCCCATTCCGGTGCCCGCTGCGGATATGGATTTGGCGCAAAATGCGTATACATATATGGCTGCAAAAACGCATTTGGATTAGGCGCCGTATGTGCATAAGCTGGTGGCTGCACAAACGCATGTGGATTAGGCGCCGTATGTGCATAAGCTGGTGGCTGCACAAACGTATGTGGAATTTGCCTTTGATACATATATGCTGGTGGCTGCACAAACGGATGTAAAATTCGTGCTGGAGGCTCTGGCAGAGTATACGGTCTTGGTGCTGGAGGTCCATATGCAGGTGGCGGCTCAACTAGTGCCGGCATATCCATCGCATAGTCTTCTGGCCGCCCAATTGGTCTCGGCTGATCAACAAGAAAAAAGAAAAGGTTAGTGTCAAGAAAAATGACTAACATCTCTGTTTTGCCATTTAGAATGAATCTTTTCTTATTTTCAAATTCAATAATAATAACAAATAAATATATATCTAGTTTGCCTTGAAAACTTACGCGAAAATTTAGTCTAGGAGGCGGAGGCAGTGCTTGACCACACACGTGGTCCACCAATAGAGTATATGATGGGTTCGGAACTGGGTTTATGCAGCGGTCATGCTGCCAATATAAACTACAAACAAAGCAAATTTAAAAGTTAGATATCACAATTATAATATGAAAGTTAAATTTAAGATTTGCTACCTCTGCCTCAAAATCATCATTAATCTATTGTTTTCTAATTCTGGAATAGTCATCCTTGAAGGTATAAATGTTCTCTCCAATATGTACCGCCGTATTTTATGAAGCACTGTAGGCCTATTAGCAACCATGTCCGGCGTCCAGCTAGCAAATTCTGGAGCATTTGCTTTGAATTTGAAAGAGAGAAAAAAAAAAAAACAAATAAAATTAGGCTATAAAAAGAGAGACACACAATCATAAAGTAAGTCAAATACCTATTTTCTTCGCGCATTAATTCCTGAAGACGGCGAACCACGGGGTTATCAAGCGTTCCCAAATGAGGCAATATGATTGCTGCAGATGTGAGGTCATTCCTAAAATAGAATAGCAAGATTAACATAAATTTACCTAAATGTGTACAACAAAAACAAATAGAAACTCACCTGTCAATTGCTTCAAGATAATTTTGCAAATCAATGAAGCCAAAGAGAAGCAAGCATTTTTCAGGTTTAACGAATCCTCCCAAATACCTCTTGAGGATGTCGAATTTTCCATCCAAAAATAGCATTTCAGCATAATTCCAGTCAAAGTAGACTCCCGATTCTTCCTCAAGCCTAGCAAAAATTTAACCATGCCAAATAATTTGATAAAATAGGCAAAATTCAATGATATCTAAGCGCAGGATTAGTAATTGCCACTCACAAATTCAAACCATACCAAATAATTTGATAAATTAGGCACAATTCAATAACAAAACATGCTAATTTCAATTTGTAAACAACAAGCTGATAAGTTTCTTCTTCAATCAAAAGAAAAGATTTTACAGCAAGCAATAAGAGGTAAAACGCAAAGAATGTTTGCTATTTCTTTGATTCAACCTTTCCCTGTTTTTCTGTAGTAGAAAATGAAAGTACAACTTTTTTTTTTTTTTTTGATAATTATAATGAAAGTAGAACTTTGAATTGTAAGGGGAATTGTTGATTCATATCCCAATGTCCAACCCTTCGGCCCCACCTACGTATCCTATACTATTGTATTTTAAATCCCCTTATTTTTAACATAATTACAGAATCCCTTTATGGTTTAAAAAGTTACAAATACATTTTATAAATATTTTTAGATATTATAGGTATATATGTATGGAATGTTGAAGTTGTCAAAGGGATTTTTGATACATAGTCTAAATGAAAGAGGGTTTCTTGTAATATGATCAAATCTTAAGGGCTTGGGTGGTAAATCACCATGGGTGTGTGTGGATGGGTTTTGGCCCGGTCTCGCGGGTTTCGCGAGTTTCGCGAGACCGAGCCAAAACCCTTTCAAATGAGTTTTCGCCAAACCCATAAAACCATCGAAAACATATTCAAAAACTCACACTCAAACTCTTCAAACCTATAAAACATTGATTTGACATCTACCACCTACTTTTTCCCTCAAATCTCATTAAAAAAGACATGATTTGACACTTATTACCTACTTTCTTCCCAAAACCCGAACATCCAAACTCAATCCAAGTGGGTTTCAACTTATTCAAACCACAAAACTCAAGAGCCAAAACCCATCCAAATGAAGTCCCAATGGTTTCATCGAAACCACTCAAACCAATTTTTTAAAACCGAGCCAAAACCCATCCAAATAGACCCCATGTTCTTGCTTTCTCCATAATGACATTCAATCGAAAATAACCTCAAAAAATTTTCTCCAGACCCTAAACTTAACCCATGACTTCAAATGACTAAAAATCACAAATACATAAATGCCTAAAAATCGAAACTCAAGGAAATAGTTAACCCATGATTTTAAATGACTAAAAATCACAAAAACAAAAATATTTAATGCCCGAAACTCAAGAAAATGGTTAACCCATGATTTCATATGATTACAAATCACAAAAACAAGAAGTTTTAATGCCTAAAAACCGATACTCAAGAAAATATTTTCCATTACCTGTGTCTTGAAACCCAAGCTACGCCTGAACTTAACCCATGATTTCAAATGCGAAACTCAAGAAAATGGTTACTGATGAGAGTGTTTTTGGCAGGTTGTCAGTTTTCACTCGAAGTCTAATATCCTAAGTCAAACATGACTCTTCAATGTGAGGATTAGCAGGTCAATCAAGCTTCTCCTCGATTTGTAATGGGGATCCCAACCTGTAATCAAAAGGTCACTACGTTAGGTTAATGCCGGTGGTGACCCGGCGATAACCCTCCGATGCTTAAGTCAGTTTCGAGATAGAAAGAAGGGGATCGGTCCGTAATTAATGCTTAGAGAGTGCGTACCTTTTTCTTATTTATGAGGGCTATTTATAGTATTATTATTGGATCACCGAGTCGAATCGTGATTGGACGTTTATTTTCGGATATGGATCCTTTAAATAATGGTTTGATTCGATCATAAGCGGGTTAAAACTTAAAAGACGGGTACTGACATCGACAAGATGGGAGATTTGTGGGTGAGGCGGTGGTCGATATGGTCTTTATAAGTTCGATATGGTCTCTACAAGTTTGATGTCGAGGCTTTCGAATTGGACTTGTAGTCGACCAGACGGGGGATTAGTCGGTGAGTCGATGGTCAAAGGTGACATGTTTGTACAGCGAAGACTTGGTACATCAAAAGTCCCCCAAGTTCTAGAGTTCGAGTGTAATTCGAAATCTGGAAATTTAATGTTTGTCCGAGGTGAATTTTTCTATGTGTTAGGGGTAGTCCCCCAAGTTCTAGAGTTCGAGTGTAATTCGAAATCTGGAAGTTATACTTTCTGAACCAATATTTCGCGCCATGACTGTTTTGGTTTTCGCGCCTTCGTTTCTTGAGGTTTGCCGGGTAAGTTTTGAAATCCAAGCGGTGGAAGGGGAAACGTCGCGTCCCTTCGAGGGTATTTATGTAATTCAAATGAGCGGTAGTTTGTTCTCCTATATATAGGTCGTTTTACTGGTGCCGTTTTCACGCTACTGTAAATTTATTTGACGTCGGAGCTGTTGCTAGTTGAAACATATAGTGTTGTCGATTTTATCGTTCACATATTTTAAGATGTCGGATATCGTTATGTCTAGTCCGGAGGAGACTCATGTCGAGGATGTCGTGCATTATTATTCGAGGGCGACGCCCAAGAAGATAGGACCGAGATGGCCTATGATGAGTTCCAGGCTGGGAATTATAGGGAAGGCTTTGACCTCTCAGCATTCAGCCTACTCGATTCCTGGTGGTTGGACTATAATGACTCCAGGGGAAAGCGATCGGATGCACCGACCACCTACTAAGGGGCTGGCGATCCACGAGGCTTCATTGGAATGCGGGTTTCGAGTGCCTATTGCCCTCGAATTGGCCTCTATCCTAAATCATTTGGGGGTTCGACCAACGTAAATAGGTCCGAACGGTATGTCGATGATCCTTGCGTTTATAGTCTTTATGAAAGCTTTCAGAAAACCCCCGTCGTTCGGGAATTTTTGGTGTTTATTTAAGGTAAGCGAATCTCCGAAGTCTGGCGCGGGTTTTTACCAAGTCAAGTCGAGAGGAAATAGAAATAGCTTTCTGACTAATACGAAGAGCTCACATGGAAAAGGGTGGAAATCTCGATTTGCGTTTCTTCTTCCACCCAAGGGGCAATCTCTGAACGTTACCTCACCTTGGCGTACTGGGCCTATCGATATTCGAAATCCTCCGCCACCAAGTTTCTCAAGTTAATTTATCGAGAATTTGCGCAAGTATACTCTAGACGTTAATAAACTTGTCGAGGAACCACGTCTTCGAACGTGTCATCAAAGAAAAAAGCAGATGATCCCAGTCTGGATGAATTATTTCGAGGCGCTTTGGTTCCACCCGTGGTGAAAAAACGTTTATCGCTGGTACAGGAGCATGCACATAGATGGGCGCAAATCTCTAGCTCGAGGGTCATCAGAGTGGTGAAGGCGGATCGGGACGTGCTGAAGAACCTGAGTCCCGTCGAGACGAAATCCGACGTGGAAAGAGACCTCGAGGTAAAGAGGAGGTGATGAGAGAAACGGGCACTGCACCTGTCGACCCAGTTTCTGATGATAATGATGATAGCTCCGACGATGAAGAGTTGGATCTCAATTGGTCATTATCTGATTGGCTCGAATCGCAACTTAGTCATCCTGGAGAGTTGGGACCAGGGGACTCGGTTTTACAACGAGGTTCGAAAGAAACTGGATTTGCTGCCTTTATTCATAGTATTTTCAAGCGGGATCAAAGGTGGCTTTCTAAGAAATCCTTGCAGAAGAACGTGCACAGCGGATGTCGAATGATAATGGGGGTGAGCACTAATCCTCGATATTATTATCCTTATTTTCAGACATTATATAAAGTTTGTGATTGATGTTTTATGTATGCAGGCATTGCAATATATGTTCCAAGGTTATTACGAAGCCGAACGTGCCCAGAGGGAGTTGGCAAGGTGCAAGGCTGAACACGACGTCACTATAAAAACTAGAGACCAACAGCTTGCAGATGCTATGAGAGAGCTGAGCCTTGCAACCAGAGAACTCGATCGGGTTCGCGTCGGTTATCCACCAGAGGCAAGAGTGGTGTCTCCTGAACAGCGTTTGTCGATTGTGAAGGAGTTCGTTGAATCTCCCGTTTTCGAGTATCTTGCTGACGCCAGGATGGGAATGAACTCATCCTGATGCATGAGAAAACTATTAAGCAGTGCCAATTCAAGGGATTCTTGACCGCAGATTTCGACCCATCTGTCATTGGTGCGGCTCTCGACGAGCAGTGTCGACTTGAGGAAGACGCTTATAATGGGGAAGAAGACGAGGAAACTGTCCGAGCACATGAGTTCGAAAGTTTAATTCCCCCTCGAGAAGATGATTAGATATAATTTCGAAGTATAGTTTTGTAGATATGTGTAGAAATGGCATATTTTTGTTTATATAACCATTCGTGTATCATTGGCCGACTTTGACAATATTGAATTTGGACATCTTTTTTGGGCGTTATATATTGCATCTTCATTTGTGGGCTAGATTTTGGGCCAACGTACCTCTTTCGAAATGAGTTATACTTTTTGAAATTTAACCGCCAGGTCTGTTCAAAAATTTTCGCCAATAGGCGCGCTCTTGGTGCTTACCGCTTATAAATAAAGCGCTTCCTCCGTCACTAATCATACTTACGAAAAACGTCTAAGCGGAGCCTTGTTTCGGAGCAGTGATCGAGCATTCTTTACTGTTGGTCTCGTAGTCGGAGTCTTTCGTTCCTAGTAGGTATTTCTCAAACTTGTCCTTTTTATCTATGTCGGTCAATTCTAAGTCGATTGGGGATGAGTCTGTCGGGGAGAAGGAGGGTATGTCGGTGGATTCTATTATGTCTCATTTTGATAATCCCTTTGAAGGGCCAATTCTCAGCCCTTTGTCGGCTCAATTGTTAAGTGTTGTCGGTCCTAAGAAAGAAACTGTTGTTCCGATGAAGTCGACGTCGGATCGTAATCGAACTAAGGAACTTTTTAGGGATATATCAGCATGTCGTTTACGTTTGTCGTGTGAGTCCTTGTTGTCTAAATACCAATTCCCTCAGGGGTGGGTACCGGACCTTTCATATCGACAGCTTGGAAAATGGCCTTCGTTTTCCTTTAGCGATTGAGTTCGTTGATATAGTGAATTGTCTTGGACTGTGTCCAACCCAATTGGTCCCAAATGTTGTAGGGTATATCATAGCCTTTTGTCTCGTTATGAAGTCGATAGGTCAGCCTGCGTCTTTTGCTAGTTTCTGTGGTCTTTTCGATGTTCGTCCTTCTCCTCAATCGAATGAGGGTTTTTATTTTGTACGATCCAAACCCAATGTTAGGTTCCTTAGTGACCTGAAGTCGCGTCACATGGGAAGGGTTGGAAAAATAGGTTTATTTTTATTCGTGCTCCCGAGAACTACGTATGGAGGACGACACGCGAGTGGAGGTCGGGTGCCATTCTCTTGGAGAATGTACCTGAACCTTCATGGGGGCCCGACTTTCCATCGCAATTGTCGGAATCGAAATACGACACAAATTTACTATTGCGGGAGCCGGTTTTGAGTCTAGGGGGAATGTCGATGGCCTCTTTACCCAGCGGTTGTCCTTCATTAGGTAGTTTATTGCGCTATTTGTTTTCTAACTGTTTATCGATGTTCCTGTTTTAATATGTTTTAATTTATGCAGAATCAATTGTGGTACCAATGACGAATCGAGCCTTGAGAGCTATAATGAAGGCTCGGTCGTTTGGAAAACCTCCGGTCTCTTCTTCGGCTACTCCGACGCATCCTACCGGAGCAAAACAATTAGCTCACTCGAGTACTGCGCCTCCTCCCGAGAGCAGCCCCCAAGTAGCGAAGACTGTGAGTTCTGATAAAGGGAAGAGGGCCTTTTCGACGGAAGTTGAGCAAAGGGAGGCGCCCTCCTCGAAGAGGGCCAAATCAGATGTTGAAGTAACTCCGTCGAGTGGGGATATTTCAATCCCAGCTAAGGGGAATCTCGAATCCATTATCGAGAGTCACAGGAAAAAGCTGGGGGATAGGGTGGCCGAGACGTCCATGATGAATCAGGTCTATTTGGATTCCTCGATTAGTCCCGAGGCGTGGGAGAAGTTTCTGTCTACGGTCTCGTACGAAGATCATGAGGCTTTGCTGAAGAAAGATACGGCCGACGTGTTGCGGTTGCAGGCCTCTCTTCAGCTTGCGGTACCTTTGATGGCATACTCCTTATGTTTATTTACTGGATCTTTTATTAATTCTTATTTACTATTGTTCTTGTAGATGAATCAAACTATCTATTCGACTGCTGCTCGAATGGATAGTCTTCGAAAGCGGTATGAGAAATATCACGGTTCTTATTCAGCTGCCAAGAAGAGAGTTTCTCAAGCTGAAGGGAAGGTGACGGAACTTGAGGGGAAGACGTCGGCGTTGGAAGTCGAACTGGCGATGAAGAGTTCCCGAATCTCAGAACTAGAGGCGGAACTCGCTGGAGCTAAGTTGGATCTTTCGAGACAATTGGAGGAAAAATTTGCTGAAGGTTTTGAGAAGGGTCAGGCAGAAGCCCTCGAGCGTCGCCGCGAGTCCCTTGCCGAGGAGAGGAAAGCCATCGTTCTCGAGTTTTTCGACAGCGTTGTCTATGAGGAGCTGGTCGAACGTCAATCTGGAACCGATTTGTCGAAGATGTTCGAAAAGGGGTGGAAGCAGTGTCGGGCTTTTGGCTTCCTAAATGATCGGTTTGATGAAGAAAAAATGGACCCCGCGCTTGATGAGAATGGTGTTCGAATGGACTTGGGATCCTTTGCCGACGAAGATTCCAGAGAGCTCCCTGAAAAACATGAGTTTGGCTTTCTTCTCGAGCTGTAGGCTTCCAGGCTCGCGGCTGAGACCATCGGTGAGGGAGGTGAAATCCCCAAGGGTCCTGAGACGTCGAGGATGTCGTCGCATATTGACCTGCTAGATTATCAAACTCATAATGATTGTTGACGGCACTTATTTTGGCCAGTATTTTGAAGAACTATTTAATTTGTCTTTGTAAATCTCGATTTATTTGTATCGAGTCACGTGTCAGCGGCGTGTTATTTACCTTTATTGATTAATGAACGATGTTTGTGCTTT
Organism: Penstemon barbatus; assembly: GCA_003313485.2. Lineage (NCBI taxonomy): Eukaryota > Viridiplantae > Streptophyta > Magnoliopsida > Lamiales > Plantaginaceae > Penstemon > Penstemon barbatus. The sequence continues at coordinate 36,726,337 of CM064882.1, forward strand.
CGTCCGTAAATTTCCCTATCGTTGGTGACTTATTTCAATTTGCTTGATTATTATTCTATGTCGATCACTACTTGGTCCTACTTGTTATGCCAGTTCCGATCCCTAGGGTTGAGTTTCATTTTGAACCCTCGGATGGGAATTTTTTGTCTATAAATACTTGCTTCATTAGAGATAGAAATTCATAGAAAAGAATTATCGCCAAACTTAAACTTTGGAAAGTGAGTATTACTAAAATTCTTCGATCCCACAAGTTTTGGTATGGGAGGAATTAGAAAGTGTAGTAGCTCCGACGTCTTCAGTGATCGTCAGAAATCATTCTTTGCGCCGATTGATAAACATCTAACGAGCGAGATGCACAAATCTAGGCTTATCCTGTCAAATCCGACAGGGAGTGCCAGTTTATGATGATGCCTAAGAATATCATTCTGAGGTAATAGGTCGATAGATCGATCTATCGACCTGTTGTCGATCAATTTTATTAGTGAGAACAGTTGGGGCAGTTGGCGTATCTATGAGGGTTAATCTTAGCCGTTGATTGTAATGCCTTCTGGGACCGTTGGATGCGGTCCACGTAGGCTACCTCGGTCAGCGCAAGAGTCGGCCTCATTCAATGCGTAATATCTGGGCCGTTGATTGTGATAAATCTGAACCGTCAGATCATATGGTCCCGGCCTATAAATAGGTGGGGGGTGCCCACCTTTATTCATACCAAACTAAGCCAAACATGTCTTCTCCAACATGTCATCCGACAAAAACTTTCCTAAACAATCCTTTCAATATTAAACTAACGAGGGGTGCATTCTTCATTTTCGCACCTTCTTACTCCACCCGACCTCCTGATCGAGGAAGGGATTAAATTATCTTCGATTGGGTGGTATTGGTAAAGGGGTTTCCCCAATGGGTTGGCCTCATCGTTCGAATGGGTGGGATCGGTAAGAACGACGAGGTCGGAATCGTCGATACCTCGGTATGTCGATGCTTGGATACTCTTCGTCTTGTATCTGAGTAGCGACGTCTCGGGATATCGACATATCCGAAGTGCCAGGGGTGAGGTAGAAGGTAGGGCCGCCCATCAGATGGTGGAGGACTTAAAGCGCAAAAATAATAATAAGCGCTTCTTTCCTCTCCAGTCTCTCGGTCAATGCAGAGAGACCCATCACCCATGGTCATTTAATTGACTGAGATGGTGTGTCTCTCGAGCTGGCTGCTGCCTTAAGAGGAACGAGATTCTCCTGGCCTTCACTAACACCATCGAGAGGCTGAGGAGCCGTCCACTTGGGCGCCGGTTACTAAGAGATAGAGCTGATTATAGCTTTATCTCTCAGTGATCGTTGCATTGAGGAAGACGTGCTCTGGTGTCACTCGAGGTCTTCATCGAGCAGACGTCGGAGGAGCTCAGTTGCTGAATTAGTCGGTGAGTCGATGGTCAAAGGTAACATGTTTGTACGGCGAAGACTTGGTACATCAGTTACCTGTGTTTTGTCTCTGTTAAGCCATTTTCTCGAAGAAACTGGTGTATTAGAACAGCAACTTCCTGTTTCTACTGATTTACATTTTTTCACCAATTTCACCTCACATCTCATTTAAATCACACATTTTCACCTACTTTACCTCTTTTTCCTGATTCAACGATTTCACCCATTTTCAAAAATTTTCATGTTTTTCACTAATTTCACCGGTCTTACCCAATTTTCACGAAATTTATTCAAAGATATTCAATTACATATGTATTTATCAATTTTACAGGCGCATTTTTACCGGTTTCGTTCGTTTTTCACCAATTTTACCAGTGCTCATCCAATTTTTTTTCATTTTCACATGCTTTAGCCGACTTTTATCGTTTTCACCAATTTTTATTAATTGATTTTGCCTGTTTTCCATGAAAATTCGAGCACCTATTTAATTCATAAGTTTAATCCAGTTTTTCAGGGGCTTAACCTGTCTTTTTTACTGATTTCATGAGTTTTTCATCGATTTAATATATTTTTCTTCGATTTATCATTTATTTTATCGGTTTAACCAACTTTCATTATTTTTTTCCATTTTTCGTAGATTTCTTTTATTTTTTCGGTTTAAACCATTTTCTAACTGTGTCATCCTTTTTTTGTTTAAACTAATTTTTTTATAGATTTTATTCGTTTTCACCTATTTCACAAGTTTTTTCATTGATCTACATGTTTTTTTTCACCAATTTCATATTATATTTAATTGATTTCAAATGTTTTCATCGATTTTACATTTGTTACCTTATTCACCGATCTCACCCATTTTGTCTATTAGTGGAAATTATTAAAGACATTACATTTGCATAAAAAAATATGGGAGTTATTTTTAAAATCAAGCTTCATTAAATTAAAGCAAAAATAAATTTAGACTAGACATTAAAAACAAATAAAATTCGAAATACTTTTGAATTTTAGGATGATTATTCATTGTAGAATGTCTAATTATATTTTTTTCCCCTTTTTCTTCTTCTTTTTACATTTTCTAGAAAAGGTGTAGAATTTTGAGAATATTGTGTGATTTTACATGATATTTTTTTAGTTCAATTTATAAACCAAATTTTGTATTTAAAGATTAACCCTTTTTTTATATTTTCGGGGAGTAGTCTCCTCTTTTTCGCTGTTATATTTGTTGTAATTATGTGGATGGATACCTAATTAAATGGTTGGAATCCATAGATAAATATTATATATATATAATGGGGAAATTAATTTTCAATAAAGATAATTGTATGTGGGCTTGTCCCTCATTGGTCCAAGACTAATAAAGGCCTTGTGAGGAAGTTGAAGAGTTACAAACTCTTAATATGTCCCACATTGACTTTTATTAATTGTGTGTACTAGTATATATGAACTTAAGTGTTTAGACTTGGTATAAGTCTTTACAAAGGGGATCATATGAATACACCACACGCGCGCCGCCGCCGCCCGCCCGACCCGACTTGGCTCGGATCTGATCTGGGCTCGGCTGGGCTGGGCTGGGCGTTTGGGCGAATTGTCTCGGACTTATCTTTTTGGAGGAATTTCGAATTAAAATTTGAATTAATTTAAAATTCGAAATTGTAGTCTCAAGATTAATTCTGCAGCAGTTACGGGAATTAAATTGAGAAAACGTTTCAGACGTTTTCTTCACATTAACGTTTCAGACGTTTTAAAATTTAATTGGGCCGTTTCTTATTCTTTTTTAATGGCCAGTATTAAATTCTGAGGCTCCCCCAGCACCTATATATATGGCTGCATTTCTGATTTCAGAATCACACCAACGAACAACAACACTGTTCTCTCTCAACTCGAAATCCATTCTGAGTAAAAATAGTTCTGGGTTACTTTTCTGCTTTTGAGTGTTCTTCGAGGTGGAATTTCTGCTACTGTGCAGTGGAGGAATTCTTGTAACCAAATTATCCTGGGAGAAGTGTTCGTGATTCCCAATTGCACCGGAAGTGGGTCGATAATTTCTTCAAGGCAAGCAGAAATAATTATGCGATTTGGTTTGATCAATTCTGTTACTATACAGAATTGTGAGATAAGTTGATTTCAATTTATCTGTTCGATTTATATAACTGATTATATTTTTCGTTTATTGTTCATATTGGTTTGTTTGTTTCAGTTTCAATTTTGTATTCAAGTTTTGATAATATTAAAACCGGTTTTTCCCAACAATATTGGGCTCGGTTTGGGAAGGTGGACATTCACACTTCTCCTTAGTTCACAATTAGTACATGATTTGAAATAACAAATGATGCAAGGTCGCAACTCCAAGCATCATATCCTAGCTAGCATTGACCGCTCGTGATGCTGTTGATCGGGAACCTAAGGCTATGTTTAGTTCTTTAACTTTAGTGATTAACAAATAGGAAAAATGAAAATCAACGAAAAAATAAAGCATATTGTTTCTAATTCTAAAATAAAAACATGGCCGAAATGTATGTGAAGTTGTGAACATGAAAATTTATAGACCGTGTATCTTATTGTATGAATAAAGGTAAAAGTATGTTGGTTTATGTAGAGTGAAGGTCCAAGTTGGGGAGTGCCTACCGGAAGAAGAGATGGTCGAATATCTTAATCGTCCGAGGCCACCTTTGTATTCAGTTGCAGCCCCTAGATTGCACGGATACGACGATACGATACAATACTATATGAATACGGCGATATGAATTTTAAAATTTATAGGATTCGATAAGGTGAAGATACGCATCTAAAATAAAATTATTTCATATTATGCATAACAACATAATTAATTTGATCATTCTATTATACCACAAAAGCAAAGATCATATTTAAAATATGTTTTGTCTATTATTTTAATTTTGGGTAGGACAACATCACATAAAAGTTTTACACTAAAATTGTCCAAGTCCATTCAAATACACAAAAATTATATATTAAAAGTTGATAAAATTAGACAAAACTCGTATTGATTTGGAATTTCCATATAAACATCACGAGTATTGATAACCGTATCCAATACCATTCAAAATACATCTTTTTAAAAAAAAAAAATTAATTTACTAATTTTTGTAATATTCACTACATAAGAAAATCTTTTATAATTAAGACTTTAATCAGGGGTATTCTTCATTTTATAATTTTTAAGTTAGTTACATGTGTTCTCTGCATTAATTATTATTAATTATTGAGTGATGATTATATTTCAAATCATAGCAGTGGAATTTCCTCTGAGAGATGGATCTATCATTCGTACGCTGGCAATTTGGCATCACACACTACATGAACATACGCTCTCACAGAAACACAAAAAATATATACAGCATATACAGAGTAATTTACACATATATTGGCTCAGTCATGTGGATCAAAATTTTCATTTTTATCTTTTTCATCGAAAATATCGAAAAAATTCTGTTTTTGAATCAATTGAAACGAAAATAAGATGTATTTTTGAAACTGAATATTTGTCATGGAACTTTATTTGTTTTTTAAAATAGTAACTTTTTCATAATTTTTCCAAAACGTTTTCAAAAACTTTTTTAAAAATTTCTTATATTAAGCTGACCGAAACATATATCAAAAATAAAACTTTGATCCATGGCTCAAATACGGTGCATGATACCCAAATATATGAGGCCTGAAAACCAATAATAAAAATAATAATAATAATAATACTGATCACGTTGGGTCAAATAATATTCTCAAGTACTGCAGCTGGCCGGCCAATAATTTTCTTTTAAAGTTGATCCTAATCGAACCCAACGTAAACCAAGAAACTAGACTGGGTTCGGTTGGGCTTATTCTTATTGGCCCAATAAGCTATCATGTCTATGTATATACTGTGTTTTATGCTATTAAATTATACTTCATAGAATAGGTCCAACACTCTTAGTGGTCCGTCTTCATATGTATCTCACGGCTCAAGATCCTCTGTACCACTTGGTGTACCACTTATGTGTATCACCATTAATTAATTGACACTTGCACATATGATAAATATAATAATTCTCACATATGCATATGTCAATCAATTAGTGGTGATACACTTAAGTGGTACACCAAAAGTGGTATAGAGGATCTACACCCGTATCTCACCACCCATTTCAAACCATATGCAAATTCAGGTCTGAAACAGACACTAGAGAATTCTTCTTCTTTAGCTTTTGACGCAAAAGTTGCTAAAATAACAAATTTTCTTGCCGGTAAAAATGAAGCACACATCTTGGGTCAACAATCGAAGCAACCCGAATCTTCTTCAATGGCTGTGGAGTTATTAATTTCACATGTATTTATCGATTTCACGCATTCGGGTAAATTTCATGAAAAATGGTTGAAATTGGTGATACTCAATTTTTCCATGATTTGTGAACTAAATTGGTTAATGAAAATTGTGAAATAAATAAAAGTTTGGTAAAAACATGTGTAATAATAAAAAATTGGTGAACACTAATAAAGTTGGTGAGTCTGTAGCGCCTGTGAAATCAATAAATACATATAGAATCGAATAACTTTGGATGAAATGCGTAAAAACTGATTAAATTAGTAAAAAAAAGATGAAATCGTTAAAAATGGGTGAAATAAGTGAATCGGGTAACAAAGGCAAAGTTGGTGAAAACATGTGAAACTAATTAAATATGAGATAAAATTGGTGAAAAAACATGTAAATCAGTGGGAAAACGTATGAAATAGGTAAGAGCGAGTGAAAACCGTAATAAGAAAAAAAAAATAGTTCAATCGACAAAAATTGGGTGAAACCGACAGAAAATAGTTTAAACCGAGAAAATAAAAAAAAAAAGTCAGATAAACAATAGGAAAAGTAATTATAGTAGGTTAAACCGATAAAAGAACGGGAAATTGGATGTTTAGCTCAAGCTCGTCTTTCAGCATATTGAGAGGTTAAAAATGGGAAAATTGGATGTTCTATACCAAATGTCAATAAGTATAATAATATTCTTTTTTTTTTTTTGAGAACAAGTATAATAATACTCACCACCCCGCATCTTAATTGAGGCACTAAACGACTACAACCGCCCCAATTTGATAACGTATATGTAAAAATATCAAGCTAACTACATTAATTAGTGGAAGTTGAACAAAAGGTCCAAAAAAGGGGCAAGTGATTACACATTAGCTTAAGTTACACCTAATAGGATGATCCAGTGTCGAACGACTCGAACCTGGCACCCCATATGGCTCCGTCTCTGAACAAAATCACAGCTTGCAGTGGAGTCGTCCATCTTGCTCAGTCCTCACATGACCCCGAGTTATGTCTTTCAAAGAACAACAGCCCGATTGTGTCATGGCTAGCTCAAGCTCGTCTTTCAGCATATTAATCACTCGTCTCACCCCGTCTTCACCCATTGCAGCCAAACCATAGATTACTGGTCTACCAATCTTCATAATATGAAATAGAAACAGCACTAGTATCAAGTACACTATATATATATATATATATATATAACATCATATCTAGTACTATAAATATATATAATCTTTGGTACCATTACTGCTCGTGCGCCAAGAGCCAAGGCCTTGAATACGTCCGCTCCTCGCCTCACTCCTCCATCAACAAAAACTGGGATTTTCCCTTCTACTGCAACAACAACCTGCAGTCATGATCATATGATTAAGTTAGCATAGTTTTCGTTTCTTCTATCAAGTGTAGAGAAAAAAAATATATAGTACCTCTTCTAAGACATTGATGGTGGCTGGACTATAGTCTAGTTGGCGTGCTCCGTGATTAGAAACAACTATTCCCGCCACACCTACTTCCAAGGCTCGTATTGCTGCAGAGATTATTAGCGCTTCGATATGTTATATCTCGGAAATTGATTTAAGAGAGTTCGATACATATACAAATTAATCTTTTTAATGAGCTACTAAGTTGAAGACGTGTATATGTAGTGAAGGGCCTACGTATGTACCATCTTCTCGAGTGAGAACGCCCTTAATAAGTATAGGCAAACTTGTAATTGATTTCAACCATCCTATGTCCTGCAAAACATGCACAATATGTTTTTTCAACACCTTTTGCCTTATATCAGTACAAATTGAAGGGAAATAACAAAATTTATACCTTCCAACACAATGAGGCATCAAAATTTTCAGATGCAAATGCTTCAATATTTGAACCCTTATCCTGTACAAGGATCACGTAATTAGTTACATCGTTATGTATTCCAACATCGTTAACTATATAGTAAGGTTAGAAAAAGTCGTAATTATACTCACAGTGAGCTGTACATCTGTTGAAATGAGACCATCAAAATTCCTCAACCGAGGCGCAATCATCCTGCAAAATTGATCGAGCACAAACTAATGAAAAATTTATCAGAAGTTTGAAAAGAAATGTAAAATTTCAATATATCTTAAATGAAACAGAATCAATGACAGATCGATAATGAATCACTTGTTCTTAATGTCTGCCTCCCGTCTCCCAAGTCTAGGAGCATCGGCAGTGAGAATTATAGCTTTGAATCCATTTCTTTCTGCTCTTTGCACCATCATAGCAGATATTTCTCGCCGTTTGTACACCTTATAATCAAATATATTAATTCAGATAGTACTTAATCGGACTTATGACAAAATGAAAAGGCCGGTCCCCAAAATTTAATAGAGGATTTAATTCAAGAATCAAATCATTAAGTACATATAATTGGAAGAAACGGACAGCGTTGCAGCTTGAAGCAACTTCCTCGACTGTACATGTCGACATGAAGGATAACGCCTACATCGCCATAACAATGTCAAAATTTAAGCATCCAACAATCAAAGTACTTTGTTACATAGTACTTTTACCATTATAACATTAGAGGCAGCCGAAGCTCTGGCAGTAGCAATTTCCCCTGAAATGAATGCAAACTCAAGCTAGAAGTAATAATTAATTAAGAGGACATTAAGTTTTTTATCACATAATTAACAAAACCTTGAGGGTGTGCCAGTTTGTGCATGCCAGTCGGGGCAACAATGATGGGGACCGATGTTTCGTAACCCAATATAGTCGTTGTCATGTTGATTCTGCTCGCGTCTATCAGAATTCTTGGACGAATACTAAACAAGATCACGAATTAAAGAAAGAGTACTTTAAGAAAATATGTATTACACTATTACTTATGATGTACTTAGGAAATTAATTACAGTAGTAGTATACATGCATATTATATGATTAATTACATGATCCTATGAAATGCTTTCTCGTTTTCTTCGAGTGTGTGTTGGTCTTCGGCTCCCCCTTCATAGTAGTCATAATACATCTTCGGAAGAACTAATCTCGCGAGTTCTTGGAATTCTTTTACATTTACAGGTTCACCTGCCATTTCATAATCTGCAAAACACCAATATCATGATATTTTTCTTCTTGAAGATAATTAATCATGTAATTATAATTAAGTCCAATGATACAAAATTATTTCAAAAATTCATATTTCTTGAGCTATGGAAATTAAGAATCTCCTTTCACAAATTACAATATTTTTCTTGGCATGTAACACAATAACTATAAGTGCAAAAGATTTTACTAGCTTTGGAATAATGATAATAATAATCATAATAACAATCTGCAGCATCGAAAAATTGAAGAAAAGCTACTAGAAACAATAATTAAAAAAGGGAAAGAAAAACAAGTTACCTGAAAACAATAAACAAGCCAGAAATGGATAAGATCTCTAAATTCAAGAGAGTGATGATTTAACAACTCAGCTATAAGGACAGCACAGAAGAAGAAGGCTACTTTAGTCTATTCCACTTGAACATTTCTATTTACAGAAAGAAATTTGTTCTTTTGCCTTTTTAATTTACTATTTTTAGTTTGGTTTCTGCAATTGCTAGTCAAAGCATAGCTCAAAGGGTCAAAGTAAAGACGCATGACACGATGAAAAAATTGATTGATTAGGAGGCCATCTCCATTGAGGTGGGGGGAGGGGAGGGGGAATCCAACTCGGATGTTAATAAGTAAATTATTGGTACTACTTTATTTTTATACAACATAAAGGGATACATGCAAGATACTCTTTTGTGATACATGAAATGTGCAATAGATAATATTTTAAGTACAAGGGATTATATTTAATAAATATTTCACATGGTAGGTGTCGTGCAAGTTCCGCATAACAAATGAATTTTGCATTTTCCCCCACATATATAGATCATAAAGCGATGATATCTATTTCACTAGAACGGAGGGCACCCAGTAAAATAAGGTCGATACAAAGATTAACATAGCCGGCCACGAGCAAGAATGACATTCATAAATCTGGAAATAGTAATCTTTGCATTCAAATTCAGAAAGACGAATTTCCAACCAACAAAAGACCAAAAAACAAGTGAGCGAAACAGAATTTCAACTAAAAAGTATTAGCCAAATAGAATAAATGCCATCCTTTCATGACTTATTTATTTCCAGCTAACTCATGCAAATACTTGCACCTATCTCCAAAATGGCACCTTCCTTGAGGATAAAATCGACATATTTGCCTTTGTTCATGGCCCTTCTTCTGAACTGCATTCTTCTCATGTTCATTATATGAAGAATGACTTTGGTGTGAATACCTTGCAACATTGGGGTTCAGAAAAAAATGTCCAGGCATATTATGGTTATATCCAAATCCGAGCACAGGATTTATTGCAATATTGTGATTCATATTGATCAAAGGTTGCCCTTGATGAAGACGTTCTAATGGCACGCGTGGTGCATGTACTATGTTCAAATTTTCTGGCTGATTTTTAGATATGTAACAATTTGAAGTCTTTCCTTTTTCCTCTTCTTTGTGTCTTTGTTGGCGTCCATTTCTTGTTGTCCTGATAGATATTTAGAACTATAAGATTGAGAATGTAAAGTTTATGAAGTTCATATATAATAATATAATGATTTTGGTACCTATTACTTGGCTTCTGGGATTTTCGCATTTCCTTGTGTTGTATACGTTCTTCCCTAGTTAATCGAGCAACACCACCTCTAGCATGCTTCTCTGACAAAATTTTGTACCTTTCCCCTTCATCTTGCCATTTCTAAATCACAAGAAAAAATCGGTACAACATATGACTAAAGAAATGATTTTTAGACACACAAGAGAATCTCATTTGACAGAATTATACCTGTCGCATTGTTTTTAAACGATAGAGGTTCCTTCCTTTGATAAGTAAGGGGTGAAGTGGAGGCAGTGGCTTCTCTCCTTTACTCCACAGGACTTCAATCTGTTCAAAAACATAAAAAAGAATAAGTATATTCACATGATTTCTTACATAACTTAAGTTGAGAAGTATATTCACCGTAAATGTGTGTTGCTGCTTGGCGGCTCCATAGCTCTCCTTCACAATCCGACCTGCAACTACTCTTGTACCACAAGGAGGACCATTTGCACTACGAGATGCAATATTGAACCTGTCCCAATCATGAACTCTACTTATTAAAACGAAATAAAAAGCAATAGTTCACGTACTAACCTATCCTATCTAAGTACTATCATATGATAATAAAGCCAGGTAAACAACTTTTAATAAAAAGGCTAACATTTCATAGACATTCTGTTCGAATATAACTACATCTCCTGTGCAGGCATCACCTGCGTAATTTAAAGGTTCAAATCAGACATAAAAGATGAAAAAGAAGTTTAGGAGCAATTCGTAATTGAGATCGTAAACATAGTATCCTTAAATTAATCAACACTGTAAGTCCAGCTTACACAAGCACACAAACATTCTAATTTTTTAAATAATTAGTGCCATAAAATGTCATTTAAGAAATACCTTTGCAATTCAATACAAAACTAGATGCAGGATACTTCTTTTCTCCATCTCCATTCACAATACTGAAAAGTATGCATAGTCATAAAGAGATTAACAACTGAAATGAAATGAAATATGAGCTTCTATACTCGAAAGTCGAAACTAAAAAGAAAAACATTAAATAGAAGAATAATACTCAGAGTGCTCTTTAATCCTCTGAATTAGAGTCTCTTTATTGCCACTCAATCTTAATCCATGTTTCCTTAGATAAATCTTGCACTGGTCCACTTTCAATTTCTCCAATTGACCACCTGACATAATCACAAAAAAGAAACTGATATAAACACAACACACAAACAAGAATTCAGATTCTTGTTATATTATCAAAAAAACACACCTTGAATTATTTTCAGAATGGTTTCATAACTTTTTTGGTCCTGCTCGTCAACCGAGTCTTTCTCTGTTTTATCATTCGTTCCCTTATCACTACTAAGATTGAAACATAAGCAAGAAATAGAAATTACCCACTTGACATTTTTGAGAAAATATGCTAAAAAGTTGGGGAAAAAAGAAAAATCTTCAGTCAGAAATTACAGAGAGAAAACATCTCAACGTCGAATTTAAATGGGGATATGATAAAATTACCAGGTTTTTTTGATGTCCCTCTTGATGGAGATATTTGAGAAGCTGAATCGAGTCTCCTCAACAACATCGAAACTTGGGTCTTCTTGAGAATCGTCAGAATCATATGTATCGTCAGTTTCGGATTCATAACAGTGTTCTTGCTCAGAAGAGATCTCCATTCTTGTGCTTGAAATGAAAGGTTTCTCTCTTTTTAATTCACTTTTTCCTTTTTGAAAATTTTACCGTTTGTGCTACTTGGAAAGATTTTTCGGGAATCGGCGATTATTTTTGAAATGGAAATGTTCCTTTACTGCGTCCGTTTATAGGACAATAAATAATTGTATACAGAAATTATATAAATATATATGTGATGTGAGCATGTAAATAATATTAATAATTATTGCGTATGACTAACAAGAACAAAGTCAATATTTTATGTATAATTTCAGTTTTTTTAATTTTCATCTAAGAAAATAAATTGTTAATGTTGATACATTACCAATCACGCGCCAATCAAATATATCTTGTGTTGGAGTATAGTGAACAGTACGAAGAAGATTTGAGCACGTGAGTTAATTCAATGATCCTTAATTTACAAGCTCCTTGTGTTAACCGAACTAAAACATGAGCTTCGTAGAAAAAGGGTTGGACTCGGTTTAGGAGAAAATTCTAATTTAATCGGATTTGATCAAAATCATCCAACCACAAAACAAATATAAAACACTCGTTTGAAGATTGATTTGAGTGTTATCAAATTTCAAAGCGATTGCATTGCATTTGCTACGTGAATGTTTTGAGTTCGATCAAACCCGATTTGGACAATAACTAACCCAATCTAGGGCACTAGTAGTCAGAGACAATGTCGACTGTACAAACTTGCTGAAAAAAATCTACAAAATGTGCTTTATAATATTAAATAGATATATGAAAGCAGCAAATATCTTATCGATGTATAAAAGTAGATAAAATTTGTATAAGCCCACGGCCCAGTGTAGGTTTTTTGAGATCTGAATTGTCAATCTAGTCTCTTCATATAATTATATTTTTCAACAAGGCCTATTTGCTGAATTAATCCTTAAGAAAAGATTTTCCATGTAAAAGTTCTTGCCAGTGACCTTGAAAGATGAAATTCTACTGTGGTGAACCAGGTAACTGCACAACATCTTAGAGAGACTGCAAATGGATGATATGATGCAGCATCACCAGAACTTATTTCTGACCCAGAATAGGAGGAAAACTACTCCAAGAACAACAGCAACGGGGGCCCATTTCCGAATCAGAGCCTGTAGCCAAAGATCAATTAATCACTTAAAAGGGTGTCATGAACAAAATCAAGATATACGTCGGCTCTCAAACAAAATTTACCAATGTCAATGTAACAGTTCAGATTGAAAAAAAAAAGGGATAATTTATGTTGAATATGAAAAGATCCTCAATTTTGATAACCAAAAGGACGATCTTGAAGCATAAAATATGATAACTTTATAACATTGGTTTGAAGAAGGAATTTACGCGAAAATAATTTAAAGATCACATTGGTTGAGCTGTAAATCAGAAGTTTGGTACCAAAAAGACTATTAAACTGACCTGGCGGTTCAGATCTTTTGCTTTATCTGCATAAATGCGGGATTCTGATGTCAAGCGACTGGACATCTGGCTGACCTCTGCAAAAATTGATATTAGAATAATAGAGATCATATACACAGGAGAACAAAATGTAATATAGCACAAGATAATATAAACAAGAAACAATTCTAAAGGCTGGCGAAAAGAAATTTCCGTATCGTATGGTAAAGATTAGTCGAAAACATGCAGAGGAAACACAAACAAGTTGCAAATCCTAGTAGATAATTATTCAACATTACTATATAAAAAACATTCAAACAAACTAGATCCTGGAAAAAACGAAAAAAATGATGAGGAAAAACTTACGGTCCAACTTTTCACCCACACCAAGAACTTCTTGCACATTGCGAGTCATTATTTGGTGAACTTCATAAAGTTCGTCATTCAACTTTGCTATGTTCCGCTGAGTTCTTGTATCCTGGTACAATTTCTTTGTCTTCTGTATGAACGTATCTGGCAAATGTCGTAGAAGTCGATGATCAAAGCCAAAAAAAAATTGTTAACAAGTACAGAAAAACACAAAATATATCGCATGTAGATAATACCAAAAGCAAATTTACAAACTTACCAAATTTGATAAAAGCATAAGGTCTTGCTGCAGTTTCGATTTGATTCAAATAGACTCGCTCAAATTCATTTTTGAGGTCTTCTAGATATTGGAAGGCAAGTTTCTTAGGGTAAGCACGATCACACATTGTCAAATAACAGACTCGCCCTTCAATGATATAACTAAGCATCCAAGTTAAGATCGTAACTTTCATTCGAAAGGGACAAAATGAATTATACTAACACGAATTGAAGTTCTGAAACAGATAAATCAAGCCATCAATGTGTGTCCCTGATACAAGAACTTTGCAAGTCATTGTAGGTAACACTACATTGTGCAAACAACCAAAAGAGCAGATCATAAGAACTTGCAAAAAGGATACTGGAATATATAGGGCCCTGTTTCAATTGACATTCTTGAAGCCTCATTCTGCCCCCTTGAGAGGTTTTTAAACAAAGCCTTAACTTGCTGTTTGTAATAGTCCGAATCTGGCACATCACGACCATCATCCAGTCCCTCTGCTAGTGGGAGGCCATCAGTTACACGAGCAATCAGAGTCAATTTTACCATCTTTATTTTACGAGCTCACACCTGTATTATATATACGAAAACTTATTAAACTTATGAAAAGAGACCTGAACTTTACATATATCTTTTCATCATAATTATAATTCACCATTTCTCAAGAACAATGAGGTGAAACCGTCAAGAGAACCAAAATGGCATAATAGTGTGGAGGTTCCCATACTCAAACATTCAAAGTAAGTACAATATCATAATCAACTTTAAGAGTGTAATAGAAATCTGTCATGCCATTCCATTAAAACCAAGAAAAAAATTCCACCATAAAAGGAAATAGCTTAGAGTGCAATATTTCTCTTTTTTGGTCCTCATCTGTCCTCAAATCTCAAAGTATTAAATTATGGAAATACCTAAGAAGTGTCTGATATCTACATTCAATAGCTTAAAAGACATCAACCATTCATGATTCAAGCCACGACCAATAACACTCAGATGCATTTTCGGGAAAGTATGCCTCATGCGAGCCAATCAGGATTGGGTAAAGCAGTAAAGGATTTAGATCAGCGGGCTCCCTATATATGTTAAGGAAACGCTATAAAGACAATCTAATTGCTAAGCGCTAAGCTACTTATAATTGTGATTTATGCTTTTGCAAGCACACCTGAGACCACCTCTGAAGCATTCCTTATTGGACAGGTGCAAAAAAAAATTGGCGAGGTTATGCAGGAATGTTCACAAAAGATTCAGTGACCTCCTAAAACTTGAAATGTCCTTGTATAAGAAAACATGGATAGTCATTGGAATCCAATTAACGCATTCCACGACAATCATGTCATGTACAAATCTAAGTAAATTCTAGACAATATAATTTCCTTTGTTTAGTTTAAAAAGAAGACATAAAGTAAATGCTAGAGCAAATATTTTTATAAGATATATTCCTATAAAATACATGTAATTTTATTTCTACTCAACCACAGTAAAAAATTGTTAAAATTAATTATTCTGTCCAATTGCAAGAAAATCAAATTTTCTTTGTTTCTGTGCTTCCTTATCACTTTTCTCCACTAAATCTTAATTCCTAGGGAAGTGCAATCTACAAACATAATCAATCAAGAAAAGCCTAAAAATTTCCAAAACAATAATTCACATTGAAGTGGATGTCATTGAGCACAAACTACAAATGGGTTACAACAAAATCATCAAACACATCCATACAGACACACATCAAGGGGAACCAAGGATAAGTTAAATAACATTCAAATGATAACCTATGAGATAGAATCCTGCGAGAAAAGAAATTCAAAATTATAAACATAAGCATACAAAACATGATTTAATACCTCTCACAAGCGAATGTGAGCCCCTTCCCGATCTTCGATTAAGTTTAACAATTTTCAAGATTGTTGTATTTAAAATGATTCCTCTGCCTGCAATTTGAACGATCTGAACGAAGGATTACACAAAATATCCTGAATTAAGATTTGATTTGGGGAAAATGGAAAATGAGAACATAAAGGCTTAATCTTACTTTACACCCTATATTTTTCACTTTGCACCCTACAAAAAAATTATCCCACTTTACACCCTACAAACCACTATTTCATTTTAGATTGTACCCTCAACCATATTCACCCATTTAAGTCACCTATGTAAGGGTAAATACATCCATTCACATTATTAACCACCCCAATTTCCCTTCAAATATATGAGCAAAATTGACATATAACCATAATAACTTAAAAAAAAAAGACTGAAAAATAGAAAAACAAGTTTTATGGGTACTATATTCTCAATTTCTCCTCTTTCTTTTTGAAATTCAGTCCAATGTCGTCTTTTTTCATTTTTATGTTTGAAGAAACATGGTTGGATGCTAAGGAATGAGACTGAGTTTTGTATATCATATTCTCAATTTCTCATCTTATTTATGTTTTGATTCTTATTTTTGTTAACAACTCTATTATACTTGTTTGTAGAATTAGTAATTATGAATAATTAGGAATAACTACATGTACATCTTTAGAATTACTCTAGGTTAGTTTCAATAATTATATGTAAAGTGAAGAAGAAAAAGGCAGCAATAGAATCGACTTGAAGAAGAAAGAGGAGAAATTGAGTAAACCATAAGTCCCCGTAAGATTTGTTTTCTATTTTTCTATTTGTTTAAAGTTATTATGGAGATATATCAATTCTACCCATATATTATTTTGGGGGAAAATTGGTAGTTGACAAATTTAACCTTACTACGGCAACTAAAATAGGCTAAAGATGGTTGAGGGTGGAATGAAATAGTAGTTTTTAGGGTGCAAAGTGGGATAAATTTTTTTGTAGGGTGCAAAGTAAAAAATGCTCCTATTTATAGGGTGCAAAGTGGAATTAAGCCAGAACATAAAGGTAGGGCTTTCGCAAAATAGGCTGTAATTGTAAATGGTGAGTTGTTTTAATTGGCGTTGGTAATTTTACATTAAGAGAGGAAGGGCTTGTTTGTTTGTCATTTGAAAGAGTAAGTGAAAAGAACTCAATTTGACTAATATTGTTTGTTTGAGTTTTTGAAGAATAGTTTAGGAACTAAGGTTTTTTTTAAAGAGTTTAGTTTGTAGGTCTAAAATGTGTAAGACATATTTTATATCAAATCAAAGTAAAGTTAGCTTATGTTTTTAAAGTGAATCACATTTTCGTCCTCCTTTGCACATTCATCCTCCTAATTTTTTTATAACAGATGCATCTCTTTTATCAATGTAGGATATTATTAATTCATTTTTGGGCTGATACACAATGGAGACGGCCTCACGGGTAAAGCATGTGCATTACTTGGGGGGAATTTTCGTCCCTTCACCTAATATTCGACCATCAAGTAACGTGAGGCTGTCTCCGCCGTGAAATAGCCGAAAAATGAATTAGTGATGCATTACATTGATAAGAGGGATGCACCTACTACAAAAAAATTAGGAGGGAAGAATGTGCAAAAGTCGACCCATAAAGAGGACAAAAAATGCGATTCACTTTTTTTTTTTTCCTTTTGATAGAGTTGTTTGAAAATTTTGAGAGATGATAAATTAATTTTAGAAAATAGAATATATATTTTTTTCCTTTTTTCCAAACCCAAAATAGTTTTGAAAAATGCGAGACAAACAGGTCGGGAATGTTATTACGTTGCCATTATTTCGTTCATCTCCGTTGTATACAATTACTGCACTTCATATATTTACTAATCTGAACCGGGCATTTAAAGGCAAATTTTACTTTTTTTTATGATGCATATTACAAAATTTTATGTAAATTGTGATATATGATTATGTTCGGGTAATGGTCAGATACATATCAAACATGTCACATAGGCAAATTTGAAAATGATTAATAAAAAAATACGAAAGATACGGTCGAGTGACACATATCGGCTATGATCCACGGATACTTCAAAAAAATTTAAAATGTCGTGTCGGACTCTTTTCAGATACGATACTCCTCGGATATTCGTGGGATACGTATTCGACACTCCACGTGGCGTGTCGGTAGAAATAATTAAAAAGAAAAGTTGGATACACGTATCGGATATTTATTTAGACGTATCCAACACATTTTTATATGTAAGAAACTCGTTTGGATTCGACTGTCTTAAGCCATTAATAATTGAGAGTCTAATCTAGATTGGTCTATTGCGGGAATTGTTGAGGAGATAAAAGTTTTTTCTGACTGTTGGCCACATTGGCGTTTCAAGTTTACCGGTAGGAATGCAAACTGCGCTGCCCACAACCTTGTTTCTTGGGCTTCAGTTTGAAATGGACTGCTCCTTTTAGTCCTTGTAATATTCCTATTTCTGTTTTTTGTGATGAGGGATCCCCTTGTAGACTGGTTCAATTTTTGTGTTAGTTTGGAATGAAAGTTTGTTTTATTATCAAAAAAAAAAAACTCGTCAGGATTCACTTTATTATTACATAATTACATTTAATTGAATAAGATTGACCATCGGTTAGGCTAATTGGCTATCTAGAGAACAATTTGCAAGTTAGAAAATAACAAAATTTACGAAAAGGATTAAGGGCCTATTTGGATGGGTTCTGACTTGGTTTCACATGTCTCGATTTTGGAAAAAAGGTTTGGGTGGTTTTGGTGAAACATTTGAAACCTCATTTGATTAGGTTTTGTATATTGGATTTTGTGATTTTGAAAAAGTAGAAACTCCACTTGGATTGGTCTTGAAAAATGTTGGGATGTGGGAAAAAAAGTAGGTGATAGATTTTAAATTAATATCTTTTTTATAGAGTTTTGGGAAAAAAATAGATGGTAAGTGTCAAATCAATGTTTTATAGGTTTCAAAAGTTTAGGTATAGATTTGTGAATAAGTTTGTGATGAGTTATCATGAATCTGACGAAAACTCATTTGGAAGAGTTTTGATCCGATCTCGTGAAACCCACGAGATTGAGCCAAAACCCTTCCTCGTAGAGCCTAAGATACTTAAAGTGAACTTTGTTTAGCTCTCTATTGAGACTCTTTCGAGTTTGATGTTTTTAAAAACTGAATTAAAATGAAATAACAATTGTAAAGATGATAGAAATGATCACATCAACTTTAAACAGTATTTTAATTTATTATATTCGTTCAACACTTTCTACCACGACGATGATAAAAGAAAAAATAAGTAAAAATGCAAAAATATTCTTCATGCTTTGTCTAATTAGGAACTAAAATAATAGCAAAAAACTGCCATGTTTCAACATTATATATTAATTCAAATTTGAAATATCATTATAAATCAATAGGAGTATTTATTGTCAATTTTTTAATTGAGCATGCAAAAGAGTTAATTAATGATACATTATTTTTAATAAAAAGTGAGCATGAGACTACTACGAATTTAATTTTTTAAATAACATGGGTGTTTTGCATTTAAATAATACCTCTATAAATTACGTTACACATACAATGAATGAAACACATTGTATATTGAATCGGGTTATAAATAATAATAAAATAGAATACAAGTATTTTCTTGCTAATAAAAAATAAAACGAGTATTTCTGCCAATTATACAAAGCTCATGTGTTTTTTTCTTTTTAATATCACTCAGTAATAAACGGAAGTTGCAATGCTCACCATATGTTCTCTTATGCCATGATTAAAAATCTATGGTGCACGTAATTTAATTATTAGCATCCGATTATATTATGTACAAATAAATGTGGGATTTACCTGATTGACATTTTTGGCCCCTAATGCATGTGAACATATTTCCCGAGATGGGGTAGAGGCCAAAACACCATATCTTTTTTTTTTGATAATTTCAAAACACCATATCTACGTCAAAGGTTTGAAACAAAGAGATGATGGTGATATAAACATTTCCATGACACCCTTTATTGAAAACCTTTTAACGTATATATGCAATTGAAAAAGGCTAACTATCCCGGTATCCCCCAAAGTTTAAAATCGTTTCTTTAATTTAACTTTCATCATACTAAAATTTAGTAAATGAAACTTAGTCTATTCTATATTTTATTATTATTATTATTATTATTATTATTATTATAATAGAAGTACGAGTTGACTTAAGGAAATTTATTCCCCTTTTTGTGAAGTTAAGACTAATATAGTATATACCATATTTAAATTATATTGTGAAATTTAATTTTATGGCAAAAAGATAAAAGAAAAACATCCCAGAAGTATGATTAGACAAGAGTTCTATCATACATCAACCTTATTATTATCTTTTAAAGTTTTACAACTCATTAAAACATTAATGATAACAAACAAATAAATTATTCTCTATTTATTCAAAAATTTCTTTGAAAAGTTCTTAAAAAGTTATTACTTATTAAGGAACCTCAAAAATTTTAAAGAGACTGAAAAAAAGGTTATGTTACATTCATGCTACATGAATAAAACTATTTAGTTAACTAAAAACATATAATTGGCTTAAGCTCAAAAAAGTCAAAAGATAGAAATTATTTAAATTAACTATTCGATCAAAAAAATATGATAAAAATAGTAAAATCAATGGAAAAATGGATCATATAGAAAGAAAAGTGAGTTAAAGAAAAAAAATGGTGAATTGATAAAAAAAAAAAAAAACAAGGATAACTAGTAAAAAAGTGGATAAAACCGGTAAAAAAAAATTGAATGACATCGGCTAAATACGGGATAACAAAAAAAATGGATCAAATCGATAAAAGAACAAACAAAAAAATATGGTGAATTGATAAAAAAAACAAGGTTAACGGGCAAAAAAATGGGTAAAACCGATAAAAAAAAATTGAATGACATCAGCTAAACATGGGATAACAAATAAATGGATCAAATCGATAAAAGAACAAAAAAATGAGTTAATTGGCAAAAAAAAAAGGTGAAGTATGTGAGAAAATATGTTAAATAAGCAAAATAATAAGTAAAATCAGAATAAAATTGGGTTAAACCGGAGAGAATGAGTGAACTGATTAACAAATGGAAGATCAACTAATGGGTTAACTTGAGAATTGATGGATCAATTAATAAATTGGACAAACCATAAAAAAAATTGTGAACAAACGGGTTAAAATAACAAAAAAGAAATGATAAACTCAATGTAAAAGCAGGTAAAATCGATATTTCTTTCCTAAGTTTTTATGAAAATAAAAAGGCCACCTTTGGGCTATAGGGATAAAAAAATATTATTTAGTTAACTGGAAAACTTATAATCAAAACATAGAATGGTTAAAATTGATGAAAAATGGTAAAATTCTATTAAAAATATATATGATAAAAAAAAGGTAAATTCAATGGAAAAATGAGTTAGATAGAAGAAAAACGAGTTAAAGAAAAAAATGGTGCAATTGATAAAACAAAGGGGTAAGCCGGCAAAAAATGGGTAATTGGTAAAAATGAATGATATTGACCTAACATGGGATAACAAAAAAATAAATGGTAAACTCAATTTAAATTTTTGGAATCAACATAGTCATAATTAAAGCGATTTAATCAAAAAAAATTATTTGATATGTCATTTAGATCATAGTATGATTAAAAATGATGATATTATTCAACTAACATAAAAAATTAGTTAATCACGTGCAAAACACGTGCACTTTTCTAATTTGATTAAAAAAAATTAGATAATCACGTGCAAAACACATGTACTTTTCTAGTATATATATATATACTAGAAAAGTACATGTGTTTTGCACGTGATTATCTAATTTTTTTTAATCAAATTAGAAAGTGCTAATGATTTCTTACATATCTGAATTCATATATATATATATATATATATATATATATATATATATATATATATATATGAATTCAGATATGTAAGAAATCATTAGCACTTTCAATCGATCCATGGCCCCCATGCAACATACCCTCCTCTCCTTTGTTTCGCCATCACTACTATCCTATCAAATTTTATTCTTACTGTTTTCCAAAATAAACCAATATTTGCATGTGATATTTCAAAAAATCGAGACCTGAAGACTCTGTGATCAGTCACTCGAAGTAAAATCCCGAGTGGCTGATCTAATTAGTAGGCTAACACTGGAAGAGAAAATCCTATGGATGAGTAGTACCTCAAAGGGTACTACTACCAGGCTTGGGATTCTGATGGGGGCTATTTTACATATAGATCAGTATTCGAATCATTGAGCTTGTCACGGTCACTGAGCTATTTTACAAAAAATTGGTAACTGGTAAAAATGAATGATATTGACCTAACATGGGATAAAAAAAATGGTAAACTCAATTTAAATTTTTGGGAACAACATAGTCATAATTAAAGCGATTTAATCAAATAAATTTTTTTTTTTTTTTTTTTGAGATGGTGATTACATTGTTACGTCAAACGCTATATTGAACCGAAACTATTACAATGATATCAAAGTAAACTAATTGCTAGTATTAAACTAGAGAAATGCTAGTATGAAACTAGAGAAAATACCCACATTCGTGGGAGTTGAACCCATGACCTCTTGGTCATGGAGCCTCATCCTTAACCAATTGGCTAAGGCTTCATCGGCATCAAAGAAATTACTTGGTATGTAATTTAGACCATAATATGATTAAAAATAATGATATTATTCAACTAACATAAGAAATTAGTTAATCACGTGCACTTTTCTAATTTGATTTAAAGAAATTAGTTAA
The DNA here is from genome assembly GCA_003313485.2 of Penstemon barbatus. Lineage (NCBI taxonomy): Eukaryota > Viridiplantae > Streptophyta > Magnoliopsida > Lamiales > Plantaginaceae > Penstemon > Penstemon barbatus. The sequence goes on from CM064882.1 coordinate 36,748,943, forward strand.
TCACGTGCAAAACACGTGCACTTTTCTAATTTCATTAAAAGAAATTAGTTAATCAGCACGTGTACTTTTCTAGTATTGTAAAAAGTTGAAATTACAGCGACTATCTTTCACCATTCCAATTTAACTAAAGATCCACCTTCCAATAATTATGTATTTCGATTGTTGTAATGTACGTACATCATTTTAACAATTAACCTAACATCCATCTAATATGTAACGTGTTGGGCCAAAAGTGTCCTTAATTACCGTATCTTAGCATATATGTATGTTTCCATTCTTATGCATGCACCTTTATTGAAGCTTTGTTGTATCTTTCTTCTATTCTATCATATCAAACTTTATTCTTTCACCAAACAGAATTATTTAAAAGATAATTAATTGTCGTAACACTGAAATAAGAAATTTTGGTGAAAAGGTTGGATACTTGGCAGCAATCCATAACAAGTATTGCTTATTATTTTGAGTGCCATGCAGTCCGATCCATTACTAACAATTAAAATACAACATAAATGCATGTCCGCAAATTATTGAATTATATAATAATAGATTCATATAAATACCAAGAAAATGAACAGGTAACACATGCAACTTAGCTTATTTAATTAAATTATAAACATCTATCTAGATAGGATCAGTATGTGTCTTTTTGTAGAAGACATATTACAAAACTGCAACACTTAAAAATTGAGTTTCGAAATAAAAGTATTGATGCACTAATACTATTTCAAAAGTAGCTAGGATGCACCAATAATTTCAAAATGCATGATTTTAGTCTTCTTGATTTCACATTTATATTATCTACAAAAGTTATATTATATCATGCAAAGTTTGGTAAAAGTTAATTACAATCAGATCAATTTCATGATTTCGTTCATTTAATCATTCAAGACCACCGTTCCACTCGAATGTAAATATGTATTGTATTGTATTGTCATTCGATCTCTCCCTCTCTATATATATATGAATTCAGATATGTAAGAATTCAGTAGCACTTTCCATCGATCCATGGCCCCCTATGCAACATACCCTCTTCTCCTCTGTTTCGCCATCACTACTATCCTAACAAATTTTATTCTTACTGTTTCCCAAAATAAACCAATATGATATTACGTACAGCTAGTTTATTGTCAATTTTGACCGGTTTGGTTTTAGTCTAATTTTATTCGGATATGATAACTTTTCTCATTGCTAATTTCTTTAGTTATTGGAAGGTGGATCTTTAGTTAAATTGGAATGGTGAAAGATAGTCGCTGTAATTTCAAATTTTTACAATACTAGAAAAGTACACGTGCAAAATTAACTAATTTCTTTTAATCAAATTAGAAAAGTGCACATGTTTTGCACATGATTAACTAATTTTTTTAAATCAAATTAGAAAAGTGCAGGTGTTTTGCACGTGATTAATTAATTTCTTATGTTAGTTGAATAATATCTTCATTTTTAATCATACTATGGTCTAAATGACATACCAAATAATTTCTTTGATTAAATCGCTTTAATTATGACTATGTTGTTCCCAAAAATTTAAATTGAGTTTACCATTTTTTTTGTTATCCCATGTTAGGTCAATATCATTCATTTTTACCAGTTACACATTTTTTGCCGGCTTACCCCTTTGTTTTATCAATTGCACCATTTTTTTTCTTTAACTCGTTTTTCTTCTATCTAACTCATTTTTCCATTGATTTTACCATTTTTTTATCATATAAAATTTTAATAGAATTTTATAATTTCTCATCAATTTTAAACATTATATGTTTTGATTATAAGTTTTCCAGTTAACTAAATAATATTTTTTTTTATTCTTATAGCCCAAAGGTGGCCTTTTATTTTTAGGTTCTTTAATAAATTATAATTTCTATTAAACATTAACACTTAAATTTCAAACTCAAATACTAATTTGACATCCATCCTTGGAATATACAATAAATAGTGTATATAGTAAGACAACAATATCACTATATATGAGCACTTATAATAATAAAGAGTGAATACAGTAACAAAAGAATATCATAAACAAATTAGAAGAATTTAAATACTTCAAACGAACTTCGAATCCAGAAATCAAAACACGATCACTGAAGTTAAACTAGAAATTCTCGAAATACAAACTAAGGCAAAAGTCATATAAAACATCAGACAACACATTACATTAAAACTCCACATTAATACTTAGCCTAACCCAAAATATGATCTATACGATCCAAAATTTCATCACTGTCATCATCAGAATCATCCTCATCCATTTCAACCTCAAAGTAACGATCTTCTTCACCACTTCCTTCCTCATCACTTTCTTCCTCAGTTTCTTCTTCATCTTCTTCCTTTCTCTTTACTTCCTCGCCATCCTCCTCCATACCCTCAAACTCCTTATCCACTTCGTCTTCGTTATTTTCTTCTTCATTCTCACGTTCCCGATCCATATCAATCTGCCGTACCAAACCCTCCCTATAATTAACATAAACTACATTAAATTCTAATCCACCATGCACAATACTTACAATAGAAAAAACAAATTTAAATATAATTTGATATAAAACACAAGATTACACTAACCAGTAAGCCTCATTTATGTCATCAACACTTTCTTCTACTTTTGGTTCTCCCTGCTAGATTTTTATAAACTTGTTTATTTGCAAATACATAAAAACAAAAATATTTTTGCTAAATAAACAGTAAATCATCATGATCCTCTAGGCATACCTGAGCCTCATTAGAAACATAATTCATTGGTCTAAATTCCCTTACCACCTAAAAAGAAAGTTACAAATAAATCATAATGATATATCATCCATTTTCGTCCTAATCCAGAAAAATCCTTACCTGCATGATTATTGTGCAACAAGATAATTTCTATCAACTTGTCAAAAGAACAACACATACAATCTAAATATTTATAAAAATACATATAACAAAATAAAAGAAAATTCGAAATAACATAATCTCCAAAACAAACAATACTCCAACAATATGAATCCAAAAAATACTTAAATAACAGAAGAATTCCAAAAAAAAAAAAATTCCTATAACCTTATAACCAAGAACCCCAACACCACATGCAATATTATTTCAATACAAGAAGAAAAAAAAAACCTTATATAAATTAAATAGCAGGACAACATTAACAACCACAATACCATCTTCTCCAACAAAAACCACAGACGATTATATAAAATCTACAGGTGAGAATTTTTTTTTTTAACCTGAGCACATTAAATTTCGACCATACCTAACTGAACTCTTCTTCAAGAATATGAACAAACAAGATGAATGAGAAAATCGAAATAAGCACACGTTAACAAAAAAAGGGGGCTTCACCTACGACCTGATTCCAACGAAAATAAATATGTCGCTATTAGTGACAGATTAATAACCAAATACCAACATAATTTCAATTAGAAAATCTACCTTCAATAATAGCGATAAATTACCGATGGAATGTCGACAAAATTATTTTTAGTAGGAATTCGGTTGTTAAGGTGTAGGGAAAAGTTATTCATAGCGACAAAATCATTCCAACGAAAAATTATCCGTCGCTATTTATATTTTAATAACTGGACAACGACGGAACCATCAACAAAAATATGTTCCGCCAATAATAACGACAACCAACCAACAAAAAATTGGGAAAAAAATATTTTTCGTAGGAAATCGATTGTTAAGTTGTAGGAAAAATTTATCCATAGCGATGAAATCATTCCAACGGAAAATTATCCGTCGCTATTTAGATTTTAGTAACTGAACAGCGACGGAACCATCAACAAAAATATGTTCCGCCAATAATAACGAATAATAACCAACGAAAAATTGGGAAAAAATATTTTTCATAGGAATTCGGTTGTTAAGTTGTAGGAAAAAGTTATCCACAGCGATGATCGTTCCAACGGTAAATTTTCGTTGCTATTTAGATTTTAGTAACAGAACATCGACTGAACCATCAACAAAAATATGTTCCGCCAATAATAACGAATAATAACCAACGAAAAATTGGGAAAAATTATTTTTCATAGGAATTCCGTAGCTAAGTTGTAGGAAAAAGTTATCCACGGCGATGAAAACGGAAAATTTCCGTTGCTTTTTAGCTCTAGTAACAAATGTGTAACTGAATAGCGACAAAACCAACGATATAAATATGTTTCCCGAATATTTTCATTGATTAAATTCATTTTCCAATGGATTAACCAATTTTTATCGATTCATAAATTTTATATATTTTTACTGATTTTACACTTCGATAAAATTAGTGAAAAAACAAGTTACTTGGCGAAAAAAATGTGTAAATCTGTAAATTGGTGGGAAAATGGTGAAGATGGGTTAAGTCATTGAAAACAAGTGATTTCAGTTAAATTGAAGAAAAAAATTGGTGAATTCGATTTAAAATGAGTTTAACCTATCAGGAACATGTAAATTTGATGAAATTCGTAAAAGAATGAATGAAATCGGTAAAAAAAAAACTAATTGTTTTGAAACATGTTGAATCAGCTAACTTAGTTAAAAATAAGTGAAGTCGATGAAAAATGGGTGAATACGGTTAAATTTGATTAAATTAGTAAAAAGAGAATGAAAATGGTGGAATAACTAGTTAAATCGATCAAACTAATGAAAAATGAGTTAAATCATTGAAATAAACTATTAGTTGGCTCATATATATAATTGTTTAATGAAAACACAACAAAGTTGTCCAGCTCAACTGGTTTGATCATTTAATATGTATATATATGAGGTCAAAGGTTCAAATCCCACATCCAACAAGTTAATTAAAATTACATTACCTAGTCGTCCGTGCGCACATTGCCTAGGCCAAGCCCAAGCGATACAGAGGCGCCCGGGGCAGCCCCATGAGTGGCCCCGGCACCTGGGCTATAACAAAGCATGGCCTAGGCGCCTCGGTCAAGCTTAGGCGAGGCCTAGACACCTGGGTCAGCCTCAGGCGCACCCAGGAATGACTCAGTCAATGCTAAGTCGAGGTTCAATTTTTTGCTCCGACCCGATTGCTAGTAACGGAATCAGCAACAAAAACCAAGCATGGCTTAGGCGCCCCAGCCAAGCCCAGACGAGACCTAAGCGCTCGGGCCAGGCTCAGGCGCGCTCAAGAACGACTCAGTCAATTCTAAGTCGAGGTTCAATTTTTTGCTCCGACCCGATTGGTAGTAACGAAATCAGCAACAAATAAGTTGTCACTAAGTTCCAACTGATTTCCTTCAAATTACTGACAAAAATAAACTAACGGAAACATTTCAATGCTAAATCCGTCAGAATGATTCCAACCGATTGGCGACAAAATACCGACATATTTATGCCGTTGGAAATCAGTTAGTACCTTTCCTACGCATTTCCAACAACAAAATTGTCACAATAAATAATCGGGCATGATCGTTCATCCGACGCTTTTTCCAACAAAAATACCTACAAAAACGAACCGTCGCAACATTTACCAACGGAAAAAAAAAAAAAAAAAAAAAACGTTGTTTCAGTTACCTACGGGGCCTTCACCTACGAATCAACTAACAGAAAAAAAGCGTCGCTACGCATGAATACCAACGGAAATCAAGGCTTCACCAACGGAATCTGCCATAGGTGAAACCCAATTTTCTTGTAGTTAACTTCTGACTTGGTCATAATTCTCAGCTTAATTATATATATGATATGGTTTCAGAGAAAGATTCAACTCTTTAGTGTTGTAAATTTGAATATTTCATTTTTATTTTTATTTTTTGTGGAAGAATTTTAGATCTGAGGTGTCCTTTGACGAACTTCTTGTCGAAAACAAAGTAGAAGGGGTGAAGATTAATCTTGTGGTCTTATAAAATCAATTTTAAACAAGTACTCGTGCATTATACAGTCAGAGATAATTAAGGTTGCTTGCCTTTAGAAGTTGTTGTTTAATTATATTTCATTGCTGTCTATGGATTAGAATTGTGGACCTTCTTGTAAATCAACTTGTATGATGGAGTTAATTAATATGCGTAAGAAATAAGCAATTGATGAATACATTCTTTTAATAATGAATTTGTTGATGATATTGGAACTTGATGTATAATACATTCTTATTCTTATGGTGTAATAATGAATGTAAACAAGTCGAGCAAAATCAATGATATATTTTTCTTGTTTTATTTTATATTGGTTTACACTTTTTTTGGGGCCAAAATAGGAATGTTATCAATTGATGTTGTGAATTTGATAAACTAACTAAAAGCTATTCCAAATGATAAATGACAATTCTATACCCAAATCGAATTTGACCGGACTTAAAACATTCACATATATAGCAAAAAATTTAATAATAATAATAATAATACGTAAAAATTATTAAATAGGATTTATAATTTAATTATATTTGCAATTTGGACTGAAATGCTTCAAATTTATAAATTATGGGATAAATTTAAATGTGTCTAAGACCGTTAACTTTTGATATCAAATGTGCCCTTGTGATTTCAAATATGTCACTCTTGTGATGCAAATCGATAAATTCTCCACATACATCCTCTTCGATCCCCAATCTTTTATATTTTCCATAAACATTTTCATTCACAATTTAGTATGTTCTTCATTATGTATTAATTACAATTTATCACCATCATTATAATTATGTTGTATCTATGTAAGTTTTCAATATATTCACATTACACACATTTTCTCTTATTCAGGAAATACTATGACCAGATACATTATGAATCGAGTCTCGACGGCCAATAATGATGTTTTCTTCTTCAACTCAAGTTTAGCCTATTATTTAATGATGATTCCTTTGTAATAAATAATATGAGATTTTCTAGATTAAAAAAATTCAAAATTTTAAGAATTATGCGTTACATATAGGAAATTCTTACACGCATATATTCGTCTATTCATAATTGTGGTGACTTACCAATATAATCAATTCCATTATATAGTTACCAACTATAAACGCATTTTTTCACTATAAAATAACCCACGCACCAACCAAACAATTTCATACAAATTATTTATATAAAACATGGGAGCAGTCAAATCTCTAGTGATTTTTGCTCTCCTTTTTTCGATATTGGCCACGGCCGCGTTTGGAGACCCTCCCGAAGTTTGGCGGCCAATCAAGAATCTGAACGACCCGGAGGTGTTGGGTATCGCAAAGTTCGCCGTGGCGGAGTACAACAGAACTTCTAAAAAGGCATTGGTGTTAGTATCTGTGGTAAAAGGAGAAGCTAGGCCGTCTTTTCGATTTGAAAGCATGATTTACCATCTTGACATTTACGCCAAGGACAGCGCCGCCGCCGCCGCCGAGCCCGCGAGGAAATATGTGACTTTTGTTGATGACAACACGTCCAAGAAAGTCAGGGCGCTGCTCGCATTTCACCGGATTTATAATTAATATTAAGTTAGACTATGAAATATAAATAAGTCCAGACTATCAAAAGTTCGTTTGAGCTCGATTTATCATACAAATCACACAAACTCAGACATAATATATTGTTTGATAACTTTTGAAGTTTAACTCAGTCTTGACTCTAAAACTAAAATTCGACATAATATATGTAAAAAAATCAAGTAATTATATCAATACATCAATACAAAATCTCAATCACTATGAAATTGACCAGAGTTAAGGAAAATTCTAATTATTGACTTATCCTTTTTTAATACGGAGTATTATATTATCTATATACAAATGCCTTTTCTTCCTAGAATTAATTTCATGAGTTGGAACTTTGGGGAGTTTGGATGGATTTTGGTTATGTTTTATCCTGTTTTACTATTTTATAATTAAGTTTGAGTGCTTTCAGTAAAATACAAAGATAAAATTTAGATTGATTTTATAAAATTTATAATTAGGAGAATGAATCAATTTGGACTTAGTTGTCCTTTTTTTTTTCTTTAGAATTTTGAAATTTTATAAATTATCAAACAGTGTTATTAGTAAATTGGCAAGTTGGAAACGAAACTTTTAATGTAAGTTCCATGATTTCTGAAATATTTTGGAATTTTAATTATAATGATTTCTTTTCGTTTATATAAGAGTAATTTATTCTTAGTTTGTCATTAAATATTTGAAATTAATATATTCAAATTTCTCCCTGCAAAACATGCTAAAAATATTATGAATTATATATCTTCACGACTGTCACCACCAAACACTAACCACGGCTTCCTTTATATTTGTTCGTCAAATATTAATATATTTTCTATTATTAAATATATTTATTATATATATATATATATTTTTTTTTTGTCAAATTATTTTTTTCAAATTCTTTTAGCCTATAAAAAAGTATGTCATACTTTTCATCAAATCTATGAGGAAGATGTGAATATTATTGAATTTGTTCAGTATTTGTCCTTTTATTTTGATTAGTTATTACATTATATTTTTCAAATATATAACAATGCTGTTTTCCTTGTCTTGATTTATTAATACTAACTATTATGGTTTTGTTTATGTATTCTCAAAATTAGATTTATCTATTATAACATTATTCAAAAAAAAAAAAAAAAAGGCTGAACTATGTTATGATTACTCGATATTAAATTTTAATCGAAGTAGATATTCTTTAATCTGTCATATATTTATTTTTACTATATCAAACACTTGGCCAAAGTAAATATCTTATATATATATATTTCAAAAACATGTGATCGAATTTACAAGTATTCTAAAATGCGCTTCAAAACAAAATTATAATGTACATGAAATTAAGAAAAATATGATAAATGGTACTTTGACGTTTCTGTTGTATTTTTGCCTTTTGTTTAGTAAATAATTAAATGGAAAAAATACATTTGTGTCTTCAAAATACTGTTGAAATTTAGTGGAAAAAATAAAATTTTTTGAAGAGGAAGATGATGATATTTTATGCACCTAAATGTTGAAATAGTAGATAAATGTTGCTGAATTGCTGAAATATTCGCATAATTTTATGCTTTAATTAGATTTCAAAGCAAATACCCATTTATGCCCCCATGGTATTACATATCAGGTAATTATTCTACGGTTCTTCTTTTTTGTTAAAGCATCTTCAACCTGAAGGGCTTTTTACAGCCCTTTTCACCCGGGTAAATCTGCAACCCCTGAGCACAGTCTTCAATTTATAGAGTTGTCTCCTCCAATTAATTTAAAAAAAAAAAACTTCCCCACTCTCACCTATATTATCTATAATATTATCGAAATATTTTTATTTATAAGTTCTTATAAGTTAGTATCTACATAATATGTAATTTTATCTGTTTATATAAGTTGTTTTATGTATCAAAGTAAATGCCAATATTTGGGGTAATTTAATGCAATACATTTTGTTCTAATTGTACATTTAATATTTATGCTATATCTAATTATACACTCACAAAAACACAAAAACACAAAAAAAAAAAAAAAAAAAAACAATAATCAGAGCAACTTTGTCTTATTCTAAGAGACTAATAATTGGATTCAAAAATCTGAACATTGAAAATCCTTAAATGAAATCCCATATCACGATAATTAGTACTAAACTTAGTTTAATCAACAAGAATACAAAACAACAAATCAAAATCTGTTATAAAACTAAGCTAAAAGGAACAACAAAGCTAAGCAACTAGTTGAATGTAAAAACAATGTAGAATGGAGGAAGAGAATATCATATTATTCATTCTTGTTGGTGTCACAATAATACATGATAATGTCCTCTATTTATAGGACTAAAGAAAGGTACAATAAGACTAGAGTTACAATATTATTAAATGGTCCTATTATGACCTTTAATACAAACGTTACAAAACCTTTCAAATGTGGTCTTTATGATATTCATCAATAGGAGGTTACAAAAGTAGGATAAAATATTTCATGGACATCCACTAATATTATATATTTTATAACACTCCCCCTTGGATGTTCATGACTTATGGAATATGCCTCGTTAAAAACCTTGTCAGAAAAACCCGGTGGGAAAAACCTGAACAAGGAAAAAAGAGTACACATCCATATGGAATCGATAAGCGTGAAACACTGCCTCGTTAAAACCTTGCCAAGAAAACCCATTGGGACAAAAATTGGACGAAGGAAAAAGAGTACATTGTGCTACTTATTATAGATGGCACGCTCCCCCTGATGTTGACACAAGGTCCACAAGTTGACACTTGACGCATTTCAATTTAACGGACCATCTTTCTGAATGATGTAGTCGGCAATGCTTCAGTGAAAAAATCAACAAAATTGTTGCTTGATTGAATTTGATGAACATCTATATCATCATTTTTCTGAAGCTCGTGGCGAAGAAAAACTTTTGTGATATGTGTTTATGTCATCTCCGATATAATTTAGCATTGTTTTCATATAATAATAATTGATGTATTCTTTGTTGAAGGCAACTCACATCATTCTAAAATATATTAAATCGTAGATCTCAACCATAAACATTCACGACATGATTCGTGCAATGCTAAAATTTCAGAGTGGTAGGAATAAGTGGATGCTAGATATCGTAGCACCACCCCAAGTAAATACATACATACTTTGAGATCTATTTTTATTCGGATCATAAAGATAAACAACGTATGAATTAACCACCACTTGTGGATTGGAACTTTTAGAGTAAATTAAGCCTGTGTCAGTTGTTCCACGAAAATAGTGTAATATATATTTAACGACATTCTAATGTCCTTTTGTTAATGCATAGGCATACCTTGCAAATAAATTAACCGGGAATGCTATATCATGCCTTGTACAATGTACAAGATATATTAAGGCTCCAATTGCACTTAGATACGGTACTTCAGGACCAGTTAGTTTTTTAAAGGACGAAAATAATTTATCTTTTATATTTAAAGATCGAACAATCATGGGACTGCTCAATTGATGATCTTTATCAATATAAAATGTCAACTGATGGACAAAGATTCCATCTGATAAATGCTCGATCTGCAGGCCGAGAAAACATATTATTGTTTCAAGATTTTTCATCTCAAACTCTTTCATCAAATGATTTGAGGTCATTGTGAGTCTTTCATAAGTTCCTTTACAAGGAAATCATTGAGCCTATTATATCACATCCCGTCAGACTGTTTTAACCTGTACAAGGAACATTGCAGTCTAATAGAATATAATCCATGAGACATTTAATTATGTGCTACACGAATCTTAAATCCCTCATGAATTTTCATGTAAATGTCACTATTAAGTGATCCATACTGATATGCGGCAACTACATTCATTAGACGCATGTCTAGTCTATCAGAGACTACAAAGTTAATTAAATACCGCAACGTGATTACGTCGATCACGGGGGAATATGTCTCAACATAATAATTACAAGTCTTTTTGAGAAACCTAGTGCAACAAGTCGTACCTTGTCTCCCACAATTCTGTGTTTCCGTACAAGTACTCATTTGTACTCAATCGATTTGGTATCGCATCTTTCTATACGATTTCAAAATGATCTGTTTTCACGACTTCAGGCGTGTGGACTTCTAGTCCATAGCGATCTGGTATCGCATATTTCTATATTGGCCAATTATTTTATGTCGACATTCATTCAACCGATCAAGGTTCAGGATCCTGATTTACAATTTTCTTTTATTGCGATCTTATGAACAAAAATATTCTCTATAAAAACTTTATTTCTATCCCAGTTTTCTAGAGTTAGAACTCAAATAGATTGTTTTGTTTCATGTGCCTTTTCATGGGCATCTCTTGATTTGGACTGATCAGTCATATCTATAGCGCTTTTGTTTTGAAACAGTTTCCTCTTCCAGAGGAATATATACTTTTAGTACCATTTTCTCTTATCTTTTGCACCATCGTAAATTTTCTATTTAAATGCGGTTATAATGTGCTAGCATATTATCCTTCAAGGACTTCAATCCATGTTGGTGCAATTTTCAAATCTTGCTCGTATTATCTTGTGCTTGGGTCAAAATGAGACAAATTTTGTACAATTCATGAACTAATTTTATACAATTTTACGCCGTTGAAACATGAAGTGGTATCAATTCTCCCCCTAACGGCGGAAAAATTGTCTCATCAAAATAATTCTTAAAATATCTTGATTTAACCATATCGCCTCGTCAGGCGCTCAAGATATATGATTACAGATGTGGAATAAAAATCAACCACCACATCTCTATCGACCCATATTTGTTCTAGTGGTGGAGAAAACTAGAATGTAATTTGCACAATCATAAAAATTCAATTGAAAATATTAGGCTTTGAGCCTGACAAAAGTTGCAACGTTGCTATCAATCTTATAATTTGAGCAAGAATCTCAGCAAAAGCCATACGCGTTGACAGTAGGCATACATTGGTCCATTTTTTAAAAATGCGTCTAACATGACCAAAATGGTCCATTAAGTAGATCTACAAGTCCACATGTATCCCATTAATACTATCGTAAAAAAAAATTGAACTCATGACCAATCTTCACATGAGATGGTCTAACAATTTAATTTCTTTGTGAGCAATCAACACACATAATCATAGGTACAAAAAAATTATTTGGTTCTGTAAAAGATGTCCGTAATCATTCGGCGCACCGTAATTGCCTCTGGATAGCTAAGTTTATCATGCCATTTGAATCAATGAACTTCTAGTTCAACACATATTTTTGATCCAACATTTTTATGGTCACATATTTTCTATTTTTTTTTTATGAGAAAACTGGGATTTATTCAATAATATTTTTTTTGGCATGTAATATTGGATGTAGTACACATATATTCCATATTCCCCTTATTTATAGTTTCCATATGAAACTCGTCAATTTGTACATCAAGACGTATGTCGTTTAAATGCAATAAATCCATTTTTGGATTTGAAAGAGCATAAATCCTCTTTCACCTAAATATTTGCTCATCCAGACAATATCATATTTATTCGCTCTTCTGGAGTCTTTATAGTATCTTACTGTACTAATATTTGCTTTTGCTAATTTGAAGTTTGAGAATATTTTATATCTCAAAAAATTGTGTGTTGACCTACTGTCAATCAAATAAATATTTCCACCATTCATCTACGATGCTCACATAATTTTTTTTTCATGCATCATCGGGATGCTGACATAATATTTTGCATCTAAAATTATGCTTCTATTATTGTGCATCTTCATGATGCTCATATCAATATCATTATCCAATATATATAACCAAGTGAATAAAGTTTAGAAAATAATAAGTTTTACCAAATTGTTTCTTTATTTAATTCAAATAAGACCTCCCAGAGTTGAGAAAATGATACGTCAAATAGATAATTTGAATTATTTAAATATTCAAGTAAGTTCAAAACGTAATGTAACATAAACTTACCAACAAACATATAATCATACGGGAATTTTTTTTTTCAGTATTATCTGCACTTGTCTTAATAAAATAAATCACCCGCGTTGTGTTAGTGATTTCAAGTGATTCAATTTTATCACCAAAAACATTCTTGACATCGATGAATCAACATCATTTTCTTTACATAATAGATGTTTGGAAATACCGAGAAAGTGCATTTGCATTCAACATGTTCAAGTCCAATGTCATTTACTTCACATCTTCATAAGTGTTATCAATTTATGCACATTTATTTTTCTTTTACTTACCACAGTAGCCGTTTCACTTCGAGTGGTAGTAATGCAATCATTCTATGAAATGCATAATATCAATTTTACTATGACTAAAACATGTCATATATATTGTTAATCACATTCTCTTCTGGGAATGTATTATTTTCATTTTCATTTGCATTTGGAAATGAAGGATTTACATCAACTTTTGCATTCACTTCAGGTAATGCTTATGGTGTGAATTATGATTGAGTTAGTTGTTCAACAACAAAATAACTCAATTGAGAGCATTTTCAAAGTCTCGGTATTGCTTCTTCAAGAGTATTTTAGAAACATATAATAATTTATATCCACATATCTCAGTCGAGATTTAATCTCAAATCGTTGTGTATATTCATATTCCAATTTAAAATATTGCAACTTTGGGTGCAAATATTCATAGTAAGCAATTTGTGAATATCACTTTCATTTAGTGGTTGGATTGTTCTTTTGAAAATTTAATAATTTGATGCAACTTCAAGTGCCATCATTCATATATTATCGAGTCTTTTGGAGTATCAAACATTTTGATGATTATATTGTTCCTCCAAATTAAATTTTGGGACAACTGGTCATCTACTCCAACATATGAGGTTTTTAATGCTTCAACGAGGAATTGGCTAATGAAAAACATTGCCTTCAATTTATCCATAATTTCAATTGTCCAATTATTCTTTTCATGATTTCTAGGACTCTTTTCATTCAAAGAGATTTCAACGACAATAATCCATTTAATTTTTTTTTCATAATTGTCAAGGGCAGCGAATTCAAGCTTGATGATATTTGTTATATTTCTAAAGCACATAATAAACATAGTACTTTAGACTCAAATCTTCGGGATTGAGATGATCACCTAGGCCCATTTTTTTTTTTTTAAGTAAAAAATAAGCTTCTTAAAATATACTCAAATTTTCGGATTTGAGTTGATCACATGAATTTCAAGTCTAATAGAACTCGAATCTTCTAGTTTGAGTTTCCACCAAGGCTTCAAGCCTAACATAAATATGTACTCAAATCTTAAAGTTTGAGATTATCATGTAGGCTTCGGGCCTAATATAATATATTTCATTTGTTAGAACTTCAAGTTCTTGATATAACAAAAATTCAAAATAATTAATCATTCATTTAAACACAACATCTTCCGATAAACATACTTTTCATTTGATAAATAATATAAAAATCTTGAAGTTAGATAATGAGTACTAATCTGGTAAAAGCATTTTTATTTTCCCTTATAAGTATTGGTATTTGTTTTTTTTTTTAACCTTAACAAAGGTATCACAGTATCATTAACTATATAATAAATATATTAACATAAGCTGTTAGAAGCATCAAAATGACAATGAGACATATGACTAAAAATTAAATCACATTGGAATAGTATAAGTAAACAATGGAATAAAATAATCATATATACCTCAAACGCATTACTTACGCATTCTTATTGAATGAGTGAATTCATTTTAGCATTGTACCACTCAAATCTGTCAAAAGCTTTTCATATTGGTCATCTCTTTGTTGATCCGACTACCTAGTTTAGAATCAAAAGATGGAGCAAATTCGTGCTGATAACGTGTTATAAAACTAAGCTAAAAGGAACAACAAAGCTAAGCAACTAGTTGAATGTAAAAACAATGTAGAATGGAGGAAGAGAATATCATATTATTCA
Organism: Penstemon barbatus; assembly: GCA_003313485.2. Lineage (NCBI taxonomy): Eukaryota > Viridiplantae > Streptophyta > Magnoliopsida > Lamiales > Plantaginaceae > Penstemon > Penstemon barbatus. The sequence goes on from CM064882.1 coordinate 36,764,147, forward strand.
TTCTTGTTGGTGTCACAATAATACATGATAATGTCCTCTATTTATAGGACTAAAGAAAGGTACAATAAGACTAGAGTTACAATATTATTAAATGGTCCTATTATGACCTTTAATACAAACGTTACAAAACCTTTCAAATGTGGTCTTTATGATATTCATCAATAGGAGGTTACAAAAGTAGGATAAAATATTTCATGGACATCCACTAATATTATATATTTTATAACAAAATCAATTTTTTTGGTTTCTCTTTTTCCAAAATCATACCAGTAATCGAGAAAGTTGAGCAACGAAATTAGGCAAATCAAACTTTGCATCACCAATTTGACAAGCTGTCATGATTTTTGGTGATTCCTGGGGAGGCGGAGTTGAATCGGTGTGACGATGGTAGCGGAGGACTTGAGCAAACCTAAATTTCTTCTGATGGGCGAAGGCGAACATGAGGGTTACGAGATTTTTGGGGAGAATAGAAAGAAGGGGAAGAAATCACGATGGCAGCAGCAGCAGCAGCGGATGACTTGAGCAAAAACTCAAATTTCTTCTCATAGGCGAAGGCGAACATGAGTCGGGTTATGGGATTTTTGGGGGAATAAAAAGAAGAAGGAATTGTTTAGGGAAAAAAGAAAGAAGGGGAAAGAAATAATAAAAATTAGATTAACAGGTTAAACATGCCACCTTTTGTCATTTTATTTTTCATATTTTTAATAAGTTGAATTTTATGTGGTATTGATTACATAATTAAAATTAAAATCTAAGGGTTCATATTAAATTAACGACACCGTAGCGGCTAGTAGAATCCCCCTTTGAAATAATAGAAAGCCCGCCACTCACCTCAACTTCAATCTCACAGTATGGAATCCCAGAGATCGGTGGTTCCGTTTCAGCTTCAATTCGACAAATCCATTGCCTCACAGGTGGGTGGGTTGGTGGTCATCACCATCTTTTGTTTTTCTCCATTTGAACGATGCATTTATTTTGTTTTTTAAATTTTTTTTTTTGATATTTGCAGATTAAAATTGCAGAATGGAATCCCGAAAAGGATTTGCTAGCCATGGTTACGGAGAATTTCTTTCCTTAGGCTTTTAATTTTACTGATTTTGCATTCACAACAGGAAAGAATATTGTCAAAATACTACTACTGTCTTTTAATTGATATTATTACTTTTTTTCTTTGTTCTTTTCTTTTTCGTATTGGTAAACATGTCTTTTATGAGGTTTTAATCAGCTGCGCATCGTTAAGTAGATATCTGCACTCAATGTGTTTGAAAGATTAACAGTTTCGAGTGTAAGTCGGCGAAAAGTATATTTCAACTTGTAATTGTTCAAAATTAACTTGTACTGTTATGTATCATGAGTAGTAATAGTGTGTCGATATTTTTGTGGTTAAATGTACTTTTCAGGGCCTTAATGTGGACTTCTTAATATAAATTTTTTTTAAATCCAGGGAAATGCATAACATCCATATGTTGGCGTCCCGATGGTAAGGCTATTGCATTGGGACTTGAGGATGGGTCTATTTCACTGCATGATGTGGAAGTGAGTTGCCTTTATGCATTTCAATTTCCACATAATTTTTAAGATCGATAAACCAACACCCATACTACATGCTCTGCCTTTAAATTGGAAACTCACCTTAAGTTCATCTCAACTCGTTCTTTGTGGATGCCATGAAAAAGTAGAATGGAAAGCTGCTAAGAAGTACAAAGTTTCATGGTGTTTCTGTTGTTTGTCTCAACTGGGAGGAAGATAGAAAAAAGAATGTGGTAAGCCTCCTTGAGTTTGTCCAAATGAGTTTCTTACGGAGCACTTTGTTCATTCTGTGTGAGTATTTAATGCTTGCCTTTTCAGCAACTCTGATAGCATTTATGACTCAGGTTGTATGGAATCATTGGTTAATTGCGAGTACATTCTTTACATTTTACTTTTGATCCGGTTTATATTACTGATCTGCAAATAACTGCAACTAGTATATTTGACTTGCTCAAGTTGCATATAATATACAAATTAACATTATGAAACATAGGGTAAGCAATCATGAGCTGATTCTGGTTATTGTTGTACTGTATTCCCCCCTACCATGATAGGAAAAATGAGCTTCACCAGGTGGCTCAGCAAGCTTCTAATGTGGAGCATCTGATCGAAGTCATTCGGGAATCATTATCAGTCATGTCTAAGCAGTGGTCTGATGCTATGCACACTTACCATGAAAAGTTCAATGCTCTATCCTCCCTGATTATTGACCACGGTATATGATCACAGAAAGAAAAAGAGAAATAAATATGCTGTTTTTGTTTTCCTCTTTGCTTCCTATTCTTTATACAAAAAATTGCAGGACTTGATTCCACTCCTCAAGAAGAGTTTCTAAGCTTATTAGGTGGTGCAAGGACAAGTCCTCCAGTTCATCAATTTTTAGTTAGTTCTCTTGGTGAAGCGGTATACTTCCTATATACATTGTAAAAATCGAACAGTTAGTTGATTATGAATTATATAAATGTAATGTGCTTGTTTTATCTTTCAGGGGCTCAAAAAGGTAACCAAGGCTGTTTGCGGGGCTGGAAAAGAGCTTCAGACTATTGTGCTCAATCATCTACAGGTCCATGTCACACTATAAAGCAAGTTATTGAAGAGTTTCGTACTTCAAACTTCTTTGGCTATATCCCGAGAAAATTTATTAGTTCCATCATTTGCTATGAGCTCTGAATCTATCAAAGGTTGCTCAAATCACACCGTATCTTGTTTACATAATGTGATATACTGTCCTAAAATGTTATTGTTCATTATTAAAGTGTAAGCAATAGTTCAATCGTGTAATCTTCTCACATAGCATCTTTGTTTTATGCATTTTAAATATATTACTTTATAGCAACATTTTGTAATTGAAATTTGAAGTCCTGAAGCTCTGGTTTTCAGCCTGCTGCAGAAATTATTGGATTTCGGATGGGAGAACTAAGAGGACTTTCAAAATGGCGTGCACGTTATCGAGGTATCGGCTTGGATGAGAACTTAATTGATAATGCAATGGAGGAGGCTGGAATGTTGTACAAGTTGAAAGATTTAGTAGAGTTTTATCATCGGTGGTCCAACAGGTATGTGACATCTCTTGTTACTATAAGATATTGCAATGTCTCTGGCCCATTTTTCAATTGGGAATTTGATAAGTAGTACAACAAAGTTGTCAGGACTTGTTCCTTGTTCTTTTTCTTTTTCTTTTTTTTTTTTTGTAAATTATAAACTATTCAAATATATGCACGCATGCATCCGGTACTGCTCGAAGGAGCAGTCATTTCAAGATCATCTCCTAAACCTTGGTTTGTTGTTATGGGTAGATGATTTCATTCTTTTTATTCAAATAACCACTACCAATGAAGAATAAGCTATTCTCAGTGAATATGATGTCAGCACTTACTCATTACTTGTGTTCTCAACCTGCCATCCTTGACCTTGGGCGATCTTTACTTTTGCATGTCTGATGTTCACATTTCCGCAACCAAAATGGAATCTGGATTGTACAGGTTGGTAGCTGAAATAATTCTGACCATCTGAACTGGCAACATTCTCCTAGAAGAAATGTTGAAGACTTGGTGTGCAGGAGTTGTTTTTAAATAACAGGAGTCAGTTTTCAAGTGAAACCCAGTTTTATGGAGAAATATATGGTTTTAAGTAGCTTTATTAGATTTCACAGGCATTGAATGCCTCAATCTCTTAATCATTTTTCGCAACATAAGCAACATTTCCTCCTTTAGTCCTTCTTGCCTCGTAGAGATTCTAACACTTGTCTTCTGTTCAGTTTTCAAATTTTTTCAGTTGGCTTCTGAAATCTGTTAAGGTTTTAATGTCAGAACCAAGAGATCAACTTTTGCCATTCAGTAGGTCTGGCTTGCAGCTACTATCCTTTCTTTGTTATTCTCAATTATCTGCAGGCTTCCTGAAACTCAGGTGGTCCTTTCCTTGTTGGTAGTGAACTTGTTATCATATTCCTGAAGTTTCTCTATGACCAAGATCCTGTGGGTCTATTGCTGGAAACAACTGACCTTGATCACAATATTGAAGTTGATTTGTAAGTCAGGTTTTTAACCAATCAAACTCTGGGCTAAGGTTTGAAATTAGAAACTCCCTTGTATAGACAAATTCAATTTTACCTGCTTCTTCATGTAGCATGTAGTAAGTGTGTTATAAGCTGAAAAAAACTAGGATATTTCTTGTGACACCAGGTATTAGACTATTAGTCAAGAAAACTGTTTCTTAACATGAATAAAGAGTTGATGAAGTCTAGCAGTCTAGCAGCAGTCACCAATCCTTCAATGAACCTGACTTTGGGAAATGAATTTCCGCGTGTAACGAATTAATAAATTGAACTAATGATATGATAATATCATTTAAATGAACTCATAACAGTTGTTTTCTATATGAATTTTTCTTTGCAATGTTAAGGACTTCAGGCCTCTGAACTTCTAACATGCAATATTAATGGGTATCTGGGTAAAGCATACAGTGATTAGGTTCCTAGGATACTGGAGCATATGTTAGGCCGATTATGAACATTAAAGATGTGATATTTGCTAGGAGTTTGCAATAATTACAGCTTAGTGAATCAACTTATTTGATGACCTTGAAGTTTAGAGAAATATTTGTTAAATGCCTTTTTTGTAACTTTCTAATATACTCCTGTCTTCACATATGAAAATGGCAATTGTCTTTTAGGAAAATGACACAGCAACTTTTTATCGATTCATGCTAGCTGAATCAGTCTTTATATTTCTTATATTTAGTTGATCATGTTTGAGAAACAATGCTACAGCTGCAAAGCCATGCAAATTATGCACATGTGGCTATCTGATGCTTGAAACTTTGGTTTTGTTAACTGATTTGATTTTTTTATGTTTCCTTTTTTGCTACTGCTAGAGAAACAAAGCTACGAATTAGAGAATTGGCTTATTTTGGAGGATTCCCAGATTCGGAATATTTGGATAGAACTTTTTCAAAAGAATTTCAACAGTTGGAGTCTTGGTATGCCTTCTTTCACTCTGATTACTTATGTTCCATGATGCAAATTATCTTGATTCTTGAGAGTTTGCTCAATTTAGAAAAAAATAGAAGTGTGTTCAAGGGAATCATCAACAACAAATCTTTTGTAGCCTTATGCCAATTTAGTATGATCGCAATAACTTTAACTCTAGTTCCATAATGTTATATGGAACTTATCGTGATGCAATGTTCTCAGTACCAAGCTCTGGTCTCTCTTGATTTCGGAGAAATTCTGGCATGAACAATAAAAGCAGGCTCGTGGAATGAATACATAGCATTCACATTAAGTTCTGTAGTGCTTTTAATGGAGTAATCTATGCAAGTAAATGTTTTCCTGTGCATGAAATTAGGCAAAGAGTCACACAAGTTATCTACTGCTTGTGTATGCAAAAGTTCATATCTTCCGCACCTTTTATGGCTATATTTATTCTCTTTCTTGAATGCTGATCTGTAATTGTAGTTTCAAAGAGGCTTTGGAGATGCCATTAACCACTGTTTCCCGAAGAATATTTTGCAAAGATTTGTTGCCACTTTTCCCTATTGCATCTTCACTGAGTTCTACGTCCTCTTATTTTCCTGCATCAGTGTCATACTATCAGGTATCATTTTTTTGTTTCTATTTATAAATAGGTATCTGTTATTTTTGCTTAAGTGAAATATTTATTCCCAAATCATTATATCTTGTATGTGTGATATTTTTCTTGTAAGTTTTGTTCTATTTTACATTATAAATAAAATTATTTGCTGAAGTAAATGCCTATCTGATATAAATACTTATGAGAATCTGTACACCTATCATACTTGAACATATTCATCAATGTTTGGAAAATTTGATTCAAGACATCCTACATTTATTGCATCTCCTTAGTCAAAAGTCAACAGAACCTATATATATGTTCAAACCTATATATATGTTCTACTCAAGGACTTCATCTAAAAAATTCAGAAATTAAGATCCATGGTAATGTGGATAAATGACAAACTATGAGGAGCACATATTATTCTATGGCATAAGCTCTAAGAAAATGTTTCATTAGATGAAAAAAAATGACAAAAGTATCTACTTATTGCAGCTACCAATTATTACAGTATGAATTGCTAAAAGGAGTAATAGCTGCACTGTTGTTGGGTGATCAAAGTAAATCGGAATATGATTACAATTCAAGATTACCATGAAAGAAATTCGACGATGCACAACCCAGTCTAAACTAAAAGATGAATGTGAAAATGAAACCCTCCATTCTCCATGGCTTCTTCTTGCTAATAAAAAATAACACGAGTATGTCTGCCAATTATACAAAGCTCATGTGTTTTTTTCTTTTTAATATCACTTAGTAATAAAGGGAAGTTGCAATGCTCACCATATGTTCTCTTATACCTTGATTAAAAATCTATGGTGCACGTAATTTAATTATTATATTATGTACAAATAAATGTGGGATTTACCGGATTGACATTTTGGCCCCTAATGTGAACATATTAATTTCCCGAGATGGGGTAGAGGCCAAAACACCATATATACGTCAAAGGTTTGCAACAAAGAGATGATGGTACGTGATATAAGCATTTCTATGACACCCTTTATTGAAAACCTTTTAACGTTTTGTGTGTAACATTTTGGTGTTTGGCATGGTTATCAAACCGTGTATCGTATCGCGTATCGTTTTCCTCTCGTATCGAATTGTATCGCACGTATCGTGTCGCGAATCGCATTATTTTGGGCTATCCGAGTCGTATCGTTTTGGGCCAGTATCGAATCGTATCGCGAATCGTGCGATACTAACTACCATGGTGTCTGGGAACAAGTGCATTAATATAAAGTTTGTGTGGGCTTAACCATACCCTTATAAAGTTGATCCATTAAGTGACGTCAAATTGTAACACCAAATTAAAATGCATGTTATAGAAGATCTTTTGACGTGAAAATGTGTTACATGATAATACTGTTACGTATAATCTTATGCTTAAAATTAAATTATGTTATGTTCCTCATGGTATTAGAGAACACATATATAGTGCTAATTCTCAATAACGTGTTTTGTTTTATTAGCAAACTATCATTAATGTGTTTTTTAATTATCTATCTTTTTCAATCCTCTCAAGTCTCAACCTATAATATGTTTCTCTTGCAAATACGATGTACTCCATATCCTGAACCAGAACGCGATGGCTGACAACAAATTTTTTTCTTACTTCGGTTTTTGTTTCCTTCGGTTTTATGGTCTCCAATTTCTCTTTATTATTTTCATCTCACTTTTTTCATTATTTTTGTTTGAATTTGTTTTCTTTATTTTATGTTTCAATTTTTTATCTCAAATTTCTTCTTTATATTTTTGTGAGTTTTTATTTGGTGATAATTATCTCATTTATATTCGTGAATTATTATTCAAAATGTTGCTTAACTATCCTTTAAATTATTTTTTGCAAAATTCAAGTTTAACACCAAATAATATCATGTGTTAATTTCTTTATTCCTTTATCAAATAATAAAATCCTTATTAATTATGAATTTATCCATCCATCCATCCATCAAACAATATTATGTTTCAATTTCTTCATTTATTTTGTTTCCTTCGGTTATAGAAGAATAATATGAAAATGAAGAAAAAAATGAGATTGAAAAAAGGAAGCTAACAAATAAATGAAGAAAAACATAATGTAGTTTGGTGGATCGATGAATGGATTCATAAGATGCAATTTTATTTTGATAAAGTAATATAAAAAAAAATTATGAAAGGGGTGTCGGTATTTTTGGAATAAATACTACAAAATTATAACATAGGGGGGTAAGTGTTACAAAGATACAATAGGGGGTAATTGATACCACTTTCATACTTTAAGGGGGGAAACTGTATTTCATCCTTTAGGTATTTATGATAATAACTTCAAATTCTTGGGAACAACATATTAATAATTAAAGCGATTTAGTCAAATAATTATATGATATGTCACTAAGACCATAATATGATGAAACATTATTATATGATTTAACTAACATAAGAAATTAGTTAGTCACGAAAAAAAAAACTGAAATAGAAAATTGGTTAAATCAACTTAATAATAGGTCAAATCTACTAAAATTGGATTCAATCGGATAGAATGGATAAATTGATTAACAAGTGGGATAAAACACAAAAACGAGTGAAATTGATCAAAGAACGTGTTAAATAACTAAACTCAGTGTAAAAGCGGGTGCAATCGGTAATACATTAAACAATTATTAAGAAATGATCAATTATTAAAGAACCTTTGAAAAGACCACCTTTGTGCTATATAAATATAATAAAGTACTGCTTAGTTAACTGAAAAACTTATAATTAGATTAAGTTAAGAGGAATCAAAACGTATAAATGGTTAAAAGTGGTGCTAACTGGTAAAATTCGATTAAAAAATATATGATAAAAATGAAAAAATGTGTTAGATCGTATAAATAATTATTAAGAAACAAAAAATGATAAAAATTGATAAAACAATGAAGAAAATCTGTAAAATATTGAAAGACATCGACTAAACACATGATAACAAAAAACTGGTCAAATTGACAAAGAACAAGAACAAAAAGACGATTTAAAATTACCAAAAAAAAAAGGTGAAATAGTCGAGAAAATAGGATAAATCAGCAAAAGAATAAGTAAAATCGACTTAAATTTTGTTAACAGGAGAAAATGAGTGGATTCATTAACGAATGTAATAAACCACAAAAATTGGTGAAAAGACGGATTAAAATAACACAAACTGGTTTAGATGGAACTATTAAAGTCAAAGAAGAAAATAATTGATATTATTCATTAGCTCAAATGGTTGTTTTAGAATAATAGTTATGTAGACATGTAGTTTTATATTAGAATACTTAGTAATTATAGCTATTTTTAATTTTCAAGGGTTGATTTTTAGATATTTATGATAACAACTTTAAATTTTTGGGAACAACAAAGTAATAATTAAAGTGATTTAATCAAAGAAATTATGTGGTATGTCATTTAGATCATAATATGATAAAAAATGATGATATAATTCAACTAACATAAGAAATTAGTTAATCACGTGCAAAGCACGTGCACTTTTCTAATTTGATTAAAAGAAATTAGTTAATCACGTGCAAAGCACGTGCACTTTTCTAGTGCCTTCAAAAACATGAATATCGAACGTAGCTGCAGTGAGAATGATTTGCGGGAAGCTCGTAGCACCCGGGACAAGTCTCGTAAATCGAGTCCCGGACGATCTCGCTATTCCGTGAAGGGCTTCAGACCACCACAATGAATCCCAATGGATGAGTAGTACCTACCAAGCTTGGGATTCCAGATTATCAGTGGTGGTCTGAATCCCTTCACGGAATAGCGAAGTTACGGATTTTTCATAGACCATCTTGTAATTCATAAATTGAGATGCTAAAATTTTCTTACTTGTAGAATCTTCAACCAAGTACCGTGCATTGAGAATATCCCAAAGTTCGTTTGCCGTTTCAACATCTTGATAAATGTCAAACAAATTGACCGTCAATGCATTTAATATATGACCTTACAAATTTCGTCGTCTTTCCCCCACTTTGATCTTCTTCGAGATTCAGCCAATGTTTCTTTTTCAAGTTCTTGCGGCTTTGGTGTAGTCAACACGTACTCCACCGAAAGTGACAATAAAAGAAAATGAATCTTCTATTGCCATCGCCTAAAATTTCCACCATCAAACCTCTCCAATTTGACGAAATCGGTTGTGAGTTGTTGCAAGCTTTGAGATGCCATAATATTGTTTTGAGATTGTTGGAAAATTTATACCAAATATGGGCTGGATTTGAAAAACAACAAATATGATGTCGAAATTCAGCGATGTTAAAAATCGATTTCCTCTAAGTCGCGCAGATTCTACGCTCTCCTCAAAACAATATTCATCCTCACAATGTGTAAACGAGTTCTACAACGAATTTATTCCAAGATACAATGGAGCCCAATAATAAAATGTTTGTTTGTTTGCACCAAAGATATATGCACCGAGGCGAACCAAGAACTCGCACGTGAATTTGCACGACAAGGCATCGTTTTGCTCAAATCCCAACTGCCATAAAAACATTAGCCGTAATTGGGCCCAATGCTAACGCAACCGAGACCATGATTGGAAATTATGCAGGCACACCGTGTAGATACAAGTCCTAACGGATTCAGTTCCAACGATTTATGACCCCGGCTGCATAAATGTGTTTTGTAAGGCGGCTCGAATAGAAGATTCAAAGAGAATAGCAGCTTCAGAAGATGTTGTGGTTTTAGTTATGGGTTCGGATCAATCTATCGAGAGAGAGACCATGGATAGAGTCGATATTACTCTTCCTGGACAACAACAACTTTTGGTTTCTGAGGTTACGAAGGTATCAAAAGGACCTGTGATTCTTGTCATAATGTCTGGAGGGGGTATGGATGTTCAGTTTGCAAAAGATGATCCCAAAATTACTAGCATTCTTTGGGTTGGTTTTCCGGGAGAAGCTGGAGGAGCTGCGATTTCGGACATAATATTTTGATATCACAGTCCAAGTAAGCGCCCACCCCCACCCTCCCACAAAAAAAAAAAAAAATTCTTGATTCTACGACCTCCTGAAAATTCATGAACGCGATTCTCACTTGATTTGTGGTGCAGGTGGAAGACTACCGATGACTTGGTATCCACAATCATACACAGAACAAGTTGAAATGACTAATCTGAACATGAGGGCGAACCCTAAGACAGGGTATCCAGGACGAACATACCGTTTCTACAAGGGTCCAACGGTCTTTCCCTTTGGTCATGGGCTGACTTATTCTGAATTTAGTCACAATTTAGTTGATGCTCCAAAACTCGTGTATGTGCCGTTGGAAGAAGGGCATGTTTGTCTTTCATTGAAATGCAAATCCATTGATGCTTTGGAGGAGACGTGCAAGAATTTGGCTTTTGATATTAATTTGAGAGTCGGAAAATGAGGGGAAGTCATACCAATTTATTGTTTTCGAGTCCTCCTCAAGTGCATAATTCACCTCAGAAACAACTAATGGGATTTGAAAAGTTGCATTTGATGCCAGAGGAAGAAGGGATGGTGAGATTTAATATACATGTTTGCAAGCATTTGAGTTTGGTGGATGAAAATGGTCATAGAAAAATTGCTTTGGGACAATAGTAGGAAGCTTGACACATTTCTTGAATGTGGGGATTTGATTTAATTATATTTCATTGCTGTCTATGGATTAGAATTGTGGACCTTCTTGTAAATTAATCAACTTGTATGATGGAGTTAATTAATATGCGTAAGAAATAAGCAATTGATGAATACTTATATATATACCCTTTTTAATTAATAATGACTTATGAATGAATTTGTTGATGATATTGGAACTTGATGTATAATATAGTATACTCTTATTCTTATGGTGTAATAACTTATGGATGTAAACAAGTCGAGCAAAATCAATGACACATTTTTCTTGTTTTATTTTATAATGAAACTCGAGATTATATTTGAAAATGGATCGGAGTTGGAACTGATAACTTTGATAAATGTGCAAACTATGATTTGAATGTTATATATATATATATATATATATATAACTCAATCGAGATTATATTCGAAATTGAATTATTAAAGAAAGTCGAAATTGCTAATTGTGGTTAATGCGTGAACTATGATTTGATAATTAAATATATAATATGATACTTGAATGAGTTATGGACGAGATGTACGTACGTATACGAGTTACACTCGATTACCTTTATTTTCTTTCATTTTCCTACATGTGTCTTGATTTACCTAGCTAATGGAGTGAAGTTTTAAAATACTCTATATTGTAAAAATAACAAATGCTATTCAATTTAAATTTGTAATATATATAATTAAATTTAAATGACCTTTTATTAATAGAATTCAAGCATTATCTTTTACATTTTGGTTTACACTTTTTTTTGGCCAAGATAGGAATGTTATCAATTGATGTTGTGAATTTGATAAACTAACTAAAAGCTATTCCAAGTGATAAATGACAATTCTATACCAATATCGGATCTGACCGGACTTAAAACATTCACATATCAAAAGATCTAATAATAATAATAATAATATGTAAAAAATTATTAAATAGGATTTATAATTTGGACTGAAACGCTTCAAATTTATAAATTATGGGATAAATTTATCGCCCTGAAAATATATGGGGCAAACTTTGACAACATTCTATAACTATATAATTCTATCAATTTCCTCTAAAAAATTAATAGAAGTATCAAATGTGTCTAAGACCGTTAACTTTTGATATCAAATGTGACCTTGTGATTTCAGATCCTATATGACCAGATACATTATGAATAGACGACGGCCAATAATGATGTTTTCTTCTTCAACTCAAGTTTAGCCTATTTAATGATGATTCCTTTGTAATAAATATGAGATTCTGGATTAAAAAAATTCAAATTAAAGAGACCAATCTCATTATATAGTTACCAACTATAAACGCATTTTTTCACTATAAAATAGCCCACGCACCAACCAAACAATTTCATATACAAATTATTTATATAAAACATGGGAGCAGCCAAATCTCTTGTGATTTTTGCTCTCCTTTTTTCAATATTGGCCACGGCCGCGTTTGGAGACATTCCCGAAAGTTGGCGGCGAATCAAGAATCTGAACGACCCGGAGGTGGTGGGTATCGCAAAGTTCGCCGTGGCGGAGTACAACAGAACTTTTAAAAAGGCGTTGGTGTTAGTATCTGTGGTAAAAGGAGAAGCTAGGCCGTCTTTTCGATTTGAAAGCATGATTTACCATCTTGACATTTACGCCAAGGACAGCGCCGCCGCCGCCGAGCCCGCGGGGAAATATGTGATTTTTGTTGATGACAACACGTCCAAGAAAGTCAGGGCGCTGCTCGCATTTCACCGGATTTATAATTAATATTAAGTTAGACTATGAAATATAAATAAGTCCAGATTTTTAATTTATTCTCGATCAATTTGTGTTGCTGTTTCTTCCATTTATATATAGATTTCTAATTTGATAGTTGAATGAAATGTTCAAATTTTTTTAAGGCAATCTTTCTTAATTAGTATATGTTCGATTTGGACAAATCTCAAATACCCAACACAAATCCAAGTATACAACACGAAGGTTATGTTTAATCCTGTTTTACTATTTTATAATTAAGTTTGAGTGCTTTCGGTGAAATACAAAGATAAAATTTAGATTGATTTTGATAGGAATATTTAGCCTATTAGAACTTCTAAAAACTAAGTAATGTTATTTAATATTTATAATTAGGAGAATGGATCAATTTAGACCTAGTTATCCTTTTTTATTTTTTTTAGAATTTTGAAATTTTTATAAATTATCAAACAGTGTTATTAGTTAATTGGCAAATTGGAAACGAAACTTTTAAGGTAAGTTCCATGATTTCTGAAATATTTTGGAATTTTAACTATAATGATTTCTTTTCGTTTATATAAGAGAAATTTATTCTTAGTTTGTCATTAAATATTTGAAATTAATATATTCAAATTTCTCCCTGCAAAACATGCTAAAAATATTATGAATTATATATCTTCACGACTGCTACCCCCAAACACTAACCACGGCTTCCTTTCTATTTGTTCGCCAAATATTAATATATTTTGTATTATTAAATATATTTATTATATATATATTTTGTCAAATAAATTTTTTGAAATTCTTTTAGCCTATAAAAAAGTATGTCATACTTTTCATCAAATCTATGAGGAAGATGTGAATATTGAATTTGTTCAGTATTTGTCCTTTATTTTGATTAGTTATTACATTATATTTTTCAATTTTATATAACAATGCTGTTTTCCTTGTCTTGATTTATATATACTAACTATTATGATTTTGTTTATGTATTCTCAAAATTAGATTTATCTATTATAACATTATTCAAAAAAAAAAAAAAAAGGCTGAACTATGTTATGATTACTCGATATTAAATTTCAATCGAAGTATATATTCTTTAATCTATCATATATTTATTTTTACTATATCAAACACTTGGCCAAAGTAAATATCTTATATATATATATATATATATATATATATATATATATATATATATATATATATATATATTTCAAAAACATGTGATTGAATTTACAAGTATTCTAAAATGCGCTTCAAAACAAAATTATAATGTACATGAAATTAAGAAAAATATGATAAATGGTACTTTGACGTTTCTGTTGTATTTTTTGCCTTTTGTTTAGTAAATAATTAAGTGGAAAAAATACATTTGTGTCTTCAAAATACTGTTGAAATTTAGTGGAAAAAATAAAATTTTTTGAAGAGGAAAATGATGATATTTTATGCACCTAATTGTTGAAATAGTAGATAAATGTTGCTGAATTGCTGAAATATTCGCATGATTTTATGCTTTAATTAGATTTCAAAGCAAATACCCATTTATGCCCCCATGGTATTACATATCAGGTAATTGTTCTACGGTTCTTCTTTTTCTGTTAAAGCAACTTCAACCTATAAGGCTTTTCACAGCCCAAGAGTGTCAATTTTCACCCGTAAATTTGCATCCCCTGAGCATAGTCTTCAATTTATAGAGTTGTCTCCTCCAATTAATCAATAATAAAAAAAAAACCTTCCCAATAATATGTAATTTTATCTATTTATATAAATTGTTATATGTATTAAAGTACGTGTAACAATATTTGGCGTAATTTAATGCAATACATTTTGTCCTAATTGTATATTTAGTATTTATGCTATATCTAATTATACACTCAAAAAACACACACAAAAAAAAAAAAAAAAAAACCAACAATCAGAGCAACTTTACCTTATTTTAAGAGACTAATAATTGGATTAAAAAATCTGAATATTGAAAATCCTTAAATGAAATCCCATATCACGATAATTAGTACTAAACTTAGTTTAATCAACAAGAATACAAAACAACAAATCAAAATCAATTTTTTTTGGTTTCTCTTTTCCAAAATCACACCCGTAAAGGAGAAAGTTGAGCAATGAAATTAGGCAAACAAAACTTTGCATCACCAATTTGACAAGCTGTCATGATTTTTGGGGATTCTTGGGGAGGCGGAGTTGAATCGGTGTGACGATGGCAGCGGAGGACTTGAGCAAACCTAAATTTCTTCTGATGGGCGAAAGCGAACAGGAGGGTTACAGAATTTTTGAGAAGAATAGAAAGAAGGGGAAGGAATCACGATGGCAACAGCAGCAGTGGAGGACTTGTGCAAAAACTCAAATTTCTTCTCATAGGCGAAGGCGAACATGAGTCGGGTTATGAGATTTTTGGGGGAATAGAAAGAAGAAGGAATTGTTTAGGGAAAAAAGAAAAAAAGGGAAATTGTTTAGGGAAAAAAGAAAAAAAGGGAAAGAAATAATAAAAATTAGATTAACAGGTTAAACATGTCACCTTTTGTCATTTTATTTTTCATATTTTTAATATGTTGAATTTTATGTGGTATTGATTCCATAATTAAAATATAATATAAGGGTTCATATTAAATTAACGACACCGTAGCGGCTAGTAGAATCCCCCTATGAAATAATAGAAAGCCCGCCACTCACCTGAACTTCAGTCTCACAGTATGGAATCCCAGAGATCGGTGGTTCCGTTTCAGCTTCAATTCGACAAATCCATTGCCTCACAGGTGGGTGGTCATCTCACCATCTTTTGTTTTTCTCCATTTGAACGATGCACTTTTTTTTTTTTTTTTTTTTAATTTTTTTTTTTAAAATTTGCAGATTAAAATTGCAGAATGGAATCCCGAAAAGGATTTGCTAGCCATGGTTACGGAGGACTCAAAGCTTATTCTCCATCGCTTCAATTGGCAGCGCCTTTGGACCTCCTCACCTGGTCACCACTCTTATTCTACATTTTACTATTTTCACAATTTCTTTTTAATTTACTGATTTTGCATTCACAACAGGAAAGAATATTGTCAAAATAGTACTACTGTCTTTTGATTGATATTACTTTTTTTCTTTGTTCTTTTCTTTTTCGTATTGGGTTTATGTCTTTTATGAGGTTTTAATCAGCTGCACATCGTTAAGTAGATATCTGCACTCAATGTGTTTGAAAGATTAACAGTTTCGTGTGTAAGTCGGCGAAAAGTATATTTCAACTTGTAATTGTTCAAAATTATATTGTACTGTTATGTATCATGCGTAGTAATAGTGTGTCGATCTTTTTGTGGTTAAATTTACTTTTCAGGGCCTTAGTGTGGACTTCGTTATATATATATTTTTTTAAATCCAGGGAAATGCATAACATCCATATGTTGGCGTCCCGATGGTAAGGCTATTGCATTGGGACTTGAGGATGGGTCTATTTCACTGCATGATGTGGAAGTGAGTTGCCTTTATGCATTTCAATTTGTATCTAGCCAACCTTTTTCAATTTCCACAAAATTTTTAAGATCGATAAACCAACACCCATACTACATGCTCTGCCTTTAAATTGGAAACTCACCTTAAGTTCATCTCAACTCGTTCTTTGTGGATGCCATGGAAAAGTAGAATGGAAAGCTGCTAAGAAGTACAAAGTTTCATGGTGTTTCTGTTGTTTGTCTCAACTGGGAGGAAGATAGAA
Source organism: Penstemon barbatus (assembly GCA_003313485.2). Lineage (NCBI taxonomy): Eukaryota > Viridiplantae > Streptophyta > Magnoliopsida > Lamiales > Plantaginaceae > Penstemon > Penstemon barbatus. Next base: position 36,780,751 of record CM064882.1, read on the forward strand.
AAAAGAATGTGGTAAGCCTCCTTGAGTTTGTCCTAATGAGTTTCTTACGGAGCATTTTGTTCATTCTCTTTGAGTATTAAATGCTTGCCTTTTCAGCACACTCTGATAGTGGTAGCATTTATGATTCAGGTTGTATGGATTCATTGGTTAATTGCGAGTACATTCTTTACATTTTACTTTTGATCCGGTTTATATTACTAATCTGCAAATAACTGCAACTAGTATATTTGACTTGCTCAAGTTGCATATATTATACAAATTAACATTATGAAACATAGAAGACTTGTCTAAACATCATGCATTCTCATTGGAAGCGTGCTTACTCAATTTTGCATTGCGTTTTTTATTGGCTCATATTTTTGCCCCTCTTTGACTTTTTATAGTTTTTCCGCCTTGTGTAATGTAGGACGGAAATCATAGAATATCCACGTATGAAGACCGTACTGCTCGTTTTTTTCCTCATGCTCCTAGAGTTCCTCGAATGCCTGGTCTTGTGTCTGGCGATAGTGGTTTCATGGATGAAAGTGATGGTTCATACCGGGAACTGTTTGATTCTTCACATCAACAATTTAATATCTTGTGCAGTGGGGATAAAGATGGAAATATCAGCTTTAGTATATTTGGAATATTTCCTATCGGAAGAGTAGTAAGTTGTTTTTTTTTTTGTGGAATTACATAAACAGTTAATATGTTTTATGCAATATATTTTCCAATGTGTTTTTTGTATTGGAATCAATTTGCAGAACATACACAATCTTGATTTTAGCAGTCACATGGGCAACAATGTTCCCTGCCAACTTATGGATGCTTTTATTTGCAAGGCAAGTTCACTTCATATATAGAGAGTTTTATCTCTTAAATAACTTACTTATATTGATGCTTTGATATGAACAAAATAAATTGCTGCTAGTACTATCCGCTCTCTTTCTTTTAGTTACATAAATTAACAATACTGTAGGAAATGTTGGAAACAAAAAAAACAATCCAATAATTTAACAATGTCAAGCATTGCAAGATTTACAGAATTAGTAAATTACTGTCGCAAAGAGGAAATACCTTGGAAGTTCCATTAATTTTGATAATATCTAGGTGTGAACATAAAGAGGATCATTCCACATAACGTGTTTGTGTCCCTGGAAGGATGCACCGCTGGTGTAATGATCATGTTTGACGATGCCTATGGAAAAGTCCAGGTACTCAGATAAGGTTGAAAGCCTCTAAGTAATAAACCCCCCACAAGATGAGTGCTCTTCAATTCAAACTTTCTCATAACTCCCAGTTACCAACAGTTAGATGGTTAAATAGATGAGTCAGCGCTCACTTTGCAGTTGTAGGGGCTAAATTAAATCTTTACCCAGTCTATCCTCATAGCATCCTTAGTCAACGGGGATTAGTTTCATAATCATCAATGTTGCTGCCATAACGTGTTTGTTTGTTATGTTGCTGTATTAAGCAAAAAATTCTGCAAGGTTACATAGAGTGTGGCACACCCCTGATCCACAATGCTACATAGAGTAGGCAAAACTGATCTTCAGGTGACACTTTGGAAGTATTTGAACTGAAAAACTATGCGAACTTACTCAAGTGACAACATAAAATAAAATTGGGTTTCATGGGGTGATTCTTTGCTTATAAAGGCATAGTTTAAGGGCATCTAAATTGATCAGTCCAATGAATCCAACTGATTCTATCTGTTTTGGCAGATTCTGGATTTGGGAGTTAGTGTGTCTTATGTCTTTGAAAGAATTAACACGATGAACTGTGAATAACTTGAACATTATCTAGGCGCTTACTGATGGATTTCTTTGATATATATTTTGCTATATTTTCAACTGCGGTCCTCATTTCGAATTTTCTCCCTGTAGTATGAATATGAACACTTCTGTATCTTATGGTTTCTTTGCAAACTATGTTGATTTCACAACTGAGCTACTCCCTCTGAGGGATCTCATATTAATCTGTTTGCTCTTCTCAGGTGGCATTATCATATGATCTATGTCATATCATTGTCCTATGCTCTGGTGTACTTAATGAAGCTGGTCTGGAAGCAAATGATACTCAAATGTCTGGAAGTGGTCTACATGGTATCCATTGCTTAGTCCTTGACAGTTCAATATTTTTGAAAAGGTAATTTGAATTTATGAATGCTGCAATTGTTGATCTTAGTATTCATTGTGCCAAGTGAAGGTTTAATCAAGCATTCAACCTTGCTTAATTTTGTAGGGGTTATTAAGAGTAACTGGCTTGAAGTCTTAGCATCCCATGAATTGCCTAATTTGTGTCTGGACACCCAAATCTCGATATGCCACAAGTCTAGGAAATTTGGTTATAAATATTATTTCACACAAGAAAGCTTTTATATAACTATATGTTATATTGAGACATGGTGAAACCAAATGAAAAAACTTGGTGAATATTCTTATTCAAGTAAAAAGGAGAGGAAAATAAAAGAAACAAAAGTTTTGCAGATGAAGGTTTAGAATGAAATTTGAATCTATATGTTATGGATATGGGTTTGCTCATGAATGACAGCCTAATACTATATAGTGTTTTTAATGCAATGTATGTCTATTTTGTCATGGCCAGAGTTTTCTTCTGCTTAAGGGCTGATTTATGTAATCATGGTGTTGACAGTTATTGAATTCTAGGGTAAGCAATCATGAGCTGATTCTGGTTATTGTTGTACTGTATTCCCCCCTACCATGATAGGAAAAATGAGCTTCACCAGGTGGCTCAGCAAGCTTCTAATGTGGAGCATCTAATTGAAGTCATTCGGGAATCATTATCAGTCATGTCTAAGCAGTGGTCTGATGCTATGCACACTTACCATGAAAAGTTCAATGCTCTATCCTCCCTGATTATTGACCACGGTATATGATCACAGAAAGAAAAAGAGAACTAAATATGCTGTTTGTTTTCTTCTTTGCTTCCTATTCTTTATACAAAAAATTGCAGGACTTGATTCCACTCCTCAAGAAGAGTTTCTAAGCTTATTATGTGGTGCAAGGACAAGTCCTCCAGTTCATCAATTTTTAGTTAGTTCTCTTGGTGAAGCGGTATACTTCCTAAATACATCGTAAAAATAGAACTGTTAGTTGATTATGAATTATATAAATGTAATATGCTTGTTTTATCTTTCAGGGGCTCAAAAAGGTAACCAAGGCTGTTTGCGGGGCTGGAAAAGAGCTTCAGACTATTGTGCTCAATCATCTACAGGTCCATGTCACACTATAAAGCAAGTTATTGAAGAGTTTCGTACTTCAAACTTCTTTGGCTATATCCCGAGAAAATTTATTAGTTCCATCATTTGCTATGAGCTCTAAATCTATCAAAGGCTGCTCGAATCACACCGTATCTTGTTTACATAATGTGATATACTGGCCTAAAATGTTATTGTTCTTTATTAAAGTGTAATCAATAGTTCAATCGTGTAATCTTCTCTCATAGCATCTTTGTTTTATGCATTTTAAATATATTACTTTATAGCAACATTTTGTAATTGAAATTTGAAGTCCTGAAGCTCTGGTTTTCAGCCTGCTGCAGAAATTATTGGATTTCGGATGGGAGAACTTAGAGGACTTTCAAAATGGCGTGCACGTTATCGAGGTAGCGGCTTGGATGAGAACTTAATTGATAATGCAATGGAGGAGGCTGGAATGTTCCTTGTACAAGTTGAAAGATTTAGTAGAGTTTTATCATCTGTGGTCCAACAGGTATGTGACATCTCTTGTTACTATAAGATATTGCAATGTCTCTGGTCCATTTTTCAATTGGGAATTTGATAAGTAGTACAACAAAGTTGTCAGGACTTGTTCCTTTTTTTTTTTTTTTTTGTAAATTATAAATTATTCAAATATATGCACGCATGCATCCGGTACTGCTCGAAGGAGCAGTCATTTCAAGATCATCTCCTAAACCTTGGTTTGTTGTTATGGGTAGATGATTTCATTCTTTTTATTCAAATAACCACTACCAATGAAGAATAAGCTTTTCTCAGTGAATATGATGTCAACACTTACTCATTACTTGTGTTCTCAACCTGCCATCCTTGACCTTGGGCGATCTTTACTTTTGCATGTCTGATGTTCACATTTCCGCAACCAAAATGGAATCTGGATTGTACAGGTTGGTAGCTGAAATAATTCTGACCATCTGAACTGGCAACATTCTCCTAGAAGAAATGTTGAAGACTTGGTGTGCAGGAATTGATTTTAAATAACAGGAGTCAGTTTTCAAGTGAAACCCAGTTTTATGGAGAAATATATGGTTTTAAGTAGCTTTCTTAGATTTCACAGGCATTGAATGCCACAATCTCTTATTCATTTTTCGCAACATAAGCAACATAAGCAACATTTCCTCCTTTAGTCCTTGCCTCATGGAGATTCTAACACTTGTCTTCTGTTCAGTTTTCAAATTTCTTCAGTTGGCTTCTGAAATCTGTTAAGGTTTTAATGTCGGAACCAAGAGATCAACTTTTGCCATTCAGTAGGTCTGGCTTGCAGCTACTATCCGTTCTTTGTTATTCTCAATTATCTGCAGGTTTCCTGAAACTCAGGTGGTCCTTTCCTTGTTGGCAGTGAACTTGTTATCATATTCCTGAAGTTTCTCTATGACCAAGATCCTGTGGGTCTATTGCTGGAAACAACTGACCTTGATCACAATATTGAAGTTGATTTGTAAGTCAGGTTTTTAACCAATCAAACTCTGGGCTAAGGTTTGAAATTAGAAACTCCCTTGTATAGACAAATTCAATTTTACCTGCTTCTTCATGTAGCATGTAGTAAGTGTGTTATAAGCTGAAAAAAACTAGGATAATTCTTGTGACACCAGGTATTAGACTATTAGTCAAGAAAACTGTTTCTTAACATGAATAAAGAGTTGATGAAGTCTAGCAGTCTAGCAGCAGTCACCAATCCTTCAATGAACCTGACTTTGGGAAATGAATTTCCGCGTGTAACGAATTAATAAATTGAACTAATGATATGATAATATCATTTAAATGAACTCATAACAGTTGTTTTCTATATGAATTTTTCTTTGCAATGTTAAGGACTTCAGGCCTCTGAACTTCTAACATGCAATATTAATGGGTATCTAGGTAAAGCGTACAGTGATTAGGTTCCTAGGATACTGGAGCATATGTTAGGCCGATTATGAACATTAAAGATGTGATATTTGCTAGGAGTTTGCAATAATTACAGCTTAGTGAATCGACTTATTTGATGACCTTGAAGTTTAGAGAAATATTTGTTAAATGCCTTTTTTGTAACTTTCTAATATACTCCTGGCTTCACATATGAAAATGGCAATTGTCATTTAGGAAAATGACACAGCTACTTTTATCGATTTATGCTAGCTGAATCAGTCTTTATATTTCTTATATTTAGTTGATCATGTTTGAGAAACAATGCTACATCTGCAAAGCCATGCAAATTATGCACATATGGCTATCTGATGCTTGAAACTTTGGTTTTGTTAACTGATTTGATTTTTTTATGTTTCCTTTTTTGCTACTGCTAGAGAAACAAAGCTACGAATTAGAGAATTGGCTTATTTTGGAGGATTCCCAGATTCGGAATATTTGGATAGAACATTTTCAAAAGGATTTCAACAGTTGGAGTCTTGGTATGCCTTCTTTCACTCTGATTACTTGTGTTCCATGATGCTAATAATCTTGATTCTTCAGAGTTTGCTCAATTTAGGGAAAAATAGAAGTCTGTTCAAGGGAATCATCAACAACAAATCTTTTGTAGCCTTATGCCAATTTAGTATGATCCCAATAACTTTAACTCTAGTTCCATAATGTTATATGGAACTTATCGTGATGCAATGTTCTCAGTACCAAGCTCTGGTCTCTCTTGATTTTGGAGAAATTCTGGCATGAACAATAATAAGCAGGCCAGTGGAATGAATACATAGCATTCACATTTAAGTTCTATAGTGCTTTTAATGGAGTAATCTATGCAAGTAAATGTTTTCCTGTGCATGAAACTAGGCAAAGAGTCAAACAAGTTATCTACTGCTTGTGTATGCATAAGTTCATATCTTCCGCACCTTTTATGGCTATATTTATTCTCTTTCTTGAATTCTGATCTTTAATTGTAGTTTCAAAGAGGCTTTGGAGATGCCATTAACCACTGTTTCCCAAAGAATATTTTGCAAAGATTTGTTGCCACTTTTCCCTATTGCATCTTCACTGAGTTCTACGTCCTCTTATTTTCCTGCATCAGTGTCATACTATCAGGTATCATTTTTTTGTTTCTATATATAAATAGGTATCTGTTATTTTTGCTTTAAGTGAAATATTTATTCCCAAATCATTATATCTTGTATGTGTGATATTTTTCTTGTAAGTTTTGTTCTATTTTACATTATAAATAAAATTATTTGCTGAAGTAAATGCCTATCTGATATAAATACTAATGAGAATCTGTAAACCGATCATACTTGAACATATTCATCAATGTTTGGAAAATTTGATTCAAGACATCCTACATGTATTGCATCTCCTTAGTCAAAAGTCAACAGAACCTATATATATGTTCTACTCAAGGACTTCATCTCAAAAATTCAGAAATTAAGATCCCTGGTAATGTGGATAAATGGCAAACTATGAGGAGCACAGATTATTCTATCGCTGGAAAATTTGATTTAAGATCAAATATAAACGTCCTACATTTATTGCATCTCCTTAGTCAAAAGTCAACAGAACCTATATATATGTTCTACTCAAGGACTTCATCTCAAAAATTCAGAAATTAAGATCCCTGGTAATGTGGATAAATGGCAAACTATGAGGAGCACAGATTATTCTATCGCTGGAAAATTTGATTTAAGATCAAATATAAACGTCCTACATGTATTGCATCTCCTTAGTCAAAAGTCAACAGAACCTATATATATGTTCTACTCAAGGACTTCATCTCAAAAATTCAGAAATTAAGATCCATGGTAATGTGGATAAATGACAAACTATGAGGAGCACAGATTATTCTATGGCGTAAGCTCTAAGAAAATGTTTCGTTAGATGAAAAAAATGACAAAAGTATCTACTTATTGCAGCTACCAATTATTACAGTATGAATTGCTAAAAGGAGTAATAGCTGCACTGTTGTTGGGTGATCAAAGTAAGTCGGAATATGATTACAATTCAAGATTACCATGAAAGAAATTCGACGATGCACAACCCAGTCTAAACTAAAAGATGAATGTGAAAATGAAACCCTCCATTCTCCATGGCTTCTTCGAGTTGTGAAAATAATCACTTCTTAGATCACAGTGTAACCAGAAATAGAACTAATTTAGCTCTTTCATCTGCCAGGAAGCTTCAGATGCAGCTATAAGTCGTGGAATAACCCATCAGAGGCTTACAGATTACACATCTTTTATCATACCAGACGAGACTTTCCCAAATGTTACAAATTGCATTGGCATATCTAGGGGGATCTTACATGATCTGGACAACTTAAAGGATGGCCACACATCACTAGAAGCTGTATTATTACGTGTCCCTGATGGTCATCAATGTGTGGATCTGTCTCTGTATAAAGTAAGGATAAGAATTTTCACTTTATTTCACTTTTTTTAACTACTATAAGTTCTAACCACCTTTGTAATACAGGACGAACAAATTCTGTTATTGTTAAATGAAGTAGCAACCTCTCCTGAGAGCTCAGGAAATGCTTATATGATGATCATGCAGGCAGCTGACCTCCCATTTGTGTCTATTCCAAGATCCACTATCGTCAATTCTTGGAATCTTCGTGAACTTCAGGTTTACATTTTTTTTGCTAACTTCATGCATATATGCGTGTGTAATATGGATCATTTATAGTTTTTCTTCATATACGTGACGTAGCAAAAATTCATGATTGTTTTTTGGAAGAAAAAAAACCAAGTATGACTTTTCTATTACATAAACTGGATGGATAGGTTTAATTCTTCGAGGAGAAAATTACTCCTCAAGACTTGCAAGATAAATTAGTTGCATTCTTAATCCTATTGCCGTCAACTGATTCAATCAACTACTATTATATATAGAGACGTATTGATTTTTCACTATTTCTTCCTTCATTTATCAGAACATATATGTTTCGTGTGTATTTTGTTATAGGATTCAATTGTACACCTGCAATTGGAGAATGAAAAGGTTAGAGAAATTGCTCACTCTGTGGTTGTTCCGTTTGCAGTTAGTGGTAAGTGTTTCACAAAACCATGTTTGAATTGCAGTTGAAGGAAGTATTACTGACATTGTAGTGTAATTTTTTATCAGCATCGAGAGGTGTGGCTTGTGTTTTTTCTGCTAGAAAACGTGCCTTGGTGTATATTTTAGAGGAAGATGAAGATGAAGATGAAAATACTGATTCAGAATAAATTACTGGTAATAAATCCCTTTCATATTTAAGTTCAGCTAGCTCATGTATATTATTCAGTGTTGTACGAACTAGTGAATATGCTTGCGTTTTCTTTTAAGTTTTCCTTTTGTCTTTTATTGGTGTGTTCTAAATTATTTTTCCTAGATTTATATATTTTTTTGGCATATTTATCCCTTTGAAATTTTCATTTGATTCTTCAACAATATATTTTATTATCTTACCTTGTCAATGTATGCATTTGAATATATAAACGCTTTTTGTGTGTGTGTGTGTGTGTGTGTGTGTGTGTGTTTTATTATATAAACATTCAAATTATTTGCCCTTTTCGTGAATTTAAGCAATGTAATGTGTAATGTTTAAGTTGAAGAATTTGATATATAGATTTGATTTTCTTAATGAGTGTTTGGGTTTTTGTTTGGTTGTTAAATGAACAAGAAACAAACATAATGTTGAGATTATTGGGTTATCATTTTTTTTTTGGATCTGAAAAGGGAAATCACTGCATATCTTTCTCAACTAAGTCCCTAATAGAATCAGGTGGTTCTTCCATCCAAAGCAGACTTTCTCCCGAAGTGTGGCCAAGTTTGGCCAAAGCATTCGCCACCGAATTAGCCGACCTTCTGATCTGACGGAGAGACACAATCCACGGCTTAGCAAGTAGAATCCTGCAATCCTCTAATATAAAATCCAGCGGATGATCCCGAGTATCAGTCTTTTGCAAGAGGGTATAAATAACCTCAGAGTCTATCTCTATCACCAAATTCTCATATCTCTTTTCCTACGCGGCGCTCAAACCATCCCGAAGGGCCAGAAGCTCTGCCTGCTCAATCGAACATGAGCCTACACTTCGGCAAAAACCAAAAACCCACATACCATCATCAAAAATACTGGAGAGAAGAGTGCTAATATTCTACTGACTAGATCCAACCTATATCTTTAATCTCAAGTTTTCCAAAACAAATTTAAAAAACTGGAGAGAAGAGTGCTAATATTCTACTGATTAGATCCAACCTATATCTTTAATCTCAAGTTTTCCAAAACAAATTTAAACTCGCGTACGTAACCTAATATTGTCACTATTCTTTATCTCTTGGATCCGGTTAATCCGGTTAATTAATCTGGATCGAGAATTTGGACTTACATGGATCCGTGACTCAAAAACTTCCCACGCCATTCAGTGCCTTCAGGCTTCAGTTTAGGAAGTTTAAAATCCGACCCAAATTCAGTGTCAGATTATCATTCAAGTATAGAAATAGACATGTATTAATCTCCCATATGAAATTTATGAAATCATGTGAAACTAACTAGAGTAAAATAATTCTAGATTCGATCAATTTTGAACGAATTATCCCTCTTTCACATAATAAACAAATATTAGTATTAGACAACTTTCCTAAGGTTTTATGAATCCTATGTTTGATTTATGATTAAATGATGAATTAATTGTTGATTACATGATTGTATGTGATTGTATTTAATTTTGAGCTTATTATCATCTAATTGCTTGATTACCAATTGAGTGTTATTTATTGGTCTTTGAAGTGCTTGACAGGGTAAATTGGAGATTAGAATTGTAAATTAGATTGTGATTTGACCCTAGAATAGAAATATACCTAACTCATTTTATAGCTTAATGCATCAACTAAATTAATCATTTTAGATACAAATTGAGTTAATTTATCTATCATTGACAAGTTCATATGCAAACTCGAAAGATACATGCTTCTGAGTTTGAATTTGTAGTCAGTTTGGGGAGGTGAACATTTTACACTTCTTCTTGGTTTCCCTATTGGAGCATAATCTTTGGACTACTCTTGATTTGCCCACTCTATTGGATTTGCTCTTATAACTTAGGGTTAATTACAGGGACCTCCCCTGAGGTTTGGTGAAACTCGCGTTCATTCCCCTCTAAGAATACTAATTACTCGGACCTCCCCTGAGGTTTGCAAAACCTTACAACCGTTAGGGTTCCGTTAATTTTTGCTTACGTCATCATAAATTTTTTGAACATTGCCAATTTTGCCCCCGACTTACTGTAGCAAATATGTAAGGACTATATTACCCCTCTCAGCAAATGTTACATTGTTGCATGAGAATGGATCTAGTAGCAATGTCAAATTACATTTGTGGACTAAAATGTTGTTAAATTTATATAAAATGTGTAATGACTTTATTAATGTATATTTATATTTAAAATAACATTTTAAATATTTCTAAAGTATTTTCTTACTTATTGTAAAATATATGCAAAGAGAAATACACTACTAACTCTTACAAAAATTATTTTTATTCAAATAAATATAAACATTGAAATTAATTTTAATGTATAGATTTCCACATTGTCCCTCTTATTTGTGTATATAAATTCAAATAAATATAAACATTATTTTTAGTGTTCTTATATTTTACTTGATAGAAAAATATTGAAAATACTCAAGTTTAAATTTTATGTCTATAAATATAAAATTTTATAATGGTCAATAATGTTTTAGAAAAAAATATTAAACATGTTTATAAAATTTTATATTAGCCAATAATGTTTTAGAAAAAATATTACACATATTACACATATATCAACTCAAGTTTTATTGTTATGAAATAATTAAAGAACTTATTTGTTGGGAAACTATTATTTTTTAATTATTCATAAATATAACATAACAATTTTTAAAGAAAAAAATATATATTCAATAATATTTTAATTTTTATAATAAAAATATAAATATAATTTTTTAAAAAAAAAACCCTAAAATCACGCCACCCCACCCCAAACCCCAACCCCGTCGCCACCACCTTCCCAGACCGTCCCGACGGCCTGGGATCACCAGATCCAGGCCGGCGACGACCTGGGGAGAATATCCCAGGCCGTCGCCAGCTTGGAACCAGCGATCCCAGACAATAATTTATTGATTACTTAAACCCAATACTATTAAATAATATTTACTATGAAATACTCAAATAAATCTTGTTTACATAATTAATAAATTATTTTTACGCTATTGATAAATTATACAGTATTGAAATATGTATTTTATAAAAATTTAACTAAAAAAATCAATAAATATTTTTTTCACAAAATTTAAAGATACTAATTCAAATACCCTTTTATAAAATAATTATCTATGAGGTATTAGTAAATAATTAAATTTATGGGTTATTTCAATTTTAAACTTAAATATATATATATAAAAGTGTTTAATATTTTCAAATTTCAACAATGAAATCATAAATTTATATCTTACTTAAATACAATACAATTAAATAATATTTTATTATAAAATACAAAAATAAAATCTTATTTACATATTTATTATTACTATTAATTGCATAATTAATAAACTATTTTTTTCTTTTTTATGTGATATAAATCGGGGTGGGGTTAGTTTTTCTTTTCTTTTATGTGTAAATTTAATTTTATTAAAGTTTGGGGACTAATAGGCAAATATAAATTTTTGTAAGGTTTTGTAAACCTTAGGGGAGGTCGATGTAATTAAAACTGATGAGGGCAAGAGGGTAATTTCACGCATTCCATCCACCTCTGTTAGTCTCCGTTAGGGTTTTGTAAGGTTTGGCAAACCTCAGGGGAGGTCCGAGTAATTAGTATTCTTAGAGGGGAATGAACGCGAGTTTCACCAAACCTCAGGGGAGGTCCCTGTAATTAACCCTATAACTTATATTAAAAGAGCAACTCCAATAAGAGACATCAGATTTTCACTTTTTGATTTCTGCTACAATGTTTTGATTCTTCTATAACAGTATTTTGCTTCAACAACGGACATAAAAATGAGGCATCATTTTAAATTAAATCTACTTAAATAACTAAACTTCAATTAAATCAATGCTAATTTTTACTGCAAACAAAACAAAATTAAAAATAAAATTAAATAAATTCAAAGATGTAAAGGCTTAGTTTTCATAAGTTTTGTTGTCCACGCGTCGATTTTTTATGAAACATTGAGATATTTAACGTTAATGATGTGAGATAAAAAAAAATTGGATCTAAATATGGATGGGATCCAACCAGCTTCACTACTGAATATGGATAACTTGCACGTCAACTCTAGCAAAATAGAGAAAGACCTAGTCCGGATTGTGCCGGTGGAGCTTTTTGCGATGCTTAAGTCAATAATGCATATTGGAACTTAGAAACATATAGATACAAAGTAGGTTATGAGATTGTTTATAATTCGTAAATGTGTATTATACATGATTTTAATTAGAAGATCATTTGTAGTTAGAGATCCCTGATTAGGGCGACGTGATTTGCATGCATGAAGGGAAGTTTCAATGATCGTGCCTACGTTCCCTAATTATGGGCGAGAAAAGGGGACCAAATGTATCTTACCTTGATTTGGCTAATCCTGTCGTTGTCACGCCTCGTTAAGTGGTCATACTCGATGGCTTTGTTGTGAGCTTGTTTTGCATCTATCGAGCATGCGCATTAGACCGTGGTTTATTAATTGGCCTAATCTCTCGCTGATTAGATCCTTTGGTCATATCATTATACCGGATCATGGATGACCCATATTTACATTGAAGAAGTTCGAGTCGCTTGGAATCTGGCGATGGTTATCTACGTTTGTAGCTTGGGGACTAAGTTTCGAGTTGGTATCGGTTTGTCTCATAGATGAATATGGGGGAATTCATAAGTATCATTCATTACTTTGATTTAGAATAGCTTACAGTACTGCTGGAGTTTACAATTTTCTTCTTACTCCTGTCGAGACTAAACTAAAGGACCCCGGAAAATGTTACCTTAGTCATGTCACGATTCCGCCAAACTCGTGCATATTAAACATTCCTAATGGTTTACTGAGGATCCCTATCGTTGTACTTACCACGGTTGATGTCTTGGTCGGAAAATTGCTCCACCTCACATCCGGCCCATTGTCCTGTTTGGTTCTCTAGCTAAGTACAAGTTGAGATCTTCTCTACAAATATATTATAAGTGCAATACTGACACATTTAATTTAATTTGATGAAGTGATACTCAAATCTTGCTTAATTTCATCAGAGTACTTGTCTTAGAATTTCATTTCACCAACCATAATTATATATTTTCTCAAGATTTATCAATAAATTCAAACACACAATTAATTAAGGAGCAAATGGGATGGGGTTGAATGAAGCTGGAGGAGCAGGGCACATGCCTAATTGCTCGGATCGTATTCTCGGATTCCGGCATGTGCTCTGGCTCTCCATCTTTTTTTCCCTCTCCTGATGGATATTTCACAAAACAAAGTCATACAAGGTAAGTTCTTTCATTAGAAACAAGAATACAATTACAAATTTGGCATTAAACAAATTAATCAAAGTTAAAGCTACTTTGATTAATTTTTACTTTCCAAAGCTAATGCTGCAGAGTCAACATGAACCAGCAAACAGGCATAAACTTTTTGCTTCAATCCATCTACAATCTCGAGCAACAACTCATTTTTCTCGGAGATCAAATTGCTTCGTACTTTATCCAACCATTCATTCGATTGTTTTAGCAGCGACAACGTTAAAGCAATGTGGTTATTAGACTCCACCAAAAGGTCTGCAGTGATTTCTTTACCTTTCTTTTCTTGGATAAAGCCGATATCAAGTGCTTCTTCCAAAAATTTCAGAAACCATGTTTGTGTTTCATTTGACAGATTCTTTTTAAGTTCCATCATTTCTTTTAGACCATCTCCTTTTAACCATTCTAGTTTTTCAGCCTCGGTAAGTTCTGATGAGGGCCTCGGATTTTTGTTCGTGCTTCTGCGATGTAACGAACCTGACTTCTTAGAGGATTCTACTGCCGAGTTTATTGGTAAATTCTGCAATGTATCTTTCATTGGAATTGTTATATCTGTTTTTTCGATTAGTTTATAAAGTGTAAAGAATTTGGAGATATATGGATGAGGATTTTCTGGCGAGGCGGATGAATATATATCTGCAAACAAACTGAAATAAGAGAATAAAGCAAAGTTTCAAGAAAATATAAAATGTACATACATTATAATTTACTACATAAAATTACCCGAGGCACTTGACAAGATTTGCTACTGCATTTGCTTCCTTTTGTGCTTCCTCTGCTACCATAAAACTCAAGTTTCCTCTCCTAAGCATACCCTTTTAACAATAATCGAACGTAAGAAGTATAAGTACAAAAACTCGGTATCTCTATTAGCGTTTTCACGTTTAATTAGTATGTTTACAAAAATACCTTTCCGGGCTTAAGAAGTGTAACTGGCAAACTGGACCACGATATCGACTCATGAGATGATTGCTTTTTGTTATTGCCATTCGGCAAACAATTCAAGTTAACGTTTTCTTGTTTGTTTGTGCATTTAACTGCCACATGCTTCGAGGATGCCGTATTTTCTTTGCTGCTAATTAGTGAATCTACATCTGATTTCCGAGTTGATGCATCATCACAAGTTCCGGAAGGACTTATTGCCCGTGACTGACATTCAACAACAAAATCCGTCACAGATTTAGAGTTCTTTAAGCCATACAATTGAGAACAAAGACATACATATGGAAGAACCTCAGATTAAAATGTAAAATCATAGTACCTGAGCTTTAAGTTCATGTTGCTTCACTTTCAAAGGTCCAATGCCTTTTCCCATACCGATTTGATCGATTTCTCTTCCTTCCAACTTTTGCTTTAAGGCACCCTGCATGTACCTAGAAGCAACAGCTCCCTTTTCCTCTTTGATCACAATTTTCTTCTTCGCAATTTCATCTTTCGTTGCCTCACTCAATTTCATAGCCGTCCCACTTTCCTTATCAACTAACACGAGTCCCTCGGATTCCTCAACTAATTGCATCAAATCCTTCGGATTGCCCATGAATGGGTGTCGCCCTGGAACCGGCCTTACACCAACTAAAATGGGTACTTGAGTCCCGGCCTCCATTTTATCAACGTAAAAGAATTGCCCGAGTTGTAACTTGTTGTTTAAGATTAGATTAGTGTCTTCTTTCGATAGGGTGACGTAAGTCGTGTGGGAAGAATCCGAGACTTTGATGAAGAATCCGTGGTTTGGCCATAATCCGGATCCGGTTATGGATGGAACTATGCTGATTACTTGTAAAAGGATTGACCTATATTCACCTCTAACCTTTAAGTTGGAATTTATATTTTGTAGGAGTTTTATTAGTACTCCAGGCACAAGAGATGCCATTTTAACTAATTTCCCTGTTTCAAATTTCAAACATGAATAATTTATAATAATTAAACCTTTAATAAAGCTGCGATTAATGTTTAAATGATCATCCTTTAGTTCTAAATATTGGTAAGAGGCAAAACCAATGCATTATACAAAAATAAAAGTGAGATATGTGGCTTATGATGACTAAAGTCTACCACTTTTATTTACATATAAGGATCACAAGCATTTTTTCACATAATTAATCGAAAGTTGGAAATAAAAAAAAAAGTGAAAACTTTGAATTATATCATTATATCATAATATCGATTAATTACATTTTCGCCACTAGGACAAAGTTCTCATCGACAATAATCAGAATAATTTATAAATGGATTAAGGAGCAAGAAGATTTTCACAATGCTATACCAAATGGCCAAAATTGTCTAGCTTTGCAAAATGCCATTTCCAAATCCAAATACTAAACTATAGGATTAATTTATCTTGATAAAAGATTGTTACATACCTGAGAATAAACTGTTGGAATTGAACAAAAGAAAGAGGGAAAATCAATAACCTGATGTCAGAGAGTATTTATGCTAAGAGGGAAATGTTTCAAATATACAATTAAAAAAAATTGATAATCAAAATAGTAAACAGTGACCAAATTAAATAAAAATGGTGGAAACCACGAATTATGTGCTAACTTTTACATGGGAAGCACGTAAGCATCGAACTTCTTCTTGTCATTTTCTTGAAAGAAAGACAATATCCTTTGGTAATGTGAAGTTACACTTTTAGCCTTGCTATGAAGGAAAATCTTGGTGGTATTTCATGGGTAGTATGGGAATTGTGCCATGAATTGTTCCACGAGTTGACAATTCCATGCCCATTTGAAAGGTGAAGATATTATTATGTCACAATCTAAAGGTAGTATCCTACGTTATATACAATTAATTGAATTATCAAAAAATAAAAATAAATGGATACATACAACTAATTGTGACATTCTGTCACGTTATGTTTGATTAACTATGATTTATGATGCACTAATATATTTGTATCTGTATGGAATTTATCAACATAATTTGTTTGGACTAATATTAAAAAGTTTATTATATGACTCCAAATCTTTTGTTCTTAATTCCAAAATATATAACTACTTCATCCGTTTCATTTATTTTGCTCATTTATTACAGTTGACCAGTTAAATTGATTAAATTTATAAAAATTATAATAAATAATTTAATAAATATATTTCACTATTAAGTTGATAATATCATATGACGCCATATTTATTAATATTTAAAAAGTTTAATACATAAAAATTGTGAATAATTTAACATGATAAGTCACTTAAAAAATTAAAAAGTTTGACCAAATACTGTAACAAAGGGAGCAAAATTAGTACACAAAAATGTGCAGTGATTCGAAAAATATATTTTACTAGAGTTGTCACGATTTTCAAGCTTATATTGTTATTATATGCTTTAATATTTTGTTCTCATTAAATATTTTCTAAGGGTTCCTTGCATGTCCGCTCACTTCCTTGCAAAATGGGGCAAACTGGTTAATTGAAATGGTTTTATTTATCAAAATATTGCCGTGAATAAAATATAGATAAATAAACGAATAATCATTTTTGGCGCATTCGTTGTTCAGATGACTTGGTGCATCAATAACTGAAATTTATTTAGATTATTTTTTGCATACATATACACAGTATGGATGAAATTTATAGAGTTAAATTTTCCTAAATTTATTTAGCCTAAATACAATCTACTTAATTTGTTGCACCATATCATTTTTGCAGCACGAGGATGCACGAAGAATTTTCCATAAAGATGTATGGAAGAATAATAGAGTATATATTATGGAAAGAAGAGAGTAAATGGAAAAATGTTGACCAGGTGGTCAAGGGAAGAATTTTCTCTTAGGATAGCGATATTGTCTGAGCAATAATTGTTGCTGCAAGAGCAATTTTTAAAATTTTCTAAACTACCCTTGATAATTAAAGTAATTTTAATGTAATGGCATTTAATGTTGTTTTGGTAAATTAGGAATAGCTATATTTATTACTCCAATATTGCTTTGGAGTGTGTTCCTCAAGTTTCTATGTTCTACGAAATCATTAACATTAATATTAGAAAGAAAAAAAAAAAAAAGGCTGACCATGCATATATGTTTATTTATTTTTAATGAATAAATTAAAGGTTTATATTATCGATTTTTATATGTTTTTCAAAAGGTATCTATTATTAATCTTTATCATTTTTTTTTAAATATTACTGCACCATGATTGGGGAGGAAATTGGATTTGTGGAAGCAACAAAGCAAACATGACTTGCTGATTTTTTCCTATTTTTCACCATGCATAGTTTCCTGTATCATAAGTAATTCTTGAATTTCCCTTTACAAACAATGGGAAAAAATACTCATGTTTTTTACTTAATTTTTATTCATTTTTGTATTGCGCCGTTCATTTTTCTTGTTTTATTACAAATATTATTGATGTTTCTTCTTCTTAATTGCATTCACTGTAATTTAAACTAAATAGACTATGACTTTGGTTTTTGAGATTCAGTGAATAAAAAAGGTAAAATTGCAGAAAACGTCCCAAACTAATTACTGATTTTGGATTTTCATCCCGAACTATTTAACTTGGCGAATTTCGTCCCGTAAATTTAATATATTTTTGGAATATCGTCCCAAATTAATTACTAAATTTGATTTTTCATCCCAAACTATATCAACTCGCCAAATTTCGTCCCATAATTTATCATTTTGTATGAATTTAGTCCCAATAATAAATTTCTAATTTAATATAAATAATGTTCAATTTTGTAATTAATTTGGGACGAACTCTGCAATATTATATAATTATTCATGTTAAAATTTACCATGTCATGACACTTAAGCACAGGGGCGGATCTACAATAAGATTTTGGTTTTTTTTTTTTTTTTTTTTTTCATTCTATTCATGTATATTTATATTTAGTTCATTTGAATGCCTATTGGTTTCTTTTAAAATTTAAATTACAATATTTTGTGAATTTAAGTGATATGTCTATCAATAGTATGATTCAATTAATTAAACTATTATGGCTTTTAAATTTTAAACCAATATGATACCATTTTATTGTGATATTAGTTTATTCATTACTTCATATGTTCTCTATGCGAAATATAAAGTAAAGCTTGTGAAAAATAAGCTTGAAAACAATATACAAGTTTATTTGTTATACATTATTTTGCTGAAGTTTTAATTCATAATGAAAATAATATTAATTTTATTTGAGACTATTTTATAGTATATTAATGAACATGGTATATAATTATAATATAGTGAAAATACATTTTAGAGTATAGATTTGTGTTCATCTATTTATACATATTTTTTTTTTCACGATAATAAAAATTGGCCCCCTCGACTCTGGAATCCTGGATCCGCCCCTGCTTAAGCAGCCATGTGATAATTCATCGGCAAATGCGCAATTCCGTCTTATAATTATGGTGGGACGATATTCCAAAAAAATATTAAATTACGCGACGAAATTCGCCAAATTAAATAGTTTGGGACGAAAATCCAAAATCAGTAATTAGTTTGGGAAGATTTTTGCAATTTTGCCAATAAAATATTAGGTAAGATATTTTCCATTTTAAAACTTTAGGCTTTAGTTTGTGGTTTTTCTTTTTTTTTTTTATATGATTTTCTTGACTAAAATTAAAAAACTAAACATAAAATTAATGTAGTTAAAAATGTAAAATAAATATTTGACATATGAAAAATAGGTACCATGCTTTTTCGTGCAAAGGCAGATAGGAAACACAATATATATATTTCTTTATGAGTTAATTAAGGTAATTAATTAAAGGCTTAATCCCACTTTGCACCCTAGAAATACATCAGTTTGGCACTTTGCACCCTCGAAAAAAATCAATCCCACTTTGCACCCTCAAAACATATATTGTCTTTCACTTTGCACCCTAGGTGAATATTAGGCCAAAAAGCAGGGGTATTTTTGTCACTCCATCAAAAATCAACATATATTTCCTCCAAAATATACTAATGTGAGATTCATGTGCAATTAAGAGTAAATTGACAATTGCCCATTAAAATAACTCCCAAAAAAACATAAAAAAAATTAAGACGTCACATGTTAATATAAATTTGAATTTAGGGTTTTAATGTTTTAATTCATGTGCAGTTAAGAGTAAAATTGATAATTATCCATTAAAACAACTCCGAGAAAAACATTAAAAAAAAATGAGATGTCACATGTTGTAAATATAAATTTAAAAAGAACGATATCAAATAATATTTTTGCCCATGTTGGAGTTTAGGGATCCTAATGTTATTTAAATGCACAAAGCTCTAATATATATATATTGTTACATAGACCTTCATATATTATATTTCGTATGGAACATAATTTTAACCAACTACGTTAAATTTTTAGCTCACTACAAGAAAAACGTAAAATTTGTCGCGGCTTGGGACCGAAACATTTCGTCGAAAAATATCGTGTCGGAATTTTTTTGATGAATTTTCGAGTGACAAGTATTTTCGATGGTCGTTTGGCGCCATATAATTACTTATACTCCACCACTTTACTGTAAAAACAAGACTATGTTTTATTTATGTATTGATATTATATTTTCTTATTTCAAGTTATATAAATAATTATTTAGAATAATATTTTATATTAGGTCGAGTTAAGAGTAGTAAATTATTCATTTAACTGCCCTAAAAATGATTTTTTCCAGAGTTATTTTAATGGATAATTTTTCAATTATACTATTAATATTACATATATGTCACATTATTATATTTTGGAGGGAATATGTGTTGTTTTTTTAAGAGAGTGGCGAAAATACCCTTGTCTTTTGGCTTGAAATTCATCCAGGGTGCAAAGTGAAATACAATATATATTTTGAGGGTGCAAAGTGGGATTTATTTTTTTCGAGGGTGCAAAGTGCCAAATTGATACATTTGCAGGGTGCAAAGTGGGATTAAGCCTTAATTAAAATCATTAAGGGCTTGAATATGTACTATCAAACTTTGACCTGTCATTAAATGCTCCACTAGGCATTAGGGAAAGGGTAGAAAAGGAAATTTCAAAAGTTTGCTCTGGCAGCAATAATTATTGCTCTGACAATATCGCTAGTCTTTAATTATCTGTATAATTTGATGATAACGTAAATAATTTTATTATTAATGTAACCACCATTTCAAAAGAAGAAGAAAATTGTTTTTGAAGCCATACCAAAATCTGTCATTAAAGATAGAAAGGGAAAGCTCATGGACTATTTAAAATAATATTTTTTTATTTGCATTTCAAAAAAAAAAAAAAAAAAAAAAAAAGGAAGAAGGGGAAAGAAAAGCAGCCACAACCTCCATCACATACCCCAACCCCCAGGGCAGTCTCGTGAAGTACTTCCATTGGATTAAGTGATTTTATTGAACCCATTGAAATACAAAATATATATTAAAAGTATTTATTGATTTACTATTATTAGTAAATAGGGGTTTTCTGTGGTTAGTTTCAGTTTGTGCTAATTCTTATTAGGTCTTCTTTTAAAATTCAGTAAATCTGACCTGTTACCTTCAAAAAAGGTAATGATTTAAAGATGATTTTATAAAAGAGAAAATTACATTTTTTGGTACTGAACTATATGTCAATTTTCACTTTTGGTATCAAACAATTTGAGACCAACATATTTTGTACCATAATTCTATAAATTCCCTCATATTTGCCATTACTTATGTTGACGGACAATTTTATCCCATAACATTTCAAATTACCAAAATAATCCTACATTTTTAAATTCACTGAAGATTTTAGGCTACATTGTTGCTAAATTTAAAAAATTACTCGAATAAAACCACGTGCGGGCCAATTTGAAAATTTTACATATTATATTTACATAATTAATTTGATTTATAAACAATATTTAACATAAATTTTAAAAAAATTAAGAACACATATTCTTTGCAAATTTAAATTTATATAACAATATTAATTTATTTAATATTTATTAAAATATTATATTATTTAATAAAAATATTCAATACTCATTCAAATATAAATTAAATAATTATAATTATAATTAAAAAAACTTAAAAACCTACCCCACCCAAACGCTGTAACTAGGGGTGGCAAATGCATCACCGTGATCGAATCCGGACCTACCCAACCCTACCGTATCCACCCACCCACCCATCCCCTAACCTACCTCCAACCCAACCCACTAACAATTTTAATTTGTTTTTCACTAATTTAATCAATTTAACTCATTTTTTTTGTCGTTTTTCATGAATTACATCAATATGTTTGGGATATGTTTGGTGTTTCTTCCATCAATCATCCGGATCTACGCCGTATAAAACCTTTTTTGACTAATTTAACTCATTTCTTCACCGTTTGCATCAATTTTTTCATCAATTTCATCGATTTAAACTGTTTTTGACCGATTTTATCCATTTTTTCACTAATTTCGTCAATTTAAATTATTTTAAACCATTAGCATTTTTTTTTTTTACCTTTTTGCCCTTTTTTTCACTAGTTTCATGGATTTAAACTATTTTTGATCGAATTAACTCATTTCTTCACCGTTTGAATCTATTTTTTAACTAAATTTCATTTATTTGAATGGTTTTTGACTAATTTTATCTGTTTAAATTGCTTTTGACAGATTTAGTCTGTTTATTCAACGTTTTCGCCCATTTTTCCATTAATTTCATCGATTCGAACCGTTTATGACCGATTTAACTCATTTATTCACCATTTGCATCGATTTTTTCACTAATTTCATCGATTTATACTCTTTCTTACCGAATTAACTCGTATTTTAACTTATTTCATCGATTTAAAGTATTTGATCGGTCTAGCCCCTTTTTTCACTGTTTTATTTCGTTTTTAATTAATTATATCGATTTAAGCCATTTTTTATCGATTTAATTTATTTTTTCACAGTTTGCATCAATTTTTTTCACTAATTTCATTGATTTGAATGGATTTTAACCAATTTAACCCTTTTTTTTTTTACACTAATTTCATTGCTTTGAATGGTTTGGCCAATTTAACCCAATTTTTCATTAATTTATCGCTTTAAATTGTTTTTGACTGCTATAACCTATTTTTTCACTATAAAATGGTGAAAAATTGGTTAAATCGGTCAAAATCAATTTAAATCGATAAATTAGTGAATAGATAGGTTACATCGGTAAAAAAATCATTCAAATTGATGAAAGTAGTGAAAAATTGGTTAAATCAGTAAAAAAACCTGTTCAAATCGTTGAAATTAGTGAGAAAAATGGATGCAAAAGGTACATAAACGAGTTAGATCTGTCAAAAATATTTAAAATCGATGAGATCAATTTCAAAAATGATCAAATCGGTAAAAAAAAAATAGGTTAAATCGATCGAAAACAATTTAGATGGATGAAATTAATGAAAAATTGATTAAATTGATAAAAAAAAATATTGAAACCGATGAAATTAGTGAAAAAAATCGATGCAAATGGTGAATAATTAAGTTAAATTGGTAAAAAAAAATGGTTTAAATCGATGGAAATTAGTGGAAAAACGAAACAAAGCAGTGAAAATGGCTAAATCGGTAAAAAATAATTTAAATCATTGAAATAAGTTAAAAGGCGTGTTAAATCGATAAAAATGGTATAAATTGATGAAACTAGTGCAAAAATCAATGTAAGTTGTGAATAAATAAGCTAAATCGGTCGTAGGCGGTTTAAATCGATGAAATTCATGGAAAACGGTGAAAAAATAGGCTAAATCGGTCAAAATCAATTTCAAACGATAAAATTAGTGAAAAAATTGGTTAAATCAGTCAAATATCATTCAAATCGATTAAATTAGTTAAAAAATCGATTCAAACGATAAAGAAATGAGTTAACTCGGTAAACAATAGTTTAAATCCATGAAATTAGTGGAAAAATGAGCGAAAACGGTGAAAAATTGAGTAACTCGGTTAAAAACAATGTAAATCGATGAAATTAGTGAAAAAATGAGTAAAATTTGTCAAAAACCGTTCAAATCGATGAAATTGGTGAAAAAATCGATTCAAACTGTGAAGAAATGAATTAAATCGATAAAAAAAATGGTTTAAATCGAATAAATTATTTAAAAATGGCAAAAACATTAACAAAAATGGGCTAAATCGGTCTAAAATAATTTAAATCGATGAAATAAGTGAATATGTTGGTTAAATCGGCCAAAAAGCGTTAAAATCGATGAAATCGATGAAATAAAATCGGTCCCAACGATGAAAAAATAAGTTAAATTGGGTGTGTCGGGTAGGGTGGGGTGGGGGTGAGTTGGGTATGCAAACTTTGTTAGATTTCAATAGGATCCGGTCCTAAGTCACCGCGGCCTGGAGTTGAATGGTGGTAGGTTTTTTAATTTTTGTTTAAATTATAATTATTTCTAATTTATTATTTTAATAAATATTAAATATATTACTATCATATAAATTTTAGATTAGAAAATAATATGTTTTCTTAATTTTTCTTTAAATTTATGTTTAAGTTATATTTATAAATCAGATTAGTTATGTAATTATAATAGAAGTAAGTAAAATCTCCAAATTGGTCCGTACGTGGTCTTATTCGAGTCAATTTTGAAATTTGACAACATGGTGGACTAAAATCGTCAATAAATTTGAAGATGTGGGGACTATTTTGGTAAACTGAAATATTATGGGGTAAAATTGTCAGTCAACATATTTATAAGATCAATTTTGTAATAAGACTTAATTACTTGTGACTTGAAAAAAGAGAGTACAATAACCTATAGCACAAGTCACCCTTAAAAAAAATGAATGGTAGATTAAAAAATAAATTTGATCCAACGATAATGAAAGGAGGACCTAATGAATACTTATCACAAGTGGTACTAACCATAGACAAGCCCTAGTAAATATGTATATAAAGTATTATCTTCGATTTTAGAGTAAAATATTTTATTAATCCTTGACATTATTGTACAAGTAATATTATACTAAATTGGATATTTGAGTGAATATTAAAAAATTTCGAATTTCTTAGTTTCGGGTTAATTATGAGCATTTGATCATTTTTATAATGTCTAATAATTTTGTTGAAGCCTTTTTTACTTCTCATGGTTAACCGCAATTCATTCATCTATCCTTGTATTTTAATTAAGAATTTGTTTATAATTATTAAAATTACGGATTACATGTGAAAGTTGAATGTATTTACCTGTTTATTTATGCTCTACAATTTTTTTACTTATAATTAACCATAATTTATGTACTTTAATTGTAAAACCATTATGAAAAAAAAAACATTGATATGTTATTATATTTTTATTTTAAGAATGTATATACACTAATAAATTGATTATAAGTTTAATGTAAATTTATAACATGTTCACTATTTATATTCATAAACGTCACTACAACAAAAATCATGTCTCGAGACACAAATAAGTGTCCCAAGATGTTTATCTTGTGACACTTAGAAACTTTGGGACACTTGAAAAAAGTGTCTCATAATTTCGTGTCGCGTGATAACAAGGGACAAATAAATTTGTCCCTATAAAGTGTCCCTAGATTACGCATCTGAGGATAGATATATGTGTCCCGTGAGATCATTTTTGAGATACAAATATGTGTCCCTAGATGTTGCAGTCTGAGGATATTTATATGTGTCCCATGAGATCATTTTCGAGATACAAATAAGTGTTCCCAGAGAATTGATATTTTTATTAATTTCATTCTTGAGACACTTATTTGTGTTTTCTAAAATCCATGTCTTTTGTATTATATATTTCAATACTTATAAGCTAGCTATTTTATTCCAAAATTTACTCAACATGCATAAATATTTCAACAAATTAAATAACAATTAAAATAACTAATATAATGCATATGGTCGATTCTTTTAAACAATCCAAATATCACTTCCAAAAATATTAAGTACATGTACATATGGTAGTTCTAATATCATAGAAAGTTTCCAAGACAACAAAATTACATATATATGTTCTTGGAAATGAGTACAATCTAAAATATAAACTTGCATAGTATCTAGAATAAGGATTCTAACTATAGATATCTTCAAAGTTCAAGCTCAAAAAAGTTCATCCTCCAACTTGAATCAGTCTTCGTCTTCATCCAATTCAAACTGTTCCATATAGAAAATATATTTGATGACTATGAGGAAGCATATAGTAACAACTCCAAACAAAGCTTTTTTCTTTTCGAAAAGATACATGTAGTAAGCATGGTCAAGAAAAGAAAATTAAAAGAAAATACCATGGACAATGGCCAAACAATAGGTACTCCAAGAGCATCTCCAATAGTTTGAACATCTCCAATCCACTCTCTTTACATTTTATGTAGGCGTTGAAAGCAATTTTTAAGACTAATCGGTTGGTTGCACAATGAAAACTATCCAATCTCGGGTCACTGGTAAACTGTTGCCATGACAGATTATTTATAGGTTGAATCTTAAGAGAAGTTAGCACATCCAAGAAACTAGAAAAAGTAAGAGTGCAGCCAATACCTCATTTCCCCAGTGATTGTATTTGAAGCAACCAAATGAGAATGGAGAGATTCTGTTTCATCAGCTGCTACACCTATATTTAACAGCATCACTTCCATGAAGCACTTGCTCCAAAAAAAGTAAAAGCAATGAAAGCATTCTTAAAAGCTTTACCTTCTCCACTTGTGAGTGGCACATCATGCATAATATTTGCATTAATAACTTTGCCTTTGTATTCTGAAATGAAACCTAATAACTTCCCACCATACATGTCATTAATTTCTGAAACCACTTCAGGTGGCAGAGACTCTATAACTGCTACATCTAGATCATGAAGAGGAGGGAGGGTCGCAGTCTGGGATACATCAGATACAGAGCTAGACAAGCCAGCACCTCCTGGAGCAGAGGGTTCTGCTGTATCAGAGCACGGAAGAACCTGAGCTTCACCTTTACTCAATCTCCTAGTATCTGTCATGAAATAAACAACCATCACTTAAAATTTGATTCCACATCATAAATATATCTTAATCATGTAGGCTGTTTGATTCTTGGATTACAGTGAATAAAACGCGAAGGAAAATGCTTTCTCTTGCATCAAATAATGCAACGTTGAGCTTCATTTATTGTTCATTTGCATTTTACTCACTGAAATCCATAAACTAAACATAGCCATAAAGAATGCTTTCTTGAAATGTCTCAAACCTACCTAGCTTTTACACAAAAACATTATATATCCACTAATACTACTGTAGTTCATTATTTACAGAAACATGTTTGTTAAGAGTTGCAACAGAAAAGGTAGTGATGCTGATAGCAACATAGTTGAGGAAATCTTTACTAATGCATGCCTGGAATATAGGGCCAATAGTTACTCGCATCACACTATTAACTTGAGTCTTGCAGTGAAAGCCAGTAATAATGAGGCTGGACAAACATGACCTTAAGTGCAGTTTTGGTAGTTAATTGAGACTAAAGCTGGTCTCATGACCTGAAATGGGAATAGATGATGAAATAAGCTAGAACTACAACTGGAATTTAGTAAAAAAAGAGCAAAACAAATTAGAGGTGACAAAAGAGGCTTTAGGCCTGTTTTAAGTCTCCAGCAAAAGGTATATTGAAGTAGAATACCGATGATTTAGAAAGAACGAAAACAAAACTCTTAAGAGATACCAGCAATAGATGATATAAGCCAAGATTACTCGCATAACCTACATTGGAAAACCAAACCAGAAAATTTTGATAATCTAGCAGCTACCTGAACCGATTATATAGAAAATTTCAACCAACTTTGCTCAAAGTATAAGATAACCAGCATACAACCTTGTAGCCTATTAGAACACTTATTAGTTAAATCCCAGAACAAGAATCGACCACACATACCTTCCATTAGACAACAAACACTTCTTAGCGGACATTAGATGACGTCTAAATTCAAGGCCTCAATTCAAACCACACAATATTCTATGGCATCAAGAAAGTATCATCTAGAAATATTTAATTAACAGACCACGGTGTTGCATTTTAACAAAAGTAGTACCAAAATAAAGATGCAGCACTTATCAAAAGTGCCTACTTCAGAAATTCTAAGGTTAAGTTCGCACACATCTGCGGAAAGATGCTGGAAGGTAATATAGACAGATTTTCAGATTTACAAACCCTAACCAATCTTAGTTACCTGTTGTGAGAAAGCCAAAATTGAAGGAAATAACCAGATTGTGAGAAGGAGAAGAACCGAATCTTTGTTACCTCTGTTGTGAGAAAGCCGATTTTGACCCAAAAATCAGTTGGAGAAAGCCGATTGTGAGAAGGAGAGAAAAACACCTATTGTGAGAAATCTATTGTGAGAAACCGATTGTGACCCAAATTAAAGGAAAAATCGAAAATAAGAAAGAGAAATTCAAAAATAAAAACAGAGGACTTGGGCCGATTGTGAGAAAGAGCAGAAGAAATTACCAGTTGTTTGATTAGTATTTGTTATTTGACTTCTTCCATGTTGTGATGGAGAAGGTAGAAAGCGTTTTTGATACAGAAGATAGAGAGTTTTTATTTGATAGAGAAGAGAAAAGGAATTTGAGTGAAATAAAAAAAATGGAACAAAAATAAGGGCGCCATTTTTCCCGCTCAGAATTAAGTGTCCCATAATCATTTTCTTATGGGACACTTAAAAATAAATGTCTTAAAACTTAAAAGTTTGGGACACATAAAAATAAATGTCCCCTTGAAAGTGTCCCACGATCCAATTTTTGTTGTAGTGAACCTTACAATGAACACCCTCCCATATATACCAAGAGTATAATTGTCCACAAAAACTAACGGATGTAAGGTTTTTAAAACCTCATGGAAGGCCATTGTAATTATGATTCTTGGAGGAATTGGACGCGAATTATACCAAACCTCATGGGAGGTCTTGTAATTAACCCTATTATCTATAGTAACTACGGATTTAATTAACTAGAAATGGATCGGAAGATACATTTAATTATAAAAATTGTGTAATATTTAATAACAATTTATTTTAAATTAAAGATATAACATTATTGGTTTTAATTTTGAATTTATAAATTTATCTACTAAAGTAAAATTTATTCAAAACGTATAAATATTTGAAATTTAATTTTTCATATTTCGATTTTATTTAACAACGTTATAGTATAATCAAACCCTTATCCATTATTAATTTTGAATTTATATATTTGTCTACAAAAGTAAAATTTATCTAACAACATTTGGAATTCGATTTGAAATATTTAAATTTTATTTAATTTCTAATATAGTATAAATGTTGAATGTACAATTGAGACAAAATGTAGTCATCGGGCTTCGGGTAGGCCCGACACAATTGACAGTCCTAATTATCTCTATAGTTATTATTATTCATTTTCATATTTATTATTTATTATTATTAATATAGATAATAATAGGTGAGAGTGGAATTTTTTTTAATAAAATGGTGTTGTTAGCCTTGACGGTTGGAGACGGTATCCAAAGGAGTGCATATTTACTCTGGGTGGAGGTCAACAACCTTGAGCTTTGAAAAACCCTATGGATTTGAGATGCTCTAAGCATTCTACCCCCAAAAGAAAGGAACGTTTGTGGAGTCTGGACAACAATAACAAAATCTATTGTCTCGAAATGAGTTAATGATAATTTATCCCTTTCTAATTTGCATAATATTCAATTTAACTTGAAAAAGAGTAATTTATCCCCTATAATCTTATAAATATTTCACACCGTTTTTCTGATATTTTAAACTTAAAAAAATATGAGTTGACAAAACTACCCCTCTTATATGTGGCACTTTACTTCCCCTGTGTTATGATAAATATGTCACTTTATTATATATGTTATGACAAATATAAAATTTTACTCCCTCCCTCTGATAGACTATAACTATAAATGAGAAGTTTCAATTATGCAATTTTTTCTGTCATCGACCAATAGTTTTTTATTTTGCACTTATCTCCTAGACCGCAATTTTTTTTTTTTTTTTTTTTGGGTAATAGTCCCTAGACCTCAATATGTCCATAGTAAAATAAAAGAAAAATGAATAATTAATTAAAAAAAAAAAAAAACAAATGACGAATCCAAGGAAATACAATTAGTTAAGGAAATAAAGTTGAAATGACACCACGTCCAATTTCTTTCAGTTATCCATTAATGTCAACAATGAAAAACAAAGGAACAGAATCTATTTGAGTGCATTATAATAATATTAATATATCATAAAATATTACGTAGGATTTAAGCACGTGAACTTTCCTTTATCAAATTAGGCCCTATTTTAGTTTTCCTTTCCTTTTTATTGATAAAATTCCTATTCTAGTTCACCACATCTTTTTCCTCCTATTTTTTTATATACAACCTTTTCATGCACTTCACTATTAAGAAGCCATTAACAATTCTCTCCAAACTTTAGGGGAAAATATATTCTAGCAAAAAAGAAAATGACAATCAAGGAGGAGAAAAGATATGCACTTTTACTAGCAGCAAATGACTCGGACTATGTGAAAAAAGTGTATGGTGGATATTTCAATGTGTTTGTTAAGGCATTTGCGAACGAAGGGGACAAATGGGACTTATTTCGAGTAATCGAAGGCGAGTTCCCGGAAGCCGATGAGCTTGAAAACTATGACGGTTTTGTGGTTAGTGGAAGCCCTCATGATGCTTATGGAGATGAGGATTGGATTCTTCAACTTTGCTTTCTTTTGCAAACTTTGTTTGCAATGCAAAAGAATGTTCTTGGCATTTGCTTTGGTCACCAGGTATACATGCTTTAAATTGGATAGTAATGATAAAAATTAGTTAACAATATACCTTTTTTTTTTTTTTTAATATAGTAATGGGTTGGGAATGATAAATGTTTATTTAAGAAATTGTTCATTGTAATTTTGTAGGTTTTGTGTAGGGCTTTGGGAGGGAAGGTTGCAAAATCTAGTAGTGGTTGGGACATTGGAGTTAGAAAAGTGACCCTTACTAAGGATTTCTACTCTTATGGATTTTCTGATGACTTTGATGAAATCCCTCCAACTATTTCAATAATTGAGTGTCATCAAGATAAGGTATGTTCACAGTTCCAAATTTCCATTTTTTTTGTCGAAAACATCAAAAAGTTTTCATTTTCGAATCAAGCGAAAGAAATACAAGATGTAAATCCGAAATTATATGTTTACCTTAAAATCTATTATTTTTCTAAATTTACAAGCTTTTTTTACAATTTTTCCTTATTGTTTCCGAAACATTTTCGAAAAGTTTCCAATATTTGGACATACGCTCAAACTAAAATTTTTGGTCCATGGGTATGTTCTAGTTCATACCCGACGTGCGACTTGATGTTTGAACTTATTTGATCTGTAAAATCTCATTTTTAGTCTCATGGACCCTTAGTATTGTTCTCGTACAATATTAGACTGCACTTTTGATCTCATTTTTTTACGATTTATATCTAGCCCAACCGCATCCTGAACGGTCATATGGAGCCAAAAGTGCAAGGCTGAGTAGTTCTATCGGACCAAAAAATACCAAAATAGACTACTTTAAAGTGCGAAAAAAATTGCAAAATAAAAGTGCAATTCTAAAAGTATGGGACTAAAAATGTTCAGAGTCTAGTCACGTGCTATTAAAAAATCATATGGTACAATTATATAAACACATGGTATGATATATTGGTATGGTATGATGAATTATTTGCTTACCAATCTAACTTCCCCCTTATTAATTGGTTGTACACTTGAATAGGTATGGGAGATGCCTATGGGAGCAAAAGTAGTTGCACATTCTGAAAAAACAGAGGTGGAAATGTTTACATTTGGTGATCACATTTTCGGAATTCAAGGTCATCCCGAGTACTCCAAAGACATTCTTGACAATCTCATTGATCGTCTCCTCTCAAACAATTCCATTGAGGTTAACTAATTCTAAATTGAACTATTTTCCATGTGTTTTTTCTCATTAATTCTTAACATGTAGACTAATTTTCTTTGAATTTCAAAATTCAGAGTGGTTTTGCTGAAGAGGCCAAGTTGCAATTACTGAAAGCCGAACCTGATAGACAATACTTGGAAAATATTTGTAGACAATTTCTCAAAGGGGGATATTGGAGTCGATTGTGAAGACGTTTTTTTTTTCTATCAATGTCCATTAGAACTAGTGCTTCAAAAAAAAAAAAAGTTGTTTTCTATCATCTGAACAGTGCACATAAGTTGAGCCTTTGCATTATCATAAGTTAATTGAGGGTTTTCTATTTTACATTTGGAGGATTTTGTGTAGGCAACGGAAAATTTTAGCACCTTCTTATATTTAAGGAAAATAGCTGGTACTAATTCGTGTTGTACATAATGACTTGGTTTATAGGAAACTGATATCACACTTTTATGTCACACCAATATATGATTGACATGTGTCTTCATATTAAAAGTAATTAATTATATACCAAATAATTTCACACATATAAATGCTAAAACTTGTGCTCATTAATTAAAGAAAGACCTTTAATTAAACAAGAAAAGAGGTTGATCAAATAAAGGAAATGAAATCTTTGCATAATTAATACATGACAGAAACTATGGCTATTCCTCGCTCTTCTTTTAAAAAACTTATGTCTACCTTATTTTCTAATATCATGAAACATTAGCCTATTTTAATTGTTTTTCAAAACAAACATTGTAAATTTCGTAAAGAATTGGAGTATATACGTGACAGAAATCCACGGTTGACCTAATTGACAATATAATAATTACACTCTATAAGTAGGTTGCATTAATCGATATTTATTAATTGCCACATAACTTTACTATGGAAAGTTTCAAAAGTTTGCTAACATATATATTTCTTTTTATTCTTGACTTGTAAGCATGGATCAAAATTTCTTTTCGAATGTATGTTTCGGAGAGTCAAATATTGAAAACTTTTCAATACTATTCGGAAATATTTCAGAAACATTAATGAAAATTTGTAAAAAAAGTTACTAAATTTAGGAAAATAACTGAGTTTAAGGCAAATAAATAGTTTCGGAATTACATCTTGTTTTCGTTTCGCCTGATTCAAAAATAAAAACTTTTCGATGTTTACGATAGAAAAGATGGAACTTTTGATCGATGCTTGTAAATTGTAAGTGATCCTCCACAAGAAACTGAGACTTGAAAACGATAAAACTGAATCCATGGACAATAGAGAGACATAATTAAAATTTATCCATAAATCATTTTTCTGTCTTGTCACGTGTTATTTTCTTAAACCCCACGACAAACTACGCAATAAAAGTCCGAGACAGAGACAGAGACATAGACAGATTGTTTAATCATATTATTGTCGAGCAAAACTTTATAGTTATATTTTGAGTGGTTTTATAGCAATTTAGTAATTAGTCAGTGCTCATTTCAACATTGTTCAGCAAATAACATTTTATTTTCTATTTAATCTACTTTAGGAAACGTTCTGTAAACCATCATTAACCAATTGAAGATTATCCAAAGCATGATGAAGAGATAGAAGGAGACAATAGGGTGGAAATGGTGGAAGGCAGTGCGGAAATGATGGATTGCAGTAAGGACAATGAAGTGTTCTCTTAATTAGAATTTATGAAAAAAGACTTAATTTAAAAAATACATCTTAATTAATATACAACACAACATAAGTAAAAATATACAACCTAAACTTTACGGTCACCATGTGTTGTCCACACATGTTCAACTAAGTCCCTTTGAAGTAGGTTATTAGCTTCTTTATTTTGTATATTAGCACGACGCAACATATATTCTTCCATGTTAATGTTGCAAGTTCTTACAGTCAAATCTACAGTTATAGAGTCTTACTTTTCTTCTTGTGAATAAATTTTAGCACGAGCCCTACAAGATTTAAGAAGATCGATGTCATCACATCATATTAGTCCTCATTATATATTCGTCTCATTCGTCCTCCACAATCATATTGTGAAGGACTAGACAAGTCAACATAATATTGCTCAAGTCCTCTATATTTGATCCTCTACCATGTTGCTTAATTATTCTTAAACGAGCCGGCAGGATTCCAAATACTCGTTCAACATCTTTTCGTTATGACTCTTGCATTTGAGCGAACAATTTTCTTTAGTCAATGGGATTACTAATTGCTTTCATCAAACGTCGCCCAGGATATATACCATCCACAAGATAGTAGATCATGAAGTAATCCCTATTATTTACCTTATACTTAACATTTGGGCATAATGTAGTTGAGACCATCAAACACGAGGCTTCGACCTGTGACAATGATGTTTTTGGGGTCCAGGTACACCAAAGAAGGCATGCCACATCCAAATGTCGGCATCACCCATTGCTTCAAGAATAATGGTAGCCTTTCTTTTTTTTCCTAAAAAGGCCCACTGTCATCCGATTGGATAATTATTCCATTCTCAATGCATATACAGTCCACTGATCCGATCATTAACGTTGTTTCAATCTGTCAAAAAGCCTCTTAAGATCATCAACTAATCTTTGTTGTTTTCCTTAAATTATGTTTAAACATTGATGTTTTTTCTTGTAATCATTGTTATTTTTTGTGTATTAAATAATAATGGTTGTTGTGTGAAGACTGAAATACCCCTATTTAAATTGTGAAGTGATATTTAATTAAATAGTAAATATATAAAAGAATAAAAGAAATTGAAGAGGTATATTTAGAAATGAAATCTTATTATATTTATCTCCTACATAAACTCCTAAAATTTATAAATTCTCTTTTACATGAACTTTTGTAATTTTAATTTTAAGAAAACACTGTTATTTTAAATAGTCCCTAAAATATGTATAAAAAATATTATATTTTAGCATGGATTTTTATTTAAGTAAGAAAATGTTAATTTAAAGATTTAGTACAACATAAGTCATAAACTCTCTAAATATAAATCTTTAAAATGAAGTTCTCTAAAATATCATTATTTTACAAAAAAAAATTAAAATTGAATTGTCATCTTACTATGAAAGAATAAAAATTACTTATAACTTAGCTAATTATGTAATTTTACTCTGGCTAGAATATAAATATGAAGAATATTCAATAATTTCAAGACATGCATAACATATGTGTAATTCTTTTCGTAAAAAAAAAGGTGAAATTCGTGGAAAATGATGAAATAGATAAAAAAATATAATCATTGAAATATGTGAAATCAATGAAAATTCGGGTGAAATTGGTGAACACTGGCGAAGTTGATGAAAATTTGGTTGATAATGATAAAAAAAAAAAAAAAACTCTGAAATCAATGAAAATTCGTGAAAAAAAGATGAAACCGGTGAAGCGACAACAATAGTGAAAAACAGGTGAAATCGATGAAAAAATGAATAAATTCGACGAAAACGTGTCAAATCAATGAAAATTCAGGTGACATTGGTGAAAAGAACATGTGAAATCAGTAAAAAAAAATGCGTGAAATAAGTGAAAATAGGTAATATGATAAAAACGTTTGAATCAATAAAAAAAAGTTTCAACAGTTTAAAACGAAACAAGAGGAAAAAATGGGTAAAAAGGTAAAAAAAACAATGGGTAAAAAGGTAAAAAAAGCAATGGGTAAAAAGGTAAAAAAAAACTAAATTGGTAAAAATGAATAAAATCGGTTAAAAACATGTTAAATCGGTGAAAAATAAATGGGAAAATTGCTTTTTTGGTACCATAGGATAGGTTTTCATTGCAATTTTGGTACCAAACCAAATTTTTCTACAAAGTTAATGGCAATTTATCCCCTACTAAATGCATAATGTTCAATTAAACCCATCATGGTTTAAAAAAGAGCATTTTACCCCTTGAAATTTTGTAAAAATTTTACTTCGCCTCCCTGATATTTTTATAGGCGGCACTTAATCCACTTTTATAAAGATAATGTGATTTTTTACCCATTGTGTTATGATAAATGTGGAAATTTATCCCCCTATGTTAAATAAAATAGTTTGCATGCATACTCTCAATTTCGGCAAGTGAGTTACAATCTCCGACTGAAGGGGGTAAATTGCTTCATTAAAATTTTACAGGGGGTAAATTGATTTTTTTCAAATTATAGAGGAATAAATTGAACATTATGCATTTCATAGGGGGTAAATTGCCATTAACTTTGTAGAAAAATTGGGTTTGATACCAAAATTGCAATGAAAATATATCCTATGGTACCAAATTTGCATTTTCGTATCCAATGGTACCAAAAGTGCAAGTCAGCCTATCCTACGGTACCAAAAAAGCAATTTTCCCAAAATAAATTAAATTAATGAATTAAATAGATGAAAATGTGTTAATTTACTTTATTTTATGACATAATAAAATTAATTTTACTCTAACTTACAAAAAATACCAATGAAATTAACTAGACACGTACAACGTACGTGCACGTGCACTTTCCTAGTCTTGATAAAAGATTGTTACATACCTGAGAATAACCTGTTGGAATTGAACAAATGAAAGAGCGAAAATCAATAACCTGATGTCAGAGAGTATTTATGCTAAGAGGGAAATGTTTCAAATATACAATTAAAAAAAAATTGATAATCAAGATAGTAAACAGTGACCAAATTAAATAAAAATGGTGGAAACCACGAATTATGTGCTAACTTTTACATGGGAAGCACGTAAGCATCGAACTTCTTCTTGTCATTTTCTTGAAAGTAAGACAATATCCTTTTGGTAATGTGAAGTTACACTTTTAGCCTCGTTATGAAGGAAAATCTTGGTGGTATTTCATGGGTAGTATGGGAATTGTGCCATGAATTGTTCCACGAGTTGACAATTCCATGTCCATTTGAAAGGTGAGGATATTATTATGTCACAATCTAAAGGTAGCATGCTACGTTATATACAACTAATTGAAATTATCAAAAAAAAAAAATGGATACATACAACTAATTGTGACATTCTGTCACGTTATGTTTGATTAATTATGAATTATAATGCACTAATATATTTGTATTTGTATTGAATTTATCAACATAATTTGTTTGGACTAATATTACAGGAGTAAAATGTGAATATAGCCCTCGTTTTATTTTTAGATGATAAACTATATGCACGAACTAAAAAGTTTATTATATGACTCCAAATCTTTTGTTCTTAATTCCAAAATATATAACTACTTCATCCGTCCCATTTATTTTGCTCCTTTATTATAGTTGATCAGTTAAATTGATTAAATTTATAAAAATTAGAATAAATAATTTAATAAATATATTTCACTATTAAGTTGATAATATCATATGATGCGATATTTATTAATATTTAAAAGGTTTAATACACAAAAAATGTGAATAATTTAACATGATAAGTCACTTAATTAAAGGGAAAATTGCTTTTTTAGTACCATAGGATAGACCTACTTGCAATTTTGGTACGATTGGATACAAAAGTGCAAATTTGGTACCATAGGATAGGTTTTCATTGCAACTTTGGTACAAAATCCGATTTTCCTCCAAAGTTGATGATAATTTAACTCCTATGAAATGCAATATGTTCAATTTACCCTTCATGGTTTAAAAAAGAGCTTTTTACCCCTTGAAATTTTGTATAAATTTCACTTCGCCTCATTGATATTTTTATAGGCTGCACTTTATCCAATTTTATTATGATAATATGACATTTTACCTCTTTTGTTATGATAAATATGGCATAAAATAGTTTGCATGCATACTTCAATTTCGGCAAGTGAGTTACAATCTCCGGCTGAAGGGGGTAAATTGCTTCATTAAAATTTTACAGGGGATAAATATATATTTTTTCAAATTATAGAGGGGTAAATTGAACATTATGCAATTCATAAGGGGTAAATTGCCATTAACTTTGTAGAAAATTTGGGTTTGGTATCAAAATTGCAATGAAAACCTATCCTATGGTACCAGATTTGCATTTTTGTATCTAATGACAATGATACCAAAAAAGCAATTTTCCCCTTAATTAAAAGATTGAAAAATTTGACCGAATACTATAATAAAGGGAGCAAAATTGGTACACAAAAATGTGCAGTGACTCAGAAAAATATATTTTACTAGAGTTGTCACGATTTTCAAGCTTATACTGTTATTATATGCTTTAATATTTTGTTCTCTTTAAATATTTTCTAAGGGTTCCTTGCATGTCCGCTCACTTCCTTGCAAAATGGGGCAAACTCGTTAATTGGATTTGTAACTCTCGATTCACTTCCCTTGGAAGTTTTTGTGATAGGGGTGATCCCCAGGGCCGGCCCAAGGGTTTTGGGGGCCCTAGGCGAAATAAAAAAATTGGGCCCTTATATAATTTATTTTTTTATGTAAAATTTATTTTTCTTGCTCTTTTAGATGTGAAAGTGTTTATTAAATCTTCATATTCTAATTCTTTCTTCTATAGACAAAATAACTAAGTCACTTAGGGTGAGTTTTGCCTAGCGATTGGAGCTCTTAAAATTACTTGTACATCTCTATTGTGAATTTTGAAATGTTTGGCCCCGATTATAAAAATTACTTCTGTTCAATCGTGATTTTCATGGTGTTTGGCCCCCAAGGTCATAATCACTTTTGGGATCCTCAGAAACAAGAAATCAACTTATTTTAGAAGTAACTAAAGTGTTACTTTTACAAAAGCTATTATACAAAAGCAATTATTCTATAATTAATTATTACCATAATCAATTATTACCAAAATCAATTTTAGTAAAATTAATTATCCTATAATTGCTTTTCGAATAGCTAGGCCAAACTCATCCTTAATCTTTCTTGTGTCATTGTCGAACGTAAACTTGTTTTTATTAATTATAATTTGAAAAAACTTCTTTCAGCAAAAGCCACTGTTACAGCTATAGTGAATATAATTCTATAACAAATATATGTATTTGGATAAGAACTAATCAAATTTATATGATTAAATATAAGATTAAATAAATCAATTGGTTTGTCTATTTGGATAGGAATAACTTTTTATAGTACTTTTAGTTCATAATACAAATCGGAACAAAAGTATTAATTTAAAATCAATGTTTTGATTTTTTATTACATAATTTTTACTAATAAAATATATTTGTTATATAGTCGATAGTAAATATGTTTTAATTATTTTCAGTTTTGAAAGCTTCTTTTAACATAAACAAAGATTTTGTAAAATACTATTTTATAACAAAAGAAAACAAAAAAATCGATTGATTTGATCAAGTCATAGTATATAAATAATTTTTAATAAAAATTTAATTTTAAAATAAAAAAAGGTTCAATAATCTGTATTAATGAATAAACAAATACATATTCATGTATGAAAAATAAAATTATATTTATGTACTAAGATAAAATTATTAATTTTTTTAAATTAAAAAACATTAATAATTTTATCTTAGTACATAAATATAATTATATTTATGTACTAAGATAAAATTATTAATGTTTTTTAATTTAAAAAAATTAATAATTTTATCTTAGTACATAAATATAATTTCTTTTCATACCATTCATGTATTATGAAAAAATTAAATTATATAAAACTTGGGGCCTCCAAAAGTGAGGGCCTAGGCCTTTGCCTAACTTGCCTATAGGCAAAGCCTGATCCCCAAACTTTTGTAATAAACATTTTCGATTCTGTAATTTATAATGCATGATTATCTTTTATCCAAAAAAAAAAGGGCAAAATGAGTCCATTGGATAATATCAAAAGAAAAATTGAAGTGAGTCCAATGGGTCAGAACTTCAGTTTTCATATGAAACCATGTAATATAATTGGGAGCCCAATGGACTTAACTAAGAGTTCATGGGCCATTTTACAGGAGGGGCGGGCTAACCTAACTACTAATAAGTATGGTAATAAGAGATTAATGTAAATAAAAATTAGTATTTGGTCAATATCACTTATTTTTATCAAAATATTGAAATAAAATAAAGATAGATAAGTAGATAACCATGAACGAATAATCACTTTTGGCGCATTCGTTGTACAGATGACTTGGTGCATCAATAACTGAAATTTATTTAGATAATTTTTTGCATACATATACATAGGGGTGGGATCGGGACGGGTATTCGGGAATTCGGGTGTTTCGGGACGGGATATCGGGTTTCGGGTTTTCAAATTCAAATCCCGAAACCCGGTAGATCAATCAAGGTCCCGAGAGTTTCGGGTACCCGAATTAATTTCGGGATTTCGGGACGGGACCGGGTGTCCCGATAAATAATTAATTTTTTTTTTTAGTTTAATGCAACTTTAAACCGTCTCGGATCTTCTTTGTCAATATTGGTGTGTTATTTCACCATTTTGCGCCACGTGCCACTTAGAATTATGCACCACACGTAGACTTAGAAAGGATCTCAAAACATTAAGATCTAATTGAAAAATAATTGGAGAAACTTGAAAATTGTAATCCTCTGCCATGATATATGTTGAAAATTCGGACGTTGGCGAGTAACGGATCAGTGGCGGACGACGGGAGTTGAGTTGTGGTGGAGTTAAGATTGGATTTTATAGAAGAAGAATACATATAGAAAGATTTGAATAGTTGAATTTTGATTTAAATTAGATATTTTGATTATATATATATATATATATATATATATATATATATATATATATATATATATATATATATATTATTTTAATTAAACTATGTAATCGGGACCAGGTTTCCCGATCGGGTGGGGATCAATACCCGAAACCCGTCCCAATTTTTCTTGACCGGGTTTTGTCCCGTCCCAAATGAAAAAATACCCGTTTTGTCCCGTCCCAAATGGGAAAAACCCGATCGGGACGGGACGGGTACCCGAAACCCTATCCCATTTACCCAGCCCTACATATACACAGTATGGATGAAATTTATAGAGTTAAATTTTCCTAAATTTACAGTCTAAATACAATCTACTTAATTTGTTGCACCACATCATTCTTGCAGCACGAGGATGTACAAAGAATTTTCCATAAAGATGTATGGAAGAATAATAGAGTATATATTATGGAAAGATTAGAGTAAATAGAAAAATGTTGACCAGGTGGTCGAGGGAAGAATTTTCTCTCAGGGTAGCGATATTGTCTGAGCAATAATTGTTGTTGCCAGAGCAATTTTTTTAAATTTTCTAATCTACCTTCGATGAGTTTTTTATTTTTATGTAATGGCATTTAATGTTGTTTTGGTAAATTAGGAATAGCTATATTTATTACTCCAGTATTGCTCTGGAGTGTGTCCCTCAAGTTTCTATGTTCTACGAAATCATTTACATTAATATTAGAAAGAAAAAAAAAGGCTGACCATGCATATCTGTTTATTTATTTTTAATGAATAAATTAAAGGTATATATTATCGTTTTTTATATATTTTTTTCAAAAGGTATCTATTATTAATCTTTATCATTTTTTTCTTTAAAAATATTACTACACCGTGATTGGGGAGGAAATTGGATTTGTGGAAGCAACAAAGCAAACATGACTTACTGATTTTTTCCTATTTTTCACCTGCACAGTTTCCAGTATCATAATTCAGTAATTCTAGAATTTCTCTTTACAAACAATGGGAAAAAATA
Source organism: Penstemon barbatus (assembly GCA_003313485.2). NCBI lineage: Eukaryota > Viridiplantae > Streptophyta > Magnoliopsida > Lamiales > Plantaginaceae > Penstemon > Penstemon barbatus. The sequence continues at coordinate 36,821,741 of CM064882.1, forward strand.
CTCATGTTTTTTACTTAATTTTTTATTCATTTTGGTATTGCGCCGTTCATTTTTCTTGTTTTATTACAATTATTATTGATGTTTCTTCTTCTAAATTGCATCCACTGTAATTTAAACTAAATAGACTATTAATTTGGTTTTTGAGATTCAATGAAGAAAATATTAGGTAAGATATTTTCCATTTTAGAACTTTAGGCTTTAGTTTGTGGGTTTTCATTTTTTATCTATCATTTTCTTGACTAAAATTAAAAAAATAAACATAAAATTAATTTAGTTAGAATTGTAAAATAAATATTTGACCTATGAAAAATGGGTACCATGCTTTTTCGTGCAAAGGCAGATAGGAAACACAACATATTTGTTTATAAGTTAATTAAGGTAATTAATTAAAATCATTAAGGGCTTGAATATACTATCAAACTTTGACCTGTCATTAAATGCTCCCCTAGGCATTAGGGAAAGGGTAGAAAAGAAAATTTATAAAGTTTGTTCCGGCAGCAATAATTATTGCTATAACAATATCGCTGGCTTTTAATTACTATCTGAATAGTTTGATGATAATGTAACCACCATTTCAAAAGAAGAAAATTGTTTTTGAGGCCCTACCAAAAATCTGTCATTAAAGATAGAAAGGGAAAGCTCATGGACTATTTAAAATAATATTTGTTTATTTGCTTTTCGATCAAAAAAAAAAAAAAAGGGGGGGGGGGGGGGGGGAAAGAAAAGCAGCCACAACCTCCATCACATACCCCAACCCCCAGGGCAGTCTCGTGAAGTACTTCCATTGAATTAAGTGATTATATTGAACCCACTCAAATACAAAATATATATTAAAAGTATTTATTGATTTACTATTATTAGTAGATATGTATATAAAGTATTATCTTCGATTTTATAGTAAAATATTTTATTAATCCTTATTGTACAAGTAAGGAATATTAAAAAAAAATGTTTTATAATAATTATTATACTAAATTGGATATTTGAGTAAGTATTTTTAATTTTTGTAAAAAAAAATTAGTTAAAGGTTTTCGAATTTTTTATTTTCGGGTTAATTATGAACATGTGATCATTTTTATAATGTCTAATTATTTTGTTCAAGTTTTTTTTACTTATGGTTAAACGCAATTCATTCATTTATCCTTATACTTTAATTAAGATTTTTTTTTAAATGATTAAAATTACGGATTAAATGTGAAAGTTGAATTTATTTACCTTTTTATTTATGTTCTAATTTTTTTTACTTATAATTAACTATAATTTATTTACTTTAATTGTAAAAGCATTATGAAAAATTTTTAAAAAAAAACATTGATATGTTATTATATATTTATTTTAAGTATATACACTAATTAATTTATTATAAGTTTAACGTAAATTTATAACATTCTCATTTATTTATAATCATAAACCTTACAATGAACACCCTTCGATATATAAAACATAACCAAGAGTATAACTGTCCACAAAAATTGCTACAGTAATATTAAGGATAAATTGGAGTATTCAATAAAATTAATGGGATGACGTCTACAAAAACTAACGGATTTATGGTTTTTAAAACATCAGAGAAGGTCATTGTAATTATGATTCTTGAAGGAATTGGACGCGAATTACACCAAACCTCAGGGAAGGTCTTATAATTAACCATATTATCTATAATAACTACGAATTTAATAACTAGAAATGGATCGGAAGATACATTTAATTATAAAAATTGTGTAATATTTAATAATAATTTATTTTAAATTAAAGATATAACAATATTAGTTTTAATTTTGAATTTATAAATTTATCTACGAAAGTGAAATTTATTCAAAACATATAAATATTTGAAATTTAATTTTTTATATTTGGATTTTATTTAACAACATTATAGTATAATCAAACCCTTATCCATTATTAATTTTGAATTTATATATTTGTCTACAAAACTAAAATTTATTTAATAACATTTGAAATTCGATTTGAAATATTTAAATTTTATTTAATTTCTAATATAGTATAAATGTTGAATGTACAATTGGGACAAAATGTAAAAATACAATATTTGCATTAAATTATGTTAATATTGGTACACGTACATAGATACATATAAGAACTTATATAAATAAATAAAATTACATACCATGTAGATACTAACTTATAAGAACTTATTAATAAAAATATTCTGGGAATTTAACTGCGACGATGATGATGAAAGGTCCGCACATAGGCGACTAAGTCCTTTAAAATTTATTGTCTATTTGTCTCTATAGTTATTATTATTCCTTTTCATATTTATTATTATTATTATAGATAATAATTGGTGAGAGTGGAATTTTTTCTAATAAAATGGCGTTGTTAGTCCTGACTATTGGAGACGGTACCCAAAGGAGTGCAGATTTACTCAGGGTGAAGGTCGACAACCTTGAGCTTTGAAAAGCCCTATGGATTTGAGATGCTCTAAGCATTTTACCCCCAAAAGAAAGGAACGTTTGTGGAGTCTGGACAACAATGACAAAATATATTGTCTCGAAAAGAGTTAATGATAATTTACTCCCTTCTAATTTGCATAATATTCTATTTAATTTGAAAAAGAGTAATTTATCCTCTATAATCTTATAAATATTTTATACCGTCTCCCTGATATTTTAACTTAAAAGAATATGAGTTGATAAAACTACCCCTCTTATATATGACACTTTACTCCCCCCGTGTTATGATAAATGTGTCACTTTATAATCTGTGTTATGATAAATATTGCATTTTACTCCCCCATGTTACAAAAACATTTTACATGACACTCTCAATTTCGACAAGTGAGTTACACTCTTCGGCTCAAGGAGGTAAATTGTTCCTTTAAAATTTTCATTAGGATGTAAATTACTTTTTAAAATTTTTCACAAGGGATACAGTGTTCATTTTCAAATAATGTGAAAATAAATTGAACATTATGCATTTTACATGGAGTAAATTAACATTAGCTCTATGATAAATTATCGCCCAAGGGAACAAAAAGAAACGTCCCATTTTCTAGGTACTAGAGAGCGATTTGTTGAATAACGCATGTGTGGACTCAAGTGCTAATGCCCTATGGCTATGCACCATTGCTTTTAATTTGTGCAAGATAATCCTTCACGAAATTTAACTTCAATTTGTGAATTTTTTTTTTTTTTGGCAAATTATGAACCACTCATGTTTTTCATGGAGTGCAGGATGAGTGTGTTTTCGGTAGGTTAATTATTTTAATGTCAAGTCCAGATATTAATTCTAACACTACTCGTCAATGTGAGGATCGGCAGGTCAAACAAGCCTTTCCTCGATTTGTATGAAGGGATCCTAACCTGCAATTAAAGAGAACTACGTCAGGTTAATGCCGGTGGGCGGTAACCCGACGATAACCCTCTGATGCTTAAGTAAGTGTCGAGATGAGGTGTGAGTTCGAAATGGGTATTTAATGCTTAGAGAATGCGTACATGTTACTCTATTTATGAGGGCTATTTATAGTTTTTGTCCAGATCAACGGGTTGGATCATGACAAGACGTCCCAAACACTGGGTCGGGTCATGACAAGACACCTAGGTTTGGATAAGGATCTCAGTTATTTGGTTTTACCCTATTACAAATGGACCCGTTAATCGACAATAGCGGACGTCGATGAGCATGTCGGTCTATGCATAGTGATCGAAGTGCCCGTTATAGTAATCGACGTGTAAGTTCTAATGATCGATAGCTCAATACGTGTCCTTGGTGATTCTTTTTATATTAATACTTCAAGTGCCACGTCAGGTGATAAAAACTTGGTACATCAGTTCACATCAAATTTGATCCCATAATGTTCAATTTTTCCACGACTCATGTTGTCTTCTTACTTATCTTTATCTTTGTCTGCTGCTTTCCAATTTTTGTCACTTTTCATCTCATTTATTTATTTATTTTTTATTATTTTTTTTTTTACTTTAGGTATTTTTGTTCCTAATGCATCGAACTTTCTTGGTGGCCTGGTGCTTTGATGTTGTCGAGCTTCTTCACCTGGGGAAAAAAACAAGTTACCTTTCTTGAAAGAAGGAGGTCAAATGTGGAAAAGATTGGCCGTGTTTGGATTCATTTTGGCCCATATGTTTTGAATTTCAGTTCGCCAAAATATCATTTGGAACTATTTTCGTCGAACCAAACACATAAAACATGAGTTTCAACTTAAAATAATAATATTTCAATCAAACCAATCAACATATATTATAATATCAATCAATTTAATAAAAAAAAGACATGATTTGACACTTATAATCTATATTTTCCCACTAAAATTCCAACATCCAAACCATAACCCACATTTTCAAACGCAACTCACCATTAAATTTCATTATTGTACATTGAAAGGATTGTAACCAAAACACATCATCAAACTCATGTTTCAATTATTTCACACAAATTTAAAAAAAAAAAAAATTCAATGTACACAACCAAAATATTTTTGCAGAAACGAAACAAAACAACCAAAACACATCTAAACGAGGGCTTGAATGGCGCTAAGAATTTGTACCTAAAACACATTATTTACCAAGATACAATTATGGTTATGGATATGAAAACAATCGAGTAGACAAAAGAGGATCGATCTCAAGAAAATAAATGTGGATAAAGTACTAAATCCTAGGATTAGTGATAATAGTATTTACTCTACGTATTTATAATGAGACTAAAATGTCTCAATTGATTGGATATCAATTGTACAAGACTAAGATATACATGGATTTGACAAAAGTAAATATGGATTGATTCTAAGACATCTCTAAAGCTAGCTCAATAGATGAGAATCGTCCACGACAGTAGCGTAGCCAGACAATAATTTGACTGGGGTCATTGTATATTAAAAAAATCAAGTACAATATTCATAAATTATTCCATTAAAAATAATATCAAGTACATAGTTATCTATATATGTAATCTTGTAGTCATTTAACCATTCATTACTCATTCGATTTCTAATAAGTTTCATAATATAGCAGAGACAAGTCCACTACAAAATTGTTGGAGCAACTAGCAAAAACAATGTCAATTTTAGAAGCACTATAAAGAGATGGACAATATTTTAAGAATTAGTTTCTTTTAATTTCAATGCACCAATGTTGAAAATTCCACATTAAAACACTTGGTTGGATAGTTTATGAAACTTTCTTATTGAAAGAAGAAAATGAATAATTTAGAAATTTAAGTAACTTTCAATACACGTCCATAAAATTGCTTTTCATTTTACAAATTTGCATACCAATCACCTATTAAAAAAAATAAACAAGTAAATGTTTTATTTTTATTTTTTATAGAAGAAAGAAAACGTTGTTAATTAGTTATTAGTTGAGCTATATATGTTGAGACCTTCCTTGGTTATCATCCATTTCAGGTATATATAATAATGTTATGAATATTGCAATAAGTTGAAACTCCAATCATTTTAGACAAGATTATTTGATATACTTTAACTTGATTAATAGCATTTAAAGTACCAACGGGTGATTGGTTTAGTGGAAGGCACTAGTCACTACAAAGTAGCGGACTTATGTTCGAATCCCTGTTAGGAGAGGTTCCCATTTTATGTGACCGACGCGCCTCGAAAGGGATTAAACCCTTGAGAAACCAAAAAAAAAAAATAACATTTAAAGTATCTTGATTTTTAACATTTCAAAATTATAAAATAAGTGTAATAAAAAATAAGTTAATTAATATTTCATCTAATAAAAATATGAACCCTTTAGTGTGAAATTTTTAACTTTATTTAGTGGGATCCATTTCATGATAACACAAATTAATATGATAAAACTATATATAAATTACACGAAAATTAGAAGAAACATAGAAGTTTCACTGGGGTCATTGCACCCCAGTGAAGTTTACGTGCCTATGCCACTGGTCCACGATCTTATCAAGGCTAAGTTCATCTTATAACACTCAAAAGCTAACTCAATGGATGAGGACTTAGATGAAGTTAGCCTTGATAAGATCGTGGACAATATGAACTTTTGTCAAATTCATGTATATCTTATAATTTATCTTCGGTCTAGTGGATAAATGCAATAATATCCCACATTTATACAAAATAAGCAGCTTCATGTCAGCATAATTGCATAAAAAAAACCATTTTTAAACAACTTCACTAAAACCATAAAAATTATTTTTCGAAATCAAAACCAAACAAAATCGGCCCAACATTTATTCCACATGGACCCTTATGTTGTGGTCCAACAAACACCATTAATAGTGAAAGGACATAAAACATTAAAACTTCACCAGACCCTTATGTTATGGTCCATCAAACACCATTAATAGTGAAAGGACATAAAACTTTACCCTTTTTTTTTTTTTTTAATAATTCCTTAGAACATTTTCATCTTTTGGAGAGTTGGGAGTCATTTTTGGTCCAGCAAAGAATATTCACAGCACTTGTTGACTTAATAATAAGAGGACTTTTAGTTGTGCTACCCCAAAATCTCTACTAATAATGCAACCTCAGACATGTCACTATAAATAAACGCGGATGTGGAGTACATTATTTTCTTGCTTCATTCATTGTTTAGCTCAAGTTTTCAAGCAAATTTGAAGGCAAAATCCTTTTTTTTCATCTATATCCCTTCTTTGTTTCAAAGTCTGATGTTAATACCATGACAAGTTCTTGTTTCTTAAACAAAATAAATCAGGACTAGAGAAAAATGATCCATATTCTGATTAATTTTAGTAGTGTCATGAACTAATTTACTTCATTTCATATAGGCTGCAATAAAGCCATGGACAACAGTATGCAAGAAAAGCTGATAACTTCGGAAACAGAACAAAATGATGATCATTTGAAGGCTAGAGTCTTTCAAGAATCCAAGAAAATATGGAGAGATGCACTCCCAAGTGTCATATCAAGAGTTAGCTCTTTCGGGACAATTGTAGTTACCCATTCGTTTATCGGACACATAAGTTCAGTCGAACTTGCTGGTTACGCCCTTGTTCAGACCTTAGGAATTCGATTCATCAACGGAATTTTGGTAATTATTAATTCATGCTATACATAAATAAATGAAGTTTTTCTTTGTTTTAGTTAATTTCATGTTACTACTAAAATTTATATTTTTATTATAGATAGGTATGTCTAGTGCAACCGAGACTCTATGTGGCCAAGCATTTGGAGCGAAACAAAACCATATGATGGGTATTTTCTTGCAAAGATCGTGGTTGGTTGATCTCGTTACTCTTTAACGATTTTGCTCCCCCTCTTTTTTTTTTGGCTACCCCAATCTTTAAGCTACTTGGTGAGGATGAAGCTAGTCTGTGAAAGCCCTATGAGTTGGAGATGCTCTAAGCATTTTACCCCCAAAAGAAAGGAACGTTTCAAGAGTCTGGACAACGATGACAAAATTTATAGTCTCGAAGAGTTAATGACAATTTACCCCTTTCTAATTTGCATAATATTCAATTTCTCTTTCTGTAATTTGCAAAAGAGCAATGTATATATCCCGTATAATCTTATAAATATTTTTTTTTTTTTTTTTTTTTTTTTTTTTTGACACCGTCTCCCTGACATTTATAAACTTTAAAAGAATACAAATTTGACAAAATTATGGCTCTTATATGTGGCACTTTACTTCCCCTGTGTTATGATAAATGTGGCACTTTATCCTCTGTGTTATGATAAATTTTGCATTTTACTCCTCTATGTTATAAAAACACTTTACATGCTACTCTCACTTTCAACAAGTGAGTTACACTATCTGGCTCAAGGAGGTAAATTGCTCCTTTAAAATTTTTACTTAGATTAAAATTACTTTTTTAAATTTTTCACAAAGGAAACAATGTTTATTTTAAAATCAATAAATTAAACATTAGCTAACTGATAAATTATCGCCCAAGGGAACAAAAAGACACGCCCCATGTTCTAGCCGTACTAGAGAGCGATTTCTTTAAAAGCGCATGTGTGGACTCAAGTGCTAATGCCCTATGGCTATACCCCATTGCTTTTAATTTGGGGAAGATAATCCTGTACGAAATTTAACTTCAATTTGTGAATTTACTCTTTTTTTTTTTTGGCAAATTATGAACCACTCATGATTTTTCATTTAGTTTAATCTTGACTTCACACATGTTTTTTTCACTCCAAAAATGGTTCACTTTTTTTTGTGAACTTACTTATCTTTATCTGCTGCTTTCCCATTTTTGTCACTTTTCATCTTATTAATTTATGTTTCTGTTTTTTTACTTTAGGTATTTTTCTTCCAAATGCATCGAATTTTCTTGGTGGCCTGGTGCTTTGATGTTGACGAGCTTCTTCACCTGGGTAAAAAAACTAGTGATCGAAGGAGGTTAAATGTGGAAAAGATTAGCCGTGTTTGGATTCATTTTGACGGCTCAAGATCCTCTGTACCACAATTTGTGTACCACAAGTGCGTACCACAAATGAGTAATTGACACGTGTATATATAACAATTATAATAATTGTTATATATACACGTGTTAATTTCTCATTTGTGGTACGCACTTGTGGTACACAGATTGTGGTACAGAGGATTTATTGCCCATTTTGACCCATATATTTCGAATTTTCGTTCGACAAAATATCATTTGGGACTACTTTCGTCGAACCAAACACACAAAACACGAGTTTCAACTTAAAATAATAATATTTCAATCAAACAAATCAACATACATTATAATATCAATCAATTTAATAAAAAAAAAAAGACATGATTTGACATGCATTTTCTCACTATAATTCCAACATCCAAATCATAACGCACTTTTTCAAACTCAACTCACCATTAAATTTAATTATTATACATTGAAAATATTCTAACCAAAACGCATCAAACTCATGTTTTAATTATTTCACACAAATTTAAAAAAAAATAAAAATAAATCAAAGTACACAACCAAAATATTTTTACACAAACGAAACCAAACAACCAAAACACATCTAAACGAGGGCTAGAATGGCGCTAAGGATTTGTACCTAGAACATATTATTTTCCAAGATACAATATATGGTTATGGATCTGATCACAATCGAGTAGACAAAAGAGGATCGATCTCAAGAAAATAAATGTGGACAAAGTACTAAATCCTAGGATTAGTGATAATAGTATGTACTCTACATATTTATAATGAGACTAAAATGTCCCAACAGATTGGATATCAAGACTAAGTTTTTTTCTTTTGTTTTTCCTTTGGTAAAGATGATATAAGATATACATGGATTTGACAGAATTAAGTCGATATGACTTGGGTCTAAGTCATCTCAAAAGCTAGCTCAATAGACGAGGATCGTCCACGATCTTATCAAGGCTAAGTTCATCTTATAAGACTCAAAGGCTAACTCTATGGATGAGGACTTATAAGATGAAGTTAGCCTTGATAAGATCGTGGACAATCATCATCTATTGAGCTGGCTTTTAAAACGAGTTAGACTCAAACCATATGAGCTTTTATCAAATCCATGTATATCTTATAATTTATCTTCGCTCTAGTGGTTAAATGCAATAATATCCAACATTTATACAAAATAAGTCGTTTCATGCCAGTATAAAGAAACCATTTTTAAACAACTTCACTAAAACCATACAAATTATTTTTTGAAATTAAAACCAGACGAAAGACCAACATTTTTCACATGTTATGGTCCAGCAAACACCATTAATAGTGAAAGGACATAATGCAGCCTCAGACATGTCACTGCAAATACATGTGGATGTGGAGTATATTATTTTCTTGCTTCTTTCATTGTTTAGCTCAAGTTTTCAAGCAAATTTGAAGGCAAAATTCTGTTTTTTCACTCTGTAGTTCATCTATCTATATCCCTTCTTTGTTTCAAAGTCTGATGTTAATACCATTACAAGTTCTTGTTTCTTAAACAAAATAAATCAGGACTAGAGAAAAATGATCCATATTCTGATTAATTTTAGTAGTGTCATGAACTAATTTACTTCATTTCATGTAGGCTGCAATAAAGCCATGGACAACAGTATGCAAGAAAAGCTGATAACATCGGAAACAGAAGAAAATGATGATCATTTGAAGGCTAGAGTCTTTCAAGAATCCAAGAAAATATGGAGAGTTGCACTCCCAAGTGTTATATCAAGAGTCAGCTCTTTCGGGACAATCGTAGTTACCCAATCGTTTATCGGACGCATAAGTTCAGTCGAACTTGCTGGTTACGCCCTTGTTCAGACCTTAGCCATTCGATTCATCAACGGAATTCTGGTAATTATGAATTCATGCAATACATAAATAAATATAGCTTTTCTTTGTTTTAGTTAATTTCATGTTACTACTAAAATTTATATTTTTATTATAGATAGGTATGTCTAGTGCAACCGAGACTCTATGTGGCCAAGCATTTGGAGCGAAACAAAACCATATGATGGGTATTTTCTTGCAAAGATCGTGGTTGGTTGATCTCGTTACTCTAACGATTTTGCTCCCTCTTTTTTTCTTGGCTACCCCAATCTTTAAGCTACTTGGTGAGGATGAAGCTATCACGATATCTGCAGGAAATATCGCTCTATGGTTCATACCTTTCTCGTATTCGCTTATATTTAGTTTGACTATCCAAATGTATCTACAAGCACAACAAAAGAACGTGGTCATTGCGTGGTTGTCACTTATACAATTCGTTGTCCACATTTTGTTGTCTTGGCTTTTTGTGAGTGTATTGGGTTTTGGTGTACCTGGTGCTATGAGCGCTTTAAGCATGTCTTCGTGGTTTTTGGTGATCGGAGAATTTGTGTATGTGCTTGGTGGATGGTGTCCGGACTCGTGGAAGGGATTCACTTGGGCTGCACTGAAGGATATACTTCCGGTTGTGAAACTCTCTGTGTCTTCTGGTGTGATGGTCTGGTAAATCCTTTTTTAACCCTTCATCAAAGTGAATTTCCAAAATTACCCTTCAAGCATAGCATTACATTCACTTGATAAGCACAAATTGTAATTGTTGTATGCATGTTTTGTAGCTTGGAAATGTGGTATTATGCTATTCTGGTATTACTAGCAGGACACTTGAAAAATGCTGAGATTGCAATATCTGCATTCTCTATTTGGTAAGAATTCATCACACTCTATAAAATAAATAAAAACAAAACTAATTATTTAAAGACTGTGCAGCCTAAACATAAGTGGATGGCAATTCATGATATGCCTAGGCTTTCTTGGTGCCGCCTGGTATGTATTCGTTTCATATACTGATATCGTTCATTCAAATCCTCGACATATATTTACGTGGAATCGTATACAGCGTTCGTGTTGCAAACGAGCTGGGGAGAGGAGATGCTAAAGCTGTGAGATTTTCAATCAAAGTCCTCATTTCTACATCAGTTGTAATAGGCCTTATTTTATGGACCCTTTGCTTAGCATTTGGGAGTGAAATTGGATACTTATTTAGCAATGAAGACGAAGTTGCACTTGCCGTTTCTGATCTCTCTATTCTACTCTCTTTCACGATCTTGCTCAATAGCATTTATCCAATTTTTTCAGGTTTTTAATTTTGTTTCTTCTTATCTTTGCGAATAGTTACTACTTTTATTGTACGTATTGTTGTTGATGTTTCTTCTTTGGCATTAGGCGCGGCAGTAGGAGCAGGTTTGCAAACAACGGTAGCGATTGTTCTTATTGTTTGCTTCTATTTGATTGGATTACCTATTGGGATTGTTCTTGGATATGTGTTTCATCTTCAAGTGAAGGTAATTGATTAAAAGCATCAAATTCTGGATCATTTTGAGAAAGAAAGAAAAAAATTAATGTATGTGTACAAGTTTCGAATTAATTTTAAAATGGTTGTTTTCAGGGTCTGTGGATTGGAATGATATGTGGAGTTATAACTGAGACAATTGCATTGAGCTACATGATGTATAGAACAAACTGGGATGAAGAGGTATTATATATGTACTATTAATATTAATTCTTTCTGACATATATATATATAAAAAGGGTACTTAAATAAATTAAATGTTTGAATTATTATTATTTTATAGGTAATTAAGGCTTCAGCACGGCTCAAAAGGTGGAACCTGGAAACTCCTAATGAAAAGCCTAGTAATCATGCTTGAGTTTCAATATAAGAAGAAATGGATGGTCAACTATGGAAAATTCTTTGATCAAATCGACCATTTCACTGTTCTATGTAAATTTTCTTGAATATTTATTTTTCAAGGATTATTCGGTATATATATTTTGTTTCAAAAAGGCCTTTAAATTGAACAGCTAGCTGCATGTAAGCTGCCATATTAATAAATAATTATATGAATGAAAATTATGGCATATATCTCTTTTTTAAGCCTTCGTAAAGTCATAAAAATTACTGAAGAAACTGTACGTTTCGTAACATCAAATAATTGAAGAAATTAATGCTGCTTTCTTTTTCAGTATCTCCCACTTTCATGAATCCTTTTTCTTAACATCAAATAATTGAAGAAATTAATGCTGCTTTCTTTTTCAGTATCTCCCACTTTCATGAATCCTTTTTCTGTGGTCCTCCTCGTACACGTTGTTTCTTAAAATGTTCCATTTGGTCAACTTATTACATGTTTCGACAATGATAAACTTTAGAACCAAAAAAGAACCTTTAGATCATGAAATGTGTCGCATTTTCGTTCACATAGTGAAAGAAAAGTTGTTGAAGTACTTCTCAAAGATGTTAGATTTCCTAAGAGGCGTTGGTTACAAGTGAGATTTCAATAAATTGAAATAAAGTAGGTATTTAAGTACTTCCACCAAAATCTTTAAGATTTACAAACAAATGTCAAAATTATTTAGCCAAAAAATCAAAGAAGTTTTCACAAACTCTGCAGCATATCATGTTTGAAAAAGATAAGACAAGCATAAGCTGTAACATATTCTAGTGAGAAATTTCATAGGAGTACACAATTGCAAGGAAAAAAAAATGCTTTAACTACCAAAATCACATTGATGTTCCGTCAATTGGAACAATCAACATATTACAATATACAACATAGTATTTCGAAACTACAAGCGATCATAAGTAAATTCCGGGGGAAGGTCATATCAACATGGGTCATGGCCCTTTTAATTAGAAGACTAAGTCTTCCAATTAATTCATGGCCCAGTTAATTAATTTAATCAGGCTTTATTTAATTTTTCAATTAAATAGCCCAATTAATTAATTGATCTCCCTAATTAATTAAATTAGACTTCAAGTCTATTTAATTAAATATTTCTATAATTAATTAAATTCAACTTGATTAATTAACTTACAAATTAAATTCCAATTTAATTTATAATCTTGATCCAATTCCAATCGGATCTAATTTGTTCCAATTGGGTCGACCCAGTCACTTAATCGACCCAGTTGTTTCCTTTTCCTTCGCTTTCACTTCATGTGTATTGTGTATGCCCCCATAGGTTCACCACATGATTGGCCGTGGGTTATAATTAAATATTAATTTAATTATTCAACAGTCGAACACTCTGTCGACTGATCATTCCAAAATTAGCACCCCTGCCAATTTAGGAATTCTCCCACACTCCACGGTCGATGTCTGGCCACAAGCCCATGGAGCTCAATCACTGGTGAATTAATTCAGTGAACCTTTTAATCATTTACAATTGTCATATACGACATAATCTCTCCATCGATCAATCTCCCAGTCGACTTAAGGGTATGGTCTTTCATCGGTTCCCCTTTTCTTTTGTCTTGACTTTATGCATTCTGGTCTCGAAATAATTCTCTTTGACTTAATCTTTATGAGCTACTTACATAAAGCCGTCAGATACCTCGGCCTAGGATTTTAACAGAATTAATTTCTCACAGAAATCCATAGGAGAATTTCTCAACCTATCAAATCGGGTCAATGGATCATTTGTTGATGATATGAACCTGCATACGAGTTCCTCTATACCCAACATGAGTCCACAGAGACTTTCTGGTAATCTCCAGTCAGTCGGAACTCACATCTAAGCATGGACGTTCTCGCACCAGATAAACCCTATCACCTTAAGTAATTAGGGATCGTTCCTCGTATACTATCGTAAATTGGAATAACTTAAACCCCGATATGCGACTACCGCTTCCATGGTGAGTTATTTCCTAATTGGGGTATTCAGTGCACTTGCCATCCCAGCAAGTCACCCACTTATGTATATTGACTATCCCAGTCACGCTTGTGGACCCCAGCGTTCTCCAGTTAATCGGAATATACACAATAGTGAGAGTCTAACCGAATCTAACGACGTCCTATCTCGATTGGATTCTACGACTCTTGAATATATTCTAGATCACGGCCTTGGAGATCAGTCAACGGGATGTCCCATAGCCCTGTGATCTAAGGACTTCTATCCTTATGCGTAGATAATTATTACATAAGATAAAGATGACCATGTAATAAAGTGCTTTTATTAATCAAAATTGAATAGTTCCTTTATTTACTACAGTAAATGCTAGTCATACAGCTGGCTTGCAGGACACTATTTCTATCAACCCCTTCTAATTTGCATAAGATTCAATTTAACTTGAAAAAGAGTAATTTATCCCCTATAATCTTATAAATATTTCACACAATTTTCCTGATATTTTAAACTTAAAAAAATATGAGTTGTCAAATTATCCCTCTTATATGTGACACTTTACTTCCCTGTGTTATGATAAATGTGTCACTTTATAATATATGTTATGATAAATATTTCATTTTATTCCCCCATGTTACGAAAACATTTTACATGATACTCTCAATTTCGACAAGTGAGTTATACTCTTTAGCTCAAGGAGATAAATTGCTCCTTTAAAATTTCACTAAGATGTAAATTACTTTTTAAAATTTTTCACAAGGATACAGTGTTCATTTTCAAATCACGTGAGAATAAATTAAATATTATTCATTTCACATGGAGTAAATAGACATTATCTCTATAATATCGCCCAAGGGAACAAAAAGAAACGTCCCATTTTCTAGGTACTAGAGAGCGATTTGTTGAATAACGCATGTCTGGACGCAAGTGCTAATGCCCTATTATGGCTATACACCATTGCGTTTAATTAGTGCAAGATAATCCTGTACGAAATTTAACTTCAATTTGTGAATTTATTCTTTTTTTTTTTTTTTTAACCACTCATGTTTTTCATAACACTTGACTTCACACCAAATGATCCCATAATGTTCACATTTTCCACGACTCATCTTGTCACTTTTCATCTTATTTATTTATGTTTTTGATTTTTTACTTCAGGTATTTTTGTTCTTAATGCATCGAACTTTCTTGGTGGCCTGGTGCTTTGACAAACCCAACTCACCATTAAATTTCATTATTATACATTGAAAAGATTCTAACCAAAGCATATCATCAACCAAAACACATCTAAATGCAGGGCTTGAATGGCGCTGAGGATTTGTAGCTAAAACGCATTACGGTTATGGATATGAAAACAATTGAGTAGACAAAAGAGGATCGATCTCAATGGATGAGGACTTATAAGATGAAGTTAGCATTGATAAGATCGTGGACAATCATCATCTATTGAGCTAGCTTTTGAAATGATTCCTTGGAACATTTTCTTCTTTTGGAGAGTTGGGACTATTAGGTCCAGCAAAGAATATTCACAGCACTTGTTGACTTAATAATAAGAGGACTTTTAGTTGGGGCTACCCCAAAATCTCTACTAATAATCAACCTCAGACATGTCACTATAAATAGACGCGGACGCGGAGTATATTATTTTCGTGCTTCTTTCATTGTTTAGCTCAAGTTTTCAAGCAAATTTGAAGGCAAAATTCTGTTTTTCCATCAATATCCGTTCTTTGTTTCAAATTCTGATGTTAATACCATTAAAAGTTCTTGTTTCTTAAACAAAATAAAGCAGGACTAGAGAAAAATGATCCATATTCAGATTAATTTTTAGTAGTGTCATGAACTAATTTACTTCATTTCATGTAGGCTGCAATAAAGCCATGGACAACAGTATGCAAGAAAATCTGATAACTTCGGAAACACAACAAAATGATGATCATTTGAAGGCTAGAGTCTTTCAAGAATCCAAGAAAATATGGGGAGTTGCACTCCCAAGTGTTATATCAGGAGTTAGCTCTTTTGGGACAATCGTAGTTACCCAATCGTTTATCGGACGCATAAGTTCAGTCGAACTTGCTGGTTATGCCCTTGTTCAGACCTTAGCCATTCGATTCATCAACGGAATTTTGGTAATTATGAATTCATGCTATACATAAATAAATAAAGTTTTTCTTTGTTTTAGTTAATTTCATGTTACTACTAAAATTTATATTTTTATTATAGATAGGTATGTCTAGTGCAACCGAGACTCTATGTGGCCAAGCATTTGGAGCGAAACAAAACCATATGATGGGTATTTTCTTGCAAAGATCGTGGTTGGTTGATCTCGTTACTCTAACGATTTTGCTCCCTCTTTTTTTCTTGGCTACACCAATCTTTAAGCTACTTGGTGAGGATGAAGCTATCACGATATCTGCAGGAAATATCGCTATATGGTTCATACCTTTCTCGTATTCGCTTATATTTAGTTTGACTATCCAAATGTATCTACAAGCACAACAAAAGAACGTGGTCATTGCGTGGTTGTCACTTATACAATTCGTTGTCCACATTTTGTTGTCTTGGCTTTTTGTGAGTGTATTGGGCTTTGGTGTACCTGGTGCTATGAGCGCTTTAAGCATGTCTTCGTGGTTTTTGGTGATCGGAGAATTTGTGTACGTGCTTGGTGGATGGTGTCCGGACTCGTGGAAGGGATTCACTTGGGCTGCACTGAAGGATATACTTCCGGTTGTGAAACTCTCTGTGTCTTCTGGTGTGATGGTCTGGTAAATCCTTTTTTAAACCTTCATCAAAGTGAATTTCCAAAATTACCCTTCAAGCATAGCATTACATTCACTTGATAAGCACAAATTGTAATTGTTGTATGCATGTTTTGTAGCTTGGAAATGTGGTATTATGCTATTCTGGTATTACTAGCAGGACACTTGAAAAATGCTGAGATTGCAATATCTGCATTCTCTATTTGGTAAGAATTCATCACACTCTATAAAATAAATAAAAACAAAACTAATTATTTAAAGACTGCGCAGCCTAAACATAAGTGGATGGCAATTCATGATATGCCTAGGCATTCTTGGTGCCGCCTGGTATGTATTCGTTTCATATACTGATATCGTTCATTCAAATCCTCGACATATATTTACGTGGAATCGTATACAGCGTTCGTGTTGCAAACGAGCTGGGGAGAGGAGATGCTAAAGCTGTGAGATTTTCAATCAAAGTCCTCATTTCTACATCAGTTGTAATAGGCCTTATTTTATGGACCCTTTGCTTAGCATTTGGGAGTGAAATTGGATACTTATTTAGCAATGAAGACGAAGTTGCACTTGCCGTTTCTGATCTCTCTATTCTACTCTCTTTCACGATCTTGCTCAATAGCATTTATCCAATTTTTTCAGGTTTTTAATTTTGTTTCTTCTTATCTTTGCGAATAGTTACTACTTTTATTGTACGTATTGTTGTTGATGTTTCTTCTTTGGCATTAGGCGCGGCAGTAGGAGCAGGTTTGCAAACAACGGTAGCGATTGTTCTTATTGTTTGCTTCTATTTGATTGGATTACCTATTGGGATTGTTCTTGGATATGTGTTTCATCTTCAAGTGAAGGTAATTGATTAAAATCATCAAATTCTGGATCATTTTGAGAAAGAAAGAAAAAAATCATTGTATGTGTACAAGTTTCGAGTTAATTTTATAATGGTTGTTTTCAGGGTCTGTGGATTGGAATGATATGTGGAGTTATAACTGAGACAATTGCATTGAGCTACATGATGTATAGAACAAACTGGGATGAAGAGGTATTATATATGTACTATTAATATTAATTCTTTCTGACATATATATATATAAAAAGGGTACTTAAATAAATTAAATGTTTGAATTATTATTTTTTTATAGGTAATTAAGGCTTCAGCACGGCTCAAAAGGTGGAACCTGGAAACTCCTAATGAAAAGCCTAGTAATCATGCTTGAGTTTCAATATAAGAAGAAATGGATGGTCAATTATGGAAAATTCTTTGATCAAATCGACCATTTCACTGTTCTATGTAAATTTTCTTGAATATTTATTTTTCAAGGATTATTCGGTATATATATTTTGTTTCAAAAAGGCCTTTAAATTGAACAGCTAGCTGCATGTAAGCTGCCATATTAATAAATAATTATATGAATGAAAATTATGGCATATATCTCTTTTTTAAGCCTTCGTAAAGTCATAAAAATTACTGAAGAAACTGTACGTTTTCGTAACATCAAATAATTGAAGAAAATAATGCTGCTTTCTTTTTTCAGTATCTCCCACTTTCTTGAATCCTTTTTCTGTGGTCCTCCTCGTAGACGTTGTTTCTTAAAATGTTCCATTTTGTCGACTTATTACATGTTTCGACAATGATGAACTTTGGAACCAAAAAAGAACCAATAGATCATGAAATGTGTCGCATTTTCGTTCACATAGTGAAAGAAAAGTTGTTGAAGTACTTCTCAAAGATGTTAGATTTCCTAACAGGCGTTGGTTACAAGTGAGATTTCAATAAATTGAAATAAAGTAGGTATTTAAGTACTTCCACCAAAATCTTTAAGATTTACAAACAAATGTCAAAATTATTTAGCCAAAAAATCAAAGAAGTTTTCACAAACTCTGCAGCATATCATGTTTGAAAAAGATAAGACAAGCATAAGCTGTAACATATTCTAGTGAGAAATTTCATAGGAGTACACAATTGCAAGGAAAAAAAAATGCTTTAACTACCAAAATCACATTGATGTTCCGTCAATTGGAACAATCAACATATTACAATATACAACATAGTATTTCGAAACTACAAGCGATCATAAGTAAATTCCGGGGGAAGGTCATATCAACATGGGTCATGGCCCTTTTAATTAGAAGACTAAGTCTTCCAATTAATTCATGGCCCAGTTAATTAATTTAATCAGGCTTTATTTAATTTTTCAATTAAATAGCCCAATTAATTAATTGCTCTCCCTAATTAATTAAATTAGACTCCAAGTCTATTTAATTAAATATTTCTATAATTAATTAAATTCAACTTGATTAATTAACTTACAAATTAAATTCCAATTTAATTTATAATCTTGATCCAATTCCAATTGGATCTAATTTGTTCCAATTGGGTCGACCCAGTCACTTAATCGACCCAGTTGTTTCCTTTTCCTTCGCTTTCGCTTCATGTGTATTGTGTATGCCCCCATAGGTTCACCACATGATTGGCCGTGGGTTATAATTAAATATTAATTTAATTATTCAACAGTCGAACACTCTGTCGACTGATCATTCCAAAATTAGCACCCCTGCCAATTTAGGAATTCTCCCACACTCCACGGTCGATGTCTGGCCACAAGCCCATGGAGCTCAATCACTGGTGAATTAATTCAGTGAACCTTTTAATCATTTACAATTGTCATATACGACATAATCTCTCCATCGATCAATCTCCCAGTCGACTTAAGGGTATGGTCTTTCATCGGTTCTCCTTTTCTTTTGTCTTGACTTTATGCATTCTGGTCTCGAAATAATTCTCTTTGACTTAATCTTTATGATCTACTTACATAAAGCCGTCAGATACCTCGGCCTAGGATTTTAACAGAATTAATTTCTCACAGAAATCCATAGGAGAATTTCTCAACCTATCAAATCGGGTCAATGGATCATTTGTTGATGATATGAACCTGCATACGAGTTCCTCTATACCCAACATGAGTCCACAGAGACTTTCTGGTAATCTCCAGTCAGTCGGAACTCACATCTAAGCATGGACGTTCTCGCACCAGATAAACCCTATCACCTTAAGTAATTAGGGATCGTTCCTCGTATACTATCGTAAATTGGAATAACTTCAACCCCGATATGCGACTACCGCTTCCATGGTGAGTTATTTCCTAATTGGGGTATTCAGTGCACTTGCCATCCCAGCAAGCCACCCACTTATGTATATTGACTATCCCAGTCACGCTTGTGGACCCCAGCGTTCTCCAGTTCATCGGAATATACACAATAGTGAGAGTCTAACCGAATCTAACGACGTCCTATCTCGATTGGATTCTACGACTCTTGAATATATTCTAGATCACGGCCTTGGAGATCAGTCAACGGGATGTCCCATAGCCCTGTGATCTAAGGACTTCTATCCTTATGCGTAGATAATTATTACATAAGATAAAGATGACCATGTAATAAAGTGCTTTTATTAATCAAAATTGAATAGTTCCTTTATTTACTACAGTAAATCCTAGTCATACAGCTGGCTTGCAGGACACTATTTCTATCAACCCCTTCCAATTTGCATAAGATTCAATTTAACTTGAAAAAGAGTAATTTATCCCCTATAATCTTATAAATATTTCACACAATTTTCCTGATATTTTAAACTTAAAAAAATATGAGTTGTCAAATTATCCCTCTTATATGTGACACTTTACTTCCCTGTGTTATGATAAATGTGTCACTTTATAATATATGTTATGATAAATATTTCATTTTATTCCCCCATGTTACGAAAACATTTTACATGATACTCTCAATTTCGACAAGTGAGTTATACTCTTTAGCTCAAGGAGATAAATTGCTCCTTTAAAATTTCACTGGGATGTATGCAATGTTCATTTTCAAATCACGTGAAAATAAATTAAACATTATGCATTTTACATGAAGTAAATAGACATTAGCTCTATGATAAATTATCGCCCAATGGAACAAAAAGAAACGTCCCATTTTCTAGGTACATGTGTGGACTCAAGTGCTAATGCCCTATGGCTATACATCATTGCTTTTAATTTGTGCAAGATAATCCTGTACGAAATTTAACTTCAATTTGTAAATTTATTCTTGTTTTTTTTTTTTTAACCACTCATGTTTTTCATAACACTTGACTTCACACCAAATGATCCCATAATGTTCACTTTTTCCACGACTCATCTTGTCACTTTTCATCTTATTTATTTATGTTTTTGATTTTTTGCTTCAGGTATTTTTGTTCTTAATGCATCGAACTTTCTTGGTGGCCTGGTGCTTTGACAAACCCAACTCACCATTAAATTTCATTATTATACATTGAAAAGATTCTAACCAAACCACATCATCAACCAAAACTGATGGGGGCTGTTTCGCACCCTACATATTACTCGTATCGAACGAAGATGTTAAGATCGACTAGACCAATCCGAGCAAGATCAAGATCGTCTAACAGACCCGGCCAAGCATGGCTCTCTTCGATCTAAAGATAATAGTCCGGACCCAAGAAGGATATTTGGGCCGAGTCCTATTAGGACTATGATTCCTTGTAAAACTAGGTTAAACATTGTATAAATACCTAGTTAATCATTGTATCAAACAACTACGAAATCCTATTCTTCAAGGATATACAAATATTCTCTGCCCAAGGCATTACAATTGAATAAGAATCAATATTATTCATAGCATTCTAATCTCCATATTGATGTGTTGTTAGCTTTATTTGTGGTTTAACTTCTTGTTCTTAATCATTGCTTTTCTTTGTGATTGATCCATCCGGAATAAAGTAACAGAGCCCTACTAAATATACAAATTCACTGATATACAATTAACCCGACGAAATCCGGTTAAATCAGTTGGCGCCCACCGTGGGGCTAGGTTAATTATTCGAATCGACACATGGCTCGCCCAAGGAAAAGCGCTCGCGCAGGAGCGAGAAGCAATACGACCACAGGTCACAACACATCTGAAGATCCACAAGACAACAATGATAACAACAATCCAAACACCAATGAAAACCTCCCAGATACCCGTTCCCGTCAGCAGGAACACCAAGGCGGTCTTACCGGTACAATACCAGAAGAACCGGAGCTCCCCGAAATACCCGCTCCTCTCCCTGGCGCTCAGGAAAAACTGAAACAAATAGCGATGCTCTTCAAATCACTCTCTCCAGAAGAATTGCTAGTTTTAGACCAAATTCCTCGAAACGCCACGGCTCCTGGGGCAGCTCCCGCGCCAGGAGTGCCAAGGCCGAACGAACGGACCTCTCAACAAGCTGACAGCCCAGCGAGTGAGCGACGCTCGCTACACAGCCCGCAGCAGGTAAATTCAAAACCATCCGACAACCGTCCCCAAAGAAGAACTGGTCGAAGGGTGCCGCAAGCAGTTCGCAGCGGATCGAAGGAACGAACGATCATCCCAATCGAAGATGATATAGATGATACAATCCCCCATCGACCAAGAGCGACTCGATTCTCAGAACGAGAAATTGAAAGGATGGTACAAGAGCGACTTGAACAACGATTACGATCTGTGCAGAACCCGTGGGCCCGGACTTCAGAACTCCAAGAAAGCCTTGCGGCTTGCTCCCCTTTTTGCAGGGAAATAAAAGAAGCGCAGTCCATGGGACAGGTCCCGGGAAGACTACCCCGATATGATGGAACCACCGACCCGGACGATTATATCTTTAGCTTTACGAACATAATGAATTTATACGCCCACTCCGCCGAATTCACCGCCAAACTAATGGTAACAACATTCGAAGGACTCGCGCTGGATTGGTTTGCCAAACAACCAGCCAACTCTATATTCAGTTTCCGAGAATTATGCAATAAACTAACGCAGCAGTTTGCCAGTCAAAAGAGGCAAAAACTTCCGATGAGCTACCTAGGAACTATACACCAACAAGAGGGAGAATCCCTAAGAAATTGGTTGGCAAGGTTCAACGTAGAATTACTCAAAATCGACTCACCGAATATCGATTACATAATTTCTATCCTCTTCGAGCTCACTAAAAATAGGCAGTTCGGAAACGCCCTCAGTCGAAAACAACCAAGAACATTTGCCGACATTATGAGCTTGGCTTCTAAGTATATGACCCAAGAAGAGATGAATTCCTTTAAGGATAAAAACAAAAACAAAGCCACCACCTCAAGCTCCAAACGGCACGATAGGTTTCCTACCCAAAAAGCTTCGGATTACGAGCAATCTTCCAGGAGAGGTAATGTTTTCCACCGACTGGAATACAACAAAGCCGATCATGACAGACAACCTAATTTCTACCAAAGACCAAGAAACCATGATCAACCAATAAGAAGCAGGGTGAATCAAGTAGAACACCCAAGGTTAAATATTCCAATGGAAGAAATATTGGAAGTCCTAGAAAGAAATAACTGGATCCCCGAAGCGAGGAAAATCGCGCAGCCAAGACCAGGCTCTCGCAACTACGATCAGTACTGCAAATACCATAGGGCACATGGACATCGAACGGAGAATTGTTTTCACCTTAAGAGAGAAGTTGAGAAACTTATCGAGCAAGGAAAACTCGACGAATACATAGAGCGAGATAATCATAGAAGGGAAAGAAGTAGAAGCCCTCGGAATGTTGATCGAAGGAGAAATTCTCGTCAAAGGACACCCGAACGCCGACCTATTCCGGAATCGAATCACGACCAGATCAATGGGACTATCCATACGATCTCCGGGGGTCCTGCGGGTGGAGATAGTCGTAACGCCCGGCGGAGAACTGCCAGGTCCATAATTGGAAACTCAAAATACCCAAAAGAAATTTGGACCCTAGAAAGCAGGCCATCAAACGATCAACAGATCAGTTTTAATGAAGGCGAAGCGCCTAAAAATATTGTCTGGGACGCAAGAGAGGATAACCCCGACTTCCCTATGGTAATATCGCTAGAAATAGCAAATTACAACGTCAAGAGGATCTTAATAGATAATGGGAGCTCAGCCAATATTATCTCCCGAGAAGTTTTGGCCCAAATGAACTTGGGACAGATAAACTTGCAGAAAGTAGCTACGCCATTAATAGGATTCGGGGGGTCCGAAATCATTCCCAGCGGAACGATAACTTTAAGCGTATCGCTCGGTAAAATACCCCACCGAACAGTGAAGCTAGTAAAATTTCTAGTAGTAGAAACCCCTTTCGCTTATAATGCAATATTGGGAAGACCTGCTCTCAATCTATTCCGAGCTGTTGTCTCTACTTATCACCAGAAGATAAAGTTCCCAACCGATAGAGGCATCGGAGAAATAACAAACGACCATTGCATGGCTTGGGACTGCTACAGTACCTCGTTAACTATGAAAGAACAGCCTAAGCCTATAATTCCGAACAAGAGAAAGATCGAAGGCGATCTCGTTACAAATGAAGTTGAAATCCCTAGTACTGATCGACTAGATAAAAAGGGGAAAGAACCGCTAGACTTATCTTTGAAACCCCCTGAACATAAAGATGTAATTCTAGTAGAAGGTGACTCATCCAAAAAGACGAGAATTGGTACAGAGTTGAGCGAACAAGGAGAAATAATGCTGATCGACTTCCTCAGAAACAATGCTGATGTCTTCGCCTGGAGTGCAAATGATATTGAAGGAATTGATCCTCGAATAATCAAGCATTCCCTAAAAATAGATCCTTTGGCGAAACCCGCCAGACAGAAGAAGAGAAATCATGGACCGGTGAAAGATAAAATTATCAAAGCCGAGGTCGAAAGGTTGCTCGAGGCAAAACAAATCCGAGAAATTCATTTCTCGGAATGGCTATGCAATGTCGTACTAGTCGCTAAAGGAGATAAAAAAGATAATAAATGGAGGATGTGTAATGATTTCACCGACCTCAACAAATTGTGTCCGCGTGACCCCTACCCCCTGCCAAGGATCGACTTATTGGTTGACTCGACGGCTGGCTTCGCATTATTCAGTATGATGGACGCCTTCCAAGGGTTTTACCAAATATACATGGATGAGCGGGATCAAGAAAAAACCGCGTTCGTAACCGAGCAGGGAGTATATTGCTTCATAGTAATGCCATTCGGCTTAAGAAATGCCGGAGCTACTTACCAAAGGTTAGTAAACCTAATGTTCAAAGAACTAATCGGAGAGCTAATGGAAGTCTACGTGGACGACATGCTGGTCAAAAGCATGAACGAAGCAGATCATGTAAGGCATCTCGATCGATGCTTTCAGATCTTAAGAAAATATCGTATGAAGTTAAACCCAGCAAAATGCACCTTTGGTGTCAAATCAGGAAAATTCTTGGGATATCTAGTCCACCAACGCGGAATAGAAGCCAACCCAGAAAAAATCCGAGCCATAACTGAAATGAAACCTCCTAAAACAATCTCTCAAGTACAAAGCCTAGTTGGAAAGATCGTAGCATTAAACAGGTTTATATCAAAGTCTGCGGACAGAAGCCTCCCTTTTTTCCAAACTCTCCGAAAGGCAAAGAACTTTGTTTGGACCGAAGAATGCGATCAGGCCTTCGAGCAGCTCAAAGAATATTTGACGACACCCCCGATGTTAGCAAAACCAACAGAAGGAGAACCATTGTTTATGTACATCTCCATATCCGACGTAGCAATTAGTTCAGTACTAATTAAAGTAGAGGGCTCAGAGCATAAGCCCGTATACTATCTCAGCAAGTTATTACAAGGGGCGGAGAAGAATTACTTAGAAATAGAAAAATTCACGCTGGCGCTAGTGGTGGCCGCACGAAAACTCCGACCTTACTTCTTAACTTACAAAATCATCGTTCTGACGAATCAGCCACTAAGGCAAGTTCTAGCAAAACCGGAAGCTTCCGGTCGACTAATCAAATGGGCCATCGAACTCAGTCAGTTCGAGGTAGACTACAAACCGAGGATTGCCATCAAGGCCCAAGTGTTGGCCGATTTTATATTAGAAACACCGACACAGGCTACTGAATCATCAAGCTGCCTCAGCAGCGATGTCTTGATCATTGAAGATCAAACTTGGCTAATGCACGTCGATGGTGCTTCATGCCGAGAAGGAGGAGGCGCCGGAATCAACTTCACCGGACCAAACAAGGAAGATTTAAATTACGCAATAACACTGGACTTCGTTGTGACAAACAATGAAGCTGAATATGAAGCATTGATCGCAGGAATGGAAATGGCGATCAAAGCCAATATAAAGAGTCTTAAAGTACTAACTGATTCAGAATTAGTGCAAAGGCAGATAGAAGGCCTATACGACGCTAAGGAATTCAACATGGTCAAATACCTCGCCAAAGTGAAGACTCTGGCCGAGAAATTTGAAAGTTTTAGTATCCAGAACATCCCACGTTCGGAAAATAAATGGGCCGATCAGTTATCAAAATTCACAGGATCCCATGACGGAAAGACCGAACGGGTGATCAACTGGTTGATCTCTAATACACCAGCAATTGACATCGATGAAACACCAGCAGTGGATATAATGGAAATCGAAGAAGCCGAAGGGAACTGGATGACCCCTATGATAGACTATCTTCGAGAAGGAAAATTACCACCCGACCAAAATGAAGCTCGGAAAATAAAATATCGAGCTCCGAAATATACACTCATAGAAGGAAAACTCTACCGAAGATCAGTATCAGGGATTCTTCTAAAATGCGTACCTGAATCACAAACCCTCGATATACTACGAGAAATACATGATGGGGATGCAGGAAATCACAGCGGATCAAGAGCATTGGCTTTAAAATGTCTCAGGACGGGTTACTATTGGCCGACCATCAATAAAGATGCCGCTCAATATGTCCAAGAATGTCATCACTGCCAGGTCCATGCTAACATATGCCATCGACCAGCAGAAAACATGCACCCTATTCCAGTTTGTTGGCCATTCGATCAATGGGGAATGGACATCGTGGGACCTTTCCCAGTGGCCAGATCCAAGAAAACCTATGTCCTGGTCGCTGTAGAATACTTCAGCAAATGGATAGAATGCGTCGCTCTCGCACGAATAACCCAATTCCAAGTTATCAATTTCCTATGGAAATTCATTGTTTGTCGATTCGGCATCCCTAGGATCCTTATCTCCGATAATGGAACTCATTTCGCTGGGAAACAGATAATAGAATGGTGTACAAAACTTGGAATTCAACAAAATTTTACCTCGGTAGGACATCCTCGAGCAAATGGACAAACTGAAGTGGCAAACCGAGAGATAATAAAATCTTTGGAAAAAAAATTAGGAGCAGCCAAAGGAAAATGGCTAGATGAACTCCCAGGAGTATTATGGGCTAATCGAACGACAGTAAGGAGCTCAACTGGGGAAACCCCATTTAGCTTGGTATATGGGTCAGAAGGGGTTATCCCTGTGGAAACCCTAATCCCAACGCCAAGAGTAGAAATGTTCGACGATGAAGAAAATGAAAAGTCAAGAGAAAACGACATTGATTTAACGGAAGCTTTAAGAGACAAAGCTGCTGTACGCTTACAAGCCACTAAAGCTAATATGGAGAAAGCATATAATCAAAAAGTACGCATCCGAACCTTCAAAGAAGGAGATTTGGTCTTGAAAAAGGTAGAAGTATCCAAGCATGTGGGAAAGTTACAACAAAATTGGGATGGACCTTACATCGTCATTGGTGTGGGGAAGAAAGGTTCATACAGAATTGCACATTTGGATGGAACTGCCTTACCAAGAACATGGAATGCTGTCAACCTTAGGAAATACTATGGTAAATAAATTTTAAGCATATTATAATGCATTTTTTTTTACTTTTTACTTTATCAAATTTCAATCTTTGTAATAAAGGCCTAGGCCTAAAAGTTCAATTATTAAAGATTTCTTTGGCACTCTATATACATCGATTATATCGGTTAAACATTCATCGAAATCACGCATACATATTATCAGAAACAAAAACGAGTCGAGTAAACATTGATCCGCTCAATAAAAACTCCTCGATATATCGAAAATACTTTTGGGGTTAAGAACCTAAGTATAATCAAAAACGAGTCGAGTAAACATTGATCCGCTCAATAAAAACTCCTCGATATATCTAGAGACTTTTTGGTTAAGAAACCTAAGTCTACAATCAAAAACGAGTCGAGTAAACATTGATCCGCTCAATAAAAACTCCTCGAGATATCTAAAGACTTTTTGGTTAGAAACCTAAGTCTACAATCAAAAACGAGTCGAGTAAACATTGATCCGCTCAATATAAACTCCTCGATATACTCAACGATCAAAAAGACTTTTTGGGTTGAAAACCTAAGTCTAATTAAAAACGAGTCGAGTAAACATTGATCCGCTCAATAAAAACTCCTCGATATACTCAACGATCAAAAAGACTTTTTGGGTTTAAAACCTAAGTCTAATTAAAAACGAGTCGAGTAAACATTGATCCGCTCAATATAAACTCCTCGATATAATCAACGATCAAAAAAGACTTTTTGGATTAAAAATCTAAGTCTAATCAGAAAAGAGTCGAGTAAACATCGATCCGCTCGATAAACACTCCTCGAACTATTTACAAAGATCAAAAGGACTTTTTGGGTTAAAAACCTAAGTTCTAAATCAAAAACGAGTCGAGTAAACATTGATCCGCTCAATAAAAACTCCTCGCTCAAGCTTATCGATCTAAATACTTTTTGGTTAAAAACCTAAGTGTACAATCAAAAACGAGTCGAGTAAACATTGATCCGCTCAATAAAAACTCCTCGCTCAAGCTTATCGATCTAAATACTTTTTGGTTAAAAACCTAAGTGTACAGTCATAAATGAGTTGAGTAAACATTGATCCGCTCAATAAAAACTCCTCGATATATCAAAAAGACCTTTTGGGTTAAAAACCTAAAGTTCTAGATTATGACAAGTCGAGTAAACATTGATCCGCTCAATAAAAACTCCTCGATATATCAAAAAGACCTTTTGGGTTAAAAACCTAAAGTTCTAGATTATGACGAGTCGAGTGAACGTTGATACGCTCAATAAAAACTCCTTGATCTGTTCCTAACGATCTAAATGATTTGCTAAAGTTTTGAAAATAGGCTAAGTATAAAACCGCCTGCTCGGATAAAGCTACGCATAAGTAAATTATAACAGATTAACGACAAGGAAGATATAAGGAATAAAGTATATTTTATTCATCAAATTTGTTACATACAAAAGTCCTACGTTACAAGGATCTACATACTACTTAAAGATCATTACAATGATTTAAATGAGATAATCCTCTATTATCGGCGATCTTCACGACAATGTCCACGGAAACACCAATCTCCTCCCTAGTACCTCGTCGATTATAATAAACCACCTAAGAAGCATGCTGCTCAGGATGGTCGACTTCTTTGGTTCGACGGCCAGGCTCTGAAGATCAAATGTTCTTCCAGACGAAATGAACATTACCAGCCAGATAGCTAAGCAATGCTCACTCACCCGCAAGAAGATACTGCTTTTACTTTATCTATAAAACATTTTACTCTAGAGCAGCATCTCTTCGGGACCGTCGTGGAACGGTAAGTTTACCAGCCACCTCGGAGGTCTATCGCTCCGGAGGTTACATCGAAGAGCAGAGGTGGCTGGCAAGTATGAACCCACCATGTGCAAACGGAAACCACGGACCTCAAATTGATGAAGACAAAAACTGAGATCTCATGGGACCCGTCGATACAAGGTAGGGCTGACATGGGACCCGTCAATACAAGACTGGGAACAACTTCACTATTTTGAATAAATAAATCATGATAATGTGATTTTTTGAAGACAATGGGATCAGAGGGTAGAATAAAATCTAAGGAATTGGAGATCTCCATTCTTTTTGATAGAATGCAAATGAAGAATATAAGCCACCCCCCTATTTATAGGGGCAGCTCTAAGGGATCCGACGGCCGAAAGGTATTTAATCAACGGACATAGATACGACCCTTTGACTCCCCGTAATAAATGCAAGTAAGTTGGAACGGCACCATCTATTCGCCCCAACCAATCGACAACAAGAGAAGTCTTGGATCGAAGCGATCAGCCAAATAACACAAAGAGCTCCAGACCGGTCATACTGGAATGGTCATACTTCATGGTCGATAGCTTAAAAACCTAGAAGCCACAAACGAAGTAACATGAGCTTCAAAATCACAGCGAAAAGGACAATTGCTCGCTAAAAGATAAAAGATCAAACCCTTCACAATACGTGGGACGTCACTGCCTAATACATTATATGAATAATCATTGGCTAAGCCTTACAGAAACTCCTATGGAGTCCAAGAAATCTGACATAGAAATCAGGAGAATAGTCCTCCTTATTCTGAACGGCAAAGACGTCACTGCCTAACATACCAAAGAATTGCTTAAGGAGGTCTGAACAAGATAGATCTGGCTAAAACGCCTACATTTTCCAATTCCTCCCATAACAAGAAAGTGATATAATGGTACACTAGCCAAGGAAAATATCGTTCAAAGATTGATGCTGGGGAATGTAAGGATTTGGAAAAAATTGAAAGTGACATTTTTCTGGAGAATAACGTAGAGAAAACTGAAGATCAACAGAGGGACAATAACCTCTTTATACAAATTTTAGATCGCAAAAAAGACAAAAGTACAAGGCTTAGGTCGATCATCGTCCAAGACGATGAGCATTATCGACATGAATAACCTATTGCCAAAATCATGACGTAAAATATACGGGAGCGTACTGGATTTTGATCAACAAAAGGTCCTAACTTGCTGAAGCAAACATTTATGCAAAAAAGGAAGCATGAGCATAACAAAGTATACATACGAAAGACAATCATACTGGATAAAATCTGCCTACAAAAGATCATCGTTTCCAATTTTTCCTCCCATTACAAAAATTTCAGCCCAAGTTACTACACAAAACTCGGGCCATAAAAAAAAAAAAAAAAAAAAAAAAAAAAAAAAAAAAAAAAAAAAGAGACAGTCCAAGGTCTGCCAGGTCGAGCAAAGTCACTGAGAAGAACGGTCAGCAGGCCGACTACCAGAAACAGCTTTCCGAGGAGTCAGACTCCCAGCAAAAGCCATCAATTCTTCTTGACGCTTTAGATAACCGGCGTCATAACCTTCCTCATAAGACTGCCGACGAGATTCTTCCGCCAGAACAGCTGCCTGAGCTAAATTGTCTCTCTCCTTTTCAAGGACAACTTTTTCGGCCTCCAATTTTTGAAGATCATCTTTATCAAGTTGCAGCTGCAACTCTAAACCCCTGCTTTTAGCTTTCTCGGACTCCAACTGACTCTGAAGAGCTGTCCGACGATTCCACAGTTCGTCATTTTGCACACCCAGTTGGAGCGCAAAGTACTTGCCCTAATAACAGAAAGAATAAGAGAAATCGCCTTACAACAAGGAATTCTAAAACAAAGAACAGAAAACATATTCGAAATATGTCTACCTGCTCACATATCTTCACCAAAGATTGAACAAGGCGAAGATTGGAGGTGCCTTCGAGCTTCCTCAACTCGCCAGGCAGAATAGTACTCATGCCCAGGTCCCATGACAAAGCATCAGGTTCAACAGAACCAGGCAGTTCGCTGGACAAAGGGACACCATCCGAACGTGGAGTCTCCGACAAAAGAATGTCATCAACTTGTTGAAGGATGCATCGCTCATCTAACTGACGAGGAGATTCCCTCCCATCGGGACTAACAGTGGTCTCCTTACCAGAAGCAGAAATTACGGTTCGGCGGCCAGACCCGGAACCTGTTCGACCTCCGGAAGGTCCTCCAGACTCAAAGGAAGTAGTCATCACAGTAGTATCATTAAACAAAAATTCTGGGCAGTCCTGCACAATAGATTGTGCTAAGGAAGGATTGACGAAAAAGCCGCCACCAGTTTGCCCTCCGCTGGCTATTGGGGCACTAGAAACTGACAAAGGAAGGGAAACAATAAAATTCCCCCCATGAAAAACATGCTCAAAAGAAGAAGCACTTGAACTAACAGCTATATTATAAGCCGGTTCCTCGTTGGACATGTCGCCAAAAGCTAACCGACCAGGGGAAGGCATGCTTCCTACTTGAGTCGAAACAGAATGGATTGATTCAAAAAACGACGAGTCTACCGCAGAGAGAGGCTCAGAAACGATAACACTAGTATCGATCTCCGACCTAATTGTTTGTGACGAACGAGGAGGCTCCATCGATGGTCCGTCTCTTCGATGCCTTTTGGATCTATTGTCCCGAGCGCCCTCACGGGAAGGTCGCTTCGAAGTATTACCAAAGAGGTTACTCATGGTCGGATTATGAAAATAAACAAATTAATGTCGAGAAAGTTTGTCGACTAACTAAAAAACAAGTATTCTGTCGAGAGAAGAGTATAGCAGTAAAAACAAGTCAAGTTTTTACCCTTCGTATTTATACTACACGAAAGGACGCGTCAGACCTAAAGAAAGGGCGCGAAACAGGAGAAATGACCTTGGAACAAACGCTAGAATATGAAAAGACACACGCATAATGATTACGCCAGATTTAATGACTTGTCTGAATTATTACGGCGAAGCCGAAAAGACACAACTGTCAGAATACGAAACGCTTAGCGTACATAGAGAAGAAACGGTAAAATTACAATTATTACATACGAGTAAAATAATTACAAGGATTATTCGAAAAATCAAGTGTTTTAAGAAGCCTGCTCGCTATCCGAGATTCTCTGGTCGGAACGACGACTTCAGTCGTGCCAATATCTTCTTCCTCCGCTTCCTCAACCTCGGGATCAACAAACGTATTATCGAGCTCTTCATCAACGTCAGAGGGAGGAATTGGCAATGGATTTCCAAATTCTTCGACAAGGTGAGCTAGAGGAAGACCTTGATACAGAACATCTGGGACCTCAGAAGAAGAATAAAGTTCACCATAACGATTCAATCGAATATGAGCGGCCTTAAAATACTCTTTTCGACGATCATCGATCATCTCCATAGCGACCAGCTGATGAATCGCTTTCTTAAAAGTATTTTCGAGTAAAGGACCGACCATCCGATACACCAACGCCGTGTGAACAGGAGAATTGAGGAATTCGCGAACAGCACTTTCGTCAGATTTCCTGACATATCTATCTCTTTGCCTAAGTGGGACTTCATTTTCATACTCCTCCAAAGAAGCTTCAAGAGTTGAGACTTGAGATTCCAGCTCACTTATACGAGCCGTGCTCTGCAACTGAAATTCCTCTAACTTTCTAGCCATTTGATTGGCCTGCTCTTGAGCACGAGAAACCTCCATCACCCTATTCAACACTTCTTGATCTTCAGTCCCAGTAGCACCAGCCTCTACGGTGGGAACCAAAGAAGATGTTGAGGGACCAACCTCTGAACCGGAGGACTTACGAAGCAAAGCTTTGTTCTTCTCCTCCAAAAACTCGCACTGTTGTTTCCAAAGTGCATTCTCATAGGCGTATGATGCGAGACACGTCTTAGTCTGTACAAGCAAAGAGGGCAAGAAATGGATTAAGTAAATTAAGGAAGACACTTAGAGTTTTCTATTAACATAATTAAAGGAAAAGGATATCACCTTTTCAGCATAAAGACAAGCTCGTTGGAATTTCTCCAGAGGATCCTTATGAAGAAGTTTGTTCAGATCTCGGGTAAAAACACCAGACAAAAGAACACGAGTTGCCTTATCGATCGCGTTCTCATTATCATCGTGTATAAGAGAGTCCTTCTCGGAATAACCAGCGGCTCTCTTTCCCTCCAAATGTTCCTCGATCATTTCGACAAGAGTAGGTCTTGGGTGCTTTTCTCCGACTAAAGAAAGATCCTGGCCGGAACGTCCATAATAAGTCCTCTTCCTATCGACTGGGTTATTAGTTGGATGAGGTTTCGACCAGGTATGACATCCTCGAACACCTAAAGATGTCCTAAGAGAAAGAGGAGGATAACCAGGTCCCGTGCCCTGACGAATAGGGGGCTCCTGAGGAGATTCTGATGATTCCTCTCTATCCTCTTCGGATTCATGGCCTAACTCCAACTTCCTTCTCTTGGATGCTCTCTGCTCGATAGGCGCATTCTCGGCAGATTTAGAAGATTTTGAAAGGACCATTTTTCCCTTCGAAGAATGCCGAGAATTCTCCACCATATCAGCTGAAAAAGAAATTAATCATAAATTATGTACCTTCACAATAGGTGATACCATTACAACACTAAGATCAAATAAATTACTAACCAAGAGATTCGGATGGTGAATTGATGGGAAAACTATGAATACTTAACCCCGCCTTGCGGAGGAAAGCTTCCCCAATTAAAAGAGCACTTTGAAATTTGTTTGCACGCAATTCGGAGATATCAGCGATAAACTTAGCATCATCGGGAATCAATTCGCCTGTCGCTAAGCGACCTCCGGAAATCCAATTAGAATCATGATCCCATGAAAAAGGCACACTCGTACCACCCACTACTCGAAGACTGGATGGAGGACGAACAAAAAAGAAATGTGATTTCCATGAGGGATTACTAGAAACAGGGGCATCAAAGATTGCTCGGCTAGGTCGTTGGCTAGCGAAGAAATATCCACGATTTGAAGAACTAGAAATGTTAAAGCGAAAAAGTTGTGTAAAATTACGGAAAGAAGGTTTAAACCCCTTAGCGATCATCAAAACCGAAAAGCAAACTACGAAAGCGACGGAATTAGGGACCAGTTGTGTCAGGCACACACTAAAAGTTTTCAAAACTTCCAGGAAAAGGGGAGACAAAGGGAGACGAAGTCCACTATTAAAATGAGCCGTATAAAAGGCTCGACATCCTTCCGGGGGAGTTGTGACCCTATCAACAGAGGAAGGAAGAATTAACTCAGAACCTTCCGGAAAATATTTGGTATAGTTATTCACAACCTCCGGAAATGTCTCCACCGTATAAGCACAAGCAACATCCTCAATGGGCTCAGAAATTTGAGGAACAGTACCTTTGCCCTTTTTGGCTCGGGCCGCCACATCCGCGTCAGTAAGGATCCGTACCTTAAAGGTATCCTCCACGGGAACGACAAAATCAATTACACTAGATTGCAGCTCCTCCTCATTGTCGGGGGCGACAACCTCTCTAGAAGAAGACCTTCTCACAGAAGCCATATATCCTGGTTCTCGGAAAGTGAAGGTCGATAAACAGAAAAACTTAGCGTAACGAGCGACTAATCAAGAAAATAAGTACAAGTTATAAGGAAGTATAAAAGAGAAATGGCGAACTATAGCGTCACCTATTTATAAGAAGATGAGAAAAGACGTTTCGAACTTATTGCGGCTACTGATATTCCCGCCAAAAACGGAAGGACACAAAAAGCTTCCAGAATAGACGCGTGGCGATCCGTAACTAGACAAAGAAAACGACTATCTATGATATGTAGCACTCTTTTCCTTATTTAAGATTTTTTCCCACAGGGTTTTTTCTTAAGTAAGGTTTTTAACGAGGCTCCATTCATAGAAAAGAAACAGTCGTAAAGATCTATCTACTTCTACGAGCTTCTATTATCTATACGCTCGAAGAAGTGAGGGAGTACTGATGGGGGCTGTTTCGCACCCTACATATTACTCGTATCGAACGAAGATGTTAAGATCGACTAGACCAATCCGAGCAAGATCAAGATCGTCTAACAGACCCGGCCAAGCATGGCTCTCTTCGATCTAAAGATAATAGTCCGGACCCAAGAAGGATATTTGGGCCGAGTCCTATTAGGACTATGATTCCTTGTAAAACTAGGTTAAACATTGTATAAATACCTAGTTAATCATTGTATCAAACAACTACGAAATCCTATTCTTCAAGGATATACAAATATTCTCTGCCCAAGGCATTACAATTGAATAAGAATCAATATTATTCATAGCATTCTAATCTCCATATTGATGTGTTGTTAGCTTTATTTGTGGTTTAACTTCTTGTTCTTAATCATTGCTTTTCTTTGTGATTGATCCATCCGGAATAAAGTAACAGAGCCCTACTAAATATACAAATTCACTGATATACAATTAACCCGACGAAATCCGGTTAAATCAAAAACACATCTAAATGCAGGGCTTGAATGGCGCTGAGGATTTGTAGCTAAAACGCATTACGGTTATGGATATGAAAACAATTGAGTAGACAAAAGAGGATCGATCTCAATGGATGAGGACTTATAAGATGAAGTTAGCATTGATAAGATCGTGGACAATCATCATCTATTGAGCTAGCTTTTGAAATGATTCCTTGGAACATTTTCTTCTTTTGGAGAGTTGGGACTATTAGGTCCAGCAAAGAATATTCACAGCACTTGTTGACTTAATAATAAGAGGACTTTTAGTTGGGGCTACCCCAAAATCTCTACTAATAATCAACCTCAGACATGTCACTATAAATAAACGCGGACGTGGAGTATATTATTTTCGTGCTTCTTTCATTGTTTAGCTCAAGTTTTCAAGCAAATTTGAAGGCAAAATTCTGTTTTTTCATCTATATCCCTTCTTTGTTTCAAATTCTGATGTTAATACCATTACAAGTTCTAGTTTCTAAAACAAAATAAAGCAGGACTAGAGAAAAATGATCCATATTCAGATTAATTTTTAGTAGTGTCATGAACTAATTTACTTCATTTCATGTAGGCTGCAATAAAGCCATGGACAACAGTATGCAAGAAAATCTGATAACTTCGGAAACACAACAAAATGATGATCATTTGAAGGCTAGAGTCTTTCAAGAATCCAAGAAAATATGGAGAGTTGCACTCCCAAGTGTTATATCAGGAGTTAGCTCTTTTGGGACAATCGTAGTTACCCAATCGTTTATCGGACGCATAAGTTCAGTCGAACTTGCTGGTTATGCCCTTGTTCAGACCTTAGCCATTCGATTCATCAACGGAATTTTGGTAATTATGAATTCATGCTATACATAAATAAATAAAGTTTTTCTTTGTTTTAGTTAATTTCATGTTACTACTAAAATTTATATTTTTATTATAGATAGGTATGTCTAGTGCAACCGAGACTCTATGTGGCCAAGCATTTGGAGCGAAACAAAACCATATGATGGGTATTTTCTTGCAAAGATCGTGGTTGGTTGATCTCGTTACTCTAACGATTTTGCTCCCTCTTTTTTTCTTGGCTACCCCAATCTTTAAGCTACTTGGTGAGGATGAAGCTATCACGATATCTGCAGGAAATATCGCTCTATGGTTCATACCTTTCTCGTATTCGCTTATATTTAGTTTGACTATCCAAATGTATCTACAAGCACAACAAAAGAACGTGGTCATTGCGTGGTTGTCACTTATACAATTCGTTGTCCACATTTTGTTGTCTTGGCTTTTTGTGAGTGTATTGGGTTTTGGTGTACCTGGTGCTATGAGCGCTTTAAGCATGTCTTCGTGGTTTTTGGTGATCGGAGAATTTGTGTATGTGCTTGGTGGATGGTGTCCGGACTCGTGGAAGGGATTCACTTGGGCTGCACTGAAGGATATACTTCCGGTTGTGAAACTCTCTGTGTCTTCTGGTGTGATGGTCTGGTAAATCCTTTTTTAACCCTTCATCAAAGTGAATTTCCAAAATTACCCTTCAAGCATAGCATTACATTCACTTGATAAGCACAAATTGTAATTGTTGTATGCATGTTTTGTAGCTTGGAAATGTGGTATTATGCTATTCTGGTATTACTAGCAGGACACTTGAAAAATGCTGAGATTGCAATATCTGCATTCTCTATTTGGTAAGAATTCATCACACTCTATAAAATAAATAAAAACAAAACTAATTATTTAAAGACTGTGCAGCCTAAACATAAGTGGATGGCAATTCATGATATGCCTAGGCTTTCTTGGTGCCGCCTGGTATGTATTCGTTTCATATACTGATATCGTTCATTCAAATCCTCGACATATATTTACGTGGAATCGTATACAGCGTTCGTGTTGCAAACGAGCTGGGGAGAGGAGATGCTAAAGCTGTGAGATTTTCAATCAAAGTCCTCATTTCTACATCAGTTGTAATAGGCCTTATTTTATGGACCCTTTGCTTAGCATTTGGGAGTGAAATTGGATACTTATTTAGCAATGAAGACGAAGTTGCACTTGCCGTTTCTGATCTCTCTATTCTACTCTCTTTCACGATCTTGCTCAATAGCATTTATCCAATTTTTTCAGGTTTTTAATTTTGTTTCTTCTTATCTTTGCGAATAGTTGCTACTTTTATTGTACGTATTGTTGTTGATGTTTCTTCTTTGGCATTAGGCGCGGCAGTAGGAGCAGGTTTGCAAACAACGGTAGCGATTGTTCTTATTGTTTGCTTCTATTTGATTGGATTACCTGTTGGGATTGTTCTTGGATATGTGTTTCATCTTCAAGTGAAGGTAATTGATTAAAATCATCAAATTCTGGATCATTTTGAGAAAGAAAGAAAAAACTCATTGTATGTGTACAAGTTTCGAGTTAATTTTATAATGGTTGTTTTCAGGGTCTGTGGATTGGAATGATATGTGGAGTTATAACTGAGACAATTGCATTGAGCTACATGATGTATAGGACAAACTGGGATGAAGAGGTATTATATATGTACTATTAATATTAATTCTTTCTGACATATATATATATAAAAAGGGTACTTAAATAAATTAAATGTTTGAATTATTATTTTTTTATAGGTAATTAAGGCTTCAGCACGGCTCAAAAGGTGGAACCTGGAAACTCCTAATGAAAAGCCTAGTAATCATGCTTGAGTTTCAATCTATACTTCTATATCTATATCTATATATATTCTATACTACTGCTAAAAGTACGAATAATTTAAGTTTTTTTCTTTTTTTATGAAGACAAAAATGCCCTCTTCCCATGAAATTGATAAATATTATTTGACATTAATTTTATATCAAATTGGTAGGAAAATATTTTCTAGACTACAAAGATAAGGAAAATATCTAAATTTGTTTATTTCCATTATGTATTTCCATCACTGCTTCCGTTTATTAATAACAAGAATTTTGAAAAGTTGAATCTCTATTCATTAGCCTTAAAATATGTAATACTTATTTTGACGTGAAAGCAAAGTTGGAGTACCACCATCAACTTAGGAGTAAAATTAGTAATTAGTAACTATAATTTTAATACAAATAACTATTATGAAATATTTAAACAATTGTATATTTGGGTTTTGGGTCAATTTTATTTGGACCTATCCATCGGGCTTTGAAAAAGTCTAACTCAATTGATAGCCCTAATTTTTTCTGAGATTTGGTTTACTTCATAATTAACTACATAATTTAGTGGTTGATGAATTTAAGAGGTTTAATGGGGTTTTTTTGCACTTTGCACCCTCAAAATATGGAAAATAAGCACTTTGCACCTCAAAACTTAGATTTAGCACTTTGCACCCTCAAAATATGAAAAATGTAGCACTTTGCATCCTTTTTTATATTTAGGCAAAAACTCAAGGGCAAAATAGGCAATTAATTATAAATCTTTGGCACTTTGCATCCCCAAAACTTGAGAAATTGGCACTTTGCATCCCAAAAATAAAACTAACACTTATCACCCTCGAATTAAGAACAAATTAGCAACTTGCACCCCCAAAACACAATAAATGGACACTTTGCACCCCGAAACACATAATTAACACTTAAGACCCTCAAATTAAAAAAAACTCAAACCCCTCATTTTTTCCGACAAAGCTGACCATCGGGGTGAAAAAATCTAAGGCAAAATAGGTAAGTTTCCAATCCGATTAAACAACCTACATTTATATACATATATATAAATTAAATACCATGAATTTGGAATGATTATATCATATAAGAAATTAACAACCATGAATTATAGCTTGTACAAATTAAACGTGCTATGCAAAACAATTAAATAAGTAAAAATTGGTAAGTTCAACTTTGCCTTAGATCTTTCTCACCCCGATGGTCGACTTTGCCGGAGAAAAGGAAGGGTTTGAGTTTTTTTTTTTAGAATTTGAGGGAGTTAAGTGTTAATTTTGTGTTTCGGGGTACAAAATGTCAATTTATTGAGTTTTGGGAGTGCAAGTTGCTGATTTATTCTTAATTCGAGGTTGATAAGCGCTAATTTTTTTTGGGGGGTGCAAAGTGTCAATTTCTCGGGGGTGCAAAGTACCAAAGATTTATAATTAAATTACCTATTTTGCCCTTGAGTTTTTGCTTGAAAATAAAAGAGGGTGCAAAGTGCTGTATTTTTCATATTTTGAGGGAGCAAAGTGCTAAATCTAAGTTTCATTGATGCAAAATGCCTATTTCCTATATTTTGAGGGTGCAAAGTGCAAAAAACCCAGTTTAATGATAAAAATGAGAATGGAAAGAATGAATTTCATGATCGCAATGTTTATGTTTCTCTTGCTTTCATTCCATAAAGGTCGGACAATACAAAATATTATACGAAATCCGAAACAAAATTATAAAAATCTAAAACAAAATATTTCCTATTCTATACGAAGTAAATTTACCAAAAAAATCATATATGAAGTAGGAAACTTCTATTATCCTATGAATCCTACCAATATAAATAAAGACGTCTTTATTAATATAAACATAAACAATCGTAGTAGCAATTTACAGAGTCTTCTAATTAATAAAAAAATAACCTGCAATTCATGATTTATGATATTAAGAAAAAATCACGATAATGAATGATTCAATCAATTCTTTGGAACTAAATCAAAAAACATGGACAGTTCGATTAATAGGAACCGAGGTAAGATGTGGAGTAAATTTATCTACAAAAGTTAAGAAGATGATTATGATGGATGATGAATTAAGTATTCAATTTTCTATTATTTAAATTATGCAAATAACTTAATCATATTTGTTTTAAAGAAAATCTTAAATTTTTCGGCAGGGACTAGAATCGGAATAGTTATATTCAATGACGATATCCAACAATTCAATAAAATATTCAAGCTTCAGAAAACATACATTATTACAAACAAATGGGCATATCGAATTGGTTCTAAAGAAATACTCGAAGGTAGTAGAAGCTTCAAAACCGATATATGCCAATGTCGACTACAAATTTATTGATTTTAAAAACATAAATCCTGATATCAACGACAAGCAAGCAATTGGTATCACTATTTTTTTAATGAATTATATCATTTTTTTGCTGTATATATTTTTATAAATAAGTTATATTATATATATTTATATATATGTAGATGTTTGTGGAATTGTCACCAAAGTCAAACCAAAACTAACGAGGACAACTTTTAAAGGCGTACCAAAAGATGTGAGGAAAATAACAATCATTGACGAAAAGTAAGTTTTATATCACAATATAATTTGGTAAGTATTAAATTGTCTCAAAATTATGACATGAGCTACTTTATATATAAGGCGTAGGATAAGTAGTTCCAATCTTATATTCTCTTTTTTTTTTATTCCTCTATAATTTAATTAGTTGATCAGTAATATCTCACAACAGTTCTATTAACTTTTTGTTTAAATAAACAATAATACATAGAATATACAAATCTATGTACATGGCTAATACTTTATAATTTAGGTTTCAACCTTTGGTGAGGGTTTTTTGCACTTTGCACCCTCAAAATATAGGAAATAGGCATTTTGCATCCTCGAAACTTAGATTTAGCATTTTGCTCCCTCAAAATATGAAAAATACAGCACTTTGCACCCTCTTTTATTTTCAAGCAAAAACTCAAGGGCAAAATAGATAATTTAATTATAAAATAAGTGTCATAAAAAGTAAGTTAATTATAAGACTCAAAAGCTAACTCAATGGATGAGGACTTAGATGAAGTTAGCCTTGATAAGATCGTGGACATTGACAATATGAGCTTTTGTCAAATTCATGTATATCTTATAATTTATCTTCGATCTTGGATAAATGCAATAATATCCCACATTTATACAAAATAGACAGTTTTATGTCAGCTTAAAGAAACCATTTTTAAACAACTTCACTAAAACCATACAAATTATTTTTCGAAATCAAAACCAAACAAAATCGGACCAACATTTATTCCACATGGACCCTTATGTTATGGTCCAGCAAACACCATTAATAGTAAAAGGATATAAAACTTCACCAGACCCTTATGTTATGGTCCAGCAAACACCAGTAATAGTGAAAGGAGATAAAACTTTACCATTTTTTTTTTTTTATTAATTCCTTAGAACATTTTCTTCTTTTGGAGAGTTGGGACTATTAATTTTTGGTCCAGCAAAGAATATTCACAGCACTTGTTGACTTAATAATAAGAGGACTTGTAGTTGTGCTACCCCAAAATCTCTACTAATAATGCAACCTCAGACATGTCACTATAAATAAACGCGGATGTGTAGTATATTATTTTCTTGCTTCTTTCATTGTTTAGCTCAAGTTTTCAAGCATATTTGAAGGCAAAATTCTGTTTTTTCATCTATATCCCTTCTTTTTTCAAAGTCTGATGTTAATACCATTACAAGTTCTTGTTTCTTAAACAAAATAAATCAGGACTAGAGAAAAATGATCCATATTCTGATTAATTTTTAGTAGTGTCATGAACTAATTTACTTCATTTCATGTAGGCTGCAATAAAGCCATGGACAACAGTATGCAAGTGATGTTGTATAAAGATGTTCAGGACAAATATGGAATAAGCCCTTCAATCTATAGCAACATCACAATAATGAAATAAGGTCTGCACACTTATATCGAGAGAAAAATTGTATTATAATTGTAATGGTGAATTGGTTTCCTTTGTTTGGAAAAGGGCTACCTATTTATACAGGGGCGGACCTAGCCGATATTTGTAGGGGGCCGAGATTTTTTTAATAGGAAACTCGATACTTTTTTGAATTTTTTATACAATAACAAAAATTAACTTAAGATAAAGTAAGTAGTTATTTTTGTTTAAGTTTTTTGATTACAGGCTTGACATTTTTATTTTTGATAAAATGTCAAAATTAATTTAAATAATACTATAATTATTCAATAAATGATAAAAAAAAAATAAACAAAACAATTTTCTTTAACAGTATGAAATTTTAAACACTTAATACATATATTTAAGTTGCAATCAAGTTGAATAGAAAAAAAAATGCAATAAATAAAAAGACAAATATGTCACTAATACGTGTAATATCAATGTAGAACTAAGTTTTTGACATATGTAATTATAATTATAGTACAATATTGGTCTCATAATTCAACACAAAATCAAATTTATCACGGTTAATGAACTTGAAGCTTGCTTAAATGCAAAGTTCATGAAAAATTCCGATTAACGAAATAAAGCTAGATGAATTTGAGGATGAACTGGAAAAAAATTGTCAACAAAAGAGTTCATATAAATTAAATTTTCAGAAAAAGATCATTTTGTTTATCATGCATAAAGGTTAAATTGTAGAAAAAACTTGAATCATTATTGGGAAAAAAAAAAAGAAAATATCCCATAAAAGGATAAAAAGAAGTTCTGGGAATTATTATCGGAAAATAATACTGAAAACATAAAAGAAATAAAGAAAAAAAGGACTCGGCCATCTTGGGAATAGAACTCAGGAAACAAAGAAAAAGAAGGAAAAAAGGAGGAATTGTGCTGCAGATGAGAATCGAACTTAACCATTCAAATTCAAGTTCCAACTGAAAGTAATATACCACTGCACAAAGATATGTATTTTGTATTTTAACATATAAAATATATATAAATAAATCATTTTTTTCTGGGGGGACCATGGCCCCCGTCCCCAAAGAGGTCCGTCCCTTATTTATAGGTACATACAGGGGTACAATAGTCCTTT
This sequence comes from Penstemon barbatus, assembly GCA_003313485.2. Classification (NCBI taxonomy): domain Eukaryota; kingdom Viridiplantae; phylum Streptophyta; class Magnoliopsida; order Lamiales; family Plantaginaceae; genus Penstemon; species Penstemon barbatus. Next base: position 36,865,183 of record CM064882.1, read on the forward strand.
CAGGAAAGACGTTACAAGTAATAAATACAAAGACGTTACTAATGTTACAATATTTAAATGATAAAGACGTTACAAATCTCTTATTTCTGCAACTTAGTGTAATCTCTTAATTGCCCTCGGGTACAAAATTTGGACACATCATATGATAGAATAGTGTCCTGCAAGCCAACTATTTTGCTGCATTTAATTGAAAGGACCATTTAATTGGATTAATAAATGCATTTTATTATATGATCATCTTTATCTTATGTAATAATTGTCCACGCATAAGGATAAAAGTCCTTAGATCACAGGGCTATGGGACAACCCGTGGACTGATCTCCAAGGCCGTGATCTAGAACATATTCAAGAGTCGTAGAATCCAATCGAGATAGGACATCGTTGGATTCGGTTAGACTCTCACTATTGTGTATACTCCGATGAACTGGAGAACGCTGGGGTCCACGAGCGTGACTGGGATAGTCGATACACATAAGTGGGTGGCTTGCTGGGCAAGTGCACTGAATACCCCAATTAGGAAATAACTCACCATGGAAGCGGTAGTCGCATATCGGGGTTGAAGTTATTCCAAATTTATAATAGTATACGAGGAACGATCCCTAACTACTTGAGGTGATAGGGTTTATCTGGTGCGAGAACGTTTATGCTTTGATGTGAGTTTCCGACTGACTGGAGATTACCAGAAGGTCTCTGTGAACTCATGTTGGGTATAGAGGAACTCGTATGCAGGTTCATATCATCAACAAATGATCCATTGAACCGACTTGATAGGTTGGGAAATTCTCCTATGGATTTCTGTGAGAAATTAATTCTGGTAAAATCCTCGGCCGAGGTATCTGACGGCTTTATGTAAGTAGCTCATAAAGGTTAAGTCAAAGAGAATTATTTCGAGACCAGAATGCATAAGGTCAAGACAAAAGAAAGACCATACCCTTAAGTCTCGACTGGGAGATTGATCGATGGAGAGATTATGTCGTATATGGATATTGTAAATGATAAAAGGTTCACTGAATTAATTCACCAGTGATTGGGCTCCATGGGCTTGTGGCTGGACATCGACCGTGGAGTGTGGGAGAATTCCCAAATTGGCAGGGGTGCTAATTTTGGAATGATCAATCGACAGAGTGTTCGATTGATTTAGAGTAAATCTTACTCGAATAATTAAATAATATTTAATTATAACCCACGGCCAATTATGTGGTGAACCTACGGGGGCATACACAATACACATGAAGCGAAAGCGAGGAAATAAGAACGACCGAGTCGACTGGGTTGACTGGGTGAATAATCGACTGGGTCGATTATTATGGGTGGGTCGACTGGGTCGACCCAATTGGAACATAATGGGATCCAATTGGAATTGGATCAGGATCATAAATTAAATTGGAATTTAATTTGTGGATTAATTAATTAAGTTGGATTTAATTAATTAGAAGGGATTTTAATTAAATGGGCTTAGAGTCTGATTTAATTAAATGGGAGATTAAGTTAATTAATTGGGCTATTTAATTGGGAGATTAAATAAAGCCTGGTCAAAGTAATTAATTGGGCCATGAATTAATTAGAAGACTTGGTCTTCTAATTAAAGAGGGCCATGGCCCATGTAGGAGAGAGGAAACCTAGTCCTATTAGGACTAGGTTAGGGAGATAACTATAAGTAGCTATCTTGTAGTTATTTTTCACACAACTCAATAAGCAAAAATTGAGCAAGAGCAAAAATTCTCTCTCCCATCTCCCTGTGTAGTCGACCGAACCCTGTCTTCCTTTTGGAAGAATTTTTCGTTTTCGACTTTGTTCCTAAATAGTTCCTAAATCCTAGATCATAATATATCTTGTGTTCTAGCTGATCAAAATTTATTATTTTCGTGTAATTGTGGTGTATCAACCCGTAGAGGCGCAACACGTGGGGCGCTATTGCAGAGCTTGGGTCGATTTTGCTGAGGAGAATTTCAGAGTCCGTTTTGCTGACTGCCAACTTGGATTTGCAAGGAGATAGGTATAACGTGCAAACTTATACTATCGTTTTATTTATTCATATATATACAGCTAGAGAGTATCCTGGCAAGATTCCGTAAGAGGTCCTAAAATTTTTATATTCCGCTGTGCCTAGGGCTGTTTATCTTACCGAATCCCAACAGTGGTATCAGAGCCAACTCTAGGCTTTGTATATATATATGAATTTGCAAATTCTGTGTTATAAATCATATGTTTGGTTTATGTGTGGCTAGTTCTTTAACTTTGCATGTTTTAGGACGTATGTTAATTAACTTAGAGTTAATGTAAAATTTTGATTCAAAATTTTATCGTGTTAATTTTTAATTTTTGGATTTGGATTTAATTAATTGGATCTGTTTTAATTAAATCAAAAGTAATCGAAACAACAAAAAAAAAAAAAATTTGGAATCCAACCGCGCCAGCGCACCGCGACTAGGTGGCCACCGTGGGCTGCTGCCCACAACAGCGTGCGAGCAGCACGCTGGCTGCGCGTGCGGCACACGACAGCAGCCTACGGGCTGTCTGTCGCGTGCTATCACGCACAGCCGCACGCTGCCGTGCTCTGCTACGCGCAGCCGCGGCTGCCATGGACAGCCCACGCGCGGACTTTGTGGTCGCGTGTGTTGGCCACGTGGCAGTCTTCGATTGGTCACGTATTGGCTGATTTTTGGTTGGACTCTAAATCCGCCTATTTTGGATAATCTTGGACAAAATCTTGGAGATTTGGTTGTTATGGAATCTTGGCAAATCTTGGATTGATCTTAAAGATCTAATTAACAAAGGAAACTTAGAGTTTCATTTGTAATAAGACGTTTAATTAAAATTAATGTCTTCTAGTAAGTTACCAAGATTAAAGATCTTAGAGATCTTGTTAATCAAGGAAACTTAGAGTTTCAATAGTGATAAGAGATTTAATTAAAATTAATCTCTGATAGTAAGTTACCAAGATTAAAGATCTTAGAGATCTTATTAAATTATGAAACTTGGAGTTTTGGATAAGGTAGAAATCTTGGTGGATTTGGACACTACCTTAGTTAACTAATCCATTCAAAATAGGATTATCTTGAGAATCTTGGAGATTTGTAAAATTGGGAAACTTAGAGTTTTGGATAAGATAGTAATCTTGGAAGATTTGTAACTATCTTAATTAACCAACTTTATCAAGGTAAGAGTTATAGATTACTTAGAACTCAAGTAAGAGTTAATTAATCTTAGAGATTAATTGTTAATTCAAAATTAAATTAACTTGGATAATTTTTGTGAATTAAAATTAAAGGAGCCGGTAAATTTACATTTATGCCCTTATGTGAATTTATGCATGTTCTTGAGTGAATATGTGGATTGGTCGATTTTGCCCTTAAGCCCTGTGTAGTTTTGGTTTATTTATTTTATGGGTTGTAATTAAATGGGCCTGATTGGTGCCCTTGCTTGCGCAAACAAATGTAATAGAATAGGGCCATTTAAATTTGTAAGCTAGGCTTAGATTAGGCTTGGAGCCAAGAAGACCTCATGAAGACTTGGAGATCCACATGGAGGCCCATTACCTTGGAGGACATGGAGGCCCAATTCATTACATGGAGGCCCAATCAAGGTGGATATTACAAGAAGGCCCATGATGTATGAGTTTGAAAATTGTAATAGTTAGGACATTTAATTTCCACCCTAGACTGACCAATTGGTCCATCATGTGGCTCGTGATGGATCGCATAGGATGGGCAATTGACCAATCATATGTGCAATGCTAGGTGACATATGTTTACTATTATTCTTTGATGTATGTCTTGCATGCTTAGAATAGATCACGTAAACAAGATAAAGCATAATCTAATGAGACCTCGCACGAAGAAAACTTAAAACCTCCAATTGAACTTAAAAACTCAATTAGAATATTAAATCGATTAACGGACGCATATGAATGGTGTCTATGGTCCGAGCCTATCCAATTACTAGGTCTTAGGCATATTGTACAAATATATCTCGATGTCTCACGAGTCGTGGGTCGAGCTATAGGAAGATGATATGTCTATTGCCTCGATGCACAGTTTAGTGCCAAGGGAGGGGATAGCAAGGTTCTAGGCGCTGTCTCACGAGTCGTGGGGCGTCTAGGATTGAACTATTTCTCTTCACGAGTATTGGACATGATTTAACGCGAGTAAGTATGGATGTCTCACGAGTCGTGGGTCCATAACGAAAACCGAGGCTGAATGAACTCAAGGGTTAGCTGGGATGGTTAACCGGCGACGTGATCGCCCACCAAGTGGATCGATTGGTATGGCCAACGAGTCGTGGGTACTGAGCGATTGCATTTGGGCCTTGAGCCCATTAGGAAATTTTTATTTCCCGAACCTTATGTGGGGGCATAAGTATTCGACAAAAATAGTGGGAGTAATTTACAAATGAAAACCATGTTTGTAAATTATGCATTGATATTAATCTGCCGCGTATTTATCGTCATGTTTATGATAGTTTATCATAAGTTATGTATCCTTGAATATTTACCATCATACTTGAATCAAATAAATTGACTGAACCCAAATGAATTTTGAATGACTTCGAAACTTGAGAAATTATTCTCGAGTCCAAGCAAGGACTAATCTTTTTACAAAGATTTCATTGTTTTTCCTTTCGAAGTTACACTTCGACTGGAATGGTGATAGGTTTCACCAAGCTGCCTTTTTTTTTTTTGAAGTTACTCTTCAAATAAAAAAGGTGATAAGTTTCACCAGAGGGTTGAGGATGGTTCTCAAGCCCAAATTTTCTTGAAGGCAAACATGAAGTCTCCCATAAATGGGAAGTAACATCTCGTTGAAAAGCTCAAAAGACTTACGAGATGAAAGAAGAGGAATGAATCCTCTCTTAAGGGAAATAACCTTGGAGGTTTTTCTGTAAGGATGATAAGTTGAAAAGTCAATCAAAATGATTCTTCCATGGATTAAGATCAAGGGAAGAGGGAATTGAACCTATTCATCCCATAAGGGATGATTAAATTTTATTGAACTTAACCTTATGGTTAAAGTAATGCATAAGGGTGTTGGATGCCCGATGAAGCACTCATTGATGCATTCAATGCATCTAAAGCCATGAATTATTTAGATCATTGAAATTTGCTTATACCATCCCTTTCCATAATGGTTGGAACTGATTGCGCTATAAGATTTATACGCAAAAGGTGTACATAAGCAAATGAGTATGAATACTCATATATCGACTAAATAAAATATGCATAGTCAATAAAATATAAATAATCAAGATTTCACACACTTGAGTCGTTGTAAAAACCGAAAGGCGATACACGAATACTAAAACATATTTCCGAATTAAAAGATTCAAAGACTGAGCTCGACTGGGTCGAGCTTGACTGGGATGCTGTACATAGTAACCGACTTTCGAATCTTGCTTAATGGAAATTAGATTTAGTAGTTGGTTGCTAGGCAACCAAGAGGCATAAACAATTGCAATGGATTTAATCCATTTATAAGTGTGTAGAAACACTAAAGCATTAGTGGGAGATAAGGCGTCTCTAGTACCCTCATGGGTAAAAGTACGTTGTGATGTACAATTCCAAATTACTTTTGGAATAAAAGAGAGCCTAATCAATGAAAGCATGTAAGAGATTTGGATCAATTTAAAATCGAACATGCATTGGCAGTACGCCATTGATTATTTAATAGAGAATTAGATTCTCAAAATGTAAGACCCGCTCGAGACGTTGTATGTTGTCAAGCATTCTGGACATGTAAATGTCCATTAAGAAATCTTACATGAAATTCCTTATTCAAACAAATAAAACTTGATCGAGAAAATCGAAGATACTGAGCTAAGTATCTCTGAAGCCAGATCCAAAACATATCACGTAATATGAGTTTTGGTATTGTACCTTCATATGCATTCATGCGCATATGGGGTCTCCCGCTTATGTGAATAAGCTGGTGGGAGATAAGTTGGATGTAAAGTCCATCTTATGCAATTCGTGGGGTATCCAGAAAACTCTATAGGATACAAGTTCTACGATCCTACAAGATAAACTACGTTTGTCTCAAGGAACGCACACTTCTTGGAGAAGGGTTTCTTGCTAGGCAAGAAGGAACACAACGTAGAACTAGATGATGTCACTAAAGCTGAAAAGGCCGAAGAGGTCAATCAAGCCGACCCATCACCACAGGCAGTGGGAGAACATGAGCATGAAAGTGCACCAGAAAGTACACCGGTACTTCGTAAGTCAGAAAGACAACGTAGAGAACCCGAAAGGTACTACGGTCTGCTGCGTGAGACTAGACAGTCTCTAACCGACCCAAGAACTTACGAAGAGGCTATGCTAGGCATAGACTCGGGAAGGTGGCGTAAAGCCATGGAATTCGAATTGGACTCCATGCACTCGAACAAGGTCAGGGCCTTGGTAGATCCACCAGTGGGAGTAGCTCCCATGGGTTGCAAGTGGATCTATAAGCGAAAGCTTGGAATGAACGGAGAGGTAATAACCTACAAGGCGCGACTAGTGGCAAAAAGGATACACTCAAAGGCCAAGCATCGACGTTGAGGAGACCTTCTCGCCCGTCGCAATGCCTAAATCCATTCGAATCTTGCTGGCCATACCTGCGTGGTATAACTACGAGATATGGCAGATGGATGTGAAGACTGCCTTTCTCAATCGGGACATTGACAAGGAGATCTACATGAAGCAACCAAAAGGATATGCATCAAAAGGAGATGAACACAATGTGTGCAAACTCCAGAGGTCCATTTATGGACTGAAGCAAGTTTCCCGAAGTTGGAACATCCGTTTCAATGAAACAATCCAAACTTATGAATTCATCAAAAACGTGTTCGAACCATGCGTGTACAAGAAGGTCAGTGGAAGTACAGTTGAATTTTTGGTGCTTTACGTTGATGACATTCTTCTTATTGGAAATAATGTGAAAGTGTTGTCCGAAACTAAAGCATGGTTATCTACACAATTCTCAATGAAGGATTTGGGAGAAGCATCCTTTGTACTGGGTATAAGGATCTACCGAAATAGATCAAAAGGACTGCTGGGCCTCTCCCAATTGCAGTACATAGATAAAATCTTGAAAAGATTTAATATGGAAGAATCCAAGAGAGGATTGCTTCCAATGAGACATGGAATTGCACTCTCTAAGTCTATGACCCCAAAGACGCCTGAAGAGAGAAGCAATATGTCTCGAGTACCATATGCATCCGCAATAAGAAGCATAATGTATGGTATGTTATGTACGAGACCAGACGTAGCATACGCTTTAAGCGTTACAAGTCGCTACCAGTCTGATCCAGGTGAGCAGCACTGGATAGCCGTAAAGACAATTCTGAAGTACCTGAGAAGGACTGAGGAATTGTTCTTGGTATACGGTGGAAGAGAATTGAAATTGGAAGGCTATACTGATTCTAGCTTCCAATGTAATGTAGACGACTTCAAGTCGACATCTGGATACGTGTTTTGCCTCAATAGTGGTGCGGTAAGCTGGAAGAGCTCCAAGCAAAACACTACCGCAGATTCAACCACCGAGACAGAATACATTGCCGCGAGTGAAGCAGCAAAGGAAGGTGTTTGGATGTAAAACTTCATCCAGGAATTGGATGTGATACCTAGCATTGTCGAGCCATTACTATCTTCTGTGATAATAATGGAGCAATCTCGCAAGCGAAGGAGTCGAGATCTCATCAGAATCCAAGCACGAACTAAGACGATACCATTAGATATTTATATCATTGGTAGAGGAGACATAAAGATGGAACGTGTCACCTCAAGGGATAATACGACGAACCTGCTATCTAAGCCATTGCCTCAAAGGCATCCGAAAACATCTGTCTAAGATGGAAATCAGAAGTATAATAAGTTGGCTTTAGTACAAGTGGGAGATTGATAGAATAGTGTCCTGCAAGCCAACTATTTTGGCTGCATTTAATTGAAAGGACCATTCAATTGGATTAATAAATGCATTTTATTATATGGTCATCTTTATCTTATGTAATAATTGTCTACGCATAAGGATAGAAGTCCTTAGATCACAGGGCTATGGGACAACCCGTGGACTGATCTCCAAGGTCGTGATCTAGAACATATTCAAGAGTCGTAGAATCCAATCGAGATAGGACATCGTTGGATTCGGTTAGACTCTCACTATTGTGTATACTTCGATGAACTGGAGAACGCTGGGGTCCACGAGCGTGACTGGGATAGTCGATACACATAAGTGGGTGGCTTGCTGGGATGGCAAGTGCACTGAATACCCCAATTAGGAAATAACTCACCATGGAAGCGGTAGTCGCATATCGGGGTTGAAGTTATTCCAAATTTATAATAGTATACGAGGAACGATCCCTAACTACTTGAGGTGATAGGGTTTATCTGGTGCGAGAACGTTTATGCTTTGATGTGAGTTTCCGACTGACTGGAGATTACCAGAAGGTCTCTGTGAACTCATGTTGGGTATAGAGGAACTCGTATGCAGGTTCATATCATCAGCAAAGGATCCATTGACCCGACTTGATAGGTTGGGAAATTCTCCTATGGATTTCTGTGAGAAATTAATTCTGGTAAAATCCTCGGCCGAGGTATCTGACGGCTTTATGTAAGTAGCTCATAAAGGTTAAGTCAAAGAGAATTATTTCGAGACCAGAATGCATAAGGTCAAGACAAAAGAAAAGGGAGTCCGATGAAAGACCATACTCTTAAGTCTCGACTGGGAGATTGATCGATGGAGAGATTATGTCGTATATGGATATTGTAAATGATAAAAGGTTCACTGAATTAATTCACCAGTGATTGGGCTCCATGGGCTTGTGGCTGGACATCGACCGTGGAGTGTGGGAGAATTCCCAAATTGGCAAGGGTGCTAATTTTGGAATGATCAATCGACAGAGTGTTCGATTGATTTAGAGTAAATCTTACTCGAATAATTAAATAATATTTAATTATAACCCACGACCAATTATGTGGTGAACCTACGGGGGCATACACAATACACATGAAGCGAAAGCGAGGAAATAAGAACGACCGAGTCGACTGGGTTGACTGGGTGAATAATCGACTGGGTCGATTATTATGGGTGGGTCGACTGGGTCGACCCAATTGGAACATAATGGGATCCAATTGGAATTGGATCAGGATCATAAATTAAATTGGAATTTAAATTGTGGATTAATTAATTAAGTTGGATTTAATTAATTAGAAGAGATTTTAATTAAATGGGCTTAGAGTCTGATTTAATTAAATGGGAGATTAAGTTAATTAATTGGGCTATTTAATTGGGAGATTAAATAAAGCCTGGTCAAAGTAATTAATTGGGCCATGAATTAATTAGAAGACTTGGTCTTCTAATTAAAGAGGGCCATGGCCCATGTAGGAGAGAGGAAACCTAGTCCTATTAGGACTAGGTTAGGGAGATAACTATAAGTAGCTATCTTGTAGTTATTTTTCACACAACTCAATAAGCAAAAATTGAGCAAGAGCAAAAATTCTCTCTCCCCTCTCCCTGTGTAGTCGATCGAACCCTGTCTTCCTTTTGGAAGAATTTTTCGTTTTCGACTTTGTTCCTAAATCGTTCCTAAATCCTAGATCATAATATATCTTGTGTTCTAGCTGATCAAAATTTATTATTTTCGTGTAATTGTGGTGTATCAACCCGTAGAGGCGCAACACGTGGGGCGCTATTGCAGAGCTTGGGTCGATTTTGCTGAGGAGAATTTCAGAGTCCGTTTTGCTGACTGCCAACTTGGATTTGCAAGGAGATAGGTATAACGTGCAAACTTATACTATCGTTTTATTTATTCATATATATACAACTAGAGAGTATCCTGGCAAGATTCCGTAAGAGGTCCTAAAATTTTTATATTCCGCTGTGCCTAGGGCTGTTTATCTTACCGAATCCCAACATCATATTGCCCCCCAGTATCGGGAATAATTACGCGAGAGTTTATTGTCGAAACTTGATTCAAGTATCTGAGCATTGTAGCTACCTACTCCATACATCCATTCCATATGTGATAAATAAACATGTCACTGCCTCGTTAAAACCTTGCCAAGAAAAATCTATTGGGACAAAAACTTGGACGAAGGAAAGAGAGTACAGTGCTCGGGCACGCTCCCCTTGATGCAAACACAAGACTCAGATGCTGATGCATTACGATATTTTGAAGAATTTGAGTGTCATTCGTAAATTTGAGATATATGTTTGTCAAAAGTTGCCTCCCAAAGCCATAATTGCATGTAAAACACAAATTGTGTGGTCAAATATTATCACTTGAAAGTAAATGAAATAACAATAAATTTAAATTTCAGCCACAAGTGTAACTTGATTCACATTGTTCTATGTTTTGATTTTGATAGTATTCTATCGTCCTTGTCGTTGTTGTCTTTTTCTCTCTCTCTCTCTTTTTTTTTTTTTTTTTGTTTGGTGCCGAGAGACGACCGGACTACCCCTTTTGATCGTTGAAGGATGACCAATTTACTCCCTAGCATTTTGCGGAGGGATGATCGATTCACCCTTTGATCTCTAGAGATGACCGATTTACCCTTTTTTATCGTTGAGCAATGATCGATTTGCCCTTTACTTTTTAAGGGATGATCAATTTACCCTATTTGATCGCGAAGAGACCATCGGTTTACCGTTTGTAGTTTTAGAGATTCATTTATTACTGGTTTCATGTGTTCGTAAACAATTAATATAATTTCATTTTAACTAAAATACATAAAGTGTAAATTTTACCGAGTCCATTTGTTCTTCAATCTTGAGATAACTCAGAGGCAACCTTGTAATTCTCACTAATTATTGGAGGTCATTCTGCAATTTCCATCATCTTCTGGGTCAAGCGTGCAATTTTGTCCACTTTTGGGAGACTTGCAATATTGACTACTTGGCTTCGATATGAATTGCTGATTTGGGAACACCCTTGGTAATATGATTTCCAAATCAAGTTTATTTGGATTAAAATTGAGACTTTTGCTAAGGAAAATGAATCTATATACGAAGGCTCAAGGATAAATTTAGTTGATACTTCATAGAGTTTCGTGATTGGTGGCTCTGAAATATTTTTTTTTTTCTAAAGTTTCTCTTGTTAAATGTACAAATCAGTCGTTTCCCACATATGGCGCCAATTATGATGTTATATAAAAATGTTCAGGGCAAAAATGGAATAAGCCCTTCGATCTATAACAACATCACAATAACGAAATAAGGTCTGCAGAATTATATCGAGAGAAAAATTGTATAGTAATTCATGTAATAGTGAATTGAGTTCTCTTGTTTGGTATCTATAACAACATCACAATAATGAAATAAGGTCTGCACACTTATATCGAGAGAAAAATTGTATTATAATTGTAATGGTGAATTTGTTTCCTTTGTTTGGAAATAGGGCTGCCTATTTATAGGTACATACAGGGGTACAATAGTTCTTTCAGGAAAGATGTTACAAGTAATAAATACAAAGACTTTACTAACGTTACAAGATTTAAATGATAAAGACGTTACAAATCTTTTATTTATGCAACTTAGTGTAATCTCTTAATTGCCCTCGGGTACAAAATTTGGACACATCAGCAAGAACCGATGATAACTTCGGAAACAGAACAAAATGATGATCATTTGAAGGCTAGAGTCTTTCAAGAATCCAAGAAAATATGGAGAGTTGCACTCCCAAGTGTTATATCAAGAGTTAGCTCTTTTGGGACAATCGTAGTTACCCAATCGTTTATCGGACACATAAGTTCGGTCGAACTTGCTGGTTATGCCCTTGTTCAGACCTTGGCCGTTCGATTCATCAACGGAATTTTGGTAATTATGAATTCATGCTATACATAAATAAATAAAGTTTTTCTTTGTATTAGTTAATTTCATATTACTACTAAAATTTATATTTTTATTATAGATAGGTATGTCTAGTGCAGGGGCGGGGGGAGGGGTCGCCCCTCCAAGAAAATTCTGAAACAATTTATATAGAAATTCGTCAAATATTTTCAAAATATGTCAGTAGAGTAGTTGGTGGAATGCTGCACTTAAACAATGATGACCAGGTTCGAATTCTTTATGCTTCAGTTTTCTTTATTTTTAGTTATGAGCTATATATCAATCTTTCTTCTATATATATGGATTAGTTATAATTTATAAGCCAATTTTCTTTCTTTCTTCTAGATTATAAATATATGGATCAATATATAACATTAATATGGTCATATGTACTAAAACTAATGTAAATATTTGATTTTTATAAAATGCACTACAATAAAGAAAAATATGTTTTAATATTAATTTTGATACTTTTTATAGCATTTTTTTTACAGAACTGAATTTATGTTGTAAAAATATTTATGTGCTTTAAGATTACTCAATATTTTGAGCCATTTGTTGAATGGGACTACTTTAAAAAAATTACTAATATATTTCTTCATCTTTTATTAGATAAATATACAATATTATTTATTTTCAATTAGTTGTCATTTTATCACAATAACTGAAAAATATCGAGTGCTATTTAAAATAAATCTCGCCCCCCCAACCAAAATTGTCTAGGTCCGCCCCTGATCTAGAGCAACCGAGACTCTATGTGGCCAAGCATTTGGAGCGAAACAAAACCATATGATGGGCATTTTCTTGCAAAGATCGTGGTTGGTTGATCTCGTTACTCTAACGATTTTGTGGTGTTGTTTTGTAATCAAAAAAGAATAAACAAAACTTTAAAAGAACTGCTGGAGTGAAAATATTGGGAATGAGAGCAACGTATTTTATTAACAAAAGAACCTTGACCTACTTTTCATCTTAATCACTACAATTTAAAGACTGAAAAATAACAACCCACTAAAATCATGGTTCCTAAGATTATGCCATGATCACACCTAAAACTAACCAATACCAGAAAAATAGGAACAACCTTGAAACATTCAACTAAACAATGTTAATGACTTAAATCAGCAGTCGTAAACACATTTTCTAACACTCCTCCTTGCTTTAGGAACTGCAAACACCAAGTTTAGTCCTTAGAGAATCGAACTTGCTAACTTGTAGGGGCTTGGTGAATATATCTGCAACTTGATCTTCTGTTTTGCAGTAGATAAGAGCAACAGCTCCATCATTCTGTACTTCCCTTACGAAGAATAATTCAATATTAAAATGCTTAGTTTTCCCATGAAACATAGGATTATTAGAGATAGAAATAGCAGCTTGGTTGTCAACAAAAATCTTTGTGCTTTCCCTCTGCTCCAAGTTAAGATCAATTAAAATCTTCCTAAGCCATAAAGCTTGATTAACAGCAGCTGTTGCAGCAACATACTCTGCTTCAGCAGTGGATTGAGCTACGATTTCTTGTTTTTTCGAGCTCCACGAGAAAACACCAGAACCAAGTTTGAAACAGTAACCTGAAGTGCTCTTCATATCATCAGAACCTCCCCAATCACTATCTGAAAAACCAACCAGCTTGAACTCTTTGCTTTTCATGAATTTAATGCCAAAATGACAGGTGCCTTTGACATATCTAATCACTCTCTTCGCAGCCTTCAGATGCCATTGGCTCGGACAATGCATAAACCGAGACAAAACGCTTACTTCATTCAAAATGTCAGGCCGAGTTGATGTGAGATACATTAAGCAACCAATCAGACTTCTGAAATAAGCTTGATCAATCTTGTCTGCTCCATCTTCTTTACAGAGCTTTTCCTTTTGGTTCAAGGGAGTGCTCATTTCCTTGCACTCATCAAGTTTAAACTTTTTCAGAATCTCTTTGGCGTACTTATGTTGGCAGATGAAGACTTCATATTCAAGTTGTTTAATTTCCATTCCTAAAAGGAAGGTCATCAAACCAAGATCTGTCATCTCGAAAACCTCCATCATCTATTTCTTAAATTTTTCCACAAGACTTGTGTTGTTTCCTGTTACAAGAAGATCATCTACATATAGTGAGATGATAAGAATGTCAGCACAATTATGTTTGACATACAATGTTGATTAAGATAAGCTTTAAGAAAATCCCAAATTCTACAAATGTTCATCAATTCTGTTGTACCAAGCACGTGGAGCTTGCTTCAATCCGTAGAGTGCCTTTTTAAGAAGATAGACCTTGTCTTCTTCTCCTTCTTTTACATAGCCCTCCGGATGCTCAACACAAATCTCCTCCTGCAGAAAACCATTTAAGAACGCTGACTTGACATCTAATTGGTACACATTCCAATTCTTTTGTGCTGCAACAGGAGTAAGAGCCTGATGGTATCGAGTCTAGCTACTGGTGCAAACGTATCTCAGTAGTCCACACCAAATATTTGAGCATATCATTTGACCACGAGTCTAGGTTTATGCTTGTTGACTGAGCCATCAGCATTAAGCTTGGTTCTGTACACCCACTTGACTCCAATCACCTTCCTGTTTTGGGGTCGATCAACCAACTCCCATGTTTTGTACCTTTCAATCATGAACAACTCCTCCTTCATTGCAACTATCCAATTTCGATTCGTTTTGGCTTCTTCATAATCCGCAGGTTTACACACAACAGTATTGCATCTTTGATAAATATCAGAAAGTGATCTTGTGCCTCTTACAGGAATGTAATCTATTATGTCATTCTCCCTTTCTGAAATAGGAAGCTTGAGTGTTGGCTCTTTTGAGACTGGATCCATCTTCTTTGCATCATCCCAGTTCCATTCTTCGTCTTCCATAAAGTGTACATCTCTGCTTATAACAATTTTTCCAGTTTGTGGCTGGAATACTTTATAAGCTTTTGTAACTAAGTTGTAGCCTATGAAGATGCCTGGAAGTGCTCTCTTATCTAATTTATCTCTCTTTTTCTTTGGAATATGAGTGAAACACAAGCATCCAAATATTTTAAGAAAATTTAGAGATGGTTTATAACCATACCATGCCTCCAAGGGTGTTTGATCCTTCACTGCTCTTGTTGGAAGCCTATTTTGCAAAAAAAACAGTTGTGTTTGCTGCTTCGGCCCAAAACTTCTTTGGTAGATTTTTCTCATCTAGCATACATCGTGTCATCTCCAATATGAATCTATTTCGTCTCTCACTTACTCCATTTTGTTGTGGAGTGTATGGAGAAGTTAATTGATGTTGGATACCTGCCTCATCGCAAAAGTTCCAAAAGACTTGAATTTTACAACCACTCTCATTCTCAACTCTGGCTTTAAAGTTCCAAAAGACTTGAGCCACATCTGATTTATGCTTCAAAAAGAAAATCCAACACATACGAGTGAAATCATCAATGAATGCAACATAATAGAAACTACCGTTTAGGGAAGGCGTTCGTTGTGGGCCTCCAATGTCCGTATGAATCAATTGCAGCTTTCTTGATGTTCTCCATGTTGACTTGGGAAATGGTTTCCTGTTTTGCTTTCCAAACTGACATGCTTTACAGTTTGGTATGTGGTCATCAAGTTCTGGAAGATCATTTGCCATCATTTTGGATTTCATTTGCAGCAACCCCTGATGATGATAGTGCCCAAGCCTCTTGTGCCATACTTCTGTAATATTTTCTTTAATTGGGAAGGCAGTTTGCTCCTCTTGCCCACCTGCATCTTTAATTAAGCAACTTTTGGTCTTCGAATATAACTTTATAACCTTTTTCAATTAGTTGTCCAACACTTAACAAATTTTGATCAATTTCAGGAACATACAACACATCAGAAATGAACTTTGTACCTGAACAACTCAATATTGCAATTGTTCTCTTTCCTTCCACATTTATGTACTCACCATTTCCAATTCGAACCTTTGAAGTGTTTGTGCTCCTAAGTTCCTTGAATAGATCCTTGTTATGTGTCATGTGATTAGTACAATCACTGTCAATAAGCCAATTCTCGCTTGATTCGATGCCAACAAAACATGTGGCTACGAACAATTGATCCTCCTCCTCTTCGTCAATAATTTGAGCATCTTCTTGTTCCTGCTGACCTTTGTCCTTGCAAATAACAGCTTCATGTCCAAGTTTATTGCATTTACTGTACCTAGCATCAGGCCTTCTCCAACATTTAAAGGGTGGATGACCATTTTTGCCACAGTGTTGACAAGGTGGATAGTTTCTCCTTGAGTTTCTACCTTTGCTTTGGATTTGATTATTTGCACTGTTTCCATTGCTTGACACTTGATCTTTTTTCTTTCCAGCATCCTGGTGCTTTGCTGGCAGCGCCCCTTCAGTCATATGAACTTGCCTCATAAGCCTCCGTTGTTCTTGAGCTTGCAAGGCATTTAACAACTCCGCCAAAGTGATTTTGGACAGATCCTTTGTGTTCTCCAAGGTGGTTATAGATGCTTCATATCTTTTCATCTCCTGCATATTCTCCCTTCAAGTAATCCCAAATTTGTTTTGCTGTTTTGAGAGACATGATTCTCGTGAAAATGGTTGTTGAAACGGCAGCAAACAAACATGTTTTTGCCTTTGACTTCCTTGTTTTTCTTTCCTTGTGACTTTTGATCTGGGCTATGGTGGGATTGTTTGGCAGCGGAAGAACTTCATAATCCTCTTCCACAGCTTCCCAAAGATCTAAAGCCTCCATGTAGGTCTCCATTCTCGCCCAAATCTGGTAGTTTTCTCCATCAAAGATCGGAGGAGCAATTTGAGAGAAACTGGCTTCAGCTTCCATGTTACAAATAACAAGTTGATTCACTCACATATCCCTTAAGAAGAGGGCTCTGGATACCAATTTTTGTTGTTTTGTAATCAAAAAAGAATAAACAAAACTTTAAAAGAACTGCTGGAGTGAAAATATTGGGAATGAGAGCAACGTATTTTATTAACAAAAGAAACTTGACCTACTCTTCATCTTAATCATTACAATTTAAAGACTGAAAAATAACAACCCACTAAAATCATGGTTCCTAAGATGATGCCATGATCACACCTAAAACTAACCAATACCAGAAAAATAGGAACAACCTTGAAACATTCAACTAAACAATGTTAATGACTTAAATCAGCAGTCCTAAACACATTTTCTAACATTTTGCTCCCTCTTTTTTTCTTGGCTACCCCAATCTTTAAGCTACTTGGTGAGGATGAAGCTAGGCTGTGAAAGCCCTATGAGTTGGAGATGCTCTTAGCATTTTATCCCCGAAAGAAACGAACGTTTCTGGAGTCTGGACAACAATGATAAAATTTATAGTCTCGAAAAGAGTTAATGACAATTTACCCCTTCCTAATTTGCATAATATTCAAATTATCTTTCTGTAATTTGCAAAAGAGCAATTTATCCCGTATAATCTTATAAATATTTCACACCGTCTCCCTCACATTTATAAACTTTAAAAAACACAAGTTGACAAAATTATGGCTCTTATATGTGGCACTTTACTTCCCCTGTGTAATGATAAATGTGGCACTTTATCGTCTATATTATGATAAATGTGGCACTTTATCCTCTGTATTATGATAAATTTTGCATTTTACTCCTCTATGTTACAAAAACACTTTACATGCTATTCTCACTTTCAACAAGTGAGTTACACTTCCCGACTCAAAGAGGTAAATTGCTTCGTTAAAATTTTCACAAGGGAAACAATATTTATTTTTAAATTAATAAATTCTGATAAATTATCGCCCAAGGGAACAAAAAGACACGTCCCATGTTCTAGGTACTAGATAGCGATTTTTTGAAAAGCGCATGTGTGGACTCAAGTGCTAATGCCCTATGGCTATACCCCATTGCTTTTAATTTTGGGAAGATAATCCTGTACGAAATTTAACTTCAATTTGTGAATTTATTCTTTTGTTTTGGCATATTATGAACCACTCATGATTTTTCATGGAGTTAATACTTGACTTCACACATGTTTTTCATGGACTTCACATAAAAAATGGTTCACTTTTTTTTGTGAACTTACTTATCTTTATCTGCTGCTTTCCCATTTTTGTCACTTTTCATCTTATTAATTTATGTTTCTTTTTTTTTTTTTTACTTTAGGTATTTTTGTTCCAAATGCATCGAATTTTCTTGGTGGCCTGGTGCTTTGATGTTGACGAGCTTCTTCACCTGGGTAAAAAAACAAGTGATCGAAGGAGGTCAAATGTGGAAAAGATTAGCCGTGTTTGGATCCATTTTGGCCCATATATCTCGAATTTTTGTTCGTCAAAATATCATTTGGGACTACTTTCATCGAACCAAACCCACAAAACATGAGTTTCAACTTAAAATAATAATATTTCAATCAAACAAATCAATACAAAACATGAGTTTCAACTTAAAATAATAATATTTCAATCAAACAAATCAATATACATTATAATATCAATCAATCTAATAAAAAAAGACATGATTTGACACTCATAACCTACATTTTCCCACTAAAATTCCAACATTCAAACCATAACGCACTTTTTCAAACTCAACTCACCATTAAATTTAATTATTATACATTGAAAATATTCTAACCTAAACACATCAAACTCATGTTTCATTTATTTCACACAAATTTAAAAAAAAATTTCAAAGTACACGACCAAAATATTTTTACATAAACGAAACCAAACAACCAAGACACATATAAACGAGGGCTAGAATGGCGCTAAGGATTTGTACCTAAAACAAATTATTTTCCAAGATACAATATATGGTTATGGATGTGAAAATAATCGAGTAGACAAAACAGGATCGATCTCAAGAAAATAAATTTGGATAAAGTACTAAATCCTAGGATTAGTGATAATAGTATTTACTCTACATATTTATAATGAGACTAAAATGTCCCAATAGATTGGATATCAAGACTAAGTTTTTTTCTTTTGTTTTTCCTTTGGTGAAGATATAAGATATACATGGATTTGACAGAAGTTGATATGACTTGGGTCTAAGTCATCTCAAAAGCTAGCTCAATAGACGAGGATCGTCCACGATCTTATCAAGGCTAAGTTCATCTTATAAGATGCAAAGGCTAACTCTATGGATGAGGACTTATAAGATGAAGTTAGCCTTAATAAGATCGTGGACAATCATCATCTATTGAGCTGGCTTTTAAAATGAGTTAGACTCAAGCCATATGAGCTTTTATCAAATCCATGTATATCTTATAATTTATCTTCGGTCTAGTGGATAAATGCAATAATATCCAACATTTATACAAAATAAGTCGTTTCATGCCAGTATAAAGAAACCATTTTTAAACAACTTCACTAAAACCATACAAATTATTTTTCGAAATTAAAACCAGATGAAATCGGACCAACATTTTTTCACATTTATGGTCCAGCAAACACCATTAATAGTGAAAGGACATAATGCAGCCTCAGACATGTCACTGCAAATACATGTGGATGTGGAGTATATTATTTTCTTGCTTCTTTCATTGTTTAGCTCAAGTTTTCAAGCAAATTTGAAGGCAAAATTCTGTTTTTTCACTCTGTAGTTCATCTATCTATATCCCTTCTTTGTTTCAAAGTCTGATGTTAATACCATGACAAGTTCTTGTTTCTTAAACAAAATAAATCAGGACTAGAGAAAAATGATCCATATTCTGATTAATTTTAGTAGTGTCATGAACTAATTTACTTAATTTCATGTAGGCTGCAATAAAGCCATGGACAACAGTATGCAAGAAAAGCTGATAACTTCGGAAACAGAACAAATTGATGATCATTTGAAGGCTAGAGTCTTTCAAGAATCCAAGAAAATATGGAGAGTTGCACTCCCAAGTGTTATATCAAGAGTCAGCTCTTTCGGGACAATCGTAGTTACCCAATCGTTTATCGGACGCATAAGTTCAGTCGAACTTGCTGGTTACGCCCTTGTTCAGACCTTAGCCATTCGATTCATCAACGGAATTCTGGTAATTATGAATTCATGCTATACATAAATAAATAAAGCTTTTCTTTGTTTTAGTTAATTTCATGTTACTACTAAAATTTATATTTTTATTATAGATAGGTATGTCTAGTGCAACCGAGACTCTATGTGGCCAAGCATTTGGAGCGAAACAAAACCATATGATGGGTATTTTCTTGCAAAGATCGTGGTTGGTTGATCTCGTTACTCTAACGATTTCGCTCCCTCTTTTTTTCTTGGCTACCCCAATCTTTAAGCTACTTGGTGAGGATGAAGCTATCACGATATCTGCAGGAAATATCGCTATATGGTTCATACCTTTCTCGTATTCGCTTATATTTAGTTTGACTATCCAAATGTATCTACAAGCACAACAAAAGAACGTGGTCATTGCGTGGTTGTCACTTATACAATTCGTTGTCCACGTTTTGTTGTCTTGGCTTTTTGTGAGTGTATTGGGTTTTGGTGTACCTGGTGCTATGAGCGCTCTAAGCATGTCTTCGTGGTTTTTGGTGATCGGAGAATTCGTGTATGTGCTTGGTGGATGGTGTCCGGACTCGTGGAAGGGATTCACTTGGGCTGCATTGAAGGATATACTTCCGGTAGTGAAACTCTCTGTGTCTTCTGGTGTGATGGTCAGGTAAATCCTTTTTTAACCCTTCATCAAAGTGAATTTCCAAAATTACCCTTCAAGCATAGCATTACATTCACTTGATAAGCACAAACTGTAATTGTTGTATGCATGTTTTGTAGCTTGGAAATGTGGTATTATGCTATTCTGGTATTACCAGCAGGACACTTGAAAAAGGCTGAGATTGCAATATCTGCATTCTCTATTTGGTAAGAATTCATCACACTCTATAAAATAAATAAAACAAAACTAATTATTTAAAGATTGTGCAGCCTAAACATAAGTGGATGGCAATTCAAGATATGCCTAGGCATTCTTGGTGCCGCCTGGTATGCATTCGTTTCATATACTGATATAGTTCATTCAAATCCTCGACATATATTTACGTGGAATCGTATACAGCGTTCGTGTTGCAAACGAACTGGGGAGAGGAGATGCTAAAGCTGTGAGATTTTCAATCAAAGTCCTCATTTCTACATCAGTTGTAATAGGCCTTATTTTTTGGACCCTTTGCTTAGTATTTGGGAGTGAAATTGGATACTTATTTAGCAATGAAGACGAAGTTGCACTTGCCGTTTCTGATCTCTCTATTCTACTCTCTTTCACGATCTTGCTCAATAGCATTTATCCAATTTTTTCAGGTTTTTAATTTTGTTTCTTCTTATCTATGCGAATAGTTACTCCTTTTATTGTACGAATTGTTGTTGATGTTTCTTCTTTGGCATTAGGCGCGGCAATAGGAGCAGGTTTGCAAACAACGGTAGCGATTGTTCTTATTGTTTGCTTCTATTTGATTGGATTACCTATTGGGATTGTTCTTGGATATGTGTTTCATCTTCAAGTGAAGGTAATTGGTTAAAATCATCAAATTCTGGATCATTTTGAGAAAGAAAGAAAAAAATTATTGTATGTGTACAAGTTTCGAATTAATTTTATAATGGTTGTTTTCAGGGTCTGTGGATTGGAATGATATGTGGAGTTATAACTGCGACTATTGCATTGAGCTACATGATGTATAGAACAAACTGGGATGAAGAGGTATTATGTACTATTAATATTAATTCTTTCTGACACACATATTGTTTGCGTATAAATTTGGCCCTGTTATGCCTTGACGTCATCGAGGTACTTTTGGCATCGATCGTGCCATCGGACAATGCATGGCATCAAGGAACTGTTTGCATATAAATTAAGCATCGAGGAATGCCTCGACGACATCGAGCAACCCTCGGCATCAAGAAGTGCCAAAATATTGTTTGTGATAAAACAGACATCAAGGGGTACTTGGCATCGAGGGATTGACATCGAGGTGCGATTGGCATCAAGGTGTGCCAAAATGCTGTCTCTTGCAGACCTGTCAGTAAACCCCTCGACGAGCCAACAACTCGACGAGAAATACCTCGATATGATATGGAAAAAGTGCGGGCGTGCCAATGTTTGTGCGTGCAAACATAACGATCCAAAATTAGACATGTTGATATCCGTAAATTAGTAACGTGATTGTCCTGATGAAGACATATTGATATCATAATAGGTTGTCCTGATAAGGCTGACTTCTAAACGATTGCGACAGAGTAGGCAAACACTACCCCTAGTTCTTTTCTATGCCTGCCTGGCCGCAGGACTTAAACAATTTATGAAAATCTCTCTTGAAATGCCATGTTTTTATAGCCAATCGATGGCCTGTTTATCATATCAGTGGATTTATAAATCAGTAAACAGGTCGACGATCAATCAGTTTTACACAATCACCTTGACAGAAAACAAAGGCTTGACAGAAACGGCGTATCAATGGAAATCAGTCGACGTAAAGCATATTTAAGTAAATGAAACGAAATATACGAACTAAATCACTTCCATTAATAATAAAAGAAAATTAGTACGTTTCCCGATGTACAAACATTACAAAAATATGCAAAACGGTAAAGTTCTCCTTTCTTGGCAAGGTCTGCCAAACGAGCTGATAAGTCTATTAGGTTCTGAAAACTGACTCCTTGATCGGCAGGGAACCCGCCGATGAGTTGATAAAACATGACAGTGCTTTATATTGACAGAAAGTAACATTGACGACGGAGAACCACCGTCAATGGTTCGCCCAACCTTGATGGATAACCACCAATCGGGCTCCTGATCAGCGGGTGGCCACTGACCAAGGCATCGACGAAGCAGATGGCTACTTAGCCGATAGCCGTCAAGCAGATGGCTACTTGACGACGAGCTCATCAAGCAGATGGCTACTCAATGAGTTTGTCATATAAATACGTGGGCACTTACATGACAGTTAACAGCGAGCTACTTGCTGATATGAGTGGTTTCGCTCGAGGCAGTGTCAGCTGACGGCGGAAGACGGCGGCGGCGGCGGCGGCGGCTTACTGTGAGCGGCGGCGGCGGCAGGCCTTCAGGCTGTCAGGGATCACTGGTGGTTGAGGAGGGACAGACTGATATCGAGGAGTTGGCGGGCTGATAACTCGACAGAAAACAGATTGTGATCTGCTTGCTATCAAGGTTTCGCTCGAGACAGCGTCTGGACAGCGGAAGCAGCGGCGGCGGCGGCTTAATGTCGGCGGCGGCGGCAGACTATTTTTAGTGGCGGCGGCGGCGGACCTTGGGGGGCGGCGGCGGCAAGACTTCAGGCTGTCGAGGGTGGCTGGTGGCTGAGGAGTGACAGTTGATATCAAGGGATTGACAATTGTTTGCTGAAAAAGAAGCAGCAAGGTGCTGGACTTCCGGTGAGGCGTTGAGCCGATCAGTGTTAGACTGAAAAGTTGTTGATTGAGTTGTGTGTGTGTCCCGCGAATGGCAGCTGTTCTGTATTTATAGCTGCTGGAAAATAAGCTGATGGCTGTCAAGTAACCTCCTGATGGCCGAAAATCAAGGAGCTGATGGCCAGAAACTGATGCCTTGACAGCCACTTTCCCACTTTCTCCACTACTTGAAAAACCTTCCACTACTTCCACTACTTTGATGGTAGTTCTTTTGTTGCTGGAAATTGATGCTAATGGAAGTTGTAGGAGAAGAAAACGTGTCTTTTGTTTGAATTTGAATTTAATGTGATAACCAACTTGAGACAAATTAGGAAGTGGTTATGGTTAGAGAGATTATTGTGGCCACTTCCAACTAATTGGCCTTATCTATTTAATTAGCCATTATTTAATTAAAATGGCTATCTCTAATTAATTACCTTAGTAATTAATTTAATTAAACCACTGGGCCGATTTTATTGGCTGGGCCGTGATCGACCTGGGCTGATCGGACCATGATTGGTCTCGGGTCGAGCCATGTTGGTTCGGTTTTGTCCAATTAATTTATTAATGGCCTTGCTTATCAAATGGGCCATTTATTAAGACTTGGCCCAATTAATTAAATTTAATTAATTAGTCCATAATCTTCATTAGCCAAGATTAACCATTAAGTGGGTTGAGCCCGTTAGCCATTGTTTGGCTTTAATTTATCAATTAATTAACTTTGGCTTATGAATTAATTAATTTAATCAATCAATTAATACATATACGGCCCAAACGTTAATTAATTGCGAAATTGGGTTGAATTTTGAAATTGGGCTCGTGGCCAAATTATTGTCTCGATTGGATCCATTTTCGGGTCAGATTGAGTCCGATCCGGTCCGACCCGTTTTGGAGTAACTTGGTTCGGCCTTATTGCCATTTTTGGCTAGTCATCGATCCAATCTTCCTCGATAAATCGAAGGTGATTTTTTGGGTACAAACAATGCCCCCCGTAAGTCGTATTCGATGTAATTAATTTAAAAATTAATTTGATCGAATTAGACTTAGATTAAAGTTTTTCTCTCTCTTTTAAAGATGAAAAATTGGGACAATGCTTCATTTAATAAACAGCTATCGGCTTAATAAAACCGAAACTATTTGTGGAAAATAGACCAACTTACAATGGCCTTGATGATGGCGGATCTCTCGATGTCAGCCAAGTATGGATCTCTCGATATCAGATCAATGTGGATCTCTCGATATCAAGACATCTCTTGATATCAGGACACCTATTGATACTAGCGCGTCGATATCAGTTGGCCTCTCGATATTGAATGAACTCGATATAAGATACCATATAGTAAGATATCGGGGACTTAGCAGTCGGCCAAAATTTTGGCAGTTAACCACATTCACTTCTTCAAGTGACTGATGCAATGGCCTGATGGCCAAAGACTCCTTTTATTTTCTGTTGCTTCGCTTGATGTAATGGCCTGACGGCCATATACTAGTTTTCCTTTCCTTAGCAGAATTTGTTTTGGCTTGGCTTATCTTGTGTTTTTCACCAAAACCGAAACCAAATATGACTACCAAAAATCGAAGCCATTGATTTTCCAACTCAACAAACAACTTCGCAAGCAAAACACAACTTTCTTGTCAACAAGACTTATTTGAAATCAAATCAACCCAAGAGACTTAAACGAAAATGCATTTTGATGTAAAAACTTGAAAATCGGGGAAACAAAAATTTGAATTAAAAACGGAAGTATTTTGACAAAAAGAAAATGTAAATGCGACTACTACTATAAATTTGAAAATCCTAACTTAAACAAACGAAAACGGAAATAAGAACAAGACCAAAAATAAATCCTACTTATATTTACAGAGGGATCGGCGCATCAAAGTACTCTTGGCGCCGTTCGATCTCAAGCTCTAAGGCTCGCTGATGTTCCAGACACATCGATTCCCAAAGGGTGGGCCTAAACTTTTTCAAATATCTTCCATTGATGGGGTCTCGACAGAGATTCCCATCTGGCTTTTTCAAAATGTAGCCTCCACCTCGGGTTATCGAGTAGATTTCATATGGTCCTTGCCACGTTGCGCTCCATTTACCATACTTTTTCTCGCGCTGATGTAGTGGCAAAACGGTCCTCCAGACCATGTCCCCGACGTCAAAGTGTTTCCTGCGTATCTTTTTATCGTAGCATCGGGCGACTAGCCTTTTCTGTGCCTCGATCTTATCTAACGCGGCAACCCTGACCTCGTCGAGTTCATCAAGCTGCTGGAACATATTTTCAGTATATTCCTCGGGCGTCAGCTCGTTTTGCTGCATCACCCGTAGAGATCGGACGTTGATCTCCATCGGTAGAACGGCTTCCTGTCCGTACGTTAGCTTATACGGGGTGG
The DNA here is from genome assembly GCA_003313485.2 of Penstemon barbatus. Taxonomy (NCBI): domain Eukaryota; kingdom Viridiplantae; phylum Streptophyta; class Magnoliopsida; order Lamiales; family Plantaginaceae; genus Penstemon; species Penstemon barbatus. Next base: position 36,890,699 of record CM064882.1, read on the forward strand.
TGCATGTACTTGTCCGTTTGCTCGTCCGATAAGCCCATAATGCCTCTGACAGCATCAAGTGCCAAGCTCTTGGGTTCTCCTCAATCATTTTCGAGATAATGTCCTTGAGGACTCGATTCGAAGCTTCCGCTTGGCCATTCCCTTGTGCATAGTACGGTGTTGAATGGACCAATTCAAAACCCATTGATCTGGCAAACTCCTTGATTTCTTGACCGACGAACATCAGGCCCCTGTCAGTGACAATGGTCTGAGGCAGACCAAACCTGTGAATGATTAAGTCCTTGATGAACTTCATCACCTCGGCCTGATTGGCCTGTTTGAGCGGTTTGGCCTCTACCCACTTAGTAAAATAATCCGTGGCCACAATAATGTATCGATGGTGTTTGGAAGACGAGGGGTGGATTTCCCCGATGATATCGATGGCCCAGCATCTGAAAGGCCACGGCTTGATTATCATGTTCATTTCCTCGACGGGCATCCTTTGGACTACCCCGAAGCGTTGGCACTTCTCACAACCCCTTGCCAATTGAATACAGTCTCCCACCATCTTTGGCCAGTAATAGCCATATCGGCGCAGCAGCCATGCTAACTTGTGACCATTCTGATGGGCCCCACAAATTCCCTCATGAGCCTCCATCATAATTCTCATGGCCTCTGTCTGATCGACGCATAACAGGAGCACGCCGTCATGGCTTTTTCTGAACAGTTGATCACCTATCAAGACATAATTGACTGCCCTGAGCCTCGTTTGTCGAGATGCTCGGTCCGACGGATCAGCCAGATATTTTCTGATCGGCTCTCTCCAGTCATCAGGGCCCTGAAACACACTCAAAACAGTCAGGACGTTGTCTCGATACATAAATGAAGGACAGTGTCGTCTCCTGACGACGTAGAGGGATTCCTCGATGTCATCAGGGAGATCGACACCAGTCGCTAGTTGGGCCAAACTGTTGGCCTCGCTGTTGTTTCCCCTCGTTACATGGTAACACGTAACATCAACAAACTCCGACAACAAGGACATCGCAGTTAAATAATATTTGTCAAGTGTTGGGTTTCGGCATTTGTAAGTACCTTGTAATTGCCTGATAACCAACTGCGAGTCCCCGACGATGACGACAGACTTACTGTCGAGCTCTCTAAGCATTTCCAGTCCAATGATCAAGGCTTCGTATTCGGCCTGATTGTTAGTACATTCAAAATCAAATTGAACTGATAGCTTAGTTTTTATATTTGATGGAGAAATCAAGACTATACCTGCTCCAGACAGCCTGTCGGTTCTAGACCCATCGAAGGCCAGTGTCCATGGCCTGATCTCTACTGTCATCGAGTCCAGTTCCTTGAGAACGGCTTGATCGATATCGAGACATGGATGGTCAACCAGAAAATCAGCCAATACTTGGCCTTTGACTGCTTTTTGCGGTACGTACTGTAATTGATACTCCATCAGTTGGATGGCCCATCGACCGATCCTCCCCCTCATTACGGGCTTAGCTATCATATATTTTATCACATCAATACCAGAGATAACTAATACTTTCACAGGCAACATATAATGACGTAATTTCTTGCAAGAGAAAAACAAAGCAAGGCATACCTTTTCTATCGGGGAGTACCTCTGTTCTGTTTCTGTCAAGTGCCTGCTCAAGTAGTAGATTGCTCGCTCAAACCCATCATCGTCGTCTTGTGCCAGAAATCCGCCGACGGTGTCATCCGTGGCAGATATATATAATTTCAAGGGTTTCCCCTTGACAGGCGGCATCATTACAGGCGGCGTTGTCAGCTTATCCTTGATTTCCTGAAACGCCTGCTCGTGCTCCGTTTGCCAGCAAAACTCTTCTTTGTCCTTCAATTTCAACAAAGGCGAGAAGACCTTCGTTTTTCCAGCCAAGTTAGAGATGAACCTCCGTAAAAAGTTAACCTTGCCAAGGAATTGTTGTAATTCCTTCTTCGTCGACGGAGGTCTGGCCGTCAAGATAGCTTTGGACTTGTTTTTGTCAATCTCAATCCCCTTGCGATGCACTAAGAAGCCAAGAAAATTGGCCGACGCAACTGCAAACACACATTTCAAGGGGTTAAGCTTTAACTTATGTTTCCTCATTTTGGCAAATGACTTCGCCAAATGTGTTAGATGTTCGTCGTAACTAGCCGATTTAATAATGATATCATCGATGTAAATTTTAACGAAGTCATCGATGTACTCACTGAAGATGCAGTTCATGGCTCGTTGATAAGTTGCTCCGGCGTTTTTGAGTCCGAATGGCATCACTTTCCATTGGAAGGTGCCTATTCCGCCGGGACATTGAAAGGCCAGTTTTGGCACGTCGTCAACAGCCACAAAAATCTGATTGTACCCTGCACTTCCGTCGACGGCTGTCAGGAACATATTGCCAGCGGCAGCATCGATTAACATGTCCGCCATTGGCATCGGGTATTCGTCTTTAGGAGATGCAAGATTTAGGTCCCTGAAATCGATGCATATCCTGATTTTCCCGTTCTTCTTCATTACGGGAACAACATTTGCTACCCACTCCGGATATCGGGCCACCTCGATAAAACTGGCCTTCAACAGCTTCTCGATTTCTTCCCTGATCAGTCTGCAGACCTCGACAGACATCCTTCGCAGGGGCTGTTTACGGGGTAAGTATCCTTCAAGTATCGGAATACGATGTTCTACTAACTCCCTGCTTAACCCAGGCATCTCGTCGTAATTCCAGGCAAAACAGTCCTTGTACTCCGTCAATACTTGGATCAATCGATCCTTCTGGCCATCATCAAGCAATGCGCTGATGTAAGTTGGCCTATGATCTTCCTCGCTGCCTAACTCAACCTCGATAACAGGATCATGTACTTGGATCTTGATGTCGTCAAGCTTGGCTGGCGCCGTTGCTAACTCTTCTAATTGAATTTCCTCGCCAACCGACGGTGGCGTTTCTTCCTCGAAAATGAGATCGCCTGTATAGCATTCGGCCACATAGGCCCGAAACCTCCTGATTAAATCGGCACATGCTTCCTGCTGCGGCCCGATAATAACGATCTCATCAATTTCCAGTCTATCGGCCTTACAGGCCGATGGTCTTTCGTCATCAGGACAATTCATTGATCCTGACAGTGTTCTTCCTGTGGCCCCGATTCCTTGATGTGGCAGGGCCGACTTAGTTCCTTGGCTAAACAAGCCATTTCCAATTGCGTCAACTTCTTGCTCGAAGTGACTTCCTTCGGTCGCCCGTATTTGTCCTGCCCGATAAATCGATAAGGACCTACATCATCTCGATAATATGCTGCCTCGACAGCGTTGACCTTGGCGGTGAATGGCCTGTTGTCGGCCATAATAATTTCAGGTTCGGGAGAGTCTCCCCAGATTAACAGACATTGATGAAGAGAGGACGGTACACAAAGAGCTGAGTGAATCCAGTCCCTTCCCAACAACGCGTTGTAAGAGGTGGCAGCATCTACCACGAAAAATGCAATTTTCAAGCTGGTTTTTCCGATTTTCACCTCGACAGGCAAGATTCCTAGTGTATCAGCCTTTCCCCCTGTAAAGTTGCTGACAATTACTTTTGTCTCCAGCAGGTCTTCGCTGATTTTGCCCAGCTTGTACATCGTCGATGAAGGCATTACATTGACGGCTGCCCCATTATCGACCAGCATCCTGTCAATGGGTTTTCCGTCGATATGCCCTGATACATACAATGGCCTGATATGCCTGGCCATAAAAGATGGTGGCTTTTGGAATATTGTCTCGATTTTTCTGTCCCAATCGGTCTCTTTTTCGTCGTCAACCGATAGCAGCTCTAGGTCTTCTGCCATTTGTACGACTGGCATACCCTCATCCCAAAAACCGTCAGTGGAATATTCCAACTCCTCATTGACGAATTCAACAAGTTCTGAATCGATAGCATTGCATTCCATCATTGTCGAGCCGTTCGTCGGCTGACTCATGGTAGCATTTTCCACTGATTTTGTTTCTGTTTCATCAATGGGTTGTTTCTCGACGGGCTGTTTTTCAGCTTCCTGTTTCTCGACTTCCTGGCCAGACTTGGCCTCGACGGCTTGGCCAGGCTTGGCCTCGTTTTCCTTATCATTCCTGTTGTCGAAAATCTCGGCGAATTTCGCCTCGAGATCATTCCCATCCTCCTCGTCGAACAGCAGGTCGTCCTCTTCCATTGCCTTAGTCAAATCGATAGTGCCGAATTTAACTTTCCCTGGGGTCCACTTGGAAGTATCGATCTGCATCGAGGTCTTGGCCATACTGTCGACCCCTTGGCCAGATTTGGCCTCTTTCATTGTTTGTTTCAGTTTCTGTTCCCCTGACGGTGAAGGTTTCTTTGCTGATTCCTCCTTCATCGGGGCTTTCCCCTTAGCAATTTCCAGTCCTTTCCGTTGACGTAAGAAACGCCTATATTGAGTCCGGGTCATTTGGTCAACCTTTCGGTCGCCAGGGAACTTCGGGTGCCTGACAGGAACCCATCGATCCACCGGTGTGTCGGCGGGAGTATGAACAGTCCGCGGCCTCGATGAGCCTGGCGGAGTAGTCTTGGGTGACGGGCCATGTGCCCTTTCTCTACGACTGGCGGTCGATCTGACCTGCCTGACTGGTGTCTTGTCAGGGGATCTCTCCCTGATTCTGCTGTTTCGGTCGGTACCTTCCTGATGCCGTCGAGGCATCGTGGTTTTAGCCTGTTCCCGGCGTTGTTCCGCCGATGATGTTGCGCGTTCAGTATTTTCCATCGGAGTTGGGACCGGATACGGCCCCATGGGTCGAGGTGGTGGCTGTGGTGGCGTCGCCTGCGGCTGCGGCGCTGTTTGGGGGTTTGCCTGCGGCTGCGGCATCACCTGATAAGGATACCCTGATGGCATTACATTTGGCCAAGGCATGTATGGGCCATATATCGCCGGGTTGATGAACAGCGGGACTGTCGCCAATTCGTTTTGGCACCTCGCACACAGGCCCATTTGTTTGTTTCTCATGTCATACTCCGGATCATCATCTGAATACAGTTTCTCGCCTGTCGGTAATTCCGTGATTGTTATGACATTTATCCCCACTTCATTTTGTTGGAATGGGTTGGTGTCAACCGTCATCGGTTTCGTGATCTTCCAATCCGGGGCAAATTTCAAAATGCCCTTGTCAAGGTGGTCCTGCACCATCCACCTGAACACTAGACACTCGTTCGTTGTGTGAGTCCAAACATCATGATACTTGCAATACATTTTACCTGATATTTTCACTGATGGTGGAATCACGTGGTCTCCTTTGAGGCGAAGGATCTTGTCGGCCAACAATTGATCAAATATGGCCTCTGTCTTCGAGACGTCGAAAGAGTATCGTCTTTCCCTATCAGTTTTATATTCAGCGTCTCGTCGCACCAAATTATTTGGCACCTTGATAGTAGGTTGAGGTTCTTTCGGCTTGGCAAGAGCCGTACAGACGGTGTTCTTAGGGCAGACCACTTCTGCCAGCCCTATCTCGATACCCTGTTGATCAATCGGTCTGCTGACCTGATTGATCTGCTCCTCACTAGAGTCGGCCATCCCCACTTGATAGTAACTTCCTCTGGGCTGTCGGCCGTTCTCGTCTCTCAATACTCGTTCATAACGGACCGCGTGATCGGTCAGTTCGAACAAGTCCTCGTGGTATTGTGCCATCATGATCTTTCGTAATTCGAAATGCATGCCATGGATGGCAATTTTGATGCATTCCTTTTCTGGCAGCGGGATGGCGCAGAATCCTCTGGCCCTGATAAACTTCTTCATGTACTCCTCGACAGTTTGTCCTGTCAGCTGCCTCATGTTCGACAGCTCGATGACGGACACCTCGAGAGGGGCCTGATAGTGGTTCATCACAAAAACTTTTTCCATGGATGGCCAGTCGAGGACCGATCCAGGCTTCAAGTTGGCGTACCAGTGGAACGCCATTCCCGTCAAGGAGTTAGGGAACAATTTCAATTTTAACTCATTTGTCATGTTGCCACATTCTAGAGAGAATCGAGCCAGATGCTCTGTGGCAGATTGTGAACCCTCGCCTGAAAACAGTGTGAAATTCGGCGGTCTGTAGTTCAACGGGAACGGGATCTGATCGATATATTCCGGGTGAGGTTTATTATACCTTGCTGCCCTGTTTCCCTGCCTCCTGACGAACATTTCTTCAGCTTGGTTCACTGTCAAGAGGTCTTCTGGACCCTCTACTGCTCGATGAGCAGTCCTGTCATAAGCCATTGAGTTGGCTTGAAATCCTTCCTGGCCGTATCCGACGGCCTCCAATCGGTCCTCTTCGGACCTGCCCCCCGAGTCTTGACGGGTGTTCCTTGTTTTGGAAGTGCTTCCTTTGTTTCTTTCCTGGACATGGGATTGTCCGTTGCCCTGTCTGCAAGGCGTCTCGTCTCTTGACGAACTTCCCCCGATATGGATTGCGGGGCCTTTTCCTTTGTCAACGGCAGCCTTTGGCGGCCCAGTCCAGGCCTGCGTTTGGATGCCATTGGCGAGCATGTTAATGCTTTCAGTGAGCGACGTCAACTTTGCCTCCAAGTGTATCAAGGCATTATTTACAGTGTGGCTGGCTTCTGTACTGGCCTGACTAGCAGCAGTGGCCGAGCCCAACATATGTTCAAACTTGCTGACAATGTCAGACCATTCTCCTTGTTTGGTCTCAAGGTCCCTGGTAAAGTTGCGGACCTCTGTTGTCAGCTCTTCGATTCTGTCGGTTCCCTCCATAGTCAGTGGAACCGTTGATAAGTTTTCCAAAGTATGCGTTAAGTCAGACTGTGTTCTTGTCAAGGTTGATCGGGTCCTTCGTGGTACCTGTGATGTCATCTGACGACAACAAAACAAACACCCACTTAGTATCAACTGATTGACTGTTTGGCAAAGAGATAATCAAGCTGTCAGCTAGCCAGAATTGGCTGATAATCGTTTTATGGCAACTCAATTAAAATACAAAAATCATGTTTATGCCCCCCGAGCCATAAACTGTTTGGCTGGCGGGTTTTTTAACAAAGAGACATTCATGTCCCACTGGGCGTGCCAAAATATTGTTTGCGTATAAATTTGGCCCTGTTATGCCTTGACGTCATCGAGGTACTTTTGGCATCGATCGTGCCATCGGACAATGCATGGCATCAAGGAACTGTTTGCATATAAATTAAGCATCGAGGAATGCCTCGACGACATCGAGCAACCCTCGGCATCAAGAAGTGCCAAAATATTGTTTGTGATAAAACAGACATCAAGGGGTACTTGGCATCGAGGGATTGACATCGAGGTGCGATTGGCATCAAGGTGTGCCAAAATGCTGTCTCTTGCAGACCTGTCAGTAAACCCCTCGACGAGCCAACAACTCGACGAGAAATACCTCGATATGATATGGAAAAAGTGCGGGCGTGCCAATGTTTGTGCGTGCAAACATAACGATCCAAAATTAGACATGTTGATATCCGTAAATTAGTAACGTGATTGTCCTGATGAAGACATATTGATATCATAATAGGTTGTCCTGATAAGGCTGACTTCTAAACGATTGCGACAGAGTAGGCAAACACTACCCCTAGTTCTTTTCTATGCCTGCCTGGCCGCAGGACTTAAACAATTTATGAAAATCTCTCTTGAAATGCCATGTTTTTATAGCCAATCGATGGCCTGTTTATCATATCAGTGGATTTATAAATCAGTAAACAGGTCGACGATCAATCAGTTTTACACAATCACCTTGACAGAAAACAAAGGCTTGACAGAAACGGCGTATCAATGGAAATCAGTCGACGTAAAGCATATTTAAGTAAATGAAACGAAATATACGAACTAAATCACTTCCATTAATAATAAAAGAAAATTAGTACGTTTCCCGATGTACAAACATTACAAAAATATGCAAAACGGTAAAGTTCTCCTTTCTTGGCAAGGTCTGCCAAACGAGCTGATAAGTCTATTAGGTTCTGAAAACTGACTCCTTGATCGGCAGGGAACCCGCCGATGAGTTGATAAAACATGACAGTGCTTTATATTGACAGAAAGTAACATTGACGACGGAGAACCACCGTCAATGGTTCGCCCAACCTTGATGGATAACCACCAATCGGGCTCCTGATCAGCGGGTGGCCACTGACCAAGGCATCGACGAAGCAGATGGCTACTTAGCCGATAGCCGTCAAGCAGATGGCTACTTGACGACGAGCTCATCAAGCAGATGGCTACTCAATGAGTTTGTCATATAAATACGTGGGCACTTACATGACAGTTAACAGCGAGCTACTTGCTGATATGAGTGGTTTCGCTCGAGGCAGTGTCAGCTGACGGCGGAAGACGGCGGCGGCGGCGGCGGCGGCTTACTGTGAGCGGCGGCGGCGGCAGGCCTTCAGGCTGTCAGGGATCACTGGTGGCTAAGGAGGGACAGACTGATATCGAGGAGTTGGCGGGCTGATAACTCGACAGAAAACAGATTGTGATCTGCTTGCTATCAAGGTTTCGCTCGAGACAGCGTCTGGACAGCGGAAGCAGCGGCGGCGGCGGCTTAATGTCGGCGGCGGCGGCAGACTATTTTTAGTGGCGGCGGCGGCGGACCTTGGGCGGCGGCGGCGGCAAGACTTCAGGCTGTCGAGGGTGGCTGGTGGCTGAGGAGTGACAGTTGATATCAAGGGATTGACAATTGTTTGCTGAAAAAGAAGCAGCAAGGTGCTGGACTTCCGGTGAGGCGTTGAGCCGATCAGTGTTAGACTGAAAAGTTGTTGATTGAGTTGTGTGTGTGTCCCGCGAATGGCAGCTGTTCTGTATTTATAGCTGCTGGAAAATAAGCTGATGGCTGTCAAGTAACCTCCTGATGGCCGAAAATCAAGGAGCTGATGGCCAGAAACTGATGCCTTGACAGCCACTTTCCCACTTTCTCCACTACTTGAAAAACCTTCCACTACTTCCACTACTTTGATGGTAGTTCTTTTGTTGCTGGAAATTGATGCTAATGGAAGTTGTAGGAGAAGAAAACGTGTCTTTTGTTTGAATTTGAATTTAATGTGATAACCAACTTGAGACAAATTAGGAAGTGGTTATGGTTAGAGAGATTATTGTGGCCACTTCCAACTAATTGGCCTTATCTATTTAATTAGCCATTATTTAATTAAATATGGCTATCTCTAATTAATTACCTTAGTAATTAATTTAATTAAACCACTGGGCCGATTTTATTGGCTGGGCCGTGGTCGACCTGGGCTGATCGGACCATGATTGGTCTCGGGTCGAGCCATGTTGGTTCGGTTTTGTCCAATTAATTTATTAATGGCCTTGCTTATCAAATGGGCCATTTATTAAGACTTGGCCCAATTAATTAAATTTAATTAATTAGTCCATAATCTTCATTAGCCAAGATTAACCATTAAGTGGGTTGAGCCCGTTAGCCATTGTTTGGCTTTAATTTATCAATTAATTAACTTTGGCTTATGAATTAATTAATTTAATCAATCAATTAATACATATACGGCCCAAACGTTAATTAATTGCGAAATTGGGTTGAATTTTGAAATTGGGCTCGTGGCCAAATTATTGTCTCGATTGGATCCATTTTCGGGTCAGATTGAGTCCGATCCGGTCCGACCCGTTTTGGAGTAACTTGGTTCGGCCTTATTGCCATTTTTGGCTAGTCATCGATCCAATCTTCCTCGATAAATCGAAGGTGATTTTTTGGGTACAAACACATATATATATATATATATATATATATATATATATATATATATATATATATATATATATATATATATATATATATATATATAATAGGGTACTTAAATAAATTAAATGTTTGAATTATTATTTTTTTATAGGTAATTAAGGCTTCAGCACGGCTCAAAAGGTGGAACCTGGAAACTCCTAATGAAAATCCTAGTAATCATGCTTGAGTTTCAATATAAGAAGAAATGGATGGTCAATAATGGAAAATTCTTTGATCAAATCGACCATTTCACGGTTCTATGTAAATTTTCTTGAAGATTTGTTTTTCAAGGATTATTCGGTATATATATTTTGTTCCAAAAAGGGGGGAAATCTCCTTTAAACTGAACATCTAGCTGCATGTAAGCTGCCATATTAATAAATAATTATCTATATCTATATATTATTATTATTATTTTATAACAATGGTGATGCATCAGCTATTACATACAAAGTCAGGTTTGTTATTACATATAATAAACTCAAGTTTTAGTTTTCAAAAATTTAAACTATGCCTCTCGATAATCTATTTTATATTTTGTGTATGACAGATGTAATACGACAACGAAATTTGGATCAAATGAAAAGTAAGTATGCTAGCCAAAATCCTCTAGAGAAACAAAAATATATTGAAAAAGTTAAGAGATCTAAGAATACCAGGAACAATCAACAGACGATTAATGAACAAAATCAAAAATATTACGAAATTATTCAGAAAATCATTCAAGGTTTGTTTCATGATCTATGAAAGTTGTGAATACTTTTTTGTGTTGTGTTTATATGAGTCTTATTTTCTTCAATGTGGTAGATGGTCAAGTTGAAAAATTGAAAGTCGATCAATGCAAGATTTATCTAAAGAAACATGGACTAGGATTGAGTAGCAATAAAGCAACACTTATTCAAAGGATTAAAGAGTATATCGAGTGTCCAACATCTGTCCAAAGAGAATGACTTCTTAGAGCTCAAATGATCCCATATGAGTCAAATGATTAGTACAAAAAATTAAGTTTGTGTTCTTAAGTTCTAATATATCTACTACAAGGCTTATTATTAATTTATCATTAGATAAAATTAAGAGGGCGACATTGAGATCATTTTATAAAAAAATCAGATGAATTATACCAACTATTTTATTACATGGAGTAAATTGCCCTTTAAACATATCACGAAAATTAATTTGTTACTTACTCAAACGAATATATGGTTCAAAAATTCAAATAGCCTAGATTTGTTTTTATTATTCAATATTTATATACTCTTATTTTCCAAACCCGAGTAAGTGCAGCCTAAATTTATCGTAATAAAAAAAAAACACACACACAACCCTAAATTTACCCATTGTTTCATCCACAAAGAACTCAAACAATATGATCTTTTCCTTTTTGGTTAAAAAGGGAAAATTACTCCTCTCATTATCACAGAATAAGCATACAATGCTATTTCTTCATGTGAACATTTAATCGGATTGAATTCAAAAGATCTCAATTTGATTGACGAACAAGGAGAAAATGCAAGATATTATCCTATGTTATTTAAAACTTGCATAAAACTACTTTGTGAATTTTTTTACACCAAATATTCTTATATTTTTAAAAATTCTGCTTAAAAAATCTAATTTATGTTAGTTTAAATAAGTGCTTTTTAAATGAAAATTACTATAATTGAATGAACTAAATAATTTTGTTATGATATTATTTTAGAAAAGAATTTACTAGATCTTAAGAATAAATCAATCATCATTTTATATTTGATTACAATATTTTAAAGTCATCATTTTTTTGATGAAATAATAATTTAATAATAATAAAATTGAAAATTAGTCATTAATTTATGCTATTTTGCGACATGAAAAAGCTAATTTTACTATAATTTATAAAATTTACTAATGAAATTAACTAAACACGCACAACTTACGTGTTAAAGAAAAAATGTTTATGGCTTAGCTAAATATGTAATTTTTCTTTGGATAGAGAAGCAAAATGTAAATAAAATCCAAGAATATCGAGACATGAATAACCTCGAATATAAATATTAGTAAAGTTGATGAAAACACGTGTGAAACCGGTAAAACAAAAATTGTCAAATTCGTGAAAAACTGATGAAATTGGTGATACTCGAATTTTCATGGAGTTCTTTTCATTGAAATAGGTGAAATCAATTAATGAAAATCGATTAAATCAATGAAAGTCGATTATAACATGTAAAAATGATAAAAAAAAAAAAAAAATTAGGTGAAATTAGTGAACACTGATAAAGTTGGTGTAAAACGAGTGAACCTGGTAAAAATGTACCTATAAAATCGATATATACATATGGAATCGAATAACTTTGGATGAAATCAATGAATCAGGAACAAAGGTAAAGTCAGTGAAAACATGTGAAATCAATTAAATATGAGGTGAAATTGGTGAATAAACATGTAAATTAGTGGAAAAACGAGTGAAAACTGTCAAAAGAAAAAATATAGAGTTTAACCAACAAAAACATTGTGAAGCCGATAGAAAATGGTTTAAATCAGAAACAAAAATAAAAGAAATTGATGAAAAATAGAAAAAATAATGGAAGTATGTTAATTTCAATAAAAGAACGGGCAAATTGGAGAAAAAAATATCTTAAACCAATGCAAAATGAATAAGATCGGTAAAAAGATGGGATAAACCTATGAAAAAGTGGGTTAACTAATGAATTGAATAGGTGAACAATTTCTTAGGGGGTTTCTGGCAATTTAACTCCATGTGATATATCTAATGGACAATTTACCTCCATGTGAAATAAAAATAGGCAATTTAGCTCCACGTGAAATGAAATAATGAACAATTTACCTCATTGTAATATAAAAATAGGCAATTTTTCTCCCTGTGAAATGAAATAATGAGCAATTTACCTCTGTGATATGAATTAATAAGCAATTTAGAGGGAGGCAATGTGCTTCCTTTATAAAAAATATAGAGAGGTATTTTGCCATTTTTCTTATCACATGGAGTTAAATTGCCTAAGTAGGATATCAGAGGGATGTGTTTTGCCCTTTTATTTATCATAGATAGTTTAATTGTCTAATTAAAAAACACATGGATTTAATTTACTATTCACTCTTTATTAGGTATTGTTTTTTTTAAAGGTTACTTAGATCCTACCCCAGTGAATTTCATTCATTGGGATTGGATGTCCTATACATAGATATGATAGGACAAAAAGTTGTATTGTTTCAAATTAAAACAAATAAATAGTTCTCTTAAAACAATGTTTTTTAAATGAAAACTGTAAAACCTCGAAAAATTCATTTATGAATTTTCTTTCCTGTAATTTTAATTTACTTGAAATTGATAATTTTAATTATGTAGATTTAATAATTGAAATTAAAATTCATATCTATGTTGTTAAAAAATTCAACGAGTGAGCATATTATTAAATTTGAAGTGCTTTAAATTAATATTCACTTGAATATTATTGTTGTGCAAATTATGAATTATAAATACTCACTCTTGTGTTATTTTGAGGATTTAAATGCAAGAATAAAATAAAAAGAGGAATTGATGTATTGTCCCAAGACTTTGAGAATTAAAATGTACTACCCATTTTTTTAGGGTGTTAAATGCAAAACACCCATTAAATATGAATTTAAAGTCAACCCATTTCCCTCATTCACTTTTCTCCTACATTTACACAAACTAAAACGTGTATTTTCACACACAAAACTCCCCATCTTTATTTTGTTTGTAAATTCTTCATTTCTTAACCAAATCAAATAAATGAGTAGTCAAAATTGATCTACTCGACGAGAGGAACACAATGGTGGTGGTAATTGAAGGAATGGAAGGTGTTTTCTGGCGGAAATTAGAGGAGGAAGTGGCGGTTTTAAGTGGGATTCCTTGCATGTCCCTTTTCCGGTCATTTCTTCGATAATCGAGCTTCACCATGGTGTTCTAGGCTTAGAGGAGAGCGGAATGGTGGGTTCGGCTCATTTTTCGGTGCCGGTCAACGGCGGTCAACGGCGTCAACAGTCGGTCAACAGGGCCTGCTCCGGTCAGCGATTTCATCTAGGAATGGGTATTCCATTTTCCATCTTCATTTCTCGATTTGAGTTCGTTAGGTAGTTCCTTGAGCCTAAAGGTTATTGTGTATTAATTACACTGTGATTAATTTTTGGCTTTCGAGTTAGTTTGAGTTCGTACTATGTTATGCATGTATCTCGATTAACTCGATTTTAGCTATAAGGATGGTGTAGTTTTGCTTGGTTTAAATAAATGTTTATTAGATATTTGGATCTTGATTTATTTTTGTAAGAAAGTTATTGTTTATAAATTTTGAACTTTGGGGGGTATTTTTGAAAGATTTTAAAAGTTCAAGGGTTAGGGATGCGAAAATTTTGAGAGTCTAATGGACTGAAAAATCTATTTTTGTTTGATATTTGGTTAGGTTTACTAGAAAAGTATTTGTTTTAAAGTTTGTTTCGATATTTTGTAAAAATGGGAGTTTTTAAAACATTTGGGGTTATTTTTATAATTTTAAAATAAGGGGGTAAATGTGTTGTTTGGTCGCTGTTTTTACATCGTTACTTTTATAAACTTTTGATTAATTGATTTGAAGTAGAGCTTTGATAACTTGTGTTTTAAGATTGAAAATTTGAAAAATTTCCTAAGAAAATTTATAATGAAAGAACTTTTGGTTTGTGAAAAGTTATTAAAACTTATTGTTAAATCTCAGTTTTATATTGAAATTATGATTGATTATTTTTAAATGTTGCTTAAATGCGTGGATCTTGAATTAATTTTCAAGAAAATTGGTTTTATTAAGTTTTCAAAACTATGAGGGTATTTTTGAAAGTTTTAAACTTGTGGGATTTTCATAAATTTGAATTTTGAAGTAACAAGATAGTTAATACTTTTATTTGATTTTCGATATGAGTTTAGTTAAAAATCTTTTGATTTAAAGTTTGTTGCATTTTTTTGCAAAAATGGATATTTTTAAAAGTTTAGGGGCTGTTTTGTAAATCTGGAAAATGAAGGTGAAATTTTTGCTGTTTTGGCACTGTTTTATGAAATTAGTATTTTGAGTTTTGAAAATAATATCTCTTAATTGAAGTCGATGTCATAAGTTCTAAGCACTTTTGTGTGATATGTTAGTTTAGGAAATCCTTGTGTAAGATTTTCGTTATTTACGTTTTAGTAAGGTTGTTAGATACATTCTTAGTCGTATACGTATTTGCTCAAGTTTCAGATACACTTCATTGTGGAATTTTGATCGCCGTAATAAGCTCCTCAGGTGAGTGCTATGTGTTACTTGTGTGTAAGTCTAAATGTGCTAGTAGGTCGAGTCATAACTGTAACTTAGTTACTAAACGAACAAGCATGAGATGTATGATAACATAAAGAACTCGGCTGCTAGGACAAGTTACACATTGAATTATTGTTTATGTCTATGTGCTTATGAGTCAGTGATATTGTATGTTGAACCGTTATTGAGTTGTTTACCGATTTCCTGTTACTGAACTGTTACTGTTACGCTACTGTACTGTTTACTGTTACTGTGTGGGCCCCTATTTTGGTGTGCGGAATCGTGGTTAACCCGGAAGGTAAGGGCCGGAGGTTACCTCCCTC
This sequence comes from Penstemon barbatus, assembly GCA_003313485.2. Classification (NCBI taxonomy): domain Eukaryota; kingdom Viridiplantae; phylum Streptophyta; class Magnoliopsida; order Lamiales; family Plantaginaceae; genus Penstemon; species Penstemon barbatus. The sequence continues at coordinate 36,905,989 of CM064882.1, forward strand.
GATCCACCGTAGACCCGCTTCACGAGCCAAGTGTGGAGGTTACACTTGGGGAGTGAATGTCAAACTCCTGGCATTTGACGTCAATACGCACTATTATGTAAGATCGCACCTTACTTGGATTGTTCGGTGGTGGTTTTCCTGACTGTGGATTGGAGGGTAAGAGGAGAACGGCATCAACAAATGTTGGTTACCTGTTTAACGTGCTTAAAATGTTATAGCATATGTTCATTACTGTACTGTTGTATATGCTCATGTATATTATGTTGCGGTTAGGTCATCACGGTTGCGGTCCCACCCTAGTTACAAAGAGTAATTGAATTTTTGTTTAAATTCTTATTTGATTTTAAGATTTTCGTTTGAACTCATGGTTTAAATCTCCTATAATGTTTAAGTTCATTTTTATTATATCTTGTTAAATATCTTGGTATTTTAGCTAATTTTGTAAAATGGGAATATCTATCTAAAATAATTTTAAATTTTATCAAATATTAATCTTAATCTTCTTGTATTTCTTAAATATTATCAAATTTAAAATAATTTTAAATTTTATCAAATTTGTTTTAATTACTTCCGCATTAAATTTAGTAATCAAAATTGTTTTTATTTCGTTTTAAACCGATTCCGCTTAAAACCTTTAATTCTCGATTTTAATTTATCGTTTCTTTTAAAATGTTTCGATATTTTAACTCTTTTTCAAAATAATAAAAAAAAATTCGACCGTTATTCGACTGACCCGCGAAGTCGGGCCGTTGCAAAAACTACTATAATGAATTTAACTAAATAATTTTGTTATGATCTTATTTTTTTTTTAAATCTACAAGATCTTATGAACAATTAATCATCAATTATATTTATTTATAATAATTTAAAATCTGTTGTAAAATATTTGTTATATCTATTGGCTTAGTAATTACATGTGAAGATATTGATGAACAATAATGTGAATAACTGTAAAGAGAGATTGAGAATACAGAGAAAATAAACGTAGAGAAATTGGGGGATATTGATTTGGGGAGGGGATATATCTTATTAATAATCAAGTTGTTACATGGGGAGTTACAAATCCCACAATAAATGGGAAGTGGGATTGTGGATAATTATTACAAGATAAGTCCCTAAACTATATAAATACTAAATAGGAATACCCACCAATATATATTATTTACAACACTCCCCCTTGGGAATTCCTATTGAGCCATTATTATGCTTTCCGTGTTGCCTCGTTAAAACCTTCCGAGTAATAAAAACCCAGTGGGAAAAAGAATCTCGGTTAGGAAAAATAGTACAACGCATAATCTTTTCAACCAACAAATGTTGCCTCATTAAAACCTTGGCGGGTAACAAAAACCATGTGGGAAAAATAAACCCCGCTCGAAGGAAAAAGAGTACAACAGGGCACCCGGGTATCTTCTGGATACGGAATACCTACACGGTACTCCCCCTCAAGTTAACTCCACTTAAACCTATAATGGAGCGAGCTCAAATAACCTACACAAGCCAATAGCTTTAACATGTTTTCTCAAAAGTGATTTTCGGTAATGACTTAGTAAATAAGTCGGCGCATTTATGTTGGATCACTATTTGCTTGAGCTCTTGTTGTTGATGATTGAAGAAAAATTTCGGAGCTATGTGCTTGGTGTTGTCACCCTTAATAAAGCCCGTTTTCATCTGCTCGATGCATGCTGCATTATCCTCAAATATAACCGTAGGATCTTCTGTGGTAGCCAATTCACAGGAACCTCGAATATGCCCAATCACAGCCCTAAGCCATGTGCATTCACGCACTGCCTCGTGAAGTGCTAAAATCTCGGCATGATTCGAAGAAGTGGCAACTAAAGTCTGTTTTGTAGACCTCCAAGACATAGCTGTGTTTCCAATCATAAAGACATACCCAGTCTGGGAACGAGCTTTGTGCAGATCCGATAGATAACCAGCATCGGCATACCCCACAAGTTTCGCGTCTTTTAGTGACGCATAGGGATAGAACAAACCCATGTCCGTTGTACCACGAGGTATCGGAATATGTCATTTATGCCATTCCAATGGCGGCGTGTTGGTGTTGAGCTAAACCTAGCTAGTAGATTTACCTCAAACGCGAAATCATGTCTAGTACATTGAGCTAAGTACAATAATGCACCTATTGGACTTAGGTATGGCACCTCAGGTGCTAACACTTCCTCTCCATCCTCCACGGGACGAAATGGATACTTAGACCTATCCAATGATCGGACTACCATTGGCGTGCTTGATGGCTTTGCTTTATCCTCATTAAAGTGTCTTAACATCTTCTGGATGTAATTCGATTGATGGACCAAAATCCCATCAGCACAGTGTACTATCTCAAGCCCGAGACAGAAATTAGTCCTTCCGAGATCCTTCATCTCAAATTCGAATTTCAGGAGCTGGGTTGTCTCCCTAACCTCTTCGGGAGTCCTAATTAAGTTCATGTCATTGACATAAACGGTAACAATAGCAAACCCAGAACTTGTCCTTTTAATGAACACGCAAGGACAAATATATTTGTTCGCGTATCCCCTTTTAAGCAAGTACTCACTTAGGCGATTATAACACATCCTCCCGGATTGTTTCAAGCCATAAAGTGAACGCCTCAACCTTACAGAGAGCGTGTTCCGTGGTCTAGAACTACTTGTCTTAGGTACCATAAGTCCCTCCAGTACTTTCATATATATATCCGTATTTAGATCCCCATAAAGATACGTTGTGACCACATCCATTAGCTGCATAGTCAGTTCCTCGGATACTTCTAAACTGACTAAGTATCTGAACGTAATAATGTCCATCACAGGAGAGTATGTCTCCTCAAAGTCAATCCCAGGTCACTGAGAAAATCCTTGTGCAACAGGACGAGCCTTGTACCTCACAATCTCATTTTTCTCATTTATTTTCCTTGTAAATACCCATTTGTATCCCACGGGTAGAACCCCGGGAGGTGTAGGAGCAATTTGTCCAAACACTCCTCTTTTCGTTAATGAATCAAATTCAATCTGGATTGCTTTTTCCCATTTCGGCCAATCATCCCTTTGTTTGCACTCGTCCACCGATCGAGGCTCAATATCATCACTTGATATAATTTCAGTAGCTACTGTGTAAGCAAACACATCATTGATGATTATTTCATCCCGATGCCACACCTCATTCATGCATGAATTGCCAACCGAGATTTCCTTATTCTCGGGGATGGTTACTGATGTCGAGGCGTCCCCCGACGTCGTCTCCAAGACGGATCCATAGTCCGGAACTATTTCATGAGATGGATCGGGTGGGATCCCATTGTTACTAGTACTAACCATATTCAACTGTTGTGCATTCGCCCGCTTTCGGGAATGCAAATCTTTTGATCCTATTGGTCTCCCCCTTTTATGGGTCGGGAGATACGACTGGTTAGCTGGGATTGATGGTCTTCCCATATTTTGTCCATCTTGGATATCTATCCTTGCAGACTCATTTGCTGCTGGTATATGAGATCTCGTCACTTTAGCCAAATCAGAGAATGAGTCTGGCATATTATTGGCTACTTTCTGAAGTTCGATTATTATACATACTTCAGATTCTCTGATTGCTATAAGGGGACCGTGATGAGACACAGTGGGGTCGTTCCACACGACTTCACGCCGTTCATCCTGAACGTTAGTGTGAACATTATTTCCTCCCCCTAACGGCGGGAAGACAGTCTCATCAAAGTGACAGTCCGCAAATCGTGCGGTAAAGAGATCGTCTGTCAAGGATTTCAAATACCGAATAAAATATGGCGATACAAACCCCGTATATATGCACAATCGACGTTGAGGTCCCATTTTAGTCCGCTGCGGCGGATCAATCAGCACATATAATGGGCACCCAGATGTGCATATATGGGAAATGTTTGATGTATGCCCAAACACCAATTAAGAGGTTGGGTCGCAGTGGGCCTCAAACGTACTAACATGTGCTACCGGATGTTTTACATTAATACCCAGGGATATGCAATAGTCGATGAAAGATCGCGATGTAAACTCCGCGGCATTATCCAGTCTAATAGACTTAGTTGGATAATTCGGATAATCTGCTCTCAACAGTATAATCTGAGTCAGGAGTTTAGCATATGCAGCATTTCCCGTGGACATTAAATCGACCTGAGACCATTTGGTCGAGGCATCAACCATCACCATAAAATACTTAAAAGGTCCACAAGGTGGTATGATGTGTCCACATATGTCCCATTGGATACGCTCCAAGAAAACGAGGGAATCCTTACTCATTTGTGCATAAGCTGGCATAGGATCCAATTTTCCAATAAAACATGGTACACACGAGTAATCACTGTGTACTAGATCCTTATTATTTATTAGTGGATGCCCGATAGAGGTATTAAGTATTAATAATATGGCGCATCACATTTTTGACCTGGATGTCCCAACCGGTCATGCCATAGAAAAATACATGCTCGAGTCAGTTGGCTTCGAGCTATCGACAAGGTATGCCTCGAGCACTCGTATTGTGGTCCTATATAACTCAGTCGATAATCCCTCTAATTTCTTCCAAGTGCGTTTTTTACCGTACAAATTAGAGGTAATGCACAAATACTATAATCCCTTTTCCTCAGTGGTTTCAATGTGGTAACCATTAGCTCGAATATCTTAAAACTCAACAACGTTCTACTTGTACGTGGAGCATACATAGGCTCTTTAATGGCTAAAATTGTGTCATTTGACAACATAAGGTGGACATTTCCAAAGCCATCTAACAAATCATATGTGTCATATACTGTTGTCATAGAGGTCTTAATAGGCATTATATTAATGATCTATCCTTTAGGATAGTGTGCGTAGTTGCACTATTAGCCAGACATTATTCCCCATATGTCATGCCTAAGAACCAAATATATTCCAATTTAAACATTTACTTGAAAAAGTAAATCGAGTTAATACCACTAAATACCTTAATAATCGGATTAAAAATAAAGCCACCCAAAATGTGGTTCAAAATAAACCAAACATAGTTCAAATTTAAATGTGATTCAAAATATGACCACCCATAATAAAAACATCTCAAAAACCAACAACTGAATGTCCAAAAGTTTATACAGATTACATAAAACCTTTTGATGATTCTGAATTGATGAATAGTCCAACCTAATGACCTCATCCAAGTGTTTCCTAATCAGAACCATAACATCAACCTTTTGGGGTATTAGTTAGCAAATTGTCCCCAATGCTCTATTTTTTTTACAGGCATATAGCCTCCATAATTAATTTAATTGAACCCATTTAAATATATGTATCTTACGGGCTTATAGCCTCCATAAATAATTATAATTGAACCCTTTTGGTTCTATTTATTAATTTATAATGAACTATGTTATTTTAATCCGAGGGAACTCCAGTCCCACTATCCATGAACCCCAAGTTCACTCACATTCATTTATCATGCAATCATATATAATCATTCACCACATGCATAAGATTAAACATAAAAGCGAATCCCCTTACAATTTGAAAACTTATGCCCCAAAAATAAGACATGATAAATAAATAAACAATCAAAATTAATTGCAAATTACAACTCTGAGAACTTAAATCAAGCCCCTCATTCCCAATATAATAACTTTATGTAAATTTGCATTAAATAAATTAGACATCATACGCTCAATAGGACAAATGATAATAATTTTAAAATTAGAAGTCAGGAAAATGGACCATACACATGCTGCCTTACACATAAATTCCAGGAATAAGCTTCACGTGATTATAACCATTATAATAGGCAAATAAGTGTTTATTCATAATTTAAAATGGGGCAGACCGGTGTCAATTGATTAAGTTTCACAATTTGATCATTCTGAATGGCATAGGCTACAAAAAATAAATACAAAAGTTGTCGTGCAATATAGTAAGACTATACCGTCCATGGGGAATTCATTTAAAATAGTAATCCAATATTCTATTAAAATACATTTGATGGTTACCATTAAAATCACCATATAAACTATGTTATCTCAACATCAATATAACCAATTCCTGATTACACAACACCAACTTGAACTCCAATGCCACATTTCACATAAACAATGATCCCCACTAAAGGTAGGCCATAAATACTACCATAAGCAAATAAATACAACCAGCAAGATTGTCAGAAGAATAAAAATCCAAACAGTCCTTGAATATGTTTGCCAATTTTAAATGTATCAAAACACTAATTTGCAGAGTTCAATTTATTTCAAAGACATGCTATCATTTATGTGATCACCGTAAAGCATAACAATTCAAGATAAACATGTTGTAAGCATAACCGTTCAAGATAAACATGATGTACAACTATTTCATGGAATTTCAAATTTATCTAGCATATCATGTAAGATAAAAAAAATCTCAAAAGATTCAGACTTACTTGAAATAAATGTAATAATTAAATATTATTGATTTCAAAAAGAGTATATATTTTATCAGCAATTAACTTACTGAATAGTGTCATGATCTACGTATCAATCAAGTTGAAACTACAAAGTAAATCCAGATAAATAGAATTCCATACACGCAAAATGACCACAAGTTGCATCATGCTATATTTGGATTTGAGTTTCAATTACAAAATTGATAGAGTAAAATAAACTCAAATAAAACACAAAGTTCAATCTTTTGATACCAAGATCATCTTTTAAAATATCATTGGCAACTCAACGCCACACCATTAAAAGGCTCTTCATAGAAATCGTTTATTAAAATGAACAAAAATAATAGTCACATAACATAATACATTTTCATGCAAGAGAAGGCGTAAGTAGCCATTTGTCCAGTTTCTTGGCTTCAACAATTCATCCTTCTTTTAATTAAAAACTTAATGCCAGTTAAGTAGAATTTAGTTAGTTCCGTAACACTTAATTAAATGTGTACAGAAAACAACGCCAAAATCCAAGTCACATGTTTCATAACAGGGCTCTACCACCAATGAAGACAATCAATTTGTTTCTCCTCTCTGTTGCATTAGTTTTAATTAAAGTAAAATAGGAACCCATATTTATGACAACCCAATTTCAAACACATAAGGTTAATGGCTTTCTTTACTCGTAATTCTCAAAGCACAATTTTAGTAACCTGGTGGATTGATTTCAACAGCCCCAATATAATCTTCAATTTGAAGTATATATCAACATAGATAAAGTTCGGGATAATAGAACCACCATAGTAATAGCAAATTGGGCTGAATCTTAATACATATAAATCGAAATATGAACATATACGTATATACGAAAAAGGAATTGCTTACTTGAAGATTGCTAATAGCATCTAGGATCACAAAGAAATCTGGACGTTCTTTGAATAAAATTATTTAACCACCAACTTTACCTGAACGAAAAAAATCCCTCAAGCAATCTCCTTTCACGACCACCGCAAGAACTATCGTGCTGATAATGTGCTGTAAAATATTTGTTATATCTATTGGCTTAGTAATTACATGTGAAGATATTGATGAACAATAATGTGAATAATTGTAAAGAGAGATTGAGAATACAGAGAAAATAAACGTGTAGAGAAATTGGGGAATATTGATTTGGGGAGGGGAGATATCTTATTAATAATCAAGTTGTTACATGGGGAGTTACAAATCCCACAATAAATGGGAAGTGGGATTGTGGATAATTATTACAAGATAAGTTCCTAAACTATATAAATACTAAATAGGAATACCCACCAATATATATTATTTACAACAAAATCATCATTTTTATTAATTAAATTGAATATTAGTAGTCATTAACTATTTTTTGATATGATAAAGTTAATTTTGCTTCATTCATAAAAATTATTTATAAAATTAACTAGACACGTACGTTAATGTACGTGCACTTTTCTAGTATGAATGGAAATTATGACATATATCTCTTTTTTAAGCTTTCGTAAAGTCATAAAAATTACTGAAGAAACTGTACGTTTCGTAACATCAAATAATTGAAGAAAATAATGCTGCTTTCTTTTTCAGTATCTCCCACTTTCATGAATCCTTTTTCTGTGGTCCTCCTCGTACACGTTGTTTCTTAAAATGTTCCATTTGGTCAACTTATTACATGTTTCGACAATGATAAACTTTAGAACCAAAAAAGAACCTTTAGATCATAAAATGTGTCGCATTTTCGTTCACATAGTGAAAGAAAAGTTGTGAGATATTGAAGTACTTCTCAAAAATGTTAGATTTTCTAACAGGCGTTGGTTACAAGTGAGATTTCAATAATTTTTCAAAAGTTAGGGATGCTTAATGTAAACAGATCATACATTAATCATAGTTTGTGTAATTTAAGTACTTCCACCAAAATCGTTAAGATTTTCAAACAAATGTCAAAATTATTTAGCCAAAAAATCAAAGAAGTTGTCACAAACTCTGCAGCATATCATGTTTGAAAAAGATAAGACAAGCATAAGGTGTAACATTTCATTCTAGTGAGAAATTTCATAGGAGTACACAATTGGAAGGGAAAAAAAATGCTTTAACTACCAAAATCACTTCGATGTTCCTGTCAATTGGAACAATCAACATATACAATATACAACATAGTATTTCGAAACTACAAGCGATCATAAGTAAATTCCGGGGAAGGCCATATCAATCCTTGAAGAATATACCGCATATATATTTTTCTTGTGTAGTTTGTGCATACCTCAATCATGCTATCATATATATATATATATATATATATATATATATATATATATATATATATAATCGTCCATAGCCACCTCTGATAAGGTAACCCCGAGCAAATGTACAGTGGACAATCTGCAGGTGCAATTATCTAGGCTTCGAGTCACTCCCCTTGCTCCGAAATGTTGATAATGAGAAAAATGACCTCGGAGCTGTAAAATGAAAGTATAAGCAAAGCCATATTGCCAATATATGATAAGTAAGAATTAAATAGTATTCACCCGAAAAGCAATGAATTGTTTTCTTGTTGGAGATGTGAAACGAAATTAGGAAATTATCTTATTTCATACCTACATCCAAGCAATAAGGTCCAAAAAAATGATTTTGTCAAGCCATAAAAGTATTCTTTGTATCATAATGTTTACCAAATTTGAATGAAGAAAAGAGGGAATTGCACATTTCACCTTTTATTGAGCTTCCAGACATATGATCATCCCTCAGTTTAAAGTTGGATGGAGGTGCTGGAATAGAACTATCTGAAGATTGAACTGTTAGAAGAAAATTTCATAAACACGTCAACTACAAACCTAAGCAAGGGAAGAGAAGAACTGGGGAAAATTTTAGACCAGAAGAAAATCGACACACATGAAACCAGTGCACAATTGTTCCCACTCATTCTCCCATACAGACACCCCAAAAGTGAAAAAATACCCCCCTTGACTAAACTTAACTCAAGAAATGTCAACTGCGTTTATCCTGTTTGATTGATACGTGGCGAACTTGTAAGTACTTTTGTCAACATATGTGAGTCAGCTTTTGATAATTAAGCATGCAGGTAATACACCAAATTAAAATTCATATGCATGGGAACATAATACTGAAAGATATCTTGAGGACAAATACCTAGTAACCAGAGAGCTAAACTGGAGAACAATATATATTTCACATGATTCAGACCACTCGGTGTTCAAAATTTGCTCTGATCTCTCACTATTAATAGAAACTATGAGAAATTATGTCTTAGCAAAGTTAGCCAAGAGCTATATGCATACTGATTACATAGTAACTCTAGAAAGTGACAACAAAGAATTTACAAAATAAAGATGACGTACAAAAGTAAATAAAATCTTCAGAGAACAATGAGGTGTAAATAGATGAGAAAATTCAATGAATATAAAAACGTCATAAATCACCTGATTCACCGAATAATTCCCTTTCACTGAAACCATAATCAGAAGCTTGAGCTTGAGAAAACCCCATTCTAGACTTCCTCAGATCTTCTGAAGACCGATTGGCCAGATCGCGTCCATCTTCGGTATCGTCATCTCCTTCAGATGTAGTAGCAGAGATCCAGTCAACCAAACTCTCTGAGGCACGATTTTTCCTACCAAATTTCAGAAAACGTTTGAATCCCCTCGTCATATACTTGCGTGGTAAATGATTAGATGAATTGGTAACCAACATAGGCTTCTGAGCTGTTCCCCATTTCTTCCTCATTCGAACAGCATCAGCCTCCATTTGATTCAAAGAATGTGAATTCCATGAAGCAGGGCTTCCTACTGGGGAGTCCACAGAAGCATCAACATCAGACATCTCATGAGGATAAGAAAAGGGATTTTGATTTCGTGAAATCCATGATATAGGACTTTCCCCTGGCCAATCTTGCATAGATTCAACAGGTAGGAAGTTTGAAGAAATTTCAAAAGGTAATTGTGAACCCAAAGCATGGTCCACATGAGAAAATGTTGGAGTGCCATTACTATTTTCTGATCCAGAGTTTCTAAACTTGTCTGATTCCAGCTCAATTCTTTGTTCCCCATTGTCCAAGATTTTGTTACCTTCAGTTTTTAAAGTCTCAAAGTCTTCATCTCCTTCATCTTTAATCCCACTCACAACATCATCAGGTCCAGTGGCCAAGTAATCATTTCCCTCAACATCTTTTATAGGATTGGATCCCACTGATGCCTTCTGCCTTGCAATACTTGCTCGAGCAACAAAGCCTGTACGACTACCCTTTTTCAGAAAAGGCTTGATTGTGGCACTTTTCGGAACTTCCTCTTCAAATTTTATCGGTGTCAAAACAACACCATCTGAGTCCAGATAAGACATTTCTTCACACTCGTTAGGAAATGCAGAGCTTTTCCTCGATGACTGCGATCTGTGTGACTTATCCTCCTTGTCAATTGTAGAGTTGTCCAACGTAGCTTCTTCGCTTATGCTTTTGCTACGGGAATAGTTTCTTACTTGTAAACGAGTCACTTTACTGCCTCCAGAAGAAGGCTTAGTATTTTCTTTTCTCAGATCAGAAAAATTGGGAACAGATTGTGCAAGTGGATTTTCAGGTTGCATTCTACGTTTCCCAGAATTAATAGTGGAAGTTTTGGTAGCAGACCTTGGAACAGGAGCTGCTGAGGTGCGAGGAGTAGATGATAGCAAACTTCTGTTATTGGGTAAAATCTTCTTCCCTTGTACACCCCTAGACATATCATTCTCAAATGAGGTGCCATCTAAAGCCCTATCTTCACAGACTCGATCCAATGCTTCATCCTCATCCTCATCCTCACTATCCCCAAAATCTAAATGTTGCTGTCAAATGGAAACTTTTACACAGTCGGTTAAAAATCAACAGAACACTAAACTCCAGTACATCCTAAAATAAGAAAACAGAATAGTAAAATGGTTCCATTCATTACTGTCATGCATATACTGAACATAACTACAGATCTACCTGCTCCCTAATCATAATAGACCTGCTATTATTTGACTGGAGTCTCTCAGCACGTCGACGAGAACTGGACATGGAATCCTGCTTGTCTGCAGATCCTGAAAATTTTGCCTTCATCTCAGATCTATTCCTCTCAAGGCTATCCTGCATAGACTTCAACCTAGCTTCTTTCTCCACTCTCTTGGAACTCCACTCTTCCCTCAGTTTTGCATCTCTTTTTTGCATGTACCTATTGTAAACTTTCCCTCTAGAACCCTCTGATACACTAAGTTCAGAAAAATTCTTATTTAAAGTATCACCGTGATTCTGGTTGTCAATTGTTTTCACAGGAGAAGAAGCATTGAAGTTGGTCTTGTTCTTTGAACTCTCAGTAGGTTCAGCCCACTGGTAGCCGTCAAAAACTTGGGGAGTGATATCTTCAACCGGTTTTTTGTAGGGCAAATTAATAGTTGCCTCACGTCGTGTGTCCTCTGTCTTGCCTTTACGGGCAGAATTAGATTGATCCCCAGGAGCTCGCAGTTTATGCTCAGCAAAGAGCTTTTCAAGCTCATTTGCTTTCATCTTCAATTCATCATTGAGCTCCTGGTTTCCCTTTGAAGGCCTCATTCTTTGAGCTTGGTCTGGAGGTGGCGTAGAAAAAGAATCAAAACCCTCCTGAGCCTCTCTAGCAAATGAAGTCCTGGTGTTTCCACTAAAACTGATTTCATCGCGTTGAACTTGTACCTTCTTACTTAGTGCAGCCGCTGAACCTTGTTTACCGAACTTCATTTTCTGGGATCCAGAATCTTCACTGTTTGATACAGAGCCACTGGATACCTTCTTAGAGGCATGTGGTTCTTTCTTTTCTATTACTTCAGCTTTGCCAAAAGATTTTATCTCTTGCTGGGCAGGCAAGGAATCACCTTCAACCCCTTTATAGCGAGCAGCGAAAGCCTCTCGAATTCTTGAACCAGCAACAGCTTCAAACACTCCAGACTCTCCCACAGCCTTCCGAGTGGAATTAAAACGTGTTTGAGTAGCAGATTCATCTCTTGATTCAGAATTATCCCCTGGATTCGAGATTTCAACCTGGCCATCGCCTTTGCCTCCAGAAGGCCTACTCTGAGTCAGTGAAGAACCCTGATCTCTCTCAGCTGCAATATGTGTATGGGGCCCATTAAGCTCTCCACAACTATGAGAATCCTTCAGCTTTCCTTGATTTCTAGTTCCAAACACACCATCCGCTCTACCACCAGGTAAGGTTCTAAAATTCTCTTCTAAATTTTCTTGATGCTCAGCCCTGCTTATAAAAGACCCTGACTGGATCTTCCCACGCTCTTCATCTTTTAAACCATCAGTCTCTCCAGAACCCGAGTTAGAATTTGACTTACTAGACTCGAAAAATTGTTCAGACCTATTAAAAGAACCTTCTCTCAATCCTCCATCACTAACCCGAGTGATACTAGGAATAACCTTTATCTCTGGCTTAACAATGGAAGAATTCTTCGCTGAATTATCATTCGAATTCAAAACTTTGTTGTCCTGAGAAACCAGCAAGGACGAAGGAGTATACGAGGGGCTCTCCACATCCTTCTTTTCAGCACTCAAGTCAATGCTCATATCACTAGCTCCACTCCACCTCCTCAAAACCGCCTTCTCTGCAGCCGCACTCGACAATGACACATCAGACGACAACCTCCGCAGCTCAGAAGGCTTCGGCTTCCCTCCGGAAGTTTCCTTCTGTTTGTTCTCAAACAAACTTATTCGGTCTTGCACACTAAGTCGCCTCGCCGGCTGACTCAACTGTATTGACTCCGGAGTTGTTGAGCTCTCATCTTTGTCATCTTTTTCTGTGACGGTGTTGTTTGCCTTGTTTCTGTTTCCGTCGTCCCTTTCTATGCTGGGTTCCCTGCTGAAGGTACGGCGTATGGGGAAGGCGATCGATGGGGGGTTGGACTGCTGACTAGTAGTGGGTTCTTGGCAAGGTTGCGGGGAGGGAGGGTCATCGTCTATCGACATGTCTGACCCATATGAGGCACGGACTGCCCGGTCTTCGGGTCCGGGTTTCCATGGGTTAGTGAGGTTCGGCCGCCTCTCACAAAGCGATAAGAATTTGTCGCACGCATCGCTGTATGGACACAAAAAAGAATACATTATAAGTATTTGAGAAAACAGAAGTAAATCCTACTTAAAAATTAATTGTGAAGGCAAAAAAAATCTCCTCGCGCTTTCCTTATTTTTTGTTTTTTTTTTTAGCAAATTTCTCTGTCGTTAGATGATTAAGCTATATGGGCTGTAATGGGCCCAAAGAAAATATTGTTACAGCAACTCAGTGGTCTAAGATCTATTTCAACAGGATGATACAGTAGTAAACCTGTTCTGTATCACTTCTACTTCTTTTGCTTAGTGTTTTTTTAAGCTAGTATGCCATCCATTTATTTTCTTGATACAAGTTTGCATAGTGCAGGTACATTTGAAATTCTAGATACTTTTGTGATCTGAAATCACTTATGCATGTATAAACATGTACAGATGGGCTCACATAATTTCAAATTATAAATTATGACTACTTACAGACAAATTCAAACATATGTGTGACACCAAACGAAGTAGAATAGAGGATCCATTTAGATTTCATACGCATTTGGAAGTGAGCATGTTGGTGTTCGTTTTATTAATGAATTATTTTAGAGTCCTTACTTTAGGCGGTGAGCACCAAACCTATCTGCAAACAGTTGAAGTTCTGAGACAGTATCAATATCAAAACCAGCAGCAGCAGCACGAGCACAGGCAGTTGATAGGTCTTGCTGCACCGCTACAAGCCTTACATCAATAGCTCTCAGTAGCTCCTTCCTGTATTTATGAGAACCAAAAAGACTTAGGATCAAGAATACAAGGAAAAATATGGCCATCAGTGAAAACAAAAACCATATACAAACAAAGACAAGCTAAAATGGAGACTAAAGAACAAGCCACTATGTTAAAGGCTTAGGACCATCTTTAGGCTCATCAGGAACCATGTTTATGTAGCATACAATATACTTAACCATGAAGCCAAAGAGAATAAAATAATTTCATATAAAAAAGAGACAATACCCATTACCAAACAAAAAGCAGTTAAGAAAGTATTGCTAATAATAGAGGGGTGAGGAGGAAATACTTTGTGGCGTCATCTGCAGAAGATCCACCTCCACCTGGAGCAATTAATAGAACATTTTCAAGTAAGACAAAGTAACAATAACTATTTAGAAAGATAAATGAATGAAAACTTGGCATCCAGTATTGTTAACCCATGCAAGTTTCAAACAAAATATAACAAAGAAGTTTGTGGCAAATGAAGCATGTCCGTTTGGGCTTGAAGTCTTGACCCTAACTATTTTGGCTTATAATGTTTCCTCTCTAAATTTACAGAAATATACAATCAGGTAATCCGTACTCTTCACTGTACATGATATAATTTACAGTAAAGATCAAAACACCTGTCAATTGTAACAGAAAGTGCAGGTCACATTCTCCAATTTCGTTTTAATAAGCAGTCTGATGGCACACGGTGAGTAGTGCTGATTAATCATGGAAATCGGCAATAAGGTTCACTACAGCAGTTATATATGATGTTAATGATATATAGATTAGGCAAAAGTTAGTTTACTTCCGTAACTTGAAGATTGCTCAACGTATATTAAAAGCAATATTCTTACAGAATTTTAATCCCGGTTATTCATTTGAAGATAAAGACATATTCGTGTAGAAAAAAGATGATTCTTCACAGCTATTTCAGTCCTCTTTTCTATTATCCTTTTCTGTAATTTCTTTAGGAGAACAGCTTAGAGAACTATTAAACTAGCTTGGGTAAACTTATTTTATACTAGGCTTATTTTTATAAGAAAATCTATGTAATATAAAGGCATGTTTTTTATTCATCAATAACCAAGATTCAACAAATGGTAGGAAAGATGCGAATATGAGAAGCACCAACAAGCTCAACTTAGTTATGCCTCATCACATCAGTGTCAAGGCTCAGTTACATGAGTATAACTCTTCTGTTTCACCATATTTGGGCCATCCCTATAGTGAAAGACAAATACTTATCCTGGAATACAGCTACCAAAAAGTTTAAAAGTGACTGCTAACAGGTATTCTGTGCTTCTTCTGTGAAAGCAATATGCAACCAACAGAGTCAGTATGTACTTTGGACATAATTTATAACAGAGTCAGAGTGTACTTTGGACAAAATTTATCATAAAAATAAATCATATTATAATTCAAGGTGTCGTACATAAGAACAAATAACATACTTGAAGTAATAAATTGACGAATTTGCCTTTTCCAGACTCAAAAAGCAATTGAAATATGAAGGGAAATTAGACAATTAATCAGCAATAAGTAAAAGCAAACAATACCAGAAAGATGGTCTCCTGCTCCCTGAAATTGAGAAGGAGAATAATTTAGTCAATCTCCATTGATAAGAATTACCCATTGAACCATCTGACATACAGAAATAGATACCAGTGAATAGATTCTTCGAGCTGATTCCAACTGTGACATCTCCGCATCAAAGGTATTGACCAGTTCCAAAACTTCTGGTGTGCTTACAAACCGTACAAATCTGAAAATGAATATTATTAAATATACATATTAGACACATTCTAATGTAAATTCATTAGTGAGTGACAAATGGCATTACCTCTCAAGTGTTCCCTTGGTGAACCAAACTTCTGCATTTCTACGTCGTCCAACTTCAAGCTTAACTGATTGTGCAGCAGAGGCAACTTGTTCCTCTGCAACCCTCAAATGTGCAACGAAGGGTTTCAGCAAACCCGAGGCGAGTTTCTCCATGCTCCCATCACTAGAAACAAATAACTCACATCTAGACAAAAGTAGCTGGCAGTTAGTAACAAATACAACTCAAGAACTTCTAACGTAAGTGAAACAATACATAATGTTCTAAAAGCTCTCACCGTGAGCGCTTTGGTGACAATTGAAATATAGCATAATCTATAGGTGTGTCTGACTTCATCTTCGCCATATTAAGGAAACAGAGTATTTTCCTGGTATTCTTTCATGTATGCACTCCCATCCTTAGAATCTATATTAAATACTCTTAGAACCAACCATATAATGCACAACCCCCAATTCCCTGCATTTCATGTATAAAAGTTAGACCAGTAACCAAAATCAGAAATGTGCTTCCTATAATTTCCCTTATATTCAAATTAAAGTATACCTAGAGTTAGAAATACACTTCCAAAATATGCATATATTCAGATTAAAGTTAGACCAGTAACCAAAATAGAAATGTGCTTCCCAGCGTACGCATATATTCAGACTAAAGTATACCTAGAATTAGAAATACACTTCCAAATTATGCAAATATTCAGATTAAAGTAAGACCACCAATAAGATGAAAACTAATAGAGACTATCTCAAATTTAATATCTAATAAAACTAAAATTGTACCTGAATTTGAACCATATAGACAACAACCCAAAAAAATTATTAAAAAGAAAAAAGAAAAAATAGTATAATGTAACTTGAAAGCAAAGTATATCAACACAACAAAATCAATCTGAAAATAAACATAAAACCAAATACAGTCAGATCTGATTACTCGAAACAAAATTCAAATGCCAAATAGCTGCACAACTCAGCATTACCCAACTCAGTATCAGCTCAATCGAAAGCAATGCGGCAAAATTCTTCTCAACACTTATCACAACAACAAACTAAATTAACTGAAAAACCCTAGTGCATCCGAAAATTCTGAATTTCAACAGACCTCAACAATGTCAATGCGGAAATCTTCAATTATCGCACCCGATCGTCGAGTCAAGGTCAATTATCTGTAAAATCTTTAAATTTAATTTCAAAATTCGAAAATGCGGGTTTTAGGGGTTTTCTTTTTTCGTTTTTTGAAAATAAGAACCCTGGAATAAAGAGCCCTACAAATAGGGGACTCGAGTTGTTGCTTTACTAATTACTCACCCTTTTTTTAGGTAAAAATGAACTGTATGTACAATGGAGTATAAATTTCTCTTCTCTCAGTTTCTCTCTCCAAATTATGAGTTGTTGATTACAAAAACAGATGAAACTGTATGTATAGAGAGAGAAAGTGGGAGAGTGGAGGAGTTGAGGATGAAGAATGGAGTGGTGTTTGATGTTGTTATTGTTTGTGCTTTCTGGCAAAAGAATTGAATTTTTTATTTATCTTTTTATTTATTTTGTATTTTTGTTTTACTTTTGTTGTTTGAAATCATCCCTCAACTGGGGTGTACAGACAAAAGTGGCAGTCACTGATTATCATTTTTTGACAAACAATCACAAATTGGTTAAAATGTGAATGTTTTCTTTCAAAAAGAAATACATAAAAATTTACACTAGACAATTGTTTCAGCATGTGAATTGTGAAATAACAAAAATACCCATAGATATCTTTCTTTTAGAGATTTAAGTCCAATGAGTTTCAAATTCCTTTTATGGTAATCAATCCACGAAATTTTGGAACTTCATTTTGAATTTTGACCATTTCCCTTCTTGTCATTATTAAGTGAACCAAGATAAAATGTATTAGTCCTCACAATTTGATGAACCGAAATTTTTTTTTTTTAGGAATCAAATGACTAATATTAAAAATCGAATTCAAATCTATAATGGTAGATATTCTCATTAAATATGTCTGACAAGATTCGAAAATAATTATGTCAAATTCTAAATTAGAGTACCTTACAAAACCAAACTTGTAAACCTTACATATACAATATTATAATCCTAAGATTACTATATTGTAATTTGCATTAGTAAAAATTATAATTACAGTTGAATTACTGTAATGTTTTGTCATAGGAGTAGTAATCGCTTTTTTCGTAATCTATATTTTTGCATTTCTGAATAGTTTAAATACATTCAAATATTTCTCTTAAAGTTTTCTGATTTTTCTAGCCAATAAAGAAACAAACATCTATTTTATTTTATTTTTGGAAAATGTTTCTAATTGTTCAATTTTTAAATCTTATATTATGTTGATTTGAGAAGAAACTCTATCTACTTAAACATAAATCAAATACATATATAAGGTCATCTGACTCATCTCCAAGGGTGGTGGCTCTTTAAAATGTTGAAACATCTAAAAACTTGATTTTGGAGGTTGAAAACATGAAATTGTCATCCACCAACAACATTCAAATTTTGGCTCTTTCTATTTCGCCGGGTATTTCTGTTTTACCGGATTCGATTTGTACGCTTATTGCTGCTGATCTTGCGTATTAATGAATTTACCTTCGGGTTTTCTAAAAAAAAAAAAACAACATTCAAATTTTGGCTAAACATTTAAACTCGTCTTCAACATCTAAATCTAGATGTTTCTAACATTTTAGTTAAAATTGTAGGTGTTGACTACATAGACATATTTAACCCCCAACCACCATTTAGATGTGGGGATATAAATATTAATAAATAAATAAAAAATTAATTTTAATAATATTTATTATATTTGAAAAAAATCATTAAAATTCATTTACATTATTCATATTATAGTATACGAACTAATAAAATATTATTTATAGTATCTATAAGATTAATTTGAAGAAGAATAAAATATAATAGTTATGTAAATTTTAGATGTTAATTGTTGGATGATAATAGCTAAAACTGGTGTATAAAGCACTATCTAAAATTGAATGTAGTTTTAAATGTCATTTAACCTTTTTTTTTTAAATTTTTTTTGTTCAAGATGTCATTAAACTTTTCAACACAAATGCAAACATGTTATACACTTTTTAGTAACATAAATATTAGAAAAAAGTTCGTGGTTTCTACAAAATAATCTCCGAAAAGCACTCGAAATTTGTAGTACAACACATTTTTCTAATTTTTTATTTTTTATTTTTATTTTGAGGTAAGTAATTAATACATACACACATATCAATTAACCAGTACATTATCTAGCTTCATTATATTCTAGCTGTTTAAGCAACATTAATTGAATCACCATCTACCAAATTTCAATTGCACCTGATAATGATGATGTGTGGACATTTTCTTCTTTTCTCAAATTTTTCATTAAAGCTTTAATTTGGATTTCATTCAAACGTCACCCACCAAATGTTATGAAAGGTCGGTTGGGGCAGCTGATAGCTAGTTTAATATTTAAATGACTTGCTCAAAGTTTGTTCTTTTGATTCATCATCGCGGTTCATTTTCCTTTGGTTGTTTCAAATTTTCACATCCTATATAAAACTTCTTAACTCTATATATTTATCGAAAAATACATGACCATTATGTTTCCGAATATCAAACACTAGAAATACATCTAATACATAACCACCATTTTAGATTATATTAAAAAAAATATATATATATATCCCAATAAAGCAGACATATGTTCTCGATAGTTCTACCTTCTTTTTTCTTTATTCATCCAAATTGATGTGGGTGTAAATCTCTAGATTTGGATTCTGGTAGGATTCGATCAATTTTATTTCTGAGTAAGTAGCATCTACGTCACATATACTCGATCATGTTTGATTCGCACATCATAAATCATATCTCATTATTTATGTTCACTCCAAAAATAAATACCTCTAAACATCACCGTTATAAAGAGTAAGTATATATTTAGTCATGCCATTCATATTTAGGAAAAGAAATATGTTAAATGGTCATGACATGACAGTGTAACACATCACTAAGGAAACACGTATTATTTAAATTTAAAGAATAATAATATTTTAAAATTTAATATCCACTGTATATTATCAAAATTCTTAGTTATACTTATATTATGTCATATAATAGCCTCCACACAATATAATTTCTTCAAATTTTGCGGATAACCAACAAGATATACTCTCTATAGACACTAATTTCATTATATTGTTCAAAAAAGGATTAAAAAATCAGAGTTTGGGCCTTATTTGGGCAAGTTTGCATATGGTTCAATAGCTTATTAGCTTATTTATCTCCTTCATGGGCTTGAAGGTGTTTCAGTGTCAAGTCAAACTTAGAGCCTATCAGTTTAAGCCCATTAGAGAGTCGTGTAATAATAGTGCGATTAATTCAAAATACTCAATGAAAATGAGATTCAAAGATATAACTTTTTTCAATATTCTAATTATTTTCTAAAATATACATTTGTAGGGCATCACAACCATGCACGACACGTTATTCAAAGCTTATCCGATATTTAAATTTAAACCACAATGCGACTAAAATTTTTATCAATTTGTCGTGTTCTTCACATCAGGATTGCAATATTTTTATTGGAATTGATCAGTGAAACAAATAATGGATATGTGAGACTGAAATACCACAAAAAAGGGACCATTTGTAGTATAACCCTATATATAATATAAGAAAGTTAAAATAAAATTTGATCTTTTAAGTATGATAAAAGTTTACACTTTTCATGCATGCTATACTCCCATCATCTTCATTTTTTATAAAGTTCCATAAATATATATGAATTGGTCTTTTCTTGTTTTAGAGCAAAGTGTATGCCCTAACACTTTGCACGACCGAGACGGTCGAGACGCGGGACGAATGGCATGTGGAGCTTTGGGCGTGACTCAATCAAAGGAACGGATGGTCCGTCATGGACAAGAATTGGCCCAGAAGTTCATGCACATGGACAAGCCATTAGGACATCCGGCTAGGCAAGCGACCTAGCCAGGCAAACATCCCACCCCAAGGGTGGCCATGCCAAACAGATAGGCCATGTCCTAGTCTTCGGCCAGGAGCGGCAAAGGGCTGGCCCAACAAATTTAAAACCAAACATGGCACTTGAGATTTTCAGAAGGATCCACACAAGACCAATAGGTTTCGGAAAAGTCTATAGTAACCGTGCAGGGTCTCTACTCTTGAAAGAACAATGTGGAACATTTTAGGCTATTCTAGAATACATTAGAATGTGATGGAAGGCCTTAGAACTCTGTAGAATCTTCTAAATGTGTAGAAAATATCTTTAAGTAATGTGTAGAATGTTCAAGTGGTGTAGAGGGTTCTAAATTAAAGAAACAAAGGTAAAATTAAAGTATCACAAGAAGGGGAAATTCTTACCCAGACCGGGTTTGACCGAACTCAAAGCAACTACATGGCAAGTGTAATACACTTGCTTTGGGATTGGATGTAATTCCCAAGAGAGTGACCAATCACAAAGCAAGTGCAATACACTTGCTTGGTGGTTGGATGGGTTTGACCAAGCCAGGCTTGGACAAGAATTTTCCCACAAGAAGATATTTTATTATTATAACGGAATTGAAGTTGAAGAAGATCAAAGTAAAGAAAACAAAGGTAAGAACTAATTATATAAAAAGCTTATTCATTAGAGAACTTTTAGAGTACAAAACAATTTTTACACGTGTACAAACCTAATTTAGTGCTACCAAAAAAAGGATCTAGCCAAAAAATCCCAACAAAGCTAAAATAAATAGTGAATCACTTTCTTCACAAACAGGGGAAGAAGGACTCCAAGACGCATAATATCATCCTATATATACACATGTATTTCTTTTCTTTCTATTTGTACCGGTCTTTAATTTCTAATTTACACTATAAGATTGTGATCTTGCATCAAGATATATATACATAGAAAATTAACTTTATTTACAAAGGTAAAAAATTTCATCAAATTTGTCACTTTCTCTTACAAATACATTAACGATCCAGCGCACTTAGCACGATCCTGACATAACAAGTTAACAAATATTAGGATGTCTAATGTAAGGTCAAAACGTGTGAAAATTGTATGTCGCAATTTTATAGATAGGTCATGTATGATTTTATATGTGATCAATTTTAATACTATGATATAGATGTACAAATCAAGGTGTTTAAAGGACTAATAAGCAAATAATATATAGGACATGAAGTTTAATGTAAGTTTCACGTAGAGAAACTAACCAATCATAACCATTTGGACTCTTTGCATTTGAGGACTTCTGTGAAGCAGATGCCAACTGTCTCCTTGTCAATTTCTTAAAATTTCCACTAGGCGTATTTGCTAAAACACTCCCAAAAGAAATAAAAATGAGAAAACATGCCACGAAAAATAACATTTCCATGTGTGTACTACCCAAACAGTTCCAATGTGGATTAATTTCTTTTATGCATATTTATCGAACATTATGTTTAAAAGTAAAAGTAGTTAATCATAATTTCTATATTGTTTCCTCAAAAATGTATTTATTGACATGATTTAGCCTATAACCCATCTTAACAATATGTTACTCCCTCCGTCCCATTTTAATTGTCGTTTTAGGTGTTTTCACACATATTAAGGCACCTACTTTATTGCCTCAATTTTAGGGAAAAAATAAATGATATTCCTAAAATACCCTTACATTCTCTCTCTTCCTTTTTCTTTTATTCTCTCTATCTTTCTCTTTCTATCTCTCTTGGAGTAATAAAATAAGAGAGAGAAAAAGTAAAGGGCAAAATGGGAAAGTATGTAATTAATAGTGCATTGAAACTCTAAAGTGACAAATAATTTGGGACAAAAAAAATTCTCTAAAACGACACTTAAAATGGGACGGAGGGAGTACGTTATATGATATTGACATGCTTAAATATTACAATATATTATTTTCAATTTTCAAAAAAATTCTAGTACATTTCACTAATTTACTATTAAACTAAGTTTTAATCAATGCATGTGCGATGCAAGACATCAAATTAAATTGAAAGCTCGTAAAATTCTTACGCGAAAATGGCGAGCTTGGAGCACTTGATCCACAAGGAGAGGACGGAGCCGATGGAGAGTCAATAGAGACTGTAAGGTTACGATGAGCATTACTTCGTAAGACGGTGATACTACGGGAAACCTGAATGGGGTGGTTGTCATCATTTGGCGGGGCCACCACATCATTTGTTGGTGCAGCGGCGGACCTAGCGGAGAAAGAGTTGTACTTGCGTAATTTTCCGAGGCCGGCGTCCGGTGCAGGCCCGGCTAGCGTTTCATCCCAAAGCTTGTGGAGAAAACCCATGATAAAAAAAGACAATGAAAATGTTTTGTTTACGATTTTTTGTTTGGAAATTCTTTCTAACACCCGAAAAAAGGTGATGAGATTGAGTTGTCGCACCACCTGATGTACGACTGTTACAAAGAAGATTAATATGCTTAGATGTAAAACTTGATAATTTGAACTTTGATATGTGAAAATTAAATATGGAATTGAGGCTTTTATAGAGGAGAAAGATGAGTAGTTAGAATTTTTTAATCCAAAAAAAAGTAAAGGAGAAATTGTGGTTCCGGTCAACATGGCTTTGTTTTAAGCCATTGAAAATTTATTGGAATTCCGAGATTTACAAGAATTAACCACTCAATTCTTGTGTTGGAAAAAGGTGGACTTTCTACTAGAATATTCAAAATTGGATAATGTTGGCTTAAATTTATTCTCTCCTCCATCCTTTCTTTGTGAAATGTGGATTTTCATTTCACATGTAATCATTTCATTGGTCAATTTTATCACACGTATTGACGACCTGATACAATAGATTCACTAATAAGTTAATGGGATTTGTGACTCTAATTTTATTTTATGTTTTCTTTTGAGATATTGTTGAATACATCAATCATTATATCAGAAAATTTGTTTTATTGGCATCAAAGTACAAAAATAAATTAATTCCAAATATTAGTATTAAACTAGATCTAGAAATACCCACTATCATTTCTTCTTCTCATGTTTTTTCTGTTTGCCAAAAGTTAATGGGTCTGTTTGTTTGACGTCTCCCTAAAAAATTGTGTGTGGGAATAGCGAAACAAACATCATTTTTACTTTCTGAAATTAATTTATGATCTTTCAATTTTCTCAAACTATTCCCTAAAAAATCAAACAAACAATAATTTTCTGATCTCTAAAAAAAATCTACACACACTCTACTCTGATTTGACATAAAGCAACTTATTTTGTACACAATTTATCTCACATAACAATATGATTTGACATAAAGTCTTACACATCTTACATCTACAACCTAATTTTTTCCAAAAAAAACTACATCTACCTTATTTCTCAAATCACTCTCCGAAAATCCAAACTAACAACATTACGCAAATCGATATTATTTCACAAACTCATCACTCTCACAAATGTCAAACAAACATGCCCAATAATATTCATCTTTGGTTGCATTACTCCCTCTCCCAATGGGCCTATTTATTTTTCAACCCTGGATTAAGAGAGTGTTTCAAATCTGAACCTGCAAAAGCCCAAATACTGGCCCATTATTACCCTCCTGAGTCCTGATAGCCCTTATACCAAAATATTTCTCTATCAAAATTCAAATATATAAATGAAAAGGGAAAACTAAATTGAGTGGCGTATTATTTTCTTGAGAGTAATCTTACAATTTTACGAGTAACTGAAATCAAGATCGCAATGTGAGGTTTTAATATGTTGCAAATTTCCAATTGTTTTACATTCCTTAACTTTTTTAATTTCACTAATTCTTAATTTGGTAAATTTTTTTAGAATACATCATCAATAATCATTACATTAAAAGTCATTTCAATAAATTTCGGTAGTAGAAATATATTTAGTTACGTAATTGACAAGCACTAATTAATTATTAAGATATTATTAGTGTCTGTATTTATAAAATTAATACACAACTTATGTATAATGAAAATTAATATGAGTTGATACAAAATTAATAATTGTTTGTCATTTTCGAAACCTGAAATTTTTTTGAGAAACACCAAACAAACAGACCCTAAGCCGTCTGCAAGTTGGATGCTCTTGGAGTAAATGTGACCTAATACCCTAATTTAATTTAAAATATAATGGACTACAGTAATTTTTTAGATGGAAAAGACTAGTCTACAGTCGAGATCAAGTTGTTTGAACAAGTTGTGCAATTATTAGTTAAAAGGACGGATTGTTGCGCTGAAATCATGAAATGTTGACTCGCTCGCTTTTACAACTTGCCGCCCCCATCTTCTTTAATTTGACACCAAACAAGTCCAAAGGCAAATGACCAAAAAATAGACCTTAAAATTTATTTGCACTGGCATCAGCAACACTAAAGATTGGCCATTGATGCCTACAGTTTTGACCGTCTTTCAACCATTTAAATATTTAAAAAAAAAATTGGGATCTTTTTGACTTTTTGAAAATTATTGAAAAAACAATAAATTGTAATTTTTGTTCGCTCTTATTTAAATTTCAAAAAAATTGATATTTTCAATAAAAACATGTGCTTGAATTTTGAATTCACACCTGGAATTATGAATTAATAGTAATTACTCACAATTTACTCTCTAATAACATTCATAATGATTAATTTATCTCTCTGAAATTAAAAAAAAAAAAATCACTTTACCCCTTAAGTTTTTAAAAAATTTTCACATCGTCTACCCGACATTTTAAAAAAAATCACTTTACCCCCTAAATTAATAAAAAAATTCACATCTCTACCTGACATTTTCATATATAACACATTACCTCTTGCGTTATGCTAATGTTGCAATCTACTCCCATGTTACAAAATACTTTTCATATCCAATAAATGAATTGACTCATAAATTAAACTATTATAAATATCACGGGATAAATTACCATCAACTCCTGTAATAACACTTGATTTGAAGTGAATTCAAAATATTTATTATGGAGTAAAGAAGGAAACATAAGAACTATCTAAGAGATGGAAAAACGAGACATACCATTAATGATTGAGGAAAACAAATTACAATGCCGCAGGGGAAGAAATTGAAAACTTAATCAAATGCCCTCATGACGGATACACCGGAAACAAGAAACCGATGAACTATGAAAACCTATCAAGATTGTGTAATATATATATATCTAAATGCCAATTTAGGCTAAAGCTAAAGCTCTTGGGGCAAAATGGATCATCATCAAATAAAATCTTTCGTCACGTTTCCCATGGCTCCTCAGACTACCTTCGGCATTTCCTTGTTGTCGTGTTCTTTTTCCGACTTCCCTCCCCAATTTGATGTTTTGTCGATGTTGTTCCGCCTGCCTACATGCATCAACAAGTGCCAAACAAACACAAGGAAACATCATAAGTATTGAAAATTGAAGAGCAAGGGCAACGGCAGAGGCATAGTGATAGATGAATGTACATATATACCCCTATGCAAAATGCTTCAAATTGGGTAGATTCGATTGAGTTCATTCCAAAGGAGTTTCTCTTATTCGAAATGTTGTTATATGTCTCACTGCAAGAAGCTTGGGAGGGAGGCGTAACAGAACGAGAACAAGAAGACGACGAAGACGAAGAAGAAGAACTAAACACATCAATGTCACTATGGAACATCTCGTCGAATAGTTCTTGCAGTTGTTCAAAACTCTCATTGTTCTGTCAATCATATATAGAACTACTACATTTTAGCCATCGAAAGCTCCTTTTACTTTGACATATTTATAGATCAAATGATAAAATCTTATCGACCAAAGAACGAGAAACTAACATTGGATTTGTTTTGGGTCATCATAGTTGCCATTTCATTCAAGAAATCGCCCATACCCTGCACTCATCGATACTCATATTAAAATTGATCGAATTAAAGGGTACAAAATCAAGTGATTGGAAAGATATATAGAGTGAATGGAACTAACATTTTGGTCATCATCGTCATCACAATCGTAGACTCCTACATCGTAGAGAAAGCGTTTGTCGGCATCCGCAAGAACTAATAACAAAAACTCACTCCAATTATCACCAATCAACAACAAATTATCAAGCATGACTAACCACACATGAGTCCAAACAAATCAATTGATTAATCCAAATCGAGACCAAACAAATCGAAGCATAAGATTATATTATAGTGCAATTACCAGAATAGGCTTGTTGAATGGCTTGAAATTTCTTTTTTGCCTCTTCCACATACTTTGAATTACCCGAAGCAGAATAACGATCCGGGTGCCATTTCTATGGCACAAAACAAAAAGAATTCATAAAACAGAGAATATATTAAAGAGATCGAACTCCTCTTATTTATCTGCAAACTAATGCCCAAATCAAGAAATTGTTACATGTACTTCGTCTATAAACCATCAAAATTGATTTCCCGGGAAAAAACACATAAAGCAAGCAACTTGGCAGTTTCCCCTTTTTCTAAAAGCATTTCCAATCAATAAATTCTGGTACCTCAAACAATCAATATTTCATTAAAAACAAGGAAAGACAACAACTTCCATGACATTTTTTTTTAACACTTTTCTCAAGGACACTTTACACAAAATGATCTCTTTTTCAAATACTCAACCTTTTTTTTACACAATATATAAAAAAAGATACAAAATTCACATAAATGGCTGTTTACAAAATCTAACCATAGCTAGTTTCTTGTAAGCATTCCTTAGCTCTGGCGTTGAGCAATCTCTCTTTAACCCCAAAACCGCATAAAAATCATTGCTGCTTTTATCTTCCGCAGCTGCCATTCTTCAACTAAAAAACTATATAATTCTTGTCGACGAATTAAAGATACAAATTACACCCTTCCCAACAAACAATTACAATTAATATCTCTTAATGTATGAATGAATCAATTATGGAGCAAAACATATACGAAGATATCATTAATAAATAGTAGTCGTTCTATTTGAGAAAGGCTAAAAGAATACTACAAGACGGAACTTTGGCAATTTGCAGATAGAGAAAGATCAAAAGCTGTCACTTATTATTAAGAAGTCTCCAGAAAAGGTTTAAACTTTATTTATAGTAGTACAACTTGTTTGTGTGCAGGGTTTTAAAATTAAATTTAAAAAAAAACAGAAATAGAATAGACATCTGAATCCTTGAATTTATTAAAAAAATAATGCTTTAAGAATATTTTTTGTGGGCTGGGTGTGAAGGTATTGAAGATGAACGGCGGGGATTGGGTTTAAAGGTAGATATTTTGATGGGGGGTGTGTCTCCAGAAACTTCTATGTATACTGTTTCTTTAATGTTCCAATTCCATAGGTTTAGGTGGGCCTTAGTTCTATGTTGAACGTTGAATATGTAGTAGTAAGAGCAATGGTATTGGGCCCCAGCTTTTAAATATCTCCGTACGAACCACTAATTGTGACCGAAATTAAATCGGGTTTATCGTTTTCCTTTTTCTTTTAAAATGGACCAGACCAGACAAAAATGTTCGAGACTTAAAAATCAACGCCTTACCTGGAATTTAAATTCACACGGTCCTAAAATGTTAGTTTATCACTTCACGAAAGGCTGAGTTCCGCCTAAAGATTCTAAAATCAATTAATTTTCATTAAAAAAATTTGGTAATAATTAATTATAATAAAAAATAATTATAAAATAATTGTTTTCGTATAATAATAACACCTTAGAAGCTTTTAAAATTAGTTGATTTTTATTTTAACTTCTGAAGATATCAAAAGTGATTATGATTTTGGGAATCAAACACCATAAAAATTATGATAAATCAAAATTAAATTTTATAAATTGGGGTCAAACACTTTAAAAACCACAATAGAGATCTAGACATTCTCCCATCATTGGGCCAAACTCACCCTTACTCCGTTTTTTTTCCATCGTTTCGAAGGATTGTACACTGATTAAAAAATATAATAAATAGTCAGTTTTAGACAAAAGATTTAAAATATCATTTTAGTCAAATAATCACATCATTAATTAACAAGAAAGGTAAAATTGATAAGAAAAATTAATTTTATATTAAAGTCCTAAAACGATCAATAAAAGTAAATAAATTAAATTTATTTTTGTCAAAGTGATAAATAAATAAAAACGTAGTGAGTACACAATTTTATCATAGTACATTAATCACCAACTTAAATGATTGACTCTTGTGTAAAAAATAAGGAAAAATGATCTGGCCTTTTTAAGTTCTACGTACCCGACTCCGGAATATATTTTTATTCATCATTTTTTCTTTTTCTTTTAAAGCATATTAACTAAAGAACCAACTTGCTTAATTGTGACGTGTGTGTATGTCATTTTCATTTTCCCTTTTTCAATTTATGACTGCAGCGGAGGGTTGGAATGGCATAGGAAAGACGTAGAAGAATCAAAATCGCAATAATGAGACAATTACATTTACGCAATAAACATTTTATTGTTTTCTTGGGGAAAACAAACAAGTGGGCAAGTTGGAGTTGATAAAATGCAAAATTAATAATAATGTACAGCTACCAAATATATAAACTGGTCTAAAAGGGATTGATTGATTAACTGTAGAAGCTACTTTTTGGCTTGTTCATCTATTTCTCGTCTCATGCTATTATCATGCATGCACCTATTCGAGGTAAAAAAAAATTGATGATGTTGGGTTACAAGTGGTCAAAAAGTCTAGAAGGAAGAGGGTGAATATATTTTTTTAAACTTTTCACCTCGGATGTTCTTGGTTCAGTTGAGTAAGACCACTTGTAAAGTCGGAGTACTTTTGAGATGTTTGGCATCGGAATAAACATGAGTTTTATCAAACAGAAATTTTGTTAACACAAAATTTTTCTCTTTGTAAAATTCTTTTCAATCTTTTAAATTCAATTGATGAACATATGACTAGTATGTTCTTTGTGAATGCATAAAGTAAGTGCGGAATTTAAATGGCACAAAAAATTTATAGTGGTTAAGGAAATTCCTTGTTACAACTCTTTGCTTTTTCTGCAACACTTTAAGTTTTCTCTTAGAACAGCTAAGTGGTTTTGTGTGCTCTCAGACAGGGGCGGACCCAGAAATTTTAGTTGCGGGGGGCGAGATTAAAATGAAAAGTATATAATTAAATTATTTAAAAAATTATGATTATCAAAATTTATTTTTAATATGCCGATAAATCTTATGGTACTTGATATTGATAATATATCTAATCAAATAAGATAATAAAAAATATATAATATGCAAAAACAATCACTAGACATAAGAAAAATATGAATCGACTTAAGAAGACAGTTGAATATACATTTCAATGAAAATATTAGTAACTAAAAGTTTACTTTGACATCTTAAATTGTGCTCTACGTTTTTTCATGATATCAAATTCATCTATGATAGAATCACTATCAAAACTTTGAGCAATTTCTTTCTCAATATAGTCTTTATAAATAAATTTAAATATCCATACAAGTTTTTAAAAAAGTACCTTTTGATAATGGCGTTGAGTGATTCAGCCGATTTGTGAAGAAAACCCCCCTTTTTTTTATATAACTTGGTGAAGAAAAGTTAATTTGAGAAGAAATGAAATTCAAAATTCAAAGTTGTTTTGTTTTTCCTTATTAAAAGAGAATTATATTAAGTGTTAAAGAATATTTTCCTTATCAAACTCTACTTAAACTAGACAACTCTATTAGTGGGACTCCATTCTCTAAGATCTGACCAAACATTTAATTAAAGTAGACAAAAATTTTTGATTCACAAGATTCTTTCTTTTATGAATTTAAAGGTACTAACAAAAATACATAAAGTACTACTATAATAATAATAATAGATATGCACTACTACTAATTTTTTTTTTTTTGCTGGGGGGTGCGGGCGCCCCCACCCGCACCCCCTATAGGTCCGCCCCTGCTCTCAGAAGTGCTTGATTTGGATCTTTAAGTTCTAGTTTCTTCAGCACAAATCTGAGACTATTTATAAGGGTGATTTGAATTATGGTCGTTGAAAGATCCCGCAATTCTCGGATTGCCCTTACCTCTTTCTACAACTTCAAACAGCTCTATTTGCAACTTTCGGCTATGTCACTTTTCAGATATCGTATAAGTACGAATCTGTCAATCGCATTTAATGATCCATGTTGTCCATTGCAATATTATGTCTGGCTGTCTGCTGTCATAGATGACTTAGCTCATGTTAGTTTAGCACTTTGCACCTTAAAAAAATAATTACTCTACTCTACACTCTCAAACACCTCGATGACTTCGTTGTACACACTCATCATTTTCAACCACATAAATATCGTCGGAAAAACCATTCCGAATTGTTAAGCAGGGGCACGCTTGGTATTTATGATTTTTTCCCTTCTTTTTTCTGCTAAACCCGTCATTTTTTCTCTTCACTGATATTTGAACGAGCCTGGAAACATTTCGATATGTTTAAACCTCAAACCATTTGTTACTCTGTACTATTGAGAGCTTCATAACCAACAAAATCACAAAGAGCAAGAATGCCAATATTGAGTGCTTCTTCTATTCAGAACCATACCGACAGTAAACTAAAC
The DNA here is from genome assembly GCA_003313485.2 of Penstemon barbatus. Taxonomy (NCBI): domain Eukaryota; kingdom Viridiplantae; phylum Streptophyta; class Magnoliopsida; order Lamiales; family Plantaginaceae; genus Penstemon; species Penstemon barbatus. The sequence goes on from CM064882.1 coordinate 36,937,473, forward strand.
AAATTTCGGTAATGCGATGTGAATGTAGATATATTTTTTTCCATAATTACATACTGAAGAAAGATGATCCTGATAGAAGATTTCCCCGTATAAAATGAAAATACATTTTATTGTGGGATACATAATTCCCAATTTATGCTGTAAATATTTTCTCTATTATTTTACTCACATAAATATTTTGATTATTCAAATTTAGAAAGTTGGAGAATGTTGCTTCATGATAGAGAAAAAAAATAGAGTTTATGTAGAGATTTTTTTTTTTTCAAAAATACCATATACCTTCTTGCTGTCAGTTAAGAATCACTTTTTAAGCGAGGATGAAATTAAAGTGGTTGAATAAATTGGGGTGCAAAGTAAAGGCATAAAGGTGTATTGAGAGTGCAAAATGGAATAATTAATTTTGGAGAATGCAAAGTACCAAATAGACCTAATTTGAGGGTGCAAAGGGAATACAACCTCAAGATTTTCGGTTAATTTGGGAATAAAATAACATATGAATTTTATTTTTCAGTTTTTTGCAACCTCAAAATTCCTATGAAAATAACAAAAATCTATGATGTTTGTTGATTCTGTCGACGGTCCAAAAGGAGTGGTCCAATTACTGGGAAATGCCCACGTGATCTGCAGCTACAAAACCCTCAAAATTGCGTACCAACAAACAAAGTGAGGCCATTAAACTCCAACTTCTCAGATCACAGAAAAGGGAGATCATAAATTCGAAAAGTCCCTACTATCATAATGCATTTGCTACACATATTTTCCATGTACCAATTTTATATGAACAAGGTTTATAATAGAAAAAAAAAAAAAAAAAAAAAAAAAAAAAAAACACACATGCCCCTAAAGATACAAGCCAGACTCCATTCACACCACAATCAACATGTACTACTAGGCAAATAATCACAACCGCAATTACATAATCCTTTTTGTGGTGATAAATCTTCTGCATATATGGAATAATCTTTTTCCTTTTTCCATTTCTAGATGTCTCGCACGGATGCAGTCTTGACGAATATATGTACTAATCAGAGAAACTAAACACTGAACAAGGACGTGTATATTCATGTTTGTGGCAGAAGTTAGTCATACAAAACACAGATTAACCAACAGGCAGGTATAATATACCCATTAATTCTAATCAAAATGCTGAATTTGAGAACAACATGTCAATCGACACAGACCAAAGTATCGCCTTTATCAACATCTAATTCTGTATCTTAAAGTTTTAAACTAATCTCGGTTTAAGCGGTTTTCAGGGCAAGCATTCTTACCAAAATCCGATTTTTGGTTTCTCCTGACCATACATCTGACCAGTAGCAAAGGCTTATTCATTTCAGTCTCCTGATAAAATCTCTGCTTGTTCTGCAAACTCAAAGCTTTTATTCAGATAATATCAACACAACTGGCCAAGAATACTCAACCTTGCTTCAGCTAAAATTCTAACTTATTTCTCGTCAAACTTTAGATTTATATCAAGTTTACTACGCTAAATTCTCTACTGAAAAGAAAAACTTCATAATCTCGCATACAAGAAAGCTAAATCCGTATAAGAATACAAAAGTTACATATTATTGTCCATAACATGAAATATTAGACAATATTTTAAAGTAATGGTCTAGTTTTAAAAGCAAATATCACAATCTAACTTTTTTTTTTGGTGGTAGTACAACCATTTCTTTCCAAACTGTATGAGGTCTCAAGTTCATACATAGCTCATAGAACAAATTTCTACTACTGTATCCAATAAATTTTCCTGCACAGAACTGCGAAAAGGAACACCATTTCATGCAAAACTCTAGAACTATTGCAAAACAATTCAAACCTGCAAAATTGTGCTGTTACTTTTCCTTGGCCGCTATTGAAGTGGCCCCCCGTTTCCTAGACACAATTTTCTAGGCTCTGCCATGAACTAAGAGATCTGATCTGATCACGAGTTTTAGGCTTGAGACAATTTTCTCTTCTTCTTCGGTTTGTGCTTTTTCTTATGTTTATCCGAATTTGATGCAGGAGAATCATCATCCTTCATCAAATGTTGGTAATCTTCGAGGCTTGCAAATGGAGACGCTCCAGATTTTCCATGTGATTTCCGTTTCATTTTTCTTTGATCTGGTATATCCTCAAAGTCACTCCCATCATCTGCTTCCCCAATGGCAATATCTTCATCGCCACTATTATCCTCAAAACTAATATCAGCATCTGAAACTTGTTCAGCATCTGATACTTGTTCAACATCTGAAGGGAAGTCCATTTCTTCATCGCTTGCATCACCTATCAAGTCATCATCATCTTCATCAGCAATTTTATCCAAATCGTCGTAATCATAATCGCCGCCTTCTTCCAAGGAAGGATTCACAGAGTCCAGCATGTTGTCAATCTCTTCATTGTCACTTTCATCTTCGTCACCATTGACAGCATATAAATCCTCAGCAGCTTCATCCTCCACTGTTTTCTTCTTTTTCTTTTTTGGTTTCTTTGAGGAATTCATTTTGTTCATGTAGAACTTATGGAAAACAATATCCTCAGGGGGCACATCAGCTTCAGCCAGTGATAGGATTTCTGCCCCTATCAATTGGTGGTTCATGTCAAGCTGGAAAAAACAAGTTAAGATAATGTTACAAAAGGGTATTTTACATGATGAATTCTCTTTACAAATTGAAATTGCTAAAAATTTATATCTAATGGTTGTTGCAAACACTTCCTTTGTCTAGATAGACTTTATTATCCAAGTTTATCCTTCAAATGAGAGACACTTTTGAAACTAACTGTTTTACAGGAAAAGTTTATCATCATTCGTGGACATTTGAACAAGGAACAAGGACAACAACGCCACATTCAAAACTTTAATGATGAACTAACCTTCTTTGCAGGTTCAATCTCGGAGGCACCACGCCATGCATTTTGTCTTGGTTTCTTTTCCATGAGCTTATCCAGGAATGCACTAAGTGACAGGTCACTAATGGGATTGCCATTGTACACAATATTGACCCCTGAAAGAAGGGTTTGGGCCATTGCAGCAACTGACGGGTGTACATGTGAGGCAAGAACCATTAACTCCCACCAACCAACCCGATCAGCATTGCTGTTGCTCATGAAAATTAACAAATATAACGTAAATTATTATTTGAAAGGTCAAATGTAGCATAATTATAGAAATAGAATATGACTAATCAAGTGGCTATATAACAACGCTGATAAAATATTTCCTGCAAAATAGCCACTCAGATCCTCAAAATCCCATGGTACATGTTTGAAAAGTTAGCAGAACACTAGGTGCACTAACAATCAAATACTTACTGGCAAAGAATCAGGTGAACTATAATATTCAAAATCTTGGTCTCAGGAAAAAATATTATAACGAGTGGGCTTGAACTCAGCGACCACCAATTACAACTCTATATCAGCAGACACTCCATTAAACTTAGGCTCCTCATGGATCTGTTCGGGTTTTGTTTTGTCGAACCAAAAGTTAGCAGAACACTAGGTGCACTAACAATCAAATACTTACTGGCAAAGAATCAGGTGAACTATAATATTCAAAATCTTGGTCTCAGGAAAAAATATTATAACGAGTGGGCTTGAACTCAGCGACCACCAATTACAACTCTATATCAGCAGACACTCCATTAAACTTAGGCTCCTCATGGATCTGTTCGGGTTTTGTTTTGTCGAACCAAAAAACTAGGCCAGAACCACAATCAAGTAAAACCTACTAAACCTATCACCTAATTTTCCCATCTAAAACTCTGTAAAGTCAATTGATTTGATACCTATGAACTACTCTTTTATATCTCAGACTTCATAAGAATAATTGATTTGACACCTACCACGTACTTTTTCATCTAACCCCCCCCCCCCCCCAAAACCCAACATCCAGACCCAATCCAAATATTCTCAAGTTTTCAAAACCTCAAACCCAACATTAAAGCCAATCTAAATCGTGTTTCAAAGGTTTCGACGAAACCACAGAAACAAAATTTTCATTGAAACCAAGATAAAACCGTTCCATAAGAGATTCAATCATTTTGACCGTACTAAAGTTTTTTTGAAAAATACGATAGGTTTCCAGCTCTCACCACATAATCTAAGCATGGGGGTCCACATGTTTTTGCTTAAAGCAGATTAATATTTGATACTTGTATCATTCCATAATACTTTTATTGCCTCTCGAAGATGTCCTCCCATACTATAAAAAGAATCATATCTATACTTTTATATGCATATAATCACCACCACTTTCAACATATCCATGATTCCTGGCTTTTAACATGGAGCTAAACCATATCAAAAAAAAAAAAAAAACATGGAGCTAAACCATTTAAAGCTCGAAATATACTTAGAACCCCAACAGCAAGAACTTACCAATAAATAGGTTCCCTGTGCCGAGGGTTGTACCCTCCAGGCAAAGTTTGGCCTTGAAGATTTTGCCCTTCACGATCAGAAGTTGCCTTAGATTCCTCAAATTTATCTGGACCACTTTCCCCAAACAAATTATCTCCTTCATTAGAACTATCCTCTTCAGAACCAGAAGTTGTAGAACCACCTTCATTAGGAGAGGAATCACTATCGTTGTCAGATCCATTGCTTATTTCAGCAACATGTTCAATAATGTTTTTCTTGTTTGGTGCAAGAATGGTTGGAGTCTCATTGTCTTCTAAAATATCTTCAAAATGCTCAACATCATCATCATCAGCAGCATCAGCCTCATTTTGAAGCACCATATTCCTGCATAATATGAGTTTCAGCTTAAATATTTGAATATAAAACTAACCTGGAATAGTTGTTTTTCATGAAGGAAAAAAGAAAGTAGCTCACCAAAGAGGAGGGCGTGCTTTAAGGACTTCAGACAGAAGAAAAAGGCATCCACATGCATATTGAGGAGGCAGCTGTAGAGTAACCTGCATGGTTATAAAGCAGTCAACAGATTATGGATCAGAGCAGCCCCAGAATTGCATAGCACCAATAAGAACGACCAACTCTCAGATAACTAACATGCTGATGGCAAAGTACTGAACAATAGAGCTCCTAACCAACAAACATTCTCATATCTCAAGCAAAGTACCCTCTATCAAATGATACAATACTAAGATATGAAAGAGTGACTTCTACAGATCCTCTTTCTCCTCCGCTTGCACTTAAAAAATCTGTATAATAGGTTCAGGAAAGACCAATGATATAATCTTTTTTATTTGTGTTGCGACTTTATTTTAAGTATGTGTATGTTTTCCCGCAGACAGGCGTTGTAATTTAACAGTCTCAAGAACATCTAAAATATGTTAAAAGATTTGCATGGAGATCTTCACACAGATTAGGATTCAATAAATTAGTTAAATGCATGGAGATCTTCAAAAAGATTAGGACCTGACAAATGAAGTGATTTTAAATCAAAATTTTCCATAAAGAAAACACATTAATAGAAGAAAGACTTAAATCCTGATAGTGCCATTGCTTGATTTAAGTATATGTAGAAGACGTGGTTTCAGCAAGTCACATAGAGTACACCAACGTGACTGGTAAAAGAGATGAAAGAAATTATTGGCAAACCTGCAACAAACGCTTTGAGAATGCAGCAACTCGTTTTATATTGATATCGTTCTTCATCGCCCTCAATAGTAGCGCAATGAACATTTCCTCCTGTTGAAGTATAAGAAATAATCAAAATACTACAAGATTGGTTATTCGGAAACACACAACAATATGCGGGCTGCTTATACCTAATAAGTGAACGAACACACAAAGACACTGAGTACAACAGAAACAGTCAAACCTATCCAAATATGTCAATAAAGTCACAAGTTCGGAGTGTCCACTTAACATAACTACTGAAGCCAATTCTATATCATTGGCCGAAAAAGGGAACTACACTTCTTAATAATTCAGAAGGAAGCATATGAAAGAAAAATCATCATCGACATTGCTGAGCTGTTTGCTTTGATTGCAGTTATCACTTAATACAAAAATTATTTAAGCATATCTGTCACATCAGCAGAAAAGGAGTAGCATTTAAGAAAAATAACAGAAGCACAAATTACCAAAATCTTCTAGATTTCAACCAGATTGCAGTAGAAAAAAGTAGATCAAAACTTTGGGAATGTAAATAAGGAAATATTGACTGTTTGCCTACAGAGGAGCACTGTTTATTATGAACAAAATAAATAGATTGAGGGGGCATGACCTAGAAATAAAATTATGTTACTGACCTTGGAAGAATTCATTGCAGCTGGGAGCAGAAGTTTTGAGTACAAGGCACGATAAAAACGATCGCTCACAATTTGGTTTTTAGATGAGATTTTGTCAAGAAGCATTAAGGCCTGAACTCCAATATTGAAGTTCTTAGAATGAACCTGATAATGAATGAACTCTCCGGTATAAATATCTTGGATCTAAACCAATATATCAAATCAAACTAAAAGCCAAAAGAAAATTCCAGGCATGAAGGGACTTACAAGTTGAAACAATAGTGGCGTCTGGACATCTATTATATCATCAGCTTCATCACTGGAAACAAAAGGAAAAGCTCTATTGACACCCTGCATAAGAGAAAAGGGGAGGTGTTAACCGATTATTTTGGAAGGACACTGCAGTTGGAATAAAATAAAAAGACTTTGAAGGTAAATATAAAATCTTTTTGCATAAACTAAGGAAAAATTTCATAAACTCAAGGAATTAGGAAAAATACTCCCACAGAGCAATTTTTAAAGTTCTACAAGACACCAAAGCTATTTAATTTAGAATGGAAATAATAAATCTAACTATTTCATGCATATGCATGTATTTCATAAGGTTCAACTTTCAGCGAAAATCCACAAAATTTATCATGTCAACACAAAAGTTGCAACATCAGCGAACGGCATGTACCTAGAGATCCAAACAATTACTAACCGATTCGACTATAAATCGAATATGGCATAGCACAAATTTAGGCGTTTGATCCCATTAGTGTTGTTTTAAGCAGTAGGTTTCATGGATTAAGATATGATATTTTTTAGCTTTTCAATTAGTTACGGAAGAAACTTCATACCATTCTCCAGGATCAAGAATGAGAATTTAAGACTTAAAGATCTAAACAAGCTAATTAGACTACCCAAGATTTCACTATATGCTGTTATGTAAGAAAGTAAAAAAAAAATTACTGACAGCTAGAAGAGCTGATAATAACCGCGAATCCATTCCAACATGTGACTTCGATGAGGATTTCGATTTATCCTCTTTTAAGGAACTGGAAGTTTTTCTTTCATCCTTCACCGCAGATGGAGCTTCTCCCGCCTCCGAAATCAATATCTGAGGAATTGGAATTCAATCAACCATTAAATCTTCCCAATAGGCATAGTACTTTAGCAGCATGGGGGAATAAAATGGGTGATAGATAGAGAACCAACACAGTTCAAAAATATATTGGTGGATATATCGGAAATAAATCTGATATCTTCAGTCAATACCTTGAAGAGAGCAAAATAAATGTCTATCAACCGTTTTGCTGCTTTAGGTCCATCACCTTTGTGACTCAAACGAATTTGACTCAAAAAATTAACCTGTACATCAATAGGAATTAAAATATATAAAGTTGGCACATTCAAGTACAGTATCATAATTAAGACATGAATATCAATCAGCTGGCAAGTAAACAGTTGAATTCATATGTTCAGCTTGCTTATTTAATTCAAACTCGAGATTTCAAAATATTGCTAGATTTTTTCTTGGCTTGGCTAAAACTCAGCTTGTTTGCAACCCTAAATTATTAGAATTCTTCTCAAGAAAAAAAAGTATTACCACTATGGTCTATTCATGATATTTTGATGACTAAATAAACAAAGCTATGACCTTTTCACAAACTTGTGACTCTAAATGGTTCATTTCTAGTACGACTTGACTAAACAAGACTGTTCTACAAATTTTGCAGAATTACAAGCCAATAAGAAGAAACCATTCATTCTTGTTTTGCAGTTTCATTTCAAGTATTGTCTTATTCCATTTTACATCTTAGATCTTGCTTTTTTAATTTGATTTTCATTTTATCCAAAGTTTCTCTTCTTCTTTGTGTGCCTTCTCTTATGTTCAATTCCAGGATCCTCCCAATCTATTCATCTCATTTCTCTATCCTTCCCCTTATTTTCTTCTTTTGGATTAAAAAATCTAGTAAATGGGCGACTGATAAGCATCTCACTCGACTTGTGCATGTAAGCTTCTTTGGAAGACATAATTATCTCTCCTAATTAACAGACTCTGAACTCTATATGTAATCTCTAAGTCCCAAAATTCTTACTCCTAATTCTTTTTTTTTTTGGGATTCCCAATACAATACTATCTTTCCAAAATACGATCATATTTTGTCTAAACTACCCTCTGATTTGAAACTACTCATTCTCAACCACTAATTTCAAGCTTTACATCTAAAAGTCCTACTTTTTAACCCTCAACTAAAACTCTGTGCCAAAACTAACACTGAATACAGATTTCACCAAATAAAAGAACATTTCAATAGGAGTACCACACTAACACTAAAAGATAGGGTGAAAACTGTGTGAACATACTGCATGATACTTGGCTCGCAATCCAAGGTGGGGCCGAAATAAGAAATTATCCACTTCATCAATTACCACAACCTGCAACATTAAGAAAAGCTTTCAATTTTGTTCTCTTGAGTCAATGTGAAAATAATTTGGATCCACAGAAAACAAATACAAAGTCACAAACTCCTGATACATAATGTTCAATAAAATTAACCAAAGGTCAAAAAATAACAAGCATGCCAGAGTCAAATATCTTGCTCAATGACTAAATTTATCTGCATAAAGATTAATAAGCCTCAAATTCTAAGGAAGATAATATGGAAACAAGACAAATTACCTTCATGTTTGGATGCTCAGATAAAGTATTTGCCAAATGATAATCAGCATTCGATGCAACTTTGTTATCAGGATCTCCAAGCTGTAAGAAAAAATAAGATCATAATCAAAATCCTTACCGGGTCCCACATAAACTTAAGAATATAGGAATGTGAAAGACCTTATTCACCAAGGAAGTGAGTAGACGTCGCTCTTGTTCTGATTTGCTCCTCAGCAAAGTATATATGGTCTGGTACAACGCAAAAACATGAGAATGGAGCAAAATATTTCTTTTGTTTTCCTCAGTTTATAGCACCTATTATACAGATTTCCATTATTTAATAAACATCCTTAAACAACTGGTCTACACTAGAAAGTAACTAAAAACATTTACAACAGAGTTTCTGAAATAACATTCTGCAAATGCTTCTGAGCAAGTGGGATGATAACCTTTAGGGCCAGGCTTTTGAGCTTAACTATCACATCGAGTGAAGCTTCTTCAAGTGCAGAAATAAATCGTTCGTACCTGCAAATTAAATAGTAAGTTTCACATATCCTATACTCTTAACAGAATAAAATATTCCTCATCGTATTCAATAGATTCTATCAATTAACTATAGCCACATCACATATTCTTCCGTAATTTTTTTTTTTTTTTTTTTGTTATTTTACAACACATAAGAATGAAATTATAGATACCTTTCCTTTAGGCATTCCTCCCAGTGCCAAAAAAGTAAAAGAGAATAACCATCTTTGTTATCAGGGAGATGATTTAGAGGCCGCTGAAAGAGAATCTTCAGCTTGCGATCTGGTAGTAGACTGGAAGGAAAATTAGACATTATCAATGTGAAACTTAGCCTAAAAAAGCCTTGGAAAGACCCCAGATTTGAGCTAGTATTATATATCAATGATTCAATGTATTAGACATTATCAATTGGGCAAAAATCCGCCATAACAAAAAACAACAGTAAAACAGGTAAAGTTCTCCATAGTATATGCATAAATGAAGGACTTCCAAATTATGCACAAAAGCATTGGAAGCTGAAAAAGGCAACTCTTCAAGTAAATGTTGATTCTATTGCCCAAAACAATTCATTTAAATTTTCTCAGAAAAAGGTGTACCAAGAAAAACTCTCTGAGTTGAACAAGCCAAATGAGAAGATAAAATGTGCTCACATAATAAACATTTCTTTCAATGCTTCAAAAGCTGTGAATGCGTGCCGTTTTCCAACTTTGGATGTCACCATGCCTGCACGACGTAATTCACATAGCATTTTATTACAGAGCATTCATAAGACCATAGAAATATCAATAATTATCAGCTACACCTAAATCAAATTGAGTAAGAAATGATGTCCCAAATATATGCGATTTTTAGCCTTCCTTTACTTAGTATACATGCAACCAAAACTAATATCATGAATTGCACAACCAGCAACTCATTATTATTCATGACCTAAATATTTCCCCCAACACCCACAATTTTTTCAATTCCAAAATGAAAATATTAGCAAAATGCAACTGAACACTTTAGTTTCTAGCATTCATATCCACAGAGCCATGGCAAGAGCATCAAAACTTTTCAATCAGAAACTAAACCCTTTCCACCAACATAACATGATTACATAAATAATTAATAAAATATAACTCAAAATTCAAAACCACCAACAAAATGTAGATTACCCAAAAGTGCATCAACCGATCTCAAGTTTGCTACAGCATTGTCCCCAATCATAACCGACAGGGCAGATACCCTGTCAGCAGCAGTCCCCGACCTCTGTGTGGCGACAAGCATCTTAATATCCCCACTTTTCCCTCGTGTCGACATATATTCCTGTGCATACTGAGCCATCAGCCGCTCACCCAACTCTTTCTTCTTCTCCACCAAAGACTTCCATTCCTCAACACTCCTATGCTCAATTTTCTGATTTTTTCCAATCAATTTCTCTTCCAGCTCATCGGCGTCCTTATACCACAGCCCCAATGCACTGGATTTCACTAGGGGAAGCTTCGGAAGGTTCTTAAACTTGCTATAATCACTTTCCTGAAATAAGTTACTGATTTTGGAATCCTGGCTTCGGTTCTGAGCTGGTACAGGGTTTTGCCTGAGGTTTGTTTTTTGTTTACCTTTTTCAGATTTTTTAGGGGGATAAACCTTTGTGGACTTGGACTTAATAGGTGAAGAGGACCGGGGCTTAATGGCGCCGGTTTTTCGGAAATCAGAGTCATTGAAACCGGAGGAGGGGACGGCACCGGCGCCGGAAGAGGAGAAACCGAGGGAGGAAGCGAATGATGCGACGTCGGATTGGATGGCGTTTATGTCGTTCGGGGGTTTAGGTTTCTTAACGGCAACCATTTTTGGGAGAGGTCAGTGGAGCTCAGACAGAAGATGAGAGTGGAATTAGGGGTTTTAGCATTAGGGTTTTGCAGGATGATTCGGATTGATTGGGGGAAAATAACTGAAAAGCATACTATAGGTGAAATGGGTTGATCCAGAGCCCAAATACTAAACACCTGATAATTTCATAGCCCATCTTCTTGTTGAGCTTGGGCCATTGTTTATTCTCAGTATATTGCATATGTATGGCTGATTAACGATCAAAAAGTATTGGGCTGATTATATGTTATAAACTAGTTAGATTATGTGGAGCTCAATCTTTTCTCCTCTTTTTAAACTTTTTTTCAATGACCAATTTGGCAGCTCGCATTATAGATCTTGATCATTAGATCCGGTTTGGTCAAACTTATCCAACCATTAAACAACTGTATTATATATTTTTTTTGTGATTGGTCAACTCTCCTATCAATTTCATCAAATTTCAAAGCAAGTGCATTGCATTTTGTCATGTAATTATTTTGGGTTGGCTCAAATCCAATTTAAGTAAGAATTTTCTTATAACTATTCACTTATATTTCTCATCAGGCGGTTCGATTGGGATCCAATCGGACTTATCATATATTTTACATAGTTAGATATAAGATGAACATGACTTTAGAATGTAATGAGAATATCGACATCTAATAAATGATATAAAAAAATACTCCATACTTATAACCATAAGAATGTATCAAACGAGCCACATGATTTCTGATTGGAAGTTTTGATAAGTGTGCTCAAGCCCTAGTTTAACAAACACTAAAACCGGTATTATGAGGTTCGTTCGAGTTCATTGTATTGATGTATTCACATGCGTTAGAAATGTATGGTTTAATATTTTCGATGTTCTGTTATTATTGTACTTTACTTTTGACACGGAGTCTTAGATAAAGGAATAAAAAATTTAAAAAAAAATAAATTGGTGATGCCTCGACAATAGAATAGAATTGGTCATACCTCCACAGCTACATCATAATCACTCCTGGAATTAATCATGTTACTCCAAAACAGAATACAATGAAGATAAAGAAACTCAGAGCCATGAATAATGAAAAAAAAGTTAATTAATCATGTTACAGAAGACATGATAGAATTCAGTTATTAGCATACCAATAAATATTTACAAGATCCAAAACTCTAGAAGGGTATACGCTGCGCTGTATGTGTACGCTCTGATGTAAATTAAACTGCAAATGTACAATTTAAGGGAAAAAAAAATATTCAAACAAATCTAAGCTCTGTACCAAAAATATATTTTTCATTTTTTCTCTAGTATCATCTTTTTTTGCCATTTATTTTCACTTATACTCCTTCACATCCTTCGGATGAATTAATGGGGGGTAAAAAAAATGCTGGAATATATCATGGACCTCACTCAAGGGAAAAGCATATCTCCATGCGTAACCCAGTACACAAATCTTTCGGAAAACCCGCTCACGTCGTTGGAGCTACATTCACCACTGAAACTCGTAGCTTCGGTAGCCGGTTCCTTACCCTGGAACAGAAACAAAGCAGGATACAGAGTATGAAACATCTAAGGAAATATCTTCTCATAGTAAACTGACCGAATTCTATGTAAACAAATGCAAGGTAAAAAAAATATTCAGATAAGATGAAAAAGTGAGCTGTAAACTGACCTTCAAGCTCAATCCAGACTCCTCAGCTGAGCAGGGTTCCGTTTTAATTTCACCTGATGACAAGCCGGCAGATGGAGAGCCAATTAGCAATGACCTGCAACCATTAAACGTATTTTCTTATTCATGCACTTGGATAATCTAATATCATTCTAATAATTGACAAAAGAGAAGCAATAAATTTAGAATGGTTAGTACCTTCTACAATCACTTCTTACTACAAAGTAGACAAATGTGCTCGAATGGAAAATGGGGTTACATACAAGGTTTAAGAATATTTATAAAGCTTCTTCAACATCAGATGATTACAGATGAAAAACTAATGACCAGATTGAAGTCTTTTGCTATGAAGAATTTATGTGCTAATGAGAGATTACGAAGATAAAGTGCCAATTACATATGCTTTCCATTCTGAGAACATGACATAGAAATTGACATCAAGTAAGATGAAAATGAAGCTTTTTATTAGTATTAGTGGAGGGGCATGAAATTATTCAGGACTGAAGACAAACAGGTTGAAGTAAAGGACTTAGGCATTTTATAATAGAGATATATGATCACATGAACATTACATTACATTGTTGATTATACTCAGTAAAGGTACAAAAAAGAGCATATGATATTAAAACATGGATTACCTTTCGTACGTATCCTCTTCACATGAATTCCCAGATGAAGAAAGCCAATCAACATCAAGAAAATTTGAACAGTGGAATGAATCTCCACGTTCAACACAAATGCTGTCATTATCCACATGGTGCTCCGATTGCATATCTGGGAAGAGTTGTGTACGCGACATTGACGGTCTAAACCTATAACAACACAATATTAAATAAACCAACTTCACAACCACCGTCTAACAGAAACATAGAGAAACTTGTAACATTATTCTGCTAACTTTGGTCATTTTTCCATCATGGCTACATTACAAAACTTGATTGGGTTCCTTGTGTAAACAGTTCTATGATAGAATAATAATAACAGCATTTTATAGATTCAAGGTTAATTACACTTATCAAGACAAGAAAATTGTGAAATAGGAAAAAAGATAGGAAATGTGATTGGGGTCTTGCATATTCTTCATTCAGCACTAGACAGCTGACTTATCCCACAGTAATAAGATTTGGAAGATTTCTGTCTTCATCCCTCAAAAGTTTTTGTTGATTTAGAGAAAGAAAGGGAACAGGAAGGAAAACCAAAGTGTTGGAACTGTCAAGAGGACAAAAAGATGCGATGGAAGAGGTAGAAATTAAAGCAAGACCACATGCAATAATTTTAACAGACAGGACATGGAGGCTTTATGATGAAATGGATAAAAAAACACTGTACATCTGCCATTGTCACTTAATATTTTCATTTTCTATCTTTTATCCAATCAAAGATAATAGAATGTTGAAACTAAGTACAAGAAACAAGCTGAGGTGGAAGGTAAAAACTGGAAAGTCCCTTGAATTCTTCAATCCATCTATAAATTGCATTTAAACATGCATACGTTGAGCTTAATGCTCAAAGCAAATGTCAGGGAAATTTTTTTTTCCAGAAAAGTAGTGTGCAGAACATATATAAAAAAGCCCTAGTCTCAATATCAAACCAGTTTCAGTTATTTAATATGAATACACTTATTAAGTAACGGACTCTATCGGAAGCATGGATACCTGAAATGGTACTAAAAAACTCAGAGAAGCCTATACAGTTTAATAGTCATGAGTCATCAACTTTACTGAACAAATGTCACACTTGATGGTTAATTTGGATCATCTAAAAGGTTTTTACTTTTCAAGTGGAAGCATATTAGTTGGCAGATTATTAGAACTTGCCTGGAATAAGATATATCACTATCACAAGTTGAGATATCTGGAGTTGATTCTGAAAGACCCACGTTAGAGCCTGGAGGCAATGGCTGTATAACGTCTGCATCATCAATATCCGAGTTGTTGTCACAAAGAATATTACCATCGGATAGTGATCTTTTGATTATCGACCTGCAAATTATGATTTTCACCACATCAGGCACTCAGAGTGAAACCAAATAATATTGACAGTAAAGCCAGGACAACATTGGACACGTTAAAAGATGTACAGCTCTCCAACCCACCCATTTCTGGACCAGAAATAGGCCTTGAAGGTGTATCTTTTCTCTCAACAAACAGTTTATGCAGACTTGTTTCCTTTTTCAGATAAAACCCATCAGCAATTCATTGACGATATGTAGATAAATGGTAATGAATATTCTCAGATTATATATTCCATGTAAGCTGAAACATTGAAGAAAGTTACTCCCAATGAGAAAAATGTGTGGGGGCAAGGAGCTATATATGGAGAAGAGAGATAGGGAGAGAGAAATGTAGAACAGTAGCTGCATGAACTATGAGTTAAGGTACAAGCTAAAACTAAACAATTTAAAGTTGAATAAAAAGTATAATATATGTCGGAGTATTACTTTTCTTCAACTAGCCAAAATCCTTAGTAGACACATCGTGCAAACCAAAACTTGCAAGTATATTATGCACAAAAACAAACAACTAACCTAGCATTTTCCTCTGCAAAATCAGAACCACGCTTTCCGACATCGTAGTGCTGATCAGAATCCATTTCCCAAAGAGCTGGTTTACCCTGTTGCGGCTGGAAATGTCCCAAGAACCTGCTCATGGAAACAAAAGTTAAGCATTCGGATCCACCAAAAACTTAGTTGCCGTGGTGTTGTAGATTGTGATTTCTAAACATCTATGACAATCAAAGTGAGCTCTGTATCCTCTTTTGTGGAAATAAACGATGAAATAAGAACTCAAAGAAACAGATTACTGAAATATCTTTGGTGAGAATTTGAAGACTTACACATTTATGGCATCTTGCTTCTCAGCATCCATGTAGGCATTGCTATAGTAGCGTTGAAGAGTTCTAAACAGCTCTTGGGACTGTGTTGCAGCTTTCCACTGACCTCTTATCTCAGAAAATATCTGTTTGAGAAAGGAGAAAATATGATTGCATGATTCGAAAGCATAAGGATAGGAAGATCACGATTTTAGACTTAACAATAAAGCAGAAGTCAGTGAGTTGAGCATCAACACAGATAGATAATAAACTTTATCCATTGTCGAATTAATTTTTTTCCTGTCACGGAAAAGGTTAGAAATATTTTTGTGTGCAATATCGGAAGTAATAATTTTTTAAGTTGATTGGAATTAATGTCATGGCGTGAACTGTCTCAGGCACAATTAGAACTAGCATCTTGCAGGAAGAGAGGGTGTCTTTGTTTAAATATGATAATTGTGTCATTCAGACTCTTAAAACTTAATGCGTATAATCAACCAATACTGAAGAGGAATATGTAAAGAACTGTATAAAAATGTTAAACCAGCTCTACAAAAATAGGTCAATTCAAAGATTTCTTCAACCTCCCAACACCTTGTGAGGTTTAATATGGGCTCAAACTTGGGCAATTGGTGTATTCGATTATTGAGAAAAGTATCACCATTAACATTAACAATTAACAAATAACAGAGGTGAAACATCTAAAGAACCTACATATACAATTACATAATGATCTCAGCATGCCTAAGAATCTATATTTTACCATCATCAGTTATTTTTAGATGTCTAACTACTTTTTGAGGAGTTAAATTGAGCAAAAGTCTTCTATGCTTGCATAAATACAATGAGACCACTTTATTTTCTAAGGCACATAACCTATGATTACCTTATTGTGTGCTGCAGATCCACCATATTGTAGAGCAAGTGTGTCACCCATGGCTTCATATGTCTTCATCAAATCATCCGCCAAAGGGGTGTCCAAATTAATGGTAGGAACATCAATGTATCCTAAAGCATGCAACTGATGACCAAGAGCAACCAGCCCATAAACATATTGCGCAACATTTGTGCGATCCAAACAATCTATGCAATTTGTTCTTAGAACCCCTTTCTGAAACATGGTAGGCTTGGAAAAAAGACTTCCATCCAAATCAACTTTATCACTAATGCTATCTTTCACTTTCAGGCAGTCAGCATCCTTAATCATATCGCAAAGGTCGCTATCCGCGCAATCACCGTCACAATTGTTACTGCATGGGAGTTGATTTTAAAAGAACTGAAGATGCTCAAAATCATGGATAAGTAATAGGGAAAGCACCAATATTTTGGCTCTGGGTTGCAGATTCAATAAAAACTGCATCTCAGGGTGTCTAGGAAAAGAATATTCCTTCCGTGTCACAAAGGACGTCTAAGTTTCTAGTTGCACTTGTCCCATATATGTCTTGCATCTAAAATTTTAACTCATAGTTGATCAGAATGCTTATTGTGCCCTCCTTAGTTTAAGTAATCGGAATTTATCATTTGTAATTACTTAGAATAAATAGCTTATATGAAAAGTAACATTTTTAAAACCATGAAATATGAACATTATGAGTTTGCCAAAAATTTAACACAAAATAGACATGGAACAGATGCCTCACAATGAATTTTAATTACCAAACTCATTAATCTAGCCAAGTATTCTCTTCCCATAATTGTCTGCTTTCAATTCTTCGTCAGGATGTCCTAAAACAAGGTCTCACCCTCTCACCTCAAGTAATGATGTGAAACAACTACCTCTCAACCACTACTTCCCACGGAAATAGTGTAACAATATTCAAAACTTTCACTTTTTTAACTCACCAAGAATTAAGTCTCAAACAAAAGGGAGCGATAGAACTAGCACTGGTGGAGTAATATAGAACTCCCAACTAAATATATTATAAACACAAATGTAATGATGAAGGTGAGCGACTTAGTCAAAGTAGAACTCACCTTGAGGATGAGAATAATTGACAGTAAAAGAAGCCAGTCAAGTCCAATGCATTAGCCGCCACTTTGACTAAATACGCCAGCACACTAGTTGCTTTACTGAAAAATAGACAGGTATATTTTTTGAGTTAACAATATTTTATGACTAAACCAAAATGGAGCTATGTAGAAAGGAATATAAAAAAGTGTCAACATACTTTCTGGAATATTTGCTCAAATCCCAATGAAGGAACTTCAAGCGATTTTCATGTGCAGTATCTCTATTAATAGTTTCAATAGCACTGGCAAACTCTGTACGAAGTATAGATTCTCGAGGCTTCTTCTCACGAGTCTGGAAAAAAAGAAAGAAATTACAGATTAGGTATGGAAATGAAACTGGTAAACATCAAGAGAATGTTTTGAAGAGGAAGCATACAAAATGTTAGCAACAACAGTCTATTGATCACTCCAAGTATATACCTTTATTAAATTTAATATAATAATAGGATTTCCATATCTCTTAACCAAATTCTCGAAGTGAAGTTTGGTGGCTTCGTACTTGTGGTCCTTCTTTGATACTGGACAAAGAAATAGTGTCAGTGAAAGAGTAAGACGTCAGCAATTTGAAGACACTTAATTTGCATTACAAGCCATACATATGATGTTAGGTTTGATATTCAGTCGTGAAGTCTCCTGGGACCAAAAGAGGGGTATTGAGCCCCGGTTCTGGACAACAGAAGATATTTGCATGGGACATCCTTCAGGGACATCCTCAAACACAATTTGTTCAGTCTCAACGTCATTTGCCACACGTCCTTTCTCATTTACTCCACGCTTCAAATATCTACAGTACAATAGCGAACAGGAAAAAGGTCAGAACGAATGAAGTGTCATGAAGAAGATTACATTTGTTCATTGAATGCTGATAGTTACTTCTCATCGAGCTGATCGCACCAAACAGTATACCAATGTGAAACATTGAACATATTGCAATACAGTTGATTACTTCAATATGTAAATGGACCATGGGAGTCAAATGAACAAAAGAAATGTAATGCTGTATATTACATATTGCAAATGTTTGTATATATCATACGACGAAATCCACTGATGGTATTGTATAATAATCTTAAATTACTAATAACCTGGTTCCGGCGTAATGTCGGGATCGCCTAGCAATAAGAATTAGATTGAACTCACGCCCAGATACTGATAGTTTAACCTGTTAAGAAATTAAATTAGACATCACGTGAGGCCTCATAATCACATAAAAAGAAGAAAATTAAATGTATGAACAGTTATCTTAGTAGCTAATCCACCAATACATAATAAGACAAAAAATATAAATCTGTATATTTAATTGCAATAATGACACAAATCTCAAAGATTACACTATCATTCTCGAAAAGTTTGATCATCATGACTAAGATGCTGGTAGCTCATTTTGGAACAATTTCAAATGAAGAAAGAAAGCGCCAAACTTTATATCATGACAAACGTGGAAAAGGCCATTCTCCTTAATCCATCCACTACTCAAGAATACTATCAATGAAAAACCTCATAAGAACAGTAATCGACAAACCTGGCATGTGAATAAGACAGCGAATTTAGAACATAGAATAACTTTTATTGGTAGTTACCTGTTTAAAGAACCCGTAAACCAATGCCACCGTCCAAATTGAATTTTTGAGGTGCTGGCGAATGCCACGGGTTAAGAATTCATTCCAGACAAACATCGTCTCATAAAGGATTAGCCCTGCTCCACGATTGCTCAGATTCTTTTGAAGGCTAAGCATAACATGATAGGAGTAGCTAAAAAAGAAGTCCCTGGTGAGATCCATGGTGCGTAGAAGCTTCTTGTATCTAGTCATCAACAACAAAGAGAAGGAAGAGGCAAAATCAAGTAAATAGAAGTCCAGTATATACTAATTGAAAAAGGAAATTATTAAATCTCAAAGCTGATTAACATGAAAAACCAAAAAGCAATTGATATCCCTCCGAAAACCTGATGATACCTTGTCTCATTCAACATGTAAAATTAACATCACAACACCAATGTTGTTTGCCCCTGCACATTTGCTGGGATAAAAACTGACAATGGGCACTAAGAGCAATTTAACTACCGAGGATGCACTAAGAACATAGCTTAGTATCTCTAAAATAAATATCTAAGGAATGCAATCTCTAATTTACTTTAGGAAGACAATAATTACTAGTATGGATATAAATACATCAACCCCACGCCACTGACAGTAAACAGACGAGTGTATTACGAAATATTACACAGGTACCTCTAAAGTGTAGAAGTGGTGTAAGATGCTATAACAAGGAACTCTGAAATAGCTCAAAAAACAACTATATTTAAGACAACAATCTAAATACAAAAGTATAAGAAGCACATTCAATCTAATGTTCTGTCCTCTGGTAATATCACTGCCACTATACGTTTACATGCGGAATTGACAAAAGACCTGTTCTCATTCTTAGAATAAGCCAAATTTGATTCAACAGTAGAATTGGGTATCAGAATCATCTCGCTCTTGGCAATGGAATATACTGCATGACCACATATCGTGCCGATCTTCCTTCTTTTAGTGATAAGCACCATGTAATATGGTCCCAAAAATTTAATGAATCCTATAATCACAGGAAAACCATGAATTATTAAGGAAAATCAAAGAAATCTAACTTAAACATAATTAATTTGTTAAATGTCGAGATATAACATACCAACGATTCCGTAGCAGGAAGTGACAAATTTCAGTCCACCAGTAGATTTGTTTCCTTCATGTATTCTTTTTAGGAGATCACAACATTCAATTTCGGAATACGTCGTCGAATCTTCAACGATGCTTAGCTCAGACTGCTCTAATCTGTTGATCTTCAAGACTTTCCAACATGTTCTGTTCTTGTCCCGGCCAATCATATAAAAGTTCTACAGTAGCAAGAAACTAATTAACAAGCTGTTTGCAGAAGTGGTAACATGAAAAATGTACGGCCTGAATATTTTAGAATTTTTCCAAGATAAAAAGATAACAAGTGTAGAAACTGAAGAAAGAACAACATGAAGATATAAAGCAATCTAGAGGAGGCAATCAAATAAGAGACGGAGTCTCTACGTGCTATTATTTGTAACAATTTCTTGGAAAGAAGTAATTATTGTTACGCACACACCAAGAGGAGGTGAGCGGGCATATAAATTGGAAATTCAGAAGTGAGATACAATATCTGCAATCTTTCTTGCTTAGGATGACCATATCATTAGATAAATATTGTGAAACAAAATCTTTTACTAACGTGAAATTCTGAAATCTGTATGATTCACTTACCACAAAAATTACGAGAATAAATTTTAAGATTGGACAATCACATCAGACACGTGTCCAGAAAACGCCAAAGAATTGAAAAAAAATGCAAAGCATCGTCGTAAAAGAATAACTTTAGCAATTAATTATCTGCATACTCAGTTGGAAATGCAATCAATGCAGTGCTAAACACAAGTCCACAATATTTTATAGAATCTGGCATCTAATGCACATGAAACTCATGCACAAACGTACTCGTCATTATGTTCTCTATTAGAATTTGATTGTGTCGAGTTTTGAACATGCGATGAAAGAAGTTTCCAGTATTACGTGTTATCAAGATATATTCCAAATTCAACTTCACAATCAACACTAAATACAACTTCAACTAACTCATGCAATTGAGATGCAATTGAGATGCAATCAAGAACAAGTATGTCTGTTAGATTTTAGTATGATTCAACAAACAGTTCACATACAAAAAAAATCGTGTTTACAAACAAATAATTCAGAAATATAAAGAGAAAATAAATTAAAATCACCTTACCACCTCTCTGGCTTATCGCTGTCAGGAAACTATGCAAGGGAAAATGAAGAAAGAAATAGATAGATATGACAATGAGAAGAAAGGCAATAAAAGGTAAAAGGAAAATAGTAAAGTCAAAGTTCAATTAGATCTAAAACTTTCAAATTTTGTGAAAAAAAGAATTGAAACTTGTACTGATTACATCAGATTAATGATCAATGCTTCCACAGCTTCAAATCTAATATATTAAGATTGGATCATATGTTAACATAAAATCCATAACAAGTAAAAGCAGCTCCTTGTTCAATGAAACATAGTAAAATCACCAATCTTTAAAGCATTCAGCACTCCAACCCAAATATACAGAACAAAAACCAATAAATAATGTTCACACAATTAAAACCTCAAATAATGTTCAAACAATCAAAAACAAGAAACAAAGAGATGTTCTTGAATTATACCGCACGAGTTTCATAAAGCCTGAATTTCTGCAAATAGCTGCCGCAGCCGTAATTCGACTCCACATTGATCCGAACCTGATTTTCCTTCCCTGAATCCATGCTTCCCATTCCCGAGTCAAAGCTCGGGTTCCAAAACCTAGTAGCACATACAATTCTCCAACTAAACTCACAAGTCAACTCTACTCCACAAACCCTCCTTCCTCGTCGAATTCACCCCAAAACACAAAAATAACTTCTCAAAATTAAAAACAAAAAAACAACAGCTTCTTGTTTTCTACTGCCTGAAAACTTCGAGAACTAAATTCAGACTGTATTATAACAGCAAAAGAATGAAAAAAAACACAAACTACTTCGAAACAAGAGATTGAGAATAATGAGATTGAATGGAGTCGTTTTTGTGAGAAGATCGAAAGAGGAATTGAAGAAGCAGAGCTCCGGCGACTGCGTCCACAGAAAATAAAATGGCTGTATTGTACAGCCAGAATAAAGGAATATTTCTTTTTCTTTCTGTATAAATAATGTATTTGGTTGCGTATGTATAATTACAGCTATGATAAGGAAACTCGTTAGGGCAGATTTTCGAAATTAAAAATTGTAGTAATGGTGGCAAATTGGCAATTAATTACTGGAATTATACCCAAAATATAACTACATAATTTACGTATTTTAATTACACAATCTAAACCACGATAAAGACACATAGTTTTAATTTATAATAATAATTGAAACAATTTATTGACTTTTTTTTTTTAAAAACTAACCAATTTATTGATTCTAGTTTCACATTAGTGCTGGATATTTTTTTATATTTCGATAAGATAATTACTATATAACATATTAAAGTTAAACTATATTTATATGAACTGACTCGACATTAAAATTCTTCAATAAAAATTATGGATGGTGTATATTTCCAATTGTTTTAAAGTTGAGTTTAATGATATTTATCTTCGTATCATAAAATCAAATCAGAACTTTGTCGAATCTATAATCAACTTCAATTACGAATAAGTAGATCACAATTTTCATTTTTTCTGTAGATAACATCGAAAAGTGTTTGTTTTTAATCGATCGAGACAAAAATAAGTTGTGTTTCAAAAACTCTATATTTGCCTCAAAAGTTTCTCTTTTTTTTAATTTTTTAATTTATTTCCGAAAGGTTTACTATATTCAGTTGAGTGAAACATACATCGCAAAAAGAAACTTTCATCTCTCGAATAATAGAGTATGGTTGAAGTTAATATTGCTATTTAAATCATGTATATGATTTGTTTTTACTAATATACTCACAATTAAACAAATTTTAGTTTGTATCATTTTATCCAAGTTAGCTAAAATAACATGGAGGTCACTAACCAGTTTCGTATAAAGAAAAAAATAATTATTTATTTGTTTATTTTAGTTAGAATTTCTTATATTAATATGCAGAACATGGAAAGTTGTAAAAATCGTTTGGTGTACTATGCATAAGCTTCTTTTTTTTTTAATTAATTTTCTATAATTAAAATTTTAAATTTTATACCTCTTTTAAACTGATAGTTCCTTTGATTTTCGAAAACCCGGTATACATACATTAGTATATTTGTTTTCTTGCTTTGAATAATACATACATTATTATAATTGGAGCTGCACCTTTCAATTTAATTTATCATGTGATTACTAAGAACCACCCTTTTTTTTTTTTTTGGAAGAAGATTACCAAGAATCACTTAAAATCAAAGAAGAGTCCTAATCAATGAATATATTAATTAACCAATTTTTACATAAGAATCTTTTCAATTACTATAAATAATATAAAAAATAACTAAATATAAAAATTAGTAATAAATCGTCAATTATTACCTAAGAATCTTTTCATTTTCTGTCAAGTATAAATAATAACTAAAAAAACCCAGTAATAATACATGGTACTCTGAATACAATTCAAATCCCTATTTGTAATAAATATTTGGCAAACAAATATAGAATAACTAACTACAAATACTAGTAATAAATTAGAAAAAAAATTTATCCACACCAATAAAAATGGAATCCAAAATCTCGAATTAACTACATAGTTAATAATACTAAATTAAAAAAAATATCCACACTAATAAAAGTCGAACTCAAGATGTCATTGTGTCGCGACTTCATCGCCACAAGAGTCATAACTTCACTTTTAGTTCCAAGCACTATAAATTGAAAGCATATTTTTATACCTTTTATTTTTCAATATGAATTAAAACGTGGCGGGTATAGTGTGATTCGGAACCATCCAGAATATGCCAGCTGGCTACAGCATATGCTGAAATGTAAGGCGAACCATTCCGACTTGTTTTAGTCACAAATTAGAGAGCTCTTTTTTTTCCTTCCGAAATTAATATTTTATTTAAACATATCTGAATTGAAAGAAAATTTTGAATGACATTATTTGTCGGTAACTTTTGCGTGTTATCAATAAATTTATTTATTTATATCAATATCCAGCCCCACTTTTTTCAATCCCGGGACAAATTATATAATAAATTTATTTATTTATATCAATATCCAGCCCCACTATTTTAAATACCGGGACAAATTATATAAGTGAAATTGGGCTGAATGTTAAATACACGTAAAAATATTAAATTATTTAATGCTTAACTCGAGCTCATTCGACAAAAACTTCTTTAAACTTTTTAAAAAAGATCGATATATGAAATGTAAAGAATTAAAAGTCTGATATTCGATACCAATTTACAAGAAGTTTGGGGAAAAACAAAAAGGTAGTTTACTTTCTTATTTGACTTAGACACCAGGAAAATTGACTAGCAAATAGCAACTATGCTAGCTTAGAATTCCTTTGAACCCATTCAAAATCTAAAGAATAACTTTTGGTATTCCTTTTCAATACCATCTTTTTCCTAGTTATCACCAATCAAAACATGTTCAAATTGATATATATCATATGTTGTGCGGAAGCGTGTTATCAAGTGATTAAACAAAATGCTAAAACGAAGAAAAATAACTCACAATCTCAAAGACACAAATTTAACGAGGTTCGACAAAAATATGCCTACGTCCTCGGGAGCAATATGGAACTAATCAAATTGATGATGGTGAATACAAATGGAGATAACCAAACAAGAAAGAAAAAAACACTCTAATTTTTTTTCTCACTCAAAACTCTCCTCAAATTCTTTTTCTCTCGGCTTCAATTATGGGGTGCTATCCTCATCAAATGTCTTCGGATTACTTCCTATTTATAGAGTAGCCAAATGGAAACATATATATAACTATCAAAGGAGGTTTAAGAAGTAGACAATTTCAAGTTGTCTTCTTCTTTGATTTCTTAGCAATGAAGTAATTGAAGTAGTCAAGTTCGATTTTGCTTCTTCCTTATCTTCTTAGCCGTAAACTTTGACAAGCCGCAAACGTTGACGAGCCGTAATCTTTGACGAGCCGTCAACTTTGACAAGCCGTAAATTTTGACAAGCATGTCAAAGTTCCAATTTTCCAATGCTACATTGTTTTCATTAATTGGGGTTGACTCCCAATTTTCAACAATCTCCACCTCCACACCAATGAGAGAAAACAATTTCTACTTGCGTAGTAGAACAAAGCTCCACCATCTCAAGCGAGACCATAATTGCTCCTTCAATATCACATTCATATGTGAACAATGTTGGCCAAGTTCAAACAGTTATGAAACTTGGCGCTTCCAATGACTTTAGTCAGCATATCCGCGGGATTGTCAGCTGTTCCAATCTTCACAAGAAGAATAGTACCTTCATCTACAATTTCTCGTACAAAGTGGAAACGAACATCAATATGCTTGGTACGAGCGTGGTGGACTTGGTTCTTCGCTAAATGTATAGCACTTTGACTATCACAATATACCTCCACCTGCTCCTGGTGAACTCCCAAATCTTTAATCAGTCCGTGAATCCAAATGGCTTCTTTCATGGCTTCTCCAGCAGCCATGTATTCAGCCTCCGTAGTAGACAATGCTACCGTGGACTGCAAAGTAGACCTCCAACTTACTGGACCACCAGCCATAGTAAACAAATATCCAGTAGTAGATCGTCTCTTATCCAAATCACCAGCGTAGTCCGAGTCCACGTACCCAATGAGAAACTTTCTGACTTCCTCGCGATTCATTTCAAATCTCAACCCCAAATTTTGAGTACCTTTGATATACCTCAAGACCCATTTTGCAGCTTCCCAATGCTTCTTTCCGGGATTATGCATGTACCGGCTAACCATACTAATAGCTTGGGAAATATCTGGTCTTGTGCACACCATTGCGTACATCAAACTTCCAATCAGACTTGCATATGGCACTTTAGCCATATACTTCATTTCTTCATCATTACTCGGTGAAAGTTTCGCACTTAACTTAAAGTGAGGCGCCAATGGTGTACTAACTGCTTTTGAGTTATCATCCATACCGAAACGTGTTAGTACATTCTTCAAGTACTGCATCTGTGTTAGCCACACAGTTCCAGTTGATCTTTCACGTGTAATTTCCATGCCTAGAATTTTCTTGGCTTCACCAAGATCCTTCATTTCAAATTCATTCTGAAGTTGGGCTTTCAATTTTGCAATCTCCACAAAACTCTTAGATGCAATTAACATATCATCGACATATAAGAGCAAATATATGAAGGTACCATCCTTCAATTTACGGAAGTATACGCAATGATCAAAGTTACTTCGCGTAAAATTTTGTACCTTCATCAATTGGTAGAATCGAAAATACCACTGTCTTGGAGACTGCTTCAAACCATATAGGGACTTTTGCAACTTGCACACCAGTCTTTCTTTGCCAGCAGCCTTGAACCCTTCAGGTTTCCGAATTGTTCTTTTCGGCTTGCTAGTTGCTATCGATTCTCCAACTTGTGGGTGCCTTTGAGGAGAAGGCTCCACCACATCTTCTTCTTCAGTATCCCTTTCATCTTTATAATTTAAAGGAGCGTCATTGGAGAGAGAACCTGCTGGACTTCCAATTTCGATTAGACTGCTTTCTTTGTTCTCTTCTTTTGACTCTTTCTCCTTTACAAATTTACTTTCATCGAAAGTAACATCCCTGCTCACAATTAGTTTCTTTAACGCTGGACACCATAATCTGAATCCTTTTACTCCACTACTGAATCCCAGAAATATAGCCTCTTTTGCCCGTGGGTCGAGTTTGCTATCTTCCGTGGTATGGAAGAAAGCCGGGCAACCAAAAATGCGTAAAGAATCATAATCTGACGCAGGTGAACCAGACCAAACCTCAATAGGAGTTTTACCTCCAATTGCAGCAGACGGCAGTCGGTTGATTAGATGACTTGCATAATTAACCGCTTCTGCCCAAAAAATCGTTGTCAAACCGGAATTGGATAGCATACACCTTACTTTTTCTAGCAAAGTCCGGTTCATTCTCTCTGCTACACCATTTTGTTGTGGAGTTTTTCTCACAGAGAAGTGTCTTACTATCCCTTCTTGTTTGCAAACTTCATAGAATGGATCAGACGTGTATTCACCTCCATTGTCTGATCTCAGGACCTTAATCTTCATTCCAGTTTGATTTTCAACCATCTTTTTCCAGATCAAGAAGGTCTCTAGGACTTCATGTTTGTGTTTCATGGGGTATACCCAGAGTCTCCTTGAGAAGTCATCTACAAATGTGACAAACCAGCGCCTCCCACTCAAAGATGCAGTCTTTGTTGGACCCCATACATCCGTATGCACATAATCTAGGATCCCTTTCATTTTGTGGGTGGCGGTGCCAAATCTAACTCTGGTTTGCTTACCCAATACACAATGCTCACAGAAGTTCATCTTGCAAGTCTTGGCACCTTTCAGAAGACCTTGACTGATTAGGCCTTGCATGGTCTTCTCTCCCGCGTGACCAAGCCTTATGTGCCAAAGCTTGGTTGAATCAACATTCTCCACTGCAGCAGCTCCACCTATTACAGTCTTCCCTTGCAAGAGATACAAATTGTTTCTTCTAAGGCCTTTCATAACAACCATAGAACTTCTTGTGACTTGCAATATTCCGGCTTCCATAGTAACTTTGAATCCCTTCGATTCCAAAGCACCCAAAGATATCAGATTTTTCTTCAAATCTGGCACATACCATACGTTTGACAGAGCCCGTATAGTTCCGTCATGCAACTTCAATTTGATCACACCAACTCCATTTCTTTCGCAGGCATGATTATTTCCCATAAGAACTGTTCCGCTACTAGCAAGATCCAAACTAGTAAAATAGTTCTTAATGGGACACATATGATAGGAACATGCCGAGTCAAGAATCCACTCGGATGAACTATCTCCAGTTGTAGTAGCCAGAGCAAAATCTGAATCATCATTTTCCATGAGGACCACATTGGCGTTCGTATTTGACTTGTCCTTCTTCGCTTTTGGACAATCCTTCTTCCAATGGCCCTTCTCTCGGCAATAAGCACATTCATCTTTTGCCGGAATTTTTCGGTCTTTTGTCGATCTCGACTTGGGATGCGATCGGGTTCCACCTTTATTGTGCTTCTTGCCTTCGAATCTACCCCTTGTCACCAAAGCCTCGGATGTATCATTTTGGGCTTGCTTGTCACGCTTTCGAAATTCGTTGTTCATCAACGCATTTGATACATCCTCGAACTTCACTGAATCTTTTCCATAGATCAAAGTGGTAGCCAAGTGTTCATATGAATCGGGTAGTGAATTCAACAACACAAGGGCTTTATCCTCATCTTCGATCTCTTCATCCAGGTTTAATAGATCGGCTATCAATTTATTGAAGACATTCAAATGATCCAACATCGGAGTACCTTCTTTGTATTGGAATCGGAAAAGCTTTCGCTTTAGATACAAACGATTCTCAATACTTTTCGTCATGTACTTGTCTTCAAGTTTTTGCCATAGCACTTTCGCCATGGTCTCTCGCATTACAAAGTATTTGATATCCTTTGCAAGGCAGAGACGGATAGACCCACATGCCAATCTATTAATTTTCAACCATTCCGGTTCCGACATAGACTCTGGTTTTTTCTCCAAAGTTATGTCCAAGCCTTGTTGAACCAAAACGTCCATCATCTCGCACTGCCACATGCCAAAACTATTAGTTCCATCAAATTTTTCGACTTCAAATTTAGCGTTTGAAATCGACGTTTTTGATTGTGAATTCCAACTGGAAGATGTTGACGGAGATTCAACGATCTTCTCCATATTTTCGTCTGTAGCCATTTGCCCAAGTTTTACCTTGGGCTCTGATACCACTTGTTGTGCGGAAGCGTGTTATCAAGTGATTAAACAAAATGCTAAAACGAAGAAAAATAACTCACAATCTCAAAGACACAAATTTAACGAGGTTCGACAAAAATATGCCTACGTCCTCGGGAGCAATATGGAACTAATCAAATTGATGATGGTGAATACAAATGGAGATAACCAAACAAGAAAGAAAAAAACACTCTAATTTTTTTTCTCACTCAAAACTCTCCTCAAATTCTTTTTCTCTCGGCTTCAATTATGGGGTGCTATCCTCATCAAATGTCTTCGGATTACTTCCTATTTATAGAGTAGCCAAATGGAAACATATATATAACTATCAAAGGAGGTTTAAGAAGTAGACAATTTCAAGTTGTCTTCTTCTTTGATTTCTTAGCAATGAAGTAATTGAAGTAGTCAAGTTCGATTTTGCTTCTTCCTTATCTTCTTAGCCGTAAACTTTGACAAGCCGCAAACGTTGACGAGCCGTAATCTTTGACGAGCCGTCAACTTTGACAAGCCGTAAATTTTGACAAGCATGTCAAAGTTCCAATTTTCCAATGCTACATTGTTTTCATTAATTGGGGTTGACTCCCAATTTTCAACATCATAAATCACCGAAAATTCAAAACTCAAAAATTACAACTTCAAAACTTCAATTTACAAGCAAACATTCAAATTTGAGAAACTATTGATATACCAAATATTGTATCATGCAGTGACATGATACGTGACATGTAAGATAACAAAGGAGACAAAGTGAGCACAAAATAAGCTACCTCATGGCACTGTCGTCGATGAACTCGATATATATGGTAGATCGAACTGAACTATGACTGATTAATCATCGAATATTAAACACGCATAATTATCGATCTAATTGACTGAAGACTAACCTTGCATTATAAAATTATCCTCAAGATATCATATATTCACCAAAATACCCCCTAACGATCGTTTTATCTCGATCGGGTCAAACCGGTTGAGATTTTACCGCCCCGAAAGATTCGCTTTCAACTTCTATAAATACTCCGCATTTATTACATTTCAAGGTACGCATTTTACTATCGTTATCTCCTCGAAATCAATCTGACTTAGGCATCGAATGGTCAGCGTTAGGTCAACCACCGACACAACCTGACGATTTTATTTGAGCACATGGTTGTGTTTCTTGAAGTGGAGTCTAGTTCGACCTGACCAACTTGAGATTCCATATTGAGGACATGTCATAGGAGAACACCAACACGTGACACTATTTACATTGTTTAGATGATTATCTCCTTCATCACAAATCTCTGCCAAAAGAAGTACTCAATTAATGTGTCTGATAATGTCTAAAAAGAATTAAGTCAAATATAAAATCTAATTATTGTTAAGACCCACAAAATAAACTAATTATCAAAATCCGTATAATTTAGATATTATATGCAGTTGAAGTTTTTACTGTAATCAAAATTTAGACATGGATTATTAGTCATATAAATGAAGTTCTATCAATATGATTTACTAACTCAAATAAATCATGTTTGGAAAAAGTCTCCTATATATGTCAAACTAGCATATTCTCGTGCTATGCACAACATAGCATTATACCTCAATTATTAAAAGTTTAAAATTAGCAAACTTGGTTTTTCAGTATACGGAAAAAAGAGTAATTTATCCCTATAAGATATGAATAATGTTCAATTAACCCTCGTATGACTTGAGAAAGAATAATTTATCCTCATATAATCATATAAAGTTTCACACTGTCTTCCTGACATTCTTAAACATAAAAAATTCGAATTGATAGTACTATAGATTGACCCAATCAATTTGTAAATGTGGCACTTTAACCCCATGTGTATGATAAGTGTGATATTTTATCCCTGTATTATGATAAATATGACACTTCACCCCTTGACACTCCCCTCCCCCCATGATAAATATGTGACAATTGACTCCTTAAATTTTTCACATGTGGGATAAAATGCTATTTTCCAAACGTAAGGGGAGGGGATAAAACAATATGCTTTTCCCAGAAAATTAAATTTGCATTAACCCATTGAAAAAGTAAGAAAATGGTGTATCAAATTCATAAATATGTTATGTTAATTGAAAGGGAAAAAACAAAGGAAAACATGAGTATTTTTATTAAAAAATTTATATTTGGAGAAGGAAAAACACAATGCAAAGAGGAAAAGAATATAACATGTACATCATAAAATTCACGTAACTTAAAAATAGTCTTGAAATCAATATAAAATAATAAAATTGATCATTTAAAGCTGAAAAGAAAACTAACACATAGTGGATAAATTTGAAAAAGAAAATAATTAATGGATGAATGTGTTCTTAAAAAAAATTAATGAAAAAAAATAACCAATAAAGTGAATATCAATAAGTAGGACTATTTTCTCTGGCCTTTCTCCATATCTATATACTTTTAGTTTTTGGTTAACATTTTTATTTTCCAAAATATCAATGTTCATATCTATAATTTGACTGAAAACCTATAAAAAAAAATATTGATATGAATGATTTCAAAATAAGATATGATCTTAGTATTTGAAAAAGTCAATGATTTACATTTCGGAATGTGTTATACTCTTAGTTGGAAGGAGGTAAATTGCTCCTTAAATTTTTCACATGTGGGATAAAATGCTATTTTCCAAACATAAGGGGAGGGGATAAAACAATATGCATTTCCCAGAAAATTAAATTTGCATTAACCCATTGAAAAAGTAAGAAAATGGTGTATCAAATTCATAAATATGTTATGTTAATTGAAAGGGAAAAAACAAAGGAAAACATGAGTATTTTTATTAAAACATTTAGAGAAGGAAAAACACAATGCAAAGAGGAAAAGAATATAACATGTACATCATAAAATTCACGTAACTTAAAAATAGTCTTAAAATCAATATAAAATAATAAAATTGACCATTTAAAACTGAAAATAAAACTAACACATAGTGGATAAATTTGAAAAAGAAAATAATTAATGGATGAATGTGTTCTTAAAAAAAATTAATGAAAAAAAATAACCAATAAATTGAATATCAATAAGTAGGACTATTTTCTCTGCCTTTCTCCATATCTATATACTTTTAGTTTTTGGTTAACATTTTTATTTTCAAAATATCAATGTAAATATCTATAATTTGACTGAAAACCTATAAAAAAAATATCGATATGAATGATTTCAAAATAAGATATGATCTTAGTATTTGAAAAATTCAATGATTTACATTTCAAAATTATGCTATCAATCGAAAACTTACAATTCATTTAGTAGAATTGATCTTTGAGACTTAAACTCCCGAAAATGATATTTCACTGAAAACTCTTTTGCGTAAAAAAAAAACAATTAGATCAAAAGATGTCTAAAGCCCCAATAAAAAAATATAGAGAAACATACTAAATTTAATAATTGAAAAAAAGGGATATGAAATTTAAACAATGTGCAAAGGCATGAAGAGTGTTATTCTGAGCAAAAGTTCAAGACGTTCAAACACGAACCTGAAAAAACAAAGAAAAAAAACATGGTTAGTCTATAATGTAAAAGAAACAAAAAATATGAAGAAAGAAAGTTGATTAAATAATTGAAGAAAAAAGGGATATGAAACTAAATAATGAGCAATGACATGACCAATTTTCTGAGCAAAAGTTTAGTTTAAGGTGTTCATATTTATAATGAACTTATCTCTTTCAAATACTAATTTCCGTAATTAAGACTAACTATTTTGGGGGCATGATTTTAGCATATCAATTAAGAATCAGTTAATATATTTTTAAACCAAAATTGACTTCAAATTTGAAAATCCATCAATCTTGTAACGTGCATTTTTATAGGGAATGAATTAAATTCCTATTCCATTTATATTTCCTTCTTAAAGTAAACTATTTTGGTGGAATAATTTTAGCATATCAGTTAATAAGTTATAAGATAATTTAGATAATAAATTACCCAATCATTAACTTTTTGACAATAAAAAAAACTCTAAATTCTAAGAAAAAAGAATTGGGTCAAAGTTTCATGATTTGGGTCAAAAGACCATTCTCCTATATATATATATATTAGATATATTTATATTAGATAACATGTACATCATAAAATTCACGTAAAAGAATATAACATGTACATCATAAAATTCACGTAACTTAAAAATAGTCTTAAAATCAATATAAAATAATAAAATTGACCATTTAAAACTGAAAATAAAACTAACACATAGTGGATAAATTTGAAAAAGAAAATAATTAATGGATGAATGTGTTCTTAAAAAAAATTAATGAAAAAAAAAATAACCAATAAAGTGAATATCAGTAAGTAGGACTATTTTCTCTGGCCTTTCTCCATATCTATATACTTTTAGTTTTTGGTTAACATTTTTATTTTCAAAATATCAATGTTCATATCTATAATTTGACTGAAAACTTATAAAAAAAATATCGATATGAATGATTTCAAAATAAGATATGATCTTAGTATTTGAAAAATTCAATGATTTACATTTCAAAATTATGCTATCAATCGAAAACTTACAATTCATTTAGTAGAATTGATCTTTGAGACTTAAACTCCCGAAAATGATATTTCACTGAAAACTCTTTTGCGTAAAAAAAAAAAAAAATTAGATCAAAAGATGTCTAAAGCCCCAATAAAAAAAATATAGAGAAACATAATAAATTTAATAATTGAAAAAAAGGGATATGAAATTTAAACAATGTGCAAATGCATGAAGAGTGTTATTCTGAGCAAAAGTTCAAGAGGTTCAAACACGAACCTGAAAAAACAAAGAAAAAAAACATGGTTAGTCTATAATGTAAAAGAAACAAAAAATATGAAGAAAGAAAGTTGATTAAATAATTGAAGAAAAAAGGGATATGAAACTAAATAATGAGCAATGACATGACCAATTTTCTGAGCAAAAGTTTAGTTTAAGGTGTTCATATTTATAATGAACTTATCTCTATTCAAATACTAATTTCCGTAATTAAGACTAACTATTTTGGGGGCATGATTTTAGCATATCAATTAAGAATCAGTTAATATATTTTTAAACCAAAATTGACTTCAAATTTGAAAATCCTTCAATCTTGTAACGTGCATTTTTATAGGGAATGAATTAAATTCCTATTCCATTTATATTTCCTTCTTAATGTAAACTATTTTGGTGGCATAATTTTAGCATATCAGTTAATAAGTTATAAGATAATTTTGAACTAAATTCGATTTAAATCTGAAAAACTTTCAAATTGTAGATAATAAATTACCCAATCATTAACTTTTTGACAATAAAAAAAACTCTAAATTCTAAGAAAAAAGAATTGAGTCAAAGTTTCATGATTTGGGTCAAAAGACCATTCTCCTATATATATATATATTAGATATTAGATTAGATATTAGATATTAGATGATCAATAGACTATTAGCGTACATTATCAGCTGAACTAACCTTGTCTCATTATTCTGCCAAGAAATTTGGACCAAATCCATTCACTAAAAGAAACCCCTAAACCAAGGAAAATAATTAATACTATTATAAAGTATATAGAATAGTAATTGGTCACTGAATGTCTTAATCGTCTATTATCATATTATGGACGAAAAGATTAAATATAAATATGATGGGTAGGGAGTCGTGTCAATATATCCAACGTGGCCAAACACAATAGCTGAGAACAATGGCGTGGCATTGCGATCCATTTTTCATTCTTGTTTTTTCTTTTTCTTTTTTATAGTTTTTCACTAATGTCAAAAATTTGCCAATTGTTTCATTTGCTTGAGCCAAGGCTAAGTTTTGATCAATTTAAATTACTCAAAAATGTAATAATATTTTTCATCCAAAATCATCCAAAATTTCTAAAGTGAATCTTCATATTTGGAGGCTTTGAGTCCCAATTTATCATATTCCATCTCTGATCTCTCACCCAACAAAACGCTACTAAATAAATTATTTTATCTACACTCGTCAAAATTAAAATTTTAGTAGTTTATTAAATAATATTAGAATAAGTCCAAATAATTTATTTAACATGATCAAATAAAATTCAACTAATTTATTTAATATGATTAATTAAATCCACAATTTACTAAATATAACAAGAAATATACTAAAATTAAATGCAAAATATATTAATAATTTTTTTTAAATTATTGGTGAATTCTTTAAATATTTTATTTTCTAAACATGATTTATTTGAATTTTTCTTGTATATTAATTATTGTTCATTTTTTTACGTTTTCTATTTATGATTTTACCATCTAAAAACATCCATTTGAATATAAGTTTAAAAATAAAATATAACATGTATAATTATATTAAACATTTATGTTTTCAAAATCAATCCATCATTTATTATTAATTCTAAGAAAATATAAATGATTAATAACATGAATGATGTAAAAGTTAATTAACAAAATTAAAAATGAATATTTTGGGACAATTCAAAGAGTGAATAGTGATTTATAGAGGTGTTCGCGGTGCGACCGTGCGATTTTAAACTCGTCCAATTATACCCATCACAATGTTTGCGGTCTACCCAATCCAATAAGCTTTGAGATTGCACTCTGCAGTCTATTCGATTGTGGTGGATTTTGGGATCTTAATTTTTTTTACTTTAGTATATTTTATTATTTGATTAATTAAATGCATGTTTTAATTACAACTTTATTTTTGTTATTGTACTTCCACTAATGAAATTTTTGATAAATGTGTATTATCTTATGTAATAATATGAACAATGTTACGATTTCAAATATTTTTAGCTTTAATTTGTCAACATATTTCAAGTCAATATTCTCAATATTAAAAAGGAAGAGATGTTTTTTTTACAAAAATATAAAGTTGAAAATGAGTGTTCCAAACAATAAAATCAAAAATACCTTGCTAATCAAAGTTGATGTTGGTGGTAAATCAAACGAAATTTAAATTAGGATGAAAATAAATTG
The DNA here is from genome assembly GCA_003313485.2 of Penstemon barbatus. Lineage (NCBI taxonomy): Eukaryota > Viridiplantae > Streptophyta > Magnoliopsida > Lamiales > Plantaginaceae > Penstemon > Penstemon barbatus. Next base: position 36,973,508 of record CM064882.1, read on the forward strand.
TTTCGAGCAATAAAGCTTTAGTGGATATAGTGGACTTTCAGGATGAGGCAGTAAGTTAGAAGTATATATATACTTATCTTATAGTAAATAATAAATTATAATTCATATAACTTTTTATTGTTATGTATATTACGGTCAATGCAGTTTATGCGATTTTTGAAAACATAAATTCAAACTCGTCTTTTGCTTGCGGTCGTTTTTACAAGAATTGAAAGACCAACCCATTTGTCGTTCAATCCGCAAGATGTGGTCGGTTTGGGTTGGGTTAATTGTTTGTGGCAGTTTTACTATTTCATTAGTAGATTGGAGTAAACTATTTCGAAATGTTTTTGAAATTTGATACTAAATTTTTGGGGTTTTGGCAAGTTAACTTCGTCTAATATGTCTAAAGGACAATTAACATCCCTTTGATATGAAAATAGACAATTTACTTCTCTGTGATTTGAAATAATAACCAATTTACCTCCATGTGATATGAAATAGCAATTACCTCTTTGCTAATTGAGGTATTGCACACACACCTTATAGTACGACTGAGACTTCATTTTCATGTAAGAAATGATTAATTTAACCTTACCTGACAACATATTCACATCATTTTACCCCTTATGATATGCGTAAATAGATAATATACCTCCATGTGATATAAGTAAAATTAGATAGACATTTTAACTCCTTGTGATATTGAAGAATGAGCATTTTACCTCTTGTAAAAATATGAAAATCAATAGGGAGATAATGTACTTCTTTTATATAAACACATGCAAGAAAGTATTTTGTCCTTAAATTTATCATAGAGAGTCAAACTGCCTATTAGAATAATACAGAGAGTTAATTTGTTATTCACTCCAAAAAAAAGTTATTAGAGCTTTTTATGATAAATTAAAGAGGACAATCTAGTTTACTATAAAAATGTGAATTTATAAATATCACTCAATCAAATCGATATTTGCTAGATTAAATAATACGCCCATAACTTAGTGGGGTTATAATTCAAACTCATTACCGGGTCATAGGAATATAATTCTTTTGATCTAATTAATATCCCCTATATATGTATTCCAAATTAGCAATTATCATCTAACATTAGGATACGTGTGCAATTTTGTATGTCCCACAGTTCTCATAAACGTGATATCCATTTTCCTTTTCTTTTCTATATCAATCTTCAACCAACATATTGAATGATTGAAACTTAATAGCTAAGTACACATAACTCCTCGGCACATATTCCACTTAAAAGGTGGGAATAAAAAGAAGAATTGAAGAAAATGTCATTCATAAAGGCATCTACAGATAACTTATGAGAAAACTCCATTTTTTTTTTAAATCATGAATAATTTTGAAATAATAAAGTATTTTTATTCATTATATCTTAGTATATCTATATAGTTCGATTAGACCATTACATAGTAATGGGGAGTTAAAGTCAATATAATAGGCTATCAACCATGTCAACCATAAATATTACCAGTAAACAACTGGCAAATCATTAGTATTTATTTATCGTTTAGTTTAGGACTTGTTCACGCATTAATGTGTGTTTACTACGTGGGGGGAGGCAATAATTATATTAAGATTATAATGTATGTAAAGGAGCATGTGAATTTGACAAAGGCAAGGATTAAGGAACTTAACTATCAATAATTGAAACTTTTCTATATTTGTAAGTAAAATTAATTATCATGTTATTATGTTCACTGATTTTTTGTATTCTACATACACGTCATCGTCCAAGTCACATCTATGTCAATCAAGCTTAATGCAACCACAAGTTTCTCTATTGTATTGATTTTCTCTTACTGTAATATAAAAATAGAAGGGAGAATTATTTACAAATTACCCATTTTCGGCGCATAAAAAAAACTTTTGATATTGGAAAAAACGGATGAAATTGATGAAAAATAGTGATATTGAGTTAAATCGGTAAAAAAAAAAAGGTGAAATCGATTTGCCAACCTTGAGGTTTGAGATTTGTTAAATAGTACGTACCCAGGGTATATTTGGAATTCAACATTTTTTTCATGAAATTATTGTCGTAAGGGGGATTGTAGTGAATTCAATACCTTAAATATGCGATTTATTGAACCATTATTTATTATTGTTGTGTAGTTGCACGAGATAAGACACATTCTTAGTTATTTAATGACAATCATGATACCATGTATCAAAATTTTCATCGTTACCGTCGAAACATCGAAAAATTTTCGTTTTTAAATAATTGAAAACGAAAAGGTGTAATTCTAAAATAATTTGTTTGTCTTGAAACTCTCTTATTTTACTTAATTTAGTAAAAAAAAAATAATTTTTCTTAGTATTTATGAAAGGTCTCCGAATTTTTTTCGAAAAACTTCCACTATTTAGCTAACCGAACAATACACAAGAAAATGAAACTTTGATCCATGCATGATACTAAGGTATAAGTAACTTTGGAATTTTCATAAAAATAAAAATGTTACATCATATATATTGGTGAATTGTGATTCAGTGATAAAATTGAAGTATAAAAAAGAGTTATGAATATTAAGATCAACTCCGACCAAATATGATATCAATGTTTCACAATTACTAATCATATAGAAGTTCCTAATATAGTGGGATACATGAAATCATACCGTGTTAAGCAAAACATATATGAAACACTCCTATGTTTTTATTTTTTTTCCATACAACCCCTCATATATTATTTTCTCGCACACTTGTCAAAACATCTATTAAGAATAAATTCATGTTAGTCCGTATCAAATTTCTAATTTTACTCAAAGATAAAAACTAAGGGTGGCAAATGGATTGATTTGATCGTGTATAAACGAGACAACCGGGTAGGGAGTGTGGGGATTGGTCAGCATATGAGGGGTGAAACGTATAGTTGGATCGGATCTCAAACAAGTCGAGTTCGAATTGGATCGAGTTATCATTACTGACCGAATATATCGAAATTTCAATGAATAATTAAAATTATTTTCACTTGACCATATGATTTGTGAAAGTCAAATTGACGTTAGTCATTAATCTATTGTAGTATTTGACTTTAATAAAGATCAAGTGTCAAATAATCCATTTTTCCTTAATTAATTATAAGATATTTGGTGATTCTTATTATGCTTGTATATATTTTAAATGAAGTTGAGACGGATATTTTTCAAAACCTAAATACCTTAAATTTCAGTAATTTAATTTAAGGTCAATTAACTACTATTAGTTTATTGTCAGACTTAATTTTGGGCCTGAGTTCATGGCCCAATAAAAGGGTGATATATAGATAGGAGTATATAATTAGGTATCTATATTATAATATTAATATATACACATAATAATACAAAGGCGGCGGCACTTTTTACCCCTACTTTTCAGCTCATTGGCGGCTATTCGCGTGGTGAGATTTTGTGTTTCATGTCTGAAATTGAAGATTGGTTTTCTGTAAACAGAGTCATATGGATATGTGTCTATTGCAACGAATTCGAAAATTAACGTTGGAGCTTACTTTTGTTGAAATTTTATTTAATTTATGTGTTTTTGGTAATTAACAGATTATGTACACCGGAAGAGGTGCGCTCGTCACCTACAACTTTCTCAGACCTATCTCAAAGCTATGTATAAGTAGAACACCGGACTTTCTATATTCCATAAATGCCCCTGGTTCTATTAGAAATCTCGCGATTGCCACTGAAAGATCGGATGTGTACAACACTTTTGATGGAAATGTTGCAGAGAATCACTCCCGTTATGATCGATTTTACGTTAGGGATTCGGGTGGACTTGAGCAAAACTTTGATGGTGAAAGGGCTATAAATCTGCCTCGATATTTGGCATTGATGAAGGCATGTGGTGAGAATGAGGCTTTGGAAGCAGCAAAATCGGTTCATGCGCACCTTTTAACGTCAATGGGGAATTATATCGATGTCAGAACATACAATAAGATTCTTGAGATGTATTCCAAATGTGGTTCTATGGAATATGCATTAGTAGTCTTTAATCAAATGCCAAAATGTAATATAACGTCTTGGGACATTATGATATTTTGGCTTGCTAAGAATAGTCTTGGAGAAGATTCTATTCAATTGTTTGAAGAATTCAAGAAATCTGGGTTGAAACCCGATGGTCGGATGTTTATTGGGGTCTTTTATGCGTGTGGTGCCTTATGTGATACTATAGAAGGAATGTTGCACTTTGAATCCATGGTGGAGGATTATGGAATTGTTCCTTCCATGGAGCACTATGTTAGCATAGTGGACATGTTGGGAAGTGCGGGATGCTTGGATGAAGCTTTGGAATTCATCGAAATGATGCCAATTGAACCAGGTGTTGATATTTGGGAAACCTTAATGATATTCAGTAGAGTTCACGGAAATTTGGAGCTTGGAGACCGATGTACTGAGCTTGTTGAGCATCTCGATTCCTCACGCTTGAATGAGCAATCAAGGAAAGGCCTTATACCAATAAATGCTTCTGGCCTTGAAAAGGAGAAAGTGAAAAAGACACCGTGTCGCGAAAATAGAGTTTTTGAATTTAAAACAGGAGATAGGTCTCACCCTGATAACGAAAGAATATATACATTAGTTAGGGGGTTGAAAGAGCAAATGAAAGATGTTGGTTATGTACCGGAGACCAAATTTGTGCTACACGATGTTGATCAAGAGACTAAGGAGGAAGCTCTTCTGGCTCATAGTGAGAGACTTGCAGCCGCACAAGGTTTCTTGACTAGCGCAGCTCGAGCCCCAATACGAATAATTAAGAATTTCCGTGTTTGTGTTGATTGCCACAATGCTTTCAAAATCATCTCCAAGATTGTTGGCCGGCAAATCACTGCACGAGATAGTAAGAGATTTCACCATATTGAAAATGGATCTTGTTGTTGTAACGATTATTGGTAAAGTAGACCAAGTTCTTTACAGATTCAACCTCTCAATACAAATGAACCATGACTCTTAGTTACCCTTACAATTAATTATATGTGGTGCTAGTTTGGTGAAACTTATTTATAAGAAAGGGATTGTAATACTTAATTACAAGAATCTTCTGTTATTTTTTCCCTTAATCAACAAATTAGATGGGAGACTATCTCATTAAACACCAATTGAGTTTGATGTTAGCTGGATCTAACAAGAACTTTTAACATGAGAAATAGTACAAAAGTGCCATGTTTCATTGTTGATTATTTGACACTTTGCACCCTCGAATTACATTGTTTTGGCACTTTGCATTCCGAAAATGAAATACGGGCATTCTACACTTTGAAATGGTACATTTATTCTTTGACATTATAATGGATATTTTGCAACTTAGTACGTAGGGTACACTTTGCCAAAAAAATATATGTAATTTAAAAGTGTAAATGTCAAGATTTTAATTCTAAGTTACCACACTGTCAAAATAATATATTTTTGGGGTGAAATGACAATTACTTTTTCTTTATTTATTAATTACCCCGTATTTGAATAGGAGTAACAAATTTAAAATCGATAGATTGGCTTGGTAGTTTGACCATGTTTGGATAATTAACTCTTCAAATAAACGTGTATTGTATGTATTCTCAATCGGAATATTTTCCGTCAGAAACATGTGTCTTGCAATATTTTCACTGGTTACCGGAATAAATGTCCACAACTTTGGTACAGTCTGTGTGTAGTTGCAAGTTGTGTAAATAAGGTGATTTGGTGTAATCAATAAGAACAAATAAGCTCATTTAATTTTTTGATTGAAGATACTGGTTTTTTGGATATTGCATGCCTATTTGTTTAAGTTATGGCTTGAAGTCGGGTTCGCGAGTTTGAGTCAAAATCATTCCAAATGGAATCTGAGTAAATTTCGCGAAGCTCAAGTTTTAACTTATATATTCATACATAATAAATCTTAAACTTATAAAAGACAATTATTTGACATATATCATATATTTTCTCTGTGAAATATATTGATTTGACACTTATGTCCGACATTTTTTTCCTTAAAACCCCAACTTCCAAATTCAGTCCAACTGGTTTTAAGGGTCTATTACGAAGAGTTTTGAATCGGTTTCACATGTCTTGGTTTAAGAAAAGGTTTGGATGGTATCGGTGAAACCTTTGAAACCAGATTTCTATTTAAATTGGATGTTGGGTTTTGTGATTTTGAAAAGGAAACCTCATTAGTTTTGAATATTGGAGTTTGGAGGAAAAAAAATAATAAATGTTAAATATTTTTTAATATGGGGCAAAAGTAAATAATATGTGTCAAATCAATGTTTTATATAGTTTCAAGAGTTTGGGTATGACTTTGTAGATATCTTTTAATAATGTTAACTTTAACAATAATTTTAAGATTTGAAAAAAACAAGACAAAGTTGTTACCTATTCATTAATTTTACGGGAAACACTTTTTATTTTTATTTTTCAAGGGTTTAATCACTTTCGAGACGCGTCGAACATATTTAGTGGGAACATTTCTCAACAAGAATTCGAATCTGAATTCGCTACTTTTAATGAATAGTTCCTTTCATTAGACAAATCACATGTTGAGAGCACTAAAAATGTACATGCAATATAACATAAAAAGACCACCAAAGACATCTTCGGTACATGTAATATTATCGGCAAGTTATAGTTACTGCTATATTTGGATCATTCTCAAATTCAAGCCATAATTTAAGTTCAATTATGGTAGATGGTAGTTCTTGCTTGAATTGGTTTTGGTCACGCTCACTCTAACAATAAGATAAATACAACGCATTTGTTTTTTTACTGGACAATAATTTAATTGCAATTCATTTACCTTAATTGAATTAGTATGATTAAACTCGATTTAACCAACAATTTCCCCTTCTATTAAGTGTTGGGTTTTGAAAGTTTTAAAACTTTTGTAATTCAAAAGTATGTGACAAAAAATGCATTAATTACAGTTCTCGTATAATATGTCTGACATGTATTGAAATGAATTAAACATTTAGAAAACAAAAAAAAAATGCAATAATTTCCCTAAATGTGTCATTATTTGGCTATTAAAATCCTTAACCTTAGAGGTCCATGTATACTATAAATAGAGAGAATTTCACTTTTGATACCATAACTCAACCTACTTTAGGGATTTGATACCACAACTTTTTCTCCCGACACATTTGATACCATAACTCCAATCAACTCGACACATTTGATACTTCCGTCAAATTGGAAACGGAATTGTCACGTGGTCGTTAAAACTTTGCACATTTGATACCATAACTTATGTTGACTGATAATTTTACCCCATAACATTTTAGGTTACCAAAAAAGCCCCACATCTCCAAATTTAGTGCCGATTTTAGTCCACATTGTTGCAAAATTTTCAAATTGACTCGAATAAGACCACGTGCTGACCAATTTAGAACTTTACACATTTGATACCATTACTTATGTTGACTGATAATTTTACCCCATAACATTTCAGGTTACCAAAAAAGCCCACATCTCCAAATTTAGTGACGATTTTAGTCCACATTGTTGCCGAATTTCCAAATTGACTCGAATAGGACCACGTGCTGACCAATTTAGAAAATTTTACTTATTTTATTTAAATAACTAATTTAATTTATAAACAGTATCAATAAATTAAATAATACATTAACTTAACTATCACCAAAATTAAGAAAACATATTCTTTTTAAAAATAAAATTTATATAATAGAATTGATCTATTTAATATTTATTAAAATAATAAATTATATAATTAAAAACTATTTAATATTTATTAAAATATTAAATAATAAATAATTATAATTTAATAAAAGAATCACCACCCACCCACCCAACCCAACCCACCCCTCCCCCTACCACCAGAATCCCAGGCCGCCGGCGGCCTGGGTCTTCTGTCCCAGGCCACCGCCGGCCTGGGACCGAAGATCCCAAGCTGGCAGTGGCCGGGCATCGAAGAACCCAGGCCGGCGGTGGCCTGGGACAGACGCGGCCTGGGAATCGGGGGTAGGGGGAAGGGTGGGGAGGTGGTGGGTGGGGTGGGGATTTTTTTTTTAAATTAAAATTATTTATTATTTAATATTTTAATAAATATTAAATAGTTTAAAATTATATAATTTATTATTTTAATATATATTAATTCTATTGTATAAATTTTATATTTAAAAAGAATATGTTTTCTTAATTTTGGTGATATTTATGTTAATGTATTATTTAATTTATTAATATTGTTTATAAATTAAATTAGTTATTTAAATAAAATAAGTAAAATTTTCTAAATTGATCAGCACGTGGTCTTATTCGAGTCAATTTGGAAATTTGACAACAATGTGGACTAAAATCGTCACTAAATTTGGAGATGTGGGGCTTTTTTGGTAACCTGAAATATTATGGGGTAAAATTATCAGTCAACGTAAGTAATGGTATCAAATGTGTAAAGTTCTAAATTGGTCAGCACGTGGTCTTGTTCGAGTCAATTTGGAAATTTTGCAACAATGTGGACTAAAATCGTCACTAAATTTGGAGATGTGGGGCTTTTTTGGTAACCTGAAATGTTATGGGGTAAAATTATCAGTCAACATAAGTTATGGTATCAAATGTGCAAAGTTTTAACGGCCACGTGACAATCATGTGACAATTCTGTTTCCAATTTGACGGAAGTATCAAATGTGTCGAGTTGATTTGAGTTATGGTATCAAATGTGTCGGGAGAAAAAATTGTGGTATCAAATCCCTAAAGTAGGTTGAGTTATGGTATCGAAAGTGAAATTCTCTCCTATAAATAGGGGTACTAGGCCTTAGAACAAACACACACTCACTAATTCACTAATTGTTGGTTGCATTCATAAAATAGTTTACATTGTTCAAGAGACAAGGTCCGGTTCTTTGTCTTCCTAACGTGTTCACATATGAAGATGCGATGATATCAAATCAATTTTATCTCGAGATTGTGATCAGCCGTCAGTGCCCGCACTAGGGAAGTCAATTACATTCTTAGGACGAGCATCTCGTGATGTGACTCTCATCACTCATTGGGTCAGTCGTCTTATATTTTCAAAATTATATTCTCGTTAAATTATTGATATTATACTTTAAATTACTTATAAAATTTTTTGTGATTATTAAATTAAATTATAAAACCAAAATTTCACAACATTATTCATAGAACTACAAGCTAAGTACTCTATTTAATTTACCTATTAGTATATCCTCATCACGCGTTTTTACGTGTTTTACAAATAATAATAATTTTTTATGGGAAATTAATAAAAGTAAATATTATTTAAATGAGATAAGTAAAGAAGTTCAAAGATTAAGGTACTAAGTTGCAAAATAGAAATACCCAAAAATTGTTACACGATAACATGACGTCTCTTTCTAATAGTATACATAAAACGAATTAAAATGTTTGCTCATACTATTTTCACATTCCGAGAAACATTAATTAATTATACAAATAAACTCAAATATATTTTCAAATTCTCGAAACTCCAAAGCATACACATACCACATGCAACAAAATTTAAAATATATATTGACACAAAATTTAAACAATCTTTAAAAATCTATTAAAACCGAAAATTATAAGCCAAGATTAATTTAAATAGACCGATAATGACAACATTCAATATTTATTTGGCTCTACAAGACTTTATTTCTGAAACTATTATCATAAAACTTAAACAAACAACATTATGAAAACCTATATATTTTCAAAAAGTTCAATTTATTCCTGAAACTACTCTAAAAATGCGAGACATATTTTCCCAAGGATGGTTAATAAAATGCACTTTACTTAACTATGATTCAATTTCACATGTAACATTGTAATTTCGACTAATAACAATTGCCTAACCTGAAAAATTCTTACTTAGACTTGGTCTAGGAGTCCTAAACTCTGTGGTTGAAAATACACGATATCATTAATTGTGATGATGTGGTGCTCTCAAAATGATGTTGTGATACGTTTTCAACCACAAAAGCAGGTCTAAGTAAGAATGTATCACCTAATCTATAAGTCTCTTGCACGAAAAAAAATGGTGATACAACATAAAAATGGGATTGAATATAGTTTCTAAATTCAGGAAAATTTTGGTTTCATGATCTCAACTTACACTGTATTTTGTAGGCATAAAATAGTAGAACAAATCTCGTTCATTTACGAAGCAGTCTCTCCTCCAAGCCGACCGTAACTATAAGCAAGAATTGTAAAATTATTGGGTTGGGCTGAGAATAATGGGCTGCAAAATAGTCCATTTTCACGGAATAAACCAACGATTATTTTTAGACAGCCCTCAAACCCAAAGGGTTAATTACATTACAAGAGTACTCGCACTAGCCATCTTATTTTGATCTTAAACCGGATCAGACCCGACTTCCATTAGTTTCTCATTTCCCCCTTTCGACCATTCGCGTCTCTGCCAGTACGGCGGCGGCAGCAGCAACGGCAGCGGAAGGGGCGGCGAAACTTCTTATCTCTACTCTTCAGCTCATTGTTATCATCAGTCACCAGCCCAACTGCTCACCGGCGGCCTATCCCCTACTCGGTAAGATTTTCGTTTATGTACTGAAATCGAGGATAAGGTTGTTTAAACTGAATTTTGTTGTTGTGAACTGATTCGTATGGTTTTTTTTTTTTTTTTTTGTATTGCAACGAATTCGAAATTAACGTTGGAGCTTAATTGCTTAATTTTGTTGGAATTTTATTTCATTCATGTGTTTTTGGTAATTAACAGATTATGTACATCAGAAGAGGTGCGCTCGTCGCCTACAACTCTCTAAGACCTATCTTAAAGCTATGTAGAAGTAGAACACCTGACTTTCTATATTCCATAAATTCCCCTGGTTCTATTAGAAATCTCGCGATTGCCACTGAAAGATCGGATGTGAACAACACTTTTGATGGAAATGTTACAGAGAGTCACTCGGGTTACAATAATTTAAATCATGACGATCGGTTTTACGGTAGGGATTCAGCTGGAGTTGAGCAAAACCAAAACCCTAGTAGGGTTTATGGGCAAAGCCTCAATAGGCAAGATAGTGATTTTTCCACTGAAAGTTTGGGTTCTTACAACTACTTTGATGGTAAAAGGGCTGTAAATCAATCGAATCATAGTTATGGTAATCAAAATGGAAGCTTTTATGGTAATTTAGGTGGAGTTGAGCAAGGCCGAAACTCCAGTGGTTGGAATGGCCAGAATGCAAACTATACATATGTTCAGGGTGACAGGATATTTGATTCTCGAGTACCAGGTGATATGAATTCAAGGATAGAGTCAGTTGAAGTTGGTGAAGGGAGTCGATCAAGAAGAAAAGTTGAGGATCTTGATGAATTAAGCAAGGAGGGAAAACTAAAGGAAGCAGTAGAACTTTTGGGACTGCTTGAGCAGGACAGTCTGGACGTTGATCTGCCTCGATATTTGGCATTGATGAAAGCATGTGGTGAGAATGAGGCTTTGGAAGAGGCAAAATCGGTTCATGAGCACCTTCTAAAGAAAATGGGGCATATCGATGTCAGAACATACAACAAAATTCTTGAGATGTATTCCGAGTGTGGTTCTATGGAAAACGCATTAACAGTCTTTCATAAAATGCCGAAACGTAATCTGACTTCTTGGGACATTATGATATTTTGGCTTGCTAAGAATGGTTTCGGAGAAGATTCTAATGAATTGTTTGAAGAATTCAAAATATCTGGATTGAAACCCGATGGCCAAATGTTTATTGGGGTCTTTTTTGCTTGTGGTGTCTTATGTGATACTATCGAAGGAATGTTGCACTTTGAGTCTATGGTGAAGGATTATGGAATTGTTCCCGCCATCGAGCACTATGTTAGCATAGTGGGCATGCTAGGAATCGCAGGATGCTTGGATGAAGCTTTAGAATTCATTGAAAAGATGCCAATTGAACCAACCGTGGATATTTGGGGAACTTTAATGAATTACTGCAGAATTCATGGAAATTCGGAGCTTGGAAACCGATGTGCTGAGCTTGTTGAGCTTCTCGATTCCTCACACTTGAATGAGCAATCAAGGGAAGGCCTTATACCAATAAATCCATTTGACCTTGACAGAGAGAGAGTGAAAAAGAAACTAAGTGGCCAAAATCTCTTAAACGTCAGGAGTAGAGTTTATGATTATAGAGCAGGAGATAGGTCTCACCCTGATAGCGATAGGATATATACATTACTTAGGGGGTTGAAAGAGCAAATGAAAGATGTTGGTTATGTACCGGAGACCAAATTTGTGCTACACGATGTTGATCAAGAAACTAAGGAGGAAGCTCTTATGGCTCATAGTGAGAGACTTGCAGCCGCACAAGGTTTCTTGACTAGTGCAGCTCGAAACCCACTAAGGATAATTAAGAATCTTCGTTTTTGTGGTGATTGCCACAATGCTTTCAAAATCATCTCCAAGATTGTTGGCCGGCAAATCACTGCACGAGATAGTAAGAGATTTCACCATTTTGAAAATGGATCTTGTTCTTGTAACGATTATTGGTGAAATAGACCAAGTTCTTTAAGGTACTCTGTAACATTGATAAAGTTTGTGCTTTACTCCAATTATCTTTATGATAGATATTTATATTTGTCGTATGTATACTCTCTTTCTCTGCAATGAGGGTTCCGTAAAATAAATCATCTATGTCGTAAACGAGAGGTTATTAAAACAAGGGAAATACACTTGAAACCAAATTTAGAATCGCTGAAAGAATTTCTTTAAATTGTTAGGTCCCCTACTCCACATTTCATCTGCCATTTGTTTGTACACATTCTCAGTAAAATGATAAGAGTCCCAAAAGATGAATTTGCTTGGATTTTCGCAAAGCTCAAAATCTTTCACAATCCTTTTTCCTCCGCAACTGTTTATCCCATTGAAAAGCCCAATTCCACAGCATGCCTTTTTCCCTTCATTAAAACCTGAAACATTATTTTGCATTTCTTATTATTTTTTCTGTTTAGTTAAAAAACAAGTCAATATTATTATTACTCCTATATGTATGTACCGTAGAAGGAGGGTTGAGTTATTTTTCGGGCCAGACTTTGGTTGAAGTCATAAAGAAAATATTTGAAACCATGTAAGTTGTGCTCCAATTTTGACAGCAACTTGTTGAGTTCATTGTTATGTAGTTGTGCCAAAACTGTGGCTTCTACCAAGCATTCACCTTGAGTTTCGGGCTTAACAATTCTTAGGCCCGGTAAGCACCCCAAGTTTCCCAAATTCAGAAACCCAAATTTTCGTCCTCCTCTTCTGTATATTTCCTGACGAAAATTGCATAATAATTAGTCAAATAAAAAGTTTAGGAAGTTCTTCTTCTTTCTTTAGACTTTAGGTGAATAATTGAATATTAAAAAAAAAAATAGAGTTTGACTTACTTTTACCACAATTGTCAAGTTACCAATCACCTTTTGGACGTATTGTGAGTGAGATTGAGATAGTATAACGCTTGAATTTAGGAGAAAAGGACTGATATAATCATTGGTCCCAATGCTAAACAAGTTGACAGCACTTGACAAAATATTAATGGCATTAGCATTTCCTATTTTTTTGCTTAGTCGAGCCACTTCTCTCTTGTAGTATTTTAGCTGAGTTTTAAGATCAATTACCTGCAAATTCAGTATTTACAGAAGATGTTAGTTTAGTTCACAATTTCATTTTCCTCTGTAAAACTCATAATTATTAATTCATGAATAGGTTTGATTTTAAATAGTTTTGTGATCTAAAGGGCATAAGTTGGCATAGGGCAGAGAATTTCTACAAATTTGATAGCTTAAAAATTCGAGATTCGAAATAATTGGAGACAAAGGGCCTGTTTGTCTCACGTTTCTTAAAGTGATTTTGGAAAAGAAAAAATGATATTCATAATGTTGTTTGTTTGGTTTTTCTTAAATGAAAGAAATAGTCTATGTTCCTATCCAAACTGGATTTGTTTTGGGGATGTATGACACTCAAACAATCAAAAAATAAGTGTATATAAATATGTATTGTGGTTAAATTGGTTCGGCCAAACGATGTTTGCTCTAGAATTTTCCATGTTTTATAAAATGAGTTTTTTTTCAAAGAAATTCTGAAAAGAAAAGAAAAGAAGAAACCAAAAAATAAAAAAGAGATATACTAATGACCAAAACCCTGAACATTGGAGTGTTGTTTGTGGGCCATATACATGTGGGTGGGTATCTGACCTAAATAGTGACAGCTCACCTTTTTGGGCTTGGCCTATTGGAAAATTTAAAGGATATTTTCTTTGGGCCCGCAGTAGTCTGTGTAGTAACTCTCACACCCTAACTTTTGTCAATAAAGCCCACTTTGAAATTAAACTACGAGAAATTGATTCTATGATCATGTTTTTCTCATGGTAAGTTTAACTTTGAGAAAGTTTAGTATAAATTCGACGTAAACATACTCAAATTAATAACTGACAAGTGCAAAATATTAGTTTTATAATTATTATTCCAAAAGAAATGGGCCGGATCCTTTATCACATTTTGATGTCGAACTTTTGTGTCATACATATAAATTTATTCACAAGTGTTTAAATTCAAATATATACGAATTAACTCATAAACTTATTGGGTAGATCCATCACACTAAAATGTGATAGAATTTTTTTTTTGTCAAAACATATAATAGTTGATTTGGTGACGAATGAAGCTATTTTCAAGTTCGGGCTAACAATGGCCAATACAAATTAATTCAAATTAACAATAATTGTCTTGATAAAAGAAATAACATTTGTTCAGAATCCTGGAGCGAGATCTCTAACTCTCTCTAAGCAAATAATATTCCTTCTTTTACGTAACGTGAAATACTGAATAACTCTTTTAAGAAAAAGTAAATATTTGTATTATTATATACGAAATGATAGTTACAGGAGGAAAAAAATTAAATTTATAGAATATACTTTATTTTGGAACATTCAAGTGAAAGTAGTAATTTGACAGTTCTAAACTTTGTGGCCAATTTTTTTTTTGTAAAAGCAGCATAATAAAAAAAATTATGCATGAGAAATTCAGTGGGGATGAACCTAACTTGGGCATAATACTACCGGGTTCTGCCTAATATCCTGACCTATCTAAATTCTTGCTAATAATAATGATTATTAATTAATACTATACATGACGCAGTTATATAATAATTGCACATTAATTTTGTTGTTTATTCAAAAACTTATCTAATAATTGAATGAGTCTAAACACTGCGAAATACTACTCACAGTAATAATAGACAATTAATTTTTAACCACATGTCTAAGATAAGAGAATCACTTGATTACTAGCTAGCATGATTTTATCTATTCCTTAATCCATCCCTCCCTCTTAATAACGGATTTAGCTATATTTTTTTTGGGGTTGGGGGGGGGGGGGGGGGGTATAAATATATTACTGAAATTGGTTGCTTTTATAGGTATAGAATTAAGGACAAGGTACCTACTAAATAACCTCGGTTTTAGGGAAAAAATAAATTATATAGCTAAAATATTCTTACTATTATTAATCCCACCATTAGCTAATTACACGTTATTCAAGTTTTACACTTTCTCTCTTACTTTTCTCTTATATAAGTAAAATATGTAATTAATAGTGTATTGAAATACTAAAGTGACAAATAATTTGGGGAGTATATATATATATATACTATCTTAATTAGTTACACAAACAACATATTAGTATATTAATTGAATGGTCCAATTAGAAAATAAATGTTACACTTTATAATAGATTACAATCAATAAAATTGCCGGTAGTTAAGTTCGCCCCCCAACACTCAATTCCTGGATCCGTCCCTACTTAATAATGAGTAATCATAATCCAATCTTTTGTAGGACATAAGTACTTAATTAATTATTTTCTTGAACTTTTCAAGAATTTTCCAGATTAATAATTTCTCTGAATTCTAAAAATATTATCGAAAAGCCTACCAAACGCGGCCTTCATGAGTTGTAAGTCAGCGATCTTTCATTCACTTATTGTTCATGTGAGTAATCAGTAATAGCAAATTGTTGGAAAGATTCCAAATCAACCCGGCCAGTGAAATATTTTTCCGAACCGGACGTGGGGACCACATTTGTACACTTTCACATCCAATCACTTTAATTTGAGCGTGCTTTATCCTATACGTGTCAAAATGTGGTCTAGTATCACGTGTCTATGGTCTAGTTAAAATTAAGTATACACATTGTAATCGAGTATTATTATTATTATTATTATTATTATTATTTGTCTAATATTAGAAAAAAAGGGTGTTTTTACACTATTAGGTTTACTCATATTACAAGAAATTTTCTTATAATTTTAAAAATTATAAGGACACTCTTTACAGGATATTTTTTGTAAACAATTTTGCAAATTGTAGGGGTATTCATGTAAGACTTATTAAATCATAAGGGGTGTCATTGTAAGACTTGTTAAATTACAGGAGGTGTCCTTGTAATTTTTTAAATTACATGGAATTCCTTGTAATATGACTAAATTTCAGGGGATTTGACTATAAATCACCATTAAAAAATTGATGATATCATAAAATATGAATGAACTAGGTACATTAACTTAAAACATTGTAATGGTCAGTTTGACTTACCAAGTGCAATGAAATGTAACTTTTATGAGATGAATTCATATTTTATCCTAATTTGAAAATTAAATGCCCCTCCTATTTATTACTTAATATACATTATTTTACTAAAACTGAATTTTGGGTAATGTGCTACATTTTACGAATGAAAATGGGTAAATGTGTGATTAAGTAATTGCCAAAAAGTCCAACTAAATTAAAATTTTATCTTACTTGGACTTAATTGCATAAGAAACAAAATAAATTAAAAACATACCGATCCGTGAAAAGTCTCTGTTAAAGCCCCAGCTCCAGCTGATGCAAAGTTTGCCCCATGGTAATTAATTATTAACTGCCGCAGTAGTTTATTTCTTGGCTCTAGATAAGGAGGAATCAATGGCAATTTTGCATGTTCAGCTATATATCACCATTAATAACATGCACAAAACACATGAAAAAAGAAAAATCCATCAACAATTAAAAACAACAACTAATTTAATCATTCTACATTGATTAATTGCAGTAATGCATTAGTGAATTAATTGTAATTAATTACCTATGAAATCTGATATTAACCGGCCATCGGAAAATCTTCCGGTGGGGTAGTCGAAGTAGGTTTCTCCATAGGGCCAAAAATTAGCTTGGTCAAGAGTTGTGGTGTTTATGTAATTGTTATTTCCGGGGTCGAATAACGAGTCCCCGAAGATGAACAACGCCGGCGACGCGGGTTTGGGTGGTTTTCCGGCACGGATTAATGGAAGGGCAAAGGAAATGAAGATCAGAAAGAATGGTACTACATTTGATGCTGCCATTGTACGTTGACTTTGTTTTGCTAAAGACTTATTTTGGTCAATGTATGGATTAATATTTCACCTTCTGTGTGGATTTAAATATGTGAAGGAAATTTTCCCTAAGTTTTTATATACTATATGCTACACGAGATGACTATGCAGTGATTGGTATTGACTTTTTGGTTATATATTTTTACTAATATCACTATATTATATTGTTGTATAATGACAAATATTGGATGCGACAACTTGGATTTTTTAAATACGTGTAGTTAAATTATTCAATATTTATTTTGATAGAATAATAATGGGTGCAGTCAAATAAAATCGATTCAAATTCACACGTATATATCTTGACTTTCTTTCGAGTTAATGTGTTTTCACATGGCGGAATTGAAGAAGAACAATATAAATAGGTTAGTGCGAAACATCTTGTTGACTCGGTTTTATTTGATTTTGATTTCAAAAATATAGTTTATACATGTGGTTTTAGTAAAATTTTAAAATTTTATTTGAATTGGATTTCAATAATAAGTTAAGATATGATTAGGACTATGTTTGGATGGGTAGGTTAGACAGAAAAGGTATGTAGTAAAAGCAATAATATTTATACAGATAAATTGAATCATATGTGCTAATCAATATCATTTATAAATTTGAGGTTTATTAAATTTGCATTTATAAGTCGAAACATGAGTATCTCAAAACATGTACCTAGGCTTTATATAATGGGTTTGGTCCAGTTTAGCGAAACTTGGCCAAGAATGATCCATATTGAGCTCTAATTAATATATGTTCGCTAAGTTAGATCCGTGAATGGATGTGGTTCGTGACGAATCATGGCAGATCCTGGTCGAACTCCACTTATATCTATTCAAATTAAGTCGGATTTGGAAATTAACAGCCTAAGTGGTCCATTGAATTTTGTTCGGATAAGGTTTTTATTTTTCCCGCGATAAGATCTCCACTTCCAAAATTCTTACTAATAACTTTTTCTCGGAAAAAGTTTGTTAAATTTTTATTTAACTTAGCTCATATACCTAAACATTCTTCATAATGCATTGAGCTTCAACTTAAAATATCAATTCCCGACATATTTAGACTTATTTTGAAGGATTTATAAATCATGCTGGAAAATTAATTGCATTGATAATATTAAGGTATTAAAAGTAGTAATGTATGTTGTATGATATAATTATAAATAAAAGCTAATGTTTCAATAAACTGAACATAAAATACTATTAATTAATTTTAGGTACAAAGATAAAATATCATGTATAGAAACAATATTTCTATGTTATTGAATACGACTCCTTGTAAAATCGACTTGTATCCTTACCCACTATGCGTATTTCAAAGCCAATAATTCCATTTTTCATATTTGTTAATAATAATTATAATAGGAGAGTATTATAGGCCTTGCTCAACAGCCCATTTCAAGTTAAAACAATAGGACATGAAAAAAGCAAGTGGGCCTAAGAATTTAGTCTTATGGGCAATCTCATGAAAATAAATGGTAAATACAATAATTCTTCTGTGATTCCTTAAATGCAATTTTTGATGTATGTATCATGGAATTTTTTTCTCACAAACGTTACGTGACATTAACATGTTTTTGTTATTGATTCTTTTGATACTCAACAGAAAATTCAGTGTGACTTGAAAAAATACTTAAAGGAAATATTGTAAACATTTTCATAAGTTTTAGAAGATGTTTTCGGAATAGTACACCAAATAAAGAGAAAAATAAGGGGACAACGCGTTATAAAGAAAATAAATAAAAATCGCATTCCTTTTAAGATTCTGATAGTGAAAAATCTTATTTTTATTTTACAGATTTTAAGTTTTTTTTTTTTTTTTTTTTTTTTTTTTTGTCAAAAGAAAGTCTAAAATACTTTAGAAAAATCATAATAATAATAAAGTAAGTAATTAGGAGAGGAAGAATTTATAAAAAGAATAAAAGTACTATTTTTATAATTATCATTGTACATTAATTAATTAAGAAAGAAAAAGAATTTGAAAAGAACAAAAAATAAAAGTACTATTTTCACAATTATCATTGTACATTAATTAATTAATTAAGATAGATAGAAAGAAAGAGAATTTAAAAGAAGAGGTGAACAGCCAAACCAGCCAGCCAGGTAACTTATTTGGTCAGTATTACTATCATCAGTATTAATAATAAAGTTGCACAATTATTTTTGGGGGGCAGTCTCAAAGGTAAAACCTGTCATTAGGGTCACCTTGTAATTTTTAAAATATCAGGAGTTTATTTGAGGGGGTCCATTTGCAAATCACCCATCCAAATATAAGTATACGTGAATGTTTTGAATTCCACCAAACCCAAATTTCTTCAATTGCAGCAAAAACAAAAAGTCCGGGTGCATCTATATGTGTTCCCATTGGAAGAATGGTTGAAGATGTTTACACGATCGTTTTGTCAAAGAAATGAATTTGTTTTGGCATTTTGATTTTTTTAAGTGTTGGTTAATTAATGTTATCTTAAAGAAAGAGAATAATGTTTACCATATTATACTACATTTTTTTTTCTTCCTGTTCTTGTGAAAATACCTTTTCCTAATTTCGTAAATATTTCAATCCTCACCCACCAATTCTCTGTAATTATTTACAAGTACAAGTAGTCACTTTAATGTTAGATATTATAAAACAAACAGTTGAATTCCACTACCACCTCCCCCAACTTGCATATCTAAGAAAAGAAAAACCCCATCATCACCTCATCAACTTGAATAAATTCTCTGAACCCAAAACAAATCACATCATCAGATCAAACTGAACTGAAGATTCATTGGGTATTATATCAAAGCATAACTATTCATCAAAAGTTTAAATCATTCATAAAGAAAGAAAGACAGCCAGACAATATCATATCCTCAATATGGTTTTTAAGTCTTCATAATAAAACAGTGATCCATCAAACCTAAGTTACCTATGTACTACTGCCTCATTTAAAATAAAACACCATCCATCACTGGCTTCACCATGCTTTATTGTTTGCCCTCACCAGCAACAAAACTTACCTAAATAGGCAAGAACCAAATACATCAATACATTAAACATGTTTCGAGAATTATAATTGCCTAAAATTAAATAAAAGCAACGGAAAAACCACTAACATGTAGCCTTATTTACAGAAGCGCCACCACGCGGGTAATGCTGCCCTTCAGTAGACACCGCCCATATCATCGAAAGACCAAAGATCCATTCCGTTCCCTCCGTCTCCATTGAGGAAGGCATCAATAGAAGCATCCCAGTTGCTGCTCTCGAGAAATGGCATCTGATAAAGTTTCATCTGAGAGTTGAAAGCTGAGGTATCTTCAGATATCACATCCTCTGAACTTGACTTAGCTTTCTTTGCTGGGCTAGCATCCTCGACAAATTGAGCTTCATTATCCTCGACAACAGCAGAGAGAACAGATGATATTTCTGGAGTTTTTGCGCAGTTTTCACCCCAACCGAAGTCTGAGCAATCGAACGAATTGCTTCCTTGATCAGAGCTGAAGTAAACATTAGCACCATCAATTGGGGTAAGCGGTTTTAGTCCCATATCACCAATTGGAATCATTTGTGGCTTCTCTTCTGCAAATCCAAAGGAATCATAGTACTCATTGTTTAGCATGTTCATGAAACCTGTGTCTTGGCTTGCATTGGGTTGAACCGACTCCGGGTTCTCCTTAGGAAGTACTCTACGTGAATTGACCTTAATTGCACGTTTTGAGGCAGAGGCAGAGGCAGGAGCATCTTCAGGGAAATTCACCTTAGCTTTATCGCCTCTGATCCTACGAGCCTCGGTATCATAAGCTCTTGCAGCTTCCTCAGCAGTGTTATAAGTACCAAGCCAAACTCGAACACCTTTACATGGATCACGAATCTCAGCAGCCCATTTACCCCACGGACGTTGTCGAATCCCCCTATACTGATTCTTCCTTTTTCTTTTGGAGGATTTGTCAGCATCCTCATCAGTTTCTACTACAGGTTTTGAACCTAAAATGAAGTAAAGGTGTATATTTTAGACCAAACAGTTGAAGTATGACATGAGTACAAAACACACGGACAGTAAATTTCGCTTCCTCCCACATAACATCAATCAAGGAGATAAAAATGGGGAGAAACGTCAATCGAAAGATGCAGAGAAGCTCAATGGAAAGGTTAGACCAAGCATCTTCATAAACATTAGAGGATGGGATGTATCAGATCCAACATCAAAATGGACAAATGACAAGATTCAGTACAGGTTATGGTAATTGTCTTTGAGCCACACCTCTTTAGAAATAGAGAGCCGTTCTTGCGGATCTTTTTCCTTTTGGAAATGAAATGAAATGGAAAGTTTTATAAACAATTAATTTGAAATCAGTAATTCCAATTTAAATCATCTACAAAACTCACATACAAAAGCCACTTCATATTAAACCCAAACCAAAATTGATAACAAATGCAACCTTCAGGATTCAACCCAACTCTTTTACACTGATAATTTTTTAAAGAAATTTCCAAAATCCTTAAATTCAACCAGAGCCCATTCTTTTTAAAAGAAAAAACATGAATATCAAAATTTCAGCCTAAAATCAAATATTCACCTACATAACGAGCTACCTTGAGATTAGTTTTTCAACTAATAAACACAATAAGACAGTTTCATACCAAACTTACATATAACCTATCAAAAAACCTACGACAAAATATTAAGCAACACAGATATCAATTAATTATTCAACATCTGGCCATAAATCATACATAAATGTAAACGACTCGGCGAAAATGAAATAACAATTATTACCCTTAAAGGTAGAATTTTTGGTAGCTGAGAAACCAAAGGGCTTTTTCACATCTATCTCCCCTTCGTCGTCAGATAAATCCTTAAAATCCTGAAAATCAGCTTCGAAATCATCGTCCAAATCAACGATAGGCTCAGATCTTAGCGGTTTCGAGTGATAATTCCAGAGATTCTTCTTCTTCAAACCGGCGGCTCCGCCTCCCCAAAGCAAGTCGGCTGTGAGCCGGGGCGAAGATCGGTTCTCCGGAGCTAATAAATCGGATATAATTGCTCCTCCACACATTTTCCAGATTAAAATTTCCCTTTTTCAATTGCTGAAAAAATGAATTCCTTTTCGATTTGAAACAAATATTTTTTGGAAATGAGAAATACGTCAAAGATTGGGTTTTTTCTGAGTGGGGTTTTAGGAAGGGCTGCTTTGCTTTTTATATATGCACCTCGGCAAAGATTGGAAGGTGCAAGAACCGGCAGGAAAGAAGTATGATTTTACATGTATACCCTTACAATAGGGTGTCGGGTTTGACGGAAATACCCCGGTTGAGCCAAATAAGTACTGTATTTATTTAAATTATGGGACTCATGTAATCTGTATGAATCTTTATGAGATAAAAATGGTAAAATCACTAATATAACATTTCTTTTGCACCAATTTTTTTTCTTAATTTGACCTTGTATATTTTTTTATAATTTATCATTAACTTTTATATTTATCTTTAACTTTTTCTGGTTTTAAGTTTAATGTTGTAATCCATTAAATTTATAGGAAAAACTCGTCATACATTTGTTATATATGGCGGTGCGTTAACTTACTAAAATTTATATTTATCTTTGTAAATGTATAGGTTTTAATTTGGATTTTATTGTAAGGAGTTTTTGCATATTGTAGAAATATTTTTTAATTATATACATATTGGAGATATTATTCCTCAAAATTTTTAGTCAATTTTCTCGTCCCTTTATTCTTGGCTACAATCTAGCTTACTTCTGATTGCGGTGAAATATAGCACGTGAAAGAATATATAGAGGTGAAAAAATCTTAGTAAAAGTTTGAATGATTTTATGCAAGAAAATGTCTGTAACTTTTCTTGGATAACATATATGAAAATCTTAGTAAAAACTTGACTATAATTGCAATTAACTCTCATAAAAAAAATTATTCCCTTATTTGGTCAGATAATAATTACGCCACTTCCCTTGTGACCTATCAATCTGCTCAACATTGAATTACAATTGGCGATTTAGTTCAATTTCATTAGATAAATCGAAGGTCCCTAAGTTTATAAATGACTCCAAGGGAGGCTTTACGCTCATGAGACTGGCCCAATAGCTGTGTAGTTCAATAATGGAAAAAAAAATCATAAAATCTATACAACATAATATTTTTACAAAACAAATAATTAAAATTTTATATCAATATTTTTACAAAACAAATAATCGTAAAATTCGATATGGGTAAGATTTTCCAAGAAAAAACAGTATTGAGTTTGTAAAGGTCAAAAGTTTTGAAGAAGTAGAGGGGCCAAAATATAAAAAGACAACAATAAATAAAGGAGTCAGAGAAAAATGAGAAAGAGAAAGTGCATGCACCAAGTAAATCAGTCACCTGAAATGCGGAACGCGTGGGGCCCCTTGTATCGCTCGGAAAACAATAAAATAAAATTGAGCAAGCCTAACAGCACGTTGGGGTCCACGGTAGACCCACGACACACGAGAATTGCACGAAATTAGTTTTAGATTTTCCTTTTATAGATACTAATATTATTAATTTTAATTTAACAAATTTGTGTACTCCACCATTTTTCTAACCCATTTTGGGTCTGTCTTTTGCTTATGTATATATATATCACATTGCTTTTCCAGCTGCAGGTACTTTCTTAGTTCTTTCCCATTTTTATCATTTTTAGAAATAAATTTTATATTTTATTTGGCTCCAGCTAACCTTAGTACCTAAAATGTTAATTTAATTTGTCTTGATATGTCCAAATTTGTTACACTCACGGTTCTAGCTTTCACTTTTTAAATTCATTTCATTGTTTATTTTCGATTTATGCTTATAGTTTCATAGAATGATTGATAATCAAATTTCTTAGATTCAATTATCAGAAATAGTATCAAGAATTTTTTATATTAATAACGTACTATACACTAAATTTTAGAATCTCAAGTAAATAATAATACTTTTTCATCGATTGATAAAGCATTAAAATCAGATATAGTACTGTATATGATTTCTGACCAAACAGTGTATTTGATCATGAAATTTTGGACCAATGGTTGACCTTGCAAAATTGATTTTTGTCACTATATATTCTGACACGCAGATTCCAACATATATTATCCACAAAAGCTTCTGACTTTAATTGCTCCTAAATAATTAGCTGGTTATACACCAATTATTATTATTTTAAATTTTTAATATTAATTTGACAATTAATTTTCAGCTGTTCGATGCAGTTATACTAATTATAATAATCCTGGAAGCGCCAAGCAACAAGTTGAAGATTAATTAAAATATGAGTAATAATTAAGCACATCTAATCTCCTCAGATTGCAAATCGGTCAATTAATTAAGGTGCCCGTGCCAGACACACTCCACTTCATTTGGATGGATATTCCCAATTAATTCACCTTTGGTTACAGAACGAACTAGGAATGTTTACGGTTTGGTTAATGGGTCGAACCGAACCGAATTAGCTCGGTGCAAATTGAATCGAAATAAAGTTATTCAATCCAATTTTTTATTTTGAGATTTGAACTATTTTGATTTTCGGTTCGATCCGATCTTTTTGGGTTAATCAAATTGAACCGAAAATCAAATTATGAGCTTTGAATATCTTAATTTATTGTCTATTGATATAGATCTTAGAATTTTAATTGTTTAATTTAAGATTTGAAGATTGTTAAATGGTAAGTATTTAGTTCATGTATTGTTTCATAATATTTAGTGTTATGATTACTTATGAATTTAATTTTTTTTTTTTATAAATCTCTAATATTTGATTATATAAATTATACATAGTTTAAATTTCAAATAAATCGAAACCAACCAGATCGAATCGAATTTTTTGATCAAAAATTAAAATAAAAAACTAAATTAAGATGTACATATCAATTTTATATTTTCAAAATCAAGAACCGAAATTTCGATTCAGTTTTGAACAAATTAACTGCTCTAGACAAAACATCCCCTATTTGTATTGGCGTAACTTTTGCTGTTCTGGAGTTTTCCTTAATTTGCCGCAAGAACGTCTTATTCAACTTTTGCATGATGGAGTTGTTTATTAATTATGGGTTTGCATTAAAATATAAAGATATAGGAGTACATATATTTATTTACGTTAGTTGCAACATGTAAATAATATCTACTTCAATGGGGTCCAAGATTCTATAAAGATAAGGTTAGATTAAAATAATGGGTGGATATTTACCATTACCATTCGAGCAAGCAAGCAATAGTCCCTTTTTATATATGCGAATTCAGATTCAAATCCTTATTGAGAAAAATTTTCATTGTATTTGACGCAGCTCGTAATGAATTTAATAGCTGCGAATAAAGAACCTAACACGAAGAAAACTTGCTAAAATTGCAAAATACTATAAACTGGTATAAACGTGTTTGGTTGTAAAGTTTGGGCATGGGTCCATAAATAAAGCTAATAGTAAACAGAATCAAGAAGATCCGTAACACTTGCACAGTGTATGCGAGCTAAAAAACAAAATATATCTACTAAAGCTACAAAGTGTATACGCTTAAATAAAGTACATATAATTACACATCCAGTACCTAATTTAGCTAAAATATCAAACTGGCCCCCAAAACTCATCTCAATAAGAGCACCACCTACTGCCAAATTCCACTGCACTTCTGCACCCACATGAATTCACCATCTCATATTTGCCCCCTCTATTTTAGGACCTCTTTAGTGCAACAAATGACTTCCTTTCTGCAGTCAAAAATGGGAAAAAATGCCCTCTCTGTAGAAACTAGAGGCAAATTTAATAGCAAGGATTTTGTAAACCCAAACAAATAGTGTGGTAAAGAATTATGAGGGCCTCAAGAATATCCATTCCCTGTTTTCTGCATCTTTTTCTTGTAATTTGAAACGCTGCACTGTGGACATATGTATTCCAGCCCATCTGTCTTGGCATAATCCTGAGAAAAGTAAAAAAGAACGATGATTAAAACGATTTTTAATTAAGAAAAAAGTAGTTCACAACTTCAAGTTATATATAGAAATGTTACTTTGAAGGCACCCAAACCGGGTCTTCGGTCACAACCAAAATGAGCCCACTCCCCACACAAACCACAGTTGACCCAATCTCCGGGTGCGCTACTGTTGAACATTCATAAAAGATCAAGAATTAGTGATCAGTTTTTGGTTTCAAGATAATTTAGATATATGATAGCTATATTAAATATAGAAGGTGACCTGTGACATAGTAAACAGCACTCTCCATCTACATCATCATGAGCCAATTCGTATTCCAAAAGGTAAGTTTCGTAGTGCCTTTTAAGTGTATTTCCAACACCCTGGTTCAAAAAGAGACAACAATTCAATTAACAAAACGATAAGAAAATATAGTGCTATGAATTGGTCTGAGAAATGCCGTGGAGCAAAAATTGGGTTGTGGTTTCTCAACAAAATTCATACTGATACGATTAACGTTGTTTCTTGATGTTGAAAACAAGACTTGCTTGACTTGGGCTTTCCAATACTGACACATTTGCTATTGTGTAACACGGTTTAGATATTTTGGTACGGTTTTGGGATATACCAACTAAATACTAGGCCATTAAGAGATCTGAACTTTTGATGTTTGTCAAACCCGGACTTCCATTACCAATATCTTTACTTTTGAATCATGTGGTTTTGTTATTATTGTTGACTAAGACTATATTCCTTCATAAAAAAATAAAAAATAAACAAGAAGACTAAGACTATATTTGGTTGTTGGATTTCATTGGGTAAAACAATAAGGAAAATGAAAATGAACGAAATATAAATTCTGAAGCAATTTTCTTTGCGTTTTACTCACTAAAATCCAAGAATCAAACATGCCATAAGAGTATAGTTTTGTTATTTACTTTACTACGTCATTTAAAGGAACATTTCGTAAATTGAGTATGAATTATCAATATGTAAATAATATAATCAATAACTAGAGTTTAAGGGCCTACCGTCATCCTATTGGTCACCGTGTGATTACGCATCTTCGAAAAAACCTGTCCTTTCCAATTGATGCCATTACCAACATGAAACCCCCCTCTTGTCACCACCTGATTAAGATCCAATATATAAGTATATCACCTTCGGGTATAAAATAGAAATAGTTATTCTGTTTCTTAAGAAAACAGATGACTAGCAAACTCACCTCCCTATACAAGTTAAAGAGATCAAGACGCTTAGCATTGAGTACAGCATCTGGGAACTCCGCAAGTCCACCTTGAGGTATGAGACGGTTATGTCCTCGAAGTATCAGAAATTGCATCACATCTTTTAAGAATTCCTCCTTCACAATAACATTTTGAATTTGACAATGAGGCTATGTAAATTTAAATAATCAGTGAATTTATATAATTTCATCAGCATATAATGCATTATCCAACTTAGTTTTTATGCAACAAGGGTCGTCAGTCAAACAACGCAAATTAAAGAAAAAAAATGACGAAGTACCATACCTCGGAACACACATGTAGTGGGCTTCTCCCACAACCATGTTTCTTTAGAGGAAGTGGATTTAAAGATATGATCTGTTTGGCTTGATACGAGCTTGGTGTTGATTTCCGCTGAGTTACTGGAGTCACTCCAGCACTAGTATGCTTTGTAGAAGGAGCAGTGGCCAAGTTAGCCTTCACTTGGCTTCCATCATGCACATCTGTATTTAAAATTCCAGAAAAGGGAAGCATTTTCTGGTGACGGACATGAGGAATGGGCCTCAAGGCAGCAACTTTAATTTTTTGTCTTGTAGCTGTAAAAGGTATGTGGACCCCATTTGACGGTCCCATTTCTTTATAATCATTATCTTCTTTCTTAACACCACGGGCAGTAAAACCATTTAAGCCAGAATCCGTTTCCTGGGTAATAGAGGGCCTTTTTCTACTCGGAGGTGGTGGTTTTAACCAGGGAGGAAGGCTGCTCATGGTTATATTATTTGAACCGATATCATTTGCCTGCTTTGTGCAAAAGAATAGGAGTCGATCCGCATCTTCTTTCTCAAATGAAGCTACGGCTAAACCCTGAATACTGGCGATACCAAGAGCAACTAATGAACGGTATGTAACATCAGGAGCTAGTTGCCTCAAGACCTAAAAATGGAAAAAACAAGAATCCTAAAATATGAATAAACCAGTAAGTATAAGAAGTTAAGTCAATTTGGCTGCAAAGAGTTTGCTTAACATAGGAGAACAAAAAAGAATCGAAATTAGAACCTGTGTGGCCCACGTAGGAACTTTCATGCAAACTTCAAATACTGCTGACCCGCAAGCTACTGAGACTGACCTCCGAGGTTCAGATATAGGTTTATTTTCATCAGAGTTCGGCAGAGCATGAATCAGCTGACTCTTTTCAACAATTTCACTCTTTATATGATTTTCCAATAGCTAAAAGAATAGATTGACCATCACACAAGTTAAAAAAAAATGGAAAAACCCTGAAACTAAATATTGATTATTTAAAACTGCAACATTTGGAAAAAAAACTAAAATACTACCTGATCATCAAAACATGCCTGAGCACTCCCCGACACCAAAAGAGAAATGTGGCTAGAGCTACTGGTTGATATATCACATCGCATCGTCACAACACCACGAGAAAATGTTCCGGCTTGAAGTGGTGGAGGAAGAGCGCTGAACCAAAGAATCAGTTTGTTATTTTTTTGTCTTTCAAAACTATCATAAACTAAGATTTTAAAAAAATATCATAAACTAACAAGGTAACATTGGGATTAAGAGTTCGTTTTGCAGCAACTACAGAATAATGTTTAAAAATTAACTAAGTCATGAATAATATAATATTTGAACTTGTTTAGTAGCTGTGTTCAAAACATAAATTAGTGGCAAACTAATAAAGCGCGGCAAAAGTCACCACCTAAATTTGTTGTTGGACCATAGGGATTATAATAACACAGGGTTGGACATATGATAATTTTATTTTCGTTAGTGCCCAAAAATCGCGTTTATTATCACTTGTATATTGGTGGAGTCATTTATTTATCACACTACCAAATGACAGATAAAGATTGATAAAATACGTCATCTCATATAATCTTTGTTACCAAAGGAGTTCTAGGTCACCACCAAGTGATTTTAGGTAGTTCATAGGGAGCACGAGCAACTCAAGCATAAATTGCGGAAAGGTTTTGTTTAATGGAAGAAGCAGAACCATTCTTTAAAGAGATCCATGTTGGAAAAACTATGAGCGTACTTCTGAGTAGGAGATACGATAAAATACATATACCACCTACAATTCATGATAAAGGGGTATAAGTGTAAAACTACTAAGAACATTTGTTAGCATATGCCAGTACATACCTCACCCGGTTATGAAGTTTGCTCCCCCGCATCTGAAACAGAGCAAAAAATTAAATTGAGTCCACATTCAGGTCAAGTGAAAATCAATAAAAGAAAGCCATGTTCACATATAGAAAACAAGGGAAAGTCCAGTTCTACGTCAAACTTACTTCAATACTCAGAAGGGCATTTAGGCCATCCTCCAAAGAACTCAACAAGCAAGCATCCTAGATAAAATTAAAGCCATGAACAGAATATACATAGTTATTTATAGAGATGGGACAATATAAAGATGTGGTTGAAATGAAGTATATGCTATTACCAAGGAACTTGGTACTCCACAAACAAGAAACCTCGTGTTTACATCATCATCATATATCTTTATTGCAGGAAGGGAATCAGAAGAGCCTTCTTCATCTTCCAAAGGACCCGTATCAGGAACATCAACACTGATCTTTGGAGGATCCCCAATGATACTAGGACCCAATTCGCTATTGTCTATCTGGTTGCTATCACGAAGACAATGAAGCCTAAACGAAGCGTGTGCCAGTTGAAAAGCATCCCAAGTGTGACATGGAGAACTGCAATCAACAAAAAGATCTTCAGAAAGATTTTTTAGCATTTTCAGATCAATGTATACATGAAACTGATTTTCCCAAATTGCATTTACGATTTATTATTCATCTGTAAGAGGAGATTTAGCGTTTTGTGTCGATTTGAATCTCTAGTCAGTAAAAATACCTTTGTACTACAGAGAACAATGCATGACAAAAATGGCTAGCTGCATAACAAGAAAATGTGTTCTTCCAATATATTACATATGGAATTCCCTGCAGAGATAAAACCGGTTGTCAGGAACAGAAATTGAAGAAAAATATCCACAACCTTATATCATAACAAGCTTCAATTCAATAGTGTTTCTTCCAACATATACAATCATCACTCACCTTAGCGTGAAGAGACTCGGCCAACTTCTCACCATTTGGTAGCTCCAAATAGACCTTCATAAAGAATTTTCATATCAATTCAGATACAACTGTGAAAAAGGGAGCTTCTAGAAATTAGGAAATGTGTATGCAGCAATTGAAAATATAAGAATACTATAAGCAAGCACATTACATGCTTCCCCATTATAACTGAGACTATTTCACCTAATCATGCTAGCATGATAAAATTGAACTGAAATTTCAAATTGTTTTCAGCAGGAAACAAATTCTTGAACATGACAACATAGACTTCAAGTTCCCTTCTTAAAGACATTAAAATCATGTACCAATCAAATATATAAGTAGACAACATTCACGATTTTGTTAATATTATGTTGTAACAAGATAAACAAAATGCTATATAACCTATATGTCTAAATTTCCATTCAACAATTGAATACTCAACTCTTACAGGATGATACAGAGAAGGCCAGAGCCCAAACACTTTCTAGAACCAAGTCAAGCTTCTAGTTGTCCTTATTCAAGTTTCTAGCTGTTAAGTACCATATTATATATACATAGGTACTAGTAATAGATTACTCAATTGGAACAAACATGAAAAGAGAAAGTTCTGGGTACGTTCACACATTTAACCTTGAGAATTGCAGTAGGGAATCTGTGGAATCACATCATTATCTCAAGTAGATAAGGTACTTGGGAAAAAAATGCAATTTAAGGAAATGAAATACTCCATAATTTTGGTCATCCCAAAAAGGGAAAATGAGCATCCGATTTTGGACAAGGAGGATAATACTCCAATTCGCATTTCTCATTTACCATGTCTTGCTAACCCAACAATGACCAAGACGAAAGTAAGTTGGATGGGTAAGATTAAACAAAGTCTTATGGAAAGCCATTAAAGTGCCACTCAGGCCAAATAAATGCAGTATAAAATGCAGAGACTGAAAGACTCCCAAATAATATACCAGAACTGGAGATAACTTGAAACATGTTACCACCTTATTGAAGACAAAAAGCACAAGAATTCTCAAATACCAATAGAGGATATAAACAGAAACAACTCATTGGAGATACGAACTTAATGAAGATAAGTAACATACAGTAGTTGGCCTTGTTGAGCTAAAAAGTTCAGCTACAGTTTCTGGAGAGGATAATTCAAACCCTCCCAATACCACCGATCCAACTTCTTCATTTGGTAATTTTTCTCCTTGTAGATACACAAGATTAGGTTGCAACTTATCCAGGGCTTTGCGAAATTCATCTGTACTTGGATTTCTCAACGTTTGGACCTAAGAATTGCATAATAACATAATGAACTCACGGCAAAATGAATTGAAAATTATTTTTGCAAAACTGAAAAAATAATGCCTTCAATTTGTACAAATAAACTGGCATATATTTGCACCTCTAATCGCCCTGAAGATACAATTTCAGGGAAGGGGAACCTTCTCTTCTCATCCAAAACACCTTGCTCCTGTTTGTTTTCTGTTCTTCCCCCAGAGAATACAGCAAGGAGAGTGCAACTGTTTTTGGAAGCTCCTTGAGTGTGGAACATGTCCACACAAGGTCGACCTGACATAGTAAGGGGCCCTAGGCGAAATTTAAAATTGCGGTCCTATTTTACCAAAAAACAAGTATATTAGAATTTATTTCTTAGTTTGATTACTGCACAAGTATTTATTGAGTATTTCATGTTTTTCTCGAACATATTTGTTATAGATAGATAAAATGACAAATCAACCCCCTTTTTTTTAAATCCAATCTTAATATGTTCTTATAACATTTAATCCTAAAACCCTTCTTTCAACAAAAGCAAACACTACAAGTATTGTGAATATAATTATATAACGAATGTACAATAATAGAGTTAACTTTTAACTTGTAAAACTCAATACATAGATATATAACATAAAAGTAGAATATTTATGCTTCGAACTGAAATGCATCAATTTTCAGTATCTAGACTGATTCGGTAATTTCAAATTTGTACAGTATGCCAAACTGAATAAACTGGTTCTGTGAAAAAAACGAAAAAGTGTAGTTTTGGGTCATTCTTGTAAATTAATATTAAAAATGTAGCTTGACCCAAACTCATTGAATCAAGTCACATATCTACCCTAATTTTCATGTAAATCCCAAATACCAGAATAAGAAAAAAAAAACACTAAAACCTCCATCCCCCAGTTAATTCACCATATAACTCTGACGCCTCCAAACTAAATTTAATGTATTATGCAAAATTACAGTATCATAATTTTTTTTACCAAAATACAGGTATACTATCAATTAGCATAGATTCTTCATCAATTGGCACCAAAACATGAAATAATCATTTAAAAAACATCAATTAGCTAAGCAAGCTTAGAGAACGAAGAGGATTTCAATATAATGTTTACTGTTATTCGAAACCTAAAAAGCAGAAAGAAAATAAGATAGAGTGGAATCCTTGCCAAGAGATTTACGGCTGACGGAAGGAGCACCGGAAGAGGCGGACGTACGACGGCGACAAGCTTTGTGCGAACTTCAGCGCAAGTTAGGGAAATCAGAGAACGTCGGCTAGGAATTTTATTAAGGAGGATAAATTGAATCTGAAGTGAGATACATCTTTTTTAATTGTTCGACTTCAGTAAAAAAAAAAAATTTAAAGTTCATAATTTTAGACTTTTTAGTATTATCGAATCGGTTTACAAGCCTAATTACAAAACCGGTTCAATTCGTACTTAACAGTCAACATGATTATAATATTAGTTTTGATTTCATGTAATAAGCTCAAGTATTTTCACAAAAAAAAAAAAAAAAAAAAAAAAACTTTTGGATTAAGTTCAAATGCTATTTTTTATGAAGTCTGAAAATTTGAGATTAATTTTGATTTATATTTCATTGTTGTGGTGTGAAGGAAAAAAGCCAAGTTGTAGAAGTCAAAATCAGTGACTTTTATTAAAAAATAAAAAACAAAAAACAAAAAATTGTAAATATCAAATTAGCTATAATATTTGTTTAGGATTTTTTCTTTTTTTAGAGGATATAACTCTTGGCCTTGGAAGATAGGTATTTTAGGTCCATAAATCGATAACCTCGTAATGTATTTAATAAAAAGAAAAAATGAGACGAAATTATTCTCCCTCATTTATTTTGTTATTTGTACTTCACTTTAGTTATTTTGATTTGCAGTTTCTTTTAGTATAATAATTTGATAACATGAATTACTTTATAAAATTTTATAGTACATTGATATCGTAATCTTTATAATTCTTTATTGGATTAATAGCAACAGAGGATCCTAATAGAAGCGGTGATTTTCTTTAAAAATCTGAAAATATAATATCAAATCAAAATTAATAATGCTTTCTTAGAACTTTTTAAAATTAATATACGCGTCACTTTATTTCTTTTTCAGAAAATATTAAAATTAAGAAAACCAAACCAAATTGTTGTACTAACTCTTAAGGTTTGGAATGAAGGCTTGGGCTATTTGGACATGTTAAGTGTACAGCATCAAAATTTTCCTAGCCCAAACCGTTAGGCAATCCCAATAAAAAATACCTGGGCTGAATTAAGTAAGTATGAAGCTGATTGTTATTTTGGGCTGTAAATTGAGCGGATTTTAGTAAATCCAGCCGATTTATTAGTATATCCAATTAGTTTTTTTTTTTTTCCTTTCATTTGTTGTTTGGATAGTATTGGATAGTAGGAAAATAAAGTTATTATTTTTCTTCAACTTTCCGGCAGGAAAATTTTGCGAAGAAAAAATTTCCCCACCAATTTGATGGGGAAATCCTGGAAAAATCTTGTAAATTTTTACAGTAAATTGCAAAATACCCATTCTACTTTGTCTAACTATCAAAATCCCCCATTTGTGATTTTTTCTTACCGAAAGTCCTTTTGAGCTTATTTATTATTAGCAAAAAAATACTCTCTCAAGTCATATAACAATTATACCCCCACAAAATGGTGACCCAAAAAGTTATCAATAAACTCCAGTTAACTTTGAAAATTGACAATAATCCCTGTTAACTTTTAAAGATTGATATAGATTCGGTGACTAAAAAATATAGAATAGCATCATGTAATTTATAATAAAGTTAATATAACGAAAACGTGATCATTCATACAATTTTTTATCAACAAAGAAAAAGCAATTCATAATCAAACAATAATAGTTAACAAAAATATTATGTGTTTAAATTTTCTTAACAACCAAACATTTGCAAGAAAATTATTTTCTTCACAACCAAACATGTAGAAGAAAATTATTTCTTTTCCTTCTCCTTTTCTTTCTTTTCATTTTACTACAATTTTTCCTCACTTTCCTTACAACCAAACAATCTATTAAAAATTCACGATTATAAATACACGAGTCCAATATGGATAATAGTCGACCCAATCTATTTAAAATTATAACTGATAATAAATTAACTATACCTAATATTTTCTTATAACGAACAAGACGCGAGTCAGAGTAGCATATATGATATATTTTATTCAAATTTCCCTAGCAACATGAACAATTTGGGTACATAGTTATTTGTTGGTTTCTGGTGAGATATGTTATTAAATCCTTCAAATAAAGTGGTTAAATACTTAAATGTGTTTTAAGTTGATATTTTAAATGTTGGAGTTCAGCGGATTATAAAGAAAATACGTGAGCCAAGTCCTATAATCATATAATTTTAACAAACTTGTTAGAAAAGATTTTATACGAATTTTCAATTTATTGGAACCTAAAAGGCTCAAATCAAACACGATATATATAAATTCGGACATTAGTGAATCCTACTAAAATACGACAATTTGACAACTCTAATTGCGATAATTATGAAATTTATATTAATTAAATTCACATAAATTATATTCTAAAAAATCTAATAGTTAAATACGTGTAACATCAAAATAGTACATGAAAATCATGTTAACGATCGAGTCTCGTCCAAACTTTTGGTTGGACCACCTATAAGTTTTCTTTTTATTGATCATCATTACATAATAATAGGATAGTTTTCCAAACCATTAAAAAATTTCAATAATTTTCAATTTACCAAACTTGGTAATTTTGATTTCAGGTCAAGTCTATGTCAAACGTTGCTTTATACATAAATATTTATCACATTGATGTTCGATAAATATCTAATAAGTTTCATTACATCTTTATCCAAAAATGGAAGAAAACAAATGGACAGAAAGCAATTTTTTCACACATCCAAAATTCCAAATCATCAATATCCATCACTAATTAATTTGACAATTGATTCTATCCAAAAGCGTGAGGTCCACCTCTAAATAAAGTAAAGAGAAGAAAGAACTGGTTCATTCTAATTAATTATATGAGTTAAATGCAAAAACAGTTCAATTTTCATGCGCTTTAATTGACAAAAACTCATTATGATATTTTTATTAATAAAATTTTTATGTTTTCTTTTTTATTAGTTAAAAAAAATTATATATCAACATTTTATTATTTCATTATACACTCATTAGAAATACTTCATAAATCAATAAGAAAGTTATTACAAATTCTTTTAAGCAAAATAAAAGGTATTATTAACCTTTTTAAAGTTATTATAGGATAATTGCTAATTTTTGGATGGATAAAGATATTTTCGCAATAAGTAGAGTACAATTGTCACTTTCCACTTTATTTTATATAGGGTATGATTGTCAACTTTTTTTTTTCTTTTTTTTTTTTATGAACCGTGAATGCAAGTGAAGCATACTCTATCTTGAGAGAGAGTTTTATACTTTTATACTAAAATAAAATTAACACATACAAATTTTAATCAATTAAAGAAGAAAAGCGAGGGTATCTTTTAATGTCACTCTCTAATTATATTAATCCCAACACATTAACAAAAAAAGGTAAAAAAAATTTAGAAAGTAGGCCTTGTCTAAAATAAAATTTCACACATATCCCATTAATTTCACTTAAATTTTAAATCATTTATTTTTAAAAAGACAAATATGTACATCTTCTCTTTAATATATTATTGGAGTATTTATTATTTGTAGATTGTCACTTCAATTACCTTATCTTCTCCACCAAATCCTCCTACCCACCCGACCTCAAACAACTTCCGACGAGAAGGGACCAAATCTATGGGAAAATATCATGAACATATCATAATTTTTTGTGGTGATCAATCACCAAAAATATATATAATATATAAAAAATTAACGTGATATGATTGTCGTATCAAAATTTTGAAAAGAATTTTAATTTAGTTATTATTATTGTTGATAACCAAGGTACGTAGCCTAGCTAGCAATACTACATAAGTTCATATTGTGTTGTGATTTTGATAAATTACTATACATTATTCCTCAAACTCTAATTCTTTCTTTAATTTAAGTCCAATTAAAATTATAATTGACTCCTAAAACTTATGTTCTAACTCGATTTAATCCCTAATATTTGAATCCTAAAGTAATTATAAATATTACTAATTAACAAAAGTAATCAAAGATATTGTACATGCGATCTTGTGTGATTTTTGCTAAAATGAGTAAATATGGATTATAAGTAATTTAAAATCTTGGCCAGTTTATAATTCACATATAACAAATAATTCAATAGTAATTGTTGTCACCCTATGGATTTTTTTTTTTGGTTTATGAAGCATAGTCATGTTTTATGCTTGACTTAATTCGAGACACCTCGATCGAATACATTATATGACAACGTATTCCTCCAAGAAAACACTATCCCTTCCACTAAATCAATCAGTCGTAACGAAACTATCTTTTCTTTATATTGTGTAAATCCATCAAACTACATTAATTAAAGTTAAATTTACAATTCCACTAAAACTTATTTTAAAATTTCTTAGTTAATGGAATGTTAATTTCATAATATTAGCAAATTAAAATTACTAATTGATAATTAGGGAGAGAAAATTGAAAATATTAAAAATATTGGAGATCAAATTGAATGAAGTTGACTCTAAAAAAAATGAGTTAAGTTGGGAATTAGGACTCAATTGAAAACTTAATCGAACCTAACTGAACAAAATATTAGAGTCTGGGGTCAATGCATAATTTCCAAAATTTAAAACAACTACTCCCATGGCACATCCGTCATATTCTATGTGATCCGTCGAATACATTCACGGTTTATAACAAACAAACGTCGGTGTGGGAAGGAATGAGTGGGACTGGTTGCCCTAGGGGTAGTTAAGTTAAGGATATTGGCATTTTGCATTTTCAAATCATAGGATTTTGGCACTTTATACTTTAATTTAAAAGTTTTGGCATATTGCATCCTGGAAATATAATTTATTTGACACTTTGCACTCTATTGTGTATTTTGACGAGAAAATTCATTGGTAGAATAGTCCTTTCATATTTTTTTTAGCATTTTGCACTTTGACAGTATAGATTTTGCTCACTTGAAATAGAGAATATTGGCACTTTTCATCCTAAAATTATAAAGTATTGGCACTTTTTACCCCAATTTAAAACTTTTGAACTTTGCACCCTAAAAATATAAGTTGTATGGCATTTTGCACCCTAATGTATTTTTCTTAAAAAAAAACATGAATGCCATCGATGTAGAAATTAAATGGTCATTTCTATGCACAAAAATCATAAGCATGTTATTCTTAATTTTTTTATTTTATAATAATTTATTTTAACATTTTATCTCAGTAAAATTTAAATTTAAAAAAAAAAGATATTTTCTTTATTTTGTTTTCAAGTATATTGTAGATTATTTACTTTATACCTAAAATATACGTTTACAAATCTAACATGTTATTATATTGTATGTTATTTACATGATTTAAATTATTATATTAAGTGGACGTTGAAGATTGAAAAAAAAATTTGGGTGCAAAGTGCTAACATTCTATATTTCATGTTTAGGGTGTAAAATGACAAAAATATTCTAAAGTGGCAAAAGCCATTTAAGTTACAATTATCTAAAATTGGAATGTCCAACCACCTGGTCAGACAATTTTCAAAAACATTATTGGCTCAAATTTAATTTAGAATATTTTTTAGTGGTTAAGAAGAGATAATTCATTATTAGACGAAATCTCATCTTAAAAAACCCTATAAAGTAGTAAAAAGAAATCACATAACTATACAATTCCAAAAAATAAGTATATTTTGGATTAATCTTTTAACACAATTAACTTTCAATGAAACAACAAAGAAAATAAATATGTCATAAATTACAATCATAATAAATGAAATAAAGCTGTGTTCAAAACAAAAGTTTCTTACAACTTTCCTCCGCATATAAAATAAAACGAACCTAAATAAAGTAAAAAAGACTTGGGAAATAAAATAAAAAAATAAAAAATAAAAAATAAAAGCTCTGTTTGAGAATTAATACTCCATATACAGCTAGCTAGCTTAATTTACGAAAATACGACTCTCTGGCGCCGCTGCCGGTACTCATTGCCTGAAGTCTCACACCGACCTCCGCCGTCACGGCGGCGTTGCCGGAAAGACGCCAATATTT
Organism: Penstemon barbatus; assembly: GCA_003313485.2. Taxonomy (NCBI): domain Eukaryota; kingdom Viridiplantae; phylum Streptophyta; class Magnoliopsida; order Lamiales; family Plantaginaceae; genus Penstemon; species Penstemon barbatus. Next base: position 37,012,479 of record CM064882.1, read on the forward strand.
TCTTGGTGGAAATTTCAATTTCCTTCATCTCATCAACGTATATTTGCCTGTCTCTGCACTCCACACTACAAAATCCAAGATCACCCCTGCACATAAAATAAAACACACACAAGAAAATCAGAGAAATTACCCCAAAAAAAAGAAAAAGAAAAAAAAAAAGGTTGGGTAAATTATGAATTTTGTTCTTACATGTACATGTAGACTTCTTTATCAAAAGACAAGGGCTTGTGACATAGATGACATGATTTGAGAAAGCTGCAGCACTGATTATTATTATAATTATCATTAATCGAAGAATTGATAATTCGAAAAATTGGCTTTATTGTTTTGGAATCGAATTTTACTACAACATTTGATGGGTTTCCATTTGCAAGCTTTATGAGGATCCTCAATCCTTCTTTTTCAGAATTATTTCCCATAAAAGAACTCTTCTTCTTGCTCCAAATTACTGATGAGAACATGTTGATTTTTAGCTAGCTCACTGCGTGCAGGTTTGGTTTTAATGTGTGGGAATCTCAATCTGTGTGCTAGCTAGATTCAGTGTGTGTGAAACTGTGTGCTGTTTGTTTGTGTTGTCGTGTGATAATGTGGGAATGGGAGGTTGGTATTATAGTGGGACGTGTCGAGAAAATAAAATCAAAAAATTAAAAATAAAAATATTATAACACATTTTATACATGTGCAGAAATGGTATTACTATTTTGCTATTCTTTTGTTAAGTTTTATATAGTTAGTGGGTCTTACTTGAAAAAACGACTTTGGACTCTTTCAAAAATAATCCCATAACTACATGTCTACAATAGTAATTTAACTTTCATTCAATTTAAATTTCAGTTTTATGTGCAAAAATTTCGTCATGTAAATTTCAAATTTCGTCGATCACTTACAAATTTATTAAAAATTACCTGATTCATAAGACTAAAATTGAAACAAACTGGAAGTTACATTGAAATATGATGAAAATTAAATGAATGTGTATCTTGTGTAATTACAAATTATATTTGAAATAATTGCACAATTATAAGACTGTTTTTGTAATTTCGCCATTATTGGCTTTAATTTTACTTTCTTTACTTTTTACTGTATAGGTTCTTTTTAGTTCAGAAACGTGAAAGTCGTTGTGCATAGGCTTTTCATTTCACATACATGTTAAACAAGGAAAATTCTTGTCCAAGCCTGGCTTGGCCAAACTCATCCAACCACCAAGCAAGTGTATTGCACTTGTTTTGTGATTGGTCACTCTCCTGGGAGTTACTTCCAATCCCAAAGCAAGTGTATTACACTTGCCCTGTAGTTGCTTTGGGTTCGGCCAAACCCGGTCTGGGTAAGAATTTCCCGTTAAACAGTTGTAATTAATGTTGTCTAAAATAATATTATAATATTCACAACTACTAATATGATGTGATGTAAATAATTAATTTGAAAATAGTTGATCGTGAAATAATCATAAAATATTGCCGTTCTTCTGACTAATAAAATTATATTTTATCCTTTACGTGCATTACAGAGGTATTTATTTAATTATATATAGTGCACAAACGTTTTTGCTTCATTGGTGGGAGTGGGGACGATAACTATTCTCAAATCCTCACCGTCCATGAATCTAAACCGTGGGATCAAGATACTTTTTACCTGCAATTTCAACCTTTATTTTATCGGAATTCATAACAATGTTTAGAAATTACGAACATTGCATAATTGTTTGTCCTTACAAAAAGATATAATAACCTTCATTTGTATAAACTATTTGTACAGTTGGTAATTTCTAAACATCGATGTAACTTTCAATAAAATAGGGACTAAATTGCAGGAAAATGGACTAACTTTACTACTACAAAAAAGATAAAGAACGTAAAATTATTCGCCAAAAAATGAAGTGTCATGATCCCACGTCTTTAAGAAAGTTAAAGGATGTAATTTGTTTTCCTCACTTCATGGGTGGAATGATAAGTATTCTCAAATCCTCAGTTTCCATCATTCCAGATATATGAAATTTCCAAGTTGTGTCGGAATTCCCTGCAATTTTCAGATTTATTGTTTTCATTACAAATTATTTGAGCTATGACTAGGGGTGGCAAAAGGTCGGGTCGATCATTAATGGGTCTATTGTGCTGGGTCATAAATGGGTCGTGTCATAAATGATTTAGGTCTTTGTCGGGGCGGTCCTTTAGTCTTCATCTTTTTTTTCTTTTAAAAAATCCACAAAAAATCGTTGTAATATGGACTGAAAAATAAGAGTAATTGATACCGAGATTTGAAGGAACAAAGTTAACATGCAAATTAGGAGACTTTAATTACATGATTTGAAAATATTTGTTATTCTCTCATATCTAAGAAATATATTGCGTAAAAATAAATATAAAACCCCTTTCGAGAGTCGATACCAATATTTTATTAGTCAAAAGTGACCATAAAATGGTATAGTAAAGACGAATTATTTTAAGGTATTTTAATAATTTAATTTTTTCCCCTAAAATAATGGGTTAGTAATTACAAAATAAGAAAAGTCGATTTTAGGCCTTCAAATTTATGATAGCAAACAAGAAATTATAAGATTTTCTTTTTAGAATTAAAGAAAGTAGCCAACTTGATTTTAAATGGTCCCATTAATTAAATTTTTTTTTTTGTTCTTATAAGACCCATTGACTAACACACTATGAGATCCATTAAAGATCCATTAATTAAAAAGCTGACACAAGATCAACCCAACCCAACAAATATAAACATTAAAGGGTTGGGTTTGAACGAACCTGAACGGGTCATAGGCCGGTCCGCAGGGTCAAACCCATCTTGCCATGCCTAGCTATTACACATATATACATTCTAAAAAGATTCCAGTAATTTAATAACCAACACAAATTTTCGCAATATTAGGAAATCTTTTCAAAAGTCCAAAGCTTGGTATCAAATATGAAACAAAAATCAATTCACATATAGTAGTGTTTGCTTGTTTTTAATAGTAAAATATACTGGGTAAAAACATACACTTGAAACGAAAAATTTCACTATAATAATCTATCAATATTTAAACTTTCCCTCTAAAATCACTTACTATTTTTCCGTTATTAAATTACAGTAGTGGAACTGGAAACTGAGGAAAGGCAAGAAACATGTGATGTGCACTGTTATTACACGTATAGGACCATCTCTGCAGAGGGCCTTTGGCAATAATTGTCATGTGAAAGTTGTTACCTAGTCAAAATTATTTTATAATTGACCGGTCAACTTCTTCAACATTCACTTTAAAAATTATCATTCTTAGATCAACTTCAGTCGAAAGGGAGATACAGATATAGGAGGATCATCGGTTGAAGATGAAAATTTTGCAAAGGAGAAGGCGAGCGAGAGGGCAATAAGGGGGGCATCTAGGGGGTTGCCTACCTGGAGGCAGGCGCGGTCTGGACGCGCCTTTGTGTGTCCAGTCTGATGGGTGGCCATCACATAATTTTTTATTTTAAAAATAATTTAAAATGTGTTTAAAAAAATATTATATTAGTTATACATATATGTGTATAAAAAAATTATTTGGTCAATTTTTTAAAAAAATAAAATAAAACATGTATATGTGTGTGTGAATATCCACAAAAATTTTGTGGATGCCTTATAAATTTTGTGTAAAAATTCTTACAAAATTGTGGTAAAAGAAAAGTCAATTCATGTAATTGGTCACATTTTTATATAATTTAAAATATTTATGTGTGTTTATAAAAGAATTGGGTGTCTTTTGATAAAATTTTGTGAATGCCTTATTATTATTATTATTATTATTATTATTATTATTATTATTATTTATTTTTATTATTATTTTTAACGATGACAATATTATTATTGTTATTGTTAATTGAGAGTGAAATTTTTTTAAAATTGAATTAAATATTTTAAATTATTGGATTGGTTGGAGATGACAGACTAGGCTGATAAAAGAGGGTTGCTTCGGCTGAAAATGGTCTTATATTTGATAGTATAAAGCTTGAGCAAAAGACAAAAACACACCTTATGCTTTTTCTAACTCCCAAAAATCTCCCTATGTTATTTTATCTCCCAAAAAAACCCCTATGATTTCAAATAAGTGTCAAATACACCCCCAAAAAAAAGAGTGTGTTTCAAATACCAAAATTACAAGTATTTGTTCATATTTTGCTTTTGATATGACAATTTTATCCCTGACATCGAAAGACAAATACCCCTATGCTTTGTTTAACTCCCAAAAAATCCCTATGTGTCATTTTAAATCCGCAAAACCCCCCTGTGTTTGATTTTATGTATCACACTCGACCCAAGTAGTATATACTTATTTTTTCAAAAAGATTAAATAAATTAAAAAAAAAACACATAGGTGTAATCTTGTCATTCCACCAAAAGTCAAAAATAAAATTATAAAAATATACTACTTGGGTCGAGTATGCTATTTAAAATCAAACACAAGGGATTTTTTGGTAGTTTAAACAAAGCATAAGGGGTATATTTATCTTTTGCTCTATAAAGTTTGCCAGTACAATTTAATTGTTCATAAATTTACTTGTATAATTCAAAAAAGGAGTATCTTATCCAATTAAATTGGATGGAAGATTCGTAACCTAGAGTCTATGGAGGAAATATGAACATTAATCAATCCAATATGTTCATATCTAAATTCGGTATAAAATTTAATAATATTACATTTACATGATGTTATTCTGTCATATTCTATAAGTAACATTACTACTTTTTCACTATTAATTTAACTAGACATGAATTAATATTTCATTCATCATCTTGTTTTTATGTATATATTCACCTAGGATTAAATTTCAATATATTTATAAGTACCACAATTTTCTAATGTAATTTGTCAATCGTTTCAAGTGACTAAATATGTCAAGAATTTGATATTTTCTCATTCTTAAAGCATACAGAATTATAAAGACAATTTAAGCTAAATCGAATGAAAATATTATGATAACATAACAAACCTATTGTAAAAACAAAAAACAATGGCAAAGTTTTTTAAAGTGACACTTTCTATTGGATCTCAAAAATTTGACCGAAGGCAGACAAGAATGAATAGATTCTAAAATTCAAATTCCAATCCAGATTGATATAAATGGAAAACCAGACTCGGATCAAGCTCGATCCAATGTCCTATGTTCGAGAAAGAAAGAAAGAAAAAAACGAGTCCAAAAGAGAAAACGACTGAATTTGTTAACGTAATCGTATCCACAGACCCTAAGGGCCAAATTTTAGTTGACTAAAAATACAATTATTATATCTCCCTCCTACAAGAAGGAAATTTGTTTTGCAAATGGGTCATGTTGAAGAATCAGGAGTACAAGTAATGACTAGTCTTTTACCTAATCATAGAAAAGGGTAACAGTATTTACTCAACTTTAAATGCTTTATCAATATACCAATTGTAACATAAGCATAGGCCTCTTATTTGATCACAGTACAAGAAAATATTCAACAGCATGCCACAGATAGCAAAGGAAACTTGTCCAATGTTTATACAAAATTTCAGCATGTGACTCAAAATGTATATAGAGAAAGACTGCAACCAAATATATCTAAATTGAACTAAAGAAAGAGGTTCTTTTTTTTGTTGGGTGGGGGTGCGGAGAGGAGGATAGAAGCTATTTCTGTCACAAGAATATACCTACAAATGCAATGCATCTATACCTTGTTATAGGTAAAGTTGGATGAGCTCGTCACTTACTACAGATGGTGTTAGAACACCTAAATCTGTAAAAAGCAGTGTAAGAAATTGAGGTGGAGTATAATCACGAGCAGATGTTTCAACCTCGACCTTTTCAGGAACAGGTACTCCAAATTCCATATTGCGCAAAGCAGGCACCATGTCTTTCTGATCCAATGGATACATACGAGCAAACTGTGTAAAGAAACATCAAAGTATAATTTGATAAGTAAAACTAAATGAATCCAATTCCAAGTGAAATATGATCAGAAATTTTCAGATGCAAAATAAATACAACACAAAATAAAAAGATTAATTTGTCATTTCAGTTACCTTATAACTTTCAGCAGCAACATAAACTGGTTTGTTTAGGCTTTTAGCAATCAATGCAATTTGGTATGTTCCCATCATGTTTATTATACCTCCACTTTCAACGACTCCATCTGCTCCAACAAACACCATGTCTACGTCCTCCATGCTATATGCCACAGCAGAGTCTATTAAAAGCTTAACAGGAACATCAAGCTGGGCGAGCTCATTGGACAGCCGAAGTCCTGTCCTGTCTGGTCTCCCCTCTGCATTTCAAAGCCTTCTATTAAATACCACACTTCTCTTTTTAATGAATTAAACCAAACAAGAAAAATTAAATTTGGTGCTTAGGTGAAAAGGTGTCCATTTATTATTTAAATATGTAAATGAGTCATCTTGTATATAATCAGCAACGCAAGTTGGTGCCAAGAATGCTAACCTGTGCAAAAGACTCTAAAGTGCTTTTTATTCTGAGCTGCTGTTCTCAAAATTTCCAGCACAACTCGGGAGAATCCATGCACCAGAATGGTACAACCATCCAAGATAAAATCTTGACTAAGCATTGCTATTATTCTTCGAGCCTGACAAAATAAGTACAGTGAAAAGCTTCAGCGGTACTTCAAGATATGTAATAGGCAAATGAAGATTGAAAAATACTTGAGAACTCAAAACTAACAGGAAGTGGACACCTTATCTGATATATCCCCAAACTTCTCAGCACGTTCAATAAGTCTAGACTTTGCAGAGTTGAAGTTTTCATGATCCAAGGCAGTAGTTCTTGTCACATAGCGCATGAACAGATCACAGCCAGCTGTTAAAGAGATTGAGGTAGTATCCCATGACTGCATTAAAAAACGCATGATAATCATAATCGGCTCATTTAATTACTATAACGTACTTCAGTAAATTAAAAAACGCATGATAATCATAATCGGCTCATTTAACTTACCAATTCAAAGAAGGGACATTACCAAGTTAAACACAATAGTTCTACGTAATTTACTGATTATCTCCTTGCACAGATAAAACGTATGGGCATCACATGCACAAGAAGTACTACCACTGTCGCATATAACAAAAGAGAACAGAAATGCATACTACAACAAATTGCCTTGATGTACCCCTTCCCTATGGGTAATGATAAAGAAATGCCAGATACCATTAGCATCTCACTCATAATTTTCCTTTCAAATACATATAGTTCTTTGACTGCAAAAACTATAAGCATTTCAGGCTTGAATCTAATTGAAACACATAATTTGCATATTGACTCAGCAGTGTATGCCTGCTCCATAATAACAAGAAACTACTTAACAAGTACTAGTATATGCTACCCAAATTACGGGACGCAACAAGACTTCAGTTGAAATTATTCACAAACCCAAGCAATGATGTTGTAACCAGCTGTGTAACAATCAACTCACTAAGGCTCCTGCCAAGAACATTATCAGAATTCATATCCAAAATCATGCAATTGCATATATATCAATAGATTCCAGAACAATCTCAGCCATTCTTCATCAACTTACAAATCTAAAACCCTTGAGCATCTATAAAGGGCTCCATTTATGAAGTCTGAACACCACCAAAGTGTTAGGTATAATGAACTGAACAATATCTTTCAAAACTAAACTTACTCCCATTCAAAATTTAATGCATTCTCCAGCACGTCAAATTCTATAAATCAACAAACATAAATTTATAGTTCCAAAATTTTAAAAGCAATTCGTACTTTGAGCGCATCAGCGGCTGTTTTAAGCTCAATTTCAAGCTCCATCATCGTAGTAGCCTGGCTTGATCGAATGACCGAAGCCAAAGCCCTAATCGCCGCCACAGCCTCCGCCAGTTCCGGTTGTTTACGCCAATTCTTAAACATTTCCACCACGTTAAGCACTTTATTCTCCTCCCCGTCACTAGAAACGTAATTCTCTGAAACGACGCCGTCGGGGTGTTGGCCGACGGCGGCTTGTGCCTGAGCCAACCAATCACTCGTCACAACGGCGTGGTGAGCCGCGCGCGTCTGGTAGTAAAGCGAAATGTTAGGGTTAGGGTTTTCAGCCGCCATGGCGGTGGAGGTAGGTGACTGAGGGCCGCTATCGAGGTTTGTTACGATGTCGTTTTGCTGTTGTCGCAGTCGTTTTTCGAGAATGAAAGAGGCTGATCTGTGCCACATCTAGAATATTCTTTTTTCTAATAACAGATTTTTTAAGGGGTTGGTGAGAAAATAACGGAATCAGAATGAATGCGAGTGTGAGTCGGTTTCAGACTTTCAGGTAAGGATTTTGGGATGATCCCAGTGGACTTAAGAAAGAAAATATGGAGTTTAGGTTTAACAATTTTGCTAATTACGTCACAAGCAAAACACAGTGTTATTTTTATTTTATTTTTTTTTTTTTGTTTCATTTTTTCATTTTGATCAATCAAAACATGTTTTTCGACATGAGTGGATCGTATTTTTTGTTCTCTTATGAGCCGATTTTCGCATATTCATTCCTTCTAAAAAAAATTAGTAGAACCGATTTATTTTCAGGCTATTTCATGGTGGAGACAGCCTCACTTGATAAACACGAGCATTACTTGAATGTCTAATGTTAATTGAAGGGACATAAATGCCCTCCAAGTAATGCACGTGAGGCGGTCTCAACCATGAAATAGCTTGATAATGAACGGTGGTACACTACATTGATAAGAGGGATATATTTGGTACAAATATTTTAGGAGGAATGATGTGAAAAAGGCAGTCTATACGAAGGACAAATTTTTTGACACTGTACCTTTTTTTTTCCTGTGTCCATCACATTATTTGCACCTCAACTTCGTCATTAATTTGTTTAAGATTTAAGAGAATTTTTTTAAAGAGTGGATCGCATTTTTCGCCCTTCTTATGAATCGAATTCCGCACATTCGTCCTTCATAAAAATTGTAGCAGATACATGAATGCATCCCTCTTATCAATGTAGTGTTCTACCGATTCATTTTTCGGCTATTACACGGCGAAGATGGCCTCACGTGCACGACTTGAGGGCATTTTCATCACTTCACATAAAATTATAATTCTCGCTTTATATAACATTATATACTGGTTCACTTTGATCCATGTTTAACATGTATTTTCAAAGCAAAAAGTCCCTATGGCCTGCACATGAGGCCGTCTCCGTCGTGTAATAGGCAAAAAAAGAATGAATTAATAAAGTACTACATTGCTAAGAGAGATACATTTGCTAAGAAAAAAAAAATTGAGGGATAGTGTGCAAAAGTCAATCCATAAGTGAGACGGATAGTGCGCGATTCACTCAGTAGTTTTGTTTTTTTTTTTTTTTTTTTATTATTATTATTATTATTATTATTATTATTATTATTATTATTATTATTATTATTATTATTATTATTATTATTATTATATACTAGCTTAAAGCACGTGATATGCACGGAATTATAGTAGTTATTTAGTACATGATTATAATACTATATTAAAAATTGATACTTTTGTCTACTTTATAATACAATATTAAAATTAAAAATTGATAAATAACATAGATACTTGGACGAAGGAGACTGATTCAAAATCTCTATTTTTTTTAAATAGGATCAAATTAGTTAGCAAAGCAAATATATTTCATTACAAAAATTAATCAAAAAACTATAAATAATCCCAATCAAAGAACAAATGAGATAATTTGTTGACAAAATTCAATCAACAAAACTTTAAAAGAGAGGAACTTGTAATGTAATAAAAATGTAATTAGATTAGAATATTGTAATGCATACCAGCTTATGAGAACTGTCTTTAGTTTGATAGAATAGAATAAAATCAATGATATTGTAATCTAATCATATAATCACTGTATATAGATACATGATTCTCTTGCATTCTTTAGATATAGTTGTAGTCTATATAAACACATATTATAATTGTTCTTACACACAATGAGAGAATATCTTTTTGTACATGATAAACAATTATCACACTCCTCGGATCGCGAATGGCTGGAAAAATGTTAACAATTAGTTATATAATAATAAATATTATATATATATATATATATATATATATATATATATATATATATAAACAATACTCACTAAAAAATATATTATGCCAAATATGTTTTTATCAGTGGTGGAGCTAGCCGTGATTTATTGGGGGGTGAACTTTTTCTAACAATGCATTAAATCAAGAAAATAATAAGGAAGCAATATTATAAATAGAATAAAAAAAAATCGTACTCTTTTTACAATTACAAATACATATTTATTTGAAGCAGTGTAAATAAATAAAAAAATATATGAAGAGTGCAATATAAATAAATATAATTATATAGAGAAGGCATTATAAAGAAGATGGTCTTTTGTAATTGAATCTACCCTAAGAAATATCAACATATGTGAATTACCTTTATTAAAAGAAACTAACAAAATTTACAATTTTATGGCTATCATTGAAGCATTTTGTTATGAAAATGAGGAGAAATTATTTAGTACAACCGCTGCACCACGTCATCAAGTACACGTGGTGCAGCCCACCAATACACTTGGGACATGTGTATTAATAATCCACATCACACACAATTTTCTGAATCCCTATTTTTTTGGAACATGGTTTGAATATGGGATGATGTGGATTATCAATCCACATGCCCCAAGGCAGTGTTCGGATTGGCACATTAAAAATTGGGCAGATTATAAAATTTTGAAATAATTGGGCTTAATATGAATCTGGACCATAATTAATTTGGTGTCCGGTATATTAGTTGGAGCCCGATAAAGAACGCGTACAAGCTGATCGGTTGGCCCAATTAAAAAGGAAATGACCAATTTGCCCTTGATCCGTTGACAAGTCAAGCGACGATCTGACCGTTCAATCTATTGAATCCTAGCCGTTCAAATCGTGGTATATTATTCAAACAACAAACCCTAATCCCTAATCACTTCTCTCGCCTCACTCTCTCTCTTCGAACGGCGCTTAGGGTTTGTGGGCTTGTAATCATTTTTCTCTCTTCATGCTGCAAATCTCCATTTTCATGTTAGAACTTGCTGGTTTTCAATCTGTTCTCTCGTCTCAATCTCTCACTTCGAACGGCAACTAGGGTTTGTGGTTTTGTATATTCTTATCTATTCACGCTGCAAATCTCCATTAATTTGATAGTTACGCTGTTTTTTATGTAAATCTCCATCTCTCCGTCCAATTTTTATTCCAATTTTGATCGAAAATTTTCAATTTTCCCCCAACTCAATTATACGAAAAAACCCTTATTTTTTCAATTTATGTTTTAATGTACCCTTCTTCACCACTTTGATACTACATGGACTGGTCTTAGGTCGTTGCCAAAACACCCTGAAACGAAAAAGGTTATGTTATGTTTTCATTTATGTTTATTTGAATATTAGATTCCTAATTCTGTTTTTTGTTGTTTTAACCCTTGTTTAATTCTGATTTAGGATGAATTAATGGAGTGGATTTCAGAATTGAAACAAAACATACGGGCAAGGTTATGTTATGAGTTAATTTTTTAGTTTGTTCATCTATTAGGTTTTATGGTCCAATTTTTTGGTATGCTTATTCATTTCACTTTCTCTGTTTTAGGAATAAATATTTGGAGTTCTTTGTTGGAAAAATCACCCTGAATGGCAAGGTTATGTTATATGTTATATGTGTTCATTTAGGCAGTGTATTGAAATATGTGTTCCTTTAGGCAGTGTTTTGGCTGAGGAAATATCACTGCGTCGTAGGCAACAGCGTGCGATGATCTGTGCTCTGTTCCTCATGCTTTATATGAGTTTTGTCTTTTTCATTCATTATACTTGTTTATGCTTAATATGTCTTATGTATTGTGCACATGTTGCTTGTGTTGGTTTAATGTGGACTGGAGTTCATTATTTGCAAATAATCCTGAAGGGGCAATGTTATGTTGAAAGTGAGGGTATGTTTTACAAATGAAGTATCATGTTTTTATAGTGTTATTGTTCATGAAGCTTCTGTTATATGATGGTTTTTTTTAATGAAACAATTGAAATAAAGAAGATGCAATGCTTTGTTGATATTTGACTGTGCTTCTACTTTAAGTGATGTTAATTGAACATGCTTCTGTTTTTAAATAGCACCCTTGTATTTGCTGTTTTTAGTTTTTATGTTTTATTTGGTATGAATGTGTGACTGTTTGGTTTAGTTATGTTTTGCTTGTTTAGTTGGTTTTGTGGCTTATGAAGTTGTTCCACCTGATAATGTACCCCCCTACTATGGATATTTTTTTTTTTTGTTGCTGAATAGGAAGTTGATAACCCTGCTTGTAGTGATGTAATGCATGGTAAAAAGGCTGTTTGGATTGTAAACATGTTTCTGTATTTCCTACTTAGTATTTAATGAAAAAGGGTGCTGTTCTTTTAATTTTAGTGCAAGTTTATCTTTAGTTACATACTTGTTTGATGTCCAGATCACATGTTTGCCTTAACTAATGTGATAGTAAAAACAAACAAATTTTGACATATTATTCTCTGCAAAAAGTGACTTAATTATGTTTTTTTTTCAGCTAATACCCCTTCTAATTTGTGTTTTTCAATGGCCCCAAAGTTTTTATGTTATTTAAATATCTCTTTGATTATTTGAATTGCAACTACAGGCCTACATGCCTCTATTTTCATGTTTATATACCCTAATCTTTAATTTGTATTCTTGCATACCCTCACCCTTCATGACCTCTTTTAATGAAGTCTGGATTTGTGTATATGGGATGTCCTTACATGCGGATATTTTGAGAGATTTTTTACTGCAAAATCTGTGTCAATAATAAATGAATGTGGTTCATTATATTTTGGTGATGTTTGACTAGCCGCATTGGTGGCATTAAATGTATGTCTTATAATTCTTGGTAGTTGAAAAATTATTCATTTACTTAGCAACACAAGTTATTTGATTGAATTGACCAAAATGTGTTAATTAATGCATATCTACCCTCATTAATTGGGGCATTCCAACTGCCCCCCCTCCCCCCAACCTTCTATATATTCAAATGTGGACAGTCACATTCATCACACATGACAACAAAAAGAATCTGTAAGTACCCATAAAATGTTTTCCTTTTTACATATTTCTTAAATTTATGTTATAATTTAATAGAAAGAGTCATCCAAATACGTTGTTACATCTTCTTCTTTTGTTTTTCTTGTGATCAGGTTTAAGTCCCAATATGCCGAGAACTAGACGCATGCGAAGTGAAGCAAACAAGATCAATGACGGATGGTCATTCGAAGAGAATACAAGGTTCATTGACCTGCTGCTAGAAGAAACCAATGCTGGAAATTGCAACACCGTTGCAACCTTGACTGCAGCATGTCACCGTATCCAGGCTGCAATGAACTCACACTTCCCTCGTCGTTTCAGCCTCCCTGCTGTGAAGAAGAAGATTGAATGGTTAAGGCACATGAATAAGGCTTTTGACAAGTTCTTGCATACCCCTGGAGTATGGTTTGACAAGAAAAAATGTGAGGGTTTTGTCAATTCCTTCTACTGGAGGTTTGTTGACCATAAGGTAACTGCCTTAATGCATACTTTGTAAGCAATGTTACATTTATCTTATTTGCAAAAAATAACTAATTTTTATGTTTTTTTTTTCAAGGTGGAGACCCCGTTGTTTCGGGAGTTTAGGCTGAATGGAAACCCCTACCATGCGAAGCTTGCATCCATATTTGATGAACACGAAGTGGCCACACTCCCAAAGGATCTGACTGGAAGTCCCGAATGGCCAATCCACATTCGTGACGACTCTGATGATGACATGGCGGTTGTCCCGTTTGACGAAAGTGGTTCTTCTGTCCCTGCCCTTCCTATTTTGATGTTCGACTCTGCTTCTACTTTAAGTGATGTTGATTGAACATGCTTCTGTTTTTAAATAGCACCCTTGTATTTGCTGTTTTTAGATTTTATGGTTTGTTTGGTATGAATGTGTCACTGTTTGGTTTTGTAATGTTTGCTGTTTTAGTTTGGTTTGTGGCTTATGAAGATGTTCCACCGGATATTGTACCCCCTCCTATGGATATTTATGTTTGTTATGCTGAATAGGAAGATGATAACCCTGCTTGTGCTGATGTAATGCAGGGTAAAATGGCTTTTGGGATTGTAATATATTTATATGTAATTCTGCCTAAGTATGAATGAAAAAGGGTGCTATTTCTTTTAATTTTAGTTCAAGTTTATCTTTTGTTTTATGTCCAGATCACATGTTTGCCTTAACAAATGTGAAAGTAAAAACACATCCAAAAATTGACATATTATTCTCTGCAAAAGGTGACTTAATTCGTACATCACTTAAAAGCATAAAAAAATGAAATCTTGCATAAATCTATCACAAGTGATATGGTAGGTCCAAGAGGGTGTTATGTGCAATTTATCTAAGTAATCTCATGTGTATATTGACATCAAATAATACAAACATACATTAGCAATTGCAAAAGTAGGGGTGACTTTTGCAATTGTGAATGTGAATCCATCAAATCAAATCTTAGAACAATATATTCGTATCTCATATAACTCAACATCTTCATCATATCAATTCATAGGTAATAATACAAATAAAATAATTACATGTAGCCCCCTCAATTTAATAATAATTACTCGTTAGGCCATGTACCCCCTTACTATAAAACCCACTCAAATGCAATGCAAATGCATATAAAAAAACTCTTGCAAAAAATTCCTTGAACTTTATTGTGCCAAATTTGAAATGGCTACATTCAACCCTCGCCCTCAATCGAACTTCTTTTACACCGAAAAATGGCCAAAAGAAATTGATAAATACTTCATCGAGTTCTTATCAATTGATGGTTACTATGAAAATGCAATTGAGGAAAATACTTTAGTCGACATACTTAAGGTTGTTCGGAATGAGTTGAATCTTTATTTCAACCGAAAGTTCACCTTAAAGGAAATTATGACAAGATTCGAAAAGATTAAACGTAGACATGCTACATTTGGTTATTTGCTTTCAGTTTCCGGTTATCGCTTGATCGAAGATACGAACAATGTTGGGCAAAACGGCCAAGAAATTATTGCACATCTATGTCGGGTATGAATAAATTGCATTATTTTGAATTCACAAGTTATCTTTTTTTATCTCATTGGATTAAAGTTTTAAAATTTTGAGTTTATTTCAAAGGAAACCCCGTTCTACGAGGCTTACGCTATTCATGGAGAACCAATGTGGGATGAACTGTGTCAAATCTTCGGGCGAAAAAATATTGATCATTTTATTGAGCCACCCCCCTCACCCATAGACCTTCAGTGGTTTGAACGAGACGATGGACCGGCTATTGGCCATGAAACACCTGTACCACTTCCCATTAATGAACCGCGGATTAGGTTCTCCCCGTGTATTAATTTAGATTTTTGGGATGATTTGGCAAATTTTAACAACACCGTTCCAGATACTGAAAACGATGAAACTGAAAATTATAATCCGGTGGTTAAATGCCTATGGCCAAGTGAAGGACCCTCTGAGATTTCGGGTATCGGAAAAAAGTAGTATATTCGACTACCGTGTTTGTGTTTATGTTATTCTAATTCTATGCGCGTGTTTGTGTTTGTGTTATTTTAGTGGTTTCAAACGATATGTTGTACGATAATAACCGTGAAGTCGCGTATCTAAGTTAATGTTAATTTTTATTTGGACAAGTCTCTAAAATATAGTAAATTTTATTTGTTCGTGCTAAAAAATTTACATATGCCGAATATTGCATATAAATTATAACCATGATTTGATTTACATCTAAACACATTTAAATAATGATAAACACCTCTAAACCAATTCATAGAAATTTGCATTAGTGGCCAACTTCAATTTACATACATACCAACCAATACGAAGAAGTAATCAACCCATTAGTACATAGTTAGGCAAATTACAAAAAACTATTAATTTTTGTTTCAAGCCTAACTACATAATAATCAAAAAGCCATCCAGGGAATCAACACACTTAGGAGCAAAAAATAAGTGTGGATTTTAACCAAAGTAGCCAACAAAAGCTATACATGCATGCAATCAAAGTCCAACTTCAACAAATATGATGATACTCACGGCATCTTACCATCAAGCATCATGTGTGCTTGCATCTCACGGTTGCGCTCCGACGAATTCAAAAACAAACTAACGTGCTTGGAATTATCCATTATCTTGAAAGATAAGTAGTTTCGATTCTCGTCCGTCAATGAGCTAATGTTATCAAGTGCCTCAATTATCTTCTTTGCCTTGTCATCGTACGTGTCCTCTTCCTTCCCAAATTTTGAGCTAAGGTCCGCCTATGTGGACTTAGCCGCCCGCATTAACTCCTCCATGTCCGGTTTTAAATGTTCGGACCCATACGATTCCGGTGTTTTGCGCTTCCTCGTTTGCTTTTCCTTCTTAATCTTTTCTACCTTACCCTTCTTTGTCAACTTCATCTTCGTAGGTCCATTGGTAAACAAACCCATGTTATAAGGTGGGATCTCCTCTCCATACTCTAGGCCGTCCGAGAAATCCGTTGTTAAATCAACCATAGGGCTGCTATACATCATGTCATCGGGACTTGGGTCATTCACGAGCTCTTTCCCCTTCGGATTAGCGTTCTTCGCGGGATTGGTCTTTAATAAATCTTCAACAACGTCAACGAAATCCTCGGCATCATCTCCGGTTGCCCTATCTTTCCCAAAAATGTCTACCCAATCGTCAAAGTAAATATATGACTTGAACCTCATGTTCGAAACATCGGGATGTGCCTACATAAGATTAAATATCATTATAAAAATTTCCAGGGGGTTTTTTGCAACAACAAAAACAAGGGGCAGATTTTGCAAAAAATTTCCAGGGGGTTTTTTGCAACAACAAAACAGGGGGCAAATTTTGCAAACATTTCCAGGGGGTTTTATGCAACAATATAAACAGGGGGCAGATTTTGCAAAAATTTCCAGGGGGTTTTTTGCAACAACAAAAACAGGGGGCAGATTTTGCAAAAATTTCCAGGGGGTTTTTTGCAACAACAAAACAGGGGGCAGATTTTGCAAAAATTTCCAGGGGGTTTTTTGCAACAATATAAACAGGGGGCAGATTTTGCAAAAATTTCCAGGGGTTTTTTTGCAACAATATAAACAGGGGGCAGATTTTGCAAAAAATTCCAGGGGGTTTTTTGCAACAACAAAAACAGGGGGCAGATTTTGCAAAAATTTCCAGGGGGTTTTTTGCAACAATATAAACAGGGGGCAGATTTTGCAAAAATTTCCAGGGGGTTTTTTGCAACAATATAAACAGGGGGCAGATTTTGCAAAAATTTCTAGGGGGTTTTTTGCAACAACAAAAACAGGGGGCAGATTTTGCAAAAAATTCCAGGGGGTTTTTTGCAACAACAAAAACAGGGGGCAGATTGCAAATATAAATTACCGGGGGTTATTTGAATGATCTATAATACATGGGGTGTTTTAATTGCATGAATTAAAGTGGAACAATGTCATGAATATATTCAAGCAATGTATGCAATTACACATGCAATTATACATGGTACATAATATCAATCTAATGATCTATAATGCTAATTAGTCATGATATTAATGGAAAATGACAAATAATAAACATACCCTCACATATAGGGCCCAAACTTCATCATCTACCTCGATAGTCCTCCCACTATCGTTCCACCCGAACCCACTTGTCCCTTGCATACCTACCAATTGATAATATGTCTTCTTCCACACGGTCAATTTGGAATTTATATGCTTTGATGAAATCTTCGACGAAGGCAGTCGTGCTTTTAGTGCGGCCTCCAGTGTTTGCAAATAACCCGGCCTAAAGGAATTATCGGCCTTCCATCCACTTGTGATCATTTCCTTCAAGAGGTGAATAAGTTCATTCTCTTCGAGCGGGTTCCAAGTTCTACGTTGTCCCTGTGTTTTCTTCGATGTGGGAACCGAATCGCCATATCGTGGAATGGATGACATTTCAAAATAAGTCTTAACCTGAAAAAACAAACATACGGGTCATCACCACAATATATTTTATACACTACACTACAAATCATCATAATTATGTACCCAAATTGATGAACATCGGAAATCATAAAAACATATATAATAATTACTCAAAACAATAGTCACATAGTAAAATAAATTTCACAAGTGCACACCAAATCCAAATACAAATTTCAAACACATATTTAACAACTTAATTGCGCTCTGCATTCCATTTAATGAACATGTCATTCGCCATTTGTTCACGAAACTGGTTCCATCCATGAGACGCCTCAACGTGGTCAATGTATTCTTCGACTCGAGGATCATCCTCGTCGTCACTCGAGTCACTCGACTCGCTCGAGTCACTGGAGTCGCTTGAGTCACTTGAGTAAGCATACATCGGATTAACTGGCCAAGGTTGATCAGATTGTGTTTTCCGCATGAAGTTTTGAATCAACAACAAAGCCATTATCATTCTATTTTGCGTCTTTAAGGGATAGAAAGTATTGCTTCTAAGAATGGCCCATTTTTTCTTAACTATCCCGAAGCTGCGCTCTATTATGTTCCTAGCTTGAGAATGTTTCATATTGAAATATTCATGAGCATTCTGGGGGGCATCCATGCCAACTCCCCACTCTTTCAAATGGTAGCGCACTCCTCTATAAGGCGCGAGAAAACCCTCTCCATTAGTATACCCATTGTCACAAGGGTAGTAAGTCCCTACGAAAAAACAAAATTAATTAACCCTTGAAAAATCCCACCAATTTGATTTTTCAAACAATCTTTGGACAATGTAGTTGCATACCTGTGGGCACTTTTAACCCGTTAGGTCGATTTATGGCATCCCTTAGAACTCGGCCATCCACCGCAGATCCCTCCCAACCAAGCAAGGCATACGTGAATGCCCCACTAATATCACACGCGGCAAGCATATTAGTGGAAATAACACCCTTGCGTAATCTATAACGCGGCTTATCGACGGATGGAACCAAGACTGGAACATAGCTTCCATCCAATGCTCCAATACATCCCTACACAATCAAGAATATCCAAATTGCAAAAACAATTTACAAAAATTATTTTGTTTGTACAAATCCATTATTCAAATATAAATGAAACTCACTTACCGGAAAACAACTCCATCTAGGGTCGTCGCATTCATTTGTGATTGGATCAGGTTGAGAGAGCAAAATTGGATGGAGCTTTAGCACACAATTAAGTACACGATAGAAACACTTGCTCACGGTGTCTCCCGAACGACGAAAGAAAACACCCGACCAAAAGAATTGGTGGAAGATCAACATAAATAGGTGTTTCCTTCGTTGGTCCATTTGCGTAGTTAACTATAATGAAGACATAAAAAGCACTAATAAAATATGATGTTTATTTAAAAATTGATTAAACAATTCAAGCAACTAAAAATGCTTGGGATCAAATTTGGAATAATCCATCAACAAGTAGGCATAAGTAAAAAAAATTGATAATCACTCCACTACCAAATATTAAAACTTTCCAATTGTGCAAGATTCAATAAATAATAAGTAGGTGATTATAACCAAAATTTATGTGAATACATTATTATAAAAATTGAAACAATACTAACAAGTAGGTGTAAATACCAATTTTCGAAAGTTATCAAAGTATACATAAAAGGAGCTAATGACATTGTAAAATTGAACAAAGTATCTACAAACATAAATTATGCAAATAATTCCCAAATATTTTACTCATCAATAATATTGTAGAAATTGAACAAAATATATAGAAACCCAAAACTTAACAAATTTACATATCATTTTTCAAAATGACCCGAACATAGGAACAAACATTTGCCCAAATAATCTTCAAATTCGAGTATATAGTCCCAACATTTCATAAAACACCCAAGAACTATCTTATTTGTTCCAAAATTTAACAAAGTGTACACAAAAAATTACATATAGCCGTAAATAGCAAAAAACATTTTCTCAAATTGAAAAATCCAAATGGAGTATATAGACCCAAAACTTTGGAAAATATCCTAACCCATCTCTCATTTGTTCCAACATTGGAGGCTCAAGAACAAAAACCCAATATTTTTTACCTTTTAGCCTAGTCGACCCTTCTCTTCAATTAGCTTCAAAACACTACAAAATAGAAGGAGCAATGTTACTAATTTCAAGCATAAAACTTAAAAAAAAAAAAAATTAAACAAGTTCTAAGCTTGGCAACAATGGCCGAATGGAGAAGAAGAAATGGGAGCTCCATGTCACGACCTGGGTTCGGGAAAGAGGGAAATATGGGTGGGAAATGAAATTTTTTCATGTTTTATTAAAGTGCCCAGGTTTGGTTGTAATTATCATGAAATTTGAGGGTATTATTGGTATAACATAGCAGGTTTAATTGTAATAACCATGAACTTCTGGGGCATTTTGGGTAGAGGAAAATCGGATTGGGCTCCCAATTAATAATTGGAGGGGTGAGTGCCAAATTACAATCCACAAGATTAACCTGGGCTGGCCCACATTTCGCCAGATTAGGACGGGCTGCCCGGATTTTTGTGAGCCCAACCGAACAAGACTTGGCCCGATTATATTTCATTTAGTGGCCCAAATTACACCTTATTGTGGGCTTATATCATGAACCGAACACTGCCCAAGTGTATTGGTGGGCTGCACCACGTGTGATGACGTGGTGCAACGGTTGTACTAAATAATCTCTCGAAAATGAGAGGTAACTATTTTTTAGCCATCCAAAAAATAAATATATAAAATGTAAGGAAATAGAATTTTTGTTACTTGAG
The DNA here is from genome assembly GCA_003313485.2 of Penstemon barbatus. Classification (NCBI taxonomy): domain Eukaryota; kingdom Viridiplantae; phylum Streptophyta; class Magnoliopsida; order Lamiales; family Plantaginaceae; genus Penstemon; species Penstemon barbatus. Next base: position 37,033,209 of record CM064882.1, read on the forward strand.
CAGAGAGAAGATAAAAAAATTACACTTCAAATTAGAATGAACCATTAACATTCTAAACACGCACACACTAATCATCTCATTGAACTGAAAAGATCAGAAAATCCACTTTTAAAATTAAAAGGAACCATTAACATTCTACACATGCACGCACACACTAATCAGCAGAATGTAAGACAAAATATAAGTAGATCATTGTAATTGATAGTGCATGCAATTTCAATCGAGGAATGCAATACGACTAAGTTAAAATAGTGAATAATCAATAATTAAGGAAAGAGATTAGAAGAATTACGGGTGAGTTTGGCCCAGCGATTGGAGCTCTTAAAATCACTTTTACATCTTTATTGTGATTTTTGAAGTGTTTGGTCCTGATTATAAAAATTACTTATGTTCAATCGTAATTTTCATGGTGTTTGGCCCCCAAAATCATAATCACTTTTGGGATCTCGAGAAGCAAAAAATCAACTTATTTTAGAAGCAATTAAAGTGTTACTTTTACAAAAGCAATTATTCTATAATTAATTTTTATCATAATCATCAATTATTACATAATCAATTTTAGTAAAATTAATTCTCCTATAATTGCTTTTCGAATCGTTAGGCCAAACTCACCCTACGATTAATTCGTGAATGAAGTAGTTAGGGTTTTCAGATTACTCCTCCATTCTCATTTCCTTGCTACCTCAATCTCAAAAATGGAGTTGAAAAGTTGATAATGGTTTTTGCAGGAAAATATGTACGTAGTATCTATTAATTTTGTGTGTTAATTGGCTAATCTTAGAAATTAAGTTGATTATCGTATATAAATGGTAGATTAAGGGTATTAAGTTGACTTGGCGTAAATAATGGTAGCATAGTCTAAATAATTGACTTAAATTTAGATTAATTATTCTTACCTAATCAAAGTAATGAACTTAGAAAAAATAACATGCAAAATTCATCTTTGAGAATAAACGAAAAGATTAACCAAAGACATTAACAAAGAATTTCTGAAATAAAAAAAAATCCGAAATTTAAAAAAAATATTATCTGGTCAAATAAATTCAGTTGGGGTCAAAATACACCCTTCAAATATATATATACTAGCCTAAACCCGTGCTATGCACGGTATCATATTACATATTTAGTACGTATAATTGTTGATGTGACAAAAAAAGAAAACACCAATATTTATGATCTTAAAACAAAATTAAAACATAACAATCATGCGCTATCTTTCTAAAAGTGATGAAAATCCCCATGTTCAATATTGTACACTTTTCTTGGTGAATTGATATCTGCATAAAACACAAATGACAACTTATTAGCAACTCAATAACATTGTTATGATACTTTTATTAATAATCTTTAGTTGCAAAGTCAGTAACAATAATATGTGATTTAATAAAATGAACTGAAAAATGACTTACTTTTCTTAGCCTAGAATAGACAATCTATTTGGAAGATGTGTGCACTCTTCAGACCAGTCAACAGGTAAGACCAAATTTACAACAGAACGAACATTTGATCTTCCCCAAGCTGGCGGTACACGAATAATAAATGTAAATGCACGTGTTAGGATGGAGTAGATGTGTTCCTTCAACAAATTGCTACCATTCTGCTGAATAATACAACGCATCAGTTCGACAACACTACGTGATAGTATATAAGTAATTAAAGTTGAGCTAATATTTGTATCGTACCTTTTCTTGAAGACTTTTGTAAAAAATAGCTCTATTACGAAATATATACTCAGCCTGATCATGTAGCAGTTTTATGTCTATAGATCCAGTATTGTCCATTACTGTAGCATGTACACGAAACCTAAATAAAATATAGTTAATTTTAATTGTTAGGATATAAAGTAAACAATTAAAATAAATAAATTGATAATAAATACCTGATAATAGGATCGACCACATCGCTACATTTAATACAAATCATTTGTCCAAAGTGTGATATGCATTCAGTTTGGCAATGATTGCATAATGCATACCACATGTTGTCCACATCAACAGTTTGGAACCGTGCAATTATGCGGAAAAACTTAATCTGCATAATAAATAATAAAAGTTGTTTGATTAATTAGTAAAATCGAAGTATAAAACTTAGAGTTACTCACCCCTGCATGATGTCCATATTCACGTATCCATATCCGTTTTGCATTGGCAATTTTCAATGATTTTGAAATAGAGAACCTACTTGAACGTAACAATGAGACTAATTTTTTAGCACAACGATCTACAAAGAACCTACAAAAAATATATAAAATTATATTTTATTATTACTGCTATACAATTTCAATGTGAATTAGATAATTGATATATACTTTGTTCATACCAGCTCCTAAGTTTATTTGTAGAGCTATTGTTGTCATTGATGTAGAATTTGGTGAAACGATGTGTGTATATCGACCAACCTGTGGAGAATGTACAATATGGTTAAAATAGTATGCAATATTTTATGTTTATAAAATGTAATCCATACCTTCATGATCTTGCACAACAACTCCGGTTGCCAAAATTATATTGTTACGATCAAGTGTTCTACACAATATCTCTCCTTCTTCCTTGGCAAAATTATCACGTAAAATCATACGGACTACTGTCATGCTTCAGACATATAATTGTAATTAGTTATAAAATCTTTTCATCATAAATAACATAATATTTCGATGGTAAGACTTACCTGCTATCAATCAGCAAGAGTTCTCGGATATTTAAACCTTCATTAGTCGAGCGACAATGGGTAACACAAACAACCAATCCAATAACATCTGTATTTAAGAATAAGTTAATATATAATTCAATTATGATGATATTTTGAAAAAGTAAAAATTTTAAAGAAAAAGGTTTCAATACCTATCAATAAATCTTCTTTGTTGACGTGAACTCCTATGTCCTTGAGCATGCCGATGGAATGAAATTCTCGTACATTGGCGAAGTCAAGCTCCATATTATTGTCTTTTAGAGTACTGTTTTCCTCGTATTCATTCCTCGTATTCATTACTCCTATTATTTCAAGCTTCCGCTTCCGAATCTTCTCTAGAACTGATGATATGGGTTTGTTCACTAAGGGTATTGGTTTGAACGTAGCATCTCTAGTTTCTAAAAAGATAGAGATCAATTAAAACAGTTTCGGAAGTGCTCGAGTAACCCAAAACAGCAAAAGACTCGGATATACTAAAAAGAAATATACCTCGTAATAGTATCTGAGTTTGAGCATGGAGTTCCTTCATGTTAGCTTGCCTTTCATGCAAATTCCCAGGGTACAGGGAAAACCAAAATCCAATCATTAGCAGGCTAATAGAACTTGATTCATATATTAATAGACAACAATTAATGAATTGAAAGGGAAAACAAAAACAAACAGGTACCGTGGCCTTCAAACAATTAAAGAATTGAAAGGGAAAACAAAAACAAACAGGTACGTGGCCTTGAACTCATCATCACTACCACTCTAATAGAACTTCATTCATATATTCATATATTAATAGACAACAATTAATGAATTGAAAGGGAAAACAAAAACAAACAGGTACCGTGACTTCATTCATATATAATATATTAATAGACAACAATTAATGAATTGAAAGGGAAAACAAAAACAAACTGTACCGTGGCCTTCAACTCATCATCACTACCACTCTTCAAGCTCTTTTTCTGCTTTTTCTTGTCCTCTTTCTTCTGAATTAAATGCTCTTCGTCACTCATGTTTCCTTTCTTCTCCAATTTCAACTCCAGTTATGACATCATCGTGGGACGGGAATGGTTAAAAATAGTTCCAGTTAGTTAAGTGAAAATGTGTTCCAAGAGAAATGCAAGAAGTGGGTGTAGTGGTTGGTTGACAACGTGGGTTTTAGGAAAATACAATTTGTTCCTTTCTCAGTTATAGAAGTTTTAACGTGGGATGAGAATGGTTAAAAATAGAGTATTTACTAAATTAAAAATAATTCAAAAACAGGAGAAAAAAGAATTTTAGTCAAAATAGGCAGTTTTGACTAAAAGACTCCCTTGAAATAATAGTAAGTAAGATATGTATAAGATAAGATAAGATAAGCTAAAATAGAAGTAGAGTGACAGGTAACTAAACTTTGTACTTTTTTTAATAAATTTTGCTGCACTAAGTCTAGATGTAATTTGGGTTTATATAATTGCATTCCTATGTATAACTACCAAACAATTTAGATCATTGCATTTCTTTTTTCTGAATAATACTTAATATTGTGAAACCGTCCATTGATCAATTTGCCAAATCAAGATTTATCAAAATCTAGTTTAACACAAATCTTGTAAAGCAAAGTAGAAATCTAGGTTACCACAAATCTTATTAATTAAGTAGAAGTGTGGAACGTATTACTACTGGGAAAAAACAATATTAGTCATTTAATTGTTACATGGACTCATATATAGTTTCAACAGTCATTTTAACTGCGATTTTAGTACTAGTTTGTCAAAAATTAATAGTTACATAAGTAAACAATTGCAAAAATCATGAAAATTTATGTTTTGAGATTAAATGTCCAACATTAATTTCATACATGAACTAAATTCACCTGGTCTTGTGCCACTACTATTGCTCCTTGAACTAGGTAGGCCCAATCCATTTAAGTGGTAGCCCAATCTAAATATAGTATCAAACTTAATTGCAAGTCAGCTATGGCTATGGGCCCTAAATAAATATGTTTGGTTTCTAATTGATGGAATCTTTAAAACTAAAATCTTTTAATCCAATAACGTTACACATCTACGGAATAATAAAAGAAAAAAGGAACCATTATGTATGAAAAGGTTCTGTGTAATTATAATACAATTAATCTCCGTCATTTCAATTAGATGATTTGAGCAATTTGGCCCATTTCCATTGGATTTCTAGTGCATATATCCATTAAAGGAATTTCTCCACTTGTGAATCAGTCTACAACTTCTTCTTCAAATTTTTTTTTTATGTTTTCTCAAGATTTAATCCCTTTTTTGATGGGTTGGACACATTAAGTGGATATCCTGTAATTGTTCGTCTTAATTTCCAGGTAAACATAACTGCAAAATTTATCACATAACTTCTTAGAATATGATCAAGGTATCACAGTTTATGGTTGATGAGACCAAAAACAACCACTAGCCCCATAATAAGAGAGTGATCAATATGTGGCTCCACAACCATTGTCAATACATCTTCATCTAGAACAACTCCACTTGTAGTTATCTTTCTTTTAACCTGCAAACACACACATATATATATATATATATATATATATATATATATATATATAAGTATCCGCAAATTAATCCTAGATTAATACATGTAATATTTAATATTAATTAATAAATTACCTCTGCAACAAGCCCCCCAAAATTGTCAATTATCTTGCAAGATGACTTACATATTTGATTTTCCATAACATATTCACAACTTTGGTCTTTATTCAATCCAACCACAACTTTCAACAATGATTTCCCACTAAGAAATCCCATTAATTTTCTTTTCACACTAAATCCTGTGGCCTTTTTGCTAATTATATCTGCTCTGTAACCTTCCCACATCCCAAGTACAGAGAACTTCTGCACATAAATTAATTATTAATATATATATTTATTAATTGAAATTAATTATCTAAATATATATAGACATCGAAAAAGAATTGCAATTTTTGTTTTGTTACCTTTTTAACTATAGTGAACAAAACTTTGCCTTTGAAATCCATGATGTAGACTTTGTTGCTACATTTTTTATCATAATTATCGACTCGATATACGATTTGGCCATTGGAATCGAACGCGACGCAGCCGTTGCTGCTAAGTATGAGAGATTTCATCCACAGAGTGAACACTTCTTGCTTAGATGAAATAGAAGCTGATGAGGCTAGTTTATGAGGATGAACTTTAGCCATGCGAATTAATACTTTATTATATATATTTTAAATAATTCATAGGTCTAGTTAATTTAGAGCTTAATTTGGAATACTATGTAACTCAAAAGAGCTATCTATTTATATATATGTACAGTGTGTGTGAGTGTGTGCATGAAACCAAAAAGAAAAATTAGTTCAAGTGGGGGAAGATGCGCTAATCATCTTTTGGTCCTACTTGATGACCTAATTATATAAAACATCGTCGAATTTCTAAATAATTCACTTGAACTTATCTAGTTTGCTTTGCTAATGTGCATTATTAAAATCAGTGTGTAATAACTAATTAGGTTACATCATTTATGTTGGAAGTTTCTGCAAAAGTTTCCCGGTTTAATGTCGGCTATCTACTAGAAAGAGTACATATTGTGCAATTTTTTATTTTGATCTACTAGACTGTATATTTATAGTTCGGATCGAAAAGTGCAAAGATTATATGTCTTTCCCAGTATGGTGTCTTCAGCAGGATTTGAACTTGAGTCTCGCCTCTAAAGGTCGCAAGTCACTACCATTTGGCCCAACCACCTTGTCTATGTTGCGTAAAAATAGGCAGATTTATCTCATATGAAAACAAGTAACGAGCAAAACTACTATCTAAGGCTTGTAATGTGGTTCAATCTCACGTAAGCAATTGTGTATCTAAAACTTGATTTTGAGACATGAAAAAACTTTAAATCGTTGTTTTTAATATTTAAATGTAGAATTGGGATCAACTTCTCGTTCTATATTTAATCAGAAATCGAGGAAGCATAAATCTTTCACAACTAAAAATTGGCTATATTTTACATCTAAAAAAAACGGCTATATTTTAGTAGAATTTCGATTCGGCACTCAAATTATTCATATACAATGTTTTGTCGAATCACATAGATGATCTATGTGCGGCCGGTCTTCACAAGAACCTATTTGGATTGTTCGTAAAATTATTAGGTAGAACTAGTTGATTATTCTATAAACATGGAAGTCAAAAAGCAAAAGCTTTATATTAATTATTTTGTTGTTACATTTGTCATGCATGTTTGGATAGGTATACTCCAAATAAGCAAAGGATGTCTTACATTGACCCCAATACGAAATACCTTTATCTACGGTTTAAAGGGCAATTCTAGAGGAAGTAGGTATAAGTGCACCATGTTCGAATTTTTTTACAAACCGAGGGGGAATCAGAAACTTTTCATTGCGCTGTCTTCAATATTATATTGGTGTTTTGAAAAAAAAAAAAAAAAAAGGTCAAAATTAAATAGTTTAATTTAATTTAATTTCACAAATGTTGAAATATAAATATTTTTAAAATAATTTACATTGTGATTAATGATTAACGATGTTTTATTGAATAACTATCGTATATAATCGAGTATCTATTAAAAGAATCAACAGTCTTCTTTTCAAGGAGAGATTATTTAGTACAACCGCTGCAATACGTCATCAAGTACACGTGGTGCAGTCCACCAATACACTTGGGACATGTGGAGTGATAATCCACATCATCTCATATTCTAGTCATGTTCCAAAAAAATAGGGATTAAAAAAATTGTTCCGAACATGAGTGATGTGGATTATCATACCACATGTCACAAGTGTATTAGTGGGTCGCATCACGTGTACTTGATGACGTGGTGCAGCGATTACACTAAATAATTTTTCTTTTTTATGGTAGTAAAGAAAGGAGAATTTGTTATGAACGCTTAAGTTGGAAAACAAAATGATTTATTATGTATTTTCACATTTCAAGCTTTTCTTTGTTGATAAATCAATCCGACTCAAAGTAGTAAATAGAAGCTAATCCACAAATCTATGCCCAACTAAGTCATTAATTGATATTTGAGCCAATATTCACATCATCCGTCAAATGTAATTTCCATATATAGTCCAAATTCGGTAAATCCAGTAGCAGTGTAATCAAAATCTGATCAAAACTACCAAGCCCAACTAACTTATTCCAGATCTAAACTGACCATTTATGAAAGGCCCATATAATATATAGGAATATATTTTTTCAAACTTCAAGGAACCCCAATAGCCACACCCACACATATGTTTTAAAAAAATTTAAAATAAAAATAAAAATAAAGTTAAAAGTAAACTTAAACACATGCCCACCTTTCAAACTTACACGAAATTTAATTGACTTCAAAACCCAAACTTTTATTTTTTTTTTTGTTAAAAAATGTAGTTTCAATATTTATGTGACAATCTAACATTTTAAATGTTAGGCCAAAATATATCCAAAAGGTCTTTTCTTCTTGGTCATTCGTTGAAATATATCCATAATCTTAATCTGTTGCGAGATGAGTCAAGTATATTATCTGAAAGAGTAAAGATAAAAAATATTTTATATGCTTTGTGTAATTTAAAAAAAAATCTCTATGTTATTTTAATTCTAAAGAATTACCCAGTGCTTTCAAGTAAGTGCCAAATACATTCCTCAGAAACTAGACTGTGATTAAAAACGCGAAAATTGTAAGTATTGTTCATATTTTGCCTTTGATATGATAATTTTACCCCGGATAGCGAAAGACAAAAACACCCTATGCTTTGTTTAACTTAAAAAAAAAATTCTTAGGTTATTTAAACTCCCAAAAAATCCATGTGTTTGGTTTTAATTACCTCAATCGATCCAAATATTATATATTTGGATTTTCAAAATAATTATATAAAAAGAAAAAAAAAACTAATACATAAGAGTAATTTTATCATTTCGTCAAAAATCAAAAGTCAAATTCCATTTGCGTAGAGTGCGATAATTAAAATCAAACACCAAAAAAAATTTAGAGTTAAAATAACATAATTTTTATTTGGGAGATAGATAGAATATTGGAGGTATTTTTCCCTTTCACTCTTTAACAAAATTATTAATATATAAATTCTCCAATAACTTCCTTAACAAGAAATACGAATTTGAAATAATCACATTGTAGGGCCTACCAAACACCCCCTTTGACTTATGAGCTCCAGACTAGCAAAATTCCACGTGAAAATCCAAAAGTACCCCCAAACCGAACAGACTAGCAGTTGTACATTTCTGATTGTACGTACAATTGAATTTCCCAAAAGGCCCTGAACCGAAGTAACTAAGGGGAGTAACTAACAACACGTGGCACTGTCTTATTGGCTTTGTCCTCATAATTTTGTCTTCACGCTCTAATTATTGATTGCATTTGTATTCAAAGATACAGCCCCGGCACTCATTTGAGACAGTCGCTTTCTTCTGGGTCAATATTTTATAAAAAAAACTGCCTATCTAATTTTCGTATGGGCAATTTCATTGACTTTTACATTTATTTGATTCGAGGGAGAAATGATCAACAAATTAGGGCAGATATGCGGTGGTTTTTTGAATGAGAAGGTCTGATCTGTAATTACGCGTCGAAATTAAAATGGTTGACAGCGGGATTTGAATTGGATTTTAGGTTGATTTTATCCAACAATTGCGTCTTCTCAATATTTTCCATATTTTGCTTGAAGGTTATATGCATAAAGGTTTGTTTTTGTTTCCAATTTTTCTTGAATTTTTGGGAAAATATTTGTTTTGATTTTCCCCCCCTTCTATTTATCGTTTATTTTGATTTCTGGTCACTGGAAGGATTTAGAATTGAGGCTGTATTGATCTTTTTAGAAATAGAGGTTTCTATAGACGGGATGTTGAATTTTCGGTGAAGGAACTGGTGTTGAATAAATCATCTTTTATATTTTGGATTTTGTTTAATTTGAGTATTGGGGGAAATTGTACTGGAATTTTAACTGGAGGATTTAGACCTTGTGCAGCTCCTGTAGTCATTGATATTGATTTTTGATTGTTGGAATATTTACTCTGAATAGTTAAAATGTATAGGGTTTTTGGAGAACCTGATTTGGAATCGGTTGACGTTTGATTTGAAAGTCATTATTTGGTTTGGTTGACTCAGCTTGATAACTGGCATATTTTTCACCATTGTTCTGTTCTGATACTGGTGGTTTGGGGTTTGTGGATGGATGTTAGAGTTGGAAGGAAATGAGAATATGACAATGAGAGGTAAAGGAGGGTTGGTAAGTCGATGGATGATTCAAATAGGACATTCTCTGATCTGATAGGGTTATTAAAATCTTGGATCCCTTGGCGGTCCGAGCCTGCTCAAGTGTCGAGGGATTTCTGGATGCCCGATCAGAGTTGCAGGGTATGCTACGAATGTGATTCACAGTTCACCTTGTTCAACCGCAGGCACCATTGTCGACTTTGTGGTCGAATCTTCTGTAACAAGTGTACTTCAAATTGGATTCCTACGCCATCTAGTGAACCAAAGACTCCATTAGAAGAGTGGGACAAGATTAGGGTCTGCAATTACTGTTTCAAGCAATGGGAACAGGGTTTGTTGGCGCCCCTTGATAATGGGGTCCAGGTTGCCAACCTGGATCTCTGCAGTACTTCGCCATCAGATACCAGTTTCATTAGTACAAAGTCCAGTGGAACCTGTGACAGCAGTAACATTACATTTGTGTCACTACCACGGTCTACTGGACTCAGCCCATATCAATCACCAAAAATGGATACAACTTTAGAGAGACAAAGTGTTGCTGCTACAACCAGCCATGATAATGTTGTGGACATACGAGAACAGAACCGGCCTCAAAAGCAATATGGTTCTTTCCCCGACAGGTTGTCTCAGCATCTTTCATTTTACTGCTTATATTAAGTATCATGGTTTGTAATAGCTCTTATATTTGCTTTGTTGGGTAGGTTTACATGTTACCCCACTAGTAAACATTATGTACTTGAGAAGTTAATATCCCAATAGGGCAAACTACTGCCCATGATTTAATTTATTAATGTTAAACTTACAGGCTATTTACATGATCATATTCTCTATACAGGAGTGATGATGATGAAGAATTTGGAGCCTCTCAATCAGGTTCAAAAACAAGCCACTTTTCCCCGGCTAATAGCTATTATGGTCATCTGCCCTTTGACGATATCGTCAACGACTATAAATCACGCAAAGTTCATCCTGATGGAGATTCTGTGGATTTGAAAAGTGCGAGCAGCTCTTCATTACATAATAGTTTGGATTCACTGGCTTCTGAAGAAGTCCAGCAGATAGTGTCAAATGGTGTTGAACATGATATTGCTGATGAATGTGAGGCACCTGAAGATGTTGATGCTGAACCTGTGGATTTTGAAAATAATGGAATTCTCTGGCTTCCTCCTGATCCAGAAGATGAAGAAGATGAAAGGGAAGCTCTTTTATTTGAAGATGATGATGAAGATGATGGTGATGCTGCTGGAGAATGGGGGTACTTACGCACTTCAGGTAGCTTTGGGAGTGGGGAGTATCGAAACAGGGATAAATCAAATGAAGAGCACAAGAAAGCCATGAAGAATGTGGTTGATGGTCATTTTCGGGCTTTAGTAGCTCAGCTCTTGCAGGTCGAGAATCTATCTGCAGGGGAAGAAAGTGACAAAGAGAGTTGGTTAGAAATAATTACAGCATTGTCATGGGAGGCTGCTACGTTGTTGAAGCCAGATATGAGCAAGGGTGGACAAATGGACCCAGGGGGTTATGTGAAAGTAAAATGTTTAGCTACTGGGTGTCGAAGTGAGAGGTAACAACTTAAATATGTGCTGCTCTTACTACATCTATCTTATACTATATTTTGAGAAATTGTTTGTTGAATCTGATGGCCTTCAACATAAATATGCCCACCCTGATAAGTTGAATCATGATAAGTTTATATTTGCATTTTCTCTAATCTTGGACTGTTCCAAAAATAATGTCTTTTGCTAACTTTTAAATGATATAAATACATGTATATCACCATCTTGTGCGCAATTTTGAATATTTATCCTTTAAGAGGGGGGCAGGGGTGGATTGTTAGAAAAATGGGAGACAGTAATTTTAGAGTTTGATACTTCTTGGAATTAGTGCTGACCGAAATTTGTGTGGCAGAGGTAATTATTCATGCATATACTTATCATTTTGTTAAAATTTGATAGGTCTAGGAATAGAACTTTTTCCTTTCTATTCTTGTTACTGCGTGTTACTAAAGGACATATTTTTCTCGGGGAAAATTGCTTTTTTGGTACCATAGGATAGACCTACTTGCAAATTTTGGTACCATTGGATACGAAAAATGCAAATTTGGTACCATAGGATAGGTTTTCATTGCAACTTTGGTACCAAACCAAATTTCCCCCAAAGTTAATGATAATTTAACCTCTATGAAATGCATAATGTTCAATTTACCCCCTCGTGGTTTAAAAAAGAGTATTTTACCCCCTGGAATTTTGTAAAAGGTTCACCTCGCCTCCCTGATATTTTTATAGGCAGCACTTTATCCACTTTTATTATGACAATGTGACATTTTACCCCTTGTGTTATGATAAATGTGGCAATTTATCTCCCTATGTTATAAAATAGTTTGCTTGCCTACTCTCAATTTCAACAAGTGAATTACAATCTCCGGCTGAAGGGGGTAAATTGCTTCATTAAATATTTTATAGCGGGTAAATTGATTTTTTTCCAAATTATAGAGGGGAAAATTTAACATTATGCATTTCATAGGGGGTAAATTGCCATTAACTTTGAAAACTGGGTTTGGTACCAAAATTGCAATGAAAACCTATTATGTGGTACCAAATTTGCATTTTTGTATCCATTGGTACCAAAAGTGCAAATTAGCCTATCCTATGTACCAAAAAAGCAATATCATGATGCTTGATGTAGGCTGTATGGGGGATTGTCTTGAGTAGTATCTGAAACAACCAGCCTAATGAAATAAGACCTAGTCTCTACGAAAAGCTTTAGGAAATTTAATGCCGTAACAAGTTACTTCACACACATTACATAGCTTCACAGAGTAAAATTTTGGCTGAGGGTTTGTCAGTGAAAAGCTTGAAAGATATGTTTGTGAAACATTAATTACAGAGCTGTTTGTATGTTAAAGAGGTGAAAAGAAAATAAACACCACATGTTTGTATATTGTTTTAATCAAATCATAAGCTTAGGGATTTGGTAACATATGGGTGTTAAAGGATTTTGTCACAAATACAATTTGTTTTCATGAGAGTTTTGACATAATAGGAGCATATTAACTTTATAAGTCTGCAGGTTTGCCTGTGATTATCCACTGCAACTTGACTATTATAAATTAGTAGAGACATGCACAATAATATACCTAGATATGAATACTCCTAAATGGTGTGTTATCCATGCTTTTCGCTGATGATTGTAAGGAAATATTGCTAAATTAATACTTTGGAGGGCCATGAAAGAGGATGTAGTCATTTGGATTAGCGCAGCATAATGAATACCCAACTTCATCAATGTAAGAGAACAAATGAAAATGAGACTGAATGTTGTAATCTGTGAGAGGTGTCCTGCACGCATAGGAAGAATCTCCAGAATCCCAATTCTATCCTGAGAGACTACCCTTCTCCAAAAAAGGAAGAATATGCTTGGCATGCCAATTGCCATAGGCTTTCTTCTCCCCTTCGAGCCAGGGAAAGCTTTCCTCTTGGCCAACATAAATTAATGGATCAAGTGAAGTGAATTAGCCTCATCCAAAAAAACTCATTTTGAAACAGTAGTCTCTATATCAAGGTGAAGTTATGTCATCACCATGATAATCCTGATTGAGTGGCTCTCACCTTTTTCTTCTTCTACCATGTGTTCAGCCAAAAATGGGATTCATGCCTTTCTAGTCCTCTGTACTTCTCGATCGCTCTTATCACGAAACATCCCTGCCAAATGGAGTCTAAAGTGGACTTACTTTAATTGATAGTGCGACAGTTGCAGAATTGTTTTTATTGGCATTCTTCGTACACTCGGTACAATTTTCAAATTGAGTGAGGATGCAGGTACATGGTGTTCAAGATATGAATATGCCTACTTTCCTGATGAATTTAGGTTTACATACTGGAGTTACTGAGTTCTAATAATTGAGTTAATATCAAATGGATATGAGGTTCTATAGACCAGATTTAATTTATCAACTCTTGCATGGAGGATAACTAGCACCAACTCTTCGAGATGCATTATTTACACAATAGCAGCATGTGTGTCGTTGATGAGTTTTATTTTTCCTTTTAAGGATTGATTTTTAAAATTTCTTCATTCGTCTAAATTATTTCCGGTTTATCTTTCCAATAAAATCTATTTCATGCATCCTTAGAGATTTTTCTTTTCTCATGATGATTCATTTCCCCTTGAATAGTATGGTGGTCAAAGGAGTTGTTTGCAAGAAAAATGTGGCTCATCGACGGATGACATCAAAAATAGAGAAACCTCGCCTGCTAATCCTTGGAGGGGCTCTTGAATACCAGCGGGTGTCTAATGCTCTTTCAAGCTTTGATACTCTCTTGCAGCAGGTTGAATTCATGGACATAATTTTAATCATTAGTTGGTATTTGAATTTTAAGTTTGTTGTTAATATGTAATTGGTTCCTTCACATTTTCTTTTTGAATCTCATCACGTTTGAGTATGGGTTTCACGAATTTTTGTGCTTATGCATTTGCATCTCTTTCCAGGAAATGGATCATCTTAAGATGGCTGTTGCAAGGATAGATGCACATCACCCTGATATTCTTCTGGTGGAGAAATCTGTTTCACGATATGCACAGGAGTACCTTCTTGCAAAAGACATATCACTTGTTTTAAATATAAAAAGGCCACTTTTGGAGCGCATAGCCCGCTGCACTGGTGCTCAAATAGTTCCTTCAATAGATAATCTATCATCACAGACGTTAGGATATTGTGACCTGTTCCATGTCGAGAGGTTTTTAGAAGAGCATGGAACAGCTGGTCTAGCTGGAAAGAAGTTGGTGAAGACACTCATGTATTTTGAAGGTTGTCCCAAGCCATTGGGCTGCACGGTAAGTTAGCCTGTTACTGCCTATAACAGGATAACAATAATTCTATTGCTGTGAAAATATTTAATGTTTAAAGATTTATTGTGGTCATCCAAGTTATCATATATGGATATTACAGCAAGTCCTCTTTTATGTTTTAGCAGTTAATGGAAAAAAATCTAAATCCTGCAAAACTTCTTCTGTGAAATTCTGTGGAGATATTTTAGTTTACCTACTAATCGTTGTCTTATCAAAGCTTTTTAAGTTCCAAGTTGATGGAATTTCTAATTTATATCTATTGAGAATAAATGTCCCACATGGATTGAAAATTATAGTTAAATTCACCTTATAAGGTCTTGGGCAATCCTCAGCTTATAAGCTAGCTTTTGAGGTTGAGTTAGGCCCAAGCCATTTAAGTGGACTTAGTTCAATCCATGTGGTGAATTCTAACAATATCGTTAAACACCTTAGTCTTATAACCTTGCCTCAGGCCTTATTTTTCTAATGGTTCACTATTGTGGCCATTGCTTCAGATCCTACTACGAGGTGCCAACGGAGATGAGTTGAAGAAGGTGAAGCATGTCGTACAATATGGAATTTTTGCAGCTTATCACTTGGCTCTTGAAACATCATTCCTTGCTGATGAAGGTGCCTCTATGCCAGAACTTCCATTGAACACTCCAATTAATGTGGCGCTTCCTGATAAGTCGTCAACGATTGACAGATCCATCTCAACTATACCTGGTTTTGCGGTTCCATCCAATGAAAAAACTCCTGGACCTGAACCTGCTGGTGAACTACAGAGGTCCAATAGTGTGCCCACTTCCGATCTTTTTAAGGAAACAATTGCGTCCATTAATAGAGACATATATACCGAGACATCTAAGCTTCCTGCTCCTACAAGATCCAAATGCGAAGCCATCTTTTCATCTTCTGTGGAAAGTTCTCAGAATCCTTCCTTGAACGAGCCCTCTCCTGGTCTTGCATCAGATGAAAGAGTCCACGTAAATTTGGCCATATCCTCAGAGGCAAAAGGATTTGAAGCAGAGAGACTCGCTACCTCAGGAGATGGCCACATCTCAAATGATTTTAGAGATTCAAATTCATCATTAATGCGATTTGATGGAACAAAAGTTATTGAGGAACAAAGTGCTCAAAAGGAAGAGTTCCCGCCTTCTCCTTCCGATCATCAAAGCATCTTGGTTTCCTTGTCATCACGGTGTGTGTGGAAGGGAACTGTTTGTGAAAGATCCCATCTGTTTCGGATCAAATACTATGGCAACTTTGACAAGCCGTTGGGTCGTTTTCTGCGGGATCATTTATTTGATCAGGTAGTCTCTCTTTCTCTCTCTCTCTCTCTCTCTCTCTCTCTAGTTAAATGAAATTAAAAAAATGACCAAAAATTAATCCACTTGTATCTATTAAGTCAAGATGTGTATGGTAGACTAAGACGTCCTAATTTTGTGACAGAATTATATATGTCGCTCATGTGAGATGCCTGCAGAAGCTCATGTACAGTGTTACACTCATCGACAAGGTACCCTCACAATTTCAGTTAAAAAACTGCCAGAAATTATCTTACCTGGTGAAAAGGATGGTAAGATTTGGATGTGGCATCGGTGCCTAAAGTGTCCAAGAACTAATGGCTTCCCACCTGCAACTCGAAGAGTTGTGATGTCTGATGCTGCTTGGGGATTGTCCTTTGGAAAGTTTTTGGAGCTAAGCTTTTCAAACCATGCTGCTGCTAGCAGAGTGGCAAGCTGCGGCCACTCTTTACACAGGGACTGTCTTCGGTTTTATGGGTATGATTTTTTGCTCGGTTTTATTTGAAAGTTACATGATATTGAGTATACTTGGTGTCCAATATGGCTTTATCTATACCAGCTTATAAATCGCGGATTACTGTTAGTATTATGCTTTTCAATGAAAATGACCTGGTTAAATGATTGTTATACTGTTTTAAACATAAAAAATTCGATGGATGGCTTTATTTTTGTGAACACAATCAAGAAGCATGTTGCATTTGCACTTGGGGAGGGGATGTTTCAATGTTTTATGGTTTGTTTACATGCGTTGTGATGATGTATTATATGCAGATTCGGGAAAATGGTTGCTTGCTTTCGTTATGCATCAATTGATGTTCACTCAGTCTACCTGCCTCCTTCAAAACTTGATTTCAACTATGAAAGTCAGGAGTGGATAGAACAAGAATTGATTGAGGTGAAATGAGTACAATTTTTTCTTTTTATGGGATATCCGAATGTGTCAAATTCTCCAGCATTTACTTATTCTGTCTATTTAATTCAACAGGTGACTGCAAGGGCAGAGCTTTTGTTTTCTGAAGTGCTTAATGCTCTTCGTCTCCTGACAGAAAGGAAATCTGGCATAAGTCTGCACAGTAGTGGCATGAAAATTCCTGAATCACGACGCCAAATAGCAAATTTGGAAGGGATGCTTCAGAAAGAGAAATCAGAATTTGAGGTCTCTCATCAACTTTAAATCTTGAGTTTCCTTTTTCACACCATACGTTTGAATAGTATGTTATTAGTTCTCTTCATAACTATGAATGTCAATGGAGCACAATCCTCTGTTGTAGTTGGCTTTGTTGTTGGAAAATTTCTTATCCTGCATAGAGCTTTGTTAAAAGAGGTTATGTAAAGTATACTTGGTAGTTAAAGTAATGAAACCTTGTCAACGTGTTTGTCTCAGGTAAAACTTGTCTTTCATTAGGTTGTGTATGAAAGAATTTGCACTATATTCTGGGTAGCAAAACTACGTGATTTGCTTGATTGTGTTTATAAATAATCATACTTAATCAGCTATCACCCTACATACAAACCCAATGGCTGCGAAAATAAATTCAGGAGATCAACAGTTTGCATTCATGGCTGATAATATTCTATAAGCAACATCTGAAAGGGGCATTCTTTTTGCTTTGATACTTAGCAGTGCATGGATTTTTTCTGATATTCCCATGAAAATAATACAGTAGGAATATTATTTACTCGTCCATCTTCTTGGCTTCATTTAAATATCACCTTCAATGCATTGTTTTGTGCAATTGACATTTAGATTTAGTATAAATATTCCTAATATGTTATTTAAGTGTTCAAGAATCTTGCTGAGCAATGATTTCTTTGGTTTCGAAGTTGTCTTTTTTGTGGTTGGTTTCATAGGGGCAGAAGAGTAAAATAATGTATGCTGATGAATGTAATTTGGCAGGAATCGCTCCAGAAAATTCTGAACAAGGAAGCCAAAAAAGGCCAACCTGCCATTGATATTCTTGAGCTCAATCCACTACGAAGGCAGCTGGTCTTCCAGTCTTATATGTGGGACCACCGTCTGATATATGCAGCAGGTTTAGGAAACAAGAACCAACCAGATGATGTTGAGGTCACGTGTTCAAAACCCATCCAGAAACCCCTTGGCGCCACTGAGAAACTCCTTGATATAAGTGTCCCATTAAGTAGTTCTGATTCTACTGCTGCAGATGCAAAACCTGGTGATGACGGGTTAGGTGATAGACACAGCAATCTTCCTGAGGTGGTTCATCAAAGAACTGATGTAAATTTAAATTCTGATCACGAAAATCAACTTCAACTTGGCCTTTCTACTGAGGTAAAGGCTACTGGCGAATCTGATCCTCTGGAATATGATGTTATTGCTCACAGAGTATTGTCTGATGGGCAAGCTCCTATATGTTTATCAGATACTCTTGATGCAGCATGGACTGGTGAAAATCATCCAGGTATTGGGATTCCTAAGAACATCATTATTTCTCGATCAGAAGCAGATAATTCATCCACTCTAGGAGTGTCTGAAAAGTTGGAAGTGGAAACCCGTGGGGAGGAACTGAGCACTTCTAAGGTTTCTCAGTCACTTCCTATATTGTCCACCAAAGGTTTTGATAACATGGAAGATACTATAGGGTGGTTGGGTATGTCATTTGTAAGTTTCTATCGGTCATTGAACAAAAACTTTTTAGGTTCTGCTCAGAAACTTGAGAAACTCAATGAATATGATCCAGTATACATTTCAACGTTCCGAGAGTCCAAACTACAAGGTGGGGCTCGATTGCTCCTGCCTGTGGGAGCTAAAGACATTGTTATTCCAGTGTATGATGACGAGCCTACAAGTATTATATCCCATGCACTTACTTCATCTGATTATCTTGTCCAATTGTCTGATGAGCCAGAAAGAATAAAGGACACTTCAGAATCATTGTTTTCGATGCATTCATTTGATGTTGGTAATCTCCAATCCTTTCATTCTTTGGATGAAATGATGTTGGAATCTTACAGAAGTTTTGGACCTGGAGATGAGAGCATATATCCCTTAACAAGTTCTCGTAGTTCCTTGCCTTTGGATCCACTCTCATATACAAAAGCTTTGCATGCTCGAGTTTCATTTTCGGATGATGGACCTCTTGGGAAGGTGAAATATACGGTTACTTGTTACTATGCGAAACGTTTTGAAGCCTTGAGAAGGATATGTTGTCCATCCGAGATTGATTTCGTTCGATCCCTTAGTCGTTGTAAGAAGTGGGGAGCCCAAGGTGGCAAGAGTAATGTCTTCTTTGCAAAAACTTTGGACGATCGATTTATCATTAAGCAAGTAACAAAGACTGAGCTGGAATCGTTCATCAAGTTTGCTCCTGGATATTTTAAATATCTTTCTGAATCAATTATCTCAGGAAGCCCAACATGTCTGGCAAAGATCCTTGGGATCTATCAGGTACATTTAAGGAACTGAAAGTAACTAGTTACCTAAATTATTTTGACCATTCCATCAGGTATATATAAGGAACTGAATCTATTGGGCTCATCTTGCCAAACATAATGATAACTCGTGCCATTAAAAGTTCCTTTTCTAACTTTCAATTTTCTAATTCTCTTTGTTTTATTTTATATGCTTAGTGCATGCTATCAAAAGTATAGTGAATATCCAATTTTTGCATTGGTACGAGCTATGCCAAGATATTTCTCATTTTTTCCCATGCTTTGTGTTGAAAAGGTTACTTCCAAACATCTTAAAGGAGGGAAGGAATCAAAAATGGATTTGCTGGTTATGGAAAATCTTCTGTTTGGAAGAAATGTGACACGGCTTTATGATCTTAAGGGATCTTCCAGGTCTCGTTATAATCCTGATTCTTCTGGAAGCAATAAGGTTTTGTTGGATCAGAACTTGATTGAAGCAATGCCTACTTCTCCAATTTTTGTTGGAAATAAAGCCAAGAGACTGTTAGAAAGAGCTGTCTGGAACGATACTGCTTTTCTTGCTGTAAGTTTGCCTAATAATCTCTTTTATTGTTCATTCTATTAGACCATCTCACTTATATTGTTGAAAATTTATTTGCAGTCGATAGACGTTATGGATTATTCACTACTAGTTGGGGTTGATGAGGAGAAGGAAGAGCTTGTTCTTGGGATTATCGACTTTATGAGACAATATACATGGGACAAGCACCTTGAGACTTGGGTAAAGGCATCAGGCATTCTTGGTGGACCCAAAAATGCTTCACCAACCGTAATTTCTCCCAAGCAATACAAGAGGAGATTCAGAAAAGCCATGACTACTTACTTTTTGATGGTTCCTGATCAATGGTCGCCTCCTACAATAGTTCCTAGCAAGTCACAGTCAGATTTATCCGAATATAACTCTCAGAGTGCACAAAGTAAGACCTCTGACGAGTAACATATATTTCAACCTCAAACAAGGAACTATATTCCCATTTCCATTTTCTTGTGTATATGTTTCTTTCTTCCTTCTTTTGTTCTTTGTATTTCTCTATTCTTTTGGAAGCTTTTGGATTCTCTTTAGGACGAGAATCGTGATTATTTGTCATAGAAAGAAAGCAAAGCAAGGTTTCGCGGTCTAAATATTGTATGACCCCCACCAAAAGTCCTTTTTTTTTTGTATACATATTTTTGTTATTCTTTATTTCATGTTTTTGGTACCTGGAAGTGACATTGTATATGATTGGGACATGTAAGTTCAATTTTGTATGATATATGGTTTTTGACATCTTGCAATTTTTCTCCGTTTATACTTTTCTTGGTTGATACTTGATTCCTTGGTGCAGGCATGCAGGGTTTTATTATTCTATCCATCTCTTTTGGGATACATTTAAACGGATAAATGAATATATTTTATTGTATATTTTGTTACAAACACGTTAAACATGCAAATTGAAGTACTGGTGTGTTGTACAAAAAACATGTTTATTTTTTCGTGTGGTGAATTATTGTTCATGATCTAAAAGGAAAGAAGAAAATTGCTTTGAGAATCAGAATGAGATGCTTTGGACTTTTTCATTATCTCATCACATTTATATATATTCACATTGAATTGTTTGAGAAAGAGAATTCTTGTGATGTATACATTCAACATCTACATCAGTATGTGTTATATTTCTGAATTATGATAACAATTACTAACATAACTTATTGGATCCATTACAATTAAAATCAGTTTGCTCTGCAATCCCTTTCTCTGCATTGTCAAGCTCATCCTCATCCACTACCTGAAGCAAACATCTTTGGAGCAGGTCAATTATCTCAACATCTCTGCTTTCACAATCAAATCAAAATAATTACTGATTAGAGATAATAATAATAATAATAATAATAATAAGAAGAAGAAGAAGAAGAAGAAGAAGAAACATGTTAAATAGACAAACACCCGTTGAAATATTAACATTATCAATAAGTCAAGTCGCTTGAAAATATCATAAGAGTCAAGCTATAGTTGATAAGAATTCCACTAGTCGAGACTCAAAAAATTGATATGATCAACGAACGAGTCAAGTTCAAACAAAGCCGGTAATCATAACTCAATCTTATCATTGTGTTATGTTCATACCTTGAATTACAAGTAAATCTTGTTAATTGTTGATAGAAACGAGGACCCTCATCGTATCCTTCACATGTTATCTCTCCATTTTCATCTTTATAGCAAACAATACCAGCCGATCGATCTTCAAAAACCTATCATAAACCACAACAATGAAATAAGTGATCAATTAAATTTGTAAAAAAAAAAAACTAACCAAAAATTAATTTTCCAAGAATTTATTACTACCTTGTTCTTGATTTTTGATCTGATCTGAAGATCAACTGAGGTATGCTTGTTGGCACACATCATCACCAGTTTACTCCTTGAGCCTTTGATTGGAGCAGCATGATTTAATGTTATAAATGGAGATGGATAGAGAAAAAACCTTGTAGCCATTAATATTCAAATGTTGTCCAAAAGATAATAAAGGAAGAATGAGAGAGAGAAAGAGATGGTTTAATCTTTTTTCTAAGTTTGTAGGACTTGTTGGTGAATGATCATGAGCCAACACTATTATACTAATAATAATTAGATGATTGGTTTGGGTGTTGGGACTTTGTCTTTTATGATAAAATAAAAAAGTCTAAGATTAAAAGAAAACAAATGCTACATGTCTAATCAATAATGCACAATTATATAGAGGTGAAATTGTATATATATGTTTAGTGGGTCCATTTAGCTTATCTTCAACCTGTTGATGGTAATGTAAACCTGAGTCATCTGGGTCGGTTTGATGATATGATTTTTAGTTTGATTATATTCTATATTGGAACGAGTGGGTCTGTTTAATTACCCAAATTAGTTTCAAGATTAAGGTTCTTAGAATCTTAATTATGGTATTCTTTTCCTTGAGGAGATGGAACTGAGGTTTTATATCTTTTTTTTTAGGTTTCATTTGTTCAAATGAAGAAATGTTTATTGATGTAGGATTTTATGAATATGAGCTCGAAAACAATTTGGAGTCGCACGAGTAGCAAAAAGTTAGTAATGGTCTGCGAGTTCAGAAAAGCAATCGCAGTCTAATGATAAATATCAACTCGAGATTCAACTTAGATGTCTCAGTCAGTTAGTATGACCTAATTTTACCCAACAAATATATGAATGATATTACTCATTAAGCAATTGTTTCAATCTAGTTCACTCATGTTCATTTTGCAAGTAATATAGCACCATAAAATGTATACATTTTATTCGATCCTTAAATCCGGCCCAATTAAAAATATCCGCATCATTTGTAAATAACATGGCGTTGTTTTAGAAGCATATTAGGATTAATCCATGAAAAGCCTTAGGTTGTGTGTTGGTTAATTATGTGATATGTCAATTATGAATACATCTTCTCCCTCTTGGAAATAGAATTTACATTGTGTAAGAAATCAGTACACTTATTATAAATTTGTCAATTTTAAAAATGATGGATCAAATCGAAAGCGTAGGATAGAAAATAACAAAAATATTGTAATTATGGTATTAGGAAATTTGCTTTGTCAATTATTAACATATGGTATATATATATAATTACGTACATATACATATTTGAAATACAAAATATTTTGCGCAAAGTTTTAGATAAAACTTGGGAAAAGAAAAACTCTATATATTTTCACATTTATGTTATGTCAATGTTGTTCAACTACTTTAAATGAATTTATGTTGTAGTATTATAAATTGACCCAATGAGTAAGATATTGCAACTTGCGCGGTTTTCCTCAGCGAGTTAGGTAATGATGTGGTACTTGAGTGTTTTTGCAGTGAAAGAGTGCAAAACGTCCTTACATTGTAAAATATCAATAAAAAAGAAAACTAATAGTTAGCTCATCAAATACAAAAAATACTTATAAATCAAAAGCTATGCAATCATTTTATATCAAATTAAGAGATTAATATTGCAAATTAATTTCTTGTACATGAAAAATTTAAACTCTTGAAGTATTAATTTTAGCCAATAATTTTTTGGTTGTTGAAATAGCCAGAACCGAAAACCTAATATCAGAGCAATTAATATTGATTCTCTATTATACCCTCGTAACTCAAATGAGTCATCTCAATTCTCATATGTTGATCTATTTGGGTTACTCACTTTCTCCTCCTACTTTCTATGGAAAATTGCTGCAATCAAATTATTTACTTAAACATTTGTTAATTTTCTTACGTGTGGAAAGATTTCTCTTGTATTTTTTATCACCAAAAAAAACCCCTCTATTCATTTTTATTAGTACAAAATCCCATTTAAAATTCCTCATGAATTATGTGGAGATTATTGTCAAATTTTCAAATGGATAGAGAGGTTATTGTCAATATTCAAAGTTAGCCGAGAGATTATTGTCGATGTTTTTAAGTGAATAGGGAGATATTCACATTTTTTATGGGGATATAATTGTCATTTTGACTTGGGAGTGATTTTTTACTATTAAAAAAATTAGCAAATGAGATTTTTGATAATAAAAATAACACTAGTTTGTTTTGCTAATTAGATGCATAAGGGTATTTTAATTTGCATTTCAGACATAAAAAAAAAAAATTGTTATACAAAAAAAGTTTTCAACTCATAGTGTCACAATGAAGTTTTTGCAGGAAAAGTTTGCCGGAGACAAAAACTGGGCTCTTGGTAAAATTCTAATTAACATGTAGGGATTATTGTATGCAAGTAAAGAAGTAGACTGCAACCCTCAGATATTATCTTCAACTGGCTGACCAACAATTTATAAGGTTTGCTCCAGCAGTAAGGGTGGGGATTCGAATCCAATTTGGAACTTGGATGAAAACATTTTCATGGGTCTGTCTAAGGGTCATTTGTGATAAAGACTCCTTTGTGTGCAGAGTGTACAGCAGTATGGTGGGATCCCGAGGCTTGGTGAAGGCACAACCTGCGATTTACACCCTTCAGGGTTCTGAGGGTCCATGATTAGTCTAGTGTAACACATCCTGCGATTTACATCCTTCAGAGTTCTAGAGCAAGGGTTCTGAGGATCCAGAATTAGTTAGTATAAGCTTGAACACCTGGATTATCTAAAAAAAAAAAAGAAGTAGATTGCAGTAAAACTATTTCGGCATATATAGAGAGAGAAAATGAGTATACCCTAAAATAAATCAGCATAATGAATTAATAAAATTAGGACTAAGTTGGCTCATTAGAGTTACAAGGATATAATGGAGAATCAATGTTAATTGTTTTGGTATTAGGGGGTTAGCTCTGGCTATATTAACACCCTGATTTTATCCTATGTAAAGAAAAATATTATATCAATCCGTTTTATTAGTAGATCAACCAATTAAGCTTATAGATTGTCTCCATGATTGATGACAAATAGCATAAATTTATTCTATTATTTATCCGTCATGGTTGCCTCTTTGTCTCCACGCTTTAGCATTGCAAATGAAATAGGTCAACTTTGTTTTTTAATAGCTAGTGTGGTTACTCAAAGAAAATACCATCTAGTAGTTGAGAAGTGACTGTGTAATTAATGCCGATTGTAATAAAATCTCCAAATAGAGATGTCAATAGGTGGGATTTGATTCAGATCCAGATCCAACTCAACTAATGTAGGGTTGGATATGAATCATGTTCGGATCTAAATTTCTCGAGTCCATCACATATTGTCCATATATTTTAAAGATCTAATAGAATCACGATTCAATCAGTATTATTTTCTAAAATAAGTTTAATTACTTAACAATTTCATATAATTTAGCTCACATGTTCGTACTATTTTAACTAATATTCATATTTTTAGATTAAAACAGGCATAAAAATGAAATTTGAATGAATTATGAACTAATATTCTACATCTTAAACTGATGGCAAAATAGTACTACTTATTTTAATGCTCCCCCTTCCTTTTATTTTTGTTCTTTTTTTTTTTTTTTTGCCATGTCCCAAAATAATATTTCATCTGTCAAAATAAAATTATTTTTCTCAAAAATACCCTCTCATATAAAATAATGAGTTAATGATTTGATATCACTAACTATTCACCGCTAATTATAAGGACATAACTGTAAAAATGTTGAAAAACTCGAGTATAAAATGAAGACAGAGGGATTAGAATTAAAAAGGGTAAATACCACTTTTGATCCCTCTTATCATTAACTTTTTACAGAGTGGTCCCTTTTATGTTTTTTTTTTTCACTTTATTCCCTACTATGAATTATTTGTTTCACTTTAGTCCCTACTAAGAATTATGTATTTCACTTTAGTCCTTATCGGGTGGTTCCGATAACACGTGACATGCATATGAATATTTTTTAGGGCATTTTCGTCCGCTCACTATCGAGACTATTTGAGATATTGTTTAATTAGTGAGCAATTTTGGTGTTTGAAAAAGATTTTAGGAAAAAACTTTAGTTTGGAACGAGATGTACGATTAAGTTGGATTGGAATGAAAGCCTAGTTTGAAAGAGATTATATATTTAATTTTTTTTAAATAATTAGAAAGACGAAAATATCCTTGTTAGTTTAGTTGAAATGACAAAATTGCCCTCATGAGCATATCACATGTTATCGGAATCGCTTTGGACCAAGGACTAAAATGAAACAAATAATTCATAGTAGGGACTAAAGTGAAAAAAAAATATAAGAGGGACCACTCTGTAAAAAGTTAATGATAAGAGGGACCAAAAGTGGTGTTTACCCTATTAAAAATGTAAAACATTTTTTTTAATGAAAAAGAAAAACAAAAAGCAAAAAAGAGAGAAAGAGGCGTTGACATTTGTCAGCGCTTTCTCTGTCATAAGTTGAAACCTGGGCCTGGTAGGTTTCGGTCTTAGGTAAAAATTTGGGTCTGGGCTGATACTTGCTCAAACCCTTTTCCAATGAAGTTTCGGCCAATCTGGGTGAGACTAGCTGGGCCAAACTCTCACCCATATATACAACCTTAGTATTTTCAAAGGAGAAAAACCCTTTTTTATTTTTTATAATTCCACATGAATAAAGTTGCCCCTACTGTACCTTTTTTAGTAAAATTATCCAACCATTTAATTAACCATCATACATTTAAATTTAAATATAAAAACTATTTAACGTTGGATTTCGCATTGACATTATTGGATGCAAGCATTTTAAAATTAATTTATGCGATTCAAAGTTTGCTTGCTCGTTTGAATAATTACTGGATCAAGTTTTTAGACTCTTAAATTAGTGGGCCTAGTGATGGGCTTTTTTAATCCCGTTCAGATTCCATCCCGAAAATAGCCCATGGGCCTGACCATGGAATCGGACCAAAATCTTGGAAATGTCTTTTAGGATTTTGATATGAACTGATGAAATATTGAAGGTCGATGACTCAATCTAGTAGTAACATCTCCAAAATCATTAGCCAAATTGATTTTATTTTTCTAATCAATAATTCTTTTGGCTAGCAAAGTTTTATACGAATTTTATTATATTATAGATTACACATTTTTATTAAAACTAGTTAGAGAGTAATACTTAAATATTTTGAAGTGGGTGACAATTTCTATAATGTGGGCTTTTCTAAGATTAGTACCACTTGTGTTGAGAACTCATTAGGTCTCTCTTTAATTATCATTAGATCAAAATTATTTTGATCTTAACCATTAAATATTTTAAATGGCAACCTGTACAATAGGTTGTTGTACTTTATACTTTTTCAATCTTTAAAAATTTTAAAATACTAAAATTACCAGAACATCCTTCAATTAAAAAAACTTCTAATCACCCTTCATCCCCACAACCCACTTTTCCGTCTCTTCCCAATCCCCAATCACCCATGGTACTTATATTCAATTATATATATAATAATAATTTTGTATTAACCATACTTATATTTATTTATCTTTTAAATTATAATGATCAGAGTACTTTGTTTTATCATAAAGTGAAATTTACGTATACAAATTTTTGTAATTTATTTATTCTAATAAATTAAAATTGCTTTAAAATTAATTTTGCTTTACTGTCCGGATTAAATTGATTTATCGTAGAAGTCTTATGACTCAATTGATATTAAATTGGACTTGATAGAATAAATATTTAATAATTGGAACTGAATATATGATTTTTCAAAATTTTCACTATTTGCAAAAATAACCCTCTTCTCCCCCACTCCACCCACCCGCCCGCCCGCCATCCCCAATTCACCACAGTTTCTCCTCCCCTCCACCAGTAGGAATTAAATCTAGTGTTCTTTAATATATCAATAATAGTAGTATATTCTAAATTATGCATAACAGTTGTTTGATCAAAGCATTTTCAATACCTGAATAACTCCACCAGGTGGAGATAGGTCACGGCCACAACCTCCGGCGATTTGGTGGGGTGGGTGGGGGTGACATGGTGGGTAAAGTTTATTTCGTATTTTTTTCCCTTTTCTTTTTAGGAATATTATAAGTATATATAATCCATGGGTTTTTTAGTCTTAAATTTAATATTTTATTAACCTTTAATTCAAGTAGCAGGTAATATTATATCCAGGTGTCACAAGTTTAAGTTAGACTTGATGCCAAATACTACAAAGGAGAACTAACCCCAGAAAAACCCTACCTTTTTATATTTTGAAAAAGAGTATTTTAACCCATGCAATCTTATAAAAGTTTCATATCGCCTCCCTGATATTTTTATATGTGACACTTTAATCCATGAGTTCTAATAATGTTGTAATTTATCCCGCTCTTAATTTCGGCAAATGAGATACATTCTCTGGCTGAAGGAAGTAAATTGTTTCTTTAAAATTTTCAGAAGAGTGTAATTTTTTTTTCTCAAATCACATGAAGGTAAATATAACATTATGCACTTTACTAGGAGATAAATTAACATTAAAAGAAAACAAGCCAACACAGGTTGGCTCAGTTGGTAAGGAACGGGCTCCTTCCCCTCAGAAGGTTGTGAGTTCGATTCCCACTGCCGACGTGAGGGCTGTGTTGGTGGGTGATCTGTAAGAACCTCTGTAAGCAACCTTTGGTCCCTGAGGCATGCCCTGGCCCGTGGTGGCGACCGGAGCCGAACCCACCCAAATTTTTTTGTACCAAAAAAAAAAAAAAAAAAAAAAAAAATTAAAAGAAAACAAGTAAATTATAAAGTATTTTATCCCAACAGTTACATCAGAAGACAACTTGTAAATTGTAAAGGGTATTACTGTTGCAAATTGTTATCTTTCTAATATGTTCATCACATGATAATAATAATAATAATAATAATAATAATAAGACAGTATTTCCTCTACTCATATTGAAACTACTTGAACTATAAATTCGACCAACTATATTTCAAGTATATTATATTATTCAAATTCATAAAATAAAATAAAAAGTTGGGCTTATTTGTTTTAATTTTCTCATAGTAGTTTCAAAGATTTGGAGAATTTTTTAGACATTTTCGATATTTGTGTATTTTGAAAAAAATATGAATTATTAGAGATTAAATGAATAATATATAATGCTTATTAAAAAGTAGTAGGTTCCTTTAAAAATTATGGAAAAAGAGAAATAGGGTAAAAGATATATTATTTTATATCAAATTAAAATATATTTTCCTAGAAATAAGATAAAAAAATTCTTTGAGGAGTGTTTTTAAAAATTGAGAAAAAAAAAATTTGTATGAGAAGATTTTTTTAGGAAATAAAAAACTTATGGTTTGACTCTTCATAGAGTACTAAAATGCTTTTCAAAAATCAAAACAAACAGAACTTGTTTTTCAATCTAAAATACAAAAAAAAAGTATAAAAAAAAAAAAAAAAAGATATGATATTGATATCCTTTAGTCATAGATTTACACAAGAGTTGCAAATTTTGGGTAGAGAGCTGTGGTGAGTGAATCTTTTTCCCCTATATTGTAACTTAGTCATTGTTGAACAGTATTTAGACCAGTTTTGCCAGTGGTCTACCCTTTTTCATAGTCCAACAAAACTACACAACTGTATAACCCAACTCCACAGTCACTTTCTTGGGGGCAATGAGCTTTGAATCAAAAATGATTCATATTGGGAAAATTCACCAACTCTACATAATGAACAATCACATATTCCACCACAAACAAAACTGAAAAACAGAGTTCTAACACGACCTCCAAAATTCTAAAACCCTGCATTCATGGATCTCACCAGCAACAACTACTTAGGGGTAAAGCTTAAACTCTTCAAATTTCTCATTTTTATAACTAATGATGTGTTTTTTGAGATAAAGTTTACATTTTGTGATGTGGGTTTTGGTTTTCTTGATTTAGGGAGCAACATTGGATGGGAATAATGGGTTTTTCAAGAATGGGGCAAAGAACCCATTTTTAGATACTTTTGTTGACCCTCTTTGTAAGTTGAATCTCAAAGAAACCTCTGAGTTTGTCAAGTCATTTCCTGTGGGAAACAATGGCACAGAGAACAGAACATTTCTTGAAATTTCTTCCGAGAGAGGTAAAGATAATGGGGTTAATTTAGTCCCAAAGAGAAACGTTGAAGCTCCACCTACTCCTGGAAGGCCTATTTTTAGTTTTAGTAATGGTGGTTTTTCAAGAAAAAGCTTTCCTTCAAAATGGGATGATGCAGAAAAATGGCTTGTTAATGGGAGTTCTTGTAATGATTCTCCTTCCCAAAATCATGCTTTATTGAAGCCATTTGAGTCCTCTAAAATGTTCTCCAGACAATGCAGTGGGTACAAGCCACAGTTGGGTGATGACTTTGCTGAAAAATCAAGGCTTATTGAGGAGAAAGTTTCAAAAGTGTTTTCAACTGTTAATGGTGTTTCACTTTCAACTTCAGCAGATGTGCTTCTAAAAGGTGAGAAGCTTTTTCCTCAAAAAAAATTTCTTGCTTTTTTAATTTTCTAAATGCCTTTTTGTGCTGATATTTAACTATGGCCCATGTGTTAGATTATGTTTGTTTGCTCTTATGTGAAAGCTACTTGTTTTTTGGTTTCCTAGTATTGAAATGTTGGTAATGAACTATTTCAATTTTATTTAATGTAACACCTTTTTTTGATATTTCAAGATTCTATGATGTATTATGAAAAAACATAGAAAGTTGCAAATTTGTTTTGACATTCATCTAATTGTAATGGCGAAAAGGTATGGGGATATTAGTGTTATTCAACACTAATCATGTAGATTTTTCTTTGAAAATGCAGATAAATTCCCAAATCCCAAATTTGGAACCTCAGAGCCAATGCAAGAAGGGTTCCTCTTCGGAAACGCTGTCGAAAAATCTATGAACAACACGACCGGAGAAACACTACACGAAGTGAAACACAGAGACATAGGCACAGAAATGACCCCTCTTGGAAGCTCTACCACTTCAAGATGCCCTACCCCATTCAAAAGCACGTCCCCTGCACGCCACACGACTCCGGCTAATAGGTCGGGCCCACTAGCCCTCGATAGCTACGATAGCTCTAACTCAATGGACATAACACAATTGCAAGATTGTCATTTGGCAAAGCTACATTTAGGGTCGAGTTCTGTTACGTCAAATTGGAGCTCGAGAGAAGAGGAAGAGGAGGATGTGTCAAAAAGTTTGAGGCACTTTGAGATGAGTAGTGACTGTAGGAAAAGCGTTTCGGAGTCGAGAACTTGTTCGTGGGAGGAAGATGAGAAGACTAAGATCTGTCTTAGGTAATTAAAGATTATTCTTTTTTGAATGTTTATATTTTTCAGAGAGGTGGATTTATATTTTGTTGGATTTTTAGGTACCAAAGGGAAGAAGCTAAAATTGAAGCTTGGGTGAATCTTCAAAGTGCAAAAGCAGAAGCTGAATCAAGAAAGCTTGAGGTACTAATTTCTCAACCATCTACATTGGAATTCAATTTTCCCATTATTGTTTGATATGATAATCATGTTATACACATTACTACAATTATGAATTGGTATTAACTTTTAGGCACCATTATCCTTCCTTTTGAAAATATTTTCATTCATCAAATGTAAGTTAAGGCTATGTTTGGTTCTTGGATTTTAGTGGGTAAATTACTAAAGAAAATATTTCGACCTTTTCGAATCCCAAATCTTGAATTAAAATCTTTTGAAGAAGCATATACAAATATACAATCACATCTTGAAGTATATTAATACTAGTTTATAGACAAATATGTTTACTTTTGACCATAGTTGGAGACTTTTTTTGGAAGCTTATGTTTGGCTTCATGCACATTGAGCCACCCGCCAAACAAGAACACTCTTTTACTCCCCGTGCTTCTCTTCTTATCTCTTTTGCACATAAATCTATAATAAGCTCATTCTTATTTAAATTTATAAAATTAAAAGAAAGTCAAGAACTGTCAGCAGTTTGTATATTACTATAATATTTCATGCCCAACTTAACATTGGAATTTTGAAAATCATGTGAAGTAGTAGTGCATTTACAAAATTCTATGCAATTTATGCTATATAATATTCACATGTCCGTTTTAGTGAAGAATTAAATTGATGGCTCTTCTATTCCAGTTTCATGTAAGATTTTTGTGTCACACTTATAAATTATAATCCATTAAAATGCATACAAATTTTAATAAACGATCTTTAAGCTCTAAAATCGAGAAGGATATTCTATCCCACTTTCGTTTCACATTTTGGTGTCACGTATTTTCGTTGATTAATTGCATTATTCTCAGGTGAAGATACAGAAAATGAGATCGGATTTGGAGGAAAAGCTAATGAAGAGGATGGCGGATGTGCATAGAAAAGCCGAAGAATGGAGAGCAACGGCCCAGTTTCAGCATTCGGAACAAATTCGAAAAGTGGGACAGCAAGCACGCAAGGTCTTGAACAAGAACAGCAACTCACATTTCTCGGGACATAAGTCTGGTGGCTGTTTTCCTTGTAATAATCATCTTATTTAAAAGAGAATTAGTAACATTAATTTCGAGGATTTCCTGTCGTTTAATGAGAAAAGGACAATGCATTAGTAGAATTTCATCGCATTGTCAAAATCTAAAATACATGTATTCGAGTACTTGATCATTTTTCATTTTAGAAAGGGGGTTATTGAAATAGAGTGAAATTTGATTCAAGAGCATTCCCATCCATTGCGCCGTTAAAAGCAATACAATTAATTTAAATTTGTTAATATAACATTTTCATTTTCATTTCTAGCGGGGGGAACTGGCCATTATAAAGTAGTAAATTCAGGTTCGAATTCCTGTTGGTAGAGTATCTGATTTGATGTGTTCGATACGCCTCGAAAGGGAATAAATCCTTGAAAAATCATTACAATTTCATTTACTTATGCCCACATGTTTAAATTTTTTTCATAATTTATTGAACTACATTTTAGAAAATATAAACACGGCACATTTAACTGCTCCCTTCAAATGACCTTATCGAGAAAATAGTGTTATTAATATTAGTGTGCTTTACATTCGGACCCTTGAGGTTACTGTAATTGAATAAACCGTAGTGATTTCAAAAATTACAAGGATATCCATTAAGGAGGATTTTGGTAAACATTTCCGAGGGATGGGGGTGGAGACAGGGTTCTTGTAAGAATTGTTGAAGTTGTAATTAAGAGGTGTTTTGATACATAGTCTAAACTTGAGGGGTCTCCTTGTAATTTCTTAAATGTCAGAAAATTCCTTGTAAAATGACTAAATCTCATCGGGTTCGATCCCAAAACACCTTTGATATTTTATTAATATTGTTAGATGAAAAAAATAAAAGATCGTGAATAAATCTTAATTCATGTCTTGATAATTTGATGCTGAACATGCAGTACAAATATTGTTATTTATGCATATCTATATTATTTTTAATCTTTCATATTCGGTCTGCGTATTTACAACGATAGTATCAGATGAATTAAGTATAAGTAGAATAAAATTTTCAATAAATTGAGTCAAATTCAAACGGAATTTGCATCAAAATCCGCAACTTTGACAGCCCTAGCTAGGTTGATGCAAGAACTGTTGATTTTAAGTTTTAACCCTTAACCATGTCCAATGTCCAGATTGTAAAACTGTAAAAAATTTCCAATTTGATTGTTGCGACTCGATCACAGTAAAAGAGAAGAAGAATTATAATTATATCATATGTATCGAGATCGAGACATGCATGGTACTTCTATGTATATTGTTTGAATGTTAGCTAAAGGGACTGGATAACTAGCTACTTGTAGTGGAACTGTATTTACGTATGGAGATTGTAAAGCTTACACAAAACACGTGTCCAACTACTCAAATCCATGCAACATAAATTTGGACCTTTTTCCCTGTAATAAATGAAAAATAAAAGAAAAGGCTGCATTATTAACCTGTACAGCTGTCGAACCTTTCGTCCAATAATTATGCACTATTAATCAATGTTTTTAGAATTGGGTCGGACAGTGAATCGGTGAGTCAATTGATCACTGATTTTACTGATCGAATTGGTCATTGGGCCGAAAGTGAATCGGTGAGTCAATTGATCACTGATTTTACTGATCGAATTGATCGGATCACTGATCGGATCGGATGACGTCATAATGATATAATATTATAATTTTAAAGTATATATAATATGCATAAATTTTTTAAAAAATCCTACAATTGATTAAAAATATACAAAAACTAGGAATATATTTAAATTAAATCATATAATACTTATCTAACTTATATCATAACGTAATATGATACTAATCAGTAAACTCATATAAATATAACATGATTATATTTTTTTATATAAAAATATAAATTGTAAGTTAAAAATATAACAAACTGAAAGAAAAAAAAAAAAAAAGAATAATCAGAACCAATTTGAACGACCAATTCAACCCGATTCATATTGATTTTTAAGTTCACTAGTTTTAGAGGGTTAAAGAGACAGGACAAGCCTCCGGTTCGCGATCGAACCTTCCGATCCAATTCTAATAACATTGGTATCAATTTGATTCACTAAAATGTATCTACTACGTATTTCTTAATTAACTTTAATAAATCGAAATTCATCTTTGATTCACCAAAATATGATCATCAATAATATAAAAAAGACAATAAAAAAAATAACTTCTCAGATTTTCATGTTGCTTCGATTTTTATTTTTTTAATCAGACCCATGATACATACAACCAAATATAAAATTGAAAAGTCATTTGTAATTTAAACAAGGTCATGGGAAAAGGAAAAGATAAAAAATAAAAAATAGAAGAAATAAGAAATAAAATTAACCTAAATTTGGGCCCTAAATAATATAATACTATTTATTACTTTGGAACAAGGTACACAGAATCTCCTTAGGAGTCCGTTGAAATTATCTCAATAGACGATAGATATGGGGCTAAGCCCAATAAACTTGGAACCCCGGTAGATTTAGGCCCAACTTACCAAAATGGAAGCCCACAACCCAGTATTCTTACCGGGTAAACCGAATACCCGTTTAAGCTAGTCCTGCCTTGCTTGACAAGAAGCCCTCTGTAAAAACATCCAAAAAAATCTGAGGAATTTGCTTGATCTCTCTCTTCTTCATTATTCAAGTCAAGTTTGTGAGATTCAGATCCTTTTCTATTTATTATTTATTTTCGACTTAGCTCAAAAATAAATTCCAGTTTCATCTGAATATCATAGTTTATCTCGCCGCAGGAAATTGTACAACCCTAGTTCACCAAATCGAAAATGTTCCTAACAAGGTAAATCTAAATCGCATTTAACGCCAAAACCCTAGGGTTTTCCTGAGTTTTTTTGGCAGTATTTCTGAATTTTACCTGTTAAAATGCTTTTTTCTGAAGGACTGAGTATGATAGAGGAGTGAATACCTTCTCTCCGGAAGGTCGATTATTTCAAGTTGAATATGCAATTGAAGCTATCAAGGTGATTATCTTATTGAGAAAATGTACTTTTGTGTATTATTTTTTTTTTTCAACGAAAAAAATGAAAAATAAAAAGGATGCATTTTATGTGATTTCTTTTCAAAATTTGTGGTGTGTTTATGTGTGTTTGTTTTTAGCTGGGCTCGACTGCAATTGGGATAAAGACTAAGGAAGGAGTGGTTCTTGCTGTTGAGAAGCGCATTACATCTCCACTCTTGGTATGTTTATTATCCATTTTCTGTTAATTTTTATCCTCATTTGAAGGTTTCATTCAATTCTAGTGACTGAATTTTGGTAGACCCCTTTCCTTGAGCTGTTGCCGTTGTTTGGTCTCTCTATAATTGTATGCAAACAAATGTCTTTGAGCATAGGTAAAACTTATGAAATGTCAAAAATATAGGAATCTGTGTATTCTAGCTTTAGTGATAAAAATTTACTTGTCAATTAGATTGTCTAATAGCGGACATATTGATTTAAAGTTATACTCTCCACAAGTAGGATCTCGGGATGGATTAGGTTGTCCTGGCCCTTTTACCTGGCCATCTTTTGACACCTGCTAGATTGCTTAATCAAAAACTGTTAAAACAGTTATTTGTCATAGAGGCCATCATTGATGATCAAATGCTTTGTTTCATGTTTTGATTAAGCATCATGTTTATTGTTCTCAGGAGCCTAGCAGTGTGGAGAAAATTATGGAAGTTGATGAACATATTGGCTGTGCCATGAGTGGCTTAATTGCTGATGCCCGTACACTGGTGGAACATGCTCGAGTTGAAACTCAGGTACTTTAAGGCTGTAACCATTGTTACCTTTCGCAGGCTGATATTGCTTTGGTTCGATTAATTGCTAATATGACACTTTTGCATCCTTTAGAATCATAGGTTCTCATATGGTGAGCCAATGACTGTTGAGTCCACTACGCAAGCTCTCTGCGATCTTGCCTTGCGATTTGGTGAGGGGGACGAGGAATCAATGGTTAGTATCATTTCACCTACCTGCAAATATCTGTCAAGATGCATTTGGTCCTAGAATAATATTATTTCATTTTGCATAATCGATGTGAACATCATTTTTTAATATTCCAAGTTTCTTGCCTTGAAATGCTTAAAGCTAGAGTTGACTTGATGCATTACTCTCCATGCTACGATCTTGCCCGTATACTTTTTACAACTTGTATCCTCAGGAGATGCTACTGTAATTAAAATACTACTCCATGCATAATTGGTGTCTCCAAATGTCTTTCCATTTTGTACTAAATTCTCCAAGGAGCTTCATATTTTTATATGCCTCACTGGGGACAAGTTGTGGAGCTGTGGTATAAAAGTTGCACATAGTTGAGATGTAGTGAATTTTAAAAAGCATTACTTGTATTGATGTACTTTGAGCTGGCTATGCTCCATTTCCTTTTTGTGTTTGTTTTTAGAAGCTTGCTGTAAAATTCTAAATGTCATATTTCGGAGTAGCTGACTCATGGTTCACTCAATATTTGGCCGGCTTGAGATTTAGAATTAAAGTTTTTTCTTTCTAACTGAATCTTTTATTTTATGCAGTCAAGACCATTTGGTGTTTCACTTCTCATTGCTGGTCATGATGAGAATGGTCCTAGCTTGTAAGTAATCTTCATTTTTAACTTGGTCAAGGTATACCTGACCATTCCCTAATTTGTTTTTCCATA
This sequence comes from Penstemon barbatus, assembly GCA_003313485.2. NCBI lineage: Eukaryota > Viridiplantae > Streptophyta > Magnoliopsida > Lamiales > Plantaginaceae > Penstemon > Penstemon barbatus. Next base: position 37,070,142 of record CM064882.1, read on the forward strand.
CAAAGCCACATTGTATGTTACACAAATCCAATAAGCAATGAAGTTTTCTAACTATTAAACTTACTGAACCTATATGAAAAAAGGACTGTTAAAGCTTTCTGAAGGCTGAAACACATAATTCAAGCTATCCAACCGAGAAAGAAAATTGCAAATCAAATAGTAATAAATGCCGAATATTGCCTTCAGTATTTTTGGAGTTCTGGCATGATTGTAGATGTACCGTCGCAGTATCAGGGAATTTTTGTGGTTTATAGTGTAATAGACATGTTAATTATTTTATCGATTCTAAACAAATCCTACTTATATCTTTTGAACTTATCTTTCTAAGAAACCTCCAGGAATTCACATTCTCATTCAAATTGAATTTCATTCCTTTTTAATTATGTTTTTAAGCCATCCTGTGGGGTTTGCCAATAATGTGAAGATATCTGATGCACCATCCATTTTCCAGTGAGCTGTTTCTGATAACTTATGTGGCGTTTATGACTTCGAAGTTTGCTTGTGGTAGACTAATTAAGCTCTAGTTGATATAGGCTGGAATGGATACAGCTTTCCATATCTGTGGCGTTACAACTTTAAAAATTGGTGTTGTTGAAGGGTGCTTAAATTCATTACACTAGGTTTTTTTGCCGAACGGTATCCTAAAGATTCCTACACATGTAATTATATAAACACACTATTATTACCTAGGGCAATACCTGATCATCGAAGTCAGAAGAATCTTGAGATAGAAGTATTTTTCTTGAATTTCGTCCTGAATAGACTTAAATGATTTCTGGTCCATTCGTCTATTCACCTAAATGGGATTTGTCTTGCACAGGTACTATACCGATCCTTCTGGCACGTTCTGGCAATGCAATGCAAAAGCCATTGGGTCAGGTTCTGAAGGTGCTGACAGCTCTTTGCAGGAGCAGTATAACAAGGTATCCATCCTATTGTTTCTCCAATTCCTGGGAGCCTAAACCTAATTTGCTAGATTTTTGTTGAACTACGAATTTACATCGCTGAACCATCAACGCAAGTCCTTCATAGCTTGTCTGTATTGAGTATCCACCTGAGTCAAAACGTGAAATATTTATGGTCTGTTTTTGTTTGCATGCTTTCAGGATCTAACTCTGAAAGAAGCCGAAACCATTGCGCTGTCCATCTTGAAGCAAGTTATGGAGGAAAAGGTATTTTGCAGAGATAAACAAACATACAATATAATTTATGCTCGATTTTTCATTTTATATGATTTATTTTATGTGCATTAGACCTTACCTTTACTATTAATGCCAGGTTACTCCCAACAATGTTGATATCGCAAAGGTATCTCCGACATACCATCTTTACTCCCCATCGGAGGTTGAAGCAGTCATCAGTCGCCTATGAGAAGAGTTTGTTCCATTTTCCATCCTTTGCCGTTATCCATATTCCTCTTGTTTTAGTGCATGAACATAATTTGTACTACTGCTTAAAGATGCTCTGGCAATATCAAATTCGGACAAGAAAACTCTCCTGATAAGTGTGTTAAACCTTTTTATCAGTTAAATACATTTAGAAACTACTTTCTGACTTAATCCGGTGTAGCTTATTCCGTATAAATGTTATGTATCCTAGCATGATGCATATCTGCAACATATATTCACCCGTTCAGAGCTGAAAATATAGTAGGAAAAATTCCAGATGATTGCGGTTGTCTGGACAGCAATTTTATCACATACTTGAATTGCAATGTATGATTGAGAAATCATTCTGACTTTTTTATTTTTCAATGATCCAAACTATTCATTTGATTTAAAATCAACTACTTAATATGATTTGTGTTTTAAGTATTTTTATTGACTTATTGGTGTTAACTTAAAAAACTATTGAACAGTAATTAAATTCAAGTACAAAATTCAAATGAAGCTTTATCTGTTGAACAACAAATTGTATTCAATAGATTCATCTTTTGGTGATTAAATCAAGTAGTTGAATTGTTGAATAGTACTTGTAAGTGTTTAAGTTGTAAGAGGTGTTTAGGTGCATAGTTTAAATTAGAGGGGTCTCCTTCTAATTTATGAAATGTCATAGGGTTCTTTGTAGAAGATTAAACTTCAAGGGGTTCGATCGTAAAACACCTTTGATATTGTTTTATTAAAAATTGTTAAATATTGTTAGATGAAAAAAAAAAGATCTTAAATAAATTTTAATTTATGTCTTGAGAATACCGAACAGTACAAATATTGTTATTTATGCATATCTATATTATTATTGATCTTTCATATTCGCTCTACGTAATCACAAGGATTGTATCAAATAAATTGAATAGAATAAAAAATCTCAATAAATTGAGTTAAATTCAAACGGAATTTGCATCAAAATCCACAACTTTGACAGCCCTAGCTAGGTTGAAACAAGAACTGTTGATTTTAACCCTTAACCATGTCCAGATTGTAAAGCTGTAAAAAAAATTCCAATTTGATTGTTGGGACTCGATCACAGTAAAAATAGGGCCTGACAAAAAAAAAAAAAAGGCCAAAGCACAGAAAGAGACGAACAATTAATTGTATATATCGAGATCGAGAGAGATTAGTACTTCTATGTATTTTGTTTGAATTTTAGCTAAATGGACTGAATAACTCTGAATGGAGATTGTAAAGCTTACACAAAACACATTTCCAACTACTCAAAACTATGCAACATAAATTTGGACTTTCTCCTCGTAATAAATGAAAAGGCTGCATTAACCTGGAATGTTTTGTCCAATAATAATGATGAATATTTGTCTAATATATTACTTGATTTAATCATATAGTATCAAATCAAAGGCATCTCTAATGATTAGAGGGAGATATCCTAAAGGTATGTAACGGAAAGAGGGGAAAAAAAAAAAACCTCTAATGACTAAACGGAGAAGAGAGAGGGAGCTTCGAGGGAGCCTGGGGGAGAGGGGAGGGAGAGCTTCCCCAGCCCAAACCTCTCCCTAATTTGCTATTTTTTTTTTAAAAAAAAAATCTTAAAATTTGTGTATTACTTGGAGATAATAATTTTAATTATAAAAATATAACTTTTATTTAATTTAAATTAACATTATTATTTTAATATTGATTTGTTTAATAATTTTGGGGTTGTATTTATCACTCAAAAATAATTCTCTTTACAAAAAAATTCATACAATTTGTGTTTTAATTATCTTTGTCATATAACATTGACCAAAATAAATTATATATATGACAAAGATAATTAAAATATATATAACTTAATTTCATCATACTAGTTGTTTAAAAAGGAGTATTTTAAAATAATACGATACAATCATAACATGACTTTGTAAACACGATTACAACCCTATAAATTACATATTGAAATCAAATATGTTATTGGAGCTATTCATGGAGTTGAAAGAATTTCAGCAACAATTGTTCAAGCTACGCTGGAGAAGAAATGAAGAACATATTAGGAATTAGGGATTTTAATTCAAGCCGTTTTGAATTTATTTCTCTTTTATATTTATTTAAGTTGTAAATAGGTTCTTTCACGATTTTTATTTTCTTTTCACGCTTTTTGGCTTAACCGCCTTTAGTCTGTATATAAACCTAGGGTTCGACCCTTTTGTAATACACTGAACAGAATTATTTTTACAATATACAATTTTACAGATTTTCTCTCGTTTCTTTTTCAAGAATTCTGCCACATTGTTTACGTAATGTTACAATGATTTCTTATGAAAAGATGCAGATTATAACATGGTATCAGTTGTGATCTTTCTTCACCAATTGATTCATATACATTGAGATCAGTATCCATCTTGATCTTCTTCTTTATTCACTCTTCCGCCATTGTTGCGTTTTTTGCAAACTCTGTTTTTTCATCATCATGTCCACTTCTTCTGGTTTAAATTCAACCACCACTGGGACTTCTCGCAATCGCCTTCCAATGGAGGATCCATCAAGCCCCTATTTCCTTCATCCTTCTGACAGCCCTGGACTCCTTCTTGTCCAGACCAAACTCAATGGAAACAACTATACCACATGGGCTCGTTCCATGTCTCTTTCTTTGAATGTCAAGCACAAAATTGGCTTCATCAACGGTTCTATCACTGATCCAGGAATGGAGGATGCTGTTCTAAAAGACGCCTGGTCCAGGAACAACGACATTGTTGTTTCTTGGATTCTCAATTCGGTTTCATCTGAAATTCACTCAAGTGTGTTATACACAAACAATGCAAAAGATATATGGGATGATCTACGTACAAGATTTCAAGAAAGTAATGGACCAAGGGTTTTTCAGTTAAGGAGGGACATTGCCACCCTTCAACAGGACACTCAATCTGTTAATGCTTACTTCACAAAACTTAAATCCCTCTGGGATGAACTACATACCTACAGGCCCCCTATGGATTCCTGTTCCTCCTGTACAAATGCACAAAAGATTCATCATCATCACCAAGAAGAGTACGTAATGACCTTCTTGATGGGTCTAAATTCATCTTTTGCCAATCTCAGGGAACAAGTTCTTATAATGGACCCCTTGCCACCCCTTAGTAGGGTCTTCTCTCTTGCAACTCAAGCAGAGAGACAAAAGTTCATTGGCCAAAAACAACAGGCAGATTTATCTACTTCCATGGCCTTTGCAGCCAGAAATCAATCCCAAAATTCTCAACCCCCACGCCCCTATAATCAGTTCAACCAAACCTCTCAAAACTCCACATACAAACCCAATTTCAATCCCTCTTTCAAGAAAAAGGAGAGACCCACATGTACACACTGTAACATTCAGGGTCATACTGTTGACAAGTGTTACAAACTACATGGCTATCCTAATGGTTATCAACCAAAACCTAAGACACAAAATTACCAATCCAATCCTGTTAATCAAATTTATGATGATCAGACACAATGCACAGTTAATTCACAGAATCTTACTGGTCTAGATGCTTCTCCTGACAGTCAATCCCATACTGCTTCAATGCATCCTATCACACCCCTCCTCCAGAGTTTTACTCCAGAGCAGTGCCAGCATCTTATGAACCTGTTTTCTGCTCAAATGAATATTCCTTCACAGTCCTCTAACACTTCAGACTCTGGCCATATCTCATGCATTACAGGTATCTGTTCCAATGCAAACACTCTTGATTTTAATTTCTTCAAAAATAACTGGATAATTGATTCTGGTGCCTCAAGGCATATTTGCAATAATTCTCTTATGTTTTCTAATCTAAGAAACATTACTAATGCTACAGTAATTCTCCCTGATAACTCTAGCTTTCCTGTTTATCAAATAGGTGATATTATTCTTCAACCTAATATTGTCCTTAGTAATGTATTCTATATTCCTAGTTTCAAATTTAATCTAATATCAGTAAGTGAACTATTAGGGACAAATAAGTTGACTATTACATTTACTCAAAATTCCTTTACTATTCAGGACACTCAAAGGAAGATGACTGGAAAGGGTAACCTGCTTCATGGTCTTTATGTTTTGGACTCTACAAATAACAGTGCATCTATTCCTAGTCACTGCAATTCAGTTTCTACTATCACTTGGCATAGAAGATTAGGGCATTTATCTTTTAAAACAATGAATTTGCTTAAGGATGATATAGGCTTAAATAGGATTAGTAATTGTATTGATAAACCTTGTTACATTTGCCCCTTAGCCAAACACAAAAGGCTTCCCTTTTCACATTCTGTTTCTACTTCTAATAAAATTTTTGATCTTCTTCACTGTGATCTTTGGGGACCATTTACTGTTGCATCTCAAACTGGTTTTAAATATTTTGCTACACTAATTGATGACTTTTCCAGATTTACATGGGTTTGTTTTTTACAACACAACTCTGACATTAAAAATGTTATTCCTACTTTCTTTTCCATGGTTAAGACTCAGTTTGTTTGTACCATCAAAGTATTCAGGAGTGATAATGCTCCAGAGTTGGTTTTCACTAAATTTTTTGAACAATTAGGTACTGTTCATCAATATTCTTGTGTTGAAACTCCACAACAGAATTCTGTTGTGGAGAGGAAGCATCAACACCTTTTAAATATTGCAAGATCTTTATATTTAGAGTCTAAAGTCCCTATAACTCTATGGACTGAATGTGTTTCTGCTGCTGCCTACATTATTAACAGGACACCTTCTAAAATTTTAAATTTTCAGTCTCCATATCAGAAACTTTATAATAAATCTTTTGATTACAATACATTAAAAACATTTGGCTGCTTAGCCTTTGCATCATCTTTAAAACAGGGAAGAAACAAATTCCAACCTAGAGCTAGAATTTGTGTATTCATTGGATACCCTTTTGGGGTTAAAGGTTATAAGCTCTATGATATTCATACAAAGGAGATTTTTATCTCCAGAGATGTGGTTTTTCATGAAGGTAACTTTCCTTTTCATACTATAGTTTCTGAAGCTTCTGACAAAAACTTTCTTGATGACAATATTTTTCCCTCTTCTAAGTTTGTTGAGGATCTAGATTCTTATTCTTACAATACAACAGCAGATACTATTGATGAGGACTATATTCCACCCTCAAATTTACATACATCTACTGATGATTCTTTTGTTCATATTCCTACTAGAAAATCTACTAGAACCAGTAAACCACCTAGCTATCTATCAGATTATCACTGTGGTTGTCTTCCATCTTCCTCACATAAATACATCACCAAGTATCCTTTATCTACTGTGATTAATTATAATAAACTTAATCCTAGTTATAAGAATTTTATTCTAAATATTTCCTCAGAGGCAGAACCTACTTTTTATCACCAAGCTGTCCCTCATAAAAAATGGAGGGCTGCTATGCAGGCAGAAATAGATGCTTTACAAGAAACACAAACATGGGACATTGTTCCTCTTCCACCAGGAAAGAAATGTATTGGTTCTAAATGGGTTTATAAAATCAAGAGGAACCCTGATGGTTCCATTGATAGATACAAGGCCCGATTAGTGGCCAAATGATATACACAGCAGGAAGACATTGATTACAATGAAACCTTCTCTCCTGTTGCTAAACTTGTGACAGTCAAAGTAGTATTAGCTATTGCTGCTATAAATAACTGGGAACCATAGTAGTAAGTATCTTACGATTCACGATACGAATCGTACGATTCGATACGATTCCAGGCCTTGACGATACAACTCGGCCGAAAGAATCGTCGGGTGCTTGTTTCGCAACGATTCGTTTGCGATACGATACGAATCGTACGATACACGATACATTTGCGATACATACGATTCTTTGACTTTAACTAGTTTTTTTTTTATTTTTTTTTTATTTTTTATTTTTTTACAAATATAGAAAATGGTTAAATAGAAACCCATACAAAATGCATAATATTTTTCCTCTTTGCTATTAGATGTACGTCGCAGTAAACATTTTAATATTTGATGTGAAACTATTTATTTCATGTGTTGTTATGTGTGGATTGATAGTGTTGTCTTTTTAGTATAATAAAATTGAGTTATAGCTGCAATGACTGCATAATTTTGTCTTTTTAGTATAATACAATTGAGGTGTAACTATATGGTCAGTCCAGTTATTTAATATTTATTTTAATTTTAGAACTTTATTTTATTATATCTTATTGATGATTGGGTGTACTTTCTGAAATTTGAACGAACATAGAGTATCACATAGTTTATACTTTAATTGGTTGTAACTTTATTTTGTTTTATTCTTTGATTAAAATATTATTTTATTTGGGTGACATTTATATTGTGGTGATGTGTAATCTATATTTGAAAAAAAAAATCATTTAAGATTAATATTTCGATGTTAATTTAGAAAATTTTATTATTTCTTTTTATCTTGTGAAAAGAAAGTTCAAATTTGAAACTTGATTTTTTTAAATGATGTTTTTTTTACTTTAATTGGTTAGTTTTTTATATGTGTCTATTTCTTAGTAATGTGGAAGATATATTTTATTTAACTTTTTATAAGTGATTTGTATCTTACGATACGATACACGATACACGATTCGATACGATAGGATGGCTCACCGATACGCGATACGATTCACGGTTCAATAACAATGCTGGGAACTATGTCAATTAGACATCAATAATGCTTTCCTTTATGGAAGTCTTGATGAAGAGGTCTATATGGACCTCCCCTTAGGGTATGAAAAGACTAATGGATCAACTAAACTTGTTTGTAAACTTAAGAAATCCTTGTATGGCCTAAAACAGGCTTCAAGACAATGGAATTCAACCTTTTGTGATTGTCTATTTTCATTTGGTTTTACACAATCAAAATCTGATTATTCTTTATTTACTAAAGGGCATGGTTCTGACTTTATTGCTTTACTTCTTTATGTTGATGATATTGTTATTTGTGGTCCTAATATGTCTCAAATTTCTCTTTTAAAGGATTTTTTACATAGTAAGTTCAAGTTATAAGATATGGGTAAACTTAGATATTTTTTGGGTTTAGAAATTGCAAAATCCTCTAAAGGCATTTGCATTAATCAAAGGCAGTATACTTTACAAATTTTAGAGGATACAAGTTATTTAGGATCCAAACCACTTCATTTACCAATGGATCCTAAGGTCAAATTAAACTCAGAAAGTGGAGATCTTTTGGAGGATATCACTCAGTATAGAAGACTCATAGGGAGACTTCTCTATCTCACAATCACCAGACCTGATATCACATTTGCAGTTCACAAATTAAGCCAATTTGTTTCTGCACCAAGATTACCTCATCTACAAGCAGTGCATCACATTCTGAGATATCTAAAGTCTACTCCAGGTATGGGTTTGTTTTATTCATCTAGTTCACCCTTAACACTTAAATCTTATGCAGATGCAGATTGGGCCTCATGTCAAGACTCTAGGAAATCTACAACTGGCTATTGCATTTTTATAGGAGATTCACTAGTTTCCTGGAAATCCAAGAAGCAGCCTACGGTTTCTAAGTATTCTGCTGAAGCAGAATATAGGTCTATGGCCTCTATATCTAGTGAGCTTATTTGGATGCAGCAATTATTGGTTGATTTACATATTCAAGTTTCAACATCAACATTACTCTTTTGTGATAACCAATCAGCAAGACATATAGCAAATAAACCAATATTTCACGAACGAACAAAACACATAGAAATAGATTGCCATTTTGTTCGTGAACAGATTGTTAAAAAGAAAATCAAGCTCATGCCAATTTCAACAGACCACCAAATTGCTGATATATTTACCAAAGCTTTAAGCTTACCTCGATTTTCTGCGTTGGTTTCCAAGATGGCTCTTCTGGACATTCATTCGCCGTCTTGAGGGGGGGGTATTGGAGCTATTCATGGAGTTGAAAGAATTTCAGCAACAATTGTTCAAGCTACGCTGGAGAAGAAATGAAGAACATATTAGGAATTAGGGATTTTAATTCAAGCCGTTTTGAATTTATTTCTCTTTTATATTTATTTAAGTTGTAAATAGGTTCTTTCACGATTTTTATTTTCTTTTCACGCTTTTTGGCTTAACCGCCTTTAGTCTGTATATAAACCTAGGGTTCGACCCTTTTGTAATACACTGAACAGAATTATTTTTACAATATACAATTTTACAGATTTTTCTCTCGTTTCTTTTTCAAGAATTCTGCCACATTGTTTACGTAATGTTACAATGATTTCTTATGAAAAGATGCAGATTATAACATATGTTTTTTAAATACGATTACATACGGCGAAACAAAGACCTTAATTTTGACATTGTGTGTCCCACACATATTCGACTAAGTCCTTTAGAAATTGGCAATTGATATCTACAGATCGTATTTGGTGGCGGTGGATCATATAATCTTCTAGGGATATGAGACTTGTTCGAGATCCATGTTAGGAGTAGTGCCTTTTTAATTTTAAATTAATGTCAATTTTAAATTTATTTTTGGTGTAATAATAATAATAATAATAAGTAGTGAAAGTGAGAAAAAATAAAATTTATTATTAAATGAGTTTGATAGAATGAGCTATTAGAGATGATTAAAAAACTAGGGGAAGGATGAGAAGGAGAGGGTGGGAAGAGGGGAGAGGGAGAGTGTATTCCCTTATGAGTCATTATAGATGACCTAACTTATATTCACTAAAACCTATAAACCAAAAATACTACTCCGTATTTCTTAATTAACTTCAATAAATCGAAATTCATCATTGATTAACCAAAATATGATTAATTTCCTATTCATCAATGTTATAGAAAAGACAAAAAAAAAAAAAAAAACTTCTCAGATTTCATGTTGCTTCGATTTTTATTTTTTTAATCAGACCCTTGATACATACAACCTAATATAAAATTGAAAAGTCATTTGTAATTTGAAAAAATCATGGGAAAAGGAAAAAATAAAAATAGAAGAAATAAGAAATAAAATTAAACTAAATTGGGTCCATCTAAAATGAGATTTCGAGGGATGGAGAGCACATAAAATAGCATTTATCTTGGTGACACATGTCTCCTTAAAATTTAAGTTAAAATAATTTATTTTCTCAAAGACAAATTTACCCTTTTTTATGAGTAAATTTCAACAACACCCCTTGTGATTTTTTTAATTAAAAAAAATATGTTATTTTTATTAGAAAAAGAACCCTGTACTTTTTTTTTATTATTGGCAAAAAATATCCCTCTCAAGTCAAAATGACAATTTTACCCCATCAAATGATGAAAAAACATCCCCTTAGATTAAAATATTATCAATGACCCCTGATAACATTAAATTTTTGCAATAAACCCCTGTTATTTGAAAAAAAATTGGATAAAAACTTTCATATGATTTATGAAGTCCACTTTAAAAATTTGACAAAAATCTTATCCCCTAAAGTTACATATTGTTGCACTTTATCACCCATATGTACAAAATAATCACTTAATTACTGCCTAAAATAATTTTATTTAATTTTTGTTTGGCGGAAAATATTGTGCCCCTAGGGGGATAATATTTAAAATTTTTATTTAATTTTATTTTATTTAGTCACAACACTTCTTACAAGTCCAAATATTTCACTCATGTAAAAGAACCGGAAATCCGAAATTAAGTAGAAAACTATTTTATTTGTAAAGATAAAGTAAAAAATGCACGTCATGTTTTGACTAATTCTACCCTTAAAATACATGTGAGGCGCATATATGAGTTTTTCGGCGATCAAAGTTGGCATAAAATCATTTAAGGGGGAAAAATGCAACGGACCTCATACGTAGTTATTTTATCCTTTAGGTGGTAAAATTCAAATAATACAAAAGATATGAAAATGATTTGATTTGTGTTAAAAAATTAGAACTAATTGAGATTGCTAAAAAAGAAAATCCTAATCATAAAATGAAAGTGGGGTTGTGTGGGTACGAAGAATTGGGGCTGGGCGGTGTTGTGGTCTCGGAGGTGAATGAAGAGGAATTGGGCGGGGTTGCAATAATTGTAATTATCCCCTTCAAGATTTTAGGTATTTTGTGTTCAAAATGTTCCCTTGAGAGATAAAAATGGTGAGTTAACGGACACATATTTGGCACGTGATATTTTTCATCCAAAAACTAGCGGCCGAATGAAATATAAAAAAAAGTTCGTTAACTTTTGTACGAAATATGTCTTTTTGAAAAGTTTGGTATGAAATATATAAAGTAGGCATAAATTTCTTATGAAAAGTACAATTTTCTCGATTTTTGTTTTTGTTTTGGAAAGATATTTGATATTAATTAGAGATTAGGGAGATTTTTTAAATATATTAATTAAAGGGTTAGTATGTAATTTAACATATGTTTATTTTTTCTGAATGTCCGATGCCACATCATCATTGGACATTTTGACCAAAATTTGTGGTTCAGATTTGTTGTTAATTTTTTTTAATAACTGAGATGGAGTATCTTATATACACTTATGTTCTATAAAATCTTATTTTAGAAAGATCCAACTAAATTTGGGCCCTAAATAACGTATTACTATTTATTACTTTGGGTCAAGGTCAACAGAATCTCCTAAATTTCTGAAACTCATTTTGGGCCAAATGCATTAACAATTCTGAGTCCCCTTGAAAATATCTCAATAGACGATAGATATGGGGCTAGGCCCAATAAACTTGAACCAGGTAAATATAGGCCCAACTTACCTAATGGAAGCCCACAACCCAGTACTCTTACCGGGTAATCCGAAAACTCGTCTCAGCTAGTCCTGCCTTGCTTGACAAGAAGGGCTCTGTAAAAACATCCAAAAAAATCTAAGGAATCTGCTTGCTCTCTGTCTTCTTCATTATTCAAGTCAAGTTTGTGAGATTCAGATCCTTTTCTATTTATTATTTATTTTCGACTTAGCTCAAAAATAAATTCCAGTTTCATCTGAATATCATAGTTTATCTTTCCGCAGGAAATTATACAGCCCTAGTTCGCCAAATCGAAAATGTTCCTAACAAGGTAAATCTAAATCGCATTTTATCGCCAAAACCCTAGGGTTTTTCGTGAGTTTTTTTGGTAGTGATTTCTGAATTTTATCTGTAAAAATGCTTTTTCTGAAGGACTGAGTATGATAGAGGAGTCAATACCTTCTCTCCAGAAGGTCGATTATTTCAAGTTGAATATGCAATTGAAGCTATCAAGGTTATTATTTTATTGAGAAAATGTACTTTAGTGTATGCATTTTGAGGGATTTCTTTTCAAAATCTGTGGTGTGTTTATGTGTGTTTGTTTTTAGTTGGGCTCGACTGCAATTGGGATAAAGACTAAGGAAGGAGTGGTTCTTGCTGTTGAGAAGCGCATTACATCTCCACTCTTGGTATGTTTATTTTCCATTTTCTGTTAATTTTTATCCTCATTTGAAGGTTTCATTCAGTTCTAGTGACTGAATTTTGGTAGAACCGTTTCCTTGAGCTGTTGCCTTATTTTGATCTTTCTACAATTGTATGCAAATAAATGTTTTGGAGCATAGCTAAAACCTATTGGGAGTGAATGAAATTTCAAATATATTTCCTTTCTGTATTCTAGCTTTAGTGATAAGTATTTACTTGTCAGTTAGATTTTTCTGATAGCGGACCCAATGATTTCAAGTTATATTCACCCCGATTAGGATCTCGGGATGGATTAGGTTCTCCTGGCCCTTTCACCTGGACATCTTTTGACACCTGCTATATTGTTTACTCAAAAGCTGTTATTTGTAATAGAGGCCATCATTGATGATCAAATGCTTTGTTGCATGTTTTGATTAAGCATCATGTTTATTGCTCGCAGGAGCCTAGCAGTGTGGAGAAAATTATGGAAGTTGATGAACATATTGGCTGTGCCATGAGTGGCTTAATTGCTGATGCCCGTACACTGGTGGAACATGCTCGAGTTGAAACTCAGGTACTTTTAGGCTGAAACATGCTGATATTGCTTTGGTTCGATTAATTGCTAATATGACACTTTTGCATCCTTTAGAATCATAGGTTCTCATATGGCGAGCCTATGACTGTTGAGTCCACTACGCAAGCTCTCTGTGATCTTGCCTTGCGATTTGGTGAGGGGGACGAGGAATCAATGGTTAGTATCATTTCACCTTCCTACAAATATCTGTGAAGTTGAAGTATCAGTTGGTCCAAGAATAAAATTGTTTCATTTTGCATAATCGGCATGAACATAATTTTTTAATATTCCAAGTTTCTTGCCTTGAGATGCTTAAACTTGGAGTTGACTTGCATTACTGTCGATGCTATGATCTTGCCTGTATACATTATTACAACTTGACTTCCGGAGATGCTACTGTAATTAATATACTATTCCATACATAATTGGTGTCTCCAAATGTATTTCCATATTGTACTAAATTCTCCAAGGATCTTCATATTTTTATATGCCTCACTGGGGACAAGTTGGTATATAAGTTGCACATAGTTGTAATGAATTTTAAAAAGCAATATTTGTATTGATGTACTTTATGCTGGCTATACTTCATTTTCTTTTTATGTTTGTTTTTAGACACTTGCTGTAAAAATCTAAATGTCATATTTCAGAGTAGCTGACTCATGGTTTACTCAATATTTTCTTTTGTGCCGGCATGAGATTTTGAATTAAAGTTTTTCTTTCTAATTGAATCTTTTATTTTATGCAGTCAAGACCATTTGGTGTTTCACTTCTCATTGCTGGTCATGATGAGAATGGCCCTAGCTTGTAAGTAATCTTCATTTTTAACTTGGTCAAGGTATACCTGACCATTCCCCAATTTGTTTTTCCATACATAGCCACATTGTATGTTACACCGATCCAATAAGCAATGAAGTTTTCTAACAATTAAACTTACTGTATCTATATGGAAAAAAGCACTGTTAGAGCTTTCTGAAGGCTGAAACACATAATTCAAGCTAACCACTCGAAAAAGAAAATTGCAAATCAAATAGTAATGAATGCCGAATATTGCCTTCAGTATTTGTGGATTTCTAGCATGATTGTAAATGTACTGTCTCAATAGCAGGGAATATTTTGCTTTAATGTCCAATAGACATGTTAATTATTTTATTGTTTCTAAACAAATACTACTTACGTCTTTAGAATTTATCTTTCCCAAGAAGCCTCCACGAATTCACATTCTCTTTGATATTGAATTTCGTTCCTTGTTAATTGTGTTTTTAAGTCATCCTGTGGGGTTTGCCAATAAAGTGAAGATATCTGATGCACCATCCATTTCCCAGTGAGCTGTTTCTGATTACTTATGTGGCTTTTATGACTTTAAAGTTTGCTTATGTAGGATAATTAAACTCTAGTCACATAGGCTGGATACAGCTTCCCATATCTGTGGCATTGTAACTTTAAAATTGTGTGTTGTTGAAGGGTGCTTAAATTTATTTATTCACAAAGTCTTTTTGCTGAACCGTATCCTAAAGCCTCCTACACATGTAAACCACTATTATTACTCAGGGCAATACCTGGTCATCGAAGTCAGAATCAGAATTCTTGAATTTCTTCCTGAATAGAATAAAATGATTTCTTGTCCAATCGTCAATTCACCTAAATGGGTTTTGTCGTGCACAGGTACTATACCGATCCTTCTGGCACATTCTGGCAATGCAATGCAAAAGCCATTGGGTCAGGTTCTGAAGGAGCTGACAGCTCTTTGCAGGAGCAGTATAACAAGGTATCTATCCTATTGTTATTCCTATTCCTGGGACCCTGATCCTAATTTGCTAGATTTTTTGTTGAACTACGAATTTACATCTCTGAACCATCAACACAAGTCCTTCATAGCTTGTTTGTATTGACTATTGAGTATCCACCCGAGTCAAAACGTGAAAAATTTATGGTCTGTTTATGTTTGCGTGCTTTCAGGATCTAACTCTGAAAGAAGCTGAAACCATTGCACTGTCCATCTTGAAGCAAGTTATGGAGGAGAAGGTATTTTGCAGAGATAAACATACAATAAAATTTATGCTCAATTTTTCATTTTATATGATTTGTTTTCTGAGCACTAGACCTTACCTTTACTATTAATGCCAGGTTACTCCCAACAATGTTGATATCGCAAAGGTATCACCAACATACCATCTTTACTCCCCATCGGAGGTTGAAGCAGTCATCAGTCGCCTGTGAGAAGAGTTTGTTCCAATTTCCATCCTTTGCCATTATCCATATTCCCTCCTGTTTTAGTGCTTGAACACGTTTTGTACTACTGCTAAAAGATGATTTGGCACTATCAAAATTCGGACAAGAAAATTCTCCTGATAAGTGTGTTAGGCCTTTTTATCAGTAAAGTACATTTAGAAACTACTTTCTGACTTAACCCGGTGAAAGCTTATTCCATATAAATGTTATATTTCCTAGCACGACATAAATCTGCAACATATATTCACCCGTTAAAGAATTCAGAGCTGAAAATATAGTAGGAAAAATTCCAGATGATTGCAGTTGTCTGGACAGCAATTTTATCACATACTTGAATTGCAATGTATAATTCAAATGTTTGGTTCAACAGATAAAACTTCATTTGAATTCAAATTGTCTCCAAACTATTGATTGAAAGACTATTGAACAATGAATTAAATTCAAGTACCGATTGAATTGTGGAAGAATTTTTTATTTGATCGGCACGAGTTCAACCAGAGGATGCAATCATGCAACATTCTGATCCCAACCCAAAACCGATATAGGCCTCTTCTTTTGACTTGGCATGATATTAGTTTTTTTTGGTGTTAGGAAATCTAATAAGTTTCTTAATAAATCAAAGCAAAATTGTAGAAAACGTCCCAAACTAATTAGTGATTTGAATTTTTTTTTCAAATTATATTATCTCACTGAATTTCATCTCGTAATTTAATATTTTTTTAGAGTATTGTTTCACCTTTAATTATGAGACGAAAATTGTGCATGCGTACGTTAAATTGTCACATGGCTACTTACGTGTCATGATGAGCAAATTTTAGCGTGAACAATACAATATTGCAAAATTTGTCTCAAACTAATTACGATATTGAACCGTCATTTATTAATTAGAAATTCAATATTGAGAATAACTTCAATTCAAGCAAAATGGTGAATTCCGAGACGAAATTTGGTGAGTTAATATATTTTGGGACGGAAAACCAAATTAATAATTAGGACAACATTTTAAAAAAATATTAAATTATGGAACGAAGTTAGTTGAGGTGATACAGTTTGGAACGAAAACTCAAAATCACTAATTAATTTAAGACATTTTATGCTATTTTGCAATAAATCAATCAAGTCTCAAGTTGAAATTGAAGTCAGTAATTCAGTAGTTTACTCAGTAATTCAGTAGTAATTCAGTAGTTTACTCAAGTGGAAAGAGTTCTCAGACTCTATTCAAATCATTTTAGCTAGTTTTAAGCCACTATAATTCACAATGCAAATGCAAATTTGATTAGGCCATTATTATCATCATAAGTGTGTGTGTGTATTCACTTAATATGAATGAACTACAACCACGAAATTTCATCTTTCAAAAGAAACGTCTCACATTTTCAGCAGCTTGGCAAAGTACACAATTCTCTCTAGTCTCGATAAAAGCCAAAAATGTTAAAAGTGCAGTAGTGTTCAAAGAAAACGATATCAACCCGAATATTCCTAAATCCAACTGCTTATTCTCGAGAAAACCATTGCAGGGTGATGGTGTACTCAATCACGGAATTCATCCATGAATTCTTTGTGGAATTTGGTGAAAAGAGAGACGACTGCTTCTATTCTATCCTCCTGAGGTAATATCGTGCTCCTTACATGCCATGTTCCAGGAACCTACATTCAACGAAGAACATCACAATTAGCTAAAATGTAAAAAAAAGCTCATTTCAATGGAGATTTGGTGGTCCTTTATTTAACAGGGTTACCTGTCCAAAGCCAGAACCAGGAACGAATACTATTCCGGTAGCTTCAAGGAGACGACTAACATAATACGTATCCGGTGCTTTGTTAACAGATTTCGCTGCTTCTATTGCTTTCTTTGGCAAAAGAATCCGAGGGAAAAGGTACATTGCTCCTTCTGCCCTGTTGCATGTTACTCCCTCTAAACTGTTAAATGCTGCTTCCAGTTTCTGAAGACCAACAAAAATGGTAAGAAGTGTTCAATAGAAGAGAACAACTGCAGAATTAACATACAAGTAAGATTTTTAAACCTCGAATGAAAGGGACTAACCTTGGCTCGCCTTGCCATGGAGGATAGAATTCCATCTTTCTCTGCGGTATAAGACTCGTAGGACTCATCTCCCACCTGCACATATTAAATAAACAATGTAAAAAAGAGGAACCAAGTAGAAGGGTCTGAATGGACAAAACAGCATATAGATATCATATAATTTTATGGAAGATATGAGGGAGTTCACATTAAAAGAAATATGTAAAACGACTATTTAAATAAAAAAAGCTAACCTTTGGAGGGTTCATGATAAGGCTTGCAAGAATCTGACCAGATATGTTAGAGCAAAGATTCACTGATGCCACTTTGTATATCTGCTGCCTAACTTGAGGACTGAAACCAGTGATCTCCATGTAACCTCCTCTTTTTCCACATTCTCCATAATAACCTGACAGCACGACGAAATACATATTTATTTACTTTTATCGAGTTCTTCAAATCATAACTACCTCAGATATAAGAATAGGAATAACATACCTTTGGATACGGACTGGAAAGATACTAAGGAGATATCTTTCTCGCCATAACCCATTGACCGGGCAACTTTCTTGAAAGAGTGAAACTGCTTGTCAGGCACATAAATGTTTTCTTGGTACACCTGCAGAGGGAATACCAACATCAAAATCTGAAATTAATGATACCGAGTCCATTCAGTAGTATTGTAGTTTCGGTTACTATTAACTCTAAAATAGTTTAATGGGCAACTAAATTTTCAGGAACAAAGTATAACACTTCAAATAGATTTCAGACTTTTGAGGAATCTAGTCACCTCATCAGCTAAAAGAACAAGCCCTTCTTTCTTGCAGAAGTCCACAATTTGCCGTTGGTTGTCCTCAGCCAAAACCTGTAGATGAAACATTTAAATGTTCAAATTTTGAAAGCTAGTCGTAAATTGAAAACCAGTCGTGAAAGAAATATTAAGAATGCAGAAATGAAATGTTATCGACTTAATCAACCTTAAGAAACTGCTAATTGTTTACCTGCCCTGTAGGATTGCCAGGATTTATAACCACCAAGGCCCTAACATTAATACCATTCGATCTGGCTGATTCCAACTGGTTCTTCAGCTCAGAGATCTCCATTCCCCATCCTTTCGCTTCATCAAGATAATAAGGAACCTGGAAACAATATAATACTGTAATATAAGAACCTTCATAATGTGCAATCCTGCAAAACTATGCTGGAGGAAGTGATAATAATTCATTCTTGTTGTGTATTAATATTTAACTAAGCTCATCGAAGTAACAAAATTCTATTTTGTATAATACATACAAGAGTGCCTCCATGGAGAGCAATTGAAGCAGAATAAAGAGGGTACTGAGGAATGGGACAGAAAATGCCATCATTCTTCGACCGTATCAATAGCTGCATCATCATATGTACCTGGAAAACGAATGGGGATGTTATACATAGCCGGAACTGATTCCTTACTCTTTTTTTTAATCTCCAGAGTTATAACTAGAAACGGCATAATGAATATACAGCTGGGCTAGCGCCATCTGTCAAGAAAATATCATTTGGATCAGCTGGGAATCCATCACGAGCTTCAATGCCAGCAGCAATTGTATCACGTAGTCCTTTAATACCCTGGTTAAACAGAATAGCAGCAAAAATTAAATACATCTGAAAATCAGACCTAAATACTCATCAGTAAGGTTTCAAGAGAGGATTTCATTACCTGACTGTGACTATACGCACCAGTAGCTCTTCCAGGAATCTGATCTAGGATCTGAAATGCCCGTTCTATGGAATCCGCACTACATAAATCAGAAGCAGGAGAAGTTGGAGTTATTACCAACAAGTACCGGACCCGTGTTGATGTATATCAGAAAGCTTTAAACACAGCTTCCAAAATGGAAGTACTCAATATATTCACATTCCAACAACACTCCAGTACCTATAACTAGATCAGATCTAATGACATCATGCTGATAGGGCATTCAAGATTCTAGATACAAGCATATTCCTACCTATTATTTATTTACATATGACGATATTACCCATATAACATGGTTAGTTTAAAGAGCACTTCTTCTATATACAGGCATTACTCCTACCTATTATTTCCTTTTGCTCATGCGGATACAATAGAGTCTCTGTTTAAGTTCAAGATCACAGTGTGAATCACGAGAGGCTTTTAGAGGGGTACAAATGTTGGCTTTCTTGTTACTTTTATATGAACTACATGACTTGGAAGACTAACCCTTCCTATAATATTAAGATTCATTTCCTTGTGTACATGGTTTGAAACAACTGTAGCATTTATTTGGAAATGGAAGTTACACAATTTCCATGTACATAACGACCCAGTTTAAGACTAAAAAAATGCAACTTACATAGCTATAGAAAAAAAATCCACACACATTATGCATATTTTAGATATACAATTTGGCCTACATTACCTAAATAAGCCCTGTGTTTCCGACCTATCCAAAATAGCAGGATGATCGCATAAAGCAAGGACCTGAAATGAGAAATTAAAGATGTTAGAAGCAAAGCTTATTAGAAAAGTTTCCCCAGTATATCACTGCACTAGTGCATCACACACCTCTCTAAAGAAAGTGATTGGCTGCTGGCCGAGGGAATGAGGATTTCCAATATTGCAATACAGGATCTGCAGAAACAAGGAGAAGGCATAATGGGAAGATTATATTTTGGTAATTCAAATTCTACACAAGCAATCCTAATTCTAGAGAGAATCACAAGTCCATTTAAGAAGCATTGCTGTTGTTCCAACAAAGAGTTCTTCTGGCATTAATCATGAATGGGATGCGCATACGCATAAACCTTCCCAAGTGTTAGATGCTCATTTTTTAAAAATACTCATATGCACTTAAAAAGAAACCACATTTTTTTTTCGAGCAGGGCACCTGACCAATATTACTTCTTCATCTCTTGTAACCACTAATATGGTTTCTATAAGTTTCTAGAAAAGGTTGGAAAATATATATGCTCAAAACTTATAATATTAATGCTTCAAATTTAATATTAATCAATGTATACACAATGTTATTGGTCCTATTGGACTTTCATCTTTACTTCTCAGAAGGATACCACATGCGGGTTAAATGAAAAACATTTTAACTATAATGAATTTGGTACCTCATCAAAAGGATGCGAACCCGGGTTATCCTTCAATTCCTGTTGTAATCTCTGTTAAAAGAAAACATGTTATACCACTCACAATAAGGAATAAAACGAAAAAGGCCTTAAGTTCGGAAAGAAAATTCAGATAATGCATAACAAATACAAAATGCATGATCAATTACCTGAGCAAGGGTGACAACTTCTCCCCGGACAGCATATTCGCACTCCAAAACCTGGAAAATAAGTTTGATAACTCATAAGAGAGAAGAGTTAAAAAATGCGAAAATTAAGAGCCAACCCTCAGAACCAACTTAGAAGAAATTAACAAAGTGACTGAGATACCACATGGAATGATTATTTTTTTTACATATAAAAGAAGGATTATTTATTTAATCCACTTAGCAGAACCATCACATTAGCCAAATGAGAATTAACTATCCAAATACTTTAGCAAAGCACCTTCTTAAAGATGCCCTTATATATGAAGATCACTATCAATATCAGCACAACAGGAGACACATAATAAATTATAAGAAGAACTGATGGTAAACAAATAGAATATCAGATAAGGGGCAAACAAAAGGAAACAGTGATCAACAATCAATCCACCACTCCTGGCCCTACAGGCTACACAACAACCCAAAAAAATCAAAGCTCAGCAGTACTAAAAAGGGTGAAGCCTAAAGCGTAGTGAAATTTAACAATTTCTTCAAATCAAGATTCAGAATCAAAATCAATAGTGAACGAATACCACAAAGCCACTTCCACAATTGCAGCAGCAACAACAACTATAGAATTTTAAAGCTCAATAATTACGACTGGGTCAAAAACCAGAGCAAGCCAAGGTTTTAGAAATGAAGAAACAAAACACCAGAATAAATCAAACAAATTACCTTCGGATTAATTGAATCAACAGAGACGGGAGTAGATGAATAATCATTAGCCATAGAATCGGTAGAAGAAGAAGAACTAGGGCTCGGGGCGGTGTTGAAAAAACGCAGAAGAAATGAAGAACACAAATGAGGTTGCTGAGAGAATCTCTGAGGATGATAAAGTGGAGAGGTTGAATTCTGCACCACGGAATAGAGATTTCTTCTGTGTGCTAAAATTATACGAGATTTTTCGGAGGCGAATCTCCGCATCGTAAATCTCACCTGTTTTATAGAGGAGTGAAAATGATGTACAATGTGACAGAGTCGAGAAAAGAAAAAATTGAGATGTGTGCTTCTTTTTTTTTTTTTGTTTGACTTGTTGCCCAAACAACTTATTATCTTGGACTAAATTCCGGGGGCAAGATCCTATATTATTAATAAGTAATTGTCACGTGTAATAATTATTACATATACATGTGACAATTACTTATTAATAATATATAAATATGATACATAAATTATGGTATAAAGGATCTTGAGTCCTAAATTTCTAATTTTAAATTTATCCTCATGGAATCAGTTATTTATTCAGTAACACCATGTTGTCACGTGGACGTAGATGATATTAGGGGGAACATAATATTATTTTAAACTTAATACGTAGAAATTTAAAAATGAATTTTGAATATTTAAGTCGATCATGCTTGTTGGAGTTAGCTTTATCCAACAAAAAATCTATAGAAGTATAATAGGTTGCTTTTTAATTTTTATTTTTTGCCGCAAGTTTGTGACAAATAAAAGACTTTCGACATTACATTTATTTAATATGATGTTTTTGAGTTCACCTAATTTTATATTTTGTGAAAATCTTCTAGTAGGTACGTAAAGTAAGTTTGTTCATATTCCACTTCTAGATGTCATTAACTCATAAATGTATTATGTTGAAGTAAATTTCAGAGAGGAAAATAACTATTGACTTTTAAAAGGGTCAAATTAAGGCTACAGCTGAAATATTTAGAAAATAGGGGGTTGCCCTAGAACAATTTTATTCCAAATGTACCTGCTGGATCATTGAAGAGCTGTGGCTTTTTCCATCTCACAAAGTCGTAGGACCGACAATAAGATAAATAACTTTAAAGAATTATAAATAAATAATATATGTATTTTTTATATATAAATAAATTTCATTACACACTAATAAAATGATTCAACAAAGTCAAAAAAGGGGTAGTCCATGCCACAACAAACATTTATTGAAATTAAAGGAAAATGAATAAAACTTGACCAAACCACTGGCTAGTAGTACCGAATCACAATGTGTTGGAATACCTCATGAATTTAAAATAGTTTTTCTATGTTTTTTATACATCCTTTTTCATTAATCGGATGGACATTCATATTAAACATTTCCTCTCTATTTAGCAGGAGTATTTTGTAGAAGACCTCGACAAAAGATGTACTTGAACTTCATCCAAGCCAAGTGTATGTGAAAAGTATGTTGGGCCTACATTGAGTTTCTTTGAGTTCTTCCGAAGATTTTAAATATAAGTGTTAGTGAGATCTACAAGTTTGTAAACATTGAAAATCCGCGCTTAATATATTTTGTAAATATTTAACACCAAAATTTTCTTAATTCTTTTAAATAAATGGATATTGTGTAATTTTTCATGTTCTTTATATATAATATAACTATAATATTTAATATTTCAAACATGTTATATAAATTACTACATAAATATGTGTACGAAAAATTCATGCATAGCACTAAATGTATACTAGTAAATGTAAATGTATATATTTTAAGAAAGAAATGCGTGAAAAATAATGAGTTAGCCTCATACTCTATAGTCTATGAGAGTACTGAAAATCTATTAGAAAAAAATAGAAGTATTGAAAAGCCTGCTACTTTTAACTATTGGGCCTGACCAGTATCTATTCTGGGCTTTAATGACCCATTATAATTACTTGGGCCACAATTCTGGGACTTAGCACATTGCACAAACTGAAGTACACAAAATATTGACTAAATGTAAACTTTCCATATATAAAATCAAATTCACGTGTTTGTAATCAAACAAGCAACTGAGCTGATTCGGTGCCACCCAATGGGTACCACCCTGAACCCCACATACACCCTTGGTCATGGGGTGTTAGGTCCCTATCTAGCTATACATGTTCAATGATGGAGGTGGGGTTGTAGGGTAGCTCCGAATTTCCCCAAATTACTGTCACAATTTTCATAAAGGTCAATTAGATAATGTGAAAAAATAAAAATAATATAAATTGTTTTAACTTAGGTTGAATCAAATGTAACACTTGTCTCCGGCAACCAAGAAGCACCCTCAATGAAAGCTTGTACATTATACTTAGTGGCCTCGCTCATCGTAAGAGTCGGCTTATAGCCGGCCCAAGTAACCCGTTCGCCCGTGGTAGCCCCCGGCCCGGTATTCTGATACTCAGCATAAACAATAGAGCTAGGTGGATCCACATTTTGAACCCAAGAAATCCAACCTTTAGGATTCAAGAATCCACCAATACTAGTTTGCATTATAATTGTAGTAGAATAGTCCTTCCAAGGCCTGCCCAAATACGTTTGGGCCGTAAGATTATCCAACGGGCTCATCGTGCACCGTTGGATCGAAATGCCGGTGTTTTGATTCGGGTCCTTTTTCCCTTGTGCAGTAATTGTCACAAATTGATTGGGAAGTGGTTGTCTAGGCATGATGTTACAGTTTTGGAAAACGACTGCAGCGTTACCGAAGATGAAGTCGATTGTGCCGGTTACGTCGCAATCGCGGTAGAATTGACGGTTGGAGTGGACGTAGAGTGTGTCTTGGAATGCATCGAATGAGCACCGGTAGAACACGGATTGATCTGATCCGGACCGGAGGGCAACCGCCTGGTGGTTTATTGCTCCGGCAGTGTTTTTGAACCCTATGTCACGTGCAAAGAATCCTCTTCCAGCAACAGCTGCGCTCATTGCGAAATGGACAAATGTTTAGAGTTAGATATAAACTAATTTTTAAAAAAAAAATTGAAAATCACAGCTCTATATTAAGGTTAGTATGATATCAATATTAGAAGATAGTTAGTCAATTTCACGATCAATTATTCAATATTTAAAAGGACCTTTTCCTTGTAGTACAAATTCATGGGAAGTGGTACAGCAGGCCACATGATAGCTGCTGCTACCGACATAGTCTAATTTTGATATATATTATAAAGTTCTTTTTTTTATTTAAAAAATAACTTGAATAGTTCAAAACCCAACAAAGATGCATTTATATCGTTATCAAGCAAAATACTTGGAACGGAATCGAAAGGTACATGTCAATTTTCATTGATAGGGCATGCTTGTTTGACGTTTTTCAAAAAAAATTCGTGTTTGGGAAACAAACATTTTCTATTAAATGAAATAAATTTTTCATTTTTTAATTTTCTCAAACTACTCTCTCAAAATCCAAACAAACAACAATTTTCTTATCTCTAAACAAAACCTATACAAACTCTATTCTGATTTGGCATAAAATAACATATTTTTTACACAATTTATCTCACAACAAACATGATTTGACATAAAGTCTTACAAATCTTACACCTACAACATAACTCTTCCAAAAAAATCTACACCTACTTTATTTCTCAAACCACTCTCCCAAAACCCAAACAAACAACATTACGCAAATTAAAATTATTTCACAAACCTCCACTACTCTCCCAAACCACTTTCCCAAACACCAAACAAACAAACAACTTTATTTCACAATCTTCCTAGTTATATAAATTAACAAAATACAAAAAGTGAGTTTAAGTTTACGGAGTGAATATAAAAGTGGAAGTTGGGATGGAAATGAGTTATATATGTCATTAAAAACAAAATATGTTGCTAGGCAAAAAAAAAAAAAAAATCGCATATTAATTGGTAAAAAAAAGGGCACATTACTATGTGTATCTATCTCACGCCTTTATGAAAAAGACAGAAATTAAAGGTGTGGTATGTGGTGGACCTTGATTACCAAAATCAGTGGCGCAAATTAGTTTGAGACCTAATTAAAAGGCACATGGTATTGGTGGGTGCATGCACCTTTTCTGAGTATGCAGAGAAAAATAATTAACAAATAAAATCAAGATTTAGATGTGGAAATGACATTTGCCCTTGTTAATTAGATCAAATCTATCTCTAAGACTCTAACTGGTAGTCGTTTAAGTTTTTGCTAGAGGATTTCTTAAATACGAGTCATAAAATTACAAATTATTTTTTTTTTCCATAAATTTTAATTCAAAAGAGGATGAGGACAAAATCTATTAATCTGTATTATATATGTACAAAGTGAAATTACTCTCATGCATGGATCAAAATTTCGGTTCAAACGTATGTTTCGGTCAGTCAAATATTGGAAACTTTTCGAAACTATTCGGAAATATTTCGGAAACACTAAAGAAAATTTGTAAAAAAAGTTACTAAATTTAGGAAAATATAAGAGTTTAAGGCAAATAAGTAGTTTCGAAATTACATCTTGTTTTCGTTTCGCCTGATTCAAAAATGGAAACTTTTCGATGTTTTCGATGGAAAAGATGAAAAATTTGATCCATGCTCTCATGTTTTCATTTACTTTGTAGAACCAATCATTTTTCCAAAGTCTTTCCTGCATTTCAAGTTTCTCTAAAAGTTTCTTAGTACCACACATAAACATGATTATTCTAAGAATATAATTAGAGTAAATCGCGCTTTTGGTCCCCCTTATGGATTAACTTTTGCACTTTCGTCCCTCTTAAATTTTTTGTAGCAGATTGGTCCCTCTTATAAATATAGTATATCACATGCATCCCTCTTAATTTTTTTGTAGCAAATTCGTCCCTTTTATCAATAATGTGTTGCACTATATTGATAAGAGGGACGAATTTGCTACAAAAAATTTAAGGGGGAAGAATGTGTTATAAAAGGCAATAATGTGTTACACTATATTGATAAGAGGGACGAATTTGCTACAAAAAATTTAAGGGGGAAGAATGTGTTATAAAAGGGACGAATGTTATACATTACATTGATAAGATGGACCAATCTGCTACAAAAAATTTAAGAGGGGCGAAAATGCAAAATTTAACTAATAAGGAGGACCAAAAATACTATTCACTCAATATAATTATTTTTCCTACAATTTTTTTAATTCATTGTCAACTAATTCCTTTCTACTGTACTAGTTTTGATCTTAAACTAAACAGAACAATTTTATAACTAAATCTCACTCCTACTTGTCATATTCATTCTAATTGAAACGAACGCGTAACTTGAATATTAGCATTTAGCAACCATTATAAACAAAATCAATAAATAATCACAATTTAACGAAATTACTTAAACTTGACTAGAAAACTCACCAAATGTAGACGTGTCAAAGGTCGTGATATTGTGACCGACAAAACTCTTGTCACTTGAAACAATGGTGGCTGTTTTACCGTCGCCATATATCATCACATTCCAATGCGATTTATTCAACAACACATTCTCAACATACTCCCCTGCCTTCACATATATAACGAATCTCGTTTTACTCTTCTCCGGAATTCTCGCCACGGCCTCATTAATCGTCCTCACATCTCCGCTTCCGTCACTCGCCACCGTCACATCCGGCCTTGGCCCAGTCTCCTGCAACAATCTTCGATCCCCACCCGCAACCCAAGCCGGAAATTCCGATTCCTCCCCCATTAGTCTCCGGTGGATCGGAATCTTGAAATCCCCTAAAATTCCCAAAAGCTTCGTCACAATAGCTAAACTATTACTAGCAAATTGCGTAGAATTCGTCATTAAAACTCTAATTTCGTCGCTAAAAGTCGCATTCGCCTCGTCTAATGCGTCAAAACACGTTTCCTGATCGGTGATCACGGTACTCAACCACGTCTCCAAATCGTGGATTCTCGGAAGGGTTATCAATCTCTCCCCTTTGTTTACGTTCATGGTTGAGATCGAGTCGTTAATCGAATAAACCGCATCGTTTAACACCGTCGCACACACTTCCAACGCCCCTCTTACTAACGGATCGTCGGTTTTGTTAATATATTCGTCGGGAAAAGTGGATACCGCCACCAATGAATCCATTACCACTTTTAATGAAAACTGAAAAATCTTTTCCGGGTCGGATGTGTTTGATGAACCCAAGCTTGTGAAGCAGGAATCCGGGTACTGCGTCACGCTGCAGACGGACCTGATCGCCGCCAAGGGGGTGGTTGAACTCGCCGGAGTTTTGCCGGAGTTGTTGTTCTTGTGGATTAAAGTTCCGGCGACGACTCCGATGACGAGAACTATGAGCAGGACTAATGAAATGATGAGAATGATTATGCGTTTTCGGGTTTTTCTTCGAAATTCTTGTTCGTCGAGCTCGTCTACTTTGCCGTAGCCTTTAAAGGACTTCACTGCATCCATCAGCCTGAATTTGGGATTGTTATGAAATGTGCTTGATTTTTAGTGAATGTGGTTTGAATTGAATTTGGGATTTTTAGGGGAGATTGTGTTTTCATGCCCTGTGTTTTGGTGTCGTTTTATAGTAGTAGTTTTGTTTCTTCTCAGACGCTGCTTCTTTGTCTTTATTTAATCAGAATATTATTAAAAATAGATCTGATATTTTCAAATATTTTACATTACATTATTTGATCGGAGAAACGTGACATCTTGACATCATTAGTAATAATAAGCGACAACGCAACGCGTCCTTTGATGAAGTTTTATTTTGTTTCATCTTTTGGTGTCAACAAATTTTAGAATCATTCAAATTAATTTTTAATGTTATAGGAATAATATTTTTTAAGTGAATTTGTTTTTGCATTTATAGGTTCAGAAAAGACCCATTGGTTTGAAATGGGATTGAGAAATTTTTCTCGTAAGCCTAATTTGGCCGTCATCAACTTCATTAATTAATTAACTGGATATATTAATTATCTACTTCTACTATTTTTACATAATTTTGAATTATTTTAATTAATAAAAATTCTGCTAGTTCAAAATTTAAAAAAATAACTTGCTCCAAATCCCATCATAATTCAAAAGAAAACTACCACAAATCCCACCAAAATAAGCACGTCCCTTTTACTCTCTAGGACTAGAACCATATCAACTTCTCATTAACTTCCATTTTCTATTTTTCAACTTCGAAAAAAAAAAAAGGATATATTTGCTTCAACTATGTGCTTCAGATGTTTGAAGAAATGATCAAGAGAGATGATGTAATTTAGTATATATATATATATATATATATATATATATATATATATATATATATATATATATATATATATATATATATATATATATATATGAGAGTAGATTTGGATATTTTTGTTAATCAATAGTAGAATGCAGTCCCATGTTCATTTGAATATTTACCTAGTGATCAATGTGACTTTAAGCAATGTTTGATTTAGTTTTTAATGATTTCAATTTCATTCAATTTTCTTGCAGGTGACCGTGATAGTAAAATTAAACAACCCTTATATTATCAAGTACTATCAAGTACAAGGATATACCGATGGAGTAGGTAAATTAACACACTGCCTTTTCTTTTCATATACTTCCTTTGACCAACAAATCTTGCATATTTCAACCCTTATGTTTGTGTTTGATATCAAGTATTGTTGTATAACTGAGGTAAAAGCTTATCTACTAATTTGCTACAGAGTTGGAATTCGAATTTGTATGTCGTTATTAACATTAACATCTCTACTTGCTTTGAGAACCTATAATTTAATATATGTGATGTGGAAGAACAGGTCTAATGATTGAAAGTTTGAAATTTTGAAAGAGGAAATAGGGGAGTGGTTAAGAGAAAGGAACGAGAGGAAAGGAGAAAAAGCTTGAGAAGTGGAACGGAATAAGAAATAGGGGACAAAATAGGTATCGGATTCATTCAATATGCATATATCTTTAAGTACTTAGTTTATATGTTGACACAAACAAATAATTTTTTTGATATTTCGTTGGACTATTGACCTTTGTGTTTTTCATTTATTTTATGTAATTTCAATAATTATTTTAAGATACTTCAATTATTATTGTTCATATTTATACTATCTCATAAACTACAACATAAATAAATTCGTGCATGGCATGAAGCGTATACCGTTTGGATATAATTACTCTATTGCGGCATGGGTTGGAAGTTTGAACTTTTAATTTAACAGCCGCTCATTCCGTTTAGTTTCCTATTGGTCAATGCTAAATCTTTTTTTCTTTTTGACTGATTCATAGAATCATTTTAGTTGTAATGGGAGCACGGCAGAACGCTGTCCAAATCATAACTGGATACCTCAAAGTACCCCTGGCATTAAATGTTGTACCAAATTACCAATATAACTGTAGTCGGCTGCACAAATTAGGATTTGATTACAGCTGTAGTTTTTTTTTATAACAAAATTACAGCTGTAGTTTAACGGGGCATTATAATCACAAAATTGAAAGGATCCCTTCTGCTTCTGGCCAGAAAATGCCACAGAACAAGGGACATAAATCTACGCGCCACTGGGTGATTTTCTACGGACTCTGGACTACGTGGTCTACATTTTTTCTCTTTTCTTTTTCTTCTTTTATTTTATTTTTTATTTTTTATTTTTTCTTCCTTATAACTAATACTTCCTTCGTTCCATTAATTTTGGTCCTTTTAGATTGTAAGAGAAAGGGAGCCATATTTTAATAAAACAATTTTTAAAATCAAGTAACATTATTTTGTAATTTTTATTATGTGGATAATTATATAAATAAATATGACCATTTAGAGAAATTATTCAAAAAGTTATTCTTTCTTAAAAAAATAAACTTTTGTTATTTTTTTAGAGAGAAATGGAGCCATATTTTGAGACGTCCCAAAATAGAAATAGGAGCAAGAAAGTGGGACGGAGGGAGTATTATTTTACACAAATTATACACATTTATATACTTTGTGTTGTGTTGCAAACTTATAATATATTGTTCCTATAAAAATCTTAATGTATATTACAAAAAACTTAAATTTTAGCAACAAAATACTAAATGACAAAGTGATAAAATTTAAATATTATCACTTAAATAATGTACATAGACACATTAGTTATAAATGTACATAGACACATTGGTGATAATAAATGTAAAAAATTAACAACCAAAAGTGACAACTAAAAGGTTACCACTAATTTATAGTGAAACCTAAAAGGTTACCACTAATTTATAGTGACAATATTTATTGTCACTAGGCTAGGCTGTCTCTAAAGTGTTGTCTCATACACTTATCACTAAGACATTAGTGACAATTTAAAAATATATCTTGTCACTTGCACTAAAAATATATTTTGTCACTATTACATTTGTCACTAAATATATGAAAAAAATTATAATTTCAACAATGTCATTTAATATTTTGTCAATAAATTTCATATTTCTTGTAGTGGTGGTTTTTTTAATGTATTATGTATTTTTCGTAATCGTTCGGTGTTGTTGTGGTTATATGTTTATATATTTTTGAAGATGTTAATTCGTAAATTCATTGTATCATTTTATACTATAATTTATTAAATGATTAAGATATTTTTATAGAATTAATTAAAATATTAAACATTTTTAAAGAAGAAATAATGCGTGAAAAATGCAAATAATAATTTTGATAAAAACAAACATCATATTGTAAAACAACACAAAATATCTCAATGTTTTTTAAATTGAATAAGAGAATTTTAGTTATTAATGAAAAAAAGAAAAGAAGAAATGAAGAAGAGAAAAGAAAAAAGAAAATAAAGAGAACAAACCTGTCCAGAGGTCCGGGGAAGAATGTCCCCGCGGCACTAGTACAAACATACACCATTTGTCACTTTTAAGTAGACAATTTCTTACTTTTAAAATTAATTAGTTTGTTTAAATTTTTAAAAGCATTTTTTTTTAAAATTTTGTCCTTTTTTTAATTGAAGTTTGGAAATTCAATTGTCACTATTTACTAATAAAAAATTAAAAAGTAATCATCATTATTAAAATTCTTGAAATATTTTATCATCAAAATGTATATAGTCATTAAGTTTCTTAGTCTTGTAAGAAGTAGAAATATGTCAATTAATATAAAATGGAGGAAATATTTAATTATTTGTACATCTACCATGCCAATGTGCTTAAAATTCCCACCAATTAAACACGTATGTACTCCTTTAAGATTGGGTAACATATTTCTAAAAAAAAATTTAACGTTGGGACCATATGCACTTAATCTGGAACCGCTTTAATTTACTCTCTTGTTTTATATTAATAGGTATATTTGCGAATTTTTTTTTTTTAAATTAATTGGCAGGTTTGAATTTTTTTTCTTTTTCAAATTTGTCCATTTCTCTAATTTGAGTTGGGAAACTCTATGATTATCGTTCACTAATAAAAAATTAAAATATAGTCATCATTATAAAGGATATTTGAAATATTTTACCATAATAAAGTATGTAATGATGAGATTTTTTAATCAGTGTGAAAAATAGAAATTTGCCAATTAATATAAAAAGGAGGGAGTAGGATTTTGAAATTTGGTGTTGGTTTGAAGATTTCCCTTTTTTAAATAAATTTCGTGTGGTATAATTAAAAAAGGGTGAAATACAATTTTTCCCATTAAAGTATTGAGTTGGTATCAATTACCCCCTAAAGTATCAATTGTAACACTTACCCAGTAACACAAAAATATAACAACCTATTTAATATAATCTCCAACCATATTTGATGAGAGAACAAATCTTTGGTAGAGCAACAATTTAAAAGTTCAATTGGTTGTTTAAACATTATAACTACTACTAAAAACAACTTTGATAAGTACTAAAAATTAAACAAACAAAATAACACTTAGTATTTCAAATAAAAAAAGTTGAGATGAATTACTTGGATTATGAGACTGTGGGGGTAAGTAAGAAGTAGCAAAATCCACTTTTTCGAGCGCAAAATTTGTGTTTTGCAATTAGTGAAGTGAATGTGAAAGGAGAAGAATAGGAAGGAATTGAAAAATGAGAAATATTTATGCAAACAACTGCTGGTGAAGTGAGGAATGCTGCTGCCGTAGTGATGTAAATTAGGGCTTAAAAAATCGCAGTATATACCCGCGATTCTTTTAAAAGAATCGCAGGTATAAAATGCGATTTATAATTAAATCGCGGGGTTATACCTATGATTTAGTTTTGTCATTAGTTTCTCCAACCGGTAATTGATTCTGATAATTAGTCAAAAATTGCAGTTATAAACTGCGATTTTAATTTTTTTTTCAAATAAAGCATAAATCGCAGGTTATAACTGTGATTTTTAGATAAAATCGAGGGTCTAAACTGCGATTTTTAGGAAAAAGTTATATTCACGGAATTACTTTGGCAAACTTTTGCAATGAAGGCTATATTGAAAAAAAATATTCAGATTGAGATGAGTCGACCAGGTGATGCATTTAGGACGTTGGGTCATCTGTAGGAAAAGTATCTCTTCGATGTATTCATCAACATACTTCATATTGGTTCTTAAAAATAATAAAAAAATCAAAGATAGGTGTTATTCTGATTTTTATAGCATTATTCCCCGAATAAAATAATCAGTTAATACTTAGAAATTTTTGTAACATAAACAATCTTAAACATTTTTATTATAAAATTAAAAAAA
This sequence comes from Penstemon barbatus, assembly GCA_003313485.2. Lineage (NCBI taxonomy): Eukaryota > Viridiplantae > Streptophyta > Magnoliopsida > Lamiales > Plantaginaceae > Penstemon > Penstemon barbatus. Next base: position 37,103,272 of record CM064882.1, read on the forward strand.
TAATCATAAACATGTTATTCTTAATTTATTTTAGTTTAAATAACTTCTCTAAACATTTCCTCTAAACTAGATTAAGGAAAATAAGACATTGGATTGTTTGAAGGTATTAGGTGTTCTCCGGATTGTTTGGCAAAAACGCTCTCTCAATAACAGACAATTCTGTAGCAGTCGTATCCGATCCGCAAAACACTGCCCAGTCATTGACTGCTAAGCCAGTTGCTACCACTTCGTTACCACAATTCACAGTCCCAGCCACCAAAGGCACCCGAAGGAGATCCGAAATTACTTGAAAATCCTCTATTGATGCACGAGGATCGACCTGCTCAAAAATCGACTTCTGAGTAGGTAGAGAGCAAGTATATAAAATAAAAACATCATATCATCCCTTTTAAGCAATGAAGTTTACATTCTTACCAAGCCACCTCTATTGGAAAATGCAGTGAGACTGCCCACATGTATGCCGTCGTCACCAATCATCTCCCTGAAAACTTCCACCCCAAGGACATCAGCAACCAACTCCTCAGTTTCCTGATAAAATTTAACACGTAGATGCATCAGAAATGTGTGTGCTTTGTTAACTCATTAGTGTCGCGAAATAAATTCTCCTCTGGATCACACCTTATCCATTGAACCAAACAAATTGGGTGACTAGGTCACCTTCTCGAATCGAAGAGATCCATCCACACATCCCAAGATCTTTAGCAGTCTTAAATAACTAAAGCATATATGTTAGGCCCTATCTTCTTGTATGTTTCTCCATGTAAAAAATTAAAAGGATGCAACTTTGGTCCATTTACATGCAAATAAAACCCAAGAATAGATTAGGTACAAAAGAAAAATACATCACAAAAAAAGCAGAACTAAGACTTAAATTCCAAGAAACAATAGGCTGTTCAAGTAGATGGAATATAGTTGTTACCCAATGACAATGAGGATATGCAAGAGCATAGTGATCATTGCATGCATACAAGTTCCCTATAGCACAAAATCCCTCCTCAATGCGCTGAATAACAACTGAATCTGGTAGACTGTTCCTCAAATGTCGTAGTTCTATAACATTAGAAGACAAAAATAATGATATCAGGTACAGAAACCCAACAAGATGGAATTTTTGGTTTACAACATAGACAAATTTAAAGGAGCACTTCTGAATATGGGTTATGTTTGTTTATAGGATCATTGATTATTATATTCGGTAAGGTTTTCTTCCTTTATAATACAGGTTCAAATAAAAATTTCAATTGAATATTCAAAGATAAGTTTGTCATAGATGCATTAGTGTCAGGTAATCTTTCATATACTCAGTATCATTACATTGTTAGAGTGTTTTTGTATCTATCAACTACATTTTGACAAGTACATATTGTGATTGTGAAATAATACCAGATGTTTTTCTGACATCATAAGAAGATTGAAGTCATTACATGATGTATTCTATATTGTTGTCTAGTATGATTTTTTAATAATCAACATGACATTATAGATTTATAGGAATGGTTTGTGTATTATGATTTGTTTTGAAGGATGGATGTCTCTTTTGATAATGCCAGGTATATGAAAGCGATGTTGTGAAAATTTTAGTAGAATATAATTTAAGAAAGTTTCAGTTCCACTTACAAGAACACTCAGTAGGGACACTTGCAAGAGTGACAATAAGCTATTCTTGTAACTCTATGGGGGCTTATAGTAGGGGCATGCATTGTTTAGACAAACATAATATATATGCTAGATGCAACTATTGCAACAGTATTTATATGAGTCGTGAAATCACCTTGATCGGTAGTACTTTGAGGCACAAGCAACCCGTTTTTATTTCCTGTCAAATGTAGTATTGAGGAAAATTAAGATGAGCTAACTGAATTTAGCAATACATACAAAACAACAAACCCAAACAAGTCAAGAATGATAAAGATAATTTTCCCTCACCAGCACATAGGCGTCCGATGATTCTAATGCCGCCAATGTAGGTCTTGATCACCGGAATACGATCAGCCAACTTACTCTCAAAAGTACTGTCACCCCGACCAAAGATACATCAATCGTCATCGCATGAAAATTACACAATGTAGTCATAATAAGCTTTTTGCCAACCTGTTTATTTTTATAAATGCTACAATAAATAATTTATTACTATTTTTTACTGAATTTGAATTCATCTTAATCAATAAAAAAATTGTCAAAATCTCAATCAATTCCAAATTTTCAATGCAATGGATTAGTAAGAAGTCGATCGATTTGAAGATTATATACAATGTACTTTCTCAGAGTTTTACCAACTAGCTACCTTATATAATTTATGTAAATCCAAAGTCACTAATAATATATCAATTGGTTTTATATATTGCAAAACAGGGTACTTAAACTTGACGTGCAATAATAGATGATACAAAATTAAGATGAGATAAGTAACCTGTAAAAGTTTTCAGAGCCTCCTTCTGCGACCAAACAATAAGCATTGGTGAGCTTGGAGAAAAACCCAATCTGGCTGTCGTCGTTGTATTTCAACCCTAAATTAAAAAATTCAAATCTTTTTCATATCAAATAATACTACTAATATAGAATAATTACTTTTCCCAACATTACGTACTTGTTGCCATGGTCTCGTCTGGAAAAATTCAGTCTTCGTCTTTGTCGCTGTTGATTTAAACTTGGACGTGCAATAATTAGTTTTTTTATTTGATAATAATACCAAGTTCTTAATAAAACAAAAACCTATCGCTGGGTCAAACTCACCCTTAATAATATCAAATTCGTTGTCAAGTTTGACATATAAAAACTTGGGATGCCCGCCGATAAGTGGGCTAGCCCCACTAATCGATCCAATTCTAATATGTCCATTCACTCATGTATTATACTCCCTCCGTCCCATTTTAATTGTCGTTTTAGAGAATTTATTTTGTCCCAAATTATTTGTCACTTTAGAGTTTCAATGCAATATTAATTACATATTTTCCTATTTTGCCCTTTGCTTTTTATTACTCCAAGAGAGATAGAAAGAGAAAGATAGAAAGAATAAGAGAAAAAGGAAGAAAGAGAAATAGTTAAGGGTATTTTAGGAATATCATTTGTTTTTTTTCTAAAATTGAGGCAATAAAGTAGGTGCCTTAATATGTGTGAAAACACCTAAAACGACAATTAAAATGGGACGGAGGGAGTATAATTTGGCCAAATTGCATTAAAATCCTTCTAGATTGTCACCTAACTTCAGCTTAATTATAAATATACAAGCGACCGTGGCACGCGATACTCATGTGCATAACTCGAAAAATATGTAAAATTCTTTTTTTTTGAGAGGCGAAAAATATGTAAAATTCTATTGAACCAATTTAAATTTTAAATATAATGTTTTTCCATCAAACTTAGAGTTAAACTACAATAACATCTATTAGTTATTTGTAATCAAAGTCATAAAGTTAAATAGTATAATATTCATGGTAAAACCGTAAAATCAAATACATAAAAATGCATAATATGTTTTTTGGAGTTTGAAGGAAACACTTACTCTTAGTTTGTACTCCATTGAAGCCATCTCATGAAAAAATTATTCCTTCAAAGATTCAAATGTCACAATCAAGGCGCGAAAATTCTTTTATGTAATCAACTTAAACGATATACAACAAAATAATTAGAAAAAAAAAAAAACTTCTGAAAATGATAGCAAAATATATATAAAAATAGAAAGAAAGAAAAATCAAATGAAACCGTGTGTAAGCATGTGAAATTTTAAGAGGAGAAATAATGGAGAAAGAGAAAGAGAGAGAGAGAGAAATGAACCGGATAAATATTAAATACATCAAAGGAATTACCCTTGAAATGTGGAAGTGGGTATTGATAATTATTGACTTTTGGGTAATGCAGTGGGTGCCAAATTTTGTGCACGTTAAAAATTCAAAATGAAGGGTGAATTACCCTTGAAATGTGGAAGTGGCTATTGACATTTATGGACTTTTGGGTAATGTCGTGGGTGTCAAATTTGGTGCACGTTAAAAATTCAAAATGAGGTGTAATTTTTTAAGGTAAAATATTTTTGGTGTAGCATGATGTCATAACTATCATTTTGTGAGTAAAATTCGACTTTTCTTTTTTAATAGTATAGATAATCGGGACATGTGGCAAAAGTTGGCAAAGTTTTATTTTTGGCACTCTAACTGTCTTTGGTTTTCGAAATTGATTATTAATTGTGATATATCGACATTATAAGTTTTTTATTGTGCAACTGTCATCAATTTTCGAAATGGTTAAAGTTTCCCCCTTAAAATTGAAGATATCTATTTTAATTTATGAAGACATAAATGGGTCAAATTCACAATTATATTTACCTCAAATTTTCTCTATAGAAAATGTTGTCATTTTCTACTAAATATACTATAATACGCACCCAATTCAAATTTCACCATATAGTGGTGAATACAAAATTGGAATATATATATATATATATATATATATATATATATATATATATATATATATATATATATATATATATATATATATATATGTGTGTGTGTGTGTGTATATCCATCTCACGCCTTTATGAGAAAGATAGAAATTGAAGGTGTGGTATGTGGTGGACCTAATTAAAAAGATCCCTCGTCTCGGCAACAAAGCGGCACACAATCTTATCAAATGGAGAAAGTTTGTCAATTGGAATGGTCATGTTTTACTTAATTCTCTTCCTCATGATGTTTTTTGTGATAGATGCTCTCCTCTAATTTGTGTAATAGACCTTTCCTTTTTGATTCTATTAATGCATAATTTGTTTTTACCCAAAAAAAAAAAAAAAAGTATGAGGTGGACCTTGATTACCAAAATCAGTGCCGCAAATTAGTTTTAGACCTAATTAAAAGGCACATGGTATTGGTGTTTGCATCCACCTTTCCTGAGTATGCAGAGAAAAATAATTAACAAATAAAATCAAGATTTAGATGTGGAAATGGCATTTGCCCTTGTTAATTAGATCAAGTCTATCTCTAAGACGGGAAATTCTTATCCACATCGAGTTTGGTCGAACTCATAGTAACTACAAATTTTAGGATTGGATGTAACCCCAGAAAAGTGATCAATCATAAAGCAAGTGCAATATACCTCTTTGACGATTGGATGAGTTTTGCCAAACCAAGCTTGGACAAGAATTTTCCCTCTAAAACTCTAACTGGTAGTCGTTTAAGTTTTTGCTAAAGGATTTCTTAAATATGAGTTATAAAATTACAAAATAATTCTAATTCAAAAGAAGATGAGAATAAAATCTATTAATCTGCTATATAAATGTAACATAGTGAAATTATTCTCATGTTTTTTCCCTCAAAAAAAATAAAATAAAATTTACTCCCATGTTTTCAGTTACTTTGTAGAACCATCATTTTTCCAAAGTTTTTCTTGCACTTCAAGTTTCTCTCTAAAAGTTTCTTAGTACCACAAATGAACATGATATTTATTTTTCCTACAATTTTTTTTAATACAATGTCAACTAATTCCTTTATACTAGTTTTGATCTTAAACTAAATAGTACAATTTTATAATTAAATCTCACTCCTACTTGTCATATTCATTCTAAGTGAAACGAACGCGCAACTTGAATATTAGCATTTAGCAACAATTATAAACAAAATCAATAAATAATCATAATTTAACGAAATCAATTAAACTTGACTAGAAAACTCATTAAATGTAGACGTGTCAAAGGTCGTGATATTGTGACCAACAACATTTTTGTCACTTGAAACAATTGTGGCTGTTTTACCGTTGCCATAAATCATCACATTCCAATGTTGACTTATCCAACAACACATTCTCAACATACTCCCCCGTGTTCACATATAAAGCGAATCTCGTTTTACTCTTCTCCGGAATTCTCGCCATGGCCTCATTAATCGTCCTCACATCTCCGCTTCCGTCACTTGCCACCGTCACGTCCAGCAGTGGCCTATTCTCCGACAACAATCGTCGATCCCCACCCGCAACCCAAGCCGGAAATTCCGATTCCTCCCCCATTAGTCTCTGGTGGATCAGAATCTTAAAATCCCTTAGAATTCCCAAAAGCTTCGTCACAATAGTCAAACTATTACTAGCAAATTGCGTAGAATTCATTATTAAAACTCTAATTTCGTCGCTAAAAGTCGCATTCGCCACGTCTAATGCGTTCCAACAAAAATTGATTTCCATAAGGTCATAACTATGAGTTCCATGGGACCCTGGAGACCACATGGATGTTGCACAACCATTATGTGAACTACACTTCCTGGATGAAACCTAATTTGAGGATTTTAACTACCTTTTCTTGTATAAAGGCATTTTTTTTTCTTTCCTGGCAAGCTAGTCTGAACTCCGGATACGCGTTAAGGAGATGATCAATGACACTCGGGCTTATCCCAACGACGTCGCTTAATCTTGACAATTCAATAGCAGTCATATCCGATCCGCAAAACAGTGCCCAATATTGACTGCTAAGCCATTTGCTACCACTTCGTTACCACAATTCACAGTCCCAGCCACCAAAGGGGCCCGAAGGAAATCCGAAATTACTTGCAAATCCTCTATTGATGCACGAGGATCGACCTGCTCAAAATTCGACTTCTGAGTAGGTAGAGAGCAAATAGATAAAATAAAAACATCATATCATCCCTTTTAAGCAATGAAGTTTACATTCTTACCAAGCCACCTCTATTGGAAACTGCAGTGAGACTGCCCACATGTATGCCGTCGTCGACCCTATTGTTCTTATTTTCCTCGCTTTCGCTTCATGTGTATTGTGTATGCCCCCGTAGGTTCACCACATAATTGGCCGTGGGTTATAATTAAATATAATTTAATTATTCGAGCAACATATACTCTAAATCAATCGAACACTCTGTCGACTGATCATTCCAAAATTAGCACCCCTGCCAATTTGGGAATTCTCCCACACTCCACGGTCGATGTCCAGCCACAAGCTCATGGAGCCCAATCACTGGTGAATTAATTCAGTGAACCTTTTATCATTTACAATTACCATATACGCCATAATCTCTCCATCGATCAATCTCCCAGTCGAGACTTAATGGTATGGTCTTTCATCGGTCTCCCTTTTAATTTGTTTTGACCTTATGTATTCTGTCTCGTAATAATTCTCTTTGACTTAATCTTTATGAGCTACTTACATAAAGCCGTCAGATACCTTGGTCAATGAGTTCGTATGTATCTTCCAATGGCATACCAACCTATCGAATTAAACTAATCCAATTTATTCCTAAATGGACTAAAATCTAATCGATGGCATTAAAATCAAACCTTAAACGAATATGAAAGGACTTAGGTATATGTCTATCCTAGAATCGACTCACAATCCAACTTCATAATCAAATCCTCAAAATCACTATGGCTTGCAATCAAGAATCAATAACTTTCACCTCAAAGTTGATCAAACCTTAAGACGAACAATAAGCACGAAATCGGATAAACAAACACATGTAAGCATCATATCAATCATCATAGCATCATTTAATCAAGAACCAAACATTGGATCAATAAAAACCTAGAATAAAGGAGATTAGCTACTTATATTAATCAACACAATATTCATTACATTAAACAAAGTCATAAGTGTAAATGAACAAAGTAAGAAAGATAGAGTAAGCTTAGGTGATGAAATCTATGACAACTTCTCCTTCAAGCCCATGTTGTTCTTCATTCAAAAGTTCAAGCCAAGCAAGACCTTTTTCTTCCATGGGAGGCAAGAGATATTCTTCTAAGTGTAAGAGTTGTCAAATGAATTCCACCTTTCCACCCTTTAACCTAGCAAAAATGTATCCCACTAATGCCTAAGTTACCCCAAAAACTATAGTAACAAAGGCCAAAAAGTCCATAAAAGAGATTTAAATTACAAGTGAGAGATATAAGGCAATGTACAAAAACACCTTCAAAAAGCGCTGAAAAACATGGCAGGTCTCGCGGCCGCGAGACCAGGGCTCGCGACCGCGAGCTTCAGTCGGTTGAACACCTCGCGGCCGCGAGACCAAACCTCGCGGCCGCGACGTCAGGCGGGCCCTAATTCTTTGATTTTTGATCTTTCATTGACGTTAGGTCCCTCCCGCGGTCGAAAGCGATTTGCAATTCACGCAAGAAATGTTCGAAATTGCTTCAATGCGTCGAATCCTGCAAACCATCGATAAACTAGAATAAAACACGAACAAAACACGAAAAACGAACAAAGGTCGAACGAAGGGACCCAAAGCACAAAAGACACGAAAACACGCGAAGACACACAAAAACTCGGATCAAAACAAGATATTTTGGGCTTAAGAAGATAAGTAATAACGATGTTTTCACGGCATTATCAATGACAACTGCAATACACTTACTTTGAGATTGGATAAAACTCTTAGGAGAGTGATCAATCATAAAAAAAGTGAATACAGTTATCATATGATTGGATGAATTTGACCAAACCAAATATGAATAATAATTTTCCTTGTATATGCTAAAGTTAAGAGGCTAAACTTATTTTTTTTCCTTGTATATGCTAAACTGGCCTATCTAATATGCCCCCGCAAGATGGTAGGTCGATCAGAGATACCAATCTTGGAGCGCAGTAACTCGAAGGAATCATTAGGCAGAGATTTAGTTAGCAGGTCAGCAAGTTGTTCCTTAGATGAGACATGAGCAACACGAAGAAGGCCTTGTTGAACCAAATTGCAAACAAAGTGATAGTCGAGCTCAATATGCTTCATTCGAGAGTGGAAAAAATATATATATATATATATATATATATATATATTTCACCGCACATATATATATATATATAAAATTTTTTTCTACAACTCGCTGTAAATTCATATGCACAATAATCATTCACACAAAAATATTATAAGTACATTAATGTTGATGGATGATCACGCAACAATTTGCCACGTAAATAGATATCCAAAATCCAGAGTGAGAAACTGGCCAATCTAGTTTTCTCTTAACCAACAGAAAAATCCTGTCTTTTATGGAGTAATATGATTGGGTAAGGACCCACGAATTTCAAAGACATTCAATAGAAGTGAAAGGGACATTCAGCAAAGGCTTCCCAGCTGGCCAAAATTAATTCATGTTGACAGACTTACATCAGCCAAAGTCACGGATATGTGCTTGTTGAAGGTAAAGATAAACTCATCAACGGCCCATATTTTCTTGACTAGATCTGATGGTCCATTTAATTGTAGAAGTCAATTCATATATGAGTACATGTCTTCCCTTTTTAACCTCGGTAAATCACAACTCATTCTACCAATTCACCTTCATCAACACCACGGAATACAAATTTTCTCAATCTATCAACATTCAGGTTAAATTTTTTTTTTTTAACAAAAGAATTCTTTTTTTTAAAAGTTGTCTATATATATATATATATATATATATATATATATATATATATATATATATATATATATATATATATATATATATATATATATATATATATATATATATTTCCAGTACATATGAACTAATTTTAATAATATGCATAGATATTTGCCACTTCGAATGGACCCGAATGATGGACAACCGGCGGAAGGGCAAGCGGCGGATAAAGTAATTTGCAGAATAGTGGAAAATGTTAACTTTCATTGATAATGAGTTGCAAATATATATACAAGAGGAGAATCCATAAGGATTCCAAGAAAATTTACATAATCAAAAGGATTACAAAGAATATCTATTCAATCAAATAAAATCAATCTAGGATATTTCTCTAATATGCCCCCGCAAGGTGGTAGGTCGATCAGAGATACCAATCTTGGAGCGCAGTAACTCGTAGGAATCATTAGGCAGAGATTTAGTTAGCAGGTCAGCAAGTTGTTCCTTAGATGAGACATGAGCAACACGAAGAAGGCCTTGTTGAACCAAATTGCAAACAAAGTGATAGTCGAGCTCAATATGCTTCATTCGAGAGTGGAAAATATATATATATATATATATATATATATATATATATATATATATATATTTCATCGCACATATATATATATATATATATATATATATATATATATAATTTTTTTTTCTACAACTCGCTGTAAATTCATATACACAATAATCCTTCACACAAAAATATTATAAGTACATTAATGTTGATGGATGATCACGCAACAATTTGCCACGTAAATAGATATCCAAAATCCAGAGTGAGAAACTGGCCTATCTAGTTTTCTCTTAACCAACAGAAAAATCCTGTCTTTTATGGAGTAATATGATTGGGTAAGGACCCACGAATTTCAAAGACATTCAATAGAAGTGAAAGGGACATTCAGCAAAGGCTTCCCAGCTGGCCAATATTAATTCATGTTGACAGACTTACATCAGCCAAAGTCACGGATATGTGCTTGTTGAAGGTAAAGATAAACTCATCAACGGCCCATATTTTCTTGACTAGATCTGATGGTCCATTTAATTGTAGAAGTCAATTCATATATGAGTACATGTCTTCCCTTTTTAACCTCGGTAAATCACAACTCATTCTACCAATTCACCTTCATCAACACCACGGAATACAAATTTTCTCAATCTATCAACATTCAGGTTAAATTTTTTTTTTTAACAAAAGAATTCTTTTCTTTAAAAGTTGTCTATATATATATATATATATATATATTTCCAGTACATATGAACTAATTTTAATAATATGCATAGATATTTGCCACTTCGAATGGACCCGAATGATGGACAACCGGCGGAAGGGCAAGCGGCGGATAAAGTAATTTGCAGAATAGTGGAAAATGTTCACTTTCATTGATAATGAGTTGCAAATATATATACAAGAGGAGAATCCATAAGGATTCCAAGAAAATTTACATAATCCAAAGGATTACAAAGAATATCTATTCAATCAAATAAAATCAATCTAGGATATTTCTCTAATATGCCCCCGCAAGATGGTAGGTCGATCAGAGATACCAATCTTGGAGCGCAGTAACTCGAAGGAATCATTAGGCAGAGATTTAGTTAGCAGGTCAGCAAGTTGTTCCTTAGATGAGACATGAGCAACACGAAGAAGGCCTTGTTGAACCAAATTGCAAACAAAGTGATAGTCGAGCTCAATATGCTTCATTCGAGAGTGGAAAATATATATATATATATATATATATATATATATATATATATATAATTTTTTTTTCTACAACTCGCTGTAAATTCATATGCACAATAATCCTTCACACAAAAATATTATAAGTACATTAATGTTGATGGATGATCACGCAACAATTTGCCACGTAAATAGATATCCAAAATCCAGAGTGAGAAACTGGCCTATCTAGTTTTCTCTTAACCAACAGAAAAATCCTGTCTTTTATGGAGTAATATGATTGGGTAAGGACCCACGAATTTCAAAGACATTCAATAGAAGTGAAAGGGACATTCAGCAAAGGCTTCCCAGCTGGCCAAAATTAATTCATGTTGACAGACTTACATCAGCCAAAGTCACGGATATGTGCTTGTTGAAGGTAAAGATAAACTCATCAACGACCCATATTTTCTTGACTAGATCTGATGGTCCATTTAATTGTACAAGTCAATTCATATATGAGTACATGTCTTCCCTTTTTAACCTCGGTAAATCACAACTCATTCTACCAATTCACCTTCATCAACACCACGGAATACAAATTTTCTCAATCTATCAACATTCAGGTTAAATCTTTTTTTTTTTTTTAACATAAGAATTCTTTTCTTTAAAAGTTGTCCATATATATATATATATATATATATATATATATATATATATATATATATATATATATTTCCAGTACATATGAACTAATTTTAATAATATGCACATATATTTGCCACTTCGAATGGACCCGAATGATGGACAACCAGCGGAAGGGCAAGCGGCAGCAGGGCAAGCGGCGGATAAAGTAATTTGCATAATAGTGGAAAATGTTTACTTTCATTGATAATGAGTTGCAAATATATATACAAGAGGAGAATCCATAAGGATTCCAAGAATATTTACATAATCAAAAGGATTACAAAGAATATCTATTCAATCAAATAAAATCAATCTAGGATATTTCTCTAATATGCCCCCGCAAGATGGTAGGTCGATCAGAGATACCAATCTTGGAGCACAGTAACTCGAAGGAATCATTAGGCAGAGATTTGGTTAGCAGGTTGTTACGCTCCAAATACGAGTACGTAATCGCGCAAGTATACGGTCGCTTTCAAGTAATAAAATGGTAAAGGGTGTCGAACCCACGAGAAATTGTTCAATTAATTACCAACTAACGTCTTGTTACTTTGACTTAGATTTGTAAGTTGAGTAGGGTAGAGTGATGGGATTTTTTTTATATTAAAACTGAATAAAGATGATTAGGGGAAACTAACACTTGACTTAACAATATGTAAAGGTTTCTAGGATCTTACGTCACCTAGTTCAATTCAAGACAAACGACTCAACAATTGACAACCACACTCATGTTTGTTGTTCAAGATTTCGTAAATTATTCATATGTATCCTCCGATAGCGTACGAACCTACCAAAGTAGACCAATCCAATTTATGTCTAAAAGGATTAAGCATAAGTGATGCATTAATTCCCAAACCTTATTAGAACATGAAACGACCTAGGTATATTTCTATCCTAAAATCAAATCACAACCTAGTTTTACAATCTAATCTTTAATCCACTATACCTAGCAATTAAAGATCAATTCATTTCATCATATGGTTGGCCTAACCACAAGTTGATAAAAGCTCAAACTAGTTTAACAAACAATTGTAAGCATAGCAACAACCATTAACTCATCATTTAATCAAGAATCAAGAACCAAACATAGGATCAATAAAACCCAAGAAAAGAGGAATTAGCTACTCATAACATTAAATAAATCATCCAATACATTAATGAAAACCATATATGTAAAGGAACAAAGTAATAAGAGTTAGAGTAAGCTTAGTGGTTGAGATCTTCAACAACTTCTCCCTCAAGCCTTCTTGTCTTCAATGGGGAGTCCAAGTGAGAGTTCTTCCCCAAAGTGGCGGCTAGTGTGTGAAAATGAGATGATGAAGTTAGGTGTAGAGGTTGTGAATGATTTTCCACCACTTAAGCCTTTAACCTAGTGAACTATAAGTTCTAATGCCTAAGTTACCCCAAAATCTATGGTAACAAAGACCAAAAAGTCCCCAAATGAGGTTCTATTTACAGGGGAAAACAAGGGGGAAAGACTAAATACACCCCTGCTTCCCGCGGATGAATATCAGCTGAGAGCAGGGGTGAAAACAGGTGTACACCGCGGTGTATATATCACACACCGCGGTGTAAGTCTGGCAGTAAGCTTCCAGCTCTGCCGCACTTCCTTCCGAGCAGCATATCTTTTGATTCCGAACTCTGAATGCAGATCCGTAAAGTCCGTAGCGTATCTAACTCACTCATCTATGACATATCCAAAATTCAGCTTATTTGGATCATCCTTGATAAGGTTATGCATGCTTTAGTGAACAGCTATCTACAATCTTGTACAATTTGCTTCGGGTTTTATTTTCTTTGAAGCTCAAGCTTGACTCGCGGGGTGGGTAGAGCGACTCGCAACAATGATACGCAACTCCGAATCACTCTAAGATGTCAATACCTACAAACCACGGAGAAAACGATCAAAACGAGACCAAAAACACGAAAAACAAACAAAGGCCAAACGAAGGGGCCAAAGAAGGAAAAACCACGCAAACACGCAAAAGCAAGCAAAACTCGGATTAAAACAAGACGTTTTGGGCTTAAGAAGGCACGCAATAACGACATTTTCACGGCGTTATCACAGGTCAGCAAGTTGTTTTTTGGATGAAACATGAGCAACACGAAGAAGGCCTTGTTGAACCAATTTGCGAACAAAGTGATAGTCGAGCTCAATATGCTTCATTCGAGAGTGGAAAATAGGATTTGCGCAGACATACGTTGCACCTAGATTATCACAGTAAATAACTGGAGCTGAGATAATGTGCTGGACAACTCCTTGAGGAGATTACAGACCCAACAAAATTCTGATGTTGCTGATGCAATAGCCCGATATTCAGCCTCAGTTGAGGATCGTGCCACTGCTCGTTGCTTCTTCGAACTCCATGAAATTGGATTACATCCCAGAAATGCAATGTAGGCCGAAGTAGAAGATCCATGAGAGGGGAATTTTTACGAAGAAGCAAACCATGATCAGATGTCCCAACAAGATAACGCAAAACTCGCTTTGCCATGGCCCAGTGAGTTGTAGTTGGGACAACTTATAAACTGAGATAACTTATTAACAATAAATGCAACATCAGGGCGAGTAAGATGTAAATATTGTAAGCTACCAACAACATTTCTATACTGAGAGGGATCATCAAGAAGAGAACCATCTTTAAGACCAGGACAAGATCCACTAGCAACGGGTGTTCTCATCGGTTTGGCATCTGTCATGTTGGTATGTTCAAGGATGTCATAGATATATTTTTGCTGATTTAGGAAGAGTCCAATAAGAGAACGAATAACTTCAACACCCAAAAAGAAATTTGTATCACCAAGATCTTTGATTGAAAACCTAGTGCCGAATCGTTTGACAAATTCCTCGACATATCGTGAGTTGTTTCCAGTTATAATCAGATCATCAACATAAACAATGAGATAAATAACAGCTCAACTTTTTGCAAATATAAATAGACAGTGATCACATTGAGAGTGATGAAAACCAAGAGAAATGAGATAAGTTTTCAGTTCATCATACCAGACACGTGGAGCCTGCTTTAACCCGTAAATTGCTTTATGTAATCTGCAAATATGATCTGGAAATTTATCATTAACAAACCCCGGTGGTTGGGACATATAGACTTCCTCGGTTAAATGTCCATGTAAAAAGGCATGGTTCACGTCTAATTGCCGAAGCAACCAATCATTGGATATGGCAAGAGAAAGAACTATCCTTACTGTAGTATGCTTAGCTATAGGTGAATAAGTCTAACCATAATCCACACCAGGTTGTTGAAGATAACCTTTAGCGACCAGTCGGGCTTTATAACGCCCAATACTTCCATATGAATTGTACTTTACTCGAAATACCCATTTAAAATTTACGGGTTTAGCATGAGAGACAGATGGGACAAGGGACCAAGTGCCTTGATTTTGTAGAGCAGAAAGCTCTTCTTTCATAGACTCTCGCCATTTTGGATCCTTTAGAGCTTGGCGAACAATACGAGGCTCTATTGGCTTAGGTGAGACAAATGATACTTTTGGCTTGGGAAGAGATTTTCTTGAAGGGACAAGTGCGGAATCTGGTTCAGGTGGAGTAGTAAGTGTGGTATTAAGACATAGTTTCTGTATAGGTTTGTAAATATTATTTTTGGCCCGGGTAATCATAGCATGAGAGGATGGAATTGAGGGGTAGGGTGGTGGCGGATTGGCCCTATCGAGTGATTGAACTTCAGAATACGGTAAAGCAGTAGAATAAGAAGTGATAGGTGTACCAAAATGACGAGTAGAAGAATTCTCGCTGAATGCACCTCTAGGTGGCGTGGAACTAAGGACCAGCTGCTTCGGACTTGTAGAAGAGAGGGTGGATAAGTGTTGGTCTGGGGAGAGGGGTATGACGAAGTGACAGGGAGACCATGAATCGACAGTTCCAGATTCAGTTCTATTTTCTTTGGTTTCTAGAAATGTATAAGGGAAATAATGTTCCACAAAATCTACATGTCTTGATAGATAAAGACGAGAACTTTTAGGATCAAAACATTTATATGCACTCTGATTTTGAGAATAACCAAGGAATATGCATGGATGTGAGCGAGGCTGTAATTTGGTCTCATTATAGGGGCGCAACCAAGGATAGCACAAACAATCAAAAACACGAAGTTTGGTGTAATTTGGGAGAGTACCGTATAATCGAAGGTATGGTGAATCGCCATCTAAAGTTATGGTGGGCAATCTATTGATTAAATAGGCAGCAATAGTAAAGGCATATGACCAGAATTTTAAAGGCATATTGGCATTGTGTAACAATGTAATACCTATCTCCACAACATGGGGATGACGACGTTCGGCTGTAGCATTATGTTGGGGTGTATGAGGAGGGGTGCGGAAGTGTAAGATGCCATTTTCTTCAAAGAATGAACGAAGATGGATAAATTCTCCACCATTGTCAGAGTAAAAATAAATAATAGACTTTTGAAATAATTTCTCCACTGTTCTTTTGAATTTAGGAAAAACAAGTGACACCTCAGATTTTCTCTTTAAGGGAAATAGCCAAATGTATTTCGTATAGTGATCCACAAAAATTAAATAATATTTAAACCCATCAATAGAAATTTCGGGTGAAGGACCCCAAACAACAGAATAAATATATTATAAAGGAGCAGAGCTCTTTATTGAAGACTTATAAAATGGAGATTTATGCATTTTACTGCATTTACAGGAATCGCAAAAGAAATTTTTATCTAATGTGGAAGAAACATTTAAAATCTTCAAAATATGACGAAGAGTAGGAGATGAAGGGTGGCCGAGACGTCGATGCCAGTTGGGAGCAGATGTGGTGGATGTAGAGTAGACTTGAGGATGGAAATTGATATCACTAGATGAGGTCCTGGAAAGATATGGATATACACCGCCCTTAGGTTTCCATGCCACAAGAGGTGCCCCCGTGTTGTAATCCTTCACAACAAATGAGTAAGGTGAGAATTCAACTGAAACATTATTTTCATTGCATAACTAATAAACAGAAACAAGATTCTTTTTCATGCGTGGCACACATAAAACATTAGATAATTGAAGGGGTTTGGAGGGAGATGGTAAAAGAGTAGAGCCCGTGTGTGTAATTCTGCGATTTTTACCATCACCAAGCATGACATCTTCAGTGCCATCATATTCAGAATGAAGAGAGAGATTTTGCAAATCTTGTGTCACATGATGTGAAGCTCCAGAGTCAACAAGCCAGTTTGGATCTGCATTGCTGGATTGAGAGACAAAGTTTGCCTTGGGTTGCTGATTATTGAACCGATTGGAGTTGTTTGAAAATTCACCAAATCCAGTACCTGTTACAGCAGTAAAGAGTGCAAGAAATTTCCTGCATTGCTTAACATGGTGGCCAGGTTTTTCACAAAGTTGACATATAATTCTAGGACGATTAGTTTGGCTACTTGAATTTCTTCCTTGAGGACCGGTATTATTATTATTTCGGAATGTGGGAGGAGTATTGTTCCCTTGATTGGAGCGTGAGTAATTTGTATTACGGGTGGGATTTCGGTTGGTATTGGCAGCGGGTTTGTTGGCATAGTTTGCCATGATAGGCGCAATTGTTTGAGATGATCTACGTGACAAGTGAGCTTCGAAGTCAGTCAATTTGTCATGAAGCTCTTGAAAGGTAATGGGAGTTTCACGAGCACGAAGGGCAGAGGCAATATTGTCATACTCGGAGGGAAGACCGTGAACTGTATGAAGAAAAACTTCATCGGCAGAGATGTGAATACCGACGGAGGCCAGTGTGTTACAAATCTGTTTAATTTTCTGCAAGTACGCAGTAATAGAAAGAGTTCCTTTCTGAATATTAGTCAGAGATTCTCGAAGGCTCATGATAAGGGCGCGTGATGGCTTGGCTTGTGTCAAGATTTTGCCAAAGAGCATAGGAGGTTTTTTCCTCAGTTACAAATGGTATAATTTCAGCAGAGAGAGATGCAACCATAGCACTTCGAATAAGATGGTCTTGGCGTTTGTAGGCAGGAGTTGTCGTGGGGGATGGTGGTTCTCCTATGAATTGGAGAAAATCATATGCTATGAGCAATGTTTCCCATTGATATTGCCACGATTGGTAATTCGTGGTGGTAAGTTTGAGTGGGGCTTGAACATCAATATTGATGGAAATGAGTTGATCGTTGTTGTTTATGGAGAGAGAATTATGGGAGGCAGGAACAATGTTGGGTTGAGAGGGAATGGGATTTTGGTGGTTAGTTGTTTGGTTGGAATCAATTGTTTGGTTGGAATTAGAGGTGTTGGATGATGCCATGGCTAAAGGTAATTATGGAGATGGATGCCCAGAAAGGAAAAAAAAAATTGCTGTGAGACTATATGGCTCGGGATACCATAAAGCAATTTGCAGAATAGTGGAAAATGTTCACTTTCATTGATAATGACTTGCAAATATATGTACAAGAGGAGAATCCATAAGGATTCCAAGAATATTTACATAATTAAAAAGATTACAAAGAATATCTATACAATCAAATAAAATCAATCTAGGATATTTCTCTAATAGCGGAAGGGCAAGCGGCAGGACAATCGGAACAAACGATTTGTAAGTTAGCCAAAATCTTAAAAATCCTAGCTAGTTCCTAAACCCTAATAATACTTACCATGCATGCATTACTACTTGCAGTTTTGTTATCACTGCACCATAGCTTTTTCGAACAGAATTTCGATCGTAAATCACAATAACCTTCTTCTCCGAGCTAGAAGTCAGTCACTTAACAAGGCTACGTGCACTTGTGGGACTATATTCACAAGTCCTGAGGGCGATCGTCCATCACCAACTCGCAGTGAATTTCCATGCACCTCCACAGTAGTTGAATCCGAGCCACAGACACTTGAGTTGTTTTACATTAGCTGTCGTATGTTGTTAATTTAGTCCTAAGTAGTGCTTTATTAGCCTACAAAGTTTGATTTGGAATGGTTGGAGAGCTTTGTTCTTTTTTCCATATATTACATTCTCATTGAATTTGCCCAACAAATATTCACCTCATTATCTGCATTCTTATTTTGGACTGCATTTCGGTATTGGACTTTCGCGGTAATCATTTCAAGTTCAAGTGATTTGGTTCAGAACGATTTCAATCTAATTCACTATTATTAGCAACGTAACTGCCGCTCGCATTATATATAAACTTGTGCCCTTAACTTAATTTTGGCGTAATGTGTTACTTACAATATTTTATTGTATAAACTGTAGATTTCGATCATTTGTTTATTTAAAGTTGACTGCATTAAATTTGGAAAAATTTACAATTATTATCAATCAATTTATCAAAATTAGTAACAAAAAAAAGAAACACGTAACTCTTTGGTAAAAACTGCAAAACAATTAATGCAGGACATTAGTTTAGTTTATGAATTAATTTCTTGATAGCACTTGCCCTTAAAATTTTTTTTCACAAAACAAAGTTCAAAGTTAAACCAGTAAACTGGAGTCACAATTTGCTTCTACAAATACACTTTAATGGAGCCTATCTTAAGTAATTTTCATCCTTTATTCATGAAGTTCTAATAAATTGGACTACCAAGTTGCTTCTCAAATATTACTTTAATGGAGCCTGTGTAAATCAGTTTTCATCCTTTTTTCTTAAGTTTAGCCATTAACCTAATTTTTTGTTTCAGATCGCCACCAAACAAACAGGCCCTACATATTTTGTCAATTTCTCTTTTAGTACCCTGTCAAATATTGCAAGTAAAACATAGACATTCTATTGACTTATCAGTTAAATAAGAAATTCTGGGAATCTCTCCTGATAAAAAGGAGATTCAAATTTATATTTGCACCTTTTTATCTACTCTATGCACAGAACATGTAAATGTAAAACAGTAAAATCATATGCGGCAATTGATATTTCTTGGGCTTTTATTTTTACAGGTATCCGAAATACTGTGGAAACTTTACGTACCCCGAACTGGTCAACACGTGTCCACTTTGAGACTTGCTACTTGCTATTCAAGTTACAAATATGATACTCTCTCCGTCTCATAATTTTTTGCTTCCTCTAGGTTAGACATGGAGTTTTACATAATTTATTAAAAAAATAAAATTTTTTTTTATTTCTTTGAGAGAGAAAAGGAGTTATATTTCGGGATATTCCAAAAAAAAAAAAGAGCAAAAACGATGGGACGGAGGGAGTACAATTTTATTGTTTTGTACTTACACATTAATTATAGTTAACAATGAAAGTAAATAAAATTTTGACTTACACATTAATTTAAACACCCCACCATCCCACCCAAACCCCTTTCATTGCCGGCATCCATTAATGAAAATATGACTAACCCCCATGCCCCATCCCCTTTCATTGTCGGCAACCAAATCGAAATATGTCGTCCCCAACGGACAGTCCCCAAATCAACAGATCTCGACTTCCGGTTGTTATCCCACTCCCCAATCCCAAATCTTTCGTTTTTTTACTCAGATCTCGACGACCGTCTGAAGGCCGGAGACGAAGAAGATGAAGTCATTTGGTCTCTTTTTTCATGAATTCAATGATTCCTTCGAAATACTATACTCCTATTATAGTTTAATTTTCGTTTTTTTTTTACTTTTTTTTGGAATGAAAAAATGGGATTTGGTGAGTCTAATAGTGTTGATGATTATCGTGACTCTGTTGTCTGGTTTTTACTTTTTAGCAGTAGTGTAATAGTTAAATCCCCCTCCCAAAATGCCGCCGCCTGAACTGTTGTTCTGAAAGCGGCCGTCCAGGTTGCATCTTGCAAGTGGCGCGCCGGAGACGAAGGGTGATGATTTCATTCATTTTTCCTTTTTTTTAGCTTTTTTCTGTTATATATATATAAAATAAAACATATGAATAAAAAGGTACGACTAATTATTAAATTTATACAGTTAATATGCTTAAGGTTGAAGGATTTTTTTGTTTTTTTAGAGATAAAGATTAAATGATTATGCTTATTAAAAGTTTTAACCTTCAATATTTGATAACTCTAAAATAATCTCGATTTATTTAGGTATAAATTCGTTGTATTCAAAATTAATTTCGTAAAATTCTTTTTATCAAATTAACCTTGGAAGTTTTGGGTCTAGGGTTTGGGGTTTGAAATTAAGGTTGTTTTAGGGTTCAAGTTGATATATATAAGCTAATTACGACCTATGTTGTATTAGTCAAACCAAATATCAATTACGAGTCAAGTATTGATTTGATTTCGATTAACCTCAATGTACACAACTATATGGTTAATAATTTAGAATTAATGACTAATTATTTACGAGTCAAGTATCGACATGATTTCGTTTAACTTCAATGTGCATAACCATATGGTCAACAAATTTGGATGATTATCTAATTAATTACGAGTCGAGTGTCGATATGATTTTGATTAACTTAAATGTACATCAACAATTTTGAATTAATAACTAATTAATTACGAGCCAATTATAGATTTGATTTCAATTAACTTCAAATAGGTGATGTTTAATTAACCTAATTATACATTACTCTATGGTCAACAATGTTGATTTTGATCAATTAATCGAGCCAAATATCGATTTCAATTAGGATTAACATAATTATACATTACATAATGTCAACAATGTGAACTTTGGTCAATTGTCGAATTCAATAATAAGCTAATTTTAAATTGCTCTAAGGTCCAATAATGAAGACAATAATCGATTTGAATTATGATTTACGTAATTATACAATACCTTATAGTCAACAATATTGACTTTGGTCAATTAATCGAGTCGATTGTCGATTTCAATTACAATTAACATAATTACACATTACTTTTTTGTCAAGAAGGTTGACTTCCGTTAATTAATTTAGTCAATTATCGATTTAGGTTACGATTAAAATAATTATACATTACATTAAGGTCAAATGTTAGGTTCCTACAACAATCGGAGAAATTATCGATTTGGATTACGATTAACCTAATTATACATTACCCTATAATCAACAATATTGATTTCGGTAAATTAATCGAGCAAATTATATATTCTAGTATGATTAACCTAATTATACATTACATAAGGTCACCAATGTTAACTTTAGTCAATTAATCAGGTCAATTGTCGATTTCGGTTACGTTTACGGTTACGATAACGGTTGAGCTAATTTTAAATTACCCTAAGATCAACAATGTTGACTTCGTACTATAATCGGGGCAATTATCGATACCTAATTATACAATATCTTATAGTCAACAATGTTGACTTTGATCAATTAATCGAGCCAATTATCGAATTCAGTCATGAATAACCTAACTATACATTATCATATGGTCAATAATGTTGACTTTCATCAATTAATCAAACTAATTATCTATTTCGATTACGATTAATTTAAGGGAAATTTACATAGACATCCCCTAGGTTTAGGCCTAATTACAAGAAATTACCATCCTGTTTGAAATATTACAAAAACACCCCCTTGACTTAACGGCCGTTAGTCAACGCTAATGGAAATTGTGAAATGTCTTAAATGCCCTTAGTTTTTTTTAATATTTACAAAAAAAAAAAAAAAAAAAACTGAAATTAATTTCCGCACATTTTCACTAACATTCACAAAAATCGTGATTTCTCCCTTGTTTGTGGACGGATTTTAGTAATTCTTGTTGTGTTAGACTCGCCTCTTCATCGCGCATCTTCCTACTGGAGCAATTTTTAGGATTATGGACTGGTTTTTGCGATTGTGAGTGATTTTTGTTCGTCCCCAAATTCTAGGGTTCATCGCGATTTGCGGATTTGAGCCTCTAATTCTGGAAAATTGCTTCGTGTTTCACTTCTCTCTGTTTATTTCGTCACTTTCCTTGGATTAATTGCCCGATTGGAGGTGGGATTGAAGATTTGGATCGAATTGGGCATTTAGGGTTTATGCGCCCACTTTGATTTCCGAATTGGGGGTGTTAGCGAACTGATTTCTACTGGATTTTTGAGGGCTTTTATTCGTGATAGTGTTAATTTCAGTTTCCCCAAGTCAATTTTAGGTTTGGTGAACTCGGGCCGCGAAGAACAATTTCGGGCTGTGAAGAACAAGTTCGGGCCGAATAGTTTTTTGCTTTCCTGCTGCATTTTCCTGCTGTTTTCTGCTTTTTTTATTGTTATTTGCTGGTTTTGGGTTTTATTTTTGTTATTTGGTGCTTTTGTTGGTGTTTTTTCGATTTACTTAGTGATTTTTTCATCATTTACTGGCCAGGTATTTATGTATTTTGATCTAATGCAAAGTGGAACATTACATTGAAAAATAGTTGGGTGTTTTTTCATCATTTACTGGCTTGGTGGATTGGTATTTATGTATTTATTGGGTGTTTTGATATTGAAATGGAAATACATTACACATACAACAATAACTTTCAGCCTACAACAATCAAATTTCAAATATTACAAATACACCCCCTGTAACATAACATATATTACAAATACACACCGAGGGCAAAATTGGAAAAACTTAAAAAAAATGATGACGTCATCCTCCGCCGTCAAAATTTGACGCCGTAAGGGGTGTTCTTGTAATACTGTTTTGCCAGAGAGGGTGTCTTGGTAATTTTTCAAACAAGAGGGTAAGTTTCTGTAATTAGGCCTAAACTCAGGGGGTGTCTAGGTAAATTTTCCTTAATTTAATTATACACTATCTTAAGGTCACAATGTTGACTTTTGTCAATTAATCGAGCCAATTATCGACTTCGAGTACTATTAACCTAATTATCCATTACTATATGGTCAAGAATCTTGAGTTCGGTCAATTAATCTAATCGGTTATCGATTACAGTTACGATTAACATAATTATACATTACACTAAGGTGAACAACATTGACTTTGGTCAATTAATCGAGAAAATTATCGATTTCAGTTACGATTAACCTAATTATACATTATCTTATGATTAACAATGTTGATTTCGGTCAACTAATCGAATCAATTTTCGATTTCATTTACGATTAACTTAATTGTGTATTAACCTATGATCAATAATGTTGATTTCGTTCACTAATCAAGACACATATCGATTTGAATTATGATTAACTTAATTATACATTACCTAATTTTTTTCAACTAATGCAAAATTGTGAATCTTAGGGTTATGAGTGATGGTCTGAGCCCCCGGGTCAAATTCGACGTGGATCCACCCCCAAGTCCGGGTTCGTATTCGGTGAACACAACCAAAATTTGACCAATTTTTTTCAAAAACAACAACACATTAATTCGAATCATAGTTCATAAATAACAACATAAAACCCGATACGCTGTAATATGCAGGAATGGGCACAATTAAAAAAAAAAAAAGTACTTATCTTTATGGTCACATGTAAAGTATTTTAGCTTGATCTACCCTATGGTTATAAGTCTAAGTTAAGTCATAAAATCTGGAATAATAGGTTGCACTCATAAACATGTATTTAAGTTAGTTGAATAATGTTGACCAAATAATGCGGTAACTAATAGTGAAAGATGAATATGAGATATTTTAGTTCACTTATTAATTTGAGAACGTCTCAAATTTAATTTAGTATTAAAATGATCGACCATACGGCAACAAATTAGTAGCTAAATTATTTTATCGCGGATTAGTAAATTACTTTATGTGTTTTTCTTAGGAGTTGCATTCATGCATCATGTTTACTATTTCGAAATATGATATTTATTATGAATGTATGATAGAATTTCAATTTATTTATTTATTCAACAATTATGTCTATTATAAAATCATTAGTTGGTTTCTTCTCGAACAAAAACTAACTGGGAATGTAACTACGTCAATTGAAAATCTTGTATTAGCATACGAATGATTTGTGAGAATCAAGAGTGTGTTCTCACAGAGGATTGTCCTCTAGAACCTCTCGCTGGTGCTTCTCGTACCGTACGAGATAAACATGATAGTTGGATCCGAACCAACAACAAGGTGCGTTGCTACATGCTTGTTTCCGTGAACGTTGTTCTTAAGAAGAAACATTAGTACTTGGAGAACTCATGCGAGTTATGAGAATCTATACAAGACATGTTTAACAAACCTTCTGAACAAAATCGACATAAATCGCCTCGTAGATTCATGAAGGCTAAGTTTAAGAAGGACACTTGCGTATCTCTTATGTACTTGACATGATCAAAATTGTGCACAAGGCATACAAGAGCCATCATTGAAGAGATGACTTAAATTAGTGTAATTATTGAGTCACTCATGCCATACTTTTCTGCATTGAAATTGCAGATTTTTGAAATCATATTTAAACATAATGTAATGCTAAGAAATATGACGCAAACGTTGTCAAGCAAAGTTCATCTTCCTCTATTGTTGAGAAAAAAATGAAGATGGTGAAAGATGAATCTGAGTCAGGACATAAGAAAGCTATGAGCATCCTAGAGCAAGTAAAATAAGAATTCATACGGGGGCAAAAGATTCAATGAATTCTCATAATTCCTTTGCTAAACATGTCTCGTAAACATGTCTTTATTTACGACAAATGGAGACTATGAAATAGACCGTGATGGTGATAATCAGGCGAAGGTACAAAACATTCACATCTAGTAAGAAATTATTTAATATCTTCTTATTCAAGCACGGTTTGTGGGAAATAATCTAGCCATGGTATGAAAAACATTAAATATTTTCCATAAATGCTTACGCACTCTTCTTCTTTGTGCTTTCAATACAATTTGTTGGGGGTGTCGCAGTGCGGTTTTGTACTCGCCTAACCTCATTTAGTATATGCGGGTTTTCAATACTTTAGTCTAAATTTAATTTAACAAGTCTTGAAATTGCACTTTACGATCCATTCGGGTTGGAACGGGTTTTGCAGTCTCTACATTCTTAAACTTTAATATGTATTTTTGCTATTTGATAAGTTAAATGTAAATGCACTACTTAATTATTACTTTGTAGGGTAAACATCACATTTGGTCCCTCTTATCATTAAATGCAAATTTGGGGTTTCACTAGGTTTCAAATAGTGGTCGAGAGCAATTTTTTACATAATTGGGAGTTGGACTAACACAAATAAGTTTTAACCCAGTCCTTAATGGGGCAAAGAGCTAGTACAAACTAGATCATATATAGTAGCCTATATTAGTCAAAACAATAAAATGAAACAATATGACGTAAATCAAGATAATTTTATAAACCTGACCTCACTGCTGTCTCAAATTACGTACTCTCCTAAAATAAACAGACTCTCCAATTTGTCATAGATTAATGTACTTTTTTTAAATAATATGTGTCATATTTATTTGTTAACTAGCATAAAAATAAACCATTATCCATCACTATAAGAAAAAAAGAAGAAATTGAAAAAGGAGTAAGAACCGTATATTTAGCTTTCATTAAATTATGTATTAGTTGAATATCCTATTTTTTTATATTTGATATTTTGCATTATCTCTTTTATAGTTTCTATGAACATATACAAATTTGTTCATAAAAGTACAAAGTAGGGTAAAACCACATTTGGTCCCTCTTATCATTAACCTTTTACAGAGTGGTCCCTCTTATATTTTTTTTTCCTGTTTAGTCCCTACTATGTATTATTTGTTTCACTTTAGTCCTTTGCAGGTGTTCCAAGGCGGTTCCGAAAACATGTAATATGTTCATAAGGGCAATTTCGTCATTTCAAGTAAACTAACAAGGATATTTTCGTCTTTCTAATCATTTGAAAAAAAAAATAAAGATTTAATCTCTTCCAAACTAGGCTTTCATTCCAGTCCAACTTAATCGTCAATTTCGTTCCAAACTAAAGTTTTCTCCCAAAATCTTCTTCAAATACCAAAATTGCTCACCAATTAAACAATATCTCAAATGGTTTCAATAGCGAACGGACGAAAATGCTCTAAAAAATACTCATATGCATGTCACGTGTTATCAGAACCACCTGATAAGGACTAAAGTGAAATAAATAATTCATAGTAGGGACTAAAGTGAAATAAATAATTCATAGTAGGGACTAAAGTGGAAAAAAAACATAAGAGGGGCCACTCTATAAAAAGTTAATGATAAGAGGGACCAAAAGTGATATTTACCCTACTTTGTACTTTTATGAACAAATTTGTAAATGTTCATAGAAACTATAAAAGAGATAACGCAAAATATCAAATATAAAAAAATAGGATATTCAACTAATACATTATTTAATGAAAGCTAAATATTCTTGAACACTAGATTAATAAGTTTTCATTACACAAATATAAAATTGAAAAAAAAAATCCAGACAATTAACAAAAGAGAAAAAGTACTTTGATAATTGAACTTGATGTTGGTGGTTAACATGTGAAATTTTGCTTGATATTTTTTTTGGTTGCTTTAGTGTTTGTTTTTTTAAACTGATATATTCTAGATGACACCCTTTTAGCTTTTCTTTTTTTTTTTTTTAGTTCCACTTGGAGTTGGAGGGTTATGTAAGGTCATAGAATCTTAAATTTTCTTTTTTCCAGTATAACTGGACTTTTGGGCTATGGAACACGATTAATTTGTTAAGGTATATACTTAAATTATATATATATATTTTTTTGTTTGACAAAAAATTAATTTTTTAAGAAGTACGTCGCATATATTAAATGAAAATCTCTACCAATAGAAATTCAAACCTAGTATGCTCAAATTATCTTTGTCATTTTCTTAAGGATAAATTAAATAATAAAATAAAAATCATAATTTATACATATTGAGATCGAATACGGTCTAATATAAAATCAACTCCAATTGTAATTTGCATGTTTTTTTCATAGGATGTCCAAGGTCATCGATCGAGTTGGGACGGCTCAGTGATTTCGTCAAACACCCCCTACATTTTTTTTTTGATGATTTAAGCATTAGAGTGATTTAGTCGAATCCCGCGTTAAACTCTTAAAACGCCAAAATATTATTCACCATATGAAAAATTCCTAGTAAAAAGGAAGAATCTTTAAAAACTTTATTTAATAAAAAAAAAAAAAAATTCACATAAAAACTCCTCAAATACACTCTCCAAATATTTATTACTACTCCAAAAGAAAAGAAAGAAAAGAAAACAATAATAATAATAGGATTGATTAATAAAAAATATTCACCAAAGATTACAACCCCAGTGAAAACGGAAACCCAGTTCCACTCAACCAACTCCCGCCGGCAATAAATCTCCCCGCTGTATAACTCTGCGCCTCCGTCGCACTACTAATAACTCTATACCCCCTCCACCTCACCCTCCTCCCTGTCGCCGCCCCCGCCCCTGTATTCCCATACTCACCATAAAACAGAGTATTCAGCGCAAAATTACCATTCCACTCAAACCACCCCGCCGGATCTATGACATCCGTAATCGATGATTGCATAACCACAGTTCTAGAATATTCCTTCCACGGCCTCCCGAGATACGTCGGGAAATTCCTCTGGACCGGTCTCAGATCCGAAGTCGCCCCGATCCGTGACCTGTGGATCACGATTCCGGTGTTTTGGTTCGGATCTGTACGCCCTTGGGCGGTGACCATGTTTCTCTGGCCGGAATTAGGACGACGCGCGTGGATGTCACAGTCCTGCAATACAACTGCGGCGTTGCCGAAGATGAAATCGACTGTGCCTGCGATTAGGCATTGTACGAAGAATTGGCGATTGTTGTGTACGTAGAGAGTATCTTGGTAAGCTAAAATGTCGCATCTGTAGAAGGCGGATAGATCCGATCCGACCCGGAGGGCGACGGCTTGGTGCTTTGATGGGCCGGCTGTGTTCTGGAAGGTGATGTCTCGGGCTAAGAATCTCTCCCCAACCGCAGCTGCAAATATTCAAGCCCATATTAAAGGAGTCTGTATGATATTGGGTTTTATCTTTTCAAAATGGGCCAGTTTAATTAATTTGAGAAGTATTTAAGAATTAAAGAAATTGGTAAAGTTGAATAGGTCATAGCTAAATGGTACTAATTCACTCATAAAATGAATAATCACATGAAGTTTAAATAATTTCTTCTACTATTTAAATAGTAAATACTCATACGCAC
The DNA here is from genome assembly GCA_003313485.2 of Penstemon barbatus. Taxonomy (NCBI): domain Eukaryota; kingdom Viridiplantae; phylum Streptophyta; class Magnoliopsida; order Lamiales; family Plantaginaceae; genus Penstemon; species Penstemon barbatus. The sequence continues at coordinate 37,131,909 of CM064882.1, forward strand.
CTAAAAATAATTAAATCGGGTTTTCGAGTTTTAGTCAAATCTTCGAGAAACAAAAAATTTATACTTATACTTAGAATGTTAATTGCAAAATAAAGGTGCAATTATGAATTAACCTAATATGTCAAGTTGGATTAAAATGGAAAAAAAGGTGAGTTGGAAACCGTCCCGGTCAAGTGGGCCAACCCAATAGATGTCCAAATCCTGTTTATTAAGTGTACTTTAACCATCAAATTAAATTTAAGGCAGGTCTAATTGTAATTAGGACTGTGAATAAACAAATAAAAGGAAAAAATAAATAATTTAATTGAACATGGATGAAGACACTTGCTCTAGTATCATTTTCAAAAGAAGCGTAAAAAGAATTGAACAAGGATAAAAGAATAATGCATCACATCAGTAGTTGTACAACAGCACCAAATGACAAATGGAAATGTCGAAAAAATACAACGTACCATAAGCTGGAACTTTACAACTGGGCGATTCAGCAAAGATATGTCTTTTTCTAATTTATTTTAAGATAATCATATATAATAACTTGTTAAAGTTTGAATTTTTAATTTTCAAGATCTAATAAGTCTGTACAAAAAAGTCTGTCCCTATAATAACGGAAATTGATTGGTAAATGGTCATTGGTCAATTAAAAGTAGTCCAAATCTGGACCCCAGTCCCAGAAAATATTCGAGGACATAATCAAAACAGGATAATGATATGAGTCATCACCCGTTACGAAGGCAGCAGATCCTCTGTACCACTTATTTGTACCACTTTTGTGTACCACCAATACAATGTTGACACATGTCCATATTAATTATAGAGTTATTTGAATTAACTCTAATAATTAATGTGGTTAAGTTTAATTTAAATTAACTCTACAATTAATATAGACATGTGTCAACATTGTATTAGTGGTACACAAAAGTGGTACAAATAAGTGGTACAGAGGATCTGCTGCCCGTTACGAAAGACATTCGCCACCGTCTTTACGTGAAATTTAGTACCCACAAATTAGTTGATTTATTTTAGTACAAATTTATGTCCTTTTCTTTTACATGTAATGTAATGCATTATTTTCTTTACTCATGAGTCATGACGCGTCAAAATACATACAAAATTAAAAATGCATGAATCGAATCAGTTTGATTTTGACCGTAAGAAATTGGTTTATGTTTGCTCGGGGTGAGTTTCAAAGTTACAATTTAGGAAAGGGAGCAGGTGAAGATTGTCAAATAAATTACATTTAAATTAAGTAGTAAATATCAAATCAAAGTTCCAATACAAATTTTGAATTTTATTAGGTTTTAAATAGTGGCCGAGAGCAAATTTGGGCATAATTGGGAGTTGGACTAACACAAATAAGTTTTAACCCAGTTCTTAATGGGGCAAAGAGCTAGTACAAACTAGATCATATATAGTAGTCTCTATATTAGTTAAAAAAATAAAATGAAACAACATTACGTAAATCAAGATAATTTTATAAACCTGACCTCACTGTTGTCTCAAATTACTTACTCTCCTAAAATAAACAGACTCTCCAATTTGTCATAGATTAATGTACTTTTTTTTAAATAATATGTGTCATATTTATTTGTTAACTAGCATAAAAATAAACCATTATCCATCACTATTATTATAAGAAAAAAAGAAGAAATTGAAAAAGGAGTAAGAACCGTATACTTACCAACTGTAGCAGAATGGAAGGTAGTGCTTCCATCGACAACATTCCTGCTTGCAGTAATAATAGTAGTCGTCCTCCCATCACCCATAAACATAATATTAGTCTTCGTCTTCGGAATTTCCACATTCTCTCTGTAAACCCCAGCTTTAATTCTTATCACATATCTCCTACTACTCCTCGCCGGCGCCGCCGCCACCGCCGCTGAAACCGTCCTGTAATTCCCACTACCGTCCGCCGCAACCACCACGTCCGGCCTCACCGTCGATGCCTGCAGCAGCCTCCTGTCTCCGATGGACAGCCACTCCGGCCACTCTTTGTCGCCTTCCTCCGCCGCGAGTTTCCTGCCGCCGTTGAGTTTCTTTTCGTTTTCCGAATCTGTTGCGGTCATGTTGCATATCATTGCGAGTGAGTTACTGCAGAGCTTCTCCACGCGGAGTACCTGGCCTCCGACGAGTAATTCTCGCACGTGTTTGTCTGTTTCGCTGTACGAGAAGCCGTCGAGGCACGTATCCTGTCGGAAAGACAAGGAAACGGAATATACAGATTTAGGGACACTTCAAAAAAATGTGTCATCAAAAAGTAACACGCGCTGTAAATAATTGTAAAAAGAAATTGTCACAAATACACAAACTATAAGCATGGATCAAAAAATTTCGTAGAAAACATCGCAAAGTTTTCGTTTTTTAATTAATAGAAACGAAAATTAGGTGTAATTTATTTTTATTTTTTTTAATTTTTCCTAGTGTTTATGAAACGTTTTCTAATTTTTCATAATATTATTTAACATATCATTTGTTACGATCATTTAACTAAATGTTAATTATTATAAAGTGTCATAATAATAGAAATTGTACTAACTGTTATTATAATTTACATATGTGTGAAGTGGTATAGATCTAAAAAAATGGTATAATTATTCATTAAATCATTATTTTGAAGTATTTATTAGTAACTTTTAATGACGGAAATTGAGTGCATTATATATACCTGGTTGGTAATGGCAGAAGAGAGCAAGGTCTTAAGGTCGTCCGCGTGCTGTTGAATGGAATTCTTAGGATACTCTTCCAAATCCTTAACGGCGTCATGTAGCTCATCCAAAGTCTCATCAATATTCACCAAACAGTCATGTAACGCCGTCTTCTCTCTTTCCGTCAAGTTACCTTTACCAGCGGCAATAAACTTTTCCAAGGCGAAATAGTTATTCTGCACGGTTCTTATAGTGACATTTAATGATAAAATGATGACGTCTTTCGTCGATTTCACCTTATTGTTGTCGGTTAGAGAATCGGCGATGGCGGAATAGCAAAGGTCGGGGTACAATGTGTTGCTACATGATGTTTTGGCTATGGCGTGAGCAGGGGAGATTTTGATGTTGGAAATGTTGTCGGATTCTTGTTTTTTGGAATTTATGGTTACTCCGGCGATTATTGTTGTTATGAGGAGGATTGAAGCGAATAGAGCTAGGAAGATTTTCTTTTTCTTGCCGGAGTTTGAGTTTCCGGCGAAGAGTTGTTTGATTCGGGACATTTTTTTGGAAGGATTGGTTATGAAAGGTGGGGAATAGGTGGATGTGGGGGTTTTTGAGTGTGTTCTAGGTGGTGTTAAATAGAGTTGTCTTATAATGAATCAACTTTGCATGAAATTGATAACCATAAAAAACGTGTTTGTATTGGAGAAAATATAATCTTGCGACCCCAGGCCCGCCACAATATTGTCAAATTTTATTTGATTGAACTCAAGATAATTATACGATAAGTGCATTATATTTTTAGCTTAGAAGTAACAAAACGCGAATGCATTCTTTCTGCAAATAATATGTGTTTTATTTGTTAACTACTTTAAAAATTAAAAAAAAAATAATAAAAAATAAAAAAGGCTAGAACTAGTGTGGATACATGTCATTTGAAGAATATAAATGTGCGTTAACATCTAAATTTTCACTTACTCGTGATTGGATATCATTTCTTAGAAATGTAGTCATTGATGATTTTATAATACACTTGTGTTGTGATTGGAAGAGTTTTGTCAAACCCAAGATAAGAATTTCTCATATGGATTACCATGCAAGGACGTGATGCAGCATACCAACGAGTGAAACAAATGCATCAAATTATATGCCGTTGGGGAAGTTCTTATCTAGACCAGCTGACCGAATCCAAAGAAATTGCATGGCAAGTGCAATACACTTGATTTGTGAGTGATCAATCATAAAACAATTGCAATACACTTATTTGGTGGTTAAGAGTTTGGTAAAACCAAATTTGAACATGAATTTTCAATGCAATTGTTTCATGAAATAGCCTCTTGAACTGGAAGTGTATTCTAACCCCCATGGCTTATCAAATGCACGATAGTTGAAATGAATCTCTTACTTTATATGAAATGACATTTGAAAATATATATATATTTAGAGTTTAAGATATTTTGAGAGTCAAATAATTAATAGCAGCATAAAAATTTAGAGATTTACCATATTCTTAAATATTTATTTTATAATTAATATGCCGTAAAATAATAAATAAATTTGTGTGTTAGAATACATAGTATTTTGTAATTAGTTTATTTTATTACCAATATAGTAAATTCGATTCGATATACTATATAATATAACGATGTATTCATCATTTAAAAAAAAAAAAAAAAAATAGGTATAAGTTAGTTTAAAGTGTCGGTAATGGGAATAATCTAACTCAACCACTTAAAATGAACGTTCATAATTAAAGGTGCAATTATAGCATACATTAAAATGTCAATCATATTATTGAGGGTTCGTATAAAATTAAAGAATAATAACTACACCATGTGCTGTTAGCTATGCGATTAATTCATAATAAATCGTTACTTACTCTTTACATGGTGATGTAAATTGATTTTTGAAACACTTGACTGAATCAATTTACCAATCATATTCACGTCCGTAAGTATATAATCTACTTGATATAATTTATTTCATGTACGTAATTCCTTTTTCCTCTTTTGCAACAACAAGAAACATTATAATTAGTGCAAGGTACCACCCTTTTCTATTTCTCGTAAATTGTTATCAACTAGCTAATTTAAAAAGGCTTGATTTTTTTTTTTTTTTAAGAAAGTTATAATCCCAGAATGTATATTTTTTCAAGGATCTTTTTGTTTAGAATTTCTTATAACGTGCACATGCGTGTTTGTTTGATTCTAATTAATTTGTCTTTAAATGAAATGTCCTGGAAATAACCTAATTTATGTCCTATACCGCCAATTTGCGCAATTTTTTTTGTACGCGGTTCTTTTGTTAAATTTTAATCTTTTTTTTTTAGTGGAAAATATCTTTTGTTCGACTTTTGTGTTACATTTTTATGTCGCGTGACAGGTATTTTTATTTTGGTTACATCACTTTATAAGTTTACGTGGATATACTATACAAGTTTTAAGTACAAATATTTATCAATAATTTTATATGCGTAACATAAAAATGAGATACCCTACATGTTATAGAAGATTTATCTACCTATCCTTTGATTAGACTGATCTTTAAGGGTCTATTTGGATGGGTTTTGGCTCGGTTTCGCGAGTCTCGATTTAAAAGAATTGGTTTGGGTGATTTCGATGAAACATTTGAGACTTCATTTGGATGAGTTAAGTTGAAACCCCACTTGGATTGGGTTTGGATGTTGGGGTTTAGGGGAAAAAATAGGTGATAGGTGTCAAATCGATGTCTTTTTTAGTGAGATTTGGGGGAAAAAAATAGGTGGTAGGTGTCAAATCAATGTTTTATAGGTTTGAAAAAATTAAGTGTGAGTTTCTTAATAGATTTTTTATGATTTTATGGGTTTGACGAAAACTCATTTAAAAGGGTTTTGGCTCGGTCTCACGAGACCCGCGAGACCGGGCCAAAACCCATTCACTTACAGCCTAATTGGCTCAAAGTTTCACGCACATGCTATATAGTTAACATTATCTATTTATTCTGTAAGTGGATTTTTAAATATAAATAATACACCAAAAGCATTTAGAGAAACATGCATGCATGATTATGCTTTTAATTCAAAGATAAATCATTTAAATTCAATAACCGGAAAAGCAGTACACGATGGTTACAGTACTAGGCTATGAGCCTATGGCCAATGCCCAATAGAATCCAAAGGATAGGAACAAAAGATGAATACTTTTGGAAATTTATTTTATTTAATTAAGATATATATATAATAAGAAAATTATGTTATAACATTCAATTTGTAATACGGGTCTTTATTTTTCTTTTTATTAAATTTTAAAAAGCTTGTAGTGCGCCCACATATATGCAATCATTTTAGGCTCTCTTTAATTTATTTTAAATTTATAGAAAGAAAGAAGAGAAAGTTGCATATAAAGAAAAAGGGTGAGAATTGATTCAAAGTGAGTGAACGACCAATCATTCACACTTTATTTAATTTATTAATAATTAATAAAAATAGAATATATCAAGCTTGCTTAACTGGTATATATATATATATATATATATATATATATATATATATATAATTATAATTTGTCATTGAAATTTTTGAAATGTCCTCCAATTACTGCCGATTATCCTGCCCTAACTAACGTATATTCTTTGTATTGATTGCTTTTCATATCTTATACGGTTATACCCAATAAATGTTAGAATATTAGTATTTGATGTGACACGTATCTAAGTGATTATATTACAACTATATAGTACTGTTGAATTATTAATTTATAAGAATATATACTTTTGTTCTTTTAAGCTTCTTAGTCAGCCCTCACATGCATGGTAGGTGGAAACCTTTATGAATTATTTGACATTTATACCTTTCTTGGTTCTCAATCAATTTAATTCGTAGAATTGTATATCTTATTATTTTTTTCTAAGTCAAATATGCCACATGGTCGTATATGAAAAATTAAGACAAAAGAGGGTAGTGCTGGGTAAATGGGATCGGGTTTCGGGTACCCGTCCCGTCCCGATCGGGTTTTTCCATTTGGGACGGAAGAAAACGGGTTTTTTTCGGGTTCGGGACATCCCGAAACCCGATCAAAAAAAACCGGGACGGGTTTCGGGTTTTGAGCCCATCCCGGTCGGGAAACCCGTCCCGATTAAGTAGTTCTATTAAATCATTAATTCCGCCTCCCTCTTCCAACACAGCGACTTCTTCTATTATCTCTGCACTGCGATTAATCGCCTTTCAGGTACTTTCCGTAGTATCTTCTTTACTTTGTTTATATTTCTATTTGATTGCAATTGTTATTTTTTGCAACGATATGCTTACTGTTTTCTGTAGTACTGTTTTTATTATTCAGATGTTTAATCGGACTAATTAAATTTTGCAGTATTGTGTTATTAGTGCTAGCTTGCTGATGAATTTCTGGGTTGATGTTTCACGAAGGTCTGGACGGATTGAATGTAATTAGGGATTGTAAATTAGGAAAATGTGTTTTGTATTTCTTTTGTTTATTATTTATTTTGTAAGGTTAAGATTGATTGTAAATAGATGGTTAGGATTTAGTCTTATGTTTAACCGCCTTTCTTTGTTTATATAGTCATAGGGTCAAAACTCATTATGTACAGTTCTGATTATTATATTTCATAATACAATTCACATATTTTTTCTCCTCTGTTTTCTTCAAGATTTATACACAATTATATACAGATTATAGAAAAGTGAATTACAGAATCACGTTTAATTACAGAAGTTATCATGGTATCAGTTGGTAATCACTGATCATCCGCTGCACTTTCTTCAATTTTTGGTAATTCTTCTCCTTTACATTTTTTCTTCGCACCCCCATCTTAATTCTTTCATTCTTTCTTCTTCAAATCGTCTTTTTCCATCATGTCTGATCAAACTACCACCCCTGTTTCTTCTTCATCTTCTGGTCCTTCTCGTACTCGACCACCTTTGGAGGATCCATCCACTCCTTTCTTCCTTCATCCATCTGATGGCCCCGGCCTTCTTCTTGTTCAAGATCGTCTTACCAGTGAAAATTACACAACCTGGGCTCGATCTATGCTCTTAGCCCTGAATGTTAAAAACAAAAAGGGATTTATCAATGGCACTATTCCAAATCCTGGTACTGAAAATCGCATTCTCTATGATGCATGGTCAAGAAACAACGATATTGTTGTTTCTTGGCTACTTAATGCTGTCACACCTGCCATTAATTCAAGTATCATATACACTACCAATGCTAAAGACATATGGGATGATCTTAAAGCCAGATTTCAACAGGGCAATGGCCCCAGAGTATGTCAATTACGCAGGGAGTTAGCAACTTTATCTCAAAATACTCTTTCTGTCAATGATTATTTTACTAAACTGAAATCCCTTTGGGATGAGTTTCAAACATACAGACCCTCTATGGATCCCTGCACTTGTAGGAATGCACAAAAAATCCATGATCATTACCAAGAAGAATATGTTATGATTTTTATAATGGGTCTAAATACTTCTTTTGACACTTTGAAAGAGCAAATTCTTATTATGGACCCTCTACCACCTATTAGTAGGGTATTTTCTCTTGCCAGTCAGGCTGAAAGGCAAAAATTGGTAGGACATAAACATGCTACTGACCTAAATAATTCTTTGGTTTTTTCTGCCAGAAACACTCCTAATCCACCTAGACCTTACAATCAGTTTAGACCCCCCCTCAACTAATCCTCCTATTCTTGCCCAGCCACCCATTTTTAATCCTACTTCTAAGAAAAACAATAGACCTACTTGTGCCCACTGCAAAATCCAAGGTCACACTATTGATAAGTGCTTCAAGCTGCATGGTTATCCTCCTGGATACCAACCTAGACCCAGACAACAAAATATTCAGAATTCCTCAATTAATCAAGTCCTGGAAGAACAATCACCTCTTCAGAACACTCAACAGTCATCCTATACTCCTGTTTCAGTTCCAGAGGATATCAATCATCAAAGTTCAGCTTTGAATCCATTACTTCAGAGTTTTACATCTGAGCAATGCCAGTATCTCATGAACTTACTGTCCAGTCAGTTCACTGCTCCTCCACCTCCCCCTACCCAACATTCTAATGACACTGCACATATTTCTTGCATTTCAGGTATTTGCTCAAACTCCTCTACATTTACTTACAGTCTTTTTAAAAATAAATGGATTTGGGACTCTGGTGCTTCTAAGCACATTTGCAACAATATTACCCTTTTTAGAAACCTGATTTCTGTTACAAATACTACAGTCATTCTACCTGATAATTCTATTTTTTCAGTTTCACAAGTTGGTGATATATATATCTCTCCTACTCTTTTACTTAAAAATGTGTTTTACATTCCTCAATTTCATTTTAATTTGATTTCTGTTAGTACACTCTTAGGGGTAGATAACTTAGCAATATTATTTACACCTACTTCATTTACTATCCAGGACAACAACAAGAGGATGATTGGAAAGGGTAGTTTGCTTCATGGCCTTTATGTGTTGGATTCTTTCCCACCTAATCTTACTTCTCCAGATTTTTGTAATAAGATTTCTGCCATTACTTGGCACAGGAGATTAGGCCATGTTCCTTTTAAACTTTTGTCAAAATTTAGAGATGATATTGTTTTAGAATCTGCCAGTAGTTGTAATAATCATAACCTTTGTTATATTTGCCCTTTGGCTAAACATAAAAGGCTCCCATTCCCTAAATCTGTATCTTCTACTACTTTTCCTTTTGAACTTATTCATTGTGACCTATGGGGTCCCTTTCACATGCCATCTAAAAATGGTTATAATTATTTTGCTACAATCATTGATGACTATTCAAGATTCACATGGGTTTCTTTTCTACATAACAAATCTGATATATCTACTATTATTCCTAACTTTATTAACATGGTTAAAAATCAGTTTAAATACTCTATTAAAACCTTTAGAAGTGATAATGCAAAGGAACTTTGTTTTAGTGATTTATTTGCTAAGGAAGGAATTCTTCATCAATTTTCTTGTGTTGAGACACCTCAACAAAATTCTATAGTTGAAAGAAAGCATCAACATCTCCTTAACATTGCTAGGGCTCTTTATTTTGAATCTAAAGTTCCTATTTACCTATGGGATGAATGCATTGCCACAGCTGCATTTTTAATAAACAGAACTCCTACTAAAGTTCTACATTTTAAAACTCCTTTTTCTTTACTGTTTAAAACTTCTTTTGATTATAATTCTTTAAAAACTTTTGGATGTCTTGCTTTTGCATCAACTCTTAAACAGGGAAGGACAAAATTTGACCCCAAAGCTAGGATATGTGTATTCATAGGCTATCCTTTTGGTGTTAAAGGATATAAACTTTTTGATTTACATACTCATGAAATTTTTATTTCAAGAGATGTTATTTTTCATGAAGGGGTTTTCCCCTTTCATACCATTGTTTCTAATCAATCTAAAGATAATTTTTTACATAAACCTATTTTTCCTTCAAATAAATTTATAGAAGATTATATTTCTTTTGATGATTATATTCCAGATTCTAATATTTCTGATCCTGACTATAATCCTGAAACTCAAACTACTGTTTCTCAATCTGATATTAATTCTCAATCTACTGAAAATTTTCACTCTAATGTTAATTCTCAATCTTCAAATAATCATCCTGTTAGGAAATCTACTAGGCAGTCTACTAAGCCCTCCTATTTGAATGATTATTACTGTAACCAGGTTCAGAACAAAGTTTTTTCTTCTAGATATCCCATTTGTAATGTTTTAAATTACACTAACCTTGCTCCTAGTTACAGGAATTTTATAATGAATCTTTCTTCTGAAACAGAACCAACTTTTTATCATCAAGCAGTTTCTAATCATAAATGGAGAGAGGCTATGTTTAATGAAATAAAAGCTTTAGAAGAAACTAAAACATGGACTATTATGCCTTTACCACCTGACAAAAAGACTATAGGATGTAGATGGGTCTACAAAATTAAAAGGAATTCAGATGGTACTATTGACAGGTTTAAGGCCAAATTAGTGGCAAAAGGATACACACAAGAAAAGGGTGTGGATTATAATGAAACATTTTCCCCAGTAGCTAAATTAGTTACTGTTAAGCTTCTACTTGCCTTAGCTGCTTCTAAAGGATGGAACTTATACCAACTTGACATTAATAATGCTTTCCTATATGGAGATTTAACAGAAGAGGTTTACATGGACTTGCCTTTAGGTTACCCTAGGCATAAAGATTCCCATTCTAGTAAACTAGTTTGCAAATTGCATAAGTCCTTATATGGTCTAAAGCAAGCTTCTAGACAATGGAATACAAAAATAACAGCTACTCTTTTGGACTATGGTTTCAAACAATCCAAAGCTGACTATTCTTTGTTTACTAAGGGATCTGGTTCTACTTTTATTGTTTTATTACTTTATGTTGATGACATTCTGATTGCAGGTCCTAATGATTCTGTTATTTCAGCCCTTAAAACCTTTTTGAAAAACAGTTTTAAGCTTAAAGATTTAGGATTTTTAAAGTATTTTCTGGGGATTGAAATAGCTAGGTCTTCTAAAGGAATATGTCTTAACCAAAGACAATATACTCTTCAAATTCTTGAAGAGACTGGATACCTTGGTTGCAAGCCCTTGGCTTTACCAATGAATCCAAAAGCAAAATACAATTCTACAGATGGTGTTTTATTACAGGATGATACTACATACAGAAGGATAATTGGGAGATTACTTTATCTCACAATTACAAGGCCAGACATCAGCTATGCTGTACACAAACTGAGTCAGTTTGTTTCTAAACCTAGACTACCACACCTCCAAGCTCTTCATCACATTCTCAGATACTTGAAGACATGTCCAGGTAAGGGCCTATTTTATTCATCAACTAACTTACTTAATGTTACTGCATTTGCTGATGCAGATTGGGCCTCCTGCTTGGATACTAGAAGATCCACTACAGGATACTGCATCTTCCTAGGGGATTCTGTTGTTTCATGGAAAACTAAAAAACAACCTACCGTTTCAAGGTCATCAGCAGAGGCTGAGTACAGGGCTATTGCTACAGTATCTAGTGAAATTGTATGGGTTCAACAAATACTAAAAGATCTACAAGTTTATCTATCAGCTCCTACCTTATTATTCTGTGATAACAATTCTGCTATTCATATAGCAAGCAATCCTACTTTTCACGAGCGTACCAAACATATTGACATAGACTGTCATTTTGTACGAGAATTAATCACACAGAACAGAATTAAATTAATGCCAATCAGTTCAGAAACCCAAATTGCAGATGTGTTAACAAAAGCCTTACCGTTGCCACGTTTTTCTTCATTGCTGTCCAAGATGGCACTCCTAGACATTCACGCAGCTCCATCTTGAAGGGGGAGTATTAGTGCTAGCTTGCTGATGAATTTCTGGGTTGATGTTTCACGAAGGTCTGGACGGATTGAATGTAATTAGGGATTGTAAATTAGGAAAATGTGTTTTGTATTTCTTTTGTTTATTATTTATTTTGTAAGGTTAAGATTGATTGTAAATAGATGGTTAGGATTTAGTCTTATGTTTAACCGCCTTTCTTTGTTTATATAGTCATAGGGTCAAAACTCATTATGTACAGTTCTGATTATTATATTTCATAATACAATTCACATATTTTTTCTCCTCTGTTTTTTTCAAGATTTATACACAATTATATACATATTATAGAAAAGTGAATTACAGAATCACGTTTAATTACAGAAGTTATCATGTGTTGGTATAATTGGCAATGAAAGACGCGTAATGATATTTTATTCAGAGTTTAATTGGATTTTCACTTGATTATCTCTTATTGCCAGTACAGTTGGATTGATTCCACTGATAATACCGAAAAATTGTAATCTCTGCTTATGCATAATTCATAATTATGATTGATTTTGCTAAGTCCGAGCAACCTAACTGGTAGTATTTGATTAGTATATCTTCTGAAACTCCTTTATTCAGAATAGTTGCTTGCTGTTTCCAAATTATTTTTGTTTGTGATTCTTATGTTTTTGGCACCTTGTTTTTGGCTAAATCAATATATTTGATCTTTTTGTCTATTCTATGAAAGGAAGAGACTGATGCTTAATTTTTGAACTATTTATGTATATGTAGGTAAGATTCTCGGGACACCCGAACCCGTCCCAAAATCCCAAAGTTAAATCGGGTACCCGAAACTCACGGGACCTTGGTTGAGCTACCGGGTTTTGGGACTTAAATTTGAGATCCCGAAACCCGAAATCCCGTCCCGAAATACCTGAATTCCCGAAAACCCGTCCCGATCCCACCCCTAAAAGAGGGTAGGATTGATTAATTATTAAAGTTTAGGGGCTAATTTGTAATTTTAAACTTTTATACCTAGTCTAAATTAACCCCAACTTTAAAATTCCAAAATTTCTTAAGCACTCGAGCAAGTTTTTGCAATTGGGACTGAAATTGTAAATTTTGGAATAAATTTGCTGGACCGAATACATGTAGGGCAAATTTGCCGGCGAACTTTAATTATGATATTAAATATATTGTTTTCTCTACAAAGGTACAAGTTTCCCTTCAAAAGAATGGTCAGGTGAATCTTGTTTTCCTCCAAAATTGAGAGTTAACGGCGAAGTACTCCGCACATGATTGATTTTGTCAATTATTGAACGGATATATCAAATGTTTAATTGTCCGTTAAACTTGATTTAAAATGTGTTAACCTTATAAAGTTTGTTACCTTAACCTTAAATTATATTTAAAATAGATTAAATTATGGTACAAAAGTTAAATTGTCTCTTGTATATACATTATTCCTTTATTGAATTCCACCAATCACGCTGTATTAATTGGTGACAGCTTAAATAAATTAGTATTGCTCTGTCCAAATCATTCCTTGATTCGTTAGACAGAGAAAAAGCTTTTGTAGATTTATATCTAAACAAATCACAACAGCTAGAAGATAAAGTAACACTGGCTTTTCATTAGATTAAATGTTTTCTCTGTAGTTTTTTTTTCTAGTATTATTTTAATAATGGTTGTTAGCCAAAAAAATGGTGTTACATGTGAAATTGAATCATTGTTAAGGAAAGTGCCTTATATTTATTATCCCTAGAAAATGTTCAATGTTGTCATTATCAGTCTATTTGAAAATTTGAATTAAACTGGCTTAGAATTTTCAGTTTTAGAGATTTTTAAAGACTGTTTAAGTTTTGAGTGAATACTTTAAACTTGGTTGCACGTAGATGCTTTTGAGATTCGAGAATGTGAAAATATATTTAAGTTTATCTTAATTATTAATTTTATTCAAAGAACACACAAAGAAAGTATGAAAATAAAATTACTTTTCAATTTTTCATATTGAATTTTATAGGAGGTACTAGCTTGTAGATAAACTATGTAAATTGAATTATTAGAGTCACTACTATCTTCTAGTTAAATGAAGTCACTGAGGCTGTGTGTGGATGGGTTTTGGCCCGGTCTCGCGGGTCTCGTGAGACCGAGTCAAAACCCTTTCAAATGAGTTTTCGTCAAACCCATAAAATCATCAAAAACCTATTAAGAAACACACACTTAAACTCTTCAAATCTATAAAATATTGATTTGACACCTACCACCTATTTTTTTTCTCAAATCTCACTAAAAAAGACATTGATTTGACACCTATCACCTACTTTTTCCCCTAAACCCCAATATTCAAACTCAATTCAAATAGGGTTTCAACTTATTCAAACCATAAAACCCAAGAGCCTAAACTCATCCAAATGAAGTCTCAAATGTTTCATCGAAACCACCGAAACCAATTCTTTTAAATCGAGACCCGCGAAATCGAGCCAAAACCCATCCAATAGACCCTGAATATCTATGAAGGGGAAATCGAGTTTGTTAAATTATTTAATAATAAAACCGTTGTATTATATTTGTCTTGTAATATGATGGATGTCATCAAATTCGATTTAATCAAGAACTGCTCTCTACGAAGATAGAACCAAAGTTGAAGGTTTGAATTTGGAAAATGATTAAAATAGAACGGTAAACTTCAAATACCCAACTAAACACAAGTTAGTTGGTATCTTATTATAGTAGTATTATATTTCCTGTACAATTTTGTGGTCTCTCTCCTCTCACTCTCAAATAATGATATGTATTAAAACAAAATGAAAAGTAAAATAATTATCCCTAGTATTACTTGTTAAAATTTTCAAATCTTAATTTTGTTAAGGATATCTAGAGATACCATCGTGTGTAATGTAATATCTGAGAGGCAAAATTGTAGAAAATGTTTTAAACTAATTAGTGATTTTGAGTTTTCGTTTCGAATTATATCATCTCATCGAACTTCGTCCCGTAACTTAAAATTCTTTTTGAAAAATTGTCTCAAACTAATTACTAATTTTGGTTTTTCATCGCAAATTATATCAACTCGCCTAATTTCGTCCCGTAGTTTACCATTTTACATGAATTTAGTCCAAATACTAAATTTCTAATTTAATAAAAATGACAATTGAACCTTGTAATTAGTCTGAGACGAATTCTGCAATATTGTATAATTGTCCATGCTAAAATTTGTCACATCATGACACATAATTAGCCATATGGCAATTTAACGGACACGTGTATAATTTTTATCTCAAAATTAAAGATGGGATGATATTAAAAAATAATATAACTTGAAACAAAAATCCAAAATCACTAATTAGTTTGAGACATTTTCCGAAACCAATATCTTCTGTCAAGAAATTCTGCGAGGTTCTGTTCTTATTGAATAAACCAAATCACTTTATTTACACAACTTGGATGCAATACTAAAGTTGTGGACCTATA
The DNA here is from genome assembly GCA_003313485.2 of Penstemon barbatus. NCBI lineage: Eukaryota > Viridiplantae > Streptophyta > Magnoliopsida > Lamiales > Plantaginaceae > Penstemon > Penstemon barbatus. The sequence goes on from CM064882.1 coordinate 37,147,321, forward strand.
ATAATTAAGGGTAAATACCACTTTTGGTCCCTCTTATCATTAACTTTTTACAGAGTGGTCCCTTTTATGTTTTTTTTCCCACTCTAGTCCCTACTATGAATTATTTGTTTTACTTTAGTCCCTACTATGAATTATGTGTTTCACTTTAGTCCTTATCAGGTGGTTCCGATAACACGTAACATGCATATGAATATTTTTTAGGGCATTTTCGTCCGTTCACTATTGAGACTATTTGAGATATTGTTTAATTTGTGAGCAATTTTGGTGTTTGAAAAAGATTTTAGGAAAAAACTTTAGTTTGGAACGAAATGTACGATTAAGTTCGATTGGAATGAAAGCCTAGTTTGGAAATTTAGTTTTTTTTTTAAATAATTATAAAGACGAAAATATCCATGTTAGTTTACTTGAAATGACAAAATTGTCCTCATGAGCATATCACATGTTATCGGAATCGCCTTGGACTACTTGATAAGGACTAAAGTGAAACAAATAATTCATAGTAGGGACTAAAGTGGGAAAAAAAATATAAGAGGGACCATTCTGTAAAAAGTTAATGATAAGAGGGACCAAAAGTGGTGTTTACCCAATAATTAATAAGTACCCGCCTTTCCAATATATATCATGTTTCCATCGTGCACATTTATGCCGGTACCCCAGTGAACACTTTATCTAATTCTAAACACAACACATACAAACAACGAGTGACTGATTTACCCTCCCCAAAATAATTAACTCATAAAGGTTTATATATATACGATATGATATGTCCTGTCTTTAAAAAAGAAAGAAAAAGAAAAGGTTAATAGCCAACATATGTATATTGTGCATGACTTTTTATTGCTAGAGAAACATTGCAGACACATGTTGTCATGTCTGATGGAAAATACTATTAATTACACTTTTATTTGAAGAAATAATTATCCACACATATTAAACTATAAAATGAATATATCGATTTGTTACTCCTATTTACTGAGTAATTGAGGTAGCCTCTCCTCTCCTACCTATTTCTTGGCTAAATTAAGTACTCCTTCTTTAATTCATAAATATGTTTTACCACCACAAATTTAAATTGAGAGGTTTGAATCTGTGAAATGTGAAAGATTAGATAAATGAAGTTCTATGACTAATGAGTTTTTAAAATTAATCAGTTCTCTTAATTAAACAAGAAAGATTGTACCCACTAGAACACGCATACTTGAAGCCCATTTTCGCAAGGAGTTTCAAAATCAGTATGACTTAATGGGCCGTTATATCCACGGCAAATAAAGTGAGCTGGATGAAAGTCATCTAAAAATGTTTGGGTCCAGTAAACAAAAATTAAGTCGAAAACTGTAGAGGACGTTTTAAAATCTATATGGAAAATAAAGTATTTTTAATTTTTTAGTTGGTATATTTGGTATGTCTCAAAAAGTACGTTAATTTGAGGGAAAATTCATCTATAATCACCCAAGTTTAACTTTAAATACATAATGGTCACTCAACTTTTACGAATAATATATATAGTCGCTCAAGTTACAATTAATAGCATCATTCATCACTAACTCTATGGCATTTGACGGACAAATAACGAAGTATCATCACGAGAGCCACAAGCATTAAATCAACAAAATTGGCACCGCGTTATCCAAAAACTCCACTGGACAGTAAGATTTATTAATTCTATATTGTATAAAAAATAATTCTTTGAAAAAAAGTTTTAATTTTGGGTAATTGTTAATTATTTTTTTATTTTATATTGCCCTATTATCTAGAGTTTGTAACAATTCGGCTTCAATTTTAGTTATTTTTTACTTGTTATTTGATGTAGTTGAGTCATGTTTTCACATTCATTATAAAAAGAATAAAAAAATTGTGATATAAACATAGTTAAGTTTGTGATCTTACTTTTATGTGTACGTGTTGTGTACGTGTTTACATTAAAAAAAAATTGGTAGAAAGTGTTTACATTAATTTGAGTATTAATGTCTCTAACTCTCTGTTAGAAAAATGAAAGTGTTTCGAGTAGCTTAAATTTTCTTTTTAATGCAGGTATGTAGGTCGATATTGGGTAGCATATGTCAAATTTTATTTACCCACATTTTCTCAGTTCTTTTTCATTTGATGGACATGTTGCAGGCTTGCAAGCACTGCAGTTAACTAGGTGATGAGTAGTGTTATTAATTGTAATTTGAGTGACTATATGTACTATTCCTGAAAATTGAGTGACCATTGTGTGTTTTGAGTTACAATTGAGTGACTAAATATGCAATTTTTCCCTTAATTTGATTGCTTCAGAGTTTCATGATGACGAAGGCCCATTTTCTTTCTCATGGGTGGGTGGGCATTTTTAATTTTTGTGTGGTGGTGTCAAAATTATATTCCTTCATGAATTTAGAAGAATATATGTAGTTGGTTAAATTCTTGGATTTCAAAAGTCAAAATGTGAAAAGTACGGAGTATATGATCTTCCAATATTGGAACTCCTAAAAAGCAGTCTCGAAATTATAAATAAATCTTGATATTAGGCAACAAAAGCCATTAATTTAGCGCCACCCATGTTGTCTCAAATCTCAATGCAAATAACCTTTCTTTTTTACCACAACGAAAATTCTTATTTAAATCAACACGATCAAATCCATGTGCTAAAAATGTATAGTTTATCAAATTTTAAGTGACATGGAATCATTGTTCGTTTCAAACTGAATTAATAAAAAAAAAAAAAAAAAAAAAAAACAAAAAATATATAATGTATTGTTAGACCATCTCCAACAAACCTCTTAAATCAGACCTCTTATCTTAAAATTTAAGGAGTGAACAGTATTATACATTCCCATTTTTTACTCGGCACTCCAACAGCTTCTTTATATTTTAAGATTCTAATTTTAAACAACCACATCACTCCACTCCAACAGCTCGTTTATATTTTAACAAACTACTTTTAATTTTAATTTATATATAAATAATAATGATATATAATTAATATCTATTTATTATAATAATAAAGTACTATAATTTGTACTTTTGTCTGGAAAAGCAATTTTTAAGATTTTAATTTGGACTCTCAAATATGAGAGTCCAAACTTAAAAAATTTTGGCATTCTTAAATTTTAAAGATTCCCTTGAAGTTTTTTTGCACAATTCTTATCAAATCTCTTATAATTTGGGATATAAAAGATCTCTTGGAGAAGGTCTTAGATCCTACTCATTTTAAGATGTCTAACCCAAATATTTAAAAGTTCAACTTCAATTTCTCAAAGATTTTAGCCGCTGTTATTATTCAAGCTCCTAAAAGCGATCCACATAATCAAAACAAAAATAAAAAAGCGACCCACTATGTAATTCCAAAACCCATTTCTGCCCCTTAGTGAAAACACAAGATGTGTAATATATGGAGTCCAAATTGTCTTTTATGTCCTATACGACAACGCGTCTTTATTTAAGGGGATAAAAGAAAAAAGAAAAACTTATATTAATTAATTTTACCCCAAAATTCATCTGCTCTGCTGCCCCAAATTCAACGCCCTATCTGTCAAATCGTAAAATTCCGTACAATTAAATCGAAATAATTTGAAAATTTATCAGGTTTCTTGATAATTACCACTCAGCAGTTCGTTTCATTTTGCCGTCTCGATCTTGGAATGTACATTTCTGTTTTTTTTTTTTGTTTAAATTTTCATAAATCTTCTATCTATACTATTAAAAAAGGGAAGTCTATTTTTACTCATAAAATAAAAGTTATGACATCATGTTACACCAAAAATTTGCCACTTTCCACAATTACCCCCAACTCATCCGTGTATTATTTTTTATTACAGTTATTTAACTTCTTCCCACTAACTCATAAACCCACTATCCAAAAAATTTGCATTGACTATTATCTATAAATATAATAATTAAGCACGGTAAGTATTTTATTTATAGTTACAGTTACATTCTCCCTTTCGATTAATTATTATATTAATAGATAAATGATGACAAAATCCATGGCGATAATTTATTCTGAATATGTTATGTAAACATAGTTATGCATGCTAGTACTATTAAAAAAAAAAAGCCTGTTTTTACTCACAAAGTGGCTGTTGTAACACCGTGCTATACCAAAAATTGCCATTTTCCAAAATTACCCTTTTTTCAAAATTTACAATTACAAAACACAAAACAACCCAATAAAGAAAAAACTACCCATTAAAAAAAACTGCATTTTTTCACTTTGATCATCATGACAATCTCCATTACTCCCTTTCCCCCTTATATTTCTTTCCTCTTTGTATTATTTATCTTTTGATGTCCATAGATTTGTTAATATTTCAACTTAAACTATAATTGTTATTTATTTCATGGTTGCAGGGACAATGAATGGAACTTACTATTTTCATGGATGGATAATACTTCGGAATGTGACATAATACCCAAACAAGAAAAGAGAAACAACATATGTGAGTTTAATTTCATTGTCTTATTGGCTTTCTTTTGTGTGTCTACGATTTAAAGTTAATATGTGAAATGAAATTTTCTTAATTGAATCTTTGCATATATTTTATGCATATTCAAATTTAGTATGATATATTATAAAAAAATTAATAGCCAAGATAAATTATAATTTAAAGAATTTAACACACGCGAGTATCGCATGCTACAGCGGCTAGTGATAACAAATGTGGGGATGATGACCTAATTTATGTACGTGGCGATTCATATTCAAATTTTCTGCTTCGAAGCATAATTTTCATGAACGAGAAGTTAGCTATTAGTTTAGGGAGATACCAGGACGACTCTATAGTTACGCTATTTAGGCCCTTGCCTAGGGCCCCGACTATAGAGGGGCCTTAATTCTTTTTTTTTTTTGTCAAATAAGATGTACTATGATTACTTGATTAAAATGGTGTTTTGGGATTTTTACTTAAAAAAATGGTTATTTATTATAATTCTTAATCCGTGTTCAATCCTCCAAAGTGAATAAATAAAACTGAGGGAGAATATGCTAATTGATAGTACAAGTGTTTTTGTTTTATTATGTCTTTTATATATAAATACACACACACACACTATATTATGATATTGTTGTTTTGTATTAATAAAATTTAGAATTTGATGTAATATTAATTTATTACAAAGAATACTCAAATTACATACGCGTCTCATTTTTTTTTTGTAATGGACTGAACCGTTTGATGTACTGTATAAATTTTGAAATTACCGCGTCGGACTAAATATAAAAAATTGGTATGATTCAGCTATATGAATGCAACGACATAAAACCCCTAATATTATGGTTGTGCACGATCCGGTAAACCATATATGGAACTGAAATTTCAGTTTAGTATACGGAGTGAGCTTTATTACCGAACCATCACAAATTTTGATTTTCGATATTAACTGTAGATTTACCTTACATAATTCAACCGATATACCCAATTTATTTTGAGTGAATAGCATTTTTTGTCCTACTTATGGGTCAAATTTTGCATTTTCGTACATCTTAATTTTTTTATAGCAGATTGGTCTCTCTTATCAATGTAATGTATCACATTCGTCCCTCTTATAACACATTCTTCCCTCTTAAACTTTTTGTGTAAATTCGTCCATCTTATTAGTGTAGTGTAACAAATTAGTCCCTCTTAAATATAAAATACATCAACTTTCGTCCACTTTATAATATATTTTGAATTAAGTGATGTATTTTGTATTTAAGATGGACTAATGTGTCATACTACGTTGATAAGATGGACGAATTTGCCACAAAAAAATTAAGAGGGACGAATGTGATATACTACATTAGCAAGAGGGACCAATATATTATCAAAAATTTAAAAGGGATGAAAGTGTAAAAGTGAATTAATAAGGAGGAAAAAAAACGCGATTTACTCTTTCTTTTTAAATCCCAATTCGTACAAGGTAAAGTCACGTTCCAAATTTCCAATCCTTCGATTCTTCGACGGTGCCCTAGAGCAAAACCCAAATCTTCTTCTTCTTCAATTCAAAATCCCACCGCGCCGCCGCACCACTTACCCCATCGCGCCTCCACCATCTCTCTCTCGGCCCAGATTTTACAGAGGTACAGTCCAAAATCTAAATGCCCAATTTTATTCTTTTTTCTGATTTTCTCTTAATTAATTGGGTTCTAATTGCATTTAAAAACCAAAACTTGAATGATGCTAAAGTAATTTTTGGAGAGGGGACTGAGGCTAGTGGTTAGAGTGGTAGGAAGCATATTATTATTTACATATGTATTTAAGACAAATTATTTTTGATTCAATAATTTTTCTTTTTTTTTTTGTACTGAATCAAATCGAACCTTACTGAATCAGTAATTTACTGAACCAAACCAAAATTTTCGATTTGGCAAACGGTACGAGATTTCTAAATACTGAATCAGCCGGTATAATGAAATTTGGAACTGTGTATTACTATATTCTTGATACTTGAATTTTCTATATATATATATATATATATATATATATATATATATATATATATATATATATAGCTTTTGTTAAGAGAAAGTTTAAGAATGAAATGTCATAAAAATGTATAACAGTTGAATCTTAAAGTATCATCTAATTTGTAAAAGAGGGCCCCAATTTTAAATATCGCCTAGGGCCCCGTAATATGTCTGGCCGGCCCTGGGAGATACTTCAATTTTGTGAGTGTTTGATTTAATTTGAACCTAAATATCAGGCTGTATTAATTAAGAACAGATTAAGTTAAATTAAAGTGAATCATTGGTAGTTGGGTCATGGTGTGGTAGAGATGGTCAATTTCAATAACCTGCTGTGCTGCACTGCCTCATATTGTTGAATGTGTTTATGTACTCATGTTGGACTAACTATTCTATTGCATGATTCAAAAGTTTTACTTGTTGTATGTCATTTTAAAATTGGAAAAGTGCATGAAAATCGGTTATGTAACTCGTAAGAGTTGTATATGCCCATAGGTCTATATCTCTCTTATGTTGGAAGTTGTATCATCTAGATTGACAGGCAATATTTATTTTACAGGGAACTTTCTATGAGAGATTGAAGTTATAAGACTCTCCTGTGATTCTATCTTTCTTGTTGGTTGTTAGTATAACGTCCAAACATGGCTGGAAAAGCCTGTGTAACGCGCCTCCAAAAGGAATACAGAGCAATATGTAAAGTAAGTAGTTTTTTATTTCTGAAAAATATTGAAAATGTTAATGTTTGTTGGGGCATTTATCTTCTTGTTGAACATGTACTATTATATTCTAATTATGAAAGGAAAACAAAAAAGATTTGAAGATGAAAAAGATTACTTTTTCATCTGTTTTCTTGTTGCTATTTATTTTTTGTATTCTGATAGTCAGAGAACTGTCTTTTGAAATTGATTCCTCAAATTATTGAATTAACAAACTTTCCCCAGGTTTTAGCTCTCTTGTAAGAAATTGGTCTCTGTAAACTACTGTGTCGCCTCATAAATACCAGCTTGTCTATTTTGCTGTGTTTTTTTCAATCTTGGATATGGGCTTAATGATGGATGCCTATTATTTTGCTTGACTTGTATTACGTTGCTGATTATTCGTTTTCTGCAATTAAGGAACCCGTTTCCAATGTGGTCGCACGACCTTTGCCAAACGACATCCTCGAGTGGCGTAAGTTCTCTTGCTTAATTTCTCTTCCAGTATATGATTCTGTTACGTACCCTTTTCTATTCACAACCAATTCGTAAGTTTGTTGGCATCAATTGCAAATTGAGATGTACCTTGGGACTTGTTTGTTTTGTTCATTGGTATGTTAATTTGTAAGTTCATTTGATTTTTATTGTACTTTTGTCTTTGTTTTTGCACATTTCTGTCTTGCTTCTGTATTGCATCCTTTCGTCATCTGCTTCATTTGACTAAGCTATACTCCTTGCATGTAACAAATGATGTGCAAGTCATGTACCATATTCTCGGTAAACTGTAAACAATTGATATGGATAACTGTGCATTCCTTCTCTGTAGACCTGCACATTCTTCCAAGTGAATAGATGAATATAGTCCACATATTATTTTTATTACTAACGTAGCGTTGTAGGCTTTATATAGAAACTAATCTTTCGGATGAAATTTGATTTAACGCCGTAGTTACCTCTTATGTAGGAATTATTAGCCAATCACACCCTATAGCAGTATCTTTACGAATGAAGTAGCTTATCTCAGTTGGTTAAGTCGCATTTTCAGGATAGTGAGGTCCAGGGTTCTACACCCAGCTGTAACATTTTTTCTCCACAGTAAATGCTTATATTATTTTTTTCACTTTTCTTTTTCTTTCTTAATAAATATAGAAATAATATGGTTTTAATTGTTTTATAATACAATTTTCTCTTTATTCTTTTTCTATATAATGAAATACTCCAGAAATCTTTTTCCTTAGTAATTGTAAAATTAATAGGTGTTTTATATAGTTTTTTTTATAATACAACATTTTCTATATTTAGTTCTTTGTTTAAAATTTTAGTTCTATACTCTTACGTCTTTTTTCTTGTTTGTGGAATAATTGACCAATGTCATCGACAGTTAGTACTTTTAAGATTGCCTTATACTATCTTATGGTTTCTTCATATGTTAACAATGTTCTATGCCAATTTCTGTGCACAGATTATGTGTTGGAGGGAAGTCAAGGAACACCCTTTGCAGGTTTCTGGTTCTTGTATTTGTTAACTACACACATAAAGTATATAGAGTGAGGATGCTCATGCATGCATTTTTTTGTGTGCGTGTTTTCCTCCACATGCACCACATTTCTTTCAATCTGTAGAGGTATAAATTGGTTCTGATGTTGCTACATTTTTGGTTTTTCTTTCAACGTTTTTTTATCATTCAAGGTGGATATTATTACGGAAAAATAAAGTTTCCTCCAGAATACCCATTTAAACCTCCAGGCATCAGGTATTTTTTGGTTTTGGTTAAACATATCTTTAGAAATTATCATGCAAGAACTTTGTTGGTGTCAAAGACTCAAGATATAGGACATTTTAAGCGTAAACATTTAAGTAAAACGTTGTTTTCCTTATTTTTAGTATGACCACTCCAAATGGACGATTTATGACACAAAAGAAGATCTGTCTGTCTATGAGTGATTGTAAGTTGTGTTTGGTTATATTTACTTATCAATTCTTAAGTCTCCATGATCTCCTCCTGCTTTGCTTATGTTATTTGATTGTCCAGTTCATCCTGAAAGTTGGAACCCCATGTGGTCTGTCTCAAGGTGAGAACTTGTCAGCAGGGGTAAATAGTGTTTCTTCTTTTGCAGCCGTTTTAATTTTCTGTGCTGATTTCTCCATTATTTGCATGCAGCATACTGACTGGGCTCCTCTCATTCATGGTGAGATTCTTGCTTCTTGTTAGAGAGAGACTTGGTTATGCATTATGTTTTCAATAGGAATGGTTTCTCTAGCCATATACTTACCTTAAATGAGATTGAAATCATAATTTGAACTACTTGATGGTTCTTCTGCTATATTGTGTTTCAGATGGACAATAGTCCTACCACAGGTAGCGTCTCAACTACGGAAGAAGAGAAAAAAAAGCTTGCAAAAGCTTCCCTGGCATTCAATTGTAAAAAGTGCGTTAACCAAGTGCCTCTTATTTCTTCATGCGTTTGTTTGTATAGTATGATTGCCTCAATGCCTCGATTTTGTTTTTACTACTAAAAACGAATTCGATGGAGGTTGAATTGCTCAAGCTTTTTCGTCCAAATCCGTACTTATGGATATTCTGACTCAGTTAGTTTTCTTTGTTCACCAGTGCTACCTTCAGGAAACTCTTTCCAGAGTATGTCGAGAAATACGAAGAACAGCTGGCAGCGGAGCACTCTGCGGAGCAGGTAGCACAGGAATCTATTCAGGATGAAAAAGCCGGTCCCACATTAAAGAAACGAGGAGCCAAGGAGGAGAAGAAAAATGTCAATGTCCCTGAAGAGGTAAATAACCAGCAGAGACGGAGGTCTGTCCCTACGTGGTTGTTGGTGTTGCTACTTTCCGTTTTTGGTGTTGTAATGGCCCTGCCGCTGCTTCAACTTTGATGCATTGAAAGCGGGGGAGGGAGGGTAATTAACTTTGATTTGGTGGCACGTTAGCATCTTAAATAGCGATGCAAATTATGAAACTCTATAGGATGTGTTCCCGTGTACATTACTGGATTTGTATAGTCATCGGGCTAAATGAAGGAAAGAATCTGTTTGGTATCTGTCTATCTTGTTTGTTACCTGGATGGAGTAATTTGATTCTCAATTCTATCTTTTTGTGAATCTATAGCTTCTGATGCAATTGTTATATCATGTGTTCTAAACTGAGTTAATTTTCTCTGTACTAACAATGTTTTGTTTGTTGGGCAAAGCCGTAATAGTCGAATAAACTACTTAAACCCATTTTAACTTTTGAGGCGTGCTCGCCCTAATAACCATTAATCATTTCTACATTTTCTGAGGCTATGTTGTTGGGCTCTATGTGTCCTGGTGCGTGCGTTTCTGCTTTTCTCTAAGTGGTTTGCACTTTCTTGATTAATTTTTATAATAAATAATAATCTCATTTCCAGTAAACTATTTGACTGCCAAAACTATCTACAAGTTCCACCAGAATGAATCTCATGCGTCTTAACTATAGTCTATAGATATGCGTCCGAGGAAAATTAGTACCTACGGATGAGTGCCACGTGAGCATAAAAGGACAATATTTTGTCATTTCATGCCTATGTGGCATTCATCCAACCCCATGGATTAAATCCACTGTAGTATCTAAGTAACCTCCGTCCGAACTCTGGACACTTGGCAAGTTAAAAACAGGAAACACAATCATATGGGTTCTAAGATCAAATATGGGGGATATTTTTATTGCTCACAAAACATAGAATAGAGGATGGAAAATGGAGTACCCAAACTGCAAAAGATCCAACGAAAAATATGTTCTTCTCATTCTCAAAGCTTGGCAATACATAATAATGGCTACCTCATTCATGAATTACCTAATTTTCATCTAACACTCTTCTGTAACAGAAAATGGAAATATTCCATTCGTCCAACAGAGAAGCTAACCTATATTTATACAACAACCAACATGTTCACTTTCTTTCTATGTTGTAGTATCAAATAGCTTCCTTGAAATAAAAGAACAAGCCTCTACCTAAATAACAAGACATAGGTTCCAAGCTGCAACCTTTCATCTGCATCAAGAATTAAAGAACTTCGAACACAGAAAACGCGTTCATTAGAAATGTTTTAAAATCTACCAACCACTTTGGACAAACTCAACTTTTATGCTGGAAAAGATCATCAAATCAAAATTATGATGACCTTCAAATTTGACCTCTGCCTCCTTGTTCCACATCCAAACTAGAAGGATTAGGATTAACCCTTCTATTACCACTCAATAGCCTCTTAAGTGACCTTAACCTCGTGGGCATTTGCGATTTTTGTTCTTCCTCCTCTTCATTGATCTGTCTTGGAATATCAATCACCGAATTCCCATTAGGCCTATTGCTCGTTGATGTCGTTGATGATGATGATGACGGCTCTGCAATAGCACTACCTTGACGTTCTTCCTCCGTAGAAGGACCAAAAGTGCTAATTTGAGTCTCATTACCCCAAAACAAAACATTGGTTGGAAAACTTGGAGCCTCTAGAGAATGATCTCCAATTGGAACTTGAAGAATGTTCTCTAAAGTCGATTCCGAAGTGTGATTTGATTGATTTTGATTAGCAACAGGGTTTCTACAAAGAGGGCAAGTAGAATGTGATTGAAACCACATGTCAATGCAATCTACATGAAATCCATGATTGCATTTAGGTAAAAGTCTCGTCTTTTCGCCTTCGGAAACCTCACATAAACAAACTGCACATTCCAATCCATCTTTGAATTCTTTAGGATCAAATACTATAATAGGTATGGTTTTTAGGAGTGATGGGTCTAGGCCATTGCGTAAGACGGACACAACCATTATTTCTTGGTGGCCAGCTGCGAAATCAAGGCGGCGGCGGCGCCTTGTGGTGGTTGTGGTTGTGGTGGTGGTGTTTTCTTGGCGACGGTACCAAAACCATTTGGCGTAGAGGTGGAGGCAAAAGACAAAGACTACAACGAAGAAAAGAAGGATAGTTGCCGATATCATTATTTTTCCTGTGAATTCGAGCACGCTTGAATCACCAAACTTTCCATTGTTATCTGATCGGTCTGCCATTTTTCTCCAAAGTTCAAGAGAATTTTGAACTTTTTGAGAACGGAGTGAAGATGGGATGTTTTTGAGATACAGACAGGACCAACTTTATTAGCAGAAGTTATTGAATCCCAATAAAGAAATGATATTTTAAGCAAAACCCAGGTTCAATTTTGTCGTGAAATTGCAGAATTTCACTTCAATTTAGAAAATCTTGAGATTTAAAGCAAAACCCAAGACAGGATTTTTCTAAAACTTTCAGAAGAAACTCGTGGGAGAATTGGGGGAAGCAAAAATATGAAGATTGAATTCCAAATATCAAATCAAAGATAAGATCCTTCTGGAAATTTTTTAAGGCTATATATATATAGGAATGAAGAGATAAAGATGAGATTTTGGTCATGAAACTCAGAAAACGACACTGAAATGTTGAGGTAATAGCAGTCAGCGGAGACTGGAGGTTGCGGGTAAACGTGAAGATCACACGGCGTCGTTTGAATGGGGCATACAAAGAAGGATTCAACTCAACTTGAATGTAATTTATGGAGTTTTTTTCTTTTTTCCTTTTCTTTGGTATTATTGACCAGTGTTGTTGGCTTTCAGTTTAGATTAGTTGTGGTGAGGGGCAACTACTTGACCTTTCTTTTGACTTTAAATTGTTACCATATATTGATTTATGAAAAATAAAAATACTTACATATGGAGAAATTTTGGTGAATTAACCTTCTCTTTTATTTATCAATGATTGTAGCCCAGCGAATACATAAATTATTTAATGTAACTGGTCATCAAGTCCACGTGGTGCAACCGATCAATGCAATTATCACATATAGAGTGATAATATATTCAGATAACTCTTGTTCTGGTCAATGTGAACACATTTTTAAATCATTTATTTTCTGAAAAATTCTCACTCCACATTTGAAAATTGCATTAATCGACTGCATCATGTGTGCTTGATGAAGTAATGCGTGGTGGCACTAAATAACTTCTCCAGTGGCTGAAGGTTTGATTCTCATTAGAATGAGAATTTTTTCAAAATTCATTAACCTTAGCTTTTCGTCTAGTTTAATACTTGTGTTTGTTAGGTTTTTTTTTTTTTGAATTTGATTGTAATCGAGTATATTTTCTAATTCAGTGATATTAATGTAATGTTATAATTATTGTTTAAAAATAAAATATTTTTGGAAGAAGTTATCAATCAACAAGCTTTTCCTTGTATAAAACATGATTCCTTTTTTCCTCTTGTGCAATGTTTTTAGTACAACAAACTAATGAAATATTGGCCTTTTTCAAATTATATATGACCTATCTAACTGTGTATTGTTAATGAACTAAGTAAATCACATCACTTTTTTCTCTAAAAAGAAACCATTTTACATCAATAAATTGCAAGAAGTTACTAAAGATAAAATAATTCCTTATCTATGTGGCATGACAATTAGGAAAATTGTAGCGTATAAATCTATCTTGACTGCAAACACAATTACAAATTAAATTTTTTAGATACTTTGATCGCGGGACATTTTTTATTAGATCAGATTAATTTTTTTTTTAAACCTCACGTAGAAAAATATATCACATTTGAATTAGGGTCCGAGTTACCATACAAATTACTCTTAGAATTAGTGGCCGAGTTGCCCTATAAATTAGTAAAAGGACATTTTGCCGATTCATAATTAAAATTAGACTAATTTTACTCATTTGAATTTAGACAATAAAAATATTTAGACAAATGAAATGAACCATTACTTTCATAGAATGGACCCAACAATATCTATTGCTTTGGTCGGGAGACTTTATTACCTTTATGTACAGCGCATGTTAGATAAAGTGACAATCCTTAAATCATAATTATGTTTTTGAAAAAACTCATCTCTTGGTTTTTAATTTGCTTTCTCCTAATCTTCATCATTTAGATCGAATTATTACTAAAGATTTCAGAGAGTATTATGAGTAGATGCTAGACAGCTACCTAAACATTTATAAAATCCGAGGTTAACTTTTTTTCTTTTTGTTTTTTTTATTTTATCATAAAACGAAGTAGAAATTAAATTTCAGCTCAGAAATTTTTTTCCGAACCCTACCAGAAATATTCTCTTTAGTGGTCTAAATCTAATGTAATAATTAGCCTAATTAAAAAAATAATCAAACATTAATAATGATATTTATACTCTTGATTCTTCATAAGTCATTCCTTTAAACTTAGCACGTCGATATCCATAAACTCTAAGCACTAATTGTTGTTCCCTAAAATAACATTTTTTTTTTGAGAGACCTCATTAACAAATTAAGTAAGCATATATATAAATAAATACAAAAAAGAGTGGAAGTTTAATTTTGTTGTAGAAAAATATAACAGCAATCATATGATTTTATCTCTTCAATTATAATTCTTCAACCATGAATTATTTTGCCTCGTACGTTATTTCTGCCATAAGTCAATATAAAGTTTCAAAAGTTTACTTGTCCGCCGAAAGAATTTTCTCACCCCATTTAGTGGTTCATTCATACAATTTCCCATACATTCAGGACATAATTGAAGAGAGAAATAAGTCAAAGTGACGTGGTTCCGATAATTTCATTAATATTATTATTAAATTAATTAGGACAAAATGATGAATTTGAAATTATTTTTCCCTCCTAATGAACAAGATAATCCTCTTCTTCCGATAAATTAAATTACTCCTATGGCAAACTATGTTCAAGTGGCAATTAACAATGAACATGCGACAAGTTCTTTAGTTATTAATTATGACAAATTATATATATCGAATTAGAATATAATAGTTTAGGAGAAGGAGTTTTCAAATTTGAAATTACGTGGATAGGTCAAGATCAAATCATTCTAGTGGGTTTTTTTGCAAGTTAACTCCCTATGATATGTCTAATAGGCAATTTACCTCTATGTGAAATCAAAATAGGCAATTTAACTCCCCGTGAAATGAAATAATGGGCAATTTACCTCCTCGTGATATAAACATAGGCAATATACCTCCCTGTGAAATGAAATAATGAGCAATTTAACTCCCTATGATATGAAGTAATAAGCAATTTAGAGGGAGACAATGTGCTTCTTTTATAAAAACACAGGGAGTTATTTTGCCATTTTTTTATCACAGAGAGTTAAATTGCCTATTTAAGATATCACAGGTAGGTATTTTGCCTTTTTATTTATCACATGGAGTTAAATTACCTATTTAGAATAACACAGAGAGTTAATTTGCTATTCACTCTCATTCTAGTAGTAAATTAATTTTTTATCCCAATATATATTGCACTTCTATAGTTTTTGTGCTTGCAAGTGTCACAGGATCCTGCAATAACTATTCGGATTGAAGGCTAATCCAACAATTTGTTAAAGTTAAATTGCATTTAAGCCTTCTAAAACATAATGAAATATAAAAAAAAAAAAAAAAAAAAGAAGAAGAAGTATAACAATAGATAAATAATGGAAAAAGGACTAATTAACTCATTGTGAGGAAATCTAGTTTAGTCTAGGTATGTTGCATTTAGCCTTCTAAATAACATTTTTGGGAGACTTCGTAATAGCTTATTAGAAGGAAAAGAAAAGCTAGTTTAATTCAATGTTTTTAAAACTGGATTGGACCGGCCGGTCAAACATGTTTAACTATGAACCCATTGGTCTGTCCGGTCAGAATATATAGGCCAAAAAATTTCAGTTATAATCGGACTGGTGGTGAACCGATTTGAACTGCGGTTCTGACTTTTTTTTTCGATTTTCGTATTTTTTAAATGTTAAAAATAAACTTAGAATTCTTGTAGAAGGAGAGATTTGAATACCTGACATCTTAAATGAAATATAACATCCTCATCATTTGAGCTATACCATTTTTTTCAAATTTATAGTAAGTTTATTTATGATAATTTACTCAAATTAATATTTTGCACATTATCAATGAAAATTAATACTACTAATTTTAGTTTTATGACAATTTTTTATTAAAAGTTTGTTTTATAAGATATTTATTTCCAACTATAATTTTAGGATAAAGACTCAAAGTTGAAAGCCAAATCGATATATTATACAAACTTGATTTTGAACATTAAACTTTTATACATAATCATATTCTAAAATTATTAATCTCTTAGTTTGTTGTATTTTTAATTTACACCATTATATTTTCAAATAAATATGAGCTTACTAATTAGTATCATCTTACTGTTATGGTAAACATAATTTAGACAAACATTATATGATTAATTTAAATATATCTAAATTTTTATATATTTTTAATCAATTATAGAATAATGCATAAATTTTTATGCATATTACATATACTCTAAATTAAATATATTTATTATATCATTATGTCATTATCCGATCCGGCCAGTCCCAATATGTTCGACCAGTAAAATTAATGTTCAGTTGACTAACCAGTAACCAGACGTTCATTGTCTGGTCTGGTTATTAAAATATTAGTTCAATCAAGCTATGTTGCATTCAAGTTATTCACAAGTTGTGGATAATATGTTTTATTGTCTGATAGGTGACACAATTACATGAAAGTGGTCAGTTATAGTTAATTGTGTAAATATATGTATCTTGTTGTATATTGTGGATATGACTGAAACATATTTGCACTAAATTTCTTTTTCTGATAGTGATTCTTTCAACTATTGTATATTTTAGCTAAGAGAACTAAATTGGCGAAAATATATGATGATAATTAGAGTAAGCATATCGTAAATCAATATGAGGTGAAAATAAATTTAATAATATATTACTTTCTTCGTTCTATTTATTTTGCTCATTTGGTACAGTTGACCAGTTAAATTGATTTAAATTTATTAAAATTATAATAAATAATTTAATTTATATATTTTACTAATAAGTTGATAATATCTTATGATACCATATATATTAATATTTAAAGTTTTTATTCACAAAAAATATAAATAATTTAATATGATAAGTAATTTAATTAAAAGTCTGATTAACTACTGCAACAAATTGAGCAAAATAAAAGGGAAAGAGGAAGTAATATAATTGACCGTTTAAAAAACATAATAGGAGATAAGAGTATATATTTTTATTGAGCAAAAGACAAAAACATCCCCTATGTTTTGTCTAACTCCCCAAAACCCCTCTGTGTTATTTTAAAATCAAACACAAGGGATTTTTTGGTATTTAAAATAACACAGAGGGGTTTTGGGGAGTTAGACAAAACATAGGGGATGTTTTTGTCTTTTGCTCAATAAAAATATATACTCTTATCTCCTATGTAGTATATACTTATAATTTTATTTTTGATTTTTGGTGGAATGACAAGATTACTCCTATGTGTTTGTTTTTTTTTAAAATTTTTTTTTTATTTTTTTGAAAAACAAGTATATACTATTTTGGTAGAGTGTGGTTATAAAATCAAACACAGAGGGATTTTGGGGATTTAAAATGACACATAGGAGGTTTTTTGGGAGTTAAACAAAACATAGGTTTTGTTCTTTGATGTCAGGGATAAAATTGTCATATCAAAATAAAATTGAAAACAAATACTTGTAATTTTGACGTTTGAAACATACTCTTTTTTTTTTGGTGTATTTGACACTTATTTGAAATCATAGGGGGATTTTTGGAGTTAAAATAACACAAATTTTTTTTGAAAGTTAGACAAAGCATAGGGGATGTTTTTGTCTTTTGCTCTATTTTCATTTGAAGATATGTAGAGTAGACATTCTTCTAAAGTCTATGGATGACAGTGGTTGGATTTCGTTCAACAGTTCAACTCGTGACCCAATTGTGCAGCCCTCTGAAAAGTACTCCTGGACTCGTTAATTGGAGGAGCCCGATTATAATTAAGAAATATTTGAGAATAGTAAAATGTCATAATACACAAAAAGATAATATAAATGTAAATAAAATTTATGTACTCATGAGTATACTTAGTAGGATATTACACCATTTTAAAAACATGTTTAAAATATAATAATAATCTAGACATGACATGCTTAAATAATTACATTCTCTTTTGTTTTACAACGTATATTTATATTAAACTATAGGGTAAATATCACTTTTGGTCCCTCTTATCATTAACTTTTTACAGAGTGGTCCCTTTTATGTTTTTTTTCCCATTCTAGTCCCTACTATGAATTATTTGTTTCACTTAAGTCCCTACTATGAATTATGTGTTTCACTTTAGTCCTTATCAGGTGGTTCCGATAACACGTAACATGCATATGATTATTTTTTAGGGCATTTTCGTCCGTTCACTATTGAGACTATTTGAGATATTGTTTAATTGGTGAGCAATTTTGGTGTTTGAAAAATATTTTAGGAAAAAACTTTAGTTTGGAACGAAATGTACGATTAAGTTCGATTGGAATGAAAGCCTAGTTTGAAAATTTAGTTTTTTTTTTTAAATAATTAGAAAGACGAAAATATCCATGTTAGTTTACTTGAAATGACAAAATTGCCCTCATGAGCATATCACATGTTATCGGAATCGCCTTAGACCACTTGATAAGGACTAAAGTGAAACAAATAATTCATAGTAGGGACTAAAGTGGGAAAAAAAACATAAGAGGGACCACTCTGTAAAAAATTAATGATAAGAGGGACCAAAAGTGATGTTTACCCTAAACTATATGTTCAGCATAGAATTGAAAATCATAACTCAGTTTGTGTTATAAGGTTTGACAATCCTCAACTCTTGACTAGTCGAGGTGGGGTAAGTCTAAGCAACATAAGTAGACATAATGTGAAATCTAAAATGGTATCGAAGCCATGACCCAAACAAGATCGTGTGTTAGAATCAGTGGCGGAGCCACGTTGACATTAGGGGGGTGCATGGACCCCCCCTGAAGTTCTAATATTGGTTAAAAATATATAAAGAAATGCTTAGTTTATTTTGATTTTTATATTAAATTATATAATAAGTATATTTTTGTTGTTTAATGACCCCACTAAAAATAAAAATTTTGTAAAGAAAGGGGTCCATGTATGAAATACTAGCTGTTGTGGCACGCGGTACTCGCGTGTGTTGAATTCTTTGAATTATAATTTATCCTGGCATATTAATTTTTTGTAATATATCAGACTAATTTTGAATATGCAAAAAATATATGCAAAGATTCAACTTAGAAAAGTTCAATCGTGGCTTTGTCATGATAATCAAAGTGAAAAAAGGTAGTTTTTTTATTGGGCAGTTTTTGTGTTTTGTAATTTTAAATTTTGAAAAAAGGGTAATTTTGAAAAGTGATAATTTTTTGGTGTAGCATGGTGTCACAACCGTCACTTTGTGAGTAAAAACAAACTTTTCTTTTATAATAATATAGATATAGTTATATTAAAATTTTATTTTTGTTCACTTGTATATTTTAATCAATTATTAATTTTATTCTCCATTTCTAATAATGGTTTGAAAAATATTATTATATATTACAAACGTATGTGTATATATAAGAAATATACAAAAGACCACTTGATACATATATAGATAAATATATGTATTTGCGATCGTTTGGAATTATTATTGTGAACTGATTTTCATGAATCAAAATTTATATGTTCTTGAACAATTTAAATATACGTTTTTGTTATTGGGTCATTGTAGCTAAAGTATAGACTAGTTTATATCTCAACATTTTTATTTGTTAAAAATTTCCAAATAATTCGGAATTTCTAGCAAAATTTCTTAAACATAACTATTTGAAGCATCCTCAATGACTCAATGACAATTTCAATCAATAAAAAACTTATGTGGACTTCGTTAAAAGATTCTCGTCTAGCTATTTGACATTTAAGTTTGAATTAATTTTGTTTGAGAATAATTATTTTCATTAATATTCAAAATTTAATATGATCTCTAGTTTTATAAAGGACCCCGGTGAAATTATTTTCTGGCTCCGCCACTGGTTAGAATCTATTCGCCATCAAATTCTAAATTTCACGTGTTAGACTTGAGTAAAATGTATTTAGATGATTTCAAAGACCAGTTCCAGAAGGTGAAAACATCTTAGAATATCTCCTAGACTCTATTAAATAGTACGATGAGTCAACTGTGGGACTTCATCATCTCGTAATGTATCAATGTGAAGTAGTCGAACCAAATAACATAGCGAGAACCCCAGTCACAAAAACACCGTAAAACTCCTCATGGAAATGGCCCCTGGATAAATTACATCAGCTTACGTAGCGGGGGATTTCGTAGTTATGACGAAGAAGATGATGATGACAATTTTAACGCTTCATTAGAACGCCAAAGCATAGCGGCTCAAACCCTCATGAGCATGCACATCGGAATCTACTATCCTTAGTTGCCTTCTCATTTTTACAAGGACTTCTTGATTTGGATTTATGAGGGTGTTAAAGGAACTCCTAAACGAGCTCCAGCATGGACCCCCGACACAAACACCCGACCAAACTCCGGGAAAAACACCTATGTGTAGCCATTACCTTCAACACACTAAGATACTAGTCGTCCTTAGTCCAACTCCTGATCCTTATGCTCCTTCTTACCAAAAATTTGACATGGTGGAAGATGTGTTTGATGAGCCTGAACATAGGCACAAATTTGCCAACCCCTGGCCAAGGGAAGAGTGTTGGATACCTCGGTTGTCAGAACAGAAAGTGCGGAATTTTAAAAAAATTCTGAGGTACCCATGCAACCCATAAATCAAATTCCATCTTACATATGCAAGAAGGTTGAAATAAAGTAATAATCAAAAGAGGGGTGATATCACGATTTACCTCACCACATGTTCGGTGGTGGAAATCTCCGATCTTCTTTTGATTCACAGTAGCATTTCAAGTGTAGTGCCTTTAGAGTGTATCCACACAAGTCAGATTGTAGCAACACCTTCAACTTTTAGGCTTCGAAATTGAGCTTGAAGATTTGTCAATGAAGGAATATATATTTAGATCCAGATGGGAGAGAAGAGAGAGAGGAGGGGGCGGCCAATCTAGGGGTGGTTAGGGTTCTCTTTTGTAATTTCAAGATTAGGTTTTTAGGAGTCTATTAAGACTCCTATTTATAACTTATAAGCCATCTATAGTTTCCTTGATATGCAAGACTTCTTATGAGTCCATTATTTAAATGACTCATTCTTGCATTTTATTTAATTAACTCCTTAATTAATAAACCCAATTAATCTAATTAATTCCTATCTATTAATCAATAATTTAATTGAATTATCTAAGAACGTACAAGAAATTCTTCCACCTTATCAGGATGAGTCGATAGATCATTTCTTAGTACTAACCACTCCCGTATACGATCATACATACCCAAAGTAGTCGCACAATGATCAAGCTACGTGATCGGTTCCTAAATCAAAGTATGTATGCTTGTGTACCGAATTCGCCCTAGTACCTCAAGTCTAAGGACTAAATTGTACACTATTATAAGCCTTGAGAAACATCACATTACCGATATGCGACATGTGCTTCCACGATGGGTTTCTCTGTTCGGGTCGTTTGATGCGTTAGATCCCCTATCGAACCACCTACTCATATGCACTGACATCAAGTGTCCTATTCATGAAACGCTTCAAATTCACTCCATGTGAATCATGCATATTCGTACAAGTCTTAGCGTTTCATTCGATACCCCGTCTCGTTCGTAATCTATGACTTGGAACGTGTTTTAAGATCACGACCTTAGAGAGCGTTTCATGATTGCACTAATAGTGAAGTGAATCGTCCCATAGTCGAATATGATCTTAGTATTTCATCAAATCGCTTAGATACACTCGCGAGAGATGAAGTTGGTCATTGATTAATTTACACACTATCAATATACAGGCGTATTAATTTATTAAGCCATAAGAATATAACACAATATAATCCTCTTACAAGCTAATTAGATTGATTTGTAGGGCACTATCCTATCTAAATGGCGGTTCTTTTTCTTATGTTAAATCCTCCCTTATAGTCTACCTCCCGTTTTTCACTATCTAGGGCTTAACTTTCGCGGTGAGATTCATACTTCATTTAAGATGCAGTATAATTTACTTTTGGGTCACTCTATTTGCTTCACTCATAACCACGAATGCATATGTAATGCTAGTGAGTGCAATGGTTCTGAGTTAATCGGTAAATATGGTTTGGATCCAAAGTGCATGTTAATCAAAGAACTTCATAATACAACAACAGCAACTATGGATCCAAATTGCATGTTAATCGGTGTATATATATATATATATATATATATATATATATATATATATATATATATTTTGTGAATTATCATAAGATGATATTGGTATTCTTCTGGCTTGAGATACTCTTTATCGCCTCTTCCTCTACGTTGTTCTCAAGTTTTACTCCAAGAATGAGAGGAATTCCAAATAAAGTTTTTATGGTGCTACATGTAATTTTTATCAATTTGTAATGAAGAAGTACCACAGATCTTGTATTATGTAAAAGAGAAATATTTAATTTTTTTTCTATTTACCAAAAAAACTTTTGGCAAACATATAATTCTTTGATTTATTGCATAAAACTTCAATACACTATAGCATGAATTTGACTTTAAAAGAGATTATTACAGTATGAACTATATCAAAAGCACAACTATCTAGGAATCAGCGTTCTGTAATATCTTCATTTCAAGTTCATTTTTATCAGTTAAACTCGCCCAATCAACCACCTTGCACTTTTTGAGAAAAAAGAAAGTAGGGATTTTGGTTATATTCCACCCTCTAGCGGCATTCGACATCTTTTCAATATCAACCTTCAAAAATACAATTTTGGGATACTTTTCAGCAAAAGCTTTATATATTGGATTCATGTGACAGCATGCGCCACACCATGTAGCCATGAAGTATATGATTGCAAGCCTCGATGCCGTATCTGCAGCACTCAACTTAGTTTGCAATTCCATACCATCATTAATCTCAACCACTTGTCCTGTAAAAAAATTCAAAACAAAGAGAAGTAGGGTAAATATTATGTTTAAAATGCTAGCTATCTTGAGGAAGAAACATGATCAAGTATCTAATTGTCATTAATTTTACCAATAAATGAGTGCTTAAACAAAACTGTATTTTTAGAGGGTATATCTATCAAATTCTAAATTATATACTTTTTAATAAACATACCATCGTGTAAAACACGAACGGCCTCAGCAACCTGCTACAATATCAAAGAAAGTAATCACTACAAAATAAGAACTTAAAGAAGACAAAATGAAATCAAAGAAAGATTGCCTATATAGTAACCTATAAATTTGCGACTTAAGATTGGGTTTGCTTATCAATGAAAGAGTAATGGTTGTACAAAAGCAACCACGCAATGCTGAAAGGGGTTGACAACTGATGTACAAATAATACATAGTATATAAAGCAATTTAATGCTACAATCAAAATAGTACCTTTTGAATTCTCTGTCTTTCAAGATTGAGTTTCTTCATCTCATTTTCTCTACGAAGTTGTTCAAATCTTTGTCGGTCTTTTATCTTGTTGACATTTGACTCAACCTGAAACATATTAGGAAACATTTTTAAGGTATTTCACCTTTACAACACTTATAAAAAAGATTTTTTTTTAATTAGTAATAGCCAAATATGACGATTAACCGTGCACATTACCTTTTTGAGCTTCATATAGGTCTCTTCATCAAAATCTAACTTTGATGCCACATTCAAGTCTGTGGCTGCCATTTCCCATAAGGCCAACATTGCCCTTGCCATCCCCCTTGCTTTATATCCTCTTGCTAAATCAGGGTTTATCTAACATGCCATTTTAAAACTTGTTGAATTTCAAAGATAAAAAATTAAAAAAAAAATTCAATCATCTTTAAGTCATCAAGCTCAAGCATTAGCCTCAAGTATTAATAGTATGTCTGTCTATAAGTAGTGCTATAAATATACCTGTAAAGCGGCATCAGCATCTCGAATCGCAGCATTTGGTTTCTTCAGTTTGACAAAACAAGTAGCTGCAAAAGAATAATCAGATGAACACAAGATTAATGGTAATAAAGTTTAACCGTACGATAATTGATCTCTTGAAGAAATTATGGTGGTCAACATGTTTTGGAAAATGACCTCTACATGCAAATAACAGTGCTGATTTTGGATTCAACATGATTGCTTCAGTTAAATGACCTTTAGCTTCAACCAGTTGGCCTAAAGTTCAAGAGATAAGTAGATAAACTTTTCCGAGAAAACAATACAAAGATCTATAAATCTCGCTATATAAAATGTCTGAAAGGTACATACCTTCACATATTGCATTGAGGGCATATGATTTCAACACTTCAGCAGCTTCTTGATTTTCTTCACTTACTTCAACCAAAGGGTATCCCATCTGTAATTAAGAAAATTTGTTAAGAACATATTTCTCAATGCATATACCAAGATATAAATTTCACCAATTTTTGCAGTCACTCACTTCATCAAAAGGACCATTATCAGGAGCCACAACATCGGATTCATCCAATTGAAAATCAGACTCTGGCATGATCTCGTCCGAAATATTTTCTCTCGACATGTTGGGTCTTTGATTCAAATTACTCATTGCAAATTTATCTCATATATATATAGGAACAAAAAAATTATGACCGTTAACCTCACAATTTTGAATTCTTAACACAAATTTTCATAATCATATAACTAGCCGTTTGTACCTCTTTAATAGAAAGCAAAATTATGACCGTTCGGATAACGGCTCAATTTTGAATTCATAACACAATTTTTCATAATAATACAACTTGCCATTTGTAAATATTTGATAGGAAGCGAAAATATGACCGTTCGGATAATGGCTCAATTGAGTTCAGTATATAATCCAAAATAATATTCTCAAAATCAAATAACAAAAACATTATAAATAGGCAGAAAATATATAGAAAGTACACAACACACAACGATCATATAGTTATGAAGCTGCAAATAAAATGAGGCCATAAAACTTAATCATAGAGAGATTAGATAGGATTTTTTTTTGGCAATAATTGTCTCGGACCGAAGAGTGCATTGAGTATACTAATTTCTCCTGGCACATAACTAATTCTCCTGGCGTAGACATACTCATTGTTAAGTTTTTGAATCAAACTGGATTCTTAAACATCTCAAGTAGAAGAAGAGGTATTGAACAAAATCTAAACACAATATTATTTTCTGCTTTTTTTTGTATAGCATAATGATATTTAAGAGGATTTGTTATTTTTTTAGAGGTTTTTTATGACTTATATTGTACATAATTTTTCAATAATACAAATAACATATTTCTACTTAAAAATATAATGTTGCTAAATTATAATAACTTTACATACATTTTAGGAGCTATTTAAAATACAAGAGCTTTTTTTAAGTATTATATGAGAAGAATATTGATATTATAAAATTTGATGTAAAAGATAATTTCTAAATTTTAGGAGTTAGTAGGGGATACATATAATAAGAATTCATATTCATACCTATTCAATTACTTTTACATTTTATCATAAATATAATGAGATTGCATGTCTAATTATACATCTTATGCTATTTTACATATTTCCCCTTGAATTAGACATTACTTTACAAAAAAAAAATTAATAAATTATTCACATTTTTAGATATATATAGTATAGTGATAAGATCGCTTGGTAACCAAATAATTAAATTGCTTGCTATGGGCGCAAATAGCCTCAAATCATGATATTATTACTTGGAAAAAAAAATTGTCTCATGTTGGTTCCTATTTAACAAAACATATCTTACGCTCAATGTTTTAAAAATCGGACTGAACCTCGAATCGGTAGCCTTACTGGTTACTGGTTAGATTGGTTTAACCTTTTTAACCACTGGTCCAACCGGTGTGACGTCATTACAATATAATATTTTAATTTTATTTTAATATATGTAATCAACTATTTAAAAAAATATATTATTAATTTTTTCAAGTTTATTTCCATAAACTAAATGTTTATCTCATAATCAATTATTTTTCCTACAAAATTTGAGTTGAGAATGAATGATAGCAACAAAATTACAAGTATGATAACATGATATCAACACAATAATTCAAATTAAAATAAACACCATATCAAAAACAATAAATATTTTATTACTAATCACCTATGAAAAAGAGAAATTATTGATGAAATTTGTCATTGAATTATATATAAAAAATAAAATACTTGATGTTTGTGAAAAAAAATGACTTTTCTAATGGATTTGATACTCAAATATATTTATATAACTTCTTATATATAAGATTTTTTTGTTTCTTGTTGCTTTGTTAAATTCAAAGTGAAAAATAGAAGAACAAATGTGAGAGTATTGTTGAAATTTAAAGGTCGCGGAAGAGAAATAAAAATCCGTAATGTAAACTTTTTATTTTTATAAGTGAACCAGTGGTTCAATCGGTTCATTGGTTTGATCGGTTTTTGATTGATTTTTCCGGTTCAAACTAATCAGGAACAAAACTGGTTTTGAAGGGTTAACCGGACCGGATTGACAATTAGTTACCGGTTAAACCAATCGAACCGGCCGATCCGGTCCATTTTTAAAACACTGCTTATGCTAACAAAGTCCTAAACCACATCTAAGTCCTAATTGCAAGAAATAAAGTAATAACAAAGCTACTAATCAATTATTTTATTTAGGATTAGGCCAAGGAGTCATTTTACTTCGCCTATTGTATTTAGGGTTAGGCCGATGAGTCCTTTTACTTCGCCGAGTCCTTTCATATAGTATAGATTGTAGTACTGGAAATTATTAAAGTTCATACATAAAACATTCTTTTTAACTATGTACACGAGAAAGTTCAATTTTACGTTGACTAAATATGAATTCCAATGAACTGAAAAGTGGTTCTCACTGTCATTATTTTCCTTGTCCTTTTTTCTTTTGCACATTTTCTTCACATTTTCTTTCTTTTTTGTTTGTTTTGCTTTCTCGAATTTGGTTGGATCTTCTTTATTCATTTTCTTTTTAGACTTTGTGGCCACTACAATGTACTTGTAATTTGTTTTTGTTTAGTAATGAAGTTTGGTTAATTATCAAAAAAAAAAAAAAATATGCAGTTTAAGTTCAAAATTGTTAATTAGAGGTAAAAGTTACAGGTCAGAAAAATAAATAATTTCAAAATTTCACATAAGTGTTTCAGCTTTTTAGTAAAGTAAATGCAGCTATAAGGTGTTCTTTTTTTTTTTTTTTTCTTTTTAAGAAAATGTCATTGGACAATTTAACTATATGTTATATAAAGATAAGTATACTACTTTCCCTATGAAAATAATAAATAATACCAAGCGTAACATTTCATTTTCTAACAAAGTGTTGTAACGGTTAAAATTTATGACTTGGACTTCAATTTAATGCGAAAAATGATCAGTTTAATACTACAGTTTAATAAGAATACAACCCAAAATGTTTGAATAAGAGGAAGGTTGGGATATTTTTTTGCGAAAATAGGAGAATATAATGTCATCTAATGAATTAATTTATTATAGGGGTAATTTGCTATTTTTAGTTTCTTGTCTCTAGAAAATAAATTTGCTACTACTTAAAATAATTTTCGGTGGAATGAAAGAAAGGGTAAAATATCATTATCCACCGGCAGGGACTGCGTGTGTGGCTCTCGCTTTGCTGTAGTAATATCACTCCCGCTCTTGTTCACTTTCTCCCAGTTACAATCTCCTTTTAACGAAACAGCAAACCCTTATCATCAATTCTCTGATTGATTATACAAAATATATTACCAAAAAGAAAACCAGTGTGTTTGGGTGCATGGAATTCCCACAAAAGGCAGCAATAAATCTTTGTATCTGAACATTGTGGTTTCTACTTCCGCCTTAATGAGCTTTCCATGCCTTTATTAGGTAAAAAACTAGCCAAAAATCTTATCTTTTTCACTTTAGCTTGTATGGGTTTCCTTTTTCGTATGAAATTGTGTTTGGTTTTGATGAAAATTTCAATGGGTATCTTTAGCTATAACGTGTATTTGAGTTGTTTTGCATAATGAGAACAATTGACCTGGGTTTATATGTGATATGTTTTGATAACTTGTGCTTAATGTTGTACGGTCTTTTGGAATTAGGATTATGAAAATTGTGCTGAAGCTATCTTATGTTATCTGATGTATTTTGCAGATATTGCTATTTCACAGCCTTGTTCTTGTTTCCGCAACAATATATTAGCATTTAGGTCTGAGACCAACTTTCATAATAAACTTGTAACTGGCAATGATAAGGGACTGGGATTGGCATCTGCTTTTTCTTGGAAACGTAATTCTATCACAGAAAAATTGGGTAAAAGGTCCAACTTTGAGAAAGTTGACGTATGGCGAGGTGGATTGAGGATAAAGGCGATTGCTACCCTTGAATTCCCTAGTGTAACACGTAGAAAGGAAGGTGTAAATCGACAAAAAAATGTGTTAAAGATAGAGCCACAATCTTCAAGTGAAGACTCAATAGAAGCTGATGATAGAGAGCAGTTGAGACGGATGAGGATTTCTAAAGCGAATAAAGGAAACACTCCTTGGAACTTGGGCAAGAAACACAGTCCAGGTAGTTTAATGATCTTTGTCTTTTGAAATTATTTGAAATGTTAATTGGGCATTGTTTTCCTATTATTGATTTTATAAAACAATGTTTTGAGTATATGCAGAAACCTTGAAGAAGATTAAAGAGAGAACGAGGCTTGCAATGCAAGATCCTAAGGTGATTGTCATGTAAGAAAAAGCGGATATTTTTTTTAAAAAAAAAATGGGATAAACTGAGATTGTGAACAATATAGTTTTGGGTTTTCCTTACAAACAATGTGCCAGCTTGTAAAATACCAATTTTGTGTTATGTATATACCTTGGGATTGTGCTGCGGCGCTAATGTTTTTTGGTTTCACAGGTCAAGATGAAGCTAGTTAACTTGGGGCATGCTCAAACGTAAGTTCCGTGTTTTTTTACTTAATTGTTTGTATTAATTCTTGACATTTATCAGTGCTGTTGTGTTCATATAAAAAGTCTGGCTAAGAAGAAAACAAATCTCGTCTTCATGCAATCAAAGCAATAAAATAAGAGTTTAGCATCATGTTTGTTCTTCTGTATAAGTGTCCTTTTCTTTTCCAACTCTATAGTGACGAAACACGAACAAAAATTGGAGTTGGAGTCCGACTTGGGTGGGAAAGACGCCGCAAGAGATTGATGCTGCAGGAGACATGTTACTATGAGTGGCAGAATCTTATTGCATTTGCTAGCCATAAGGGTCTTCTTGGCGAGGAAGAATTACAATGGAACTCGTTCAAAGTCTTGAACAAACAGCTTGAGAATGAATGGTTGCAAAGTGTTGAACAAAGGAGAAATACGCTCACGCTAAAGCCAAAAGGGAGCAGGAGAGCCCCCAAGTCTGCTGAGCAGAAACGAAAGATTTCAGCTGCCATAGCTGCCAAATGGACCGAGCCCGTAAGAATTTTATTAATCAAATTTTTGATTATGTAGTCAAAGTTTCAACTTTGTGTGTTATTTTTCAATGCTACAGGAATACCGTGGTCGGGTTTGCTCTGCTCTAGCTAAATTTCATGGGATACCAGAAAGCATTGAAAGAAAGCCTCGGAGGAAGCCAAGTGTTGATGGAGAGAGTCGAAAAAGTCCTAAGAAGAAGAACGAGGACGATATTATTGCAAAGCACGAGTACAAGGACCAAATTCAACAAATTAGATTAAAGAAAAGGAAAACACCATTATACAAGGATCCATTAGCAAGTTCAAAGTTGGAGATGATAAAAAACATTAGAGCACAGAGAGCTACTCCTACAAACAAAAAAACAGAAGCCATCACTCGAGCAAGGTAAGTTACTTGCCAGATTGATGGTTCTTCATTTTGCTTAGTTAATCTGAAAACTAACTTCTTTTTCCACATAAGGTTGTTGATTGCTGAAGCCGAAAAAGCTGCAGAGGGTCTCATAATAGCTGCCGAGAACAGCCCTCTTGCTCAGGCATCCCTAGTCGAGAGCAGGATGCTAATTGCCGAAGCAATTCAGTTCATGGAGGCCTTAGAAAAAGAAGACCCACTCTCTTTCGAAAATGACAATGATCTTTCCAGGATTTCGACAGAACCAATTACTCTTAAAGAAGAAGAAACAGATGCAGATACCCAAAATCTGGATCTTGTCAACCATAAGAAAGTAAATGGAATTCACAGTTTATTAGCTAGTGGAAGCGAAAAAGAGGACTTCAGTTTCAACAACTTTGTGTCCGATTTAGTGAGGGGAAATTGTCTACTGAAATCTGAGGAAGACCTTCAACAAATGAGTTCTAACGGTTTTCATTCACCAGAGTTAAATATACCAAATCCTAATGGGAGCAAAGAATGTGTGGAGAAACCATTAGTAAATGGATTGGAGTTTCAAGAAGTTAAACAAGCGAACGTAGTCAAGAAATGGGTCCGTGGTAGGCTGGTTGAAGTCGAGGAAGAAGCGTAGGTTAGTTTTAAGCTTTTTGGAATCAGTTTCATAGTTCTATCCATCTTGTTATGAAGTATAGAGTGTATAATACCATGCTCAAATCCAATTTTGATGCTCATATAAGTTGTAATGTTACTAAATACCAATTTAGATTATATAGATGTTGCAGTTTTGATGTGGTTTGTCCACAATCACTTGGTCTTGTGATGTTAAGAGTTATGTGTGCAACTAATATATATGTTGATTTTCGAAAATAATACATTGCGGAATTGCACAGGTCCAGAATATCTGGTGTTGTTTTGGCACTGAGCTTTTCTTCTTCATCTCTTTTATACTTTTCAAAAACATAATATATGATGGATGGTGATATACTGTGATGTTGTACATGAGATATATTGTACGAAGTAGTGCTGAAAATCAAACTAAATTATCATAAATTCGAGTTGAGTTAAAGAAACCAATTTGAGTTTGGTTAATAATTTATAACAAATTAAACTCGAAAATCGTGTGTTGTTTGATAGTATATATAGTTCAGTTATTTGATTTAATAAGTTAAAAAAGATGAAATGTATGTAAAAATGACAAGCTTATAGGATTTTTCTTGCACTCGGCTTGATTAAATTCGTTCGAGTTTGATTTATTTAAAATTAGAATTGAGTTTAAAACAATGATGAAAGAATCAAATCTACTTAACAAATGAATTAAAGTATTACTCAACTAATTTTGTTTAATGAAAATACATTTGAAAATACAAAATTAGTTTGGCTCGAGTTTGATTATTGAAAATATATTTGAAAAATATATAATTATACATATCTAATTAAATTGAACTACATTTACTTGTTTCAAAAGCCTAATTCGAACTCGACAAAGTAATAATGACAAAATATATAAAAAATATTTAAATTTGATGCAACTCGACACGATAAAACTTGTTTGATCTCGAATTGATTAAAATCATACTAAATTAAAATATAACCTTAAACACAATGAAAAAAATAAAATCAAAATTCAAAGAATGTATTAAGTATTAACCAACTCAATGTTATTTCATCTCATTATCATTTATGATCGAGGAAGAGAAACCTAAAATTGTAAATGGGCCGGGCCATAAAAAACAAGTAGAAAGTCCATAACCATAATATTGGATCCATTTCCTAAAGCCCGTTCGGTAATGGGTTGCTTTTCACCGATGATCCGTTTTACTCCTCCGATCGGCAAACAAACAAATGGAATGAATGAATGAATGATTAATGGCGAATGATGGATTAGTTGCAGCTGTTGCACTTGGCAGTTGCTTGCTTCCTTTGCACTCTCCTCTCCACGCCTAACACTTTTTGGTAGATATATCATTTCTCTTCTCTGTCTACACAGTTAGTGTGCTGGTGTGTGATTTCCATCAAGCAATTTCAGTTATTTCACCTCCACTGTCACAAAATCAGCAAAAAAATAGTGAAAATGATGAAACAGGAGTCCTCAGACGAAGAGGAGAACGATCGTGAGAATCTAATTTCACAAAACGCCCGCCCAAACGACGTCGCTCGCCACCGCTCCGTTTTCCAAATCGACGACGATGCTTTCAAAGGCCGTTTATCGGGCGCCTCTCGCCGATTCAAGAAGAGGTATCTCCTGGCGATTTTTCTACCCATGCTGTTTTTGATTCTGTATTTTACCACCGATTTGAAAAATATGTTTCATACGCATGTTCCCACGATTAAGGATCTCGATACTAGTAGCAGGATGCGTGAGTCTGAATTGCAAGCTCTGTATTTACTAAAGCAGCAGGAATTTGAGCTTTTTAAGATGTGGAATTATACTACATTAGTTAATCAATCGAATTTCAATGCAGTAGATAATAGTAGCAATTTGGGGAATTATACAGGCTTAGCTTCACTTTCGACTTCAATGTTGGAAGACTTGAGATCTCGGGTTTTTGGTCAGATTTCGTTGAATAAGCGAATTCAAGGGGTTTTACTGTCGTCCCACGAGAATGAGGGGTTAGTGGATTTGAATGAGAATTACACGGATCCGAGTTTTGGGGGTTGGAATAGGTGTGCGAAGGTGGATCAGAGGTTTAGTGAGAGGAGAACAATAGAGTGGAAGCCGAGATCCGACAAGTACTTGTTGGCCATTTGTGTATCTGGACAAATGTCGAATCATTTGATTTGCTTAGAGAAGCATATGTTCTTTGCGGCTTTGCTTAATCGGGTTTTGGTGATTCCGAGCTCAAAGGTTGATTATGAGTTCCGTCGGGTTTTGGATATTGAGCATATTAATAAGTGTCTGGGGAGGAAAGTCGTGGTGACGTTTGAGGAGTTTGCTGAAACTAAGAAGAATCATTTGCATGTTGATAAGTTTATGTGTTATTTCTCGGATCCGGTGCCGTGTTTTGTTGATGATGACCATGTGAAGAAGTTGAAGGGGTTGGGGCTGTCGTTAAGTAAGATTGAGACTGTTTGGAAGGAGGATGTTAAGAAGCCACAGCAAAGAACGGTCCAAGATGTTTTGGCTAAGTTTTCTTCGGATGATGATGTTATTGCGATTGGAGATGTGTTCTTTGCTGATGTAGAGAGAGATTGGGTTTTGCAGCCAGGTGGTCCTATTGCCCACAAATGTAAAACTTTGATCGAGCCAAGTCGGCTTATTTTGCTCACTGCTCAGCGTTTTATCCAGACATTCTTGGGCAAGGACTTTATAGCTCTTCATTTTCGACGCCATGGTTTCTTGAAATTCTGGTATTTTCTCATTCTTTCAGGTCTTGTTACTTGTTTTCTGTGATTGTATGTAATATCTAATGCAGCTTGCTCGATGTATTTTTCAGCAACGCAAAGAAACCAAGTTGTTTTTTCCCTGTTCCTCAAGCTGCAGAGTGCATCAATAGATTGGTGGAAAGGGCCAATGCTCCTGTAATATATCTTTCCACAGATGCTGCAGAAAGTGAAACTGGATTACTGCAGTCACTTGTTGTGTTGAATGGTAAGACTGTACCACTTGTCCAGAGGCCAGCTCGTAATTCAGCTGAAAAGTGGGATGCTTTATTGTATAGACATGGACTTGAAGGAGACTCTCAGGTGGGCATATTTTTTTTGAGTTCAACAATCTTTATCAATTTCCTGCATGAGTGTTGATTCTCGTTTCTCAAAAACACTTTGTTATTCATATGATCATATCACATTTAAGAACTTTCTTGCACAATAACACATCAATTAAGAGATTCACCTAGATAATCATAATTACTATCGATCTTGTCAGTGCTGTTATACTTATAACATCTTTTAGAGATTGCA
Source organism: Penstemon barbatus (assembly GCA_003313485.2). NCBI lineage: Eukaryota > Viridiplantae > Streptophyta > Magnoliopsida > Lamiales > Plantaginaceae > Penstemon > Penstemon barbatus. The sequence continues at coordinate 37,181,081 of CM064882.1, forward strand.
AGCCTTTTATCTATAAGAGAAATATGGAAATATTCAATAATTCTTGTGGAATGAAATACTAAGGCCCTGTTAGTATTTAAAAATGAATACTAGAGCCAGTTGACCTTGCTTATGAAATGTTTGGAGTTGATGCATACTACTATTAAATAAACTTATCTAACACTGGAATATCAAATTTTGTAATGAAGGTGGAGGCCATGCTGGATAAGACTATTTGTGCTTTGTCTAGTGTGTTTATTGGATCTTCTGGATCTACTTTCACCGAAGATATTTTGCGACTACGGAAGGACTGGGGATCAGCATCGTTGTGCGATGAGTACTTGTGCCAGGGTGAACTGCCAAATTTTATTGCAGAAGACGAGTAAAATATGACCTACGAGATTGTATATTCATGTACACTAGAAACATTCTGCTACTTTTAGCTGCTGGTATTAGCAACTGCTAGCCGTTTGACCTTATTAGATTATTCGATTCTTTGTAGCTTCCATCAATAACGAATTCCACTGGTGACAGGGCTGCCCTTGGATTTTTGCAATACATTGTGTTTGGATAGTTGTATAAGTTGTGGAGATATGTTCTTGACCGATTTCTCCTGATCTATGTTCAGATGTAATAAGAGCTTCAGCACATTTTTTTTTTTTTTTTATTTGTTCTGTATACTTTTGGATTTGGATTAGTGGTATTTTGCTTGTTGCATTAGGTTCTTGCGAAACCTTGGACTAGATATGTACATTACGGATTAATTTTTAGTTCTGAGATCCATTCATCTATGGTATGAATATGTGATTTATGGAGAACTACATTATTTCCTATTCATGCTTCATTAGACCAATCTCCGACCGAACACAATGTCCAATTGTCTTTTTCACTCTTTTTTTGCCCAATTAAAAATTCATTTCCAATCGAGGGACAATTAACCTACATTTAATTCAAGAGAAAATTATATGTACATTACGGATTAATTTTTAGTTCTGAGATCCATTCATCTATGGTATGAATATGTGATTTATGGAGAACTACATTATTTCCTATTCATGCTTCATTAGACCAATCTCCGACCGAACACAATGTCCAATTGTCTTTTTCACTCTTTTTTTGCCCAATTAAAAATTCATTTCCAATCGAGGGACAATTAACCTACATTTAATTCAAGAGAAAATTATACTTGTGGTACCAAATTATATATCGATTCTTACTTGTGGTACCATAAAAATTGAGGCCGACATATTTGGTACCACAATTCAGGAAATCAATCATTTTTGGTACAACTGTAAAAAATTGACGTTGAACGTGGTAGTTAAATTTTATTGCAAAATTGATACCATTGTTTATGTTGACTAACAAATTATACCCCTAACATTTCGAGTCGTCAAAATAACCTCGTATCTTCAAATTTACTGATAATTTTAGTCCATATTATTCTCTAATTTTTAAATTTGCTCGAATAAGACGCGTGCGGACCAATTTAGAGATTCTACTTAATATATTTACATATTTATTTAACTAATTTAGTTTTATAAATAATATTAACATATCAAATAATACTCTGATACATATCCGACAAAATATATATCGACCATTGACCGTCCGCATGCCCAGTTGCCTGCCCCAAAATGCCCGCCCTCTCGCCCATTGCCGTGTCCAACCGACGGCACCCCTTCCCCTCGTGCCCTCTTTCCGGCCTAGGTTGGAGATGGCCTTAATCATGGTCAATCACTTTTTTGTTAATTGTTTTTTCCCCCTATGTTATAGGCTTTTGCAGCAATTTGCAACCATTTTTTGTTAATTGCTTTTTGGCCTCTATTATTTTTTACTCTTCAATGTTGACCCCTGTAATTTTTGGATTTGACAACTTCTTTGCAAGTTTGCTAGGTTTGATCAGGTTTGGCAATTTATATACTTTGTAAGGTTATTATAGTTAGTCAAATGGAGCTTTTTTTTTTTTTTTCATATATAAATATAGATCAAATGTAGCTTAAAAGGATAACAAAATATAAAAACAATTTACAGTCACAATAGTACGAGGTCATTTGGGGTAATGAATAATTACAAATTACTGATGTGGCCCTTTACGTATTCTAAATGAAAATGCCATATTTTGATAATTAAATCTTCAGTTCAAACAAATTACTTTTAGCATACTTCCCAAAGGTTTACAAATATTGAGTTCTCATTGTAATACATAACCTGATCAAATCAACATAACAATCTGCATATTTTCATAATTTCTTTGAAAAAATCAACTTAAACAAGATTGTTTCTTCTCATTATACTTTCAAAAACCTGCAAGCATATAATTTACAGAAACAGAACAAGATAATATCATCAATTTCCATTAAATGAACTTCTTCTTTAACTTCAAAGAATACTGCATAAAATTAACTAAGTGGTTTACAAAATTGAAATAAAGGAATTTAAAGAAAATTTTCGTAAATTGAAAACAAGAGAAGTTTACATTAATTGAACAAATTAAAGAAATTCACATACAACAACCAAAACAAATTTCGGTCACAGTTCTATCTATTTAGAACGTAACTACACATTCTGCGTTTCGTTCGACTTTCTTGAGATGTAAACTTGGACGCTTTAGGTAGATCCTTCAACTCCAAAACTTGAATCTTCTTCCGCCCTCTCTCAATTTCATCATATCTTTCTTGCAATCTCCTTTTGCTCGATGCCAACTTCGATTCGGATGCCTGATGATCTTCCTCTCGTTTCTTGATTAGACTTTGGTTCTTAACTTCAGAGGACTGTCGACATTGAATCGTCTTTTCTTCGGTTACTCTGCATCGACTTCTTGGAGGCAACTTGATCACTCGCCTTTTTTGATGCTTAAAATCTTCATCATCATCAATCTTGGTAGAAATACAAGATGTAGTCTTCTCAATATCCGACGATTGATCTTTTCTTGGCTTGATATTGAGAAGAGTATCAATGATCCTGGACTTTCGTTTCTCGAGTTCTTCGGGGTGCTTGAAGGCCGCCACAGTGATCACGGCCTCCAAGAGAGGCAAGATTTCTATGGATTCTTTGATCGAAAATATGTCACGGAAGATCACTTCCACGTCCATGCCTCTTCTCTCTGCCATTTTTCTTGTGTTTTTTTTTTGTTTGTTTGTTTTTAATGTAGTGAATGGATTCTTGAGTTTAGGTTTAATGTTATATGTATGATCATATATATAGCACGTTTAATGTATATATAGATAGCCTAGCCCGTCTATATATATATATATATATATATATATATATATAGATTCAGTTAAGATAATGTTTGGCTGATCATGAAGTTTAATGTTAATCCTGGTAGCGCGTCGAACTTGATTTCCTAATTCTATCAGGTAACTGAATTAAAAAGTGTAAATAAATATACTTTCTTGATTTTCCAACGTTGTGAAATAGATTTTCTTGATTCCTAATTATATCCGTGAATAATTAGGAAAATATACCTATATGCATGTTGTAATAGGGGTGTTCGCGGTGCGATCTATTGCGGTTTTATACTCGCCCAAACTCGACCCATTATTTGCGGGTTTTTAATACTCTAGACTAAATCCAACCCAATAAGTCTAGAGATTGCACTTTGCGGTCCCTTGGGGTTGGGGCGGTTCTTGCGGTCTTAGCTTTTCCTATTATGATGAAGTTTTTTTTTTTTTTTTTGAGACTTTACATTAATTTATTATCACTTCCTATTTAGTTATTGTACTTTTATTTAAGAATAAAATTCTTGAATGTTTCATAATCATATGAACAATACTACTTTTTCATAATTTTTAGCTTTAATTTGTTAACCTATTTAAAGTCTAGACTCGCTATATAAAGATCAATATAATTGTTACTCAAAAACAAAACCGAACAAGACTTTTTCAAACAATAAACAAAAATAGAAAATAATTTAATTATTAAAGTTGATATTGGTGGTTGTCAATCGATAGAATTTAACTTGGATTGTTAATAAATTGTGTCGAGTAATTTTAGGGGACAAATTAATTAGGCTTTGGGGTTGAGACGGTAATTAAAAGTATGTACGTGCTTAAATAATATTAAATAATAAAACACAATTTGTTATTTTATATACATGCCGTTAGGTGCGGTTTATGCGGTGTTTTAAAATATAAACCCAAACCCGATCATAATTTGTGGTTTTTTTTCACGAAGTCCAAGACCAACCCATTCATCGTTAAACCCGCGAATTGCGATCGGTTTGGGTTGGGGCGATCGGTTGGAGCGGTTTGACGGTTTTATTAAACACCCCTATGTTGTAATTAGCAATTACACCCCCATTTTACGCTAGCTAATTATCATATAATAAGTTTGCTAACGTTACAATTTCATTCAAAATGGCTCATTAGCCCAAATTTGCTTGACTAATATTCATAATTTTTAGATGATATATAATTATGAATGATTTATTATCTAGTATTTTCTAAATTATCATGGTAAATAATATTTATGTTGCTTCTTTAATACTATAATTAAGTTTCTTTATTTATTATTGGAATGGATCAAATCGACATAAATACATATTTACTCTACATAATTCGAATTACAGATGTTCGTATAAGCGGATCAGATCCGTCAAATTTAAATCGGACAAAAATCGTAATAAATCTAACCGGATACGGATCTGATTAATATTGGACTTATTGACAACCCTAGTTTTAGACTGAAAAATAATGGGGTGGGCAATTGTTGGATAACCCGACACATAGATCCAGCTATATAGGCCCATAAATATTGGGCCGAGTAATTATTATTGGGCCTATAGACGGGCTGCCGAAGCATACACGTGCAAAGCGCGTGACACTTTCGCCTTCATGTATCAACGCTTGAGCTAGTCTTTTTCTTCTCTGCTTCTTCTTCAAGAAACGTTTCTCCCTTAAATACAAATTCCAAAAGAAGCAAATCTAATTATTTGAAAATGGCACCTGAACCCGAGGATGAGATCAAGGACGAGAAGAATCCTAGACCACTCGATGAAGACGACATTGCCCTCCTCAAAACCTATGTACTGTTCTTTTCCTCTCTCTCATAAACCCTAATTAGCTGCTATTTTCCGATTTATTTTTATTATGTTAAAATTTATGTTGAATGTCTTAATGTCGAAGTAATTTTGATGTGAGCTTTGCATTATTTACAGGTTGGGTTTTTTCTTTATTTAAGAGGAAATTAGGATGTAGGAACTGAGTATTATTTAGAGGTTGGGTTTTTCTTTTAATTAAGTGGTAATTAGGATCTAGGAACTGAGAATTGAGTGGAATTATATTATTTTTTTGGCAGAGTATTCTTTGGCATAGCATTTCTTTTATCCGTGGAGTATTACTTTAGCATTCTCTAATAAGATCTTATTTATTTTAAATAATTTGGATCATGAACTTGGTTATCTTGCTGAGATTAGTTAATATGGATCTGAAATCGGAGTAGAAACTTGCGGGTTTTGTTTTGTGATTTTTAGCAGACTGATTACCTAAAAATTACCTTTCTATATTTTTTAACTGCTTATAGAATATCTATTCTTTATTTGGCGGTACTGCTCATGAGATTTATGTGCCTACTGGAAACAGTGTTTGCCAATGGGGCTGCACCGTATCATTGGGAGCTCTTTTGCGATGATACTTATTCGTTTTTTTTTTGGTCAATTAAGGTGTTTGAGACTTAAGAGGGGGTGAAGATATTACATTTTATTGAATTTAAATGATTTACACAGGGTTTGGGACCTTACTCTACAAGTATAAAGAATGTTGAGAAGGAAATCAAGGAGATGGCAAAGAAGATTAATGATTTATGTGGTACGTTCATCGTCCCTATTCCTGTCTCTTCATTACGATATTCTTTTTTCATCAGATCTGTTTTTGTCCGATAGTTGTTTTTGGATTTCTGCACAGGTAGTAGTAAACTGGTTTATGATTTAATTTTGCGCCTTTCTTAAATCTGCATTTAATCTAACACAATATATGTGGCATGTATGGCACGTTCATTCATATTTGCTAAAAAGTTACTTGATGATAGGTATCAAGGAATCTGACACTGGTTTAGCTGCACCTAGCCAATGGGATCTTGTATCTGATAAGCAAATGATGCAGGAGGAACAACCTCTGCAGGTAGTATAGTTATAGTTATTGGATCTATTTTCTTCCTCATATTTCACATCTTGCAAAGGATATAACATGGTTTCTTGACTAGGTTGCTAGATGTACGAAGATAATCAGTCCAAACACCGAGGATGCAAAGTATGTTATAAATGTTAAGCAAATTGCCAAGGTAGCTGGACTTTCTTCTTGGCAGCTTTGCTTAGTTTATTTGAGTTCCATTTGTAGCTAATCAAGAATACTATCCACCAAGTTTCTGCTCACATAGTTTTATTAATAGGCGGCCTCTGCTGTTACATATTCATTCCAGTAGATGACACATGTGCACACAATTTATAATTTTTGAATTTCTTGTTGTGGGTAATCATGTATTTACCTTGTGAATATTTCATTGTTGCAGTTTGTTGTTGGATTGGGTGATAAAGTTTCACCTACTGATATTGAGGAAGGCATGCGTGTTGGGTAAGCATATATGAAGTACATGAAATGTATGCTACTTAGTTCTTCTTTGCATGCTAATCAGATGAAAAAATTTCAATGCAATAAAGCCTTATTGAATTTTGTCCTTTAGGCTTGAGCTTCTTAATACATTCCTTTGCTTTTACGGTATATAATTTGACACACCAATATTATTACAGTGTTGACAGGAATAAATATCAAATTCAGATTCCTCTGCCTCCAAAAATTGATCCAAGTGTTACGATGATGACAGTGGAGGAAAAACCAGATGTTACATATAATGATGTTGGAGGATGCAAGGAGCAGATTGAAAAGATGAGAGAGGTCTGTTATATATTGATAATTTGGCATTGTTTGTCCTTCCTCTTTTACTTGTCAAACATCTATAAACGATACCCTTCAAACACATGGTTAATATTCTTTGGCATGAAAACTTTACTTGATTTACACACTTAGAGATGCATATTTTGTAGGTTGTTGAGCTGCCTATGCTTCATCCGGAGAAATTTGTGAAGCTTGGAATTGATCCTCCAAAGGGTGTTCTGTGTTATGGTCCTCCTGGTACTGGCAAAACTCTTTTAGCCAGAGCTGTGGCCAATCGAACAGATGCCTGCTTTATTCGTGTTATTGGTAGTGAGCTTGTCCAGAAATATGTTGGTGAGGGAGCTCGTATGGTTCGTGAACTATTTCAGGTCAAAGCTCCTGACTTTAACATTTACTTGCATGTTGGGTCACCTTAAGTTACAATATGCTTAATATATGCTTTGTTTGTTCCCTGTGACAGATGGCTCGATCTAAAAAAGCTTGCATTGTATTTTTTGATGAAGTAGATGCCATTGGAGGTGCTCGCTTCGATGATGGTGTTGGTGGTGATAATGAAGTTCAGCGCACCATGCTTGAAATTGTTAATCAGCTTGATGGATTTGATGCTCGTGGAAATATTAAAGTTCTTATGGCAACTAACAGGTTAGTTGGTCTTTCTGGTTGATGTTTACTTCTTTTTAGGTGGGATTTTTTTCCCCTATGAATGGACAGGTTGTAGGAATTTCTTAGCTTTATTCATATTACCTCATTCTATATGATGAAATAGGCACCAATTTTTTGGGTGGTTTGGCACCGCTGAAGCTTATGCATGTCTGACAAAGAAATAGAGTATATGACATAACACATTAATAATTTTTTCCTTCGGGTAACAGTCAAATGAAGCTTCATTTTATAAAACATGTCATTCTTGGTCATCCCATTATTGTTTTTGTTAATTTCACTTTTAAATGTGCTCCTTGGGGCATATCTGGTTCAAAAGCTATGAGGACATAGTGGTAATTGTTTGCCTATATGCATCATATATATCTCCTACCCTCTTAAGTGCTGTTCTTTTATTTGGTTGAATTTGAATCTACTGGTATCAACCTAGAATGGTTTTTTTTTTTTTTTTTTATGGGTTTTGTTTGATTTCTTTGAATTTGATTTTCTAGTAAACTAAGATAAGAATATCACTGCAGAACTGTTTTGCTCCCCAGAGAAAATGTTCTTATAACGTTCTTTTTTTACTTCTCCAGACCTGATACCCTTGACCCGGCACTATTACGTCCCGGACGGCTGGATCGGAAAGTTGAGTTTGGCCTGCCTGATTTGGAGAGTAGGACACAGATATTCAAGATTCATACTCGAACCATGAATTGTGAGAGGGACGTGCGGTTTGAACTCCTTGCTCGACTTTGCCCGAATTCTACTGGTAAAGATTTTAGCTTCAACTATTTGTGCTTGCTGCTTACAGGCTTAATGCCTTTGGCACTGGACGATACAATTTCTAAGACACTTTATGTTGTATTAATGCTTTTTTTTAATCAATTCAGGAGCAGATATAAGAAGTGTGTGCACAGAAGCTGGAATGTATGCCATACGAGCTAGAAGGAAAACAGTAACTGAGAAAGATTTTCTAGATGCAGTCAACAAAGTCATCAAAGGCTACCAAAAGTTCAGTGCAACGCCGAAGTATATGGTTTACAACTGATCACTATTTTCACCAGGATTAGGATTTCATGCAGCAGCTGGGATCACAGGGGGCTGTCCATGGGTAGTTATTTCTTAATGTTAAAACTGGACTTGAAGTCCCCCATTTTGGATTGTCTTGCACCTTCCATTTGCCACATTTGTTTCAATTGATAAATGTTTTGAGCTGTGTGTTTTTCTTTAATGAACTATTTTCAAGGATATCATTGAATGAATATGTTCCCGTGTTTGTGATTTGTATTTTGAATTTGTGTTGCCTTTCATATTATCAGATACCTATTTTGACATGATAGGGTACTGCTTATGCTACACCAAAAGTGAAAAATTTAGTTCTAACTTTGTTAGCTTGTCGGACTCTTATGAATTGTGAGTCTTGCCCAGCTGTGGGAGTTTTGAAAGTCTAAATTGTGGTGTTGGAGGTGTTTGGTCCCAAAATCAGAATCAAAATCCAAATCATTATTATCTACGTTGTAAGTTGAGGGTATAACACTTATTTTGTGGTTGAATAACATTTATAGGAAAAACCTAATAGTGACCTTTCTTATGCTTGAACAACACTGATATGAAAGTTACCATTTTATGATACAATAAATTAATGGTTGAATATATTTGATCTGATTAGAGACTTTTCCTTAGAATTAAACATAGTTTAGAGGTTGCTTGAGTTTTCCAACTTATTTAGTTTTAAATTAACCAAGTGGAATGAGATTTAGATAAACTCCAGTAAGTTGGTACACTGGTACACTTCCTTGTATTTATTTTGACAGTTTTAGTTTGTCGAATCCCAGTCGAGTTTCAAATACTGGCAAACAATAAATATAGGACTTTGAATTGCTTTATTTAGTATACTAACTCAAACGAATTGTCATTAATCGAGCTCAAGCTAAATCTTACATAACTTCTTTCATTCCTAATCACATTCAATTCCTTCCAATTTAGATGTAGCAACTTCAGATGGTAATAACTTAAATTTTAGCAGAAAAATTAGGTGTTTGCAGTGGTACAATGCTTCTTTTGACTATACTATGATACAAAAAGGTGAAATATATATCTGAAGTTTTGGTGCACAGGTGAATTTCCTTGAAGAGTGTCTTCCTTTCTAGTGTTCTCATGGTCAACAAGGAACCCTAAGGAGTGTAATCCTCCCCATCTCCACTTCCGGCTCGAGGCGTACCATCATTTCCAAAAGTTCTCTTGCTCATATTTGCTCGTTGTACTAACCGAACCAATGCTTGTACCACTTCCGACATCGGTGGCCTAAACTCGGGCTCCGGCTGGTCAAAACAGTAATTAAACACAATTAGTCACTGATAAAATACAAGAAAGTAAAACCGGGTGATTTTCTTTCGTAAGACGAGTACCTGGACACACAATGCAATTACATCTGCAAAGCGTGAGAGTGATTTGACGGGATATAGACCCTTGAGAGCCGGGTCAACCATCTTAGACAGGGCATCGATATCGTGGAGTTGAGGTGATGCCCATCGAACTAAAGATTGTTCGGATCTTGGCCTTGAGCTGTTTCAGAAAAGAAAATAATGACTGTTCACTAAATCGGATTACGTACGGCTTATTATATTTCTGTAGAGAGTTATTAGGAATAGGCCTACCTCACAAACGGTTTGCGACCTGTAAGAAGTTCTAACATCACAACTCCAAAGCTATATACATCACTGTTAATGGTATATTGACCCGACATGGCAACCTCGGGTGCACTGTAACCAGATGCCTGCAAATGCTCCATATTTCATTATGAAAATTTTAAAGGGTCATTTACACTCAGACCCCCTCAGGTAAACCATAGTTACACACAGAAAATCGAAAACTACAAACACACCACCTAGTAGGGGGTGTAAAACAGGTTAAACCAGAAGGAATATTCTTGTAATTTGCGAAATAGCAGGGGTAGCGAGTGTAATTTAGGTTTACCTGAGGAGTTGCAAACATAAATTATCCTAATAATAATAACAATATATATCTGCTACCAAACAGCTACCTGATCTGGTTCATGGACAAGGCTTGCAAGTCCACAATCTGAAAGATGAGGATTGAGCTCCGTATCGAGTAAAATGTTTGCTGATTTGAAATTTTTATGAATAACCGAGGGCGAACAAATTTCATGTAGGTACCTGGAAAGTAATAAAAGATAATATTTAAACAATGTATGTGTTGAATAAAAATTTATAATGCTGAGAATTAACTTACTCTAGTGCTCTTGCAGTCCCTAAAGCAATCTTGACACGGGTGTTCCATGTCAATGGCTTGCTTAATTCATCGGATAGATGCAGAAATTCATGTAAAGATCCATTTTTATGGAACTCGTAAACAAGTAAGTGTTGTCCATGCTCACAGCAATATCCTACCAGCTCCGTTACATTTGGATGATGCAGCCTTGAAATCTCAGAAACGAGATCTAGAAAATCTTCAGAATTGGAAAGGGTAGATGAATTTATTTTCTTCACAGCAAGAACCTGTATGTTAACAAGCATGCAACTTCGAGTTACATTTTTTTATTCTTATTTTGTACCTAAACATTTTGAGTGAAATGCAAAAACACCCCCAATGCTTTGCCTAATTAGTAAAAGAAAAAGTGTTAATTTTATTACCACAAACCTCTCTTGTGCTATTTTTAATTAGCAAAAAGAAAACATTGCACGCCGGAGTAAATATTTTGCAGGAAAAATGACAATTTTATCCACAAGTCCCAACCAAAAAAATGCAAAAACCACCACTTTTCACCTACAAATTGCACAATATTCACTTTGAACATTGGCAATGTCTCCCACGTTCACTTAAAAATCGGTAATAACCTCCATGTGGATTTATGAAGGAATTTCAAGTGGCGCTAATAAAAAAAAGAATACAAGTGGTTTGTTGCTAATAAGAATAACACAGGGTGACAGGGGGCTTTAGTTAATTAGGCAAAGCACAGGGAGTATTTTTGCATTTAGCTCCGAACATTTTTAACGTCAATAGTCACAACTAGAAAAATGATGTAAAGAAAAATGCATAGTACCTGTCCATCATCAAGTTGTGCCCGATAAACACGTCCAATAGATCCCTCACCAATAAGGTTTCCAACATTGAAACTATCGGTAGCTATCTGCAAATCTGCTACCGAATATGATTTAGCATTAATCGGGGCCGTATTAACTTTCTTGGGAGTAACGATGGGCTTTGAGGAAACATCGACCTCATCAAACGATTTATGACGTTCGATAGGAGGAGGTTTCAGACTTATCACTGCAGGAGGAGTTTCAAAAGTTTTTGTGCTGGTGGCAGATGAAGTTTGAACCGACTTCAACTCTGGAAACAAATCAAGAGATATAGCAAAAACATTATATAAAGCTGCACAAGATTATCATTTTACATGATTCTTCAGCATTATTTTTACGGATAAAAGAGGCAATTAATTACCTAGCACTTCTTGTGAAGGAAGTGGAGTAAAATGCTGGTTGTCATGCTTCTCAATATCCGCAGTGGATGACTTTTTGGATCGCCTCTTAATGATAAAGAATGCTACTATTGCTCCAACAACCAAGATAGATATAACAATTCCAGCAATAGCCCCACCACCTAAACCGGATTTGCTTCCTCCACCTTCATTAACTCCACCACTAGACGGGCCACCACTGCCTCCAGATCTGTGACTCCGGTTGGGTTTGGGGACAGGAGGAGTGCCAGGCGGAGGTGGTGGAGCTGGACCAGAGTTGAATGAATTACCATTTGATCTGTTAAGTTAAAAATAAAGGTACTATTATTATAATTTCTCACAAAAGGAAAAAAGAACACATGTACAAGTATATAAAAAGATGCTTACTGCAGGTTTATGCCTTTGAATTGATTTGGTATCCATCCAGTAAAACGGTTGTTTTCGACATTCCTATATACGACGAATCAAGAATCAACTTAGTACAAAATAATATTTCACATGTAAAGAAACTAAGAAATTTCGAGAAGCTCACAGATTTCGGAGTGGAAGATTAGCAAGGACATCCAGAGTTCCCGTAAATTGATTGTTTTGCAAATACCTGCACATGTAAGCTGGTTACCAAAAATCCAAAAGACAATAAAAATGCAAGATGGAATGTATTCCACTTACATATCTGAAATACTCGTTAACGACTGGAAACTTTGAGGAAGATTGTCCGACATGGAATTAAAAGAGAAATCCCTGATGAAAAGTAAAAATAAAAAATTAATATTAAAAGACCATAAAATATCGATACTTGACAACCCCAAAATAAGCTAGAACTAAATGAACCATTACAATGTGGAGAGAGCGGTAAGTGAGCTGAACGAGACAGTTACTTGGCCCTGGATTTGATTATGACTAACATTGCTGCAATTGGAAAGAAAGAACATATTTTGTCAGAATCATGATATATTCTGATCTCGTTTTGAGGTTTCAAGACCGAGGCATGACTAACAGGTATTTCAGAGAATTCATCAGTGATATGGAATAGGGAAGTCCACCATTGAAGCCATTAGCAGCAAGGTTTCTGCATTGTAAAAGATCAATAAGACTAGGCAAAACAAGAAAGTTGATAATGAAACACCAAAATTAAGCATACAGTCTTTGCACATTTGGAGGAAGTTGGTAAGGAATCTGGTTTCCAAGGTTGTTGTTACTTATATCGCTGCAAAACTCAATCAAAGGTTATTAGAAAATAACAAAATCAACTAACAGAACTCGACAAACAAAAATCCCCTTTGCCTTACAATGTAGTAACGGATGTCAATTTATCGAGCTGGTATCCCATATTCCCTGTGAGTTGAAGCCCAGGTATCCTTCTGTTGAAAATACAAAGACACGTCGATATAAGAATTTAAATACGGAGAATAAGAACACGAGAAAGAATAAAAGGGTTTGAATGAAATCACATTTCGGTAACTTTTGGGCCTGAGCAAGTAATACCCATCCAGGATTCACCACAAGGATCGCCTCCATTTGGGCTCCACTTGCTAAGTTGTGGTGGTGAATTCAAACTGGTATACATCACATTAAGAGAAGAAGCTGTGCATTGAAATAGTTGAAGTCAAAATTAAAGATCCAATTATGCAGATTATGACTAGAAATTTGCATTACTTCTACCAAGCATTCCAACAGATAATTTATTTTTAGAATGTAATGTTAGGAAGTAGAGTCAAATGAAGTTCAAATTCACATATGTATGTCATTTTCTCATCACGATTCAATGACCGAAAGCTGTTTAAAGAAAACATCATTGAAGAAATCAGATTCTGAATGATATAAATGTAAACAAAGCAATCAACAAAAGCTTGAAAGCCACAAATTAACAGAAGTAGATGCCTTCAATTTCATCATTCAATGAGTCTCATTTGTGAACATCTAATAATGATGTACCAATAGTCATAATCTAAACCCAAATTGATAAATATCAATTATCTACTAATCAACTTCCAAAAATTGCATAAAAAGGATTACACATTGACAGTAGACTTTCTTAAATTACTGAAAACATACAAAGTAGAACACCCCCAAAAGCAAAATAACAAGCATTTAATTGAAAAATCTTCCAAACTAAGTAAAGATGAATTACCACTTATAGAGCTAACTTTCCAAAAAAAATCAAGAAAAGAATTTCACCCCTACTAATAAACATCATCAAATCCAGCATATCCCATCAACAAATACAATACCTCCAAAATACACACACTAATCCATGTACACAAGATTTCTGTAAGTATAAGTAAATAGATATAATAAAAAGAAGCACTGACCATCAGTTGGATCTGTAGTTGCATTGGTGGAGCTGGGAAAGCCAATGAGCAGCACCGCCACCACAGCCACCGCCACCACTTCCATCCCCTCCGCTTTTCTCATTTCAAACAAGAAAAGCTCAAAAGCCTAGTCCAAAAAAAGGCTTTATCTTTAGCTAAAGATTACTTTTTGTCTCTGTCAGCTCTTCTTTTTTCCGAAAAGAAATTTCTTTATAAATCACAATGATAACAAATAGAATTTCAAGAAATATATATTTTGCAGATTTTCTGGATACCCATTCTCACAAAAAGCTGGCAGGCACGATTAGCTAGAAGAATCCAAAGCCACAGAATTCTTCTCTCTTTAATTCTCTACATGTTTTGTGTGTATATATATACACTAAGCTAAATAAATTCTTATGACTTGATCTACTATTTTTTTTATTAGACATTGTGGTTATAAATTGAGCATATTTTATATTTTAATAATGTCATGTTATTATAGTACATGATTTTAATTTTTTAGACCAAGTTTAGGTAAGAATTTTACGGATAAAGTTATATATATTTGTATATATATTATACAAGCATTATACTAATTATTTTTATTTATTTTAGTACAAAAAGATGATTAGAGTGGTAGGTATTTTTTGTTTTTTATTTGTTGGGAGCTAGTATAAAACTTTTCTTAATGTGAAGAAAATTATGTGAGCGAACTGAAAAACACGCTTTTAAATTTTACTATTATGGGAGGGGGGAATTTGCATCTTGATTTCCTTCTTTATAAAAAGCTATTTTAAATCATTGTTATTATAACCACGTTTGACAAGAATATCTAAGGTAAATGTTCATTTCAAAGTTTTAATTAATGAGGTTAGCTTTTATACTTTTAATATATATATATATATAATAAAAAAAAATAAAAAGGGCTCTTATAGTTTGATGATTGCTAGATGGAAAAGAAAAAACTTTTTGGTCCTTTTTAGCCGTTAGAAGAGAAAGTCACGGGAATCACTTATGAAAATGCCCTTTTTGACTTGGTAGGGTATTATTCTAATTTAACTTTTACTCAACAAAACTTTCATGGCATTTCCCTATATGTAAGGTATTGATCCGGTTTTACGAGTCTAGTTTCAAGGTTTTGATTAAACGTTTGAAATTCTATTTGGTTATGTTTCGGGTGTTAAATTTTGTGATTATAAAAAGTAAAGATCCCAATTAAATTGGTTTTGGATGTTGGGATTTGGGGAGAAAAGTATGTTGTAAATCAACGATTTTTTTTTTATAGAATTTGGGGAGAGGGGAAATATGTGGTATGTGTCAAGTCAAAGTTTTAAGTGGTTGAAACTTTGTAAGTAGATTTCAAGAGTTATAAATTTGTGAATTAACTGAATTTCATGAGTTTTATCAAAGTTAATTTAATAGAATTCTGACTTAATTTCTCGAGAAATCAGGTCAAAACTCTTTCAAATAGGCCAATAGATATTCTTGCCTTTTTTTTTTTATAAATAAGGCAATTATCTATTGTCATTAATTACCCAAAAAAAAAAGTATATACCTTGTAGAGTAGCTGAATTAGGTCAATAACTAACTTTTGGTTAAGTAACATATCAAATAAATCGCATTTAGGTGCCCATCCTCTTGTAATATTTTGTTTTCTTTTAACAACTTCATGATAGTTGCAGTTGCATAACTTTTTCTTCTATGTAAAAAAAAAAAAAACGTGTCAGCGTTTATAAATTTTATAAAGTTTTTTCTAATGTTTTCGAAGCGTTTCCAATATATAAATGACCAAAATATACACTCCAAATAAAATTTTGGTCCATGCATATAAGTTTATATATATATATAATTATCACATGTGCGCCACAATATAGCATATATCGACAAATTATATTGAATAAAAAGAACTTGTCAAAGTATAAATATCTCTTAGAACTTAAAAATCATGAACCATGATGCAAAGCATAATTAATTAGCAACATTACTCATTTTTATTGATCAAGTTTATTAGCTCAATCGAATAATTATTTGCACCACAATATATATATATATATATATATATATATATGTGTGTGTGTGTAACACATTTGGCCATCAATAGTTACGTTCAGAGTTGAAATAAGATATTGTGAACTCAAAGTGTAAGTTTAATTTAGTTTACTTAATTATAGCTATGAGGTTAGGAGTTATTGTCGGTACATTAAATTTGACATTAAAAAACTTATCTTCTATTCAAAGAAATTAAAGTGGGGCGAGGCTTTATATATTTATGTTGTCCTCTAGATGTGGGCAACATGTGGAACTGCCATTTATTTTTATTTTTTAGAGAAATATACTGTTTAACTTTAATAAAAAAATTCTGTATTATTTTAGTTGAAAAACTTTCATGGATTTGGTTTTAACTGTCACACTCTATTCAAGTAGTATATATATTTGATATTTCAAAAGGAATAAATAAAAATAATAAAATTAATACACATGGATAATTTTATCAATTCGTCAAAAGTCAAAAATCAAATTTTACTGGGATCAAGTGTGATAATTAAAATCAAACACATAAAAGCTTTTTGAGAGTTAAAATAACACAGAATTTTTTTTGAAAGTTAAAAAATATAGGGGGTGATTTTATCTTTAACTCGTTTATTTATGCCAAAAAGTACTACTTTCATATTGGTATATTCTATGGACTATATTGTACCCATTAATTAGAAATTAAGAGAATAATTTAATTTGAACATAAGAGTCTTTCAAATTTAATCTCTCGAACAAATTTCTACTTTTTACTCGCATTTTGATATTACCCATTATCATGATGCATTTTGTTGTTACCTATTATCATTATTTTGTATTTTTGTGGAAAAATACTAAAACCATATATATTATATGACTTATTATCCAAATTTCCATTTGGAACCATCTTTTCACATATGGTGTGGTAGAACCTAAAAAACCACATAAAAAACTCTAGATAAAAAGAATAATGACCCCACTCTTATGTCATAAATTGGTCAACAAATGTACATCGATGTTAGGTACATTGATTTCTTTAAGAAATAGTTTCTCTTCTTATTTGTTTTCTTTGTAAACAAGACAAAAAATAGTGCTGATTTATTTATTGGTTTTATGCAAAATCAATTTTTTTGTCAAATTAATAATACTATATCTTGATTTTACTCGAGAATCGGTTGTCTTTTGTAACTTTTGAGGTGCTTTCTGAGAAGAATCAAACAAAACTTGCAACCACAAAAACAACACATAAATTTAGGAATACAACATTATTGTCGAGTGGACCTAGTCTGACGAAGAAGATGAAGTGTAGAAATCTCACAAAAATAGTGGATAATATTCTAGTTTAATACGAAGTATTATTTTTTGTTAGTTGAATATTATTTGTACTTTAAATTTATTAATGATAAAAATAAATTATTGATATAATAATGTAATCATAGTTCAACAAAAAAAGAAAGATATATAGTCCTTTTGAAACAATGCACAGGGCTGTTCAGTTTACAAAAGGAAAAGGAAAACGAACATTTGTGCTCAATATATATTTTTTGTATATAGGATTTGCCTATTCAATATTTGTGTAGTTTATTAGATTAAATTTATCGTAACACAACACAAGATACAAATAAATCCATATAGAGGCCAGGTGAATTAACTTAATTAATGGCTATGATCAACATCCGTCGAAATTTTCGTCTAAATTTTGTTGTTTTTTTGTAGTGTAGAAGCTATTTCACAATTTTAATGAAGATTAATTTTTGTCCATTGTTATTTGATTACATATTTAACCACCAAAACATAATTAATTTTTTATATCCAAAAGTAAAAATTATTATTATAAAGTTTATCGGTTAATAAGAAACCAAAATTCTGCAAAGTTAATTCAATATGCTAAAGATTTTTTGAAATCCATTATTGCAAAAATTAATTTTTTGACATCGATTACTTCATAAGTATATGTTTGACTTATCGACTATAATTGCTCTAATTCAGTTTGAATAAAGCATTTGCATTTTTCATTCTATCTATATGCATAGATCAAAATTTTCATCATATCATCAAAAATATTTTGTTTTTAAATTAATGATGACGATAATAAGATAAAATCAAATCAATTTTCTCTCTCTCTCTCTAAGTTTTATGACCTTCTGGATCAATATCACTTCCCTTTTCCGCCTCATTTACTGAAACACATCCATACTTTACCAAATTGTGTAGTTTCAAGACTTTTTATTTGATTTTTTTTTTTTTTAATTTAGGATCACATTTTTTGCTTAAAAAGATTTCAAAATTTAACTAAACGAAATATACACTAGAACAATTTTTTTATTAATTCATGCATATATATGTGTTAATATACTAAACAAAACATAACTAACGCGTGCCAGCTAAGATAAGCAGAACCCTGTAACATCTATAGATTATAAGTAATGAGCAAACACATTTATGTGTGTGTGTTTAATTAATCTTTCAAATTAAATAAAGAATTGGGTGATTGCCCTCAAGACAATGGGCCTGTTTGTTTGGCGTTTTCCAAAAAAAATTAGTGTTTGTAAAATGCCAAACAAACATATTTTCTATTTTCTGAAATAAATTTTTCATCTCTCATTTTTCTTAAACTACTCTCTCAAAACCCAAACAAACAACAATTTTCTTATCTCTAAACAAAACATATACAAACCACACAAGATCCTCTGTACCACTTTTGGTGTACCACTTAAGTGTACCACCACTAAGTGATTGACACATGCATATGTTAGAATTATTATAATTGTCAAATGTGCATGTGTCAATCACTTAGTGGTGGTACACTTAAGTGGTACACCAAAAGTGGTACAGAGGATCTACACCCTATACAAACTCTACTCTGATTTGACATAAAGTAACATATCTCTTACACAATTATCTCACAACAAACATGATTTGACATAAAATCTTACACATCTTACATCTACAACCTAACTCTTCCAAAAAAAATATATACATACTTTATTTCTCAAACCACTCTCTCAAAACTCAAACAAACAAATATTACGCAAATCGAAATTATTTCACAAACCTCCACTACTCTTCCAAACTACTTTCTGAAACACCAAACAAACAGGCCCAATGTATTTGGGGCGAAAATTTGATGAGGATGGTTCTTGTTGAGGTTGATAGAGACAATTATTATTAAACAAACAAATTCAAATAAAAAAAAGTAGTAGTTACATTTTTATAAATAATTGATGTCAAATATATATGTCAATGAACAACCAAATATAAAGACAGTATTATTATTATATAATAACGCATACGGTAGACACGTCACATATATATATCAACATTGCTTTTGATCTATCTTAAAGGAAAAATATTTGAAGTGATGCTGTTTTTTATTTTTGTTGACTGGGAAGCCACGATTGATATAATATATATATATGCTAAAATATTATTATGTATAATAATATATTACTGATTATTTCACAGGTGTACGTATAATATCATGTAAGCGTGTCAATGATACGATTTCGTTTGTCCATGGAATATATATTTTTTTTTTGCAGTTTCTTCAAATAAATTGGGGTTAGATTACTTTTTAAAGAAATGGAGCAAAATCCTTGAATTTCTTCACTTTTTTTATATAATGATTAATTGATTATTATAAATCCTCTAAGAATCTTTTTAATTAGTTCTCAGAAAAAAACCAAAAGAATCGCTGTAATTCAGAATATCAACACCTATATGTAACCGATTTTAATTTAATTGCAATGTACACCATTGGTTGGTTCTTATAGATAACTTTATTAAAATTAACTAGCATATAGTATCATGGACATTATTATTTTATATTCTACTCCCTCCGTCGTATTATTTTTACTCAATTAACTACAATGTCCGATCAAACTTCTAGCTTTTTAAGTTGCTTATCGTGTTAAATTATTTATATTTGTGGTGTATTAAATCTTTTAAATATTAATATATATTATATCATAGTGAAATATATAATTAAATTATTTATTATAATTTTGATAATTTAGTCAAATTGACTGATCAACTTTACAAATGGATAAAAAAAAATGGGACGGATGAAGTATTATATTTCTTTCCCTTTTTCATTATTTTGCTAGTTTTCTTAATTTAAACATTGCCAATTATATTTTCTTAATATAGCTTGAAACGAAATAGTCAATACACAAATCAGTGTATTTGAATAGAGGCATATATAGTGTTAATCTTAATTGCATCTTTCTGTTCTGTTTATAAATAGAAATAGTCATGTCCTCTCCAAAAAAAAAAAGAAAAAATTAGAAATAGAAGTAGTCATGTTGACTAAACTACTTACTGATGACTGAGTCACGAGTCAGCTATGCGTGTCGGTGGTCTTGTCGGCGTTTTTCTATGAGTTGACTCGCCTAATGGGCTTTATCTTATTTTTATCATGCCCAATAAATACATACTTTGATGGCCCGATTATTATTTATTATTATTATCAAGCCTAAAATTCGTAAACACACTCAAATATTTTTGTCATTATTCAAAATAATTTCTTCTAGCGACTTAGTTGCATTCTTTACACTTTAGCTCATATATCATAAGCCCAGAAAAAATAAAAGCTCACGTATCATCCCTGAATTTTTGTCTCGATTATATCATAGAAGATAACACAAAAGATTGTGAATAATTCCAACTCGTCGACCATGGGTGTGACTTTATATGCAGAATTAATTAGAAAAAGTTGCAATTTTAGTTTCATTAAAATTGTAATCTACTCAAACAAAAAATGTATTTTACCTGAAATATTCATTGGTGTAAAATTCATATTGAGATTTAAAAAAAAAATCAACTAAATTAATAGGCAATGATTCTTCGTGCACAATATCCATAAAATATCATGCAATATATTTAATATTAATTTTATAATAATTATTGGATATCTTTTTGTTACAATATATGAAATAGTTCGAAAACATGTATTGTATATTTACTGTTGGTGTGTTACACTAGAAGACGAGTGCAACCATACAAAATAAATATTTAATATTTCATCCGTCCCACTTTTCTTGCTTTTATTTTTATTTTGAGACGTCCCAAAATATGGCTCTCTTTCTCTCTCAAAAAATAACAAAAGTTTATTTTTTTAACAAAGTGCCTAAAACTCCGTGCCCAACCTAAAGGGACCAAAATTAATGGGACGTAGGGAGTATTTGGTTAAGAAGGTTTAATGTTTCCATTTTTTTGGCAAGGGAAATCGAGATTTTCAAAAGGTACTATATATTGAGGCCCATTTCAAGTAATGTACTTTGTTAATGAACTACACTTATGGGCAATCAGGCCAAAAAAAAAAAAAAAAAGTCCAATAATGAATCTTGAGTAAACAAAATTCAATTGGGCTCACTAGTTTTATGCACATTAATATTTAATTGTAACATAACAAAATTCTAAAATGGGGCATCTAGCCGGACTTGTCTATAAGCCCTTTCCAGGGCCCACTAAATCAAATCCCCATGATTTCATGTATCAAAATTTTCATTTTTTTCATTCAAAAAATCAAAAAGTTTTCGTTTTTGAATCAAGTGAAACGAAAACAAGATGTAATTTCGAAACTATTTGTTTACCTTAAACTTTTTTATTTTTCTAAATTCAGTAACTTTTTTTACAAATTTTCGTTAATGTTTCCGAAACATTTCGAAAAAGTCTCGAAAAGTTTTCAATATTTGATTTACCGAAATATACACTCGAAACGAAATTTTGATCTATGCATGATTTACAAATTCAATATCTCTTATGATTTCAAAACCTAAAATTTTAGGTTTTATATTAAAAAGTGACATATATAAATGTTTCCATACCTAAATTTATATAATGTATAATGGTGCAATTTTTACTATTTTGTGTCATAGTTATAAGCTTATTCCATATTATGGGAATTTCTAAGGTGATGTCACGTTATGTGACGTCAATTTAATTTAAGGCGTTGGATCATAAATATGTAATTACAACCACATAAATTTTATAATATAAAATAAAATTAAACTTAGTTAATTATGAGTTACCTGTTTAACAGGTTAAAACTATAATGTATCTTATATTCTTTAATATTCCAAAGTTAACTACCTTAAATATTTCTACTTTCCTTCTTTTTTTTTTCTACCCAAATTAATATCAAATTACCATAAAAATTATATGTTTCCACATTGTATAGTACAAGTTCATATATAATAGTACAACACCACCAATGTGTATAATTATTCACATTACATAGTATTGACTTCACATACTTAGTACGGTATCATATTAGTAGTAATTAGTCACATTATATAGTATTACCATTAGTACTAACCAATTTGCGGATAATTATTCACATTACATGATATATGTCTCACATGTAATAGTATAGACTCACATAGCATAGTATTGACTCCACAAACTTAGTACGGTCGACCCATATTAGTAGTTTTTAGCTACATTATGAAGTATTATCATTCGTACTAACCAATGTGTATAATTATTCACATTACATGGTATAATATCTCACATTATATAGTATAATGTCTTACATGTAATATAATTGACTCCACATACTTAGCATGATCTCATATTAATAATAATTAATCACATTATATAGTATTACACTATTACTATTAGTACTCATCAAATTACTAATAATAATTAATCATATTATATATCTCACATGTAGTAGTATAAACTCTTCTAGCATAGCATTGACTCTACAAACTTAGTATGGTCCCACATTAATTAGTAGTAATTAACCACATTATGAAGTATTATCATTAGTACTAACTAGTGTGTATAATTCTTCACATAACATAGTATAATGTCTCCCATGTAATAGTATTGACTCCATATACTTAGTACGGTATCATATTAGTAGTAATTAATCACATTATATAGTATTACCATTATTACTAACCAATTTACTGATAATTCTTCACATTACATGGTATATATCCCACTTGTAGTAGTATAAACTCTCATAGCATAGTTTTGTGTCTCACATGTAATAGTATTAACTCCACATACTTAATACGTTCTCTCATATTAGTAGTAATTAGTCACATTATATATTATTAACACTAGTACTAACTATTACGGATAATTATTAACATTACATGTTATATGTTTCACATATACTAATATAGACTCACATAGCATGTATTGACTCCACATACTTAGTACGGTATCATATTAGTAGTAGTTAGTCACATTATATAGTATTACCATTAGTAATAATCAACTTACTGATAATTTTTCACATTACATGGTATATGTCTCACATGTAGTAGTATAGACTCACTTAACACGGTATTGATTCAACATACTTAGTACGGTCTCATATGAGTAGTAATTCACATTGTATGGTATCACCATTAGTTATAACTAAATTACTGACAATTCTTTATATTACATGGTATATGTCTCACATGTAGTATAATATTGACTTCACAAATTTAGTACGGTTCCATATTAGTAGTAATTAGCCACATTATGAAATATTGGTCATTAGTACTATGTATAATTTTTCATGTTACATGTTATATGTTTCACATGTAGTTGTATAGACTCACATAACACAATATTGACTCCACATACATAGTACGGTCTCATATTAGTAGTAATTAACCACATTAGGAAGTATTGCAATTACTAATGCCCAATATGTATTAAAATATAAATTATGTGTATTAAAATATATTATGAATTTTTTCAAAGGTTAATATTAATTATTCAACACGAAATATTATGTATCATTATTATAAAATATTATTATACACAATTATTTATTTATTTTTATAATAATTTATTAATTTATAATTTACTATTATTGTGGTTAAATATTACAAATGTGGTCAAATAATAGTATAGTACAACTATTATGGTTATAGTATTATATTAATTATGACTTGTTTGCAACCTTTTAAGTAGGTAATAGATTAATGAGGTGTCATAATTCTATTGGTTATAACTTACGTTATATGACATGACGTCACCTTACAATTTTCCACATATTATTCATGCACTATAATCATTAATCGGTCAAATCAAGATTAAAACGTTACTCATATGTTAAAGAATATCTTTTACAATATTTGCAAGTTTTAATCGTTGTTTATGATCAAATATTAAATTCAATAATGAATAATGACGATTTTATCATCACAAATAATTAATTAAGTGACCGTTCGTTTAATTTGTCCGTTCATATTATTTATCAATTTGGGTATGGACACTGAATTAAGAAATTTTAAATTGTCATTATTTGAAGATAAAAATTCGAAAATAAAATCAACGGAGTAATAATTGATTTTCTCTCTCGTCTCTTAATTAGAAGTTAGAACAATCAATTTAAAAGGATAAATTTTTCCCAAAACAACAAATAATATGAAATCGAGAGAGTAAATTTTACTTAGCAAGAGCACACCACAAGAACATAATTCTTTTTTTATGTAAAATAAAGTATTATCTATTGTGAAAGAGAAGTCATGTGAACTTGTACCATTTTTTTATTCCTATTTTATCCTTAATACTAAATTTAATCTAACTATGTAGCTTTTTAACTTCTTCCCTTTTCACATTACATCCATTAATAAAAAATATAGTGATAAAAAAAATTTATGCACGCTTGAACATGTGATGATGATGACTAGCTAGTTATTTTTCAGACACGGGGCCTCAATTTTAATAGAACCGACCATGTTTTGTCAAATTTTTTTTGGATTTTTTTTCACTTTGCACTTCCTAAACATGGAAAATAGGCATAGAAGAACATCACAACATGATTGTACCAAGAAAATTATGAGGGATTTGAGTTTTTCTTAATTTAAAGGTGTTAAGTGTTAATTTGTTATTTTGGGGTGCAAAATGCCCATTTATTGTGTTTTGAAGGTGCAAGTTGTTGAGTTGTTCTTAATTCGAGGGTGCGAAGTATTAATTTTATTTCGAGGGTGCAATGTGCCAATTTTTCATGTTTTGGGTGCAAAGTGCCAAAGATATACAATTGAATTACTTATTTTACTCTTGACTCCGACGGTCATTTTTGCCTGAAAATAAGAGAATATTGGAGATAATTTTTGGGACAATCATAACAATCAAGTGCTAGCACATATATAGAAGAACATCACAACATGATTGTACCATGAAAAAATGAGGGTGTTAAGTGTTAATTTTGTGTTTCGGGGTGTAAAGTGCCAATTGACATGTGTTTCAGAGGTGCAGGTTGTTGAGTTGTTCTTAATTCGAGTGAGCTAACTGCTAAGTGCTAATTCTGTTTCGATGGCACAATGTGCCAATTTATTATGTTTTTGGGCACAAAGTACCAAATATCTATAATTGAATTACCTATTTTGTCCTTGACTCCAGTGAACATTTTTGCCTGAAAATAAGAGAGGGTTCAAAGTGCTAAAATTTTCATATTTTAAAAGTACAGAGTGCTAAATCTGATTTTTGAAAGTGTAAAGTATCTATTTTTCATATTTTGATAGTGCAAAGTGCAAAATCCATTTTTTTTTTTTGGATAATCTTTGTTTTGGCTTTCACCAGAAGGTCCAGAACATTCTTCTACCAACACTGTACTTAAAACTTGAAACAATTTCGAATTTTGAGAAGGCGGAATTTGGTCTGTTTTGAAACTTTCAATACACTTAATTCCATTCAATCTATAATTAATTAGACATTAGATATTGGTTGATACCTTGTCACACAAAATATTTAATTACAAAAGTGTTGCGCGATTTCAATCAAATCAAATTTTATGTACTATTTATCTATTCAGCTTAAAATTAATTCTATCCATGGATCATATTTTTATTTTTAGTGTATGTTTCGATCAATTTAATTTAAAAAAAAATTGATCATACTCCACAAATACTAAAGAAAAATTATGAACAAATTATTAATTTAATAAAATAAGAAAATCTCAAAGCTAACAAAGTTTTTTAAAAATACAATATACTTTCATTTCCATTATTTAAAAAATGACAAATGCACATAAACGAAACTCAAATTTAAATTCTACTGGAACTATAAATACATAATTTAATAGATAAAAAATAATTGAAAAAAATGAAAACTTCTCAACACTTTTAAATAAACTATCATCCATGATCTAATGTAACAATACTGAGGAGAGCGGGTCGAATATTCCTATCCACAACAAATAGTGTCCCAATAACAAAAGAATCCAAAACACCTCACCATTTCTGTTTTTTTGAGAACCAAAATCCCCAGCACTTTCAATATTCAATGTATTTTGTTCAAAAAAGAAAAAATATTTAATAGTATTTAATTTGATAACTAACTGCCAAACAATTTTTTTCCCTTTTTTCATCTTCGCAATTAAGAAGATGCCACAAAACCACAAATACCAACCTATGCTCCTCTGTAATTTCTATATTTGTACTTAACCCTCTTTTTTAAAATCACCCCCTTTTGATTTTAGACATAAACCATATGCTGATTTGAGAAGTTTATCTGTAAAGGTAGAATCTTTTTCTTGGTTTTTTTCTTTTTTTTTCTTTTTTTCTTTCAAGAATTGCTGTTGCTTTTACGTTGCTAAGATGGTTTTGTTTATGAGTTGCTAATACTTGCAAATTCTTCTACTTTATACGAACGGAAAAAAGGCTGAATTGAAAGATTTCTCGAGCACCCTCTACGTTGTTTGCCCAAAGGTAGCTATTTTTTTTAGTGAATTTCGTTTTTTGTAATTAATTATTATTGCTCCATGGATCTTTTTTATACTGAAATGCAATAGTTTATTATACTTTGAATTTGCTTTATCCTCTTTGATTTATTTTTTACACAGACTGAATTGATGGTTTTCTAGAGTGAGCTTTGTTTAGTATGCCTAAAGATAGCTTCTTTTCTTCATGATCTTTGTCATCTTTGACATGTTATGATTTTACTCGAACCGATTTAATAAAAAAGAATTGATGATTTTATATTTGTTAGAATTTCTGGTATCTGTGCAAATTCTTTAATAAATCCATGCTTTTGAATTGAAAGTTGTATACTTTGGTCTTCTACTTTTGAATAGTTATAACACGAATTAAAAATCGAAACATTTCTCCTCATTTAAGGGGAGGAATTATTGAGAAAAATGCTATTTTACTAATTCTCAGAGGTCGAACTTTGAAACTTGGAGTATGCAATGCTCGTACTTTTTATTTTTTAAAGAAATATTCAATGATACTATTAATTACTTAAATTCTTGATACAAGTTCTTACTTAGCAACAACATTTTGTAGAGGCAAACTGTTGAGTTGTGACCAAAGCTAGTCGGGAAGCATATCTTAATCTTAAAAAATGTCTCAATTTGGACATGTTTCTGCGGTCAACTTGAGCATACAAAATAACATTGCCAATATTTGGAGCTCAGAGTCATTACAGAGACAATGCTGCAATGTTAGGCAAATGAATGGCCTATCATCCGCAGGTAGTGATGCTATGGGTCACAAATTAAGGATTCCAGCTGCACATGCTTCTACAACGAGATCTAATAGAAATACATCACCTTTGAAAGTATGCGCTCGTAAAGTCGTTTGAAGTTTCGTAATACTGAGCTTAATGGAGAATATAATTTTTTCTATGTTTTTCAATTAGGTTGTTTGCATTGACTATCCAAGACCAGAGATTGACAATACAGTCAACTATTTGGAAGCTGCTTCTTTATCCTCAACATTTCAGAACTATCCTCGTCCAAACAAGCCATTGGAAATAGTCATTGCTGGTGCAGGTGGGATCAGCATTTACTTGTCCTTAATATTGTTTGTGCAAATTTTTGTATTTTCACATCTTTGTCATTTTTTTTTTCTTTCTTTCTTTTTTTTGACAATTTGATTAATGCTATTTTATTTTGACAATTTGCTGAATGTTGAACGAATATAGGTTTGGCTGGCTTGTCTACTGCAAAGTATTTGGCAGATGCAGGGCATAAACCAATATTATTGGAAGCAAGGGATGTCTTAGGTGGAAAGGTTAATATTTTAATAATTTTTTCTCCGAAACTTGAGTTCTTCTTAAGCTTTTCTTTTTCTGTTGTTCAACCGTGTCTTCTCTGATGAACAGGTGGCTGCATGGAAAGATGCGGACGGAGACTGGTACGAAACTGGTCTACACATATTTTGTAAGTTTTATTTCTCTAATTCCACTTTCAAAGTAGTTATCTCTTATATGTCGTTATGCACCTCATGACTTGCTCTTTTATTTGGCTTAAGTTGGGGCTTACCCAAATATACAGAACCTGTTTGGAGAGCTAGGAATTAATGACCGGTTGCAATGGAAGGAGCATTCTATGATATTCGCAATGCCAAACAAGCCTGGAGAGTTCAGCAGATTCGACTTTCCTGAAGTCTTGCCTTCACCGTTGAATGGTATTCATGTTTAATAAAAAATTGCTCCTTAAATGAAATAATTTCTACTGCAGTTATATTATTTATTGTGCCTTATTTTGAATGCAATTGGCAGGAATATTTGCCATCTTGAGGAACAATGAAATGCTTACATGGCCAGAGAAAGTCAAGTTTGCTATTGGGCTCTTGCCAGCGATACTTGGAGGTCAGGCTTATGTCGAGGCTCAAGATGGAATAACAGTACAAGACTGGATGAGGAAACAGGTTTGTACCGCTTTCTTCACCTATTGTACCATACTAATGCTTTACATATTTTGATTACGAGGATGCTCAATTAGTTCATGAAACATAAGTACATTTGGTGATGATATTCTTTGGTATCATTTCAGGGTGTACCAGATAGGGTAACTACTGAAGTTTTCATTGCCATGTCAAAGGCACTCAACTTCATTAACCCAGACGAGCTTTCAATGCAGTGTATTTTGATTGCTTTGAACCGATTTCTGCAGGTTTCTATCTCTCGCTCTCCACACCCATAAACCAACCTGTGTTATTTTTTTATTAGCAACGCCACCTCCCCTCCGTGTTCTTTTTTTGTTAGCAAAACACCCCATTTGAAATCTTCATAAACCAATGGGGAAGTTATTGCCGATTTCCAAAGTTAACAGGGAGATTATTGTCAAGTTTTTAGGTGAATAAGGGTGTTATTGCATTTTGGGTGGGGGTATAATTGTCATTTCTCCTAGAATATACGTATCCCAGCTTGCAAAGTGTAGGGGGGTATCTTTGCATTTCACTCGTACAAGAAATAAGCTCTAATGTATTTTGATAAAATGAATAGGAGAAGCACGGTTCAAAAATGGCCTTTTTGGACGGTAGTCCACCAGAAAGACTTTGCAAGCCAATTGCTGATCATATTCAATCGAGAGGTGGCCAAGTCCGACTTGACTCTAGAATACGAAAAATAGATTTAAATGAAGATGGAACTGTCAAAGGCTTCATACTTAGTAACGGAGATGTGATTAAAGCAGACGCATATGTATTTGCAACTCCAGGTAAAGACTCCATTCCATTTTCTTACCCCATCTTGAATATATATATACCTGTTATCAATTTCGGTCTTTCCAAGATTACTAATCTACCCTTATCCTTTTAGTTGATATACTGAAGCTTCTTGTGCCTGAAGACTGGAAAGAGATTCAATATTTCAAAAAATTGGAGAAATTAGTCGGAGTCCCGGTCATAAATGTTCATATATGGTTAGTTCCAACTTATATTAACATTCAAGCTGAAAAATTAGAGAATTTAGTCAGAGTCCCAGTCACAAATGTTAGTATATGGTTAGGTCAAATGACATTTATATTTATTTTAATAATTTTGGATTTCGACTGCAGGTTTGACAGGAAACTGAAAAACACCTACGATCATCTTCTTTTCAGCAGGTTCGTTCTTATACATTTTATCGATTTAATTATGTATTTAGCGAATTGTAAAAATGTTATCGAGTTTTAAAGTTAAGTATAATTGAATCCATTTTGATTATCAATGCTCATACATACCCTTGTCATTTTCCTGCAGAAGTCCTCTTCTAAGTGTGTATGCAGATATGTCCGTAACTTGTAAGGTAATGCATATCATATTATTTTTGAAGGATTTGTTTTACATATGATCTTTCTTTAAATCTTTTGTTCTTCTGTTTATTCGGGTTTTCTTAGTATCGATATTATTTATATGTCAGGAATACTACGACCCAAATAAGTCTATGTTGGAGTTGGTTTTCGCACCTGCAGAAGAATGGATCTCTAGAAGTGACGAAGAAATAATTGACGCCACAATGAAAGAACTCGCAAAGCTCTTCCCTGATGAAATCGCCGCGGATCAGAGCAAAGCAAAAATTTTGAAATACCATGTAGTCAAAACTCCTAGGTAAAGAAATAAATGACAGGATCCATTACCATCTATACCGTTCATTCAAAAAAATTAACTCGAGTTGTCTTTTGTAGGTCTGTATATAAAACTACACCAGGCTCGGAGCCTTGTCGTCCATTACAAAAGTCTCCAATTGAGGGATTCTATTTAGCTGGTGATTATACAAAGCAAAAGTACTTGGCTTCAATGGAAGGTGCCGTTTTATCAGGAAAGCTTTGTGCCCAGGCGATTATACAGGTTGATAAATATGTTCCGATATCTAACAACACTTGTAATTCTAAAGGCTATTTATTTAATGATAACATCTTATTCTTTCAGGACTATGAATTGCTGGCAGCGAGGGGACAGAGAAAGTTGGCTGAGGCAACCTTAGTCTAGCGTTTCTCGATCGAGAATTTGGAAAGGATGCAGCTAGCGTATATACATATTACATACATATCGAAGCGACGGAACGGTCAGAAAATTGGTGCATAAATTTATTGATGAAAAACATTTTAATTGGTTGCTCTAATTTTAAGATCTGAAGTTGGAAAAAATCCAATTCTTGTGGCATTGTTGTGAAAGTAATCAATGGTATAATATCATACGTACATTGCTGCGTTTTTGTCTCTTGAAATATCGATGGTTGAATGGTTATCCAGACCAGACCTTTCTTTTGTCTTAGAATTTCATTTCTTGTTTTGCAAAATTATGCAAATTTTTAGGAAAAGTTTTTAAAAAATTGTTGCCCATAAGGTTTAGTAATAAAGAATAAAATTGTTACAATTTGCCAATACCACTTTTTGCTGGAAAGATTGGGCCCCAACCCACCCACTTTTGCACCCAATGTGCAGCATTTATCGTTTCCACTTTTTCAACATTATCTTGAAAGAGTGCTATAGGCAATTTTGCTGTGGAAGTCACTACATACAACTATACCATCATGATGTTGACTTTCGACTTTCTTTGACTAAGAGTCAAAATCAATTATCCTTCAAGGTTCAGGTCTCCACCTAAATACACAAGAATATATTACATTGCTTTTCCTAGGATCTTTTAGAATACGTTTCTCTCGAACTCATTGTTTTTAACGATATATGATAGCATATGTCATTCCCAATGAAATACACATCATCAATATAAACTACTAAGAAAACCACTTTCTTTTCTTTGATATACCTGTATACACAAGGTCCTTAATTGTTTTCCTCAAATCAATGGGCTTTGATCGTTTCATCAAACCTTAGATTTCAGGACTTACATGCTTGTTAAGTCTACAAATGGACTTTTGCAGCTAACAAACTTTCTGTTCTTGGCCTTGATCAATAAACCCTTCTGGTTACATCTTGTAGATGATCTCCTTAAGATAGCTATTCAGAGAAGCTTACATCCAATTTTCATATCATATAATAAATGTTGGATGTGATGAATAAGAGGATGTGTATGGAATTAAGCTTAGCAACAAGTGAGAGTTTTTTCATAGTCAACTTCCCCTTTTTATGTATAACCACTTTGCTATCAGCCTAACCTTTTGAAAGTCTATACTTTCTTGTTCATACCTCTCTTATTCTTATAGATCCAATTATATCAAATATATTTGATCTCATCATTTGGATCTACAAATTTTCCAGATATTATTGGATTCATCGCACCTCGTCATTTTTCCTTATTAGAATCTTCAATTGCACGCTTGTATGACAATGAATCATCTTGATTTGTTTCGTACACTAATAGAGGTAATTCTCGTAATGCTGAGTAGTCTAACTACTCTCCCACTACGATTAGGTACCAAGATGTTCTAATCAGGAACTATGGTTTTTCGTTGAGGTAATTCATTAGTGGTTAGCTGAGGCGTGCCGATCTCATCAACTTAAATTTTTTCCAATATTATTTAATTATGAGGTTTAAAGTTTGTTATCTAGCATTCCACAATAAAAGTGATATTCGTCGATACGAATTCTCCTTTATCTTGAGTGCTGCGAAACCTCCTCCAGTTACGAATAGATTGCGTAGAATTAGACACACTTCAGACCTTAGTTTCAACTTTTTAGTCATTCCTTTCAACATGTGTGCCAGACACTCACATAAGTGAAGGTGTTGTAAACTAACTTTACAATCATTCCACAACTCTATGGGAGTCTTTATGGATTGACTTGTTTGTTATTACATACAAAATGTAGATTGCGGTTTCTAGTGCATATCACTAGAAAAACATTGGCAATGAGAAGTATAGTTCTTTATTGATCTAACCATTTCTAAGAAACTTCAATTGTAGAGTTTCAGGTGTTGTGAGTTGAATTGAATTTCATGCTCCAACGAGTAGTTCTGAATTCGTAATCCAAGTATTCTCTTAGTTGATCTTATCAAAGAGTTTTGAGTGATTTACCTAAATGTTTTTCAACACCTCTAGGAATTCTTTAATCTTTCCAGAAGATTCAGATTTCTTTTGCTTCAAATAAACATGAAGAGTGTTGACTTTCCACTCTCTTAAATGACATTCATTTGCTAGCATGTTTATCCTATCAAGGTTAATAAGTACTAACCTTAGATGTCAAAAATATATGTTATCACTCTTAGAAGTCTTAGAACATATGCTTGATCAACAATTTGCTACCTAAAATAATTCATAAATTATTTATCGATCATTTTCAGACTTTTATAAAACAACCCATGTTTTATATTTGCATGATAACTATTTTATGAAATAACAATTTTTATATTATCAGAAAAAGTGAAATAACTATCTTATTCATGCAATCATAATTGAGAAATCAAATTTCTAATAAAGTTTAGGAATAAAGTATACATTGTTTAAAACAATGAATCTATTCCTAAATTCTAAGTGAACTGTTTATATGGTTTTTACAAAAATGATCGTCCATATCCCATCATTCATTGTGATATGTCCTTTGGCAAGTCCCTTTGAAGAACTAAACATCTAAAGAAGAACAAATGCGACTAGTGGCCTCTGAATTAAATATTCAGAATGACAAATTATTTTCCACTAATAAGTTTCTAAAAACCAGTAAATCAAATTTACCTTTTCGTTTTGATCTTCTTATCGTAGAGATACCTTTTATAGTTTCTCTTTCAATGAATAATGAAAACATTTTCTCTTATGGATTTTGTTCATGGAGATGTTCTTATTTCACTTGCCTTAGGATGCCCATAGCTTTCATGTGTCTTGACTCTGACCCACCTTTCACCCTCTTCCTCTTTTTGTTCTTAACAGTAGAGGAAGACGAACTTTGCTTGACAACGTTTGCCTCATACTTTTTAGCCTTATGTTTAAATATGGCTTCAAAAGTCTGCAATTAGTTTTAGCAATTTAGTCATGCTATAAACCAACTTATTCTCAATATTACACATTGAAAATGTTTCGTGGACCGTACTAGTAGTGTTTAATTAAAGATCCCAATTTTAACTCACTACGGACTTTTTAGTCTATTAGCTATAACTTAAACTCTCCAGTATAATATTTATACTTAAGTCATAGTCTCTTTAATAGACTTGAAATCTTCTGATGTTTATATTATGCATTAAATGCATAGTCGAAATGATTATATGAAAAAATAATTTCAAATTTATTTATTTATTTCAATTAAAGAATTTCAAATACACGATTTAAGAGCATCATGTCTAACAAGATATCATAAATCAAAAGCATCTTATGTGTACTTCTAGAGAATGTGACATGCACAATACTTGCTCTTAGAAATCTAAAGGAAATTGAATGCTTACTAATTTTTTTTTTCTTTCATCATCAAATAACTCTCATTTCAAAATAACATCATAAGAACGGTACAACGAAATCGTCAAATAAAAAAAAAGTTAATACAACAAAATGGATCCATTTAAGTCAAGTGAATTAACTACAAGAGTAACAAGGCATCAAATTGTACAAAAGAAAATACCCTATCAGATAATTTTATCAATATCTTCTTCCACCATCTATCCCAAGAAACTGAAAACTAAAATTTAAAAATTATATATTAGATAAATATTCATGGAAATACAATTCTTACTTGCAAATTAAAGTTCCAAAAGTACTACCACATTTTCAATCAATAGTGTAAACAAATCTATATACAAATATTCACATGTTCTCAAAGGACATTCATAAAAGACATTATATAATCAATTAAACGTACAAATAGACAATTTAAAAGGTAACTTTTGTGCAACACATCAAGAGAAGAAATTATCGACATGATATACTTACTAGGTAAATGCTAAGCCAATTCCAATTATTTAGCTATCGAACTTAATTGATTTCCAGAACCTGTATATAACCCCAAACAACACAAAAAAAAATAAAAAAAATAAGCCAATTAATTAAGATTAATTCGAAATTAAAAGGTCCAATTTTAATAACCTATGACTTAAAATACCAACAGTAGTAGTCCTAAACATGGCCTTCATATAATTAATGTAAGAAAAGAAAAAACCAGGAATCAACCAAACAAGCGGAAATAAACTGGTTAAATTAATTAACACCATAAAATATGAGCAACACCAAATCCTTCTAGAGCCCAAACCTCCATTTCTAGCCAACAATAAAATAAACAACATGAACCCAAAAAAATTGTATCATATAAAAGAAACACATCTTCTTACTAAATCTAACCTTTTTCAACCGTAGAACACGAGCCTAGATCTTCAACAATGGAATTTTGCACCATTAAAGTAGCACCTTGAGAGGCTCGTGGAAATGACAATAACTTGTCGAAGATCTCTGACCTCATTTTTGGAGTCTTGACGAAGATTAGCATCATCTCCAAAGACGTACTATGTGCAAGAAAATAGTTGGCCAGTTCCATTAAGAATGATAAAGGAGTAAAGTTACAAATTTTGATGATCTTAAGATGAATTGGTAAGCATGGGGTATCGTTTTCTTCTGGTTTCCAATCGCCACTATCATTCAAATCCTGAGAAAATTATTAATTAAATTGAGCTAAACACGAACCAAATTGCAAATATAATGCCATCTAAGTAAGCTCGATAATTATAATAAAAAAATGGTATCACAAAATAAAAATGATTTAAAATTTTGGTTCCAAGATATTTCGAATCATGCATTTCATACTATAAATTTAACAAACTTTTACACATTTCATATCCCTGGAAATTATTTAAACAAGATTGGCCATGCACGTGCATCACACATGATAGTTAATTCAAACATTTTGGTGAAGAAAATACGTGTTTCTTATAATATATCAAAACAATAACCCCAAAAATAACATATGGGACCACAAAATATTGGGTTTATTTTTCATTCAAAATGATCGAGTTAACAACTATGTGCAGCATACGTGCAATACATATGGCCAAAGTTCAAATAATTAATGGTGGTATGAAATATGAAACTATGTGTTACATTATAATATGAAATGTGCAATTTGACATATTCAGTAGGTAGAAACCACCCAATCACGTATAGTTGAAGAAGTTTTGTAACAATGAGAGTTGTGAGGAAGAGACATTTACCTCAGTGAAATCTATTTCAAGTATTTCAAGGTTTGGTAAAAGCTTGATCAATTCAACTACACCTTCCACGTAGAATGATGTTGCTTTCATTTGTAGCTTCAACCACTTCATATAAGATATTGAACCATTGCTGCTGTAAGAGTGCCGAAACTTGGGACAAAAGTACTGAAAAAATGTAACAAAAAGAATAATTATGATGTGATAAAATTAATAAACAAATATGTACAAAGCATAAATTAAACCATTATCAAAGAGTAGTAACAGTGAGTTCTAATTTTTTTTTCTTTTTAGATTGTGTCATAATAGCATGTACTTTTTATAGCAAACATTTTATAGATCATCTATGATTGGCTAAATATTGCATGATGAATAAATTGTAGAATTGATTTCATAAAAACTGAAAATGCTTAGGTATGTACCTTAACAACAACCGCCGGTAGTGAATGTAGCGATATCCTTGGGAAAATATATTCCTGAGGGATCACATGTTTTACTAGTACGAGCATTGTGACATTGCATGTCGGTGGTAAACTATAGTACTCGTAGCTTTTTAATGGTTCCCCAAGATAATTCAAAGATGTAAGGTTAGGAGCACGAATCCTCAACTTACCCCTAAACACTCTGTTGGGGCATCCCTTTACATTAATGTTTACGAATGACACATCTCTAAGACTAGAAGCTGAAAAATATAGAATTCTCAACCCATTGAATGTACAAAATTCCAAGCGCAAGCTTTCAAGAACACTCGACTGGCATGAAAATAACATACGTGCCGTATGAGTGTTTGAGATTGTTACTCCAAATAAGTATATTTTTTTTAGCTTGATAAAGGGTGTCAATGCATGTAATCTCAGTATGTAGTCAAACTGCAAAACTAGTTTCTCCAAAACGTCACAAAAACGTTTAGGAAAGATAATCGAGTTTCTTCTCGACTTGGATACCCGACCTTGAATGTCAAGTTTTTGTATCTCGTGTCTAGCAGCAAGACCAAAAAGTACTTGAAGTTTGAACATTCTATCGAATTCATAGAAGCGTTTTAAGAGTATTTTTCCATGTCTATTGATTGGACGACGTGACTCACGCTCGACATTTTCGGAAAACTCCCAAGAGTCATATCGTTCGATTGTAGGTTGTAGTTTCCAACACAAGGGTTTGCAGTTCAATCTCTCAAAATCTAAGGTTATTTTAGGCATCGAAGTCCAAACATCCCTCCATCTTTTTGATAATAAACTTGTCCTTCCAATTTCTTTAACACCAAGAAAGTTTAGGATACGGCGTAGTATATCGTTAGGCATACTACTTAGCCTATCCATGTCTGCTTGTTCGCGTGATCTTTTTCGCGTACGAATCATTGATTACGTGATATGTAAAATTACTAGCTGATCAAATCAATTTACAATTAATTAATATTCGTAACCTAATGCACTCACAAACTTGAATGTCACCCCGCTTCTTTCCTATTACAACCTCATCAATGTACAACCTGGTACAAACAAATACGGAAAAAAATCACCAGATCTTTTCATATAAGAATGGCAACTTCATATATACTTTTAAATTATAAGTAGCATTAGTCTGTAGATCTGACACAATGAAAACACACACACACACACACAGAACCAGAAAGAGAGAAATCGGCAAAGCTCATCAGTATATATGAACAAACAAACTGAATTTTCATTATAAAAAGAAAAACGAAAGTACCACTGGATTGTAATTTGAGCTAGAAAAAAGGGAACTCGGCAAAATCGATCGGGAATCTCAACTTGCCGGCAGCTGAAGAAATGAAGATTAGGGTTTTCTTCCAAAAAAAGAAAAAATCGGTCTCTTTTTTTGTTCGTAGATTTCTGAAAATGTAACACTGGCCTTTTTATTTTTCTGAAATTCTGATGTTGCTAGATTCGGGGGAGCACTTGTCGGAGATATCTAGAGTTGATGAATTGAGGTGGTATTCTGAATTTTATGGATTTTATTTGAAAAAATTAAATGTGTGCACTAGCTATAATGCCACCTGAAAAGAGATTTTTTTATCAAAAAATCTTCTTTTGATTTTTTAGGGGGTGTGGAGTATTAATTTTTTTTTTTATGAAAAACAATTAATTAAATAAATAAATAATACGTAGTGTTTCTAAATCAAATATTTATGATGAGTTTTGCCTAGGGCTGTCAATGGGGCGGATTTCAATCTGGATTTGTTCGAATCCGGTCCGATTTATTAGGATAATTGTTCGATTAGAGATTCGATGGACCTGATCCGATTATAAAGATCCGTAGTCCGAAACTCATGGAGCGAATATGGATTTAGGTTGATCCGATCCGTTAAAGATCCGTATCCGACAATAAGTAAAAAGAAAGATATATATACATATTTTTTTATAAAAATAAGTATCATTAGTGAAATTAAGAAGATAGTAATTTATATTCAATTATAAATTTATTTAAAACAATATTTTCATTCTACAAATATGAATATAGTAAATAAACTTTGAACATGTGAGCTAAAATTAAATAAAATTGAAAAGTTAATAAGCTTGTTTTAGGAAAAAATATTAATTTAACTTTTTAAATGAAAATTTATTGGATCCGAAAAAGATTCGATATCCGACTAAATCCGGTCAAGATCCTTTGGATTAAAAAAATCTCGATCCGAGTACAATCCGAGCAAGATCTATATCCGACAGGATTTGATCCGATATAAATGAAGCCGGATCTGGATGAGGCTGATCCGACCAGAATCCGACCCATTGACAGCCCTAAGTTTTGCATAGGGAAAGTTTTTTTTTTTTTTTGGAATAACATGGATATGTAATCTTGCAAATTTGATAATACAACTTAAATTTTCGATGCAATTTTCATACCAAGCTCATTTTTTCGTTGGGAGTTATATAATGGCAATTTACCCCCTGTAAAATACATTATTTTCAATTTATCTCCTGTGATTTGAAAACAAAAAAGCCATTTATCCCATTGTAAAAAAGTTAAAGAAGCAGTTTACCCCTTTCAGTCAATGTTTTCAGAACCGGACCGGGCAGTGAACCGGTGAGCCGACTGGTTACTGGTTTTACTGGTCGAACCGGTCGGACCACTGGTCGAACCGGATGACGTCATAATAATATAATAAATGTATTTAATTTTAAAGTATATGTAATGTGCGTAAAATTTAAACATTATCCTACAATTGATTAAAAATATAAAATTTGTTATATTATACTAAAATTAAATCATATAATATTTTATCTAACTTATATCATAACGATAATATGGTACTAATTTGTATGTTCATATAAATGATTATATTTCTTTATAAAAATTTAAAAGTGTAAGTTAAAAATACAACAAACTAAGAAATTCATAAATTTTAAAATATGGTTATGTATAAAAGTCTAATATTCAAAGTCAAACTTACATATTATATTGATTTAACTCTTTATTCTAAAAATAATATTGAAAATAAATTATTAAAATTTATTATTTGAGTATTAATTTTCATTCATAATGTGTAAAATATTTATTTAAGTTAATTATCTAATTTATAAATAAATTTGGCAACAAGTTTTAATAATTTATAAATTTTAATTTGTACTAAAAGTTCAACAAAAGTGATGTAGCTCAAATGATAAGGAAGTCATGTTTCACTCTAAAGGTTAGGTGTTCAAATCCCAACTTTTACAAGAGTTTTTAACATCAAAAAAATAAAAAAAAATAAAAAATGAAGAAAAAGAAAATTCAAAACCGGGTTGAACTGGTCCATACCGGTTCACCGGTTTCGGACCGGTTCAACCCGGTTCATACTGGGTTTTGGAGGAAGTGGTTTTAGGGGGTAAACCGGACCGGACCAACCTCCGGTTCGCAGTCCAACCGGTTGGACCGGCCGGTCCGGTCCGGTTTTAATAACATTGCTTTCAGTCGGAGAGTGTAACTCACTTTTCAAAACTGAGAGTGGACATAACTTTTTTTATAACATTGGGGTGGGGGGGGGGGGATAAATTGGCATCATGACACATGGGGTAAATTACTACATTTATCAAAACATGGGGGAGGGGGGGGGGGGAATAAAGTTCCACATATTAAAATGTCAGGGGGCGCGTGTGGAACTTTTATAAATTTACAGGGGTTAAAGTATTTTTTTTTTTAAATCATAGGGAGATAAATTGAGTGTTAACTTCGGAGAAAAATTGGACTTGATATGAAAGTTTAAGCTTCGTTATCAAATTTATATTTTTGTGTCTAATGATACCAAAATTACAATATGGCTTATCCGGCTGTACCAAAAAAATAAATTTCTCAAATATATAATTGATTGATATGTTGATTCGTCTTATATTAATGTTTTCAGTTTTAAGTGTTGAATCTTCTTTTTTAAAGTTTTAACGATTAGTACATATAGAACCATCATTTTTTTTTATATCCCAGGTATTTAAGCTTACACTAGACTAATTCTGAACCCTCATAATTCTTGCCCTATAACCCTGAAGGATGTAAATCATGGGATATGCTTCCCACCAAGCCTCGGGATCCTACCATACTGCTGTACACTCTGCGCACAAAGAGGTCTTCACCACAAATGACCATTAGACAAACTCATGAAAATTCTTTCAACCAAGTTTCAAATGGAATTCGAACCCTACCCTTGCGGCTGGAGCAAGCCTTATGAATTGTTGGTCAACCAGTTGGAGATATGTCCCGGGGCTATAGAACCATCATTTTTGTTAACGAGAGTACATGCTTAAGAACAAAATGAATTAGCTTAGCTTTTGGAAATGTAATTATGATTTGATCATCAAAAAAAAAAAAAAATTAGAAGGCGGCTTGAGAGATTATTTTGTGCCTTAACGCACTTTATCCGTGTAGCGCAAACAAAATAATTTCTTAGCTTAAGGCCTCCATGATTTAATTTAATTTGAAGGCAACAGTCACTCAGCAGTCTTACGTTTTGAATCACTAGAAGTTGCTTATGGGAGCAATTAAGGACAAACAAAACCTTAAAAACACAACTAGAACTAATTCATAATTCAAAATTCATGGTCATGATATGACAACTGTATATAATTAATAATAGTATATAAACCTATACATAGGGTATATATATAATGGGTAAAGAAAAGAGATTTGATGGATCGAGTAAATAAACGTATATAGGGATTGAGATTCTCAACCGTCCAAATCATTTACCCTTGGTTAATCTAGAATATAAAGATTACCAAATCTCTCATTTCACATGCCAAAATATTATCCCTTGGGCTTCTTGATTTTAATTTTCCGGTAGTTCAGAGTTTGCAAAAATTCGATAGATCTTCTCTACATGACAACTGATTTTGAACATGCATTTTTCTTTTCCAATGTATCTATACTATAAGATTGTGACATGGCTTAAGATTCTTGTCTAGAGTTTAAACCAATTAAGTTGTCTTTCAATTAACATACTAACACTAACATGAATTATAGTATATATATAAGGTTAACAAGGAACCTTTTGCTATATAATAAAGTTACACCTTATGATATGCATAATGGGTAATTTACCCCTTTTGAAAGCAAGTATATATATTATCCCACATGACAATAAATATTAAATAGTGAGCGTTTTACTTCATTTCTCATGGAAGGTGTTGCACCTGCTCTACATATATAGACAATATATTCCCTTCAATTTACTTAATTATCATAAGCTTAATGTACATTTTATCTCCCTAGTGTGCAAACTATCCTTCTATAATATTGTTTAATGGACAGTTCACCTCACAGTAAACGTAAAACCCAAGAAACGACAATGTGTTTCTGTTTTATTGAAACACGAGGGTTTCTTAAAAAAACACACAAAAATGTATTTGGTCCTTTTTATTTTTCACAAAAAAGAGAATATGCTTTTTAAGATTAACAAAATGGATAATTTACTATCAAAAAATAATACATGGGGTAATTTGACAATTGACATCAACTCACACAAATATAAGTACCACAGTAACCACATTAAATAGGTTTACTAGCTAGCCAGAATTAATTAGACTCCAGACCCGGCCTCATAATTCATAAATTAGGAGGTCAAAATGTCTTTAAGACTTGAACTTAAATGGAACAATGAAAATTTGACCGTGAAAATATAGCTCAACAACCCTCCTATGTAAAGAACTTACTATCATTCATTAATAATGGATTTAAAAAAAAAATTACTTTAAGTATCAGAATCATTTCAAGGATTGGCGTTTTGTTGAAAAGAGTTGCCCCAAGAGCTAATATTGGATTTGATTAAATAATTAATTAAATCTGAGCACGTCAGAGCTAGTGGTATCTCAATTATTTTTTCTAAGTACGTATAAAAGTCTTGGTTTACAGGATTGTCGGGATATGCCCCAAAATGAATAGACAAAGTGTTTGTTGAACAGTCTCGGATTTATTGAACGACAGGATAACGAATTTTCACTTGGAAAAATTAAAATATTGTGGCATACTGGCATGCTATAGTTAACGTCTGAGTTGCATTTAAGTTTAGGCATGACTCTAAATTTAGTTAGAATATTTATATATATTGAAAAGTCCAAATGAAAATTGAAACATATTTGTTTTGTAAAATAATGGGTATTGATGTTAAATAATTAATTTATGTGAAAACGTTACTGAGAAAATATTTTCACATGAAGTTCACTCTTTGAACATCTCAAAAAAAGGAGAGAAAAAATTGAGAAAAATGAGATATAGTTTTTGTGATAATGAAAAATCAACAATGGATGATTTCCAATCATGTGTTCATGGATCAAAATTTTGTTACGAGTGTATGTTTATGTTAGTCAAGTATATATTGAAATTTTTTTGAGAGTTTTCGAAAACAATAAAGAAAAATTGTCAAAAAAATTAGTAAATTAAGAAAAATAAGAGAGTCTCAGGAAAAGAAATAGTTTCGAAATTACATCATGTTTTCGTTTTGCTTGATTTAAAAACGAAAAAAATTCGATCTTTTCGACAGAAAAGATGAAAATTTTGATTCATGCATGTGTTATCTCTAGCTAGCTTGCTAATTGTTACGATGTATATAAAAGTTTTTTCAGTACATAATTACCTCCTGCAACTTATTTCTTTAATCTATCTATTTGGGAAATTTTATCTTAGATTGAGTTTGGTCGAATTCAAAGTAACTACATGTCAAGTAAAATACATTTGTTTTGAGAGTGAATGTAATTTCTAAGAGAATGAGAAATCACATATCAAGCGCAGTACACTTACTTTATGATTGAATGAGTTTGATCAAGCCAGATATGAACAACAATTTTTCCTATCTATTTTCCCTTTTATTTGAACTTTTTTTTTTTTTTTTTTTGAGAGAATCCTTTTTATTTGAACTTCATAATTAAGAAAAATGAACCTTCAAAATTAGTAGAAATTAGTGACCAAATAGTGCATCATCAACATACATATAACTTATGCTAGACTTATATATTTAATCAGATATGAATCTTTTATTAGTTTTTTTGCTATTGATTTTTGACGCTGTGTCTAAAATTATAAATAAAGTATCTATATTTATTAGTACATCACATATCAAGTACTTCATCGAATATATTTATATATCGAACTTGGTGAAAT
Organism: Penstemon barbatus; assembly: GCA_003313485.2. Lineage (NCBI taxonomy): Eukaryota > Viridiplantae > Streptophyta > Magnoliopsida > Lamiales > Plantaginaceae > Penstemon > Penstemon barbatus. The sequence continues at coordinate 37,224,696 of CM064882.1, forward strand.
TTAGAATGAATGAAATGCACATACAACCTTTTTGTTACTCCTAATTTATAGAAAATCCCCTGGATTATTTTTACATGCAAAAAATCTCATGTATTAACAAGTCAAAAGCATTTATCTCATTTGATGCCTCATTGTGTCGTTTTAAATTCTTCATGATTTGCAGGAAAAGAGACAAAAACAAATCCACATTTTTTTTAAAATGTAAAAATACTATTGTTAACTTATTTTTTTTGGCAATATTCCTCTATAAACTAAAAAATTTGGTAATAATCTCCACGTGATCAACTCTTAAGTTATAAATGATTGTAAAGAGCGACTAATATGATTACACTAGGGGTCTTTTGCTAATGAATATTAATAGTTTCTTTGATTAACAAAAATAATATGTCGATGAGACCTTAGCCATGTGGTTAAGGATGAGGCTCCATGATCAGGAGGTCATGGGTTCAACTTTTTTCTAGTTTCATACCAACATAATTACATAATTGATATTCAGAAAGAAACTTGTGAATCTTCACTTTCGTCTTTTAAAAATCAAAAATAGGATTCAGTGCCACCAAGAAACCTGCCAGCAATCCCAATCCTTATTTGCCTTGTCCTTATTAAGCAACCCTGGCTCCATTAATTAATATTTCTAAAGAGGCACCCTTTCACCAATTTTCTAACACACCTCATATTATCCCTTCATTCCCACTTCACTCCATCTTTTACTACTCCAAAAGTCATTACCACAAATTCAAGTTCCAACCCTTTATTACTAGTTTTATAAATATGAGGATCTTTTAATTATTTTATTTTAATAAGTCGTGACATCTAATATAATATTTTTATATATACTTGGAAATTTCGCTTTCCTTGGACAAAGCTTTTCACAACCAAAATTAATTAAAAACATAATTACGTAGATTATGACACTCAATTTGACATTTTATTTAGTTATAATAAATATGCGCGTGATAAGGAAAGTAGCTAGCATATAAAAATTTAATTAGTAATATTCGTTCTATTTATATATAATTAAAATAAGAAAAGTAAATGTTTATACAAGTTATAAACAAATTACAATACATGATCCCGATTTTTATATTTTGATTAATAAAAAGAGTAATATCTACCCAAAATATATTGTGCATGTGAATTAAAACAAGTATGACTTGGATTATTCTTTTATTTTATTTAATTTGCTACGTATCTCCATGCAAATTATATAACCGATTCCTTTGTTTACATGATCATGTCCACTTCCCCACTTTCCAACCTCGGTCAACTAATTCACTTACTATAAATACTCCTCAAGGGTCCAAGCTCAATTAATTTGTTTGTGAGCCTTTTTTCCCCAATTTTTTTCTTTTCTTTGTTTTGGGATTGATATATACTCTAATTGATTTATCTTCTTCAAAAGTTCTATGGTTTCTATAATTAAGTTGAAAAAGGGTAAAATGGCCGAGTTGAAACAACAAGTCAAGTGTATTAAAGCTTATAGTACTTCGTCAAAAAGATCATCAAAGAACAAAATTGGCTTTACAAGAAAATGTGCTTCTTTAGTTAAAGAACAACGAGCTCGGATCTACATACTTCGCCGCTGCGCCACCATGTTGTTATGTTGGTATATTCAAGGAGATGATTCGATTGACTAATTAACTAACTCTTCTTCACTAGCTAACATTTTACATATGAATCATTTTTCATCCCTATATATCTCTCTCTCATAAAATTGCAACTTTTTTAACCTAATGGTGAAATTCCATTAGGCTTTATTTTTTGGCAAAGGAGAGTATATATTGTACATTGTGGAGGCTTGCTAATTAAGTTGAAGCTTATGAAGGGAAAATTCAGGTGATTGTTCAGACAGGAGTACTAGAGAATATTATGTACTAATATTAAAGGCATTTCAAATTTTATTTATATCATGACTGAGTAGTTAGTTATTGATGTAATTTTGTAATAATCGAGTAAATTTGAATACAATTCTGATTTAGTGATTGATGTATTAATAATTATTCATTGTTTCACTCAAAATAGTATATTGTTTTTTTTTTTTTTTTTTGGTTTCTCAAGGGTTTAATCCCTTTCGAGGCGCGTCGAGCACATAAATATTGTTTCATTTATGTTAGCTACGAGAATAAAAGATGTCATATCATTATTTTGTGTGAGAGTAATTTAAAAAAAAAATAATAATAACTATTTGAAGAAATAATGTCTTTAATTGGGAGAAGAACAAGAGAGACAAAAAGGATGGATTTTATAATTTCTGCTGCAAGTATTTCCCTCCAATTGCAAACTAACCAAACCCTAATTACACATTGAACGTCTAAAATTTCGTCATCGATTCGAAGAAGATCAGTATTCTCTTAGCTCGAAATTTCAGGTTTTCGCTTTTAATCACCTCTCAATCCGATTGGTGCGAATTTTCAGAATAATATTACCAATAATCTTGAGATTTGCTTCTTTGCGAATCGATAATTATATATTTATTTCATATAATAAGAAATCTTTGGATCTATGTTCCTTCTCCTTCAATTATCTTGTCACCAACATGGCAACATCTGCTTGTGAAAATGCCTAAATGAGTTAGGATAACTTCTTTTTTCGCGGGAAGCAAGCTAAAAAAATCCGAAATGTTGTATGCTGCTGAGAAGTTGCAAATGTTTGTGATACCCCATAAGTTTTGTTTCACTAAAGCAGTAAGTTTAGACTATATATAAATCACTGATTATCAATATGGAAAAATTACCGGCTTTATTTTGTGGTAAACTTTTTAGAAAGGTAAATATGTGGATGCCCGCAATGAAGAGGCTTGTGGTTTACTTCTCAAAGTTACATTAGATATATGGTTTTGTGTCAGTGCACATTGTTTCCTTCACTGGATAACATAAACTAGGAGGACTACTGTCTACTAGTAACTTTGCTATCATAAATGAAAATGAAGTATAATTGCTTATCCATTGTAAGATTTAATTTGAGGAAAGGACCCTGATTAGGTATTATTTATGAGAGGCACTTGAATTTATGGTATGACATTTTGAGATCTAAATGTAATTTTGGTACTCACAGTATCGTCATGTTTGTCATTACGTAAATCTCTGTGGTTGATAGGAAATTTTTTCCAGGAAAACAAACTGATTTTGAAGTATGTTTACATTGACATTCATATTTACAACAAACGTTGAGTCATCTATTTATCTTGTTGCCCATTATGTTGTTGTCTGTTGGTTGAATCCTACATCCTTGAGCCAGTCTAAGAAATTTCATTCTCTTCCTTTTTTATGACCATAAAAATATAACTTTTCATTGTCAATTTTCTTTTTTAAAATTTCCATCTTTTTTACCCTATATAATGGCATTTTTTTTTCCCTTTCTTTGGGAATTTATCAGTTACAGCCTCTTAGAGTAAGCTATATTTGAAAACTGCTAGCACAGTGACAATTAAGCTAACTCCATAACCGATTCCAAAACTCAGCCAATTGATAATGTCATTCTTCTCTTCAGGGTCTCTTGGTTCATTGACATGAGGTTTGAGACAGGAGCGTTGCAGAATTCGACCACAAAGCCTTGGATTTCCTTCGAAGCTTGAACTTGGGAACGTGTCAAACTGACCTCCTCCGGGTATGGGCCCCTCGAGATTGTTGTATGCAACACTGAACTCAGACAAGAAATTGAGATTTTGGAGTGATGCTGGAATTTGACCAGTAAGTTGGTTTCCAGAGAGGTCCAGTTTTTCCAAGTTAGTGAGATTAGATATTGTATCAGGAATTGTGCCAGAGAAATTGTTGTTACTGAGATCCAGGGAAATGATAAACTTCAGTTGACCAATCTCTAATGGTATAGTACCAACTAAACTGTTATTACCAAGATATATAGCTGGTGGTAAGTTTGAGAGTTGATTATACTGCAGGTTGGAGACATTGTTGGGCTGAATAAAGACAGGCAACTCCAAATAACTGCTTTTAACGTCATCAGAATTCTGTTTGGATACCAATCTTCTCAGTCTATTAAGTTCCATCGGGAAGTAACCTGAAAGTAGGTTATGCGACAAATCTAAGTAGAAAAGATTTGGAAGAATCCCAATCCAACCTGGAATGGAGCCTGTGATGTTATTAAATGATAGGTCTATAACCTCTAGCTTATCTAGCTTCAGTAGCCACATTGGAAACGGACCAGTGAATCTGCAGCCACCCAAAGCCAGTGCTTGAAGATTTTGAAACCCCTCAGGATCAATCAAGCTTTCCTTGCTTGGCAGTTCTTCATCATAGAAATTCTTCGCGAGGATTAAGGTACTGAGGTTTTTGCAACCTGTTAGAATTTTTATTGCACTTGTGATATTGGTTAGGCTGTTATTGGAGAGTGAAAGAAGCGACAAAGACTGTAGCACCACGATATTGGGCAAAATCTCCCCACTGAGATTGTTAGAGGCCAGGCGAATTGCTTTGAGTGTCTTGCATGAAAAGAGACTTGTTGGCAACCTTCCTGTAAAAAAATTATTCCCCAGATCAACTGATCTAAGCTGAACAAATTCTGAGAACTCAAAGTCAGAAAGTTCACCTTCAAGGTAGTTGACCCTTAAATTCAGCGTTGTGAGTCTTTTGCAGTTTGTGAGCGAGGGAGGAATAGTTCCTTCCAGTTGGTTTATATGAAGCTGCAATCGCTCCAATCTTGAGAGCCTCCCAATATCTTGAGGAATCATGCCTGTCAGTTCATTACCATACATAGCAAGAATTTTAAGGTTGCTGAGGTTGACAATTCTTTTGTCAATCTTTCCAGAGAGCCTATTGCCAGGCAAGTATAGTTGTTGCAGCATCAACAACCTGTATATGTCCTGTGGGACTTCTCCAGAGAGATTATTGAAACCTGCTCTGAGGCTTTGCAGTTCCGTACACTGACCAAAACCTTGAGGTATTGGGCCAGTGAAATCATTGTTGGAGAAATCAAGGCTCTGGATTGAGGAGGAAAAACTGCAGATAATTGAAGGAATCACCCCAGAGAAGTCATTGTTGCTAACATCAAAAGTTTCCAAATTCAATGTTGTCTGCAAAAATGAAGATTGGAATGTCCCATGAAAGTGGTTGCTAGACAAGTTGAATGTATGTATGGTGGTGGACAACTTATCTGACAAAGCTGGTTTTCCTGATAAACGATTACGGCTCAAATCGATAACTTGCAGGCGTTTCAAGGACTTAAAAAACCCATCTGGAAGAGGGCCTACAAGCGAATTGTGAGAGAGATTAAATTGAGAAAGACTGTTGAGGTTTACAATTGAAGGAGATATGCTTCCCTGTAAGCCTCTTGATGGTAGCCATAGATTAGTCACCCTTCCAGAGTCATCACAACCAACACCTTCCCAAGTGCAGCAATCAACCGAAAGAGACCAATTCAAGGGAGATGCAGTCGAGATGTTAAGGTTAAACAATGATAAAGAATCGCGATCAAGCTGATTGCAGGTGCCTTGGCAGGTATGCACAAAGCAGGAAATGGCTATTAATACTATTATTAGCATCATATCCAACAAGAAATGATGAGTATGCTTATTATGATGAAATTGAAGAAGAATGTTAGGTACTCAAGTCAAGAGTGTGGCTTCCATATGTTGCAATATTTGATTCGATTGACCCTTTATATATAAGATGGAGCTATATAAACAGATATTAAAATTCAAAGGAACAATATGTTGGGCATTCTAGTATGAATTTCGTTTTGCAGCAATGGAAAAATTGTTGGATACATGGCTGATATTCACGATGGGAGATGAGTCACTCAATCATGACAGTTTCAAACAAGGACCAAGAGAAATTCTGAGGAAAAAGTTGTGCTGCTGCTAGTATTTTTGGTGAAAATTTCCGAAAGAGGCATTCGAAAAGTCTTTAACTCGAATGCAGCTAAGGCAAAGAATGAAGGAGTATAGTATTGGAGAAATCCTCAGAATTATTTATTACCTGGAAGTGCTTGATCTGAGTTCTTGGTTGACTTGGAGAAAGTCAATGGACTTGGCATCCTTGGTTTTTTCCTTGGTTTTTTTTTTTTTTTTTTGGCATGATAAAGACAGGACATATTACTTTACTTGGCTACTTGATCTCACTTTTATTGAACTAGTCTCGGATTTTGAATGTTAAGGAATATTTAATTCAGAATGTCCTAATTAATAAATTTGAATTTTGAACTTGGGAAAGATGTTTTGTGGATGTTGGTTCTTTACTTCTTCCCATGGACGGTGACGAAGCCAAAAGGTTCTGCTTACAAGCATGATGCCAAATTATAAATGTAATTTTTGTTGTAGAAGAGCATCTGCAAATTGCTTAGCCAAAAAGTTTTAGAGAGAAGAGAAGAGAAGAGAAGAAAAAAGCAAGTGAGCAAGAGACGTTTTCAACGATATTCTGGAGCAATAGACCACAATTGCATGTAAGCATTCAGAATGTAAAAGTTTAAAGAATCAAAATGCATTTTTCTGATTTATTTAATTGACGTGGCCGTTGAGGTGGAAAAAGGCCAAAGTTAGCGACTGTCTGGAGCAATGGACCAAATTGCGAGCAAATGTCCTATAATTGCAGCGATTAAAACATGAATGACTTATTTAGCTAGTTGGAGAAAAGATATCCCTAAATCGTAACCTAATAAAAGTTAAAGGACAAAAATATATTTTTACCTGTCCCACTCAATCCCAAGTTATTTTATGTTTTATTCATGTCCAATGATTTTTTTTTTTATCACAGTTTAAGGGTTATTTTACATGATTTAATAACTTTATACTCACTTTAAGTATTATTTACATTGTTCAATATCAACCACTATTATAATAATCTATGAATGAATGCAATTTATTGTTTCTTTTTGTTAAATTAAAATAGAAAATTCATGAAATCTGATTGCTCAAAAGATAAGTTGTTGCTATTAATACTATTTTGAATTAAGTTAGGAATATGGATTGGAATTCGAAAACTTGTTGACGAGATTACAATATTTTGAGCTTTTTGGCCCAAACAATGTTTCAAATTTATTATTCGTAATTCGTATTATATGGCCCATAAACTAGCTACTTGGATTGCTATATCAAAGTCCTGCGAGAAAATTTCCTTACCCGCCCCCCCAATTTATTAGTTTTTGTGATTGGGCTACCCTTATGTACTATTTGGTTATCGGGAAAGTGATGGAAATGAAGTCTTTTTTTCTCTCATTGTTGTTTGGATAGCAGGAAATGAGGTTTTTATTTTTCTTTAACTTTTCTGCGGGAAAATTTTGTGAAGAAAAAATTTCCCACCAATTTGATGGGGAAATCCAAAGAAATTTTTTTACAAAATTGCAAAACTCCCCTTATACTTTGTCTAACTATCATAATTCATAATTATCTATTTGTGATTTTTTCCTATCAAAAGCCCATTTGTGCTTCTTTATTATTAGCAAAAAAAGTACCCTCTCAAGTCATTATAACAATTATACCCCCACAAAATGATGCAAAAGCACCCTTTTTACCTAAAATATTATCAGTAACCCCCTATTAACTTTAAAAATTGACGATAACCCCTTGTTAATTTTGAAAATTGATTTAAATTCGGTTACTAAAAAATATACAATAGCGTCAAATACTTGAAGAGGGAGTTTAATATCGCGATCAACAAAACCACTGATGACCATAGAAATGATTTTTATGATTTATTTTAAGTTATTTTAGTTAATTATTTCATTATTGTTAGTTTTTATTTGATTCAATTACTTGATTTGTACTTTTTATTTTTTAGGGATTAATTTGATAACTTTTATTTTGCAATCACTTTTAATATATTTTATAATTTTGAAAGTATTCATAATCAAACAAAAATATTTATCAAAAATATTATATTTCAAAATTTTCTTGACAACCAAACATATGCAAGAAAATAATTTTCCTGACAACCAAATATGTAGAGGAAAATGACTTTATTTTCATTTTCCTTTTCTTTCCTTTCATTTTCCTTTCCCTACAATTTTCCCTCACTTTCTTGACAACCAAACAAGCTATATTAGTGTTGATAGTGTCTCAAACTTTTAAATATTAAATTTATTATTAATATATTGTATTTTGTTTGTTAAAAAAAAAAGATAAAACATTAAATATATGTCGTAATTCGGAAGTTGAAATTTTACAGGAAGAAGAGAAGAGAAAAAAGAAAAGCTTTATGTATTTTTTTTTTCTTTTTTTTTAATGATAATTAAGCTTTATGTTCATCTCGTCTATCGTTTCCCTCCATTTCTCCAACCAAAAATCCAAGTAGCAAACTAATCAAACCCTATTACACGTCTTAGATTTCAAACCTTAAAACAGTTAAAATCACTTTTCCCTCCATTAGCTCGAAAATTGAGGTTTAATCACTTTTCAATTTCACTGATTCGATTTTTCAGAATAGTTGTACTAATACTCTTCGAGATTTGCTACTTTAACAAAACAAGATCTGGATATTTATTTCTGATTTTGTATTTATTTTCCTTCTCTTTCCATGTTTTTGTCATCACCATCTGCTTGTAAAAACATCTTAACGCATTATGATATATTGTTTCTGGTGGAAAGCAAAATTGCTAGCTCAAAAAGTTGGTAAAATTGCATAATATTGTTGCTTGCTCCTCGAATTCATCTCATATTAGAATAGAAAATTGGCGGTATTAAATTCACTTGAATTGTATTTATATGAATTTATTCTAATAAGGGTGAAACTTATAACTTCCTTTTAAGTAATTTTTGTTGCTCACTGTTATTTTCTTTACTGTGCTGCTGAGAAGTTGCACATGTTTTAAATTTTGTTTCACTAAAGCAGTAAGTTCAGTTTATATATAAAATTGTTGGTTATCAACATGGCCAAATGACAGCATAAGAGCACATAACATTTATTTAGTGGTAAAGTTTTTAGAAAGGTATATACTTAAATCTCCAGAAAGAGGTTGAGGAGGCTTGTGGTTTACTTCTCAAAGTTGCATTAGATATGTGGTTTGGTCTCGGTGCATGTTGTTTTCATTATTGGATAACATAAACAAGGAATCGTATTAGTCACTTTGTACCTATCTAAAAGGAAAAAGAATATTAGAAACTTTCTGGTCATTATTCATTGCAAGATTTGATTTGGGAAAAGGACTCTGATTCGGAATTAATCACGATGAACTGACATTTTGAGATCTAATGTAATAATTTCATCTGAGCAACTTTAGCATCTATTGCTAATGTGTGGGAATGCCTTTGGGTTCCATCTGTCATATGTGAATCTTATAATCCATCAGCAATTTATTTTATCTTATACTAAAATATCTCTACAAATGTTAAGAATATTGGGATTTTCATCGTATGAAATTGTACTTCATTTTTTAAACAAACACTTGAGACATGAAATCATCTGGTATTAATGTATTAATAAGATTATACTTGCTACGCAGAATGTGGAGCATCTAGTTAATATGTAATTCAGTGTTTCTATGCTATTATGTCGAATTGAGTTGGCAATGCTCACTACTGTTTCTGTAAATTTGTGTTGCACCTGGAAGTTGAGATTAAGTGTAAATTGATGAATTTATTGTTCACATCAGAATTTTGGTAATTACAGGCACTCTGTATCAACTAAGTAAGCTATATCCCATGTTCCCAGGCAGATGCCTGTTAAACGTATGGACTATGCTTCTGGCTTAAATTATTTGGCTGCAAAACTGATCTCTTTACAACTTTGTATACACATTACATGAATCTCTCCGTTGATGGAAAAAATCACCAGAAAAACAAATTGATTTTTGAAGTATGTTTACATTAACATTCATATATACAACAAACGTTGAGTTATCTACTTATCTTGATGTCCTTTATGTTGTTGTCTGTTGATTGGATCCTACATCCTTGAGCCAATCAACCACTTCTTTTATAGTCGGCCTCTTGAAAGGGTTCTGGTTGACACACATGCAGGCAATATCAAGCATTTGAATCATCTCTTCTTCAAAGCCTTTGCCTCTCAAGAAAGGATCAAAGATCTCTTCTTGTTTTCCCTCATTTCTAAGTTGCTGTACCCATACGACCAATTCTCTTGAAAACTTTGGCTTGAATAACTCAACAGGTCTCTTGCCAGTTAATAGTTCAAGCATGACAACTCCAAAACTGTAGATATCTCCCCTTAATGTGGCTATCCACGATTGACTGTATTCTGGTGGAATGTAACCAAGGGTACCAACCAATTCAGTGGTGACATGAGTTTGATAAGGAAGAATCACTCTTGCCAAACCAAAATCTGCCACATGTGCTTCGAAGTTATGATCAAGAAGGATGTTGCTGGATTTCAGATCACGGTGCACGATGTGTGGTTCACAGATCAGGTGCATATAAGCCACCCCGCAACTTGCCCCTTGAGCAATCCTGAGTCGAGTTGGCCAACTAAGTTGGCATGCTCCATCAGGCTTCTCGTGCAACCAGTAGTCCAGGCTCCCGTTCTCCATGTAGGTGTATATTAATAATCTAAATCCATCATGCACACAGTAACCTTGTAGAGTAACCAGGTTCTTGTGTTGGGCTGTGGATAAAGCCTCCACCTCTGCTTTGAACTCCCTATCCATCAAACCCATGTCTCCAGAAAGCTTCTTAATTGCCATTTTGGTACCATCTGCCAAAGTCGCTTTATATACCAAACCAAAACCGCCACAACCAATTATATTAGCTTGGTTGAAATTGTCTGTGGCTTTTAAGATATCAACTATTGTGAGGTCCTCTATTTTGTTTTTATTGTTGGGAAACAATATGACTACACTATCTTCCTTTGCATCCTCCGGAAATACCCCAGACGAGTTGAAGGATATTGTGCCCACATCAATCTTTTCAGAGTCGCCTTTTGGTAGGATTCTCCTCTTCGAAAAGACCCAATACATAAACAGAGTCATACTGAAAATGAATGAACAGATAACAAGTGTTAGTACAATGACGGTTTTCTTCCGTGCCCCTCTTCTCCCTCCTGATTGACTTGTACTCTCTGGTTGAGTGCAAGTGCGCTGCAAAATTCGACCACAAAGCCTCGGATTTCCTTCAAAGCTTGAACTTGGGAACGTGTCAAACTGACCTCCTCCGGGTATGGGCCCCTCGAGATTGTTGTATGCAACACTGAACTCAGACAAGAAATTGAGATTTTGGAGTGATGTTGGAATTTGACCAGTAAGTTGGTTTCCGGAGAGGTCCAGCTTTTCCAAGTTAGTGAGATTAGATATTGTATCAGGAATTGTGCCAGAGAAATTGTTGTTACTGAGATCCAGGGAAATGATAAACTTCAGTTGACCAATCTCTAATGGTATAGTACCAACTAAACTGTTATTACCAAGATATATAGCTGGTGGTAAGTTTGAGAGTTGATTATACTGCAGGTTGGATACATTGTTGGGCTGAACAAAGACAGGCAACTCCAAATAACTGCTGTTAACTTCATCAGAATTCTGTTGGGATGCCAGTCTTCTCAGTCTATTAAGTTCCATCGGGAAGTATCCTGAAAGTAGGTTATGCGACAAATCTAAGTAGAAAAGATTTGGAAGAATCCCAATCCAACCTGGAATGGAGCCTGTGATGTTATTAAATGACAGGTCTATAACCTCCAGCTTGTCTAGCTTCAGTAGCCACATTGGAACTGCACCAGTGAATCTACAGCCACCCAAAGCCAGTACTTGAAGATTTTGAAACCCCTCGGGATCAATCAAGCTTTCATTGCTAGGCAGTTCTTCATCATAGAAATTCTTCGAGAGGATTAAGGTGCTGAGGTTTTTGCAACCTGTTAGAATTTTTATTGCACTTGTGATATTGGTTAGGCTGTTATTAGAAATTGAGAGAAATGACAGAGATTGTAGTGCCACAATATCGGGCAAAATCTCCCCAGTGAGATTGTTAGTGGCCAGTCGAATTGCTGTGAGTGTCTTGCATGAGAAGAGGCTTGCTGGCAACCTTCCAGTAAAGAAATTATTCCCCAGATCAACTGACCTAAGCTGAACAAATTTTGAGAAATCATAATCAGAGAGTTCACCTACGAGGGAATTGACCCTTAAGTTCAGTGTTGTGAGTGCTGTACAGTTCGTGAGCGAGGGGGGTATTCGTCCATTCAGTTGGTTTATATGAAGTTGCAACTGCTCCAATCTGAAGAGCCTCCCTATATCTTGAGGAATCATTCCTGTGAATCCATTTCCATACAACGCAAGGATTCTAAGGTTGCTGAGGTTGATAATTCTTTCATCAATCAACCCAGAGAGTTTATTGCCCGGCAAGTATAGTTCTTGCAGCGTCAGCAGCCTGTAAATATCATGTGGTACCTCGCCCGAAAGATTACTGAAACCTGCCCTGAGGCTTTGCAATTCTGTACACTGACCCAAACCTTGAGGTATCGGGCCACTGAAATCATTGTTGGAGAAATCAAGGCGCTGAATTGAAGGGGAAAAACTGCAAATAGACGAAGGAATTGCCCCAAAGAAACTGTTGTTGCTAACATCAAAAGTTTCCAAATTTAATGCTGGCTGCAGGAATGAAGTTTGAATTTCTCCATGTAAGTGGTTGCTTGACAAGTTGAATGTCTGAATGGTGGTAGGCAACTTATCCGTGGAAGAAATCTCTCCCGATAAACGATTAAGGCTCAAATCAATAACCCGCAATCGATTCAAGGACACAAAAAATCCATCTGGAAGAAGGCCAGAGAGCCAATTGTGTGAAAGACTAAGCTGAGAAAGACTGCTGAGGTTTAAAATCGAAGGAGATATGCTTCCCACTAGGCCTCTTGATGGTAGCCACAGATTATTCACCCTTCCAGAGGCATCACAACCAACACCTTCCCAAGTGCAGCAATCAACCGAAAGAGACCAATTCAAGGGAGGTGCAGTCGAGATGCTGAGGTTGAACGATGATAAAGAATCACGATCGAGCTGATTGCAGGTGCCTTGGCAGGTATGAACAAAACAAGAAGTGGCTATTAATATTGTTATTAGAATTATATCCAAGAAATGATGAATATTAATATGATTCTTCTTAGGTGAAGAAGAAGAAGAAGAATGAAATGGACTCAAGAGCATGGCTGCTCTAAGCTGATGATGAAGTATTGGATTAGGACTTCCGGCAGGTGAGTTAATTATCTAATCTTAGATCATTATCGGCACAAAAAAAAACATTAGGAGAAGAAGAAGACAGTTAAAGGTGCTAAAGATACTCCAATCAATCATGTGGATTCTCCACTTTTTCATCCAATTTTTTGCAGACTTTAGTCTACCCACCATAGAAAGGGGGATAGAGAGAAAGAGTGGGTGATATTGACATGGAGCAATATAAAAGTTGAGGGTCTAATATCATAAAGCGTTTACTTTTGGGCCTGCTGGCTGGTGGACTTTCTTTATACGTATTTTTTTCTATGTATATATACGTATATATTTATCTAGTATCAAAGATCATTATTATTTATTACCATTTTCTAAGGAGAAAGCGTGTGTTTTACGTGGGTGTGGGGGGAAGAAGACTAAAGCGTGAGGGAAGACTCATGACCTCTCCCTAGCTTCTTGAATTTGGTTACTGGATAAATCTAAGGGCCACTTGCTTATGTTGTCATGTGTCGTACATTGTACTCTGTAGTGGGTTAGCAGTATAATGACTTAAAAAAGACAATATTATGTATATACCATTAACTTTATTTCCTTCTCATTTTTCTGGGTCAAAATTTCAGCAATTTATGTTTTTTTTTTAATCTATTGAAAATATTTTCTGCTTTTATTCTAACTAGAAAAGTTGTACGTGTCTAGTTAATTTAATAATTAATTTTTATAAATTAGACTAAAATTTATTTTATTATGTCATAAAATATAGCGTATGAGATTGATTCTACATATTTTCTTTGTTTTTTAGCCTAATATTGGGATTGGATTTAGTGTACTTTATTGATTTGTACATCTATAAACGTGATGGGCAGTATTGAGTGAGCTGACAATTTGTTTTAAGATAATGGTAGATGCACATGTCATGTCTTATTAGGATGAATTGTCCAATTGCTACTTCTTTATTTGCAAGACGTAATATAACTAGAAGAAGACATTCATTTGCTTGGTTGACCCACCAAAGAAACATTTTTATTAGGTGATAGAAAAAGACATTTTTGCTGCGGTTGCTTAATGGAAATAACCTGGAAATACATTAGTATTTACACTCCTATAATTCTGTCTTAATCGTAATGTTTAATAATTATTATTGACCCCGCGTATAAATTTGTACTTCCATTTTTTTTTTAATAGAACTTAAATTGTCAATTAAAAGACGAAGAATAGTATGTGTTTTATTTATTTTGCAGATCAAATCTCGAGTTTTGATCGATCGCGATTGGACGAAAGTCATTTTCCAGGTAAATAAACGTAGGTTTGAAATTTGTTCAAGTGGATAGTAGACAGCTATATCGGCTTAGGGTGTTTATCAAAACCAACATGGATTTTAAAAAAAAAACATCAACCCCAAGTTGGATGTGTTGGTTAAGATATCTGGGATATTATTATATATAAATGGTTGATACAATGAAACAAAAGTTAAAAAAATGTGGCAGTTTATGAATGAAAAGTCCAAATAAAAGTAGGTACTACAAGTTGGTCTTATAAAAGATTGACGACGTATTGTAGGTTTTAAAGAAACAACACGACCTTGAACTTGGAAGATATATTACAACCCACCCACTTTGAATAGAATTCTATTAAATGAAGATGTAAAAAATGATGAAATTCTCTTACCATCATAAGACCGTCTCTCACGCAATGTTTTTAAAATCGGACCGGAGAGCGAACCGATGAGTCTATTGGTTAACGGTTTTACTAGTCGAATCAGGCGAACCGTTGGTCGAACTGCTGGTTTTAGGAAATTAACCGGACCGAACCAACTTCCGGTTCACGGTCGAACCGGTCGGACCGGCCAGTCCGGTCCGGTTTTAATAACATTGCTCTCACGCATAAAAAGCTAAATTTAAGTTTTACTCGTCCAAATATTATTTACCTCTATGTATAGATTTATTTTTAAAGAAATTGCAATCCCCAAAACTCAAACTTTAGTTTGAAGTTTCTTTTACGGTTGAGTACATGTATTGATGATTATATAGCTCAGATAAATCATTGTCAATTGAGATAGTGCAAAATAATTTGACAAAAACATATTTGGTTGTTTCTACGAAATTTAATTATCTGGTCATCTTGAATTTGGTCATGAATTATGAAAATGGGAGATTGCGTCGATTAAATAAATTTGAATATGGAAAATAATAATGGGACGTGTGAATATTAGTAGTAGTAACAAAAACGAAGTGAGGTCAGCATAGCAATAACATATTTAAGATTTAACCCAACCCACTTTGTATGTTGGTTCTCTCTTTAAGTGTCACCCCTTCACTAAAATAGTTCCCCCCCTATCATTTCACCAGTCATTACAAAGCAATGCAATGGTCGGCCAATTACACAAACCTGCTTTTTATTTAAGTCAATTTATGCATTATGATTCCCCTTCCATTTTCAACTATTTTATTATTAGTGCTGCGAAAAGGATAATAATACCGATAGATTCCAATCCATTTTTAAAAGCATACAGAAACTAACACCAGCCACACAAATCTAAGGCCTTGTTTGTTTCCAAGAGTTTTAGCCCCTTTTTATGGCTTTCGCAAAAAAATTTGGCAAAACTCAGGTCAAAAATATTCACAAACCACTATCCAAACTTTTGAAACTCACTTAAAAAATTTATTTGATACATGTCATCTACTTTTTTTTCCTCAAACTCTTAACAAAATCATCTGATCGAATTCAATCCAGTTGGGATTTCAAAATCCGAACCCACCCAAAAAATCTATGAAATCGAGTCAAAACTCTTTCAGATAAATCCTAAATGTATATTCTTCAAACACTTGTCATCAGTTTTTGAATTGGATTTGACCAGTCACAAGGCCACATGTGTTTCTGGTAAAAAAAATGAAAAAAAAATTCAACTTCTGAAAAACTTATAAATGCATAAGTTGACTAAAAATAGATACACCTTGCAAGCAGCTGTCTATATTTTTTTAGTGTTCATCTGTTTAGGTCAACTTAGAAGTACAAATCCAAGGTAAGAGAAATGGATTTCAGTTGATTAATAAAGAACTGACTGACTTGATGATAACCTAAGAATTTTAAATGAAATGTTGTACAATTACACTTGAATTTTAAATGAAATGAAATATTTAATCAACAATGGAACATGTTATTAGGATTTATGGATTCTTTACATATAACTGGAAAATCTCACTTTGTTTTCCATTTTATCCCTTAATATTTGTGAGTTATTACTTAACCCTCTAAACTATGAAATATATCTCAGGCAATCCCATAGGATGTAGCATAATTAGAATCTAACAGAATATTCTATCTGGGTTTAATGATGTGACTTTGAATTTTTTTTTTTTTTTTTATTTTGTCAATTAACCTTTGACCGTTTTTTCAATTTATCATCCAATCTTTGAACGTTTTCGCACTTTGTCATCCAACATTTGAACAAATTCCGCCAACGAACATCCAAATGTAGAGTGATCTAGAATATTTTTAATAGTTGAGGAGGTTAAGTCAAAACTCACAAAGGTTAGGGGCTGAGTGAAAAAGCGTTCAAAACTTAGGGGTAAAGTGAAATTTTCCCTAAACATGAATAAAAAAATCCAATAAGTTTTAATCGAAAAAAATTAGATTTAAGTCTATTAAAACAAAAAATAGAGGATAGTTTATAATTCAATATATATCTTTTATTAACAAAATTTTCAAATACTACTCGGGTTTTTTCAAGAATAACTAAAGTTCCCCAATAATTTGATATCATAATTGCGTTTCAACTCATATAATGGAACTAAATCTGAACTCACCGCATTGAGTGCATTCTAATTTGGGTCCAAAATGCATTTGTTTAAGCAATAAATCAAAAGAAAATGATTTTCACCACAACTGGGATTGATACGTTTCATAACTAAGATAAGATATATAATTATATATTGATGCAAATACATGCTCTACCTTTTTGCTTTCAACCAATCTATGATGAACCAATAAGAGGACTAAATTTCATTTGAATCCCCTACAAGGACACCCCAAAAGTTAGTTTTTCTTGAACTGCATGTGAATCTTGATTATGCAAGAATACATAGGAAGTGACGAAAAAATTATGAATATATGACAAGTTGAAATGCACTGGTTGTTGTTGAGGTTTAAGGGCTGCAAGAATGCTCTTTTGGCTATGGAAAATATGCTCGAAAGGCAGCCGCAGCATCAATCAATGCCAATGACAAAAAATACATAGAGATATATAATCAGCAGCAGTTGTTAATGCCAGAATGTAGCTCTTTTTGCCATGACCCTTGATTCCATGTATTCTATTCAATCATCATCTGCACATATTGGTTTGGTACTTGTTAGTTTGCTTAATTAACCAAAATCTGTAATACATATCTCATCAGCTTTACGGGTAAAATGCATGAACCACCCCCGTGTTATAGAAAACATGCACAAATCCCCGTGCTTATAAAAAATCGGCAAAACAAAAACCCTAACCTAGATTTTTAAGGGACGCACAATGGGCGCTCCTGAAATGAGTGTAGGCTTGTATCTTAATTGTAAAGAGACAACAATACCCTTTCAAATCACGACCTGGATGGGGGTTGGGGTTTTTCTATTTTTGGTTTTTTCATTTTTATTTTTTCATTTGTATTTTTTCTTCATAATTAATAAAGCACTTGAAGCGGAAGGGAGAGTGTGCAGATTATTTAATTGTTGGGAGAGCTTTTGTGCAACGAATATAACTTTTATGCATGTTTTGCATAACACGGGGAGAGAATATGCATTTTACCTAAGCTTTACTCTAGATGGAGCACAAATCAAGGATTATCAATATATCATCGAAAGTCAACCAAGACTCACCATTAGAAGGATCGACATGCACGAAGAAACTAGCCGCGACAATGAGATAACACAGAATAAGCATCAAACCTTTAAAATAGTTCGATTGACCTTCCTGCATCATGAGAAGCAACAATTATAAGCAACACATAAGTGAAAGTAAATTTTAACAGCAGAAATCAATTAGGAAATCGAAGGGGAAGCGAACCTGAAGCATAAATGCCACTACTAACACCGTTATAAATAGCGTAGCAGTCTCAAAGAGTTGAAAATTCAAATCCATGGGCTTGTCCATGAACCAACCAACAATTACACAAAAAGGTATCTGCATTTTATCAAATTTACAAGAATCACAAGCTTGCGAACAACATAATCGAGATAAAAGTTTAAAAATAAAGAAAGAAAACGATAGTACGATAAACCTCGATGAAGTCCATAAGGCCTTACCACAAACATTGATATCTGAGTAGATGATCCAATTGCAACTCCAAGAGTAATATCCTGAAAAGAAAAAAGAAAAATGAATTCAACAGAAACAAAACATGTAAAATAATAGTACGAAAATATTATATTTTGATACTCACGAGCTTGTCCTTCATTGCAAACATAATAGCACTAGCATGTTCTGCAGCATTCCCCACGATTGGAAGCAAAATGACACTAATAAAAGCTACGGGCATGTTCAATGAATCAGATGCTCCCTGTAAAGAAGGAAATTAAAAAAAAGAAAAAAAAAAAAGAAAAAGAAAAAAACCCTTTTAATTCAAACTTATGCTTAACTAAATGGGGCATTTTATTTGCTTTAATTGTCTTTCCTTTTCAGAGCTAATTGCAAAACACCCCCTGTGCTTTGCCTAATTGGCAGAAAAACTGTTAATACCCCCCTTAATCCTTTTAAATAGCTAAAAAAACCTGTATCAATATTTTATTAGCTCACTGCACCCATTCTTCATAATTGTCATTTTTTTTGCAAAATATGTACTTCGATTTGGATGAGGCTTTTTTGATAATAAAAAATAACGCAGTGGAGTTTTTTATAATAAAAATAAGTGTAAGGGGGATATTACCAATTAAGCAAAGCATAGGAGGTATTATTGCATTTCACTCTTCCTTTTTATGAATATGAAAATGTTGGAGAATGGTATAAATTACCTGTATCGCATCAACAAGGTATCCTGATAAAACGGATATCCACAAAGTCAAAACGGCAAGCCACCCGATTGCTTCCCAATGTGTAATTTCAGGGACCTCATCTTCATCAGAATCTTCTTCATTATTCTCCGTCCCCTATAAGGACCCAAGTTATTTGCATATAGTGCTTGCACGTGCGTGTATCGATTTTCACATAAATGAAATGCAAAAATACCCCCCATGATTTGCCTAATTAGCAAAAACCTCCTTCCAGAGTACATATTTTGCAGGAAAAATAACAATTATACCCCCACCATAAAACGCAAAAACACCACTATTCACTTAAAAATTTGACAATAACCCCCTTTTAACTTTTAAAATTGGCAATAACCACCTTGTTCCCATAAAAAACTGATAATAACCTTCCTATTGACTTGTGAAGTTTCTTCAATAAAAAAGAACATAGTGGAGTTTGTTGCTAATAAAAATAACAAAGAGGGGATTTTGCCAATTAAGCAAAGCACAGGGAGTATTTTTGCATTTAGCTCATTTTCACTTACCTCATCGAGAGAACTATATAGATTTCTTTGACTCTTGAGCTGAAAGAAAAGATAGCTAGCATAAGCAACAAGCATAATGCAGCTACTAACTCTCGAAAGAGCAATCTCTGATTTTCCTTTATGAGCTTCCGTATGAGTAAAGTGTAGGACTGCTGGAAACATTAATCCCATAACTGCCATTAATAACAGCCCCGAGTTTACTATGGCAGCTGCCTGAAACATTTTGATACACATTAGTTTTTCTTTACTCGGGCTTAGGGGCATTAATAATGTGTTGAGGTCAATTAAGATGATGTTAAACGACCTTATTGAAATGTTGTACTTTGTGATGATGAACTATACCACCACAGAAGAAGGCACATCCAAGAACCAAAAGCATATTCGACAATATGGAACCCAGTAATGATTGTTGAACGACTCTAATCATCCCATTGTTCAACGCATACATAGAAATTATCATTTCGGTTGCGTTTCCAAATGTAGCATTTAGAAGGCCACCAACTGCAGATTAACCAAAAGAGAGCATTCGTGGAATGAACAAAATTTTACAGTTCTTATAATGTATATAGGAAAATGATTGCAAAATCAGCCAAAAATGAATCTATGGAAGTATAAATATTGAGCTCCGGAATTGAATCGCCATTCCAATTGTGAAACATATAATTAGTAACCTAAACTTGCTTTTGAATACAAGTGCAAGAACCCTTTTCATAATGCAAGATATCCAACCTCTGTTGAGCACACTCGTATTCTCAACTTAATAAACAACTTTTTTTCATTCTTTCAAATCATTTTCTTCACATTTATATGTCCATTCACCACATTTCACTGGTCAGTAATACTTGCTGACCTAAATCTTCATAGCAATGGGGATCACAATTACATCACCAGAGAAAAGAAATACAAAAAGGAGAGGTTACATTCTTTCCTTAACACTTTGTGGTTTTTTAAGAAATGTAATCTCTACCAAATGTGCTATTACATAGTTATGCATACTAAAATATCAATCCTTTTCGACAAGCTCCAGAGTCCGTTACACACTCTCTTAAAGACTTTCCCCATAGAAACAGAGACTTAAGTTTATACTAGATAGTTCTACTCTATCACAAACCTTTAAGCTGCAAAGACTTTCCAATAACCAAATATATTTGGGAAAGTGGCACACATATTAAGTTCATGCATATTGAGCATATCCATAACCAAAATCCATTGACCGGAAAAAACAATAAAGGGTAGCTCCGTCGAGCCATATGTCAAAATTGAATTTAGTCAATATTCTACCCACTGCTCTTTTAAAATAAGTGGCAGAAACACTTCTTATGATCACTTAAACAGTGAGATAAATAATTTATAATAAAACAGTATTTCAAAGTGGAATGAAAAATAGATAAAGAAAAGCTACCTGTAGGTCCTGTATAAAATGCAAGTTGCCTACAACACAATTGAATTAAAAAAGAATGAGTTTCTTGTTTTTTTTTTCAAATGCAAAGTTGGATTCGATTCGTTAAGGTAGGCACTTACTCAGTCGCGAAACCTAGTCGCTCTGCCAATGGAATAATGCCAATTAAGCTCAAGATAAACACCCATCCCTACAATACACTACATTAAAGATCCCAAAAAACCAACATAGGAATAAAGTTCAGTATTAGCCTTAAAAGTCGTTTTGTGTTCTTACGTGTTTGTTTGTAAGATAGTGTAGCATAATTGCCAAAGGCCCAAAAGGAAGCAAAACATTGATCTTTGCTCTAATCAATACAATGTAAATGCTCCTTAGAATGCTGACCCTATTCACCTTCCTCAATACCCATGAAGCTGAAAATCTTTGATTTGATAAGGGAGATGTTTCGAAATTTAATGAATGAATTTTATTTGTTGATTGAGAAGCATGAAATGGGATCTCCTCGTCAGATTCAAGGTGGTCCACCTTTTCTTCTACAGCTCCCATCATTTTTACAAATCAATCTGAAATACAAAAAGAACATAAATTCTTAAAAGCACATAACTAAATCAAAATTTGAGCAACGGAATTGAACTATCTCATACTGCAAGTGCATATTTTGATCTAAAACATATCAGTAAATCAAATCAATATTTTCTGAGAGTAAAATGAAAATTAAGTCAAACCTGGTCAATATAGAATGAGTATGGATAAAAAGCAAATAACCCAGTACCCAAATCAACTCATAACCAAATACAAACACAGAGCATCAAAACTAAACCTAAAAACACATATTGATAGTTGCCAGTAAATAAACAACAAAAACAAGCAAACTTACATAAAAGCAGATCAAGATCCTTCAAACAAGAACACTTGGGGAGAAAAAAACAAAAGAGATAAAGTTAAAGTCTTTACCTTTAGTTATATAACAAAAGTTGTCCTTTTTAACTGATCCAAAGGATTTGAACCCACAAACTGTTTAAATGAAGGAATTTATTCAAATAAATACAAAAAAAATGTAAATGGTTCAATATATATGAGTGAGTCCAAGTAAAAGGAGAACGAAAATGGAAGTTCCGGTAGAAAAAAGAAAGGAAATTATTTCAGATTTTATCTTGTCATCAAGTAGACAATTAGAGAAAGAAATTTAATTTAAAGGGCCTGCACAATGGAAGAGGAAGTTTCCAAGAAGTAGCGCCTAATTATGATATTTTCAATTTGATTATAATTTCGATCTACATTTAATAATTTCGTTCATAATCAAATTATTTAAATATTACTATATTGAATAAATAGCTGGATTGAATTATGCTATGAGATTTGTCATGTGCACTTGAAAAATAAAGAGTAAGGTGTGGTAATTAAATCTTACCACTTTTGATATTCATATTCAATTTTAATTGTCATCGTCATGAAAAATATGTTTCATTTATTACACACAAATGTAGCATGGCTAAGTTCAATTTGTCTTCTTATTTTTATGAGAAAATAATTTTATGTAACATTTGGTCATTACAGATTTGCCGTGTGAAAAAGGTTTTTATATATGAAGATTTTGTATTGCAAATTTTAAGGGTTATGGTAATAAACCAAAGCTGATGCTATTAATTAGAAAATAAATTATAGTACTTGATTTTGTTACATTTACTTAATTAGAAGGAAATTGTGTTAAAATATATACTGTGAATTGTGATTGGTTAGTATTATTCTTGAATTTTATTTTATGATAAATATGTTGAATTATCTTAGAATAAATTAGTACATTTAAATTCTAATAAAAAAAATTGTATAGTGAAATGCTGAAACCACAATGCAACACAACTATAGGTGATATGTCAATTATTGGGTGATTGTGATTAATGGAAAAACTGATGCAATTAAGATTACATTGATTAAAATATTCTTAGAATCGCACTGAGATTTGGTAAATGGACACGTTAGATTATTTGTTAGTTCAAATAAAAATTTGATAATGATCCATCTGGTTAAATATTGGTTACATATTCTAATATGAATAATAAAAAGTTTCTTTTTATATAGAATGATGTACAGCCATGGATCAAAATTTCGGTTCAAACGTATGTTTCGGTCAGTCAAATATTGGAAATTTTTCGAGACTATTCGAAAATGTTTTGAAAACACTAAGGAAAATTTGTAAAAAAAGTTACTAAATTTAGGAAAATAACAGAGTTTAAGACAAATAAATAGTTTCGGAATTACAACTTGTTTTCGTTTCGCCTAATTCAAAAATGGAAATTTTCGAAGTTTTTGATGGAAAAGATGGAAATTTTGATCCATGTGTACAACATTATATTTCAATCTCTATGTTCAAATTCGATTATTTTTAAAGTATAAATACAAATTAATTATCAAGACTGACATGAAACAAAAATTAAGAAAAATAGGAACAATTATTGCAATAAGTAAAATGCGAGGCGGATCATGAATAGGTGGACAAAGGGTTCCAATTCCAAGTTTTTTGAATTTTATTATTTGACACTGGAAGAAAAGAAATAAACATATGTCTTACCTATTTTTTCTATATATTTATGTCGCACTAGTACATGTAAAGTAACATTTATTAAACGTGACTTCAACATATAATAGAATATTTATTTTGATATTTTTACATGCATTAGTTGAGTTGTAATGTGGTTCTATTCAATCTTCAATTATTAGAGACTAGTACCCGTGGCACGCGTGCAACTCGAGAAAATATATAAAACTTAGATTTGGAATATGAAAAACTGGTTATTAAAAGTATTCAAATGAAACTTAAGATAAAAATTTCGGAATCAAAATATATAAAGATAAATTAGAAAATATGAGTGTTCACACGGTTACATGATGGTGTAGTTTATAGTGGAGAACAATATCAATTTATTACATTTTGAAAAGTAAAAAATTTAGGGTTAGTTTTGGAAAGACATAATTTTTTGGTGTAGCATGATGTCATAACCGTCACGTAAAATCAGGTTTCCCTTTTTTAATAGTATAGATATTTGATCCCAAAAAAATATTTTTTTAGAGATATTACAAAGCAAATTAATTTTGTGGTAGACGAGAGGTCAATAATTCAGTTAAGCCCAAGAAAGACAAAAGGATAAAATGTCGGCTAAATCACACAAATGACTTCTCCGACATTGGGCCTACGAAAAAGCATAAGCCCAAATATATTATCTCAACCCCATAAAGATTATTTTTATAAGCCGGCCTGTTTCTCCAGTCCAGGAAAAGTAATTACAGGACCAACCTTGAAGTTTTTGGGCCTGAAACTTTTAAATCTAAAGCACTTAGTATTTAATGGGGCGGATTTCAATATGAATCCGATCCGAACTCAGTCCTATTTATTACGAAAATTGTCTGATAAGTGTTGC
Organism: Penstemon barbatus; assembly: GCA_003313485.2. Classification (NCBI taxonomy): domain Eukaryota; kingdom Viridiplantae; phylum Streptophyta; class Magnoliopsida; order Lamiales; family Plantaginaceae; genus Penstemon; species Penstemon barbatus. Next base: position 37,249,073 of record CM064882.1, read on the forward strand.
AGATTTTACACACGCAAATAAACGCAAGTGCACGTATCGCAAAAGTAATAAAGAGTAAGTTGAGTGTCGAACCCACGAGGACTTGAAACTAAAACTATACCAAATTCCCTAACTTAATTCTTATTCTAATTCAACTAGGCTAAAATATTGTTGGTTTGTTTATTTAGTAACTAACTACTAAAAATAGAGAAATAACTAATCTAAAATGATGATTAAAGTGTTTAAGAAGACAATCAATGAGACAAGGGTCTAGAGTTAAACTTCACCTATGTTATGCTCCTAATGTTAATTAACTCCCTAATTTTAACTAGTGATTCTTATTCGCTATCCTAGGGTTCACTTCTATCCTTAAGTGTCTTCCGAATCACCTAAGAACCTATGCAATTAACTTACTATTCTTATTCCTAAGTTAGTAGAATTAATAACATGCATGAATTATATGACCTAATTTGGATATGGGCGTGTTGGGTATATTCCTATACTAACAAGCAACCCACTACCTAATTCCTCTTCTATTCTTAATATTCCCTTCCCAGGTTCAATCAAAAAAAGTAAACAATCAAATAGGTGGCCAGTCAATTTGACAGTAAATTAGCACAAAATTAGATAAACGAATATCGACAATAAAAATCGAAAATCACTAAATTAAAACTAGAAAAGAAACTAAAACATTATTCGCATAACATGGATCCGTAAAAACCCTAGACTAAACGAAATTAGTTCATGCTAAAAATAACGAAATAAACAATAAAAGAGGAGTTCATAGTCTTCTCTAATAAAGGAATACGGAAAATAGCAAAAAGTGTGATATGCGCTTGTTTTTCCTTGATCTTGCGTGTCTTTTTTTTTTTCTAATGTGGTGTGTTGTGTTGTGATTTTTTTCTGCTCTTTCTGTCTTTTTATTTCTTGCTTTCTCCACAATCCTACGTGCAGTAGGACTCTATTAAATCTTCCAACTTCTTAAATGGACCGCCAGCCCATTACTCTTAAAAGGAGTCTCCTGCCGCATGGAGTTAGATTTAACTAATTCTTGATCTCTAATTGCATTTTCAACCCTTGATTTATTGCTTTTGTATCCTTTAACCCCTTCAAGATTTGAAATTGCTCCTTCTCAATTGATAGCAAACTTTGTTAATTCATTTCACCTCCTACAAGGGAATAAATCGAATTAGTGCCAAAAATCAAAGATTATTCTCAAAACTAGATTAAATTCGTGAATCGACTCAAAAAAGTGAAATATGCAATAAAATCTCAAACGACTCACAATTATTCTTGAAAAACATTCATTTAAGCCTAAAAGTATACGCAATAACTCTATTTTCACAGAGTTATCAATAAGTGATCCGATGAACTTTATTCGATTAAGAAAATATGCATTCCAAATTATATAGAGTGAATATAGATTTAAGCTGATATCCGATATATAGTACTATATATTATTTATATAGTATTATGTATTGAAACCAAAATATAAATAAAACTATCTAAGTTCCACTAAAAAAATTTACTATACTAAAAAGATCTTAAAAAGAAATGCACTACATATGTAGTTGGATTGACCTGATAACTAATTGGGCCTACAACATATTAATTTGTGATATTTAATAAGAAAAATCAAAACTCTAACATTCATCCTTCAATTTTTGTCTTCTCTTCCATTTCTCAATATTGGGTTATCTTTTTCTTTGCCCCAGTTTATATCTTTTTTATTTCTATTTTTTTTCTTTGTTTTAATTTTTACCGTTTATATTAGTCCATCATATTTCATCTTCTACAATTTTCAGATAATAGTTTCGATGAAATAAGTAAAATGATACATTTTTAAATGAAGCGGATCGACCCTACTTAGTAATATTGTTTATCAATTAATTTAGTATTTTTGGTTTTTTCAGAGGTACTCATTTTGACTTGACATAATTTTTTTGAGGCGTTTCATACATATTACCAAAAAAAATAAAAGCTAGAATTCGAACTTGAATTTACCAATTAATTTTATTTGTTGCCCAAGGGTTTGTTCCCTTTCGAAACGCGTCGAACACATTAAGTGGTTCAAACTTGAAAATTTTTTCCCCAATGGTTTAATCCCTTTCGAGGTGGGTTGGACACATTAAGTGGGTACCTCTCCCAACATGAATTCAAACCCGAATCCGCTACTTTGTAGTGACTAGTCTATTCCACTAAATCAACCAATAGCATGGGTTCATTACTTTGCAATGACTAGTTCCTTATATTAAACCAATGATATATTGTTAATTTACCAATTAATTAATTAATTAATGATATTGCAAGAATCATGGATCAAAATTTCGGTTCCAATGTATATTTCGGTCAGTCAAATATTGGAAACTTTTCGAGACTATTCGAAAATGTTTCGGAAACACTGAGGAAAATTTGTAAAAAAAGTTACTAAATTTAGGAAAATAACAGAGCTTAAGACAAATACATAGTTTCGGAATTACATCTTGTTTTCGTTTCGCCTGATTCGAAAACGGAAACTTTTCGATGTTTTCGATGGAAAAGATGGAAATTTTGATCCATGGCAAGAAGCAATAAATCCACCACATATCATACAATTGCATGCTTAAAATTAAGTTAACTTGACAAAAACAAAGAAACTGACGGACCTAATAGTAGTAAATATTTATTTTTAACCAACCTCATCTAATCTAATCTAATCTAATCTAATACATATATATATTTGAAGGGTGGTTTTTGACCCAAATTGATTGTTTTGACTCAAATTCTATTTTCTTAGAATTTAGAATTATTTTTATTTCAAATAATTAGAATTGTTAAGTTACAACTTACAATCTTCATAAATGACACGTTTAATGTCACTAAAAGTGGAAAATAAATCAATGTTCCTCCAACTCTGCTCACGCTTTATCACCATTCTCTTCAATTCAATAAAAACAAAATTGAGGTTTTCTTCTTTTGCGGTTCACTAAAATTTGAATATTTTACTGATATTTAGTCTATTATATTTTATAACTATAAAAATAAATAGAAAATAAAGCAATTTGACTGATTTTTTTTCTTCATTTAAAAATTTATTTTATTTTTTTGCGTATTAAAAAAGTTAGAAAATAATACATATAAATATAAAAAATAAATTATTTTTACATATCTAATTAGTTTAGAGTAAGCTTTTACCAAAAATAGGCATAAATATTTATGAAAATGGTCTTGAATGCTTGGAGCGGAATTAGACTCCTAATTATGTCTTAAGAATATCAAAATTTCCGTTTACAAAAATTATATATAGAAACAAATGTAAATATGATCCTTTGAATTTCCTTAATAAATAGCAAATTCAAATTCCGAGAATCAAGCCCTGAGATGGGCGTTTTACTTTTTTTACTCCTTTGTTTTCAATAGCAAATATTTTACTCCTTTGTTTTCAATATATAAAAAGACATGGAGTCAAGATTTTCTTCATTGTGTATTTTCTTCTCTATTCCGTTCCGTACCATTTTACTTTTAAAAAAGTGCTCTTATATCTACATCGCATGCATTCTTTATGGATTTTAATTAGTTTATTATATTGATGAGCATTTTACTTTTTTTGATTTCAGGAACTCCAAAGCCCTGAGATGGAAACATATGAATAGCTTCAAAGGAAGAGCATAAGGAGTGTTATCATGGTCATGAAAGTTTAACTCTCGCGGTGACCAAATTCATTCAATTGAGATTGAACAATTGTTGGAGGTTATAAACTCAATTTTATTTATTATCCATACCATTTTTCTTTTAAAAAAGTGCTCTTATATATACATCGCATGCATTCTTTATGAATTTTAATTAGTTTATTATATTGATGAGCGTTTTACCTTTTTTGATTTCAGGAACTCCAAAGCCCTGAGATGGGAACATATGAATAGCTTCAAAGGAAGAGCATAAGGAGTGTTATCATGGTCAAGAAAGTTTAACTCTCGCGGTGACCAAATTCATTCAATTGAGATTGAACAATTGTTGGAGGTTATAAACTCAATTTTATTTATTATGTTTTCATTTGTTTATAGAAAAATTATTTCAAGATTGTTTATTAAAAAATTCTAATTGTACTATTTTTTAGGTGAATTTTTTAGACGAATGTGGAATTAAAACTGTCGAATTATAAGGGATAGGCAGAATTAAAGAATTTTTTAAGTTTAGAATGACTTCTTATTATATCGAAAACGTATATTAACGATCAAAATTTAAATATTTGATTGATTATAACAATATTTTTGTAATTATATATGCATTTATAACTTGGTGAGAGTTTTATAAACTTTTGAATTTCAAAGGAAGACCATAAGGAGTGTTATCATGGTCATGAAAGTTTAACTCTCGCGGTGACCAAATTCATTCAATTGAGATTGAACAATTGTTGGAGGTTATAAATTCAATTTTATTTATTATTCATAACATTTTTCTTTTTAAAAAGTGCTCTTATATATACATCGCATGCATTTCTTGTGAATTTTAATTAGTTTATTATATTGATGAGCGTTTTACCTTTTTTGATTTAGGAACTCCAAAGCCCTGAGATGGGAACATATGAATAGCTTCAAAGGAAGAGCATAAGGAGTGTTATCATGGTCAAGAAAGTTTAACTCTCGCGGTGACCAAATTCATTCAATTGAGATTGAACAATTGTTGGAGGTTATAAACTCAATTTTATTTATTATGTTTTCATTTGTTTATAAAAAAATTATTTAAAGATTGTTTATTAAAAAATTCTAATTGTACTATTTTTTAGAAGAATTTTTTAAGTATAGAAAGACTTCTTATTATATCGAAAACGTATATTAACGATCAAAATTTAAATATTTGATTGATTATAACAATATTTTTGTAATTATATATGCATTTATAACTTGGTGAGAGTTTTATAAACTTTTAGATTTCAACTGAAATGAATTTATTTAACTTTTTATATTTATAAAGTTTAGTAAGTCATAGTTCGGTAAGTAAACAATTGTTTGCATTTTCATATTTCGACATTTTATGGAACATATATTTTTGAAATACTAATCACTTTTTCAGTTGTGTGGATACTAGATACGTCATATTTAATGGTTGATTAACAATTTAATGTATTTTTTTAATTTTTAGACACAAAAGTGAAACTTAATTATTGTTCTTCCTTAGTTTTTCAGTCTTTTTTTAATCTGTTCATGAACTTTATGTCCACAATTTATCTTATCGATTGTTTATGTTCTTAATTGTCTGTAGCCTAGATATATTTGTGATATTAACCATTTTGTATTTACATTTTTCTCCTCTTTCACTCTATTTTTGTTCTTTATTTTCTTGAGACTGAATGGAGTATTCATCATAGTAGTGTGTTAATATAATGATGATTTCTTCTCTTTTCCTTTTTTTTTTACATGCATACTTATGTTATTATATTTTATGCATTCATAAGAGTAATATAGTAAAACAAAAGTAGAAAGTGTAAGTATTGTATTTGAAGAAAGCAAGATTTGAGGCGTAATAAAAATTAAGAATGTCAAATTGAAATGATTATAAAATGATACAAAAGTGTTTGTGCCTATTTGACTATATTATGTTTAGAGATACTTAAATTTCAATTATTCTTATTTTCTCTTTTACATTAAATTTTATTTTTAAGGTTGTAATGGTATTTGTAGTGAATCCAAATATCTCTAGGGTAGTTTGAGTAGTTATTTCTCAAAGTTGGAGCGTGATCGTGTAATTACACTAACTTTGAGGTGTAGCGAGAAATTTAAAAAATATTTAGAAATAATATAAGGGGTATTTCATGACCGAAATTTCTTTTCTTATGATATTAACATGTGCCGTCAGAAAATAATGTAATGAATCAAATACCTCTGGAGTAGTTTGAGTTATTTCCAAAACTTAACGGTGGTCATTATATTTACACTAAATATGAGGGAAACTTTAAACAATTATCTTTTGATATTGTTGAGTTAACTTTGGCATTGTCAACCATTCATAGTCCATATCCCATGAAGAAAAAGATATACATAAACATTCATTTTAATTAAACTATACAAATATTCTAGCATGGTAAAAAGTACATTATTTTCTGACGGCACATGTTGATGTCATAAGAAAAGAAATTTCGTTCAAGAAATACCCCTTACATTATTTTTTATTATTTTTTAAATTTCTCGCTACACCTCAAAGTTAGTGTAATTACATGATCACGCTCCAACTTTGAGAAATAACTACTCAAACTACCCCAGAGATATTGGATTTACTACAAATACCATTACAACCTTAAAAATAAAATTTAATGTAAATTAGAAAATAAGAATAATTTAAATTTAAGTTTCTCTAAACATAATATAGTTAAATAGTCACAAACACTTTTGTATCATTTTATAATAATTTGAATTTGACATTCTTAATTTTTGCAGTACACCTCAAATCTTGCTTCCTTTAAATGCAATACTTACACTTTCATTTGATATTGTGAGTTAACTTATGCATTGTCAACCATTCATAGTTCATATTCCATGAAGAAAAAGATATACATAAACATTCATTTTAATTAAACTTTACAATATTCTAGCACGGTAAAAAAATACTAAATTGTAATTTTCACATGCATTAAAATTGCAGTGATCACACCAAATTATAATTTATCTTTATATAAAGTAAAATAAATTATTTAGATTTGTGCGTAGCACGGGAATAGGCTAGTAATTAGTTATTGATGAGCCCGAACAATTGGTCAGATATGGTTAGATTGGAATTCGTATTTATGGAAACACAAAATTAATTAGTGTCAGATACTGTTTGAGGTAATTAATAAGTAGTAGTAGTATAGATAGTATTTTAATCAAACAGATCCCCCTTGAATTATTCGTGTTCAGAAACTTGAATTTTATCCAGGTTCCAAATCTTTCATTGATTGGCTCATTTATTCTGTCAGCGTTATGTTCACACTTTAACTCAATCAGCAAGTTACGCATGATGAAACATATATATATATATGCTCAGATATCATGCTTAATGCCCTACAAAAATAAATTGGACCAATAAATAACACCACAGTAATTAAATTGCAAATAAGTCTAAATTTTAGATTGACCAATAAATCAAATACAAGTCGAATTCGAGTAGCTTCATACATACAGTTACTTATTATAATTTTGTTAATTTCTTATATTTCGGGTTAGCATAAGTTGACAAATTAAAGGTGGTTGGTTTGATGAAACATGTAGGAATAAAAACAAACATATATGGAGATTTGTTACCTTAGAAAGACCATTTCCACTAGTTTCTAATTTTGACCTGTGATGCAATTTTTTTTTCAACAGTCCAATTAAGCAGACTTCAATTTTGGAAGTTGACACAATCACCTTCTGCAGTCTTTCCTTAAAAATAAAAATCATTCTTATGAAACATTTATCAACAAGACTCTGGTCTTGGTTTCGAGACTCGGGCAGATACATCGAATCTGTTTGTCTCGCTTTTCCTATATTGATTTGGGAAAATAGGTGATCTGAAAAATAATTCTTGATTTTTGTAATATTGTTTATTTTGATTTTGAGAGATTGAATTGAAAAATAAGATTCGTAAATTTATCCAAAAGGGTTAAGCTGTAGTTGTAAGATGTTTAAGAGCTTATGTCAAAATCACACTTAGCTTTCGAGAACTTTTCGAAAACATATAGGAAACACATTAGGAAAAATTATAGTAAGATAATAATCTCCAAAGCAAATAAATTGTTATTTATTTGACTTTTGAAATAGTAGTTTTTGAGGAGTTTGAGATATAATAAATTTATTTCTGAAAGTGAAAAACGGGTTTGTCCCGCTTTTCCCAAATACGAAATTATTTTGGAAAAAGCGAGACAAACAGACCCTTAATAGTTAATACACCTTTGAGTGAGCCAGAGCTAACTATTTCTATACAATGAGATCAAAGATTTTAATCCTGTATCCTGTTATCTACATAACCAAAGAACGAATTTACCAGGTTATGTAACCTGCTGCTGAGTGATATATAATATTATTCCGAGAGTCGCGACGTTGTAGATTTATCGAGCAAGAAGTATACAATTGTTGCAATACGATGTATCTTAATACAATCTACGATATAATTTCGCTGTGAATTTCATCATTATTCGGCAAGGTACAGTGGAATAACTTTCTTCGTGTAAAGAGAAAAAAGAACCTAATCTCTCATGGTAAAAGCACAAATTGTGTCAAAAATGTCACAGAATCATACAACTATTTATAGCTAATGAAGATATCAACTTAAAAGTAAAGATTTAACATTTGGAACTTGAACAAGGTAACACCTCCAATCATCATCCAAATCCCTTGAGGGAAAAGAATCTCGAATCTGAAATGCAAAAAAAGACACGACAGATCTCGATGCCCCAAGGGAGCATATAATAATTTTTCTAGCCAAGAACAATTTAAGGAAAAAGAATTAGCATTTCTAGGGCACATCAATAAACAGATTTTGGACTAATGTAGAATATATTCCAATTTCAAGAACATAGAATAAGTGGCCAAAAGAGAATTCAGCCTATAACATCCAATTGGTATTAGTAATGCAACTTATATAGTACTTCTATACAAGTGCAATAATGATAAATGTCCTAGATAAAGTAACAACAGGGGAAAAAGCAAAACACAAATGGACAGCCATCAATCATACTGGGAAAGGGAAAAAAAGGTAACCCATATGATCACATGTCTTTGTAGCAACATGTATTTTGGTTCCTAATTCATTATTGGAATGTCCTTCAATAAAGCAACAAGGTAAAAGATAAAAAGTTACCCCCAAATTAGCTTACAAGATCTTCTAAAAGAACCAACAATATCTTACTTAACCAAGAATCTGCCCAAGCTCATCATAAGGTTATCAAACTATACCCCTAAAGTAATGCAACTTAGTAAACTAGGGTAGGTAGATTGCTCAATTATTTCAAATTCATTGGATCATTTTACACATTTGAGAATCCCATCCCTTGTTCCACTTTGTCCGGAAGAGTAACTAGGACCAATTTAGTATTGTTTTCATGTTACAATTCAACACTTTCTATCTCTTATTATTCTCAAAGGAGAAGCTATTCTCTTTCTTACCATCTAGCTGCAAATACAGCAAAACAACATGGAAGATACGGCCTCAGCGTAAAAAAATTCTGTAAGTACCAACAGATAAGGATTCCCATATAGGAAAAAAGAATATGTGCACCTAAGCTTCTTCCTTTTGCATAGTATCCAGCCATATAAAGATGATAGTTAGTTGTATATAATGTGTATCCAACCTGTCATCTAATCATCATACTCTATCAAACATTAGAAAATCAAGTTACAGCAATCAAAACAGGCAACATACTATATAAGAATAAATTTCATAAACTGATAATAAGCGAAATCGCAACACGATAACTTGGAAATGATACTGGAAAATAAAGTTCATTCCTTTTCGATGTTAAACATTATCATCATCATTAAATTCAAGATCGACTGACTGATTGATTGCTAGTGTACCCCAAACTAAGAATATAGCCTTAAAAACTCTACTTCCAACTCCTTTCTCCTACAACATCCATCCAATCCACATCCCTTAATCTAATAACGGCATACAAGTTGCACAATTCATTTCATCTAACAAGTAAGAAGATAATAAATTATAAAATCAAGAACATCATGAATAATCCCAAAATTAACTAATAACCATCATGCAGACGAAAAATGTGGCCTCGGAGGAGGTAACAATTGATGAGACTGATGCACCTGATTACTCCCACTCACATTACTCCCAGGTGGTGGTGGCGATGGCGACACATACTGCATAATGAAAGGATGCCTTAACAGCTTCCCTGCAGTCCACCTCTTAGCAGGATCTCTCTGTAAACAACAAGCAATAAAATCCCTAAACTCCCTGCTGGCTGTAGCTGGAGCCTCGGGTGGCTGTGACATACAAATCGCGCACATAAGACTAGCCCAATCACCCTGCCTCCCCACGGAAAATGGAAACTTTCCCAAGTAAAATTCAAGAATACTAACTCCCAAGCTCCATATATCCCCTGCGTATCCGTCATACTGTCCGTGATTGAGATCAGTATTAATTCTCTCAGGACTCATGTAAGCTATAGTCCCAACCGAAGAATTACAAGGGTCCATGGTTTGAGCCAAGACTCTGGACACCCCAAAATCAGCAATTTTCACATTCCTCTTTGAATTGATGAGTAGATTCGAGGGTTTGATGTCTCGGTGCACGATTTTTCGCTTGTGGAGGTAATACAGCCCGGATAAAATCTGGCGGGCGAGATCAGATAAGGAGGGCTCATGGGGGATGTGTGTACCTTCTAATGAACCCTTATCCATGTATTCCAATAGGACTTGGATTTCTCCACTGTGATCGAATAGATTGTGACATTTCACGACGTTAGGGTTATCGACATCGCGAAGGATCTGGATTTCGCGACACATCTGAACGCGAACGGCGTCGTCGTGGTTTCCGTAGATTACTTTTAGGGCGTAGAATTTTCCGGTGGGGCGGTGGATGACTTTGTAGACCGTGCCTCCGGCGCCGCTTCCGATTCGGCTCACGCGGTCGAGTTCGGAGTATTGTAAGGGTTGGGCTTGGGCGGAGGGGGGAGCGGAGGTGGGGGGGAGAGGGAGGGGGACGGCGAGGGATGGGTCACGGTGGGGGAGGGGGAGAGTGAGGTCCGGACGGCGGCGTGGGCGATTGGAGGAGCGATTTGCGGCGGCGGCAGGTGGCGGCTGAAGAGGTCTCATGATTGATATTAAAAAAATTGAACAATATCAATTTGCCAAATGATGATTTCTTTTTAATATAATTAATTGTCTGGGGATGTTAAATTTATGGTTTAATAATAATTACGACAAAGGGGAAATGGGTTACGATTGATGAGGTAAAGAATGAAGCTCATGGTGGAGAAAAAATGGAGAAATGAATGAGAAGTTTCTTGGAATTAGAGATATGGTGGTGAAGAAGAAGGTGGAGTTGTGGGATTCGATTTTTGATTTGTGAAAAAGAAATGTGAGAGGTAGCACAAATATATATACGAAGGTTAGGAGGGGGGTGTGTTGATATTTGTACATTTATTTTTGTTAAACATTTCCACTTTCTTTTTCCTTTTTTTTAACTACATATTGCAATGGATCGATTTTGACTCTATTAGTCTATTTCGATTTGATCCTGTTTTAGAAATTGGTTTAGAAGTTTTCACAATTTTTCAAACACGAATTGAATTGATTATTGATAGAATTTAGATAGTAAATATTGATAGAATTCAATTAATAAGTTTTCAAAATTTGAGATCCGATTTAAATTTTGTTTTATTTGTTGGAGTTTCTAAATAAAAATAGGATGTTGTTGTAAAATATATAATTATATAGAGTTTGAAAAATGATGTTGGATTATATTGCTTGTAATTATATTGTAGTGGTTGAAAATTTATTGAAAATATATCTATATTGTTGTGATTGATATAATGATCTAGATTATTATAAATAAAGAATTGTATATTTCAATTATTAGATTGACAGTATTGTTATTTTGTACAGTATATTACAGGATATTTACGATACCATAACAAAATATATTACATTATAATTGCGTTAGGGTATTTTGGTTACACTTGATTGATGCAAAAAAACTAAAATAAAACCATATAATAATTAAATACCACAACGTTAACTTAAAAGAAACAAAAGTTTTAGAAATTGGCATAGTTTAATTACAAACACATTACAAAATCCCCGTGATATAGTATATAGGGGTGGGCGCATCAGGTTCGGGTAATTCAACTTCGATCTGCCTATTTTAAAAAAATTCGAATGGGACGGATATTTATGAGTTTGAATACCCGAACTTGAAAAAACTATATTTTCTTGCGGAATACGGTACGTGATTGGAATTGATTTCTCTAATCTCGAATATTCGAACCCGCCTATATATTTTTAATATTATATAATTTAAATACTTTATTTAACTACAACTACAAGATAATCTAGTTAATTATTTAACACTATTTAATAAGATTTTTTTTACTGAAGTCTACTATTTTTGTTCAAATCCTATCACTATAGTACATACATAAAAATTTACGACTCTAGATAAATATTTAATATTTACTATAGATAGTATGGATTGAATTATTTTAATCGAGATATGCTTTAGAGTTGTTTTATGTAAATAATATGGACTCGCAATCTCGATCCATTTCATCTCGCAATAATTTAGGTATTTGAATTATTATGAGACGGGTTTGAAATTAAAAGTGTCAACCCCGAAATTTACTATACCCGTGTCTCCAATCCCGAATCCGTACCAAACCAGTCCCATGCCCACTTCTAAGTATATAGGTGTTATTCTTGATTCTATTGGGAGATTGACTCTCATTGTTGGAAGTCTTGGAACGTTATTGTTGTTATTTTTTAACAAGAAACTTTAATTAAATAAATTTAATAAAAATACGAGTTTGGTCAAGAACTTCAAATGAAGAAGAGAATAAACTAATAATTTTTTTATGATAGGAAAAATTATGGGTAAAAATTTGTCATATCATTTCATTTAAGTTTTTGTTCTATAAATTTTAAAAAAAAAATTTATTTCATAGAATATAATAAACTATATAGTTATATCAGTTCTGCCTTTTTTTTTTTAAATACTTTCATACATTTTAGAATTTTCTAAATATAAAAAAAAAAAATTTGTGTATAATTTCTTAAATTTCTTAAAGAAAAGAAAAAAGGATTTCTCAAAATTTAATATTACATATACTCCATTTACATTTATAATAATAACATCACTCGTATGTTGGTCCAATTTTATTTTTTGGTTAAATAAAGGTTGACTTTAACTAGTGGTGAAAAAGAAATTTCCTTAAAAAAATGGTTATGACTAATGACATCACATTTTGAGGTAATTTATAAGATAAAACTTAAAGCAGTTGTGTGTATGAAGTAAATTATCAATTTGTTTATTGGAGTTTGGCGCGCTAAATTGAGAAACCATTGCTTGGTTCCGATAATCCTTAGGCGATCATTATTGAACTAATCATATTTTCTAATCATCTAATTAACAGCGAATTAATGGCATATACTATGATTAAAAGAAAGAAAAAAACATTTTATATAGTCTGTTAAACTGTGATTTGATTAAATGTTCAAATAGAGATTAGTGTTTGCTAAATAATGGATATATATCATTATTTATGTTGCCCACTGGATTTAGTAAAACAAATTGTCCTTTTGAGTCGATCTTTTCCAGATCGGGTTGGCCCTATCCAACTTCAGGTTCAAGAAAGTTCGATTTGAATCTGGCTTGGTTTGTAATTATAGAAAGAGAAAAGTTTGAAAGAAAAAAAGGATAAAAGAATTGTAAAAAGGGAAAAAAAAAAGGAAAAAAACTTATGGTTGTTGCAAAGTATATATATTAATATTTCGCTATATTTATTTGAAGTACTACCTAAATTCCATTTACCGAATAGATACATAATACATTAATATAAATCACAATTTATTTAATTACAATTCGAGTGCACCCACACATTATATAATTGGGCAACAAATTACGTATGAAATTATGAATGCGACTGAATGACACTAACAAAAAGTCGTATGTTTAATTGATAATATGACAGGTAGAAATGCATCAAATTAAGTTAAAAATCCATGGATTAATTGAAGGTAAGAAATTTTCTAAATATGCCATGGATTTGCCAATTGTGTCTTTTCTGGAAAAGACAGCAGGAGGCCACTCTGCACAAAGAACAGGGTAATTTGTGGGGGTTTTCACGTTTACACCCGAATTGGGGAAATTAAAATTAACTCTACATTTTGCATCCCACATTATTTTTCCAAAATCAATGATAAAATAATTTTCTCTCCAAAATAATAGTCACGTAATATAAACATGTAAGATTTAATTTTATAGAAGAATGAAAATTGCCTTACCTATTTTGTCTCTGACTTTGTTGAAGTGGTGTAAATTGTTGGACCATTCTTAATTTTAGGATGTTAGGTGCTATTTTTGAGTTTTGAGGGTGTAAAGTGTTTTTTCATATTTTAAGGGTGTAACCCGGAATTTGTAGTAACATACGTTCCAATTTGTTTTTACATCATTATCTGTATTGTAAGTCAAATTTTTTATTTTTTGTTTTTTAAGTGAATTACTATGTTGAATTATTTACATTTATAATGTTTAAACTCGTTAGGTATTAATACATGTAGTTTTATACTGTATAATTTTATTATGTTATTACTGAAATAAATAAAGTAGATTATTATTTACGATTTTTCAAAATTTGCACGAGTTAACGGATTAACCGTAGCTAAATAATAATATTATGGGACGAGAGATTACTAGTTACCATGTAAAGTTTTATTAGCTCTTATGTGTATTTTGGACTTTGAGTTTATATCGAGTAAGCTTGAGCTGAAATTCTTTCATAAATCAATATGTATTATAAAGATGCAAGTAAATATAAACAATGTACATAATACACAAAATTATATATAAATCTCCTAGATGTAGTTATTGGTATTAGTATTAAGTAATATTTCAAATTAAAAGTCAACTTTTAAGTGCTACAATGCCATTTATCTATAAGTAAATTGTAAAATACTTGCAATGATTATTAAACATAAAAAAATAAGAAAAGTATACCTCCATGCCTTGAAATTCTTCAAATAAAAATTCATATTGTATGATATATAGAATTATTGAAGCATTTTCACAAGTCGGGATTTATTTGGTTGAATTCAGTTAAATTTACACTCAACTCATAAATTAAACGAGTTTAAATTTACAGCTCGACTCACTTAACATCAGGTTGAGTCATCGAGTCTCGGATAGATCCGCTGGCTCTAATATTGATGGACTAGTGCTACTTATTTAACAGGGACGCGCGTCATGTTTTAGATATTAAATTTCCTTTAATTACAATTGTCAACCTTGCATATCTACATCTATTTGATCTTTAATTGCTATCTCATCATTGGAAAATATTGAGGGCATGTTTGTTTGGCGTTTCCCAAAAAAATTTTGTGTTTGGGAAATGCCAAACAAACATATTTTCTATTTTCTGAAATAAATTTTTATCTATTAATTTTCTCAAACTACTCTCTCAAAACCCAAACAAACAACAATTTTCTTATCTCTAAACAAAACCTATACAAACTCTACTCTGATTTGACATAAAGTAACATATATCTTACACAGTTTATCTCACAACAAACATGATTTGACATAAAGTCTTACACATCATACACCTATAGCCTAACTCTTCCAAAAAAAAATCTACACATACTTTATTTCTCAAACCACTCTTTCAAAACCCAAACAAACAATATTACGCAAATCAAAACTATTTCAGGTACAACTCATAAGAGTACTTCAATCTTCTTTTTTTTTCTCTTTTTTTTGCTATTAAGAGTACTGCAATATGGATACATGAATAATGGGTTTTCTTCAGAAATTGTTCTCTCTTGGATGAATAAAAGAAATCACATAATTATATTGTTTGTATTACATATAGGAGTATAAAAATATATTGCACTTATAAATGACCAATGTCGTATCTTTTCATTCTGATTTATTTTAATGTTTTGTGCACAAAACAACGTATTTAGAACTATTTTTCGAGGGTAAATGTAAAATACTCCCCTGTGTTATGCTAAACCTGCAAGAAATTATCCTGTGAAATTTTTATTACGCCAAACTTTCTAGTATTTTCAAAAACCCTGCAAAAAACACCCAATTTGTAAAAAATAGGTCGTTTTGGATCAACATTTTTCAAGAAATTATTTTAAAAATATATCACATGAAGTTGTAGGGACCAACTTGAAGTGTTTTAAAAATTATTTCTTGAAATATGTCGATTCAAAACGACCTATTTTTTTTAC
The DNA here is from genome assembly GCA_003313485.2 of Penstemon barbatus. NCBI lineage: Eukaryota > Viridiplantae > Streptophyta > Magnoliopsida > Lamiales > Plantaginaceae > Penstemon > Penstemon barbatus. The sequence goes on from CM064882.1 coordinate 37,264,951, forward strand.
AAATTGTGTGTTTTTTGCAAGGTTTTGAAAAACAGAAAGAAGTTTGATGCAATAAAAATTTCACGGATAGTTTTTTGCAGGTTTAACATAACACAAGGGAATATCTAGCATTTTCCCCCTATTTTTCGTTTAAATATGTGTTCCACTTATTTTTCATTCTTCTTTAATTTAAGCAGCTCAATTTTGGTCTAGCTAAAATGATGGGCCCAAAAGACTTCTCAATTAATTTTGACTGTTCAAATTATTGGCGTAAAAAAATATAATTACTTTCCTTCCATCTGAAAAATTATTAAACTCGGAAATATGTGCACAGTTTACCTTCTCCATTAATTGGACTTCTTTTATGAAAGACAATAAAAGAACATATGCGAGCCAGGTAAAACGGTTGCTTGTGGAAGTTTTATTATTTGTAAAAATAGACTCAAACACCCAACTCGGTGTATGTTAATGATGTTCTATGTCCAAGCAAATCATATTTAACTAGTTGGATGATTATTTAGTAATTGTTTGTACCCAAAAAATCACCCTCGATTTATCGAGGAAGATTGGCTCGATGACTAGCCAAAAATGGCAATAAGGCCGAACCAAGTTACTCCAAAACGGGTCAGACCGGATCGGACTCAATCTGACCCGAAAATGGATCCAATCGAGACAATAATTTGGCCACGAGCCCAATTCCAAAATTCAACCCAATTTCGCAATTAATTAACGTTTGGGCCGTGTATGTATTAATTGATTGATTAAATTAATTAATTCATAAGCCAAAGTTAATTAATTGATAAATTAAAGCCAAACAATGGCTAACGGGCTCAACCCACTTAATGGTTAATCTTGGCTAATGAAGATTATGGACTAATTAATTAAATTTAATTAATTGGGCCAAGTCTTAATAAATGGCCCATTTGATAAGCAAGGCCATTAATAAATTAATTGGACAAAACCGAACCAACATGGCTCGACCCGAGACCAATCATGGTCCGATCAGCCCAGGTCGACCACGGCCCAGCCAATAAAATCGGCCCAGTGGTTTAATTAAATTAATTACTAAGGTAATTAATTAGAGATAGCCATTTTAATTAAATAATGGCTAATTAAATAGATAAGGCCAATTAGTTGGAAGTGGCCACAATAATCTCTCTAACCATAACCACTTCCTAATTTGTCTCAAGTTGGTTATCACATTAAATTCAAATTCAAACAAAAGACACGTTTTCTTCTCCTACAACTTCCATTAGCATCAATTTTCAGCAACAAAAGAACTACCATCAAAGTAGTGGAAGTAGTGGAAGGTTTTTCAAGTAGTGGAGAAAGTGGGAAAGTGGCTGTCAAGGCATCAGTTTCTGGCCATCAGCTCTACAGATCCAGCAGCTATAAATACCTTGATACTGTCAGTCGCGCAGGACACACACAACTCAATCAACAACTTTTCAGTCTAACACTGATCGGCTCAACGCCTCTCCGGAAGTCCAGCGCTCCGCTGCTTCTTTTTCAGCAAACACCCTGTAGAACCCCTGATATCAACCGTCACTCCTCAGCCACCAGCCACCCTCGACAGCCTGAAGTCTTGCCGCCGCCGCCGCCCAAGGTCCGCCGCCGCCGCCACTAAAAATAGTCTGCCGCCGCCGCCGACATTAAGCCGCCGCCGCCGCTGCTTCCGCTGTCCAGACGCTGTCTCGAGCGAAACCCCTTGATAGCAGGCAGTTAACAGCTGTTTTCTGTCAAGTTATCAACGTGCCAACTCCTCGATATCAGTCTGTCCCTCCTCAGCCACCAGTGATCCCTGACAGCCTGAAGTCTTGCCGCCGCCGCCGCCGCCGCTCTCTTCCGCCGTCAGCTGACACTGTCTCGAGCGAAACCACTCATATCAGCAAGTAGCTCGCTGCTAACTGTCATGTAAGTGCCCACGTATTTATATGACAAACTCATCAAGTAGCCATCTGCCTGATGAGCTCGTCGTCAAGTAGCCATCTGCTTGACGGCTATCGGCTAAGTAGCCATCTGCTTCGTCGATGCCTTGGTCAGTGGCCACCCGCTGATCAGGAGCCCGATTGATGGCCATCCATCAAGGTTGGGCGAACCATTGACGGTGGGTCTCCCGTCGTCAATGTTACTTTCTGTCAACAAGGCGTTTTTCATGCATTATCAGCTCATCGGCGGGTTTACCTGCCGATCAAGGAGCCAATTTTCAGAACTTAAAAGGTTTATCAACTCATCTGGCAGATTATGCCGAAACAGGAGACTCGTCGTTTTGTATATTTTTGTAATGCTTGTACATCGGGGAACTTGCCAATACTCTTTTATTTTTAATGGAAGTCGTTTGGCTCGTACGTCTTGACTCTTTTACATAAATATACTTTACGTCAATTGATTTCCATTGATATGCTGTTTTCTGTCAAGATCATGTTTTCTGTCAAGGTGTTTATTTAAATTGATTGATTGTCAAGGCACTTGCTGATTTTCAAATCCGCTGATATGTTAAGCAGGCCATCGATTGGTCATAAGTTTTTGGCACTCAAAGAGAGATTTTCAGAAATTATTTAAGTCCTGCGGCCAGGCAGGCATAGAAAAGAACTAGGGGTAGTGTTTGCCTACTCTGTCGCAATCGTTTAGAAGTCAGCCTTATCAGGACAACTTATTTTGATATCAATGTGTCTCTGTCAGGACATTTACTTTATCAATTTACCGATATCAACATGTCTATTTTTCAAATCGTTATGTTTGCACGCACAAACATTGGCACGCCCGCATTATTTTATATCATATCGAGGCATTTCGCATCGAGCCATTGGCTCGTCGAGGGATTCACTGACAGGTTTACAACGAACAATATTTTGGCACACCTTGATGCCAATAACCCCTCGATGTCGACCCCTCGATGCCAAGCATCCCTTGATATCAGTTTTACCGCAAACAATATTTTTGGTACTTCTCGATGTCAACGGTCCCTCGATGTCGTCGAGGTGTTCCTCGATACTGAACTTATATGCAAACAGTTCCTTGATGCCATGTATGGTCTGATGCCAATCCCTCGATGACATCAAGGCATAACAGGGCCAAAATTATTAGCAAACAATATTTTGGCACGCCCAGTGGGACTCGATGCCCAGTGGGACCAGCTGCCAAGTTCTGGCTCGATATCAAGTAATGCGGGTGTCAAAATTAACGCAAACAATATTTTGGCACGCCCAGTGGGACCTGAAAATCTTTTTGTCAAAACCCCACCAGCCACACAATGTGATGGCTCGGGGGGCATGAAAGCTTTTGTGATTGATTTGCCATAAAAACGATTTCAGCCAAGTTTGGCTAGCTGACTTTTGATAATCTCTTTGCCAAACAGTCAATCAGTTGATACTAAGTGGTTGATATTTTGCTGGTATCAGATGATACCACAGATACCGCGAAAGACTCGATCTACCTTGACGAGGACACTTTCTGACTTAACACATACTCTGGAAAATCTATCAACGGTTCCACCAACTATGGAAGGGATCGACAGAATCAAGGAACTGACAGCAGAGGTCCGCAACTTCACCAGGGACCTTGAGACCAAACAGGAGGAATGGTCTAACGTTGTCAGCAAGTTCGAAAACATGCTAGGCTCGGCCACTGCTGCTAGTCAGGCCAATACGGAAGCCAGCAACATGGTAAATAACGCCTTGATACACTTGGAGGCAAAGTTGACGTCGCTCACTGAAAGCATCAACATGCTCGCCAATGGCATCCAAACGCAGGCCTGGACTGGGCCGCAGAGGACTGCTATTGACAAGGGCAAAGGCCCTGCAATCCATATCGGGGGAAGCTCATCAAGGGAAGAGACGCCTTTCAAGCAAGGCAATGGACAATCTAATGTCCAGGATAAGAGAGGAAGCACATCTAAGGCAAGGAACGCCCGCCCAGACTCGGGGGGCAGGTTCGAGGAAGATAGATCAGAGGCCGTCGGGTACGGCCATGAAGTACATCAGGCCAATCTATCGGCCTATGACAGGACAGTTCACCGCGCTGCAGAGGGTCCAGAAGACCTCTTGACGGTGAATCAGGCCGAAGAAATGTTTGTCAGGAGGCAAGGGAACAGGGCAGCGAGGTATAATAAGCCTCACCCGGAATATATCGATCAGATCCCATTCCCGTTGAACTACAGGCCGCCGAATTTTACTCTGTTTTCTGGCGAGGGATCACAGTCTGCCACGGAGCATCTTGCTCGATTTTCTCTGGAATGTGGCAACATGACTAACGATCTGAAATTGAAACTGTTCCCTAACTCCTTGACGGGAATGGCGTTCCACTGGTACGCCAACTTGAAACCTGGATCGGTCCCCGATTGGCCATCCATGGAAAAAGTCTTTGTGATGAACCACTATCAGGCCCCTCTTGAGGTCTCCGTCATCGAGCTATCGAATATGAGACAGCTGACGGGACAGACCGTCGAGGAATACATGAAGAAGTTTATCAGGGCCAGAGGCTTCTGCGCCATCCCACTGCCAGAAAAAGAGTGCATCAAGATTGCCATCCATGGCATGCACTTCGAGTTGAGAAAGATCATGATGGCACAGTATCACGAAGACTTATTCGAATTGACCGATCACGCGGTCCGCTACGAACGAGTCTTGAGAGACGAAAACGGCCGACAACCCAGAGGGAATTATTATCAAGTAGGTATGGCCGACTCTAGCGAGGAACAAATCAATCAGGTCAGTAGACCGATTGAGCAACAGGGGATCGAGATCGGACTGGCAGAGGTCGTCTGCCCAAAGAACACGGTATGTCCAGCCCTCGCCAAGCCGAAAGAGCCTCAACCTACCATCAAAGTGCCAAACAATTTGGTGCGTCGAGACGCTGAATATAAGACTGACAGAGAAAGACGTTATTCTTTCGACGTCACGAAAACGGAGGCCATCTTTGATCAATTATTGGCTGATAAGATCCTTCGCCTCAAAGGGGACCATGTGATTCCGTCATCAATGAAAATATCAGGTAAAACATATTGCAAATATCATGATGTTTGGACTCACTCTACGAATGAATGTCTAGTATTCAGGTGGATGGTGCAAGATCACCTTGATAAAGGCATTTTAAGGTTCGCCCCTGATTGGAAAATCACAAAGCCGATGACGGTTGACACCAATCCTTTCCAACAAAATGAAGTGGGGATTAATGTGCTGATGGTCACGGATCCAGCAACCGGGGAACATTTGTACGTTGACGAGGAGCCAGAACGCTCACCGACGATCAGGGAGATGGGTTTATGTGCAAGATGCCAAACAGAGTTGGCAACAATGCCATTGTTCCTTAATCCGGCATTGTACAGCCCATACATGCCTTGGCTCAATACAACGCCAACAGGGTATCCTTATCAGGCGATGCCGCAACCGCAGGCAACGCCTCAGACAGCCCCGCAGCCGCAAGTGATACCACCACCTCGACCCACGGAATCGTATCAGGCTCCAGCTCCGTTGAAAAATACTGAACATGTAACATCTACGGCGGAACAACGCCGTGAACAGGCTAAAACCACGATGCCTCGACGGCGTCAGGAAGGTACCAGCCGGAACAGCAGAATCAGGGAGAGATCCCCCGACAGGACACCAATCAGGCAGGTCAGATCGACCGCCAGCCGTAGAGACAGGACCCATGGTCCGTCACCAAAAATTACTCCGCCAGGCTCATCAAGGCCGCGAACTGTCCACACCCCTGCTGATACACAGGTAGATCGATGGGTTCCCGTCAGGCACCCTAAGTTTCCAGGCGATCGAAGGGTCGATCAGATGACCCGAACTCAATATAGGCGTTTCTTACGCCAACGAAAGGAGCTGGAAACTGCTAAGGGAAAGGCCCCGATGAAGGAATCAGCAAAGAAACCTTCACCGTCAGGGGAACAGAAACAGAAGCAGAAAGCGATAGAGGCCAAATCTGGCCAAGGGATCAATATCGAGGCCAAGACCTCGATGCAAATCGACACTTCCAAGTGGACCCCGGGAAAAGCCCAATTTGGTACAATCGATATAGAAAAGATAATGGCGGAAGATGATTTGTTGTCTGATGACGAGGATGGAAATGATCTCAAGGCAAAGCTTGCCGAGATCTTCGATGACGACAGAGGCAACAAGGAAAATGAGACCAAAACTGGTCAGACCGTCGAGGCCAGAACTGGCCAGGAAATCGAGAAACCGGTCGATCGACCTACTGAGCAGCAGAAAATCGAGGAGCAGGTGGTCGATAAGCAAGCGACCGACAAGAAAACAGAAACAAAGACAGTGGAAGAAGCTGCCATCAGTCAGCCGACAGACGGCTCGACGACGATGGAGTGCAACGCCGTTGACTCTGAACTTGTTGAATTCGTCAACGAGGAACTGGAGTACTCCACTGATGGCTTTTGGGATGAGGGTATGCCAGTAGTACAAATGGCAGAGGACTTAGAATTGTTATCGGTCGACGACGAGAAAGAGACCGATTGGAATCAGAGGGTCGAAACTATATTCCAGAAGCCACCATCTTTCATGGCTCGACACATCAGGCCACTCTACGTATCAGGCCATATCGACGGAAAACCCATCGACAGAATGCTGGTCGACAACGGGGCAGCCGTCAACGTAATGCCTGCATCGACGATGTACAAACTGGGTAAGGTCAGCGAGGACCTGATGGAAACGAAGGTGATCGTCAGCAACTTCACAGGAGGAAAAGCTGATACACTTGGAATTCTGCCCGTCGAGGTAAAGATTGGAAAAACCAGTTTGAAAATCGCTTTCTTTGTGGTTGATGCAGCCACTTCTTACAACGCCTTGCTGGGAAGGGACTGGATTCACTCAGCTCTTTGTGTACCGTCCTCCCTGCATCAGTGCTTGTTAATCTGGGGAGACGCCCCCGAACCTGAAATCATTATGGCCGACAACAGGCCATTCACCGCCAAGATCAACGCTGTCGAGGCAGCATATTATCGAGATAATGTAGGTCCTTATCGATTTATCGGACAGGATAAATACGGACGACCACAGGAAGTCACTTCGAGCAAGAAGTTGACGCAATTGGAAATGGCTTGTTTAGCCAAGGAGCTAAGTCGGCCCTGCAACGTCAAGGAGTCAGGGCCGCAAGAAGAACACTGTCAGGATCAATGAATTGTCCTGATGACGAAAGACCATCGGCCTGTAAGGCCGATAGACTGGAAATTGATGAGATCGTTATTATCGGGCCGCAGCAGGAAGCATGTGCCGATTTAATCAGGAGGTTTCGGGCCTATGTGGCCGAATGCTATACAGGTGATCTCATTTTCGAAGAAGAAACGCCACCGTCGGTCGGCGATGAAATTCAATTAGAGGAGTTAGCAACGGCGCCAGCCAAGCTTGACGACATCAAGATCCAAGTACAGGATCCTGTTATCGAGATTGAGTTAGGCAGCGAGGAAGATCATAGGCCAACTTACATCAGCGCATTGCTTGATGATGGCCAGAAGGATCGATTGATCCAAGTATTGACGGAGTACAAGGACTGTTTTGCCTGGAATTACGACGAGATGCCTGGGTTAAGCAGGGAGTTGGTAGAACATCGTATTCCGATACTTGAAGGGTACCTACCCCGTAAACAGCCCCTGCGAAGGATGTCTGTCGAGGTCTGCAGACTGATCAGGGAGGAAATCGAGAAGCTGTTAAAGGCCAGTTTTATCGAGGTGGCCCGATATCCGGAGTGGGTAGCAAATGTAGTCCCCGTAATGAAGAAAAACGGGAAAATCAGGATATGCATCGATTTCAGGGACCTAAATCTTGCATCTCCTAAAGACGAATACCCGATGCCAATGGCGGACATGTTAATCGATGCTGCCGCTGGCAATATGTTCCTGACAGCCGTCGACGGAAGTGCAGGGTACAATCAGATTTTTGTGGCTGTTGACGATGTGCCAAAACTGGCCTTTCAATGTCCCGGCGGAATAGGCACCTTCCAATGGAAAGTGATGCCATTCGGACTCAAAAACGCCGAAGCAACCTATCAACGAGCCATGAACTGCATTTTCAGTGAGTACATCGATGACTTTGTAAAAATTTACATCGATGACATTATTATTAAATCGGCTAGTTACGACGAACATCTAATACATTTGGCGAAGTCGTTTGCCAAAATGAGAAAACATAAGTTGAAACTCAACCCCTTAAAATGTGTTTTTGCAGTGGCGTCAGCCAATTTTCTTGGCTTTCTAGTACACCGCAAGGGGATTGAGATCGACAAAAACAAGTCCAAGGCTATCCTGACAGCCAGACCTCCGTCGACGAAAAAGGAATTACAGCAGTTCCTTGGCAAGGTTAACTTTTTACGGAGGTTCATCTCTAACTTGGCTGGAAAAACAAAGGTCTTCTCGCCTTTGTTAAAGCTGAAGGACAAAGAAGAGTTCTGCTGGCAAACGGAGCATGAGCAGGCGTTTCAGGATATCAAAGATAAGCTGACAACGCCGCCTGTAATGATGCCGCCTGTCAAGGGAAAGCCCTTGAAATTATACATATCTGCCACGGAAGACACCGTCGGCGGATTTCTGGCACAAGACGACGATGATGGGTTTGAGCGAGCAATCTACTACTTGAGCAGGCACTTGACAGAAACAGAACAGAGGTACTCCCCGATAGAAAAGGTATGCCTTGCTTTGTTTTTCTCTTGCAAGAAATTACGTCATTATATGTTGCCTGTGAAAGTATTAGTTATCTCTGGTATTGATGTGATAAAATATATGATAGCTAAGCCCGTAATGAGGGGGAGGATCGGCCGATGGGCCATCCAACTGATGGAGTATCAATTACAGTACGTACCGCAAAAAGCAGTCAAAGGCCAAGTATTGGCTGATTTTCTGGTTGACCATCCATGTCTCGATATCGATCAAGCCGTTCTCAAGGAACTGGACTCGATGACAGTAGAGATCAGGCCATGGACACTGGCCTTCGATGGGTCTAGAACCGACAGGCTGTCTGGAGCAGGTATAGTCTTGATTTCTCCATCAAATATAAAAACTAAGCTATCAGTTCAATTTGATTTTGAATGTACTAACAATCAGGCCGAATACGAAGCCTTGATCATTGGATTGGAAATGCTTAGAGAGCTCGACAGTAAGTCTGTCGTCATCGTCGGGGACTCGCAGTTGGTTATCAGGCAATTACAAGGTACTTACAAATGCCGAAACCCAACACTTGACAAATATTATTTAACTGCGATGTCCTTGTTGTCGGAGTTTGTTGATGTTACATATTACCATGTAACGAGGGGAAACAACAGCGAGGCCAACAGTTTGGCCCAACTAGCGACTGGTGTCGATCTCCCTGATGACATCGAGGAATCCCTCTACGTTGTCAGGAGACGACACTGTCCTTCATTTATGTATCGAGACAACGTCCTGACTGTTTTGAGTGTGTTTCAGGACCCTGATGACTGGAGAGAGCCGATCAGAAAATATCTGGCTGATCCGTCGGACCGAGCATCTCGACAAACGAGGCTCAGGGCAGTCAATTATGTCTTGATAGGTGATCAACTGTTCAGAAAAAGCCATGACGGCGTGCTCCTGTTATGCGTCGATCAGCAAGAGGCCATGAGAATTATGATGGAGGCTCATGAGGGAATTTGTGGGGCCCATCAGAATGGTCACAAGTTAGCATGGCTGCTGCGCCGATATGGCTATTACTGGCCAAAGATGGTGGGAGACTGTATTCAATTGGCAAGGGGTTGTGAGAAATGCCAACGCTTCGGGGTGGTCCAGAGGATGCCCGTCGAGGAAATGAACATGATAATCAAGCCATGGCCTTTCAGATGCTGGGCCATCGATATCATCGGGGAAATCCACCCCTCGTCTTCCAAACACCATCGATACATTATTGTGGCCACGGATTATTTTACTAAGTGGGTAGAGGCCAAACCGCTCAAACAGGCCAATCAGGCCGAGGTGATGAAGTTCATCAAGGACTTAATCATTCACAGGTTTGGTCTGCCACAGACCATTGTCACTGACAGGGGACTGATGTTCGTCGGTCAAGAAATCAAGGAATTTGCCAGATCAATGGGTTTTGAATTGGTCCATTCAACACCGTACTATGCACAAGGGAATGGCCAAGCGGAAGCTTCGAATCGAGTCCTCAAGGACATTATCTCGAAAATGATTGAGGAGAACCCAAGAGCTTGGCACTTGATGCTGTCAGAGGCATTATGGGCTTATCGGACGAGCAAACGGACAAGTACAGGCACCACCCCGTATAAGCTAACGTACGGACAGGAAGCCGTTCTACCGATGGAGATCAACGTCCGATCTCTGCGGGTGATGCAGCAAAACGAGCTGACGCCCGAAGAGTATACTGAAAATATGTTCCAGCAGCTTGATGAGCTCGACGAGATCAGGGTTGCCGCGTTAGATAAGATCGAGGCACAGAAAAGGCTAGTCGCCCGATGCTACGATAAAAAGATACGCAGGAAACACTTTGACGTCGGGGACATGGTCTGGAGGACTGTTTTGCCACTACATCAGCGCGAGAAAAAGTATGGTAAATGGAGCGCAACGTGGCAAGGACCATATGAAATCTACTCGATAACCCGAGGGGGAGGCTACATTTTGAAAAAGCCAGATGGGAATCTTTGTCGAGACCCCATCAATGGAAGATATTTGAAAAAGTTTAGGCCCACCCTTTGGGAATCGATGTGTCTGGAACATCAGCGAGCCTTAGAGCTTGAGATCGAGCGGCGCCAAGAATACTTCAATGCGCCGATCCCTCTGTAAGTATAAGTTATGTTTATTTTTTAGTTTATTTTTAGTCTTGTTTTTATTTCCCTTTCCATTTCGTTAAACTAAGTTTTTAAAAGTAATATTAGTAGTTGCATTTATTTTCAAATTTTTCCAAACACTTCCGTTTTAATTTAAAATTTTTGTTTCCCCGATTTTCAAGTTTTTACATCAAAATGCATTTTCGTTTAAGTCTCTTGGGTTGATTTGATTTCAAATAAGTCTTGTTGACAAGAAAGTTGTGTTTTGCTTGCGAAGTTGTTTGTTGAGTTGGAAAATCAATGGCTTCGATTTTTGGTAGTCATATTTGGTTTCGGTTTTGGAGAAAAACACAAGATAAGCCAAGCCAAAACAAATTCTGCTAAGGAAAGGAAAACTAGTATATGGCCGTCAGGCCATTACATCAAGCGAAGCAACAGAAAATAAAAGGAGTATTTGGCCATCAGGCCATTGCATCAGTCACTTGAAGAAGTGAATGTGGTTAACTGCCAAAATTTTGGCCGACTGCTAAGTCCCCGTTATCTTACTATATGGTATCTTATATCGAGTTCATTCAATATCGAGAGGCCAACTGATATCGACGCGCTAGTATCAATAGGTGTCCTGATATCAAGAGATGTCTTGATATCGAGAGATCCACATTGATCTGATATCGAGAGATCCATACTTGGCTGACATCGAGAGATCCGCCATCATCAAGGCCATTGTAAGTTGGTCTATTTTCCACAAATAGTTTCGGTTTTATTAAGCCGATAGCTGTTTATTAAATGAAGCATTGTCCCAATTTTTCATCTTTAAAAGAGAGAGAAAAACTTTAATCTAAGTCTAATTCGATCAAATTAATTTTTAAATTAATTACATCGAATACGACTTACGGGGGGCATTGTTTGTACCCAAAAAATCACCCTCGATTTATCGAGGAAGATTGGCTCGATGACTAGCCAAAAATGGCAATAAGGCCGAACCAAGTTACTCCAAAACGGGTCGGACCGGATCGGACTCAATCTGACCCGAAAATGGATCCAATCGAGACAATAATTTGGCCACGAGCCCAATTCCAAAATTCAACCCAATTTCGCAATTAATTAACGTTTGGGCCGTGTATGTATTAATTGATTGATTAAATTAATTAATTCATAAGCCAAAGTTAATTAATTGATAAATTAAAGCCAAACAATGGCTAACGGGCTCAACCCACTTAATGGTTAATCTTGGCTAATGAAGATTATGGACTAATTAATTAAATTTAATTAATTGGGCCAAGTCTTAATAAATGGCCCATTTGATAAGCAAGGCCATTAATAAATTAATTGGACAAAACCGAACCAACATGGCTCGACCCGAGACCAATCATGGTCCGATCAGCCCAGGTCGACCACGGCCCAGCCAATAAAATCGGCCCAGTGGTTTAATTAAATTAATTACTAAGGTAATTAATTAGAGATAGCCATTTTAATTAAATAATGGCTAATTAAATAGATAAGGCCAATTAGTTGGAAGTGGCCACAATAATCTCTCTAACCATAACCACTTCCTAATTTGTCTCAAGTTGGTTATCACATTAAATTCAAATTCAAACAAAAGACACGTTTTCTTCTCCTACAACTTCCATTAGCATCAATTTTCAGCAACAAAAGAACTACCATCAAAGTAGTGGAAGTAGTGGAAGGTTTTTCAAGTAGTGGAGAAAGTGGGAAAGTGGCTGTCAAGGCATCAGTTTCTGGCCATCAGCTCTACAGATCCAGCAGCTATAAATACCTTGATACTGTCAGTCGCGCAGGACACACACAACTCAATCAACAACTTTTCAGTCTAACACTGATCGGCTCAACGCCTCTCCGGAAGTCCAGCGCTCCGCTGCTTCTTTTTCAGCAAACACCCTGTAGAACCCCTGATATCAACCGTCACTCCTCAGCCACCAGCCACCCTCGACAGCCTGAAGTCTTGCCGCCGCCGCCGCCCAAGGTCCGCCGCCGCCGCCACTAAAAATAGTCTGCCGCCGCCGCCGACATTAAGCCGCCGCCGCCGCTGCTTCCGCTGTCCAGACGCTGTCTCGAGCGAAACCCCTTGATAGCAGGCAGTTAACAGCTGTTTTCTGTCAAGTTATCAACGTGCCAACTCCTCGATATCAGTCTGTCCCTCCTCAGCCACCAGTGATCCCTGACAGCCTGAAGTCTTGCCGCCGCCGCCGCCGCCGCTCTCTTCCGCCGTCAGCTGACACTGTCTCGAGCGAAACCACTCATATCAGCAAGTAGCTCGCTGCTAACTGTCATGTAAGTGCCCACGTATTTATATGACAAACTCATCAAGTAGCCATCTGCCTGATGAGCTCGTCGTCAAGTAGCCATCTGCTTGACGGCTATCGGCTAAGTAGCCATCTGCTTCGTCGATGCCTTGGTCAGTGGCCACCCGCTGATCAGGAGCCCGATTGATGGCCATCCATCAAGGTTGGGCGAACCATTGACGGTGGGTCTCCCGTCGTCAATGTTACTTTCTGTCAACAAGGCGTTTTTCATGCATTATCAGCTCATCGGCGGGTTTACCTGCCGATCAAGGAGCCAATTTTCAGAACTTAAAAGGTTTATCAACTCATCTGGCAGATTATGCCGAAACAGGAGACTCGTCGTTTTGTATATTTTTGTAATGCTTGTACATCGGGGAACTTGCCAATACTCTTTTATTTTTAATGGAAGTCGTTTGGCTCGTACGTCTTGACTCTTTTACATAAATATACTTTACGTCAATTGATTTCCATTGATATGCTGTTTTCTGTCAAGATCATGTTTTCTGTCAAGGTGTTTATTTAAATTGATTGATTGTCAAGGCACTTGCTGATTTTCAAATCCGCTGATATGTTAAGCAGGCCATCGATTGGTCATAAGTTTTTGGCACTCAAAGAGAGATTTTCAGAAATTATTTAAGTCCTGCGGCCAGGCAGGCATAGAAAAGAACTAGGGGTAGTGTTTGCCTACTCTGTCGCAATCGTTTAGAAGTCAGCCTTATCAGGACAACTTATTTTGATATCAATGTGTCTCTGTCAGGACATTTACTTTATCAATTTACCGATATCAACATGTCTATTTTTCAAATCGTTATGTTTGCACGCACAAACATTGGCACGCCCGCATTATTTTATATCATATCGAGGCATTTCGCATCGAGCCATTGGCTCGTCGAGGGATTCACTGACAGGTTTACAACGAACAATATTTTGGCACACCTTGATGCCAATAACCCCTCGATGTCGACCCCTCGATGCCAAGCATCCCTTGATATCAGTTTTACCGCAAACAATATTTTTGGTACTTCTCGATGTCAACGGTCCCTCGATGTCGTCGAGGTGTTCCTCGATACTGAACTTATATGCAAACAGTTCCTTGATGCCATGTATGGTCTGATGCCAATCCCTCGATGACATCAAGGCATAACAGGGCCAAAATTATTAGCAAACAATATTTTGGCACGCCCAGTGGGACTCGATGCCCAGTGGGACCAGCTGCCAAGTTCTGGCTCGATATCAAGTAATGCGGGTGTCAAAATTAACGCAAACAGTAATCTAACATTAATAAATTCTCATAAGATGAATTGGAAAATTTATTTTAGACTGTGATATAATTAATTAGATTTAAATGTTTGGCAATACTCAATTATAAAAACAATAATTCAAATTTAAAAGTTCTATATACTTGATGACATATGATCTTATAACGATTTTCATATTTTATCGAATCCTCTATAAGTTGCGTTGATGGAGCGCGCGCTAATTAAAATACAAGTGGTGACAATTTTTCTTTTGAAGGTAATATTTCACATGCAAAATCATATACTCCCTCCGGTCCATTTATTTTGCTCCCCTAGTACAGTTGATCAGTCAATTTGACTAAATTTATAAAAAGTATAATAAATAATTTAATCAATATATTTCAATAAAAAGTTGATAATATCTCATAACATCATATATATTAATATTTTAAAGGTTTAATATACCACAAATGTGAATAACTTAATATGATAAGCCACTTAAAATATTGAAAAGTTTGACCGGGACTGTAGCAAAGGAAGCAAAATAAATGGGACGGGGGAGTATAACATTAATTCACCAATTTTTCTTTTGAAGGTAATATTTCACATGCAAAATCATATATAACATTAATATTTATCATTATCTCCCTTTAAATATTGGTCATTTAATATGGTATCAGAGCTCAGGTCAAAAAGAGATCATGTGTTCGAATCCCTCGGCCATCCATTTCTAAATTCCACATGTTAAGGCTTGAGTAGATGAATACCGCCTACACGCGAGGGGGCATGTTAAGTGATATATATTAAATGATTACTCTCTCTCTAACAGCTTAAGCTTTTAGATGAGTTGATCATTCAATAATTTTGAGAGGTTACAATCAATTACTACTTGTTCCAAAAGGTGAAACCGCTCACCCCGGGCCCCCTCACCCCCTGCCCAACGAGATTGTGAGAGGAGGTAAATCATGGTGACTCAACCGGCAACAGAGGCTGGGACCAGTGCTCACTGCGCACAAGGAACCACCCTCATTTTTTGAGAAATTGCTCCCACACTGCCGCTGGTGAGGTTCGATCCTTGGTCTCTTGTTCCAAATTCCACCTCTGAAACCAGTTGAGCTGCCCATGCGGCACAATCAATTACTACTTAGTGAATACTTGTAAGATAGACTATTAAGATGAATGCCGTATATTATCATTTATTTTTTAGGATGATAGGATAGCAAGCATATTGGAGCCTAAATTAGCTTTTAATAAGTTCGTAAAAACTAAAAAGAAAAGTAGGAAAAGGATAGGGTTGACTTTAGCACAAATTTATCTCCAAACAAATCAAGAGAGTAACAATCATAATAAGATTATAAGACAATATAAAACATCACTTTCTCAAAGATAAATCATTTTGATACCTTCCATTATAAATATGATGATGAAAAGTGATATTCTCATAGTAAGAAATGTTGTTGTCAGAATAATTTAAAAAAAATTTCAGACTTACTCTTAATGGTCGAACATATTAATTACATAATCAACAAAAGTTGTTGTCAGAACAATTTTATAAAAATTCATGACTTACCGTTAAAGGTCAAACATATTAATTACATAGCCAATAATTATTGAAAATGTTCTCTTTCTTTATAAATATATTTGTTTTCTTTTTTTTTTTTTTACTTTTCAATACTTACCGTAATCATCATACAATTATGAAATTCATTTTCTTCTACCTCTTCATTTACAATTCTCTTTCGTGAACAAACTGAAAGAGCAAAATGAATGAAAAAAAAGTTATGCACGTTCATGTCATTTCTTAATTATTATATATGCCAATATGTCTCTGTATCCGTTAGTTTCATGTGTAACAAATTAAATTACATTTGTGGTATGAGATATTGATCTGGATCATCGATCAAATTTCGTGAACTTTAAAAAATAAAAATTTAAATAAGAAAAATAAGAGAGTAAAAAAATACAAACAAAAAGTTTTAAAATTAAAGTCTATTTTTCGTTTCAATTTATACAAATACCTTCACGAGCCAAATACCTGCCATTTTTTTCCTCTCCGGAAACATACAGTTACTTATTAATCAATTTAATTTTAAGGATTAATCAAATTACATTTGATTTGATGAAGAAGACATATAAAGAATTGGCTCTAACTAGTGATCTCTTGCCTAAAGTTCAATTTATATACCTGTACGATTTGAAGTGTTTAACAAGATGGCAATTCCATAAGGGGCCCAATGGGCCTCTGTGCTGAGTGGGCTAATCTTCGGCCCAACTGACAATCTGCAGCCCTAAATGGTATGGTCTATTTTTATAGGTAAAAGTGTGAATTTTGTTGAAATAAAATAAGAGTAGAATGAAACCAAAAAAAAAATAAGAGTAGAATAGCCTAAAAACCTAAAATTTTTTGGTTGAGCTTTGTCCAACAAAATAATTATCATGCTTACATTTATTATGAATTACGACGAATAAAATAAGTGGTCCCAAATCTATAAAGGAAATGGAAAATAAAGAATGAGAGAGATCAAAACAAAGATTTTGAAGCATATATTCATGTACTTGCATATGTGCTGATATAGGCCCACAAAGAAGAAAAATAGAAGAAATTGGGCATGAAGACAAAATTTTAAATAAGTTTCTTTTTTAAAACAAAAAAGAACTGCAAAATGAATTTTAAAGTATAACTATTTTTATTTGATTTTTCTTTAACATGATGGCGGATGAGAAAACAATTATTTTTATTTTATAATCTTGTTTTGAAAACGTAAAAAAGAAGGATCTTGATATAGTAGGGTATATTGCTCAAATGCAAGAATAATTTTTATTTGTAGGAATATTATTGTAGCGGATATTCGTTTAGCAAAATGAGTTGAGGGCAGGGCCAGCTCTAAGCGTAGGTTGCACATTCCTTAGGGCCATCGATGAACAAGGGCCTCCAATAACAAAATATTTCAATAATTATGCATATATATTAATTTGTATGTAATAAATATACAAAGAGTGCATGTGGAATAGATGGTAAAACTCCTGATGAGTGTGCGTGAGGCCAATGTTTGAATCTTTGCATATTCAAAATTGCCTCTAATTTTTGTTAATTTTGCTTTTGGAGCTAAGATTTTAGTGTGGAAAGTCCAAATGCATAGTTAAAGAAATCAGACCCAACATATTCATAACTAAATTAACGGAACCCCATAATTGAAGATAAATATTGTCTAAATCAAAAAGTAAGAAAATAAATCTTTATATTGCAATTTTAAAATTTTGGAGTTGTGAGTCATGTGACCAAAAGATCCACATGAATATATCAAAAAAAATTATTCGACTTGATGATGTTAAAATCTATTGGTGATGATATTTTAAGTATTTATTGGTTCAAACTTGAATATTTTTTGAATGACACTTATGATTTAGATAAGATTGACTTAATTATCTGAGTTGAGAGTCTTAAGATATATTTTACCAAAAGAACTAAAAAACTTGAATTATTTACAAACTATATAATGTTGGTTTCTCAAATAGATAGATTGCTTATAGAATATTGTTAAGTATTCTCATTACAGTTGCAGTTGTAGAGATAATATTTTCGAAGCTATAGTTGATTAATTCTTACATATGATCAACCATTATCACAAAATAAATCGAATCGATTAGCCATATTGTTGATTGAAAAATATTTGTTATGCAAGTTTAATTAGTGATTTTGCTTTAAAAAATAGTAGAAGAATATTTAAGTATTTTCCTAAGATTTTATGTGTTTATGTCCCATTCACATATGTTATCATTTTCTTATTAAATAGAAATGTGTCTCATATTACCGATATTTTTTACAAAGCGAGATTATATTTTATTCATATTATTATTGTTTCTTATTTTTTTAATTAATAGTTTTATTAATATTGTATTAGTTATTAACATAATTTAGTTACAAATGAAAACTTAAGGGCTATAATTTTATAATTGGCTTAGGGCCTGTTATGGTTGAAGGTTAAGGAAATTAGAGGTACTTTATCCGCGAACGAGACACTTATTGAGATATTTTGTGATGAAGGATACTCGTAGTTTTAGCGAAATAATTTTGTTTTGCTCTTTTAGTTAAAGAAATCCTACTTCATTAAAAAGAAAGAAAAAAGGAAAAAAAAAAAAAAAAAAAAGCTG
This sequence comes from Penstemon barbatus, assembly GCA_003313485.2. NCBI lineage: Eukaryota > Viridiplantae > Streptophyta > Magnoliopsida > Lamiales > Plantaginaceae > Penstemon > Penstemon barbatus. Next base: position 37,283,360 of record CM064882.1, read on the forward strand.
CCTATTTTACTAGGGTAACCTAATGGATTAGAATATAATCATATATGGGGGGTTGGTGGGCAGCTCTGTTTGAGTCCATGAAAACGTCTACATACAAATAAAATCCCACTTCTCTTTTTCTCCTTTATTGGTTGCAGGGACGGATCCAGCCCCCTTTTGGGGGCCCTGGCCCCCCCAAGAATTTTTAAAAAAAAATGAGTGCTACTTTTTTTTTTTTTTTGAGATATTAGTACTAATGTTTACATTATTCAATTACTGATTAAATTCAAAGTTTTAGAATTTTTTTTTCTTATACTCTATATATAGTTATGGTGCCGTTACAATAATTCTAATAAAATGACAAGTATATTTTCATGTTAAATTATCAATTATACCTACTTAGTCTTTTATATTACCAACACAACATAAATAATGATTATCAACAATAAAGTTGGTGAAAAATAGGCTTAGAAACTAGATGAAAGATTACTACCTGCGAATTGTTTGATTATTCACATTGGGAATAAAAAATGTAGAATTTTTATGATACGAAGAGCGTCGTATACAATTTTCATAGTTTTTTCATTCAATTACTTAGCATTTTGAATTCAATAGAATCCTCGTTAATAATCTATTCTTATGCAAATAAATTAAATTGAATATCATTTTGTCAATTAGTTTTAACGATGGGTAAACTCGCCCCCCCTACTCTATAATCCTGGATCCGTCCTTGATTGGTTGTGATATTAAATTTCAAGTATTAATTTGTAATGTTCCCTCATTTTCCAATCAACAACATAATTATTAACTGTTATAAAAACAAAAAACGTATATATTGAGCATGGATCAAAATTTTCATTTTTCCGTCGAAAACATCGAAAATTTTTCTTTTTTTAAATCAGACGAAACGAAAACAAGATGTAATTCTGAAATCATGTATTTGTCTTAAACTTTTTTTTTTCTTCTTAATTTAGTAACTTTTTTACAATTTTTTCTTAATAATTTCAAAAAATATCGAATTTTTTTTAATATTAAATAAACTGAAACATACATTCGAAACGAAATTTTAATCCATAATATTAAGTGGCCAAGGTGGTGTTTGCAAAAAATTGTGATTGTGCTTAATTATTATAATCTAAAAAAAAAGCTAAAAGTTGTAGAGAAGTAAAAGTAGGTGGTGTTTGCAAATTATGCCAAGAAGTCCAAAAAAAACATTTTGGATGTTTGCAAAAAAATCACTTTTGTCCACTTTTTTCTCTCAAAATGTCAAACTAGAAGCTAAAAGCACCTCCTCACAAACTTCAACTTAATTGTACTTTTTAACTTTTTTTAAGAGAAGTAGAAGTAGAATTTCATTTTGAAAATACTATTTAAGTGCTTATTTTTTCTTAAAAGCTGAAAATCACTTATTTTAAATTTTTGCAAGTGGGAGTCAAATAGGGGGGAAATGGGAAATCGAGTGGGGACCTATTTTGTGTCTGTTTAAATTAACTTTTAGTAAAAACGGGAGTACTGTTTAAATTATGAATGGATGGGACCCACAACAGATCTGAAGGAAATTATAAATTTATAATCTTGTTCCAATATAAATTTATAATCGACATGATGTAAGTAGGTGCGCAGGATGTACTAATAGACGAATTAAGCAGGAAAGTTCTCGTGTCCCCTCCACCATGTGCGGTTGTGTCTATATTCTATTAGGAAATTACCAATGTATCCTCTTTTGTGTATAATTTGCCTGTTTTATTTGCCAATGAATTTATCCAAGACTACAAATGAGTTTTGTAGTTTGAGTAAAATAACCTATTGGGGGAACTTTATAGAATTAATGCAATTTATATCTTAATATATCATAATCATGTATTAAAATTTTCATATTTTCCATAAAAAACATGGAAAAGTTTCTGTTTTTGAATCAAACGAAACAAAAATGTAATGTAATTCCGAAATTATATATTTGTCTTGAGATTCTCTTATTTTCTTAATTTGGTAATCTTTTTAACAATTTTTCTTTAATATTTTTGAAAATTCTCGAAAAGTTTCCAATATTTAGTTGACCGAAACATACTTTCGGAACGAAATTTTGATCCATGGTCATAGTGTTTAATTTATATCCGTGTAGCTCAAAGATGAGCAATTTACCCATTATAATTTTATTCATGTTCACTGTCTCTCTGATATTTTTTAATTTAAAAAAAATACGATTCGACAAAATTCCCCCTCTTATACGTGACACTTTATACCCATGTGTTGTGATAAATGTGACACTTTACTCCCTCCCCCTTATGTTGTCATGAGATGTGATATTTTATCCCCCTGTGTAGGACTGTCAATTGAGTCGGGCCTACCCGAAGCTCGATGGCTCGACCCGATTAAAATTGGCTCGAACCCGAATATTTTTGAGTCGGGTCGAGTTTGAGCCATTATATTAAACCCGATCAATTTATGAGCTGAGCTTGAGCCTAGCATGGCTCAACCCGAATAAAGCCCGAACATATAATTATTTTAAATATTACGATTAATTATTGTATTGTATTTATAGTTACTAATTATTGTTTTTATTTTGAAACAAGTAAAGTTTATACAAAGTTATAATATAAATTTCATATATGTTAGTATATCAATTACGTACTGAAAGTCAAAATTTAAAGGAAAAAAACTTAATCAAAGATGAAAAAAAAGAAGACAAAAGTTAACACGAAAGGTCAATAAAATGGATCTTGAGACTTTAAAACTCTAATGCATTTTCATATAGATCAAACGTATCTAAAAAATTTGGTCATATAACTTGATATTTCAGCTAAAATATTATTTAATTATATACTCATATATTACGTAATAGTAGTCTATTGATATGTGTTTCGGTAATCTTAATATTTTATATGTCAAGCTATTCTTGTCTATATTAGTAAACCCGATATAAGCTCAATATAGACCCGAAACCCGAAAAATTACATGGGTCGAGTTTGAGCCAGAGAAATCAGAAAATTTATAAGCCAAGTTTGAGCCTATAGCTATGAAGCCCGACAATATTTGAGTTCGAGCTATTTAAAGCTCGGCTCACAAAGCCTGATTGACAGTCCTACCCCTATTTTATGATAAATATTGCACTTACCCTCTCTCCCAATGTTACAAAAATATAATGTCCAATCTCAATTTGGGTGAGTGTGTTACTCTCCGGTTAAAGGATGTAAATTGCTTCTATAAAATTTTCACAGAGGTATAAAGTGTTGTTTTTAAAATTACATAAAGATAAATTGACAATAATTGTACTTTTAGAATGTTTGGTCAAATCATAATAATATGTTGCTAATAGGTTAAAATTTTGTATTTCTGGGATATTTTGATTAATCGAATATTAAAAAAAAAATCGAGAAACATTTGAAAATATGTATATAAAAAAATTTGCTAAAGTATAAAGTATATTGTATTTTTGTTTCGATTGAAATGTTTTGATGCATGAGTGAAAACGAATCAAAATTTGTACTCATGCAAACAATTGTCAATTTTATTGGTTTTGACTTTTGAGTTGTTTGACAACCCACAATAGAATAATATTCAAATTTTATGGATAACTTTTTGTTTAGCCGAGTAACAAGTTACAAGGAACTTAACTAGTATTGTATTTTCACTTCTTTTCACCTCATGAATATTGTTTGTACGCACGGTAACATGCATCAGCATCATTAATTTAATTTAAGAAAAGACATTTTCATCATCAATATTCAATATCGTACATAATTCGTAATTTGTGTTTGATCAAATTAAAAATATTTATATGTATAGCATATTATACTAATTTGTGGTTGCATACATTAATAGAAAAATGACTATTTGCATTTCAAATACACCACTGCTGTATAATTAAAAGTGTCAAGTCAAGTTCAGGTATATTTAAAATAATTTAGACAAGAATTTCCCACAATTTACAGGGTTTTTTGCACTTTGCATCCCCGAAACTTAGATTTAGCACTTTGCAACCTCAAAATATGAAAAATGCAGCACTTTGCACCCTGATTTATTTCATGCAAAAATTCAAGGGCAAAATAGGTAATTCAATAGTATTGGCACTTTGCACCCTCCCAAAATAAAATTAACACTTAACACCCTCTAATTAAGAACAAATCAACAACTTCCACCCCGAAACACAATAAATGGACATTTTGCACCCCAAAACACAGAATTAACAACTAACACCCTCAAATTTAAAAAACTCAAACTCCTCGTTTTTTTCGTCAAAGTTGACTATCGGAGTGAAAAAAATATAAGGCAAAATAGGTAATTAATTTTTTTACTTAAATTTTACAAAATACAATTAGAAATACACGAATACTCATTTCTCTCTCCATCTTTCTTTTCAACAATATAACCATAAATAACTAAATAATGTACAAGTAAACTTCTCGAAGACCCGTTTTCTACTTCAACATATCAAAGACCCATAAATGATTACCTATTTTGCCTTAAAAAAATCACTTTAATGGTCAATTTTGCCGGAAAAAATGAGGGATTTGAGTTTTTTTTTTATTTGAGGGTGTTAAGTGTTAACTTTGTATTTTGGGGTGCAAAGTGTCCATTTAGTGTGTTTCGGGGATGCAAGTTGTTAATTTATTCTTAATTAAGGAGTGTTAAGTGCTAATTTTTTTGGAGGGGCAAAGTGCCAAAGATTTACAATAGAATTACCTAGTTTGCCCTTGAATTTTTTCTTGAAAATAAAAGAGGGTGCAAAGTGAAAAAAACCCCAATTTACATACCAAAATCTAACATACTCTTAAATTGTCACAATCCCTCACCAACCATATTTAAGTAATTGTCCCACAAATGTTGGGGTCAAACAAATGATTCGAATTTTAATGTAATTACTCCCTCTGTCTCATTTTAAGTGTCGTTTTAGGTGTTTTAACACATATTAAGACATCTATTTAATTGCCTCAATTTTAGGAAAAAAACAAATGATATTCCTAAAATACCCTTCATTATCTCTCTTCCTTTTTCTCTTATTCTCTCTATCTTTCTCTTTCTATCTCTCTTGGAGTAATAAAAAGCAAAGGGCAAAATGGAAAAATATGTCATTAATAGTGCATTGAAACTCTAAAGTGACAGATAATTTGGGACAAAAAAAATTATCCAAACGACACTTAAAATGGAACAGAGGGAGTAGCATTTAAACAAATTCAAAATAAACACATTTCTATGTAAAATAGTAAATCGGACAATAAATACAGTATTACTTTATGGTAAAATAGATTTATTTAAGTGAGATTTAATTCTATAATAAGATTTTCAAATTCTCAACTTCATCTCCGAAATGATACTCCCAAATTGTCGCAGTCCCTCACCAACCCCATTTAATTATTAATTGATTTGTCCCTTTAACAAATGTTGGGGTTAAACACGTAATTCATCATCGAAGCTGGAACAATCAATTCAACACACCACCTTGTTTGTCAATTTGTTGGGTCAACAGTCTACGTCAGGAATTCGTATATACGTGCGTGTATGTATTATGTATATATATACTGTATCTATATACTTATACATTTATATTTACCAAGAAAAATACGTATTAATATACTACGTACATACATAAAATAACTCCTTAAATATCTCTGTGTCTAAAATCAAAACAGATTCAAATTCTCCTCCTCTTATAATCCACTCTCCAACAACTTTTGAGTTTTCACATAAACACACACAGTAGAGAAATAGAAAAGAAGAGAAAACGAAACGAAAAGAAAAGAAAAGAAAAGAAAAGAAAAGAAAGAAGAGAGAAATTAACTGAATCATAGCCATGGCTGCTTCAACCTCCATTTCCTCTGCATCCAAGACTCTCAAAAATCAAAGCGCATCATTTCCTCCACGCGTTAAAATCTCGAATTTCCCCGCCACTCATATTTCCTTCTCGAAACCCTCCATTTCCCTCCAAAAATTCACCATCTCACGCAACTCCACGATTTCCAATGTTCTGAAAACGGCTCAAGGATCCGAATCAGTATCCAAGACCCGAGGTTCAGATCCGGCCCCGAAATCCACGAAGCCGACGATCTTAGTCTCCGAGAAACTTGGAGAAGGTGGATTGGACTTGTTACGGAGCTTCGGAAACGTGGAGTGCCTTTACAATTTGTCACCGGAGGATCTGTGCGCGAAGATCTCGGAATGCGACGCGCTGATTGTACGGAGCGGGACGAAGGTCACGCGCCAGGTCTTCGAGGCGGCGAAGGGGAAGCTGAAGGTAGTGGGACGCGCTGGGGTTGGTATTGATAATGTGGATCTGCAGGCGGCGACGGAGTTTGGGTGTTTGGTGGTGAACGCCCCAACGGCTAACACGATTGCGGCGGCGGAGCATGGGATTGCTTTGCTTGCTGGCATGGCGAGGAATGTTGCGCAGGCTGATGCTTCCATGAAGGCTGGTATAATCACAACATAATCAATTTCCATTATCATCTTCTTTGAATAATGCATTTACCATTTAACATTTACGTGAGCTAATTGGAAATCAATTTGGGGTACTGGTTTTCATTGTTCCGTTATCTGTTCTAACGAAATTAGATTGTAAAACTTAAATGATTTAAACGTAATTTTGTCAAAATCAAAACGAAATTACAGTATTTAGACGTAGATCTGAATGTCAAAGCAGAACAAAATGATAATGAGACGTGTCATATAGTAGAACGAGCACATTAGTGTCCTTGTAAATGAACAACATGATCCATATACCAATGGTTCTTCGGTCCAGGGAAGGGACTAGTTTTCATTATGTGTCAAACTCAGGATCGAATACCCATGGTGAGAGGGGCCTACTTAATTTGCTAGACATAGCCTCAAAAGAGATTGAGCGGGTCCTAAACAGGATACCATTGAGAAACAAAAGAAAATTGGGATCTATGTATATTGGCAACGTAGTAGCCTTTTGGATTGGCTTCATGAGATTTATTACTTATTTATTTATGCTTTTGATAGGAAAATGGCTACGTAATAAATATGTTGGTGTTTCTCTGGTTGGAAAGACATTGGCAGTCATGGGATTTGGTAAAGTTGGTTCTGAAGTTGCGAGACGTGCCAAAGGGCTTGGAATGCACGTCATCGCCCATGACCCCTATGCTCCAGCTGATAGAGCACGTGCTGTCGGTGTTGAACTGGTGTCATTTGATCAAGCTATCTCCACTGCTGACTTTGTGTCACTCCATATGCCTCTTACTCCGACTACTAACAAGGTTTTCAATGACCAAACTTTTTCCAAGATGAAGAAGGGAGTTCGCATCATAAATGTTGCTCGTGGTGGTGTTATAGATGAAGATGCTTTAGTAAGAGCCCTTGACAATGGAACTGTTGCTCAGGTATACTGCTCTTTGTATTTTCTTGATCAAACTACTATATCCTGTCAAATGTTCAACGAATTTAAATGGACTTTAATATTATTTTTTTTTGCCACTGATTGTGATTTACAAAGAATGAGATCGTAGATCTACCCAGTCCCCATACTTTAATTTCTAGATAATGGGAAACAACATTTTAGAAAAATGGCATTTTATGTTTTGTTATGGCATAATATAATAATGCAATTTGAAGCTGATTTACATTTTCATCTTGCTACTTATAGGCAGCCCTGGATGTGTTTACAAAGGAGCCCCCATCTGCAGATAGCAAACTAGTGCAACATGAGAATGTCACAGTTACTCCTCATCTTGGAGCTAGCACTGTAGAAGCACAGGTACGAATTTACTAATCGGAGTCATCATTTGCATTTATCGTCCATGAATTTTTCTAAAATATTTCGGCACAATAATACACACCCTCTGTTATCTACATTTCAGGAAGGGGTTGCAGTTGAAATAGCAGAGGCAGTGGTTGGTGCACTACGTGGGGAACTTTCTGCAACTGCAGTCAATGCTCCCATGGTCCCTCCTGAGGTAAGAATCTATTATGCGATTGATCTTACCTGAAATCTCTCCACTTATATATTTAATGAATGATGTTTTATTGTCAGGTTTTGTCTGAATTGGCTCCTTATGTTACTCTTGCTGAGAAGCTTGGTAGACTAGCTGTACAATTGGTTGCTGGAGGGAGTGGAATCCAATCTGTGAAGGTTGCATACAGTTCAGCTCGTGATCCAGACAACTTGGACACCAGACTTCTCCGAGCCATGATAACTAAGGGCATTATTGAACCTATATCAGATGCCCATATTAACCTTGTTAATGCAGATTTCACTGCTAAGCAGAAAGGCATCCGAATTAGTGAGGAAAGAGTAGTTGTTGACTCTTCCCCTGAGAACCCTGTCGAGTCAATTCAAGTACAGATAAGCAATGTAGGTTCAAAATTTGCAAGTGCATTGTTGGACAATGGAAACATTAGTGTTGCTGGGAAAGTGAAATATGGGAAACCTCATTTGACCCGTGTGGGACCGTTTAGCGTGGATGTGAGTTTGGAGGGTAATCTTATACTATGCCGTCAAGTAGACCAACCGGGAATGATTGGACAAGTTGGTAACATTCTTGGAGAACATAATGTGAATGTGAGCTTTATGAGCGTTGGAAGGACTGTTAAGAGGACTAAGGCCATTATGGCAATTGGGGTAGATGAAGAACCTGACAAGGATACACTCAAGAAGATTGGAGAGGTGCCCGCGATTGAAGAGTTTGTGTTCCTTGATCTTTGAAATTTTTAAAAATATTATTGATTTGCGTTCGCTTATTTGTGTCTTGGTATTGAGAATAAGAGGCAAAGGCTACTGATTCTAAGGAAACAGGTAGCCCTGTTGTCTGCATTGGTTAGAGATTTAGACAGATTCAATTTTTGGGAAGATTTAAGTCATGTTATCGTGTACTAGAGAAAGGGATTTACTTTTACTATTACTATTACTATGTAGTTATGTGGAAACATATTGATGTTTCCATTTCAGTAGTTTATGTCTTGTTATATTCAGGGTAGAAAAGGCGATTGTGTTACTGCTGACCCATAATGGGGTGTATGCTATTGTTGTTTGTTGTGGAAATACACTTTTGAGTTTTATATGAGATTTTTTCTGGAAGAATTGATCTCCATTTACGTTGTTTTATGTTTCATGTGATTGCCTAACAGTTATAGATGTTTGGCATAAATTTTAGACAAAGAGAACAATAAATAATGAAATTTTATGGGATGACTGGGTTGCTTTTCTGAAAGATTTTCAAAATATTCTAGAAAAATTTGATTTTGAAAAGTTTAAGAAAGTATATACCATTACCATGATGCTCTTTCTAAAGTAAGTACGTATATTCTGTGAAAATGAGTCGTGCAAATAGAAAATGAGGCGATTTTGGCATTTTGCATCATGATTTGCACTCTGAAAATACAATTCATTATATGTTTTGGTGAGAAAGTTCTTTTACGGAGGATAAAATAATCATTTTTAATTTTTTTTCGCACTTTGCAACTTATAAAAATATAGAATCTTGTCATTTTTTACATTAAATTATGAAATTTTAACACATTTTTATTTTATTTTAACCAAATTACTAGCTATTAGTAGGTAATAACATTTTGACACACTTGAAAATCTATAGCGTGCGTTGTTTTGTATGTATTGCTAAATTAGCTCATTTAATTTCTAAGATAAATAGTAGTGAATGAAACAAATTTTAAGACAACTTTTCTTTTCTTTGATTAATTATTTTAAGATAATTTGAACAAATTAATCTTAAATTATGCCATAATGTTCTCAATTCTATATTTACATATCGGAACAAAAAGTGCATTGAATAGATTATTCCCAATGTGATGTCTCCAGTAGGATTCAAACTTAAATTTCGCTTTTGCAATTACAAGTCACTACCACTTGATACAACCGTATTCAATATAGTGCTTGGTACAACCGTATTCAATATAGTGTTATGCATCGATAAGTCATAAGACAACTAATAAATAACAAAAAAAAAAAAAATTATAACTCCACGTGGAGTTAACAAAAACAATTCGAGGTAACTTAATAATGACTTCAACCAGCTCTTGCCCAAGATAACTTTTAACGTTCCCATTTGAAAATAATATTCTTCACTTCACATAACTGCCTCAAGTATTTAACAGATAAAAATATTAATAGTGAAACCTTACAAGATGTTAAATGGACACAAACTTAACAAATACATTTGAACAAGGCTCCTGACTCCAACAAAGTCCAAGTCATTTGCAGGGTGAGACAATTGATATTAAAAGATCATAGTCGAAATTGTTACTGATGACAACATATTCGCAGGCAAGCCAATCAGAACACTATTTAACCACTCAGCCATCATTTGCCCCTGAATAGAGAAGTAAATCAAATCAGTATATAATTTGGTTGTTACACTATGTGCCCTAAAAATGACATGAAATAGCAAAGACATACGTATTCATCATGAGTGTGATGTTGTCCCCTTTCAAAAGAATCCTCCCTGGTTAGAAGAAAGTGAAAACAAGCATTTGAAATCAAGCTAGCAAAAGCAAATCATAGTGTACATATAGTTGCGGGAGAAAATAATTCAGATTTTGCTACTAACCAAGTTGCTTTCTGCTCTTCTTCTTTACATTAACTTCCTCAGCATCATCCAGGACCAGATTCATATACTCGTCAAAACCCTGTATACGACAGGCCTTTCATTGATGAAAATTTCAAGAAATATTTTGGGACAGAAAAATGCAGCAAATTGTACAAGAGTTTAAAATGCTACCAGCAATTGAAAGATATGATAGTTATTGCGCGTACACATACACACACACACGTGCAGGAGATAGTAATGATACAATACATTATGTTATACCAGCATATCACTTTACACTTCCTATTATTAAATCAATAAAAAAGAAAATTGAAGCTACTCCTGACACTCAACGTTTACAGATTACGTGTTTGAGAAATCTACTGATCATAAAACTGACTGTCTATGTATAGTATATGCCTGAGAGTGACATAGATCATTTCTTCCATGCAGCCAAAAAATCTAAATATCCTTTTTTTTTTTTTTTTTTTCATTTAAACGCAGTTGATTGAGTTGTTAAGTTAGATATATCCGCCAATAGTTGTTAAGTTAGATATATCCGCCAATAGGAGAGTACAACGGTGCAACATGTACTTCTTCCAGTTGCCCCACAATTCACGTCCATGCCCTCGTGCTAAAAGTGGAGATTGCATGAACCAGCACTTCACCCCCAAGTCAGTATTTTCTATCTCAAACATTAAAACTGGAGGATAATACAGTAGAACTCATTAACATATTCTGAAAATTGTTGTTTCTTGATTGAGGCAGCTTTTTACTTCTTCATTTGATAGCATAATAATGAGACGTGGGTGACATTTGCCTCTAGAAAAAGATAGGCTTTGCTAGAGATGTAGAGTGGTTCAGTTTCCATGTTATTATAAGTAGACTAGTATGAACTTTACATCAGTTGATCACAATAGACCAATTCAACTTAACATGTTCAGAGACTCATATGGTTCTGGGTTTGGAGACAACTCCAGTAACTAAATGCGCTGCTCAAACAACTTGACAATGAATTAGGATTAACTTATACCAGTGTCAAATTTCAATTCTCTGCTTACAGAATCTTACATTCTGGCAAGGAGGCAACATAAAATCTTGAAGATCTTTCTTTAGTTGAAACTGAAAACTGTGGAACTTTCCCAGAAAATAAATTTAGGATGTCCCCTAGATGGAAATAAAGTGGGATGGAGACATGTATATATCTTCATCTATATATATAGTGAGTAAGTGAAATTTAGTTATGACTGAATAAACTCTACAACAGCAATCTCAAGGATTTATGATAGAAAATGAAAAGAACGAGAGATTGAAGCATATGTATCCATGTTTCATTGTTCCTTCAATTGGAAATAGAAAGACATAAGTATATATGTTGAGTTTTAATTTTTAGGTATCAGATAACAAAATACTTCTAAATTATTCTTGAAATACCCTTTATTCTGGAGTCTGTATGGCATGACTAGGTCAAGACTCAGATCAAATTAGGATGTTATTAAGACATAAAGATGTACATCGAAGGATCATAAAATGTTTCAACTCAAGCTATCAGATATATGTAATACTGTAAAATCAAGACATACAATTATACGGCCTTCAATTCGCACATCCTTCTGCTCGAAAAGCCATATCTGTATCCGAGCTTTCTGCACAACATTCACAACGTAAAGTACAATCTCATTTAGCTTCTCTTAAAAAATAAAATTAAAATAAAAATGCAAGAAATGTGTGCGAAAATTCAGCTGTACAAACTTACACTTTGGAGAAACCTGAAGATCAGGTTCTGCAGAAAAACGTTAAGCAAATAAAGAACATAAACATTAGTTAGCAAAATCACTTCATTAGAAAAAATCTAATAAAAAACGGAATTCAGCTAGATTAATTACAATGGGTTGGGTCATAATCCTCTGAACTTTAGTGCTAGCCATCTCTGCTAACTGTTTCTGGATTCCGAAGAAAATCTTCTGCTCTGTATCAAAAACCCTAGCTCGAGAGTTATGATGTTTTTCAAATTCGAGTTCTAAATTTTAACAGTTGTACTTAGGGCAAACCCGTCGGCTTCTAAAAATTAATGGGAGGTTTTGGGCTGGGCTTCTAAAAATTAATGGGGATATAATCATTTGGGCTGGGTTTATAGTATGATGTTTGGCCCAATCAAAATTAGGACACTTTATTTTTTTGCAAACAAATTAGGACACTTTAATTTCATAAACATGGTAGCTAATACAACAGCTGTATCAATCGTGTTTGGTAATTAGGGGTATCATTTTATTAAAAACTATTACGACATAATTTTTTAAATTTTCTTCCTCAACAAATTTCTCATTAAGAATAAAGATGTACTTTGATAAAATATTTTTATAACTAAACAATATTGAGTACAAACATCATACCACAAACCCGATTAGAAGATGCAGTTTTGTTTGGTGTTTCCCAAAAAAAATTCGTGTTTGGGAAATGTCAAATAAACATGTTTTCTATTTTCTGAAATAAATTTTTCATCTCTTAATTTTTTAAACTACTATTTCAAAACCCAAACAAACAACAATTTTCTTATCTCTAAACAAAATCTATACAAACTCTACTCTGATTTGACATAAAGTAACATATCTCTTACACAATTATCTCACAACAAACATGATTTGACATATAAAGTTTTACACATCTTACACTTACAACCCAACTCTTCCCAAAAAAACCTATACCTACTTTATTTCTTAAACCACTCTCTCAAAACCCAAATAAACAACATTACGCAAATCGAGATTAACTACACTACTCTCCCAAACTACTTTCCCAAACATCAAACAAACAGGCCCGTACTTTTTACCTTAGTTTGATGTATGAGTTTATTTTTATGGAAATAAAAACAAAGTCTTACTTTACTTGCACCAATAAATTAAAGCATTTTAATCTTGCGGGTAAAGCCACCCTTATCCAATTCGTCACATCTTATATTCCTACATACATGATGCAAACGACGTGGTTACCTACTCATGTTTGTAACCGTCTTGATAGCATTAATAGGACATTTCTTTGGTCTAGTGGGAGTAATAGAAAGAAGACACATTTTGTCGGTTGGCAAAAAGTCACTCGTAGCAAAAAAAATGGGGGTTGAGGTCTTAGGGACTCTAGGAATGCTAACATTTCCCTTCTTGCTAAGGTCGGTTGGCGCACTCTTAGTAACCATTACTCTATTTGGAAGGACATCTTTAGAGATAAGTACCTTCGGGACATCGATATTCTTGAGTACAAAATCAAAGGTACGGATTCCCATACGTGGAAAGGTGTGGTGCGCAGCATAAAAGCAGTGACCCGTTGCATCACTTGGAGAATTGGGGATGGTAGAGATATTTTCTTTTGGTATGATAGATGGTTGGGTAAGAATAGACTTTGTGACCTTGTGGAGGGAGATATTTGCGAGGTTGATGCTGACCTCCGGGTTGCGGATATTTTGGATCAGACTGGGTTGTGGGATCTTAGTGTCATTAGTACGGTTATTCCGTCTTCTTTGTCCCATAGTATCCTCTTGTTTCCGGTTCCTAGGCATAGGGGATATAGAGATGTTAGGATTTGGTGTGGGTCTCCCAGTGGCTTCTTTAGTTGTAGCAGTGCCTATAAAGCTTTGGGTAAACCCTTTGTGGTCGAGTACTCGCAGTCTAGTCGGCCTACTTGGGTGTGGAATAGTAGGTCGCACCTTCGTTTGAAGTTTTTCCTTTGGCTTATCTATCATAATAGTCACATGACGAATGCCCTTAGATTTGATAGACATTTTGCTACAAATGATCTTTGTCCTAGATGTACTACGAATAGGGAGGATGTGTTCCATATTTTTTACAATTATCCGAAGATTAAAGCTATTTGGGATGTGGTCATTTACCCCACCGATGCCCTTGCCTTTTCCCTAGTGGATAACGTTCATTGGTTCGAGCATAACTTGAAACAAAATTTCCTAAACTTGCTATCCCGGACTGCCCTTGGCACTTTGTTTTCCTCTCTATCATTTGGCACATTTGGATTGTGCGAAACAAGAAAGTGTTTGAGGATTATGAGGAACATACCAAGGAGACATCTCTCAAAATTCGCTTCTTAGCTACGGATATGAAGGACAATTTCAAAACGATGCGAAAAACGAAGATCGTGGTCACTCAACGCTGGATTAGGCCGAATGTTGGATGCTTCAAACTAAATACGGATGGGAGTTACTATACACATGTTTGCTCGGCCTCGGCTGGAGGACTTATTAGAGATGATGATGGTAATTGGATTTTGGGTTTTAGTTGGAATGTTGGTAATTGTTCTATTGTTGTGGCGGAGTTGTTGGCACTCCGAGAGGGACTCACACTTGCCTGGGATCAGAGGTTTCAACATATCGAGGTGGGGGTAGATTCGGAAGATGTTTTTTCCATTGTCTCTAAAAGGGACAATGTTGGGCATCCTTTGGCTCACATTTGAGAGGATTGTCGAGTTTTACTTGGTAAACCATGGGAAGTCAGTTTTCGACACATTAGGCGTACCGCGAATGATTTAGCGGATTCACTTGTAAAAATGAGACATAATCTTGAGATCGGAATGAAGTTTCAATGGGTTGAGGCACCGACCTCCATCGGAATGAAGCTTCAATGGGTTGAGGCACCGACCTCCATTAAGACTGTTTTGAAAAAATACCTTGTTTAATATCTCATTTTTTGTTTTTTTTTTTCTCTGACCACAAAAAAAATAAAAAATTAAAGCATTAAAGAATAAAATTACTTTATATAAGTAGCAATGCTCAAACCAACTTTGGGGGCACTATGTAAATAAATAGGGAAATATTTTTGCTTCTCTCCCTCAATTTCCATTTCGCACTTCACTCTTTACTGTGTCTGTCTGTGAGTACATTTATAGATCACAATTAAATATAAAAAATAAAATCATATATCCGTCGATCTGTCTGATATGGCGGGCAATGGAATCCACCCTTACCACCACCAGTGGCCGCCTGCTGCCCCTCCACCGGCCTTTGCTGCCGCTCCGCCTCCTCCTCCTCCTTCGCTCCACCCCCACCCTCCCCCAATTTCTATCGATAACCCCGCTTCTCGCCCTCCTTCCGACGAGGTAAAATTTACACCACATATTCGATATTTAAATGTGAACTCCTCTCTGTGTGTGTGTGTGTGTGTTTTGCAGTTATGAAATATGATGAGTGTTAAGCGTAGCGGTGAATGAAACGACGGCGCATGCTTAATATTTTTCTAGGGTTTAGGTTTTCAAATTACTGGCAACATTAACTCGTCCATAGCTCCTTTTGTATTATTTAGTAATTATTGAATAACATGATTAGTAATTGTAGTTACGTCTTGTGCGTTATTTATTTATTTACTTATGGCGAAGGCTTGTGGGCTTGGACCTCTATTATTGGTTTTTTTAGTTGTGATGAGTTCTGATGGCCATTTTTTTGTTTAGTTACGAACGATATTTATTTCGGGTTTACCCGAGGATGTAAAAGAGAGGGAGCTGCAGAATTTGCTGAGATGGCTGCCAGGATATGAGGCATCACAGGTGAACTTCAAAGGGGAACTTCCAATGGGATTCGCTCTTTTCGCTAGCCCACACCATGCTCTTGCTGCCAAGGATGCACTTCAGGTCAATAATTTACTTCACAGTAGTTTCGCTGCTTATCTTTTTTCATGTTTTCTTGTCTCTTTTTTCTGTGACAAACAAATGTTCTGGTGTAATTTGTAATGTTTCCGGAATGAAGGATATGGTGTTTGACACAGAGTCGAAGTCTGTGTTGCACACGGAGATGGCAAAGAAGAATCTTTTTGTAAAAAGAGGTGAGCTTTATTTGTGAGGGTTAAGATCTTTAGTACTGTGTCATAGGGAGTGAGACAATAATATAAAATGTAGACACAATTCGTTGGTGGCTTGATAATTATTGCAATTTATATCTTGATTTGTGCTTTAATACTTAGGATTCATAGGCCAAGACAAATAAATATCACCACTTTGACTTGAAAGTTTCTAATGATGTTCTGTTGAATCCCCGACAGCTACAGTTTTCTTCTGTTTTTACTGTTCTCTATTGGTAACTTCTGTTGATTTGCAGGAATAGTTGCTGATTCAAATTCTTATGACCAGAGTAAACGCATGCGAACTGGTGGTGATTATACGCATACTGGTTATACAACATCTCCTTATCATCCTCCCCCACCAGCTGTTTGGGGACCACATGGGTATGTTGGGATTTACAATGTTATACTCGCAAGCACTGTTTATTGTTGCAGAATAATGAAGGTTTTGAACTGGTTGGATGGTGGTTCTGGTTACACTACTGCAACTTTTACTTATTTTTTTGATTTTTTTTTTTGGCTCAGTTATATGGCTCCAGCTCCTCCACCTTATGATCCATATGCAGGCTATGCTCTTCCTCCTGTGCCAATGCCTGCTCCTGCTCCACCTCCAGCTCCAGCTCCCGTACCTGCACCAAGCAGTTATGCGCCTGTTCAGGTAAATGTCCTATGGACACTTCATATTTTACATATGTTCTGATGTTAATTGTTGCTTTGAGTGAATGTTAAGGTTCCTATTTATTTCTTAAAGTAGGTGTTTCGGGTTCGTAGCGGACTGTTTCCCTTCTATTCATTATTATCTCCGAGGGAATTCATGTTATTTATACATTTTGCTTTCAAATTTCGTTAGCCGCATTGTTGTTTGCAGCCATTTAATTTCGAATGCAAGCCACAAAGCTTTAGTTGGTTGGAGGGTGAGGTTCAGGGTTGTATAAATTAGGAACAAGGTTCAGTATCAGTGAACTTAAACTTCATCTAATTAGCTCAAATAAACTGAAAGGACTTGCAAAATTTTCAATGTCACAGTTCAAGACAGCAGAAACCTCTTACTACATATGTTGCGCTACAGACTTTGATGTTGCAATTCACCTTTGACTTGTGACGGATATTTAAAATTGTACGTGCATGTATCCCCCTGAAGATTACTATGCATGAGTTAGAATCTGTATCTAGTTTAGTTAGAATGGTGATTGGCTCACTGCTGTTTATTGACCTGATGGTGTAGCTTTAGTGTGATACTGCTGTTGGTAGATTTATTTACTTGGTTCCATTGATACACTTTTAATTAATAGAACTAACTGCGGTTTTGGTTTCCAGAGTTTTGTTTTTGTTTATTTAACAACCTGATCACACTGTCTTTTCAGAATACCAAGGATAACCCTCCTTGCAACACCCTTTTTATTGGCAATCTTGGCGAGAATATTAACGAAGAAGAGTTGCGTGGCATTTTCAGCGTGTATGTTTAAGTTTATTTTCTTATCTTCTCACTTATTTGTTTGACTATTTCACTCGTCTCAAGAATTGATTACTTTACTCTACTCTTTTCCTGATGCAGCCAACCTGGCTTTAAGCAGATGAAAGTACTGAGACAGGAAAGGCACACTGTCTGCTTTATTGAATTTGAAGTAAGATTTATGCTTCGCCAGTTGACTTAATGTTTCTCGTTTTTCTTATTTTCTTCCATTCATCTTAATTCTATTGATGGTCAATGTTTTGTTGTATTACGCAGGACGTGAGCAGTGCCGCTAATGTGCACCACAGCCTGCAAGGTGCCGTTATACCAAGTTCTGGTTCTGTTGGCATGCGTATTCAATATCCTTTTGTTTTCATGGCTTTGTATGAATTAGTCCTTTACGTTGTTCTTTCTCTTGTTTGCTCTTTTTATTATGTGCTGCTCTCCTAAAGGGACTTGCAGCCATTGCTTATCTTTGTCTCTGCAACTACCCTTTTTTGCGAAAAGTATTTTAAGGGTGCAGAGTGCAAACTATTCACATGCCCACACCTACTCAAGCAAGGAAAATTTGATGATGTGGTAATTCGGGTTTGTTTATTTGATACTTTTCCTTGACCTTGTGATACATATTCGAAGAATCCATTCGGGAGAAGGAAGGACTCATATCCAGCCGCACCCTATGGAGCGCCGCCTGCAATGAACTACCAGTAGCTGGAAGGGGATGTATTCTGTTCTCTTGCTCTGACAAACACAAAAGCACTACATGATAGGATGCATCATGCAGCTGTTTTGCATGCATCCATTCATCATCAAGTCATCATCAGCATAGCATCTTCGCATAATATATACAAATACATTCTCTTGGTCCATTTAGTTTATGCTTAGATATAACGATACATGCATTTATGCAGTGCCGTCTCTGAATTATTTGTTGTCTTAATTATTGTGGTCCGTTTTATCTTAGACAGTGTGCATGGTATTGTTTTTCTGTATAATTTACGTGCTTTCTTCTTTCCATTCTTTTCTTATCATATAAGGAAAATGGGATCGATATGTGAACTAGCCAACCTACCATCACTTATGTAGATCAAAATATAAAAGCACATTTGCTGAGTTTCATCTCATGACACCATATTTTATTATATGAAACATTTGAAAGTCTTCATCATGGAACATATTAACATTCCACATAAATCCATCACCATCATACTCATTGGGCATCATTTGACAATTGAAGTTCCACTGTTACCAATGAAGTAATGTAGATAATACTCTAATATAGCATCGAACATCCAATATTGAAATCAGGAGACTCTTGGGAAAAACTATTACTAATTTGCAGGTTTCCTGTGAGGATGGATGTTCGGGTTCCCGGGTATGCAGAAAAACAATGAGTTGCCAATATTTGTTTGCTGCAGCCGTACTTGCAGCAAGTTAAGTTAATTTTTGGCGCAAAAACCGTGCCACCTAAAGGTTGTGTAATGGTTTGTTTTCCCAGTGCTGCAATGCTTCTTCATTGGCTGCCTTCAATGTATATCTTCTGAATTATGAGTAGTTAAAATTGATGAAATAGAAGTATTTGGGGTTTTTTGGCCAAAGTGAAAATTCCGACTCATTCCAAAATGTGTATAACCTTGCTGCTTAGGCCGAGAATTTAAATTGGTTTGATCGGTTTTGTTGCATTCCTTTTGTGTGCCTTTATTGTAACCTTTTTTCTATTTTTGACTTTATTGTACATTTTTTTTTTTATTTCGTGAAATGAAAAAAAAGAAAAAGTAGTTAAAATACTGTTTTGTTATTTAAAATTTAAATTTGGATTCTGATGGAGATATTTTTAGTAATTTGCATGATTGACATTGTGAAATCGGATAACTCGTCCGCTTGATTTACCTTTTTATCTGTAGCAGAAGTCTACATTTTTTCTTGAAAAAAAAAGGGTTAGATTTTTAAATGTTTGTGCATTTTGGGAGGGCCTGTCACGCTTGATTATCTATGGGGGGAAATCGCACTCTCTCCATCTTTTGCCTGAATGAAGCGACATGGTAATTTACATACGAAGTATAAAATTGCCATATTCCACACAAAAGCATATAAAATTCCAAAAAATTGATATGTTTGAAAAAATTTAGGGGTATTAGGTCTCCTTATATGAGTTAATATAGGCTAATAAAACGTTTGGTGACATTGCTCTAATATCGGGTCAAATGGATTAAATCCTTACAACTCGGTATTAAGACTAGATTATAATCCCCCAAGGCGTGGGTGGATAAGTTAATCCAGGTAATTATGGATTAGGTAAATATCAATAATAATCTCAAATTTATATATTATCTTTTTAACACATCATTAAATATCATAAATTCTTTTCAAATATCTGAAAATGGAAAAAATTATATATAAATAAATTACAAATTAAAATCTATATCAATTTACAATTAACATGGAAGCTAGATAACTAAAACGCGGAGCGGGAGCGTGAGAGCGTGACATATTAAAATTTTAGAATATGAGAGCGCCTATAGAGCATCTATTAAAATAATTATTTATAATATAGAATAATTGATTTATGGTATTAAAATAAGAAATGTATAATAAAGAAATAAGTTACTAACTACATTTTTTAAAGTCCCAAAGTGCCACGCTATGGTGGTATCTAAATTCTAACATCTAGTACTTTAGTGCATCAAAATAACCAACAAACATTTAAATCAAAAAATAGCTCGACATTGATAAGTAGTTGTCAAAAAGCTAATGCATCAATTCTAGTATATGCACGGATGCATTATAATATTAGTCTCTAATGACTAAAAGACTAAATTGTTACTAGTTACTACACATGTCGAGCTTGTTTAGTTCTCGTGGCTTGACTTGTGAGTTGACCTTTTCATTTACTTGAGAAGTCGTTCCCTCGTGTTGATTTTGTTCTTGAGTTGCTTGGGGAGAATTTGGTAAACTAGAGGAACCTATGTCATCGTGACGGGTAGCCATCGCTTCATCTCGATTTTCAATCTCCCTCAAATTAAAGTTTCTTAGATTGTCTTCAACATAACTATCCCAATCTTTATATGCCTTTTCATAATCATCCCGATAGCGAGACAATAAACGAGTATTATAATGCACATAAACAAGAGATTTTGCTTGTTCCACACTCATTCGGCTTCTTGCCACACTATGGATGAAAGAATAAGTAATCCAAACTCTTTGTTGCCACGCATTCGCAATATTTGTAAATTACAAATAAACCCATAAAGTTTACAAAATAATGATAACAAGTATTATTTGGGTTACAATTATTTGTAAATTACAAAATAAACCCGTGAACTTTATAAAAATAAGTTTCAAGTATTATTTGTGTTATTTTTTTGTATGGTTGTAAATTGATTAGCTTCTAAGTTGTAAGTATTTATAAATGACAAAATAAACTAATAAACTTTACAAAATCTATGTAAAAATTACACTTTTTGCTCAAATTCGTGAATTTAAATTGTGTAGTGCATGTTCTTTGTAAAGATAATACACGCTCTATAAAAATTAAAACGGCGCTCTATATATAAAAAATTCGCGCTCCCAAAATTATAAATTCGCGCTCCCAATTTTATAATTCACGCTCTCACTTTCAATAATTCGCGTTTTTTTGGCGAATTTTGCAAATACGCTCCGATTAGCGAATTCGGAGCGCGTCGGAACCTTGGATGCGCGAATTTAGTTATCTAGCATGGAAGCATTTAATATGACTCTCAGTCCGATTTCAATCTAATTCACCTTAATTTCATACACCCTATCAAACGGCCCTTAATGTAACATTTACCTCAATCAATTATGAATGAAGAATACTAAAGACTTCGAAACTCCCAACTATATTATTATTAGAAGAGTAGCTAGAAGAATCTCAAATTCTAGAATTTTACATATTGGTTAATAAGATAAGTATCATTGATTTGATTTGTTAGCATTGTGAAGATAAAGATGTAACAAATAATGAAGTATGTACAGATATACATTACTCTTTTAACTAATTGAGTATATACAAAATAGAAGAACAGGTTTAACTTAACTAATTACTGTTTGAGTTTATTAAAAATGCGAATCACCTAATTAAGTATTACTTTTGACAATAACACTGATGATAATGACATTAAAGCTAAACAAAGCGAAAATGAACAAAACTCCAAATAAGATATCACCACATTTAAGAAACGTGCAATCTTTTAACTTCTACAAAAGTAGTAATGATGTACTTTTTAATCCACTACTCAACTAGTAGTGGGATTATGTCTAAAATCTTAGTAAAATAATCACAACAGGTAGAAAGTATGTGAAAACGCGTTGAAAGATGAGATCTGCGTTTGACGGCACCAAATAAACAAACATGGATAAATGGGGGACTAAACACTTGTCCGTAAATTCTTGGCAGTACACAATGTCAGCGTTCACACACTGAAGAGTCAAAATATTTCAAAGCGCAAAAATTGAGCCCCTTTTTTCCTGTGAATTTTTCATATACACCATAATTTCAGACATTTTCCTTGTTGATTTCTGTTTCAAGAATCTTTGTTGAGCTTAGAATTTTCTTGAATGAATTGGGTGTTTATGGTTTTTCTTTTCCGTTCTGTATCTTTATCAAGATTGAATCTTTGGAGAATCTAAGCACACCCTTTTCCTCACTCTTGAGCTTTTAGCTTCATTGTTGGTCATGGAAATCAATTTGAGCTATTTTTTGCTGATTTTCTTCTTGTTGTTGTCTACTTCTATATTTGCTGTTTCCGCTTTGAATTTAGATGGTACAACTCTGTTATCTCTTACTAGGCACTGGAATGTTGTACCCCCATCCATTAGGATTAGCTGGAATTCTTCTGATTCCACACCTTGTTCTTGGGTTGGAGTACATTGTAACCCTCACAACTTCGTAAATGGATTGAACTTTTCTAGCTTTGGAATTTCAGGTCAATTAGGACCTGAAATTGCTCATCTAAAGCACTTACAATCAATTGACTTCAACAATAACATCTTCTCTGGTTCGATTCCTTCCGGGCTAGGGAACTGTAGTTTTCTCAACTCTTTGGATCTTTCTGAAAACAGCTTTTCTGGTGAAATCCCTGAAAGTATTGGAAAGTTGCATAAATTGGAGTTTATAAGCTTGTTCTCCAATGCTCTTACTGGTACAATTCCTGAATCTTTGTTTCAAATCCCATTGTTAAGTACAATTTACCTCAGTAAAAACAACCTTACTGGTTCGATTCCGTCAGTGATTGGAAAGATGAGTAATCTTGAGTTCTTAAATTTGGGATATAATCAATTGTCAGGAACTATCCCATTCTCCATAGGAAACTGCATTTTGTTGCAAGAACTTTACTTGAATAATAATTCCTTGAGAGGTTCACTTCCTAATAGTCTGAAAAATCTCAAGCAACTTGTGTACTTAGATGTGAGCACAAATTATCTAAGCGGAACAATTCCTTTGGGTATTGGTGGTTGTGAAAAACTAGAGAGTTTAATTTTATCATATAACAGGTTCACTGGAAGTCTTCCCTTGGAATTAGGCAATTGCAAAAGTCTAACTACTTTTACTGCTATTGGTTGTGGCTTAAGTGGCCCTATCCCTTCTTCTCTAGGCCAACTCACAGAGCTAATATATCTTTACCTGTCTGAGAACACGTTGTCTGGAGAAATTCCGCCTGAATTGGGAAAGTGCAAGGCTTTGATTGATTTACGGTTGAGCAAAAACCAATTAGAGGGTGAGATTCCAAGTGAACTAGGTATGTTAAATGAGTTGCAAAACCTGTGGCTTCATACCAATCGTTTGAGTGGAGAAATCCCTATTAGCATATGGAAGATTAAAAGCCTTCAGAATCTGATTGTGTATGAAAATAATCTTACTGGAGAGATACCGAACGAAATTACCGAGCTAAAGCAGTTAAGCACTATATATTTGTTTGACAATCAGTTTACTGGAATCATACCTCAAGGCTTGGGGGTAAATAGTAGCTTGGTTGTAGTTGACTTCACCAGAAACAAGTTCAGTGGTCCTATTCCACCAAACCTGTGCTTCCGAAAGCAATTGATGAAGCTCCTTTTGGGTCAAAATAAATTTCGAGGGAATATTCCTTCTGGTATTGGAAGTTGTTCTACTTTGCAAAGACTTATTCTGAAACAGAACAATCTCACAGGCGTGCTACCACAGTTTGTAATAAACTCGAACCTTTCTTTTGTTGATCTGAGCAACAATAGCATCAGTGGATCTATACCCTCGAGCTTAGGGTACCTCACTAACGTCACCTCAATAGACTTGTCTTTTAACAAGATTACAGGCCGTGTTCCACAGGAGCTGGGAAAGCTTGTGAATCTTGAGGTCTTAAGCCTTTCTCACAATGGCTTAGAAGGTGAGCTTCCATCACAGTTGTCAAGTTGTCATAAATTGTTGAAACTTGATGTGAGTTACAATATGTTAAACGGCAGAATCCCATCCAGCTTCAGAAGCTTGAGAGAGTTGTCAACTTTGGATCTTAGTGAAAATCGTTTGAAAGGGGGTTTCCCTAGCTTTCTATTCCAACTTGGAAAGCTTTCGTACTTGCAGCTTGGTGCAAATTTATTAAGTGGGGATATTACACCTGGACTTGAAATCAGAAGTCAGAGCCTCATGTTTTTGAATTTTAGCAATAATAATTTGACAGGTCATGTTCCATTAGAATTGAGAAAGTTAACAATGCTGGAGCAAATAGATATTTGTTGTAATAGTTTTTCCGGGAATTTGGAAGTCTTTGGTGAACTTAAGTCTTTGGTTGTGGTCAATGTTTCCTACAATGCTTTCACTGGCCATGTACCACCTGCATTAATCAAATTGTTAATTTCGTCTCCCTCGTCATTTATACACAATTCGGACCTATGTGTCAATTGCCCCGCCGAAGGATGTTTGGGAAATATTACCTTCCGATCATGTAATCAAGTACCAAAAAAAGGAGAAGGTCTTAAGCATGTTCATATTGCGTTGATAATTTCTACCACAACCCTTTTGGCTATAGCTCTGGTTCTTGGAATATCGTACGTGTTATTAAGGCACAAAAGACGTGAAAGGGACTTTCTAGTCTCTAATGAAGAAGGCACTCCTTCATTGCTCAATCAAGTTATGGAAGCTACTGAGAATCTTAACGATATGTACATTATTGGAAAGGGAGCTCACGGAACTGTATACAAGGTGGCACTCAGTCCTAATAAAGTTTATGCATTAAAGAAGATTGCTTTTGTTGGATTTAGAGGAGGAAACACGAGTATGGTTAGAGAAATCCAGACTATTGGAAAGGTAAGACATCGTAATCTTAGTAAATTGGAAGATTTTTGGTTGAGAAAGGAATATGGTTTAATTTTGTACACTTACATGGAAAATGGAAGCCTTTATGATGTACTACATGAAACTCATCCTCTACCATCACTGGGGTGGAACATTAGGTATAATATAGCACTTGGAACTGCCCAAGGGCTTTCGTACCTCCATTTCGACTGTGATCCTGCTATCGTACATCGAGACATCAAGCCAATGAACATATTGTTGGATTTGGATTTTGAGCCTCATATCTCAGATTTTGGCATTGCTAAGCTCTTGGATGAGTCGGTTGCTGCAGCACAATCGAGCACGGTTAAGGGTACCATAGGTTATATGGCTCCAGGTATATCTATTTTTCCTTCATGTTCTACAAAATTTTGGGAGAATTACTCTAACCACCATTGAGATTTAGTGTAACTACACTTACCACCCTCCATGTTTGGAAATTTACCCAAACTGCCACTAAGGTATTGGATTCATCACACTTACCCCCTTGCGGTATTAATTTAATCAAAAATTGATTCAAGATATACCCCTGGGTACCAACTAAGAAAAGAAATTGATGTGAAAAAACCGGTGAAATTGGGTTAAATCGGGTAAAGAAATGGGTGCAATCGGTTGAAAAATGGGTGAAATTGGTTTGTCACCCTGGATTGTGATTTCTTAGATGGCACCCAGGGGGTGTTTCTCAATATCTTTTTTTGGGTTTATGAAATTAACGTAGTAATCAGGCATTCAGGTGTGGTTTGAGTTATTTCCCAAACATGGAGGGTGGTCAGTTGAATTACATTGAACCTCAGGGGTAGTTTGAGTAATTCTCCCATAAAATTTTTTAGCCGTTATTTCTTTATTTTTCTATAAAAATTTCAATTTTTTCTTACAGAAATGGCTTTCTCCACCAGAAGTACCAAGGAGTCTGATGTATATGCTTATGGCATTGTTTTGTTGGAATTGATTACCAGAAAGAAAGTTTTGGATCCATCTTTTGGCAGGGATGTAGATATTATCGGGTGGGCGATGTCCCTTTGGAACGAAACTGAAGATATTGAGGCGATTATGGACTCGACTCTTGTGGATGAATTCATAGATCCAAGTATCAAGGAGCAAGTAAAAGATGTGCTCCTACTAGCTCTTAGATGCACTGAAAAGGAGCCTGGTTTAAGACCCTCTATGAGAGATGTTGTGAAGCAATTAGTACTATTCAATCCCAAATGTGGAAGCAAACATATGTACTAGTAAATTTGTAAGCTGCAGGGTAACTCACTTGTAGCTTATCTGACCTAATTAAGTTCGTCATTGAGCTTCGTTTAGTTACTTCGAAACATAATTTGATGTTTATAATGTTCGGTTATATAATTACAAAAGTTAAGTATTCAGCATATTAACTGGGAAAAAAGAAGCAAGAATTTTACCATCAGCAAGCTGAAATAATCGTTCACAGCTGATTTTGGCACCGTGTTAACGTTGCTTCTTTGTTTATTTTTCATCGTTGATGCTCCATTTGTTCTTTCTCATGCGACGTTTATTCTGTATAATACTGTCTCGTGTTGACTCTAACTCAGTTGAACAGGTATAACATATTTTTGCACCATTTGCAGTCAGATTGAAATTTCTTGATACCAATGCAATATTTTGATATTAGAGTGATAACAAGACGTGAAGCACTGTTTGTGATGCGATTTATTAATTAGGATGATTTGGGGTTTAGAAGATGTTGCCATATATATGTTTTGAGTTTGCTATTCACGGTTCTGGAAAGACACAATTATCCAACTCTGTGCATAAGTCATGACATCTTCTGTATAGCCCGAAAACAATATTCATTTTATGCAAATGAAAGGGCACCTCTACTAAAAAACATGCATAACCAAACCTTAAAATAAAAATGTTACAGAATTGTGAAAGTCCAAGTAATTTTGATAAAATACTTATTCATCCAAGTAAAAAGAAAGCATCGAAGTAATAGCCTAATACACTACTATGGATATCCTCAACAGTACTTCTGCGTGAATTGATCCGGGCCAAAAACGAATAATGAACTAGAATGAAGTATCATTTCCCACCTGTTTTCCATTTTTTGATGGGAAATATTGTTACATTCCGATTGGGGGTGTACCTTACTACCTCTGTTGGCCGCAATATGGATAATGCAGCTTGGGGTTTGTTCATGTGCATGTTGTCATCTGTCAAAGGTTTCAGCTCAAATGTCCCTCTTGTAAGCCCTCTGGCTACCTGATCATGATATATGATGCAATCTTTAAAACAATACAACGAAAAATGGAATTTTACCGTGCTTTATGAAAAGCATTGATATGTATATCTCAATCTGTCTACTTTATGGACTAGGAAAATACCAAGGCATATAATAGAGTTCTAGCTGTGAACCTGGGATAATGTGATTTTTTATCTTTCAAACGATGATTAACTTGTGAACGTGTGCCAAAATCATTGTCGTTTGATGCAGCATTCACAAGTATATGACAAATTAAAGAATACATTGCATTATACCTACATGTCTGTGCAACAAAACTTAGCATGTGGGCAAATTAGATCTTTGGCTACGTAAGCATAAGCATAAAAAAACACTCAATTAAACATATAACTTAGTAATTGTAATTCACATTACTAGTAAAAGTTCTAAAAGAGCAGCACTAATTTCCATACCTTTAGGAGAATCCACACTTTGAGAGAACTACTCAAAACTGCCAGTCTTGTCCTCTTTCCTGATGTTAAATAGTTACACATATGCCGATCAAGCCTTAGAATAAATCGTGGCCAAGATTTGGGGTTTTCAGGGTCTGCTTTCTGGTCCAGAGTTGACTGATAAAAAGAGAAAAGAGTGACAAAGAAAGTAAGACAAAAACAAATGTGAAGCAGATTCAAGGTCATATTTTAACCAACAATGAATAAAAAGAACCTGTAGTTATAAAACAAGGTAGATTCTAGGTCATGTTTCGACCAATGAATGAGTAACTGATCAAGGCATTTCGATTTTGCCCAACAGAAAATAATTGAGGGAAATAGGAATAATCTAATGAAGTTTTACAAACAGTTGAAAGGATAGGCAAAAGTCAAGTCCCTAAATATAAATTTTTGCTATTTTTTGCAAGTCACAAAGTAACTATAATTTGTTTTGATCCATGAGTTGCAGATCGGTGTCACGGAGTTGTTCAGACATCAAAACTGGTTGTAGCCACTGGGGCACAATCTTGTTCAATGGTTAAACCGAGGTCCTACCGTTGAATCCTGAATATTCACTTTAGTTGTTTAGATTGGTGATTTACCGATCATTCACTTGTCAACTGCTGCTGCAAACTATGGTGTCAGTTCGTCGTTATTTGCTTATCTTTCAAATCTTTTTATGATCGTTTTATTTATCGAGTCTTTTTGAGTTTTCATCTTTTTTGTATCAAGTTTAGAGCAAAGTCCTGCCCAGGGGTAGGTTCAGAGTTGGGGACATTAGTAAATGTGCTTTGTATCTACATTAAGTAAATAACCTACTGTGGTAGATTAACTCACCAAAAGTCTGCAGATTTCATGTTCAATTTTGGAAAATGAAGTCTCCAAAGCTTCCACTCTCCCAGTTGCATGACAGCAGGTGCAGGGTTCACTAATCATAAATGAAACACTTGGTCGAACCTGTGCAACATGCAAGCATCATTACATTATCAGCAACTAAGAAAGAAATGCAATTGAAGATGAAAGCAAATCGAAAGGTTTGACACATGTAAACAACAGTCACATAATACTCATGCATAACTATCTATTAATTGACAGCCCCAGTTTACTATTAGCCAAATCTAGCTCAAAATGGTTGACTGAGGATGAGCAGAAGTTTAAGAAAGTTTGAGAAATAATATTTGTGTATCATCTTATTTTTTGTGAGGGGGTCGGAGGAGGGTGGGTGTTGATCAACAAGTAAAAGACCCCCTACTAAGAAGAAACTTAAAAGTTAAATGTATTAGAAAATACATAATCATTTGATGCCTATACAAATGAATCATTCTCTTGTCTATCATTATATGCTAACATGCAACATATAAATCTACAGTGATGTTTTTTGAAAACCTGTGGAGTAAAGGAAACCACGGTATCATAACATACCCGCTTTCGAGTTATTTCCATAAGCCCGTGTTTGGACAACTCAGAGACTTTCACGGTTGATCGGTCCCTCTCGACAGCCTTCTTAACTTCTTCGTAAACGAGTCTCTTATTTGCTGCAACATTAAGACTCTGTTTAAAGAGATACTAATAAGAATACAGATGCAAACTTCCCATTCCCAGCTGATGTCAGCCTTTCCATCTTGGGTGGTCCCCAATTAATTTCAACTTGATCAAAGAAATGTTGTACTGATCTTCCCTCTCCAAACATCATAAATTCATACACTAAATGTATTGTAAGTTAGGGAACAGACTTGGAGTTAAGAATATGGTACATGGACTAAAAGACAAATAACTCAACAGGATAGATGTCTCGTAACTTTTTCTGGGTAATTTAACTGCCAAAATGAGGATAAGGATGAATACACTTCAACATTTTCCCCCAACTTTTTGTTCGAGAACCAGTTACTGAGCATTAGAAGTCCAATTATCCATCAAAATGCTTAGTTTTTTTAGATAAAAATTGAAATCACCCCCCAAGTAAATTGAGGATTTCGAAATATCCCCCCCTGAAGGTTGTGCACATGGGTTATCTACATATTCAAATGTGAGGCAATGACAAGAATGATATTCAAGGGTAAGATCTTACCCTACTTTCTCCTATCTAATCCTCAAACAATTTTAATAAGGAATTCATAAGTACTATCTTACAGTTGAAGAGTACTTTCTTATTGATACTCGCTATCTGAATTTAAAATGTTCACTGCCATTTTAATGGGGTAAATAAATTTTCCTTCCTAAAGAGAACGCGTACAAACACCAAAAACATATTCTCAACTTATCTTACAACTTTTTAACATTTCCAGTCGTCAACTGGAAAGATCCAACATGCTGAGTGGGGCAAGAATAGGAAGGAATTCGTATACTTACCATCATCCAGCATATCAATGAAATCAACCACAATTATGCCACCAATGTCTCTCAGCCTTAATTCTCTAGCAATCTGAAATGAATGCCCAACTTAATGACGAAAACCATGTATAATATTTCAATATCGATCATAGTTGATTATTATTCTAAAGCCACGTGAAATGTACCCCAGTAGTCTACTTATAACAAACAGCGAGCTCTGGGAGTTTCTATTTTAGCATCAAGGTTTTCGTCAGATATTACATAATAAGACAAATTATAAGTAGATTTATTATTGGAAGTACTTGTTTAGCAGCTGCAAGGTTGACTTCAAGTATAGCTCTCTCTTGCGAAGTCCCTTGACCTAGCATGCACTGACCCCCATTCACATCAATAGAAACTAATGCCTCAGTTTGTTCAATCACTAGATAACCCCCATTATCCAGAGGGACCCTGTAAAAGAGAGGAGCACTCATCATGTAAAAACTATCTAACTTGCACCAGAATGACTAAGAAGAATTTGAGACCGATTAGATGGAGATAAAGGAAAAATTGGTCAGACAGATATCCTATGATGGAAAGGTGGAGAATATGAATGAAATCTAGAAGCACATTACAAAATAAAAGTACATATCAAATTATCAATTATATGTTATTTATCAAAAAAAAAAATATGTAACCTCAACTTCATAAATGAGAGCCCCTGCAGTACTGCTTCAAAATCTTGCATTTGCTTTTCATTCCTTTTTTTTTTGTGTGTATTGTTATACTTAATTTCTCTTCCTCTCTCTCGAGGTAGTTATATTAATTCTTGCATTTCCAGAAAGGGACTTTACAAATGATTTTATCTATTAACAATTCCATGCCAGGGGAACTTTCTGCAAGTAGATGAAGATGATTTTTCATTCAAAAACCCTAGAAAGGGATTCTTTAAGACTTAAGGAATGATTATTCCTAGCAGCTATTCCATGCCAGGACAGCATTCTGCTAGTAGACGGGACGTTTGCATTTCTTATACTCTAGCTCTTCCTCAAGAAGACAATAAGAGGGTCTCGAAATTTAGTTTGTACACAGAGGGTGATTTTGGAAAGCCAGACTTATGTACATAAGTGCATCGTAGTGGCGGCTAACTCAGTGTTAACCTTGGTGGTAAGACAAGTGTTTTATGGTACTGTTTCTACTAATGTAACTTTGATTAATGATGGACAAATACTTTTATCTGCTGACTTATTCAGTGCTGGACTTATTTTCTTTCCCATGAGCTCAAGTCTCAGTGAGAATGGTACTTCTTAGTTCTTACTGTTCATATATTGATATAAGCGTTAGGGGTTTTGTCATTATTTATTTTCCTTTCTGCAATCTCAACATTGACGAGCCATCTATACAAATTAATATTTGAGATGTTCAGGCTTAACAAACTAATGCACTCTAAAATCACACTCAACTTTACAAGAAATAACATAAGGGCATTAATAAGGCAATCAGAACAGACATAAGTAACCTCGACAGACGTCGTATTGTTTCAAATATGTGACTGCATTTGAAAACAACAGCAAGTTTACTAACCTTTTATTGAGGATGTTATTAATTTCTCCCTCAATTTTGAATTCATCAAATAGTGGAGTTCTTTTTCTGTACAACTCAATTCTCTCACAAAGATCGGGAGCTATCTCCTGAAGATAGTTGGTGACCTGAGAGTAGTGCATAATAAGGTAGAGTCAACGACTTGTGATTAGAAGTACATGCATCATTAGGTTTTGAAAAAAACTATGAAGTATCTGTTTAAATGCAGTGTTTTAGTTTATTATAACTTCTAATCATCCTTCCAAATGTGCTAGAACATTGTTCACTAAAAGATCATTTAATCATCATTTCCGGTAAACTAGATTATTGTTCACTAGAACTCAATACACAAGAATTTTTCCCAGAAGCCAGAATGTAGGCAAAATATTTCATCAACTATTTTATGATGAACTAGCCTACACTGACAAACAATTATGATGTTGAGTTTAGAATCGCTTGATTTCTTGACATATAACATGATTACCAGTAACCAGTAGACAATCTGCCCATACAATTAGCACTGCAAAAATGAAATTACCACTGTCCAAAGTTTCCTCACTGAGAAAATACTATAAAGGCAGAAATCTAATTGCAAATATCTTGTTGAGAAACCATGTTTATAGTGAAAAATAGTGAGTATGCCACTATCCCCTTTATCCTAACTTCCCAATCTCTTGCTTAGCTGAACTTTTCCGTAGACCTTCATACATCATTTGAAGTGCACCAGTGAAGCTTATCCAGAGGAAGAACCTCTATGATTTCAAACAATTCTTAGCCTAAACCCCAATTCATTAAATATTTATGTGTAATATTCTGAGATAGAGATAGGAGGGGACATCACTATCCATTTAGGCTAAATCACACTTATAGTTCCTCAAGTATAAAGTGTTTTACATTTATATCCCTCTTGCCAAAACTTTACACTTAAGTCTCTCTTATATAAAGTGTTTTACACTTATATCCCTCTTGCAAGGAATTTACACTTAAGTCCCTCCTATACAAAATGTGTTACACCGACCAATTTTCCAGCATTTTTTGGGCAAAAAATGCAATCGCCTGCAAGTCAAGTTACTTTCAATAAAGGTGATCTCGGGTTTTTATGTGTTATAATACCCTTACTTAAAGTCATGTAACTTGCACGTCGCTGGAAAAGTGCCGGAAAATTGATCGGTGTAACATATTCTATATAGGAGGGACTTAAGTGTAAATTATTTGGCAAGTGTAAAACACTGTATATAGGAGGGACTTAAGTGTAAAGTTTTTGGCAAGAAGGATATAAGTGTAAAACACTTTATACTTGAGGGACATAAGTGTAATTTAGCCATCTCATTACATTGGTTTCAAAGTAAATATTGAACAATAATTCAGAGGTCCAAGGTATACATTAGAACTCCTAATTCCTATAGCTTTATTATTGAATTCCGTACCTCATTATATATCCTTGGAGAATCAACTACCAAGCTCTTCACCTGGAAATAAGATAAAATAAAGAGCTTAGATACATGATTTACAGTTGGATTAAAAAAACTTATTGTAAGAAGATATAACTAAAATAGAAATTTACAACATATACATGGAATAGTTGATGAGGTCACCTTCTCATTGAAATAATCCTGGACAACACAGAGTGTTTGGCCCATTGCCCTATGCAGCATAACAGGAACAGCTCCCTCAACTCCTTCATCCGCAGCAAGAGCTGCAGATTTTGCATGTTCCACTATACTTTTCCATGTTGATAGTAGACCTTCCAAATCCTTCTGCAACTCCTCTAAAGAATGACCAGAAGCAACTGTCCTTACAGTGAGGCCAAATCCAGGAGGCTGCAATGTTTTTGCTATAACCCGTAATCTAGTTCGCTCAACACCAAATATTTTCTTCGAAATTCCTATAGTATTGCACCCAGTCATCAGTATCTGCAGCATTAAGGACAATTAGGAATAAAATTGTTATGCTGGTCTTGCTAGAGAACATAAATATTCAAGCATGATACTTAGAAGGGGAGGGAGTACTATATACCCAGAATCTGCTTTTCAGCTTCGGATAAGCAGTCAATGTGGGACCTTTTGTACCCAATCCTTCTTTAATAACTTGCACAATTATTTTAGAGCCTTTCCGAACTTCTGCCCACTTACTTTCTTCCTTGCTTATAATCTTAATGCT
Source organism: Penstemon barbatus (assembly GCA_003313485.2). Taxonomy (NCBI): domain Eukaryota; kingdom Viridiplantae; phylum Streptophyta; class Magnoliopsida; order Lamiales; family Plantaginaceae; genus Penstemon; species Penstemon barbatus. Next base: position 37,317,170 of record CM064882.1, read on the forward strand.
GGCATCCTGGTGGCGTACATTCTTAGTCTGAATCTGGTCCACATATCCATTTAGCTGTTCTGATAATCTTTCTCCATCAGCCTCATGTCCATGTTTAACAACACTACCATTTATATTTTCCTTAATATCTTCTGAGACATCAAAATGGAAACTGTTCTCGTGACCTCCAAATTCATCATCAACGAATTCATCATCACTTTGGTCATCTTCCATCTCATCTGGTTCTTCATCTACATAAGAGAAAGTTCCATTTTCAGGAATATCCATCCGAGCTCCAGGTTTATCATGTATGGAGTCATTTACCTCTCTTTCTTTCACGTAACCATTAAACGGAGGCAGTATAAATGGTTCCCTGTTGGGCTTTATATCCATAAAAGATGGCCGTGGGCTGCCAATATTTACAAATGCACCTCCCATGTGCGGAACTAGCTTTGTTACTATTCCAAGATATACGCTATCACACAGCACATTGTTTTTCACAGGTTCCAACAATAACTCAACCAGTTTATCATTTTCTAGAACAGCGATTCTTTGCATGGTACATATAGAAGAATTGATCAAAATGACAGTGGAAACAGAGTCCTCCTCTATCATCAATTTGCTTTCTTCCTCATGCAGCAGGGCCTCTGGTATGGACTGAAGCTGCTCATTAGCTAACTGGTTAACCTCGTTTTGAACAGATTCCTGTTTGGAAACATCTGAAACCATCTTGACAGTACTGCGATCACTACAAATAGATGATTCAAATAACCAGGGCTCCTCAACTGGATAATTCGTAAGAAAATGATCTTGTTCAGAATCATTCTTCACTTCATTTACATCAATATCAGAGTTATCATTGAAATGCATCTCGAGTCCAGAGTTATTTAATAATTTTGACCTTTGATTATCACTATCATAGTACGTTAGAGTATCTCTTTCGTTATCAACATAGCTTAGAGTATCTAAGTCTTCAACACGATGAGATATAAGTGACGACTGCAACAGCCAAGGCTCCTCTACAAACTGGTCTCTAATTGAAAAGGTTTCACTAAATTGTGATCTCCTTCTAGTACTAGTATTTCTGCAATAGCTCAAGAAGAGCTTTGACACCAAAGAATTACTACTGCAGCATTTCCTAATCTTCTCTTCATCTGTGAAACCACTGGAAGCATTTGAGTGTTCAGCAACATATTGCTGTGAAAAGTCAACTGAATGTCATATGTAATACAAGTAATACCTATTGATGAAGCTGGAAGAAGAATCCGTTGACTTCTCTTCCCTATCCATGTATGAAATAAGTGAGCAACTGGTCTTCTTCTAGTTCGAGATCTAAGTTTTGCTGTAGGTTTTCTATTTTGATGGCCTGGGGAGTGCACCAGCATAGAAAATTCAACCCCAGAACTCCACGCACGATCAGATGATGTCCACATGGCTTCCTTACACAATAGTCCTTCATGATGTCTTCCAAAGTCGAAGAAGACAAAGAGGAGATTTTAAGATATATTATAATATACTACTAGAAGATCATCAGTTATTCACATTGACCTCAAAAATGACAATATTTTTATTTCTGTAAAATGGCTAAATGTCGGTGTAATAGTTATCCATCTCGAACAACTGAATCAGGAATAATGAAGTAATTAGCATCCGTTCACATCACAACATTTAAAGCTGTGCAGGCTCATTATTTCTGTAAATGGATTTCCTTGACTGTATGCTAATTGGACACATAAAGATCCTGGCAGTTAATCTTGATATCTAGGATGCTATTGGTTAAACAATTTTGCTTGAAACACTAATCATGTGATAAGAATATCCCACAATTATATGTTGTAGTACACACTAAGACACATAAGATATGTTCTAACCTGACACCCAACAAATACTTCAAACTTTCCTTACCCAGGGAAGACAATTTGAAGTATTTTGCTGAGGTGACCTTAACAAGTGATCCTGAAAGAGTTGCACACTAGTAAATTTACTCTTAAAGTGCAAGACTTCTATCTTTTTTCTTGAAATGATGTGGAGCATTTATATAGTACTATGTCCTTGCATGCTTGTAGATAATCTTTCAAGGATTTACTTAAAATCGCTTATCAATGATAAAAATTTAACTGGTGTATGAATGAGTTAGAGCATATATCATTCAGGATAACAAAAATTACCCAGTTATCGTGCACCATGCTTCAAAGGATAGGTTCCACTGGAAGCTTCAAACCTGCAAGGATATAGTTTAATGATTGACAAAAGTAAAATAATGCAGAAAATAAAGGAGAAAATTAAGAAAAGTAAGAAAATGATGCTCGTGAGTTTTAATGTAATAAAAAATCTTGAAATTCACCTTTGAAATCTTCCCCCAACTTCCTAAGATAGATTATTTTGATGCTCTCTGCAGAAATTAGTGAAAAACATCAATTATAACAGGTCCAGTTCCATTTTGAGAAATAATTGTATTATTTTCTTTTGTTTCAGGTAAAACACATTTCCATTTTCCATAGTTTTGCTCCAGCGCTAGTAGTTAGGTAAGAAGCACCTATTTGCTTAAAATTGACAGTATAAAATTATCCATTTTACTGAAAAGAAATATCAAAAGGAATTAAGTAAAAATTGCTCCTTCCTTCCTTTCTCAAATTTTTTTCAAATTCGGATTAACTATATTCCTCATCGGCTCATCCTACCAGAAGCTTGAACTAAATCAAGAAGCACTATAATTCATGAAGGTACATGAAATACAAAAAATACCCACTTACCTTTCTCTGTTATATTTAATCAAAAACTGATATCATGAGCAAAATTATGGATAAACTCATAAAGGTTAACCTAAAATAAATTTATGTAACAGGAACATATATTTTCTTGTGTGACATTTTAACAAACACTATCATGGGTGAACAATTACAATGGTCTAAAAAATACTAAATGAACAAAATTAACCTTGAACAAACACCATACGGCCGGAAGAAACTTAAACATGCACATGAAAAAAGAATAGGAGAAAAACAGACAACATACAGCGAGAGAAAGCTTAAATGCAAATAAAATGAAATGGAACCATTAAATTCCAAATGTTTACTGAAGGTGAAAATCTTTACATGGCAGCGGCATAGAGTTGAGCTAAACTTGCAGATACAGCGAGTAAAGGGGACAATTGGAAAGTGAACTCTTGTGGGTGCACGATGAACAGCAACGGTGTCAAAGATTGTGTTTTGTGCAAGACATACTGGCTCAATATGTTTATCTACTACTTTTAAAAGTTTGTAAATAATATTTAAATTGCACTTTGCCCCTCATATTTTTCACTCAGCTCTGAAGCACTCTCAAGTCTTGGGTGGTTTTTGCTTAAGCTTACTTCATTAGCAATTTCTTAGTTAAAAATGTGGGCTTCTCAACGAATCGAATAGCATCCAACCGTTTGTTTTTCTTATCAAGCTTGAAATTGTAATTGAACTTAGTTGATTGTTATAAACTAAGCTCGAGTTAGCTTTAATCAAATAAAATTGACTTGATCTCGAGTAATTTGATAATTTTTTACGTATATTTATTGTAATGTTTATTTTATAGAGTCGAACTTCAATCGATTTTAAAAAAATCAAACAATAAGTATTATTCAAACACATTTGAAATATATATTACATATTGAACTCAAACAAGTTTTCCTCAAATAAAGAACTAAAATATAGAATAGTCACACAATAATAAACCTCAAATTCCCACTTTATGTGCCCGACGCGCCTCGAAAGGGATTAAACCGAAAACCAAAAAAAAAAAAAAACACAATAATAATCCAATATATTGGTAACCTCAAGTAGTGGAATATCAATCACGCCGGGTAGAGTGTAATAAGTGGATGGGGGACGTAACATATTGTCTTAAATTTAGTTCGACTTAATATTTAGCTTAACTATGTTGAAACTTTTTTAGACGTGAGTTTAGTGGATTTTAATCCAAAAGAAACACGAGTTGAATTCTTGAGATTTTTACATATGCTTTCGTAGTTTATTAATTTGAATGAAATTTCAAAAAAATTCATAAATATTGATTGAATCTTAATTTAATAAATTTGTCAATTGTAATCAATTCGAATTTCAATCACTTGGCAAAATTGTATAATTAATTCGCTAAATTTTGAGTCACGATAAAAATAATGATTTATAATTTTAAATTTGTATATACTCATCGTAACTTTGACAGGCTTAACCATTTCTCTATTGAGATCAACAATATATTACTTCTATATCTTTGGAGTCAAATGTGTTTCTATTTTACTGTTAGTCATCTATATTAGTATTATTTTGAAATAAAAGGAATATACTTGTAAAAACGAAATTATATATATATATATATATATATATATATATATATATATATATATATATATATATATATATATATATATATATTAGTTTTATGAAGAAAAAAAATGAACCATCAATTCAAATTCGTATTATATGGTTAATTTTATTTGTCGAAGTAAACTGAAAATACTAAAAAGATAAGATGACCAAGTATGAGTGATGACTTGTGAGAATGTTTATCAATAAGAGACCATTTTGTAGCTAACCAAGAATTGATGAACTAAATATATGTAAATTTGTACAAAAAATTTTGATTGATTTTAGCCCTATACGTGTGCATTTTAAACACAAATAACATATAAACAAATTGAAGAATATAAACAAATTACTCCTTCAAACGATAGGGGTATTCTATTACACTTGGTAAAATGGGATGAACTGTTATCCATTCAGTAGATGAGAGAAGTAAAGTGTATTTTGTGAAAGAACATTTTGGTACATAAAATTCGAAGTAAAATGATTTTACGATTTGACAAAAAAGATAATGATGATTTATCACATTAAATAATTCGATATATTGAATAATTTGGGTGATGTATTTAGGGTAATGATATATTGAGTAATTTGAGTGATGTAGAACAACCCACCCTACAATTAAGGGAACAAAGGTGTGTATTACCCTAAACAATATTTTGCTTGCAGATTAAATGACCATTTTTATTCTCAAATCCTAGTCGAATTAGATTAGGTTTCATGGATCAAAATTTTCACAATTTTCATAAAACATCAATTTCTTTTTTTAAATCAATGAAAACGAAAAATAAAATATAATTCCAAAACTATATATTTTACCTTGACGCTCTCTTATTCTACTTAATTTAATAATTCTTTTACAATTTTTCTTAGTGTTTCGAAACATTTCAAAAAATTGTCAAAAAGTTTTAGATATTTAGCTGACCAAAACATAAAAAAATAAAAAAACAAAGTTTTGATTCATGGTTTCATATTGTGTAGTGTGTCTTCCATAGCAACATTAAAGTTTCGCCGTATAAACTCAATTCAAATTGGGAATATTTAACAAATAAATAATCTGTACATAAATGATGCAAATGTAGAATCAGAATTATAATACGTGATCAACATATACACACTCAAAATGCTCCCCCAGTTGGGAGCATAAAGAATTTCTAAAAACTTTTCAAAAAACTCAAACATTAAGGCTACAAAATGGTAACGCCATCGACTACTCGAGAAAATGAAAAAAGGAAGAAAAAATTTAAGAACTGAAACTTACTTTGGATACAAGATGAAGGCTAATACATGAGAAACCTTACTCCGCATTCTAATTTACAAATTTGCAACAATTTTGCATCAGGAACTTCCATGAGATCTTGACGATGATATCGACTGAGCTGAAACAGAAGCAGTCGGGCTGTTGAGGTCCCGTTCCCCATTAGCAAGCTTCGGCTTTCCACTCAGCCTATCTATTGCATCTTGACAAACTTCGGTAAACCACTCATCTTCGGGAAGTACACTGCAACAGACACAAGTTGTTATGGCCGAGCAAGTTAAAAATGTAGACGATTTTTTTGACAACAATGATTACGTTTTCAATTTTCATCCACGACAATCATGTGATTAAGTGAACTTTAGAACAGCAGAGCATACTAAATACAATTAAATACACACCCTACCCCAATCCCCCAAATAAAAAGAAGAAGAAAAATTCACAAAAAGCTTAAATCAAGCAAGGGGAAAAAATATATATATGACTAAGACACAAAGCTTATTTGAAGTATATACCTGTCTGGATTCATGCCTGTTGCTGAAAATGCAGCCATTGCTTTAGATATAATATCATTGACCGCACGGAGCAAGTTCCGTGACAAATAGCGGCCTTGCGAAGCAAAACAGATGACAAACTTCATATCCAAATAAAACTGCATTGAAGTTAAACATGTAAGCTAGTATCAATAGTATGGAGAATACATGAGATTACAAGTGGATATCAGTTTTAAGAACCTGTTGCAGACCAAGAGGACCTATAGGCCTAGGTCCTTCCTCAATATCATCCCAAAATGTTTGGTCCTCGGAAAGCCATAGGATGACAGTCTCTGTGAGCCTCATCAATAACAATGTAGCAAATCTTTCTCGGCCTACAAACATATCTGCCGCTAGGCCAGCCATCCTATTCAATTTTGCATAAAGTTCCTGGAAGTATCACAGATAATAACAGACTCATGTATGCTAATCGACGTAAAACTTTCTATGTTTCATGTCCAAAAGGGTTAAAAAAAAAAGTGAAAGAAAAACTTGGTTGAAATGAAAACACATCATCAGTATGAAGTGTGCTGATCAATATAGACGCGAATTGAGTAACTCAAGTGGAAAAGGGTACCTGGAATATAGGAGAAGGGAACCAGTCTATTTCTTCCACGTTCCCGTCCATGTTTATGTATATGTCTGCAGTTAGAAAACTATCTCCTTCTTCAGTAAATATAAGATCCAGAGCATGTTGGCGACAAAAACTATCTTTCAATCTGTCGACAGAGTTCACGAGGCGCCTCTTCCATTCCCTTTGCTCAGGATTACGATTTTGGCGATCCACATGTCTTCTACGAGGATCATCATTGTAATTAGCCTGAGTTAGTGGAGAGAGCTTCATGGCAGCCCGTGGCAACAGATCATCAGATAGTAAGGATGCATTAGCAAGCAATGCAAGTTGTTGTGCTTCAGTTTCAGCGATGCGAACAATTTTATTTCCCGAACCTTCAAAATTGGCCTCTTCTTCCATGGATCCGGGTAATGCTTTTATGAGCATACTTACGTAAGAATTGAACACCTGGAACAAGCCATCCAGTGTTCTACTACCCAACTGCATACTTAAGAGGGGTCCTACATCTTCAAAAAAATCCTGCACAGACAACCACAAAGTAATCAGCTTGAAGTTCTACACCATGTGAAAAAAATCAAATCGTACTAATAAATTTATCTTAGAGAAGGGCTTGAGAAATATCAATGGCAAATAGGTCGGTGCACTGGAAATTATTTACAAACATCAAATTCCAAAGACAGTTCTAACACTAGAACAACCAAAATTTCAAATATGCATAGACTTCACGGTCAAGCACAATCCGATATTTTAGTGTAAGCTAATATATCTCGTTTACATTTGAATCTACCTTTAGATTCTATAATACCAAACAGACAAAAGGTTGTTGAAACAAAAACATGTCCAAACTTTAGATAGTTCTATCAGTGTCTACCCATATGTTCATGAGTGCAATGAATTTCTCGGAGCAAATTAACAGGTTCATAATCATACAAAGAAAATTCAGTTGAAGAAGAGATAGTATCCGTCTTATTAGGCCTGTAATTGAGAAGGAATAACATTTACCTGGACCATTGTATTGAAACGATGAGCACTACTAGAAAGCTTGTGTTGATGTCCCATCGTGCTACCTGCAGCTGTACTAGTCCTACCAGAGAGGCGAGCAGATGTAGGAGGATAAGTGAGTTCCCAATCATCAGCAGCAGCTAAAGCCGCTGTACTCTCTTCAATCCGCTTCAGATTAGCATCCAAAGCTTGCTCAACACTAGGCCTGAAGAGCCTTAGAAGCACAGGAGAAAGAGCAAGACCACGACCTTCCAGTAATGAACAGTGCCCTAAAGCTATTTGAACACATTCTGCAGCAGATCTCAAACCCCCCGCTGCTGCAGATGAAGCTAATGCATGTCTTTTAACAAGAAGTGCGAATGACTCTGTCTGCTTTGTCGCCCACATCACAAGCTCAGATGTATAAGCTGTCTCCTTACCAAATATAAACGAAGAATCACTGGCTGCTTGGGCAATGGCAGAGAATACAAGCTGTGAGAGTGCAGCTGTATATGCTCCTCCATAAGAAGTGCTTGAAGGACGGAGACTTTGCATGTTGTACTGATATCTCTGATAATGTGCATTAAGGAGTAAACTATGAGCACGGGGACCATCACCAAGCTTTTTGAGAGCTGAGATCGATGCACGAAGCTCAGCGCCGCGTGTGGAAGGTTGGCAGGCAGCTTCAGCAAGCTGATCAGCTAACCTCTGCCTTCGATCGAGTATTGTAGTCTGTAGTGAAAGCAGCACGGAAGGAGCTAGCGTTTTCTTTTCTTTTGCTTCAGACACCATACTCTCTCCTTCATCAAGGCTGGCCAAAGCTTCATCGATTCTTCTTTCAGCTAACAGAACATCAAGGAAATCAGGAAACTCTGTTGACCATTTTTCCACAATGGAAGCTTCTCTAACTTCGTTACTAGATAAACCAGTTGTAGCAGAACCATCAGGAACAGTATCAGACAAAGAGTCGATATGAACCCCCTCAGCTAGATTATGAACCAGAGTTGCCTGGGTGGACAACAAGTTTCTCATTGACGAAAGTTCACCCTCTAAATCTGATATCTCTTTGGATGTACTGAAGATTTTAGAAAGGAAAAAAAGATGATTATTGAGTCTAAATGTCCTAAATATATAACAGAATGGATAGATTAGATATTTTCACCCTGCGGTAAGATGTGCTGAATATACAACAAATACACTATAAGATCAAAGTAGATGGAACTGTAAAAACTTCCAATAAATAGGAAAGAAATTTGCATGTGTGCTTTCTGATTTTTGGGCAGGGGGATGGGGGCAGCTACTAGTGCATCTCGATGAGCACACAGCTGCAAAATTATCGTCCAATGATTGGTTGGAAGCTGGATTAGTGTTATTTACATTTTAGAGTCGAGACTTCATGTTTCAAATACTTTTTTCTCTGAAGTATTTAGGTAGGAAAATCTTAATTATCTGTCTAAAAGGCTACTCCTTACCAATTCCCAGTTCCATTAAATCGTACCTATATGACTAATGAAAAAAATATGAGGAGCACTTGTTATCATGTTTCCAGACGTCACAACACAGAACTCACCGGATAAAAGCAGTATAGTTAGCATATACACTTCTGCGCATTTCTTCAGCAGAAGCTCTCTTCAGATCCACAAGATATGAGCATAATTGTCTTATTTCCTGAAAAACAAGTAAAGGTGTTATTTGCTGTAGCTAACTTGCGATAGGAGCAGAAGAGAATCAACACTGAAATGAAGAAAGAAAGTTAAAGCCCAAACATTAAGCTAGACATCCAAAACCATAATTGATTTTCCCCTCCCTCCAACTTCTGACGTATAATCTATTTAGTTCTCACTGCCTGGTAATTAAATGTGGACAACGAGGTACAACTTCTTAATGGGACTTCAGCATAATAAACTAAGTGGCATCTTGTTGAGCAACAAACTACCACTAGGTAGATTTCTTCTCAGATTCGCTATTTACAGAAAAATGGGTAAATGCCCATTTTTAGAAGAAGTATTAAAGCATTTTGCTAGAAAATACTAAAATAACTTGGATTCAGCAATTATAAATTATACATAACCCAAAATTGAATATTGTGTACATAGTAAACAAAATAAAGCAACTTTTGAGGAAAAATAGTGCAGCTCTTGCCCATTGCTTTTCCGTGCACTTGTGCATTTTAGGGCTTTTATCGTCTGACGAGCGACAGTTTTCCAGAAAATAATGCCTAGAGTGCACCTCCTCTGGGCTTAGACGTATATGCCGATACATATACATCATATACATCTAAGCATACATTAGTGTAAATCTCAAAATTACGGCATTAACTAAGACCGTCTTGATTTGGTTCATAAAGAACAAATTGAGCATTAGCGTGAATTTTGATTACACATTTCAATTTTTACTATTTTCATCAATAGATTATTGACCAAGCCAACTGTCAACCAAATATATGGTTTGAATTTATAGTATGATTTTCATTCATTACTTACTCAAGCTATCTCCAGGATACATTCAAAAATAAATTTTACATACGACATCAACAACAGAATTCTAGAACTTGGGAACAACCAGCAATGTAATTGAGTGGGAACAAGAAAGTTTGATAGTTCTAAAAATTCTATATCGACATAAAATCACATGTCTCAGAACATTTAATCATAAATCATATTCTAGACTCCTGTGCTTATATCTTTCTGGCTGCAATAGGGTTCCAGGAAACAACGAGGTATCTCCGAGGTAGATACTCAAACATAGAGTTGGACATTCCCTAGTTTTTTGTCAGAGATTCTAAAGGGAAGATATTTACATAACACACGATCTGTCTTGTTAGTAATCTCTTCACCAAGAAATTGGCCACCTAGTGTCAATTTTCATCTTCGTGTTTCTAATGTAGTCAAAGAGATGAAACACGTAAGGATTCAATGAATATGGCTGCTAAATTGTTTAAGATCCACTTGTTCAAAAAATCATTAGTTAATTAGTATATACGGTTGTTGCTGCAGATGAAAGTGTATATACCAATTAATGAAGGATTGATAGTTTTATTTGGTAATCTAAGTCTGACTGAACAATTAGTTCAATAAAAATATTGCAAGCTTCAATTTATTGTCATGCCAAATTGCCATTTAACAAAACATTTAATATGACTCACTCTTTAAAGTAAAAGGAAATACAATGCATAATTATGCAAAACAAATCACAAAGCCGTATAGCCAAGCCAATAAAATGGACGGAAATGGTACATGTGCCTCAGACTTATTGGTGGTGGTTAACAATTTCTTAATTTATGCAAAATCGTAACCTGTCCTTATTTTACCTTTCTTAAAAATAGAAAATAAACTTAGGAAATGAATTCCCGTTTCCGGGAGCCGGGACAGAAATATTATCATTCAGTTTTCCAAAAAATAATACATAAAAAATAAATAAACAAACAAGCAGAGCTTCAATAAGTAATTACAACCGAAGTGGCTAAGCATAAGAAATGTAAGAAAGAAAAATTCATCCTTGATCATTAATAGACCAATGCAATCCTAATTTCCTCAATTGATCAAAGGGCAAAAACCAAAAATTAAAAGCAGAAAAGGTTTCTGAATCAAACTGAAATCAAATAAAAATAGTAAACCTTTTCACTGAGGGAGTGACACTTGGACTGCACATAAGTATCGGCATCGAAATTATCGGATTTGAAAACATTAAGATTTTCCTCGAACTTCGCCCCTGCATCCTTCGCTGAAGCTCCCGAATGTGCTGCTCTTGACCGAGATGTTTTCGTCGAAGCCATGACTGAACGAATTTTGAGGAACAAACTAGTCAATTAGCGAATCAACTAAGTTAAGAAAAACGAATTTGCTCAAATTCGGCGATTTAGATCCGATAGTTGTTCAACCTGCTAGAATTTAGGGATAATTTTGATTGATTTAGAGGGAAATTAAAAAATTATTATAGTTTTTTTAGAGGTACGGATAGAACGGTGAGGATTGAATCGCCATTGAAGCAGGGAGAATAAGATTTCGGTTGGCGAAAAGTTGGAAGAGAGATGAATAATAATGTAGTAGTAGTTTGTTTTTTGGGGCAGCCGTCAAGGAAGTCAAGCCTTCTCCCTTTTGTTTCCTAATTTTAATTTTATTATCTTTCTTAATATTTTATTATTTTTTAATATTCATAGCATTAAATTGTATTATCATTTATATTAACAACAAATCCATATTGTTATCACAATAATAATTATTATATATATATAAGTATTCTTAGTTGTTCACAATAATAATTATATGAGTATTTTTTACAAAGTAAGAGTCAAGTTTATTTTAGAAATAAAATTGCAGCCCTATGAATCCATCAAATCAAATTTTTTTTTTTTTTTAATTCGATCTGCTAGTTAGTTAGATTCATGGACGAGCGATGATGAATATGCGCATAAATAATTCACTATCTCGATCCACTTTGCTATATTCGCTCTTGTACTATATTAGCAATAATTACTTTTTTAGTAAATTTTCATAGGAGCATTGAATTTCTAATTTTTTTTCTACATATTTTAAAAATCGAAATAGGTAATTTCAAAGGACAAAAAATGGGGGTAAATTTTTTAAAAAACGTCCAAGTAGCCAAGTTATGGACTGCTAGCTTGAATTTTTATTTGAGCCAACACGTCCAAAACCTTCTCATTTCCTTAATTAGAATGGCAGTATCCCAATCAACAAATTTATTTTTTTCTTTGAAGATAAATTTTTTGAAAAGAAAATAGTATTGATAATGAATATATTTAAAAGTATCAAATATCTAAAAGCGAGTCATAATCAACTCCATTAAAATTTATTTTAACAATTCATTAGCAATCAAAACAAGTCAAGATCATCAACAGAAAAAGGAAAAAAAATAGAACAATATAATAATATTGTTCAAGAAATTTATTCTCCACTATAGGATATATAAACTTGACCAAAAGTTATGCACATTTTCTTCGTTTTTTTTCTCTTTAGGTAGGAAGGGCGTCTTCAATGACACCCTGAAATTATTAAGTATTACATAGCCATTTTTTCTCTTTTTTTAAAAAAAAAAGGAAAAGAGAAAAAAGAAAAAATCGTTTCACATTAATGCAAGTGAATAGAGAGAAATTGTACCGCATCAACTTTTTTTCGAATTTAGAAGAGAAAATATTATTCATTGAATAAACAGAGGACAATCGCCCATAAACGACTAATCAGATTTTTTTTTATAATGAAGAAAAATGCTGGATTACTTTTATCAGAAGATACAGAATATTACTAATTTGTGGTTGAATTTAACATAAAGTTGAAGCAAATATTCCATTTTGGGTTCTCTTGTAAACTAACTTTATGAGAGGGAAAACATGTTTCAGCAGAGCTGTAGCTAAGAAAATGAATGAAAACAAGAAACAAGAATAGGTAAAAGGTAGGAACGTGAAGCCAACCACCATATTCTTTCTAATAATTGAAAATTGAGGACAATCCCTATCTTGCATCAGTTGAATGCTTATCTGTCCAGCAATCAAAACAGGTATAAAACAGAACCATTCTTTTAAGCAAAGTTGAGCAATATATATATTATACACACATTTTGCCTGGATTTTTCCTTTAAAAAACTCATTTAAGATCACCAAATTATCTGGCAATGGCACAGTAGACAGTACAAAACCAAGTCAAAGCAGTTACATTTATTACCATTAAAACAATGTTTAGAAACACTGAGGCATTAAACCAACAATAGTTTGACACGACAAAAACATATAATGAAACAGATATTTGAAGGAGTAGACTCGAAACAGTCCTTCAGTTATGTTCAGCATCATTCAGGGGTATCCGAGCGGACGGCTGCAAAAACAAATCATGGAAAAGTTCTATCAGAATAAAGCAGACATTCAAGGTAAAATTCAAACGTATGCTAATAAAATGAAAACTGATTAAGAGCAAAATTTCAAACAAAACATGATCGCAAACGTGCATCATACTAGCACAAAATATCGAAACTACCCTTTAGACAGTAACACCCGTAGAATGACTAGAGAATCAATTTACTGAAATTAGCCCAACCAAGGAACGAAGGTGAGAGAAAACTTGGTCAAGGATCCCATATTCCCATAGAACTAAGTTAGCTCAAACACCAATGTATACTGTATCTAGGAGTGGCTCCACTCTAATCTTGGGGCATCTCTGATTCTTAAATATAAAGTGCACACTCCCTTCTAAAACTGAAATAATTCAACCGCCACACAGTATTGCATCACATTTTATCTTACTTCAGATCCTTAAGTCTCTCTAGTAAACATAGTGATACGGAGAAAATATCACCAATGTATAGCAATTTAGCATTTGAGGCATTCCTGGTGTTGTGTAATATCTTAAACACTCATTACCAGAAGGATATAGGCCCATAGCTTAACATAAGACTGAATAACACATCTATCATGGCAAGAAAAACCCAACCACGGAACTCAACAAAAGCAGAAAGATAAGTGTTATGTATGATCTGAACTCAGATATCATTGAAACAACTTTTTGGAATGAATGAGAAGATAAAACCATTCTCTGTAACTGTAGTTGAAAAACCTGACTAAATAAATGCAGCTAAATCGTGACTCTTTATTGAATGAGGCAAGAGACACAAGTAGACATGCTATCTATTCATCAAAATTCAAATCATTCAAATATTAAATATCTCAATGATGAACAGGTATGTCAGAAAGATGCAATTGTATTAGAGGCGGAAAAGGCTTGATTCAAAATTCTGAACTGAAATACTGTCTCACTCTAGTTACAGTGGTGCTGAGATTGGAAGCAAATGAGAAGCCTGGCTGAACACCGTCACTAAAAGGCATATGGAACCACACGCCACACAAAAAAGTGAACCGGTTTTTGATAAAATTGTGTATTCAAGGATTAGAACAAATGCAGCCTTCCCTATACTGAAGAGCAAATTTCCAATGCATGAGCGAATACATTGCAGCACGGCTCTTAAGGGTTAGACCAAATATGGAGCTGCATAGTTAAGAAGTCGAGAATCTCACCTCTAGAAGTTCATGTTACCCTGTTGTTACTCTTGCTAAATACATGTACTGCTTATTTCTTAATAATAGCCAAGACAGAGAACAAAAGGCAAGGGTATCAAACTCTGTTCCAAACACACGACAAGGAATAGGAAGTTTACAACCAAAATTTCTAAGCTTGCTCAAGCTCACTTCCGGTCCATCTTTGACTTCCGTGTCAGAACAGTTTTCAAGTTTCACAGGGTTGGGAAAGAAATCAAACTCCCAGTTTCTAATACATAGCCACTAAACCAATTCGCTGTAAGAACAATGTTTTTTTTCAAAGAAATAATGAGGAAAACAAAATAGACACAGAGTTTGGGAATCGCTAACATAGTAACATAATTGGACCAATATTAGTCAAAACTTATCTAGAGAATATCATGCATAAAATACATTAAGCTAATAGGGATTGCAACTTTTCGAGAAAGCAAACACCTCTACATTCAATTAAAAAATCAGAACATGAAAACCAACAGAGAGGACCACACTTCTGTATATACACAGTAAAGTTACCCATCGTATCTTCAACGTTATTAGCACAAAATACCAACTGAAGAATGCATCATATATAAAAACTAGGGCAAAAAATCCGCAGCAACAAACATTCATCTCATATAATATTTCAACATTCCTATGAACAAACCCAACAACTGACACCAATTAATCAATACTTAAATGCTGAAAGGCTCAGCCAATTCCCACATCGGTTGATTCGGGGGGACATAGAAACTAACATCAAATGATCCAACAATCAGCAAATAGAAATAGAATAAAGATCTAAAATAAGGAAAGAAGGAAACAAAATAAATTACTTGGCTTCTCGGGTTTGCCGTCGACCCACTGAGAAGCGGCGAAATGGACCTTCTCACGGTTCAAAGATTCAGATCTGTAGGGCTCCTTCAAGCACTGCCTCACCAAATTGGCGCAGAGGTTCGAGTACGATATGTAAGTCATTCCCGCAGATCTCCAAAACGGCACAGCAGCGTTCGACGCCATCTTTTACTTTCTCTTTCTTTCTCAGCTCGCCGGCTCGTCTTTCTCACTCTCTCTATGTACGTGTGTGCGGGTGCGACTTTGATTTATCTTTCTTTTACAAGTAGTATAGTATTAATATTATTATACCATGAGGCGAGCTTATTTGGGCTGGTGTTATTGGGCCAGATTGTGGAGACTAAAATTTAGGAACTTTCGTTTCAGGTCTGCTGCCTGCATCATTTGATTTTGTTAGCCAAACCATTATAGACAATATAGAGGCCTGTTTGTTTGGTGTTTGGGAAAGTAATTTGGGAGAGTAGTGGAGGTAGGGCTGTCAATGGGTCGGATTCTGGTCGAATCAGGCTCGTCCAGATCCGGCTCCATTTATATCGGATCGAATCCTGTCGGATTCGGATCTTGCTCGGATCTAGATTTTTTTAGTCCAACGGATTTTGATCGGATTTGGCCGGATATCGAATATTTTTCAGATCCAATAAATTTGTATTTAAAAAGTTAAATTAATATATTTTTCCTAAAAACAAGTTTATTATCTTTTCAATTTTATTTAATATTAGCTCACATTTTCAAAGTTTCTTTACTATATTCATATTTGTAGAATGAA
This sequence comes from Penstemon barbatus, assembly GCA_003313485.2. NCBI lineage: Eukaryota > Viridiplantae > Streptophyta > Magnoliopsida > Lamiales > Plantaginaceae > Penstemon > Penstemon barbatus. The sequence continues at coordinate 37,333,462 of CM064882.1, forward strand.
TATATTGGTTTAAATAAATTTATAAACGAATTATAAATTACTATCTTCTTAAATTGACGTTGAAATATAATTAATGATACTTATTTTATAAATCATTTTGTATATACATATTTCTTTTTATTTGTTGTCGGATACGAATCGGATCAACCTAAATCCATATTCGCTCCATGAGTTTCGGATCTTTATAATCGGATCAGGTCCATCGAATCTCTAATCGGACAATTATTCTAATAAATCGGACCGAATTCGGACGGATCCGGATTGAAATCCGTCCCATTAACAGCGGTAAGTGGAGGTTTATGAAATAATCTCGATTTGCATAATGTTGTTTGTTTGGGTTTTGAGAGAGTGGTTTGAAAAATAAAGTGGGTATATATTTTTTTGGAAGAGTTAGGTTGTAGGTGTAAGATGTGTAAGGCTTTATGTCAAATCATGTTTGTTGTGAGATAAATTGTGTATGGGATATGTTACTTTATGTCAAATCATAGTAGAGTTTATATAGGTTTTGTTTGGAGATAAGAAAATTGTTGTTTGTTTGGGTTTTGAGATAGTAGTTTGAGATAATTGAGAAATGAAAAATTTATTTCAGAAAATAGTAAACATGTTCGTTTGACATTTCCCAAACACGAATTTTTTTTGGGAAACGTCAAACAAACAGGCCCAGAATGTTTCAACTTTATAATATTTCGACAAATTACAAAAGAAGACAATACAAAATAGGAACATAATTATTAGGTCATATTATATGAGTTAATATGGGTTAATACATCGTTTGGTGGCATTGCTCTAATACCGGGTCAAATGGATTAAATCCTTACGACCCGGTATTAAGACTAGATTATAATCCACCCACTCATAGGTGGATTAGTTAATCCGGGTGAATATGTATAAGGTAAAATATCACTAATAACCTAAAATTTGCATATTTTCCTTTTAACATATCATAAATTATTCTCAAATCTCTAAAATGGAAACACATTATACATAAATAAATTACAAATTAAAATTTATATCAATTCACAATTAATATGGAAGTATTCAATCAAATCTACCAAACATATTTTTAATATGGCATTCAATCCGGCTCCAATCTAATCCACCTTAATCCCATACACCCTACCAAACGGCCCCTAAATACATAATGATCTGTATTGGATATGATTCTATACGACGATCTATTATTGAATAATAAAATGAATCTATTTGTTTGTGGACAAACATACACTAAATGTTAGGCTCCTAATTGTTAACAATATAAAATCAAGTCCTTATAGATTGAAGGATCTGAATGTTTACACGTTTTTTATATTAGGTGAAGGATGTAAACAAAAAGTGCAATTTATTTTAGAACACATCAATTGAAGTAGAGCTTGAATTATCATAAATTGACCAAGTCTTCTTTTATAAGGCAAAAAATACCATATAATTACAAGAAGTTCATGTCCTAAAAGATTCGTGATTCACAAGATTATGATGAATACTTGTCTTACAATTCATACTTCCAAGTTCCTATTGATGCAAATGGTAACCACAGAATGACAGTTAGATTGGGATTTGCCATTAAAAAGGAAGAAAATATACTCAAATTCTTCTATTGAGAACCATAGGCAAAATCAGACTTGATTTAAAATAACAAAATTGTCAAAAGATGTAGACTATCAAGAATTCAAAATACATATCACCCCTATCTATACTAGCAAGACAGCATTGATGCAACCATCATTTTCTGGATTGTTCGTCACTTGAGCGTACTTCCCTGCATTTACCACCAACAAAAACACAAGAAATAGTTAAATAGTTGAATAATCAATCTACATCTGATTTGCGTATTTAATCTTGAGATTTTAATCCTGAGGTGGATCGAAGGAGTAACATACCCCACACAACTTTTCCAGCGGGAGTGACTAGACCAAGTTCACTAACATTCACCTGAAATACACGAGACATGTAAATAAGTTGGATAAGCATCAAATGTGAAGACACAGCTGACTTGCATCGTGAGCAGATATTTACCTCAATTATGGTTCCTTTGGTCATAACACCAAGAGAGGTATACATAGGACCATTTGGATTTTTCTTCACACCGATGATCTCTAAATTGAAGGTACATTTAAGTTCAGGGTGAGTAACGTGGGCTTTTGTAAAACGCAACCCACTTGGACGGATGAAACGCTCATATTTGGGAGGTTTCCTGGTAAAACTTGGTCCTACAAATGTGGCCTTAGTAATCATCCTCTTCCACTGCTTAGCTGCCAAATCCAAAAAAATACAATCACTAAAAGCACAAGTATCACAGAGTGTCGAATTTGTAATTGAGAAATTAACACACTCCAACACGTCATTGTCTTTAGTCGGATATCATGAAGCAAATCAAATGGCCTATCATCAGGATACTTACTTTTTCGTTTACCAGATCTGATCACCCTGAACATCTCATCTTCAGCAACAGGCCTTACCTATATATTAAGATCAACACAAATTACAATCATTGATTTAGAAAGTAACATAACTACGCAACCAAACTAATACAAAACAAATACATTATGTGAGGGGAAATACGGATCAACCCACATTTGTTTTTAGACAGACATAGTGCCTTTTGAAAGAGTAGCTTAAACTATTTTCGTGAATTGGATCTTATTCTCATTAGCCTTGAAACCTAACATTGTGGTTATGCCTGTTTGTATAAATCATGATTTTTGTTACTTGTCATCAATCAAGAAATTAACAATATTATATATACATCATGAACAATTTTTCAGATAAGTCTTGTTGATGTTTCCATATTTATATATCCTTCAAAGAGATAGGAACACCTTAGCTAAGTGCGCTTAGATTGAATAGTATATAAAGTACAAGGTCTAGAAGTATCTACCTAGACAGAAACACTATTCTTGTATAAGGATGATACAATCTTAAGAGCCCGCAAAAAGGGCAACAGCAAAGAGAAGGGACAATCTGGCATTGCTTACCTTTGGTAGAGGCACCTCCCATTTCCCCGCTTTCTCTTTTCTCTTCTGCTTTATAGTATTGCTAAGCACCTGCATAGATAATTATTTTTTCAGCATATGAATTCGAAAAATGGTGCACTTTTTATCCATTATGTTTTAGTGGAAGCAAATAAGAAATCAAGGAAACATAGGAATATATGACTACCTTTGCTCTTGTTGTCTCATCACGATCAAGAAGATATGCAGGGCGAGCACCTTCCTCGACCTCATCAACCTTGCGTCTGGTTGATGACTCCTCGTGCATGGCCAATCTGTCAATTTAACAAATAAGTGGGCAACTGAGCATACACATCCCAAACAAATTAATATTTCGAAATTACACAATAGAGTTTCAGGGAGTATGCGTAAGTTGACCCATATAATATGCATGCTAATGAAATATCTAATATGTATGAACATTTTTAGAAGTTTTCAAGAAAATTCAATGGTCTAGAATTCACACATACCATTTTTTCTAAAACATCTACTTAATGTTTTTAAAACGTTTGAAGTGATTCTGCACTACGACAACAATATCATGACTATGAACCGAACAAGAAGTTCCTCCTCTGAATAATTTCAGATCAATCCAATCATATTCACCAGCCTCTATTTTAAGTTTTTAACCAACTCCATCGAGGAACAAGCTTTCATTAATGCACTACTAAAAAAATCTTTGTGGGATATCATAAACATAAAATTCAAACAATTGAATCCATATGTTTTTTTTGCATTTCACCCTCTGACAACTGCATGGCACTAACTATTTTGACTTATCTTCTACACTAAACTATGATTACATTCATTTTAGTATATAACAGAACCAAACTTAATAAAGTGCAAACTTCAAAACTTATGTAAAATAGATGAAAATGTCAAAGATACTTACGTTTTCTTCATCAGAGCCTTCTCAGCATATCGCTTCTTAGAAAGCAATTTACCCTTGATACCCAAGGTCTGTTCCAATTAAGTTAATAATCGTTAAGATCACATAATATTAACAAATGCACAAATAACACTGAATTAACCAAAAAAAAAAACACAGTATTAACCTTTTGGGCGATTTGAGAGCGCTTGTGAACCTCACGCGCCTCCTTCTTCCTTTTGCGCTCGAAGTGGTCATGGCGGTAGCCATTCCTCTTCCTGTGTAGATCTATGTAATCTCCTTGAGGCTATCAATTTCAATTAAACATTAAATTATAAGAAAATATTATGAGAAAATTACAGAGTAACGAAATTCTTTACGAGAATCATAAGAATGTAATTCAGATACATACCATTGTGAATCAGGATTTAGAATTTTGGTTTTGGGTTGGAGATAGCTAGCTGATGCTTGCAAACCCTACTGCCGAGGGTTTTGGATGAGAGAGAAAAGAAACAAGAAATCGGTTAATATATATAGAGTGGGCCGTGGAGGTGGTTAACGTAACTAAACATCATACAAAGCCCATTGGTTCCTTACATACTAATTTAGTCTAAAAGCCCAAATGAAAATCTTGTGTTACTAGCCTATTAGAATGACTCAATTTTTTGTCAATTTTATTTAACTGCCATTTCTAGTAGGGCTGTGCAAACGGTAAAATCGTACCGAACCGTACCGAATTTTGGTATCCTAGTCGGTTCGGTAATTTCAGATCGTGTACCGTTTGCCAAACCGCCAAACCCAAAATTTCGGTACGGTTCGATAAATTACCGATCGGTACGATTTGGTATGATTCGGTAAAAAAAAAATACCGAAAAATTGAGGAGTTGTTTTATGCTTCTTTGTCAGTTTTTTTTTTTATAAGTCTCAAACTCCATTTCCTGCTGGGAGAGGAAACATACAAGTCCTATAATTCTGACCAATCCTACCACATTTATAACAAAAGACACCCAATTTTTCATACTTGAAATCAACCCAAGTCCCCTGTTTCATAATATTCCTCCATACTCTGACATAATCTATAATATTCACGCTGCTGCATAATATTAAAATTGGTTTTAAAACTTCAATTAAAATGAGATTTATGGTCCCAGCAGTAGATGAAGCTTCTTTAACTACCATTAAAATATTCTTATTTCTATACTTTTACAAACGTGGCTTCTTAATGGTCAGGTCCAAAGAGGGGTTTTGAAGTTTGAATTATACCTTTGGGCCGAGAGAGATGGTGGCGGAGGGTCACGAGAGATGGCAGACGGCAGACGGCGGATGGTGCGCGGCAGGGGTGTGCGGCAGCGACGGGAGACTTGGTTGAAAATACAAATTGAAATGTTAGGGTAGATAGTGACTTAGAGAGGAACATCTATTTTCCTAAATTGGTCTTTCAATACTTGACAGAGAGAAGGGAAATAAGGAATAGAATTAAAAAAAAAAAAATCGGTTTACCGGTTCGGTTCGATAAACTGGTCGGTATTACCGAAAATCGAAAGGTAACCTGATTCGGTAATTGGGCGCGTACCGTTTACCAAACCGAAATTTCGGTTCGGTAAACGGTACGTACCGAATTTTCGGTTTCGGTACGATCGGTTTACCGAATCGTGCACAGCCCTAATTTCTAGTGACTTCAGTCCAGTTTTTCTTTTTCCTTCCTATTATTTATCTCTTTCCATTTTTCACTCCTTCCCCTTCTCCTTCTCATTTATATAGTCATCTCAAGTGAATCAATCTTCTCATTACAATTAATTTTAATATTCATTCTTCCACATTCTCACTTAATATTAATAATAATAATAATACATAATAAATATAATAATACTCAAACCGATTTGGAAATAATAAAAAATACATTTAAGATTAACATGATTTGAGAATAATAAAAATAATTTAAGGTTGACATTAATAATAAGAAATAAAATTTATTTAAATAAAAATGTTTTTTATTTAGTAAAAACAAAGTAAATTAAATTAAATTTGAGTTTATTAAATAAGAATTGCATTTTTAAAATTAAAATTAACTTTTTTAAAATAATACATAAATTTAAGGATTTTTTATTAAATTAAAATTGAGTTTATTAAATAAGAGTTACATGTTAAACTAAAATTAACTAAAACTAAAATTAAAATAAGAGTTACATTTAATTTAATAAGATATTTTAAAGGAATTTTTTTTTAAAAAAGTTTCTTATTTAATACAATTTAAAAAAAAAAAAAAAAAGTGAACAGCAAGTGGCCAACAAATGTCGGCCATCTGCTGCTGGGCAAGTGACTGGATCAATGTGTGAGGCAAGGCAAACCCTTGCCCCTCACCCCCCCCCCCCCCCCTCCCACAGGGCATTGATTTTTTCCTCCATGGGAAATTACCTTGACCACCCCTCTAATCATTTTACTTCATATTGTTTACCACCTCCCCTTGCCTCGTAGAAGATGATCTTTTATAAAGCCATAGTTCAAGCTGAGAACCATTACCAATGGGGTGTTTACAAATATTTTTCAAAAGTATTTTTCTACCTTTTTGCTTAAAGCATATTTTTAGTGTTTACAGTTGTATGTTTTTGCTTCTTCAACTAAAAAGCAAGAAAAAATAATTTTAGAAAAAGCATGTGCTTTTTGAGTTTGGCGGCATTTTAGAAGAAGTATGTGACATTTTATTTACACATTTACCCTCACTAATTATTTTATTTGTAGCTATACCCTCAATAGTTTATCTTTCATCATACTTCGTATAATATTTTATTTATTATTATTTTGTTCTATGTTTGAATTAACTTAGATTCCAATTTGTTTATTATAACTTCTCCAAAAAAGGTGATATAATATTTCTTAAATAACCCCCCCAACCCCCTAACCCCTATCCATGTGAGTTTATTTGGCACCGTTAATTTACAATAATTACTTTAGATTGTTTAATCTTACTTTTTATTTTTTACCAATTTTAATGATTATCTAAAACATTGCATTTAAAATAAAAATTAATGAACTATGAATGATGAATTCGAATATAATTTGATGAACTTAAGGTTATTATGATCTTTTATCATCTTAACATAGAATTGCATAGGATAACATTACACGTGACAAATAGTTTTTTTCTTTTTTGAGGCCATCTCCAACTCGGAAGGCTTTTCACAGTCCAGGGGTGTCAATCTTCACCTGGGTGAATCTGTACCCCCATGAGCACCGTATCCAACTCACAGGGCTATCCCATCCAATTAATTAAAAAAAAAAACTTCCCCACTCTCACCTATATTATCTATAATAATAATAATAATAATAAATATGAAAATGCATAATAATAATTGTAGAGACAATAATAATAATAATAGTACATCTGGGACAAGAAAAACAACAATGATTATACGAAAACAAGAACAAGTGAAGATATATCCCTTGAAGATTATATGATGCATCGTCACACAATACGATCATTAGAAGTCAATAAACAACTTCGAAAGTACATAGTTGCTCATGTGTGGGCTTCTCATCATCGTCGTAATTAAATTATCGGAATGCTTTTATTTACAATTTCTTATAAGTTAGTATCTACATAATATGTAAATTTAGTTATTTATATAAGTTGTTATATTTATCAACGTACGTGTACCAATATTTGACGTAATTTAATGCAAAATCGTATTTCTACAATTTGTCCCAATTGTACATTTAACATTTATGCTATATTACAGATTAAATAAAATTTAAATATTTCAAATCAAATTTTAAACGTGGTTAAATAAAATTTACTTTTGTAGACAAATATATAATTTTAAAATTAATAATGGATAAGGGTTTTATTATATTATAATGTTGTTAAATTTTACTTTCATAGGTAAATTTATATATTCAAAATTAAGACTAATAATGTTACATATTTAATTTAAAATAAATTGTTATTAAACCTTACATCTTCCATTTCTAGTTAATTAAATATATAAGGTATTGTTAAATTCTTAGTTATTTTTTTCAATCTTTAACTTTTTTATTAATAATTGTTTTTAATTTAATAAAAAAGTAAAGGCAGTGGCACCACCTAGTGTTACAAGGGCCCTAGATGGTCTCCAATGGGCTATCTCCACCCACCCCTCTTGGTTGAAGATGGCATGAGGTTTATATGTGACAAAGAGTTAATTTTGCTCATTATATATTTTTGTAAAGTATACTTATGTTTGACACAATTAATTCTTAACAACTATTTACCAAAGCATAATATAAACATACTTTAAAATTAATTAGTGTAACACTTATATTATATTCTAATTATGCAAAACAAAAAAACTTTTATATATTATAAATTATGGATAAATGATAAATGGTTCTCTCATTGCATTAAAAATTAAAAGTGATAAATTCACATGGAACAAGAAATTCCAGTAGAAATTAAACTTCAAAATTAATTTCGGATGTAAAAGAACATAAAATGTAAAATCAACAAAAATTGCTATATGAAATAAAAGTGTTGTTCTGCAAACGAGCCAACAACCCTTCAAAGGTATGCATTGCTAACTTTAAGTGGCGCCGAAAATGAAATTTTAAAAGCATCTTCAGAAACTTTTATGGAAAGGGGAAAAAATAAAATGCTCAATCTAACTAATCTCCACCGCCCGTCAAACATCTAATCAACGGCCCAAATCCATAATCCGTGTCACTCGAACTCCACCAATCAAGCCTCACATTTAATTTGTTATATAAACAGTCCCCACCCACATACTTTCTCATCGCTTCACCAACTCTGAATTAAATATTCACAAATCATTCTCAATATCCCAACACAAATTCCCTCTTTTTCTCTCTCTTTCTCTCGAGATGGCACCAAAGGCCGAGAAGAAGCCAGCGGAGAAGAAGCCCGCCGCCGAGAAAGCACCTGCCGCTGAGAAAGCTCCGGCGGAAAAGAAGCTCAAGGCTGGAAAGAAACTCCCCAAGGAAAGCGGCGCTGTGGCCGGGGACAAGAAGAAGAAGAGAAATAAGAAGAGCGTTGAGACTTACAAGATCTACATATTCAAGGTGCTGAAGCAGGTACACCCCGACATTGGAATCTCCAGCAAGGCCATGGGCATCATGAACAGTTTCATCAACGACATTTTCGAGAAATTGGGGCAGGAGTCTGCTCGTTTGGCTAGGTATAACAAGAAGCCAACCATAACTTCTCGTGAGATCCAGACCGCGGTCAGATTGGTGCTGCCCGGTGAATTGGCAAAGCACGCTGTTTCTGAGGGGACCAAGGCTGTTACGAAATTCACCAGCTCTTGAGTGATTTGACTTGTTAGGGTTTGTAATTTTATTTCTTACTTATTGAATTAGGGTTAATGTGATTAGGTTTATTTTGAATTCACAAAACTTGGGGTTGTAAGTGATGGTATTATGCTAGTAGTTGATGGTTGTTAATTAAAATTCTGCCTTACATGAATTATGTTTTCTGAGCTATTTTTCAGTATATTTAACTTTTAATGCTTCCTTTCTCATATTGAATGCTTCAAGTGATATTCAATTGGTATGTAGATGCAAATTCTACATGTTATTTTATTCTTTGATGGACTTTATAAGGCGAAAGCTCAATAATAATTGCAACCACATAGATGATATCAACTTACAGAGGTACATATGCTTTGAATGTGTTATTATCAATCCCAAGTTTTGTAATATCCACGACTTTGCTCATTTTCAGATTCAGCTGTAAACACTTTGATTTCAATGTATTCATTCATTTGTTAGTTTTTGTTATGAGGATTGTGCTTCAATAACTTTGTCAGTGAACTTGGAGTTAGTATGATCACATTGAACTCCCCAACCACTTGTATTTAACTTTTGGTTTATTTGAGTCATTGCCACATTCATAATTCAAAATTTTTGCAGTTTTGTTGAATTTGTGATTATTGGCTATTCACCATTTGGTAGGGGCCTATTTAACTGCTTTGATTTTGGAATTGATGATTAACCATGAAAGCGGTGAAATAAGATCAAATGCTTATACACGATTAATCATATCCAGTTCTTTAATAGTGGTCTCATGTAATTCAAACAACTTTGTATGACATTTGGTGCAAGCATATATACTATTGAAAGGATATCTTGGCAGTCATTTGTTTCATGTATGATTATTATTTACTCTTAACCCCTATCCATGTAATTACACGTGTGCAGGTTAGCTTCTCCACTGGTTGGAGCGCAGCTTGTGGAGCAGAGTTCAATCATGCTTGTCATGGAAAGGTCTTCAAAATTAGTTGTCACGAACAACTCATTGTGGAGAATATATCGAATTTCTATCAAATTAGTTAATATGGTAATTCGTCTAAATACCCTATGGTTGGATGTGTGCATTGTAGGTAGACTTTTGGTGGATATTCCTATTTCTTTGGTTTGCTTTTCTAACATGTCATTGCCATCCATTAATCTGATATTTTGCTAGCTTGTGATTAGGTTGTCCTAAGAATTTGTAAAGGTGGTACATAGTCGGGTATCCTTGTAATTTTTGAAACATTAGGGGGTTTCTTTATAAGACTACAAAACCTCAGGATACCCGGTCATAAATCACCCTTATTTGAACATGATCTTGGTTTATACTAAAACGGCTTAGGTCGGTCTCTTGTGATTGAGCTGATTAGGTCAGTAAAAATGTGATTCACTGGTTCTTCCATATTTATGTAGCATGAGTCAACAAATTTCTAATCCATGGTGATCAAATGGTTTCTAAGATGCATGTGTTGTTCTTATTGTTGTTTCATTAGTTTCAAATGGGAAGCAGCAAATCCTATGTGGCTATGTTCATTGGTACTATCTCTAATTAGCCTTTGACTTGTAGGAGATAAAAAAGGGAAAGAAGAAATGCTCTGTCGTGGTTTCAACAAATTGAGTTGACTTCAATTTTACACGATCTCTTATCTTCTTATCCCAGTTGAGCTTCACTCTTTTTGGATAGTGATTTTTTTAAACAAATTCTGTTTACCAGTTTGGTTCGCGATTTAAACAAAAATAAAGTGTCCTAATCCTGTAGACCTGTAAAAGTTAAAGGATCTAATTTATTTTGACGTGAAAATAAATATTATAACTTGGTTCGGGGTTGAAGTAAGTATACCTTTTGTCTAAATTGATTATGATCGAATCTAAAATATTTACATTATAATTACTAAATGCTTTTGTATTCGGGCTAGATTACAATCTATCAATTAAAAAACAATTGGATTGCAATTATATTGTGATTAGATTGATTTGACCTTCGATTTGGGATAAATTTTTTCTGGACGAAAATTAGAACTTATCCCGGTGGATTTAATCCATCCGGATGTTAGATGAATGTCACTTGAGCATGAAAGGACAATTTTTTGTCTTTTCATGTTCATGTGTCATTCATCCAACCCCAATGGATTAAATCCACTGGGGTAGGATCTAAGTCACCTTTTCTGGATACGTGTGTTTTTTCGTCATGTGACTAGGTACAATTCAAAAGCCACTTTATTGGGTTTTAACGTTTCAAAACATCAAAAAGAGTTTATAATGGTTATAATCTAACCTTATAAAATTTAACTTCACATCTTATAGAAAATGAAAATTCAAAAGAACATAATCTGAAAATTCACCTCAAATCTGCAAGAATTCGATCTTATGAAAAAAATGCTAAAAACTCATACCAAAAGAACAGACCCATGAGATTTCGAGAATTTTTTAGGTCAATATAAGCCAAAACATGGAATGATTAAAATTGATGAAAACAAGTATAATTCTATTAAAAATGTATATGATATATGATAAAAAAAATTGTAAAATCAATGGAAAGATGGATTAAATAGAAGAAAAACGAGTTAGAGAAAAAAAAAGGTGCAATTGACAAAATAATGGGGTAAGCTAGCAATAAACGGGTAATTGGTAAAAAATGAATGATATTGACTAAACATAGGATAACAAAAAGAGAGGGGATCAAATCAATAAAAAAACAAAAATAAAAATTGAGTTAAATTAGCATGGTGCAATTGACAAAGCAATGGGGTAAGTAGGTAAAAAAAGAGTAACTTTTGTAAAAAAATAGTGAATGATATTAGCTAAAATGGGATAAAAAAAGGGGAGGGGGGGGGGTTCAAATTGATAAAAAAATAAAAAATAAAAAATGAGTTAATTGAAAAAAAAAAGTTGAAATAAGTGAGAAAATGGGTTGAATCAACATAAAATAGGTAAAATTGATTAAAATTGGGTTAAATCAGAGAGAATTGGTGAATTGATTAACAATTGGATAAAACTCAATAACAGATGAGATTGGTCAAATAAACGGGCTAAAATAATAAAAAAGAAATGATAAACTTAATGTAAAAGCGTGCGTAATCAAAATTTCTTTGGACAATGCTTAAGAAATGATCAAATATTCAAGAACCTAAAAAAAAAGCCACCTTTTGTGCTATATGAATAAAATAAAGTATTGTTATAATTAAATTAAGTTAAAAAAATTCAAAACATATAAATGATTAAAATTTGTGATAATTGGTAACATTAGACTAAAAAATATATGATAAAATATGGTAAAACAATGAGAAAATGAGTTAGATCGAATAAGAACGAGTTAAAGCAACAAAAAATATTACAATCGATAAAACAATGAGGTATACCGGTAAAAAGTGAATGGCATTGGCTAAACACTTAATAACAAAAAAATGGGTCAAATCGATAAAGAACAAGAATACAAAGATGAGTTTAATTGAAAAAAAAAAGGTGAAATAGTCGAGAAAATAAGGTAAATCAACAAAATATCAAGTAAAATCGACTAAAATTTGGTTAAATTAGAGAGAATGAGTGAAATGATTAACGAATGGGATAAACCACAAAAATGAGTGAAATTGGTGAAAGGCCGGATTAAAATAACATAAAATAAATGACAAACTCGAAGTAAGAGCAGATGAAATCGATGAAAGAACATGTTAAAATAATAAAAAAATTCATAAACTTAGTGTAAAAGCAAGTTTGCTCGACAAAATTGAGAAAAATTGGTAAACACGGGTTAGATTAGTTAAAAATGGAATAGGCATGTAATTGAAAATGGATGAACTTAGTAAAAGATAGGTATAACCGGAAAATTTGTTAAACAGATTAAAAAAAAGGGGTTAAACCTTTGAAAACTGGTTTATACGGAAAAAATTGTCTTGATGGAAATATCAAGATCAAGGAAGATGGTCCTTCTAATGAAAAAGTTAGAAAAGCTCTTTAAGTGCCTTCTATGTTTTATAAATCTAGGCATGAGGTCGAAGATTCAAATATCTTTTCCATCAATAAGTCATCTAATATTTTTCACATTATATAATTTTTTTTAAAGTAAACGAATACAAAAATGGCCTTGATCAATCAATCGGTTCACATATTCTCTGACTGATTCGATCATCACTCACAAATTCATTATGTTTAATTCAGTCACAACTCATTAAAACTAAAATATCTCACATAAATTTTAGATAACATGAATAAATTCTTGTTATAGGGTCTTGGAACATATTGAATATATTTAGTTTTAATACAACATATTAAACAAGTTCTTTCAAATCGATTAAATAATTGGTTCATGATTTAATCGGTCTAATGCAGTTGAAAAAATTGTATACATTATTTTCTTATAAAACATCCTAATTTTTTGGTTTAATGAAAGATATTCGCGGTGATGGTAAGAGGTCAATGATAATATGACAGTTGTCAACAACCTTTGTCAAATATGATTTTTTTTTTCGGTTAGATAGAATTGAACTTCATTTGATTTGAAACCTAATCATGTATTCAAAGAAACTTATCATGGTGTATAAGATGGTTGATCAAATGATATCCCTCTATGCCTAGTCATAAGTTTGATAAAATAATAGAGTAGAATAACAATAGATATTGTAATTAATGCGTACATTGAAATAGAATATCAGTGGTATTTATTGTGGGAGAATTCTAAGGTGGGCTGGGTCGTATTCGGGTTGATCCGAATCACATCTTTATGAAGGTACCATTGTCATATGAACTAACATATCTTAGATATAGCTCGATTCGGTGGACCATGTCGATATATAGTAGTGTTGTTTCATATGTCAATCTTGAGTTCGTTGATTCATCAACGACGATTCTCTTAGTTGGATCGACCCGCTGGTTTCATATGTCTTTGATTGCCCTTGAGTTTGACTTAGTCCTGCGTGTCCACTGATATGTTGATAGTATAATATTTGATATATCAATTATTACTAAACTAGGTTTTTGAATGAAATATTCTGACAAAATTTTATTTTGGCCCTCTAATATGACTCAAAATTGGTTATTTATTGTGTACCTTGACAATGTAAGTCATTTATTGTGTCACGTCATCAATTTCAATTCTCATCGTCGAATTTTTTTAATTTCGTCGAAAATCATCAATGTATATTTCCTTGGGAATTCTTTTACAAATCATGTATTCATAATAATATCATCAACATAAAACAAGTAATCCTTTTTTTTTTTTTGTTAACTGCCATTGACAAAGAGACAACGAACTGACTTCGATGCCCGATATGATGGTTGGAGCTTTGAGGAAGAAGCTTACATGATAACAAAGTTATTCACTGCTGCCATGAGGGACCTTGTAAAAGACATTGACGATCTTCGTCAATGTCTTCAAAGGATCAGTGAGAAAATGACCACAAACTTTTGGCAAAGGTTCCACCTTACATCATTACATCTAAAGCTGGAACAAATCCGACTGGAATATATATCGACTTTGAAGAGTTTCTGGACCATCCGGGGATACACTATGACACATACACCTACCGCACCACTGTTTCTAATGCACTACCGTAAGTGTTTAATCTTATTTAAAGTTAATTTAATTCAATGATTTTAAAATTTATACTAACTTTTGCTGTGATGTTTTTATGACGAGCCGGGGAGCTATCGGAGATTTCGGGTTCAAGGGCATCGTCATTACCGGAAGCTGAAGTACATATTTGAGAAGAAGAAATGTGCCCACTTTCCCCGATCCCTCCTTGGCTCCTTTCTCCACCCCATTGACTTGTCTGCCAATAATGAGGATGCCCTCGTTGTCTTGCCTATTTCCATTTATGATGATAACCTTCATCCTGAGGCTTCTGCCCTCCATTCTGAAGAGGTAAATCCTCTTGCTATTGTGCTATATTATGGGGGAAGTTCAGGGGCAGCTGAAGATCTCAATGGTGATGCAGGGGGTGGGTTGAGCGATGTTGATTAATATGGTGGTGGGTTATGTGGGTGCTAATTACATGTTATTGTTTTGTGTTTGTTCGATGGTTCTTCTTCCAAAATTTCTGCTCTATGAATGCATGAAAAACCATATGTTATGATGATGGTTTGGTTTTGCACTAGTGCATAACCTAAGGATATTTTGATTTTTATTTCTGAATTTTTATGATGTATTCAGGCAGACTTTATAGGGTTGCCAATATATAATACATGCATTTTATTTTATTTAATGTTTGTTACTTTAAAATATCTTTGTTGTTTGTAGTCTGTTTGCATTAAAAATAAATTTAGCACGTTAGGGGCCGTTTGGTAGGACCTAATAGGGGGTATTAAGCCATATTATAAGATTTAATATGGCATAATATAACGTTTGGTGGCATTGCTCTAATACCGGGTCAAATGGATTGAATCCTCACGACCCGGTATTAAGACTAGATTATAATCCACCCAAGCATGGGTGTATTTGTTAATCCGGGTGAATATGAATTAGGTAAAATGTCACTAATAACCTCAAATTTACATATTTTCCTTTTTTACATATCATTAAATATCATAATTCTTCTCAAATCTTTGAAAATATATAAATATATATCTAAACTCATAACTCTACAAAACATATTACGGTAGATTGTTTTAATATAATATGACTCAATCAAATCAACTAAACATATTTTTAATATGGCCTTCAATTCGGCTTGAATCTAATCCACCTTAATCCCATACACCTTACCAAACGGCCCATTATAGTACTGAAAAAGATGAAATAATTTCATGAAGTTAACTGAAAAGCTGAAATAATTTAATAAAGTTAACTGAAAAGCTTTCACATGCTTTGATAAAGTTAACTTAAAAGCTGAAACAATTTGATAATAAAAGTTAAGGAAAGTTAATTTCATTGGGATGTCTAAAGGAAAAATTGTTCACAACTTGTTCAATCTTACATATCAAACTTACAATTTATACCAAAAAATGCATTTTCAGATTTCGCAACTTGTACATATGATTTTCCAGATTTACACAACCTCTACATATGAATTTCCAGATTTTCATTTTTACTTTAACACATAAAAAATGAACAATGACTACTTGAACACAACTTGTATCCCAAAAACTTGGATTCTAATTGAACATAATCCAAAATTTTTATAATTTTAACACCAAGTATTCCATGATTCATTGCATAATAATTACAAATTCAACCCCATCAAATTACAACCGACATTCATAAGTCCAAAAACAATAACTACTTGAACAAACATGGCACCAAAATCCATATGCTTTCATATGAATTTCCAAGCCATGTTTGCATGTATCATACCAAAAGATGAAGCCAACTACTAAACACCCCATTGGCCCAAAACTAACACCATTCTAATACTCCCTAACCAATCTCACAAAATTAATACCGTCTTATTTAGTTATTTTTCGCAATAAGATAATCAACATCCCATAAATCATAAACTTTAACTCATGGCATCTTATCCTTGAGCATCATGTGTGCTTGTATTTCACGATTACGTTCGCTCGAACATAAAAACAAGCTCACATGCCTTTGGTGATCCATAGTCTTGTAACAAAAAAAGTTCACATTTTCTTCGGTTAGCCCCGAAACCTTCTCCAATGCGGCAATGACCTTCATAGCATTTTCGTCCACCGTATCTTCTTCCTTGTTCATTCTTGGTGTAAGATTCATGAAAGCATATTTTGCCTCCTTAATTAAATTTGTCAAGACGGGCACAATAGACTCATTTTTTGCGGTTTCGGGTGTTTTCACCTTTCTTTCTCTAGTCAATTTATTTATTCTTTTTCTCGTTCCCACCAATCTTAACACCAAGTTGCTTCACCTTCGATATAGCTTTTCTTACACCATCAGATGTATCCTGAGTAGAGTTGATTTTAACTTTCATCTTATCCCCACCCCAATCAGATGTATCCATCATTAAATTGACATATGTACTATCAATATCAAATGATGGAATGTATGGTTCCAATTCATTTACACATAGTTTGAGTTAAGGTTTTCACTCAATAATATGTCATCCACAACATCAGTTAAACCTTGAGTATGATCCCCCCGTAGCCTTATCCTTTCGGAACAATTCACACCAATCATCATAGTATCTCTTCCATCCTCATTACACCAACTTCACAATTAGAATTTCGAGGAATAAAAAGAAGAAAAGAACACAAACAAATATATAAGAAACTTCTTATTTATAAAATTTAGCAAGTTCTCATTTTCCCGTGCATATTCAACCCAAACATCATCATTGACCTCTATCATTTTAGCATCGTCATTCCATCCAAAGTCACTAGTACCCAACATGCAATATTGTTTTTCTAAACTGTCAGTTTTGAGTTTATGTGCCTGACTTTAATATCGCTTCCCGGTATCCTTGTATTAATTGCGGATTCTAAGGCCTGTAAATATCCCGCTTAAACCCATTATCAGCCTTCCATCCAGTTGAAACCATCTCATGTAAACAAGAAATCAATATTTGCTCATCATCGGTACTCCAAATTCTACGTGGTCCTTGTGGAGTTCTTGTTGAGCACGATGTTCCGGCATACATCGGTATTGGCTCCATTAGGTTTCCTGCTATATAAACTTATTAACGAAGAAATGAATTAGGATTGTTAAACACTGAACACATTACCAAATAAACATTAACTTGGCTAACCCGTTTTCAAACACAAGTCCATCAATTTCTCGTGAATTATTCCAAACATTTAAAAGAAATAAAAACCACAATAATACAAACAAATTATCTACATATACATAATAATGTACCATCGTAATTAAACCACAATCATAAAAAAAAGATCATCTCAACCAATCCCAAACATAATATCCAATCAAACAAAGTAATTTTTGAAACAAAACGCAACAAGTGCGTTTATTTCAAGGACTTGACAACCCAACGACATACATCGCACAAGCCATAGTATCTCGATAATCAGTCCACGCTTGTGAGGGCCTAACAACATCGTCGAAGTCACCATTAGGACCCTGCCCTTCCCATTCACCATCACTTTCTGATTCACTAGACAAATCTGAATCTGACATGTCATTGGGCATTGTCATAAGCTAAAAATTGTGGATAAGAATGCTAGCCATGATAATTTGGTTTTGAGTCTTCAAGGGTAGGAAGCATCACTTTTAAGTATTGCCCACCTCCTTTTAACTTGACCTAAACACCGGTCAATGACGTTTCTTGCCTGGGAATGCTTCATGTTGAAGTACTCTTTATAATTTTGGGGAACATCTTGCCCTACACCCTATTTCTTTAAACGGGAGCGTACTCCCTTATAAGGTGTCAAAAAACCTTCCCCATTCGTATATCCATTATCGCAAAGATAGTATTGTTCCTATGATATTCATAAAAGAAAAGAAAAAAGATTAACATTGTTATTTAACTTTTAATGGAATTGTATGAATAATAATATATGATCATAAATGGTTTATATTCAAAACGCATACCGATCGGAATTCGAAGTCCGTCGGGGCGGGTAATAGCATCTTTCATGACCAGACCATCTGTAGCGGAACCCTTCCATCCAGTCAATGCATCGCTAGCAACGAGCACTCTAGTTGCAACATCTCATTTCCTTGAGTTATATCGTGGTTTATCAAACCGTAGCTAGTACCTTCACATAAGTACCATATCCAAAGCCTCTAAGCAGCCCTACAAAAAACATGTGAAAAGTACTTAAGTTGTTTTAAGTAAAACCAATATAGAACAAATTAACTAAGTAGTAATAAGTGTACGTACCGCAAAACAACTCCATTTTGTTTCGTCATTTTCTGAAATCGGTATAGGTTGTGATAGTAAAAATGAATGGCATTTAAGCAAATTATTCAATACACAGTGGAAACACTTGCTCACTGTATCCCCAGATCGACGATAATCAATCCCCACTATTCGATTTTTCTTGTGAGGTGAAAGGACGGACAAGAACATTGCAACTTGTTCATTGTGTGGCACGCATTTAGTGTCCCTTAGACCACCAATGTTACGCAACATACTACATAGCTTACTAAAAGAAGTCATAGTGAACCTTAAGCATGACTTAGTTTCAACATCCGTCTTCATGGTTACACAATGTAAATACTTGGCTTGTATTTTTTACGTATGATGCTATACCTTTTTCTCTTTCGATTAGATGGTTGGGAAATATAGTGTGCTTTGTGTGCAATGAGGCATAAACATATTATTATAACATATTTCCAAAAAAATTGGCGGAAGAAATTTAGGAGTTGTTCGTTCCTTCTCGAATCCATACCCAAGCAGTATTTTGTATTTGATATGCCAAGAACTTGAATTTAGATATAAGAAAATTGTTCCAAACATATCGTTAAATAAATATATATGTCCAAAGAAACTAGAAAGGAAAAAAAATAGAAGCATTGGAAGAAAAATATGTAAGACGCCATACACCATTCCCCTAGTACCACACTACAATTAAGAACAAATGATGAAAAAAAAAAAAAAAAAAGGCAACAACAGCAGATAAAAAAATTGGGGAAAAAATTACATTCTAATCAAGATAAATGAAATACAAAATATAGGAAGTAAACTTATGGTAATGTGTTCTTACCCTATTTCTTGTCTTTTTTCAACTTGTTCAAGTGCCTTTAACCTAAAGCTATGTTAACCCAAAAAAAAAAAAAGGAACAAATTAATATAGATTTCAAAGCTTGAGTAATCAAGAATTAATTCTTAGTTCTTGTTAACAAAAGAGTAAACAGTAATAGAGACAAAAATAAAAATGAAAAATAAGATATTTTAATTTTTAGGTTCTCACCATGTACTAGGATGGAGGAAAAATAAAATGGAGGTGGGAAATGAAGATGAAGAAGAAGACTTTATTTTAATCCATCAGATTATTTTAGTGGCAATCTTCATGTACATGTAATAATTTAGATATTTAGGGGCATTTTTGTCTCATTTATTTGATGCCTGGCCCAATTAAACAATATATGGTCCAACCCAGATATTGCAATCAGGCCAATTAGGTGAGGTAGCACACCAGTTCTCCCGATAACTACGGGCTATCGGCTAGCCAAACACACAATTGGGTATATTTGTCTAGGCTAATTCATCCAATTGGGGCCTAATCAGGGAAAACGATCTGGGACTAATAGTGTTATGTATTCATTATTAATGTTTATATTCACTTCCAAAAGTCAATTTTTAGATTCAAGTTTCATGTTTGTACTTAAAGTTATATATTTGTTAAGATTTTCATAAGTATTAGATTAAGATATGAGGATGCCTATTATATTAAAATAATATGATGATTAAATCAAGATACAATAGAGTTAATAGTATTCATTTACATATCAAACACTAATCTTAGATGGTTAATACTTTTTTTTTAATTAAAATGTCAAACACTAATCTTATATTCTTAATAATCTTTTATTAGCATTTATTGGCCTATTGGGATTCAACCTCTCTTGTTTTATCAAATGGAATGAAAAATAAGTCTTGTCATTATTATGTCTCTATTATATTTAACTTATACTACTTGAGTATGTCATTATTCTTGAGCTTCCAAACTTTCATATTGAAAGGAACTTGCCCGAGCTTCTGAGTGATCTGGGTCTACGATCTGATATAACTTTATACGATTCTAACATTCGAGATAGAGTTCATAGAGCATATTTGCTCAAATGTTTATTTTTGTCAAACTTCACCTCCCCATATTTGTATTGCGTAATATATATTCTCGTGACTAATATAAACTTTAAGTTTAATAGTTTGATAGATTTTTTTGGGTATAAGTTTAGCCCCCCCGACCAAAAATTCTGGATCCGCCCCTGATGATACACCTTCAAATCTCGGCGTTCATCCGCAACTATTATGGGTGTATTCTTCACATACCCTTTACATGAACATTTTAGTTTTTGATATTTTAAGCCTCTCACACTACATCTTGAATTGATGATGACATTATCAAATTTGTGGGATGAAATGCGAAAAATAAACATTTGGACTACTATTTATATCTGAAACATATTGTCAATATTAACATCCAACTGTCATATTTTAAAATATGATCGTTGGCTACAAGTAACTACTGAAGTTATTGTAATATTTCAAATACACCTCATGTGGTATAATAATATTACGTAGACCCCCTAAAAAAATTGTGTATGTTATCAAATTCCATCAATTTTTAACGGCATAATGAGTTTTTTTTTTTTTTTGTAAATAGACCATACCAGTGAGGGTATCCCTGTAATTTTTTAAACAACTGGGGGTTTCTTATTATATGACCAAACCTGAGAGGGTCTGAGAGTTAATAAAATTTAAATTATTATAGCCCGTTTGTTTGATAGGAATGAATTCTGATTCTAGGAATTTGATTTCTAGGAATGTTATCACTAGGGATATAATTCCATAATAGTTTTTAGGTAAAACTCGGAATATTTGAAAGGAAAGTGACAAATTCATTTTTATATGTTTGGTAAAAATAAGAAATGGAATCCATTTTTTCAAATTTTCCACTTATATATTATTATATAACATATGGTATTTATGGAACAATACTTGCAGTAGTAACCCTAAACTTATGTGAAATTAGAAGATCATTACTTGAAGTTTTAATTATTACTAAATTCGTAAAATAAGATGGAGGCCCAGTTGATTTTTGAGATTTTTTAATTTTTTAATTTTTTAATTTTAAAATTTTAATTTAACTTTTATTTTTACCATGTGAATCAAATTACTCAATCAACTATCAATTAATATGTTGGACATTTATAATAATTTTATAGATATCATGAATGGGT
Organism: Penstemon barbatus; assembly: GCA_003313485.2. NCBI lineage: Eukaryota > Viridiplantae > Streptophyta > Magnoliopsida > Lamiales > Plantaginaceae > Penstemon > Penstemon barbatus. Next base: position 37,355,363 of record CM064882.1, read on the forward strand.
AAAAGTATATTTTATGTTAAGTTAATTTTTTTATAGACTTCAAATGGTGGATTTTTAATTACTGAAACTTCGAAAGAAATTATGTAATTTCATATAGAGTGTAAGTAATTATTCTTTATGTTGAATATTATATATATATATATATATATATATATATATATATGAAAAATATAATTTTTTAATTCTTACTATGAATTTCCTAGAGAATGAAATTAGAATACCATAGAAAAAGTGGGTTTCAAATTCCTAGTTTATAAAGGCAAGATTCTTAGTTTTAAGGAATTTAATTTATCTCCTAATATCCAGTAAATCAACCTAAACATGGTGTTCGGTGATCAGATTTCTAAACTACATGCAATTTTTAGGTAAAAAATGGGTCCTATTTTTTTTTTTTGAAGCAATGCAAATCTAATACGAATACATGGTTCGGAAGAACCTTTTTATTTTTTAATGGGATAGTTTCATCTATCCTTAATCATATGTTAAATTTTTTTTCTTAATTTTATCAAATATTGTATGAGGATGCAAACTTTGCAATGTCAAATTGCTAGATTATACTTCATTTTATTGAAAAAATATATATGATATTCTTATGTCCAATAGTGTAAATTTGTAAAACAATAAAATTTAAGATTATATCTATTAAATCTCGGTGTAGGTACTTCAATATACGCGAATCTTCAAAACAATATTTATTATATATTATTAAAAAGATAACATTCACATAATTGCGCCACAGTAATGCCTAGTTGTAAAGCATCAATTGTCTATTATTCTATTTGAAATTGAAAAATTATGTCATTTATGAATATAATAAATATTATACAGTCACTGCTTATTTGTAACGGTCAAGACTACCTAATTTTTTAGTTATGTCGTATTACGAACAAGACTATTTATAACAATTATATTCATTTTGAGAATTTTTTTTAAAAATATGTATTATATGTTAAGTGATATATTAAAGTATTGTTCCTAGTAATAATTTAAAACGAAAAGCAAAACAAGGATTCAAAATGGTGAGGATGCACACGAAGCATGAATACGTAGATAATGCGTATGTATTTCTCGAAAACCCAAAATTCATATCAATAAATTTACGTACGAGACGTGTTAAATACAATTCTGATAAGTCACTTTACTTATCACCAATAAGCTTTTCCACTTATCTTAGCAATAGTCTCTATCAAATCTCTTACACACACCCACACTCTTTATTTTTCTGTGCATTTCTTGCAAACTTATTAGATCCATAAAATCTTTTCCCCTCAGTTCTCTCCATTAAAGACCCCAAAGTTAAAGATAAATTAGTGAAATACAGTGTAATAATCATTTTATCAATTTCCCCCTTTTTCTCTCATTGATTTAGGTATTAAATCTTCAATTTTTTATTCACCTCACTCTATTCCCAATGTGTGTACATCGATATAAAAATGTGTTTATATGTATAAATGTTTGTGCAAAACACACGCTTTTATATGAATCTTACATGCATGAATTTCTTTGGGTTAAAATTTGTGGAATTTTTGTAGTGTTATTTTTTATTAATGATTTTTTTTTTCATTTTCTGAGTTTCTTAAATTCATATTGTTGCTGATTTGATGTAGGTGTGTGCGGAATAAGTATGTCGTCGCTGAACATAGAGTTGGTGTTTATCATTCTGCAATTTCTGGGTGAGGAGAATTATAAAGACGCCGTTCATGCGTAAGGATTGGATCTTTTATTCAATTAATATTAATTTTTTTAATAGGCGATTTTTTTTTTGTTTCTACTTGAGGAAATTTAATAATTACTAGTCAATTGTATCTTGACTGAGTATTACCTGCTTAATAAGGAACATTAATTCAAAGAGAAAAGTTTTTATTTGTGGTGAGCTTTATATTAATTTTAATTTATGGTAATTTTAGGTTGGAGCGTGAATCTGGATTCTTTTTTAACATGTTGTATTTTGAGGAGATTGTACTTAAGGGTGAATGGGATGATGTAGAGAAGTACTTATTGGGGTTCATGAAGCTTGATTCTAACAAATATTCAATGAAAATCTTCTTTGAGATTCGAAAGCAGAAATATCTCGAAGCCCTGGACAGGTGTGTCCTTTCTTGATGTAATGAACTGAACATTACTTAATATCTTCATTTGTTTTCTATTAATTTTCATATTTTTGTGGATTAATTTAAATAAAAATTTATACTTATTTGTCTTCATTTCAGAAATGAACGTGCAAATGCTAATGACATACTGATGAAGGACTTGAGAGTATTTTCTTCATTTAATGAGGATATTTTTAAAGAATTAACACAACTTTTGGCTCAGGACAATTTTAGGTAATGCAAGTAGTTTAGTTGTAATGGCTATTATGTGAAAATAAGTTACAACTTAATATATGAGAAATTATTTGTTGGACCAAGATCGAACAACCTAAATGTAGAAATGCAGAGATGGGGAAAAGAGAAATTTGTAGGAAAACTTTATACTGGCGTACTTAACTTATTTTTTGACATGAAACAAATTAGTAGAGAGACTACTTGGTAGTAGGCTAAGTTATACTAGAACAATATAGCAACTATTCTAGAAACATGGGTAGATTCAGGTTAGAAGAGTCAATGGGTCGAACTTTGTTATTGGTGAATTTAGTTTTGCAATGATGTCAAATTTATTTTATTTGCATATATCCACGAAAACAAAAACACTTAAAATAAATATAAGAATTCAAAATTCGAATTAATATAGAAAAAAATTATAGAAATACAAACATCATTCTTATATCATAAATTTATTATATATGATAAAATTAATATCAAGTTTAGCAACAATTATATTTTCAATGTTAGTAATCAAATAATTTGCAAGAACAATAATATTTTTTTACTTTTTTAAGCGATTATAACACTATTCAATTTCGAGGAGTGTATTCATTATCGAAATGAGTACATTAAGAGAAAATAAGATGTAATGAACAAACAAACTAATGATAATAAACTCATGAATGAATGATTATAGTATTATGCTAAAGGACTGACCATTTAAATATATTAGTGGGCATACTTTGAATGTTTAAGCAAAAAGTAGAAATAGATTCATAGTTGGTAGTTAAAACAAAATGAAATTGATGTTACAGACTTTTTAATTTGTTTTGGATTGTGAAATATTTAGGTTGATATTTTTAATTCAATTGTGTAATGGTTGACCCAATTAAAAAAAATTAATTAATTGGGTTCATCCATTAAAGAATAGTTGGTTTGGGAGGCCTAAGGCCTCCATTGCAATGCTTAAACTCACCCCTTCTAAAACTAATTATTACAATTAAGATATATCTAGAAAAATATACAATATTCTAGATAAACACATTTTCTATAGAAAAACCACTTTCTATCTTTTCGTGTTAGAGTTTGCTTCTTTGTTTGTTACTTGTTTTTTTTCCCTAAAGATGTTGGTGTAAATTTGATGACATGCAGGGAGAACGAAAAATTATCCAAGTATGTTGATGCAGAAAGTGCTAGGGTTGTTATGTTTAGCGAAGTTAAGAGGTTGCTAGAAATAAACCCGCTTGTACAAGAGAAGCTGACTTTCCCTCATAATCTTAAGAATGCAAGGTTAAAGACTCTGATAAACCAGAGGTATGTTTCCTGAAAATGTGCACTTGTGGCATTTTGCTTTCATAATGTGATATTCAATTGTTAGATTGTTATCTTTTCTTTTTTGCAGTTTGAATTGGCAACACCGCCTATGCAAGAATCCGGATCCCAATCCTCAAATGAAAACATTGTTTGTGGATCACATTTGTGCACAATCACATGTACCTGGTGTCAGGGCTCCATCATTAGTTCCCAATCCTCTTATGGGAGCTATGCCAAGGTCTGCGGGATTTTCCCACTTTAGTGTAAGTAGATAAATATATGCAACTTTAAATTGTTAATATATAGCTCTCATATGTATAAGAGATCGATTGACTTTTCTTTATGTTGATCTATCCATTTTAGCCAGCACCAGGTCCATGGATGACTAATACCCCTCAAGTTCCTCATTCTTCAACTTTTGTTTTTCCAATTGGTTTGAATTCTCAAAGCACGTCAGGTATTAATTTGTTGCTTAATATTTTGACTTTCAATGTGATCCTAAATCTCAACTCTCTTGCCATGTTTCTCTTTGTAATTGATTTAAGTCGTCGTGTTCTTACTAGCACCTTCTCCAAAGCGCCCCAGGACTCCATCTACAGTTAACTTGCCTAGAGACCAAACACTTCATCATGAGCATGGGGTAATTAGACCTTTCATTATGCCGTATGAAGTATGGTGTCACCATCTTATTTATATTCCTATCATACTAACACTGAATTTCTTAGATATGTATGTGTTTGAATAACAAACTTGACATATATAAATCTTGTTTTAGCATAAAATAATTTCTTCTGCAAATCATCTTTTTACAGGCTAATAGTGTACCTGTCAATGTTCCGCATGTTGGATCGAGTAGTCAGATGCATGGACAAAATCCACTCCAATATGATGATTTGCCAGGGTTTGTGATGATGAATCTCAATCAAGGTGCAATGGTCAAAAGTATGGATTTTCATCCAACAAAACAAATATTACTACTTGGTTGGTATTCTTATTACGTAATAAAGTTTTTCATTGTATTCTATTTTGAGTCCAAATTATGTATAATGTAGACTTTCATATATGTTCTTGATTATCTGTTTTAGTTGGAACTAGTTCCGGAGGCATACTTATTTGGGAGCTAGGCAACAAAAACAAGATATTCAGTAGAAGCTTCAACGTTTGGGATCTTCAAAATTGTTCAGCAGCTCTACAGGTTTGCATTTGAGTCTCTATAGGACTAGTTGATATCACATTACTCTTTTAAGTTCAACTTATATTTGAATTTACATGAGTAGTTGACCTAAATTATTTCTTGTTAGATGTCTTTACAAAATAATAACTCAGCGTCTGTAAATCGTGTGGCGTGGAGTCCCGAGGGTACTATATTTGGTACACATTTTGGAAACTTTTTAAACAATATTTATGCTCGAATTTTTTTTTCAATACTTATGAACATTTGCATTTATTAACTAGATAACATATGTTATTTCCCTCAGGTGTTGCATATTCAAAAAATATTGTCCAAATGTACTCCTACCATGGAGTAAATGATATACGAAAACACTTAGAGGTATGTACAATCTCCAATTTTTTCCTCTATATTTTCAAGTCTTTGTTACTGTTTTTGAGTTGTTAACTACATAAATTTTGTATGGTAATCAACATGTCTTCGTTAACGTCAACTTCACATTAACTTTTCAGATTGAGGCCCATATTGGTAGTGTAAATGATATTGCTTTCACCATATCGAACAAACATATGTTCATAATTACATGTGGGGATGACAAACTTGTTAAGGTTCAATCTTTCACATTATTAACATCTCATATTATTTTAAACTTTGGGTATATTGAACTTTTTTGAGTGATTATCACGTTCTTTGGGAATTTTCATCGTGCACAGGTATGGGATGCAATTTCAAGGGAAAATAAATTTATATTTAAAGGCCATGAAGCACCTGTAAATTCTGTATATCCGCATATTAAGGAAAATGTCCAGGTATATCGAACTTTATAATCAATTTATACATATTTTAGTATCCAATCTATTTTATATAATGAGTTTTCTTTCCCACTTTTGATTGCAGTTTGTTTTTTCAACAGCTGTTGATGGGAAGATAAAGGCATGGTTGTATGTTGACCAAGGTTCAAGAGTCGACTATGATGCACCAGGTCACTCAGCCACTACTATTGCGTACAATGACGATGGGACGAGGTTTTTCTCATTTGGGACGAACAAAGAAGGTGTTCCCTACCTTGTGGAATGGAATGAAACTAAAGGATCTATAAAACATATGTATAACGGCCTTCTAAAGCGGCCCCCAGGATTTGTACAATTTGATACTACAAAGAATATTTTGGCTGTTGGGGACAATTACATGGTCAAGTTTTGGGACATGGATAATGTCAACTTGTTGGCAACAACTTATGCAGATGGTGGATTATCGGTAATTTTCAATAGAAATGAAGTTAAATTTTAGATTACATCACAAGTGTCATTGGACTCATTACTAATATATTTGATTTAAATTTATTTCAGCCATATCCTTGTATTTGTTTCAACAAAGGCGGGGTTCTATTAGCAGTATCAACAAATGAAAATGGTGTAAAAATTTTAGCCAGTAAAGATGGCGTTCGACTGCTTAAATTAATTGAAAATAGGCCTTTTGACGCTTGTAGAGTATCCTCCGCAACCCAAATCGAGGTAGAATATTAATATTTTGTATAATATTTTTTGCGGTTGCACATATGTTATCTAAAATATACTATATATCTTCAGTCTACATCATATCGTGGTCATAGTGTTAATATTGGACCACGAAGCAATGTAGCTCAAGTTGCTCGAGAACCACCCATGGTTCCAACGGTATGATTTTGTTGGTAAACATCCCCAGTAGAGTATCTTCTTACAAAAAAAATTGGAGCTTTGCTTAATGATTTTCTTATTATACATTTTCTTGTAGAATAGAGAAAATCGAGATTTTTCATCTGTGAAATCGAGAACTATAGAGGAGTACTCACAATGCCGTTCTTTGAGACTCAGTTATAATTCTACTTCGACACCAATAAAGGTATGTGTTTGAGGCAAATCTTTTATTTAAATAACTATGTAATCCATCAAACTCATATTAGTTCGACTCTGTCAAACTTGTTAGGTTATGAGATTGACATATACCAACTCCGGATTCGGCATATTAGCACTAGCATCGAACGGTGTACACAAACTCTGGAAATGGCCACAGAATAATGTAAATCCAACAGGGAAGGTATACTCGATCTCACATAACTTTTATGTCATAACTAGTGTTGGATCATTCATATAATGAGACATAATTCTCGTAGGCAAATGCTAATAATGAGCCAGTCCTATGGGAACCTAATGGGATTGCAATGGCTAATGACATAAGTAATGTCAATTTGGAAAACGCCATTCCATGTTTTGCATTGTCAAAACATGATTCTTATGTCATGTCAACTTCTGGAGGAAAAGTTTCTTTGTTTAATATGATGACTTTCGAGGTACGTGCCTCATATCTTGGTTCATTGCACGAATTAATATATGCTATTATAGTTTACATTATTGTAACATTATTCTTCTTTCCTGTAGACATTGACAACATTCGCGCATCCACCACCTACGGCAACATCTCTGGCTTTTCACCCCCAGGACTATAACACAATAGCCATAGGCATGGATGACTCTTCGATTCAAATGTATAACGTTCGGGTTGATGAGGTACTACTTAACAGTGAATATTAGCTTTAATGAGTGAGCATAACATACTTAGGTGTGTTTGCAAACTCTTTTGCAAACAAATTATGAGTTTTTCTTACCTCGAATGTAATTTAGTATTTGGAAAATTAGTTTTTGTTTCTCTAAAAATAAGATATTTTAAGCACATTAGCTATAATCTTTTCTTGAAGGGCTCCTGTTTATCTTATACTTAACTCACAATCTCCAGCTTTAGCTTATTTACTATAGTTTCTAAATACAACCTTATAAGGTCAACTATTGTCATATTTAACAGCTTAAAACCAAGCTATATGGTCATCAAGGAAGGGTTACCGGCCTAGCCTTCTCTAACACTCTTAACGTGCTTGTATCTTCCGGTGCAGATTCTCAGGTGAAGCTTTTTTTCATAATGAATATCCAAAATCCGTATGCTAATAATGATTTCTTTTTCCATAGCTTTGTCTTTGGAGCACAGATACATGGGAGCAGAAAACGAGCAAATACACACAAATGCCTCCTGGTTGTGCAATTTCTCCCGCTGTTGATACGTGCATACAATTTCACCGAGATGAAAAACATCTTTTGGTCGTCCATGAGACACATATAGCCATATATGAGGCCCCTAATCTTACATGCACTAAGCAGGTGACGTACATATATAGTCATTTCATATTGTGCTATTTTGCTTGTATAGTAACTTTTTCTTTTCTTTTCATTGAATAGTGGATACCTTTCGAAAGAAGTGGTCGAATTACATATGCTACATACTCTTGTGATGGCCAGTCCATATATGTGAGCTTCGAGGATGGAAGTGTAGCTGTTCTTACAGCTTTTACATTGCGATTGAGATGTAGAATTAATCCCTCTGCGTATTTACCTGCCAATCCAAGGTGGGGACTTATATAGATTTCTTGATTACTTTCAATATTCTTACACACTAGGGAGTTTGTCAGTAATCAAAATAAAAAATCTCCAATTTTTTTTTTGCAGTTTAAGGGTGTATCCATTAGTTATTGCTGTGCACCCGACTGAGCCAAATCAATTTGCACTAGGACTTACGGATGGTGGAATCTGCGTACTCGAGCCATTGGAGTCAGAAGGCAAATGGGGTACCTTAACCCTACCCGAAAATTATGTTGATCTTGCACTTTGAAGGGCTAAATGAACATAATTATGGATGTGTATTGAATTTGAGAATTATTTTTTGATTGAAAAAATCAATACTGATTAATTATTTATAAATTTGTATTTTCTTATGTCATTAGGAAAACATAATTTTTAGATTCAAATCCCAGAATCATTCATGAATTCGAAATAAGCACTGAATAGTTAATGGTTCAAATTTTTCGGCCGAAAATCCACATTTGACCTCTCAATAGAAAAGCGGCTATATTAAGTGAAGTTTTAGCACATATACAGTGGCTTTTGCTGAGAACTTATAGGTTCAATGTAATCATGTACGTGCGATTATAGCTAGCGAGGTTGTACTATTTTTTTTCCTACTTTCTTTTTATATATTTTCTTTATTTCTTGTTAGAGAACCAAATGAGTTCATATAACAATTCATCAAATTGATAAGTGTTGGAGTCTTTCAAACATTTTGTTGAGAAATTTACCACATTTTTCTACTTTATTTCGTCTTTTCAAGTTTCTTTTTTGGTTTTCCCCAATTTCCTTTATTCAACTTTGCGCTAGTGGGCACGGGCGGTTTAAAAGAAATAGTTGTTTATATATCTCAGTATATGATAATTAATATGATATGCATGTATGCTATATATCTTATGTTGGAAACAATTTTAAGTTAATATTTTACAATTAAATACAAATTGGGGGTAAAATTTCACCCCTGCACGTGCAAAAAACTCGTGCCACTTAATGAGCACGTGCCTTGCACAATGTTCATCACGTGGTTTATTACTATGATTTAAGCCCTCTTGTCACATTTCATTTGACCTTCACTATTTTAACACACGTGTCCGTTAAGTGGCACGGGAGTTTGCATGTGTAGGTGTGAAATTTTCCCTCAATTTGTATTTAGTTGTAAAATATTAGATTTCACATAATTTGCATATATACTAGTATCCCTTATGATACACACAAGTGGTTTCACCTCTACACTTTCGTAACATGATATTCCTTAAACTTATTTTTATATAAGAAAATAATATATGTAAAATTATCTTTGAATTAACAATAATAAACTCCAACGACCTTTTCTGGCCACTGACTACTTCATTACCTTTGAGCCTTCAAAAATTTTAGTATGTGTTCAATAGAAGATCTAAAGTACGACCGGATGTTGATTTCCTTAAAAATTAGAAATCAACTTGGAAAATAAGCACTAATTTGATTCTTTAAGGCTTTCTTTAATGAAGAACACTATTCGTCCTCTATATTTAAAGGCCATGTAGCACCTGTAAATTCTGTATATCCGCATACTAAGGAAAATGTCCAGGTATATCGAACTTTATAATTAATTTATACATATTTTAGTATCAATTTCTTTTTTATATAATGAGTTTTCTTTTCCACCCTTGTTTGCAGTTTGTTTTTTCTACAACTATTGATGGGAAGATAAACGCATGGTTGTATGATAACCAAAGTTTAAGAATCGACTATAATGTATCAGGTCACTCAGCCACAACCATTGCGTACAATGATGATGGAACGAGGTTTTTCTCATTTGGGAAGAACAAAGAAGATGTTCCCTACTGTGGAACATAATGAAATTTAAAGTATCAATAAAACATATATATCACGGCCTTCTAAAGCGGCCCCCAGGAATTGTACACTTTGATACTACAAAGAATATTTTGGTTGTTAGAGACAATTTCATGGTCAAGTTTTGGGTCATGGATAATGTCAACTCAACAACTTATGCAAATGGTGGATTATCGGTAATTTTCAATACAAGTGAACTTAAATTTTAGATTACATCAAATGTGTCATTAGACTCATTACTAATAACTTTGATTTAATTTATTTCAGTCATATCCATGTATTTGTTTCAACAAGGAAGGGGTTTTATTAGCAGTGTCAACAAATGAAATGGTCTAAATTTTTTAGCCAATAAACATGGCGTTCGACAGCTTAATTTATTTGAAAATAGGCCTTTCGGTGCTTCTAGAGTATCATCCACAACCAAAATAAAGGTAGAATATTAATATTCTTGTATAATATTTTTTGTGGTTGCACATATGTTATCTTCAATCTACATCATATGGTGCTAATAGTGTCAATATTGGATCACCAAACAATGTAGCTCGATTTGCTCGAGAACCACCCATGGTTCCAACGGTATGATTTTGTTGGTAAACATCTCTAGTAGAGTATCTTCTTACAAAAAATTAGTGTTTTGCATAATGATTTTCTTATTATACATTTTTTTTGTAGAATAGAGAAAATCGAGATTTTTCCTCTGTGAAATTGAGAACTATAGAAGAGTACTCGCAGTGCCGCTCTTTGAGACTCACTTATAGTTCTAGTTCGACACAAATAAAGGTATGTGTTCGAGGCAAATCTTTTGATTTCACTAACTATGAAATCCATCACACTCATATTATTTCAACTATGTCAAACTTGTTAGGTTATGAGATTGACATATACCAACTCTGGATTCGGCATATTAGCACTAGCATCGAACTGTGTACACAAATTCTGGAAATGGCCACAGAATAATGTAAATTCAGCAGGGAAGGTATACTCGATCTCACATAACTTTTATGTCATAATTACTATTGGACCATTCATATAATGAGACATAATTCTCGTAGGCAAATGTTAATAAGGAACCAATGCTAAGGGAACGTAATAGGCTAGGAATGACTAATGACATAACTAATGTCAATTTGGAAAACGCCATTCCATGTTTTGCATTGTCAAAGCATGATTCTTATGTCATGTCAACTTATGGAGGAAAAATTTATATGTTTAATATGATGACTTTCAAGGTAAGTGCCTCATATCTTGGTTCATTGCATGAATAAATATATGTTATTATAGTTTACATTGTTGTAACATTATTCTTCTTTTCAGTAGACATTGACAACATTCGTGCATCCATCACCTAACATTCTTAACATGCTTGTATCTCCCGGCGCAGATTCCTAGGTGAAGTTTTTTTTCATAATGAATATCCAAAGTCCGTATGCTAATATTGATTTCTTTTTCCATAACTTCGTCTTTGGAGAACAGATATATGAGAGCAGAAAACGAGCAAATACATGCAAATACCTACCTGGTCGTGAAATTTCTCCAGCTGCTCATACGTACATACAATTTCACCGAGATGAAAAACATTTTTTGGTCGTCCATGAGACACATATAGCCATATGTGAGGCCCCTAATATTTCAGGCACTAAGTAGGTGCCGTACATATATAGTCATTTTTCATATTGTGCTCTTTTGCTTGTATAGTAACTTTTTTTTTCATTTCATTGAATAGCGGATACCTTTCGAAAGAAGTGGTCGAATTACATATGCTACATACTCTTGTGATGGCCAGTCCATATATGTGAGCTTTGAAGATGGAAGTGTAGCTGTTCTTACAGCTTTTGCATTGCGATTGAGATGTATAATTAATCCCCCTCTGCGTATTTACTTGCCAATCCAAGGTGGGGACTTATATAGAATTCTTGAGTACTTTCATTATTCTTACACAATAGGGAGTTTGTTGGTAATTAAAATAAAAAAATCTCCATTTTTTTGCAGTTTAAGGGTGTATCCATTAGTTATTGATGTGCACCCGACAAATGCCAAATCAATTGCACTAGGACTTACGGATGGTGGAATCTGCGTACTCAAGCCATTGGAGTCGGAAGGCAAATGGGGTACCTTAACCCTACTTGAAAATCGTGTTGATCTTGCACTTTGAGGGGTTAAATGAACATATTTCTTGATATGTATTGAAATTGAGAACGATTTTTTGATTGAAAAAATTAATACTTATTAGTTCTGTATCAATTTGTATTTTCTTATGTCATTAGGAAAACATAATTTTTAGATTCAAATCCCATGATCGTTCATGAATTCGAAATAAGCAGTGAACATATTTCTTGATATGTATTGAAATTGAGAACGATTTTTTGATTGAAAAAATTATGCCTGATTAGTTCTATATCAATTTGTATTTTCTTATGTCATTAGGAAAACATAATTTTTAGATTCAAATCCCAGGATCGTTCATGAATTCGAAATAAGCAGTGAATAGTTAATGGTTCAAAATTTTCGGCTGAAAATCCACATTTGATCTCTCAATAGAAAAGTGGCTATATTAAGTGAAGTTTTAGCACATATACAGTGGCTTTTGCTGAGAATTATAGATTCAATGTAATTATGTACGTGCGATTATAGCTAGCGAAGTTGTACTATTGTTTTTGCCCTAGTTTCTTTTTATATATTTCCTTTATTTCTTGTTAGAGAACCAAATGAGTTCATATAATAATTCATCTAATTGGTAAGTTTGGAGTCTTTTAAACATTTCATTGCGGAGATTTACCACATTTTTCTACTTTATTTCGTCTTTTCAAGTTTCTTTTTTGGTTTTCCTCAATTTCCTTTATTCAACTTTGCGCTAGTGGGCTCGGGCGATTAAAAAAGAATAGCTCTTTATATATCTTAGTATATGATATGCATATATACTAGTATATATTATGTTAGACACAATTTTAAGATAATATTTTACAATTAAATACAAATAGGGGGTAAAATTTCATCCCTGCACGTGCAAAAAGGTCATGCCACTTAACGAGCACGTGCCTTGCACAATTTTTGAACATAACTCATTACGTGTTTTAATACCATGATTTAGACCCTCTTGTCACATTTCATTTGGCCTTCACTATTTTAACACACGTGTCCGTTAAGTGGCACGGGTTTTGCATGTGCAGGTGTGAAATTTTACCCCCAATATGTATTTATTTGTAAAATTTAGATTTCACATAATTTGAATATATACTAGTATACCTTATGTTAGGCACAAGTGGTTTTATCTCTTACACTTATGTAACATAATATTCCTTACACTCATTTTTATATAAGAAAATAATATATGTAAAATTATCTTTGAATTAACAAAAATAAATTCCAACCACCTTTTCCGGCCGCTGACTACTTCATTACCTTTGAGCATTGAAGAATTTTATTATGTGTTCAATAGAAAGATCTGAAGTATGACCGAATATTGATTTCCTTAAAAAATAGAAATCAACAGCGACTAATTTGATTCTTAAAGGATTTCTTTAATGAAGAACACTTTTTGTCCTCTTTATTACAAGATTATTGCATTTTCGTCCCTTATAACAAAAATCGGTAGAAGATATTAGGTAGAAATTTCAATTTCGTCCCTTATAACAAAAATCGGTAGAAGATATTCAGTAGAACCTTCAGTTTCATCCTTAATAATAAAAATCGGTGGAAGATATTCAGTTTCGTCCTCTTTATTACATGACTTTTGGAGTTACGATGGCATAATGTTTCTGGAGCTAGGCAACAAAAAAAGATATTATGCTTCAACGTTTGTGATCTTGAAAATTGTGCAACAGCTCTACAAGTTTGCTTTGAGTCTCTCCAGGACTAGTTGATATCACATTACTCTTTTAAGTTCAACTTATATTTGAATTTACATGAGAAGTTGACATAAATTATTTCTTGTTAGACGTCTTTACAAAATAATCACTCAGCTTATGTAAATCATGTGGCGTTGAGTCCCGAGGATACTATACTTGGTACACATTTTGGAATTTTTTAAACAATATTTATGATTGGATTTTTTTTCAATGCTTATGAACATTTGCATTTTTTAACTGGATAACATATGTTTTCCAGCCCTCGGTGTTGCATACTCCAAAAATATTGTCCAAATGTACTCTTACCATAGTGTAAATGATATGCGAAAACACCTCGAGGTTTGTGCATTCTCCAATTTTTTTCTCTATATTTTCCAGTTCTTGCTACTGTTTTTGAGTTGTTAACTATATAAATTTTTTGTGGTAGTCAATGTGTCTTCGTTAACATCAAATTCACATTATCTTTTCAGATTGAGGCCCATATTGGTAGCGTAAATGATATTGTTTTCACAATTCCGGACAAATATGTGTATATATTTACATGTGGGGATGACAAACATGTTAACGTTCAATCTTTCACATTATTAGCATCTTATATTATTTTAAACTTTGGGTATATAGAACTTTTTTGAGTGATTATCACGTCTTTTTGGAATTTTCATCATGCACAAGTATGGGATGTGGTTTCAAGGAAGGTATATATTTAAAGGCCATGAAGCACCTGTAAATTCAGTATATCTCCATACTAAGGAAAATGTCCAGGTATATTGAACTTTATAATTAATTTATACGTATTTTAGTATCAATTTCTTTTTTATATAATGAGTTTTCTTTTCCACCCTTGTTTGCAGTTTGTTTTTTCTACAACTATTGATGGTAAGATAAAGGCATGGTTGTATTATAACCAAGGTTTAAGAGTCGACTATGATGGACTAGGTCACTCAGCCACAACTATGGCGTACAATGATGATGGAATGAGGTTTTCTCATTTGGGAAGAACAAAGAAGATGTTCCCTACCTTGTGGAATGGAATGAAATCTATAAAACATATACATCACGGCCTTCTAAAGTGGCCCCCAGGAATTGTACACTTTGATACTACAAAGAATATTTTGGTTGTTAATGACAATTTCATGGTGGGACATGGATAATGTCAACTCACAACTTATGCAGATGGTGGATTATCGGTAATTTTCAATACAAGCGAAGTTAAATTTTAGATTACATCACATGTGTCATTAGACTCATTATGAATAACTTTGATTTAATTTATTTCAGTCATATCCATGTATATGTTTCAACAAAGAAGAGGTTTTATTAGTACTGTCAACAAATGAAAATGGTGTAAAAAATTTAGCCAATAAAGATGGCGTTCGACTGCTTTAGTTGAAAATAGGCCTTTCGATGCTTCTAGAGTATTCTCCGCAACCAAAATAAAGGTAGAATATTAATATTTTTGTATAATATTTATTGCGGTTGCACATATGTTATCTTCAATCTACTATATATCTTCAATCTACATCATATGGTGCTCATAGTGTCAATATTGGATCACCAAACAATGTAGCTCGATTTGCTCGAGAACCACCCATGGTTCCAACGGTATGATTTTGTTGGTAAACATCTCTAGTAAAATGTCTTCTAACAAAAAATTGGAGTTTTGCATAATGATTTTCTTATTATAGATTTTTTTTGTAGAATAGAGAAAATCTATATTTTTCATCTGTGAAATCAAGAACTATAGAAGAGTACTCGCAATGCTGCTTTTTGAGACTCACTTATAGTTCTAGTTTGACACAAATAAAGGTATGTGTTCGAGGCAAATCTTTTGATTTCAATAACTATGAAATCCATCACACTCATATTATTTCGACTCTGTCAAACTTGTTAGGTTCCGAGATTGAGATATACCAACTCTGGATTCGGCATATTAGCACTAGCATCAAACGGTGTACACAAATTCTAGAAATGGCCATGGAATAATGTAAATTCAGCAGGGAAGGTATACTCGATCTCACATACCTTTTATGTCATAACTACTATTGGACCATTCATATAATGAGACTTAATTCTCGTAGGCAAATTCTAACAACAAGCCAGTGTATGGGAACCTAATAGGCTAGCAATGACTAATGACATAACTAATGTCAATTTGGAAAATGCAATTCCATGTTTTGCATTGTCAAAGCATGATTCTTATGTCATGTCAACTTATGGAGGAAAATTTTATATGTTTAATATGATGACTTTCAAGGTAAATGCCTCATATCTTCGTTCATTGCACGAATGAATATATTAATTATAGTGTACATTGATGTAACATTATTCTTCTTTCCTATAGACATTTACAACATTCACGCATAGAAATTTACAGCATTCGCGCATCCTGGTCTAACACTCTTAACGTGCTTGTATCTTCCAGCGCAAAATAGGTCAAGCTTTTTTTCATAATGAATATCCAAAGTCCGCATGCTAATAATGATTTCTTTTTCCACAACTTTGTCTTTGGAAACAGATATATGTGAGCAGAATACGAGCAAATACATGCAAATGCCTACCTGGTCGTGCATTTCTCCCGCTGTTGATACGTGCATATAATTTAACTGAGATGAAAAACATCTTTTGATCGTCCATGAGACACGTATAGCCATATATGAGGCCCCTTATGTTTCAGGCACTAAGCAGGTGCAGTACATATACAGTCCTTTCATATTGTGCTCTTTTGCTTGCATTAGTAACTTTTTTTTTTTTCCATTTCATTGAAGTGTGGATACCCCTCGAAGGAAGTGGTCGAATTACATATGCTACGTACTCTTGTGATGGCCAGTTCATATATGTGAGCTTTGAAGATGGAATTGTAGCTGTTCTTACTACTTTTACACTGCGATTGAGATGTATAATTAATCCCTCTGCGTATTTACCTGCCAATCCAATGTGGGGACTTATATATAATTCTTGATTACTTTCAATATTCTTACACACTAAGGAGTATGTTAATAATCAAAATAAAAAATCTTCAATTTTTTTTGCAGTTTAAGGGTGTATCCATTAGTTATTGTTGTGCACCCAACTAAGTCAAATCAATTTGCATTAGGACTTAGGGATGGTGGAATCTGCATACTCAAGCCACTAGAGTCTGAAGGCAAATGGGATACCTTAACCTTACCCGAAAATCATGTTGATCTTGCACTTTATGGGGCTGAATGAACATCTTTCTTGATGTGTTATTTTGGCTAGAAACATTGTGCTAAAATAAGTGAATAGTGGCTTTCGCTGAGAACTTATAGATTGAATATAATTATGTACGTGTGATTTTAGCTAGCGAGGTTGTACTTTTGTTTTTCCCTAGATTCTTTTTACATAATTCCTTTATTTCTTGTTGGAGAACCAAATGAGTTCATATAATAATTCATCTAATTGGTAAGTTTTGGAGTCTTTCGCACATTCATTGCAGGTAACTGTAATTGTGATCTCTTTGCTAGAACCAAGGGGTCTTTCTGTAGAAACTTCCACGAACAATCGTCGTTTTTTGATGGTTTTTCCGCTTCTCACAGCTGCTCTTTCCACACCTCCGGATATCTGGTGCCAAATTGTCCGTACTAGTGACGGCATTCCCACTTTTATTATCACTTCCGGTACTGGCAGGGGCAATTACCTTGTTATTAACTGATCGCATGTAGGTTCCAGATCCAAGTGGTAGTATCAGGTCCTTTAGCTATTGTTTTTGAGAAATGACCCGGTTTGGCCCATGCCTCGAAAGAAGTTTTTACGGGATCCTTATCCACCAAAATTTTGACTTCTGGTTCCGGCGAACGAATAATCATTGAGTCCTCCTCTTTCCGGACAACACATACAAAGAGACCTGCCAACAGTTAACTAATTAGTAAACCCTTGAGAGAGATTTCTATAATTAGTTTATTTATCTTCTATTTTTCTATCTCCCATTTATCTATTTTCTTTAGTTCTTTACTAGAGCAATTATGATCTGGAAGTCGATGCGGGGCAAGTGTTCGGATCTATTATGACATAGCCGTGAGGTGCGACCAACACTATGACTTACAACTATACAAGAGGAGATCCTTCACACATTCATGTCCTTTTCTGCTAAAGTGGATTGGTCTATCTTTTATTAGATAAAAAAAAAGCTTTTTCCTATCTTTATGTAATTTTGCGGACTTTCTTTTCTATCTTGGATTGGTATCTTTTCCCGTGCTTGTTTGCACGATACATCATAAAAGTCTAAAAATAAGGAAACCCACTTGTTAGAACGAATGGTTAGGTCTCGCAAGAGACACTACTAACTTGTCTCCTCATACTAGAAGAGAACTGAACTCGCTAATCCCTCATCTGCTTTAGACTTGTTAAACTAAGACCCTTGAAATCAAAGTGAAACAAGATATCCGACTGGAAACTAGAAGGTTTGGAACCCTAACAACGAAACTCAAAGGGTCAGGTCAACTCACTGCTTCTATCGCCTCTCCATACCCAAGCCTATAAAGTAAGCCATCTCTCCAGTAAGGAGAAGCGAAAAAAGGGAATTTCTTATTACAGTTACAGTCTAGGCAGTTTTATACCATTACGCTCACTCGGAGAGAGAAGATAGCAAGAGATCATGTCTTCGACCAGTGTATACCTTGCAATGGGAACAACTGAAATAATGTAGCATATCTCTCTAGGAATATTTGTATGAATGTGACTTAAATCCTACTCTCTATTACTATTAATCAAATCAGCTACCACAAGATCATGGTTTGCAGAGTGGACGTTAGTTCTGGAGCGAAGATACTCGACTGAAAGGTACGAGTTCAATACTTGAAATGAGAGGTTGAGAGGGAATGAGAAAGGTCTTTCCCATAATATATTATAATTAAATACAAATGGGAGTAAAATTTCACCCCTGTGCGTGCAAAAAACTCGTGCCACTTAACCAACACGTGCCGTGTACATTTTCTTAACATTACTCATCACGTGATTTAATAACATAATTTAGGCTCTCTTGACACATTTCATTTGGCCTTCAATTTTTTAACACACGTGTCCGTTAATTGGCACGGGTTTTGCACGTGCATGGGGTAAAATTTTACCCCCAATTTGTATTTACTTGTAAAATATTAGATTTCACATAATTTGCATATATACTAGTATCATTTATGTTAGATACAAGTGGTTTCACCTCTACACTTTTATAACATGATATTCCTTACACTCATTTTTACATAAACAAATAATATTGTAACAAATAAAATTTTAAGTTTAAAAATACATTAAACTAGAAATAATTGTACAAATTAATGGTCACAATCTCTATGATTCCTCTTATTCTAATCAAGTAATAATCTTGAATAAGGTTGATTTGATCTTCTCCAAAATTATGTTGGTGTTTGAATAACGTTAATCCAATAGCAATTGTGCTTAATTTTGAATCAAACGTGAAATGATTTATATTTTCAAGTTTTGGTAATAAATATTTAAGACAACAACTTTAAATTCTTGGTAAAAACATAGTAATAATTAAAGTGATTTAGCCAAAAAAATTATGTGGTATTTCATTAAGACCTTAATATAATGAAAAATGATTATATGATGCAACTAAGATAAAAAATTAATTAATCACGTTCAACGCACATGCACTTTTCTAGTAGTAACAAAAATATGTGTATTTTCTACTTCATGTTTTTTATTAGCAATTTTTTCAAATATTCCTCGAAATTTCCGAAAAGTTTATAATCCTTAAACAACCGAATAAATATATATATTATCAATTATTACATCCGAAATCATTTGATGATATTGATGAAATATGATGTAGTAAACTTTTTAAGTAAGGCTCTGGGTTTGAGTGAGTGAAAACCGATCTATGGTCCGAAAATACATTTACTACTACTAAAAAAAGAAGCCTGTTTTTACTCACAAAGTGGCGGTTGTGACATCGTGTTACACCAAAAATTGTCACTTTTCAAAATTACCCTTTTTACAAAATTTAAATTACAAAACACAAAAACTACCCAACAGAAAAAAACTTCATTTTTCCACTTTGATCACCATGACAAAGCACGGTTAATTCTCCATTACTCCCTTTCCCTCTCATATTTCTTTCCTCTTTCTATTATTTATCTTTTGATGTCCATAGATTTGTTAATATTTCTTCATACTTAAACTATAATTGTTATTTATTTCATGGTTGCTGGGACAATGAATGGAACTTACTATTTTTGTGGATGGATAATATTTCGGAATGTGACATAATACCCGGACAAGAAAAAAAACATGTGTGAGTTGAATTTAATTATCTTTTTGACTTTCTTTTGTGTGTCTTTAATATGTGAAATAAACTTTTCTAGTTGAGTCTTTGCATATATTTTATGCATATTCAAATTTAGTATGATATATTAGAAAAAATCAATATGCCAAGATAAATTATAAATTAAAGAATTCAACACGATTACAGCGTAAAACTGCGGCTAGTGTGAACAAGCGCAACTGTGCAAAGCGTTAAAACTCTTTTGGGCCGAAAAGAAGTCATTCTCGGACCATACTGAACGCCGTAAGAAGAAACTGAAATGAGAGCAAGTGCATATGCAAGTGCAACCACCTCTACCTTGAACGGCGGAACTGTTGAGCAGCGCCGCCCATCTCCACCACCTCATATTTCCTGCATGCTCAATTTCCCATATCACCATACACACAACTTGAGACAGATATGTACAAGAGCAGAGCGAGCAAAATTTTGCAGAGCAAGTGCTCGAGAAAATGCCAAAGAGACGGCGGCATGGGATGAGAATTCGTACGAAGTTCCCCGAAATGGGAAAATAGAGTACTTAGACGAACAGGATGTAGTGACTTTTCTTGATCCACCAAAGGAGCTCATTCCATTGGACCCTTCTTCATATAATCCCGCATCGTATCTTTGGTTAGTGCATTTAAAAAATTCTTAAATTTTTTAATTATAATTTATTGCTATGTTCTGTGTCTTAATGGTGAATGGTTATAAAAATTATATGGTCTAAAGTTAATGATTGGAGAAAAAGATATTGTTGAGGAAGCTGGTGGCAAGTTGGAGCATAATTTATGTTGCCCTGTGTTTGATATTTGTGTGATCAGGAAAAAGATTGAAGAAATTCCGGAGGAAAGACGGCATCATCTGTTGTCACTGCTGAATCCCAGGTTGGTTTATAAAGTCAAAGACTCTGCTCACCAGTGAAAGGAATGATTCTTTCAATTATTTTCATGTTTGGATAACAGAATATGGGCTTTACCTTGAAATTATATTTTACTTGTCAATCAGCATGATAAGCAAAGCTAAACATTTCTTTTCCTCTTTTACAAAACTAATTAATATATACATTTTCATTTTTTTTAAATGTAAATTTGTTTTGTAGACTGATATCGAGAGCTTGGGAGGTAGCCGGAAGACGATATGATAATCCCATTTTAGTGAAGAAAAGTGCGTCTAGCTTGCTATCTGATGGAGATTGTGCAGGTTCACTTGAACTTTGGAAGTGTCGAACAAGTGGAGGTGATATACTCAAATTTGCCAAATTATTGTTAATTCATTCTAGATTTGGCTGTATAAATTGTTTGGCTCATTCTGTAAATTTATGTTCTGTTATGTAATTTTTATTTCTCTTCCCTATTTCTTGTCACAGTTGCAATATCTGGCAGTACATTATAACATATAAACTAGGATGCAGTTTTTTGTAAAGCATATAATTTCTCCTTGCCATGTTGTATAAAAATTAACAAGATCCACTTGCTAGAGATTGAATGGCCTACATACTTTTACGAAGTCTTCTCTATTATATAGCAGCGTGAATGGGCAATGTTTGTTTCTAAAATTCAAGTAACTTTAAAAGCATTCCAAGACTTAAAAAGATGTCTTCTGAATACCATGATTCTCTGTTTACATTTGTAACGGCACTAACTATAAGAATATTTTTGCGGAAAAAATTATGTGTTTCTGTGTGCACTCACATACATGTGGATATGCATACAAACACGCACACAAGTCACCTACATATTAGGGGATTACAAGAGATGTTGTATACTATAGTTGTTATGAGGCTTGGCTACTTATTACATATCATATATGTGTCTTGATGGATGAAACTCAAAACTCAATACAATTGTTTGCTAGGAAAATTTCAATTTCTCCTTCCTTACATCCTTTGAAGTTTACTACACAATCATGCAGGATTTCAACAGAATTATTTATTTTTATGGAATTTCTTAGCATTATAACATTCAATATTGTGTACCTTTACAGCACCGCTTCCTATTGCTTGGATGAAGTCGTTCGACAAGGTCAACTCCCTGGTTCTGTCTTTTGATATTCATGTCGAGCTTCTCTTCCATTTTCTTATTTTATTTTCATGTTCCTTTTCACATTGAAATTTATGATGAAATTTGAATTATTTTTTATTTCTTGCCAGGTAATATTTTGCAGCGGAGATGGAAAAGCCCATGGACGACTTATTGGTACATTTGATTACTCAACGACTTATTTCAATATTGTGATCTATTTTCATTAGTTATCTACAGTAATTAGGCTTGTAAGATTATATATGCAGGGGGATACGGTCTATCCGGAATCATAAACTCTATTGCCCCTTTGTACTTCAATATTAGACATATCAATGAAGTAATATCAACAGAGGAACCTTGTGATTTTGCATATGAATTTGGAGACGGACTTCTGAGTCTTCCGCAATATCCACAAGGATTCCCTAAACCAGGTGGGGCATCTTTTTAATCCAGCCCACATACTTATTAAGCATGTGATAATATTATAGCTGATTATTGTTCCAAAAAAGGAGCTTTTACAAGATGGGTATTTGCATATATTATTGATGTTGATCAATTATTGGTTCCTTAATTTTAGCAAAACATCCATGGCCGTTCGATGATCAAGTTGTTATATATGTTCGCCATGTGGGACCAGGAGTGCTGGTGGGACAAGCGTGGCAAGAGGGGAAAGAGTTGCAACAAGTACCTAAGAAACTATGTGGTGAGATTTTGATGGTGAAAGATTATTTTGTTTCCAGTGAGAAGAACTGAGATGACATTGCTTTGTAGACATTGTGCAATATTAGCCATGTAATTTTATGCAGGTGTTAGTAAGAGCTTATTGCTGTGCATATTTTGTTTCATAAATGAGTTATTTTACAAATTTACCCCTTTTTTAATTGAATGTTACCTTTTTTTTTTTTTTTTTTTTTTTTAAAATTTGGACCATACCTTACCTACTTAATTGGGTCATGCCTCACCACAAGCTGAAACAACTAATTCCATAAAGGTTTTTTAGTCGAATTTAATGAGGTCGTAGTCCGTTGGTAAGGCACTAAGACTGAGTATCCATAATCTCGACTAAAAAGTCATGTGTTCAACTTTTATTAATGTGAATTTTTTCTAGTTTAATACTAGTTGTTTGACAATAATCTTTTCTTGTTATATGGTTGTAATTGAGTAGATTTATGATTTGATGATATTGATGTAATTTGTACTTAAAAAAATTGTAAGTTTCCAATTTTAGTAAAACAAAGCTAGTGAACGAAGTGAAGTCGCACAATAGTTTAATGTTGTATTAATAAGAGCTTAAATCAATGTTTATTTTCTATTTATCGGCATATAAACTTGCGTGATTTACTAATTGATCAATTTGGTTAGCCTAAGCACAATTTATATTTGCCGAATTTCACGAAGCTATTTTTATTTTTTCAAATCGTGGATTCTTTATTTGTTTTTTTTTTTAATGAAAATTAAGTAGACATCAAATTCACAATTAAATGATAAGATTGCCTTGATTCAATCAGCGAGTAAGATTACTTTGTAAGAAAAAGAAAATAAGTCGTGCGCCGGTATAGTGAAAAAAATATGGATCAAATTAAATACTCCAACTTTCCGACTTTCTGTTATCATCATCGTCGTCTTACTCTTACCTTGTACATTTCTGCAAAAAACTCATTTGATTTTCCCAAGTCAAATGCTTTCCCACGCCCAATATCTGACCTCTCATCTTCCAGCTCCACTTCTACCCGCAATAAATTTCCCCAAACCTTCATCTTTTTCTCTCTCTATATCCACGAACAAACCCTTCTTTAAGCAATTAAAAACTAACAGATTCTCAAAATGCTCTGTTTCTTTAGTTTCAGATCCACCACAATTGGAATTAACCAAAAATCACAAGCCTTTTCCAGCTGAGGTTTCGAGGACTATTTTGGAATTATCTTCTGTTGGAACCCTTTCAACTCTAACTCAAGAGGGTTGGCCTTTAGGTTCTGGCGTTCGTTTTGCGGTCGATTCAAATGGAACTCCGATTTTAATCATGAATGAGTTCAATAGAATGGTGTCTGTTGATGGGAAATGTAGTCTTCATGTTCAGGTTTGTTTTTCTTCAAATGTTTATGTTTTCTGCTGGTAGATGGTCTGTGCTGTTTTCTTGATTTTATATAGCTTATCAATGTGTAGTAACCTTTTCCTAAATTCCTAATGATGTTTTGTGATTTGAAATTGATCTCAACTAGTTAGAGCAATGTGGGGCGAGGACACCGCAGTGCACGATACAAGGGAACCTTGACAAACCTTCAGATAATATGGTTTTGAGGGTAAGAAGAAATCACCTTATCTATATATAGTGTGAGTTTCTTAGTTTGATTTAATGGCACTGGATTAGTTAATGGAATATGGCATTGTACTTGGTGAGTTTGTTATTGAATTTTTTTTGAAATGCATTTGGTGGTTTGGCATGTTTGAATGTTAAAATGTGCTGCTTAATTTGATGGAATTATACTTAATTAGTTAGTCTTATACACATCAAATACCATAAACCGAAAAATACTGCTAGCTTTGGCGTGGTAGTTAATAGCACGCACTATTTGACACATGTAAAGCAATGTTAAAGAAACATATGTATTCTGATAATTTCCATAGTTAAAATGAAGCATGATTGGTTATGTAATCGACCAAACACTTTTGACATGAGTTGAATTCTTATTTTGGTTTTTCAAGTTCTTGGTTTAACAGAGGCTCTATTCGGCATGGAAGAAGCGGTTTGATGAGGAAGTGGAAGAAAGCCACATCTATGTTATTGATGTTCAACGGGTACTTCAGATAGAAGATTTTGCTGAGGTAATTTGTTTATTATGATATAATTTGTTGACTTCCAAGCAAACTCGTTAATCTTTATCCTACTCTATGATTGATTTTCATGTTAAATACTCTCCAGAATTCTAAATTTTTCCCCATTAAAAAAACATTGATATCTTCATGAACTTCATTAAGTAGTTACGCAATTCAGGGTGGTGTGTGGGTGAATTCGTCAGAGTATGCTTCAGCAGATCCAGATCCGCTACGAGAATGTGCAGAGAAGTTTGTTGATGAGATAAATACTCACAATGTCGAAGATATTTATCGCTTTTGCAATATTTATGCTGATTTGGGTTTCCAGGTTTGTACCCGCTGCAACAACTACAATCACTGGCAAATTTTCTCTTTGTTATTACTGCTAAGTTTTTATTTCCTCTTCACCACTTTCAAATCTATGGTACAGGCTTTACTCTAAATTCTGCTTGTTTTATACTCATTCATGGTAACTTGTACAACATAAGTTGGCGGTGTTTGGATTGGAAAATAGCTAGATTTTAATTGTTTTCATTAAAGACTAAAATGGGTCTTTTAAGAGCTTGTATTTCCGCTCTACTGGTGATTTTCAAAATATACAATTGAATTGTTTTGTCAGTATGGAAATTCATCAAGTATTAAGTTATTTTGTTTACTTAGGTACTGGATGCAAAGATGGTTTGGGTTGATCGTCTAGGCTTTGATGTGCATCTGAGGTCGGTACTAAAGGATGCATATGAGGTCCGAATTCCTTTCCCGAGAGAAGTGACGGATGAGAAAGGTGCTAAATCATCTTTCAATGGTATGTCACAGCTTGCTTGGGAGGTAGAAAAACATATTATTCAAGTTCCTGACTTCCAAAGAGTGAAGCATCTCAAGAAAATCACCGCAAGTTCAGTTTGAGTCGAATTAGGTCTAATCACCTCTTTCTTTTGATCTCAACAGTTGCCATGCTTCCGTATATCTCTATCTCTTGTGTATTTCTCTTCATAAGTTACAGGTTTTGGTACTCTTTTGTTCGGCCTTTTTTCTCGTTGGACTTTTTCGTAGGAGAAGGGTGTGTGTCACTGTGTTGTTTCATCGGAAAGTGGATACCAATTTTTGTAGTTTCTGGTTGAGGCAATATTAACTTGTAACAATGAAACTGGGTTTGTATTTTGATTTTGGCTTAATAGCAATTGAATTATTATCCCTCTTCTATTTGCTGCATTTTATTGCACAAAATTCATTTTTACACTCTAACATCAGTTGCACAAGCAAATGTTATTCATCATTTGCAATGTTACACTGAACAATGAATAAAGGAGGACTGAGGGCTCGTTTGGTTTGGTTTTTAAAGAGTAGTTGAAAGGATTCAAAATATTTTCAAGATCCATGTTCTTTAGAAGGTTTGACTAAAAGGATTTTATAATATGGTAGATGATGTTTTTATTTAATAAACAAATGTTACTTCAACACTCTCTTCAAGTATCAGATCACCTGCCATGATATTGACTGATCAATGTGTATACATTTTTTGGCAGGGTAATTTTGGAATGTTCTTTTTTCGGATTAATATTAAAGGAAAAAATTGGCAAAAGTAACAGATAACATTTTGCCTAAATTAGAACACAAGTTCTTTTTGCTAACTATATTTTCTTGCTAAATTGCACATCATACATAAATTGGACACCAATGACTTTTAGTGTGAAGTTTTAACTAAAGATGGAAATGTATGTAATATAGAGTATTTAATTTACACTGCTGTTTGTATTGAACTTGACATTACATAAATGATAAAATCTTGAACCTCATGTACATAATCATGCAGCAGCAGGGGTTGAGGAGAAGTGATTAATTACAGTATTATTATTCTCCATTCCAATCAAACCTGTACATTTTCTGCTACCAAATTTCCCAACTTTAGGTTGAAACAATAAACCAACCAAATTCTCCAACTTCACAGCACTATATTTCACATTGTTCCCAATATCAACCTCATTTTCAAATGCAGGCATAAATCTTTCCAAATATCTCTTATAAGGTACAACAATGCTCTCAACTACAAGTTGAAATATCTTCCATCTCAAAGCCTTATCATGCAATATCCATTTGCATTGTTTCTTATAAACGTCATCGAATGCCTCACAGAACACGGTCAACCTCTTCTTGACCAGGCTCTGATCCACGGCTCTACCCCCGGGGAACAAAATTAAGCCCTCTTCACTTAAAAGCACTAGAAGCTTCTCCCAACTCTCATGCACGTATAATGTTGCATAGTACTCAATATACTCTTCACAAGCACGTAACCAAGACTCCCCCATTAGATCGCCGAGTTTTGTTCCTTTAATGTTGTTGCATAAGTACCAATGATTGTTCATTGTGAAAAGACAAGAAAGGGCTTTGTCGTTGTAACTCTTCGCCCACGTCTCCAAGTTGACCTCGAGCGCTCTCATTATTTTGAGAATTTCGTTGTGCATAACCCCTTCCTCGAACTTTACCTTGTTCCAAAGTTGGTATATCTCAAGAACTCGGACAAGGAACGAGCTGTTTTTTTCTTCTAGAAGTTGATTACAATACTCAGACACGAAAAGAACTAGCCTTGGTACACTCCCATCCAAAGGTGGACTAGATTGCCTTTGCAACTCAACTTGGACTAAAAGTTCGAAGAATATCTCACAGGCTCGATTAACGACTTTCTCGACGAGTTCCCTCGTCTGATTCTGAATCTTAACACAGAATTTCCCAGTGAAAAGCTCATTGAAATCTAGTCTAAGTTTATCTAATGTTGCAAATATTTTTAGTAGCTTCAAAAGCTTTATTGCTTCCTTTTTGCAGTTTGTAACCTTGCAACCGAAATTAAGAATTTCATGAAATCCACATTGAGTTGCGATTTTCGTAAAGCAATTCATACTTACATCGGATCCAAATTTTTCATGAAAAACTTCATGGCAAAGCTTATATTCTGTCTGGAGCAAATGCCTTACAATAAACTCCATGTGATTATCCCATAGATCAATGTACCTTTCCACGGTTTCCACACTGCCTGATTCAGACAATTGGATATCCAAGTAATGTAAATCGAGGCCTTTAACAGAAGCTCGAGCATTTGCAATACGGACTTCCGTATATATAGATATGCTATCTTGAATCCGATTGTTAGCAGCCAATAGTTCGATTATGGCTTGCAATTCTCGAACAATATGTTCTGGAAACGAAGAACTATATTTTGTCAAGAGATGTTTATATTCACTCTCCACCTTATCGAATGCAGAAGATAGAACACCTCCCTTTTGTTGAAAGGATTCTCTTTTCGCCTTCAATTCCGTAAGTATTTTCAAAACTTTGGTTACTTTGTAAAGGTAAAAATCATCTTTATTTTTTTCAAGAAATTGTACCACATCTTGTAGCCAAAGAATCACCAAACTGCAGTTATTGGCAAGAAGCTTTAGTGCATCTTGTAGTCGTTTGATAGTGGTAACATACGTGTATATATCGGTACCGGGGCCCGCCTCAAGTGACTCCTGCAGCTCGTAGACCACATCTAGGACCTTTAGAACAGTAGTAGAAGGCCCGATGGCTCGATCAACGTGGCTTCTAATCTCGTAAAATGCACAATTATGAGCCATTTCTTGTACATTAGCTTGTAGAAGTGCCAAATTATGGCTTGTTTCCTTCATTCTTGAGCCAGTTTCATCTATAGCTATGGCTATATTTCTTGATTTCTCTATGCTACTTTTCAAAATTTCTCTAGCAGCATCTAGATTTTGAATTCCTGCCATTTTGAAAAATAGCCAATTTTTGTTTTAATTAGTTATGAACAATTTATACAACATGGGAAATGAATCTCTTGATTTATGGGCAAGGCATTTAAAGAGTGGGGATTTTTTATTAAGTTGCTTTTACTACATTACAATTGTTTGCTTTACCAAACATCAACAAGTCAAGTGAACATAAGTGAACCAATTTCTAACCAAACTTTACTGCCAATATAAGAATGATTGCAAAAGATTCACAACTGCCCAATAGTTAAAGAATTTGCTCACACATTTGAAGTTTAATAAGAACATTTTTCTTAAGTTCTAACCTAAACAATTGTACTGGTCTCAAAAAAAAAAAAAAAAAAACCTAAACAATGTACTAACTGGAAGTTGGATTTGGCTAGAGATGACTCTCACCTCAAACTTGAGTCACCACCACAAATCAATCTCAACCATTCAAAAAATTAGAAAATTTATCTTGTCTTGTGATTATGTACAAATGTGTATCATTCCTCCATTGTGTGTATTATACCCAAAAAATTAATAATCAATTCATTGTAAATAGTAATTTTACATTACTATCTCAAAATAAAAATAACAACAAAACTCAATTTTACCAAAATGTCCCTTCCATCTCTTCTTCTCCAATTTCTCTCCCAAAGTCCAATCGCATCCATGGATCGAAATTTTCGATGGAAATCTTTTCCATCGAAAATTTCGAAAAGTTTCCGTTTTTGAATCAGGCGAAACGAAAATAAGATGTAATTCCGAAATGCGAAATTATTTATTTGCCTTAAATTATGTTATTTTCCTAAATTTAGTAACTTTTTTTAAAAAATTTCCTTAGTGTTTCCGAAACATTTCCGAATAGACTCGAAAAGTTTTCAATATTTGACTGATCGAAACATACATTTGAACCGAAATTTTAATCCATGATCGCATCCCCTTTCAAAACCCTAACCCTCACCACCACTACCGCCATAACCACCCTCCCATCCTCCCTCTTTGCTCCTACCTGTACCAAAATGACGGCGAAGAAGTGCCGCCTCCGTTCTCGACGCGACAAGAACAACGGCACTTCACTTGCTGCTGTTCTTATCGAGAGCGGCACGGCGCCACCGCCGTTCTGGTCACGGGCTGCACGGCGCCGCCCCAGTTCTGGTCGCGAACAGAACGGAGTGGAGCTTCACCGGTGAAGCTTCCTTATCCAGGAAGAAGGTCTTTTTTTTTTTAATTTTGAATTTTCAGATTTTATTTTATTTTAATTATATGTTCTAGATCAGTAGATCTTATTTCAGGTGAGGCGTCGGTCGGTCCTAGAAACGGCGGGTATTAGGTAATTGTTTCTATGATATTCTAATTGTATTAATATAAATTGCACTGGCATTTACTCATCTATTTTGAACTTGTGATGTAACCTTCTTTAAGCTACAATGTCTAATGCTGACGGAGCTTGGGGGTGTGGCAGGGTGCTCATTAAATAAAAGGGTATATTTGGATTTTCACAAAATACAGAGAAGGGTATAATGGATATTTCACAACGTTAATTGGGGTTGTACATGAGTTGATAAAGTTGTAATAGGTACACGTGTTCAAATCTTATTGGACTTAATGAGTCACAATGACCATCCCTAGAGTATGGTTAGCGGTATTGCCAGAGCAGCAATTGTTGGTGTCAGAGCAAAAATTATGACTTACCTATTTTACCATTTAAATTAAGTTATGTCAGTCTCCATTATCGTTTCTCTCATTTTAATTATACTTTCCTTTCTCTCTCTTCTTTATTAGTCATTAATATACCCATTTTCTCGGTTCAAGATCCTCTGTATCACTTTTAGTGTACCATTTTTGTGTATCACTAATAATTAATTGCCACATGTACATGTGATAATTAAAATAATTGTCAAATATACAAGTGCCAATTATTAGTGATACACAAATGTGGTACAGATGATGTACACCCCATTTTCTCAATCTTCATCCTCTTTCTTCTGTTTGTTCATGTTTGTTCAGATCTCAATCTCTCCACGTCTTCTTCTTCTTTGTTCAAATTCGCCATCATCTCTCCACGGGAAAAAGTGTTACAGTTAGTAGCCAAAAATAAATAAATAAAACCCTTGAAAATTATTGAATTGTTGAGAGCTAGTAGATTTTTCAAGAAAGAAATTAGATTAACTAGCCCAAGAAAAAATTGAATCTCTTAACTAAATTTAATTTTTCATGTTTTTGAAGTCACCTTATATATCTTATTTTATTTCGTTTGGAGTAGATCTGGATTCCTTCACACTAAATTCAAAATCATTATAATTTCAATTTAACATTTATTTCTGTATCCTTATCTCTTCATCCTTTTTCATGAATCAATTGAAAATCTTAGCTTTGGGTTCTCCATGGTGTAATTTTAACACATCTTCTTTCTGTTAGTTTCATATCACTGAAACAAGAATAGAGAACACAAGAAGTATAAATAAAACAGAGTTTTTATTGTTTAAATTTTCCGGTTCGTTGAGTGACGGATTGATGGTGGTGGAAGGTTTGATTTGTTGATGTTGTAATGGTTGGTGCCATGGAGGAGACGAAGCAACAACTACTGTTAAAAGGAATTAAGTATATAAACTCATTAAAAATTGTACTTATTTACTCTCTCCGTTTTTTTTTAATTGTCGCTTTGGCAACTTTTGTTTGTTTACTTTTATTTGTCGCTTTAGAAAATCAATGTAATTTCTTCCAATTTTGCCCTTATTTAATGATTCTTTTTAGTAAAGGATGAGAGAGAATAATAAATGTTCTAATCATATGGTGAAAAGGGTATTTTTGGATTTTTGCTTTGAAAAGGTGGTTAGTTATTGCATTCCTTAATTTGTGTGCACCAACCCAAAGCGACAATTAAAAAAAAACGGAGGGAGTAATAAATTTAGGAAATATAATATAGAACATTCATTTTTGTGATAAGGGCATTTTTGGCAATATATAATTTTTGCTCTGGCAGAAACAATTTTTGCTCTGACAATATTACTAGCCTATGACTTTCAAAAAAAGGGTACTTGTTGACTTTCATACATAGTCAATTCTTAAAGAGGGGTATTTCAGTAATCTTGCAATACATTTCCAAGAATAAGATAAAAGCGGGATGACTTTTAAACTTAATGTATTTGCCTTCCTTGAGATAACTTGTTAAAAAGTGACACGTGACTTAATTCAATTTAATTTTTAATAATTTAATATGTGAATAACAAGTTTACTCTTATTAATAAACAAATGTATTTAGTTTTAATTCATATAGTTCCCACGATCAGTTCTCAACTCTCTCTCTCTCTACTGATACTGAAAATTGACTAACCGAGAGTTTTTGTGCTAAAATTAAACGCGCCACCGCGCCGGAGTAAGATCTGCCGGAGACAAAAAGAACTGGCCATTTTATTATGCAATTGATTGGCATAAGAGTGGGTGGTTGATCTATTTTTAAGGATTCGGGTGGTTGGGAGAAAAAATTTGTGGAGAGGACAAGAGATTGTTTTGAAGAAAAATTAGTTTTATGCTAATATTTTTTTCTTTTATATAAGGGTATTATCGTCATTGTGATTGTACAACATTTTATTGTACATGTGCAAAATTATCATGATTATTTGTACAGTTGCACAAATATTAACGATCTAGATCTACTTTTTCTAAATTTAAAGGCTCAGATTGACATATCTAAAGAAAGGTCACCTATCATGAAATCTTATTTTAGAATTGGGGCTTAAAGTTTTAGTTTTCTTGCGTCTTATATTTTGTTAGAGGTTAGAAAGGAAGAGTGATAGAGAAGACGAAGTGGAACATTAACGTTTTTGAAAGCTGATTTAAAGGTCCAATCATTTTATTTTTCCAGTTTTTCCACCCTGATAATCATTTTATGTTGCAATACGAATTTTAAGTGGATTTTTATTACGATTTTGATGCCATGCCGACTATCAATATAATGATCTTTGCGATTTTGATTTTACTTTCATAATATACTTTAAAAGTTTTGCGATTAAGCTATGTTAGCTAATTGCGATTAGGACACATTACGGTCGATTATTGTGACTTCAATTGCACACGTGTATGTATATATATATGTATGTCATATATATATATATATATATATATATATATATATATATATATATATATATATATTACTTTCATAATATATGTATGATATATATATACATAAACTTCAATTGAATAAAAATGTATGTCATTCGATTGAATATATAATTCTTCGGATAATATCACGTCAAAAACTCTTCGCTGGCCAAAAAAACTAAAAATAATGCTAAGATTTTTCGTTAACCTTCATATTAATTGCTACATAAAACAAAGTTAAATTAAAAACGAAGAATTGCATATTATACGGGAAGAATATTATATTCTACTAAGATATCATTGAAATCCACATAAAGACCTCAAAAAATCATGTCACCTTTTTTCTTTTTGATAAATATCATATCACCTTTATTGATATATGAATAAACAAGGAATACTATTTAACTAGCTGAGAAACTTATAATTAACTTTAGCTGAAAAAACTGAAATCATTTGGATAAATACAATATTATATCAAAGAAGTGAAAAAAAATGATAATTTTTTCTTTTGTATGTCATTATTTCACCCCTATGTGACAATTCTCAAACTTAATTCTTATATTCCTATAAAATAACATGTTAAAGGAAAAAAAAACGAAAAACTACATATGTTATAAGCATCAATCACATTATAAATAACTGATAAGAAGATATAAGTATGATCATCATTGTTAGATTCCACAATAAAATAAAAGATGAATATATCATCAAAAATTAGTTTTGAGACCACTAAAGAGAAAAAATGAAGAACTCGTGTTTGTTTTGTTTAAAAAAAAAACAAAGTCTATCACAAATAAAGTCAATCACGGATTTTCTCTGTTTGGCGAAATTGAGAAAGTGAGAAGGGAAATATTATAATAGATTGTAATATTATTTACTTACTATATGTATCATAAACATACAATAATTAAACCTCAATTGACCCGTTATTTAGTATGCCATCATTTAATCCCAAAATAACTAAATTTAATCCTTAAATTCTTATAAAATAACATTTTAAGGAAAGGACAATGAAAATTACATATATCTAATAAAAAAACATATGTACGATTAATCATTGTTAACAAGTCAACAGAAAGATGAATATAGTCATAAAAAATTAATTTTAAGATCAATAAATAGAATAAATGATGAAGTAATCAAGTATGTCGTGGATCCACAAAAATAAAGTTAATCAAAATTTATTCAAGTTTGTTTATGTTCAGAAAGTTGTAAGGTAAAAAAATATGTAAAAGTTAATAAAAATGGAGTTAAGCATCATTTTCATGGGGGAAAAAAGACGATTTCTTTTTAAATAAAAACAAAGTGAATAATGATTTTTTAATTAGTATTTAATATTATTATTATAATAATAATAATTAATATCATTATCAAATATGTAAAAGTTAATAAAAATGGAGTTAAGCATCATCTTTCATGGGGGGGAAAAGACGATTTCTTTTAAATGAAAACAAAGTGAATAATGATTTTTTAATTAGTATTTAATATTATTATAATAATAATAATAATTAATATCATTATTATATTATTATTAATTAGTAGTAGCAGCAGCAACATCATTTTCATTAATATTATTATTATTACATAGAAAAGTATGATTAAGTATGTTATACTTTTATCTTCTTTGTAACGATGTTATTTGGTAGTTTCAAAAAATTTATTACAACAAATCAATAATATATAGTCACGTTACAATTAAAAAAAAAATAAGAATAAGAATAAAAAAATGATAAAAGAAAGATAAGAAAATTTGAAAAAGAGTCCACATTGTCTAAAATATGTCATATATTGCGTATGAAATAAATTGAAATTTATGTAATTAATTAAGTACAATGTTTCAGCTTTGACTAATTTGCTATTTTGGAGTAGTTCATATATTTATGTTTATTATATGAGTTTATTACATAAGAAACTCTAAACAGACTAAACCTATTCATGATTATCAAAATTGTATATCAGATTTAATATGACATTTCATGAACTCGTATAATTAATGAAAAATAAGTTATTGAAACTTTTTTTAAGTATGAAAATTGATATTTTTGCACTGATAAGAACACTTATTGTGGTATTATGATCACTTGATGTAATAATCTATATTACTTAAAAAAAAAATTATAGGCTTATGGTCGAAGCAGTGAATGTAACTCAATTGTCGATATCACCCTCTATAGTTAGTTCGTTAAAAAATAAATTTCTAATAATTCTAAAATTACAGATAAAATTATTAAACATGTATACAAATGGAAACAATACTTTATTGTTACTTAATCGTGTACGATGACATTATACCTTCCAGATTCTACTTTAAAAAAATCGAATTAATTAATTAGGTAGGTAATTTAGTTGACTTACTTTACCATTTTTAATACTGAAATAAACATGAAATTCTAAACCGTCGGCAACTTGGGTCCTTCATTTACGCCTGTATTTACGATGATTAAATAAATGAAATCCCATTAGATTTGCAGATTAATTCCGTCGTCTCATTTACTTTTATTTTTGTCTGCTACAAAAAGCCAAAAAGAGAATAATGCATAAATCACGTGAGTGTCACATGCCAGATCCATACCACTTCCATTCACCCACATGTAATAATATAATGATTCAATTCCATTGATCTTCTTTGGGGTCCCCTAAACTTTACACCGCATAACATTATCATTTTGATAATTTATTTTTCACAAAGAAATTGGTTCTTAGAGTTAAAAGATGGAAAGGTGAAGGCCAATTAATATCAACGTAATTCTTTATATAATTTCCTTTATTTTTGGCTTAAAATTATAGTGATAACAAATTTTGATTAAAAAGTTCATGATAAGAAACATACTAGTTAAGAGAAGTATGAAAATCTGATTAATAAAATGCAACTATATCACAATATAGCAAGCTCGATTTTGGATTTATTATAATAATAAAAAATAGGAAGTTAAAAGTAACGACACTATTGGATACTTTAATATTGTGACTTTCTCCATTTCATATTTTTTATTTTTTCAGATGTACCAGTACCAAAATAAGATTTTCTTTTTAATAATTAAGTATAATGTGACAGTATTGTCTTAAAATTACAACAAATGTACATATATTATACATTTCATAGTTTTATTCTACTATGAAACTTCGCTTCAAATTAGACTATGGGCCAAATTAAAAGGAAACAAATATATGGATAGAAGGAGTATTAAATTACAAGCAACAACATTATGGAGCTATTTCCTCATTTAATGGGATACAAACACACAACATAAAAGGTACTTTCTTTGAGGCATGTCAATGAGTAGTTCATTACTCTACTTGGACAATACTCGTTGAATGAGTAGGGTCATACTCAAATCATGTGGGTTTGAAAAGGGTAAATCCTAGACTTGATCGGCCCGACCCAAATCGAATATGTCGCGGAGAATCAATATGTCGTCGACCTTGAACTACGTCCAAAATGGCCATAACTCGAGATCCAATTGAGTGGTCGCAAACACAACGATTTTTGAACGATTGCAGCTGAATAGACGTCACGATGCAATCACAACAGAGACGGGGACGAGGTGTTAGTTATGGGATTCAGATTGATAAGTTGGAGTACTTTCACTAAATATATTACTATTTAACAATAATTTTTTCTTTTGAAAAGGCAATGAATCTTTTTCATGAATTCGGTCTTACCAACTATCGAATCCATACACAACCCCTTTGTATAGTATCATTCTTTGACCAGGTATATGCCCAAGCTCTATAAATAACTTTACGGCAAAATAGCATTTTTAGTCCCTTAAATTTTACTAGTCCGCAAAAGTAGGACACTTAAATCTCCGGCAAGCATTTTTAGTCCCATAAAAGTTTCGTAAGTCTGCGAAATTAGGACATTTAAATCTCCGACAAGCATTTTTAGTCCCATAAGTTTCACAAATCCGCAAAAGTAGGACATTTAAATATTCGGCAAGCATTTTTAGTCCCTTAAGTTTCACTTGTCCGCGAAATCAGGACACTTAATTTTTCAGCAAGCATTTTACGTCCCTTAACTTTCACAAGTCGGCAAAATCAGGACACTAAATTTTCCAGCATGCAAGATACGTCCTATAACTTTTCTATACCTGCAAATTTAGTCCACTTGACTGCAATTATAGTCCACAATTTATCAAAAATTGCATAATTGCCCATTGGACAATTAATTTGAGAATTTTGCCACAATGAACAATTAATTTAGGGATTTTGCCAAACTGGACAATTAATTTGAGAATTTTGCCACACTGAACAATTAATTTAGGGATTTTGCCAAACTGGACAATTAATTCGGGGATTCATGTGCTTTATTTGTAAAATTTAGAGCATCAACTTAGGTAAGTTCTTATTTATAGAATAGTGTTCTTTGTTTTCAATAGTTGTACTATTTAATGTTATGAATGAATTATAGAAAGCGGCGTATAGCCATTAAATTGAATTTTTTTCCAATATAGCCTTTTAGATAAAAGTATTTCCCAAAATGACTCAAACTGAAAAGTATTTTCCAAAATGACTCAAACTGAAAAGTATTTCCCTAAATGTACCTTTTATGAAAAATCGCAGTTGCCAACTGCGATTCTGCATTTTTACGAAATTATGAAAAATAAAATAAAAAAAAATTTACCAAAAATCGCAGTTAGGTAAATTTTTTTATTTTTTTGGTTTTCTTATTGTAACGAAATTGTCTTGATAAACTAAAAATCGCACAAATAGGTGAAAGTTAAGTGACGTAAAATGCTTGCTGAAAAGAAGATATGTGCGACTTTTTACTATGTAGATGGGTGGTATGCAAATTTAAATAATTAACTTATTATGTTATCTTTTACTATGTAGATGGGTGGTATTTATTATCTTTTTGCATGGATCGTTACAAACATAGTGCCAGAAAGCATCTCAAATAAACATTATTAACACAGAAAAAAATGGGTCACACTCTAGCAATATAATTATACTCCAATAGCAATGCTTGAACAATACATGAATGTCTTGGGCACAAATATATTTTACCTGATTATATATAAACATGCTTGATAAGAATGCAGGAGACACTTGATTTATTATTTATAAATATAAGAGATAACACAATGTCATACTTATACTTATACTGAAATAGAAGACAAACATTTCATTTAAAATCTATTACTAATATAAATATCAAATAATTACAAAACTCAAGCCATTTTATCAAAAAAAAAAAAAAAAATTACCAAAAATCGCAGTTGCTAACTGCGATTTTTGGTAAAAATTTTTTTTTTTATAATTTTTCATGATTTCATAAAAATGAAGAATCGCAGTTGGCAACTGCGATTTTTCACAAAAGGTACATTTAGGGAAATACTTTTCAGTTTAAGTCATTTTGGGAAATACTTTTATCTAAAAGGCTATATTGGAAAAAAAATTCAATTTAATGGCTATACGCCGCTTTCCAATTCATTCATAACATTAAATAGTACAACTATTGAAAACAAAGAACACTATTCTATAAATAAGAACCTACCTAAGTTGATGCTCTAAATTTTACAAATAAAGCACATGAATCCCCGAATTAATTGTCCAGTTTGGCAAAATCCCAAAATTAATTGTTCAGTGTGTCAAAATTCTCAAATTAATTATCCAGTTTGGCAAAATCCCTAAATTAATTGTCAAATTAATTGTGGCAAAATTCTCAAATTAATTGTCCAATGGGCAATTATGCAATTTTTGGCAAATTGTGGACTATAATTGCAGTCAAGTGGACTAAATTTGCGGGTATAGAAAAGTTATAGGACGTATCTTGCATACTGGAAAATTAAGTGTCCTGATTTTGCCGACTTGTGAAAGTTAAGGGACGTAAAATGCTTGCTGAAAAATTAAGTGTCCTGATTCCGCGGAAAATAAGAATTAAGGGATGTAAAATGCTTTCCGAAAATTTAATTATCCTGATTTCGCGGACAAGTGAAACTTAAGGGACTAAAAATGCTTGCCGAATATTAAAATGTCCTACTTTCGCGGATTTGTGAAACTTATGGGACTAAAAATGCTTGCCGGAGATTTAAATGTCCTAATTTCGCAGACTTACGAAACTTATGGGACTAAAAATGCTTGCCGGAGATTTAAGTGTCCTACTTTCGCGGACTAGTAAAACTTAAGGGACTAAAAATGCTATTTTGCTTAATTTTAAACATTAGCAATTTAAACCCTTGGATTAAAATTTTGTTGGATATGTATCAGTCAGTTAAATATCATTTTCAAGAACTTTTCAGAATCATTTTAAAAAATTGTAAATCCAGTAAACATGTTGAAGTAAACCTATTTCTATGTTTTCGTCTAAATTGACCCTAAACATAAACGCTATTGTTTTTTCTATGGAAGCATATGAAAATTTTATATTCATGTTTACACCCCTATTTCCAAGTTATATTCTAATTTTGTTTTTTAAAATGTTACGAAGCAAGGCTTCATTCTTAAGTCACTCTTTTCATTATTATCACTTCACATGAAATAAAATTATCATTCAAATCTACTTAATTTTCAATCATTATTTTTGGAAAATTAAATATAGTTTTAAACTAAGAGCAATGGGCCACAGAGTAAATTCAAATGGAAAATATATTTGGAAAAAGAATCATAAAATGAATGTCAATAATTACAAATAAACGTTAAGTTTTACAAAAATTAAGCGTGTTAATTATTAATTAAATTTCAACTTTTTATTCAAGTGCTTTGACTTGAGGAAGAAATAGGGGAAAATTGAGAGAAATGGAGAGCTGAGATTTAGGAGCTCAATCTTTTTCGGTAAAACTGTCGGTGTACTAAAAAAATACACCCACACTATGTGTATCTGTGTGCATATTATTTACCTTTATACATTCATACATCTATACATATAGGCACACACACACAGGTGACCTATACATACATAATCTATACGTACAGAAAACAAGATTCCATAACATAATTGTTAGAGGTAGTATTTAATGATTTACTTTAAATTTATTTATGTGAACCTAACAATGAAGAAAAACATGGTTAATTATTTAAATATAAAGCTATAGTTAGTACGTACATCTCTCTATCCTTCACTCATTTTCTTCTCTAGTAAATCTTCTCTCATTATTCTCTAAATCTCTGTATTTATATACACAAATATAGGGAGAGACAGAGAGACATACAGAGTGTGTGTTTGTGTGTGTTGAGATCTGAATAATCAATGGCTGTGGATCCAAGACAAGTATTGGCTGGGGTGTTGACGTTGACTATGTTCGTAATGCTGGGGAACATGATCAAGCGCGACCACTTTGATTCTGTTCATGTATGTTTTTTGAGGTTTATGATCTTTGTTTTTTTCACCAACTACTGTATAATTTGTTTTTTGTTCATTAATCAATGTATTGATTGGTGAGTGATTTGTTGGAAAGTGGTTGAATTGAATTTTATGTGTGTGTCTTTGTGTATCTGAAGATGTACTGCATTTGGTCACATCCGAATTTACGGTACCAAAAGATCTAATCCTGGAAGTGAGATTTGCATTCTATTTAGGGAGTCAAGTTGGATTTCATCAAAACTGTGCTCTTGTCATGTGTTTTTATTTACCAGTGCTAAATATTAACTGCAGCACGTGTAGGAATAGGATTAGTTAGAGGGAGATCTATTTAGCTCTGATTGTACTAATCACATCATCTTAATTTATCTGCTCCTATTATTGATTTGTTGTTTCTTTCTGATTATGATTTGGTTTTCTCTTTACGAAGCCCACTGTTCATAATACCAATAAGGCTTCAGAGCACGGCCTCGCTAGTGTTGCAAAAGGAGCTGATGGTCCGTGGAAGGAGGATGGTTTGACCATGAAGCCATGTTGGGAGAAGCCAGTTTTGGGTTAGTTTATGCAGTTCTAGAGAATTTGAGCATAGTATTTCATATTTTTATTTTGGTGCTCTCCTACCCTTTTGATTTTGGATCATTTATTGTGTCTTTGTCTTGTGTTAACAGAGGAAGTGGATGAATCACAAGGTTACATTACCTTCTCATTAACTAATGGCCCTGAATACCACGTATCTCAGGTACCTTGGTTTATCATCTACCCTTATACTACTAATACTTTCATGTTAGTAGTAATAAATAGGCCCGTATAAGTTGACTTTTTCATTGGTTTAGACTTATATATGTTGGTTCTGTTAGTAAACTGCTGTATATAGGATATCTCGGGAATCCCACAACTTTTTTTGTTTGTGGCAGTTTGGATAAGCACAAGTCATGTGTGAAAATTACTTTGGGAATACTGATCTTTGCACAGGACAGTGTTTTTGAAAGTGAATGAACCTTATTTAATTGAACTAGCCAAGTCAAACTATAGTGAAAATTGCCTATTCAAATTGAACGAAGTTTCCGTGGGATTTTTTTTTGTTTGCTCAGATTGTCAGCTGTCTTACTACTTTACTTTCTTTTTCTCAGCCGACTATTAGTTCTGCCCCGACCGAAGTCGTTCTTTTCACTTTTTATCTCTATAAGATTTTGGGCCCACAGACATGCTCCAGTCTTCTTAAATGTTCTTACGTGTCTTCATTATATTTTCTACCTTACTGGAATATTTATCGTGCCATAGTCGGGAACCATCAGGGTATCATGTTTCAATGACACACATAGCGAAGTTGGTGTACTATCTTGATCTGATGTTTCCTGAACTTTCTCAAATCCGTTCACTGATATTATAATATACTAGCAATGATTTGTTCCAAAATTTGGGAAGATGTGATAATTAGCAGAACAAGAAGACAATTAAGTGGTGAATTGCTCAAATGTGACTATTTTATATGTTGTTGTTGTTGCTAAACTTTTAATCTTGGGGTGTTAGTATAACTATGTGGTTCCTCCAGGGACATCCGATAAAATTGGAACGATACAGAATTACAGAGAAGGTTAACATGGCCCCTGTGCAAGGATGACACCGAGAAATAGTATAACTATGTGCACCCATATGAACATGCTTCATGTTCCATAGACAAGTTGCAAGTGTCAAATGCTTTTTGGCTTCTCTCAGAAAGTGTTACATTCATTTCATCTCTAACATTTGATCTTTCCCTGGTCAACATTTTCTTCAGATTGCTGATGCAGTTGTAGTGGCAAAATTTCTGCGAGCAACACTTGTAATTCCAGACATTAGAGGAAGCACACCTGGTGACAAGAGGTTAATGCTTCTTTTATTTCCCTGTTAATATATGTTTATTGGCATCTGTCTTTTCTATTGGTATTCTATTTTATTTTAAGTGTATATATTTGCTAGGAACTTATAAAAAAGTTCCACTTTCATAGTGTTTGCTTCCTGGAAAAAACTGTTGCTATTTACCAGAATGTGTATATCATCATTTTGGTTATTCTAATCTACGTTAAGTGTTTCATAGTAATGCAGCAACTAAAGCCTTATTATATATATGGTTCATTAAATGCATGGAAAATGCCAAGCATAGACTGTTGTTGACATAGTACTTTATCTGTAAATTTCAGGAAATTCGAAGATGTCTATGATGTAGAAAAATTCATAGCAAGCCTAGATGGTATGGTCAAGGTTGTTAAATCTCAACCTTCTGGATTATCAGCTCGGAATCTTGCTGTAGTGAAGGTCCCTAATCGTGTTACTGAAGAACACATAGCAGAAAATATCGAACCTATTTACAGAACCAAGGGAAATATAAGGCTAGTTACATACTTCCCATTAGTGAACATGAAAAAGAATAAAGAAAGAACTAAAACAGATTCTATTGCATGTTTGGCCATGTTTGGGACTTTGGAACCACAAACAGAAGTTCGTGAAGTCATTGACTCAATGGTTGATCGCTTGAAAACAGTCAGTCGGAAGTCTAATGGACAGTTTGTTGCAGTTGACTTGAGACTTGATATATTGGAGAAAAAGGGTTGTCACAAAAATGGTGGTTCTGGATCCAAAAGCTGTTACGGCCCACAAGAAATAGCTCTCTTCTTGAAGAAGATTGGCTTTGAAAAGGACACCACGGTGTACGTGACACAAACAAAATGGGATAGCAGCCTTGACGCTCTTAAGGACTTCTTCCCAAAAACTTACACAAAGGTATAAATTTCTTTTCATTACTTTTTCTCACAATTTACTGTTTTATAGTTTGTCACTGCAATAGCTAGTTTTTGCTTTTGTAACAGGGTCTCATTTGGCTGCTGCAATCTTTTTGTTATGGTTAGATTTGGCTCACATATAAGCATGATAGTTCTCCATATGGGATGCTGTTCTTTAATTTTAATTTCTCTTTGCGTCCTCTATGGTAGGATCTAGTCAAGCATGGGAGTTCAATAAAGTCTATATTCTCATCTTTTAATGTTCCTGGTCCAAAGTTACTGTACTTAATTTCCAAATCTCCATTGAACTGCAAAATTTATATCTAAATTCGGGGACTGGAGTTGTTACGTGAATGAACTATTATCATCCTTGAAGTCATGTTTTTTCTTCTTGGTCTCGTAAGGCTAAGATCAAGAGTTGAATATCACTAACATATTCATCGCCTTTTAAACTGTTGCAGGAGTCTATAATGCCCATGGATAAAAAAGATAAATTTCTGAACTCAGATACTAATGAATTCGAGAAGGTAATTGATTTCTACATTAGTTCCGAGAGCGACGTTTTCGTACCAGCCATATCGGGCCTGTTTTACGCCAACGTTGCTGGAAGGAGAATAGCTTCTGGCAAGACTCAGATTCTTGTTCCTGCAACTATTCCTGGCTCTTCTGCTGCTTCCGAAGAATTCGTGTCACATTATGTTTCAAAAAAGAACCACTTTGCATATTCATGTTTTTGCTAGTACTAATGGTACCAAAAAAAACAGAACTTTACACAGGTATTAGGTCATTCTACCAGGTCAAATTGATAGGTGTTCTATTTATAAGATGAAGTGAAGATTGGTTTGGAAATATATTGCATTTGATTTTAAGAAGCAGAGTTCTCTTTCAAAGTGATTTTCCAATAGGGGTTTTTTGTTAGGGTCTCAGGGGTGTTTGAATGTATTGTAAAACATTTTACCTTATGTTCCTTGTAACTAATATCACATTCATGTTTGATGATAATTGTCAAGAAATGTTGGTTGATCCCATTGTTAATGTTTGAGATATACTTACAAGAAATTTCCAATTGAACTATATATTCTTTTTAATCCAAAACCATGTTTCAAAAAAAAAAATTCGTACCAATACCTCGAATCATCCAAACAGAACCTTAGTCTTTTAATCATCAACCAAAATCACAAAATGCTAAGCTTAGAGCTCATACATAGACAAATATAGAAACAAAATGGTATTTACCTATGATTAACAAAAATTCATCCCAGACTAAATTGAGAGTGGATGAATATGATTATATAGATATTAAAGTGCATAAAACATAATAACACTTGCTAATACAAAACATCCTGTATAAAAGTAATTAAACTATTCAGTTATATGAATATATGCCCAAATAAAAGTCAAATTGTGCTTAACTGAGCTAACTTACTATAATATACTTTTCAAACATGATCTAATATTGTTGATTTAGTAATGGCTGCTGCTTGAGTCATGCCGCGAATTTCTTCTTGGCACAAGGAAAAAACGATGTTTAGTTAGAGTTACGAGCATTACGACGAGCATTACGAGAAGCAATGCACCGTTGGTATGGCCTTATGAAGACCTTTGCTAGAGGTGTTTTGGGGACTGGAATAAATTTACCAACAACAGCAAGAGGCCAACTGTAATAAACAAGAAATCACATGGTTGGAAAAATGATTATTACCCTTCATAAGTATACAAAAGTATATCATAAATTAATGATTATGTTATAGCTAGATACTATAATGTACACCAAATTGCATAATCGCATTTGATACAGTACT
The DNA here is from genome assembly GCA_003313485.2 of Penstemon barbatus. Lineage (NCBI taxonomy): Eukaryota > Viridiplantae > Streptophyta > Magnoliopsida > Lamiales > Plantaginaceae > Penstemon > Penstemon barbatus. The sequence goes on from CM064882.1 coordinate 37,400,086, forward strand.
TAACAGTATAAGTTTAAAACAGGAAATAATAATGACTAAACAAGTAACGAACCTTATAATGCCTATAACGAGACAAATTATCCAAAGTTTGACGTCAAGTCTAACGGTTGTTGTGAACTTCCCAAGGAAATTGATGATGATTATCTATTAAAAGGGATCGTGTTATTTACCGGAAGCAACTACAAGTCCAAAGACTAGAAAGTAAGTATAATTTGTCCTTTACCTGAAGTATAAATGTACTTCCCACTATTCCAGTGAAGAGGGGGTTTTTGGTCACTCCTGTAAAGACGTTCTTTTCTTCTGGTTTTCGAGCATTAAATTCATTAAAAATCTACAAATTTGAAAAGTCGAATTGTATTAGTTATCAGTAAATCTGCTAAGTAATTACCATGTCTGTCTTTGTTCTTATCATTTGAAGTTATATTACTTACTTGACAGAGAACAAATGCGTTAAATATCACTGTATTCTTCACCATATTAGCATGTTCTGTTTGGTCATTGTTCAAGCCAAGAATACTTATACCACAGAAGTTGAGAACAAGGAGGACTGCAACTTGATAGAAAGCCTTCAATATATAAAATAACAACACATGTCATCCAAATACTTTCATTAACCAAGGGAAGCATAACAGTCAATTTCCATTCAAAAAAAGGCAAAATACCTGTATAATCAAGTTCCTCCACATGATATTTGTAACAAGTGGCTCCCTGAAGGATTTAAAACAGTTGAGTACAAAGGTTATATTCTCAATACATAAGCTTCTAAAATGCGGAGTAGTTCTAGTTTAGCAATTAGTTCTATATGCTTGTCTCAATTGAAGAAGGTGCCTAGGCAAAATTGGGTGACAATAGATTTAGAAAATTGGGGAACAAACTTTACTCTATGTAAATATTTCCAATTTCTCTTTTTCATGTATGACAACAATTTATTATGAGATAAATTCTAACCTTCGACCAACTGGAGTTCTATGCATAAGATGGTCAGTTGGAGGTTCAGTAGCCAATGCCAAAGCTCCAAGAGTATCCATGATGAGATTCACCCAAAGAAGCTGTATCGAAAAACAAGTCAGTGGGGGTAACACTAACTTAAAATTTTCATAAGCAAGATATAGCAAAAACATTTCCTTCATTCATGCATTTCCTTGAGAAGCTTCCTTACACTAGTACTTGTTACGTAATACCAAACTTGTGGCTTCACAATTGTTAGGAATTTCATATCTAAGAATAGACAAGTAACTGGGAGCCAAGGAAATGGTCGCAAAATTCTTTCAAATGGATGGGTGCTAATATTAGGGAATGGCGCCCATAATAGCAAACAATTTGAACAATACTAATTGGTTCAGTAGAGTTGAAATAACAAGATGTTCATATACACATGCAGACACACACAAAAACTGTACCTGCACTGAATTTAGTGGAACATCACCAGAAGTAATTGATGCAACAACATTAATTACTAGAGCTGCAACATTAACAGTGAGCTGGAACTGGATAAACTTTTGAATATTTGCATACACAGAGCGCCCCCAACGTACAACCTACAAGAAGTAAATGGAGACATGATACAATATGGTAACTTCTTCTAGAGTACACATCATAGGTTTTTTTGTATAAATATATTGGGAAACTAACCTTCACAACTGAAGCAAAATTGTCATCCAAGATAATGATGTCCGAGCTTTCTTTTGCAACTTCAGTTCCTTGTATGCCCATGGAAAGACCTATGTCAGCCTAAATACACAAAAGAAAATTTGTGATTGATACAGATATTGATGGCAGTAACCTAAACTTAACATGTATATGTAATAGAGTCAATGAAAAATAACGTTTTGGGTGAATCTTTGCTAATTGAGTCCCAAACATAACTTTTAAGTGGGTAAATTGAGGAAAATCAACTAGAAGTTTAGCAAAACCATGCACTTAAACCTGCGAAAAAGTGGGTAAATAAACTATTGGACAAACAATGAACACCTGTAGCGAACCAAGGGCCTTTTTCCTGTGGTCTCGGGGCTTATGTATTACTGTTACAGCAACTGGTAGATTTCTCACTGTTTAGTACGTACATTACTTTCTGCTCTATTACGGAAAGTTGTTATTAACACAATTCCAGTGCCTCAGACAGCAAATATATGCAACTTGGTACACTTTTTACACATGTTCAGTTTTGGGGTATATATACAGGAAGTTGATAGAAACTACCAAAAAGAATGTCAATATACATATAGAACCAATGGCCTTTTATGATGAAACATCTAAAAGTAATTCATATTGAAATCCCTTGAACGCACCAATAGCACAACTTGGGAATCAATCAGAAATGTCGGTAAATTAAGTTTCAGAGTCGAACTTAAGAAAATATTATGTACACATCATGGGCTTAAAAGATGCATGGGAATGTATAGCTTAATAGGTTCACAGAAATATACAGCTTGATAAAAGATAAACAAAGCATGATTTAAGCATATCAAACCTCATGCAATGCTGGAGCATCATTTGTTCCATCTCCAGTTACAGCAACAACATCCCCTTGTCTACGCAGTGTTTGTACAAGCAAAAGCTTGTCAGTTGGAGAGGACCTTCCCATAACCTGTACATGGTCACAGAAATGTTTTGAATTTGTTATGGTAAAAGTTTGCGATGATAGTCGAAAAGGTTTCCTAATATTAGAACATACCGCAATCTTTTGTGCAATCTGTTCTCTCTCTTTCTCAGGCAACTCACGGAATGTCTTCCCTTCAATAACATAAGGTTCATTTGTATCATCACCTGGGGAAAGTATACCACACTCCAGAGCAATTGCTTTAGCTGTCTGAATATTGTCTCCAGTTACCATGCGCACCTAATGGTTGACAAATACAGGTCAATCACATTCGCTTCATTTTTTTTTCCAATAAATCAGGAAAATACCTAAAGGAATCTTAGGTGTCATTTAAATTGTGTCGAAAGATAAAAGAAGTGAAAGATTCTGGTCCTTTAATTTATCTTTTGCTATACTAACAGCATCATTGGTGTATGACAAAGTACATGCTTTATCACTGCTAAACAAATCTTAAACAGTAGTATTTACAAAATAGGAAAAACTTCATAAATTATGTGAGCAGTTCAGTTCGCATATGCGTAAAACTCTTATAGAAGTCTTCTCAGGGACAACATCACTCTCCCTTCCACTCGCCCTATTTCCTTTCAGGTATGATCTTTTGCATTTAGGTTAGAAGACCATATTAAAACTGGATTAATTTGACAAGCTCTGCCATAGTATGTTTTTGCTCAAGTAATACAATCTAATGTTCACTGAATCATAAAATAGAAGTGCTAATGTGCTATTATGCTTGCAGTTCACAATGTTCTTGCACGGCATAAGGAACAAAATAAATACATTAATCCCAAAAAAGGATAACATGTACCTTAACACCAGCATCTTTGCACAGCTTCACTGCATCTTTGACGCCTGGACGACAAGGATCCTGAACAATGATATGTGTTAAATATACAAGAACTCCATATGATTTGCAGCAAAATAATACCACATAATATTTTTAGTTCATATCAGAAAGAAATGTCCCATAACCACAACAAATGCAAGTGATGGAAGTTATTTAGCATGTAACAGGATCATTCAAGGAAGACACAGAGCAATGTTTATTGTATATCATACTATAAAGATTTAAATTTAAGGCGTGTGCTCAAATGAACCAGGAAACGTGATTTCAAATAACAGGTCCTCAAATCTAATACCTTTATTCCAACAATAGCCAGCAAAACAAGATCATCTTCTGGTAAAGTCCACTCAGCGAGCTGTTCTTCATCAGTAGGAACCTCGTCTGCTTCATATGCTCTGTAAGCTATGGCTACACACCTCAAGCTTTTTGCAGCCATATTATCAATGGCATCTTTAAGGAAATCCTGGTTCAAGAAGTGCATTACACCCAAATGTTAACAAATACTTTATCTGAACACTATGCCATCAGATATTTCAACCCCAAACCAAAAAATCCTTGAACCATGTAAAGTTTTACAATTTGACAGCATAATTTTTTCTGGTCTCAAGTCAGTTTTTATCTTAGAAATTTTCAAAAGAGTTGTGAATCACCTTGAACTATGAGTTTTTAGAAACCAACCTTATCCTCATCTATGGATTGCAAAGAGCCATTTACATCAATGTACTTTGAACATGAGGCTAAAATTATTTCAGCTGCTCCCTTCCAATGAACATGAACTTTAGAGCCAGTCTGCCAAGTGAAGAGAAAAAATATACTCAACTCTTAACTTTACACTCACGAAGAATCTAATAATGAGCAGCAATCTGTGATTAAACACTATGAGTTGAATATTTCAATTATATCACATGCTTTGAATTAAACCTAAGATCTAAAATTACACTCCCATCTCAAATGCATAAGTTTATAAGCATTACGAAATAAAATTCAATAAATAGTACTAATCACTTACCCGCCCTCGTACTGCAACACCTGCTCGCTTCTTGGCAGAATTAAAAGGACACACATGGAGAATGATAGATTCTGATTTAACGACATCAAACTTCATTCCCAACTGCAAAATTTTGATTCATACAGAGGATCAATGCCAGAGTTGCTGAAAGTGATATAGATGCTAGATATAGCACGATAATACCTTGACTCCCCACTGAAGGATAGCCTTTTCAGTAGGAGATCCAGAAACCTCCACTCCGCCATCCTGGAAATAGTACCAAAATACTTGATTACAAACATAATTATGTTCATTTGAAGGAGGGGGGATCAGCAGCTCTAACAGGAACATAATCTTAAAAACCATCATAACTATGTCATCCCCAAAGTACAACTTGCTACTACAATGAAGATATGGTAAGAAGTAACTTCTACATGCATCAATAATCTATTAAATGTGAAAAATATTATGATGCAATTATGCCTGACTCTAATCTGTTCCCTAAGAGACTTCAAAATCTATTACGATGGCTTAACCATAGCCCTTGTGCCTTGGGTTTGAGAAAGTTCTCTCGGACTGATTAATGGGAAAACTACCTTATTTAGAAATACACTGCCAGCAGTATTTTGTGCTAGTCCCTCGTCTAGCAGAGACGAAATTGTTGCATGCAATTGTGAAACATCTTCTGGAGGATCCATCTTCTTTCTCCCAACATAAGCCTCAACTACTGTCATCTGAGCGAAAAAATAGTTTGCCGAATTAGTTACCCAAATAGGCGAGATCACTAGAGTAATCAATGCACCCATCCGTTTCATTTTTTAACAACTTAAGATGAGAAAGTAAAGCAACCTGATTCAGAGTCAAAGTTCCAGTCTTGTCGCTGCAAATGGTTGTCGCAGATCCCATAGTTTCGCAGGCTGAAAGCCTACGCACCTGGAGACCAGTTTCTGTTAAGAATTTCACGAAAAATAGCCTAGAAAACTGTGATGTAAATAAACAAAAAAGATTCTGTCAAAGACAAAAGTCGCATACCAAAGCCTTGTCAGCCATCATCTTCTTCATGGAGTAAGCTAGGCTGTTGCAATTTCAAGAGTCAAAATCAAAGAGCACCAGAGGGGTCAAGAATAAAACGCTACATGATTTGACAAAGCGAACATTTTATTGAACTTACGTCAAGGTTACAGCCAAAGGAAGCCCTTCTGGGACAGCAACAACCACAATTGTGACCTAAATAGAACTTCGGTCAGTAAAGATAAATACCCAAAACGAGATTATATTCATTTCAGGATTCACCAACTTACAGCAACGGTCACAATATGTATTACTCCATCTACTGCTTCGCCAACACTGGTCTGCCCACGGACAAACTGAACAGATCCATCAGGATCTCTTGAATTTCCGGTGAAAAATCTGAGGTAACAATTATCATTGTAATGGTTTTTAGAATGTAAATCAGATAAAAAGATTAAAAAAATATAATGTATTGCAAGTACCTAGCCAAGAGAATAACAAGCACAGAAAGAGCCACAGAAAGCCCAACGATGCCTATAAACGTTGCAACACCATTCAGGCGCACCTGTATTGGATCATCAGATCCAAACTTAGTTTTAATAAATTTCCATGCAACAAATAGTGGCATTATAATATAAATACCTGCAACGGAGTTTCTTCACCAGTATCTTCTGAAATACTAGCCATCAACAATCCCCATTCGGTGTTGATTCCCACACCAGTTACCTAAAATAAAGTCATATTCTAAATCTCTATTGTAAAACATAACTTAACTAGTGGGTGACTAATGATGCAAAATATTCACATCATTATTTGGTCAACAGAGCCAGGAGTTTTACCAATTCTGAGGCAGCAAAAGTTGTTCACTTTGATCATGCAGCACATAAAACATGCAGTGTGTTTGGTATGTTTTATGTGGATATCAAGGACAGATATACACAATACTATTATCAGAAAAGAAAGTAATAAAGAATCTTTATTTACAACAAACAACGTCAGAAACTCAGATTCGGATAATTTAGAGTGATTCCACTTTAGTTATCAGTGTATTCACTGAATCAACAGTTTCCAGAATTTTTAAAATGAAGTAACAAACTCATGTTTCATCTGAAAAATGAATAAAATTCAGTGTATGAATATGCTCATTACTGGAAGCTGAAAGCTTCAGTCTTACCAGCATGGATCCTGCACCATCTGCTACCTTGCAACCTGACATCAAGAATGGAGATTTTTGGTCTTTGTGGACCTACATAATGACATCATAGGTGAGAAAAACAAGATCAACAACTTAGTATATTCTGCACAAGGTCTAACCAGCTTACAATCTTGCTTTCCCCAGTCATGCTGGATTCATCAATGGCTAGAGAATGACCACTAATCAAAATTCCATCAGCCGGAATCTGAGAGAGTTCACCAAGAAACATATCAGTAAATACTAATGCATTAACATAAAACCAAGCTCATTGTAATCATACATCACCTGATCACCTATCTTGAGAGGAATGACATCCCCAACCACAATCTCATATATTGAAATCTTATCTCTTCTACCACCTCTGATAACCTACACATAGGCTTGCCCATGTGAGTACTTTGTCGTTAATCACCTCAGGCTCAAGAAATATATAAGAAATTTGTATTACTTCATGGCTGAAATTACCTCAACTTGGATATTTCGCTTTTCCTCATTTAAATTTTGAAACTGGAGGGACTGCCTGTAATCACTTGTTGCTGAAAAATAAATGCATGATAAAGAGAAATACTGTAAGAAAATCAATAATTTACTGACATATGAATGAAATCAATTAATTACTCAATCAGGTAACAGAGGCAGCTGCCTAAAGGCCACAAATTCAGCATGAATTCACACACCAATGGTATGAAATAATATATCGGAGCTCACAAGGTTTCAGCAAAATTTCTCCGCGATCTAACGTCAAAAATACAATAAGTGATATACAGCATTGTCCGAAATACAAAATAGCACAGTTTGTTTTGCTACCTATAACAGTTTATCATTAGTAGAATGTTGCAAAGTAACAAATCATAGTTTGCCCTGATGGCATCACAATTATGAAGTAACATAAACCCTCATCTTAATCGGATTATATTTCGATAGTTGATAAATCAATCTTAATGAAGACGAGATACCATACACAAGAGACATGGATATGCTAGACTAAGAAATTACAATCATTATGTTAAAACTGCAAGATATGCTAAGAGTAAAACCATATCATTTCCTTGCGTTAAGAACTAGGCATGAAAAATATAAATTAAGATATGGCTATTCGTTGTACCAGTCATAATCCAAAAAGAAATTTTAATTCTAAAAAAAATAATCATTTTCAGTAGAATGTCGGTAATTTTCTCAATCATCCAATAAATGAAATAACAAAATATTTAAATGCAGATTACTCAAAGAAAAACGATGAGGAAAGGCCAAGAAGCAATTATATAAAAGAAAATGTATATTCCATACCTGTAACAAAAATAACCAGAAGAACTGCAAAGGTAATGCTTCCTCCATCATACCATCCTTCTTCTAGGCCCTGTGAAATTAAATAACAGTTGAGTAAGTCCCTAAGTAAGCCCAATGTTATTTTCTTCATTAAGATAAAACTTCAATGACATGCAGCATATACAGTGGGAAATACAGGTTTATGAACTTAGATTGAATGTCTTAGGAATTGACTGTCATAAAATTAAGTAGCTTCTGCTTCAGAGTGCACTCTTTCAACTCCAAGAAAAACATCTTCAGGATCAAACAATAGATTTCTCAAAATGTATGTCAGGTAGTGCCAATATATTAATTGTTAAAGAATGCAAATAAAATACTTATTATCAGTAAAGATGCCGCTTATCCTCAACTAATATTGGGATGTCATACTTTACCAATGTGGGACAAATCCCAGAATTCCCCCAGACAGAACCTGTAATTTGCACATGTAGAGATGAAAGAGGTGTAATGTGGCAGAATGATTAACAAAGTGCAACTATGGCAGAAGAGAGGGGATAAATGAAAAGCAAATAATGGGACTGAGATAATGGCACTTGTCTAATAGCTCTCAAGCTCTTTGTTTAAGCATCAAATCACAACCAATTGACATTAGGAAGAGAGAAGTTCAAGCTGATATAGGACTATGGAAGTCATATCATTGAAGTGAATTTTCAAGCTATATTAATATCTGTGAAATTCCATTAGAACTTTGTAGAATGCAATGCGAGTTTTGTGCAAATATTTCAATAGACATAGTCAATTATTGAGGAATGAACATGATACCATTTTATTCAGAGATTACCTCAGTTTTTATTCCAAGAACCAAAGATGCCACAGCTGCTATTATTAAGATAATGAGGGTTAAATCTTGCCAAGCGTCCCAGAGGAAATTCTACACAAAATTAAACATCAAAAAAAGGTTGAAAGGTGTTATCAACATGGAGAAAAAAAATTCTGAAGAACATGTGATCATACAAGAGTAGAGTTATAAAAAAAGATATTACCAAGAAACTTCGCCCCTTTTTCACAGGATATGTATTTGACCCAAATGCAGTCTTCCTTTGTAATACCTCATTGTCATCACCAGCAATCCCTGTTTCTTGATTTGTGTTTAGCATATCTGACAGCCCTTTAGCCTGAACAAATATCAATCAAAAGAAGCTTATTTCTTTAAACGTTTACGAATCCTGCCAAAAGATGTAAAGGGAATTGATTGACTTGCCCCTCCATATTGCTGCAGTGCAGAAATATTATGATCCCGGGTCATTGAAACAAGCTGTTCAAGTCCGATTCCATAATCCCCATTGGGAGTTGGAGGGGTTGCTGTAGTGCCCAACACTGAATGAACCAAAAGTAAATCATGTTTGTTGCAGAAATGGAATAAGAACAAAAAATTATACATACTTGATAAACAGACATATCAAAATCAGAATATCTCGCTACCCAAATGCAGGAAATCTAGCCTCTCAATTAATTAAGAAATTGAGGACACTGAATCTTCATTCTACTTTAACACCTGGATTTAATCATGTAATCTACTTATGGAATCTATGATAAGGAGAATGGTGATCGATTACATCTATCCAGAGGGAATTTAAGTGGCAGAGTTCTGAACAAGAAGCTTGGTAACGTAGTTCTATGGGAATCGCTTGTATGCTTTACAAGGTGGAGAATGTTTATTTATACCAACTATCATAATGTATATCATCATGGACCTATTATGACTATTCTGTGAATGATAGCACTCATGCATTCACTGCAAGTGATGAAACATGCCAACAGAAGATTCAATTGCTAAAGCAAAATTAGCATATTCCTCGAAATACCATATTTGATATTGGACTTGCTAAGAATTGAACTAATATAATTGTTCAATACGGGAGCATGTTGGATCATTCAATAAGAAAACAAAACAAAAAGGAAAGAAATGGAGAACAAAGTAGGAATATCGTCCTCTCTTAAAGTACAAAACACGTCTGATGGAATAAGTGGCAGAACAGCAAAAATTAGATAACAACTAATCATGGAATAGTAATTAATTGTTCTTCTTCTTACTAGACACTGGGTCATACTTGTTATATTCTTTCGAATATTGTACTTCAAGTTCAAAATCATCGACCACCAGATGCATTCTTATGTCAGTCTTTTCAGGGAAGTGATGTTTTGTACTTAAAAGTCAGCAAAATCAACTAAATTCATACACAATATGTATATCTAAACATAAATCAATACAAGGGTTCAGACAAGAAAATACCTATTGCTCGCTGTCCTGCTAATTTGAAGAGCAGTGCAGCCTACAACAGAGAATAACCAATGTGTTAACTGAATGAAAAGTTCACCTCCGTAAGAGCTAATGTGTGTTCAAGTATTACCCTTATGACTTGAGCATGTGCTCTAATCATCCTCCTCCTCCTTTCCTGCTCTTCATCTTTTTTCAAGTCTAATGTGTAACGAAACCTACGGGAAGCATTAAGTACAAGTGCAGCTTCCTACAAGGGATTAAGACTTTAACAAATCAGAAAAGACGGTCACGTATACACATGTACACAACAAGAATGCAAGTATTCATCAATATTACTACATGGTAATACATAATATAATCCATCTCAATCTCAATCTGTCAAACATAACAATCAATTTTTTCCAAAAGTGGGAAAATCATCAAGGCAATTTATAGTAGTGAACGGGTATTTTTCTAATAATTACTTGGCTGAAAGCTCGTCCAAAGTGTTTGGGAAGAGAAGCTATAACTCAGTATATCCACAATAGAGCATCTGTTTCCAAACAAGAAAAAAATTTAGATAAAAGTTGGCAACGTGGTTTTCAAAAATATTCTTCTTTTCTGTTTCCATAAATGTTCAAAACTGAAGGTGAAGTCCTGGAACTTGGTTTCAGACAGGACCAGCTGGAATGCTGCATCACGTAGGCTTTTACGAGCAAACATCATAATGCATAAACATATGATCTGGCTCCCCATGAAAGAAGAAAGCCTGTTGCTATTTCAAATGAACATTAATCTCAATCCACAATTAAAAATATGTTCTAGTCTTGCACAACATTATGCAACAGCATTATCGCCAAACCACATTCCTTTTCGCAATACATTGACCAGTCACATTCATACCAATATTCACAGAAACTAACTAAAATCCAACACCAGTTCCAGGAAAGCCAAAATTGATAGAGGCATCCTCCCATTCTAATTAACCTTATATTCATCAATCATTTTCATTTTCATGATAAAATATCATAAATTGAAAACATCAATTTCATTCATCACGTTAAAATTAAGGAAATCTTCATGTGCATGAATCAGAATTAAACAGAGGTCAATCATCAATGTCACATCACACGTACGGAACAGAAATATCATAAAACATTTATTTGCATATAAAATTAATTAATGTATAACGATTCATAAATAAACAAATGCCAACAGAAAGAATATTACCCTCCAACGCCTAAGAGACTCGTGAGAGGCATTTTTGGTGTTGCCAATGTCGAAAGGATCGGAGAATTCAGGATCACTACCCCATCCGGCGTCATTCGCAGCCGCCGATTCGAGGTCCTGGTGCACCACGGCGTCGTTGCCGTTGGTCATATCGGCGACGGCCGTAGGTAATAGATTGCACCGCCGCTTCAACGGAGCCACTACTCCGTGACAACGGGGAAAAGAGGATGATGAAATTAATTACAATAAACCGAAAGGTAATACGGCTTGGAAAAAATAAAATCCAATTAGAACAACCGCGCATGCAATAAACGAAAGAGAGTCAATATAACATTGCCCTGAGTTCATGGAGAAATGCTTGTTTTTTGCTGTTGGTTTGAAATCAGAGGAAATCCGATTTATTCGCAATGCCGCCAACATCAAACGAAGAACAGGATTTCCTTCAATTAATTTTAAATGGAAAATTAGATTTTATAATTAGTGGATGATCAGGATTGACATTCAACACCATTGGATGGAAATTCTGTTGGGAGTAGGACACCTGGAATGAATTGCCGCGCATTGGATTGAATGATCTTCACCCAATTTATTTCAATGCGCGCTCAATTCTGCTACAACTACAATTAGTAAGTCAGCAATGAACAGTCAATGGGTCTATAAACACAAAACGACCCGGCCCGGCCCATTTTCGACCCGATCCGACATCTCCGTTTGCCACTCTTATTTCAACTGAAACCGTTTAAAATATCATTTTAATTGAATTTGAAAGTTCAGTTTTATAATTTGTAATGAATTATGACTTGGATGTTGGGCTTTGAGAGGAAAAAACAGCTTATATGTGAAAATTTAGATTTTAAAAGAGAAAATAATGTCAAATTTTTGTTTATTATAAGTTTAAGGTCTATTGTGTTAAAATTTATAGTTTAAAATGTTAGTTCTTGAAACTTATGCTCAATAACTTCATTTGAATTCAGTTTGATCCAGTTTTCCAAAATCGCAAACATGCCAAATACCAATAGATGGCCAGTTTGTCTGAGATTTCTTGAAATTATTTTTAGAGATTTGATAACAAAAAAAAAAAAAAAAGGTTTTTGTAAATGATAACAATTGTTTGAAATTTTATGAAATTTATAGTATCTTTAAACACGAGAGAATTTCACTTTTGATATCACAATTTATCTTAATTTAAGGATTTGATATCATAATTATTTCGTCCTACGCATTTGATATTATTATTTGACAGGACGTTACACATTTTAGACTTATGTCAAATTAATGATGGAATTAAACATGTGAGGAGCACGTGCCCGTCAAATGTGACGGAATTGATGAAAAAATTGTAGAATTGCTCCTATAATTAAAGATTGATGACAAAGTTTGCCCCTCATATTTTCTAGTTTTAGTTTACAAATTTACCTCACAATTTACAAATCCGAATCATTTTAGTCAGAATTGCAAAAATAGTTAAATTATTAATTATTTGATAAATTTTATATATTATTATTAAATCTCTTAAAATAATTAGATTATTTTCTCTATCACCTACTATTTTCTCTAAACTCCAACATCCAAACTCAATCTAAATGAGGTTTCATTTTTTTTCAAAACCATAAAACTCAACATCCAAATCTAATCGAATGAGGTTTAAAAGTTTCACTGATATCACCCAAAACTATTATTTTTTAAATCGAAACCCGTTAAACCGAGCCAAAATCCTTCCAAATATAGGACCATAATATGTAGTTTCCCAAATCTCGGGGATGTAGATATAATTATTCAAAAATAAATAAAATAAAATTCCGTGCTCATCCAATCGAACGGCTGACATTACAAAATTTAGCTTACGCTGATAACGACCGTCGATATGTATCTGCTTCAAACCCAACAAAACCCTAGTACTTAATCTCTCTTACATAACAGCTTCTCTGCCGCTGAGACGCATAACCTAACTCTCCTGCCACCGGCGAAATCTTCATCAAACAACACCGTAAGCCCACTTCTCAAATTAATAGTTCATTGTTTTTATGTTTCAATTTTCATTTTGACCCTCTTCACTACGTATATTTGTGTCTAATTGTGATGTAAATATACGCGGTTGTATTTTCATTTGTATGTTTATGAAGGTATACATATTCATTTTGAATCTGAGTTTAATTACATTTATATCGTTTTTGTGGCAATAGAATATGGGATCTATGCGATTTGGATGTGTTTAAATTCGAATTATAATGTTTCAATGATTGATAAGAAAGGGCTGGGGAGTGGAGAAAAGGAAATAGGACAAAGCAAAATTAGATTTGTTTATAATAATTTTAAACAATCGGACAAGTAAGATCCATTCATGTTAAAAGGATGTGAATTCATGGAAAATAATAATTTTTGCAATGTCTGGTGCAGAGATGGCTGAGAAGGGAGGAGCGATTGTACCTGAGACTCTGTTGAAGAAACAGAAGAGGAATGAGGAGTGGGCTTTGGCCAAAAAGCAGGAGCTTGTTGTTTCCAAGGAGAAGAAGGCTGCAAGCAGGAAGCTGATTTTCAACAGAGCTAAGCAATATGCTAAGGAGTATGAACAGCAGGTTTTATTTAATTCTTTCCTTTTTGTGGTTATGCTATATAGAATTCTAAGTTAATAATATTGGCTCATGTACTTGTTTTTTTAGGATAAGGAGTTGATTCAATTGAAGCGCGAGGCAAGATTGAAGGGAGGATTTTACGTGAACCCTGAAGCTAAGCTGCTATTTATCATCCGCATACGTGGGTATGTCCTCGTATTACTTTGGCTCTCGGGATGACATTTGTATGCTTTGCGTTTGTGTGACTAACTCTTCATAATTGTGGAACTATCAGTATCAATGCCATGCACCCAACTACAAAGAAGATTTTGCAGCTGCTACGTCTTCGACAGGTGAAACGAACACCTTATTGTGTAGATTAAAATAATATTAATTTTCTATTAGTAGCTATTTGACACAGTTGATATTAACTGATTAATTTTCAGTTATATTTCACGTGTATCAACTTACGAATGTGTGTATGGTGGAGATTGTTTGGTTCCCTTTTGCTCGTGGAAATTGGAATATATTGTTTTTTTATCAAAGCTAGAGATGGTAATATTTTCAAAATTGTGTTGGTGTATTGCTGGTTAAGAATCATTACAAAGGTAATGTGTGTTGAGAATGCAATGTTTAACATTGTGCATCATGGGCTTCTCAGGTTTCTGTGTTTAGACATTCATAATTTGGTCTGGATATCTTCACACTGTGCAGTTTGATATATTCTGATTTAAATCTGTTGCCTTTTGGGTCTTTGACCTTTATGTAGTAGTCATGTTGCAGTTCAAGTTATGAAACTAAGCAATTGAGCAATTTCTGTAAATTCTTTATCCTTCATTCACATAATCGTGAGTATTTGGACTGCAGATCTTTAATGGCGTGTTCCTGAAAGTTAACAAGGCAACAGTGAATATGTTACATAGGGTCGAACCATATGTCACTTTTGGGTACGCATCCATATGATATGATTCCTAAACAAATTTTGAAAGTTTCATTGCTATTAAATTCTTACAACACAATACTCTTTCTTTCAGGTACCCCAACTTGAAGAGTGTGAGGGAATTGATTTATAAGAGAGGCTTTGGCAAGGTCAATAAGCAGAGGATTGCCTTGACTGACAACTCCATTGTTGAACAAGTTAGTCTGTCTGCATAATCATGTATGTCTCTAGTTGCATTTTCTTCTATGTTTTCACTAATGCATGACCTATTGCAGACTCTAGGTAAACATGGTATTATCTGCGTGGAAGATCTTATTCACGAGATCTTGACAGTTGGACCCCACTTTAAGGAGGCCAACAACTTTCTGTGGCCATTCCAACTTAAGGCTCCATTGGGTGGTCTGAAGAAGAAGAGAAATCACTATGTTGAAGGAGGAGATGCTGGAAATCGTGAGGACTTCATCAATGAGCTTATCCGTAGAATGAACTAGATTTTATTGCACGACAGTTTTGAAAATGTACGGTTTCTTGCTTCGAAAAGCAAGTTGGGGGAATCTTCTTACAGTATTATTTTTCGCTTCTAAAGCTGTTGGTTTCTTCTATCAGATAATCTATGCCTTTGAGACAATTTTTATTTGCTTTTATATCAGATCAACTGTGTTTTGTTTCAGTTTCCATCAGCGAGATGCATTTGTTCAACTGGCTACATGTTTGTTGTCCATGTATTTAATGTTAAAATAGTGTTTTTTTAAAAAAAAATTATAGTGTTGTTTCTTGAGCTATTGAAATGACAGAGTTAAACTTCAAACAATAGATATATTTGCGAATGTTGTAAAATTCCTCTCTCAAGTAGTAGTATTTCTGAACTACAATTTTCCATTGAATTTTTCACATGTGGCATTTTTAATTGATGTACAATGCTAGATTGAAAAAAATGAAGTACCAACTTGGTAGATTTCTTGTGCGAACAATCAATTTAATGACAGTCCTGTCCCATGAACTTCAAGCTCGCCGACTTACCTTCAGAGCTGAGATTAAGACAATTGAATTCCAACATAAATTACCGTCTCATCCATGTACTCGAGATTAAGGCAATTCAACAACCTTTGGTGATTGACTCGCCTTCAGCGATGCAGAGATTAAGGCAGGCGCATTTCTATAATAACTTACCGCCTCACTGATGGGATAGTTCGACTTTGGCTGACCGCTTCGCATTCGACGTTGAGATTGAGGCAACAGGAGGTCGCCCTTATTATCAACTCATCACCTCTCTCGTGAGTTTAAGAGTAAGACAAAAATAAAATAATAAATTGACTGGGGGCCCAATCAAATTGGGTCTTGATCGGACCCAGACCCGGCATTAATTAAGCAGTGGGTTCAGGTCCAAACCTGGACCCGACAGTTTGTCATTGGATTCAAACCTAGTTGGTAGTTCTTGGGTATGGGTTGGATAATTACACACCCATTGATAATGGTTTGTGTCTTGGTCTGGATTGGATATTACCCACTTGTATTACAAAATTTCCACTAAAATATAATCCAAATTATAAAATCCAAGATCATCCTGTAATCTATGTTACAAATTAAAAGATATTAAAATATATGGGCTGTTCAATGATAAGGATTATAACCCTGCATTATTTCACTTCTGAGAATTTGATGGTTAGACTTGATCTACTTCTTCAAGCTATTCAATTCTCTGTGCCATGGGGGGCCTCACATTCAGTCAAATATGTGATACAGTGTATCTAAATTCCTAGTTGTTACCAAACCGACCTTCTTTTCTAGCACGATACCGAGTTTCTATTTTCTGTATTTGATTTGATACTCCCGACTTTGCCCCCTGGTCATGCCGGGTGACAATTTTTATAGGGTGCGCTTCTGTGTTAAATACCCATTCATCGAGTGAAATGACCGATGAAGGTGAGAAAAGAAGGTACAGATATTTGAGAGTCTCTGCTAGAAAAAAACTTTGCATCATGTTGTCTTTTGCGCCAGTATTAACCTGAGAAAACAGATGGGACAAGACTCGTAAGCTACAGAGTTAAGTGTGCCAGTATTAACTCCGCAAGTTTAAATGTACTCACATCTTTTAATCCAACGTATCCTGTCTCTATGCGGGAGTTCTTCTCGAATGCTTGAAATATATTCCATCCCCATTCTTGATATGTCTTATTACCAGTCAAACGGAAGAGGTAAAATAGTGACTCAACTGTTTCTGGCCTCAATATGTTCCATGATGTTCCAACACTCATGTCCTGGATAATTATGAACAAACTATGAAGAGAAAAGAAATACCTTTTTCTTTCATAGGACATATATTAACTTCTTGAATCTAGAACAAAAACCAAAGGCATTTTTCACTTACCTTGCCTGAACTGAAAAAGTAGTTCTCTCCAGCTAATTTTGTTTGAGTTGACTCGTAGAAGTTATAGCACGTCCAAGCTAGCTGCAGAAAGAATCAAAGAACTTGAAATAATTCACTCAGAGTAGTAAATGCCTCCCAACTTCACAGACAAACTTACTCAAGAATCTTAGGTGCAAAGAATAGGGATAAATACCTCTTCAGCCAGAGAGAGGAATTTTTTAGCTTCATCAGGACTATAACCCACAGACCCCAATGCTATCATTCCTGGAGCAAAACATGCAAGTTCATCCATCTGCAAATATGTAATAAAGGAGGGTAACATTTATTACCAATTAAATTAAACTAAGCTGCACTCATTATTACCCACAACTAGAGATAAATCACCTTGTCTGCTAAAGAACTTCCAGTCTTCTCGCAGATATAAGCAAAAGAAGAAGGCGTACTTCTCCGAACCAAGCTTAGAAGACCTGTCATTGATGTTTCCCACATTTCCCTGTCAGAATACAGGTTGCGACAGTTGCCATTAGCAAAAAACATTTAAATGGGAAATAGGACAGTAAGCCAACTAAGGCAAAACAAATTTAAATCTAAAACATGAGTGTAATAACAAAATGCAATATGAAACACATGGTAGAAAAATGATAACAGACTGAACAGGAAGTCAGGAAGACAGAAAACCAAAGAGCTTTCATATGAATGCAAAATATACATGTATGAAATATATGCCAGTCCATTTGAGGACAAAAAAGCATTAATTCTGACCTATAATGCTTCACTGCAGTGGTTTTGTTTCCTTGTATCCAAACCTTGAGTAGATATTCATAAAAGCTGCATAATTTTGTTTGCTTCCGTTAAGAATATGAAAAGCTCATTGCTATGATCCTAAGAGTTGGCAAATATTCAAAATACTTAAAATGTCCCAGAGATGTAATAGACATTTAACCTGTCTCCCATTGCCCCAAAAGTTATGGTCGAGTACGATCTTGGGGCCCCATTGTTGGGATTAATATATATGGGAAGCAAACCATCATGAGGAAAGGTTTTATTAAGCTCTACAATGACATTTTCCACCTGAAACATCAAGATTTAGAATTCAGTCAAAGGGAGAAGTAGGAATCACTCTCACAAATTTTGGCACTTGGGATCCTGATATTTCAGATATGGTTCTCCATGTGCACTATTAATGATGCTTAATATGAATTACTTTCAGTCAAACTTCTTTACCAAAACTGTATCAACTGTATGAAGTAAATTTTCAGAAGAAATACCTTTTGCTGATATTTAGGATCCCCCGTCCTTTGAGAAAGAGCAATAAACTCCAGCTGCTCTGTGCCAGAATCTGCCAGGATGCTATCACCCTAAATGGGAAACCCACATATATGCAAGAACAAAAATATCAACTTGGCAGAAAATGGTGGCAGATGAATTGATTACCGAAGAAATTCTTCACATGTGAAGAATGAGGAAGTAATTCATCAATAAAGTCTACTGTAAATAAGAGAAGGGCGAGCAGGTTCTCACAAAAAGTGGTATAGGCGATGTCAACTAAGCTGAGGGAGAAAAATGAAAAATGCATTCTAAAAACTGAAGTCAGTTGATTATACATCAGGTACAAAATTTACACTGATCTGGTCTTTGTTGCTCCTTCACTCATTTTCGTACTTTATATCAAGAATTAGGTAAAAATATCCAAGGGCATAGATCTCTTGGCATATTTTACAACCCCATACATCTAGTTGATATCAATGTTATGAGCTTGTTTTGGTCAAGGGAAAATAATTCAGATGTTACAAACTGCAATAAGAACCAAAATGGCTACACTTTTTTTAAAGCCATTGTAACCTATGACATCCGGCAGGGGAGTTTAAAATATGATCCAAGCACTTACCATAGTGTTAAATCTTAAAACAGCTCAGCATTGAGTTATTAAGTAATAACTACTGAAAAAAGCAAAATCAAAACGAAGTAGGCAACTCCATAAATAAAGTAAAGCAATAATTTCTCCTAGATTTACCAAGGTACAACAAGAGATCCAACAGACCAAGCACGCAAATGTTCAGATATGATTCCAGTTACTTGGAAAAAAGTTAAGCCAAACATTAACAATGATAAACAATGATAACTTACCCCTGTCCACCCAGGATTATGCGGGTTTCCATGAGCCAAATTAATAATATTATACGGGATGCCAGAAGGAGAATTCCATGCTGGCAACAGTCTGTTAGCAATATCTTTGGCCTTTTCAAGGAAAACTTTGTCTCCAGAAAGATCATATGTGCTGAGAAGTCCACCAACAACTCTGTTTAAACATAAGTGAACTATGAGCTTAATTTTTTAGATGTTTCCATTCTTCCATAATTCAAGCCATGCAGCCATATCAGCAAATCATTACAAATAATTCAGATGGGCAATTATATAAAGGAATATACAAAATAAACCTTTAAAGCAACCTTATGGTTGTCTCAAAGACACTGGCATCATAACTCTTGTTAAAATCCAAGGAATTTGCAACCCACCTGCCATGAAAAACTTCTTGAGCATTAAACAACAGTTACAAAATATGTGTTGATATTTCAACAGAGAAAAATTATCCATCAGTTATTTTGAGGCAGTAAATCCACTACAAGGAGACAAACACAAAAACTAACCCTGTTTTAATCATTCCTTTCTTACTTCATCATGTTTCAACTTCCGTTTCATGATATTCTGATTTTCAGATCCTTACAGTGATGTTACTCTTACACAATGCAAGGAGAAACAACACTAAATAAAGTAGCTGAAAGGACACTTTGAGGAAGACTTCAAAAAAGATGTTGCATTATTCTATAAATAGAAATCTACGAAAACTGTAAATTCATCCCGATCATGTCATGACGTCATGTCATGCTACATTCAATTATATTCATTTTATTTTATATCAATCAAATTTGTATAGATAGAGGAACTGGCCAGCCGGATATTGATTGGCAACCTATAATATTCATATACCCAAATAGTGAAACTCTCAAACCAGGGCTCAGTGACAAAAAAATGTAGAAGTATTTACTGCTCAATGTAGTACAGCACAATCGAAATAAATCTGAAAGAAAAATAAACAGAAAGCAAACAACCCATAAACAGCACCATAGCTTACTCTCTAGCCCTTTGGAACTGCTCATCCAATCCCATTATATATAGCGTGTCAAGAGCATCAATTAGAGTTGCTCCAAGACCACCAAAGCTATCAACCCCATTCTTCGATTGAGGCTGGCAACCAAAAATTCACATAATTATTCATCAAAAATCAATTATAAGGCTACTTTTGCTACACTTTCTAATGTTTAAGACAAATACTTTATGTGAGAGGGTATTTTTGAGAAAAATAGTTCCACATATAGAAAGGGAGTCTTATTTTGGACAACCCAAAAAGGAAATAGGAGTAAAAATTAGGGACATAGGAAGTATTATATAGATGATAGAACATGCTTATTAGCAGAACATATATAAGGGGCCTAATCTGAATGCTTGAGAGCCTACAGTATCAGAATTGAAACAAAAGTAAAAGCAACTACAGAGGAAAGCTAATGAAAGATGAATATTGTTGTCCCTTTGTGGGAATAATAGGGAAAGATATCAAACGAAGTTGGGTAGACTATATCCAATCTTATGTTTGACATTAGTTCAAATAATGTCTGAAAAAATGTAAGATTATTTTCAGTGCTACTACATTCTGGCATCTCTAGAGAATTGGATAAAAGTCAATATGAAAAAACATAATTACTGACCTATATTAAATTGACAAGATGTTAAAATAATAGTGAATGGATTGATATCCAACTAAGAAACATACTAGTAGGATCTTCTCATCTCTAGTCAACAATATAAACAGAGTCTATCCATTCGTGCAACATGTTTTTCAGTGACATGTTACTGACACATGAATAAAGAGTGATGTGTGCAACACCTAACCTTGGTCCCCTACCCCAAAAAGTAAAATCCAAAACCAAATCCTTCAAAAGATTGTTAATCTCATTTAGCTCACAGGCTTTCAACTTCTTTAATTAAGTCACTTCGTAGACTCATTTTTAAGATTAATACTAGCAAAAATAAGTTATTTAATCTATTAATTGGTCATATCGCTCATGCTCTTGTAAACAAGGAATGTTGTTCAACAGTACTAAGACATTGACAAAATCACTGAGTGGGACAACCAAGTGTTTAAGCTTAAAGATGTGACAGTAAAACCCAAACAAAGAAGATTATATCACAAGAATAGTGGCAATATTTCAAGAAGCCAATGTTTAATTTACCAGAAGTGGATATATAAACAATAAATACAATTAAGTTGAAGTGAAAAACTAGGGTTTCCACTTAATAATTGATTTGCCATACTACTATCTTCTTTGCTGAAAGAACAGATGAACATCAAAGATTAATAAGTTTAAATTCTTTAGGAAGTCAGCCTCAAAATCAACAGCTAAGGTTCTATCTAATCCCCCAACCCTCACCCAAAAGGATTCATGAAAATTAAAAAAAAAAGGATAGAAAAGTTAAGAAGTATAACATATTTGAGTAACACACCTGGAGTTCATCATGGCCCCAAGCATATTTTTCATACGAACTCCATGCATGAATCATAGCTTCTTTAACTTTCTCTCTGCGTTGACTTTCAATTGGGTCATCAGGAACATCTGAATTCCTAATTGCGTCATTTCTGTTGTCACTAATGGTTGCCTTTCCTGAACTGCTTTTATCAGTCTTTATTTCTTCAAGCTGAAAATAATGATCATTTTTACAGCCATAGGCAAATTATATATAAAGAGATGTGGCTGAAAAAGTGATGATATTTTTTTACAAATAATTTGACTTCATTCAAGAAAGAATCTTTTGTCGGAGATATATTTCCATGTTATGATTTGAAATATACAAACTTTCAAAAATTCAAATTAATCGAACAGTATTCACATATATCTAGAAAAAACGATTTTGAAGAAGTGGTTCTCACTGAATCAGATCTTGTTAATTTTTCATAGAAAGAAACAGATTCAAGGCATCAATCGTTAAATTGAACACCTTACCATATTTTGCAACCGATTTACTTCACTATTCAATTTAGACAACTCCTCCTGCACATAAGTACATTACATTGTCAGTAACACTAACACTTTCACCTAAAAACTAAGATATGAACAAAAAGGGTCCGCTCATAATATGTATATATTATGAATTATTCAATCTATGAACAGAAAAATTAAACATGGGAAGCAACTGCACAAAAGGGAGAGACAGTTGGGCTGCAATTAAAGAGTGATAAACTCCATTTATTGGCGAGGACAAAATACACATTAACTTTATATCTTAAGACTTTTATCTTTCCTGGTGCCAATCATATGAAAATTAATACGATTCGTTTCAACACCAGCCGAATTGAGTAATAAAACATTCATTTTAACAATCTAATCCGATAAATCAGGTGTGTCAAATGCACAATAAACAGAGGTACCATTTCCAGTTTTCCATTAATTTATATTCAATCAACAAAATAACATCATTCCACTTCAAAACTCCAACGTATCATGTCAGAACTAATCACATATCTGCAGATCTTTCTCAGAATAACGAAACAAAACCGAATCTCTATCCTTTTCCCCAGTACCCAAGGATAAAATATTACGTAAAAAAATAGGAGATGTACCTCGTGCTCCCTTACAAGAGTTTGGCGATCCCAAACAAGTAAAGTGGCAGAGACAAATAATATAAAGAGCAAAGCTAAACGCTTCGGTCTCTTCAAATAATACGCCGGATTTATGTATCTCCACCAGCTCGACGACGATCTACTCCTCGCCATTTCCCCCAATAATTACAATTTCCGATCTCTCTCTCTCTCTCTGGAAGAATATGACCCGAGACCGGATCCAGAAGAAGAACGAAAATTCGCCCAAAACCAAGTTAAATAGTTAGAGTTTCTTCGTCGGAGGGAATAAACGGTGAAAGGAGTAGATTTTAATTGTAAAAAGTAGAAGTGAAAATAGAACAACAGGTGGGGTAGGGGAGGGCAGATTTTCTGACTAATTTATTTATAACTGACTTGAGGGAGTTTATCTATATTTTTTTTTCCAAAAAAAGGGAGTTATCTATTTAAGAAAAAAAAAAAAAAGGAGGGAGTTTATCTACATTTAATTAAGTTTAAAAGGGGGTTTATCTATATTTAGAGACGAGAAGCAATTATAGAAGAATTAATTTTAGTATATCTGATTTTGGTAATAATTGATTATAATAAAAATTAATTATAGAATAATTGCTTTTGTATAATAGCTTTTGCAAAAGTAACACTTTAGTAGCTTCTAAAATATGTTGATTTTTTGCTTCTCGAGATCCCAAAAGTGATTATGATCTTGGGGGCAAAACACCATGAAAATCACGATTGAACAGAAGTTATTTTTATAATCGGGGCCAAACACTTCAAAAATCACAATAGAGATCTATAAGTGATTTTAAGAGCTCCAACCGATGGGCCAAACTCACTCTTAATTAAGTTCTCTTTCTGAATCTAAACGTGAAACACTATGTACCCTCATATAGGCTGTCAAACAACTTGGGCTTGGATCGGATAAGGTCAGGCCGATTTCACTTTATTTATATCCGATCGATTTGGATTCTAAAATTGCCAGATCCCAAATATCCGAGAAACTTGGGTTAGATTGAATATTGAATGTTCTCGAAGAAAATAAAATCTTTACTTTTAAAATTTTTATCAATATATTTCCAAATATTTAACAATACACTTTCATTCGACTTGATTCACCGTGCTCAAACTTTTTTCATAGTCTACTGAGATTCAGCCTATAAAATTCAACTTTTAACACATCTATTTATTTGCTTCAAGTGATATAAGGAATCACTTTGACATTAATTCATGGTGTTATTTGAAAATGAGTTGAACATTAATGCATGTCTTCTTAAATTAATAATAAGTAGTAAACTAGAACATTATTATAAACAAAATACTATGTACATATATTTAATTTACATTATTTATTTTATTACTTGATTCGAAATTTTAACAACATAAATTAACCTAAATTCATATTGATTCACGCATTTCAGATTGCAATTGGGCCAGTTGGCAACCCTTTCCTCATTTATTATGGATGAAAATATGAGATTATTGTTATCATTTGTACGGAAAACTTAGATAATTTGATATGATCATACATACTTCGTTACGGTTCTAAAAACCATATATGATTCTAAGAAGTAAAATCATATGTGCTCCTAGACCTATAGAAACAAAATCCTTATAAAATCGCGTAAAGAATGGTTTTAAGGTTGTTTTAGTTTGCCTAGTGGAAATATGGAATCAAGTTGTTGTTGTGAGATTTTAAAAGCGAATAGCATTTAGCACCCGTAGACCTATGGGAATAAATCTTTGTTAACATAAAACATTAGTAGTCTTGATCGAATTAATGTGTTAAAAATTTAAAAGCCATTAACACTCCTACATGGCTGCACCTATGGAAACAAAATACTTGTCAAACATAAAATGCTCACTTCAAACTAGTTGTTATGGGGCTCTTGTTGCGCCACAACTTGATAATGCTCAACCGCAGCTCGTCTTTCGATTAATCAAGTCGTCTAATTAAAATACTGCCCCTTAACTTTGTTAATAAGCTGATATGATTAATTAAGTATAAAATTATATTAAAAAAAAATAATAATAAAATAAAGGAGAAGAAAATCCAAAAACAATCACTTTCATTCTTGGACTAAAATCCTTCCAGGACACGACAATAAGAATATCGCGACATTGTAGAATCTCTGCCTACATCTACCAGAAAGCAACATGTACCGATATGGTCATGATGAATCGTTATCATTTCCAGCAGCGCTCAAAACCATTTCCTCCGCCTGAAAATTCCCGTTCTGCCAAACGAGAAGGTAAAGTGCACCATGAGATAAATATAGACATACATGAAGTTCAAAGTTCGTTTACATCAGAAAAGTAGTAGACACAACAAAAGGTGCACTAAAACGGAAGCATATATACCTCCTCACTCCTGTTAAGCAGAGGATTTGTTCCTGGTGGGGTTGTTGCCTTTGAGAGGTCCCTCAGCACTCCCTAAAATAATTTAAAGTTTGGTAAAACAACAAGGCCAAAGTTATCAGAGTTATGATTGTTTCAGTTCAGAAAAATCTATTTTCCAACAACATTTGTCAATAGGTAATAATGGTTCAAGTGAAAATACAAGGTTAACAAAAACGAGATACGAAGATAATGATCACCAACCACCAATACATTGTGTAAAGGTTAAACACAAGTCAAAAGAAATAAAAAATCGCGGAGATGGTAATAAATATATTCTCAATATTGTTTCTAATTTCTACAACTTTATCCTATTGTGTAAATTGTGAAAGAACGATATTGTATTTAGATGGAATATTTCAATGTAAGATAACCATACAGAAGGCAGTATTGAGAAAGGATGTTTGTCTCCTAGGCTGAAAGCCTTTCTATAATACGGCATTAATATCATTCCATATATTAGAAACAGCCTAACAGCAACCAAAGGTCACTTCATATGGAATATAAGTGACTGTCACAGATGATCAACATGATCAAAGGCAGTACTAGTAATCTTACACTAGACCTCAGAATGTAGGTGAATGTCACAAAAAGGGTATGGAACAAGCAAATTTTGTGTTATCTCATAAGTGAGGGTGTGAGAGTTGGTACATCAGCAGCAAGACTATAGCAAAATGGCAGACAAGATGTCTTTAAAAAGGTTGGAGATAGGAAACAAATTAGTGCATCTAGTGAAGGTGTCCACATAGAAACAAATTAGTGCATCTAGTGAAGGTGTCCACATAACATAATCAAGTATATCATTGTAGATCCAATAATTTAAATTGTCCACCAATCTCCAAAAGTACCTTATTTGCCCACATAAGGCCACATGCATTACAAAGAGTTCTAGGTCCTTCTGGTCCACGGCGCATCATTGGAGTAGATTTCTCACTAATACCACAATGCTGGCAGCTGGCAAAGAAATTTAGGGGAAAAAACTAAATGCATGATTTACATGCACGTATAAATCTACAAAACAAGCTACATACATATAGTATTCATGAATCATTCATTCAAATGCAACTAGATAATAAGAAAGCTTCTCTCCACCCAAACAAAGTACAAGTCGAATCCTCTCTTACTAGAAAATCCAAAAAGTCAAGGATGTTATCTCCAAATAATTACCAAATTACTCACTTTCTTCAATAAGCAGCATTACAAGTTCCAAAACACTTTGAAGAGACAACCATTAGAAAATAAAGCAGAACTCCCTTCTCTCAAAATTCCAAATTGAAATGTACAAATTGAATGTATAGTACGCAAATTTCCACACTAGAAGTAAAAATAAAAAAATAAAAAAAATAATGGATATTAACTTATTAAACAAATAAAGTGCAGTTAATGATACAAAAGTAACATCTCCAAATTCGACAATGCTGAAACTCTTACTCCAAGAATCTTAATTCTAATATATAATTCACTTCGGCAATAAACATGAAGTTCCAACCTTTTTTTAATAAAATTCAATACTCACATGTTTCACTATGCTTGAGTGACAACCATTAGTTAGACATTCATTTTCAACAAAATAAGAGTAGTTAGCTGTCCCTTTTGAATGCATGGCATCACAACCCCCCCCCCCCCCTCTCTCCAAAATACTATTTGCAGTTAATCTGGCATAGAATTACCGAACACCAAAACAAAAATGTCTGCGATCTATAGTTTTTAAAATTTTTCATATAGCATAAGGCTTAATCAAAGCAATCATTTTAAGCCTTATTAGTCATCCAATCATTTTAAGCCTAATTAGTCATCCAACCTCTCTGCATATCAGACATCCAACCCTTCAAATGACAAAAACATCGAGTGACCAAGCAACGAAGTCAACTTTGGGAGTCAATGGTATATTTCCTAAGAGCAAAACGAGAGAAAGCGAGCTGCAGAGGTTGGAGAACAAGAAAAAGAATATTATACAACATATTATCAGGAGTAATCAGCAGGAAAAACACATAATTAGTGCCACGATATATGCATGTCGAATGATAACTCACAAAATATCTGGAGTTTGTGATCCATTTCCATCTGTTCCCAACTTTTGACTTGATTCCCAACTTGACCCTGCTGATGCAGAATCATCATGATTCGGCTTCGAGGATGTAAATTGACCTTTCTTCCGTTGCATCCTTCAAAATTTAAACATAAAAGAACAAATTTAATATTAATGTTGAAGAGATGTCAAACTAAAAAATGTAATTTCAACTCAATATAAAACTTACAATGAATCACGTACCTTAGAGCAACTTCCTTACGAACAATATAACGTATTTTCTTGTCAAAATTTCGTTCTTTCCTCTTCTCACGGAATCTTATTAGTGAAGCCATTCTTTGTGAAACATTGAACTTCTGTGGGGTACTGGGTAAGCCCTGTCAACAAGATTAATTAAACAGTGTCGCACTGAACCAAAATAGTAAAGCAATAATCTGACTCAGATAACCATACTCTGTTATCAGGCATAGATGCTGGAAGAGCAGGAACATTAGGGGGTACTTCACGCCCTCCCAATAGTAGAAGTACAGCTTGAACCTAAAGGAAATCATCCAAACATGTTATCTTAATAGTCTGAAGAAGCGGAGAAAAGGAAAGAACAATAATAAGAAACCTAAAACCATATGAAATCTAATTAAGAAAATGACCATGTAAAATAGTTGGACAATATTTTAATCAAGCAAGTGTACTTGCGTAAGGGAAGTTGGTATCTGAGGTCTTGAATCACCTCCATGTAAAAATATTCAAGGGTTAGCTCTCTCATTTTAAAGATAGGAAAAGGTATCAGCAACGTGCTACTTGAAGGATAAACTTTGATTGGGTCTGGATTGCCTCTTGGGTTTTGCGTAAAAGATCCTATAATATGATGCAAGGAAAAGATAACCTGAATCGCTTTAAGAGATAACTATAAAGAACAAACATTTATCACAAACTTATGTGAGAGGAACAATAATAATACTACAAGAACTTCTCAATGAGTCAATTAGAAGCATATAGTGATAAACTATGAAAGTAGAAGTTCTGAAGCGGCAGTTGGAAAATATCAGATAATGAGGACATCAAATCTAAGAAATTTAAATTTATCATAGGAGGATCAAGAAGAAGATTTTAAATTCAGCCCTAGAGATTATCTACATTAATCTAGACACATTTAATGGTCATTTGAGGACTCAACCTTTTTTTCCCCCAATTCCTTTATCGTTCTCATCTCTTACCCACCCCTAACTCAAATCTCTACACAAACCCCTACACAACCTTTAGAAGGAATTAGTACTTGCATTGGAGTTGAAACAACCCCAATCTAGTTTAGTCAACACACTTAGAACTACTTAGTTGCTGAATTTTCAAAGGAAGTACTGCGGGTATCGATTTTCTAATTTTTAAAAGCTAATTTCTTACTTTAAGTTCTTTTATGTATTTGGGTGTAAGTAGCTTTCTTAAAGAAATCATGGCTGAATTGATTTTGCTACTAATCTTGGCAAATGAGTATCATGCTGCATCATTAAAGCCACTAAGATGGAAATGGTATCTTTAACCAATGTTGCTACACTATCAAAGGTAGCAAACAAATATTGTAAGCTAGAGGTGTCCTCGCCTTTAAAATTGCTTCAGATGAGGTAATTGAGGAGGACTGAGCTTTCAAAATGGCTCTCAGATGCCCTTAGAGACACGTGCACCCTAATACATTAGAAACACCACAATGTGATTACTTATACTGTAAAGGAGCACTCTTAGGACGCACTCTTTTCACTAGACACTGATAATGGCACTTTTTTTCTTCAAGCCACTAACATTTCGTCAATATTTTATGGTTTTCAATTACATCACAGAGAATTCATCTTATGAACATCCTCTGATCCTTGATTATTATGTTTCACTTAGCAATGTGGTCAGCTACACTTGGGAAAAAAGTCATTCGTTTTAAGTTTATACTCGTCAGTGCTAACACATGGATGTCAATGGGAAGGATATTACACACCAAGTAGACCAATTAAAAGTTGCTTAATTTATTTATTTAAAATATTTACACATACTATGTGAGATTATATGAAAACTACAAGTTAACTCAATTCAACAAATAAATTGAATGAACAAACAATAATCAAATAACAAGTAACATAAACCAAAATTCTAGAGATAATAATAACCTTCTCAGAAGAGACAGAATCAAACACAAAAACTTGACCCTGGAAGGAGAGAGTAAGCTGATTATTGTTCTCACTGCCGCTAGCCAGAGGCAACAACACATCATGGTTATTGGAAGGATTTCCC
The DNA here is from genome assembly GCA_003313485.2 of Penstemon barbatus. Classification (NCBI taxonomy): domain Eukaryota; kingdom Viridiplantae; phylum Streptophyta; class Magnoliopsida; order Lamiales; family Plantaginaceae; genus Penstemon; species Penstemon barbatus. The sequence continues at coordinate 37,429,698 of CM064882.1, forward strand.
ATATCAGCTGAAACATCCCCATCCATAACTTCATTTACTCCACTACTACCTACATTATTATCGTCCCCATCCTCATCTTGATCAGTCAAGTTCTCATTGCTCATATGATGATGCAACCCATGATGATGTTGCTCCTGCAAATAATGCATCATCCCTGCTTTGCTCTCATGCATTTCATCCATCTCACTCTATAACAGAAAATCTCTAGTTTACTAATCTGCTGACTAAATAAGCAACAATCGAAAACGATCCAAGAAACCTTAACAAATAATAAAAGAATAAGCTAAAGTTGTACAAATTTTCAGTTAATAAATCAGGCGTTGCAAAGAAAACAAACATAATTTGCTTAGACGCGTGGACAATTTTGAAATAACAATGAAGTAGATTGGAAAAAGAATATCACCATCAAAATTAATGAGTTCAGTTGAGAACTCGAAGGCTCGTCGAATATAACGTTAAACGTGGAGGTGGTGGCGGAGGGACGGCGGGGATCGTAAATGCGGGGTAATGTAGGGTAGATATTGGGCGGAGATTTGGCAGTTGGATTGGGCGTTTTCTGTAATTCTAGGATTAGTATGGGCTTAATCGTCTAACCAAAATTACCGAAGAAGTATCTTATTTTGTATCCTACGCGTGGCAGTGACGAGTACTAGTGTTAGGGTGAGCGTTTGGATTTGCGTGATCCAAACTCGACCAGTCTTATTTTATTAAAAATCAAATAGGATGAATACTTTGAATTTGGATAGGGACGGATTCGGAAATACAGGTTATTGGGGACCAAGCATATATTAAATCAAAATTCTTATATTTGAGTTAATCAAAACGAGAATACATAGTAGTTTCTAGTTTAACATATTATTTTTATTTACAATTCTTTCTGAGATTTCTCAAAAAATTTCGAAAAGTTTCTAATATATAACGGACCGAAACATATGTAAAAAATGAAACTTTAATACTTGTAGTATAAGATTCTAGGATAAATTAAATAATCAAAATACAATTTCATATGACAACAATTATATTCACAATTAATCGCACCGATTTTTAATTTTATGAAATTTGTCCATAATAGCCAGGTGCGGAGTTAGATTAATATTTTTTTGGGGGGGTTTGGGAGAGGGGGTTTATTTAGTATGTGTTAAATAAAACGTATAATAAAAAATCGAATTATCTTGATTATTATTAAAAAGGAAATTAAATTTTAAAAAAATATTTGAAAATAACAAAAATCAAAGAACAATTATTTAGAAAGAAAAAGAAGTTAAAAGAACAATTGGTAAGAAAGAAAAAGAAATTAAAAGAACAATTATTGAGGTGTATTATCAAATCCGTTATAAATTATATTTATAAAGGAATGTTAAAACTAAATTAATAAGTCAAATAAGAAATTAATGCTAATCAAATACATTTATGATGAGGTGTATATCTTTATAATAATAACATACTAAACATACCAATGTTATGGCCGTAATTTAGGTATAATCACATTTAACTTATATTAGCTGGTAATTGTATGATTTTATATATAATTCAATTCTTGGTCATTAACGTAATTAACTCTCATTAAGTAATTGCTTATTTAAAAAATAATACCTCTTTAATACACTAATAATGGATGTAATTTTGGAAATATTCACCTCTATTACTTTATATTAGATGGTCATTTACAAGTTTATATATAATTCAATTATTAGTAATTATTACCTCTCATTAAATAATTGTTTGAATAATTTGCAGAGCCCCCAAAAAAAAAAACTCTTTTTTAATATGCATTAGTTCCTAAAAATCATCTACATTCTTCAATCGTCAATTGTTTTGACCAAAATACTAATTTTTTAGAATTCTGAATTTTTTTTAATTATAAAAAATTATATTTTTGGTAATATTCTAAAATCAATTTCATCTTTAATTTAAATCCTACGAAAAAGGAATGTTAAAACTAAATTAATAAGTCAAATAAGAAATTAATGCTAATCAAATACATTTATGATGAGGTGTATATCTTTATAATAATAACATACTAAACATACCAATGTTTTAGGTATAATCACATTTAACTTATATTAGCTGGTAATTGTATGATTTTATATATAATTCAATTCTTGGATTAACGTAATTAACTCTCATTAAGTAATTGCTAAAATTATTTAAAAAACAATACCTCTTTAATACACTAATAATGGACGTAATTTTGGAAATATTCACCTCTATTACTTTATATTAGATGGTCAGTTACAAGTTTATATATAATTCAATTATTACCTCTCTTAAATAATTGTTTGAATAATTTGCAGAGCCCCAAAAAAAAAAAACTCTTTTTTAATATGCATTAGTTCCTAAAAATCATCTACATTCTTTAATAGTCCGTAATTTTCATTAAATTTGTAGCTATGTGATTCATATTTTTTTTTAATTAACTATATAAAATTGGTGAGCTTAAAAAAATAACTATTGTGCATCTCTATATAATTTTTCTCTGTATACTTTTAATCATTTTTTTGCTTTGTAGGTACAAGCACAAGACGATCTTGAATGCCAACCTTATTTTTCTTGATGTAGTAGGTCCATTTGAACAGTCACGAATGCACTAAACAAGAAGTGTAAGCTTTTACGATTTATTTTTTACTATTTAAGCATACACATTTAAAATTTTCATTTATGATTCATATGTACAAGTATTGTTTAGTCCCTTTTGATCCATTAGCACCTGCCACAAATGTGTTAAACAAGAAGGTAAGCTTATTAATTTTTTTTATGTTCTATGAGGTCAACTTCTACAATGAGTTTCATGATGTTAAATTTTTGTTTCAGGTGCGTGCATATATAATACTATCAATCATAATGCAATTCTTATTTTTTTTCCCACTTATTAATGCGATGGTAGGATATTTTCTTAGAAATAATTAAACAAAAGGTGCATAGTTATTATTGCACATGTTTGCGTAAGTGTTTTTCAGTTTTGAATTAGTAAATCCTTAAATCCATAACAATTTTTTGGAATTTTTGTTTTTTTAAGATTGATACTTTGAACAATTCAAAATTTGAATTGATGCAGGGAATGGATGATAATAATGTGCATCCGCTGAGAATTTGGTACTTCTGTAAAGTAATTTTCTTAATTTTTATTTTTTGAGAAAAAAAAACTTCTTAAATTCAAAGTGTTTGAAATTTACTTAGCAATAAAAAGTTTGAATAATATTTAGAAGATTGTATATATTCTATGTTATTTTATCTATTTAATATTATTACTTTTTCATGTATTTCATCTTGAATCATGACAAATTTGTCAAAAATACTTTGCATTGTCACTGTTTTGGTTAATACTATATTTTCATATTTTGTCTCTTTTTGTTTCATATTTGATTTAATGTGATTTGATATATATTGATTTCTTTTATGTTATTAATTCATTTTGAATTTTCTTTTTTTTTTTATATTATGCATTTCTTATAGTTTTTGTTTACAGCTTTTCCCTTTTTTTATTTCATCTAGAATGGTTAGTCTTTTATTAAATTGTTTAATTTTAGTTTGTGATAAATTTATCTTAAAATTGTGTCTTTGATATATGTGAATGCAATTTTAATTCCGTGCTATATTCTGATTCCAATGAGTATATTTGTACTATTCTTAATTTTCTAATATTATGATTAATTGTAATTTTACTTTTAAATTTATATAAATATATTTTATAATTAGAGAAGATGCATAAAGAAAAATATATATACTTGATTATGCTGTAATTTTTTTTTTTTTTTTATAGTTACAATGTCATTAGGTAATTTTTTGGTAAGAGGATATTCACAAGCTTGAAATATATTGTTTACATGTTTGACCTTTATATTAATTAGTTTGATTAACTTAATTATATCCATAGTAAATTACAATAACTTCTTTTTCTCATATATCAACATTTTTTTTTGGTTTTTTATTGTTAAGCGGAAATTTAGATAATCATACATACATTCATCTCAATTGTGAATGTATTTATCTCGTGATATTGAGTATTGAATGCATACATTCTTATATGTACTAATTAGTTGAAGTTGATATAATCAAAATTGAGATTTGACATGACATAAAACAACCTATCAACAAATTCAACAATTATATATTATTTATAATCTATATACTGTAAATTGTAGAATTCTCATATAATAATAATTTTCAAATATTTAAAGTACTCAAGTTGCAATTATTCACAAATGTGGATATCGTAATAATGCAAACAAACATACTTTTATTTTATTTCTAGGATACAAATTATATATTAATTTTGATCCGTGCATAGCGGGAAAAAGCAAGATACTCCCCTGTGTTATGCTTAACCTGCACGAAACTATCCTATGAAATTTTATTGCGTCAAACTTCCTTTCGTTTTAAGAAACCCTGCAAAAATCACCGAATTTGTAAAAAATAAGGCGTTTTGGATCGACACATTTGAAGAAATAATTTTTAAAACACTTTAAGTTGGTCCCTACAACTTCACGTGATATATTTTTAAAATGATTTCTTTAAAAATGTCGATCCAAACCGACATATTTTTCAAATATTGGGTATTTTTTGCAGGATTTTTGAAAACACAAGGAAGCTTGGCGCAATAAAAATTTCACGGGGTAGTTTCTTGCAGGTTTAGCATAACACGGGAAGTATTTTGCATTTGCCCCGTGCATAGCACGGGTTGTAGGCTAGTAAATATATATTCTAGATCTGAGTGGAGGCTATAGACCCCACTAACCCTTATGTAGATCCGCCCTTGAAATTTGGGTATTCGAATCTAAAAAACTTGTATTATATTATGTGAATGCGAGACTGATTTGAGAATAATCCCTCCAAACCCAAATACCTTATATCTCTTTTATGTTATAGTTATAGTTATATATTTATTTAGTCTAACATTTTTATTAACTTGTCTTGTTCAAATCAAGTTTGATCATGCTAATTCAATCACAATAAATACGTGTCCTGCATTTGATTTATGATTGTATAAGATTCTTCAACACAAAACAAAGTGAATGGGATGCAAAGAGGATCCGTTTGGGCAAAAATTATTTCCCTTTCTTTGAAAAATTCAACTTAACTCAATTATCTGTTTTTTTTTTTCTTTTTTAATATCATAATTCGGCCCTGGTCAAATGAAATTTGATCTAAGAAATCAATTCTCTCCAAAAAAATAAGGATAAATTACATTTTGATTAAATTATGAAAATCTCTCTTGAGTTTCATAAATTACAAAACACACCTCTCTAGAGAATGAAAGGGAAAATTGCTTTTTTGGTACCATAGGATAGGCTGACTTGCACTTTTGGTACCATTGGATATGAAAATGCAAATTTGGTACCATAGGATAGGTTTTCATTGCACTTTTGGTACCATTGGATATGAAAATGCAAATTTGGTACCATAAGATAGGTTTTCATTGCACTTTTGGTACCATTGGATATGCAAATCCAAATTTGGTACCATAGGATAGGTTTTCATTGCAATTTTGGTACCAAACCCAATTTTTCTACAAAATTAATGGCAATTTACCCCCTATTAAATGCATAATGTTCAATTTATCACTCTATAATTTGAAAGAAATCAATTTACCCCCTGTAAAATTTTAATGAAGTAATTTACCCCCTTTAGCCGGAGATTGTAACTCACTTGCCGAAATTGAGAGTATGCATGCAAACTATTTTATTTAACATAGGGGGTAAATTGCCACATTTATCATAACACAATTGGTAAAATATCACATTATCATAATAAAAGTGGATTAAGTGCCGCCTATAAAAATATCAGGGAGGCGATGTGAAATTTTTACAAAATTTCAGGGGGTAAAATGCTCTTTTTTAAACCACGAGGGGTTAAATTGAACATTATGCATTTAATAGGGGGTAAATTGCCATTAATTTTGTAGAAAAATTGGGTTTGGTACCAAAATTGCAATGAAAACATATCCTATGGTACCAAATTTGCATTTTCATATCCAATGGTACCAAAAGTGCAATGAGAACCTATCCTATGGTACCAAATTTGCATTTTCATATCCAATGGTACCAAAAGTGCAATAAAAACCTATCCTATGGTACCAAATTTGCATTTTCATATCCAATGGTACCAAAAGTGCAAGTCAGCCTATCCTATGGTACCAAAAAAGCAATTTTCCCAGAATGAAATTACTTCAGTTAAAGAAATACTATAGTTGTCTCCAATCAATATTTTTTTAAGGATAACTTAATCGGCATTCTTTGAGGTTCGATAAAATAATAAATACAACTTCTAAAGGTTTTGAAAATTAGAAACATCTCTTCTACTTTAAGTCCCTTTTAGATATATCCGTTAACACATCAATTTCCTAAATAAAATACCCATTATAACTCTGATAAGTTTTGGTCAATTTTTTACCTTAACCATTTTTTTTTTAAAATATCTATTTATATTAAACATGTGATATATATGGATGAATGTTCTATTAATTAATGTTAGATCTTAAAATCCACATACACATACATATTTTACCAAAAAAAGTTTTGAAATAGCGTGTCATTTTTTATTATAGGTAAGAAATATTGTGTTCTATATATTTTAAGATTGAAATTATATTTTTAACTATTGAACTACAAAACAAATAAAATGTATTTAAGTTTCTTATTTTAACTAATATTCTTTACATACTACATTTAAATAGCTAATTTAAGTTGCTATTTATATAATTCAATTTTTTTTTTTAATAAAATACGTACAAGGATCTTTTTTACCATATTGAACCTTTTTTATGTTTAGTTTTTTATAGTAAATTTTCATATATAAATATAAATATTAGACCCATAGCATTTGGATATACTTTTTTTTTTGAAAACGCATTTGGATATACTTGATCCAATAGAAATTGGTTTGATCCAGTTACGGAGCATTGGTTTTAAAATTTCTTCACATAAGAAAAAACTAAAGAAAAGCCATATTGGGGAATAATAAGCTGAATTTTTATCATACGACCGAAGTATTGCCGTTTAGGACTGGTTAGATTTTTTTATTATTGAGAAACCTGGTTAGTGGTTTCAGAAGATGCGACTTTTGACGTTAAAACTCCTCCGCCGCTCTCCGCCGTCGCCACCACCATTACTCCACCACTTAGTCAGCCACTTTTACTCCTGTTGTTCTTCTTCAGGTTCATCTCTAACTAGCTCAATACTCCACCACAAGCAGCATGATTATAATAACCCTTGGTACTCGTCGACGATGTCGCACTCGCTCTATCCTTACAATTCCATTTCATTCAATCGCGGATTCTCCTCTGTCTCAGATGACCCGGTTCTTCCAGTACGCGCTCTCATATCGCTGCTCGATTCTTATCACGATTTAACTGGATTTCCATGGTAAGCATACAACACGCTTACTAATATTTATGTACTTTATGTTTCGCCGGGAAATTGGCAGAATGATAGTGTCAAGTCATTGAAACTATAGGATTGGAAAACTTGGGAGTATATTGAAATAGTTTTATGAGCAAATCCAGTTACATGATCCGAAATTTGTGAATTTTTCATTTATACGACTTTCACCTCATTTTTCTAATTCTTCACGCTTTTACTAATTTGCTTGATAAACGGCTATATTTCCCACTAAATAGTTGGTGATTATGACTTTTCATGACTATATTTTGCTGATGCCTAGCTAAAGAATTTTCTGTTTAGTTTTGCATAATTTCTTTGTTGCTGGAAACTAATTTAGCCAGTTTGTTTTTTGTAGGTGGATAATAATCTCGTCATCCACAGTGGCAATGAGACTTGCATTGGTTCCTTTAATCGTATTGCAACTTAAAAAGTTGAGAACGATCGGAGAGCTGTTGCCTAAATGTAAGTATTTATGCTCTATTTTCATTCATTAAAGGCTATAAGGAAAATCCTTTTTGTTGTGTACTCATAAAAGAAAAAGGGAAATAGATTCAGTCTTCTCCTTTAGTTTTCATTTGCCTATATGTGAGATAAATTACAAGCCCTGTAGATCTGTCTAGTTGACTGATAAACAGGGGTTTTCTCAATTAAGACCAAGGGCCTGTTTTTGTGATGACATGAAATATAAAAAACTACATATATATGGACATGCATTTAAACTTGGTAAATGTTTGATGACTCTGAAATCATTGAAGACTAAAAGAAGAAGTATATAATTAAAGGATAGTTTACAGGCAAGTGAATAACTGACAGGGATAGAGATGCTGAAGGAATAACTGACAGGGATAGAGATGCTGAAGGAAAATGCTCTTGAAAGCAAAATTGTGGAATAGAGTCAAGATTGAGAAATTAGCTAGCTAATGATGATAGCCCACGGATAGACTAGAACTTTTTGGGTAATGGGTATTTTTACCTGACTGAGAAATATCTATGCCAATAAGGAGAAAACTCTAACCTCCCCCCATTATGGATCCATGTGTAATAGGAGGGAATACTTGTGTTGATAATTGGGTGAAAAAGGAAAACAGATGAATTGATAGTGATGTCTTCTTATGAAGACTAAAATTCAAATTTGGTCGTTAATGTTAGATAGTAGGAGTATCAAAGTAATTTTATTGTTCTATATGTTACAATAAGAAAGCAGAAATTGTGCTGAAGAAGAGGATGTGAAATTCAAATTGTCTTTGAACTTTCTTTCACATAGAATTTCAACATTAAGTACTGCATTGTGAATTCTTGATTTAACCTCTAGTCTCGATTTCTTATCTGGATGTGCAATTTTTATTGCATGTTGGGCAGAGCTACCAGTAATGTAATTTTAATGACTTGTAAAAAGACATAAATGTCTCATATTATTAAAATTTACATATGATTTCTATTTAATACATTACGTGATTGAATAGGGAAGTGACCGAGAAAAAAGGGAGTGACTGAGGAATTCAATTTAATGAACTAAATTTAACTCAACATAGCTAAAAAAAGGCTTGTCCAATTATTAAGTGGGTCAGGTAAAAAGATGTTTATTACTTTAGTTTATCGAGGATTATATCTATTGTTAAAACTTTTCTTTATTCGAGTATGCCTTATCATGTTCTCCAATATGGGTTCATTATCTTAGCAAGCCATTGATATATTCACATTTTAACTTTTCCTGTGGTCTCTTTTCACATGTTCATCAATTTTGGTTTTATATAGTGCTGGAGTAACACGCATATAAAGCTATAATCAATGGACTTGATTTTTTCTAAAAATGAAACTTTTAACCAAATTATTAGCTATATCATATATCCTCTAATATGTGTACGCATCATAATTGCAATATTTTTTCTAATTTTTAGGTCATTGTGATCTTATTTATTGTTTTCTCCCTTCTTTCTTACATATATTTATACTGCTTTGGGTAATATGAGATGAAGAGAATTAATTTTCAACAATGTAACTTATCACTTTCTGTTTTGTGCATTTCTAATAGTACCTCCACCATTTCCACCACATATGTCGGGAAGAAGTTTCAGAGGCCAATTTTCCAATTTCTGGAAGGAAAAGAAGGCTGCCGGGTGTCCTTCAATGCTTTGGTTCTTCTCATCATTTGCTGTCCAGGTAATATTCTTCTTATTTTACTGAAATGTTATACGTACCCCTAGGAAAAATATTTTACCGAATGATGTGCATATAGTAATCAGATCTTTAAGATATCAGCTTATATTCTAAATTTAAGCCTAGACTAATAATAATGTTTATGAAACCATTAGACTTGTAGATTCTAGCATCATCTTAATTTAAATAAAATCAAATGCATGAAGAGCCAATTCTGCTCTGGAGAATTATAAATAACAAGAACTGCTGGATTGAGGAATTACACTCTTCAGAAAGAAAGCACTTTTGCAGTCCTTTTATAAGAGCTTATCAATCCTAAGGAGCCTATGAAACTAGTTCTACGTTGTTACCTATGGTTATAACTGTTCTGAAGGAAGAAAATCCACATCATTTGGAAGCAATGGTAAAGCATAGCTAATTAGCTTTTTCTTTCCATCATTCAAGCATCGTGAGCTAAAGGGCCAGAACAGGTGAAGATAGATTGATATGCATACATTAATACATACATATTTATGCATATACTTACATATACACACACTTTCATGAATATTTAAACGGAGTATAATATAATTATCAGAATATTGTTTATTATAGGTTCATTAAGTAGGGTACTTTGTTAATGAAGGTTTCATATTATTGCATTTTCCAGAAATAGAAACTTTGACGCAGAAAAACAATTATTCAGCTTAGCTTTTGTTCTATCTGAATGGTTACAGTGCAGAGAGTTTCATACTTCTTTTTCTTGTTCTTTTGAATAATTTGCAGGTCCCCTGCTTTTTCCTGTGGATCATGAGCATTCGGTCCATGTCACTGAATCATCACTCTGGGTTTGATTGTGTAAGGCTAGGCAATACCATATGAATGATATGTTTGCGTATATTTTGGTGTTATCAGCTTAGCTAATATGTATTATTCCATTCTTGAGCTTATTTTGATTAAAGAACAAAAGATAATTTTGCCAGTTTCTCTCACTGTTCATGGAGATGCTATTGATATGCTTGATTGAAACAGAACGGTTGATTTGACTTACTTGTTATGTCACTAGATTCACCTGATGGTCCTTTTAATCTTCTAGTGGTATCTATGTCAAACGGCAAATTGTCTTTATGCTTTGGAATTCTCTGTCTGTGTTTGCTCTGCGATATTGTTAGGCTTATGATATCTTAGACCTCCATAAAACAATCTTTTCATGATGACTGGTCTCCTTTAAATCTTTATTGCAATCTGAATATGTTTTGGAAGCTTCGAGTTTTTTTTTTGGTTCTTTTTTGTTTTTGTTTTGTTGGTGAATGAAAAAAATTAAGTTTCTTGTGCATCATGAGCATTCGGTCATTGTCATTGAATCATCACTTTGGTTTTGATTGTGTAGTGGGATGCTATACCATATGAATGATTTGTTTGAACATAGTTTTGGTGTTATCAGCATAACTAGATACAGTATTCCATTCTTGAGATTGTATCAATTAAAGAACCAAAGATAGATAACCGCAGCTGCCCCCTCTGGTTATTGAGATGCAATGGATATGCTTTATTGAAGTAAAACTGTTGATTTTTCTTTACTTGATAGATCTTTTGTTTCACCTGATTGATCTCTTCAGGGCTTAGAGTGGTAACAATGTCAACAGGAAGCTATTTGTACTGAAACTTTCGAATTATCTCTTTGTGGTTATTCTACCATAATATTCAGCTTGTGATATCATAGACCACCCTAAATCATCCTTTTATGATGACTAGTCTGTGTTTTTCATGGGTGGATGATCTTTTGCAATCTGAAATTTGTTTGGCAGTTTCATGTTTTCTTTTCTTTCTTTTTTGTTTTTGTGTACTTAATTAATGTCAAAATAAAGTTTCTTTTACCATTTTACAGGGAGGAACGTTATGGTTCCAGAACTTGACTGAATATCCAAACGGGATGTTAGGACCTATTTTCCCTTTATTTATTGCAGGATTGCATTTCACTAATGTTCAGGTATAAGGACAATCCTCTTAGCAATGATTAGATGTGGATTTTTTCCAACGTTCTTTGGGTTATTATTATTATGATATACATGCGTGTGCTTGTTTTATGAAATTTAGTTTGTTCTTACCCAAGATCTTATACGAAGTACTTAGTCTTGATACCCAATCCATGTGGGACTTTTTAGTCTCAATAGTTTGATTATGGTTGGTCTTGTTCAGTTTTTGTTTGTGCTGCTTTTCTTCTTAGTGCAACCTCTGCACTCTCCCCTTGTATTTTGTCCTTAACTCCTTATTAATACAAGTGGTGTGTTGTTTAAAAAAAAAAAAAATAGTTTGATTATGGTTGCAGGATGTGTTTTCCATGCAATTATGCTTCCCCCCCCCCCCCCCCCCCCCCTGTGGTAATACATGCAACTGTGGTGCTCAAGGACATTTCACAGTAACCTGTCTTCTTATCCTTGTTATATTGGTTCATCATGGGAAGTAGAGATCATAAGGAATATAAGAAGAGCTGGTGGATTCAAGGTTATAGATTATTAGGAACATCTACTAATGATCCAAGGCTACATCTTTTCTTCTCTCTAATACAGATAAAAAGTTCAAATCATCTTTTCTTTTTCTATTAATGAATGGATCTTCTAAAATTTGAGTAAATTCACTGCTACTCTGTCTAGTTTACCTCTGCCTAGGATTAAATGGGCTAATTTGAAATTTAACAAAATTGTAGTTGTGACATAAAATGGTTATCCTTGAAGTTGTGGACAGTTATCTCCTTGCTTGTATCATATACTTCAAGGAAGGATTGTTTTTATTGCAGGTATATCTTAATATTCAAGAGAGAGGACATTATATATTGCAATCTTGGAAGTGGCCAATTAAACCTAGTCAGAGGGAGTAACCATGTAATTCAGATTTATACTCAACTATAACTTCTCTCCAGATCTGTATATGAAGTAATTTAGTAAGAGTGAAATCAATTGGTCTACTTACCAGATTGCACCATCAGTGCAGTGCCAATTGAGGCTTCTGTGCTATATTCTATTCCAGTTTGTGTTGATTTCAAAACCTCACATGAATCTATACACGTGCGCATCGTGGTATTTATTTTTAGTTCTATTTGATTGTTCGCGAACACATATTAAGGCTACTCTTCTTATTATTTTTCAGATATCTTTTAATTCATCACTTCAACAGTTGTCTGGTCCATTGGGATCATTAGCAAAGGTGAGTTTGTAGAAGATATGCTAGTGCTTTTGCAACTACCATCCTCATTTAATCTTATTATGGAGCCTTGCAATTGGAACCTGTTTGAGTTGATAACAATACAATCAAGATAGATCTGCACTAATGCTGCATTCATGGCAAAAGTATCTTATATCTGCACTTACGCTTTCATATCAAAACATCTACTCTCTTTTTGCTAAAGAATGCAATGTTAAATTTCCAATTACGGAAACATTGTAATGCGAGCCACTTAAAGTATTCATATTAGGTACATTTGAATTCAGAAGTTGAAGTGCATACCAAAAGATGTGTTGCCGCTCATCTTTAAACCAGTTTAAGTTCTGTAAATAATTACTGATACACGTGGAGTTTTTGTCTAAGTGCCATCCTTTCAACATTAAATAAAATAAATTGGGACATCTATTTTAATGCTTTTAATTAATGAGAATATTATTCCTTTTGTTTACTTTGCAGTTGTACAAGATATATCTGGAACTTCTTACACTGCCTATTTTGTTTGCTACATTCAATGTTCCCCAGGTAAATAAAAAACATATTTCTACCTTTATTTGGATGGTACATTTCTTAATTTTAATGTTGCAGTCAATATTTATGGTGGTGGTGGGGTGTGTGTGACTGTGTGTGTTTATGGAGTCGTGGGATGGATTAACCTTGTCATGGAAATTCTTTATCAACTGGGTGAAAGTTTTTGGATGAAGAACTTGCTTTGGCTAAGTTAAGATGCCTAATGGATTCATCTTATTCCTCTGACTTACATGGTTATAAGTCATTTGAGCATGCTAGTATTCAGGCCTTTGAGAATGCATGATACTGCAGCATGGAATCCATAGATTACAAAAAGTCCACAGCAACCCCTTAAAACTTTAAACCTTTCCAGTAAGACTATTTGCTGTTTTTATTCCAGTCTACTTCTGCCACACTGCTGGCAGTAAAAGGTTAGCAAATCAACATAATATAACATGTTGGGGGGGGGGGGGGGGGGTTACATGCAGCGCCTAAAAACATCAGTAACAAATTCGCTAAATGTCATGAATATGAAGAAGATTTTACTTTCCATTGTGACCAAGAGTGCAAAGAAATAGTTCAGAAGAAAGAAAGAAAAGGAAAAAAAAAACTGACTTGTGGAAGCTAAAAATTGAATTGAAATTACGCTATCATAACATGTGAATTGAATTTTATGACTTATATCATGATCACTTTTCGTTGTAACTATTGTTAAATTGAATTTTATAACAAATACTGATTCTATTACCATGGAGAAAGAATCAATATACCCATTTTTTTTAATAAGAAATTATTTTTTTCGTCATACTTTGCAGGGAAGTCTAGTATATTGGCTTACAAATAGTTCAATGTCTTTGATACAGGTCAGTACTGTTTCTATTTCTAATAATCTAATACAAAGATGCTTTGATATCCATTAACATGTTACCATACAGCTCATTTAGTGGGCTACTTTTTATCTGCCTGATGTTTAGTTTATTAAATTCACATTGGTTTTTTTTTGTTACAATTCACATTGGTTTTTTTTTGTTACAATTCACATTGGTTTTTTTTTGTTACAATTCACATTGGTTTTTTTTTGTTACAATTCACATTGGTTTTACGTGACACTGAATAAATACCCTTATTTTTAGTCTTTGATTTCCTATTAAAGCTCTTGATTATAGCTGTATACTTTTCATGGCTTGCCTCAGGTTTCCCTCCCATCTCCCACCCATTGATTGTAAATTGCCTCTCCTCTTGGAATTGTCAGCTTATAGTTCGCAATGTATATTGCTGAGTTCATTGATGAATACAATAGCCACCACTTCTTGAATTCTCATTTAGCTGAATTCTACTAGTATGACCTTAAGCCTTTGTTGAAACTAACATAAATGGAATTACTAGGTCTTTTGACTGTCAAATTGGGTTAGTAAAGTGGGCCTCTATAAATGTTCTTGTGAATTCTTAAAATCTGATGTCGGAATTCTGTTATCAAGAAATGAGGAATTAAACTTTCTCCAAATTCTTGGAAATTACTGCTCATGCCATGCTAGTCGTAGTGTAACAATTTCCTAATGATAATATTATACTCCCTCTGTCCCACTTTTCTTGCTCCTATTTCTATTTTGGGACGTCCCAAAACATGGCTCCCTTTCTCTCTCACAAAATAATAAAAGTTTACTTTTTTAACAAAGTGTCTAAAACTCCGTGCCCAACCTAAAGGGACCAAAATTAATGGGACGGAGGGAGTATTATTTTAGTTTCCCTTTTACATTATCTTTTTATTTGTTCATTTAGGTGTTTCTTTAGTTTTCTTGTTAATTTGACCATTGCGAAATTAAAGCATTTTTGCTGCTATATGCAAAAGCTTAAGGTTGGATTACAGGTTTGAATCTGTGTTTTATTTGTTTGGAATCTCTACCTTAGCTTTCATACTTCTGTCTGAGGGCCTTAGAGTTAACCTATAAAATACCATGCTTCTACATTAGTGAAACTAGAACAAAGCTTGTTAGTAATTGTGAGATAAATGGTAGTTTACTGATGGACATGTACTGGAGGAAGACTCAAGTGAGCACAATGGCGAGTTTTGGTTAATAATTGCACATTGGAAAAGGTAGAATGGTAAAACTAAGGGCAAAGGAAGGCAAGCAGTAGTGGACTGATGAAGAAATAAATGCTTCTGATGCATAATTTACTTAATTTGCTCGTCTTCTTCTCCGTGGTTTTGTTCTCTCACTTTGCTCTTCATTGTTTTTGACAGCATGTAGCATATGACTCGAAGCACATACTGTTTCAATTGATTTTCATTGCGCTCTTTTTTAATTTTCTTTTCATATCTCAATTTCAGCAAATATGTCTCAGACATCCCGACATTCGCGAGTATTTAGGGCTTCCCCAGATGAATGCTCCTGTAGTTGCTCCGACTAATAAAGAGATAAGCAACTTGGTAGTACCAGATTCTACTATAAGGACGAAGCAGGGACTTATCTCTGCACAAAGCCTATCACCTAGAGAATTGGTTTCTGTGAGTGAACATTATCCCATCCCATGCCCCTTCAAAATGTTTTTGTTTCTGTTCAAATTTCCTTGTTAATTTATGCAAGACATTTCAACAGTATTCCATCAAAGTCTTAACTGATGGCCGTGTGGATACTGCAATTAAATTGCTAAGGTGACAAATATTCTGTTCTTGAAATTATTGGCTTCCTCTTCCTGTGTTTATTTTGAATTGTGTCAATATGAATTGCAGACTTGCTCTTGAGAAGGATCCTGGGTATGTAAGAGGTATGCTTGTTCTGGGGCAGACGCTGTTACAACAAAAGCAATTTGCCGAGGCTACTGAGTGCTTAGAAAGTGCCATTTCAAAGGTCTGTTTTGGTTTGTACATAGTTACTGATATTCGTTGAGGTAAAACATTATATCATGGATCACATGATCTTGTTCCTAGTGAGACTATCTGCTTAGATCTTTCACAGTGTCTCCAAGTGAAAGTCAAGATTTAACTAAATAATTTACTTCTGTGAAACTAAACTCTAGAATTCCGAAGCTTCAAAAGGTTTAGTTTAGCTGATAACTTCTACTCTCGTAATTCAGCTTCTTGAGGCTGGCCACCCATCAGTTGAAGAAGTTGATTTTTTAATTCTTTCATCCCAGTGGGCCGGTATAGCTAATATGAAGCAGGTATGTTTGAATGATGCTTTTCTAACTTCTTTTTAATTGTTAAAGTTAACCCTCATGAAAGTTAATCACAATACACTTATTCGTTTTTGGGTTACAATGACTCTTATATTTATGTGTTAAAACAAATATTCTCTGAAATGACTTGGCTCTTGAGGATTTTTTTTAAAGAATATGTGATTTTCGAGTTCCGGTTCCACCATATAATCTTCTTAAGATTTTTAATGCATAATAGCATATTAATAAAAACACATACCACCATATGGAGATACAAAAAGCATTGGAGGACAAGTGGTGATATGATTTTTGCCTGAGTCATGTCCTGAGGTATAAACTCCTTGCACTTAATTAACGGTTAGTATTAGTTTTGAATGTCAGGACATCTAAAAATGGATTTTGCTTGATCTTTTATATGGTCAAGAAGAATACATTTGGTGATCTGGAGGTATTTCGCTATTACACCTACAATACTTCGTAGAGTTCATGAATAACTGAAGATCAATAACACCTACTGTTAAGTTCTCATTATGGGGTTGGTTATCTATTTGGGTCACTGCCTACAAATTCGAGATGATGGATGATTTTGCATGAAATCTAAGATGGGGTACTTTTTATCTTTTCTATGTCGAACAAGACATTGGACTGACAAGAAGATAATGCTAATTTCTGATGATCAGGTGCCATATAGGTATTCAACTATGCCTACAATTATTTAAGTAGATGACAAATAACTGAAGATAACAGTGCAAGAAAAACCGTTGCATAAATTTTTTGAGTGCGTGGATAAAGACAATACAGTATATATGGTGATTCCTTTTGCTTGATTATATCGAAAGTGATAAATTTGTTGCTTATTGCAGTATTGCTTCTAAAACATATTTGATCCTTTGATGAAATTTTGTCTATATTGCTCTAACGGTTTCAACTTCTCTAGGCTCTGTGGTTAAGCATGAATGACACAACTTTGATTGGAATACCTGCAAATTCAGTTTTTCTGTTCTTTGAATTAAGTTTGGTATCCTGTGCAGGGAAAGACGGAGCAGGGTCTTGTGCACCTAGAAAGAATCGCTGAGTTGGAAGAACCTGTGGATTCAAAGAGCAAGGCCCACTACTATGATGGTTTATTTATGCTTTCAAGGTATTTTAAATGATGCAACACCTCCCCTTTCTTCAAATGATTTCCGTTTTAGAAAATATGTCGATCATCTCTTGAACTTCCATGATCCATGAAAAGTGAAAATTCTTTGTCACATACTGACTGAGGTGATTTGGTCCTCTAGTGCTTTATTACATGTGGAACGCAAAGCTGAGGCAATGAAGTACTTACAAAAACTCGCTGCTTATGATCCTGCTTACAACGTGTATTTTAAAGATTTAGAAACTGATGTGAAAGATATAACTGGTGATCTAGCTAGCAGCAGGAGAGATTTTTGAGCCATTTTGAGATTTATTCACCTGGAGACGTATGACGGTGAGACTAAAGTCTTGTATGTATAAATTATTTTCAACCTAGTACTCCGTAATCATGAAGAGGGCTAGCACTAAAATTAGTTACAAAGGAGTGAACGACAATAACCAAAATATCTATTCAAATTAGAAATCCATAATCTTGTTCATGTGCTGCCGGGGTGTCTTTGCACCAGATGAAACATGTTACACTTTGTTTCTTATACAGTCTCCAGCGTGATCTTTAATCTTCTTTAACTCATCGGGTCAAAGTTACTATGATTGTGGAAAACATAATTGATAAATATGTGTGGAAGATTGACTAGCGGACTTATTAACTTCATTGATTGCTGGACAAGGTTGTAGTTATTGACATACGTAATAACGAAAATTGAAGTTATATTTGACTATGTTTGTTTTTTGTATTTGATTGTCGCCCGTAATAGGTAGGGATATAACAAATATGATTGCTTGGATGGTAACCAAAATGTTATATGGAATTGCATTGTGGAAATGAATGTTTCCACGACTCTGAGGTTTCTAAATTTAGAAAGAGTCGGTAAAGAGTGAAAGAACAGTTCAGGAAGTGACAAGTTTCCAATATGAGGCCATGAATTCTGGTCAAGACATTGAGACGTGCAAGTATTGTGTTACCCCCTTTAGGAACTTAGTTTCATTTTGTTTTCTTGCTCTTATTAGAAGTATATGCTTATATGGTAGTTTTTCTTCTGATGTTTTACCAAAGTTTGACTACACTATTATTTTAGGTTTTACGAGTAAATGTAACACACTTCCGCTTTTATTATTGGTGGCAAATTATTTTATATATCAGTTGCATCACGTCATAAAAAATATATGGTATTTCAGACCAATTACATGGTGATATAAAAACTAAAAAATCTACTGAACCTCATGTTTTCTTTATCCATGTTCTCCTTTATGTGAGTTTTGAGCACTGCTTTTCGGATGGACTGGAACGAGAATATGAGAATAAATAAATTAAAAAAAAAAAGAAATTTTCCAACTAGGTAATAAATAGGTAATTGAAAGTTTGAAGCTAGATTAATTATTAACTAGAACTTTATTTGTAGTTGTGGCTCCCAATTTTACGTCTCCATATCAACCGTCCACGACATGCAAAAAGACACCTACCTCCCTTTCCATTGGTGCATCTACTACTCATATATACATTGAATAGAATATATATTATGAGCTTCCCATTCCCATTCTCACTCTCATCAATCATC
Source organism: Penstemon barbatus (assembly GCA_003313485.2). NCBI lineage: Eukaryota > Viridiplantae > Streptophyta > Magnoliopsida > Lamiales > Plantaginaceae > Penstemon > Penstemon barbatus. The sequence continues at coordinate 37,448,794 of CM064882.1, forward strand.
ATCACATTCATTCACAATCAAAATCCCAAAGAAGAAAAGCCAAGGCCACCCCCTTCCCATCATCATTCATGTATCTACTATAATTCATTTGCATCCAACTTCAAATTAAAATTATTATATTATTCTATTCTAATAATATATAATTAGCTTCTTGGAGTTTAATTAATTGAAAAACTAGAAAGCGCGTAGAAGATTATACCATGATTGATTCTGATGATTAGATTTATATATAGCTTTCCGCCATATATGTGGAAATCAACTTTCAATTGAGTGCGAGATTTAGGAATGAATGAGATTTTTAACGTTTCGCGGACGGAGTGGACAAGAGGGAAGGCCTCGACCACAATACAAATCATGTCTTGTTGCATAATGATTTCTAATCATTTTAAAAAAATATTCATGATTTGGATGTCAATTAGTCTAAACTTATTAACGAATGTTTAATATCTAAAATTTGGTGTGTTTAATTTAGACACATTAAATTAGATTGAATAGCAGATTAACTCCCTGTGTGATTCAAAATAGGCAATTTAACTCCATGTGATAAATAAAAAGGCAAAATACCTCCCTGTGATATCCTAAATAGGCAATTTAACTCCATGTGTTAAGAAAAATGGCAAAATAACTCCTTGTGTTTTTATAAAAAAAGCACATTGCCTCCCTCTAAATTGCTTATTAATTCATATTACATGAAGTTAAATTGCTCATTATTTCATTTCACAGGGAGGTATATTACCTATTTTTATATCACGAGGAAGTAAATTGCTCATTATTTCATTTCACGGGGAGTTAAATTGCTTATTTTTATTTCACATGGAGGTAAATTGCCCATTAGACATATCACAGAGAGTTAACTTGCAAAAAATCCCATTAAATTAAGATTATTCTCTAATTGTTTTTTTTTCTTAAACTATCATACCATATTAGTATGGATTATAAATTTTCAACTATTGTTTTATTAAGAAAATATATTAAGTAGAAAAGAAATGAATTAAGGAGTAGAACAAACTAGCGGTTGAGAAATGCAATGATTACTACCACCTAATTTTATTCCACACAAATTAGAACAAGTACAAGTTTTTTAGGGTCACACAAATCTCGTGTCCAACAACCGCATGAAAGTTTTGTGGTCAATAATGACAAGAACCTTTACGATGCAAATTAATTATTCTCTATCAATGTGATAAATTATGTGGTGGTTCATAAATAAATGGTTTGTTAGAAGTAGAGATTGCGACACGTTGTATTTTAGTATTATGAGGCAGGGTTCGTTTGGTTAGAATTTCACGCAAACAGTCTGATGAATATGAATTTGAATATGATTCTATCATTTCATCTACCAACATTTGAAATTAATACCACTTTCATGGGGATATTTTTTTCATTCATTCGGATTGTAAAGGAAAATTCAAATTCAAATTTAAATTGGATGTAGATGAACTCATTTAAATATAAAGCAAGTGTAATGCAATTATTTTGTTAGTGATTGTAAGTTCTTCAATTACAAAACAAGTATATTGCATTTACTATGTGAATCTTGTACGTTCGATCAAACTCGATTTGGACAAGAATTATCCGTAATTAGTTTAGAATGGTTCAACAATAAATAAGATATGAATAAATTGATTGTAATTGGATTAGTTCATGAACAAATTAATATAAACTAGCTACTATAATTTTTCAAAACTATCGTATTTAGTTATACCAAGAAAACAACATGGATAATTAGAACACATGCATATTTATTCAAAAATTTAATTAAAAACAAAAACAAAAGAAGAAGTGTGGGTAAGTCAATAAATTTTTAGAAAGTGAAATTAGTACTAATTTTGAGAAGAAAAGAATATCTTTTTAAGTCTATGTTATAGTGTCGTTTCAAGGAGTACGTACACGCGAGAATGTCTATTTGTATATCATAGATGGGTTACCGGTTTACATGCATTCACGATTCGTGAAGCAATTCATTAGAATAAAAATCAAACATGAATTCCAAACTTTTATATGATACATAATTCAAAAAAATTCAAATTCTCGTAGTATGTATCTATATAAATTATGCTTCAAGCTCAACTTGATGGTATTGATATAATTGTAAGTTTGAACACGAGTTAATTCATTAATTCTAACATAATTATTAAAGTGGTTCTCTAGAAGCTCAACGCACATTCTCGTGATTAATTTGCGTGACATGAATTTGAATTAAAATTCTTCGATAAGAACAAAAGAGGACAAGGGTAAAATTGGAATTGGCCAAGAAGAGGACGAGTAGCTTTACAAGCAGGATACACATATATTCCTTGACGATGAATTCTGCCACGTGTTGTCAACTGCAAGAACCTCCAAATTCATGGCCCAAAAGTCATGAAGTCATGTCTCATGAATCTAATTGGTACCACCTCAGATATTTTGGAGCCAAACCGCACAAATTCAACTGTCGTCCCAAAAAGGCCCCCAATCCTTTTCTATATGAATCATTTGGACACCACAACTTTTGCTTTGACGGACATGTTACCCCTATAATTGACTAAGGTAATCAATTAACACCTTACTATTATGTACTCCCTCCGTCCCATTTTAATTGTCGTTTTAGAGAATTTTTTTTGTCCCAAATTATCTGTCACTTTAGAGTTTCAATGCACTATTAATTACATACTTTCCCATTTTGCCCTTTACTTTTTCTCTCTCTTACTTTATTACTCCAAGAGAGATAGAAAGAGAAAGATAGAGAGAATAAAAGAAAAAGGAAGAGAGAGAATGTAAGGGTATTTTAAAAAAAATCATTTGTTTTTTCCCTAAAATTGAGGCAATAAAGTAGGTGCCTTAATATGTGTGAAAACACCTAAAACGACAATTAAAATGGGACGGAGGGAGTACTAGTCTTACTAAGTAAAATTATGGAAATAATTCTCAACTCAGACTCTTAGGGCCTGTTTGTTTGGTGTTTGGAAAAGTAGTTTGAGAGAGTAGTGGAGGTTTGTGACATAATCTCGATTTGCATAATGTTGTTTGTTTGAGTTTTGGGAGAGTGGTTTGAGAAATAAAGTTAATGTAGGTTTTTTTTTGAAGAATTAGGTTGTAGGTGTACGATGTGTAAGACTTTATGTCAAATCATGTTTGTTGTTAGATAAATTGTTTAAGAGATATGTTATTTTATGTCAAATTATAATAGAGTTTATATAGGTTTTATTTAGAAATAAGAAAATTGTTGTTTGTTTGAGTTTTGAGAGAGTAGTTTGAGAAAATTGAGAGATGTAAAATTTATTTCAGAAAATAGAAAACATATTTGTTATGTATTTTCCAAACACGAATTTTTTTGGAAAACGCCAAACAAACAAGCCCAACATCCCATGTCATTTTTCTTAATGTAGCGTCCTTAGAAAAACAATCTGAAATGAATTTTTTTCCCAAATAAATAATGGCCACAGATGTTTCAAATAAAAAATAAAAGTAACGACAATTAAGCAATTAAACTCACAATAATTGATGAGGCTTTAATTAATGCAGAAATTTATCATATTAATATTTAATTAAGAGACTGATGAAATCTTAATAGCCAAGTTGGAGAAAAAGCTTGTGAAGAAGACAAAATGAGGGTATTTTTTTAATTTTTTTTTTTATTTTGGATAAATAGCAAGAGGGCATTCTGGACGAAAGGGAAGAGAGAAAAGGAAATGAGTTTGATGAGTTGTTCGAGGGGAACGAGGTTTTGTGGACAGGGATGGATGAAACCAAAAGAAACTACTTTAAGTGGCAGCAGATCCTCTGTACCACTTATTTGTATCATTAATGTGTACCACTAATATAAAATTAACACGTGTCCATATTAGTTGTATAATTATTTGAGTTAACTCTAATAATTAATGTGGTTAAGTTTAATTTGAATTAATTCTACAATTAATATGGACACTTGTCAGCTTTACATTGATGGTACATATTAGTGGTACAAATTAGTGGTACAGAGGATCTGCTGCCACTTTAAGTGTGTGGAAAATATTGGAATAAATGGCCAATGCCACACCTGCAAAATATAAATATGTACATACATGTGTGTGGTTGAACCTTTTCTTTTATTCTTTTATTTATAAAATGTGTGGTGTATTTCCCCCCGGCACCTTCTCTTTTTCTCCTTTCATTTCATTCCACATGCTCAAAATTCTCCAACTAATATGATTTGCAAAATCGTGGAAATTTTTCAAATGAGATTTATTGACCCGCTTGGTGCAACCATGGATGATATAATACAATAAATTGTAGTTACTAAAAATATTTCATGTCCATTTTGCACTAAAATGGTATGGTTAGGTTTGTACGTAATTGATATGCAGTTAATAATTTGAGGAATTTGACTTTATTTCTAATAATGAATTAGTTCAAGAATCAAGTGAACCAAACATAAAATTAGGCTCAAATAATTAGTTTGACTATATTTCATATTTTGAGCTCGTCAAATTGACCGATATCAAATTTTGAACCATAAAATAAAGTAACAAATGAGATCGACATACAGGAGTAATAGAGATTTGTTTGGTGTTTGAGAAAGTAGTTTGGGTGAGTAGTAGAGATTTGTGAAATAATCTCGATTTACGTAATGTTATTTGTTTGAATTTTGAGAGAGTGATTTGAGAAATAAAGTATGTATAGATATTTTTTGGAAGAATTAGGTTGTAGGTGTAAATGTGTAAGACTTTATGTCAAATCATGTTTGTTGTGAGATAAATTATGTAAGATATATGTTACTTTATGTCTAATCAGAGTAGAGTTTGTATATGTTTTGTTTAGAGATAAGAAAATTATTGTTTGTTTGAGTTTTGAAAGAGTAGTTTGAGAAAAATGAGAGATAAAAAATTTATTTCAGAAAATAGAAAACATGTTTTTTTGACATTTCCAAACACAATTTTTTTTTGAAAAATGCCAAACAAACACGCCTAATCTTGACAAGTCCAATTCGGCAAATTTCAAATCACTTATTATAAATATGATTTTTAAGTCCCATCATATGTGTGTATGTGTCATGTGTGTGTGTATATATACGTGAGTGAAGATACCCCCATTCAATTTCTCTGCATACTCACTCCCACCAATTAATTCTCCATCATCTAAAAGATCCTTCTTTTTCTCTCACACACTAAAACACGCACTTAAACGTTCAACCCGGCCCGTGGATATATATATCTCCTGTTTCTTTGCGATATTTCTCTCTCTTTAATTTAATTTAATCCCTATTTTCACTCTCAAACCGTACATTCCTTTTCCTTCACATTGTACTCTACTCTGCAATTCAGTACTCTGTTCATAATTTTCTTCCAACAAACTCAACTTCAACTCACCAGTCCCATCGTTTTCATCATTTTTTTACCTTCTCTTCAGATTAATTGATGCTTTTTCTAACAACGATGAAAGAGAGGGCTTGTGAGCTGTGCAATGAGGACGCCGCCGTCTATTGCCCTTCCGACTCCGCATTCCTCTGCATAAACTGCGATGCCAAAGTTCACGAAGCTAACTTCCTCGTCGCTCGACATATCCGCCACGCCGTTTGTTTCAACCGCAGCAATGTCACCGGAAACATAATCTCCGGCACCGGTTTCCACTCCTGCCCCCAGATCGATGACTCCGACTCCTTATCCTCATCCTCTGACTCATCCGCCTGCATCTCCAGCACCACCTCTCCGGCGAAGGAATATTCAGGCGGAAGGAATCGAGGTTCCTCTTCCTCGGTCAACCGGAAGAGTCAACGGTCAGCCAAATCGGAGGTGAAGTTTTTCAAGGCGGAGGCTATTTTCGTAAATTGGTGTGGGAAGCTAGGGGTAAGAGAATATGATGTGGTTGTACGGATGGCTTGTAGTGTGATGAGGGTGTGCTTGGATCGGGGAACAGTTTTGCTGCCGTTCCGGGTTTTCCTTGCGGCTTCTATGTGGCTCGGCTTGAGGCTCGGCGCCGGGGAAAAATCTAATAATATGACGTGGCAGGTACTAAAGCGGCTTGAGGAAGTCTCGGGGATACCGGCTAAGGTTATATTAGCCGCGGAGTCCAAAATGGCTCATGCTTTGACTCTGAGATCAGGTGGGGAGAACCAGAAGAAGCAACTACATAGGCGGCGCCTTGAGCTGGAAGAGGGGTGGGCTGAGTGCTAAAGGCTTCGTGTTGACTTAATTGTTGACCTTCATATTTTTCTTATTTTCTGGGCCTTTTTTATTATTATCAATTGTTAAAAAATCTGGATTTTGTTTTAGACTTTTTTAAGAGATAGAAATTCGATCGCCCCTTTTGGTTGGATATGAATATTATTGTCATTAGTGTATAATTCATGATTAACCTTTTCAATAATTTGACTTAATTTGCATATTATATAGTATTAATTTTCTTGTATCTCAGTAGGTACTTAATTGTACCAACTAACTCAAATCATCTCTCAAGTCTCACCAGAACTTTTAAATTAATCACTTAAATAGTGATCCTGTTATAATATGGAATCCTATGTATATATTCATATCTCTTATTTGTTTTAGTATGAATATCATTAAAAAATATGTTAAACTTGCTTATATTTGAGTCATGATCGATCATGTTTAACATTCAATTTTTTCAATAGTAGTATGTTTGATTTTGTATTTTGTGTAAATGGGGTAAACAAGTTTCAGCCTGCAATGACAATTGTAAATTAAGATGGATTTTTTGTAATATTAACAAAAAATTATGTAACATAATCATATTAAATTAAGAATTAACCACAATAGAAATGTATTTTGATCTCACGTGAACAATTAGACTAGGTCAAAGACCAACACGAGGCAGTTCGGCGAGATTGGGGTCATGCAAAGGTGCAAGGAAATATGAAACATGCATCATGCACCAGTACCGCCTTACATTATTCTTCAACAAACACAATATATATATTTACATGGAGTTAATGGTAATTTACGCTTGATATTCATAATATTCAGTTTTAAACTTCCGTTATACAATAAGTTTCGATGAATCAGTGAACCGATTGAACCATTAGTCCACTTATATATATATATATATATATATATATATATAAACCTAAAATCCTTAATACAATAAGTTATAGAATTATAGCATCAATTTCACTATAAAACTCATTTCTTCTTCAACTTTAAGTATTATCATTTTTTTTATAAAGTTTTAGTGACATAACTCATCTATAATTTTTTTTTTATAGGTGATTAGTAATAAAATTATTATTTTTTATACTCGGTTCGGTTTTTAAAACATGGCTCAAACGAGACATCCTAATATGGTGTTTATGAGGTAGACAGGTTAAAAAGCCATACTTTTGATTTGTGAATATAACGAATGACATTCGTTAAAATTTATGTGGTGCTTAATTACTACTATATTAATTCTTCTCTGTCCGTGGTTGTTTGTGTCCCCAAACCAAACTTTTTAATGATTTTAAGTTCATACCATATATTATAATAATCAAACCACACGTATGATTGTGGTGGAAAGTGAAACGCACACTCGCTATATATCACAAAATACAATGGCCAGTCCTGCTCCTGCATGTTGTATATTATATAGTGTTAATTAATTATTTCCAATCTTCAGATATAATGATATATATATTGTAATAAAAAATGTATGGTCTACGCAGGGCTCATATCAGCCATGCATAATTTTTATTTTTATTTCTATTTCTATTTCCCAAAAGAAAACTAGTTTTACTTTTTCTACCAGCATGTCAATTTGGTAACTAGATTTAATTAATCTCAGTAGAATTCTTTTGTTCAAACTTGATTAATTCAAGCCTTATTCGGTTGCCCTCAGCTTATAAAAAATTCGATTTCAGTACAATATTTAAGTGGTTAATTGAGTAATTTTAAATGAATGGTTCATTAAAATATAATCATGATTAATCATTAATATTTAGATTTTGAACCTAACTTATTCGTATTTATAATAATGTGGATACTGAAATTACTAGTTACTATTCGTATTTAATTTTCCTTGTTGGTTTGTTTATAGGCTTGGTAAGACCCATGACCCAAATTAAATCTGCAATATCATTCTTAGAAATGATGCATTGATTAGTCATTTCAGAGACCTTGGTTGGACTAAAACTAGGCCCAAATTAATTGGGCTAGGGTTTTTGAGCCCACCACCCAAATTAGAACAATTGAAAATATATCATCAAAATCGTTTTCTTCTCCACTTCTCCCTGTAAATTGAAAAACATTTTCGCCAAAATAGTAGAAAGGACTAAACCCTCCTTTCTCTGAATTTCTCTGATCATCACATAAACCTTTCTTCAAAACTTTCATACTAGTACTATTTTTTCAATTATATATCAAATATTCTTCAATGGATGCTCTGACGAGTTCCACTTTGCAAATTCCGAGGTTTTCTGACAGTTGTCCGGCAACACGGTATGTAAGTACTTGTAAAAAGCATTGTTGTTCGTTGAGAATCAATTCGAGTGTCGCCAAAACGCCGTCGTTGCTTTGTGCATCTCGAGTTTCAGCTCTCTCTCGCGCAGTATCTGATGAAGGTGGCGACGAAGAGCATGGTGGATTGGGTAATGATAATGGCATTTTTAATTTAGTTTCGGAAGAAACACACTCTTCGCCTCAGGTAAAGATAAATAAATCAACAAAATTTGTTTACATCTCAATGTTTGCAGCTGTACTTACTTTAAGGTTGTAATTTTCTGTTGAGGAGCTGGAGGATAAAGAAATGTAAAATAGATTATAAATAACTGTTTCTTTTGGTATATCAAGATTAATGAGTGACACACTGAGCTGTGGATCGAACTCTACCATACTAGATTATTTTGCATTTTGAGTTTTCCCATTTCTTCTTAGTGTCTTAGTGTTTGACTACCTTTTTCTGGAGTTTGTATATTCATAACATGTTTTGGAAATGCAAGCTGTCGAGATTTCTCTTTCCTAAATATTGTCCAAATTTAGGTGGAGTTTGCACACTGCACAGTAAACAAATTGTTCTTTTTTTTTTCTTTCTATAGTTTACTCAAATTCATGGTATGTTCGAGACATTTAGATTAAGTTTGCACAATAAACCATTTTTTAATGTCTTGGTTGTGACTTGATATTATGTCTTAGGTGGCACGAAATTGGCCTTTGGATTAGAACCGGGAAATGATTGCACTTAATTTGGAAGAGATTAAAATAATAATAACAATTTCATCCTGCTCAATACAACATGTTCCTCACTACAGAGGCTGAAAAATTAGCAAAAAAGTTATGAGGCTAGAGGGTTGTCTATTCTGGCATCCGATTAAAAATTTCTAGTGTTGTTGTACTCATTTTACCCATAGCTTGTTAAGTTAAATATCCTTTTTATGATATAGTCCATCAATGGATATTTCAAATGGCTTGTTCGGCTTTGTTATGATGGCCTCTCTCATATACAGAAGGGTAATTCAGATCTCAAACAAAGTAATGTAGAGGATAAGGATAAACCGATAAATACGCCGCCTCCTACGGGCCCTCCTCATGTGGTCTCATATGGAGGTACAACTGGTGGGGGTACAAGAGCTGGGCTTTTCAGAACGCCTATATCAGGAGGAGTACAAAGCGCGACTTCTGCACATGGTTTACCTAGACCAGCCTTAGCAGTCAGGAATTTAATGGAACAGGTAAATCGTCTTACGTAAAAATGAATATGTTCATTTTCTTAAAAATAGCTCTACTCTTTCACAATGGCTAAAATAAGCTTCTGATATGTTTTGCCTGCAATATCTTGCTGCATTCCTATATGAGAAGGCTCGGTTTGCTCACTTGTGTACTGTGATGTCTCGAATGCACCACCACAGAGAAGGTTATCCATTTGGTTCACTTGTAGATTTTGCACCAGATCCTATGGGGCGTAAGTTGCCATGGAATTTAATTTAAAGCCATTTTAGATGCCCTATTTACTTTTGCTCTTTCATGTTCTCCTTGAGTGTCGTAAAGATGCTAATCTATGATTTATTGTTGTTATATATCACGTTAGATTGTTCATTGGTAGTGTTTTTGGCTTTGAGAACGCTCTCTTTTCCATGACTAAAAACTAAAAAAACATGTATTGAGGATTCTTGTTTAGGGAAGTTTTCACTTCGAAAGAAAACATATCCCGTTTAACCTTTTACATTCAACTTGCAAACCTTGATTCCCTGCAAACAAATGTGAGATATTTTTGGATCTCCTGACAAAAACAAGTACAGAGATTTGAAAAGGTGGATGTAATTAATGTTGCTTTTTATTCAAATACTCAACAAGGGTCTGCTTTGTATAAACAGGGACATCCATTGTTTGCATTAAATAATATGAACTCTAAAAAGTTCACCAGAATTACAACTTGTGAACTGGATACCTTCTTCTTAATAGTATGCATACCCAACCAAGATAATAAATCTTTGGACATGAGTAGTAACATATTGACGTTTTCTTTGCAGATCCTATATTTTCATTATCACCACTGGCTATACACACTAGGAACTTGTTAGCTGATCCACGATGCACTCTAGTAGTACAAGTTAGCAGCTTCCTTATGCAACTTTTGAATACTATAGCTGCATTTCTTCATTCATTGATTTTAAACTGCAAAACCATTAGATTCCTGGATGGAGTGGCTTGTCAAATGCGAGGGTGACAATCTTCGGTGATGTATATCCCCTATCAGAAAACCACCAGGTGACTGGCTTCTTAAACTAGACGTTTCTTTTGCCTTTTTTTTGCTACTCCGAATTGAACCGGGCAAGTAAGCAAGAGATTGCCCTCCTCTATTATCATATCGCCCTCCTCCTTGTCCGCTCCTCTCCAAACCACCCCCCCATCCCCCGTCCTTTTCTTTTTCTTGTTATGTGAACAGTGAACTCATACTTTTTTTAGTAATTTCTACTGGTTAGCTTCCATGTGCAAATGTTAGTTACAATTTTTGATGATTACTATTGAATTCAGAATTGCTCTTTGGTAACTATGGGACTGCTGAGTTGAAAGCACTCATGTGACTACTACATCATTTAGACTTTACCTGGTAAATAATTCTGACATGGTTAGTTTGCCTCATTGCATCGCCAGGAATGGGCTCATAAACAGTACATAGCAAAACATCATCAAGGACCTTCTCAGCAGTGGGGAAATTTCTACTACTTTCGGATGCAGAACATAAGGTCGGCTCTATGCTGTAACATTGTTTCACATAGTGAGCAATTTAAAGCTTCACATCGTATTGTTTGTCTGAATTGCTCTAGTAATTGTTGAAGACATTCCTGTCGGGTTTTTGGCTCCAGTGTTGTCAGATTATTTCGGCTTTGAAGTTTGTATCTGTATTCCCGATTCTTTAGTAATTCCTGAATCCTACAATGCTTTTCCTACAATAAGATTTGTAAGTATGTTACATCATAAGTTTCGACTTTGAAGGCTTGAAGTCAATTTGGCATTCCTTCTTTAAATCTATTTCTGAAGTCAATTTGATATTTAGTGTTAGCTTAAAGACATGTTCAATACCCCTAATTTTGGTATTTCGTGTAGCATAAGGAACTATATGAATATTAGAGGCAAAAATGAAGTCTGTTTAAATTGAGAAGTCCTTTGTTAGACAGGTCTGCATACGGTTCATGGTAGACCTTGCATTGGGGAGAATAATCAAAGTCATACAAAACTAGTAGGGGAGAAGAATCAAAACCGTAAGGTTTAACTAGTAGGTTCATGTTAGTCTGTTAGAACTTGATACATGGGCCTAAGTTTGGGAATGTTGATGAGCAGATTTTTTTTTGTCAAGAACTTAATGGGGTCTTGTATCTTGCTAGCAGTGATATATATTTCATTGGAGGCTTTGGAACAGTTGCTTGGGTTGACGTTAAAGAATATGAAACCCTTCAACCTGACAGGATTGCTGTTGATGGGGGTGAACAAAACCTAAAGGTACCCCTCTCATGCTAAACTGTATCTACTAAATTTTCTCTTACGATCTAATATTTTTGTATTGGATCATTTTTTTTTCTTCTTAATTTTGGTTTCAGTGAATTTTCTATTCAGTCTTCTCAATGTTATTGAGTTGTGATGGAATTTTTGCTCTATTCTTATAGGAACTAAATGCCATCTTCTCAAAACCTTTGAAAGAACTTTTGTCCAAAGAAACTGAGATTGATGATGCTGCCCTTATCTCGATAGACAGTAGGGGAGTTGATGTTCGTGTCCGCGAAGGAGTCCAGGTTCACATTCCCTAACCCTACATCGATATATCATATAAGTTTACCTTACCATTATCTTTGAACTAGTTATGATTTTGCTTTTTATTTGCTTGCAGTTTAACATTCAAAGGATTTCATTTGAAGAAGGTTACACTGTTGAAACACTAGAGGAAGCTAAGACCGCACTTTGGAAACTGATAAATAATGGTCGATTACACAATTTGCAACAATAGTCCCTTTTTCTTTTGATCATGAATTTTCATGCCTATCTGCAACAACAATAAGGGAAAGTGAAGTGGGAGTGGCGTTAAGTTGTTAAATTATACATTTGAAAAGTGACTGTGTGAATGCCTAACATAATCAGATTGTGTTTTATAGCAATCCAACTGTTACTGCAATTCTTGAGTTATGGCCGTTGCGCCAAAAGGGTGTTTCTATATTCTTCAGTTATAACTAGTGGCACGAATGTCTTTTGGTGAGTAACATTTAGCTGAAATGTGGGCTAGTTTTTATCCCATGCCTCGTACATTTTGTGGCCTCGAATCCACATTGCTAAGATTGTTCAGCAGGTACTTAGGGTCTATTTGGATGGGTTTTGGCTTGGTTTTGCTGGTCTCGGTTTAAAAAAATTGGTTTGGGTGGTTTCGATGAAACCTTTGAGACTTCATTTGGATGAGTTTTGATTCTTGGGTTTTGTGGTTTGAATAAGTTGAAACCCCACTTGGATTGGGTTTGGATGTTGGGATTTAGGGGAAAAAGTAGGTGATAGGTGTTAAATCAATGTCTTTTTTAGTGAGATTTGGGGGAAAAAGTAGGTGTTAGGTGTCAAATCAATGTTTTATAGGTTTGAAGAGTTTGAGTGTGAGTTTCTGAATAGGTTTTTTTATGGTTTTATGGGTTTGGCGAAAACTCATTTGAAATAGTTTTGGCTCGGATCCGCGAGACCGGGCCAAAACTCATCCACACACACCCTTAGATCTCTTCTTATGCTGTGTTTATGGCTTGCTAGAAACTTCTAGGATTGTAATGGGGTTAAATGCACATCTGCTCTGTCAACATTGAAATAGGGCTGGGCAAATGGGATCGGGTTTCGGGTACCCGTCCCGTCCCGATCGGGTTTTTCCCATTTGGGACGGGACAAACGGGTATTTTTTCATTTGGGACGGGACAAAACCCGGTCAAGAAAAATTGGGACGGGTTTCGGGTATTGATCCCTACCCGATCGGGGAACCCGGTCCCGATTACATAGTTTAATTAAAAATATATATATAGTCAAAATACTTAATCTAAATCTAAAATTTAATCATTCACATCTCATTCTAGGTATTTTTCTTCTCTAAAATTCAAATATACAAGTTAATATATCTAATCAAAATACTTAACTCCACCACAACTCAACTCCCGCCGTCCGCCACTGATCCGTTGCTCGCCGACGTCCGAGATTTTCAACATATATCATCTCATAGGATTTCAATTTTCAAATTTCTCCAATAATTTCCCTTAATCATATCTTGAGGTTTTGATATATTTTTGAGTCTATATGTTGTGCATAAGATGGTGAATGACATACCAATATTGACACATAAGATCCGAGGCAGTTTGAAAATTGCATTAAACTAAAAAATTAATAGTTTATCGGGACACCCGATCCCGTCCCGAAATCCCGAAATTAAATCGGGTACCCGAAACTCTCGGGACCTTGGTTGATTTACCGGGTTTCGGGATTTGAATTTGAGATCCCGAAACCCGATATCCCGTCCCGAAATACCCGAATTCCCGAAATCCCGTCCCGATCCCACCCCTACATTGAAATATGCATAAAGTTTCCCTTTATAATTCTTATTGCATCTTTTTGCTATTTGAATTTCCCGCACGAAATTACAGTGGTATATATTTCTGTCAGATTATAATGGTGTAGTGTCTTTGTACACTCTCTGAATGAGTCAAATGGGTTTGGTTTTTATTCGTCTTCCTTATGTTTTCTATATTACTTAGTCTTTTATTAAGTATTATTATATTACTTTTTTTTGTTTTCTTACATCAAATATGGTATTTTATAAGTATTATTACCATCTGACTTTGAAAGAGCTTATCTACATATAATATCCACATTCTGATTTGGGATGGTTGAGTGGTGAACTTATCTACATATTACCTGTCCATTCTTAGGACACCAAAATTGACATTTGGATGCTAATCTTGATTTAGTTTTTTGGCATATAGCCCTTAAATCATACTTGTCGAAAATGATGGTGGTGAAATTTAAAAATTTCTATAACAGTGTGTCTTTTTAATTTGGATTGGTAATTTAAACCCAGCAAACAAAATTTATTACTGAAATATTTGAAGGCAAATTAAATGCTGTCCTAGAAAAATTTTCTGCAATTAGAATTGTCGCATGTGAAGATGGTGGCCTTTCTGTGTTTGACAATTATTTCTCACGGAAAGAAGAACACAATACAATACAATAAATAATGTCATCAATTATTTGTACTGCATAGAGCGTAATTGTGGAGCAGCGTCACTAGCCCACGTGAGAATATTGCCAAAAGAACCGAAAGATTAGATGGAGCTTATCCTTCAAAATTATTATGGATGATACCAAAATAATTATTTTCCATTTTAGCATTGTGTAAAAGATGAAAGCAAATTAAAAAACAATCGTTTCTAGCACGTCCTCGTTTATAGATGATGATTTGTATTGAATGAAATATGCCCAATAAAAAAGTTTAATTCCACTAATAGAAAATGGTCTAGGTGGACTCTGATTGGTTCAATGACAACTTTAAATGTATAAAAATTGAAAATCATATATTATTTTTGTTTAGATTGATTTAAAAATAAAAATAAAAAATGCGATGTTTTGAACGAAATTTTTTAATCCATATTTGAAAACAAATACCTAAAAGAGGAAGCATCAGTTTCAGGAGAGATGAATTTTAATCCTCTGCTGGTCACATCCCATGATACAAACAAAACACCAACTAAGCAGTGAAAAAGGAAAAAAAGTAAAAGAAAAAGAAAAAGAAAAACATGAGCTGTGTAAAAGATGAAGAAAAAGAAAAGAAATCAAGAACCATATCGCTCAACTAAAAAATTTACAGATTTCCCCATGGCTGAAACCAGTAGCTCTACCAGTGGATCATCATCACCAATAACAAACATACCCCAAGACCAATTATTCTCAATCTTGTTCCTATTACCCGTACAATCCATCCTTAGATTAGCCAT
Organism: Penstemon barbatus; assembly: GCA_003313485.2. Lineage (NCBI taxonomy): Eukaryota > Viridiplantae > Streptophyta > Magnoliopsida > Lamiales > Plantaginaceae > Penstemon > Penstemon barbatus. The sequence continues at coordinate 37,464,179 of CM064882.1, forward strand.
GGCATGTAAGAAATTGAAGTCTTTAGCATATTCAGATTCTCTTTGGGAATATGTCTGCAAAAGGGATTGGGGCCATCCTTCAGTTGATGCACTTAAGGGATCTAATCATCTACAGCAACTCCCATGGAAGAAGTTGTACCAACAGGTTTATCAGTTGGACTCTGTGTTTTGCCATAGGTTATTGGCTGATAGCCCAGATGGTGATGAGATTGTACCAAGTCCTAGAGCTTCTCATTCACTGAATTTGGTTTCTGGGTGTTTGGTTTTATTTGGTGGTGGGTGTAAGGGAGGTTAGTCACTTCTTTTTGGATTATGATTCTTGAATTTAATTGTTTATGGATGAATTTGGTTACTTCATTACTAATTTCCTTGTATATCTCAGCATAGAAATTGTTCTATAAATCAGTGTCAATGATCAATAGGGGCGAATACGAGCCGACTAGCGGTGAACATAACATTGTTAAGTCTGGTTTGAGTATTGTATCTAGATTGATATTGTGTTTGATCTTGATTGATGATAAAATAGAACCAAACTCGAAAAAGCTCAAGACGAACCCAATTAGCTTGATATTTTTACATACATTTTTTCCAATATTTAACTTATGGAGTTGAGCTTGCATCGAGCTTCAAACGTTACAGTTGTTCAAGCTTGTTTGATATGTATAATGAACAAATCTTGAACGAGCTTGAGTCGAGCATCGAGTATTCTAGTTTGATTTTCAATCATACCAATCGATTGTCATTTCCTTATTTATAAATTTATGGTTTCTCTATTTGTCTTCACTCAGGGAGACATCTTGATGATACATGGATCGCACAAATGGGAAACAACTTTCGAAAAACAATAAAGTGGCAAAAATTGAATTCCGGCATTCCAAGTGGTCGATTTGGCCATTCGTGTATCGCACTTGGTGATGATTTCCTAGTCCTCTTTGGAGGGATTAATGATAATGGTTTTCGTCAAAATGATACATGGATTGGACAAGTAACAGTACATCAAAGACTCGGTATTACCTTGTCCTGGCGGCTTCTTGATATAGGCTCGATTGCACCTCCACCACGTGGCGCTCATGCTGGATGTTCCATTGATAACAAAACAATGCTTATCCACGGTGGCATTGGACTATCTGGGACGAGATTAGGTGATACATGGATCCTTAATCTCTCAGAAGATCTTTGTTTCGGGACATGGACAGAAATTGTGGTTCAACCATGTCCTCCATCTCGATCAGGACACACAGTAACACACGTAGGAGGAACACAAACTGTTTTGTTTGGTGGGAGAGGATTAGGTTATGAAGTACTACACGATGTTTGGATTTTTGAAATGTGTGAAGGTAACTGGAGATGGGTACAAGTGGTATTTGACTTGCATAATGTACCTCGAGGATCTTCACTCCCACGTGTGGGACACTCCGCGAACCTTATAATAGGACGTCGTTTGCTTGTTTATGGAGGCGAAGACATGTATAGGAATCGAAAAGATGATTTTTGGGTTTTAGACATACCTAGAAATCTTGATGCAAATAGGTTAATGTGGAGGAGGGTTGAATCTAAAGGTGAGAAACCTAATGGTAGATCATTTCATGGAGCTTGTGTTGATAACTCGGGTCGTTTCTTGTATGTTTATGGTGGTATGGTTGATGGGTTAGTTCATAGTTCTGATTCATCTGGTATGAGGTTTGATGGAGAAATTTACCTTGTGGAACTTGTGTGTAGTATTTAGAGGTGAAGCTCATATGCCATGTATATATATATATATATATATGCTTATCAGAACTTGTAAATATTTCCAAGAAATCAAGTGCAGAGCTTTGTGTTTAAACACAAACTAGTCAAAGATATGAAACAAAAATAATTCTATTTTTTGTAGATTTTATATGCTTGGCTGTGTATAGTTTCTCTGGCGAGGCACTTTAATGGTTTCATATTTTTTTTTTTTGGGTACGAAAAGCCAAACAACACAAGTACATTACATCTTCTTCATTTAGTGCCAAAATATCCACATGCACTTCATCCCAAGTTTTGTGCCCACCATGGGTTAAACGTGACAAGGCATCGGCACATTTATTACCATCTCTAAGTGTGTGACCAATTCGGCAATCCCACGGCTTTCTCAACAAGGTTCTGCAATCAAGCAAATGACTCTCCGTATCCCGAATAAGATGAAGGACCACCTCCGAATCAGTTTCAAGAATCAACTTTTGAAACCGTCTCTCCCAAACCTTCTCTAGCTGCCAAGAGTTCCACCACCGTAATTAATACATCTCCGAGAGGAATTGCAAAACCCGTAATCCAGCCCCCATGTTCATCCCTAATCAAGCCACCAGCAGTTGCACACCTTTTTCCATGAAAAAGTTGTCGTCCGTGTTGATCTTGACCCATCCATTCTCCGGTTTAATCCATCGGGTCTATTTAGTAATTCCTTTCCGCGAACCTCCCTGTCTATTCTTAATTAGCACAAGTTCTCTGGCCAATCTTTTCACTGCAAAAATCACTACTTTCCAGCGGTTCTCAAGACTGTTGAAACACCTCTTTATTTCTCGTTTTCCAAATACACCAAAGTAAAGCGACAAACATAATACACCAAGGGACCTTCGGTAATAAAATGTTTGTAAATTTTGCTCTCGTGATCTTTTATTAAATCCAAGAATTTCAAAAATTGAGTCGGTGTAATTGCAAATTCCCACACCTCCCGCAACCGAGCAATTCCAGAGAGTGTGAACAATGGTTTCCAGCCCATGTTGCACCTAAGGCAGAGGTTAGAATCTGCAATCCTATGATCATACCTCATATTATTGGTTGCCAAGCTATTATGCATACAAGTCCAAATGAAAAGGCGAATCCTCTCCATTTCCAAATCCAGCACCATCCATCCGTCCTCTCTTCCTTCCGAAACAGGCCTTTATATACAGACTTACACGACAATTTGCCCGTTTGGGGGTACCCTCCTTCCAAATACGTCTGTCTTCTTGGTTTAATTCCAAAGGAAGAGGAATTTCGCAAATTTATGGTTTCATAATTTTTTACTGTCTTTAAGGTGTTTCTTGAAGACATAAATAATGGATGAACTCGTAGAGAAGATGTTGGATCATTCAACAATTTGTTTTTGAAAATATATAAATAGGTTCTCAATGTTAAGCTTGTGGAAAATATGAAAGATCACAAGAAATTTTAGAATGGCTTAATCCCACTTTGCACCCTGCAAATGTATCAATTTGGCACTTTGCACCCTAGAAAAAAATAAATCCCACTTTGCACCCTCAAAACATATATTGTATTTCACTTTGCACCCTGGATGAATTTCAAGCCAAAAGACAAGGGTATTTTCGCCACTCTCTTAAAAAAACAACACATATTCCCTCCAAAATATAATAATGTGACATATATGTAATATTAATAGTATAATTGAAAAATTATCCATTAAAATAACTCTGGAAAAAATCATTTTTAGGGCAGTTAAATGAATAATTTACTACTCTTAACTCGACCTAATATAAAATATTATTCTAAATAAATATTTATATAACTGGAAATAAGAAAATATAATATCAATACATAAATAAAACATAGTGTTGTTTTTACAGTAAAGTGGTGGAGTATAAGTAATTATATGGCGCCAAACGACCATCGAAAATACTTGTCACTCGAAAATTCATCAAAAACAATTCCGACACGATATTTTTCGACGAAATGTTTTGGTCCCAAGCTGCGACAAATTTTACGTTTTTCTTGTAGTGAGCTAAAAATTTAACGTAGTTGGTTAAAATTATGTTCCATACGAAATATAATATATGAAGGTCTATGTAACAATATATATATATTAGAGCTTTGTGCATTTAAATAACATTAGGATCCCTAAACTCCAACATGGGCAAAAATATCATTTGATATCGTTCTTTTTAAATTTATATTTACAACACGTGACATCTCATTTTTTTTAATGTTTTTCTCGGAGTTGTTTTAATGGATAATTATCAATTTTACTCTTAACTGCACATGAATTAAAACATTAAAACCCTAAATTCAAATTTATATTAACATGTGACGTCTCAATTTTTTTTATGTTTTTTTCAGAGTTATTTTAATGGGCAATTGTCAATTTACTCTTAATTGCACATGAATCTCACATTAGTACATTTTGAAGGAAATATATGTTGATTTTTTAATGGAGTGACAAAAATACCCCTGCTTTTCGGCCTAATATTCACCTAGGGTGCAAAGTGAAAGACAATATATGTTTTGAGGGTGCAAAGTGGGATTGATTTTTTTCGAGGGTGCAAAGTGCCAAACTGATGCATTTCTAGGGTGCAAAGTGGGATTAAGCCTTTTAGAATTTTGAAAAGTGAAAATATGTAGTGATGTTATTAAGTGTTCGGAGAACACATGGGACCGACTGTATGTTTGTTTAATAAAATAAATAGAATTTTGGAAACTTAAAATCCAAAATACGCAAAGCCATTTCCATTACAATCCAATGATTGTCATTGAGTACTAGTTCAAGAGTTTACATTTTTTAGATTTAAAAACAAGTTTAGAGCAGCATCTCATTCAACGACAGGAGTCCACACAACAAACATAATAAAGGGCTGCATTTTGCATTAATCACTGGTGTGGAAAAGACATACAAGCAAGCTCTGATACTCTTGCCTCACTTGTTATACTCTGGTCCTATATATTATACTCCCATACTTTAAGAGATCGTGTGGAGTTCATCAAAAGGAAAAATATAAGAAAAAATCGGTGCATTGAATTAATTTTAACGCACGTACCCTGTTATGTTGAAACATTAACTACCAAATGAATACAAAAAAAATTGGTCACAGCATCAGCTTTGTTCTCCACACCTCTCCAATCACCTTTCTTGGCGATGGATCATCAGGCCCTTTGTCTCTTTGTCCCGATGTAAAATACAACATTCCGTTCCAGAAACCGACTAGAGTCGTTTTGACACGGTAAGGGAGCTTTCCGACCACTGTCCATTTCTGCAATGGTTCAAATTAAGAAGAAAAAAAGTAGGGGATGCATGAGTCACTTGAGTACAACTTCACTTGAAAAGCATAAGCCTCTGACAAGAAAAACTAAAAATCTGAACATTTACTGGAGTACAAGATATTCAAGTTACTTTCCTACTGAGCAATGTAGACTCCACAATAAATACTAAAAGGTCGAAAACGTTACATCAACAACTATTCTACTTGCCCATCAAGATAATGTAATATCGAAAAACAAGAGGTGTTTCAATTGTTTCAGAGATCTGTTAAAAGTACCTGGGTATCAAACTGAAACTGGAATATTTCTCCAATTAATGTCATCTTTTTGGTTTCAGGATGCTTCTCTGTGGTACCCCCAACAATGACAATAGAATTATTTACAATTGCCCAAGCAAACTCAATATGGGAATCAGGCTTTGGCATAGGAGGTAGCACCTTCCACTTCATATCATCATCTAGCATGTACACATCATCATACACAACCTGCAGAAAACATAACGTTCACAATTATATGGCTCACAGTATGCTTCAAGCAAGAGGCATCTGCATTCTAGTTTTGCAAGTTTCTCATATTTATAACATTATCGATCTTTTACTCTAAACCCTAAGATAGTATGATGGTTCACTTTTTCAGGGTGATCAGAGAGGATAAGGGTTGTCTGGTTGTGGATGAAATATTATAATAAGTTGATCTATTCTCACAAAATTGATTAGCGCTAAAAATGTTAAGCATTAGCGCTAAAAATATTAAGCATTAGTTTCTGATCTACACTCAAAACAAGTAAGAGCGAAAGACAAAAACACCCCCTATGCTTTGTCTAACTCCCAAAAAAAACCCTGTGTTATTTGAACTTTCAAAACCCCCCCGTGATCTCAAGCAAGTGTCAAATACACCCCCAGAAAAGAGAGTGTGTTTCAAACGCCATTTGCTTTTGATATGACAATTTTAACCTAACATCGAAAGACAAAAACACCCTCTATACCTTGTCTAACTCCCAAAAGAAACTCCATGTGTCATTTTAAATCACCAAAACCCCCGTGTCTTTGGTTTAAATGCCACACTCGACCCAAGTAGTACATACTTAATTTTTCAAAAAGAATAAATAAATTTAAAAAAAAAACACATAGGGGTAATCTTGTCATTCCACCAAAAGTCAAAAGTAAAATTATACTTGGGTTGTGTGCGGTATTTGAAACCAAACTCGGGGGAATTTTAGGAGTTAAAATAACACAGGGAGTTTTTTGGAGGTTGACAAAGCATAGTGGGTGATTTTTCTTCTGCTCAAACAAGTAATCTAGTGCTATTTTATCAGAACATGTGGAATCATATTACCTCATTCCGGCGAGAGCATTTGAAAATTGGAGATCCAGGTTTAGCCATGAAGTCACCCTCTTGACCACCAATAACATACAAGTGGTCATTGAACACAACACAAGCCCTACACGGAAAAATATAAAAAAAAATAGTAAAATGTTAGACCATGATCAATAAGCAAAATATTCAAACTGAAATCACAAGGAATGATTCACACACAGATTCAGATTAAGATAACTTCTGTATGCTGAACTGTGTTCTCTCATTGACTAAAACAAGCTCACCAACTATGTCGGATTTTTGCCAGTAAACACAAATTCTCAGGCACATAATGAGTTTTTTTTGTTGCCTCTCCATATGATAAGTGAACTTTCTAAAGGAAATTTGAGAGATGCCCCGTGGTACAGGTGTGATGTATGGTTTTAAGATGAAAACTTGTTGAAAGGCACTTTTTGCTTCAGAAATACCAGTTTTGCATACATTTTCGATGTAGTAATCATGAAATAAATTACTAAATTAGTTGGAATTTCGAGTGCAGCTAATAGTCTGATTCTTGAAATTTATATATCGGGCAGAAACTAATCACATTCCTTGGCAGGCGTGCATCTATTTGATTTCTGATGCAAAAATGCTAGCATTTCATCTTTCTTAGGATGCCAAACACTTGTAGCATTGTGTATTAGAAAATAATCTATTGCTCCATTTAGCTCAGCAGTTCTGAGCATGCGCAGGAAAACACGAAATTTAATTAGAGGGGTTCAATTGATAACTGCATAATCAAATCTCCCATACAAAGAGTAAATCTATCAAGCACCACCCCTTGTACCAAAAGCACATAAAAAAGAATAAACAAGCGCTAGGTGCTGAGAAGAGAGCACAGTTGTTGTATTCAAATTATAAGAAGATTTCTACTATACATATTTTTTACTTCAAGAAGAATAACTGGAAAAACCTGTGAGGCCCACCACGGGGGATGGGAATTTCAGATCGCCATTCCTTTTCTAAAACTTTTCCATCTTTTACAGCTATACTCCAATGCTCTACTGCAGGTGTGTGTCGGTTTTCTCTGCTGCCTCCCATCACATGAAGCCGGCCTCTCCAAAGTTGAGTTGCAGGTGCATACCTGAAAGGACCATGTTGATAAATTCCGTTGAAGACTGGCATTAGTCAAAGCAAGTTTTTTTTCACAGAAATCCAAGATACACTTCTGTTCCAGTTGAATTGATGAAATGTGTAACGCTGACTAATAACTATTACTTGTTTCAGCACGGAACTGTGTTTCACAGTACTTGAAACATTTAAGAAGATAATCTAGAGTGGACTCTAGATCAATCAAAATATGGTTCGAAACAAAGTGCAAGGTGTATCACTACAATTAATGAAGTGCTCTTTGGGATTAAAAGGGCCCCCACAATTTTTTGATGGCAAGTTTGTAAGATGTATGACAATTTGAGTCTTCCTAATTTTAAAGAATATAAAACAAACTACAAAGAGCAGACAACAGAGAGTAAGCCACATGTTGTGAGATCTACTAAGATGCTCAGAAAAAGGCTACAATTTTTTAAGCTGAGATTACACGGGCAAGGGGAAGTAACAACAGCAAATACATACACAGATGTATGGAGAATATCCAATCAAAGTTTCAATTAAATTAATCAGGCAGATGAAGTGTTTAGCTCTCCAGTTGATGGATGCACGCACCAATAACATGAATCGATTAAGTAGAATGACTTCATCAGTAGCCCTCAAATCAATCAAGCATGGAATAATTATATGTTTTTTTTCCATTTGATTCTCTTTATTTTAAAGTAGGTCCATGATACATATAACATAAAAGATAATAATACTCCCTTCTGAGCTACCAGCACAAACACATCCTATCACCAATATCTCGTGGAAAAAAAATATTGTTCATTTACATCCATCTCTTCCCTTCTAAATCCAATACGCCATTTAGCATCAATCTCAGAAAAAACAAGAATTTTATTCTAAATAAATCAAAAATTGTTTCACAATCATTAGTGTCATGCTAGAACCCAAATAACTGAAAAGGCATTAATAATTCATTCATATTGTTATAAAGGTGTACAATCATTAAATAGCAAAGCCAAAAGAAGCAAAAATTTGTAATGCTACCATAATCTATCTAAATGTGGAAGGTATCTGAAGAGTCAAAGTTTTATCTTATAATGGTAAGTAAGGGTCAAACAGAACAGTTCATCAGAGTAATATATAACCACACGACATAGACATACCTAGGGACTGGTAAAGGTGGCATGCTACGCCATTGCTTTGTCTCCGTATCCAATACAAATGTGTGTGCTATGGGCCCTCTACATTGAGGTCCATATTGTCCGCTAATTACATAAATGTATCTTCCATCTGTTACCATGCCTAAATGTGAATGGGCCATTTCTTTTGGCATGTCAAACCTTCCTCCCCAAGTGTTATCAGTGAAATTGTAAATATCAACATGAGAATGCACCTTAAAGAAAACAAAAATAAAAACCATAAGAACTATGATTTTTTCCTCAAATACATTGGTCAGAAGAAAAAGAACTGCAAGATACAAGCACACATTAATGCATTGTAAAATTGAACATTGTCTGAAGTTTCAAGTTGTTATATCAGATGAAAAGTCGTTTATTGAATGGACAGGATGTTGCCATGTTGGTATATCATAAGATGATATGTCGGTAAACCATAAGAGGCAGTACCATTCAGTATATTGTTTACTTGCTAGCCTCATATATCTTAATCTCAAATATCTAGAAAGTCAAGTTATAAAGATTCCAAATGAGAAATCTAGTTCCTCGCAACAATATTTAATGATTTTCTTTTCTCCATTTACCTACTAATATTATTTATAAACTTCCACAGACTTACATCATAAGTCAGGAAAGTTTGGTACCTGTCATTATATACTGCTCAAAAATATGATATCTGAATATATATTTAAGAAAAAGATAGAAAAGTAATTAAGCAATGTATAAACCATGAAACAACTCAAGCAGCATAATCAATAGCATATGAGAGCAGGTAAAATCCTCACATAATCAATGGTTCCATATCCAGCAAATACATAAAGAAGATTCTTGATCTGTAATGCGGCGCCATCAAGACGAGGCACCGGTGCTGTTGCCATCTTCTCCCATTTTAACTGGGGAGCCGGCAAATCAGCAAAAGTAGCCGATAACACCCTCACGGGCACACCATCCTTCTTATCTTTCTTAGGTGCCCCCTATAAGAAAAACAGCCAACAATATAAAATTTCACATAGAAAAGGTGCCAGAACGAAACAATAAAGCATTCACCCTCACATATATAAATGTATAATGAATGCCAAAATACCAAAACTTGGAACCATACTACTCCCACACACTAGATCCAATATCTACATTGTGTAGGCTACAACTTCAATCATAACAATTTCACTTATCCAAGCAATAAAAAAATTCGGGAATTAAACAAACACAAACAATTTTGACAGGGCAGCATTAATATTAATAAAACAATAACAAAAAATACTTGAAATTGAATTGAATAACCTTAATTGGAGAGTTGCTGAGAGTGTTGAAAGTTTGTGAATTTGTGAGATGAGAAACAGAGGAAGAGGAAGAAGAGGATGCCCAAAGCAGATCTGCGATCAGAAACACCCCCAAAAGCCCTACCAATACAAACGCAAATTTTGTCGTCGTTTTATGCTTTACTGCGGTTGCTCTCCCCATCTCTCATCTCACTCCAATTCCGCATTCAGATTCAAATTGAGTTTGCGTAAATGTTCACTTATGGCGGTACTACAGCTGTGCCTTATTCGTATTTGTAAGAAATATTTTTTTCTTTTTTTTCTTTTTGCTGTATCAATGAGAAAAGATAAATACGTAGAAAAAGAAAAATTTACTATATTGAACTCCGACTCATCTATCTACTAATAATATATTTCACAGCGGTGTTTGACTTCAATTCATTTCTTTTGACCAAAATACTATTTTCTCCTTATTTTGATTTATTTTATTTTACTTAATAATTATCTATAACCATCTTCAAACCCACTACATAGTCCCTAACCCATGTTTTTCTCCTTATTTTATTTTACTTAATAATATAATAACTACCTCCAAATATATAACCACCTCACAAAACACGTACAATCCCAAACCCAGTTACAATTCAATTTTCCCATCTTCTTCTCAAAATATTTTACTCTTTTTTCTTCCATATACTCAATGTTTGTTAAGGCAGTATGAAGCTCTTCAATAATTGCCAATGAAATATGCTACTAAAATTTGTATAAAGAGGTAAATTACGCTCAATGTTTGTTAAGGCGGTATCAAGCTTCAATAATCTATATTTTAGTTGTCAGAACTTGTGATCTTTATGTTCACGGTTAATATATACAAGTTAGATACATTTTCAAAGTTCTCTGCTTTCTGTTTTGGCAGGAGTATGTGGTACAAGACCGAGAACGAGATAAGAACGGTGGTCTCTAATAAGTTTTTTGCTACCATGATGACTCAATGAATGCTGATTGTCTCGAATTTATATCGTTTATCCCATTAATCTGTTCGCCACTGTCATTTATTTTTGTGTCGCTAGAACTTCAGTTATAAATTCAGTGCAGATACGAGTTTGTTTGGAGCACAAAATTAATACTTAAAGGTTAGTTTTCAATTCTTAAACTCTCTTTTTCAGTTTCTTATCCTAGCACTTTTGGTCCATGTACTGTTTCATGCTTATGCCGTTTACTCTTAATACACGAGTTAGTCCCCTTTTTAATATGCTGCTTATTTTTGGTATATATATGTTTACCTGATTAGGTTGACAATCAAAACTTAATGGAGCGCAAAGTTACTATAGACCAAGCAGCGACATTGTGTGCAAAGACTTCGGCATTAATTGTAGCTACCTAATCCTGTGGTGTGTGCTACATTGGGCATATTTTTTTTTTTTTTTTTTTTTATGATAACAGCAGTGGCGTAGAGAATATCTTACGAAACCATTTCATAAGATTTCAAAGGCGTTATTTATTAAAGAAAGAGGTAAGTATTACATGCCACTTATTTTTTGTGTCGTTTATATATGTTTACCTGATTAGGTTGACAATCAAAACTTAATGGAGCGCAAAGTTACTATAGACCAAGCAGCGACATTGTGTGCAAAGACTTCGGCATTAATTGTAGCTACCTAATCCTGTGGTGTGTGCTACATTGGGCATATTTTTTTTTTTTATGATAACAGCAGTGGCGTAGAGAATATCTTACGAAACCATTTCATAAGATTTCAAAGGCGTTATTTATTAAAGAAAGAGGTAAGTATTACATGCCACTTATTTTTTGTTTCGTTTATATATATATATATATATATATATATATATATATATATATATATATATATATATATTTGATGTAGTTAACGAGAACATTAATTATTTATGTGCAATCAATTTAACGACCAATTAGACTATCATTATTATTCTAAGAAGCTTTTAAAAGCATACATGGTAATTAATAATTTACACATCTCATAAAATTCTTGTGTCCTGTTTATAGAGTTTTATTCATTATGTGATCATCTATTCTGGTCTCAACTAATTTTCTCCATGTTCTAAGACACACTTTCGTTTTTTCATATAAGACCAAAAAAAATTGCATCACTATTCACTACTGTTATAATTGTGTACTGCATGGTTTCGAAATCGACTTTGGCTGTCGCATTGACAATTCATGTGATTGATATGTATTATTGTATTAGATATTTTTAACATATTAAACAAGGTACTTAACATATATATTTTTTAAAACTCGTGCATAGCACGGGACGTATGCTAGTTATGTAAAATTCGACTGGATCTCAATTAAATAATAATTATGTTAATTTAAGAACCGTTTGGTGTAGAAAAGGCAAAATTACAGAATATGTTTCAAATTAACTTTTTAATTTTGGTATTCGTCCAAGCTATATTAGATTTGTCTAATTTCTTCCCGTCATTAATTTTTTTAAGGAGAGTAACTTTTGTCCTAAATTAAATTACTTCGTCATATTTTGTCCCGTAATTTTTCTAATTTTCCTTCCTAATCCCAAATTGGATGGTGGAGGGATGAGATAAATGAGCTAAAAATAAACTAGAATAAGTTAGGATGAAAAGTGATGTGTATTAAAACGGAATGATTAACCAAGTTTATGTGTTTTTTTCTTTTTTTATTTTTTATGTGAAATAAGAAGCGGAAACATTATGACTTGTGATTGTTACAGTTTAATCTACTCTTTTGTTTGTGGCTCTTCTGTTATTTATATTTCTTCACATTTGTCCTCCTTTCTCCTCCTCTTTTTTTCATCTTCCGGTGGCAGTTGTTGCAGAGATGGCAGCAATGCAATGCAAGGCCTTGGCATTAGGCAGTCGCCGATTGCACTAATATGTGTCACGCGAATGCAAATCACAATATAGTTCAAAGAGATTATGTAATGCAACATAATTTCTCCGGTCGCTAATAGAATCCCCGACATAGACCAAGAATTAATTTTCCGATAAGATAGGTAAATACTAAATACAATTACTTGATCCAATTATCATTAGTATGAGCTACAAGATACTAATAATAAATCCAACTTAAATACAAATAGTAACCCAACCCAACCCAACCAAACAGTGCAATGCAACTCCCTTTCCATCCCCACAAAAAACTAAACACGATGTGGTAATCAAACATGTAAATTTTTCCATAGTTACAACAGTACCATACCATTACAAAAACCTTTTTCATAATCCCAGAAATAAACCAAAAATATGAAACCATAATAAACATATAGAAAAAGAAAACCCTATGAACTATACACAAAAATAAAAAAAATAAAAATAAAAAAGGCAAAAGCATTAATTACTGCTAAGTTCCACCATAATTGCCAAGACTAAGTTCCAACAGAACATTTAAACTTCTATAAGATGACTCAGGAAAAAGTCTATAACCACGCGATAGATAGATAGATAGATATATAATAACTACACCGGTATGACATCTGCCTTTGACGTATCTTCGCACCTCAAGACGATGCCCTCAAAGCTAGCTGGAAATATACATTTAGTCCACTGGCATCCTGTTGTTATTGGTTCAGGAGGAGGCACGATCATGAGCACGTTTTCATTTCTCTGAACCACACCCATCACACTAACCGTGCTTCCTTCCTTAATATACCTATCACAACATATCAAAAACAAAATTAAGTAGTCAGAAATAGTATGTAGCTTATCAAGAAGCAACTACGGTAGTCGAGAGTCATAGTTTATAGTTCACAATCAACTTTTGAGACCGTGAATTTCTATTTATTTATTTTTTGTTGGGGGGGGGGGGGGGGTAAATTTTGGAATAGACTGGAACCATGTTACCAACTTATTCTTCTGAAACATAGGTATTTTAAAAGGGAAAATCGTACTTTGCCCCCTCGTCTATTTCACATTCATAATTAACTCCTTACAGTTTTGCGTTTGCACTTGTTCCCCAGCTTTTAGAATTGTTGCATTAGACAAAGTTGAGCCGTTATGGGAATAAACAGCAAAAAGGTCGAAAGTTTAGGAAGTTACGTGCAATGCAACAGAAAGGTTAGGAGGTAAAGCGTGATTTTTTTACACGGGAATGTTAGTATTCAATGTGCTATTGCCGTACGGCCAAAGGTTGTGAACTGCAGGGGGCAAGTGCAAAACTTCAAAAAGGTAAGGGGCGAAATGCATTTTCCCTATTTAAGAACTTATGTAGGAAAGTTAGACAAGTTTCAAGTAGAATAAATGAGCAAACATTTCAGGTTGTACTGCATGCATGGTATCTGAGGACGACGAAAGATCAAAAGATTTACCCTTCTTTCAATCGCATTACGCGATCATCGCTGGATAAATTCCTGTGTCCCAACCACCGAATAAATTCAGGAGAAGAGTCTTTGTTTTGAGGATCAACATCGATCACAATGCTATCATCCACATAAGGAGTCACTCGTGCACCACAACCAGTTTTAACCAATGCTCTGAGGCCAGATTGGAAATCCGAGATATAAAAGTCGACCACATGCGTCTGCATAAATTACGGACAAAGGAACTCCTTTTAACATATCAACTTCAATCAATCATAATATCTAAAATACTTGATTTTATTTATTTATTGGAAGAAAATATATTTAACAACTCAATTACCTCTGAAGATCTAAGCCCCCAAGTGAAACGACGGTGAGTAGGATTTGCAGCCTTGGAATCCAATCCTCGATACTCGTATAAACTTGTAGATGTATAGACACATCTAGGGACCCTTTGGAAGGATGATTTGAGGGGCACATTTCCACAGGTGACCACCTTATCAATACAATACACCATTGAGTAATAATATAAAGTAAATTTATTGCTTATTAATGCAACCATCAGAACAACAAAACTAGCAAATTTGCAACTTTATAAATAAAAGATACTACAAATTGAGTCACATACCCCAGAGACCTTGACATATTGCCCATTTTGGGCAGTTCTCAGTTCAGAATCCGGATACCGTGCAATGTACCCAACAACAGCTTTTCTCCCCCAGCAAGAATTCCACATGAAAAGGGCAGCAACAAAGCAAAACAAAACAACAACAACTATAAGTAGAACAGGATTATGAACTGCTCCAAGAATAAAACCACCAGCAATGAACCCCATCACAAAAAGTAAAATCACGGCCCACAAGATAGGCTTAGGGAGGTTCTTCCTAAACGAGTATTCAATATCTTGACCAAGAGTTGTCACAGCCTGGTTGTCACTGACTGAGGAATTGTACCTTTTCAGTGACCCAGTCGAGTCCAAAGGCCCAGAAACCTTTCTTGGGGCCCCAGATGAAGTTAGTGGGCCAGATGTAATGAGCCCTGTCGCTGGTAGAACCGGGGGTTGAGGCCCCGAGTTTTGGCCCGATTGAGGGCCCGAGGACTTTTTGATAGGCTCACCGTGTTTATTCAGTGGCCCGGAATTAGTTCTTTTCATTGAGACTGAACTCGGCACCCCAGATGATACTGGACCCGAGGTAGAGTAGCTGGACCTGGCTGCAGCATTAGGGTTGATGGGTCCAGAATGTGAAACGGATCCTCCAAAAGACCCAGTTCGTATTGGAGCATTGGTTATGGGTCCAGATTTCCGAGATTTTGACCCGTCCATTGGGATATCAAACATTTTCCCAAGCTCACCGGACTTTTTGATGTCCCCACCGGTATAAGGCATGGCAACTGCACTCATGGTTGGTGTTTTTTCTTTCGGCTGTTCTGGACGGCCAGATACGTAGAGGCCATTGCTTAGCTGATGAGACTGGAATCGAGACCCCATCGGGTTTTCTGTAAGGAGTGAGAGCAATATGAAAGAGTAGATGAAACTGCGGTTATGCTAGCGTCCAATTTAGGCCTCTGAGATCAAAATAAATGCACTTTATCAAGAAAATGTCTTATAACAAAGAGATCAAGGATAAAAATCACTTATAGTAATTGATGTCTACGAGAATCATCACTGGATGTATAAATGAAGAACAAATCATTTATGGTTTGTTATGTGGCCAGAATTAGCTGCATTTATGAATGCTACGCTGAGATTTTAAGACTTGTATAAGGATGGAAAAAACCGAACATAGGCAGGATTAACAAATCTTTAACAAATGCAATCGGGGAAAGTAATCCCATTTTGTAACTTAAGAACTAATCCTACATGATAAAATTCTTGCCTTCTTTTCTTTATTTAGGTGCCACAATTTATAAAAACGTGGAGAAAGGGGAGGGCTTCAAATAAGATGTAGAAACTTTATAGAGTGTATGGTTACACCAAGATATAACATGGTATTCCACTTATTCTATTCGAATTGGATTACAAAATAACGAAAAACATAACTTAGTTGACAATCTTGGTGACTTGAATTTTTTTTTTCCAAATCTTAAAGGAAATCACCATGTAACACGCTCTAGTTCACATTTCAAAATCTTCGAGATTTTCTCGAAATACATATATTTTGCATGACAGCCAAGAAATTACACCCACATATGCAAAAGGATACATGAAATTAATTTCTGTCCTCACAAAATGCAATTGAAAACACAATTTACTAACATCAGTTACATGAAAAATTGAAGGTCCAGACTACAGAGAATTGCATGTGAAATTCTACAGAAAGAGAGAGAGAGAGCCTGCATCTATATAGTCTGATGCATGTATCTATATAATTAAAAATATTTGTCGAGGCTAATAAATGGGTAGCTTAAAATTGCACGTTGATGAAGATTCAAAGACGAATGGGTTTAGCGTTTAAGAACATGACATCTTCAATATAAAACTCACTCAGAGAGAGTGACCGAAAGAGAAATAGAATAAGACATAACCATAGCTATGTCATAATCAGCTACCATATAAATCCATTAAAGCACAATCTTCCAAAAACTGAAACTGAATCAATTAATATAACCAGCAAGTCTCAACAGCTAACTTTCATGAGGTAGAGAAAAAAAAATGATATTTATTCAATAAACCTTCAATTTCAGTTTTCCTGAGTGATCCAGTAATCCTCGAGCAAGTAGAAACAAGGTATCGAAGCATAACAAGAATTTCTCTACACATACACAATATACAGAATAGCATAGAGCAACATAGAATACAATCCCTCACAAATTCCACATCCTTGTAAGAAATCTAAGACAAGTGAATCGAACAAAGACACATCATGAATTCTTTTTTATATCAGCACCAAAAAAGAGAAAAGAAAAAATGCCTGGACTAGTCCCACGGGAAACACATGTACAATGGACCAAACATCACCGTTTTGAATAATTGAACAACAGAAAGCATTGCAAAAAGCCATTTAGGTCGGATTTGAATTTGAAAAGAAAAGGGATTGAATTTGGACTAAAATCTGCTTCTATTTGGAATCAGTAAAACTAAGATCCTTTCAGTCAAGTCACGTCAAATTAAAATTCCATTTTCCAAATAGAATTTCAAATCCAAATCCTATCAAATACTCAAATCCTGCCTTCACCAAACACATTGTTAGATTACAGCAGTTAAGTGAACAAAAAAAATAAGAAAAACCCAAATCTCTTTTTTCTTTCTTGGGCTTCAAATGTAAAAAGTAACAGTACCTGAAGGTGAAATCTGGAGCAGATTGGGGGACATGAGGTTGCGTAAAGATATGTAGAAATGTATGTATCTGTATGAAACAAAAAGGGTATTTGTTACTTGGGGTTATTGGTGCCAAAAAAATGCTACCGCTTAAACTGTTGAAGAAGAATTGAGTTTTTTAGACTTAGAAAAACCGCAACAACTGGTGGGTTGTTTGGTTTCGCCTCGAAACACAGATTAAAGCAATGAAATACTGATTTTCGCTCGTATGATTGATGAAATTAGTTATAGTGACAGCAACCATTTTCTTTTTCCTTTTCCTTTTAATAAAAACTGTACTTAGGAGTAATAATTTATTTGAAGAGAGAGAGAATTGTAAAAGCGAAAAACACACCTTCCACCTTCTCAGCACACTCTGTTCTGGTGTTTCTCTTCACTCATTCACTGTGGTACTTTAATATTAATATTTTTTTTGTTGTTGTCTTTTGTTCTTTAGGCCCTTAGTTTTTGGTATATTTATAGATTCGGACATGGTGAATAATGTAATTTCTTTTCACGATGGTAAGTTTTTTGTTACTCGCAAATTAAGGTAGTATTCTTTGTATTTGCAAGCTAGTGTTCTCATACTTTACTAGTTGTAAGAAGGATTTGTATTTTTATGGCTTTTTTTTATTCCTACCATCTTTATCTGAGAGCAAAACTTATTTTCTAATATTATTATGTGTGATATGTTATAATTTTAATAATGATTTAAATAAAGAATTAAGTAGATATTCAGTTGATGTTTCCCTTGAAATAAAGTGTAATGAGTTGTATATTTCTCTAATCTTTGTGTGATCTTTTAATATAATTTATAATACATGAATACATAATAAAGAATTTCACTACAACATTAGTGAATGATAAAGCATTAGAATTAAATTTCAAATATTTCGTTCACGTCGGAAGTTACTATTTTGTATTTAGTTATATTATTTTTCATGCAACGTCGTAAAGATCGTTAGTGGAAAAAAGATATATATGTGTGTTTCTGCGCGTGTTCATGCATGCTTGATGGCGTGTGTTAGTTGAGCTAGTAAAAGACTCAACGTAACTCACCAATTACACGAGACTCTATCTTCAAAAGCATGCTAGATTTTCAACTTTCATGAAGTAAATCAATTCAAACTTAACGTTATATATATGCTATGTTTTCACGTGTGCTTTGCATACGTCATTAGTCGATTGTAGTGTGTGCAGAGTTCCTCGTACATATTGACAATCAATTAGGAATTGTCTTTTCATGCCCATGTGACATTCATCCAGCACCCCGATGGATTTATTGTCAATTAGGAATTGTCTTTCCATGCCCATGTGACATTCATCCAGCACCCTGATGGATTAAATCCATCAGGGTAGACACGAATTTTTCGTCAATTATTCATGCATAATTATATTCTGATTTAAAGTCAGTATATATTTTTGATTTACATGCAACTCTCACGTAAATTCTTAATGTGGCCTCACAAAAGTTGTTATTGGAAATGTGTGTGCTCGTGTGAGAGCCTCAGTGTTCGCATGTATATTGTATTAGTTTGATTTATATATATTGTAAAATTTGTCCCAAAATAATAACTGATTTTGAATTTTCGTCCTAAATTATATTAATTTGGCGAATTTCGTTCCGTGGTTTAATTTTTTTTAATATCGTCCCACCGTTAATTATGAGAAGAAAATTATGCATTTGTCTGTAAAATTACCACATGGCTGCTTAAGTGTCATGACGTGGTAAATTTTAACATGAATAATTATATAATATTACAGAATTCGTTCCAAACTAATTACAAGATTGAAGCGTGGGACTAAATTCATACAAAATAGTAAATTACGGGACGAAATTCGGCGAGTTGATATAGTTTGGGACGAAAAATCAAAATTAATAATTAGTTTGGGACGATATTTCAAAAGAATATTAAATTAATGGATAAAATTCGGCGAGATAATATAGTTTGGGACGAAAATCCAAAATTACAAATTAGTTTGTAAGGTTTTCTGCAATTTTACCAAAAATTAACCACTAAAGAATTAGAGGCCATTCGAGCGGAGTAATATCCACGCCCAAAATATATAAACTTTGGTCAAATTTTAAAATAGCAAAACACTATAATTGCCACTATGAACTGATATTAAAAGTTGTATATATGCTTAAACATTTAATAAAATTGATTGTTGTTAGCTAGTATTTAGCAATAAGATCTAATGATAAAAAATGCAATGGAGGATATAATGGAATGGAATTTAGCTTTAATTTATATGCCTTAAAAGTTTTTGTAGTATCCACATTGGAGATATGATTTTTGTCTTGAATTCATTTGCTTTAAAAGCTAATTATTTCTTGGACTAATATGGGATATATTACTTAATATATACCTCAAAGAAAATGTGTTTCATTTTGACAAATACCTTTTTCTATGAAGAAAGAAGTTATAAAAGGGGTATTTACATAAAATTCTTCAAAACTTCACAAAACTTATATCCTCTAATTGATATTTTCTTGAGCAGACCCCTTTCCTTCCATCTCTTCTAGTCTTCTTAACAAAATGTCCCACACTACCCTCAAGTGAGATTTTGTTTATGTATATTGTCTTTTACATGATATAGACAAAAGATACTCATTTTATTTCATAACTTAATGATTTTTTTTTTTTGTTTTCAATTCCCACGGCATTTAGACTTAATCTCTTTCGACGCATATCGGGCATATTATTTGTGAACCATTTCTAGCTGAAATTTGAATTTGAGTTTGCAACTTTGTAGGGAGTAGTCACTTTCAATAGACCAATCACTCGTTGATCACATACTTAATTAATGTTTATTAATATATATAGTTTATATAAAAAACTTACATTCTTTATAATATTTTTAATTAAAAAAAGATAATTTTATATTTTTATTTTGTCTAGTTTTTTTACGTACTAGTTAATTGTTTTTGTTTATTTGCTTTCTAATTTTGTATTTTTATCTTACTAAAAATTACAAGTCTTGTTTTTTTAATTGGTTTTGCACTTATAATATGCTAAGTAGTTTTTCTTTGAATTATTAAAATGTTTAATTTCCGTTTATTAAAATAACAATCACTTTTTCATTTCTTCATAAAAGGTATAAGTCAGTTAATTAACCAATCAAATCTACATGTCAATCAATTTAAAATATATTAGACACGTAAAATTTTTATAAAATATCATAATTATGGTTAGAGACTTAAAAGAACTAACGATATTAGTCTCTAACATAAAAGAAATATGTGTGCAAGGAAAAAGAGATTCAAATACAATAAAATTTATTGATGAGACTTTTGTGCAGGTTTTGTTAAATAAATGAAGTGATAATGCAATTTACCATTATACAAACACAGGTATTTCAATCAAGAGTTAGCGCTAGAGAGCAAAAGAAGAAGACAACCCACCCACAAAATAAACTAATTCACCAATAGTACTCAATTCACATTTAACTTGACTATTTTCTTACAATACAATATCTTTTAATTATGTTTAAAAATAATATTATATTGCAACTACAATAATTTTGGCTGTGTTTGGATGAGTTTTGGCCCGGTCTCGCGGGTTTCGCGAGACTGAGCCAAAACTCTTTCAAATGAGTTTTCGCCAAACTCATAAAACCATCAAAACCCTATTCAGAAACTCACACTCAAACTCTTCAAATCTACAAAACATTGATTTGACACCTACCACCTATTTTTTCCCCCAAATCTCACTAAAAAATACATTGATTTGACACCTATCACCTACTTTTTCCCCTAAACCCCAACATTCAAATCCAATCCAAGTGGGGTTTCAACTTATTTAAATCACAAAACCCAAGAGCCAAAACTCATCCAAATGAAGTCTCAAAGGTTTCATCGAAACACCCAAACCAATTTTTTTAAACCGAGACCCACGAAACCGAACCAAAACCCATCCAAATAGACCATTTGGATTTCTAAAATATCAACACTGTCAATTAAAAAAAACCTTTAATAGACTCAATATTGTAAAATATATATATTAAACAAGTTCAATAGTTTAATCCATAATGAGACATACTAGGAAAGGAAATTAGATGTATAACATGGTCAGTTTATGTTTTTTAGCTATCTAATAACGGCTTGTATTTATTCAAACGCAAAAAATGTTTCATGTTAGTGACTAATTAATAACAGATTTAGCAAGGATTGATGTTCCAAAGTTGTATACTTATGATGAAGTTTTAGATTTGCAAGTCAGCTATTATTACATCATAGTTTTACATAAGCAAGTTACATTACATCCTGACATAATTAGAAATTAGCGATTAATTTATTTTTGCAACCTCAAAATATAACAATTTCACAATTTGTACCCTTGAAATTCAAATTTTGCAGTATGTCCCTTAAATCATTAAGTTATCCACACCTTGGCTTGGACCCTATTTAACATTTCAAGTTGTATAACTCAATGGAGAAAAAGTACTGAGCATAACTAACCCCACACCAGATATATGATTTGGGATTGTGAACATGTAGACCCAATTCGTCTAATATTTTTTCAAAACAGAATTTTAAATTCTTTAGGTATACTCCAATGTTCGATTGTTAGGTATAAGGTAACTGATAGAAATATTGTCACAAGAGCCCAATTTTTTTAAATTTCAAAATTTAAAATTCAAAAGTTCCCTTTCAAATTTTCAGCCGTGAGGTTAATTTCACAACTCACAAGATGCCAAGGTGACTGTGCAAGGTCCAAAATTTGTGTATCCCAAAAACTAATGTAATAATATATTCGATTGTTTTGTTAAGAAACAATTCTGATATATAATATATTAAAAAGATGTGTAATGACAATTCACAAAACGTGCACACATGCCCGACAACTTGTCAATAAATAAAATTATACTAATAATAATACGTAGTTTGTCTTTTGACCTCATATGATCTTTTTCTTTTTCAAAGGTCCCATGAATGAGCCAACCCATTAGATTATGAAATGGATTCAATCTTGGCCCAATTGTACAAAACCAGAAAAGCCCAATTGAAAGTTGCACATTATTTTACAACTACTCATATTTTTGAAGATGCTTTCTTGGAATTAGAACCGCGGGATTGATCTAACCATGGATCAAAATTTTGGTTCAAATGTATGTTTCGGTCAGCCAAATATTGGAAACTTTTTGAGATTATTCGAAAATGTTACGAAAACATTAAGAAAAATTTGTAAAAAAATTGCCAAATTTAGGAAAATAACAGAGTTTAAGACAAATAAATAGTTTCGGAATTACATCTTGTTTTCGTTTCGTCTGATTAAAAAACAAAAACTTTTCGATGTTTTCGATTGAAAAGATAAAATTTTTAATCATGGATCTAACATGAACCTTTTTCGGTGGATTTGATCCAATAAGAACATCCACAACTGATATATACAAAGTAAATATGGATGTAAATCAATCCAATTAGTTAAATATTCGAGTTTAGGCTTTAAAAATATTATAATTAGTAACATTTTATCGCTATTTTAACAAACGACGAATTGATAATTTCATTTATAATTTAATTTTTGTGCACACTTTTGAATTAGTTTGAATACTTAAATAGTTTAATATCAGCGATCACAACCTTCTAACAAGATCTACAAAAATCACTTGAAAGAAAATGGCTAGATGTATGTAAATTTGGTATCTTCTGCCATTTTGATTGCAAAGAAAGTGTCAACCATCAATACGTATGCTATGTTGCATAATTATGTAACATTAGCGTACTTCTTAGAGAAAATATTTTATTGGCAAGAACTTTAAAAGTATAACTTTGTTGATCCAATTTTTTTTTAAACCCAACCATATCAGTTCAAAATCTATTGGAATAATAGATTCCATATCCAAGCAACACCAGGATCCGAGTTTGTCTTCTTCATATAACCGGAGACAAAGTCCTAGTTGGAATTAACTTTAAAAGTAAAACCATGACGTCGATTATTGTGTTAACTTGATTTGGCCACCAATCCAACTATAGAACAAGTGTAATGCAATTGCTATATGAACGTTTGTATTGGAGAAAGAAATTGTACTAACCTAGTTTGGACACCAATCCAAATGCACAAGTGTATTTCACTTGCTATGTAATTGATCATCTGCTTGGAGTATTGTCTCATCACAAGGTAAATGTATTGAACTTGAGATGTAATCATGACAAAAACTACCCTATATGGAAAAATGCTTAAAACTGGTAAAAACAAATCCAAGTTTAGTAGCAATCCACAAACAACAAATAATTGTAAAAATTCCACAAGTTTAGTTGCATTAGTTTGCTCGTGCCAACATTTATTTGCATCAATTGCTAGCCCGGCATTGTGTTTAGGCATCCAATAGGGTACATGTAAAATAGAAACAAAAACTCAAGGTTTGCATATTTCTGTCGCCCATGCATTCTGTTGAAGCTGCAGTCAAAGAGTAAATTTGTCAGTAAAATGGGTGCACTCTAAAACACAAGCATGACCTAAAACTGGTAAACTGCAGAAACAATGACACACATTGCAGCATAGCTCTAAGCAGTTCCATGGTTATCCCTTACTTGCAACTAACTATATAGGCTGCCTCTTAGCTAGAATTGACCATTGTGACAATGTAAATTCCCAACCAGTGATCCACATCAACTATGATATGGAGATTATGTTGCACTTTTTACCTTGCTTTTCTATTTACTGAGAAATGTGATTTTTTTTTGGTTTCCCAAGAGTTTATTCCCTTTCGAGGCGCGTCGGGCACATTAAGTAGGAACCCCTCCCAGCAGGGATTTGAACATGGGTTCGCTACTTTGTAGTGAGTAGTCACTCCCACTAGACCAATCACCTGTTGGTAGAAATGTGTGATTTGGGATAAGCTACTATGTGGAATACCTAGTTCAAGTCTGGTCTAAAGCAAATATGAAAACAAATTAACTGTGGAGTACAGAATCACTCGTGGTTGATATTCTAATGCCATTATGAGGTAAATGTATCTGCACTTCCCATTATTAGAATCCAGCTGAACTACTCTAGAATATTAATAATAAATGTGACATGCGATCCTATTTCTATAGTTCAGTAGTTGATAGTTCACTAGATCAGGGTTGCATGTAATCTTTGCACATTTTTAAGTAAACAACATCCTTATTTCTCTGTTCTTCATTTTTATGAATTGATAGTATACTTTAAAGTAAAAAAAATAAAATGTTGGCTTTTTAGGTTCATTCCTTATACACATTTCAAAACTTATCACATTGTTGAAGCAGGAAATCTGTAACAAAAAAAATAATTTCTATTAAGGTCAACATAAAAATAAAAAAAAAAACCTTGAATTTGTCTACTTTTCCTGTTCACTTGACAATGTCAACCATTTACTGCCACTGTTGGTTGACTCATTTGTGAATTACACAGGTGAAAGTAGAGAAATCTAGATTTTACATGCCACATAGGTTCATGATTTACATGCTTTGAACCTCTTCTTGCGAAATAGAATTCTGGTTGGATAGAATAAGTCCTCTTACTTCTACTAAACTGTTTCAATACTAGACTTGGTGTATCAATGTCATATGTAAAAGCTAAAATAATCATTGCACGCCAAATGCACAAGAATATAAAGTCACGGGTCATCCAAGAACTTTGTTTCTATTACTACTCCAACACTTTGATCTATTATCAAATGTGATGGATCTCTTAGACCTTCTTATCAGGCAGGTCATATATGAAACTGGAAGATCGAAGCAGAGGGGAGTGCCTGCATTGTTGCGCAGTGGAAGAAAAATAAAACATACCGAAATCAAATTCCTGCAGTATAAGCGAGGAGTTCTACAAAACCAGTATCCCACTCCAATACAATAGAGAGGATTACAAGCAAATATTTATAGAAACTCCCTATAGAATAAAAAATGCTTAAGAAATCACACCATAATGAAGAAATACAGACGATCATACCACACCAAACAACCCTAAAAACTGGCCAAATTCACAATGGCAGCAATGCGAAGCAACATAATTTAACCTGATTGACTACTGCAATTGGTATCCTGAAGAAACCAAATTATCTAAGGCATACTTCTACAAAAACACGCAAAACAACTACAACAGCGAGAAACCAGAATAACAAGGCATAATTTATCTCTCAACATTAATGTAAACATATGTCCTAGAGAAAATGCTGAAAAGTCAACAACCAACAGATTGACACACAAATATTCCCTTCTCATTCAAAATTCAGATTAAAAAAAAGGAACATAAGCCAATTTACCCAACTGCTAGCAAGAAAAACTTATGAAGTATCCCAACGGATCCATTAACAGCAACAATTCACATCCCAATCAATTCGAAAATGATCTAGTAAAACCATTACGGTACGAAATAATGAAAAGGAAAAGGGAAATGATGAACCTGAAACGACGACGTCAGATCAATGAGCTCCACCGTGTTCCTTGGCGTGCTGCAGGTGTTCGAGGTGTCGGCGCTCCTCGGGAAGGGCGACGAGGTAGGAAAAAGCCATACCACCGAAGCAGATGTGATAGAGTGGATCGACGGAGCTGGTCTCGATGTACTTGGCATGGTATTTGTCGAGACCACGCTTGAAGCTGTTCTTAACGTAACCGATCGTGAATATCGGCTTCAGATGCGCCGGCAATTCCTTCACCTTCAGCCCCTTTATCTCGTTGTAGAAGCTCCTCAACGCCATTTTTTACTCTTGTGTGACGATGGAATTTGGTGGAATGAATGAGATCTGAAGCCCTAGGTTAAGGTCTTGTTATTGTGATTTTTTTTAAAGTTCGGCGTATTTCTTTTTATTCAGGGTTAATTACAATAACCTTCCGTTTGGTGAAATTCGCTTCATTCGCCTCTAAGAATACTAATTACTCGGACCTCCCTCGAGGTTTGAAAAACATTACAATCGTTAGGGTTCCATTAAATTTTGCTTACGGCATCATAAATTTTTTGATCGATTGCCAATTTTGCCCCCGACTTACTGTAGCAAATATGTATGAACTATATTACCCCTCTCAGCAAATGTTACATTGTTTCATGATAATGGATCTAATAGCAATGTCAAATTACATTTGTGGATTAAAATATTGATAAATTTATATAAAATATGTAATGACTTTATTAATGTATATTTATATTTAAAATAACATTTTAAATATTTCTAAAGTATTTTCTTACTTATTGTAAAATATATGCAAAGAGAAATACACTACTAACTCTTATAAAAAATTATTTTTATTCAAATATATATAAACATTCAAATTTATTTTTAATGTATAGATTTCCACATTGTCCTTCTTATTTGTGTATATAAATTCAAATAAATATAAACATTCAAATTTATTTTTATTATTATTTTTAGTGTTCTTATATTTTACATGATAGAAAAATATTGGAAATACTCAAGTTTAATTTTTATGTCTATAAATATAAAATTTTATAATGGTCAATAATGTTTTAGAAAAAATATTACACGTGTTTATAAAATTTTGTATTAGCCAATAATGTTCTAGAAAAAATATTACACATATATCAACTCAAGTTTTATTGATATGAAATAATTAAAGAACTTATCTGTTGGGAAATTATTTTTTTAATTATTCATAAATATAACATAACAATTTTTGAAGAAAAATTATATATTCAATAATATTTTAATTTTTATAATAAAAAAATATAAATATAATTTTCTTCTTTTAAAACCCTAAAATCACCCACCCCACCCCCACCCCCCAACCCCGCCGCCACCACTTTCCCAGGCCGTCCCGACGGCCTGGGATCACCGGATCCAGGCCGGCGACGACCTGGGGAGAATATCCCAGGCCGTCGCCGACCTGGAGTGTAATTTTCGAGGTCTGCGATGGCCTCCGACTTGAGGCCGTTGTAGTGATAGAAATAGTGTCCTGCAAGCCAACTGTATGGCTAGTATTTATTGTAATAAATGCGGAACTATTCAATTTCGATTAATAAATGCACTTTATTAAATGGTCAACTTTATCTTATGTAATAATTATCTACGCATAAGGATAGAAGTCCTTAGATCACAGGGCTATGGGACAACCCGTGGACTGATCTCCAAGGTCGTGATCTAGAACATATTCAAGAGTCGTAGAATCCAATCGAGATAGGACATCCTTGGATTCGGTTAGACTCTCACTGTTGTGTATACTTCGACGAACTGGAGAACGCTGGGGTCCACGAGCGTGACTGGGATGGTCGATACACATAAATGGGTGGTTTGCTGGGATGGCAAGCGCACTGAATACCCCAATTAGGAAATAACTCACCATGGAAGTGGTAGTCGCATATCGGGGTTGAAGTTATTCCAAATTTATAATAGTATACGAGGAACGATCCTAACTACTTGAGGTGATAGGGTTTATCTGGTGCGAGAACGTCTATGCTTTGATATGAGTTCCGAATGACTGGGGATCGCCAGGAAGTCTCTGTGGACTCATATTGGGTATAGAGGAACTCGTATGCAGATTCATATCATCAACAAATGATCCATTGACCCGACTTGATAGGTTGGGAAATTCTCCTATGGATTTATGTGAGAAATTAATTCTGGTAAAATCCTTGGCCAAGGTATCTGACGACTTTATGTAAGTAGCTCATAAAGATTAAGTCAAAGAGAATTTATTTCGAGACCAGAGTACATAAGGTCAAGACAAAAGAAAAGGGAATCCGATGAAAGACCATACCCTTAAGTCTCAACTGGGAGATTGATCGATGGAGAGATTATGTCGTATATGGAAATTATAAATGATAAAAGGTTCACTGAATTAATTCACCAGTGATTGGGCTCCATGGGCTTGTGGTTGGACATCGACCGTGGAGTGTGGGAGAATTCCCAAATTTGCAGGGGTGCTAATTTTGGAATGGTCAATCGACAGAGTGTTCGATTGATTTAGAGTGAGTCTTACTCGAATAATTAAATAATATTTAATTATAACCCACGGCCAATTATGTGGTGAACCTACGGGGGCATACACAATACACATGAAGCGAAAGCGAGGAAATAAGAACGAACGAGTCGACTGGGTCGACTGGGTGAATAATCGACTGGGTCGATTATAATGGGTGGGTCGACTGGGTCGACCCAATTGGAACAAAATGAGATCCAATTGGAATTGGATCCGGATCATAAATTAAATTGGAATTTAATTTGTGGATTAATTAATTAAGTTGGATTTAATTAATTAGAAAGGATTTTAATTAAATAGACTTGGAGTCTGATTTAATTAAATGGGAGATTAAGTTAATTAATTGAGCTATTTAATTGGGAGATTAAATAAAGCCTGGTCAAAATTAATTAACTGGGCCATGAATTAATTAGAAGACTTGGTCTTCTAATTAAAGAGGGCCATGACCCATGTAGGAGAGAAGAACCCAAGTCCTAATATGACTAGGTTAGGGAGATAATTATAAGTAGCTATCTTGTAGTTATTTTTCACACAACTCCATAAGCAAAAATTGAGCAAGAGCAAAATCTTCTCTCCCTCTCCCAAGCATTAGTCGACCGAACCCTGTTCTTCCTTTGGAAGAATTTTTCGTTTTCGATTTTGTTCCTAAATCGTTCCTAATTCCTAGATCTTAATATATCTTGTGCTCTAGTCGATCAAGATATATTATTTTCGTGATATTAGAGGCAACACGTGGGGCGCTACTCAAAGGCTTGGATCGATTTTGCTGGAGTAGAAATCAGAGTTCGTTTTTGCTGACTGCCAACTTGGATTTGCAAGGAGATAGGTATAACGTGCAAACTTATACTATCGTTTTTATTTATATTCATATATATACAACTAGAGAATATCCTGGCAAGATTCCGTAAGAGGTCCTAAAATTTTTATATTCCGCTGTGCCTAGGGCTGTTTATCTTACCGAATCCCAACAGTGGTATCAGAGCCAACTCTAGGCTTTGTATATATATGAATTTGCAAATTCTGTGTTTTTAAATCATATGTTTGATTTATGTATGGCTAGTTCTTTAACTTTGCATGTTTTAGGACGTTTGTTATTTAACTTGGAGTTAATGGATAATTTTAAATTCGAAAATTTTATCATGTTGATGTTATTTTGGATTGGGATTTAATTGACTTGGTTTGTTTAATTAAATCATAAGTAATTGAAGAAACACAAAAAAAAAATTTATTAGATCCAACCGCGGTGGCACGCGGCAGCGCACCGCGGCTGGGCGGCCACCGCGTGCTGCTGCCCACGGCAGCGTGCGAACAGCACGCTGGCCGCGCGAGCAGTGCACGGCAGCAGCCTACGGGCTGCCAGCCGCATGCTGTCACGCGCAGCCGCGCGCTGCCGCATGCTGTCACCCGCAGCAGCGGCTGCCGCGAACAGCCACGCGCGGACTTCGTGTCCGCGCGTGTGTTGTCTACGTGGCAGTCTCCGATTTGCCTCGACTGGTTGATTTTTGGTTGGACTCTAATTCTGCCTATTTTGGAAATCCTGAAAATCTTGGAGAATTTTGGAAGATTAGGAAACTTGGAGTTTTTGGATGAGGTAATTATCTTGTTAGATGTGAACACTACCTTAATTAAACTAATCTAGACAATATAGGATTATCTTGAAAATCTTGGAGATTTGAAAATTTTTGGGAAACTTAGAGTTTTGGATAAGGTAAGAATCTTAGAGATTTAGATTATCTTAATTAACCAATTTAATCAAGATAAGTTTTGTAGATTACTTAGAGCTCAAGTAAGAGCTAATTAATCTTAGAGGTTAATTGTTAATTCAAAATTAATTAACTTAGATAATTTTTTAGAATTAAAATTAAAGGAGCCGATAAATTTACATTTTTGCCCTTATGCGAATTTATGCATGTTCTTGAGTGAATGTGTGGATTGATCGATTTTGCCCTTAAGCCCTGTGTAGTTTTTGGTTTATTTATTTTTGGGTTGTAATTAAATGGGCCTGATTGGTGCCCTTGCTTGCTTAAACAAATGTAATAGAATATGACCATTTTTAATTTGTAAGCTAGGCTTAGATTAGGCTTGGAGCCGAGAAGACCTCATGAAGACTTGGAGATCCGCATGGAGGCCCATTACCTTGGAGGACATGGAGGCCCAATTCATTACATGGAGGCCCAATCAAGCTGGATATTACAAGAAGGCCCATGATGTATGGGTTTGAAAATTGTAATAGTTAGGACATTTAATTTCACCCTAGACTGACCAATTGATTCATCACATGGCTCGTGATGAATCGCATAGGATGGGCAATCGATCAATCATATCCTACTAGGTGATGAATGTTTACTATTATTCTTTGAAGTATGTTATGCATGCTTAGAATAGATCACGTAAACAAGATAAAGCATAATCTGATGAGACCTCGCACAAGAAAACTTAAAACCTCCAATTGAACTTAAAATTCAATTAGAATATTAAATCGAACTTAAGGGCGCATATGAATAGTCTCTATGGTCCGAGCCTATCCAATTACTAGGTCTTAGGCATATTGTACGAATATATCTCGATGTCTCACGAGTCGTGGGTCGAGCTATAGGAAGATGATATGTCTATTGCCTCGATGCATGAGTTTAGTGCCAAGGGAGGGGATAGCAAGGTTTTAGGCGCTGTCTCACGAGTCGTGGGGTGTCTGGGATTGAACTATTTTTCTCCACGAGTATTGGACATGATTTAACGCTAGTAAGTATGGATGTCTCACGAGTCGTGGGTCCATATCGAAAAACGAGGCTAAATGAACTTAAGGGTTAGCTGCGATGGTTAACCGTCGACGTAATCGACCACCAAGTGAATCAAATAGTATGGCCAACGAGTCGTGGGTACTAGGAGATTGCATTTGGGCCTTAAGCCCGCTAGGATATTTTAAATTCCCGAAACTTATGTGGAGGCATAAGATTTTGATTAAAATAGTGGGAGTAATTTACAAATAAAAATCATGTTTGTAAATTGTGCATTTTTAAATTAATCTTTTGCGTATTTATTTCTTCTCTCGTCATTTTTATAGATATGATGTCAAAAGAGCTTAGAGCACTTAGAGATTTGTCCATCTCATCACTTGAACGTAATATTTTAACTGGACCCAACTTGCATTTCTGGACGCATCATTTGAATGGATTATTTGAAGATGAAAACATATCCTATGTTTTGTCTGTGCCACCACCCATTACTATTTCACATGACGTTCCTGATGAGCTCCGTAAAAGCATCACCAAATGGAAACTGGATGATGGCTTAGCTCGTGAATACATGTTGGAATATATGTCACTTGATCTGCGTTTGCAACATGAGCATATGGCATCCGCGAAAGAGATTCTCTCGAATCTCAAATTCCTTTATGGGATTAGAGATGGTCGTCGCAGATTCGCGATCACGAGGGAACTCTTGCAAGCAAGAAAGAGAAGGGAAACTCCTGTCGGAATCCACGTACACAAGATGATTCGACTTCTTTCTGAACTCGATGATATGGGTGTCGTGATGGACAATGATTTCCGAGTAGATCTTATTCTACAATCTCTTCCTAGATCATATGACCGATTTATCGCGGACTTGAATCTCTAGAGGCGAGAGATCACTGTACATGTCCTGCGACAAATGCTCGAGGAACACGAAGCTTCTTTTGGAAAGAAAGCGAGGGTTGACGAAAAGACTGGGCGGCGTTCAAAGCCAAAGCAAATGGAAACCAGAGCTCCTTACTGCACAAGATCAAGGAAAAGGATTATGCTCGAACCTATGGAGAGTTCGAGCAGGTATATTCCTTGTTGAAGTTAATTTTACAATTAACTGTGCATTTTTGGTGTTAGACACTGACTGGAGTTCTCATCCTTGTAGGTGATGGGAGCATCAAGGAAACTGGAGCCTGAGGATTGGATCCTTGAAAAAGGCAATGGAGATGGAGCTGCTACCGAGGCCATAGGCAAAAGTAGATTTAGGTGGTTTGATAAAGTCACTAGGAAACTTTCATTTATGTACCTGGTTTTAATGAAAAACTTTTATTCATGTTATTGAATAATGTTGATTTTAATAAAAGCTCTAAGAGTTTTCGTTTTTCATATGGTACATTGAATTATTGACTTTACATCATAAAACCACCTAAGTTAGTTATGCACGTACAACAAAACAAAAGAAAACAAGATAATGAAATATCTGCCCAATTGTGGCACGCTCGACTTGGACATATTTCTAAGTCAAGGATTCAAAAGTTAGCATCATCTGGCGCGATTGAAATCAATCGCATTGATGAACTGCCAACATGTGAACCATGTCTGAAGGGTAAAATGGCTAAGTTGCCATTTAAGGGAAACCCTGAGCGAGCCAAGCAAACGTTGGACTTGATACATACTGACGTATGTGGACCACTAAGAAAAAGCTCCCGAGGTGGCTATGACTACTTCATCACTTTCACTGACGACTTTAGTCGTTATGGATATGTGTTCTTGTTGAAACACAAGTCTGAAGCCTTTGTGCGATTCAAAGAATTCAAGATGGAAGTAGAGAATCAACTCGGTCATACGATAAAGGCTCTTTGTTCTGAACGAGGTGGAGAATTTCTTAGTAACGAATTTCTGTATTATCTTGTAGAGCATGGAATATTATCGCAGTGGACTCCTCATGCAACACCCCAATTAAGTGGAGTAGCAGAGAGAAGGAATCGAACCTTGATGGACATGGTTCGATCCATGATGAGTGCCACTGACCTTCCTCTTTCATTTTGGGGACATGCCCTCCTCACGACAACGAAGATACTAAACATGGTACCTTCTAATTCCGTAGAAAAGACACCATACGAATTATGGTTTGGCAAGGCACCCTCATACTCATTCATGCGCATATGGGGATCTCCCGCTTACGTTAAAAAGCTAGTGGGAGATAAATTGGAAACTAAATCCACTTTGTGCAAATTCGTGGGGTATCCGGAAAATTCAATAGGATACGAGTTCTACGATCATACAAGACAAACTACGTTTGTCTCAAGGAACGCTCACTTCTTGGAGAAGGATTTCTTGGTGGACAAGAAAGAAAATAATGTAGAACTAGATGAGGTCACTGAAGCTGAAAAGATCGAAGAGGTCGATCAAGTTGACCCGTCGCCACAGGCAGTGGGAGAACATGAGCATGAAAGTGCACCAGAAAGTACACCAATACTTCGTAGGTCAGAAAGACAACGTAGAGAACCCGAGAGGTACTACGGTCTGCTGCATGAGACTGGACAGTCTCTAACAGACCCAAGGACTTACGAAGAGGCTATGCTAGACAAAGACTCGGGAAAGTGGCGCGAAGCCATGGAATCCGAACTGGACTCCATGCACTCAAACAAGGTCTGGGCCTTGGTAGATCCACCAGTGGGAGTGGCTCCCGTGGGTTGCAAACCTTCTCGCCCGTCGCAATGCCCAAATCCATTCGGATCTTGCTAGCCATAGCTGCGTGGTATAACTACGAGATATGGCAGATGGATGTAAAGACTGTATTTCTCAATGGGGACATTGATAAGGAGATCTACATGGAGCAACCAAAAGGATATGCATCCAAAGGAGATGAACACAAGGTGTGCAAACTCCAGAGGTCCATTTATGGACTGAAGCAAGCTTCCCGAAGTTGGAACATTCATTTCGATGAGACAATCCAAAC
The DNA here is from genome assembly GCA_003313485.2 of Penstemon barbatus. Lineage (NCBI taxonomy): Eukaryota > Viridiplantae > Streptophyta > Magnoliopsida > Lamiales > Plantaginaceae > Penstemon > Penstemon barbatus. The sequence continues at coordinate 37,498,204 of CM064882.1, forward strand.
TTTTGGATTCATCAAAAACATGTTCGAACCTTGCGTGTACAAGAAGATCAGTGGGAGTACAGTTGAATTTTTGGAGCTTTACGTTGACGACATTCTTCTCATTGGAAACAATGTGAAAGCATTGTCTGAAACTAAAGCATGGTTATCTACACAATTCTCAATGAAGGATATGGGAGAAGCGTCCTTTGTACTAGGTATTAGGATCTACCGAGATAGATCAAAAGGACTGTTGGGTCTCTCCCAATCCCAGTACATAGATAAAATCTTGAAAATATTTAATATGGAAGAATCCAAGAGAGGATTGCTTCCAATGAGACATGAGATTGCACTATCTAAGTCTATGGCCCCAAAGACGCCTGAAGAGAGAAGCAATATGTCTCGAGTACCATATGCATCCGCGATAGGAAGCATAATGTATGGTATGTTATGTACTAGACCACACGTAGCATACGCTCTAAGCGTTACAAGTCGCTACCAGTCTGATCCAGGTGAGCAGCACTGGATAGCCATAAAGGTAATTCTGAAGTACCTGAGAAGGACTAAGGAATTGTTCTTGGTATACGGTGGAGGAGAATTGAAATTGGAAGGCTATACAGACTCGAGCTTCCAATGTGATGTAGACGACTTCAAGTCGACATCAGGATACGTGTTCTGCCTCAATGGTGGTGCGGTTAGCTGGAAGAGCTCCAAGCAAGAAACAACCGCGGATTCAACCACCGAAGCAGAATACATTGCTGCGAGTGATGCAGCAAAGAAAGGTGTTTGGATGAGGAACTTCATCCAGGAATTGGATGTGATACCTAGCATCGCTGTGCCCAATACTATCTTATGTGATAACAATGGGGCAATAGCGCAAGCAAAGGAGCCGAGATATCATCAGAAATCCAAGCACGTACAAAGACGATACCATGTGATAAGAGATATCATTGGTAGATCAGACATTAAGATGGAACGTGTCGACTCAGAAGATAATACGGCAGACCCGCTAACGAAGCCTCTGCCTCAAAATGCATTTGAGAAACATCTGCTAAAGATGGGACTCAAGAACATAAAAGACTGGCTTTAGGACAAGTGGGAGATTGATAGAAATAGTGTCCTGCAAGCCAGCTGTATGGCTAATATTTATTGTAATAAATGCGGAACTATTCAATTTCTATTAATAAATGCACTTTATTAAATGGTCAACTTTATCTTATGTAATAATTATCTACGCATAAGGATAGAAGTCCTTAGATCACAGGGCTATGTGACAACCCGTGGACTGATCTCCAAGGCCATGATCTAGAACATATTCAAGAGTCGTAGAATCCAATCGAGATAGGACATCGTTGGATTCGGTTAGACTCTCACTGTTGTGTATACTCCGACGAACTGGAGAACGCTGGGGGTCCACGAGCGTGACTGGGATGGTCGATACACATAAATGGGTGGTTTGCTGGGATGGCAAGCGCACTGAATACCCCAATTAGGAAATAACTCACCATGGAAGCGGTAGTCACATATCGGGGTTGAAGTTATTCCAAATTTATAATAGTATACGACGAACGATCCCTAACTACTTGAGGTGATAGGGTTTATCTGGTGCGAGAACGTCTATGCTTTGATATGAGTTCCGACTGACTGGGGATCGCCATGAAGTCTCTGTGGACTCATATTGGGTATAGAGGAACTCGTATGCAGATTCATATCATCAACAAATGATCCATTGACCCGACTTGATAGGTTGGGAAATTCTCCTATGGATTTCTGTGAGAAATTAATTCTGGTAAAATCCTTGGCTAAGGTATCTGACGACTTTATGTAAGTAGCTCATAAATATTAAGTCAAAGAGAATTTATTTCGAGACCAGAGTACATAAGGTCAAGACAAAAGAAAAGGGAATCCGATGAAAGACCATACCCTTAACTCTCGACTGGGAGATTGATCGATGGAGAGATTATGTCGTATATGGAAATTATAAATGATAAAAGGTTCACTGAATTAATTCACCAGTGATTGGGCTCCATGGGCTTGTGGCTGGACATCGACCGTGGAGTGTGGGAGAATTCCCAAATTGGCAGGGGTGCTAATTTTGGAATGGTCAATCGACAGAGTGTTCGATTGATTTAGAGTAAGTCTTACTCGAATAATTAAATAATATTTAATTATAACCCACGGCCAATTATGTGGTGAACCTACGGGGGCATACACAATACACATGAAGCGAAAGCGAGGAAATAAGAACGACCGAGTCGACTGGGTCGACTGGGTGAATAATCGACTGGGTCGACTTGGTCGACCCAATTGGAACAAAATGGGATCCAATTGGAATTGGATCAGGATCATAAATTAAATTGGAATTTAATTTGTGGATTAATTAATTAAGTTGAATTTAATTAATTAGAAAGGATTTTAATTAAATAGACTTGGAATCTGATTTAATTAAATGGGAGATTAAGTTAATTAATTGGGCTATTTGATTGGGAGATTAAATAAAGCCTGGTCAAAATTAATTAACTGGGCCATGAATTAATTAGAAGACTTGGTCTTCTAATTAAATAGGGCCATGGCCCATGTAGGAGAGAAGAACCCTAGTCCTAATAGGACTAAGTTAGGGAGATAACTATAAGTAGCTATCTTGTAGTTATTTTTCACACAACTCCATAAGCAAAAATTGAGCAAGAGCAAAATTTTCTCTCCCTCTCCCAAGCATAAGTCGATCGAACCTTGTTCTTCCTTTGGAAGAATTTTTCGTTTTCGATTTTGTTCCTAAATCGTTCCTAATCCCTAGATCTTAATATATCTTGTGCTCTAGTCGATCAAGATATATTATTTCCGTGATATTGTGGTGTATCAACTCGTAGAGGCGCAACACGTGGGGCGCTACTCAAAGGCTTGGATCGATTTTGCTGGAGTAGAAATCAGAGTTCGTTTTTGCTGACTGCCAACTTGGATTTGCAAGGAGATAGGTATAACGTGCAAACTTATACTATCGTTTTATTTATATTCATATATATACAACTAGAGAATATCCTGGCAAGATTCCGTAAGAGGTCCTAAAATTTTTATATTCCGCTGTGCCTAGGGCTGTTTATCTTACCGAATCCCAACATGTAGGCCTCAAGCTTTTCTTCCAGGCCGGCGATCCCGACGGCCTGGGAAGGTGGGGGAGGGATTTGATGAGGTAGGTCGGGGAGGAGGGTGGGGTGGGTTGGGTTGGAGAAGAAGATGTTTTATGTTTTTTTTTTCAATTAAAAATTTCGAGGGTAAAAGGGTAAAAACACACGTTCTTTTTTTTTTAATTTTTTTTTCAATTAAAAATCTCGAGGGTAAAAAGGTAAAAACACACGTGCCGTCCAAGTCCGTCCACTTCCGTTAGGATTTTGTAATGTTTTTCAAACCTCGAGGGAGGTCCGAGTAATTAGTATTCTTAGAGGGGAATGAACGCGAGTTTCACCAAACCTAAGGGGAGGTCCTTGTAATTAACCCTTTTATTTATTTTTCCTATTTCCCTTTTTCATTTGGATTTCGATTTAGGATGAGTAATCCTGTTTGACTTATCTAGTCATGGGTTATTCAGGATAGGCTACCGATATTGCCAGAGCTCAAATTGTTGCTGTCAGAGCAAATTTTTATTATTTCCTAAAATGCCCTTTTTAGTCAAAAGACATAAATGTCAGGTTCCTTAATTCTTGCAATACCCCTTTTATATTTATCTTTTAATTAGTTGTGTTGGAAGAATTTACTAACTCAAGAACAGCTAAGTGAAATTATCAGTTGAGTTAATTAAGTTAGTTAAAAGGTTTTGATGATAACAAAAAGGTGTCATCAACTAAGTTACGGAAGCTTAGTAAGCCTTTGAAGATTGGATACTTGGTTTAAAAGAAAATCATTCAAGAGCAGAAGTATTCAAGAAATGAAGATTCAATCTTATGATAAGAGTGAAAATCAGATTAGTGAAAGATTGAAAATCAGATTTGTAAAAATCAGCTTAGTGGAAATGAGATCATCAGATGACTGATCATGAGATGACTAGTGCATCAGCTTTGTGCATCAGCTTAGTGCATCAACTTTGTGCATCAGCTTAGTGCATCAGCTTTGTGCATTAGACTAGTGCATCAGCTTTGTGCATCAGACTTGTGCATCAGACTAGTGATCATCAGCGGAGTGGATCCCATCAGCTAAGTAAAATCGGTCAGTAAGCTCTCCAACGGTAACAAGCTAAGTGCATTAAATGCTGCTGACAGAAAGTACAGCAGAGTGTACAGTAAACAGTGCAGAAAGTACAGCAGAGTGTACAGTGAACAGTGCGACAGTCTGCAAAAGTTACCATTCAAATTATGACCGTTGCTCAAGGACTAAAATGCAATTTTGCCAACCTTCAACAAGCAAAATTACAAATCCAAGAGTATAAATAGATGGTAAACTGAAGATTCAAGAGAGACTTGCACACTTTCAAGATCAAATCTTTAGAGCAAGAATCCATCAGTTGAGTCATCTTTTCATAAGCGGAGTCATCTTATGACGAAGCTGATTGTTGAAGAACAAGAGTGAACCCTTGTATATCTGAGTGATATTCAACTGAGTGCTGTGAGGAGTAGATATCCATCTTTGTGAGTGATATTACTTCGGAGAATAGGTCTTCTTTGTGATTTCCTATTGCGCACTTGTGGTCGTTTCATTTGTTGTTCGACGCAAGCAGAGTATACTGTAAACTTAGTGATTATAGTATAACCCAAGATCTGTGTGACTTGGAAGAGTGGATTAAGAGGATTTGTTCCTGTATAACCACTATAAAAATTCCTTGTGTTATTTACTTTATTTGTCTTGCATTGCATATCTCATAAGCTACGTAAATACTTTAAAAGAATAGTCTTTTAAATTGAGGAATTTCCAACTTGGGGCAAAACTTTCTTTGTGCTTTAAAAGTTTAATTGAGTTGAAAACATTGTTTGAAAAACACGTAAACATTATCCGCTGCATCATTGTTTGAAACTCTGATTATATAAGCTTGATAAGCAAAATCAGCATAGTAGTCTACTCCACTGAATAAGCTAAGTGCTAAATCAGTATAGCAGTCTCACAAATAAGATCAGCTTACTCTGCTGATAAGCCAAGTGCAAAATCAGCTTAGTCATCTTATTTAGCTGATGAGCGAACTCTACTTATAGAAGAGAAGTTAAAGAAATTTTTTAAAGTTTATGAGGTCTATTCACCCCCCCCCCCTCTAGACCTCATCTGACCACTTGGGACCAACAAGTTGTGACAACTCATTCGTCTCTTTCATTATTACATAATTAATGTTGTTTTCTCTTTTCATAATTTTTTTTTTGACATTGAAATAAATTAAGTAATAACTAATGTCCAAATTATTTGATTGTCCTAGAAAAATAAATTTGAAATATTTATCTACAAGAGAATATAAACATGTGATAGTAATGGATCAAAAATTCGTTTTTAGTGTATGTCTTGATTAGTTAAATATATAAAAAATTTGAAAATATTTTGGAAACACTAGGAAAATTTGTGATTTTTTTACTAAATTAAGAAAAATAAAAGAATTGCAAGACCAACAAATAATTTCGGAATCATGCCTTATAATTCTCATTTTGATTGATTAAAAAATAAAAATTTTTCAATTTTTTTTACGGAAACGATGAAATTTTTTATTCATGATGATAATTACTTGAACCAGTAGAAGCTAACTGATAAAATTTAAGATAACAATGTCGAAGTCAATCTCCATTTCTTCTCATCACATATATATTTGGGAGGGGAAAAACATTCACAACAGTGGGGCTAGTTATACAAAGGAAAGGAATTCACCTTTGTTAATGGTGCTGTAGCGCAAAAACAAAAAACGAAAAATGGTGTTGTAGTGCCTATATTTCCCATAGAATTTGCAAAATAAAGAAATAGTAAATACATGTTTACATTGTGATGGTTATTTGTAATTTGTTAATTGAAGTATTAAAGAGCCTGTTAATAGTGATATCCATGAATGCACAGATGATTAATGTGATTTGTGAGCAAGCATTCATATTGACTATTTGATTCATTTTCCATGTTTAAATATCAATGGAAAAGGAAAAAATAAATTAGCAATTAATGTAAGAGTTGTTATATCTAGAAGCTGTCGATAAAAAGGGGATTATGAGAATTGATAAACTTGATTTAAATGACTTTTGACCTAAAAGGGCAATTTAGAAAAAAAATAAAAAGTTGTTTGGCAGCAACAATTTGTGCTCTGGCAATATCGCTAGCCATTTATAAGGTCTGTTTGTTTGGCGTTTCCCAAAAAAATTTCGTGTTTGGAAAATGCCAAACAAACGTATTTTCTATTTTCTGAAATAAATTTTTCATCTCTCAATTTTCTCAAACTATTCTCACAAAACCCAAACAAACAATAATTTTCTTATATCTAAGAGCATCTCCAGTAGATAGCATAAAAAACAGCATCAAATCACTTTTTAATGCCTGCTACAGTGTTTTGATACTTGCATAAAAGTTTTTTAATCCAGCAATAAGCATAATAAATGAGGCATCATTTTAAATTAATTTATCTAAATTAGGTTAAATTCAAATTAAATTAAAGCTTACTTAAAAGTAAAAAAAAAATTGAACTTAGTAAGATTGACAAATTTATAATTTTTGGGAGTAAACATGCAATAATTTATTTAAAATCCATGGGGCTTTTGCAGGAAAAATACATGTTTATCAGGGATCGGAATGAACCATTATATTTTTTTGTTTGGTACAAAGTGAACCATTATATAATGTTATATAAAGCAGGAATTACAATTTTAGATGAAAAGACGAAAATACCCTCGAAGTCATGCATGTGCTTTGCACATGAGGTCGTCGTCTCCGCCGTATAATAGCCAAAAAATTGGTGAAATACTTCATTGATAGGAGGAATGCATCTGCTACATAAAATATAAAAATCGAGGGATGGATGTGCAAAATTCGGGGGACGAAAATACGATTCACACTTTGTTACAATAACTTATATATCAACTCAAATTAATCATTTTTCGCATTTCTCATGAAGAAAGTACACGGAAAATCTAGTTGCCTTTTTTTCTTGGTCAAATAATTGTGGTTGCTTATTACAGCACAATCAGATTAATGAAATCTTCCTAGTACTATAAAAATAAGATTTACTTTATTTCATAGATATTTCGAATTCATTAGCTAAATTTCGATATCAATATATATAACATCATTTAATTAATATATCACATTCAAATTATTCGAAAACTATAATCATAAGTAAATGGCTTCAGTTTTTCGTGCAATCTTGTACATTTTGTTTGCCATCATGTTGGCCTCCGATAAGAATTTGAATTACTATAAAAAAAAGGATTATTTGTTTATTTACTCAAGTTTTACTAAGGTGATTGATTTCTTCTAACACAATTAGTTTAATGTTTATACAACGTAGCGCAAATGGTACCAGCGAAAATCCCATGTACAACTGATTATGGCATATGTTATACTACTGAGGATTGTTTTGCGAAATGCAATTTGGAATACGCCGAACGTAACCCACAACCGTATTGTTTTTCATTTCCTAGAAAACCAATCAAGTGCTTATGCAATCATGATTGTTCAAGTACAAATAAATAATTAATAGTATCATACTGTAATCCCAATAAATAAGAGTATTTAAAAAAAAAAAACATATACTTTCATAGAAGTAATTAATATTGAATGTGGTTGAATAATTTTAATTTTTAGATTGTCTTCCCAATTTATTTTAATTGTCATCATACAATTACTCGATATTTACTAATGGCAATGATTAACATTTTGTTTCTCCTTGGATATGTTTCTTAGTGAAACAATGAATACATCATTACGTAATTAATATGTTAGATTACTAGTAAAGTACAAAAAATATTCACTACCAATAAATAAAAATAATATGTAATAACAAGACTAGTATAGACATCTTGTAAATTTTTAAATCAAATAAAAAAATATTAAAAAATATTGTGCAAATGATATGGAAGGAATCACAATAACATCACAAATAATATAAATATTGTATGAGTATTATAGATTAAAATATTGTGAGTTCTTGTTTTATAATCGTAATGTTTAATTAATAATATCATAAATGAATATGAATTAAATTCTGATACTTTAATGAATATTGAGATTGTATTTGATTTTTTTTTATTTAAAAAGAAAAATAGCAGAAACTCATATCAATCATTTTCGCAAATTTTCCTGAACAAAGTATTACATGTAAAGTCTAATTGCCTTATTTTCTTGGTAACAATAATGTAGTTGCTTATTATACACAATTAGATTGATGAAATCTTCCTAGTATTCTAATTATATATAAGAGTACTTCAATTTACGTTTCAAAAAAAAAAAAAAAAAGTACTTCAATTTATAATTTTTCCAATGTAATTAGCATAATCTCGAAATCACTATATATATAAATGTATATGAATTTGAAATTCCAATATTTTAATGAATATTGAGACTATAGTTGATTTATTTTATCAAAAATTTTCTTGGTTACAAATAAGTATATATAATTGCCTATTAGAATTAGAGTAATGAAATAGATATTGTTAGTATAATAAGTATAAGATTCACTTAATTTCTTGCATTTTCGTAATTTCATTAGGGTATTCTCGAAATAATATTATATTGATGAAATCTTCCTAGTATTCTAAGTATATATAAGAGTACTTAAATTTACGTTTCAAAAAAAAAATGAGTACTTCAATTTATAATTTTTCCAATGTAATTAGCATTATCTCGAAATCATTATATATATATATATATATATATATATATATATATATATATATATATATATATAAATGTATATGAATTTGAAATACCAATATTTTAATGAATATTGAGACTATAGTTGATTTATTTTATCAAAAATTTTCTTGGTTACAAATAAGTATATAGTTGCCTATTACAATTAGATTTATGAAATAGATATTGTTAGTATAATAATTATAAGATTCACTTAATTTCATACATTTGCGTAATTTCATTAGGGTATTCTCGAAATAATATTACATTAATCTAAAATATGCAGTATATATATATGACTTGTTACTTTTGAATTTTATATCTTAATATTTTACTCGAAAACTATAATCATAAATAAATGGCCTCAATTTCTCGTACAATCTTCTACTTTCTCTTTGCCATCATCTTGGCCTCAGCCTCAGGTAAGAATTTGAATGCATGCATTCATAAGATAATATATATATATATATATATATATATATATATATATATATATATATATATATATATATATATATATATATATATATATATATATATATATAGTTGGGTTTTACTAAGCGATTGATGAGTTTTATTGTTTCTTACAATATATATATATAGTTCAAGCAGAGGATAGATGTATAGATGGTCTTGGCATATGTTACAGTCTACCAGATTGTATTGCAAAATGCAATGAAGACCACGGCGGAAGACGTCCAGAAGGCTATTGTGTATCAATGCCTGGAATCCCAAGGTTGTGTCAGTGTGACTATGCTTGTTGAAGAATAAATAATTAATTAAGGGTATTAATAATGTAAGATTTCCTTGACGTGTGTGCGGTGCGCAACTACGATTTAAATATTTTCAATAAAAGTAATAATTATTGATTGAATGTCGTTGGATTGTTTTTTTTGTTCCCACGAGTTTTCATTATTGGTATTTTCTAAAATATTGTCTTCCAATTTTAAACATAGAGCTGTAAATGGGTCGGACACGGATTGGATCGGGTCGATCCGACTTCAAATCCCCTTTCTATTTGTCCTACTTGGATCCAGTCCGAGTCCGTTAGGATACTTTAAAATTGCAGTCGGGTCCGGTAAATATCCGAGATCCAACTGAAATATCCATATCCATTAAAAACCAAAAAAAATGCTTCTCTTTTCTTAATTTGGAATAAAGAGAATAAGAATAAGAAGAAGAAGGTAAAGTTGAACGGAAAAAATGAAGAAGAGAGTAAAATTAAAGATGAAAAGAAGGCTGCATAGTTCTTGAGTTATTAGGTTTTCTTCATTTGTTTTTTTGAATAAATTTGGAAAGAAAGATATGAATTATACGTTCTCATCATAACTCATAAGAATCTTTAATGCAATTTGTTGGGTTGCTTATCTAGTGAAGTTGGGCTTTAAAAATATAACGTGTATTTGTACTTTTATGTTGGTTTAAATAATGTATATAGAAATAACACATTATTTATTTAACATAATATCATAGTATATGGATCTTTACCGAATCGAATTATACTATATCTATATTCACTCCACTTATTTCGAATTATGAATCTTAATCATCGCATCAGATCCATCAAATTTCTAATCGGATAAATATCCTAATAAATCGAATTCGTATTAAAATCCACCACATTGACAACCCTATATAAACAACCTCGCAAACAACATAAATATGCCCGATACTAATTAATAATGGTGAGGGTTAAAATTCCATTTCTCTTTGGGTTCTTTTAGTAAAACTGTGAATATATTACATGAGGTTAGCAAATCCGAAAGTCATCTTTAGGGGAAGGAAAAAGGTTCAATCGATTTGTAACAAAGTGCAGTATCATCACCTCTTCTAATTCTATGTACATGGACGAGGTGATAGTATTACACTGCAATTTTGTTAAGTACTAAAAGCTGCAACAATTGAAACCAATGAAGAATGGTCAATGTAGTTAAACTAAACTTCAAGATAATTGAGAAAAATTGTCAAAAAAGAGGTTTGAAATAAAAATTGCACACGATTGTTTCTTTTGAAAAGAGTAAATATAAAAAACAAATTCAGTCACTTTCTTTTGAAAAAAAAAAAAAGTGTTTGATAAATACTTAAGTAAAATTTGTTGGAATTTAAAATTTTAATTGTGATCCTCTCAATTCGGAGAAAAAAGGGTAAAAATTGTCTAATTAACTAAAACGAGCTCCAAAGCTTACCTCACATGTTTTTGAGCCGGTAATAGTAATCCACAATTAAAAATGGAAAATTTTACATTAACACACCATTGACAAATGGCTTAATTACAAAAAAATTCAACGTTGCTTGGAAAATTACAAATACACCCCCTTGACTTGACAAATATTAGTAAACATTAACAAAAGTCGTGAAATTTATGAAATACCATTAATTGTTTTCAATATTACCCAAAATTAGAATATTTAAAAGCAAAAAAAAAAATAACCCTCCCCCATACCCCCACATTCTTTCCAAGTCTGTCTCCCCTTGCCCCTCCCCCCTCCCCCTCCCCCTCCCCTCTCTTCTCCCAGATATGTTCGCAGGCGTCAGTGGTCGAAGAACTGCGACCAGTTATGGTTATATTGTATTATATTTTGGGGGTAAATAATTTTTAAATTTAGTCAGGTTGTCCAATTTATAGTTTTTGGAAGTAAACATGCAATAATTTATAAAAAAAAAAAACCCTCCCCCATACCCCCACATTCTTTCCAAGTCTGTCTCCCCTTGCCCCTCCCCCCTCCCCCTCCCCTCTCCTCTCCCAGATATGTTCGCAGGCGTCAGTGGTCGAAGAACTGCGACCAGTTATGGTTATATTGTATTATATTTTGGGGGTAAATAATTTTTAAATTTAGTCAGGTTGTCCAATTTATAGTTTTTGGAAGTAAACATGCAATAATTTATTTAAATTCCACGGGGCTTTTGCAGTGAAAATACATATTTAACACAATTATTTGATTGTATTTGAAAAAAGAAAAAAAGAAGCAGCAGCTCAAATCAATCATTTTCACAATTTTTCCTGAACAAAGTCTAGTTGCCTTATTTTCTTGGTCACAAAAATGTAGTTGCTTATTAACACAATTAGATTGATGAAATCTTCATAGTATTCTAACTATATATAATATTACTTTAATTCATAATTTTTCCAGTGTAATTAGCTTAATCTCGAAATCACTATAAATGTATATGAATTTGAAATTCCAATATTTTAATGAATATTGACACTATAGTCGATTTATTTTATCAATTTTTTCCTGGTTACATAAATGTAGTTGCCTATTACAATTGGATTAATGAAACATTGCTAGTATAATAAGTATAAAATTTACTTAATTTCATGCATTTTGGGAATCTCAATAGGGTATTCTCGAAATATTATTATTTTAATCTAAAATATACAATATATTTATAAGACTTGTTACTTTTAAATTTTATATCTATATTTTACTCGAAAACTACAATCATAAATAAATGGCCTCAATTTCTCGTACAATCTTCTACTTTCTCTTTGCCATCATCTTGGCCTCAGCCTCAGGTAAGAATTTGAATTAATGCATTTTTTATTCATCAGATAATATATATAGTTGGGTTTTACTAAGTGATTGATGAGTTTTATTGTTTCTTACAACATACATAGTTCAAGCAGATTATAGATGTACAGATGTTCTTGGCATATGTTTCAGTCTACAAGATTGTATTGCAAAATGCAATGAAGACCACGGCGGAAGACGTTAAGAAGGCTATTGTGTATCAATTCCTCGGTCACCAAGCTTGTGTCAGTGTGAGTATAGTTGTTGAAGAATAAATAAGGGAATTAATAATGTAATCCATCTGGATATTATGTATTATTTGTGTGCGCAACTACGATTTATAAAAGGCTAGCGATATTGTCAGAGCACGTATTGTTGCTACCAGAGAAACTTTTTTTTTAATTTCATATTATGCCCTTTCAAGTCAATGATCATTAAATCCATATTTCTCAATTCCCAAAATACTCATTTAATTGGTAATTCAATATTCTCTCTCTTATTAATACATTATTAACTTTTCGTTTCTTTTTTAATGGTAGTATATTTTAACAAGAAAATAAATAAATTATTTTAATGACTTTTTAGATAAATCACATTAATAGTTTTACTTGTTCTTCAAAATATAGTAAACGACATATGAAAGAAGTCATTCTTCATCATGCTTAAAGGTAATTCTTTTAACTTCATTTGCAATTATTAATTTTAATTTTGCCGTAATATAATAAACTGCGCATATGAAAGAAGCCCTTCATTATCATCCTTAAATGTAATTTTTTTTAACTTTATTTGTAATATAAATAATTTCCTTAATATTAATTTGGCCCAGCGATGCATTTTTCCCTTCCCATTTTCATGTATATTTGATTAGAATGACACTTATATATGATGTTGTGATAATTTCTTTGGATTGTACAAACTATTTTTGTGTATTAATGATTAATTAATATTTTTGAATTTTGAAAATATTTTTAAATAATTTGAATTCGAACGAGTTTTAATTGAATCGAACATGTATTAAACTCGTTGAACTTCACATTTACATTTTTTTACTAACCGAATCGAGCTTGTGACGAGTTTGAAAGTTAATTATATGACTATATTATTCATGCTAGATTTGATAAGAATAATAGATTTAGATTTGAAAGAGTTTTAATCGAATCGAACATGTATTAAACTCGTTTAACTTTACATTTACATATTTTTTTTTTTATTTTTGACTTACCGAATCGAGCTTGTGACGAGTTTGAAAGTTATATAACTATATTATCCATCCACATTTCATTTTTAATTGTGTGAAGTCGACTACACTCATTTTTGGATTTACCAAATTTGCTTTAAGTCATAAACATTTGGTAATAAGAAGATACAAAAAATTCAATTATAAAGAGAAAAAGTGAAATTATGCAATAGTTCATTTCATCACAAATTAATTTCTTTAAGTAATAATACGCCTGTTATGTAATTCACAACAAAAACTAATCCAATTTGTAGCTGTAGCTGTTGATGTTTATACCGATCGATCATAGAAGAAAAATTCTGATTCATTCCGATTAAGCTTCCTTCCTATTAATCTGGAAGTTTTTCTCAGATACAAGGAAATGATTCAGTTCCAGAGCTAAAGATCGTAGTACTTAAAGAAATTAATTTGTGATGAAATGAACTATTTCATAATTTCACCTTTTCTCTTTATAATTGAATTTTTTGTATCTTCTTATTACCAAATGTTTATGACTTAAAGCAAATTTGGTAAATCCAAAAATGAGCGAGTCGACTTCACACAATTAAAAATGAAATGTGGATGGATAATATAGTTAGATAACTTTCAAACTCGTCACAAGCTCGATTCGGTAAGTCAAAAATAAAAAATATATATGTAAATGTAAAGTTAAACGAGTTTAATACATGTTCGATTCGATTAAAACTCTTTCAAATCTAAATCTTTTATTCTTATCAAATCTAGCATGAATAATATAGTCATATAATTAACTTTCAAACTCGTCAAAAGCTCGTTTTGGTTAGTAAAAAAAATGTAAATGTGAAGTTCAACGAGTTTAATACATGTTCGATTCAATTAAAACTCGTTCGAATCCAAATTATTTAAAAATATTTTCAAAATTCAAAAATATTAATTAATCATTAATACACAAAAATAGTTTGTACAATCCAAAGAAATTATCACAAAATCATATATAAGTGTCATTCTAATCAAATATACATGAAATTGGGAAGGGAAAAATGCATCGCTGGGCCAAAATTAATATTACGGAAATTATTTATATTACAAATGAAGTTAAAAAAATTACATTTAAGGATGATGATGAAGGGCTTCTTTCATATGCGCAGTTTATTATATTACGGCAAAATTAAAATTAATAATTGCAAATGAAGTTAAAAGAATTACCTTTAAGCATGATGAAGAATGACTTCTTTCATATGCCGTTTACTATATTTTGAAGAACAAGTAAAATTATTAATGTGATTTATCTAAAAAGTCATTAAAATAATTTATTTATTTTCTTGTTAAAATATACTACCATTAAAAAAGAAAAGAAAAGTTAATAATGTATTAATAAGAGAGAGAATATTGAATTACCAATTAAATGAGTATTTTGGGAATTGAGAAATATGGATTTAATGACCATTGACTTGAAAGGGCAGAATAGGAAATTAAAAAAAGTTGCCATGGTAGCAAAAATATGTGCTCTGGCAATATAAAACAAAAGCGCCGCTTTCTCTTGTAGTCTTGTCACACAACTGCCCGCCTAGAAGAGCCACTCGCTCCTATTGACATTATCAGTTGCCCACGTGAAAGCTTTAAAGCAAGGTTCGAAGGACTGCTACTAAAGCCGATAGGTGGGTCGATGGGAAAATGAACCAGATGGAGATATCGTAACCTTTTCTCCCGGTCGGTGTATGTGAAAAATAGTGAACTCGACAGGGAGAATCCAGGCTATTCAGGAAGAATCGCAGCAATTCCCCAATCCTAACGAATGGTAAGAATGCTCCTTCCGTTGAACGAGGGTACCGATACACATACATTGCCTTTTATAAATCGTAGTTGCGCACACAAAAATCTTACATAATATCCAGATGGATTACATTATTAATACCCTTATTTATTCTTCAACAAATATACTCACACTGACACAAGCTTGGTGATCGAGGAATTGATATACAATAGCCTTCTTGACGTCTTCCGCCGTGGTGTTCGTTGCATTTTGCAATACAATCTTGTAGACTGAAACATATGCCAAGACCATATGTACATCTATCATCTGCTTAAACTATATATGTTGTAAGAAACAATAAAACTCATCAATCGCTTAGTAAAACCCAACTATATATATTATCTGATGAATAAAAAATGCATTAATTCAAATTCTTACCTGAGGCTGAGGCCAAGATGATGGCAAAGAGAAAGTAGAAGATTGTACGAGAAATTGAGGCCATTTATTTATGATTGTAGTTTTCGAGTAAAATATAGATATAAAATTTAAAAGTAACAAGTCTTATAAATATACTGTATATTTTAGATTAACGTAATATTATTTCGAGAATACCCTAATGAGATTCCCAAAATGCATGAAATTAAGTAAATTTTATACTTATTATACCAACAATGTTTCATTAATCCAATTGTAATAGGCAACTACATTTATGTAACCAGGAAAAAATTGATAAAATAAATCGACTATAGTCTCAATATTCATTAAAATATTGGAATTTCAAATTCGTATACATTTATAGTGATTTCGAGATTAAGCTAATTACACTGGAAAAATTATGAATTAAAGTAATCTTATATATAGTTAGAATACTATGAAGATTTCATCAATCTAATTGTGTTAATAAGCAACTACATTTTTGTGACCAAGAAAATAAGGCAACTAGACTTTGTTCAGGAAAAATTGTGAAAATGATTGATTTGAGCTGCTGCTTCTTTTTTTCTTTTTTCAAATACAATCAAATAATTGTGTTAAATATGTATTTTCACTGCAAAAGCCCCGTGGAATTTAAATAAATTATTGCATGTTTACTTCCAAAAACTATAAATTGGACAACCTGACTAAATTTAAAAATTATTTACCCCCAAAATATAATACAATATAACCATAACTGGTCGCAGTTCTTCGACCACTGACGCCTGCGAACATATCTGGGAGAGGAGAGGGGAGGGGGAGGGGGAGGGGGGAGGGGCAAGGGGAGACAGACTTGGAAAGAATGTGGGGGTATGGGGGAGGGTTATTTATTTTTTTTTTTTTTGCTTTTAAATATTCTAATTTTGGGTAATATTGAAAACAATTAATGGTATTTCATAAATTTCACGACTTTTGTTAATGTTTACTAATATTTGTCAAGTCAAGGGGGTGTATTTGTAATTTTCCAAGCAACGTTGAATTTTTTTGTAATTAAGCCATTTGTCAATGGTGTTAATGTAAAATTTTCCATTTTTAATTGTGGATTACTATTACCGGCTCAAAAACATGTGAGGTAAGCTTTGGAGCTCGTTTTAGTTAATTAGACAATTTTTACCCTTTTTTTCTCCGAATTGAGAGGATCACAATTAAAATTTTAAATTCCAACAAATTTTACTTAAGTATTTATCAAACACTTTTTTTTTTTTTCAAAAGAAAGTGACTGAATTTGTTTTTTATATTTACTCTTTTCAAAAGAAACAATCGTGTGCAATTTTTATTTCAAACCTCTTTTTTGACAATTTTTCTCAATTATCTTGAAGTTTAGTTTAACTACATTGACCATTCTTCATTGGTTTCAATTGTTGCAGCTTTTAGTACTTAACAAAATTGCAGTGTAATACTATCACCTCGTCCATGTACATAGAATTAGAAGAGGTGATGATACTGCACTTTATTACAAATCGATTGAACCTTTTTCCTTCCCCTAAAGATGACTTTCGGATTTGCTAACCTCATGTAATATATTCACAGTTTTACTAAAAGAACCCAAAGAGAAATGGAATTTTAACCCTCACCATTATTAATTAGTATCGGGCATATTTATGTTGTTTGCGAGGTTGTTTATATAGGGTTGTCAATGTGGTGGATTTTAATACGAATTCGATTTATTAGGATATTTATCCGATTAGAAATTTGATGGATCTGATGCGATGATTAAGATTCATAATTCGAAATAAGTGGAGTGAATATAGATATAGTATAATTCGATTCGGCAAAGATCCATATACTATGATATTATGTTAAATAAATAATGTGTTATTTCTATATACATTATTTAAACCAACATAAAAGTACAAATACAAGTTATATTTTTAAAGCCCAACTTCACTAGATAAGCAACCCAACAAATTGCATTAAAGATTCTTATGAGTTATGATGAGAACGTATAATTCATATCTTTCTTTCCAAATTTATTCAAAAAAACAAATGAAGAAAACCTAATAACTCAAGAACTATGCAGCCTTCTTTTCATCTTTAATTTTACTCTCTTCTTCATTTTTTCCGTTCAACTTTACCTTCTTCTTCTTATTCTTATTCTCTTTATTCCAAATTAAGAAAAGAGAAGCATTTTTTTTGGTTTTTAATGGATATGGATATTTCAGTTGGATCTCGGATATTTACCGGACCCGACTGCAATTTTAAAGTATCCTAACGGACTCGGACTGGATCCAAGTAGGACAAATAGAAATGGGATTTGAAGTCGGATCGACCCGATCCAATCCGTGTCCGACCCATTTACAGCTCTATGTTTAAAATTGGAAGACAATATTTTAGAAATTAAAATACCAATAATGAAAACTCGTGGGAACAAAAAAAACAATCCAACGACATTCAATCAATAATTATTACTTTTATTGAAAATATTTAAATCGTAGTTGCGCACCGCACACACGTCAAGGAAATCTTACATTATTAATACCCTTAATTAATTATTTATTCTTCAACAAGCATAGTCACACTGACACAACCTTGGGATTCCAGGCATTGATACACAATAGCCTTCTGGACGTCTTCCGCCGTGGTCTTCATTGCATTTTGCAATACAATCTGGTAGACTGTAACATATGCCAAGACCATCTATACATCTATCCTCTGCTTGAACTATATATATATATTGTAAGAAACAATAAAACTCATCAATCGCTTAGTAAAACCCAACTATATATATATATATATATATATATATATATATATATATATTATCTTATGAATGCATGCATTCAAATTCTTACCTGAGGCTGAGGCCAAGATGATGGCAAAGAGAAAGTAGAAGATTGTAGGAGAAATTGAGGCCATTTATTTATGATTATAGTTTTCGAGTAAAATATTAAAATATAAAATTCAAAAGTAACAAGTCATATATATATACTGCATATTTTAGATTAATGTAATATTATTTCGAGAATACCCTAATGAAATTACGAAAATGTATGAAATTAAGTGAATCTTATACTTATTATACTAACAATATCTATTTCATTAATCTAATTGTAATAAGCAACTATATACTTATTTGTAACCAAGAAAAATTTTGATAAAATAAATCAACTATAGTCTCAATATTCATTAAAATATTGGTATTTCAAATTCATATACATTTATATATATATAATGATTTCGAGATAATGCTAATTACATTGGAAAAATTATAAATTGAAGTACTCATTTTTTTTTTTGAAACGTAAATTTAAGTACTCTTATATATACTTAGAATACTAGGAAGATTTCATCAATATAATATTATTTCGAGAATACCCTAATGAAATTACGAAAATGCAAGAAATTAAGTGAATCTTATACTTATTATACTAACAATATCTATTTCATTACTCTAATTGTAATGGGCAACTATGTACTTATATGTAACCAAGAAATTTTTTGATAAAATAAATCAACTATAGTATCAATATTCATTAAAATATTGGAATTTCAAATTCATATACATTTATATATAGTGATTTCGAGATTATGCTAATTACATCGGAAAATTATAAATTGAAGTACTCTTATATATAGTTAGAATACTAGGAAGATTTCATCAATATAATATTATTTCGAGAATACCCTAATGAAATTACGAAAATGCATGAAATTAAGTGAATCTTATACTTATTATACTAACAATATCTAATTCTAATAGGCAACTATATATACTTATTTGTAACCAAGAAATTTTTTGATAAAATAAATCAACTATAGTCTCAATATTCATTAAAATATTGGAATTTCAAATTCATATACATTTATATATATAGTGATTTCGAGATTATGCTAATTACATTGGAAAAATTATAAATTGAAGTACTTTTTTTTTTTTTTTTTTTGAAACGTAAATTGAAGTACTCTTATATATAGTGAGAATACTAGGAAGGTTTCATCAATCTAATTGTGTATAATAAGCAACTACATTATTGTTACCAAGAAAATAAGGCAACTAGACTTTACATGTAATACTTTGTTCAAGAAAATTTGCGAAAATGATTGATATGAGTTTCTGCTATTTATTTTTTAAATAAAAAAAAATCAAATACAATCTCAATATTCATTAAAGTATCAGAATTTAATTCATATTCATTTATGATATTATTAATTAAACATTATGATTATAAAACAAGAACTCACAATTTTTTAATCTATAATACTCATACAATATTTATATTATTTGTGATGTTATTGTGATTCCTTCCATATCATTTGCACAATATTTTTTTATATATTTTTATTTAATTTAAAAATTTACAAGATGTCTATACCAGTCTTGTTATTACATATTATTTTTATTTATTGGTAGTGAATAATTTTTGTACTTTACTAGTAATCTAACATATTAATTACGTAATGATGTATTCATTGTTTCACTAAGAAACATATCCAAGGCGAAACAAAATGTTAATCATTGCCATTAGTAAATATCGAGTAATTGTATGATGACAATTAAAATAAATTGGGAAGACAATCTAAAAATTAAAATTATTCAACCACATTCAATATTAATTACTTCTATGAAAGTATATGTTTTTTTTTTTAAATACTCTTATTTATTGGGATTACAGTATGATACTATTAATTATTTATTTGTACTTGAACAATCATGATTGCATAAGCACTTGGTTGGTTTTTCAGGAAATGAAAAACAATATGGTTGTGGGTTACGTTCGGCGTATTCCAAATTGCATTTCGCAAAACAATCATCAGTAGTATAACATATGCCATTATCAGTTGTACATGGTGATAGAAATAGTGTCCTGCAAGCCAGCTGTATGGCTAGCATTAATTGTAATTAATGAGGAACTATTCAATTTAGATTAATAAATGCACTTTTATTAAATGGTCAACTTTATCTTATGTAATATTTGTCTACGCATAAGGATAGAAGTCCTTAGATCACAGGGCTATGGGACAACCCGTGGACTGATCTCTAAGGCCGTGATCTAGAACATATTCAAGAGTCGTAGAATCCAATCGAGATAGGACATCGTTGGATTCGGTTAGACTCTCACTATTGTGTATACTCCGATGAACTGGAGGACGCTGGGGTCCACGAGCGTGACTGGGATAGTCGATACACATAAGTGGGTGGCTTGCTGGGATGGCAAGTGCACTGAATACCCCAATTAGGAAATAACTCACCATGGAAGCGGTAGTCGCATATCGGGGTTGAAGTTATTCCAATTTACAATAGTATACGAGGAACGATCCCTAACAACTTGAGATGATAGGGTTTATCTGGTACGAGAACGTCTATGCTTTGATGTGAGTTCCGACTGACTGGGGATCACCAGAAAGTCTTTGTGGACTCACATTGGGTATAGAGGAACTCGTATGCAGATTCATATCATCAACAAAGGATCCGTTGACCCGACTTGATAGGTTGGGAAATTCTCCTATGGATTTCTATGAGAAATTAATTCTGGTAAAATCCTTGGCCAAGGTATCTGACGACTTTATGTAAGTAGCTCATAAAGATTAAGTCAAAGAGAATTTATTTCGAGATCAGAGTACATAAGGTCAAGACAAAAGAAAAGGGAATCCGATGAAAGACCATACCCTTAAGTCTCGACTGGGAGATTGATCAATGGAGAGATTATGTCGTATATGGAAGTTGTAAATGATAAAAGGTTCACTGAATTAATTCACCAGTGATTGGGCTCCATGGGCTTGTGACTGGACATCGACCGTGGAGTGTGGGAGAATTCCCAAATTAGCAGGGGTGCTAATTTTGGAATGATTAATCGACAGAGTGTTCGATTAATTTAGAGTATTAATTGCTCAAGTAATTAAATAATATTTAATTACAACTCGCGGCCAATTATGTGGTGAACCTACGGGGGCATACACAATACACATGAAGCGAAAGCGAGGAAACAAGAACGAACGAGTCGACTGGGTCGACTGGGTCAAAATCGACTGGGTCGATTAAATGGGTAGGTCGACTGGGTCGACCCATATGGAACGAAAATGGATCCAATTGGAATTGGATCAAGATTATAAATTAAATTGGAATTTAATTTATGAAGTAAATTAATTAATTAGGATTTAATTAATTAATGGAATAATTAAATTAGACTTGGAGTTTAATTAATTAATTGGGAGATGATTTAATTAATTGGGCTATTTAATTGGGAGATTAAATAAAGCCCTGAAAGATTAATTAATATGGGCCATGAATTAATTAGAAGACTTAGTCTTCTAATTAAAGAGGGCCATGGCCCATGTAGGAGAATTAGTATCCTAATCCTAGTAGGATTAGGGTATGGGAGATATCTATAAATAAGAGACTAGGTCTCATATCTCACATATAACTCTTCAAGCAAAATCAAGAAAAGCAAAAATTCTCTCTCCCTCTCCCTGTGATCGGCCGAACTACTCTTCCACTTTGGAAGAATTTTTCGTCTTTGTTTTTCGTTTCAAAGTCGTTCTAAAACCTAGATATTAATATACCCTATGTTCCAGTTGATTAGGATATATTAATTTTCGTGATATTGTGGTGTATCAACTCGTAGAGGCGCAACACGTGGGGCGCTGCCAAAAGGTGTGGGTCGATCAACCGGGGTCAGAATTCAGAGCTCATATTGCTAGCCAAGGATTTGCAAGGAGACAGGTATAAACGAGAAAACTTATACTGTCATTTATCTATATTCATATATATGCAACTAGAGAATATCCTGGCAAGATTCTTTAAGAGGCCCTAGAAATTTTTTATATTCCGCTGTGCCTAGGGCTGTTTTTCTTACCGAATCCCAACACATGGGATTTTCGCTGGTACCATTTGAGCTACGTTGTATAAACATTAAACTAATTGTGTTAGAAGAAATCAATTACCTTAGTAAAACTTGAGTAAATAAACAAATAATCCTTTTTTTTATAGTAATTCAAATTCTTATCGGAGGCCAACATGATGGCAAACAAAATGTAAAAGATTGCACGAAAAACTGAAGCCATTTACTTATGATTATAGTTTTCGAATAATTTGAATGTGATATATTAATTAAATGATGTTATATATATTGATATCGAAATTTAGCTAATGAATTCGAAATATCTATGAAATAAAGTAAATCTTATTTTTATAGTACTAGGAAGATTTCATTAATCTGATTGTGCTGTAATAAGCAACCACAATTATTTGACCAAGAAAAAAAGGCAACTAGATTTTCCGTGTACTTTCTTCATGAGAAATGCGAAAAATGATTAATTTGAGTTGATATATAAGTTATTGTAACAAAGTGTGAATCGCATTTTCGTCCCCCGAATTTTGCACATCCATCTCTCGATTTTTATATTTAATGTAGCAGATGCATTCCTCCTATCAATGAAGTATTTCACCAATTTTTTGGCTATTATACGGCGGAGACGACGACCTCATGTGCAAAGCACATGCATGACTTCGAGGGTATTTTCGTCTTTTCATCTAAAATTGTAATTCCCGCTTTATATAACATTATATAATGGTTCACTTTGTACCAAACAAAAAAATATAATGGTTCATTCCGATCCCTGATAAACATGTATTTTTCCTGCAAAAGCCCCATGGATTTTAAATAAATTATTGCATGTTTATGTTAGGAAATTCAATTTCCTAATCCTATTTGGACTATTTAATCAATTATGATAGCTATTATAAAGTTATTGGATTAATATTGAGTGGTTTAATTTGTTACAAACTCCAATACGAATGTGGACTAAATAATGAGTAGATACCTATTTAGGAGAGTTCTAGGGAATTATGGGAACCCCAAATCTCTTCCTATATAAAGAGCACAAGGGTTATGGTCCCCAATACACCAAATCAATATACCATTTTCTTCTCCCCATCAAGAAGACAATCTTAGGAAATAAGGCGATTTGGTTGAGGAAGGCCTTCGTACCCGGTCGATCCAATTCATACCAGTGATCGATTCAAATATTCCGCAACAGACTAATCGCTCACTATGGACACTGGTACGTATTCAATTTTATTACTGTGACTCTTAATGATTTAGTATGAGATAGATCTATGGGGATATATTCCAACAAGTGGTATCAGAGCTACTCTCATGTTACATCATTAGGGTTATTCGGTTTTCATTCAAGATTGTAGATTTAATTTCTTGTTTAAGTTGAATCTACGGAATTTTTTAATAATTTTGTTTCTTTAATCACGGAATAAATAATTGAAAGTATTAAAAGTCATTGAATTGAAGAAACGGAAAAATTATTTTCCTAAAATCAATAGTTAAAGAAAATAAATTTCAATTTTTTTGCACGTGCTTATGTGTGTATGTGATGTGCTCAAGGACATTATGAATTAATTAAAACTAATTTGAATACATGAATCTGTTATGGATGTATATTGAACAAATTGAATTGATTATTACTTAAGATTACTGATAGTTTAATATGTAATATGGATAAGAAATAATGTTAATCGATTTATTTTTTGGGTTTTGTGTTTTCTATGAAAGTTCTTGAATTGTTATATCAAGGAGAAAACATAACTATCGTGATACTATTTGTTTCGTGTTAAATCTATGAATCTGTCTTGGATCTTTATATAATCGAATTGATTTTTTAATTAAAGGACTCGAATTACTCATATGAACCGATATGGTTATTGATTAAAGCATGTTTATTTTGGATATTGTCGCTTGGGGTGCTCATATGAACCAATACTTTTGTTGGATAATGCATGTTATAACTTAGTGAATTGCAGCGGTACTTGTTATTTGAATATGTATTATTTGATGAGCATAAGGATAATTGCAGCGGTACTTGTTAAGAAAAGGTTAATATGATTGTAAAAGTTGCTTTGAACTTCTGCATGTGTACTGCCGTGTGGCATGCACCATTTTTTTTTTTTTAATTTAAATCTTGACACCAATAAATATATGTATTGATCCATATCATAAGAAATCAATTTGTCCGAAACCTTGCCGATTATTTTGTTTTGCTGATAAAACTTTTTCCCTTTTGAGCCAACAATAGTTTTTATTTGGAAAATTTAATTACGGATACTTTCGGGTCATTTACAAGTTTCTTGATTTCAATTGTGATTTTTTTTATATGAGAATATTTATGTAAGAAAAATAGCATGTTCGATTAAAGTCGTTTTCAATTATTCTCATGTCAATATTAATTATTTATGTGAGTCATAGTTGGCCCAAAGGAAAGCTATGATTTGACCAAATAATAATATTGGTGTCCATTATTTATGTGAACAATAATCATCATAAGGAAGATCATTGTTTTACCAAATAATAAACTTATTTCATTAAAATTAGTATGTTTGTTGTTCATGTGATCAACAATCGGCTCAAAGGAAGATGGTTAATTGACCAAATAATAAACATACTTGCGGTAATAAATATGTGATAGTTATCAAGTTTCCATGTAAATAATAATCGGCCCAAAGGAAGGTTATTTTTTGACAGGATTTATTCTCAATATTTGATTACTGCGTTAGGAGAACCACTTGCAAATTAACGTTTCTGCCCAAAGGCTAAACGTTAATGTTGCGTTAGGTATCCTGAGATGGATTCCCAATATGAAAATTTATAAATGTCAGTTTTACGACATGCATATTTATGTGAAAGTGTTTTTTTTTTTTCTCTGAACTGTTGCTTTTACTGCTGCCACAAATGTTTCTAATCAAATCAGCAATATCCCGATGTTGAATGGGACTAACTACAAACTTTGGAAAGATACCGTAGAAATTGTTCTCGGTTGTATGGACTTGGATCAAGCACTACGAGAGGACCGACCCATTTCTACTTCGGAAGACCTCAATGAGGTCAAAATAGAAAAATGGGATCTATCCAACAGGATGTGTTTGATGATCATGAAGCGTTCCATTCCGGAAGCGTTTAGGGGCTCTGTTACTGAGGACAAGAGAGCTAAGAAGTTCCTTGAGGAAATTGAGCAATATTTTGCCAAAAACGAAAAGTCTGAGGCGAGTAACCTTTTGGGGAAACTCGTCTCAATGAAATATAAAAGTAATGGGAACATAAGGGAGTACATAATGGAGATGTCTAATCTCGCATCAAAACTAAAGTCACTAAAGTTAGAGTTGTCTGATGACTTACTCGTGCACTTAGTTTTGATTTCTCTTCCAATACACTTTGGGCAATTCAAAGTGAGATATAACACTTAAAAGGACAAATGGTCCCTAAATAAGCTTATATCTCACTGTGTGCAAGAAGAAGAAAGACAACAACGAGATAAGATTGAAAGTGCTCACTTAGCCTCAACTTCTCAGAACAAGAAAAGGAAGAGAGTTGATGTTACTGCAGAAGAATCTTCTCAAAAGAAGCAGGATGAAAGTTTTACTTGCTACTTCTGCAAGAAGACTGGACACATGAAGAAACAGTGTCCCAAGTACGCTGCATGGCGTGTGAAGAAGGGATTGCCTAAGGAGTCGACCGCCAACTGATGCTGAAATATTCATCCTTATGGTCGATGACAACAAAATTGAAGTTTAAGTCATAGGAACTTTTAGATTATACTTGAGAACTAGTTTTTTTAGTTGGATTCTTTTTTTTAGACGAAATTTATTATTATTCTGGAGAAATAAAGTTTCCTTGTCTTTCTCAAAATAATAAAATTAATTTTATTAAAATTCAAATTTTGTTGGTTCTAGTTTTTAATTGATAATCTTATGTATTTGGAACTAGTTCCTAAACGAAATTCACTAGTTACAAAATAAAACTTAAGTGCAAATTTTGTCAACTTATGACACAAGCATTTTGTTTACACATTTTCAGAAAAGTTATAGGCTTTTGTCAGATATGATTCTTAGTCCCCTAATTTGACAAATTTTTTAATTTTGTCAACTCAAGAAAGCAGTATACATCATTAACAGTGACACATCAAAAGTATTGTCCAACTAAGGCATGGTCTTATAGACCATAAAAGAAAATTGGATTAGGGATGGTTAGCTATTTTATTGGTAAAATTAAGTGCTCCCAAAGCTACAAGTTTTAAGATCCCACATAAAGATCCTTTTATCAAACGGAAAATGTGATTTTTCTTGAGGATATTGAGTTTGGGGGGAAGGAATTATAAGGAATGTTGTCTTTGAAGTAGAATATGTCATTTACAATGATTGGGTTTCAATACATAATTGTTGTTCGAGACTCAGTTTCATCTCAAGATAATGATAATCAGGCTCAAGTTTAATCCTGAAATTTCTCTACAACAAGACAACAATAAAGTACCTATAAAACAAACTCAACAACCTCAAGAATTGTTACTAAGGAGATCATCTTACAAGATTCGTCTTTTAGGTAGGTTTCCTATCAATAGTATCATAATTTTCTTATTAAGTCCACCTCTTATGTTTCTGAGGTGAATTTCATTGATAATTGGAATATCTCAAGTTCAGTTGGAGTATTCCTTGTGGTGGTAATGAGACAAGTGAAATCTTAAATAGTGCCCCAATAAAGATCCTTAAACAAAATATATACATAAGTTTCCTTCTGCATCCAGAATGAGGAATGTATGCTCAAGTTTGCACTCAATTCAAACATTTTCGTGAAAACTTTGGGTTGATACTTGAGTGATGCATGACAATAAAAGTACAGAACTAAGGCTTACATTTTCACATTTAGGAGATAAAATCTTTTAGAGGTTATATGATACTTTGATTTTTATTAGTATATATGTTACGTCATGCGATCAAATTGATCTACCCAAAGGAAGATATTTGATTGGCTGAATAACACGTATACATTGGGTGATAAATATGTGACAACTTTATTATCCATGTAGATAGTACGTCGACCCAAAGGAAGGCTATTATCCGACTGGACTTATTGTCAGTATTTGATCACTGCATAAGAATTATCATTTACAATTGATATTAATGTCCAAAGACTAAATATCGAAGTCGTTCTGGGTGTTATGTGACTTAGCGTCAAATAAAGTATCAGAGTTGTCAAATGTCAATAAAGCATATAAGTATAAGAATTTTGGTTAAAATTGTTGGGATTCGGTAAGATAAACAGCCCTAGGCACAGCGGAATGTAAAACTTTTAGGGCCTCTTAAGGAATCTTGCCAGGATATTCTCTAGTTGTATATATATGAATATAAATTAACGACAGTATACGTTTTCTCGTTTATACCTGTCTCCTTGCAAATCCTCGGCTAGCAAAATGAGCTCTGAATTCTGCTCCAGCAAAATCGATCCAGGCTTCTCAGGAGCGCCCCACGTGTTGCGCCTCTACGAGTTGATACACCACAATATCACGAAAATAATATATCTCGATCAGCTAGAACACAAGATATATTATAAACTAGGAATTAGGAACGATTTTGAACAAGATCGAAAAACGAAAAATTCTTCCTTGCACAGGAAGAGGTTCGGCCGATCACACAGAGAGAGGGAGAGAATTTTTGCTCATGCTCAATTTTTGCTTATGGAGTTGTGTGAAAAAAAAACTATAAGATAGCTACTTATAGTTATCTCCCTAACCTAGTCCTATTAGGACTAGGTCTTCTCTCTCCTACATGGGCCATGGCCCTCTTTAATTAGAAGACCTAGTCTCCTAATTAATTCATGGCCCAGTTAATTAATTTGACCAGGCATAATTTAATCACCCAATTAAATAGCCCAATTAATTAACTTAATCTCCCATTTAATTAAATCAGACTCTAAGTCTATTTAATTAAATTCTTTTCTAATTAATTAAATCCAACTTAATTAATTAATTCACAAATTAAATTCCAATTTAATTTATGATCCTGATCCAATTCCAATTGGATCCCATTTTGTTTCAATTGGGTCGACCCAGTCGACCCACCCAATATAATCGACCCAGTCGATTTTTCCACCCAGTCGACCCAGTCGACTCGGTCATTCTTATTTCCTCGTTTTCGCTACTTGTGTATTGTGTATGCCCCCGTAGGTTCACCACATAATTGGTCGTGGGTTATAATTAAATATTATTTAATTATTCGAGTAAGACTTACTCTAAATCAATCGAACACTCTGTCGATTGACCATTCCAAAATTAGCACCCCTGCCAATTTGGGAATTCTCCCACACTCCACGGTCGATGTCCAGCCACAAGCCCATGGAGCCCAATCACTGGTGAATTAATTCAGTGAACCTTTTGTCATTTATAATTTCCATATACGACATAATCTCTCCATCGATCAATCTCCCAGTCGAGACTTAAGGGTATGGTCTTTCATCGGATTCCCTTTTCTTTTGTCTTGACCTTATGTACTCTGGTCTCGAAATAAATTCTCTTTGACTTTAATCTTTATGAGCTACTTACATAAAGTCGTCAGATACCTTGGCCAAGGATTTTACCAGAATTAATTTCTCACAGAAATCCATAGGAGAATTTCCCAACCTATCAAGTCGGGTCAATGGATCCTTTGTTGATGATATGAATCTGCATACGAGTTCCTCTATACCCAACATGAGTCCACAGAGACTTTCTGGCGATCCCCAGTCAGTCGGAACTCATATCAAAGTATAGACGTTCTCGTACCCGATAAACCCTATCACCTCAAGTAGTTAGGGATCGTTCCTCGTATACTATTATAAATATGGAATAACTTTCACCCCGATATGCGACTACCGCTTCCATGGTGAGTTATTTCCTAATTGGGGTATTCAGTGCGCTTGCCATCCCAGCAAGCCACCCACTTATGTGTATCGACTATCCCAGTCACGCTCGTGGACCCCAGCGTCCTCCAGTTCATCGGAGCATACACAACAGTGAGAGTCTAACCGAATCCAACGATGTCCTATCTCGATTGGATTCTACGACTCTTGAATATGTTCTAGATCACGGCATTGGAGATCAGTCCACGGGTTGTCCCATAGCCCTGTGATCTAAGGACTTCTATCCTTATGCGTAGATAATTATTACATAAGATAAAGATGACCATTTAATAAAGTGCATTTATTAATCGAAATTGAATAGTTCCGCATTTATTACAATAAATACTAGCCATACAGCTGGCTTGCAGGACACTATTTCTATCAAAAATCCATTCACCAAAGGTTGGCCGCCTAAGGTGATTTTGTGAGGATGAAACTCTTGCGGACATCATCAAACTTTATGATGTGTCTGTTTAGTGGGAGTTCATTTTGGTTTAATGCTTTTGACATGTTTATGGTTGTTTTCTGTACAGACTTAAAGTTTATGGTATGAGTGAATTTTATGATTGATTACTCTGAAAGTAAAGTTAAGACTTTCTATGGTGGTTTTACATATGGTTAAGAAAGTTCGTAAAGAAGGACCAGTTGGAAATAGACATGTATAAGACCACATTACATGTAATTTCCATGCTACTCATCCACATTTGATCTATGTCATTGAGTGTACTAGTATGGTGATCATCGAGGTTTAGTCACTACTATATTGTGATAAAAGCTGCGGTGGTTTCATTGCTAATATATGAAATGGACCAGATTGTTTAAGTAAGTCTAACGACAAATAGCATACGGACGCGCGCCTAAGGAAATTTGTGACATAATTGAATCAAGATTAATAAATAGCCCAAGTGGGAGATTGTTAGGAAATTCAATTTCCTAATCCTATTTGGACTATTTAATCAATTATGATAGCTATTATAAAGTTATTGGATTAATATTGAGTAGTTTAATTTGTTACAAACTCCAATACGGATGTGGACTAAATAATGAGTAGATACCTATTTAGGAGAGTTCTAGGGAATTATGGGAACCCAAAATCTCTTCCTATATAAAGAGCACAAGGGTTATGGTCCCCAATACACCAAATCAATATACCATTTTCTTCTCCCCATCAAGAAGACAATCTTAGGAAATAAGGCGATTTGGTTGAGGAAGGCCTTCGTACCCGGTCGATCCAATTCATACCAGTGATCGATTCCAATATTCCGCAACAGACTAATCGCTCACTATGGACACTGGTACGTATTCAATTTTATTATTGTGACTCTTAATGATTTAGATCTATGGGGATATATTCCAACAGTTTACTCCCAAAAATTATAAATTTGTCAATCTAACTAAGTTCAATTTTTTTTTTACTTTTAAGTAAGCTTTAATTTAATTTGAATTTAACCTAATTTAGATAAATTAATTTAAAATGATGCCTCATTTTTTATGCTTATTGCTGGATTAAAAAACTTTTATGCAAGTATCAAAACACTGTAGCAGGCATTAAAAAGTGATTTGATGCTGTTTTTTATGCTATCTACTGGAGATGCTCTTAGATATAAGAAAATTATTGTTTGTTTGGGTTTTGTGAGAATAGTTTGAGAAATTGAGAGATGAAAAATTTATTTCAGAAAATAGAAAATATGTTTGTTTGACATTTTCCAAACACGAAATTTTTTTGGGAAACGCCAAACAAACAGACCTTATAAATGACTAGCGATATTTCCAGAGCACAAATTGTTGCTGCCAAAGCAACTTTTTATTTTTTTCTAAATTGCCCTTTCATGTCAAAAGTCATTTAAATCAAGTTTATCAATTCTCATAATCCCCTTTTTATCGGCAACTTCTAGATATAACAAGTCTTACATTACTTGCTAATTTATTTTTTCCTTTGACATTGATATTTAAACATGGAAAATGAATCAAATAGTCAATATGAATTCTTGCTCACAAATCACATTAATCATCTGTGCATTCATGGATATCACCATTAACAGGCTATTTAATACTTCAATTAACAAATTACAAATAACCATCACAATGTAAACATGTATTTACTATTTCTTTATTTTGCAAATTCTATGGGAAATATAGGCACTGCAACACCATTTTTCGTTTTTTGTTTTTGCGCTACAGCACCATTAACAAAGGTGAATTCCTCTCATTTGTATAACTAGCCCCACTGTTGTGATCGTTTTTCCCCTCCCAAATATAAATGTGATGAGAAGAAATGGAGATTGAGTTCGACATTGTTATCTTAAATTTTATCGGTTAGCTTCTACTGGTTCAAGTAATTATCATCATGAATAAAAAATTTCATCGTTTCCATAAAAAAAATTGAAAAATTTTCATTTTTTAATCAATCAAAATGAGAATTATAAGGTATGATTCCGAAATTATTTGTTGTTCTTGCAATTCTTT
Organism: Penstemon barbatus; assembly: GCA_003313485.2. Classification (NCBI taxonomy): domain Eukaryota; kingdom Viridiplantae; phylum Streptophyta; class Magnoliopsida; order Lamiales; family Plantaginaceae; genus Penstemon; species Penstemon barbatus. The sequence goes on from CM064882.1 coordinate 37,530,019, forward strand.
TATTTTTCTTAATCTAGTAAAAAAATCACAAATTTTCCTAGTGTTTCCAAAATATTTTCAAAATTTTTCTATATTTAACTAATCAAGTCATACACTAAAAACGAATTTTTGATCCATTATTATCACATGTTTATATTCTCTCGTAGATAAATATTTCAAATTTCTTTTTCTAGGACAATCAAATATTTTGGACATTAGTTATTACTTAATTTATTTCAATGTCAAAAAAAATTATGAAAAGCGAAAACAACGTTAATTATGTATTAATGAAAGAGACGAATGAGTTGTCACAACTAATTAAAAGATAAATATAAAAGGGGTATTGCAAGAATTAAGAAACCTAGACATTTATGTCTTTTGACTAAAAGGGGCATTTTAGGAAATAATTAAAATTTGCTCTGGCAGCAACAATTTGAGCTCTGGCAATATCGGTAGCCCAAGGTATTAATATGGGGAAAATTGCTTTTTTGGTACCATAGGATAGGTTGACTTGCACTTTTGGTACCATTGGATATGAAAATGCAAATTTGGTACCATAGAATAGGTTCTCATTGTAATTTTGGTACCAACCCCAATTTTTCTACAAAGTTAAAGGCAATTTACCCCCTACTAAATGCATAATGTTCAATTTAACCCCTCATGGTTTAAAAAAGAGCATTATACCCCTTGGAATTTTGTAAAAATTTCACATCATCTCCCTGATGTTTATATAGGCGGCACTTAATCCACTTTTATTATGATAATGTGATTTTTTACCCATTGTATTATGATAAATGTAGCAATTTATCCCCCTATGTTAAATAAAATAGTTTGCATGCATACTCTCAACTTCGACAAGTGACTTACAATCTCCGGCTAAAGGGGGTAAATTGCTTCATTAAAATTTTACAGGGGTAAATTGATTTTTTTTCAAATTATGGAGGGATAAATTGAACATTATGCATTTCATAGGGGGTAAATTGCCATTAACTTTGTAGAAAAATTGGGTTTGGTACCAAAATTGCAATGAAAACATATCCTATGGTACCAAATTTGCATTTTCGTATCTAATGGTACCAAGAGTGCAAGTCACCCTATCCTATGGTACCAAAAAAGCAATTTTCCCTATTAATATGAGAGAGAAAATTGAATTGTCAATAAAATAATATGGTGTGTCATGGGGATTGAGAATTCCAAGTTTTATGATCTTGACTAGAAGGGGTAGATTACGAAATTAAATAAAGTTGATCTGGCAGCAACAATATGTGCTCTGGCAATATCGCTAGCCATTCCGGATATTAATGGGGCCTATTTGTTTCGCATCTCAAATAAAAAAATTGTTTGAAAAATACGATACAAACAATATTTCTATTATCTGAAATAAATTTATAATCTTTCAATTTTTTAAATTACTTTCTCAAAAGTCAAACAAACAATAATTTTCTTATTTCTTATAAAAATATACACAAACTCTACTTTGATTTGACATAAAGTAACCATCTTTTACCCGACTTATCTCACATAACAAACATGATTTAATAAATAACATTACGCAAATCGAAATTATTTCACAAACTCCCACCACTCTCACAATCTACTCTCCAAAATGCTAAACAATCAGACCCTTGTGTTTTGAGTGAAACTTGTAAAATTTTATATTTTAACAAAATATTGAGATGATAAAATATTAATAAAATAATGAGAAAATTTTGGCTATCGTATGGGTCTAGAGGTGCAGACGAGCTGATTAGTATCGAACGCCATATTGTTCAAGTTTGGGTTGAATTGTGCATTAAACTTGAAATTGTGTTCGAAGTTGATTTAATTGTTAAATGAACTGAACTAAAAATGAGCTCGAGCCGAGTATCGAGTAACTATATATTTTAAGAAGTATTTTATCAATTTTTATCTTATCGAGTCAAGCTAAAGTCAAGCTTTAAAAGTTATATAACAAAAAAATTATGTTCAATCTTGTTTGACTCGTATGATGAACAAAGCTCAAACGAGTTTTTATCGAACCAGCTCGAGTCAAATATCGAATAGCTTAGCTTGATTTTGAGCCCTAAATGAAGAGTACAATCCCCCATATTTTGTTTCATGAGTGCACACATGTCATGCAAGTTCATGTTCCAAAGCACAAAAATAGGGTGAATGGTGGCTAGGGCTGAAAATCAAATCAAGCTACTCGATACTCGACTAAAGTTCGTTCGATAAAAGCTCGTTTGAGCTCGGTTCGTCACACTAATCAAACAACCTTGAACATCTTTTTTCGTTCGTTAACTTTTGAAGCTCGGCTCGAGCTCGACTCGATAAGTTAAAAATTAAAAAAATACATGTAAAATATCAAGCTACTCGATACTCGGCTCGAGCTCGTTCGATAAAAGCTCGTTTGAGCTCGGCTCGATTGAAAATCAAACCAAGCTCAAACACAAAATTTCAAGCTCGATAAAAATCAAACCAAGCTTGAACAGTGTGTCGTTCGGTACTACTCGGCTCGATTACAGCCCTAATGGTGGCTATCTAGATGGTAGCCATAGACTACCCTAAAATAATACTCCCTCCGGTTCATATTAATTGGCACATTTGCCAAATTTTTATGTTTATATTAATTGGCACATTTGGGTTTCCAATGCAAAATTTTCCAATTTTGCCATTCTCTTACATCTAGACTGGGAAGCTCAAGAATCAGTAACAAAAAATGATGAAGGGTATTTTTGACATTTTACCATGTAAACGTGATTAATCATAAGGTTTCTTAATCTGTGTGAAAAGTAACATTGTGCCAATTAATATGAACCGGAGGGAGTAGTATGATACATGATTTAAATTGAGATTTTGTTGTTGGAATTTGTGTAAGAAAAAATATGTAGTATTTGCATAGATCAAAGTTTCATTTTCGTGTTATACATCGGTCAATTAAATACTATAAGCTTTTACAGAATTTTTCAAAAAATTTCAAAAATTTTTGGGAAACATTTGAAAAAATTGAAAATTATAGCAACATGTTGAAATAAAAAACTACTCTATATTTTTTTTGTTTCGATTAGCTTAAAAACATAAAATTTTTGGTATTTTCAGGGAAAATGTATCAAAACTTTAATTTACAAGTATTTGTACAATCATTAACTTTATAAGTCTCAACTAAATTTACATGGATTTCAATCGGACTCTTAACCTAAAATTTGGGCCGAGAACAACTCATATCCATTTTCAAATAGAGGTTTACGCAATTTAAGTGACCGTATGATGTGCAAGGCAACTTATAATCGGTTAAAAGAAAAGCAAAATAACTTTTAAAGTTAATGTTCTAAGGTGGTGTTTTCAATTGCTTGAACTTTTGCATGGATTAGAAATTTTTGAAAAATCACTTAAAAGTAGTTGAGAATAAAAAGGGGGTAGTGTTTGCATTTTAAGAGAAAAACTATTATAAGGGGGTAGTGTTTGCAAATTAAGAGGAAAAAAGAAAACTAGAAGCTAAAAGTTACCTTTCATCAGCTTTTGCTTTTCTGTCATTTTTAACTTATTTTTAGAGAAGTATAATTCATAAGTTGATTTTGAAAACACCACCATAAACACTTTTGAACGAAAAAAGCAGAAAAGTGATTCTTTTAAGTTATTGAAATCACCACCTAAATTTATAATCGAAGGAAGGATTTTTAAAAAAAAAACCTCGATCTAATTATTAAGAAAAGAAAGAAAAAACTCGACCTAAATATTTAAAAAACTCGATTCTCACTCCAAATCATCACGACAATAGCACCCACATCTCATTAATTGAATTAACATCCATTGTCACACTAAACTGCAATGACATCCCAACTTTCATGCATATAAAAAAAATTGAATTTAATTTTGAAAATTCAAAAGTATTGTAGCTTTTGCTCTAAATGTAATAAAATAAGGTTATTTCTTTTGTATAATATTCAATAATATGACACTAGAATTTATGTTTGTATGTGAGACAATTATAATTATGTTAAGTACGATATATATTTACAACTATTTAAAAATTGATGACAAATTTTACGGATAAATAAATAGAGATTATTGCAAGAATTTTCCCAAAAGCTCCAGCCTCCAGCTCAGCCCTAGACTAAAAATTAAAAATACCAAAGTACCCCCTCAAGTAGCAAATAATCTAATTCCACCCCAACCGACCTGCTTCCAGTCATTCCTTCCCTCCTCTATATATAAACAGCACCAATACAACCTCTTATACATCACAACCTCAGAAACATGTCTAGACGATTTCTATCTCAAACCCTAATCCGTACCGCCACAACCTCCGCCGCCAAACCATCCTTAACACGGAGCATCTCCACTCTTCCTGGAAGCAGCTCTTTAACGGAGATATCAATCGCCGACGCAGAAGCTAAGGCGGTGGAGAAAATCGAGGACGTCATCCATGGCATCATCGTGAAGAGATCCAAACCCGATTGGCTTCCCTTTGTACCCGGTGCATCCTATTGGGTCCCACCCCGTCGGAGCTCATACGGCGTAGCAGAGATTGTTAGAAAGCTTGCTAATCCTTTAGATGATGATGAATATATGTCTCTTACTACTTTACAAGGGTGGCCTTCTTCCGCTTTCTACGTTAACAATGGTATATTTACACGATATAATATTTTTTTTGTTTTGTTTTGTTTAGCAGAAAAGAGGCTATGCAAATTATTGATGCGTAAATTGTTTCTGCGTTTATACCTGTTGCAATTTTGATGTGTTTGTATGTGTCAGTTGATTGTAAAGAAATTGGCAAATGATGTAGTTTTCAGAGTGGAGTGCTCAAATCTTTTTGGGTGCGATGACGCATAGCTGAATAGGAAGATCTGATGCCTTTTTACATTATTACCTTTTAAATTTAATCCCCTGGTGACTAACATAATTACTCCATGTATTGAACTTATATTTCTTTTGGCATGTTTCAGCTCCGTATTTTCGGGGACATTTGTAAATCAAAGAAATTACTGAATTTAATTAGTTTCAATTTTGATTGACCCAAAACAAAAACAAAAAATTACTGTGTTTTTGGTGGAAAAGTTAGCACTAAAGGAAGCCTATGATGATACCATGAATTTTTCCTGAAATGCAACTTTGGTTAATAATGTTGATATCAATGGAACTAGGACGGTCTGAGGCTTCATGTTTGGGAATTCCTTGAGATTTGCACTTCCTACATTTTATCTTTATGTGATATTATCTTAATGATTAGCTTGAGCTGTACAACTATTTCTTTTATGGGATGGGTTGGGGTGTAATTTGGTCTGCAACTTCCATGAATGATGAGAACAAATTATTTACAGTTATCCCTGTCTGATAAATTGATGCTGATTTTTTGTAATCTGACATGGAAACTTGCAAAGACTAATGTCTGCTTTAATTCATAAATTTTCTTTTTCTTCCGGATACTTAAGAGTTACTCTTGTTCTTTGTTTCTTTCGACGATTTGATTTGACGTATACATAGTTAAACTTCACCTGAATTGAGTTATAATGTTGAGAATGCTTTAATGTGTTTAGTTAAATAATAATAAAACAATTAATTCTTGGTTTGAAGATCTTAACTCCCCTGAGTTTGTATCTATCCGAAATAGGTTGATCACTGTTTGTGAATGATGAGACAAACAATTCACAGTTATCCCTGTCTGATGCATTACTGCTGATAAGTTTGTGATCTGACCCAAACAGTTGTTCAGCTCTAGGTTCATTGTGTTTTAACCTTTTTGGTGTATGATTATACCTGGTTCTTCTCTATTTTTTATCGTCTACATGTCTATTATAATTCTCATGGAGATTGTTTGCCTGATCGATTGCAGAAGTGCCTTCTCATGTGAATTTACTGGAGAGCGAGGAGTCATCTACTAAAACTTCTCAACAGGAGGATGGCTGCAGTGACATAGTAGATCTTCTTAAAAAATGACAAGTTTCTGCCATGGTTGTATTGTGCGTGTGTATATATGTAAAAAGATGACTTTAGTTAGAAACGAGGTTGTTATTGGAACTTGATCTGTACATATTAAACCTTGTCACCACATGGGAAATATTTGCCAACTCTTTGTATAATGTTATTTGATAGAATTTACAGATTATGATATGAATTCAATGCTTTCGATGCCATATTGCGTCCTTTCTGGTATGCAATTCCCCTTTATTATGTTCATTAACTTTCAAGTCTGCATCCCAATGTTGTGAACAATTTAATTTCTTAAAAAAATGTCTCTCTCATCAAGTCCCTAGATGAACAAAAATGTACATGCTTATTTCTAATTTACTTTGAGATATGTAGATTAGTAATTTACATAAAGTGTAGTGAGTAATCATGCCTGGAGATGAACAAATCCTTTCTATTCTGGTGAGGAAATGTTCTTAAATGTGTATTCTTAATAAAGATTATGCTAAAAAATCATCAAAAATAACAGTACTCGAGAATTAATATACGCCAACAGGCCAGCAAGAAAAAAAATTCCTTGCTACAACAGTATCATCTTCCATCCATGCCTTTACAAAAACCAGAAATAAACAAATACTGAACAAAGCAAATCCATGAACTACTAAGTTAGATCCTCCACCATAATCGTCAACGCTCTAATACAGATGACTGGAAAAGGTCAAGCAAACATGCTAATTAGTTTGTTAGACTGGTATAACATCTATCTTCGATGTATCTTCACACCTCAAGACGATACCATCAAAGCTAACCGGAAACATACATTTAGTCCACTGGCATCCAGTTGTTATGGGTTCAGGAGGAGGCACTATCATTAGCACGTTTTCATTTCTCTGAACCACACCCATCACACTAACCGTGCTTCCTTCTTTAATATACCTATCACAACCAAAAGAAAAAGATAAAATAAGAAGAAACGAAGCAAGGCCAACTTACCAATTTCTTCTGAGGTACATGCGTTTAAACACTTAAGCTAGAATGTAAATGAGAAGAAGAAAGATGAAAAGGTTTACCCTTCTTTTAATTGCATTACACGTTCATCACTTGATAGATTCCTCTCTCCCAACCACCGAAGAAATTCAGGAGAAGAATCTTTGTTTTGAGGATCAACATCAATGACGACACTTTCATCCACATAAGGAGTCACATGAGCACCATAGCCAGTTTTAACCAATGCTCTCAGGCCCGACTGGAAATCGGAGATATAAAAGTCCACAACATGCTTCTGCAAACATCAAGTAGCTTCAAATAAATCATAATATAAGCAGTATGTGGTTTAATAATTTTACCTAGGACTCAGAAAACCAGAAATTATTGTGGAACTAACCTCTGAAGATCTAAGTCCCCACGTGAAACAATGGTGTGTAGGATTTGCAGACTTGGAATCCAATCCACGATATTCATATAAACTTGTAGATGTGTAAACACATCTAGGAACCTTCTGGAAGGATGATTCGAGGGGAACATTTCCACAGGTCACCACCTTCCAAATATATTCAATCATTGAGCAAGCAAATAAAATTAGTGATTAATTATAACAAAAACTAGCAAAATTATATCAGTAAGGTCCATGTAAAGAAGAAGATGAGGGACGAGTTCTTATAAGGTCCATCAAGTGTATGTCAGTAATTTTACATACCCCAGAGACCTTGATGTATTGCCCGTTTTTGGCAGTTCTTAGTTCAGAATCCGGAGAACGAGCAATATATGCAACAATAGCTTTTCTCCCCCAAAAAGAATTCCACATAAATAAGGTAGCAATGATGCAAAACAAGACAATAACGACTACAAGGAGAATAGAATTATGAACTGCTCCAAGAATAAAAACTCCGGCAATGAATCCCATGACAAATAGCAAGATAATTGCCCAAAAGATAGGTCTTGGGAGATTCCTTTGGAAAGAATATTCACTATCTTCACCAAGAGTTGTCACAGCCTGGTTGTTAATAACTGAGGAAGCATGCACTTTCATGGACCTAGTAGAGTCCAAAGGCCCAGAAAACTTTCTCAGCGCCCCAGATGAATTTAGCGGGCCAGATGTTATGGGTCCGGACGTAATGAGACCCGTTACTGGAAGAACTGGCGGTATAGGACCAGAATTTTGGCGGGACCCAGATTGTGGGCCAGATGACTTTTTGATAGGTTCCCCGTGTTTATTAAGTGGCCCAGAATTTGTTTTTTTCAGTGAAGGTACTGAGGTGGAATAGCTGGACCTGGCTGCAGCATTAGGGTTGACTGGTCCAGAATGTGAAGCGGATCCTCCAAAAGACCCAGTTCGTATTGGAGCGTTGGTTATAGGCCCAGATTTACGAGATTTTGAGCCGTCTGTTGGAATGTCAAACATTTTCCCAAGTTCACCGGACTTCTTGATGTCCCCGCCTGTATAGGGCATGGCGACTGCACTCATGGTTGGTGTTTTTTCTTTCGGCTGCTCAGGGCGGCCAGATACATAAAGGCCATTGCTAAGCTGATGAGACTGGAATCGAGACCCCATCGGTTTTCCTTGTGGAGTGAGCTTAGAGTAGATGCAAACTTGCAATTATATTAGCATCCTAGCATATAATATCAAACCAAACAGAATCTTATCAAAAACATATTTCATATTGAAGAAACTAATGATTATACATACACTTAAATAAATTGCGTTGTATGAGAATCATCAAGAGAAATATAAATTAGAGAAGGAAGTAGCTAACATGAATTATTTATGTGGCTAGACACCCCATATTCATTTTATTAAGTTATTAACTAATTATTGGAGCATATAATTGGATATGAATGCCAGATTGAGATTCAATTACTCGATATATAAGAAAAGATGAAAATACAGAAAGTAATAAACATTAACAAATACAATGAAGCAAAGCAAGAGGAATAGTAAGTTAAGATTGCCCACCAAAATTACCCCGTCTTCTTTAACCATTTCTGGTTGCAACAAATTACAAACATGTGCAAAAAGGGGAAGTCAAATAAGCATTTGGAACTGCATATAGGAATTTTTTACTAAGATATAACTTGGTCTCTAACAATTGTTTGATTCAAATCATTGATTGCATGACCAATTAGTGACATACTACCCCCACCCACCCCACCCCCATTTGTACCTTGTGCACACACGTGGCTTCGGGAGCTTCGTGGCTACAGGTGGGTAGCCACCCCCCACCCCCCAATTTGTGCAAGGCATGTGTGTTTGCGCAATGCTAAATGGAGGGTGATCCCGAGGCAAAAAGAACACATATTAGTTCACCCTTTGAACAACTCGATGATCACGTGTGTGCACAAGGCACAATTTGGGTGGGGTGGGGGTGGCTACCCACATGGTAGCCATGAACCTCCCGGGGTGAATGGAACACATATTAGTTCACCCTTTGAACAACTCAATGACTATTTAGAAACCATTTCATTTCACATGATGAGATAATCAGGACGGCATCATGTTCAAGTAAGATTAAAAAAAATCCTCATTAACAGATGCATTTTAATACAAGATGTAAACTCAGCAGCGAAAATGGAAATCAGGAAATTCTTGGTCTAGACTCTATACACAAAAGATGTATGAAATAAATACTGATATACAAATCAAAGAGAGAGCATCGACTCAGAAACAATTACCATTAACTATGAGTTAGAATAAGACAGAGAGAGAGAGTTATAGAGAAGAACGTCAATGAAATCCTTTTCCGAACATATAGAACTTGAGGAACAGGTTTAAGAACAAGACCTCTTGGAGATAAACTCGCTCTAAGGGTACAATGTGAAGAAAATAGGCAAGCATAATTAGATTTAACTAGAGTTTTAATAAAAAGTAGCTGCCATAATTACAAAAGTAGAATCTTTTCAGAATTAAATATTAGTCAGTAAATACACCCAACAAACCTCTGTCAGCTGTTTATGTGCAAGCATTCAAGAGGTATAGAAAAACAAAAAAAAAAATTAGTTGGATACCTCCATTTTCAGTTTTTGTGAGACAAAACCTGAAGACCAAGTTGGGAAAGAAGACATGAAATTTTCTACACCAACAAATTCAGAATTACCTACAGGAGTGTAGAATAAACACCCTGAAAATCCCAAATCCGTGAACGAAACTAAACAATACAATATTAAAAATGAAAATAACTCTTAACAAATTAATTTTCAAAGCCTAAAATTCAAATGTCTCTCTGAAACATCAGGACATCATTTTCGGTAGCCCAAAAAGGAAAAATAAATAAATAAAAAATTTAACATTACTGAACCAATCCACATTGTAATGAACCAAACAGAGACTAACCCTGCTTAAATCAAAGAAACAGCACTTACCCTTTTCAACATTTCGAGCTAATAACCAAAATTATCAGCATAATTCGAATTACAGCAGCAAATCAGAAAGTGAAGAGAAAAAAGGCAACACGGAGGGAATACAACCAAAAAAGGAAAAGATTTTTTTTTGTTTTTGTTTTTCTTGCTAGTACACATACGAAATGAGAGTAAAAAGTACCTGAAGGTGAAGGTGAAATCTTAGTGAATGAGATCGGGGTACATGTTGTTTGATACTGGAAATGGTATATGAGTGTGTGTGTGAAAATGTTACTGGGTATTTTTTCTCTCTCTAAAGAAGTTGTTAAAGATTGAGGAGTGTCAACTTGAGGGGAGAAAGCCGCAACGACTGGTGGGCAGGTCTGGTTCTCTGCTCTCGTCTCGTCTACTGCTGTTGGGATTTTTGTGTTTCTTTCAATTCAATTGATAATTCTGCTGGGTAAAATATTACAGGGACCATATGGGAAAAGATATTGGGTGCGGCCGGCGTCTAATCCCTAGTTTTCATTTATTTCAAATTTCAAAAAACATTTCATAGTAATACTTTCCATTACTATGGGCGATATTGAGATTTCTCCATTGGATTTAATATGAAAAAAATAAAATAAAAAATATTGAGAAAAAATAACCTTATTTTTTTTCTTTTGAAAAATTCTGTTTTGTCTAGTTGCATGTACAAAAATTGACAATTCTTTAAAAAAAAAAAAAAAAATGGGGCCATGTACAACAACAGCATAGTAAAACATCTGAAAAAAGGTTATAAAAAAAATATACATAGGAAAACACAATAACAATAGTACAATTTTTAATACCCTATTAATGTCGAGAGTCCGTGTAGGAGCATGCCAGCAATATTATTTATAAGTGGTCATTTATATCAAATTATATATGATGAACAATATTTTAGCTATCTATTTCAGCAGTCATCATCTAAAATTTAAAGAATTATTATATTTTATTCTTCTTCCAAAATTAAATTATAAATGACATTATGTATAATATTTTATTACATTGTACAAGCTAGTCAAATATAAATTATAAATACATATTTTATTGATTTTTCTTTAAATATAATAAATTAATAAATATTTTTATATGTGAAATAAATGACATTAAATTTAACTGAGAAGATACATTGTATTTTAAAAAGGTTTCAGTAGGAATATCTGAAGTCGATGGCGGTTGATAGAGGAATTTTTTATCATAATTTTCAGTATTCATAATGCGTCCAACATGAAACAACATATAACTCAGATCGATTATTTGGTTATAAATATTAAATTAAATTAACTATTAATTTTTTAATGTGGATATCGTGTGTAAATATTTAAATAAACTATTAATTTTTTGATTTGATGTCTTGTAAATATATATGGGTATCCATATATGCAAGTCCATTAGTGATTTATACATAGTCTTGTATATATATACAAGATGCTGCTGTAACACAAAATTTTACCTTGCTTATGTGTAATTGAGTTTTTAGCTCCTACAAAAACAAAAAACACTCACCGATACGGATGCTCTTTAATAAGAGCTAGCTATGTTTTTTAGTTGGGTACTTCTTTTTAGCTCTTAAAATCCTCATACTAACTTGGTTGATTTTTTTACATATGATCGCGGAACTCTTTTAACCATTTTGTTCTGTATAAAATAGACATAATTCTAAAATTTCATAAATTTATCGTGTGGAATGTTGATGCAAAACTCAACATGTGCATCTAGACATTTTTCCACGTTATTAATATAGATATGAACTTCTTTAAAGATGTAGTATTTGTAGCAAAGAGGTTTGGATAGCTTTTGATTAGTGTTACTTTGCTGAATAATAATCAGAAGTTTGGAATAAATCAGGAAGGATTTTGTTAGTATTAAAATATGTGGAGCCATTATATTTTTCCATATATATATAAATATTTCCTTGTTTCCTTAAAATTACTTGAAAATTTAAAATTTATAGATCCAAATTCGTGAGTCAAAATACATCAAAATGAATCCGGGCCAGCATTGGTTGTTAGAAAGAATTATCAATAAATATTTGGTATAGGAAACCTGTAAGGTGGCAAATCTAATAAGCCCACTACTTATCGGGCTCGAAATCATGATATCGACAGTCGAATCCAAAATTCACTCTATAATTTTGATCTACAACTTAATATATACACGAAAAATAAAATATTTTTATTTTATGACTTGAATACATTTCAAGTTTACATGATAAATATAATACACTTACTTATTAAGCTAAGCTAATGGATTATACTACTAAAATTGTAATCAATCATAAAAGTATGTGTACATGCAATTGTGATTGGAATCGGATCTTTTCAGTATTTTGATACTTTGATCAGAATTCAGAGATATGCATATGCTCGGCAACCACTGTCGAATTAAGCATCTCACTGACACCAAAGATTAGTTAAATGGGCTACAGATTGACTCATATCAAATCTATATGATCATCTGACCTCTACATATTTTAAATCCTTTTACCACAATTATTTGATTGCCCTGCAATTAATAAATCATAAACTAAAAGCATATGACTTGTACAATTGTACGAACACTACTTCAAGACAAACAACTTGAATATATATTTTTGGATCAAAATAAAGCATATACAAAAAATATAAAATATATGTATAATTGGTAATGAAATTGGCTTAATAGAGACCTAGCATTTTTACCTCGGTCAAATGGCTGAGATCAAATTCATGCACATCTTTATCGACTTCACGATTTTTTACCATGAAAGATTCTTACCCAGATGAGTGTTGACCACATTCAATTTAATATGACCTTGTCTGGATGTAGTTTTGTTCGGTCATTTCGAACTTTAAAGTTTTCAAATCTAACAATGTCGCTAGAGGACTAAATATTGATGCCAAGGCAAATTTGTTTCGATCTATATGAAAACAGTCGTCAAATACCCCATATAATAGAGAATTATGAGAAAAAAAAAAGTCGTATATATAAATCTGCCGACACACAGTTTTATGACACCAATGTGAGACTCGAAAGTGAGATATATGATTTTTTATTTGAAAAGCATAACATGTAATTGATTTGCTATACTATATACGGACTACGGTGATGTGATGCACCATATGCATAAAATAATTTCTCGAAGGAGAGAGGGATAATGGGGGAGGGGACGGGGCATAATTTTTCCTTTTTAGTTTAATTTTATGTTGATGTTAAATAATATTTCATGTTTATAAAATGCATAAGTCTATGTTATTGGTAATTATGAAATAAAATATTGTTTATTTACTTAATTAAGATGTAACCTCCATTATTTATTTGTGTTTTATAAGGTCGTAATTAGTTTTATATTTAATCAGGTAAAAAATACTTCATACTCATTTTTTTTTGTATTTTGTTTAGTAAATTATAATTAACGTTGTATTATTTATTCAAAACATCAATTTTTAGAAAGTCAAATAAATAGAAGGGGGTTAGGCAGAAAATACTCCTTAAAGTTAACGGCGTTTGTTTTAAATGACAAATCTGATGAGTTTGCAAGAGGAGGGCTATGAAAAGAGAAAAAACTAAAATTATATATATATAGAGAGAAAAAAAAGCGAAAAGCTGTGACGTGTTTGCAAATAAAAGCTAAATAGTAAATAGAAGAAGATTTTATGGAAAAGAATTAGGAAAGTGAGTTCGTTTTTGGTAAAAGTTATATACTAGTAGTAAGTAAAGCAAAGGCGATAAAATCAATAAATTCCCAAATTGAGCTCTCTTATCATACCACTGTGATGGCAGCAACGGAAGGCGGGGTGGTTGCCGGAGGCCAAGATCAACAGCCGCCGCCGCAGGCGAGGACGGTGGAGCGGCTGAATCCGGCGGTTCAGCAGCAGCTCAACCTTGAATTGATCAAAACTCGCGCCATCAGCCTCTATAAAGCCATCACTCGCATCCTTGAAGAATTGGGTGGGTTGGCCCGCACTAATGCCGTTCCCAGATGGTAGGTACATGATGCTATTTTATGAAATTCATCAAGCAAATAATGAGGAAATTTTTTATTTAGGGTTTTGGTTTGTGCATGTGCAGGCAATATATTTTGGGGCAGTTTTCTATGGTAAATCTAGAGCTTTACAATATTGTTGAGGAGATCAAGAATGTTTCCAAGGCTTTCGTTGTGCATCCTAAGAATGTTAATGCTGAGAATGCCACAAGTATGTTTCTTTTATGTACTTGAAGTTTTAGTAATTGTATCTCCTTTATTATTCAGTTGTTAGTTTTATCTAATTATCATATATGAGATATGTACTAGGATCACTAAAATTTGCGGGATTTGAATATGGTATATATATATATATATATATATAGAACTAAAATGAACAAAATAGGGAAAAGAAAACAGCAGGAGGAGGAAGGCCACTGAAAAGGCTGTTTTATTATGTCTAAAAGTAGAGACTTTTAATTGAAGAACAAGAGGTATAATTGGGAATTTTTCGTTACGTATTAATGTAATTGTTCATGATACAGTTCTACCTGTTATGTTGTCATCCAAGCTTTTGCCTGAAATGGAAATGGATGACAACGCTAAGAGTGAACAGTTATTACATGGTATGCAGAACTTGCCAGTACCAGCTCAAATTGAAAAGCTGAAGGTTAGTAGTTTTGCCGACTACAATTGTAGCAGCGTACATGGTGTTTCTCTCAAACTTATATCTCTATTTATTTCAGACTAGAATCGATACGATTGCAGCAGCCTGTGAAAGTGCGGAAAAGATCATAGCTGATGCCCGTAAATCCTACTTTGGTACTCGACAGGGACCATCGCTTCTCCCAACTATCGACAAGGTTCAAGCTGCAAAAATACAAGAACAAGAAAATTTACTTAGAAGTGCTGTCAATCATGGCGAAGGTATAAAATTTACCTACATCTTCATATTGTGCTTTGACTGCATCTCTACCAATTTGTGGTCCTATTTGAAATCATACAATGAGCTTGCACGTGCTTTGCATAAACAATTGATTATGGTGTCTCTAGTTCCACAGTATTTTCTTTACAATTGGACTCGCCAATTATCTTATGATTTGATTAAATTCTGGCGATGTGCTTGAGGGATCTGAATATCTTGAATTAGTTAGCATACAGTGACCTGGTGAAGGTGTCTTGTATCATGCATGTCTGCTTTTTAGTTTTTGGCCGCGTAGTCACTGGTGAGAATCTTGTGCAATTGCTGGGAGGTAGAACTTATGGACTTAAAAGAGAGACGAGCCCCTAGGGAAAAGGCAGACCATGCTTGGAGAAATGGTTATAAATAGTGCCGTGGTCACTGAACACATGAATCGAACTTTTTCTGAAGTTTTCTTGTATTTCCTCCAAGACTCACCTTTTACTATTCTATGTTATCAACTAAGAACTTCACAAGCTTAAAGAAAGGCATAAATGTGTTTCTGGCTTCACTATATAATTGATATTAATAGTGATGACCATCTTATGTATGTCTGTATATATATATATATATATATATATATATATATATATATATATATATATATATATATATATATATATATATATATATATATATATATATATATATATATATATATATATATATATGACATAGCTTCTTTATTAGATCTCTCCTCGTCCTAATGTAATTATTCATATGTAGGTTTAAGAATACCTGGAGACCAAAGGCAAGTAACATCGTCACTTCCGCTGCATTTGGCAGATGTGCTCGCTGTCAATGATGGTACACAGTCTTTCTCGGATTCGTCTGGTACTCCAATGTCCTAAACTCTTTGTTTCATCATTTTCTTTTCCATTTTCTTGTTGTCTGGATTGCTTTCATTAATTTGTGCATTTAGTGACATCAGTATGCTTGTGAACTTTAGGGATGTACCAGAAGAATACACCTCCACTTATGTCAACTCCCAATAATAACAATCAGGGTACTTTGTTACAGGTTGATCTCCCACTCTTGCCACTTCAATGTTTAAACTCATAGTTTATTTATATTGTTTTCAATCCATAGAATGAAGCAGCTTGCATCTCAATATGATGTTTAACTACTTTTCTTATAACTTGACATTATAATCTCAGAATTTCCTTCTTTAGATGTAGCGACATAGTAACCATTTTCTGGTCCTGATTTGGAACTGAATATTTTCTCTTGTTCTTAGTCATCCTTGTCATGTTATGTACTTTTCCGCTATTACTCAACTAACTTTTTTGTATCTTCATTTCTGGGAAGAAAAGGGTCGCTGATAAGCAGAAGGTCGCTGATAAGCAGAATCTAGGTAACTAAATTCGCGTGGCCCCAGATTGTGCGTACTCCGAGCGCATGACCCAGAATCGCTATGTAATTCGCGAACTGAGTTATCGTAGTTCATGAATCCTATGACCTAATTATGTGCTCCCAACAAATTGTTACTTTTAAACATGTGATATTTTGTCACATGTCCATTGTATATATAGTACTTAAACTGTTAGCCGAGTAATAAAATATCTGTCAGATGGGCTGCATCTCCAGCTTTTGAAATGTGTTATGTGAGATGACAAATTTCCCCTCAATGTCATTCACATAGTTATTAGGCCCTATGTGGAAGAGTTCTGGCCCAGTTTTGCGGGTCTCGCGAAACTGAGTTAGAACTCTTCCAAATGGAGTTTGGCAAAACCCATGAAACCTAACCCAAGCCTATTCACAAACCCGTACCCAAACTCTTGAAACCCTATAAAACATTGATTTGACACCTACTACCTACATTTTATCCCCAAACTCGAAAAAGAACATTGATTTGACACTTACCACCTACTTCCCCTCCCCCCCCCCCCCCCCCCAAACACCAAAATCCATATCCAATCCAAATGATGTTTAAACTTTTTCAAAACCACAAAACCCAACATTTTCTTGAAATAACCTGCTAACCCGAGCCGAAACTCTTCCAAGTAGACCCTTAATATTTTCCTTTTTACTTTCTTCCAGTCTCATAATTAACTTTCATTATTTATTATTTCGATAAATGTGCATACAAAAGATATTTACTTTTACCTAAAGCACTACCCATTAATGTTCCAAACTTTTGGAACCTGTGCTATTCTTTATAAACAGAATAAAACTTCTTCCTTATAACTAAATTGCTTTATTTCTTATTTTATGCCTATAATAAGACTATGTTTTCCACATATTTTTTTCCCTGTTTAGAACTAATTCTCGCATAAAGTTATACCATAAATTTTGTAACTCAAATGTTACTTTTAAGAACATTAATATAATCTTTGAATGTCATTTTTACCTTCTATTTATACAATTGTGTCTAATAATAATATGAGCAAAATTTATGGAACATATAATGACCAACATAATAACATATGAGCAACAATTATATGCTCTATAGGATCATTTAAACTAGATTTTTAGAAAAATGACGCTCCATGCTCTCGTGTTGCGCTCTACGCTCCCGCTCCACGAAGTAGTTACCTAGCTGCAGAATTATGTTCCCAGAATTTCCTATATTGAAGATTATATCATTATTAAGATGCTTCCGTTTTCATGCTTTGATCCATGTTATAATAAATTAGGCTTCTGGAGCACAACTTATTGGAAGAGCTGCGGCTTCCCCTTCAACTGGGAGTACTTCTTTTGATAATACAACGGCATCTCCGATGCAATATGCCAATTCACCGAGATCTGGTGCAAACATAATGAACACACCATCTCCTCAGCAACAGTCGCACCAGCAACAGCCGCAACAGCTACAACAACACCAGCACCAACAAAGACAGAAAATGATGCAGTTACCCCCACATCAGCAACAACTTCTAGCTCAACAGCAGCTAAGACAATCATCAATGCCTGGCTTGGGTCAGGTATGGCAGTTCACAACCTTATCAATGCAAGGTTATTACATTTTTTTTCAGTATAACTTGCATTTATCTCTAACGTATTTCTTCATGGCGAACTGTCATGAACTTCTTATTTTGCAGAACCAGCTATCTCAGCTGCATGACATGCAGAACCAGACACAGCCAAAGTTTCAGTCGGTAATCAGATATTAACTTTTTACAATTAATATAACTTGAACAGAGGAGGTGTTTAGATTCTAACTCGCCATTATTATGATTTAGATGCTGACAGTAGCCTTTTTAACTCTATAAAAATACTGTTGCATGCAGATGCATGGTCAGCATCACGTGCAATTCTCCCAGCCATTGACAGCACATCAATTACAAGGTAGACAGCTAACATCAGCTGCAATGCATATGGGCACAAACCAACTAACCCAAGGAAACCAGCTGAATCGTCAATTGAACCAGTTCTCTAGCGCAGCAAATAGTGCATTGTTTAATGCTGCCCAGACAACACCGACGTCTCAGATGGTAAGACGTCTTCAGCTGTTGAACTTGCTAGTTACTTCGGCTTTGTTTACCTCTCATTGAGTTGGTTTTTTATATTGTATTTTAAGACCAGCAGTTATATTATTATTAAAAGATCAGGTTTTCTTCTTCTTTGGGATTGTAAAGCCTGCTTAATTCACTTTCTTGCCCTCTTATTTTAATTCCAATGTTTCCCTCATTTAAAGTAGCTTTGTCCTGACATGTGATGTGAAAGATTTGTAAAAGAACTTGTATTGACTTATATATGTTCGATGTATTCATCTAGAAATCTACCCAAAAAAATTGAACAATTAGAATATCTTTTTTTTAGCATAATAATATAATTATGATTGCAAACTAATTCATGGTTTCTCCCTGTTACCAATATTTGTTGTCATATAAAGCCATCTTGTAGCGTAGCCACTACATTTGTAATATTGGCTTGTCCCATTCATATATTTACATGTTTTTTGATTGGTTTAACATCAAGGTGCATCCTTCATCATGAGCTGTGGTTTTCTTTTGGCAGTGTATCTTCTTAAGGGTGTTGGTTTTAGTTGAATTGTTCTTAAATTTTTAATTCAAAACGTGTTTTTGCTTAATAAGTTGATATAATCACTTTCTTTCTGAATATTTTTGCATGATAAATTTAAGTGCTTTTCTAAATTTGTTTCTTCTTTAAATTTGTTAGCGACAACTTTGGTCACTTGTTGCAACTTTTTCTCCATCCTTCATTTCTTGACTTTTTACCTCCCCCCCCCCCCCCCCCCACCCCCCACTTCCTTGATTAAACTTGAATGCTATTTCTTCTCTCAATTAATTGCAGATCACTAACATGTCAGCTATGATGCCATCACAATCAATTCTACCAAGAATGCAGGTTAACTTTCAAATCTTTCAGCAGTTGTCCATGATGTTTACTAATCATAATTTGCCCAAATTTCATGATAATTCGGCAGAAAGTCAAATAATTGATGACGAGTGTTGGATTTAACTTAAGAAATTGATAGTCAGAAGAAATGCACAAACTAACACTTTCTGAAGGTTAACTATCTAAACATGGAGCATCCTTTTTGGTTTCAGCAGTTTGGAATGTCTGGTGGCAATAGGTCTCTTCCAGCCCAAAATCTGAGTGACCAGAGTACGAATTGCTTTCTCACACTGTTTATACTTTAAATGTGCATCACTGAACCTGTCTGCTACTGGAGTTCACTTTCCTGTGTCATTTTATTTATTGGTTGACTTTTTCAGTGTTTAACATGGGAGCAGCCCCTGCTGGTGGTATGATGCCTATACAGCAACATGGCACACAGGGTGCATTTGGGAACATGCCACAAGGTGCGCAAAATCTACAATCCGGCATCGTACCAATGCAGAACGCACAGCAGAATCATCCCAATTTCCAGCAGCAGAGACCACAAAACCAGCAGTGACTGTATCGATACAAAGGCATCATGTCAGTTTACCTTGGAGACAAAATGTTTTACTTGTAGTAAATTTAAGGAATTTTGATGAATTAATATCCTTTTTTTGATGCCAGTTTACCTTGGAGACAAAATGTTTTACTTGTAGTTAATTTAAGGAATTTTGATGAATTAATATCCTTTTTTTGAGTTCAAGTCTTTATATTGTGCTGTTAAAATTCAGTTTATTGGACAAAGAATCTGCTTAAAATATAAGTTCCTAAGTAACCTTATCTAGAGCTTTTTGATGAAGGCACTTCAATGTTTTTAAGTCAGATATTTTGTGTAATAATCGATTTTGGAGCAAGTTCTAAACACATTTATCTAGGTGGATCCACTTATTATTGACCATCTGGCAAGGGCCTATTATGATGAGTATGATTCTAATATATGGTGTTTCTTCCATTCCATTTTATTTGTCGTTTTAGAGATTTTTTCATCTTTCAAATTACTTCTCGCCTTAGGGTTCCAAAACACCATTAATTACATATCTTCCAATTTTATCGCTATTAACTTCTTGTTTTTATCTCCATCTCTCTTCTACTTTTAACCAAGGAGATAAAATAAGAAATCATTAATTAAAGGAAAAATAACAAGATTCGGGAAAGAAAAGGGGTATTTAGGTATAACTCTAATTTTTTCTTAAAATTTAGGCTAATTATTAACTTACTTAATACATGTGCAAAAGCTTAATACAACAATTAAAATGGGTATTTAGGTATAACTCTAATTTTTTCTTAAAATTTAGGCTAATTATTAACTTACTTAATACATGTGCAAAAGCTTAATACAACAATTAAAATGGAATGGAGGGAGTATATCATAAAAAAAAAACAAATGAGGTTACCACCACATCTTTAGATTCATCGTAAAGCCTGTAACTAAAAGTGAAGGTCTATCATTGTTCAACTTTTATACAAAAATATGTTCCACCCTGTACAATTAAAAAGTACAAAGAAAACAAATTATAATCTAATCAAAAACTTGTTTTTTCTATCATGAATTTAAATACCCCCCCTCCTTCAATTTCTTCTTCCAATTACTGTTTCTTTGACTGTTGCTGTCGTGTTTCCATCAGGCTGTTAGATATGCATACATACACATGCACTCTTTTTGGTTTCCCTTCCATCAAAATTGAAGTTGTCCAAGCATGCATAACACATCATAAGTCACTTTTAGATGTCAACTTCCCGCACTTCTTTGCTGCCACCAATCTAGCTCATATACACCTCCCCGTAGACAGAGTAAGAGTACGACTTATTGCAAAGCTTCAGGGGAGGGCAATCGCAAATGGATATCATAATCATCTCGGCTTCCCATGTGAAGTGGCATCTTGGATTGAAACCATGTGGCTTCATCATACATGATCATAAACTATTTCCTGGGCAGCAACAGGGCCAGAAATATACACCAGAGCACAAATGGATTCACCAAATAATCACTGTAAATCAACAGGATAATAAGTAGAATAAGCTATGTATATATATATATATATATATATATATATATATATATATATATATATATACACACACATATAATTCTCTTGCTCTTTTTCCCAGAGAAAAAGGAATTATTAACTATGACTCAAACTCAAGATACTGACATTAGGAAACCATTTTCTACCAATTGAAATTTAAACAAACATCATCATTTTTTAATTAATAAAACTGATTTTTTTTTATCTTATTTACATTGGTAACTACATAGATAAATACGGGTCAACAATATAGAACTTTAAATATTGGAAGCGGGATTACTTTTATCTGCATTTCAAAAAGATAACAGAAACAAAGAGATGCTAATTTCAGAACTAATGTTTCCAGAAGCCTATAGATGTTTTGATCGAAGTCCCACCCTACTAAAAGAATCGGTTGAGCACAACTATTTCTCTTCTCTGAGAATCATATTTTGAACAACGAAATCCTTAATGTCCAACAATAAAGGCAGTGAAGAGCTAAAACAATTGATTACATATCTATTCTATTTAAATTGTTTCTTTAACTACCAAGCACCAGTCTTTATTACTTTTCTCAAATGAAATTTAATATCCTAAAAATGGTATAATTTGAATCATTTTATTTTTGTTATGCTATAACAACTTGAAATTCGGTTCTAAAGGATCAGCAATAATAAATCAAGTAAAACCATAGTATTAGGAGTAATAACTAAGACAATGATTTCAAACTTTGTTTCAACTTGCAAGGGAATTTCAGCTAAAGATCTCATATTCTTGCCCTTGACCCCCATTTTCTACTCTAATTGCACTCCATTATTAATATTCATTTAATAAGAACTTGAAATGCAAGTCAAGTTATATGTACAGTATACCTTTTACAGAGGGACTTCAAACTTGATGTAAATTCTGGTGCATATAAGCTTTGTTGCTTGACGAGCTCAAAAACTTTGCCAAATGGATCAATTTTCTACGCCTATATTACTCATCCAACGGAAACAAAAGCATCTGGGAGGTCATCAGAGCTAGATGTACCAAAGTCTACAACATCTTGGGCACCACTAGAACACGCGAAACTGGCATAGGCACCAGAATCATGCCCATCAATTAAAAACCCTTGTTCCTCCTTGGGCAACAATCCTGAATTTCTCAACTCAATACAGAGATTAAAAGCTGAACGAGAGTGGGGAGAGTTATGCAGATAAATTTTCATCAAATTATACGTCTTATTGTCCATTTCGATATATCTATCTATCATTTCTTGCAGGATATGGTTAACCATACTAACATCTCTACCCTTACAAAATCCAGACAGTATCAGGTTATAAGATTGCTTATTTGGAGCTATCTTCATCTCCTTCATTTGACTAAATAAAGCATACGCCTCTTCTACCTGACCATCTCTAAGAAGTCCATTAATGGCAACATTGTATGACACAACATCAAGTAAGAACTTCTCAGAAGCAGCTTTCTTGAACAATTTGATAGCTTTGTGAGAGCTACCTGATTTTATGAGCGCATTGATTATTATAGTATGAATCTGAGCATCTAAACCTAGATGCTTACGGATCATCCCATGGTACACATTAACCGCCTCGTCTATCCTACCTAATCTACACAGTGCACTAAGAACTTCGGCATAACTATATTTATCTGGTTGAAAACCTCTATCTATCATGTCGTTATAAAACTCAACAGCACCTGCAAGATTACCAGATTTGCAGAAATAACTGAGAAGAGAGTTGCAAACCACCAAGTCCGGTTCTATAGCAAGTCCACTAGTAAGTAAAGGTAGAAGATCATACTGTCTAGATAAACAAATAGTAGACACGAGAGAAGAAAAAGTATAAACATCGGGGATTAGTTTTCGCTCTCTCAAATTGGAGAATACTTCAAATGCATCATCATACCACCCCATTTTAGAGAAACAATCAATCAACACATTACAAAGAACAATATCAGGGAAGCATCCTCTGCGTTCCAAAGTGTCAAGGATTTCAAATGCCTTTTTGGGAATCCTAGACTCCAAGAATCCCTTGATCAATGATGTACATGTAACAATGTTTGGAGAACACCCAATCTCGACCATTTTATGTAGTAAATATGCTGCAGCCTCAATCTGGCCATACTTGCAGAAACCATCTATCATTATGCTCCAAATATTTTCAGATAAGGGTGCACCTAAAACTAACATCATGCTTAGTACCTGCAATGCCTCATCCAACTTTGAAAACTTACAGAAACATTTCAAAACCAAAGAATAAGTCTCGGGGTTCAGATAATACCCCGCCATCAACATGCACCTAAGTACAGCTTTAACTTTATCGACTTCATTCAATCTACACAAATTACAAACAGCAATGTTAAAACTCAAGAAATTTGGTCCCTTAATCTCATCCAAAACTCTTAATGCCAAATCCACGCGACCAATCCTGAACAATACATCCATAACAATGTTACGCGCATACGTGTTTGGAATGTATCCGTAACTACTCATCTCCCCAAAAGCCTCGATAACCATATCATACATATCTCCACGCCAGTAAATTCTCATCAAAAGCAACAAAGTTTGCGCCTTTGTGACACAACCAATAGTTTCCAATTCCCCAACAATTCCTTTCACAGTTCCATATATTCGAGTGAGGTGAGAAACAACAGTTACCATGTGATGAAAAGTACGTTTTTCATGGAAATAGTGGGGTTGCCGGGCACACCACAAGAAAAAGCTGAGAGCAATTAAATCTGAGGGGCAGTTCTGCAAAGTGGTAAGCACGCTTTGATGAGTCAGATGTGTCGTTTTGTGAGTGTGATTGAGTTGTACTTGTTTGCTTAAAGATTTGAATGGGGGTGATATTTTAGGTTTGTTATCAGTTGGGCATTCAATTGGTGAAGAAATATGGTGAAATGCAGCAAAAGACTGTAACTTGGAGGACAAGTAATGGACATTTGCTATGAATTTTTGCCTCCGTCTCCATAACATTGCCCTTTGTTCTTTCAGACCAAGTTAAAGGAATCATAAATGATGAAAAGTATCCGCTAATGAACTTCAATAATATATCTATAGTACCTTTCCGGTGTACCGAATGATTATTGCTCCGCCTCCGCAATTGTAAGTTCTACTTTTCGTTTCAGGTAAAAGTCCGACGAAGTATAGGGCGGACGGCGGGAAGGAGGCGGAGGTTTGAGTGAGTAACATATTGCTTGTACTGAATTTCAGACAGAAAAAGGCCGTGGGCCCGTGGCCCATATTCAAAAAGCCCAATTTCATAAGAATTAGTCTGATTAGGAATAGAACCAATACTTTTTAATAACTCTGTCTTATAAGTTACAGCCCATTCAAAAGCAAAGGCCTTGCCCAAATTAGATTTAGAACTATCAATGAAACGGATTTTAATCGGAATTCAATTTGAAATGTTTATTCATATAGAGATTCGACAATCTGATCTTTAATGGGAAATACATAGGTTTAATATGAGTTTAGTTCGATTCGAATATCATCGAGAATTTCAAAACTAAATATTTTATTGAGCTGAGAGCGTATGAAATTCGTTCAATTCTGACAAGATTCATCGAAGTAAGAGCGTCAAGATCGATCTAAATCAAATTCGATCAAATATAAATAAATGTGAATTTGGGTAAATTCTAAAACAACCCTGAATATGGCCATTAACTTTATGCCAATAAACATGTTGGAGATCTAATTAAATAATTACTTAAGATATGAATGTGGATATGAGTTAGATTAAGATATTGAAACATGAATGAAGACTTTTTTGGTTGACTAGGTTATATACTTATATAGTCTAATAATAATATATAATAACATTTTGTGTTTTCTTTTTATAATACGATTTGTGTTATTATTATGTGTCACATGGAAATTATAACAATAACTTGATATAATATACCATCTTTTTGGTTCAGATCTAGATTGGATCAGGACATGAATAATTCAAATCCAGAGTAAAAATAATGTACATACTTTTTGCATGCATAAGAAAGGAAAATTTTGATAAACTCAATTACCAAAATATGCAATTATAATATTGATATAGATGAACCAAAATCCATTTCTATTACATGTATATAGTTTTTTCTTTTTCTTTTCGAGTCAATATTTATAGTTAAAATTACATAAATATAGTTACTAATATCATGCATACAATATAATAATTTAAAAGGAAAATACCTTTAAATAAAGGAAATAGAAAGAAAACGAATAGTCACGTGACGCTGACGACAGGACACGTGAACAAACATCCGATGCCATTTTCCAATTCGTGTTTGTTTGTACCTATTACTCCACCATTTGTTCAAGCACAACTGGCATTTTTACTTGACTCATTGCTGAACTAAAAAGTGAGAGACGACTGGAGAAGAAGAAGAAAACCGAAAATGGGGTCGGATTCGAAGATGGTGCACTCACCCATGGTTACATACGCATCTATGCTATCACTTCTTTCTCTTTGCCCTCCTTTTGTTATTCTCCTGTAAGTTTTTCTCTTTGATTTTTGCTATCACGATCTATCTGTTTTTTCCTTTTTAGTTCTTTCATCTGCAGTCCATTTTACAGAACTAATCCCTAATAATTTACAAATCAAACGTGGCAAAACTAGTGATGAATCATATCGACCCTTGTTATATTCAAGGTTTTTCTAATTTGTGCTAGATTTCAGTTGTAATTTGGATGAATCAGATCAATACTTGAACTAAAGCCTTTTCGCTAACGAATTTTAGTGGAATCTATTTTATGGTGCTCTAATTAATTGTTTGTATATGATTAAACTTCATGCAGATGGTATACAATGGTACATGCTGATGGGTCTGTGTTGCAAACATGGGATTATTTGAGGCTTAATGGCCTGGAGG
Organism: Penstemon barbatus; assembly: GCA_003313485.2. NCBI lineage: Eukaryota > Viridiplantae > Streptophyta > Magnoliopsida > Lamiales > Plantaginaceae > Penstemon > Penstemon barbatus. The sequence goes on from CM064882.1 coordinate 37,556,366, forward strand.
GGTTTATTAAAATATGGCCTAAGCCCACTGCGACGGCGTGGAAGCTCATTGCTTCTTATGCAGCATTTGAGGCGGCACTTCAGCTTTGGTTACCCGGGAAAAGGGTCGAGGGCCCAATTTCGCCGGCTGGAAATAGGCCTGTCTACAAGGTTGTAACCCGTAAATAGTTATGGTGAAAGTGTTTGAGCTTTCAGATTTTTTTTTTTTTTTTTTCGTTTCAGAACTTTACCCATGAATATTAGGAGTGACTAGGAAATGGCTAACTTTGAGACTAATGCAAACGTTAGGACTATAGGTGAATATACTCTTAGCTGCTTCAGTTTTGGTCTCATAGAAGTTTTGTAATTTTTTTTTTTACAGGCTAATGGTGTTTTAGCATATGCGGTAACATTGGTTACATATCTTGGCCTCTGGTGGTAAGATTTTTTTCCAAGACTCTGGTTGCAACTGGCACGTTCAGTTCATATGAACTTTCTTTATGAGTGTCACAAATGACAAGTAGACTTGAACATGTAAATTCCCTTAAAAATCAACAACATGATGACATGGATCTTATTGAAATATCAGATAGCTATATATTACAAATGATCATGCCTGTTTATAGATTAACAAATCCATTTCAGACGTTGCTGATTACTCCTTTTTCTTGTAGCTAATGTAAATTTTGTAATCTATGTCTTGAATATTTAGGGTTCCTTTTTAGGTGATTACATATTCTCCTGTTATCCAAGCTATTGATATTTTTTAAGATAATTTGCCTTAGTTATAACTTGCACGGGGAGTTTATGAGAAGATTTATATTTCTTCAGTTGCCTTTTCTTTTTGTCTGCTCATAGTATGTTGCTGTTCCTCAGGTTTGGAATTTTCAATCCCACCATAGTTTATGACCATTTGGGAGAGATATATTCAGCACTAATTTTTGGAAGTTTTATCTTTTGTATTTTCTTGTACATCAAAGTAAGTGTTTATAGCAGTATTCAAATAATTATGAATTTCTTCTTGTCATAGATATAACTTCTGACAATCATTGTCAATCTATTCAAGGGTCAAGTTGCACCATCTTCAACTGATTCTGGGTCAACTGGAAATGTAATTATTGATTTCTATTGGGTAAGCATTGCATCAGTTTTGAACATTACAATTTACTTTCACCATCTATCTACCAGTAAATATATGTATCATTGGAGAAAAAACCTAGAAGTCTTTTTATAATTAGTTAACGTGGACTATAGAAGCTGAGTTTTCTAAAGAGCATGTATTAGAGTATAGACCTGATGCTCATATATTTGCAGGGAATGGAGCTGTATCCTCGCATTGGCAAGAACTTTGACATCAAAGTTTTTACAAACTGCAGATTTGGGATGATGTCTTGGGCTGTTCTTGCTGTAACGTACTGCATAAAACAGGTATATACAATTAAAGCTTATAATATACCGCTTAAAAAACCAGTGGTGTGACACTTCTCATATCTATATGCTTTCGCGCAAGTCCTTTCTTGAAAGTTTTGTAGGGGTCACGGTTCACGGAGGCCTAAATGGTTAGTCTCTATGTAAATAGGCAGATTAACAGAAATCTAGTTCATCACTTATTTTTGCTTACAAGATGACTGTTGTTCACACCTGGTGTCTTTTTTTTTTTTTGGCTATATTTGTCCAAGGGATCTTGGTTGATTATTCAAACATGTATACTTTATTTCTATTTTTTGAAAACTTCAAAATTCACCTATAATGGTATTCTACTTCCGTCTAATTCAGTATGAGACAAATGGGAAGGTTGCTGATTCCATGCTGGTAAACACTATATTAATGTTGGTGTATGTTACAAAATTCTTCTGGTGGGAAGCTGGATATTGGAACACCATGGATATTGCTCACGATAGAGGTTTGTGCCATTATAGTTCCTTATGTGTCCTAATTATAGTCACAGGATTATTGCAATATGATGTCATTTCCTGTTAATCTTCCGTTATTGGAATTCTTTTTATGTCTTCGCAGCTGGATTTTATATATGCTGGGGATGCTTGGTGTGGGTCCCATCTATCTATACTTCTCCTGGCATGTACCTTGTCAATCATCCAGTGAATCTTGGAGTTCAGGTAGTTCAAACACTTGCCATGCAAGATATCTTGAAGTATGAATAATAGAAGTTTTCAGGTGTTAACATATTTCCGAATTAGTTTAGTTCATTTGAGGTTCAATCACCAGCTTCATCTATAAGTCCAAATACTCAGTTCTATTTGAATATCACTTCCAAACGATTAAGAATAAATTGGTAACTTTTTTGTATATATACAGATGATCAATGAACTGGATTGGAATGTAATCTATGTAAAAAAGTTTCATGTTTCTAAAATGTGCTCTTTTGTGCAGCTCTCTCTGTACATTCTTCTGGCAGGCATTCTTTGCGTATACATAAACTATGATTGTGACAGGCAAAGGCAAGAATTTCGCCGGACAAATGGCAAAAACTTGGTTTGGGGAAAAGCACCATCCAAGGTACAAGTGGTAGCATAAACATCCGTAGGCTGGCTATTAAGCATGCTCTATGCTCCTATATTGCGACTTAATTACAAGTTTTCTCTGAATTCTTTTCGTTTATGATTGATAAATAATTAACCCAATTCATTTCTTGTCTAGATTAATGCCTCTTACACAACTACAACGGGTGAAACAAAAACCAGCATTTTACTGACATCTGGATGGTAATTATCTTCCATCTTTGCAGTGGTTAATAATCAGTAGACATAATAGTCATTTCCACAAACCGAAGTATTTGTAATATGAGTAGTTAGCTTATGGTTCACCGAAGAATTGTATCATGAGAAGTCTTCTACATTTTGTGGTTTGCACAGGTGGGGCTTAGCTCGTCACTTTCATTATGTGCCAGAAATATTCGGGGCCTTTTTCTGGACTGTTCCAGCTTTGTTTGACCACGTAAGCTGTTAAAACAATGCTTGAAGTTGCAGTTCTTATGTTGATCTCTCTCTCTCTCCAGTTAATCAGACTCTGCTTTTGATATTTTGTTCGTCTTCTTCCATTTCTACTTGCAGTTTCTGCCCTACTTTTATGTGGTGTTCCTAACTATTCTTCTATTTGATCGGGCTAAAAGGGATGATGACCGATGCAAATCAAAGTAAGCACTCATAAACATCATAGTTTTCTAGCATCTTCCGTGATCACATTCTTTAAGACTTGTGGAATTTTTGCACTCTTGTATATTATAAAACTTTTCTACTTGTACTACACATTACCTTGAAATTTTGTGTTTTCTTCTGCTCTAAATTTCACCATCAATGTTCTTAAACTTTAAGCAAGCAATTTCTTGCCCAAATATGATATTCAACAACAATATACCCTATTGTCACGGACTTAGAACTTCTTGAAAGTACCGTGCGGCACTTAGCCCCGACGTACCCCTGGCTTTTGTCGATTCCGACTTGCTTTCGGAAAGTGGCTAAGTTCAGCCTCCCTTGTCCCTAAGAAAGGTTGCTAAGGAAGTATGGTGGGAAAGTAAAGTGCACAAGAGAACTTTAAAAGGAATGCTCTTAGTATTACTTGGAGAATGCTTACAACTTCTTGGTGGGATTACAAATGAACTACCTACCTATTTATACTAGTTGCCTCCTTGAATGGACGGCTAGGATTAATTCGATCTAAGGGCTAGAGATGATTCTCTAGAACCCTCCACAAAACTCCTACACTACTAGAACTATATACATGGTTCTAGAAAGGCCTACTTATGTACAAGGGAGATCTACAACATTCTTGAGCCTTCCACATGCTTCTAGGATCTTCCGCAACGTTCTACATTCATGTGGGCTCTTCCGGATCCTTCCGACGTCTCCCGGTATCTTCCGGACCCCTCCGGAGTCGTGTGGAACTTCCCGGAGTTTCCTTGAGTGTTCCGGACGTGTGTGGAGCCTTCTAGAACTTTCCGGAACCTCTAAGGCATTGTTTGGTTGTTTAAATCGCCCAGGGCAGCCCCGGGACGTCCTCGTGCCACCCGACGGGTAATGTCGCGCCCTAATGTCTTCCCGTCGGCCTTATGTGTCCCTATCTCACCCGGGCCGCGCCCCGGGTGCCATGATGCGTGCCCGGCAAGCCTCCTGGCCTTGCCGGCAGTCCCTTTATGTCCCTCTCGGCCCTTGCCTCGGTCATATGCCTTGTCCGCTCGGCCTTCGTTGTCGGGCAAAGTGCCGGGGCGTGACACTATGCTCTATATAGCTACCCAGATTCTTCTCTCCTTTTGACCATTTGTTCGCAACAAATGAAAACGATTTGAGGATAAACTATATCTACTGATCAACAATGTGCTTAAAGTTTCTCGGAGTATTTGACAAATAATGCTTTCTTTGCAGGTATGGCAAGTACTGGAAGTTATACTGCGAGAAGGTTCCGTATAGGATTATTCCCGGAATTTACTGAGAACTCTGCCATTGGTGGAATCTTATTTAACCTTAAAATCATCACTATGTATCATGAACTTTGAGAATAATGAACAAGACTGATGTTTTTGATTTTAAGTTATGGTAAAAAGGGAAATTATCTTGTACTCAATGTTGTAAATTTTGTGATTTTAGTTTGTTGATTTGGTGAAGAAAGATTTTTGTATGCATAGACTTGCACTGAAGTTAGTAGAGCAAGAATTATGAAAAAGTGGAGTTAGTAGAGCAAGTATTTTTGGGTTGATAGTGAGGATTGCTTTTAGCATCTAAACCATGCAAACCTGAATACGTTATGTAGCGATTTTCATTTTTCAAAACGACACGCTTTCTTAATTATACATTTGATTTACATTACTGCGTGTATAATGTTTTTGTTCAGTAACAATCAGAACTACACTTAAAATAGGCTATCTACTATTTTTACCATTATCATTTTTCATAACCTGTTTTTAATGCCATATAAGTCACTTAACTCAAGCTCTTTTACAAAATCAAACTGTGGTTGGGAAAAATATTTATTTTAGGATGTGGTGTCTTTAGATACCATTTAATTTCGATTTTGAAATCCTGAAACACTTTCTCAAAATTTCATTCCTATGTTATTTATTTATAAGATACCTTCAGTTGTGGTTATGATGAATTGATAATGGTTAGACCTCAAAAAGGTTTTCAGCTAGGTGTCATGTCCCAAAGTTTTGATTGGGCCAGGTGGACAAGGACAAGGACATGGCTCAGGGAATTCGAGACTGATATATGTAGCATTTTACATCATTTATTATTTTACATGTAGAAAGGGTAATGTTGTGTTTACACAACACTTTTCACTCCTATATTTAATTTAATTTTGAATTAGTAAATTACAATATACAACGAAAGAGGTAAATTGATCCTTTAAATTTTTTTATGGAGAAAAATGCTCTTTTTCAAATCACAATATTAGGAGTTAAATTAGAATTAACCTATTTATTATTAGATCTTTTACAACTATCACATTTCCCCCCCCCCCAATTGTATTCATGTCTTAGACCTGATTTAATTTCTTTCAAGGCACGTTAGACATATTAAGTAAAAAACTTTCCCACGGAAGATCCGAACTTGAGTTCGCCACATAATAGAGACTAGTCTCTTCCATTAAATAAATCACTAACGATGCTCCAGCGGGATTTTCTTCTTGTTTTTTAATCATTGTAATTCTTTCCATCGGCTGGACTTGAATTCTGCAAGAAAGATATAAAAACAACAAAAAAATGGTACCTTGATCTAAAAATCCTTTAAAAATACATTTGACACAACAATCCTCACGCTACACCAAAATAGCATTAAACGAGTCTTTACGTGCAGATTTGTATTGATTTAAGTTCTAAAATAGCATGTAGAAATGCACATTTTGGAGCGTTATCAGGTGATTGATTGGAGTAATCAATTTTTACCCCTTTATGGATCTCTAAGTCATTGTGGTCACAAGAATTAAATAAATTCACAATGTTTATGGGTTGGGTACGATCGAAATATATGTAAAGCGCAAACGGTGTAAATGTTGATTTGTGTATGGTCTGATATGTTTTGATGGAAGTGAAAATGATAAATAAAATCAGAACAATCAATTAGACACAAAATTAAGTATAATCGAAATACACATTAGTGTCTTAGTAAAATCTCTTACAGTAGTCAAATTATTGGATTGGACCTATTAAAATTCCATCGGACGTATAAAAAATAAATAAATAAATAAATAAATAAAAGAGATACAATTCACCATGAGCTATAGAGCTAAGATGCATGTGGAGATAAAATTGTCGCAAGGTAATGAAATTTGAAGTGTTCTCCTTGAGTGTAGTTGTAATTAATTGATTGATTAGAAGTATCCCTTTGCCATGCCGCAATTGGGAAAATAGCTTGTGAGCAACCTTATTATCAAAATTATGTTTCTATCTCGGTGGATTCAATCATGTTGGATGAGTGACAAGTGTATACGAGATAGACAATTTTTATCCTTTTATGCACATGTGTTTATCATTCAACATTTGTGAATATAATCCACTGATGTAAGATGTATATAACACTTTATTACAAGGTAATTTCTACAGATTGCAATAATATGGGGTGTAATTGCAAGTTGCAACGTTACTCATTAAATTAGTGCCGGTTTGAGGATCGGAAAATTCTTATTCAGACCGAGGTTTGCCGAACCCAAAGTAACTATATGACAAGTGTAATACACTTGTTTTGGGATTGAATATAACTTTCAGAAAAGTGACCAATCACAAAGCAAGTGCAATTCACTTACTTGATGATTGGATGAGTTTGACTAAATCAGGCTTGAATTCCTTGAGAACCTACAAATAAAGCAACGGCAAATTTCTCTTTTGGGACCATTAACGGCCCCGTTATCCTATATATAATTTAATATTAGTATTTTGTAAAACTTTAAAATAAATAGTGAAGTAGACAATTAGTAAGTACATAATTCTCGTGGCGCGGCCGACTCCAAACTCCCGGATTTTTCCGGCCGTCGAAAAGATAAAAATTGCACAATCAATAAATAGAGTGAGTAACAACAGTACTTAACAGAATTCTTTGTTTTTAGGGTACGACGTCGCTCGCCCGTGACCTGACCCACCATCGTCATCATACATAAAAGACCAAAATGACAAACAAACGGAATCCTCGTTTCCTCCGGTCAACCCATCAAAAAACCCTAACTCCAACTTCTCTCTCTAGAAACTCGCTCTCTTAAAATCTCAGATCCAGGTCCGATCAATGGAAGACGACGACGAAATCCACTCGCATCATCATTCTCCCATTCCTAACGGCAGGATCAGCGTAACTGTTGCGGCGCCGCCTCCTCCGGCGAATACACTTACCCTAGCTCTCCCAATTCAACAGCAGCATCAGAAAACACTCGGCGGTAGCGGTGGTAGAGAGGATTGCTGGAGTGAAGGCGCCACCGCCGTGTTGATCGACGCTTGGGGCGAGAGGTACATGGAATTGAGCCGTGGAAATCTGAAGCAGAAGCACTGGAAAGATGTAGCCGACGTTGTTAGTAGCCGAGACGAGTACTCAAAAACCCCTAAGACTGACATCCAGTGCAAAAATCGCATCGATACTGTAAAAAAAAAGTACAAGACCGAGAAAGCCAAGATCGCCTCCGGCGGTGGACCTAGTAATTGGCGTTTTTTTGGAAAGCTGGATGAATTGATCGGTCATGTAGCTACGCAGCAGAGCGATGGCAATAATAATATGTATCAGAGGGTTCCTATGGGGATTCCTGTTGGGGTTAGATCGGCTGCTGTAAACGTTCGTGTCGGAAAAAGGCCACCGATAGACTCGGATGAAGAATCCGAACATGAGAATTCTGCGGATTCATCTGATGGTTTGCCTCCCGAGAGTTATAAGAGGCCGAGGTTTCAGAGGGAAACTATGATGGGGAGTAATGCTAATGCAACTACTTCCAGGCATGGAACTGTGAATAATAAGAGTGGAGGAAGTAGGACTGGAAATAAAGAGAGTAGTTGGGGGAATTCAATGAGGGAGCTAACACGGGCGGTGTTGAAATTTGGAGAGGCTTACGAGCAGGCGGAGATGGGCAAGCTGCAGCAGTTGGTGGATATGGAGAAGCAGAGGATGAAGTTTGCCAAGGATCTGGAGCTGCAGAGGATGCAGTTCTTCATGAAGACACAGATGGAGATTTCGCAGCTGAAGAATAGGAAACCTGCGAACAACAATAACCATCGTGGGGTTGAAAATAACCATGGCATCCACAATAACAATAATGATAATAATGATAGTGATAGTAATTGAAATGGTTCCTATAGGTTGTATTAATAGATGTATATTGGTTATTTAAAGGGTTAAGAGACACACATATTGTTGTGGATAACTTGGTATTTGAATTTGGCATGTCTAGTTATTACCTGTTCTTTCTCTAGAATACTACCATTATGAAATGTCCTTGAAAGAACACTTGTTTAAATCCAACTCTAGTTCACTGTTTCAAAAGATATAGTACAACAGTGTGTCTGAATCTTGTGCTTTAACCATAATGTAATGTCCATAACTGAGTAGCTTGCTTGAGATATATATGCAGTATTTGTTTAGGAACTTTAGTGCTGAGTTATGAGGATGAGTTGCATAAACTATCTTTCTATATTTAGCTAGAAAATAATGTGTAATCATTTACTATAACAAAGTCACACTAATAAATGAACTATAGTTAATTCATTATTGTGCTTTTAAAATGCTGAAGTTTTATCACGCAACATGGTATTGAATAAGGGACTCCAGCCATTGCAATTCATGGGAGGTTATTACTTGTCATGCAGCATTTGAGGCTGTGATCCAGCCTCCTACTTTCATTTCTGATCAAAGGGACCAATGTCTGCTTTTGAAAGGAGGGTAGTCTCAAGGTACTGATTTGATATGGTTATGATGCTTTCAGATTATATATGGTATTATTGTTTGCAGCATGTCTATACATGTTTTACAAGAGTATCATGGATGGCTACTAGTGACCATGGTTTTTGTAGTTACTGCAATTTCAAGAAGTAAAAAAAGGGAGGATTCCACTTGCTTCGTTCCATTTAATTATAAAAAGGTACTGGTAATGGTCCCTCTACAGGAATGATGTTTTATTGTCATTCTTCCTGTCATTGTTTTGTTGCCTCATTTATCTGTTGCATGTAATTATACTCCTGATCTTCCATGGCATGTAGGTTATGATATTTACTATACCCTTCTGCTTAAAATGTTATGTTCTGATACAAGATTTTTTTTGTGTGAATGCCAAATATTTACAGTTGTCTTGGACCTTGCTTTAACCATATGAACTTTTGTATAGGAGGTCAACACTCATTTTTGAAATGCTTTTACCAACACATGTTGGCTCAGTTGGTAAGGATCGGGCTCCTTCCCCTCAGAAGGTTGTGAGTTCGATTCCCACTGCCGACGTGAGGGCTGTGTTGGTGGGCGATCTGTAAGAACCTCTGTAAGCGACCTTTGGTCCCTGAGGCATGCCCTGGCCCGTGGTGGCGACCGGATCCGAACCCACCCTAACTTTTAATTACCAAGTCGTTGCCCATTTTTGAAATGTTTTTCAGAATTGTTACTCAGACTCTGATTTGGAATCTCTATAATTTCTCATCTATATGTGCTTACAAATCCATCAATGTGAAAATTTTCATGAGTTGACTAATGTACACCGCTCCATTTCGGGCGCATTTTGTTTAACCAGTGAACTTAAAATTGACTTTATTTGGTCGGTATCTAAGCAGCTTTTTATGCTCCATTTTGGGTAGACGCTCCTTTGTAATTAGCTTGGTATTCACCTGTACTGTGTGTGTTTTTCTTCTGAAAAGAAAAGAAAAGGAAAAAAAAAAAACTAACTGGGAAATCTGAAATAGTAAAAACTAGCAGTAAGTTATTTTGGGGTCGTCTACGGTTCCTCGAGGTCATTCTTGAGGAATCGTTTTATGTTATATCAAAACCATTAAAAATTTATAATCTTCAATCTTGACCATCTAATATTGTACAAGTGTGTACAATAGTCAATCATTAAAAAATTAGTGTACCACATAGGAGGTGATATCATACTTTCTTTAAATAACCTTGTACATTATAAAAATTATCATTATATCCCTGCATTAATTAATTAAAAAAACAAATCAAATTACTGTTCAAACCCCATCGGCCATCTCTATCTCTCCCATCTCCATCTCCTCCATGTTTACCTCCGGATCGAAGAGATTTCAACCGTCGTCAACACCCACCGGATTTAGTCGGCCCAACCAGACAAAGAAAATTAAGCCCAATTACACAATAATGGGCTAATTGGGGGCCAATTGTGGGAACTGAACGGAGCCTTATTGTCATCGTTAATTTAACTTGGAAATATGTTAGGGTTGTGAGTCGTCTCGTCTGAGGGATTAGAGAAGATGGCATCTTCAGATGATGAAGGTGAAACAGTTCCAAGCAATGTGTCGGAATATGAATTTACATTCGGTAATGATGAACCCGTTTCTTTTGCCGAATTACCCGTGGAGTGGATTCAATCTGCTCTTCTCAACCTCTACAGAAAATCAGCAAACAGACACTAACACCCCTTCAGTTTCTAAATTTTTGGTGCACAAACACCATTTATCGCTTCAAGTGGCTTCACGAGTTGCCTCAATTCTAAAAAGCCCAGAAAAATCTGATTCAGTTCTATCATTCTGGAAACAGAGTGGCTTTTCAAACACCCATTTGGAGAAAATAGTGAAATATCGGCCTCGTTTACTCTCTGCTAGTCTTGAAAATAGCTTTAAGCCCAAAATCAAGATATTCCAAGATTTGGGCTTTTCTGCCGATGAAATCGCAAAAATACTCTCCACTGATCCTGCAATTTTGCATTGTAGTGTAGATAACAGAGTCATCCCTTCATTAGCTATTCTAAGGGGTGTGTTGGGTTCCGATGAAGGAGTTGCTAGGTTTTAAGGACATCTGGATCTTTCTTGGCAAAAGATTTAGAAAAGACTTTGATTCCTAATGTTAAATTTTTAAAGAGTTTTGGCGTACAAATGGATAAGGTCATAAAAGTTATTTATTCTTTTCCAAGATTTCTCTTGCATAAGCCAGAAATTATTAGGAAAAGTGTATAAAGTATTAAAAAGGGTAAAAATGTCTTTTTATATGAAGTATTTTAAATGTGTGAGTATTGTACACGTAAGTATGTGTCAAAATTTCATTGGATGAAACGATTCCTCAAAGAATGACTTCGAGGAACCGTAGACAACCCCAAGTTATTTCTACTTGTTTTGTGAGTTGGGGATAGGGGTGCACGTGGTACTGTTTATGGTTCTTGTACCACATCAATTATTGCGGTTTTTAAATTTTCAATACTAAACTAGACTTTTGAGAACCATAGGGCCTGTTTGTTTGGCGCTTCCCAAAAAAAATTCGTGTTTGGGAAATGTCAAACAAACATGTTTTTTATTTTCTGAAATAAATTTTTCATCTCTTAATTTTCTCAAACTACTCTCTCAAAACTCAAACAAACAACAATTTTCTTATCTCTAAACAAAAGCATGTACAAACTCTACTATGATTTGACATAAAGTAATTTATCTCTTACACAATTTATCTCACAACAAACATGATTTGACATAAAGTCTTACGCATCTTACACCTATAACACAACTCTTCCAAAAAAAATTTATATATAATTTATTTCTCAAACCACTCTCCCAAAAACCAAACAAACAACATTACGCAAATCGAGATTATTACACAAACCTTCACTACTCTCCCAAACTACTTTCCCAAACACCAAACAAACAGACCTATACTATCTTGCAAATGGTGTGGTACGGTTTTGCAATTTTAATTAATAAAAAATATTTCATCTCAAATTCTTGAACCTTTACCAAATTAATTAGCTGAAAAGAAGTTGATAGTAGTTTGTCTTACTAATCATTGAATAATAACTAAAAATAATATCTGAGTAATGATTACTCGGTTAATTGAACAATACAAATTACTTTAAAATAGACTTGATGGATTCGGTAAAACAAAATTTCGCTATTATTCATTAGAAATTAGAAAAATACTCGAAATAAAATGATGTAAAAGGTTTTGAGTTTTTTTTTTTTTAAAAAAAAAAATCACTTCAAATCTTTGTATAAGTCTTCGGAAAAAAATCAATGTGTGTAGTTTGATAAAAATTTTATTATGCGGGTGTTGTTGGACGAATAGGCTAGAAACAACGACAACTTATCATGATTTATGGAAAATTCTTGTCCAAGTCTGGCTTGGCCAAACCCATCCAACCACCAAGCAAGTGTATTGCACTTGCTTTGTGATTGGTCACTCTCCTGGGAGTTACATCCAATCCCAAAGCAAGTGTATTACACTTGCTTTTTAGTTACTTTGAGTTTGGTCAAACCCGATTTGGGTAAGAATTTCCCCATGATTTATGATGAAATTAAGGTTTTAATCAGAATGTAGGCCTTATCCAACTATCAAGTGGGCTCAATATGAGTTTTAATTGAATTTAAACTTTTTTTTAGGTAAAATAGTACTTTTGAGATGATAAATTAATTTTATATAATTTGTGTATATCTAAATATGTTACGGTAGTGTTTTTTGGGTAATTTTTTTAAGAACTCATATCATACTAAAATATTCGATAAAGTTTTTTACAATACCAAAATTTACGATTTCTGAAGAAAAATAAGGATTTTTTGCACTTTGCACCCTCGAAATATGAAAAATAGGCACTTTGCACCCCTAAAACTTTGATTTAACACTTTGCACCCTCAAAATATGAAAAATGCAGCAATTTGCACCCTCTTTTATATTTAGGCAAAAACTTAAGGGCAAAATAGGTAATTAAATTATAAATTTTTGGCACTTTGTACCCCCAAAACTTGAAAAATTGGCACTTTGCACCCCCAAAATAAAATTAACACTTATCACCCTCGAATTAAGAACAAAATTAGCAACTTGCACCCACAAAACATAATAAATGGACACTTTGCACCCCGAAACACATAACTCACTAAAGACCCTCAAATTAAAAAAAAAAAACTCAAACACCTAATTTGGAATGATTATATCATATAACAAATTAACAACTATGAATTATAGCTTGTACAAATTAAACGTGCTATGCAAAACAATTGAATAAGTAAAAATTGGTAAGTTCAACTTTCCCTTAGATCTTTTTCACCCCGATGGTCGACTTTGCCGGAGAAAATGAGGGGTTTGAGTTTTTTTTTTTAATTTGAGGGTGTTAAGTATTAATTTTGTGTCTCAGGGTACAAACTGTCAATTTATTGTGTTTCGGGGGTGTAAGTTGCTGATTTGGTCTTAATTCGAGGTTGATAAGCGTTAATTTTATTTTGGGGGTGCAAAGTGCCAATTCTCAAGTTTTGGAGGTGCAAAGTGCCAAAGATTTATAATTGAATTACCTATTTTGCCCTTGAGTTTTTGCTTGAAAATAAAAGAGGGTGCAAAGTGCTGTATTTTTCATATTTTGAGGGTGCAAAGTGCTAAATCTAAGTTTTGAAGGTACAAAGTGCTTATTTCCTATGTTTCGGGGGTGCAAAGTGCAAAAAACCCGAAAAATAATCAAAATTTTAGCACAATTTGATATGGTACTGTATGGTTTCAAGAATCATGTGCACCCCTACTACGAGAATTCTCTTATGTTGATTTCTTTGGTTAACATACTAACTGCACCCCCACACTTCAATTCAATCTAATAATTTAGATTTTGAAGTATAATATGTTTTCTCCTTTATATGTCTTGAGAATTTTTTGAGTTTTACGTGATATGAGACTGCGAATGGAGGTAGTCGTCAATGTTGCGATTAGTTCGTATAAATATCATAATAATATGGGTTGGGTACTGGAAAGTAATTTGTGTTCATTGAATATTTATTTGTTCATTCAGAACGGCTGCCTAGGCAAGTGTCCTATGGTTGGGGTTTTCTCTGAATGTTTTGAAAGGTTAGGGCTGCTACTGCTATATTTGCACCTTTGACTGATATAAAAACGTTTTGAATTTAACTCATTCTACTTAACAAGTTAAAATTTGGACTTTTGCCATTTGATAATATTTAAAACTCCATTTCAGCTTAATTTGATAAGCTTAAAAAAAATCATACTACACATAATTCGGGTCGTGTTTTCTATTCTTGTGAAAAATTAGAATCATCTTAAAATAACAAAACCAAACTAGAACAATTTGACTCGTTTTTTTTTTTTTTTAGTTTCCCAAGGGTTTAATCCTTTTCGAGGCGCGTCGGACACATAAAGTGAGAACCTCTCCCAACAGGGATTCGATATTCTTATACTATATTTCAAAATCATGAAAATAATATATATTCTAGTGGAGTGAAAATTATCACCTCCTTTGTTGCGAAGTACCTTGATTCAAAATGTCAAGAAAATATTTTCTAAATTCAGTAGCTTTAGCAATAATGAAGACTTGAAGAATAAATAATAGACATACAAGTAAAAAGCTTGTCTATTCTTACAACAGTACAGCTGCTATTTATTGAAACAACATACACGATACAAACTAGACTCATGCCCCTTACTACTCACCAAGAATCACGGGGCTACAAAAAATATGAACAGAAGCATCACCTCCACGAAAGCCTCACAACCACATTGCCTTGTCCCATAAATAACCAAGTCCACCCACCTATTTGAAAGGATGGTAAAGACAGACAGACAGACGGGATCTATCATAGGTAAATGCCGATAAATTCTTCACCGGGTTTCATCCTCAAGGTTGCGGAAACCAGCAGTTAAATCATCATAAAGTTTCTTAAATTTAGCAACCAGGGCATCCTCTCCTTCTGCTGGATCCTCGAATTTCTGAGAACTGCATGGTTAAAGAAGCGTATAGGTCAGAAATTAGCATTATCGAAAGCCGAACTTGAGTTCTATACAAATAGTACACAAAGTTATGGTTTTTGTTTGTTATTTTACTTACACCAAACGGTAAAACAAATCTCCCAGACGATGCTTGATAAGTGTGTAAGTTATTTTCTGACCATCCATACCAGCTCCTCTCTCCACCGCCTGAAAAATGAATAAGTTGAATTTTGAAAGATTATTAGGATTCTTTTATTTTACCAGAAAATTAGACAGTTTGATTCAGATTATCTAATATACATCGTTGCTCAAACTAAACACAAAATAACTGAGAATAAGAAGGGGAAATAAAGAAAAGAAAACATGTCGCAACTACTATACCTGATTTGCCAAATTATAGAAATGAATGATGTTGCGCATCATCCAAACAGATTTGTAGAATGGGCAATATTTATCATATCTGTTGTCCAAAAAAAAAAAGAAGTTACCCTGAAAATTCATCATTTATAGAGAAAATAAACTTAACAATTAGACAGGCACTAACGGAGTAAATGCATTCTGGGCGAGATAGTCCTCCCTCAAGAGCTTTGCAGTTTCTAGGGTAATTTTATCTGACTCGGCTAAAGCATCTTTTCCGACTAGCTGCAATAAGCAAAATAACCAGACTTACAATTACAGTATAACATGAACTCCAATGATGGGTAAATTTCCATTTTTTGTTACTCATAGCTACAGCATAATCTATAAGATTGCGAATGAGTTTTGATAATATTAGGATTAGAACATAGCAGATACCTTGTATACCTCGTACACCCCCGCTATTGGCAAACTATTCGACACACTCAACCATACAAAAGGGTACATATATTTCTCTAATAAAAAAAGAAAAAGAAAAGGAGATTAAAAATAAAGAAATAGGAATACCTGTACAATTTCATTTAAATCATCCTCTCTCTGCAGCACTTCACGAGCTTTTGTCCTTATGTCGATAAAATCTGAGTCAAACTTCTCATAGAAGGACTCCAATGCCTGAGAAGAGTAAAGTTTCAGTATGCATGTGCAAACAGTAATTCAAGCATATACGCAAAGAAATAAATAGAAGTTTGAGAATATTTACATACTTAATAAGGGAAGGCTATAAGGAAAATTTTGAAGAATACACGTACCGTTGAATACTTCGAGTAAGAAATAAGCCAGTTTACAGAAGGAAAATGTTTCCTCTGAGCCAATTTTTTGTCTAGACCCCAAAAAACCTGAAACATGAAAACCATGTAGAGTTAGTATAGCCTGGTGCATAGGAAATAAGTTTGGAAGCTGCTAACTATCTGAACTTTACCTGAACTATACTGAGTGTTGCAGATGTAACAGGATCAGAGAAATCTCCTCCTGGAGGAGAAACAGCACCGACAATGGTGACACTTCCAGTTCTTTCAGGTCCACCAAGACACTTAACTTTACCAGCACGCTCGTAGAAGGATGCCAAACGTGCTGCCAAATAAGCAGGATATCCACTGTCTGCAGGCATCTCAGCCTGCATGGCAAATATAATTCTTATTAACCTAACAAAATGTAACTTGTTGCAATTTCATAATAAGAAAACAATCCCCAACAAAATAAAATGGTTACAGGTATGTTAAACTGATTGCAAACGATATTTCAAAGGATGAAAAAAAAAAAAATAGCTGCTGCATCTGTGAGTGAGAGAAGAAAAGGTCCAGTACTTAATTGCTTATGTCAATTCAACTCAACAAAGATCATAGTGAAGGCCAATATTTTTGTTATTCATGTATAGATTGATGCTATATGCTCACTAAATTACATTAACAGCAATTGCTACCCTTCATATTGTGTTCCGTTCCTTTACTGTATTGCTTTTCTAAAATCGTCTCTTTCACCACTTCCCACAGAAGAATGCTACGGTACTCAGGCAGGCTCTCCCAGACTAGACTAAATATCCATGAATCATGATGATAGTCAAACGAGTTCGAAGAAAGATACAAATGTGGCATACTACCAGAAAAGACATGTTCAAATAAGCCAACGCTTTTTATTACGGTGAAACAATCTTATGATGCATACCAGTCGACCCGAAATTTCACGCAATGCCTCTGCCCACCGAGATGTCGAATCTGCCATCATGCTGACATTGTAGCCCATATCTCTAAAATATTCAGCTATAGTGATTCCTGAACATCCACAAGTCAAGCATACAAACTATTAGCTACACATAAAACAACATGCTTTCAGTGTCAAACGAATATGTCTTGATCCATGCATAGGATGACCCATGCACAATCTATCAAGAGGTTCAATCAGTAAAATGTGTCAAGATTCTCCAACAACAGAAGAATATTATGTTAGAGCTCAATATTTATATAATCACATCCATTAATTGGAAATCATAGTGGTGCAGAAACATGTCAACCAAATGAAAATAGTGGAGCGAAATTGGAGCAGCCTAGACTGTGAACATGAGGTTGCGAGAAAAGCTTACTTACCAGTGTAGATTGAAGCCTCACGAGCAGCCACGGGCATATTTGAGGTGTTAGCTACCAATGTAGTACGTTTCATAACAGATTCCTCTCGGCCATCAGGCAGGGTCATGGTCAATTGAGGGAAATCCATTAGCACCTGAAGTTGATATCTAGGTTAAACACTTTGAAGATGTCAGAAGAGCTGATTAAACAAGAAAGCAAGCTATGTACCTCCGCCATTTCATTTCCTCTTTCTCCACAACCAACGTAAACTACCGTGTCGGAGTTAGAGTACTGCATTTCATATGAGCAGAAGAAAATTGGATTATAATGGTGGACATATTATAAACAAAAGGAAGACCTAAGAAAACCAATGAAATTGACCTTGGAAAGGGCTTGACTGATGACTGTTTTTCCACAACCAAATGCACCAGGAATGGCACAAGTACCACCAAGTACGGAGGGGAATAGAGCATCAAGAACACGCTGAATGGAAAAAAAAGTTATCAATTCATTTAATATCAAAGAGTGTTATAACTCAGGGAAATAATACAAATAGGGAGGAGTATCACCTGTCCAGTCAAGAGAGGAGTATCAGCAGCAAGCTTCGAAGCTACAGGCCTAGGAGTACGCACAGGCCAAGTCTGCAGATAAGTAGGCAAAATAAATTGAGCATTTCAGTTCTACAACAGTAATTATTGAGAGTAGCCCATATTAAAATACTCACAACTTAAAAGACTCACCTGAAGCATGGTAAATTTTTTTGTAACTCCTTGAAACTCAAGCTCAAGGACAGTGTCCTGCAAAAAGTCAAACAGTTCATTGTAGCACAACTTTGATTTTATTTAAAATATATCAGGGTGGTGTACATCAAGTGCTCTATTTGGCAGTGACAAACCTTCAATGAGTAGTGCCCAGCTGGTGCAACATAAGTTATCTTTCCCATCGCATCAGGAGGAAGAGCAACATGATGTTGCATTAAACTGTTCTCAAATACAGTCTGCATTGAGATTTATGCACAAAAATCAAAACATGCTAAAGGACAGCTGTATCATTTATCCAATTGAATAATCAAATTCCTACAGACTGGATAATCCTGTCAAACATACCGCATATAAGTCACCGCCTGTCAATAGGTCTCCCTCTCCTGCCATTGAAAATATAATAAATTAAAAATGATCTCATCAAGTTCCAATACATTTCAACTTAGTCAAAACCAAATTACTGGCATTAAATAACTCAATTGGATCGTTTTCGGGCACCTATTTTCGTAGGTTGAAATTCCCAAAGAGAATCTTTGTCAAGTGCAGGGACAGATACACCACGTGGAATATAGACATCACCAGATTTTATCGCAATTGTTTTTAAAGGCCTCTGCATAGATTATTTAACCAGAAAGAACAGAAAGTGCCATCATTAGTAGACCTTCATGGACTCCAAGCCAGATAAACATTACGGTAACTGCTAATTTGAAAAAGCAGAAATTTACTAACCTGAATACCATCAAAGATATTTCCCAAAATTCCAGGACCCAACTCCACTGACAAAGGCTGTAAAAGTTGGCAGATGAGGGGAGTTAGGGTCTTTCGGTCAACAGAAAAATCAATAAAGGTCTCAAAATGTACATGTTAAAGAGTAACAAGATAACCTTGTGAGTTCGAAGAACAGGATCATTCACTGTCAGCCCAGCCGTTTCCTCATAGACTGCAATACAAGCGCAAAAAGACTCTTCTAATCAACAACCAGCTATTATCTTCAATTTGTAAATATACTGTGGTCTCTTTCCCATATTTGTTTCGAAAGGTGTTTATGGTATTTTATGGGGTTTGTTTATGTGGAGTATAGTAATGCTACGGTGGATTCAGGAAAGACATGGTGCCGGACACAGGAGAACTTGAGCTTCATGAAAAATAGAATTTGAATATTCGAGAAACACTGACCTTGAATTGTAGCAGAATCTCCTTCCAACCGAATAATTTCCCCAATAAGATTGTCGTGTCCGACACGAACTAGTTCATACATGGCAGCTCCTGCCATTCCATCAGCAACAACCACTGGTCCAGATACCTACAAAGAGATTGATGCTATTTCAACATACCGTATCGTTATACAAAGTGTAAGTAATCTTTCAATGCTAATTTTATTAACAAGAAAAGTAATCTCCCTCTTTTTTGCTCTTTTGTGCATTAATGGCCCTAAATGTCCATAATTTTATTTCAAAAGTCTCAGACCCCTCAACATCCACGGAATGGTCTTCTAGAAAAGAATGGACGGTATAGAACATTTCTTTTGGCATCATAATTACAAGTCAGATAACAAAAAATAAGGCAATCAAACTTAATAGGAGTAGTATGGAAAGGCTCAAACAAAGAATTTAACAGAAAAAAACCTCATTGAAATTCGTCAAAACCACAAAATTTCGATCGATAATGGTAAAGGTATTATGCCTCATTCTTTATTTTCCCCAAACTAACCCTCAAAAGGAACCGCACAACAAAATTCATGATTCTTCAAGTACTGGAGTGGCAGGTCAATCAGAATGATCATATCATAGACTTGGAATATCATCATTATCACAATTCGGAAAAAAAAAATTAAAGCAACCGAATCCAGGGCAACCATGCTCACAGAGACTAAACGAGGTGGAATAAGCAAACGAATCGGATCAGAATTCTAATAAATTTACACATATCAGTATGGTAGTTGTATTTGGATTGGATCAACTGAATGCCAGCGATTTTGATTTTCGAACCTGAGCATTTTCACCATGAATTAACGGCCAAGTTCTCAGCAACGAATCAAGTAAATTACACTCGTAGCAAATTACAAACTTGCGTCAAGCTTATAACTGAATTTATAAAAAGCGAAAACCAGAGGAAGAGGAAGAACCTTGCGAACGTAACCATATTCGCTCTCCTTCTCGGCATCCTCGAAGGTTGTCAATGGGCCTCCGTACACAGCAGGCATTTATCCAGATCGAATCCACGAAGTCAAATAGTAATTTGATGCGAATCTCAACGAATGAGATCCAATTGACGACGAATCCTCTAGAGGAAGAAGAAGAAGAAGACAATTTTAGAACGTGAAGTGATTACATGAAGTTGCTGCTGGCTACTGATTTATAAAAGGAGGTTCCCTTTTGCAAAATTTTGGTGATGAGAGGGAGAGACTTCATTGTATACTTCTGTCTCTTTTGCTTTGTTTAGACCCGACCAGTTATATCATGCCACGTAGAAAATATGTTTTTTGTTTTGTTGGTTTATAGTAAAGGAGAAATTCTTACCCAGACCGGGTTTGGCCGAACCCAAACTAATTACATGGCAAGTGTAATACACTTGCTTTGTGATTGGATGTAACTTCCAGGAAAGTGACCAATCACAAAGCAAGTGCAATACACTTGCTTGGTGGTTGGATGGGTTTGGCCAAGCCAGGCTTGGACAAGAATTTTCCATAGTAAAGCAAAATTGCAAAAGATATCCCAAATTAATTAGTGATTTCGAATTTTTATTTCAAATTATATTGCTTAGTCAAATTTATTCCGTAATTTTATATTATTTTTGAATATCGTCCCACTTGTCACATGAATGCCTATGTGTCATGACATGACAAATTTTAACATAAACAATTATATAAGATTATAAAATTCGTCCCAAATTAATTACAAATTTCGAATTTTTCTTTCCAAACTATATCAACATGCTGGCTTCCATCTCGTAATTGAAATGACATTGGAAAAAAGAATTTGTTCCAAACTAAATATTAATATTTATTATTTATTAATACAAAAAATGCACAAATTTTTCCTATTGAACTGATATATAATTTTTTTCCTCAAACTCGCACAAGAATTTCATATATTCATATTATTTTTCTCTTTAAAAAAAGTTAATGGCAATTTACTATCATGTGATATTCATAATGTTCAATTTACCTCCATGAGTTATGATAATGTGACAGTTTACCCTCCTGTGTTGTAATAAATGTGGCAATTTACCTCATGTACTATAATAAATGTAGCAATTTACCCCCTATGTTATAAAACACTTTGCATGCCCCCTCTCAATCTATGCAATTGAGTTAAACTCTCCGGTTCAAGGGGATAAAATACTTTTTAAAATTTTCACAGGGGGTTAAATGGCTCATTTTCAAATTATAGGGGGTAAATTGAACATTATGAATACTACAGGGGATAAATTGCTTAGTCCCTTAAAAAGTAAAAGATGAATTGGCATTTTCATTATATTAGAAATTAATAATGGACTAAATTCATGCAAATAATAAATTGTGATATGATAATTCGGCAAAGTAATATAGTTTAAAACGAAAAACCAAAATTTATAATTAGTTTGAGACGAATTCTGCATTCTTGTATAATTGTTTATGCTAATACTTGTCACGTCTTGACACGTAAGCAGCTATGTGATAAGTGGGATGATATTCCAAATAATATAAAACTACGGGATGAATTTATCTAAGTGATATAGTTTGAGACTAAAATTCAAAATTATTGATTATTTTGTTACGTTTTCTGCAATTTTACCGTATAGTAATTATGTTATTTGTGTGAGCGATGCGAGCTAATGATGATATTTGGGGCCGGCGATATCCTGATTCATGAGTCATGTGATATCCTGATTCATGAGTCATCAGTAGTATGCTACTATGCATGGACACGACGGGACTCAGTATAGCGAGACGGGACTCAGTATAGCGATACGGATTTTCATCACGACACAACTTAGACACGCAATAAATTAATATTTTAATACATAACAAAATAAATCATATAACAGAGAAGATACTAGATTTCCTAATTTTTAGGGAAATTTACCTAGACACCCCCTGAGTTTAGACCTAATTACAGGAACTTACCCTCTTGTTTGAAAAATTACCAAGACATCCCCTCTGGCAAAACAGTATTACAAGAACACCCCTTACGGCGTTAAATTTTGACGGCGGAGGATGATGTCATCATTTTTTTTAATTTTTTCCAATTTTGCCCTCGGTGTGTATTTGTAATATATGTTATGTTACAGGGGGTGTATTTGTAATATTTGAAATTTGATTGTTGTAGGCTAAAAGTTACTGTTGTATGTGTAATGTATTTCCATTTCAATATCAAAACACCCAATAAATACATAAATACCAATCCACCAAGCCAGTAAATGATGAAAAAACACCCAACTATTTTTCAATGTAATGTTCCACTTTGCATTAGATCAAAATACATAAATACCTGGCCAGTAAATGATGAAAAAATCACTAAGTAAATCGAAAAAACACCAACAAAAGCACCAAATAACAAAAATAAAACCCAAAACCAGCAAATAACAATAAAAACAGCAGGAAAATGCAGCAGGAGAGCAAAAAACTCTTCGGCCCGAACTTGTTCTTCACGGCCCGAAATTGTTCTTCGCGGCCCGAGTTCACCAAACCCAAAATTGACTTGGGGAAACTGAAATTAACATTATCACGAAGAAAAGCCCTCAAAAATCCATTAGAAATCAGTTCGCTAACACCCCCAATTCGGAGATCAAAGTGGGCGCATAAACCCTAAATGCCCAATTCGATCCAAATCTTCAATCCCACCTCCAATCGGGCAATTAATCCAAGGAAAGTGACGAAATAAACAAATAGAAGTGAAACACGAAGCAATTTTCCAGAATTAGAGGCTCAAATCCGCAAATCGCGATGAACCCTAGAATTTGGGGACGAACACAAATCACTCCCAATCGCAAAAACCAGTCCATAATCCCAAAAATTGCTCCAGTAGGAAGATGCGCGATGAAGAGGCGAGTCTAACACAACAAAAATTACTAAAATCCGTCCACAAATAAGAGAGAAATCACGATTTTTGTGAATGGTAGTGAAAATGTGCGGAATTAATTTCAGTTTTTTTTTTTTTTTTTTTTTTTTTGTAAATATTAAAAACAACTAAGAGCATTTAAGATATTTCACAATTTCCGTTAGCGTTGACTAACGGCCGTTAAGTCAAGGGGGTGTTTTTGTAATATTTCAAACTGGAGGGTAATTTCTTGTAATTAGACCTAAACCCAGGGGATGTCTATGTAAATTTCCCTAATTTTTAATACTAATCCGAGGAAAAAATATCTCCAAAACTAATAAGGTTAAAATCTTAACTTACAAATATCCAACTAAAGAATTAAAAAAGAAAAAGAAAAAAAAAAGGGGGGGGGGGGAGGGGGGCTGAAATTAGAGTAGAAAACTAATCTTCATTGTATGTTGAATTAGTGGAAAGTAGAAGCCGAAATTGCAAATATTAGAATTAGCTTTTTACGGCAAAAGTTGGAGAGAAAAAATTGGTGAGAAAAATCATCATATGGTGAGATAATCAAATATAAGGAATAAATATGTAATGTACGGTCATTTGTTTTCAAATTTTAATTTTGAACCTTAACTTTTTAAAATTTGCAAAAAAGACCATGTCGTGTCTGACCATAATGACCGTGTTCGAAACTTGTGTTAGATATTCCGTCGAGGAAGTGTCGGACTCTGCATTATTCTATTTTATGGAGTGTCCGTGCAACATAGCCGATTAATTTAATAGTACAAAAAAATATGATATTCCTATTTAACCGGGCATGAATGAACGACGGATGGACGTACGAACTTTAACGAAGTTAGAAATAAGAAAACGGGGGCTAGACTTTTATTGAGGCGGAGAAAATAGAATTTGATTTGAAGTGGCACACATTTTTTTCAAATGATTAACGCGTTCAATAGAAATAAAAACAAAATATCATATACATAATTTAGGCATTATCGTTTCGGTTTAATAAACCTATCGGTAATACCGAAACCAATAAGAAATAATGTTCAATAATTAAGCTAGTTGCCTTGTACTGAATATTAAATTGATATATATATTTTGACTCGATACTCGATACGAGCCTAATATTCGTTTTGACACCGTTCAATCGGTTTACTAAACGGTGCATAACCTTATACCTCATGACTGGAGTAATAGTTAGACAATAATGCTTAAACTGAAACACAAATAAAACTAAATAATATTCGATTCACTTTAATTTAGTAGTAAAAGATAGTTTAATGTCACATTAAGGCAATGTATGGCATGTCTGAACCATCACAAGACACATTAAAACTAATATTTGTCCTTAATAATACTTGATCAATTAAGTTTAACCCAATAAATTAGTCCCAATAATGCATAGAGATTTTTAAATGCATAGAGATTTTTAGGACATTTTTTTTTTTTGTAGTCTTAGATATCTTAGAAAATTCGAAATTAGGGAATTTAAGAAAATTCGGAATTAGGAAATTTTATTTCACTTTACACCCGGGGTGAATTTCAAGCAAAAAAATAAAGGTATTTTTGTCACTCCCTTAAAAAATCGACATATATTTTCCTTCAAATTTCAAAATATAATATCGTGAGATTCATGTACAATTACGAGTTGTATCCTACATTCCTACTGCATCAATTAATGGGAATGGAGCTATATCCTCGCATTGGCAAGAACTTTGACATCAAAGTTTTTACAAACTGCAGATTTGGGATGATGTGTTGGGCTGTTGTTGCTGTAACCTACTGCATAAAACAGGTACATACAATTAAAGCTTAAAATATTACAGCTTGAATAACCAGTGGTGTGACACTTCTCATATCTATATGCTTTCGCGCAAGTTAATTTTGCATCCCACAATTTGACTAAATTAATGAACAAACTCTTATAGATGGGATTTGGGAAGTCACCATGCCATTCAATTTCCTGCCTACAAATATGTTTTGTGATGGCGTGATCCCGACTTTCTTTATTGTACTAGAAAATTCTTATATAGGACAAGATTTATGATATTATCATAGATATTGTGACTAAGATTGGGTTTTTTTGCACTTTGCACCCCCGAAACAAAAGAAATAAGCACTTTGCACCTCCGAAATTTAGATTTAGCACACTGCACTCTCGAAATATGAAAAATACAGCACTTTGCACCCTCTTTTATTTTCAAGCAAAAATCCAAGGGCAAACTAGGTAATTCTATTGTAAATCTTTGGCACTTTGCCCCCCAAAATAAAATTAGCACTTAACACTCCCTAATTAAGAACAAATTAACAACTTGCACCCCCAAAACACAATAAATGGACACTTTGCACCCCAAAATACAAAATTAACACTTAACACCCTCAAATTAAAAAAAAAAAAAAAAAACTCAAACTCCTCATTTTTTCCGGCAAAGTTGACCATTAAGGTGATTTTTTTAAGGCAAAATAAGTAATTATTTATGGGTCTTTGATATGTTGCAGTAGACAATGAGTCTTCGAGAGTACTTTATTTAGTTATTTATGGTTATATTGTTGAAAAGAAAGATGGAGAGAGAAATGAGTATTCCAGTATTTATAATTGTATTTTGCAAATTTAAGAAAAAAATTGAATTACCTATTTTGCCTTATATTTTTTTCACCCCGATAGTCAACTTTGACGAGAAAAACGAGGGGTTTGGGTTTTTTAAATTTGAGGGTGTTAAATGCTAATTTTGTGTTTTGGGGTGCAAAGTACCAATTTATTGTGTTTCGGGGGTGAAAGTTGCTAATTTGTTCTTAATTAGAGGGTGTTAAGTGCTAATTTTATTTTGGGGGTACAAAGTGCGAAATTCTCAAATTTTGAGGTAGCAAAGTGCCAATACTATTGAATTACCTATTTTGCCCTTGAATTTTTGCTTGAAAATAAATGATGGTGCAAAGTGCTGCATTTTTCATATTTTGAGTGTGCAAAGTGCTAAATTTAAGTTTCGGGGGTGCAAATTGTCTATTTCTCATGTTTTGAGGGTGTAAAGTGCAAAAAACCCATTAAAATTTCATCGTCTTTTCAGGTGGGCAATGAAGTCATTTGGGGGAGGAAAACAAGGACAGGACAGTAATTTGACAAATAGGAGGTAGGATCAAAACAAAAGCATCATACTGTATGTACTATTTTCGCGGCCTTTAGTGGGGATGTGTGTACACATTCACATTTCACTTCACTACACTGTCTGGTCTGGTGTGTGCGTTTGTGTATTGTGTATTGTATAGTGTGTGTTTCTGACAATATTCTCTGCTACGATCCCTTCCCCGATGCATTCACACTCAATACTCGTACCAAATTTGGTATTTCGTATTTAGTTAAAAACAATGTACAAATTCAGTCACTTATCTCTCTGTTCCTCACATCTACTCTGTAATTAATGCATTTGAAAATATTTCAAGTACATTAAAAACCTTGTACCAAAATCTTAAATTAAATAGTAGTACTGCTATAAGCTTTAATTTCATTCAAATGTTGAAAATCTGCTAGCATTTATTGCAAAACCACAAATTAACTATATAAAATAAAAATCTAATTGCACACCCCTGTTTTTGGTGCCTCTCTCTCTAGGGTTTCATATATTGAATTGGCTTTCTTCATCTGAAATGGAGTCTTGAAGGGTTTTAGCAACCAATTTTGTAAGTGATCTTTTAAGCTTCCTTTTCTCAAGCATGTTTCTTCATTTTTATTTTATATAAGTTCACTGATTTTTTTAAAAAAATGTCCTCTTTTTGAAAGGTAGGCAGTGAGGTGGGTAAGGGGTTAGATTAAAGGAGGATGACGGTGTTTGATGAGTAGGTAGGAAATGTAGTTTGTTTGTCATTTTTACTTCTGGTTCTCTGTTAATAATTAATAATTCAATTTTGTCAAGGTTTTTTTTTTTTTTTTTTTTTTTTTAAGGGAACGTGAATGTCTTGAGGTTGATGTGTTTGCCTTAGCCCTGACTGTGCCACTAGTTTTCTAGGCTGTCATTAATTTTCAATTTCTTACCCTCTTCTGCAAAGATTCACTTGAATACCTTTAAGCATGAAGAAGAAGTTTGTTCATTTGTAGATAAAAGGATCTGATTGGTAGATTATATTATGTGTTCGATTTTTAACTAAAAGGGTTTTCCTTTTTAGAGATATGGTGGTACTTTTAATGCTTTTGTGCAACTTTAGTCCTTATTGAATAGAAATAGTAATAAATCTGTCATCATCAGGTGAAACGAGTTAGTGATATCAACTAGTTTTATCTGCCATGGATTTCTTCAAACTGAAGAAATTTCGGAATGCCCACAAACCAAACGCGAATAATGTCGCACAAGACCAGCCTGTGCCACAGCCAGAGGAGCCCAAAAATGAGAGTGGCGATGTATTGGGTAAATCAGTCAGTCTCGATTCTACTAACACTGAAATGGAAGATGACGATGATGATTTCATTACTAATGAAGTGAAGAGGAGGCTAAAAGAGCTGAGAAGAAACAGCTTTATGGTGTTAATACCCGAGGAAACTTGTCCAGCTGGCGAGGAGGAAGGAGGGGAAGAAGAAGTAGAGGAAGAAGGGGAGACTAGCTCTAGTGAGTGGAGGGATGTCGAAGCTGAAGGGAGACAATTCTGGTCTGGTTTTAATGCTGTTTATGATATATACTGTGAGCGCATGCTGTTTTTCGATAGGTTGAGTTCTCAGCAACTGCTAGAAGTTGGTATGCTTCCTTTCTAAGTCATTGTATGGATTGAAGTTCGATTTGCATCGTTTTGTGTGTTGATGATCTTTAGCTTTACCCTTTTTGTGCAAAACATGTTCTTATTACATTTGCATCAAGATTCTGTTTTATTTATGTAAATATCACTTACCAAGTTCGAATGCATAATTATGATAAATGAGAATGACAAACATAGGTAGTCCAGATTGGATTTGGCGGCCGAATCCAAAAACAACTCATGACAAATGCTTACAATAGTCTTATGGTTGGATATATCTTGTGGTTGGATTGGATGGGTCTAGCCAACTAAGGTAAATGTTAGATTTTCCGAGAAATAGAATAGTGACGTCGAATATCTTGGACTAGTTCAAACTCGAACAAATAATGTTTTTCGAAACAAGCTTCTTGGAATGGCATAGTTTTCACCACTTTTTTAGAATTTAGGTATTCAAACTCTAAGGACTTGCACGCTTTTATTAGATGTTGTTCAATTGTGCACGATCCACCTGCCTTCATTAGTCTCCATGTGGCATATAAGGGCAAGTTGACCTCTCATTTAGTCAATAAGAGAAGGTTTGCATTCGTCACGTGGCAACCAATGAGGACAGGTGGATCGTGCACAATTATGTAGCATGTAAAGAAGCGACTAATTAGATGCTATACAATTGTGCACGATTCATCTTCCCTCATTACTCACCATGTGGCCTATGAGGGCAAGTTGATCTCTCCAATAGTCAGTGAGAGCAATTTTGCATTGGCAGTTGCGTCGTACATAATTGTGTAGCGTGGAATGAAGCGACTTACAACCCCTCCTCGTAACCAGAAAAATTACCTAAAAGTCAACAATAAGTATAGCGGGGAGTCTCATAAAGCTATGATAAGGTAGCTGTCATGTGGGATGCAAGATTTTGGTGTTTATGTATTGGTTTCGCTCCATTTTTGTTTCGAAAATTGGTATGGGTGTTTCCAACTAAACTTTTAAAACAGGATTTGGAATGGTTTTGGATAAAATATTGAGACAGTAGAATATTAAGAAAATATTAGTAAGTGATTTTGCTATTTTGAGATATTTGGTTTTAGATGTTAGGGTTTGGGGGAGAAAAGTAGATGGTGGTGTCAAATCATGTAGTGTATAGGCTTTGAAGGAGAAAAGTAGGTGGTTGTTGTCAAATTAGTTACTTTATTGGTTTGGGCTAGTTTGGGTAATATGCCGAGACTGGGTTTGAGCCATATCAATGACAGAACTTGATACATATGATATCAATCTTGACCCAGTCTCATCACTTCTCAATCAAACTAGACTGGACCAAAATCGATCCATAATATCCCTTTATGTTTCCGAACTTATATGCATATTTAAAGCTCAAAATTAAATGCAGGCTCTAATGTTCTTTCAACTCCATCACCAAGATCTGCCTCAAAAAAACTCGCTTCTCCCTTACGATGCCTTTCCTTAAAAAAATTTGAGGAACCAGATGACGAGATCGAACAACTGCAGCAGCCGATAAATGACCCTTATCATGATCTTGAAACTGCATATGTAGCTCAAGTGTGCTTGACTTGGGAGGCACTACACTGCCAATACACACAATTCTGTCAGAAAATCGCTTGCCCACCCGAAACTCCCACCTCTTACAACCATAGTGCTCAGCAGTTTCAGCAGTTCCAAGTCTTGTTGCAAAGGTTTATTGAAAACGAACCTTTTGAACGAGGCTCAAGGCCAGAAATCTATGCTCGAACTAGAAAATCACTGCCCAATCTGCTCCAAGTTCCAAAGATTCAAGGTATGAATGAAATTCTTAATGTATATACTGTTTTAAATAGATATTTTCTTACTGTACTGGTCTATGCTCTTAGCTTCTAATGAGAAGAACACAGGAGGCGAGGAATCAGATATGGTTAAAGCCCCCGATTTCACTAAAATAATTGAAACCTCAATCTTGAGTTTCCGCCAATTCAT
The DNA here is from genome assembly GCA_003313485.2 of Penstemon barbatus. Lineage (NCBI taxonomy): Eukaryota > Viridiplantae > Streptophyta > Magnoliopsida > Lamiales > Plantaginaceae > Penstemon > Penstemon barbatus. The sequence continues at coordinate 37,586,115 of CM064882.1, forward strand.
TAAGGTGGACAAGAAAAAACCTAATGGCGTTCGTAATTTATTTGGAAGTCAGAACCAGATGGCTACACCGGTTCAACAGATTCAATCTTCCGTTGAGAAGGTAAAATCAGATCAAAATTAGTTTGGTTTTTACGGAGATAAACTATGTAATAAAGTATTCGCTTGATGTATTTTGAATCTTGGATTTGCAGAAATCAATGAAACTCAAGGAGCAATGGAAGAGGACCAAAAGCTATAAAAAGAAGACGTGGCCTACTACAACCGAGGACATCGAGATGGTGCTTGGACTTATTGATGCGAAAATCTTGTTAAGGGTTCTAAGAATGTTGAGGATTAGTAAAGAGCAATTGTTCTGGTGTGAAGAGAAGATGAAGAAAATAGTTTTATCTGATGGCAAGTTGCAGAGAGACCCTTCCCCAATCCTTTTTCCTTGTTAAGTTTAATGTTTCTTCTTGTAAGAGTATGGTAATTAAACTAATTAAGACTTGTTAATTTTGGCTGCAAGAATTAGTGTTTTTCTAGATATAGTCATATTAGAAGCATTAATCTATTTAGTGACTTAAATTCTTCAATGACCAAATGAAGTAAATATTTTTGGTAGTTATCATTTCTAGAGTATTTATTTTTGGGTGAATCACATCAACTCCCGAATTATTTGCATCTGTCTTGGCATTAACAATATTTTACGGATACATCAAAATTATATACTGTGCAGTGTCGAGTATGTAACGGATACTGCTCAATGCTCAAATATGTGCAGTGTCGGATACGTATCAGATGACGTATCAGACACATTCAAGATATTTAAGGGCATGTATTTCTATAATAATATTTTTTATTTTATGTATATTATCAACGTGATCTATATGAAACACTTGAAATTTTTAAAAGATCAAAAACTTTGTATATGGTGTTAACTATTAACACTACGGGGTTACTTAAAAGTTAAAACACTTAAATGAGATGGATAAAAAATATTTTTCATTTCAAATAAAAAAAGTGAACTAAGTACACATTACATATTTTCTATTATATATTTTAAAATAATATTTAAAAAAAATATATACATATGTGTATTTTAGTTGTATAGTATTCTATAAAGTTTAAAAATTTATATCCTCGTGTTCGTATCGTACTCATTGCAACATAGTATTTTACAAAGATCACAGAAGATGGATGCAAAATGTTTAAAGTTTTGGGGAGATGGGTGCTATTACCTCATTTATTTTCTAAACAATAGAAAGGCCTTTTTATGTCTAGGATAGATTTGTAAATTGGTTAAGCTAAACGATTAAGACAACACTAACAACAATATTAATTCTCTCTAAATAAATAAAAAAATCAACAATATTAATAATAAAATTAGAAAAAAAAAATACACTAACAAGAACTCAACCTAATTTTTTTAGTATTGGTGCCTCAATTTGTCACACTGTTACGATCCCATTGACGTCCAAGGCACATATTTAATTTCACATTTTGCTTTTCTAGTAAGGAATTGAAGTCTTTCTTTTTCTTTTCCTTTTTTTAATTTTTTTTAAGAAATCCTTTTTTCTAAATGAGGAAATAATATACCTGTTGCACCAAATCTGCTTCAATTATTCACTCAATTCTATATTTTTTTCTTGTAAAATTGCAGAAAACGTCCCAAACTAATTAGTGATTTTGGATTTTTGTCCCAAACTATATTACCTCACCAAATTTCGTCCCGTAATTTAATATTTGTTTGAAATATCGTCCCAAACTAATTACTAATTTTGATTTTTCGTCCAAAACTATATCAACTCGCCGAATTTTGTCTCATGATTTACCATTTTGTATGAATTTAGTCCCAATATTAAATTTTTAATTTAATGGAAATGACGGTTCAATCTTGTAATTAGTTTGGGATGAATTCTGCAATATTATATAATTATTCATGTTAAATTTATCACGTCATGATACGTAAGCAACCATGTGATAATTTTTAGGCAAATGCGCAATTTCCATCTTATAATAACAAAGTGGGACGATAATCCAAAAAAAATATTAAATTACGGGACGAAATTTGTCAAATTGAATAATTTGGAACGAAAATACAAAATCAGTGATTAGTTTGAGACGATTTTACAATTTTGTATTTTTTTCTTCTATTTTATTTCTGGGTTGTTCAAATTTAAAATTCCTTTTTCTTTAAAAATCTTAAAATTAAATTTCCAACTGTCATGAATTCACATCATTTACTCATAACCTTTATTAAAGCTATAGTTTTACTTTTTTTTTAATGTAAAATTATGTGTCAAATGTGATGGGACACAAATAATAAAGCTGAAGGAGAGAGTATATGACAAAATTTTATCATTGTCTAGTCACATTTTCTTATCAACTTTGAATGGAGAATAATTTGGATTAACTCAGTTGACAATTTTGACAAATTTACACGTAATTTTAGTTTATCCAATCAAATGAAATTCAACTTCGTGAAATTTCAAACAAAAAATATGAATGTTAATTTAATATGTAGAACATATCAAATTCATTTATTATATTTAAAGGTGTTACAAAATTTTGTATTTTTTTTTTCAACAATTGTTTTATCCAAAAAGTGAGAATGATACAGTACTTTTCGCACGCATCGATTGGGCAGCCAAATTCTACTACATAGAAGTGGAAATTTCAAACTTGCAAAAGTTTTCAGTCATCCTCAAATCTGTTTATTAATAATAAGTTCAATAGCATTTGATCAGTTACAGCTGTGGTGAAAAAGATCGAGATCAAAGATGGTGGCGGTTGGGGCGTTAATGGGGATTGTGAGCGGGAGTCTTGTGTATTACCACTGCGCCTACCGCAATTCGAGCGTCGTATCTCTGGTGGCGGACGTTTTGATCGTGCTTTTGTGCTCCCTCGCCATTTTAGGGCTCCTTTTCCGCCATATGAACGTCGCCGTTCCGGTCGATCCCCTCCACTGGCAGATCTCCCAGGATGCCGCCACGTCACTCTTCGCCCGCCTCGCCAACACCCTCGGCGCCGCCGAGTCGGTCCTCCGCGTGGCCGCCACCGCCCACGATAAACGCCTCTTCATCAAGGTTATGTAAATTTCAATTTCAATTCCAATTTCTTCTTTTTTTGCACATTTTTGTAAATATTTGCTTATATTGGATTGAACAGGTGGTTTCGTGTCTTTATGTGCTATCTGTTATTGGAAGGGCGATTTCGGGTGTAACTGTTGCTTATATCGGTGAGGACACTTTAAATTTAAATGAAATTCGTCATGTTATCACTATGATTATAATCTTTCGCATCTTATATTGTCATTGTTAATTGCATTGTTTTACTGCTAAATGTTTTGATTCAGCTTATATTTATATTGTGCTTTCTAATTAATGCTGTTATTTTCAATTGAAAGCAAATTATATTCATCACCAATTTTGTGTATCTCCCTTATTAATTATTATGGTAAAATCCTCTTTACATAGAACCCTTGGTAATCATTATTTCTTTCTAAAACAATAGATGCGACGTCTTCTTTACTTTCTGTAAACCATCTTTCTTGGTCTAGAAATGGATTAGGATTTAAGTGCTTTCTCTTGCTGCAGGATTATGCTTGTTTTGTATAGTTGTACTTTTTGAGAATTCACAAACGAACAACACTTGTTTGGCAAGAATTTCTGGAAGGCGAGATGCCGCAAATTCTGTTCAAGACACATAGATTTTGTGTTTCTGCAGCACGCTTGTTTTTCTTAACACGCAGATTCTACTTCTGATTCTGCGAGGCAGATGGTGGCTCGATGTGTAATCTAATATTTGCCTACTTCACTAAATATTGCCACTTGTGGAAATCAACTAGCTTTACATCTAGGGAGGCTTAGTTGTGATTGAATTTGGCTTGTACCTATGTTGCCTTCCCGAAAGAGATGAATGATTGTAAATAATGAAAGAAAGCTTACGTTTCTTCGCAATTGTACTATGCCATAGATTTCTTGATTCAGTTCTTGCAGAGGTTTGGGTTGGCTGTTACTTGCAGCAGTTAATTGGTAAGTTTGGACTATATATTACACGTCTTTTTTCACTTTTTGTCTTCTTTGGTTTCTTGCATAGTAATGATTCTAATGAAGAAACTTAGGCACCTCTCGCTGATATGCAGATGATAAGACTGGCTTATGCTTCCCATCTGAACTGATTGTAGGTTATTTAGGTAAATCATTCAAGATCCAATTTCTTGTTCTTTGGACAGACTTATCCATGTTTGCTTGGGTCTCAGTTTCTGTTGTTTGGTGGGTAGATTTTAGGATAACCTATTTTTTGGCTCCTCAGCCCCATGCAGCAAGAAATGGTTTCGATTCTAATCTAGTCAAAGATTTTTTCTTCTGATCCAATTCAGGCCAGTCGTTTGAGTTCTAATTCTAATTTGCTATTTGTTCATATTAGCATTTTCCCACCGCAAAGTTTTGAGAAACGCAGAGCCAGTCAAGAAGCCAAACCTCTCTTCATTGAGATGATACAAGAAAAGGTTACTAATTCTAGATTGTTGGCTCTATGTCGAAATCAGTTCTCTAAATTGATGATTTAGCATCTGTATATCTCCCTTTACAAACACCAACAGCTGAGAAGACAGTAGTACGCATGACATTCAATAACCATGGCATCTGATTAGATATTACCTCATGAACCAAACTTTTTGTTGGTAGACATTAGAATGACACCAACCGCAATTGATAAATAGGATGAAACCAGTTGAACTAACTGCTTGAATAGTTCTTCCCTGTCGTTAGACAATAGAAAAGATCCATATGTAGATCCGGAGCCTGAAACTTTAAATGCTGCTGATCTTTCTCCTGATGCCTCCCCGCACCCCCCCCCCCTCCCAAATCCTTGGGAAAAAATCATTCGTAGGAAGAATATACCTGTACAAAGAATGAGCTGTATTTTTGTGAATTCATGTATATAATTCTTTGTTGAATATCTGTGACTGTTTTGTTATGGTAAAAGAAAATGTATCCTCTGGGAATCTAATTAATTTTAGATATTAGATGCAAATTTGCAGATGTACCTGACAAATTAGGATAAATATTCAGGTGAAATTAATTAGCCAGGAATACAACCTCTTCTGGCTAGTTGAGTTAACCGTAGCCCGTTTCCAAATTAATAGTGTCTATTCAAATAAAGAGTTTGTCTTGCATCAAGTGTCTTACTATTTGATTTACTCTGATGTTCATACAATGTTTGTGCTAATTATTAGATCAATTTTTTGTTCATTTGTCATTACATATATATTATGGATTTTGTGAATTGTAATGGTCGGCGAAAAAACTTTTTTTTTTTTGCTTTAAATGAAAGGTGTATTTATAGTATGGTACTAGTGTCTTTCTTTAAAAAAGTAGGATATTATAATTAGTGCATAATATAATTTTTATTAGTGAAATGATGAATATACATGGTTAAATTTACTACAAAGAATGTTCAGTTCAACTAACAAATACAAAAAATATTCACCACCAACAAATACGAAAAATATCCTCTAACAAGGCAAGCAGTCTTGTACTAAACTAAAAAGGGACATGCACTTCTAATCCTACCTATAAAGGTTTGGAGCATCAACTTCGCCATAGACTAGACATGCTCGACTCAAATTGTAGTCTTCCTAACTATTTGTATAATGTATCATACAATAACTAAAAATATACTTACTATTACATTATTAAACCTATAGTAGACTCAATTTCACATTTTAAAAGAAATTGTATCCCATTCTAATTATTTATTTAAAAAATCGTTTCATTAGTCCTCGAATTCCATGGAGTAGTTTAATAATGGTATGAAGTACTAAGGTCGTACTAACTCAATATCTTCTGACCCAAAAAGAAAATAAAACCCAGTAACAGAAGTTCACAACTTGGGATTGAAAAAATACACCAACCAATGTGTACTAACATGTCCATGTTTTGACTTTGACGAAAAAGATGAAAGTATTATTATTATTCTAATTTAAGTATACTTAAGTTCTGATTTGCTTAGTTAACAATACAGAACCCCAGCACATTCTAATCCTTATTATGCAAATTAGAGGACATTATTTTTATCTTAAGAAATAAGATGATAAGACGTGGCTCCTTATCCTCCATTAATCGGTTTATATAGGAACACATGCAAGGTGACGTTTTTTATTACTTGAATATATAATTAATAGAGTATTGAAACGAAAAGGAAATTAACAAAAAAACCCAGATAATTAATGCACTGGATATACAATTTACATGTGGAAAGATCTTCAACATCAATTATTACAGGTAAAATTATATTTTTACATATTTTCTAATTGAATATATATCTTCTTCTTTATTCTACCAAAAAATATATCTTCTTTACAAAATAATTTTTGGGCAGGTAATATTTCATAATTTATCGGATGAACAGCTAAAATGATTATAGCAAACCACTTATATGAAACTGTCGTTAAAATGTATATTGAGAAGAAGGGCTACTAGCTACTTGCAGTATTTAATTATACACTTGTGTAGTGTAGTGTACAGTGTATGTAGAAACAGTAGTAAAAAATAGGCAAAGGATCACATGGAATATTTGAGCCCCATCTTCTTCCACGATCTTCGAAGCACTTCAGGATCCAATAAACAAAAACAGAGAATACATGGGGAGATGAATTTAATATGCAATGAAATCAATTAATAGCAATAAATGAACATGACAATGTATATAGCCCAGAAAAGCTATATGTATAAAATTACCACAAGAGAACCCGATGCCGTGCTCTTAAGCCAATGGTTACGTTCCTTTGACTGTGGAAGCAGTTAATATTTTAGTCTTAATTCAAATCAAATTATCTACAACTACTATAAATTCACAGCGTGATTGAGTAATATTTGTAGAGCTAGCAATATAATCAGTGACAAAATAAACTAAATGAGCCAAATTGTTAACAAAAGCAAAACATAAGCATTATATTATAATTATCAGCAAGTGTAATTTATTTGTTTCGTGATTGAATGAAGAGGGGAAAAAAAAAAGTTAAATCGTAAAAACTGGAGATGAATTATATTGGAAAAGAATTTTTTAGTTATCACAAAAAGTAAGAATCTAATTAATTAGGACTTAAAGTACATATTTTATTGGGAATACATAAAAGTTACAAGTACAGCAATGAATAGATTGGTTTTGGTGCCATTGCCAGACTTTGAACAACTAAATCTCGAAGGTTAATCAATTAATGAATTAACGACAGCTATGAATATCTATGATCAAATGTAAAGTATATAGAGTAAATAGCACTTTTAACCTTTCTTATGACAATTTTTGCACATTCATTTATTTTAAATTTTTTCTTCGCAGATTTATCCCTTTTATCAATAAATGTTGTCAATCATACGATATAACTTATTATGTACTATTGACTAAATGTATTCTGAGTTTTTGTTGATGAAACATCATTTGGTTGTCATACACTAATTTTTTTTTTTCAATAAGCAAGTGACAATGTCTCTCATTACAGCCTTCAGGGTTCTAAGACAAGGGTTCTGAGGGTCCAGGATTAATCTAGCGTAAGCTTGGACACCTAGATTATCCAAAAAAAAAAAAAAAGATTTATCAAGCCCTAATAAATATGAACGGGCCGGTGAATATACTCTTGTATATACTTTCAAAACCCAAATTATTCAACCGAATTAAATGTTTCTCATTACATATGTAGTGGTACGGTACCCCATGTAGAAGTATATAATATTATCCACTTGTTAATGATAAATGATAGTTTACAATCTGGTATTTTATGTAAATAATACTCCACTTGTTTTTTCTTATATAAATGCAACATTGTCAATCTCTATCCTACTTCCTGCAAAGTGCGAAAACAAAAAACACCTCTCATATCTACCTTTTTCCGATTTATTCCCAGCACAAATTATTAGTACACAAACATAAGTAGACAAAAAATGGATCCATCAAGAAAATCCAACAAGATAAGAGACATAGTTAGACTTCAACAAATCCTTAAGAAATGGAAGAACCTCGCACACAACAACAAAAGCAATGCCTCCACCATCACCACCACCACCGGCAGGAGCATTAAGTTTCTTAAAAAATCACTCAGTTTCTCCGATATCTCCTCCCTCTCACCACCACCTGCAGCCGTCCCAAAAGGGTACGTGGCCGTGTGCGTAGGGAAAGAACTAAAGAGATTTGTGATCCCAACTGAATATCTAAGCCACCAAGCTTTTGGGATTTTGCTAAGAGAAGCTGAAGAAGAATTTGGATTCCAACAAGAAGGGATTTTGAAGTTCCCATGTGAAGTGGATTTGTTTGAAAAGATTTTGAGAATGATGGAAGATAAGAGATTTAGAACAGAGGTGATGTTCTTGCAGGAACAAGTTGGATTGATTCATGATGATTTGAATGAGTTTATTACAACATGCGGTGATAATTATTCACCGGATCTAACTGATCTGACCCCAACTCATCACCTCCACCCTCAAATGTGTAGATGACTACTTAATTAATAATTAGCTTTGCAACAATTGTATTTTGATGTTATGATATCTTTAATGTTAACTATTTTTTGTGTTAAGGCCATATATGGATGTGATATTCGAAATAATTAAGACAGAAAATTAATGTAACTTCTGTGTGCAAATCTAGCTATTGCATCCATTGATATATGCCGGAGAGCCTGCTAATTAATATAGCATGTATTTTGGCTCATGATCCTTCATACATCATGGTAATTGAGTTGATATTAATCATCATATTCTTATTTACTTACCCATTTGCTAATTACATTATCTAATGTTTACTCCTATTATGTTAATCTATGGGTTAAAGGTGCATTGAACGTCCAAATTCAAATCAAGTCGTGCAAGAGTCAATTCGAGCTCGATCGACAAAAGTTTGTTCGAATTCAGCTCATCATATACAAAATCTGACAAAGTCCAATCACAAACTCAAGTCCGATAAGAAAATCATCATACCAATTGAACAATATATATGTAGTTCGACTCGACAGACCTTATTTGCCCCCTAATGCTAATTAAGATGAGAGAACATTACTCTTTTTGGGAAAAGCATGGATGTATATACTTAGGCTCGTAGATATGCATGCATTGGTTTTCAAACATAAAACTTTTGATTTGTATAACATGTACATGAATAATTATCTATAACATATTCTAATTTATTCCATCGTTGATGTCACAAAAATGTTTAAGTGCACTGTATACTAAAATCCCCACAATGTGGCGAATCTAAATTCGAATTCTTGCTGGGAGAGTTGCCCATGCATATAATGTGCCCGATAGTTGCTCAAAAGGGATTAAGTTAGGTCTTAAATACCCTTGAAAAACTAGCCAAAAGGAGTATGGTTTTTCCTTCACTAATATCTAAGGATTGAGTATGATAATGAGGATCTTGAAAATGTATGAACTAGGACATAGGATACCATTAACAAAAGACCGCTAAAAGTATGCACATTCAAGTGTACGATAGTTACGGATTGAGTGTTAATATGATAATCACATGGCTTACCTTTATCATATCTCACACTAATTAATGGGCTAAACCATGTGATTGACATGTGATTCCAAAACACAGTTACTACAAGAATATTAATCTTAAACTAATCTTAATTAAAAATTTCCGTATAAAATACCATATATAATCCAATCATTGTACGGCATCAGCTATGTGTTATGATCAATTATAACCTATTAGTTCTTTATCTTTTACTAATCATAGCAATTAGAAGGGTCCGTGTGTACTTTAGAAAAGTCCGAAAAAATTGACAATGTGTACATTTTTTTTCTTTTTCTTAGGCATTCAGATCTTACACCTGACTTAATAACCCCTTTTGGGGCCTTGTTGAGTATATTACATTATTATACGAGAATCTCTCTTAGAGGGATTCGAACTTGAGTTAACCACTTTATAAATGTTAGTCTCTTTCAGTAGAACTAATCACCCGTTGGTACCATATGTGCATATCTAGACGTATTAGAATTCAGATGGATATTGAAGCTGTAACTTGCACTTTGAGAGAAGGTACCGTATAACGAGGAGCAAAAAATACCTTTTCCAAAGGAAGGTAAATTAACAAAAATTCAAATATCTGTTTATAGTGCAACTTGATTGTATTTATTTTATTGATTATCAAAAAGGGTAACATGCGTTGAGACTTTTACAATCTTACTTGAAATGGAGACTGAGTTTGGCAGGTGGTGTTCCAAATTTGGCGCCTCTATTCTCGGGTGGCTACTCATTTCGAGTATTAAATTATTAACTACAGTAGTTGGGTCAAAGTCTAAATTTTATTTAAATACTAACAGTAATATGATTCGGTGATCAAGGTATGTACTATGAACTCAGTTTCAAATTTTAATTAGGACTTAGCAAATTCAATATTCTTTTGGGAGGGCTACCACATGAAATGTACGGCCACTAACAGTTTATTATTATTCTCGCAAAAAGGTTTATCATCTAAACCTTGCAAAAAGGATATGCGAAATCTAAAGGCTTGTTTGCATTGCTTTTCAGTTTTCAGAGATCTTTTTCATAGATGAGAGAAATAATGAAATTTATTAAGATATTATAGAGAAATGTGTAATGTTTTTGAATTAGCTTAAAATAGCTTGATTTATAGAATATAGAATAATTCTTTTCTCTTATAGGATAAATCAAATGTGACTGATTTGTGTTTTGATGGATAGATTGTTCTAGATTTGATTGTTAGCTGTTAAATCAATAGGATGTAAGATTTGAAAATATGATAATTTTTCAGAAATATTTTTCGAAAAATGAAATATTGATGTGTGTTTGTTTTGTCATTCGGATTCGTCTGAAAATATTGAGAAAACGAAACCAAAGGAGGCCTAAAATTTTATTCAAAACTAATGCCTTAGGAGAATAGAGAAAACAGAACGAAACAATCCAAAGTGGCCACAGAAACATACCTATCATTATCAAGGCCTTTAATAATATTTAGCTTTGAATAATTTATCGGTTTCATATCCAATCTCTACAAAATATATATACAGATGCACAATCTCAATAGCATTTGATAAAAGTGTAAATTTTTACCTTGTCCATCAGCAAGAAGATTGGCAGCTTCCCTGGGCTAACAATGCTTGCTCTAAATCAGTCAAAAAATCCAAATTCTAGGAACACACCTCTGCAACAATCAACGCGAATATTTGTCCACCAGTAACTTTGCTTTATCTGGTGCAAAGAAACGTGCCTGTATACATCCATGACAAGTTAAAGTCGCGGTCTATACACTATATGTCTAGAACTAGATTCGACTGACAACTTTTTAGATTAAATGTCACTGAAAGGGGAATATTAAGTATATTGGGTCAGTGGGTAAATACAAGTGGAACAAGACCTGCATTTTAAACACAATCAAGAATCCTACAATAGTGCATGTCAATGCAAGAGACTCAGATAGGAATTGGAATATATACCTGTATAAACATCCTCTCTGCATCACCTACACTTCCATTTTCCTTTAAAATAATTCCCTGAAGATATTATAATGATCCTGGTTAGTAGGCTATCCTTGTTCTATATAATTATCACAACGAAATGCTAGTAGGCATATGGGAACTAATTAGGCTATTTTTGTATAAGATCAATCCAGTTATTTTCTTTTGCGAGATATTATAGGAACAGTTTGTCATGTCATGTCCAAATTTATCCGGAAAACTCTTATGCAACATGGCTCTTAAGTAGATGGTGCACCAAGAAAGAAAAATAAATATTGTAGAACCTTGGCTAAGTAACCCCTAAAATCATCAGGGTGGCTAGAGATAAGTTGATCATAAACAGATACAGCGTCACTGATGTGGCCCCAATCCGAGTAGGCTTTTCCGAGAAGCAATTCAACCTGAAAATTGCACCATGCGAACATCTTGAGTCAAGCAGAATATTAGATACATTTCCCTTGAACAAGGATTGCAATGATATTATGATAGATATTAAATAAAAGGAATTTTACCAGGGATCTGATTTCCAACAATTAAACAAATTATGGGGTCTAATGAATTTCTATACATATTGAATATACAGACTAAAAATTCTGCTCATTGATCTTTTTATTATGTTTATGCTCTCAGTGTGAGATATTTTATTTATGATGTGATCAAATATAAAAATTTCCTAACAGGTAAGGAGTATTCCATCCACAAGCAAACAAAGTACAAATTTGCAGCACTGTTTTAAGAACCATACCATCTGGCGATGCCTGAAATTGTAAATTTAATGCATTAGGATAAGAACTCACTTGAACAGGATCCACATCTGATCTTGTTTCCACTGTGCTCCCATCATTATTACCAACATTTTTTTCTCTACTCAAGCGTTCACGAGATGCCAGGAGCACTTGAACAGCCTACACAGGAAACAAATGTATTTACAACATAAAAATAATAGTAATAGATAAACTTGGGAAACAGGCAAAGCAAACAGTTGCAATCACTTTCACGACATTAGGGTATAAAAAACTCTAGTTGAGTTGCTTCACTCATATGTGTAAATTAAGAGAAGGTTGCAATATTCATCCAGAAGCAATTGAATTACTAATTATAGCAGAATTTCAAATGTGGGTATTCGTATTTAACAACCTCATCAGGCTTTCCGCCAGCCAGCAATGCATTAGTAAGACCACGAAGGATTTCAAAATCAATAGTTTCTGATGCCTGTAAGAAAGCAAAGAGTATATTCAGCCATGGAGGCAAATGTTACCTCAACTTGAATCTTTCCTTAACAATGAACAAATGCATGTACAAACTCATAACATACATGGAATATCCAAGAGGTCGTTCCATGAACATTGCGCATAAATAATTTAGTTAGTAAATAAGTGGTAGCAAAGACAAAAAAATAAGAATGCTATTTATTGTTGCATGAGATCTTATAAAGAAGTGTCCTGTACTTGTTTGGCACAAGGATCACACATGTATGGTCCAGATCACAAATATTGTCAGTCATGAAGCGGTACCACTGCTTCAAATGAACAATGAATTACAAGACCAATTTGTTTCAGTGACACAGTTCCAAGTTAACGATCATAACACTTAAGAACAGCATAGCTACAAAACCTAATATCATGACTCATGAAACTAAAGGCGGCAATTGGGCAGGTCGGGTCAATTCAAGATTGGTCGAGTTATAGAAGGCTTATTGTTGCTGGGTCAAACAGGTCGGGTAACGAGAGTGTTGGCCAACTCGCTTACTCCTCTTTTTTAGGTTTGTTAATGATATGTATTTTGTTCAATTTAATATCAAGAAGCATGCACCTTAATTATATGATTACTTGGTTTACAACACTCACATATACATAATACAAAATTACTTTTAAGTTTAATGATCCAACTTGTGTATAAATAAACAAAGGCATATACGTTTTTTAGCATGTCTTCTAAGATTTAGAACTATGAAAGGATTAGTATGTGTTTTAGAACTGAAATAAATTGAATGAGAGAAAAAAAAAAAATGTTTTAGGGTCATACCACGGGTTGGTTCAATTCGTTGAACACTAAGCTTAACTTACTGAGTGTGTTTTATTAATTTGACCCATTTATTCCCGGTCAAACCAACTTTTGACCCACATTAGTTTTTACCCAACCCAATTCAACCAAAGAAAAGGTCAGGCTGGGCCCCTCCAATTCATGGGCCAATACGCCTATGACCACCGTCACATGAGACTAGCATACTAACCCTCTCAGCACTTCTATAGGCAGCAGCACTTCCTTCATAATCTTTGAGCTCGTATTTGACTTCACCAAGCAAGCGAAGAACATCAGGATCACTTGGTTTTTTCTGCAGATAAAAGCAGACAGCTTGAGATAATGTTAAACAAACATTTTGTTCTAATACTGAAAGAGCACAATTTACAAACCTCAGCCAATTTTTCAAGCAATGTTGAAGCTCTTTTGTATTCTCTCATTTCTGTTAAGGTCACTGCAGCTCCCTGCAAAATAGATTTTTTTTTTCAAGGGTTGGCATAGTTGATAAAGCATACAAAGGTCGGAATTCTCTGGGGCATTTAAAGTCTTGAATATTTTTTTAATTAAATTGTTCAAGTAGTTGCCAAGAAAAAATAAAAAAATTTCATGCTTTAGAAGCCTTTTCTCCAAGTCTAGTTGTTCTTGATGTACAATTCGTTCGAGGTGGTTTATTTTCCTGAACAGGTATGAAACATGAAATCTGATGAGGCTGCATTTCAGATAAGCCTTCCTAGAACAGAACATACTGAACTTGAGCTGATATTTTTTTTTACTGAAAAATTGAAAGCATAACAATAGCTAATTATTGGAAAACTCACATGATCAAACTTAACATCATCAGTTTGCCAAGCGCGATCTTATTTTACAGAGGTACAGTAAAATATTTTCTACCTAATTAGCATATGCACTAATCAATACTCCCTTTGCTACAATGCAATGTCACTTATCTATTAGTTTTAATAAATTTAGACATCTTAAATCTTTCAATAATAATGTTTGCTATTTTACTATGTTCTTTAATATTATATCAATAGTTCGAAAAAAAGGTCAGGTTGACTGGGCACCAAAATGACAACCTTCACAATTCAAACTCATGATGGGATGAATTTATCATATTCAGTTTCTAACTATAACAAAATTCCACACTGATACCACAAATTCATTAAGTGATAGAACCGCATACTGTCTCTGCGATCTGTAAATGAAGCTAGGGAGCATATTAACATTATATATGATGTTATCTCATGCAAAACATCATGACTCACTCCAAGAGCAGTGGAATCTTCAGGCGAGATACCAAGTGTTTCTTCAAACCCCGTTAGCCTTTTCTGCAAAAGCATAAGAATATTATGATAGATGGCTCCCGCTTGAGACATTTTTTTGTGAAAAAGACTACAGTCACCACATCCTTATTGGGAGGAGAGGTTATGCAAAAGTGTAGAAGCAATTGTAAGGTCTTTAGACAATGAATATATACCAATGTGGAAATTTGACCGATATAGTTCTAAGGGCTATCAGGATTTTAAATAAGCTAACAAATACAAAGAAAGCAATAAGCAACAATCAAACATCTAAACTGTAAGGACAAAGCATTGCTTAAAATTTAGAAAGATTAGTCAAACCTCAAGATATGTTCTCTCTTCTGCTGAAATTTTGTTAACTTTAGCAGCCTCCTCTGTAGGGCTAACACTGGAGTTTCAAAGACACATCAACTTTACAAGTTACAAATAATGACCAGATACTACATCTTTCACATTATAAAATCAAATAAATGCATGAAGTACCATCTTTAGTTTGGATTGACACATCTTATTTTGTGCAGAAGCATGACAGCTTTTCAGTTAGTATATGGATATGGTGGACAGTTTAATGCAGATTTTAATTTATTAGTTTGAAAGGTGAAGACTTTGATTTAATTTGGAAAGTGAAAACAAGGAAAACCTTCAATTTTATGGACTGGAAGCTAAAAAAAAAAAGTAATTCAGGCATAGATGCTAGTGCTATACAAAGAGAAACCACTACTCTGTTTAGATCCCTAACATAAAACAACACAAACGAAATGTGATGAAATTAAAGACCTCTACTTAGCCTCATCGATGCATTAAGGTTAAGGAATATTGGAAAATTACTCCTAATCAATGGAAATCACCCAGCAAACCGTATGCTGATGGTGATATCTTAACCAGAACAGAATATGGAGTACAAAAAACTGAATAAAACAAGAAAAGGTTTATCAATTTTGAGGAAATAAAATAACTGAACAAACTCAGGAGCTTATGCATCACAGAGATGCATCAGAAAACCACTAGAAAATCTGGTGATACGTGCTGACAATCTTCAATCCATACCTTCCAGTAGGTAGAAAGTTTCCAAGAGCAAAAACCAGCCCAAACACAGCAACTGCAACTCCAACTCCAATCTACCAGATTTTTATTTCTAAAATACGGAATCAGCAATGTCTTGAAAATTCAGAACATTTTAGGAAATGACTACATCAATGCATCAGCAAATCAGTGACTTACCTTAGTCCCCAATCCTATCGTGCTATTGTTACTCTCAGTTGGAGCATCATAATCAATTACGCCATACTGATTCTCCTTCTCTACCTTTTTCTGCTCAAGCGCCGACCTTAGCAGTTGGTAGAAGTTCAAGGTTAACATAATTATTCGATTAAAACTTAAACTAAAGAAATGAGAGATAAATGGAAACAAAGAGGCCAACCGCTGAGGAAAACATCATGTACATTTGTATTTGCAAATTGCAATACAAATGGAACAAAACCGAACAATTTATAATTGAAAAGAACAACGAAAAAATAAGACAAATTAAATTCACCAATTAACAAAACCTTACTTTCTAACAGCTTGGAGGCGTTGCTCGAACTCAAGATCACCTGTTGAAGTGTATTTAGTTTTTCCACCATTTGGAGAACTTAAACCTGGCGCCTCTGCATAGATAAAAAAATTTACATTTCTTCAACACATAATCACATGAATAAATAACAAACATTGACACAATAAAAGACTTACGGTTAGGCAACGTGGTCGAAGATTGCTTAGGTGGTGATTTAATTTTCCTGTACCGAAAAAAAAAGGCATAAAATACTGAAATAAAGAAATGAAAGATGGAGAGAAATAGAGATAAGGCGCGAGGGTTACTTGCTGTCAGCATCTTTTGATTTGGGGCCGAAGCCTCTAGAAGAATCGGAGCAGTTAATTCGATTAGGATAGTTAGTAATGGGAGAAGTAAATGAAGGATGAGATGATTTCATTTTCATACGGTAGAGATGAGGATGCAGTATAGCAGCAGCAGCAGCCATTGTTTGCTGCAATTTTTTGAAGCAGAGGTTTATTGTTGCTGATAATATTACGTAAAGACGGTATTATTTTTTGAAGAAAGTCGCCAGTTTATAATGAGTTAATCGCAAGAAGGTCCCCGTATTTCCAAAGAAAACCAAAATTTCTCTAAAAAATTTTGAATAAACAAAAAAAGGACTATCGTTTTTTATCTATACTTAGGCCATCTCCAGCAGTGGCGCGGGCTGGCGGGGCGGGGTCGGGCTGGGGAGGAAAACTGCTGGAGACGGCGCGGGCTGGCGGGGCGGGGCGGCCTGCGGGGCGGCTGGGGCTGGGCAGCGGGCTCGGGGCGGCTCGTACGGCGGCTCGGGCGCGAGTGAGGGAGGGTTTTTTTTCTTGTTGAAAAAGAGGGGCGCGTGTTTAAAACAGGTGCCGCCAAGTGGCGGCACCTGATTGGACCTGAACCTTTTTTTTTCTTTTATTTTGTTGTGTATTAATTGTGTATATATTTGTGTATTTATTTGTGTATTTATGTATATTGTTGTGTATTTATACCTAATTAATATTGTGTATTTTTGTAATTAATGTGTTATTTTAATTAATATGTTGTTTTAATTAATGTGTTGTTTAATTAATGTGTTATTTTAATTAATATGTTATTTTAATTAATGTGTTGTTTAATTAATGTGTTATTTTAATTAATATGTTATTGTAATTAATGTGTTATTTTAATTAATGTTATATGTTTTAATTATATATTATATAATATGATTAATTATTTAAAGTAACAATTAAATAAAATTACGATATTTAAAGACACTGCTATTGTTTAATTAAACACTCATACAAATAATTTTTTTTCAAAATACGAAATTAGTTAAAAATATAAAATAAACACTCATACGAATTAAACTTTTAAATACATTCTAAAATAGAATGTAAATTTAAACACTCAATTTTAACCGTATTTTGCATAAACATGTTCTATTAAGTCTTTTTGAAGTCTACGGTTAGTCGCCTTAGAACGAATTGCTTCATGACGCAGCATATAATTATCCAACGTTTGTCTTCTTGGTGCAACATCTTGAAATTGTACTCCGCGACGGTCATAAATTCTAGCGCGTGCTCTACGAGACGTGCTAACGTTAGTATCATCATCATCCGAGTCATCGTCTTTGTATTCGTCACGTTCATCCTCCACAATCATGTTGTGGAGTATGATACAAGTTAACACGATATTGCTAAGATCTTGCGTATGCCACCCCCTGCCAGGTTGATTAACGATTGCGAACCGAGCTTGGAGAATTCCGAACGCTCGTTCAACATCTTTGCGGAACGATTCTTGATATCGCGAGAATACTTGTTCAGGATGTGTTCTCGGATTTCTCACCGACTGTATTAGCGTTCCCCACTTCGGATATATACCATCCGCAAGATAGTAAGGCATGCGGTAAGTATTTCCGTTCACTTCATACTGAACCTCGGGAACGTTACCAGAAGTGAGGTTATCGAATAGAGGTGAACGACCAAGTACTGTAATGTCGTTCAATGCTCCCGGCACGCCAAAAAAGGCGTGCCATATCCACGTATCATGTGATGCAACAGCTACAAGAACAATCGTAGGTTTCTTCGACCTTCCAGAATAACTTCCTTGCCATGCGGTTGGGCAATTTTTCCACGTCCAATGCATACAGTCGATCGAGCCAATCATCCCCGGAAATCCACGTCGTTCCGATTTCTTAAGTAGACGGTCCAAATCGTCTGCGGTTGGGGCACGAAGGTACTCGTCTTTATATAAACGCAAAATTGTTTGACAAAATTCACGGACAATCTCAACTGTGGTACTCTCCCCAACACGAAAATTTTCATCTTGAGCATCGTGGGGAGTTGCGTATGCCAACGTCCGCATGGCAATTGTTGCCTTCAGAATTGGTGAAAACCCTGCTCGATTGGCGGCATTGTATCTTTGACGAAAATATTTATTTTCACGCTCGCAATCCGCAAGGATACGGAGGAAAAGAGGACGCTTCATACGGAAACGGCGCCTGAACGTTTCATCAGAGTACAACGGTCTTTCGATGAAATAATCGTTCATCAGTTGTATGTGTCGTGCTTGGTGGTTCCTGTCTAAAAATTTACAACCAGGAACAGAACCACCATGAACAGGCACAATTTCTGTTGGAGAACTGAAAAGTTCATCATCAATTTCTTCTTGTCTTCGTTCATCTTCATTTTCTTCTTCTGCAATCCTGTCGTTATAATCTTCCCAAAATTGGTTTCGGGAAGAAGATGATACGTCATAAGCACCATAACCGCCAAAATCATAGTTCGGATTCATCTTGAGAAAGTAAATATTTTATGTAGAGTGAATATTTTATGTATCAGATATTTTTTAAGAATGAATGTGTTCACTACAATGTGAGATTGGATTATTAAATACTCTTATAAAACTTGAAAAGTGCACACGCAACACAGTTAATTAGTATTTTAATCTTTCTATATAATATGATAGATGCACGTAAATGCTATAATTGTGTGTAAGTATTAAAAAAATTATATCACTCAATAGAAATCTATATCTATATCTATACTACTATTAAAAGTGTGAATAATTTAAGTTTTTTTTTTTTTTTGTGAAGACAAAAGTGCGCTTATTCAAGTTGTAAAGTATATTAATAAAATATAATTAGACATGAATTTTCCTTAAATTTTCTCATCAAAACTTTGGTAGGAAAATATTTTAAGAAAATTTGTAACTTTCTTGCATTCTTATATGGAAGAAAAACAAAAGTATATTTAAGTTAGATATGAAGTCTTATTATAGTTATTTCTTACACTAACTCCAATAATTAAGAAATTAACTCCTAAATCACTTTTACAATTTCATTATTGTTCTCCTATAACACATAAAAATAAAAATAAAGACTATTATTTTGAATAGTTGTAAAAATATTATTTGTTTCATTTAAAGATTTGGTACAATATGTCACTTCTTAAAAAAATCAAATTCTCTTAAATATCATAAAATATGTTAAAGTAGAATCGCATCTTACCTATGAATGAACAAAAATACTTATGACTTAGTGAACTATAAGTAATCTTTATTTGACATGAGAAACATTGCCCCAAATTTTCATAAAATCTTTTTGAGAAAAATTTGTGAAATAAGTTAAGAAACGGATGAAAATCAATGAAAATCAATGAAAATTGTGAAATTGATCTAATAAATTTTATGTAATTGATGAAAACACGTGAAATCGATCTACATGAAATTTATAAACACTGGTAATGAGGTGAAAACTGGGTGAAATCGGTAATAAAATGTGCCGGTAAAATCGATAAATACATGTGAAATCGATGAAATTTCGGGTGACGATTCTGAAAAAATGGGAAACATATCAGTGAAAGCAATGAATAATGGATGAAATATATGGAGAATGGGTTAAATCATTGAAAAAAGGTTAAAATATGTGAAATAATGTGAAATCAATGAAAATTCAAGTGAAATTGTTAACAAAAAACCATGTGAAATATAAGTTAAACTTATAAAAATAAGTAAAACTAGAAAAAAAAATTAACTAGCATAACAGTATGAACTAAATCAGTAGATTTTTTTTTTTGAATAGGAGAAAACAAAAGAAATCGATGAAAAATAGGAAAAACTATGGATTAGTAAAAAAATATAAAACCAGTAAGAATCAATGAAAATTGAATTAAACTAATTAATATAATATAAGTGAAATGGCTTAGATCGGTAAAGAAATATCTTAAGTCGGTGAAAACATGTGAAAATTGGTTAAACTGGTAAAAATAAATGAAATCAATAAAATGAAAAAAGTTCAACCAACCAAAAAAATGTCAAACCATTAGAAAAATTGTTTGAACCGAAAAAACTAGACGAAAATACCCATGGTGAAGTTAATATATTGAATAACAGTCATTTATATGTACTATTTTATGACATAATGAAGTTAATTTTACTCAGATTTACAACAAAATACCACATAAATTAAATTGACATGTACAACATATGTGCACCTTAGACCGGTGAAAAAAATGAATGTGAAATCTTAAATACATTTGAAACCGATAAAAAAGAAGGGGGTAAAATTTGTGAATAATGGATGAAAACGGGTAAAATCAATTAAAATAAAGGCAAAGTTGGTGAAAATATGTGAAATAGATGAAAAGAATGGAATTTCTAAGAAAAATGATGAAATCAGTGAAATCCAATAAAACTGGGTAAAGCTAAAATCGATAAGGTTGGTCAGAACATATTTAATCACTAAAAAATTCAGGTGAATAACAAGTGAAATTAGTGAAAAAAAAACATGAAAAATAGATAAAAAAAAATGGTTTAAAATGGTGAAAACGAGTTAAATCAGTTAAAAAATAGTTTAACTGGTGAAATCGATGGAAAATTTGTTTAAACTGAAGAAAAAAACCAAAGAAATCGACCAAAAATGAGAAAATAATGAAAAATATTATAATCGATAAAAAAAAGGGATAAATCGCTGAATAAAATAAACCGGGTAAACTAAATTTAGACTGAACATAAGAATCGATGAAAGTTAGGGTGAAATTTATAAAGAAACGAATAAAATTAGTCAAAAAAAGCTTGAAATCGGTGAAAACATGTTTAATCAATGAAAAATTTAGGTGAATAGCATGTGAAATTAGTGAAATAGGTGAAAAGGAGTTAAAATTTATCCGACAAAAATAATGTGAAATTGGAAGAAAATTGTTTAAATTGAAAAAAAGATCGGAAAAACAATGAAAAATATATAATCGATTAAAAAGAGGAAAACTAGATAAAAAAAAGTTAAACAGTGAAAACATATGAACCGATGAAACTTCGGGTGAAAATGGTAAACACTGGTGAAGTTGGTGAAAAAAGTGGTGAAACCATTTATGAAGAAACAGATGAAACATGTGTCATTGGTGAATAACGGATAAACTTGAATGAAAACTACTATTATGGAATGCACTAAATAATGTTTTTATGATCTTATTTTAGAACCAATTTTATTAAATGTAATGACTAAATCAGTCATCATTATATATTTTATATTTTATTACAACTATTTAAAGCCATCATTTTTTATAAACCAATAATAATTAATAAAAATAAATCTCATTAAAATAAAATGATCAGTCATAAATATATGATATTCTATGACATAAAAATGACAAATTTTACACTAATTTATGAAAAAAAACCTATGAAATTAAAACTAGACACGTACAACGTACGTGCACTTTTCTAGTATTATTAAAACTATAAAGTATGAATCCAAATATCCAAATATGTATAATTACGTTTTACAGCAAGTCCAAATATTAGTATAAATATACTATAGAATATGCAAGCTACTAAAGTTTTTGTTTTTATTTTTATTTTTTTAAAGAAACAAATCCTAAATAGTTTTTGTTCAATATATGATAGCATGTCCGCAATTCACAATTTCACTTATGCGAATTCCGTTGGTGTACACACGATGACGAATTTGTAGATTTAGAATTTTCCAAGTCAACAACTACATTCCTAAATTAAAGTAGTTTTAAATCTGCAAAATCACTATCTCCCAATAAAAATATGATAATTATCTCCTGAAAACACAAAATTTCATTCATAACTCTGAAATGGTCAGGTCCAGTTCATCATCAGGCAGCTTCACCACCGCGGTGGAATGTGTCGAAAAATATTTATTCAATATTAATTCTGTCGAGACAGATTCGACGTTGCCTGTATGCCCTGCACTACTGTTTTTCTCACTTGTATTTTCCATGTTGTTAATACCTTTCATGACATTCACATTATACGTTGTGAATCCAATATTTAGAGTCGACTCCGTTTCGGTATCCTTGAACAACATTTCGAACGAGCATTCTTCGCAAATGACAGCAGAATGGAACATTAGTTTTTCTGTTCTCAATCGGAATAAGTTAACAAGTATTGACTACGAATATTTTAACGTTTCAGTTCAGTGTCTGAACGCGCATCCATCAGTGACGATTCTGCCACCGTTTTATCGACATTGGTCTTGGGTCTCCCGGACAGATTTGTTTAATGCAACTGTACGAACTGCACCGTGGCCACTTTTCAACGCAACAAATCTTGTTTTGCAATTTGAGGTGAGTTTTAAGGCCGCTGTAAAGTACATAAATTGGATGAATACAAATGGAGATGAATTTGTGGACGAGACGTGCAGGGGTATGAAGGTTGGACCTCTGTCAAGCGGAACACCGCATTTGGGTACTATGTCGGAAGACCGTGTGGAGTGCCATAATCAAAGATTACGTTATGGGTTAAACTAATTTTGACATGTATTAAGAACTGTAGTTCTTGTTGCGTTTGTGATCAAGATCGAGATTGTTTTTTAATTGTTACTATGTAATTAGGTGATTTGCAACTTTTTTGGCACTCGATTGCACATTTAATACCATTGAATTGCATATTGAATGGCCGTTAACTCGGTATTTGGGAGGAAAAAGCCATATTAACTCGACATTTCTGGTCCATAACATAAATTACTTTACTTTAGCGGCTCACATATTAATTATTTGGTGCATCATAATTTCCAAGCTTGTTTCAGTAATGCACAGAATAAGGATTTGTTAGTTTAGCACTGCAAATGATAATGCTTTAATGATAATGGTGTTCATCTTTCACTTCATATAGATTTAGAAACAGAATGTCGATTTTAGGCAATACATATCGCGCGACAACACTAATTTTTAGGTAGTCTACAAGGATCAAGAGTTGGTAATGAAATTATTCACTTGCAGATTCTTGTCGTTGCCATTATCATCTGGTCTTTTGTAATCCCCGCATTACACATATTTGCAAAAGCTCGTGTGTATTTCATTCCATAGCTTGTCATAGAACCGCAATTCTCCTCATATGTCTTCACCTACGAGTAAAGATTCAAAGAAAGGCATCAAGAAACCAAATGCATCATCTATTGCTGAAGGAAATTTTTTATTCAACTTACAAATGTCTTAAGGCAACTCCAATCATCCACGAGGGGCTGTCCTACTGGTCGAGCACCATGCATCATAGCAATACCATTTGTAGCTCCAACAAGAAGTGTGCTTATTTCCTTCATTTTATTATCTATAACCTTCCTGCTATTAATCTCATTGAGTAACTGCATCCGAGCTTCCGACCTCTTTTTCGAGCCTTTTGGGGCTCTGTTGAACTGGTGGAGAAAGAAAAAAATATCCGGATTTATAAACTATGATTAGAGATTGATAATTTGTTGTTTTTAAGTAATCATTAGCATAAGTTTAAATGAACCTTCTGCTGATAATATAGGAGGTCTGCTTCACGCTGGCTTACAGCTTTTCTAGTCGGTGATGTAACACCGTGTCCATGTTCGGTTGAAGTATAATTATTGTTCACTTTATTGGTGCCCATAAAAGAGTAAAGAAATTTCTTGGCAAGCACTAAATTGCCATATTCCATGACATTTGAACCCAGCTGTGCACGATTTTCTACTGATGTCCTACGCTTAACCTGTATCGATATAAGAGTATAACATGTTATCTGAATTGATTTTGGCAGTGCTGAATGTCCAACTCATCTAAAATATTAAGTTGTTACAAGTTTATACAGCTTTTTCTCTTGTTATTGAAATTATTACCACTTGAAATTGCTGGGCGAGAGTTTCAGACCGTAAATCGTGCTTTTCACTGCATAAAAGTCAGGGGGGAAAGGGTTAGGGATTAATGTAACATTGATTGATTTTGTAGAACAAACAGAGAGATTTATGTACCTGTCTTCCATCCAAGAGACACTATACAGATCTCCTAAACAAGGCAAAGAATCGTGATCACAATATGTCGGGTAACTATTTTCTGTTGCGTTTGACGCTGTAGTTGCATATATGTTTAGATTTTCCGGAAGAAGACCCTCGAACATACTCCCCGATTCACAGGCTTCCATGTAAAATACCTATAAGTTATGTAGCCAATAAATTGTTTCAATGAGGAAGGAATTGGCAAAGGGAACAAAGAAAGCTAAGGCAGGTATAAAATACAGCACCATGCTTTCGTATCCCTTGCTTTCATGCTTTTTCTTCAGGACTTCGATGAGATCATCCGCGTAAACATATTCATCCAAAGGCATTCCTGGTGCAAAATAATTGGTCCCCACATTAACCGCAATTTGCAAGCATTTAGAATCGATGAGCAATACAAGGTATGAAACTTTACAGCTTTGTTTCAAAATGGTATCTTTTTACACCAAATTCCGTTGCTTTTTGTTAAAAGCGTAATTCTCGGTTTTGAAATACTAACCTACCACACCAGGGCTTCCATGATCAGTATAGTATATAAATATATTGTCTTTAGGACCAGTGTTCAGAACCTTTCCACTTCCACCTATGACACCACTTCTATCGCCAAGTATAACGGCAAATAGGTTATCGACACTGGCATTCTCTCCTGTATAGTCCTGAAAAATAAACGAACTTTACTACACATTGCTCGGGTAATTAATTCTAGCCCAAACCGGGTTCAGCTGCACCCAGATTATTTAAATCTCAATGTGCATGTACACTTGAACGGGTGAGGTCAGGTCAGGTCTGGACTATAATTTAAAATTGATTTAATTTAATTTAATTTTAACATAACCTTGGGGACTCCTTCATAAACGTTAACGCCATTTGGACTATTGATGATAACACCAGGCCTAGGATTATCCGAATCAAAAGCTATATCATCATACATGAAAACTATTATGTTTTCGTCTTTCAATCCACCTTTCTTAAGTATCTGATATGCATGGCATACATCAGCCTGAAAGAAAAACCATAGTAATTAAACTAACTACTAATTAGTATGTATAAAAAAAAAAATTATCATGAAAACTAATTTACCTGGTGCCTGTAGTTTTCATAATAACGCGAGCCTGCTACGAGCAATGCCCATTTCTTACCCTCCACGCCAGCCTCGTTTTGAAGGAATTTCGATATCTTCGCTGATAAATTAGGTGCATTGTGCTCAACCTGATTGCCATTAATAAATTCAAGAAAGAGAAGCGCAACAATAATGTAATGAATCATTGTGAAGTTATGAAATAAATTGCTCATGGCTGAAGTGAACACATTTCGATATCATTTAAATAGGTGAAAAAAGCAGAAGCTGATAAAAGTATCAAATCCGTAATCTGAGGCAAAGTATTGATAAAGCCAAATAAAATTACTTTGAAGTGATGGACATCTGTCCATTAGGCCAATTATAACTAAACAGCAAAAATGTATACAGGGGACGAGTTTTGTTTGTATTGACAAAATTGAGCTATCCATGTAAATAGCAAGGTGGGTACAGAAGAAAAAATAAATAGGAAAATAAAATGAAAAGGAATTTCAGGGGATTGTTCTACAATAAATTTCTCTTTAGGAATAATGTAATTAATGCGCGGTTATCCTGACTCCAGACTTACATCCAAAGTTTCTAGGAATGAACATCTCTATGCTTGAAAGTAAAACAAAGGGGAAATTATCAATAAAAAGTAAAAGAAAAAGGAATGGATCAGTTAATGCAGATAAAATGATCAAAGAATTATTCTACTGTTAGATGATTCTACATTATTTCATATGAAACCTGTTCTCTGCATTTGAGCTCTACTTTTCGACATCATGCGGGCGTGCCAAAGTTGATGTAGTTGAAAATATTACTGGTATGTAAATGTAATGTAGAATTGTGTCTAATTCTTTTTTTTTTTTTATTTTGTCATATTCACCAATAAAGGTCCACGTCATAAATTTGAGGGTTTTTAGCAAAGTTAATTCCTAGTATATGTTTAATGGGCAATTTACCTCTATGTGAAAATAAGAATTTAACTACATATGTAATGAAATAATGAGCAATATACATCCCTGTGATATGAAATAATGAGAAATTTAACTCCTTGTTAGTAGAGAGGGGTATTGCACACACACTCTATAATGCGACTTATACTTTATTTTCATTTAAAAAGTTACCAACATAACCTTAAATTTGACAACATATTCATCTCATTTTATCCCATGTGATATGCGTAAATAGGCAACTTAACTACTTGTGATATTCGTAAATGGGCACTTTAACTCCAAGTGATATTGCATAATGAGCATATTAGTAAAAATGTAAAAACCAAGAGGGAGGCAATGTGCTTCTTTTATAAAAACACATGGAGGTATTTTGCCATTTTATTTATCACAGAAAAATAAACTGCCTAATTAAAATAACACATGGAGTTAATTGTTATTTCACTCTAAATTTGATTATGGTGCACATCAAAATGTTTAGGGTAATGTTGAACTGTGTCTAATATTTGTTATCTTTGCAATTTTCACCAATAAAGTTCAATCTTATGATGAATTTCTACCTTTTTTTCTTTTTTTTTTTCGTATTCACTCATAAAGGCTCACATCATAAATTTTTAAATTTGACGATATCTTGTACACTAAAAAATATTGAGGGTAATGGAGAGATGAGTCTAATTTTTGTTATCTTTGCCATTTTCACCAATAAATGTTCTTGTCATGAAATTCTAACATTTTTTTCTTTTAATTTGCCGTATTCACTAATAAAGTTGAATAATTTTTGTTATCTTTGCCATGTTCACCAATAAAAGTTCTTATCATGAAATTCTAACATTTTTCTTTTGTATTTTGACGTATGCACCAATAAAAGATCACATCATTAAATTTTAAATTTGACAACAGCGTGTGCAATTAAAAATGTTGAGGGTAATAGATAATTGTGTCTAATTTTTGTTATCTTTGCCATTTTCACGGATAAAAGTTTTAATCATGAATTTCTACCGTATTCACCAATAAAGGTTCACACCATAAAAAATTTAAATTTGACGATACCGTGTGCGCTTAAAATAGGCAATGGAGAAATTTGTCTAATTTTTGTTATCTTTGTCATTTCTCCAATAAAAGTTCTTATCATGAAATTCTAGTTTTTTATTTTTATTTTACCCGGCCCTATTCACCAATAAAGGTTCACATCATAATTTTTTATATTTTATGATATTGTGTGCACTTAAAAATGTTAAGGGTAATGTAGAATTGTGTCTAATTTTTGTTATCTTTGTCATTGTCACCATTAATAAAAAAATTATCATAAATTTCTAATTTTTTATATTTTTTATTATTTCGTATTTACCAATAAAGGTTCATATATCATAAATCATTATATTTGACGATAATGTCTTCACTTAAAAATGTTGAGGGTAATATAGAATTTTGTCTATTTTTTGTTATCTTTGACATTTTCACCAATAATAAAAGGTTTTCATCATGAATTTCTAATTTTTATTTTTAATTTGACGTACACATCTTAAATTTTTATATTTGACGATAACGTGTACACTTAAAATTGTTGAGAGTAATGCAAAATTTTGTCTAATTTTAGTTATCTTTGCCATTTCACCAATAAAAGTTTTTATCATGATTTTTTTATGTGGCCGTATTCACCAATAAAGGTTCACATCATAAATTTTTAAATTTGACAATAACATGTGCACTTAAAATATTGAGGATAATATAGAATTGTGTCTAATTTTTTCATCTTTACCATTTTCACCAATAAAAGTTCTTATCGTGAATTTATATATTTTTATTTTTACTTTGTTGTTTTCACTAATAAAGGTTCACATCATATTTTTTTAAATTTGACGATAACATGTGCACTTAAAAATGTAGAGGATAATGTAGAATTGTGTAAATATTTGTTATCATTGCCATTTTCACCAATAAAAGTTCTTATCATGAATTTCTAAATTCGAAGATGGGTTTGTCTGTACTAATTTTTCGTTAATTGAGGGTATTGTAGTATTGTGTCTATCTTACCCTTTTTCTTTTTATTTGCCTTTTTCACCAATAAAGAATCACATCATGAATTTCTAAATTTGACGATGAGTTTGTCTGCATGTAATAATGTTGAAGGTGATGTAGAATTGAGTCTAATCTTTTTCTTTTCTTCGCCATTTTCACCATACATTATAAATTAATCTTTTTCTTTTGTTTGTTGTTTTGATCAATAAAGGTTCACGTCATGAATTTATAAATTTGACGATGGGTGCAAAGCACAATTAGAGGAGTTAGTGTATATATATTCAGCTTAATCGAGTACCTTGTTATGCCAATAATAGGGGTAGAATTGTCATTTCAAGAATACCAATATGGCAATATTTTATATTTAATTACTAGTACTATATTTTATTAAGACAATTTTTTAGAATTGACTTGAGATTACAAATTATGGCCGTAACGTAAGAATTTAGAGCTCAACAATGTTCAGCTCGTGAAGAAATGTTTTAATATTCAGCTTATGTGTGATTAAAGAATTGAGCTTCTGCCTGTGAACAAAAGGCCGAAAAGCACCATATCAGCCTTAAGGAAAAATTTCCTAGAACTTGTGGTTGAAAAATACTCCACATCATCATTGTGAGAGCACCACATCATCACAATTAATGATGTGGTATTTTTTCAATCACAAGATCTAGGAAAATCTCCTAGACCAGGTCTAAGTAAGAATTTTCCCTAGTGATGCTCTCACAATTAATGATGTGGTATTTTTTCAACCACAAGGTCTAGAAAAATCTCCTAGACCAGGTCTAAGTAAGAATTTTCCCTAAAACGCCAAAGAGATTTATATTATATAGATTTATGTATCAAATTATATATAGAATTAATAATCAAGTCATTTCCAGTAGTTTTTATTTATACCTTCCCTTCCCGTGAGCAGAAAATTATGCTCATCTTGATTGATGATTTATGAAAGATAAGTCATTTCTCATTATTTTCATGATTTGAAGTTTGCTCAGGTTCTCACAACTCTTCAGAATATATATATATCTTAAAAACGAAATATAATTAACTCATATATAGTTAGTATTACATTTACAGGGCAATCATAAACACAACCGACCAACAAAGTCAAAACTCAGATACATTGATCATTTCACAGGACACCAAAAAACCTATATATGAAACACGCACTACACTTAGTTACAACATGTATATGCAGGTATACAGGACAGTCTTGTGACATTTATGGTCGAACAGCTATACCCAAGTTCCTTCTAGCAAGGGCCGAACAGGAACGGTACTTCCCCCAAATGTCTTAATCAAATCACAACATTCACGAGTAGGACTACCCTCCTCTTGCTCCTCCGTCTTCAACTCGAGCCCCAACTCTTCTCTTATATCATCGGAAGCTGATATAAGCAAAAACTCACATCCCTCGTAGTTCAGAAAATCAGGTGGGTCGGCCGGATGATAACGCAGATTACCAAATTGCCCCTGCATATGAGCTGGAAACATCGCCTTCCTCTTATTTTGAAGCCCTCTAAATCGCGAAGAAGAAGAACTAGAACCGTGCTGATCTGGGTTCTTTATTTGAATAAGGTATGATGCTTCGCGTGCTATGTTTAGAGCTTCTTGCGGCTCCTCTGCCTTGTTTTCTGGTGGGTATTCGAGCTTGTAGACCAAATGGGTGTGCATTTTCTTGCCTGGATTTGGATTGTGTCGCAAGATCCGATACACGCCCTCTCCGGCTGCTCTTGAGTCGGGTTGGTGCCTATGACCTCGTGTTTTTGTATCATATTCTTTACCTACTTGCCATTAATTTAAATAAAATTAGTTTGCTTTATAATTAAATATATTATTAGAAGACATAGACATAAACTAAACATTTCAGATTAGGAGTTTCACATTCTAACTATTCCTAAAAGTCACTAGTCATCTACAAGTACATGGCACATTCTTCATTGAAGAATATATTTTTATAATATTAGTCTAGGAAAATATTAACAAGGCAATTGAGATTAACGAAATTACGTACTTTGAATTTCTTATATGAGTGATTTGCTGTATCTTGAGAGTTAACACGAGCGTGAGTTAAATGAGCACGGTTTAAATGATATGAGTGGTATGTCATCTAAAGAGTAGTATGCTGTAACTTAGGTGCATCAGAATAAAAATAATGTGCACCGGAATGGAATACAAGCGACAGGCTACTTATACTAGTGGAGTGCCGCAAAATGGATTTTTCGTTCTAATTTTTTTTTTTGAGACAAATACATTTATATATTATCGATCATCAATACACCAAAATTTATTCAATCGTGTCAATGTACAAAGAATAA
The DNA here is from genome assembly GCA_003313485.2 of Penstemon barbatus. NCBI lineage: Eukaryota > Viridiplantae > Streptophyta > Magnoliopsida > Lamiales > Plantaginaceae > Penstemon > Penstemon barbatus. Next base: position 37,617,041 of record CM064882.1, read on the forward strand.
TAACTAACATTAAATACTAGTGGAGTAATAAACTAGAAGGAAACCCACATTAATGATCAAAATTGACCTCATACCTCTTTGCCATTAGTCTAAGGCATCATTGGCATTTTAACTTATACTTGATATTATTTCAGTGATTCACGTTGAATTGAATATTATGCCTTATTATAAATATGAAATCAACATTACCTTTGAGAGCAGCCTTAATGTCTTCGATTTTGGTGGTGACCATTTCGACGAAGCCCCAATAAGGTCGGCCTCTGCTTTTCTTTTTGGTAGGATCCGGAAGGCTTTTGCGTCCCATTAGTATGAGTCTCAGTAGCGGTTGTTTCTCGATGTTTACTTGCTCGCTGCCGTGTCCACCACCACCAGCGCCGCCTTCTTTACCGGAGTCGGGTCCCTGTTTTTCCTCGACGGGTGTTTCCCCGGACTCGGGCCGCAATACAAGGTACAAGCGTTGCACGTCTTCCTCTCCATGGGCCTCTTCTTTATCGACTTTGGGCCTGTAAAAAAAGAATATTTCTCCTCTTTCCTGCAACCACAAATTAACATAACATAATAATAATGTTTAATCAAATAATTTGCCCAATCATTTTTGAACAAAAATTAGAGCTGGATAGGTGCCCAATTCTACCTGAATTTGAACACTAGGCTCAGGTCTCGTCTTTTTTTCTTCGCCTTGTCCCATTTGACAAAATTGTGCTTTTCTCAATTCTTCTTCTTCAAGGGTTTGCTGAATAAACTTTTTGCAGTTACAAGTAATAACTCAATAAAACTGAGAACTGTAGAAAAAGCAAAATTAGACACGTTGCAAATGATAAGCCAAGAATTAGCTCCAGGACTAACACATGTCACTATTCTATTTTCCAATTTAAGATAAAATATTACCAAACAAGCTCCTCTCTTTATTTACTGATTTTTCTTCTTATTTGCTCCGGAAAGGGTTTTCATTTATTAGAGCATTTTCAATAGTGTTAAATTTATGTTTTAGTTGGGGTTCTTCGAGAGCTACCCTATGATACTATGATAAGTTTAATGAATTAAACTATTTACAATAAGTTTTTTTTTTTTAGTACAACATTAAGTTGTATCTAAACCCTAAACATTAAGTTGTATCTACTTAATTGTAATAGCTTATATTACTAATTTATCATATAAACTATTTGTAATATTTTATATTTGTAATAACATATTTGATATATATAATAGCTTATATTACTAATTTGTCATATAAACTATTTGTAATAACATATTTGATATGTGCACGGGTTTAGACTAGTTTACATTAAGTTGTATATAAGCATTCTTCTGAGTACAAAAGGGCATTAAACTAATTTGGCCAATAGGCTATACAGATTATAACTAGTAACTAAATTAAACATGAACTAAAAGTCTAAATAAATAAATTAAAACAACTTACTTGCCAGACAAATAAATACAAAATCCCATAATCTAGCTTGTGCAATCGCACAGGCTAGACGGGAGAATATTCTACTTTACAAATAAGAAAAAGAAAAAAAAAATTAAAAACAATTACTTGATCAACTTAATTAAAACTGACTCCAAAAATCAATCCCAAAATCTGTGCTTTCAGCTTCAATTATCAATATCAATATTATTCATATCTGATGAGTCCTGAATTTGTTCAATCTGCCTCAAAGCCTCCTCCAAATCCAACCTCTCATCTAAATCCTCTTTGCAACAAGCTATTCCAATCTGCAAAAGCTTCTCCATTTCAGTCCTGCAGCTATTTTCCGCATTCATGTCCTTGTCGAAAACTTCCGTGCTACTAGTGCTTGCAATGTCGTTGATCCATCCAGCTAAGTCGGCACCATATTGTTTCGAGCCTTGGCCTAGGTAATTGGCCACGAATTTCCCTGTCAATGTCTCTAGTATCAATATTCCCAAGCACCAAACGTCAGTCTTCTTTGATGTACGGCCTAGTTGGGCGTACTCTGGCGATTTATAGGCCACGAGAATGTTTTGGACTTGGCTAGGATTCACTACCGGAACTAGAGTGTAGTCCATTAGAACGGGATTGAAGTCCTTGTTGAGAAGAACGTTTGAGGATTTCAGGTGACCGTGTGGGACGGTTAGGCTTTGAAGCTCGGCGTGGAGAAAGGTTATTCCCTTGGCCACTCCTTTTATGATTCTTAATCGGGTTTCCCAGCTCAGTCCCGGGTGCTCCTCCGAGCGTTTTCCTGCATATACATGTTTATGCTTTCATAATTTGGAGGGGCACTATATTGTTTAATCAAATACTCACTACGCCTGGATATTTACTCCTACTCTTTTCACGAATGTTTCAAAATAAGACTCTCATTCTTGTTTAGACATAATAATTTGACACTACTAGTTCTCAACATCTAATTCTAAGGGCTTAATGTAAAGAGTTGTATTTTAGCTCGGCTATTTCGAGTTTTGAAGTTTTCAAATTTCAAATTCCTAAAACTTCCTTTTCACAAAAGTAGCACATGCTCCCCTTGTACTTAAAATATCCACCATTTAAAACATGTTCCTAGACATTTTCATACATTAAAATTCTAAAAATGCTCTCACATGTTACAACAATGAAAACACATTCAATAGCTACTTTCGTATTTTCAAACATGACCCTACGTGTTTCTCCAAACACCTAGGGCCTGTTTGTCTCGCTTTTCCGAAAAAAATTTCGGTTTTCGGAAAGGCCAAACAAACAATCCAACCACTTTCCCAATTAATTAGCTACAGTAATTTTTTTTCTCAAATCACTTTCCGAAAGGCCAAACAAACAGACCACTTTTCTACTCTATTTCTATTTCTCTCTATACTAGAAAAGTCAACAATTGCGGCTACTTTCCCAAACAACTCTCCCAAAACCCAAACAAACAACATTACGCAAATCGAGATTATTTCTCAAACCTCTACCACTTTCTCAAACCACTCTCCGAAAGACGAGACAAACAGGCCCCTAGATTTCTATTCATTCGACTAAATCACGCATCAATGTCTATTCTCACTCAAAAAATCTAAAACCACGATACACACGAATCAAAATTCATCCAAACAAAGCCTAAAAATTTTCAATTTTCAAATTCTTTTCTAAATGGATAAAAAATAAATAAATAAATTGAGGAAGTAATTAGTAAATTTTAAATAAAAACACTAACCATGGAGGTGTGTAGCCAAGCTTCCATTATGCATATAGTCAAAAACCAAAAGCTTCTCATCTTTCCGATACAAATAAGCCACAAGTGGTAAAAGATTAGGATGCTTAAGTCTCCCCAACCTCCTCATATGTTCATGAAAATCTTCCTTGTCAACACTATTCATTTGTTTAAATCTCTTAACCACCAAAGCTTCTCCATCCACAAGCACCGCCTTGTACGACGCCCCAAAATTACCACTACCCAACACCTCCGCCGACGCCCTCATCAAATCCTGCAAATCGAACTTCTGCCTGTCGTCTCTAACGAACGATAACTTACCGGGTTGTTGCTGTTCGGGCTTTTTCGCTGGGACCGCTTCACCGGAGAGGATGGGACCCGCTGCTACCGCCATCGCCGCCGCTGCCGATGCGGTTGTTTTGTCGTAAGACGGTGGCATCGCGGCCATGCCGAGAGGCGGCGGTGGGTTTTTGCGGTTCCGGCGGAATAGGAGAACGAGTAGGAGGAGTAGGAGGAGTCCGAATAGGATTGATACGACAATTATTCCAATTATTGCCGGGGATAACCCTCTTCTGCTTGAGGAATTATCTGAAGTGGTAGATGTTGAAGTTGGGGGTTGGCTGGCGTCGGGGTGAAGATCGGGCTCCAAGCCCGATGGGGGTATTGGGGAGTCACATGATAGTTGGAGAGGCTGTCCACACAGGGCTCTGTTTCCTGCAGTATTCGGGCCGGACCGGGCCGCCTTTTGTTAGTACTTCGTGGAGAAGACGCTTGATTAACATTTTAGGGAAAAGAAAACAAAGCACTTTCCCTTTGAACATTAGCCTGAACTTCATGGGTGTGCACTTATTCTCCTCGTTAAGTTTAATGTTGCAGGTTGCCATATTTTGCTTGTCTAGTTTTGCAGAATTGTTTGCTGAACCTTCACGTTTCGGTTTCTTTAAGGGTAAGGTAATTTTTCAATCCCATTATCAAATAAAATAATAGTTTTTACCATGAAATTTTCAGTGATTTTTTTTCTAATTAATTAGTATTGTTTACCATTATTTTAGCAATACGATGTAATTTATAACCTCGAAAATAATTTTTGGATCTCAAATGTACCAATGTAGAGAATGAGATAAAAATAAAATCGTTCGACCACCGATAGATCAAAAGTGGCAACCTGCAACATTTGGTTTTATTGAGAGGATAAGTGCGAACTTGAAAAGGTTACGAGGAAAAGTTCCTTCTTCCAATATATTTTAAGACGTAATTGTAATTTCCCACTGATCATGCTATTCTATGAACGTACCTGAGAAGGAGCTTGGATCCAGTTTGGTTAGAGGACCCGGAATTGGACCATCCAACCTATTATTCGACACATTAAGGACTTTGAGAAACTCAGAGCTAATGGCGGGTATGGTACCCGTGAATTGATTGTTCTCAAGCCTTAACTCAATGAGTTTAGGCGATTCAAGGGAAGAAGGAATAGATCCGATGAACCTATTGTTTGCTAAATGAACTTTCTTTAAAGAAGTCATGCCTCTGAAAGCATCTTCCGCAATCTGACCAGAGAACTGATTATGTGACAAATACAAAGACTTGAGTGCACCAAGCTTTCTCCAATCTGGCATTGGGCCTTCAAAGTTATTGTTCATGAAGCTAAGACCTCTAAGGAATCGTAATGGAACGAGGGAATCGACATCGATTTGGCCTCTCAGGTTCATGTTCTCGAGTTTCAAGCCCCACACGTGGTTATTGTAGCATACGACTCCGACCCAATGGCCATTAGTATGAGGACATGGAGGTATGGATGCGTTCCAATTGGCTAGAGCGGATTCGGAGTTTGCTAGGGAGCTTCTGAATCTGAGGAGGGCTTGTGCATCATTTTCTTGTGCTGAAACGAAGTCACAATGTATAAATGATAACAACACTAGCAAGGTAAGGGTTATGATTGAAAGGGATGGTTTTGTTTTGGGGCGTGGGCGCACAGGATGGGCTGCAGCTTGCGCGCCCGTCGGCATTGTTAATCTTTGTTGAGTAACTGCAATGGAATATATGTGTTGGTATATATTGATCTGTTCAATTTGATGAAAAGGGCATGGGTAGGGAAGAAAAAAATCAATGGATGGTTTCTTAATTTGGTGTTTCTCTCCTTTTCTCTCTCTTTTTTCCCTTAGTTTTTTTTTTTTTTTTTCTTGTTTGGATTTGTCTCTCTGAAAATTTCCTTGATTTTTGGTAAGGGAGAGAGACAGTCTGACAGGGAGGGAGAGAAAGAAAGAGAGGGAAATGCAAAGTGTGAAAATTGGTGGCAAGAAGAGTAGGTTGGTTTGCGGGTTGATTGAAGAAGTGTTGCAGCGGCATTTGTGGTGATTATGTATGTGCCAGAGTTAACTTCGGGAGGTCTTTCTACAATTTTTTTAGTTTTCAACCATAATAAGAGAAATATATGCATTGCCATCTGTGTGGGGATTAATTCATATAATTGTCCTGTCTTGGGGAAAATTTGAACGTGCCCCCATATTAATTCTATTCCATAAATTTCTTTGGTATAATCAAGTTGTTTGCACTTACCCTTTTTTGGGCCCAAAAGCATCAAGAATTAGATATGTCTGTTTTTCACTCGTGTTTGCAATTTGATTTGCATCAACTTATAATATGAAATTATAAAAAATTCTATATATTATTTAGTTTACAAACATTCAATTTCTACTTTTGCTTCCCCAATTCCACCAACCCTCACCCTGTGTGGGGTTAGTAGTGGGGGTTTTGGTCTTCATAATAAAATATATTTAACTTATTAAGAATTTAGAAATAAAAAAATTATTATAAACATTTAATAAGATTATTAATATTATCAATTATAATACTAAAGAGTGTAGACATTATTAATGGAGTATTATTTATTTAATCATTGCAATTTGTTTTCATTCTAATTTGGTGATGCAATTTATCATTACGGTTTCTTAAATAAAAGATGAGGAAAAAAAAAACTAGATGTAATAAATTCAGTTTCAATGGGACCACAACAAAAACAACTTCTACATTTATCAAAATAATACAATTCTTCATTTACTACCCTTGGAATGTAGGGTTCAACGCTTTCACATGTCTTTCATTTAGCTAGCTTCTTGAGGTTACGATTTTGATGATCCACCATCGATCACGAATGCTATATAAATATATCTCTAGCCAATAGGTTCCATGATTTCTGCTCTTCTACACTCCATCAGATCTCTCTCCACCGTTGATCTATCCATCATATCAAGCCCTACCTTGTCATGGGCACCCATCATCCACTGGTTTGTGAAGCACGGACCACTATAAGGGTATCTCCTATATAAAGAAGGGAAGGTGGATTTGGGGGTTTTTGGATCTAGGGAGGTAAAAAAAATGTAAAGAGGGGAAAAAAGGGAATTATCCCTTCAATCTTACTGTAGACCGCTTGGGTCGCTTGCCTCACCGCTTCAATCTATCACTTGCCGGCCAACAGGTGGCCGACACTTGTAGGCCACCTGTTCATTCTATTTTTTTTTTGTTTTTTGTTTTTATTTAAAAAAAATCCTTTTAATCTAAAAAAAATAATTAAAATACCTTATTTAATAAAATATAACTCTTATTTAATCTTAGTTTTATTTAATTTGTGTACTATTTTTAAAAAGTTAATTTTAGTATAAAAATATAACTTTTATTTAATAAAATCAAATTTAATGTAACTATTATGTTGGAAAATTTAATGTCAATATTAAATTATTTTTATAATTTCCAAATCATGTCAATCAAGTATTTAATTGTTGTATTATTGTGCACCAATTTTAAAATCCCTTTAAACGTTAATTATTAGAAACTCAAATTTAATTTAATTTAATTAATAAAAATGAAACCTTAAAAGAACTTTACGAACCTTACATATGATTCGTTAAATTAAAAACGATATAACCCTAACAATTAGACATCTAAAATAAATACGATTACATATCTTATTGTTATTTATTATTGTTTAATTTTTATTATTATTATTGTTGCTATTATTATTATTATTATTATTATTATTATTATTATTATTAAGTGAGAGTGGGGAAAATGAGAATTTTAATTAAATGAAATTGATAAATTGATACAGTTGACAACATTTTGATTCTACAGGAAATCATCCATAATTGTAGAAGATCAAAAAGTAAAAAAGGGAATATGATCATAAAGATCGATTTGGAAAAAGCTTATGATAAAGTAAATTGGAATTTTTTGGAGCAAACTTTAAACCTTTTTAATTTCCCTCCATCGATAATAAAGCTGATTATGTTTTGTATTTCTTGTCCCACTCCCCAGGTCCTTTGGAACGGTGAACCCCTCCCCTCTTTTTCCCCTAATTGTGGTCTTAGACAAGGTGACCCTTTGTCCCCCTATCTTTTTGTTATGTGTATGGAAAGATTGGCTTATATGATTGATGAGGCAGTAGAAGGGGAAAAATGGGAACCGATATCGTCGTGTAGGGGTGGCCCAAAGCTCTCCCATCTCTTCTTTGCCGATGATTTGATTCTAATGGCCAAGGCTTCCACGAAAAATGCTAGAACGATCAATAAGGTTCTTCAAAACTTTTGTGAGCATTCGGGACTTAAAATCAACTTGTCTAAGTCTAAGGTTTTCTTTTCTAAAGGTGTCGAATCTCGATCTAGAAGGGAACATGCGGCTAGGCTTGGAATTAAGTGCACCAATAACCTTGGTAGATACCTTGGTGTGCCTATTATTCATAGTCGGGTCTCCATGAACCTCTTTAAAGATGTCATTGAAAAAGTCCAAAATAGGCTCACTTCTTGGAAAGCGAAGTTGATAAACATGGCGGGGAGGGTGACACTTATACAAGCTGTTACAAGCGCTATTCCGACTCATGTCATGCAAACAACTTGGCTCCCCACCGCGGTGTGTAATAAGTTAGATAAACTAAATAGAGCTTTCCTTTGGTCGAGTAGTGCCGAAAAAAGGAAACTTCATTTAGTTAGTTGGGCTAAGGTGACTAATTCCAAGAACTTTGGGGGTTTGGGTCTTAGAGAAGCTAGGAAAAGCAATGTGTCTTTGTTGGCTAAATTGGGTTGGAAAACAATTAAGGGAGAAGGCTCAGTGTGGGGGGATATTTTTAGGAAAAAGTATCTTAAAGGAGTTGACATCCTTGACTATAAAATAAAAAGTATTGATTCACATCATTGGAAAGGGGTTGTCAAAAGTACTAAAATGATGAGTCCTAACATTAGGTGGAAAATTGGGGATGGGGAAAAGATTTCCTTTTGGTTCGATAGATGGTTAGGAAAAGATTACATTTGTGATTTGTTGGAAGAGGATATAAGCAGGGAAGAAATTAGCATAAGAGTAAGTGATGTTATTGATGGTAGTGGGAATTGGGACCTTTCGCGAATTAACACCAACTTGCCTGCTCATGTACACGACGACATCATCAACACACCAGTGCCACTAAATTTGAATAATGAGGATGTGAGAATTTGGAAAGGGAATAGTAATGGAAAATTCACTTGCAAGTCAGCTTATGAAACAATTCGTTTTGAGTCAAGTAATTTTCCTATTGAAATAAAGAAATGGAAATGGATTTGGAAACTAAATATCCCCCAAAAGTTCAAATTTTTTTTGTGGCTCATTAATCATAATAGCTTGGTGACTGAATCCCTAAGATTTGATCGTAAACTTTCCACCTCTGATAAATGCTCTAGATGTAATTTGTATAGAGATGACTATACCCACGCACTTAGAGATTGTGTAGCTGCGAGAGGGATTTGGGAAGCTATTGTCCCCCCAACCCAATACATGTACTTCATGAACCTTAATCCTATTGACTGGATTTACACCAACTATAAAGAAAACTTTCAAAACCTCATTCTCCCCAACACAAATTGGACCTTACTTTTCACAGCCACAATTTGGAACATTTGGAGAGCTAGAAATTTATTCACTTTTGAGAATAAAACAATTCATACCAAAGGGATTCTTGCAACCACTTTAGCGTTAGCTAGAGATTTGTCTTTGGCCTTTTCGGTAGGACAGCGAAAACGGACAGAAGCAGGTGTTGATACTAAGTGGAGACTGCCGATTAAGGGATGGCACAAGATCAACTCGGACGGAAGTGTGGCAAGGGAAACAAAAAGTGCAACAGCGGGTGGCCTTCTTCGGGATGACCAAGGAAAATGGATTGAAGGTTTCAGCATGAAGTTGGGGCAGGTTACAATCACAGAAGCAGAACTCATGGCGGTTAGAGAGGGACTGCGGATGGCTTGGAATAGGCGAGTCGAGAAGCTAGCAGCGGAGTGTGACTCCAAAGTTGTAGTTCATTTGATCAAAGAGGCGGACACGAACATGCATCCTTTAGGAAACATAATAGAGGATTGTCGGATACTTATGAGGAAGCCGTGGATTTGCAAACTCTATCACATCCGTAGAGGAGAAAATACATGCGCCGACGAATTGGCAAGAAGAGGCCATGATTTACAAGAGAGGAAAAGAAATTGGGATGCACCACCGGAAGGAATGATGGAGATGCTTTCCGAAGACACCACTGCTTAAGTGGCTATTGCTTTCTTTTAGGACCAAAAAAAAAAAGATGACTTATGAAATAGAAAAGGGGAAGCTGGACTTGGATTCTGAGGAGAAGCTGGACTTGGGCTGATCCTTTTCCTTTGAGCCTTTCTTAAGAACTTTATTCACCCTATTATCATCCCAAAATAAGTCCGGCCTTTTTGCCCACAAAAGTTGTTGACCAGCCCATGATTGAATAAAACAATCAACTACCTCATCATTAAATTGATCGTTTTAAAATCTGAATCAACATTCAAGTTTTAACTTAAGTATTATGTGTGCATTGGTCAAACTATATAGACCACTTACAACAAAATTACATGCATGACCTCAATTTTATGCTCTAATTGAGTCAATAAATCAACACTTACTTCAACGGTTCAACTATTGCTCTTCGATGCACCTATCTTGCAATAGCAAATAATCTTAAATGTTCGATGAGTTTTTTATATTGCAATTTGAAGACCCTTAAAAAAAGAAAAAGATATTGAAGATCCAGCTATTGGCCCACTGTATTATGGCCCCAAACTCCTTCTTCTTCAGCCCAACCCATCATTTGGCTCCTTTCTCTTAATTATACCCATCTCAAGTTCCTCAAGAACTTGAATCGCCCACTTACTTCCAAAATTTAGTACGGTCTAAAATGACTATCTAAGTAAACAAAAACAAAAAAAAAAAAGATATTTTATTACATAATTTACATTCGTTGAAAATTTGAAATGGGTGTTTATTGAATTTGCAAAAGAAATCCTTGAATTTATTTAATTTGAATATTTTAAATGAGTATAACTATGTAAATTAATGTATTTTATTTTATTAAAACAACATTATTTGTAATAAATTTATTTTTATTTTTTATTGAATCTTTTAAACAAGTATAACATCCTTCTACTCTTAAAATTATTTTTTAACACGATTTGTCTTGAATTGACTATCTAATTTTCCAATTCGCCGCTAATCCTGTTAAACCCATTTTCAGTTTAAGTACTACGACGTTTGAATATTCCGATAACCCCAACAAGAAAGTTGAACATGAAGCTTTAGTCCAATCCGTCAGATATTTATATATATTTTTGGTAGCGTTTCTCATTTCTCAATTTTACCCTATTTTAGTTTAATGTACTTGTATGTTTATAGTGAATGTTTAGCAGAAATGGCTATAATTTACTACTTGTGGATCTGGTTTGTGTATTTTATTTATTCTTCAGTATGTTTATTCAAACGTGGCGTGAAGCTAAAATAGAGACCAATCATATTCATGTTTGTAAAATGATTTATGGAAGTTAAGATAATAAGATTAAAATACGAATTCTTGTTTTGTACTGTATCTAGCAGGGTTGACTCTATAGTTAGGCAATTTAGTCAATCGCCTAAGGCCAGTGTTCTCAAAACCGGAACGGACCGGCCGGTCGACCCGGTTCAACCGCGAACCGGAAGCCCATCCGGCCCGATTTGACCTTCCCGGAAGCCCATCCGGTCCGATTTGACCTTCAAAACCAGCAGAGTCAAAAACCTGTATGAACCGGCGAAAACCGATCAAAAACCGGCAAAACCGGTGGCCCGCTCGACCTGATGAACCGCCGGTTCACTTCTTTTCCTTTTTTCCCTTTTATTTTTTTTACACTCCGCCCCCCTCCCTTCTTTCTTGCACTTTAATGATTTCCAATCCATGGCGTGTTGCTGATTTACTACTAATAGTTTTGTACTTTGTTATATCCATGGAAATAACCAAATAAACTTTTTTAAAAATTGAAATGAAAAAAAAAAAAAGGGAAGTGGATTGTACAAAAGAAAATGCGGAGAAGGAGAAAAATTTATAAAGAAAAAGATGGTTCTTAATTGAATGTAGAGATAAGGAGAAAATACAGAAGAGGAAGAAGATAGGAACAAGGCAATAAGCTGTCGTGTTTGATAGAGAAAGAAATAGGTGAAAAAATATTTAGGTTTTTTCAATAGCATTTAATTGTCAAAATAGCCCAAGCCCATCAATATGTTCTATTTTGAATTATTACCCATTTCTTTGCTCTTATCCTAAATAGGCCCAATACGAGACATTTATTAAATTATAATCGACTAAATATTGTCAAGTTATTTTGATAAATTAAACCACATATATAAATTGAATTTCTTGGAATTAAAATAGAATGTGTATGCGTTGGACAATGATCGGAGCGTGTCATTAAAATAGATTTAACCTATCAAATTAAATTTTTCGATTAACATACACATTCTATTGAAATTCTCGTTATGTAAACTCTGTTGAGCTAATTTATGTAAAAGTAATTAGTTCATATTATTGGTGTCAAATGATAAAGATTGCTCCCCCTTTCTTTTTGTTGTTGTTGTTTTATGATTTCAATATAGAATTAAATTATGTATACCAATTTTACTTTCTCATTAATGGTATGATTATTTGATCAAAAGGGTGTTATGAGATTATTACTTTCAAAAATTGACTATTTATTACATTTCTTAATCCTTATGCAATGCTCCAAGCGAATAAAAAAAAAAAGCAGGGAGACTATATGTTAATTGTAAGTACAAATATTTTTGTTTTATTATATCTTAATATTTTGGAAGAAAAAAATGTAATTAGATTCAACTAGTTTGAATCAAGCTATAATTTTTAATATTAATTTATTACAAAGATAACTCAAACTACATATATGTATAGCGAACTAAACAGTTTGATAATCAAACCAAATAGCTTGATCTGATATATTGTCCATAGTTTAAAACTAATACCATATTTTGGTTCGAGTATGAGCTCCATTACCGTAAGTTTCGATTTTCGGTATTCGGTTTACCCCGAACCGGTAATACACATTTTTTTAAATCCCAATTCCTAACAATCTAAGCTTCACTTTAATTTCTCACTTCTTCAAAGGACTGCCCTGGAGCAAGACCCAAATCTTCTTCTTCAATTCAAAATCCCACCGCGCCGCCGCACCAGCCACCCCATTGCGCCTCCACCATCTCTCTGTCGGCCCAGATTTGTAATTTACGGAGGTATAGTCCAAATTCTAAATGCCCAATTTTGTTCTTTTTCTGATTTTCTTTTAATAAAATTGGTTCTAATTGTATATAAAACCCAAAACTTGATTGATGCTAAAGTAGATTTGAAGGGGGGACTGAGGCTAGGGGGTCTCTGATGTATTTTTTATAATTTCTATTCAACTTCATTGTTGGTTAGAGTGGTATGAAGCATATTATTATTTACAAATGTATTCAAGACAAATTATTTCTGATTGAATAATTTTTCGGTTTTTCTGTACCGAATCAAATCGAACCTCACTGAATGGTAATCTAGCGAACCAAATCTAATTTTTCGGTTTACCGAACCAGGCCGTATAACGAAATTTGGTACGGTTCGGTTTGGTTCGGTTTACCGTTTGCACAGCCCCACCTATTACCTAAGATAGTAGCTTAAGCAGAAATATTCTACTTTCATATTTTATCTATTTATTATTCTGACAAGTAAAAAATCATATTTGTTAACTTACATTTGTTATATAACAATATTCATGATACTTGAATTTTCAACACGATACTTGTAGTATTTGCTTTTGTTAAGAGAGTTAAGAATGAAATGTCATAAAAAAATTACGATTGGATCTAAAAAATATTAGCTAATTTGTAAAATAGGGCCCCCAATTTTAAACATTAAACATCGCCTAGGGCCCCATAATATGCCAGACCGGCCCTGGTTGATAGATCACTGAATTTCAGAAGAAGAAATGGGCTTTTTCTGGGAGGTAAACAGGGAAAATGTTTAGGCTGTTGATATAGCCAATCCCAGAGCAAATAAGCATATATTGACATATTTTCCTCTAATACCTATCCCTTGAGAAAATATAAAAATTAAACAACTCTCCCATTTCTCCTCCACCACCGCTAAAATATTGTTTCGCTATAAAACAACCCCCCAATCTCTCCTTCTTCTCGGTTCTGGTAGTTTTCGCATGGAGAATGGATAGATTTTTTTTCAGTTTGCTACATAGATTAGTTCGTGTAATTGTAATTAGAAAAAAATCTAAAGCATTTCGAAACTAATTACATTACCCTCGCTGATGTCGGCTTACGTTGCAGATTTTGTCAAAAGGGCAATTAACTCAGTCTCTATTCTTGCTAATTTTTTATTTTTCTGTATAATATCATGAACTATTTTTCACCAAAATAATGTGTCTGCAAGTATTTTAAGGCAATAGTTATTTTGAATTTGAGTTTTTAACCAATTTTGTTCTTGAGATGTTGAAAGGGATGGGGTTATCATCGGCAATGGAGTGGGAAGTTTATGAGAAAATGAATAATGACATATTTCATTCCTCCTTTTCTTGATGTTAATACGAAGGGTAAATAAGTCAATTAACTCATTTTTGCTCTGGTTTTAGGTCAATTGCTCTGGCTATATCAACAGCCAAATGTTCAGAGTTAAATAATGTTCGATACGATGATAATACTGAGTGCGACTTAAGTTTAACTGATACCATAGATAATCTCTGTAGTTGATGGGGTTAAGATGCTATAGTTGATGGGGTTAAGATGCTACATTAGTGGTCGAAAATTGATTGGTGATGATTAGGAGTGGAATCAGGACATGGCTTGCAGAGGTACTTCTGCTTCTTATCCCCCACACCCACCCCCACCCCCCGCCATCCTTTTCAACCATACGTCGATAATTGATTGTTATAAGTTCTCTGAGAAGTCGTGTACCCTGGACATTTGGGCATGTAAGTTGGATAATCTATCACATGATATTTGATACATAAAAGGGGATTATAAATTTTGTGTTTATATTGACATTAGGGACTGGCTAAGATTTATAAGCAAGTTTATGATCCTTTATTTGATTTTATGGATGCTCCATGTCAATTATATAGATTGGGAACCACATGTAATATTCCTGAGCATGCGAATAGTCTGCATATACTTGAAAACTCTTGGATATGTGGTGCTCCCAGTGTTCTCTTTGCGCATTTCAATACGGTTTGCATGTTTATTTGAATATGCCTTTTGATTCTCTGTTTTCATTATCTTTTTACTTCCAAATGCAGTACTAAGCCATTCATGAAATAACCGGGTATCCAAATCGAGGAGGGTATGGTTTTTGATGCTTTGAAACAGTCTTCTATGGATTGCCAGCTTTCCTGTACATCGCCTCTTCCATGGATCTGGGTCTTTGAGATACTAACATGCTCTAATCAAGTAGATGTATCCCTTTTACTTGGTATGGATTTTGGTGCCTTTTATTTTTTGAAGGAAATGTTAATGGCTTTGATCATAAATAGATGAGCAACTTAAATTTTATGTTTATGGTGCCATAGATTTGGTTAAGAAGATCCCAGAACTATCCAATGACATCTGTAGAAATGCTAGAGAAATGGTGTCCCTGAGAATATTAGAGAGTATTTACGTTCAAGGAGTTGATGCAAATTCTATATCACTCTCTTCAAGTCCAAAAATTAGATTAGATCTTTCCGAGCGTTGTGAAGATGTCCTACTAAAAATATTACCTGAGGTACTCACATATATAGTTTTTAAGTTTTAAGTCGGATCATCTCAGAAGTTGTAACTGGTACTGATGATTTATGTGAATGTTGACAGATATCTGAATCAAACTTGGAAGCTGCTGGAGCAGAGATGCTGCGGTGGGATATTCAGCCCTTTATAGCTCATAAAAGGTCTGGGTTGGCTAAGTGTTCTCTGCAGAAGGTGAAATGGAGATCTTTTGGCCCTTGTATAGGTTTCAGTCATTGAAATCTAAAACTGTCACTTTTACTTTTGCTGATTCTCATTTTTGTTGTTTTTCTTGTAAAACAGCTTAAGGATGCAATTCTTATAGGAAGTCATCCTCCCCTTGCATCCCTGAGAGAACAAAGTGGTTTGCCAGTTGGTGGTCAATCTGATCATGGAGCCCCAGTGAATGATGGTGATAGCAATATCATTACACCTCAACTTGAAGGCAATTCAAATGCTCAGAGTTGTGCAGCAAATGACCAGTTGATTTCTCCTGTCCTTGCAAATGGCAATTATTTTTTGCGTGGAAATTTACCTGATAAAAACTTATTACCAGCTAAGAGGAAGATAAGTGCCCCTACTGAAAATGCTGAAAGAAAGTCCTTGAAAGACCAGATCATATTGGAGTATGGTCGGAAAACTTGTATAGAAGCTGTCAAGAAATTCAAACCTGACATCATCTCTAATTTAGAAGATTTAGGTGCAAAAGTAGTATCATTAGTCGTTGATCCAAAAGTAGCAGATGCATCAACGACAACAATTGTTCAATGCAGCGAAGAAGAACGGTGCAGCTTGGAAAAAGAAACTCATGTAGCAGTCACAGAGCTAAAAGGACTTCCTAGAAAAAATAGTAGTGAGTGCCCTTCATCTATGGGGCTTGCTGTTCCTGATAAAGTTTTTCCTTGTGACAAGCAGATTCATCATGGTGAAACTGAAGGCCCAATTGACAAATCAAATGAGGAACGCGTGCAAGACCATAGTGTTAAACAAGTAAATGGTAATTCTAAAGGTCTTTGTGAGATCAGATCAATTGATAAAGAAATGGTTAGATTTGTTACAAGTGGTCAGAGAGATGTCTCTAACGTTGGTGAAGGAGAAGAAGATGTGTATGCTTCTAGTTACAGTAATGGGTATGTGGATGAAAGGACTGATGTCGGGGGCATGGTGCAAGATGAACTTCCTGGAGATGGTAATAATGAGTTTACTTCATCAAAGAGGCTGGGTGATCTTGATGAAGATTTTCCTTGTGAAACGGAAACTCCTCATCATGAGACTGAAGTGCCAAATGACAAATTTGAGGAGGAACAGCGGCAAGATTATGACAATCACAATGCAGAATGTGGCAAGGAATGTTTTCATGAGCTCAAAGTAGTAAACAAGGACGTGGCTAAATTAGATCAAAATGCTCAAAACGTTGCGCCAAATGGGTACCATGTTGAGATGTCTGATTTTGCTACAATGAAAAATGCTTTCTTGAGCTCTCAGTGCACTTCCAGCCAAGATTCTTTGGCAACTGATGAGAGGCAACTAAATCTTTGTGTGAAATGCAACAAGGGTGATAATGTATTGTTTTGTTGTTCTAGTTCCTGCCCTCTGGTGATTCATGAGAACTGTTTGGGTTTTGATGCAAGATTCGACACAAAGGGGAAATTTTACTGTCCATTCTGTGCATATTCTCGAGCAATCTCAAAGTACATGAAAAGTAAGAAGAACGCTTCCTTGGCAAGAAATGACTTAGCAACCTTTATTTGCTTGGGGACAGGAAAAGAATCAAACGAACAGCGAAATCATTTAGAACAGGATGATGGTTTGCCTAGAAGTAATGAACTGAACAAGAGGGAGATTAAGAAAAAGGTCTATAATAGTAAACGTGGGAAATTGGAACACGAACAAGCAGGGCCTTCAGTGTTAGGCACTATTGACAGTCACCATTTTGGAGGAAAAGATGTAGATTCAACGACTGGAGTACCTTACACTTTGAATAAAGACAAACAAGAGATGAAAAGGACAGGGAAGGTGTCTCAACTTCCGAGAGTTCATGGACAACACGAGATGGCTTCATTGGCAATTTCTAAATCTCATGGTGAAATTGCATCACGCCAGGTTACTAGGAAAAGTGAGATGCATGCTGAAATCAGATCTAAAAAAGGGGTTTCATGTTCAAAAGACACAGATTTATCTCATGAATACAAATGCTCACCAAATGTTGAATTTTCTGATGCAGAAGAAATATCTGAAACAGAACATGAGATTTCTGAGTCTTCCAAGTACTTTATAAGAGCTCGAAAGCAAGAAATGAGATAGTAAGTTTTATCTCAAGACAGCAAGGATGAGTTTCAATGCTTGTTTATTTTTATAAATTGTCTTTAAGGAGATGATTCCTATTACAGGATGTTATTGCTGCATTTAAAACCACAAGGATTATATATGTTTGGTCAATAACTATACTGGTGATTAGGTTCTATTCGGGATGATTACTGTTGTATGTAACTACAGTAAGGTAAAAAACTGGGGGGGGGGGGGGGTGAGTTGGCTCGTTTTAGAAATTAAAACAAAATGAAGAATTTCTGTTTGAATGAAATGATGCCAACAAGGATAGCTCAAATCTAAAACCTCAGACTGGTCATTGATTGAATATATTTTTACTTACCCTAGGACCAGAAGTAGTAATATTGATCTTTATCCTCTGCAGCTCATATCCATCATTTCCTCAATTGAAGCGGATAAGACTCCCATGGACAAGTGCAGAAGAAGAGAAATTACAGGTAAAAGTTATTTTCTTCATATATACCTGCGTCTTTATTGTTGTTCTTTCCCCGTTTATCTGCTGATTATTGATGTGAAGTCCAATTTCCAACACAGTCAATGTAAATGAAAGAAACGTATCTTACATAGCTTGAATAAAATATGAAGTTACTTTTAAATCTTGTTGGCGTCCCTAGATAGCAAAGCTTTCTAACTTATGTTGGACTAGATAACAGAAAAAGATCTATATAGCTGTAGCCTTTAACCCGCCAGCCTTGTCCTTTAACCCTTTTGGTAAAGAATTTTGGTGAGTAATATAGAAATATCAATGTTTTTTCATCTTGCATTAAGGTGCTATGATAGGAACAGTAAGTTTCCTAATTTCACCCAGTTATCCTTCCTGTCTTCTACCCATTCCATAGAAAATTAGAAACTCAATCAAATACTTAGTTTCTGTAATAGGAGGAGAGAATAGTTTTCAACTTGAGTTCAGAGGAAAAGTAGAAGGTTGTGAAAAAAATTATCTTTTACCTTGATTGGAAGTTGGAATAATTTTAAGAGGTTCTGAAACAATATGACAAGCAATTGCATACTTGGAGCATAGCAAGTGTAAAATTTGTGTCACATATCTTTTTCATTATTAGAACTCTTCGTAGTTGTCTTTTTGGTCATTGTTGATTTCTAATTTAAAGGGAAAAGGGATTGGTAATTTTACAGTTAAATTTTTAGTTATTTTTGGATGATTCCTACTGCGCAGTTTGTATTTTTGAGAATTGGTACTTGGCAATCCTTCACTTAAGTATACTCTGCCGTTTGCTCTGCAACAGGAAGGGATGCAAAAAATGTGTAGCCCAGATGATAAAATTATTCCATGGAAGAAAATTTTGGAATTTGGAGCTGGAACTTTCCACAAAGGCCGTTCTACAGTTGACCTCAAAGATAAATGGAGGAATATTATCAAAGCAACCTCAAAGTCCTAAACTTGTAATGAAGTTCTATTCATAGGATGAGTATGTGTTTGTAAGGTGTGATAGTTTCTTGGTCAGGGTCTCCTTTTAGATGATCTGGGTTATTTCTGCACTCAAGTTGGTATCCCGAATTAGTACTGCTTAATGTGACTTCCGTATATACATAGCTTAGTATGCTTTTAGATTTACTAGTGTTTCTTTTGCATGAAATACCTTTTGAGTGTTAAATTTTCTAGGAAATTGTATGTTATCTGTACAGTGTTGCACCAACTTTCTATCTACTGTTTTTGTTTCTCTAAATATGTAAATGGTGTAGTCCCATAATCGTCCACATGTGAGTAACTATATGAATCTGTAATATTTTAATTGTACGGCAAATATGGGCTTGTGAATGGGAGCGGATTAGGGGGAGAAAACCTTGAAATAACCCAAGAGAAAGGAAGTTCAAATCTTCGATTGGGTCTCTATGTACTTTCTTTATTTTTCCAGTTAAATCATGTTTTCCAAACTCCCAAAAACAATCATCAGTATCCAAACAAGAGTCGTTCATATTCCATGAGTAGATCATTAAGACATCATAAATTACTAGTCAAAACACCCAAACAAATATGAAGAAAACAATGCATTTGGTTACAAACATTTGTCTAAATCTGAAGTGCCGAATTGTTCTGTTATTCATTAAAACATGTTCTGAGATATTTTCATTTGATTTCTAAACACAAGATCCTTTTCTTTTCTTCGTATTACACCAAAAGAAGAAAAAAAAAAATGGACTCCTGCTGCTGGTTCCAATATACATAAAAATGTTTCAAGCAACATTCATCAATGCTATTGTGGTCATCTGAAAGAGTAAGTTAATGCAATGCCAAAATTAATCAACAAAATCATCCTCTACTTTCTTCTACCACTGTGTGCGCGTGTATCAATCAATCGTGTACATTTTCTTCACAGTTGTTTTTGAGAAAAATTTAGTCATCTGAATCATCAGTACGGCGAGATGCACTAAGATCCTCTCCTTTTTGGTTTATACTCGATCTTTGAACTAACCGGACTAATGCCTCCACCACTTCCGACATCGGTGGCCTGAATTCTGGCTCCGACTATTTAACACAAATCATCCAACAAATAAGAATTGCTTCAGGTAAACGAGATAAAACATGAGATAATTATTTATATGCCTATTGAGATTACATGAACACAAAAACACCTTAAAGTTTCAATAACTGAGAGAACTCATACTTTAAGTTTCACCTGGTAGAAACCCTGTTTTTAGTCTCATTAATGGAAATGGTGTTGTCATCTCTAAATTTTAATGGAGTGAAATGCAAACATACCACCTGTATTATATTAATTGGCAAAACACCCTATGTGGTCAACTCTTAATTTTCAAATGGGTGATAAAATGATAACACGAAGGGTTTTTTATCTAATAAAATATTAACACAAAGTTCTTTGCAAATAAAATAAGACAAGGTGTTTTCTGCCAATTGAAAATTAACACATGGGATTTTTGGCATTTTGCTCAATTTTAATGAAATATTTACTTTGATAATTTTTTAGGATGAAACTACACTTTTTATGAAAGGAGTGTGTAGGTAATATCTCTGAAACAATCCAGACAGAGTTTGGAAAGTTACTGACCTGCACACATAGAGCAATCACATCGGCAAATCGAGAAAGAGACTTTGGAGGGTATAATCCACGCAGAGCAGGATCCACCATATTTGCCAAGGCATCTATATCGTGGAGTTGTGGTGTAGCCCACCGCACAAGAGATTGTTCGAACTTCGGCTTTTTACTAAAAGAAGTAAGAACACCATATCAGCCAAAGTCTAAAACTCTAAAAATTATTAATATTTTATACTTCATATGCATGCACACACCTATCAAAAGGCATCCGTCCAGTCATTAGCTCCAGCATTACAACCCCAAAGCTGTAAACATCACTCTTGAGAGTGTAAGCAGAAGGTTTTGTGCATTCAGGTGCATTATATCCAACTCCAAGGTCTTGGTTCCTTTGCTGAAATTAAGAAAACCATACATTACATTTATTTGAACAAAATGTGTACCACAAAAAATATATACACAAGGTTACATATGATTAAAACTTGATTCAGCACATGGTAGATTCTACGTCAGAATGCAGCCTAATCCAAAGAGTGAATAGCAAATTAACTCCCTGTGTTATTCTTTATAGGCAATTTGCCTCCCTGTGGTAAATAAAAGGGCAAAATAACTCCTTGTGTTTTGATAAAAGAAGCACGCTGCCTCCCTCATGATTTTTACATTTTTACAAGGGGGTAAAATGCCCATTATGCAATATTACAGGGAGGTAAAGTGCTCATTTATACATATCATAGCGAGGTAAAGCGAGGTAAATTGCCTATTACGCATATCACGGGAAGGTAAAGTGAAAAAAAGATGTTGTCAAGGTAGGGTTAAATTGGTCATTTTTCACAAGAAATATGAAGTCTCAGTCGCATTATAGAGCGTGTGTGCAACACCTCCACAAGTAAGGAGTTAAATTGCTCATTATTTCATATCACAGGGAGGTTAAATGCCTATTTTCATATCACATGGAGTTAAATTGCCTATTAGACATATCACAGGGAGTTAAGTTGCCAAAAACCCCTAATTCAAAAGTCAGATGCATAAAGCAAAGCCTTAATAAAATGTCATAATAACATGAGTGCAAAGAAATTCTCTTTTTTATTTAGTGCTATAGAAGTGATAAGCCCGTTGCACCTCTAACCTGAAGGCTTAAACAAATCTTACAGTTGTGTTAAGATCAGATCAATAAATCATGCCCCTCTAACCTGAAGGCTTGAACAAATTTTACAGTTGTGTTAAGATCAGATCAATAAATCATGCGACTATTAGTGCTAATTGTTTAAAAAATTTACAAACCATGAAAAGGAATAAAGGATTCCTATCCTAAACTATAGTAATCCTTATAAATTTTTCTTTGACTTGATCTGCGACTTCTATTCATTTTCCTGCTATGCATTTGGGTTCTCAATCTCTACTGATTATTGATGGATGAGCTAAAGCCTGATACACAATCCTCTCCAATATCCTAATGAAGAAAATATCAAAATTTAAATAGGAGTGGCAAACAGGTAGTATGCTACCAAACCAAATTTCTAGGCTGATGGGCATGTTTTCAATTTGTCAACTACAAAACATGTCCTGGACCTGTTCCTCTCTCAAGAGACCAGGAGTCTGAAGTCTGACTAGACTCTTACTAAGAATTATAAACTGTTTCACAGTTACCAGTCACATTCTTTAAATTGAAATCTAAATTTACAAGATCTTTTTCAATGTTAGACTTAAAAAAAAAAAAAAATACAATTGCTAGAAAAAGTACTTTTTAGAAAATTTTACTATACTTTATTGTACCTCATGAAATATGCCCAAGCCGCAGTCAGAGAGACGAGGATTCAGTTCAACATCAAGCAAAATATTGGATGATTTTATGTTCTTATGAACACATGACGGTGAGCAAACCTCGTGCAGGTACCTATATACAAAGAGTTAAATGCACAATAACACAAATGAACAGATGAGATCTAAAAACTAAAACAGAACTTTCATGATACTGCCATCAAATGAAGACGATTTAAAAAAAGGGTATCCAACTCAATTTAGATAGTACCAAGTCAAATACCTTAATCGAAAATGAGCTCACATTAGCAAAGAGAAAAATCTCAAAAATACTCACCAATGATAATCCTAATTTTGTACATTACACAAATTTAGACAAGCATGCCAAGACAAATCATAAAACATCCTTTAACTCCCATGTGGATCTTGCATTTTGACGGGGAACCAGAAACTAAAAATCTAAGGAGAAAGTGAGTACCAATCTTTCTCTCCTACAATAAAAATGCTGATTTTTTTTTAACATAGTTGAATGGCACGACAGAGAGTTCCTCCATATATGCACTATTCATAATTGTGAAAGATCTCTTTATGCATGTGTGCTCATGAAGTAATGATTTATTTGGAATAAAAGACATGATAAGGTTATTGTAAAAGAACTTCCCTGATCTAGAAGCAATCAAAGCCTCATTTAAGGAGAAGCCAATGTTTTGATAAAAGAGCAGAACCATGATGCATGAGAATAGCTCCAGAAAGATTAGTGACGATTCTACTTACTCAACTGCACGCGCAGTCCCTAAAGCTATTCTGACTCTGGTGTTCCATGTAAGTGGTTTGCTAAAGTCATCTGAAAGGTGCAGAAATTCATGAAGAGAACCATTCCTAAAGTAATCATACAGTAACATATTCTGCCCCTGTTCTGAACAATAACCAACAAGTTCACAGATATTTGGGTGGTGAAGCTTAGAGATGTGAGTAATGATTTCTGTAAATTCCACCCCTCGGTCCCCTTGCAAAAGAGAGGAATCTATCTTCTTGACTGCTAAAACCTGACAAAACAAGAAACATTACTTAATTGCCACCATGAGACATTGTAACTTTTACATAAAAACTAATGACTTTATAAACCAAAACTTAATCTGCAGCACATTGATCAAATCCTGCAGATTTTTATTGTCTGCATATCTCTATGAGATGTAGATTGTAGCAGAATTTATTTGACTCTGAAACCAAGCATAATCATGCTGCCCTCAAGTACCTTCACAAGTTTCTAGTTAACTTGAATATTTCAGAAAATTGAGTTCATTTCAAGCTCAGATTAAAAAAATGTTAAGGCATCTGTTAACTATTGACCTAGCTTTAAACAGGCTTCTGCAGAGATTTCAAGCTAACTCAGGCAGCTTATATTGTAGTTAGTAGATTGACTGTGATTGTGGAGGTGTGAATTAGCTAAGACATGATACTCCAAATTCCAAATAGATAAGTTTCTGATTCTTTAAATTATTTGTAGACATTGTATTACAATCAAACAATTTATCGCAACTGTGAGTCATTATTGCCTATGTTTATTCAACAATGCCCACGTTTCCGGCTCCTCTCTCATGACAGCATTTCATTTTAATGTGATTGAAGGAAAAGGGTGGCAAAAAATGTGAAACAGGTCAAAGGAAATTTCTTGAAATTCAAGAAGCATTAAGGGGTATTCAAACCTTCCCATCAGCATACTTTGCCCGATAAACACGACCAATAGATCCTTCACCAAGAAGCCGCCCCATAGCAAAATTACCAGTGGCAGTCTGCAATTCAGCCAGAGAGTAAGCAGTAGCAGCATGAACTGAAGTGCTCCTTTTGATATTGGTATGGTTTTTAAACTCATTATTGGAGAATGAATTGAGATGATCTGGCTCGGGAGTCTTAAGAAATTTTGAAGAAGATCTTTGTAAACTCGGGACTTTAAATGAGGAAGGTGATTTGAATGATTTCAGTTCTGCCACCAGAATAAAATATGTTAAAAAAAATTCCAGACAAAATGATCTACAGTAATGAATGCAAGAACAAATAGTGAATTTTTTTTCTAATGAACATAAAAATGAAAAAATTATGTTAGCAAAAAATAGTATAACTGAATTGCAGATGTGTTTAGCAGATGGTAACACATCATCTTCATTCATTAGGAGCCCATGCCAGGGCGAAATTGATTGGACACTTTTTCAAGGTAGTATATACACTCCAACATAAATTTTAAGCAAACAAGCAAGTTTAGAGATACACTCCCCAAAATTATGAACTGTATGGCTAGGTGTTAACTGAAGGGCCTCTTGCAATAGTGAAAGGGTTGTGCAGAATTGAATGCTGCATATAGCCACATGGACAATCCACCAAATTGACCAAAGTCAACTAGATAACAAATCCTCAGACCGTGGATCTGAACTATCACTTCTTTGGCATGACTAAATTCAGAAGAGGATACCACTAATGAAAAGTTAATGTTAATTAGAGATATCCGGCGTTCCTATAACATTAGTTAACCAAATTAGTAATGTTTTCCAACAAGTTAGTCTAGAAGACCGGCATCATTGAACCCTTCATTGCATGTGGGAAATATAATTTACTTAAAAACTCAATTATCCATGTAACTGAATTCGTCTTTATTATCATTGGAGAATCTGCTGATTAAGCCAGCATGTTATAGAACAAGTTAGTTTTTATTCTAAAGCTTATGTAAACTTCTTGCAATCTTTTTAAACTACTATGTGTTTTTTATCCTCATAAATCCATCTTAAGTTATTTATTTGTTCTGTTTTGCTTTCAGGGGTACATTTGACAGGTACGTGAGATAATTATAAGAAAGTAAGAAACTGTGGCGAAAGACAGAGATATGCTACATAAAGTTTACCTCCGAATTCTCTGCGTGATTCAGAAGGCAAATCAACTGATAACTCTCCCGATGAAAGTGGAGTGAAAGTCCTACGTTGGCTAAGTTTATCTTCCTCAAGATAATAGGACGGAGGGTGTGCAGATCTCCTCTTTGAGAATATAGTTATAATAATGCCAAGTACTATCAAGACACCCAATATTATTCCAGCAATTTTCATTGCATTGACACCGGAGTGGTTGGTCTCCTCTTGCCTATGAGCACGAGAACTAATTCTTGCCCCGGGCGGGGGAGGAGGGGCAGCACCAGTTGACCAAGAATTTCCGCCAGTCCTTGAAAAAAAAGATGAAAGTAAGAAAACAAAGATATCATTTCACAGTAACATGCTATGTAACTACTTACTCTATCTTACTAATGCCCGTTAACTCATTAGGAATCCAGCCAGTAAATTTGTTATTCCTAACGTCCCTGCACGGGTATGAATAAAACCATTTATTAGCTTCTTCAGGTCATTGCTACCTCAGCCAAACAATTAAGATAATTTACCTAATGAATGTACAAAAGGACACTTCAACACAATGGTAATGTTAAGTACTATGAACCATAATTAACCAAGAAAGAGATTGGGAAAGAAAAAATCAAATCATATTGGGATTTTAGTACAAGATCTCCGACTGCTAAATAGATTAATGTGAAATTAGTAATGTGTCTCAGCTATCCCAAAGTTATTGTCTGCTTCCACTAATTTCATGAACACTGAGAAACTATTATTGTCATCCTCGAAAAACCTAAAGGTAATTCCTGCCAGGCATAACAAGATAACCGGTTCAGTTAGTAATTTTTAAGATCATTCAATTAGCAGAATCAATCTGCGCCGTCTAGACATTGAGGCATTCAAAGAAAGATGGTTTCATCGCAATAAACTAGATGATATAGGGTTGCAATCTAACCGAACTAAAGACTGAGTGAGTGTTTGTGAAGCTTTTCTGAAAGTAGTCTCAGATATAAATTGAGGTTTTAGAAAGAAAAAAATATATGTTTTAATATGGGTTTTTTGAGATGAAATAAATAGTGAGATAAGTAGTTTAAGAGAATAAGTACTTTATGTCAAATCAAAGTGGAGTTTATTTAGTTTTATTTAAAGAGAAGACAATTTTTTAAGATGAGATTATTTTTGAAAAATTGAGCGAGGATAATTTTATTTTTGAAAAAAAAATTTTTGTTTGTTTGATTTTTCAGAGAGTACGACGAGACAAACAGGTCCTAAGTATTCAATATATTTTCTGGCTATTTACGAAGTGAACAAATAGTTCAAGATTGTGTATTTTACTTCCACTTAACAGGAAGTGCTACAAAGATTTCCTAGTCAATTTGTTGGAAGTCATATATAGGATGTTGAATATTTTGTCGAAGTTTGCACTAAATAAAGTGCAAGACCCTCAAAAAAGAATTCTCCTAATAAAGTGCAACTATGTGAAATTGCACAAAACACATTATATTTGTTGCTTTGCATAGATCATTTTATTCTGCATAAAACACATTTTACACAACTTCCCTGCTCTTTCCACACTTACAGATCATCAAGAGGGAGATCGGCTAGGGAATTTATTGACCCCGTGAATTGATTATTCTGCAAATGCCTGCATGAAGACAAAAAAAAAAGTCCTACAAATATCATAAAACAAGCAAATAAGGGATGATGATTCACAAACATCTTACAGCATGCTGAGTTTTGTGAGATTCTTGAAACTCTGGGGCAGATCACCTGACAGTGAATTGGAAGAGAGATCCCTACATGGCAATCCAGGAGTTAGTCCATAAATTTAGCAAAAAATCACTAATAATACATGCAGTCTCTGCAACACAGAGAGAAGCTGGATGATGGGTTCTCAAAATCCCAATACTTACATTTTGGTGAGTTGGTTAAGTGCTGAAAACATATCACTCAATTGTCCATTGAGTTTATTATGATTCAAATCTCTGCATATTCATACAAAAGAATTGTGATAAGTTTTAACCATTTTAAGATGTTCATAGTTATTTAGATAAATAGACAAATAGTTAAAAGATAAAGAATAAGAAGAGCACAGCTTACAGCTCCTTAAGATTAGACATCTGTGAAATTGAGTAAGGCACATTACCACTGAATTCATTTCCTGAGAAATCTCTGCATAAATTAACATTGAGATTCACAACACAGAATGATGTGAAGTAAATGCATACGTCGATATTACAGTCACTATTATCACAGAACTAAACTACAACAAGGCAAATTAAGACACTAGACATATGAAGACACGAGTGTCCAAACTTATGTAATAATTAATGGAACAATTACTCAAAATGAATCAGAATGCCAATGCGCAACTGGAAATGTTTTTTGACTTACTTACATCTGCTGCAAATTGGGAGGAAGTTGATAAGGAATACTGTCCTTGAAGTTGTTCTTGCTCAGATCACTGTACTATGGCAGACAAAATTCATTATATGTGAGGTCAAATCTCATTTATAAAAAGAAAAAACCCATCAACCCTATCAGTATCTCATCATATTTAAGAGCTTATAAGTCTTACAAGTAGGTGACAGATTTCAAATCGGCTAGCTTGTAGCCAATTGATCCCGAAAGTCCATAGTCAGACAAATCACTGCCAAAATACAAAAAAGTTAGGGTAAGCAGGTAATACAGTCTATAAGACAAAATCAGAAGCATCAGATACCGTATGTAGCGTGAAAATTTTCTCTCTCTCTCTTTTTTTTTTTTTTCCCTGGATAAGTTACTGCATCTGACTATTAAAGTACACAAAAAGCGCACACCCGGGTATGAAGCCATACATTTCAGTGACTTTTGATCCAGAGCATTTGATTCCCTTCCACGAGTCACCACAAGGATCACCTCCAGAAGATTTCCAGCCATTCAATTGGGAAGGAGAATTCATGCTGGTATACATGACATTGAGAGCAGAAACTGAAGAAACCAGAAAACTATTATTCATCAATGATGAATAAATATAGAACGTAGCATGACTCATGACAGCTTTTTCTTATCATTGGTTTTTGACTATGTGGATATCTTTATCACCCAATCAACTGCAAACTTCAGAAAAAAGATACTCTACTTGTGAAAGCATGTGCATGCTTTGGAAAGTGGAATGAATTGTTTTACTGGAAACACGACTATGATTTCAATTTCTCTTTTTCTTCTGAGGCAGTCAGAGTTGCGCAAATGTAGGTAAGCACACTGAGTGTGGTACATATATATTTAGTCGTTCAAATTTTGTTTTTTTTTTTTTGATGAATAATTTTTGGTTCAACTCTTTATAAAAACATATGAGGCAACTCTTTACAAATAAATAGAGCGTACATATGACTTTCTCAAGATCCTGTGTTCTTAGCAGGGGAAGGAGCGAGCAAATTCGGTGGACTATAAAGAACCAAGCAACACTCATCTTGCAAAACCAATGTACAGGTGTCAACTGAAATTAGACAAAAATTCAAGGATATCTGATATATATGGTTGAATTTCTATTAGTTTGACAAATTCAAAAATACAGAGTCACGCACCACATATTTCCACAGGTTGAGTCAATCTTTTTTTTGTTTTGGGTAGCTAGCCTACATTCTACATTCTACATTCTACATTCAATTAAGTATGTAAATATGTAGAATAAGATGGAAGGGAATGAGATGATAACCGTCAGGGTCGTCGGTTTTCGAGGAGACCAAGGTCACAGCAATGGAGCTGAAAACAAACCAACACAAAAGAGCACGCGCCAGGGATTGTGCTCCTCTACCTCCTACGCGCGGCGCCATTGTACCAGTTCCTATGCAATACATAAGACAAGAGATCTCTTCTCCAACTGAATAATTATACACACAATTACTTCATTTCCACCGACTGATTTCAGGTGGATTTCTGATTCACCACCGTCACGGTATCATCCAGGCCCCGTAGTAATAATTATTCAATGGATCGCCGTACGGAAAACCTGATAGCTTTTTGCATATAGTGCTAGAACTATAATTGTTTTTCCTAATACTGGTGGAGAATGAATGATATTCCAGCAATTTTAGCATCGCCATGAAAAAATATTCAACTGATTCGACTGTTTAATTCCTTCGGTCGCGCCTAAAAGGCGCTGCGCCCTCTATTTTTGGGGAAATTCTAGGACTCAATTCTACCGCGAATATATTTCTAATGTTTTATTAGTTTATACAGGCCAAAAAACCTTTATATTGGAGTATATTTTTTAATCTTAAAAGATGGTGATGGTGATCTAAAAAAAAAAAAAAAAAAAAAAAAAAAAAAAAAAGATGGTGATGGATACTGGATAACGTCATCAAATTAGAATTAACTAAATACTCCTTCAGTCCCATTGTTTTTGCTCTTATTTTTTTTTTGAAATGTCCCAAAATATAACTCCCTCCCTTTCTTTCTCAAAGAATAACAAAAGTTTACTTTTTTAACAAACTCCGTGCCAAACCTAAAGGAAGCAAAAACTTTGGGACGGAGAGAGTATAAAATTATAAATCTGAGCTTGATAGTTAATACCACTCTATACCCTACAAATGTATCAATGTGGCACTATACACCTTAAAAAAAAAAAAAAAAAAAACCTATTTTATAATATCGGACGTCTTTCACGTTGTACCCTGGGTGGAATTTCGGCCAAAAAACAGATCTAAGTGACTTTTTTTTTTTTTTTGATAATTAAATAAATTTTCATTACTAAACAAAACATATTACAAATACAATATAATGACCACAAAGACTAAAAAGAAAGTGAACAATGAAGATCTAAGTGACTTTTGTCACTCCCTTAAAATGTTAAACACCCCCCCCCCCCCCAATTATTCCCACCAAAAGTAGTTTTTCTTTTTTTTCCATTCTAAATTTCTAATATAAATTTCCCTCCAAAATTAACAACTATTGATAATAAAAACAATACAAATAAATTCACCTCATTCAATCAAGTCTAGCAGCACACAGGTCCAGGTCTTTTTTCTCTCCATCTTAGTCATTTTTTTCTCCAAAAGAAAGTGGATATTTCCCCATTTTTTCTTCGAAAACATTGTCTCGTGATTCCTCCAACTCTGAATACTTGAATTGGTATTGGCATTATTGAGAAAGAATCCAGTTGTTCTATGTTGATTTACCATAGTTACTCCCATTTTTTTTTTCTGCGGAGGCAATAGCTACTCCCCAATCCCATGACTTGTTTTCATACTATGAATTTATATGCTTTATATTGATAAAACTAACATGGGATGCTAATAACAGTTCATGTTGTGAAAAACCGTCGGCAGTTGTTCCACAATTTGAACTGAAATAATATTTTATGAATATAAATATGACCGGTCCTTCAAATTGCATTTTGCCGATCATCTAGTTATAAATAATTATTTAATTACTTATATGCCTTATTAATATTGCCCTTATGCCTTAATTAAAAGAGAACAATTATTAGGATTCCAAAGTCTTCCCCAAAAGTCCAAGTTGATTGAATTGTGATATTTTAAAAATATTTGAAATTCATTGAAAATTACATTGAATTTTTCAAGCCAAATACAAGAACATGAAAAATAATTAAATCAAATTTTAATTTTTTTGTCTATAAATATAAAATCAAACTGAACATTTGTATCATTAAGTATTTAAATGTCTTTCTATATTTTTTTAAAATTGAATTTTAAATAATAGAAAATAAAAAATAAAAAAAAGTTGTCATCTTCTACGAAGCTTCACCGGTGAATGGCTGTGAAATGCAGAGGCGGCACTTCGCCGGCAATCGGGTCGCGGCCAAAAAACCAATCCAATCTCAATAACCCATCATCTTCTAAATTCACTTTTCTTGGTTTCTCAAATCAAAAATCTTTTTTCTTCCTCCAATTTTAACCGAACAAAAAATGCAGGAAATAAAGGAAGATTTCCAACGCTCTGTTACTGATGGATCTGGATCTATTGATTTCCAAGCGTTGAATTCTTGAACTAGGGCTCTCGGCCTCGAAATTTCGGAAGAGGAAATTAAACAAATCCCGGCGGCGAGACTGTGCCGCTGTTCTGGTCCGAGCACGGTTATGGAGGTAGGAAGGGAGTGGGGCGACGATGGCTAGGGTTTCGGAAAGGGGTTGGGGTTCGAGAAGAATAGCCTTTTTACGAACAAAATGTGAAGGCAATTTCAACAATATTGTGCATAGTTGTGAAGAAGAAGGAAGTCACAACTAAGAAGGGTATTTAGGACAATTCTCAAGTCCTAGTACAAGAAATTGTCATTCGGTTTCAAGTCATTTGGTTGCCACATGGCAACAGCTGAGTGGAAAACTACCAGTAGTTTAGCCAAGGGTGAACTACAATTAGTCAATCCGAACTAACATGTAGCTTTTCCTAATATAAACCTTTTTTTTTCTTTTCTAATGCCATAGAACCAGAAGTTGATGCGAAGGAAAAATCGGAGTGCTCTTGGGAAAATGGTAGTATTAAAACCTATGATAATTGTTACTATTTCCTTTTAATTTGGTGGAAAATTATTGCTTTTTTTTTTTTTTTTTTTTTTTTTTGAGAACTATACTTTTCAGAGTAAATAAATCAAGAAATATTTAATAATAATTTCTACAATGAATATTTTCATAGATGTTGAGAGTTAAATGAGAAGAGGTTGTCTTTATATTAAAGCATGAGAAGAAAGTGAGAATTCGTGAAAATAACATATTATGTTCTTTATCTTGTCAAATTTGTCAGCTGTTTTCTAGAAATTAAATAAATTCATCAAAATAAGAATCCAAGACAAAGGTTGATGATGCATTAAGATTCAAAATTGACGAATAAGCCTTAAAAGGTCAATCGTAGAGTTTATTAAGTTTAGTATGAGTTTTAAAATTTAGGACCTTTGGTAATTTTTATTATTTTCTAGATCTATTTTATTTTGTAAATCTTTGGAGACAAGTCAGTTTAGTTTTGCTTATATCGTATATTTTCTCTATTTTCTCAATCTCTCAATTTCATGGTATTATTCGAGTATTTGTTTAAATGGCTTTTTCAAATGTTAAAATTCTATAAATGGCCTCCCCTTATTTTTTAATTTCTTTTTAATTTAATTATAAATTAAACTCACTTATTTCTTCTAAACATTCTCAATAACTCTCTTATTTTCTCCCTCTTCTCAAATTCAAATTCAAATTCCAACTCTCTTTCTATTCTCCCAACTTTCTCAACTCTTCTTCGTCATTTTCAAACTCTCTCATAACTTCCACATCTCTCACACAAATGATGGTGATGAACACAAATATATGATTATGATGAATCTGCAACAACCGCGCATTAATATGAATTTTTTTTTTCCTGATTTGTGCCTGAAAATGTTCTTGGGCGATTGAACCAGTCGTCCAAAAGCCCAAGAACATCTTCAAATGTTCTTGGACGACTGACCCTGTCGCCAAAGAACAGCCCAGGCGACTGGCCAGTCGCCCAAGAACATTGAAGATGTTCTCAGGCTCTTGGGCGACAAGAGTCTGAGAACATCTTCAAATGTTCTTTGGCGATTGGTTCAGTCGCCCAAGTGTCCAATAACATCTTCAAATGTTCTTCGACGATTTATTTGGCGATTTTGAATATAATTTATTTATTTTATTTTGAATGTTTATTTTAAAATTAGTTATAGTTTAATTAGTTAATAGGTTGATTGATTAATCTATTAACTAATTAATTAAAGACAGGCCATTTCTAGAATTTTTAACTTTGTAAGGCCATTTTAAAAAATTAAACTTCTCAAAAGGCCATTTTTAAAATCCTATAGAATCAGTAAGTTATTGAATTTTCTCAATTTATTCAAGTTCAAGGTATCTTTTTTTTATCAAGAATCAACGAATTTTTTTTTAATGTATTTCCCGTTCTCAGCGTGCACGCGGCATCAATTAATTTAGTTAATTACTTGATTGGTTTAAGATTGATTTGATCTGTTTTTACAGAGCTCAAAAGAAATGCTATTGGATCTTCGGAGAAGGCCACGAAAGCAAGTCTAAAACCTGAGCTTAAGAAAATTGATGTAACAAATTGGATGGAAAATTGCTGCTGAGAATGGAAGGATATGAACTACTTTATGTGGGAAGAATGGAGGGAATTGAATATGTGTCGACTTTTGAAGATAGTGACGAAAATACTCCTAGTTCCATCTAATTTTTGGGATTTTTTTTCCTAAATAGGCTTCATGACCAAAAAAATTCTGAAAATGTCTATGTTGTCAAACTATTTCCCTGAATATACTTTTGACTAAACTCGCAGTTGCCAAGTGCGAGTTTACTTAAAAATTTAAAAAAAAAAAAAAACTACAAATGTTAAGGATTAATTAATTACGAAACCCTAAATTAATCACATTAAAACTGGCAGTTGCCAACTGCGAGTTCACAGTAAACTCGCAGTTGCCAACCGCCAATTTTAATAGACTCGTTTTATCACCAGAAATCGAATTCACCCTTATTTGCCCTAACATATTCGGAAAAAAACAGAGTACTTAACCGGCTATTTACATCAGGCAATTCTCTCCGGCGGTTCTTCGGCAATTATCCGACGGTTCGCGGCAATTCCAAGAGATAATATAATGAGAAATAAGTAAATTAGTAAGAATTTTTCATTATGCAAATATATTCACATGAATATGATTGAATACATGATCGAGAGAGAGAAGAGTATGTAAAATCGCCGGAGCCGCTGCCTCAATCGCAAATATGAACATTGGAGAAGAAAAATGGAGTATGCGTGCGCATTTAGGGTTTAAAATGAGTCCATTAAAACTCGCAGTTACCAACCGCAAGTTTACATTAAACTCGCAGTTGCCAACTGCGAGTTTTAATGTGATTAATTAACCCCATCGTAATTAATTAATCCTTAAAACTCGTGGTTTTTTTTTTTTTTTTTTTAATTTTAAGTAAACTCGCAGTTGGCAACTGCGAGTTTAATCAAAAGGCACATTCTGGAAAATAGTTTGGCAACAAAGACATTTTCAGAATTTGTTTTCCCATGAAGCCTATTTAGGAAAAAAAATTCAATTTTTGGCCGGAATTCCACCCAGAGTTAGGGGTGCACATGATTTTCAAAACCGTACCGGACCGTCCCGTACCGTACCGAACCGTACCGAATGTTAGGTTTTTTTCTCAAAACCGAAGGTCTTGGTATGGATGAAAACCGTACCGAGTATTTTGGTATGGTTTTGGTTTTAGACTTCTCATACCGTAAAAAACTGTACCGTACCGAAATTGAAAAGAAACATGAATTAACTATTCATTTTTTTATATTTACAACTAAATTTTATAAATTTATATTTTAAAATTTAAAATTCAAATATTATTGAATACTATATTATTTATAATTCATATTATAGTCAATCATAGTTTATAATTACTACATTGCAAGCATTCAATTAAGAAAAGATATGCTCTAATTTAGCACAAATTAAACTTGTTATATGTTGAAAACTTAAAATGCAAAACTTCTAGACAACAAATACCAAATAGTAAGTTCCTTCACATAATAAAAACAATGATCAAATAATTAACCAATTAATTTTATTCAATTAGGTCGAACTATAGCATCAAATTTGTGAATATTTTCTTTTTCGATGCTTTATTTAATGAAAAAAAATAGTTTGTAAGATATTATATTATTAATTTTTTTATAATTATCAACTATGTAATCAATTATATAAGAAAAATTGCACGAAAAAAGTTTGTTTTGAAAAATCGCAAAACCGTACCATACCGTACCGGAACCGCATAAAACCGAGTTTGTTGGTATGGTTCATAAAACTCTAGTTTGGTTTTGAGTTTTTAAAAACCGCACTAATTGGTACGGTACAAATTTTATAAAAAATACCGCAGAACCGTACCATGTGCACCTCTACCCAGAGTACAAAGTAAAATTAATCTCTTTCGAGGGTGCAAAATACCAAACTGATATATTTAAGAGTGTAAAGTTGAATTAAGCCCTAATTATATTCTTCAATATATAATATAATTCATAAAAATTTGGAGCGAGATTTTCTTAATTTCACCATCACTTAAAATTGAAAAATACCATATTTTTTATATTCATGATATGCTCTGATAAATTTGCCTGTACTAAACTTCTTTTTCTATTGTTCAGAGTTTTCTTTCTACATGTAATGAATGGCCTGCAAAAAAATTCAATTGCTCAAAAAATTAAGCCTTTTTTTTTAATACAAACTATTCAAAAGTCAGCTCGCATTCTAATCAGCATAAAGTCATTTAAACTAAAACATCAATAAACAGTTGTTACTTAGACTCATTATAAAAATCTACTCACTAATATCAAACCATTTGAACACTCTATTAAAAGTCATTCAAGCTATTCTGCTCATTGTGCTTAAACTAAATATATTTCACCTTTTAATGCTAATTTTATTCACTTTTTCTAACATTTTAAGCAAACACATGATAAGAAACAAATCAAATATATTTGAACAAATGTATTGTTCGATTCAAAACTCGTTCGCACCTACACATGTTAAGCTATAAAGAAGAATTGCTACTACATCATAGCATCCGATCTAAAGCTAGATTTGAGCATTTATACATTTACAAACAATAGTACCAGTTCTGTTGTGTTATACCTGAATGACACTAAGTACTTCCCAGCATTACTACTTGCCAATACTATAGCAATGGGAAAAACAGGATGTTAAATGCTTTTCAACACACAACCATCGGAATAGCAAGGAACACTACGATAAGAAAACATCCTCAGCAATAATTCATAAATAATGCTTGTTCGATGAAATGCATCGAGCTCTAACTTAGATAAGAGAATATTCACCAACACACTGGTATCATCCCATGAAATATAAAAGTATTATGTAAGTCTCATAAAGAACCACTGAGATGTAAGAGAATAAAACAACCTAGGTGGTCTGTACGCCAGGCAAAACTGTCAATATTGAACCCTCAGCTTCTTTCCCAGAGTTTATGGGAACTTTTGATCTAGGACCAGCTCTGTCAGCTACTGAGGTATCCTTGCTACATTCTTTCAATTTAACAACCTGAGCAAAACTCTTGGACATCTTTTCTGTGAATTCATTGGTCAATTTAATATCATTTGTTTTTCGAGTTTGTTCGACCATCCCAATGCCCAACAAGTTAATATGTTCCTTGGACTTCCGTTCTTGTAGGGCTTTCTGCCGCCCCTCGTAAAAATCAAAATCAGCAAGGATGGAGATATTGGTTTCATAATTCTTGAAAATATTGATCATTTCAGTTCCTTGCTCCAATTTTACCTACAATGGGTTCAAACCCGGTTAGTAAAAGACAAAAGCATGGCTCCAGGTGCCACGTGCATCAAAATCTGAGACAAAATTCAAATGAGACAATATTGCTAAGAGAAAAGTTCGCTGAATCATTATAAACCAAGAGAGCAGCGTAAAATCTTACCTCCTGAGTGTCCCGGCTGTTGGTTACAGGCTTGTTATCATTGTTTTCGAGCACAATATGACGAAACTGACTGTTTGGGACATCTTTTAAAATGTGCCACTTGACAGGAAACTGCCCAGTCCACTTATCTTGCTGCCAGTAATCCACACTCTTTTCAAAATCCACAGGTCCCACCATTTCAGCCACTCCACAAAACTGGGCACTGGCATTAACCTGCAGAGTATACGATGAATGAAGAGCAAACAAGTAATTACTTCAGTCTGACAACAAGAATACATTTAAAAAGACAGACTCCATAGTGGATAAATCTAAACCATTCTAACAATATTCCCCGGCATAACTCGAAGATGGCGAATGATGATATTTAAGTTGGAGGTGAACTCAGTGGTCCGAAAAAGCAAGGATTAAACTGGCATTGATAGCAAGACAGCCTAACGATGATGAATGTGTTGCTCCCAATTTCATATATTTGATTTGGAGATACAAAAAAGACAATGTAACAATGTGAAAAGAGTTCCTATCGACGCTCTTTCACCTATAAATTGCCAATCAAACTTAGAAAAACATCCTACCGAGAAGAACAGAAAGACCGGACAGTTGTTAAGCTTTTCCTTTGCTTCATGATAAGCAGCATTGAGCTTTTGATTTCCATTGGGAGTGCTGGCCCAGACACCATACTTAATGCTCTTGTGGATATTATCCTCACTGTAAGATTTTATAACAAAGAATTTTGCATTTACATATTCATCGAGAAGATCTGGGCTGTTGTACGATGCAACATGCATCTTGCCAGGTAATGAAATATTCTTGTTGCTATCGATTCGGAAGTAATCTTCACCAGAAATCTGCCTCTTTGATTTAGAGGCCCTGGGGCCACGATTCTGCTCATTGGCACCACTACAACTGCACAAAGAACCATTTCCTAGGCTACATGGCCTGCCATAGTCAAGACCGTTCCAGCCACCTCCAAAGCCATGATTAACACCATGTGCATAGCTGCTATCTTTACAAGGAACTGAACGAGATCCAAAGCCATAAAATGATCTTGGTTGTTGAGAAGCCTGCATAATTTTGAAAACAATGATCAAGCAAATACCTACATGTCCAACGAGGAGAAACAACAAATACAAATACCATCACAATACATATAAACACCACTAATATGCCAGGTCTTTCACAATTTCTAGTATTCTACGCCTTAATATGAATATAGAAAAAAATCACTTTCTGTGTCCTTTCATGAGCAATCATGCATCCAGAGAATAAGGTTACCTCATGGATTGTTACAGTTTTTACAAAAGAAAATCAGTTCATATGGTCCTCAAGTACAAGCCTGGAAGGACCAATAAAATCGAGTTGCCGACGCACTTAGTTGAAAGGCCGAGCTGACATCCTTTTATATATGCTATCCTCATCAATGTTTGCTTCTAACAGTTTATTGATATGCTAAAAGTTACACATTTCACAACCAACTTTTGACCCTATAGTATTGATTTATTGAAGTAGGACAATTCACAGGTTGATATCCAAGGCTCAGTTATTTATAAAGAGTCAAAAAGAAAAAAAATGGAAAAAAGATTCATGCCATATAGACATTAACATTCTCAAGGCACTAATAGAAAGACTAAACTAGAACATCCAGTTAAACATTAAGAGGGCACAACCTAAACATAAGTAGGTTTTACTAAAACCTGTCTCATGGTCGGAATTTTGGCGCCAAAAGCCAAACATCACTGTAAATCACCCAACTAATTATTAGAACAAACAAATTCTAACTACAAGCTGAGAGTAATAAAAAAAATTAAATTCACTAGACTTCTCATTGTGGTCATAACCCTTTGAGCCAAACTGCAGATCATATATAATGCAGAGTACACAATTCTGACTCCTTTACTAGAGCCAACTAAAAGAAATCTTTTGATTATTCTTTACATTATTGAAAATCATTTGAAGGTCTTTATTTTCCTATTAATAATCACCCCACTGAAGCCTGCAGGAATATTCACAAAACTAAAACTGGACATTTCGAAGGAAAAAAGTACCTCATTACTGTATAAACACATAAGCAAGTACACAAAATAATTGTGGCATTTTCTCTACATGACTTTAAATATAAAATTACTTGTTCAGACAATGAAGGAGATACCGAAGTAAGAGGTCGATAATTATCAGAGGGCTTTGGCCAATCAGACCAAAGTCTCGAACTGAATCCATCGCATCCTGATTGATGATCATGAAAGCTAACCCCGCTAGGATTACCAGGGAAATTTCCTCTGCCAGAGGAAGCTAGTGAAGAAGTATAAGCTGCTCTTGGCTCTTGGTGTATAGGATCAACTCGTTGGCCAACAGTGACAAACGAGTTCAGGTCTGTTTCTGCAGCTGACGAGGATGTAGTATATGGTATGTTAGGAGAAAGTACTTGCTGATAGTATGTCTGACCCGGATATGAATACTGCTGAGATCGATATAATGGAGCATCACCACTAACAACTGGCAAAGATTTAGTTACAGGGGAGAATGGGGAGTATGTCCCACATGGCATTTGCAGGTTATAGCTATAACCATCTTGCAATCTGGTAGCAGCACTATTGTTATAACTGCCCTGTATGCCCCCAAAGATAAGCTTCAGAAAAAGTACAGCATTGTACAAGGATACCATAATAGAAAACAACGCGACAATTACTAACTTACTGATAATTCTCTATTCAACCCCTCGGCATTGCCATATAGAGACAGGTCATTCCATTCACCAAGAAAATTTTCATAACCTTGAGTCATAGCAGGCAGAATAAATCATTTATAGGATATGGTGTTAAATGAATGATGCATGCCAGTTAGAACATGGGAATTCATATTATCCATTATAAGCATTAAAACAGATATGAACCACCAGAAGCTCAAACTATCTAAGTTCTAGCCTTACCTTCTCATCCCTCGAATTGCAAGATGACATACAGTAATTCATATACATAATGAGTTTATGACAGAGGTATAATTTTGATAATTAGATGATGGCATCAATTGTCTAAAATGTCCGGCACTAAATAATCAGTAGATACTTAATTCCATCAATTGTCTAAACTGTCCTGCCCTAAATAATCAGTAGATACTTAATTCCAATTATCAAGAACCATTAATTTAGGTTGAATTGGATACTGGACATATTTCTAAGTTTTACTGATTAAGTCACCTTTGGAACAGCCATCCACAAAAGTATGGTTAACAAATATTACCAACTCATAACTTGTATGCCAATCTTATACCAAAAACCTCAAACAATATCTTGTGCATATTACTAGATCATCACTAGATCGAAGTTGAAAATATATTTCAAACATAATTTTCATTAATGATTCCAATGGAACATCTAAAATCACACAGAGTACCTTAAATACATCATTGCTATAGATTCAACAATCACAGAAGCACATGAAATCACAGAAATAACTCAATGATATCAGAGCGCTTCACTAATATTAACTTTTATTTCATGTTGCTTTCGACAGAACCTGGAAAATGAGAAAAGGAAAAAGGAAGACCATTAGAGTAGCTTGTGTATGCATTAGGGACATAGAGATTCGGTGGATGAATAGGTAGATCTATTTCTGAGCCAAAAGATCTTGATTGACCAACAGCTTCTGCTGAATGTCCAACAGCAGTAGGCTGAGAAAGAAGAGAAGACCGAAACTTCTTAGTGTTCTCTGAAATAGGCTGACCAAATATAACTAAACTAATGGATTCATTTCACAAGAACTACCTGTTCCTTCATACCATCATGTTCCTTGGGTCTATTTACTGCATCCATATTTTCATAAACATAGAGTTAGTTTTTTAGTGATAGAGACAGTACAAATTATGACCAACCAAAGCTGAATCCTGGGCTACGTAAACTTCAACCAAATCATATGCAGAAACATATCCTTAGGTGCATACCTTAGAAAATATAATTGAATAGTCATATTTGGAGTAATAAAAGGCAGTGATATTCAGGAAAAAAAAAAAACTATGCTAAACTGAGGTAACTTGATATTGTTGGCTATTGAAAAAGCATTAAGAGTTATTCTCGTCCTCCTTCAAATTATTCAGTATGTTCTCCACTTAATTACACTATGATAGTTGACAAAATGATAGCATAAGTGCCGTCCACCACCAGCATTTGATCGTCCAAAAACCACACAGAAGTTAAGAGATAAATTGAGCAAACAGAAAGCATTGATATAATTATATCGCTAGAAAGAAGCAGTTAATACAATTATCCAATAAATGACAACCCTAGCCCTAGTCAGAATTTCACAAACTATTTCAGGGTCGATCAACTGAATTCTCCGAAAAATGCAACATCGCAAACACATAAACAGTGAAAGAGCAACGATCAAATACATTTAGGATAGATCCACATATCCACATCCATAATTGATTCAGAATCTTAATTAAAATTCGCAAAAAGAAATTAAATCGGAGATAGAAGATCAAGTTCTAATAATTCGGAAAATAATTTAGACATGCATATACCAGTGGCACTTGAAACGACGTGTGGGGTTGAATGTGATTGAGCTGCAGCCATTGAAATTAAGATGAAAGAGACAGTAGTAGAAATCAGCGGTTTTCAGAGCAAAATGTTGTTTTGGGGTGGCACACTAATGAATTTTTAGACTGACAGAAATGAAATACCTGTCTATTTAATTTTTGAGAAAATCGAAAATCAACTCATTTTGGACATTTCCGAACTTAGAAGTTGAAAAGATTTTGATATACTCGAGTCACCAAACGAATCTATTCGGATTTCGGAATTTTAGTACTACTCGAATTCATGGGCTTTTGGCAACATGTCCTTGAAAATGGGTTATTTGACAGATTGCACCTTTAAAATTAAAATTAACAGAAAACACCCTCAAAATATATAAGTTTTGGCAGAGTGCACCCTTAAAATACATATGTTTGGCTAGAGAGCGCCCTTTAATCCTTTTTGGCCCAAGAGTTTGTCGGAAAATCGAAAATCCTGATATTAAGAGAGACATAATTATTTTATTAACACATTTTGCTACAAAAGTATTTAATTTCCTTCCAAAATTTTAAGCCAAGTGAAATCAATTTTTAGTCCAAGGGTAAGTTTATCCATTTACACATTTAATTAATCTAAATTCTAGAAAAAAAAAAATAGCATAAAAATCGGTTTCAACAGTCTCAAGCTTTTGGTTTGAAGTTATATGAACTTGCCCATATTAATATGAATAATGTTGCTAATTTTTCTGGGTGAATGCCGAGTTTATTATTTTCAAATTTATTTATTATGTATTGACTACCATTTTTATGTTAAATGCATTGTATATTACTTTTTTAAATGTAAAAGGCTTTTGTTTTTTAATTTAAAAATATAATAGAATATATGTAAAAAAATTGATGTCAAAAATATAATATTGATCAACATAAATGGTGAAGAATTGAGCCAAAATGATTGAGGGATGTAAATATGGAATGTTAAAAAAATGAAACTTTAGGCATAAAACTTAAATTTCGGGAAGGAAAAAAATTAAAAGGACAATTATGACCCTATTAATATCAAGATTTTCAATTGTCCAGCAATCTATTTGTTCGAAAAATATTAAAAGGGTGCACTCTGCCAAAATTTATTATTTCGAGGGTGCAGTCTATCAAAATTTAATTTCAAGGGTGCAATCTGCAAAAATATAAGTATTTCGAAGGTGCACTCTGCCAAAATTCAATTTCAAGGGTGTAATCTACCAAATAACTTATTTTCAAAGGTGCATGTTGCCAAAAGTCCCGAATTCATCATGGATATAAAATAATGTATAATTTTGAAATTTTTGTTTCTATTGATACATGATGGGGACTTCTAAGGTGACGTCATGTTATGTGACGTCAATTTAATTTAAGGCATTGGATCATAAATATGTAATCACAACCACATAAAATTTATAATATAAAATAAAATTAAACTTAGTTAATTATGAGTTACCTGTTTAACAGGTTAAAACTATAATGTATCTTATATTATTTAATATTCCAAAGTTTACTACCTTAAATATTTCTACTTTCCTTCTTTTATTTTTTCTACCCAAATTAATATTAAATTACCATAAATTATATGTTTCCACATTGTATAGTACAAGTTCATATATAATAGTACAACACCACCAATATGTATAATTATTCATATTACATAGTATTGACTTTACTACCCGGTATCATATTAGTAGTAATTAGTCACATTAAATAGTATTACCATTAGTACTAACCAATTTGCGGATAATTATTCACATTACATGGTATATGTCTCACATGTAATAGTATAGACTCACATAGCATAGTATTGACTCCACAAACTTAGTACGGCCTACCCATATTAGTAGTAATTAGCTACATTATGAATTATTATCATTAGTACTAACCAATGTGTATAATTATTCACATTACATGTTATAATATCTCACTTTATATAGTATTGACTCCACATACTTAGTACGTTCTTTCATATTAGTAGTAATTAGTCACATTATATATTATTACCACTAGTACTAACTATTACGGATAATTATTAACATTACATGGTATATGTCTCACATGTACTAATATAGACTCACATAGCATAGTATTGACTCCACAAACTTAGTACGGTCGACCCATATTAGTAGTAATTAGCCACATCAAAAAGAACTATCATTAGTACTAACCAATGTGTCTAATTCTTTGCATTACATAGTATAATGTCTTACATGTAATATAATTGACTCCACATACTTAACATGGTCTCATATTAATAATAATTAATCACATTATATAGTATTACACTATTACTATTAGTACTCATCAATTTACTAATAATTCTTCACATTATATGGTATATGTCTCACATGTAGTAGTATAGACTCTCATAGCATAGTATTGACTCTACAAACTTAGTATGGTTCCATATTAGTAGTAATTAGCCACATTATGAAGTA
The DNA here is from genome assembly GCA_003313485.2 of Penstemon barbatus. Classification (NCBI taxonomy): domain Eukaryota; kingdom Viridiplantae; phylum Streptophyta; class Magnoliopsida; order Lamiales; family Plantaginaceae; genus Penstemon; species Penstemon barbatus. Next base: position 37,660,629 of record CM064882.1, read on the forward strand.
TTATCATTAGTACTAACTAGTGTGTATAATTCTTCACATAACATAGTATAATGTCTCACATGTATAGTATTGACTCCATATACTTAGTACGGTCTCATATTAGTAGTAATTAGTCACATTATATAGTATTACCATTATTACTAACCAATTTACTGATAATTCTTCACATTACATAGTATATATCCCACATATAGTAGTATAAACTCTCATAGCATAGTTTTGACTACACATACTTAGTACGGTCTCATATTAGTAGTAGTTAGTCACATTATATAGTATTATCATTAGTAATAATCAATTTACTGATAATTTTTCACATTACATGGTATATGACTCACATGTAGTAGTATAAAGTCACATAATACAGTATTGACTCAACATACTTAGTACGGTCTCATATTAGTAGTAATTAACCACATTGTATAGTATCACCATTAGTCATAACTAAATTACTGACAATTCTTTATATTACATGGTATATGTCTCACATGTAGTATAATATTGACTTCACAAATTTAGTACGGTCCCATATTAGTATTAATTAGCCACATTATGAAATATTACCATTAGTACTAACCAATGTGTATAATTCTTCACATTACATGTTATATGTTTCACACGTAGTTGTATAGACTCACATAACACAATATTGACTCCACATACCTAGTACGGTCCCATATTAGTAGTAATTAACCACTTCAGGAAGTATTGCAATTACTAATGCCCAATATGTATTAAAATATAAATTATGTGTATTAAAATATATTATGAATTTTTTCGAAGGTTAATATTAATTATTCAACACGAAATATTATGTATCATTTATTATAAAATATTATTATACACAATTATTTATTTATTTTTATAATAATTTATTAATTTATAATTTACTATTGTTGTGGTTAAATATTACAATGAATGTGGTCAAATAATAGTATAGTACAACTATTATGGTAATAGTATTAATTATGACTTATTAGCAACATGTTAAGTAGGTAATTTATTAATGAGGTGTCATAATTCTATTGGTTATAACTTACGTCATGTGACGTGACGTCACCTTAGAATTTTCCATGATGTATATATATATATATATATTTTTTTTTTAAACTAGTAATTTCTTTACCATTTTTCTTGATGTTTCCGATTTTTTAAAAATTTTTGGCTTATCAAAATATACTTTAATTACTTTAAAAACCTAATTAACATTAATCAATAAATTTGTGGAAACATGAATAATAGTAATTTATGAAAAAGAATCCTGCATATTAAGTTATTTGCATTTTTTTTTCTTTTACTCCTTTAATTGTCAATAAAGAAAGCAAGCGGACTGATACTGAGTAGTGTCACATTAACTAGTTAATTACATGTAAATATTATTACTAAATAATTTCAAAGATAAATTCATACTTTTATGTTCCATAAATATTCTATAAATCCAGGCCTAAGTACTAAAGTAGTTTATTCAATTATCTATCCAATACTCATTTTAATTTAAAAATAATACTAATATCTTATATTTACTCATATAATATCATTTATTTCACAATAAAGAAATAAAATCGGACATCTTTGATGCAAAAATATTACATTTAGATCACATCTTACATTTTCAAACCTACTTACAAAACTTTAACATTATTTTATACTTATAAATCTCAATCTACATAAATTATCTAAAAAGAAATTTCATACATAAATTATTTTAAAGTTTTTACTCACTAAAATATTATACGCCAGATGAAAAAGCCGGGATTTCGATTCATCTAGGAATATTGATTTTATTGTACCGAACAAATAGACTAATGAAAATAAAATATACTCGTATTATTATATATCAGTCTCTTGTCTCTTTCAGTCCAAACGCTGCGTTGCAATGGTAAACACGGATCATCATCATCATCATCAGAAGAAGCAATCAAATTAAAATTGTTGATTTCATAAAGCTGTTTGATTTGTTAGCCGTGAAGATGTCGGCTCGATTGTTGAAAAAGGTGCTAAGAGAACAAGAAGCAGCACTGCAAAAGCAACAGCTTAACACCGACGACGAATCGGAATCCCCCGACCCCCCTGCCCCTTTCCGAAATCCATTCGATCTTCTTGATGATGACATCGAAGATGGAGGAGACGGCAGAGACGACGACCTCCACCACCGGTCTGACCAGGTCTGCTTCACCTCCGAACGTTAATCCATTGATACTCGTCGTGATTCTACCTTGTCTAATTGTTTATTTAATTGCACGTGATTGTTATATAAATGACAGCGAAACAATTTGCGAATGAAGTTGGCGGATCCATGAATAATTAAACTCGAATAGATTATATTTCTAGAATGCACCAGTAAGTAATGGAATTCCTGGCTAAGATAATTTTATCATAGATTCATAATGCCTAAACCCCATCTATATGCTTGCAGTTTATCTCAAAATATTTTTGATATCGAGTAGCCGTGTATCAGAAAATGTAGCTGACTGCAAATTATTCAATTTGATACATCAATTAAGGGAATGATAAATTAGGCCTTCTTATACTATATTCAGATCTTTTATGAACAACAACGATAAGAGTTCAACTCATCTCAGCCTCGTATATTGTCGTAATTCTTGTCTGATTATTTACTAATTTTGCTAAATCTGATTTTGGAAGAGAAAACTAGAAGTGAAATTTAATTTGCAGTCTATGGTGAGAGATAACTTAAATTACATTGCTCTAGGTTTCCGCTTGAGTAAAAGTTGAAACTCAAACACCTATTTGGGTACTTGAACATTTAAGGTGCAGCTCAAGTCTCCAGGAAAAAAAAAATAGTTTTTGTTACATTACATAAACTGATTAGTTTTCCTTAAAGATGAAATATCAAATTTCAGCCTTCTTGAAACTGCAATTTCTGGCACTATTACTCTACCTGAAGCCTTATTCGAACTTTTTTCTTAGATATCATGTGATGCATATTGCTTGGCCTTGAAGTGAATACTTTTCGAATAATTTCTTCATACTTTGCTATGTGGGTGACAGAGAAATGGTACAGGAGCATCTAAGAGGTTTTATTAAGTTTTCTTACAAACCTTTTGATATCAGCCTGCATCATGTGGTGTATTATCTGCATATGTTTTAGGCACTGTAACATTCAATCTTGCAATATAATTCATTGCAGCATTGAAGAAAGTGTTTGTCTGTAGAACTCTGTACTTATGTAGATTGCTTGATGTAGTCCCTATTCTGCAATATATAGATGCTACCGTCCTGATCATCAGAACTAGTAGAAGTTTTGGTAGTAGTGTTTCCTAAGTTCACCTGTAAGGCTGTACTAGATAATGTTGCCTTGTCTGGTAGCAAATGATAACTTATTTATCGTTCATCATGTTTTAGTAACCGTAGTGGCATGTCGAATTGCCTCTCCTTTTTTGTTTTCTACTGTAACATATATTAATGAATTGATTGACATTTGACAGATATTTGAAGTTTGCTTTGCTATCTTGAATTTGTGTCATTATTTGCAGGAAAATGGTAATGTTAGTGGTGAGACTTCAGATTATGATACTGTTGGCAAGCATTCCTCCAGGGTAAAAGTTTCTGTTAATACAGCTAAGTTGCTAAATGCCAAACCAAAGAATAAGAAGAAGAAGAAAATCAGGGAAGATTTATTTCGGAGCACTGAAAATGATGAATCTTCTTCTAATCTGATGTTGGAAAAGTTAACTTTGGGAGCTAGCTCATCTAGTAGTCAACCGATTATCTCTCAACCTTCAAAATCAAAGTTTAAGAAGCAATGCAAATCCTCTATATTACAGGTTGATCCCAAATTTCTCAGTGCAGAAAGTGAGATGCGAAGGATATTTGGTACTAAGGTAGTAAATTCATATGAAAAAAGTCAGTTACCTACAAATTCTAGGCAGATCCGTGGTGGGAGACGGGGGAATCTTAACCTTAAAAAGACTATACTTGTTTCTCCATCTGAACATTGGCCTCGCTGGGATGGATCTTTATCCATGGAACTTCTGGAGACGAGAGATGGCATACACTATTTCAAGTGAGTTCTTGCTTTATAGTATTTCAAGCGAGTTCTTGCTTTATAGATGCTTCCCTTTGAAATTATTATAAGTAGTTGAGTTTTGCTCTAAAAGATAGATGCAATTTATGATATTTTAAGTGCATAATAATTATAAAAAAAGAAAATGAATGTTTGCGAGTGAAGTGTAGGAAGAATATATATTACACTTAGGTTTGTCTACCTTGTAGGATACACAAGACTACGTACTTAGACAATTTGATTAGTAAGCACTATAAAAATATTGAGAATGCATAGAAACTTGGCAAAATTAACTTGTTCTGGAATAACTCATTGTCAAAGAATGGAAAATATTTTATTCTTATTAAAAGGTAAAAAGGATCAATACTAAATGATGATAATCTTTAATTAGTTTTCAAACAACATATAATTGGCGGAGACTGATATGTATCTTATCAAGCGATTGATTTCTATCGAAAATAATTAGTAGATTCCACTTGTTGCTTCAGTTCTAAGTGCAATATCTGCACTTTCCCCTGCACTACATTTCTATTAATACAAGTGGTGTTTTGTTTCAAAAAAGTAAAGAAAATGATTAGTAGATTCATGGACGAAACCCTTAACATGGGGATAAAAAAACCTAGACAAAGATCTCACTTCACAGAAGATACTTCTTTTGTACATAAGATTGAAAACTTGGGCCAATTTGGTTTGCTTGTTTCAATTTCATGCAATGTAACATTTGCCAACAACTTCTTTTACTGTCATGTGTATCAATGGAGTGCCCAATTTGTAAGGAGCAAAGCTATAAGGAGGATTTTTTACTTGATGTCATCTATTTATCTTCAGATTTAAATTTCTGGCTTTCGATTCATGTCATGACTTATGAACTTCATATTCATGCCGTAATCATTTGTGTTGGTTAGATATACAAATTCATCATCATATGCCCAAGCTCAGAGAGCTTTTGAAACTGCCAAAGCTATACATGATCTTAATGGTATTGCAAGCATTCTGGTGCACCATCCTTATCATATAGACTCATTGATAACATTGGCGGACTATTTCAAATTCACGGGTGAACACCAAATGTCAGCTGACGCTACCGCAAAGTGTCTCTATGCTATGGAATGCGCATGGCATCCACTCTTTTCCCAGTTTCAAAACTGCCAATTAAAGTATGTCCATGATACAAACAAGCCATTCTTCACATCACTTTTCACTCACATGAGAAACATGGATAGGCGTGGCTGCCACAGATCTGCTCTCGAAATTTGCAAACTGTTGCTTTCTTTAGATTCAGATGATCCAAAGGGGGCTAAGCTTTGTATTGACTACTATTCATTGAGAGCTGAGGAGTATACCTGGTTAGAACAGTTTGCAGAAGAATATGGATGTGATAATTCCTTATGGCTGTTTCCTAATTTTTCTTATTCCCTAGCAATTTGCCGTTTTTACCTTGAAAGCAATGAACAAGGAAAAGATAGAGAAATGGGCATTGGAAAAGCTACTTCATCTGATCTCATGAAGCAAGCATTGTTGCTTCACCCGTCTATATTGACGAAATTGGCAGTGAAGGTACCTCTAAAAGATCGGATGTGGAACAGTATACTCAAGCACAGTTTTTTCAAATCAGAGCAAACTGGAAGTGCATCTTTAGATCACTTGATCTCTATATATGTTGAGAGAAGTTACATATTATGGAGGCTCCCTGATTTACAGAAGTTCTTATATGATTCTGCAGTTCTAGTGATCTACATGCTGGAAAAGCAAGCAAACGATGCTAGAGACTGGGCCTGCGTTAGAAAAGAAGCCTTTTCATCCGAGAAAAACGAGTGAGCTTATTGTTACTTGGTTCCTTTTCATTCATTTAGCTACTATTTTAGCTTGTTTTAACCTTTTTTTGGCCTTTGCTAATAGGTACTCACATTTGATGGTATCGGATTTCTCCGATTCCATGCCAACTATGCCACCTGATAACTTGCAAGATTTTATAGCTGACCCGAGGGGCGGGGATGCGGTTGAGATTGGGGAAGATTTACCTAACATTCGTGAAGAACGTGAGATTCGCGATGTGTCAAATCGAAGTGCATTTGCTGTTCTATTTGAGTCCATATTACCTTGGGTACATTATGGAACCCGAGATGGTCATGACATCCATGAGCAAGCAGATGAGAATTAGATACATGTATATATAGTATTTGTTATTGAAAAAAATTTAAGCTGGGTATCTACATTGATTTAGGATTGAACTGAAATCAGTCAATTACTATTTATTAGTAGGTTTTATTTTTAATGAAAAACAAAATAAACGGTGGAAATCATGACCCAAAAAAAAAAGGTGTTACTTCTAAAAATTATTACAATTTTCACTCTTCTTTTTGGTCACTCTAATTTAAAAATCAATTAGTTACCCTAAAAAAAAATTTGAATGCAAGAATTTACATTACACATTTTATTACCTCAAAACAGCATTTACATGGGAAGTATTTTAGCAGCTACTTAAGGAATTTTTTTTGTTCAGTTCAGACTCGGTTTGTCATGTCCATCCAATCACATTGCACTAGCCAGGGCTGCCTTTCTCAGATCTCATAATACACGTGCAAGGCACGTGTTTATACACTTATAGTGGGGAGGGTGAACCTTTACCCTTTAGAATATGGATTCTAATTCAGGCCCACATCCATCCCCGTACATCAGACTAATATAAAGTACAATACAAAAAACATGTCAAAGAAGAAGAAAAGAGAATGAAAAATTAAAAGATGGAACTAATACCCACAATGTTAAAAAATTCTCCTATAATATATGATACGAATCCTAACTTATAGACAAGTACTAATTTGTGTCTGCTCCAACTATGCAACTTAAAAGTTTATATTCACAACAAACATTGCACAAGGATGTTTGATGTTTAAGCTGCAAAATAGCAACTTTCCTTTCCTCTTTGGGACTATATCATCATTCATCAATGTTCTCGACTGCAGTTGATCTCTTGTTCAACAGGCATACTCCACATAAAATTGAATGTACAAACTGTTTCTCTGTTAACTTGATACTCTCTCCCTCTCTCTCTTGCTTTTTTAACGAAATAAAGAAATACTATTTTTTTGGGTATATACACAATCATGCATCTGATCTGGAATTGGTAAATGAAGAAAGGAGCCCAGCAGCTTGAACAGGTAACATGTCACCAAACCTCCCAACTTGCCCATCTGTTATTATCGAACCCAATCTAAGTGTGCTCTCCCCAAATCTGCTACCAACCTGAAAAAACGGGGAAACAACACAGTTGAGGAAAACATAAAGGCGGACGAGGAATAACAATTAATAAGTTGTCTATTGGTTAAGATCATTTGGTTACATATTATAACACAGTTGAGGAAAACATAAAGGTGGACCAGGAATAACAATGAATAAATTGTCTATTAGTTAGATCATTTGGTTACATATTATAACAAATAAAAGGGGATGACTTTTTGAATAGTGCACTCTAATTTCTTTTCTAATCTTTTTAATTCTATTTAGCCTAAACCGGTGCTGTCACAATTATAACCCTTCCAATTGTTTTCTTTTTGATTGAAGCTAATTTTGCTGATCGCATTAGCTTTGTAAATTAAGATATTGAACTTCAATCAAGGAGGTGACATGTAAAGGTTGGAATTGAATTGATATTAAGGTGATTTGGTTGCTTATTCTGAACCCAATTAATTTGGAAGCTAATATACGTTTTAGCTTCTATACATAAGTTTTGTTGGTTTGCTATATAGAAGTAATATTTATGGCATTGAAACTAAATAACTATGCAGCTATTTAGGCAATGGTTTGACTTGTTAGTTAAAAGAATCTTATGCTATGATTCGATTTGGTGCTCGTTAAGTGTTATGCTTGTTTAATTACTGATTACATTTCTCTGTTTCGCTAAGAGGAATTATACGGAGGCAGAGTACATTTCTCTTTGTTCTGATATGAAGAAAAATTTAGGCCAATGTGCTTGATCAATGATATCCGGGTAGTTCTAAAGCACGAACCTGCTATCGAAGGATTAGACTCTAATTCTTGAACAATTCGATAAAGTGGTGTGACTATTGAATCTTTTTGTTATATTTTATCCTATGTGGTAAATGAATACAAACTGTGTTACATTTTCTATTTTCTTCCAAAAGTGTGTCGGGATTCTGATAGAAATCCTTAATTTAAAGACCAGAGCTCAATCTATTAATTCTGGCAGTTCTTACCTCTATATGTTTCTTGTCATGATTCCTTTTTAGTATTGGTCGGGTTATTGTGTAAAAGACTGGGTAAAAGTGTGTTGCTAAGGCTGCAAATCCCCAGTTTAGAATTGTGTTTTCTAAACCATAAAAAAAGAGGTTGGAATGAAGTAAATTATTTTATTCTACACCCTTTGTCCAAGCTATCTGGCAATTAGGAACTTATCTATGTAAGTTGCTCACTGACAAAGACTGAAGCAGAGGGCTGGATATATAATTGACCACGTCACAGTGTGAGTTTTCTTTTTTCAGTAGAGACTAACCTATGGTTTAGAAAACATCCAAAAGTCATTTGTATCTTACAAGTATTTTATTTTTATTTTTTTATTGCTATAACTTTACTTGTAAATAAAAGGTTCTTACCTAGTGTAATTTGTAGTTATATACTTGGTAAATTGGTAGAGGGTACAAGGACCGTTATATGGTCATGATGATGTTTTTGCTAATAATTGGTTAAGGTTTTGAACTTGATTGAGTTAGGATTTCATAATTTGGAAGATTAGAGTTGTTTGGAATTGTAATCACAGGGTTCTTTTGGTGTTAGAAAAATTTGTGGTTTCCTCACCATATTTATTCAGAAAAAATTCTATTAACTAACTGATTATGCGATCAAACTAAACTGCACAATTACTGTATAATATCCCTCTAAAATGAGAAAAATCACTTGCACAAATAATAGAAACTTTGTTAAACTTTGGGAAAAACACACGGGGCAACTCACTAGTTATCTAAAAAAGGGGCAAATGACTGGACAGGCAAACAATTTTTTAGTTGGCTTTGGCTTTAAGCTATTAGACGATATCAGTGTTAAACTAATCAAAATTTCAGCTAAAACAATTAATCTAGCAAATTTGAACTATCTTGCATAAGTCTTACTGTCCCATTGAGCTTGAGATTTTGAAATCTAACACCATCACTAGCAAATAGAAATATGGTATAGATTTTCATTTTGGAAAACTACCCCCAAGACATCAAATTTTCCTAAAATAGAAAACTAAATAATAGATGTTGTACCTGCATGAAAGACTTCAAAAATGGTGCAGCGACCCCCAAACTCGAGCTCTCATCAACATCAATGTTTCGAGACTCGTCATTTTTGTAACTTGTCCATGAACTTCTCGAGTAAACATCATCCATAGATGTCGATCCAGATGTACTGGCTGTACTCCTCGAGGATAAAGCTGGAGCACTGAACAACAAATACACAATTTAGTTTAGTGGAAAATTTTCCGAAGAATAGAATAGAGGCAAACACAAATGGAAAAAAGAACACAAGTCAAAAGGAGAGAGCACCAGGCTAATGAAAAGCTAAAGAAACAATATTTCAATATATGTAAAACTTTCTCATAAAGAAAAACATTGTCCACCTGATGGGAAGATAGTTGAAGCGAGGTACTTTAGAACAGCGCATAGTGTTTGATTCCGAATTACTAGGTAGCTTCTGCACCATGTCCATATACAAACGATTAAGCTGCACAAAGAACCCAAAGAGTACAGCATGTCTAAGGTATGCCTGCCTCTCATTCACCCAGAGGTATGGCTCATACCTGAAATGGATAAAAATAATCAGGAAGACTATATCAAACACAAACAGCATAAATATGTTTGGTCATACATACAAAACTTACGTGAGCCAATCTATGGGATCCAGCCTTTGGGAAAGACGAATAATCAACTGCTTAGTGCGGTCCCTCATGACAGACTTGGTTTGTTCTGCTTCATGCATCCTTCTGAAAGGACTTCTCACTTTAGAAATTTTGGATGACTCCTCATTTGCATGAAGATCACCACCAGATAGAGTGTCAGCAGCAAATTTTAAATCCAATAAAACTTGCAGAACGCCTTTCTCTGAAACTTGAGGCCCAGAAGCTTCTTCAGGTGAGAGGAAATCCTCATAAATTCCAATAACCTATGCAATCATAATGGAAGTCAAAATCATCCATAGAAAGAAACTTTATGATATGCACATTCTGTACCGGCTCTCGAAACAATCAAGAATACAACATTTTTTTAATACATTCTAAATATAATAACAAAATATGCATACTATTGAGTTGAACCGTGTAGTTCATGTAATATACACAATTCATATGACACATGAGTAATAATTCATAGCTTTGACTAAAATTCTAATTAAGTTCAACCATGCACCTTGTCCAATAACCTTGATGCAAAGTTCTGCAGAATTTTTTTGTCAAGTACATGTCCACCTGCGCGATAAATTTCTTCACATGCATAAAATAAGAATGATGTCATGTATAGAGAGGGCATAGAAGGTAGTGATATCTTCATCTCCGACTGGCCTTCACTTGATTGTTCTTGCTCGACTACAGTCTCCTCCCAACTCTGCCCAATTAGTAAAAATAATCCAATTTAGAGGCATTAGAGTACTTCTTGGTGTGCTAAATATGTCAAGAGTGAGAATATCTTCTACGTTGAAGAAACTAAAAACTAATATTCATCTTGCAAGTTTGCCTGATTCAAATATATAGCTGAAGACACAAAAATAAAATATGCATAGTTTATTACATAAAACACCTGTTGGAGCCATATTGCACAAGTAAGTTAACTGAGAAGCATGAACATGAAGATCCAAAAATGGAAAGATGTCGAGGTAAATACCACTTACTCTCAGTGGAGAAGTTGATGACAAGGCATCATCCTGCTTGAGATTTCCAGAGAAGATCACTGAAAGTTCATCAGAAACCCATGATATCCACAAATTATATGCTCTGACACATAGATCTTGGGTGGTCTTAGTTAATTCTTTGAGTTGGGGGCTTGAACTGTCGTCTACTCCAAATAGAGCACCAGCAGCCAGAGAAGTTTGTTTCCTAGTGGAATCGAACATTCTTTTCCCAGGACTATCCTTTAGTGGTGAGTCAATGGTTGCCCTTCTATGCTCTATTACAGCTGGAAATGGAATGGGTATACCAGTCGACATTTCACTCAGCCAGGACCTAGGTGAACCAAGTATTATAGGGATGTGTCTCGAGTGTTTCTGAAATGCAAAGAGAAGTCGGCCAATAAATAATGATCTTTCAACAGATTTAACAGACTTGCTTCTATTTTCTTTGTCAATGTATAGGTGGTCTAGCTCATTCTTCAGCTGCGTTAGTATGGTTGACAGACTACCATAACACTTATTTTGGAGATATGGTGCCAAATCCTTTAACCTTGTTGGTGCCTTTGGTGACTCCAGGAAACTAAGGAGATCCTGAAGAACATGCTGACATCGACTGTCCACAGCATCTCTTATCCGGCTGACTTCAGGGCCAAAGTAAGCATTAAGACCATCATTTTCCTGTGATTTTGAACTGCCAGGAACAGAAACGAGCTTCTTATTATTTGGCTCCATGAACCAAACCCCGCCCCCATTTAGAAGCCTATTCAGAGAAGCTTCGTGATTACCAGGAAGTTCCATGATGGACCTAATAGTCTCAACAACATTTACAACTCCACTTAATTCATCAAATCCCAAGTTGATAATGGCTTTCATCCTCTGGACAAAAGCATCTTCAAAGATATCATCCCAAAGATCTGACTCTTCGCCTAAGACAAGTTCTCGTGTCCTTTTCCATGGCAACTCAATCTCAGAACCAAAAACATTCTTGAGCCATTCTAAACTGCCTTCTAAAACCTGCTTACTATCAATGGTCTCCCTTATCAATTTCTCAGCCGAAGAAAGTTCGTGCCCACTGCCAATTGCATCAATCAAGTATATTCCACTAATTTTACTCGTAATTTCCTTCCCGCAATCCCTCAGCCAATCAGAACAAGTCTTGGATATAAATTCACGGTCTAGCATTAACATAACAGACTTCAACTTTCCAGAGAACAAATTCCATAACCTAACTTCCTCATCAGGGTTTGGTATTCCACCAAACAATTGGGAAGCAGGAGGAGAACCTAGAATGATCTTATAGAACAAAGGCATATCATTCAACACTTGCAAAAACAACTCCCCTACTTGACCTATAGTAACTTGTATTATCCTCAGAACATCACAAAACACCGAAATTACATTGGAACTATCAGCATTGAGCAGCTTTTGAGAAATACATGATTTTCTCGAATTGAGAAACAGAGACAAAACCTGTTTGGGATCTAGTTCGTCGATTACTGCAGCAGCAGCTAACGCATCTGAATAGGCACTGATTCCAAGATTAAGGGCTTGATCCAACAACCTATCACGACTTCTCTGCGAGATCTGGACCTTGAAACTTTCAACTATTTGCCACTGATGCTGTAATAAAGGGAAATTGGAGAGTACATTAACATTTTCCTTGCAATTGAGCAAGTTGAAATGCACGTGCTTTGCACGGATGTATCTGGCAGAGGACTCGAGGAACATAGACTCGTCCAGGCGGCCCCAAATATTTTCTGGGGTGTCAACCAGGTACTTGACCCGGCAGGCAATGCCGTAAATATGGGCTCGTGCAGGGTTAAAATAGACAATTGGGGTCCTAGGAGAATCAGCCGGGGAAGAGAGAGAGTGGAGAACCGAATGCTGGATGGCAGAGATGTTGGCGGAGATGGACTCACAGGATGACTTCATGAGGACGATTGAGTCAGCGGAATCGATAAGATCTCGGTAGCGGCTGCCAACCAGTTGGCGAAGCTCCTGGCTCTTGTCCTGGATCTGTTTCCGAGTGGCTGCCTCCACATTTCGGATATCTGAGATAGATTTCTGCCGGAACAAAGACTCCACATCCTGATTCCTTGGTATGCTGCTGCCATGACCCAGACGGTTCTGGTCAATCACGGTGGACATTGTTACCTGAAAAGGACAATGAATTAAAACTTGAAATCGTCCCAACCCCGACAGAATTTTCTGATTCCCGCAATCGTAGTATAGTAAATTCGATGAAGAATTGAAGAGATTTGTAGGAAATAATTATACTATGTCCTCTGCTGCAGTTTCGGATTTTTTAGACTAAGAAACTGTAGAAAAGGAATTTGGGCTTGACGAAATTTATTATTTGGGCTTGATAAGTCTCAGAATATTTAATAAATTTATTGTTTGGGCCCCATAACTTAAACACTGTTACACATCGAATCTATGTCGGCTATGGGGGCAAGAATTCAACTCCGATTAGAGATAAACCTACTTGCATGTCTGTTGCAATTACCAATTACCCATCATATGTTTTTCAACGACTACTCGAGGCTGCTTTCGTCAAGCGTAAATTCTCTTTTTGGTTTTGATTGGATTTTTAACAGCAAAATTTAAAAACTTAGAGGTCAACTAATTATGGAATAGGACTAGTTATCTTAAACAATTATCATGTAAGCATGAATAATAGTGGATTCGACTAGATTCGAACATAAAGTAGGTTTAGAGATACCTAAATGGAAGAGATACCTGAATGGAAGAGTTTTCCTCAATAATGAAGTTAGATTACGAGGGAACTTAATAATTCTAAAATTGTGTATAGAGATTACTAGTTTTCTTCTTAATATAAATGAAGAATCCTACTAAACAGGGACTATGTCTTTGGACTTACCCCTAATGAATTAATCATAATGGGCCATAATTTACGATTATGCGTACTTCAACAAGTTGTTTGTCTAAGAATTAAGTTGATAAATTGTATCTTCTATATGTTTTATATTTTGTTTGACCATACCATCGCAATTTGTGATTTCAAAGATCAAACATGATTGCCCTGTTTTCTTTTCAAATTGGTCTCACTTTTTTGTAAATATAAGCTTTCACTAAGGTCATATTTTTCAGAGAAAACTATATATATGATCTTGTTTTTAGAATACATGTATCATCAGAACACGGATAAATTGGACTTTTTTAAAAGCCTCAGATGACTTCAGATATTTATTTGAAAAAAAAATGGTTGACTTAAAGTTCATATATATATTTTTTTAAACATCAATCACTATATTGAATCTATGACATTGATATCAAGTATAAAACTAAATTAATTAACTAATTACAAAGACTAGTGTTAAACTAGAGAAATATCAACATGAATAGGGCCTCAAACTCATCGCATTTTGACCATGTAGCCTCAACCTTATCCAACCATTCAAAAATTTGAAATTTGAAATTTGTTATGTATGGGCTAAAATAAATCTAACGAATCTTTATCATAGGGTTAATATTCAATTATCTCACTATGATGAGTATAATATTTACCCTTAACTCCATATTATACAGAAATAAATACATGATTCCATTGTACAAAATTTAAATGATCACCATTCACCATACGCGTCTTTATGTCGTACAATGTTGTAGATGTATCGAACATTCCAGTTAGAGGTCAATTCCCAAAATAGATGTATAGAACGACCAAATTACCTCTTCCTCACATTTAATAAATATTGCATAATTGATTTACATAACTAGTAGTAAGTTGTTACACAAAAAATACTATATTTTTAGTATATTCAACCAAGATTTGATAAAAAGAAACCGAGTAATTAAAAAGTTACTCAACCTTGAATCCATTTCTCCATTCCATAACCGGAGATAATAAATTACCGTGGCATCTTAAGCATTACAAATAAAACATGAAATTTTCTGTAGCCAGTAAACATAAAGTTAGAAATTAATATTTTCTTACATACATTCTATTCCTACCTCTTTCCATTACCAGAAGCAGGATTTTGCACATAAGCCCTCAAAGAAGGAGATTTTGTGAGACCAAATGGAGTAACAGTTGTGTTCTGATTTGCATTTTTCTGCTGTATTCTTCTCCTTGCAATATAACCACGAATCCACGGTGTCACATCCTCATTGACTTTAATCATAATGAAGAAGAAGATTCGATAGAGAATAATCATGCTGAAGAGAACACTTAGATCAATCCACTTTGATCTATGAACATCAATCTGGAACACATTTTCGAGAATGTAATCTCCTGGAATCTTCAACCCAGGTGACTGGCCGTCGAACATGAGACCTTTCAAATCATTTTGATATTGCCCCTGGAAAAATATATGCATATATATAACTTGCTATTCATTCTTGGCAAATATGCTTAGAAATGTAGCAATTAATAAGCATCATCAAACTTGATTTAGATTTACCTGAAGAGCCCAGAAATGGAAACTTATATAAGACATTGGGTAACGCCAGAAGGGCTTTGGGATGTCGTTTGGAAGCCGGAAGTAGCCCGAGACCAACATGAATATTCCCTATAGATAAAATGGTTTGATTATAGATTGAATTTATGCAGAAATTTATGGCTTGGTATCAGGGAAAAATTGGAATGAAATAAAGGGAAAATCACACTTCACTAGCTTTGACTGAATTTGCTAAAATGTTTTTGTGTTGCTTTCTTTACATTTCTTAACTGTTGAAGTTTACAAATTTTGGCCG
Organism: Penstemon barbatus; assembly: GCA_003313485.2. Lineage (NCBI taxonomy): Eukaryota > Viridiplantae > Streptophyta > Magnoliopsida > Lamiales > Plantaginaceae > Penstemon > Penstemon barbatus. Next base: position 37,676,248 of record CM064882.1, read on the forward strand.
AGTAAAGTTTGAAATGTTGTAAAATTAGGGGCAAGTGCAAATGCAAAACACTTAATCGGTAAAGTTCAAAATGGCTCTAAACTTTAAAGCAAGGGAGCAATGTGAATTTTTACTAGGTGAGTTTCTTGAAAGTTTAAGCTACTAAAGAGAATTACGAACCTGAATTCCTGCACCTATGATGATTCCCATAAGGAAATTTGGCACGACACTGGCTATTGCCATCATGAGGCTCTCAACCACAGTGACACTTGCGTAAAGGCACAAAACGAAGAATAAATAATGCATGAAGCCCGGGTGGAGGCGAACCATATAGTAGCACACGGTACCAGAAATGAAACAAATCAGTATCAGAAATGGCATTGCAGATAAAGTGTTGCTTATCACAAAAGCAGTCACACCATAGTGCCCATTAAGCCTTTCCCTTTGGAAGACCTGGAATAAAAAAGTGAAAGAATCAGTCTAATTACCCTCCTAAGGCAATTTCTTTCTATTTGTTTTTCCTTTAGAAAAGAATAATGAGCCTTCCTTTAACCTTCATATCTTCAACAAACGAAGGAAAACCACCAATGGACATGAAGGTTACAAAACCAAAGACGAAAGATGCACATGCTCCCCTTGCCTGTATATAAACAGCCAACGTAATTAAGAAAATAAATAAAATTGAATTCAATGGCAATGAAAATGGCAGATTATAATAAAATTACCAGAATTGAATTGTATCCCGTTCCAACATTGAAGTAAATGGTCCCAATGCAGACAGTGACCACAATATAGATAACAAGCCTCAGCCAGTAATACCCAAAGTCCCTCGACATATTAATAAATGATCGTATAGTTAAAGTGAAAGCTTGCATTAAGAAACTAGCTTGACTCCCTCCAGAATCTAGCACTGTTCCTTTCTTTAAAATAATAGCAATGAGTCATTATAAGAAAATATAATCTGATTATTAAACTTCAAATTCAAATCAAGGGAATAAGTATACTCACAACTTTGGACATTTCCTCGATCTTTTGATTAGCCAAATAACAGTACTGAGAGGTACGATAAGAGGATATAAGAGTTCGCGTAGCTTCCCCTGTGGTCACTTTATCTAGAGGATCATCAGTTGACTCAAACTGATAGAAAAAAGAGTTCAAATAAGAGGTGTATAAGGCTGAAACTTGATTTAAAACATACAAACTAAGGGGGAAATAATTATATACCCGAAGTTTCATTGATCCTTTTAGAGTTGCTTTGACTTTGTCAAAATCGGAATTGATGCATCGGAGAAAATGATCAGATGGGTTCCTCAGAGCAGGACAAGGAAATCCAGCTTGTGCAAAAAACTGCATAAATTTTCATTTTTTCAATGATCAAATGGTCTTAAAGAATTTAAAATAAAGGGGGAAAAAAAACAAGGCTTCTTGCCTCATAGGCTTCTGAAGCTTGGCCAAAGTAAACAGTTTTGCCACCAGAAAGCAAGTACAATCGATCAAAGAGCTCAAAAACTTCACTGCTCGGTTGATGAATTGAGGCTATAACAGTACGTCCATCTCTAGACAACGCACGTAATGTCTGTGTCACGAAAAACGCTGATGCACTGCCATTTCAAAGATGAATAAACTGAGTGAAATCTAGTATTTATCAAAGAAGTGAAAGAATTTGAATGGCCTAATTAACTTACCTGTCAAGTCCACTAGTTGGTTCATCGAGAAAAAGCAATCTGGGCCTCATTAAGATCTCGACTGCAATACTAACTCTTCTTTTTTCTCCACCACTGATGCCACGTAAGTGCCAGTTTCCTATGACAGTGTCAGCACAATCTTGAAGTCCCATCTCAACGATTGTGCTCTCGACCAGTGCCCGTTTGTCTGGCCACGGCATTCTATCAGGAAGGCGCAGTCGAGCAGAATATGAAATTGTTTCTCGAACTGTCAGAGTGCCAATCAAGTTGTCATCTTGCGTCACATATGCCTGGATTTTCAAAATTAATGAAGGAAAATTTAGTCATCGGTATAAAATTAAGCACAAAGTACGCATACCCAAGTGGAAAATAAAGGGTGATCAAGTTGATTTAGTACAAAATGAAGTTTGAACTGACCCAAAAACAAGAAATTTAGTAAAATTTGTCTCATCCACATCAAAATGATTCACAAACATATAATATATTAACTTTGTGATTTAATACCAAGTTCTGGACTAAAATTTTGGCCAAAATATTCACAAATTTGCAAAAATGAGAAAAAAAATTATGATATGTTTGGTTCTTAAATTTCATTGTGCAAAACGCTAACAATAATATTTTCCTAGCATCAAATGACATAACATCCAACTTTACTTTATTCTTCCTTTCCATTTCCATCATCATTTTAGTCACTCAAATTCAAGAACCATATACACAACCTTAATGAAAAGACCACCCGGTAAAGCGAAAATCGGAAAGGATCATTTACAGTAAACCCGAAAACTGAATAAACATTCTACAAGACAATTTAATAAACTGATCAATCAACCCAATAAAACAAAAAGATGCTCAAAAGTAGTGCATAAACTTGGCAAGCATATTATATTAGTATATTATAATATGTTTGGTTCTTCAATTTTGAGCAAACGTTAAGAAAGAGTTCCTTCCAGCATCAAATGACAGTACACTAGACCTTATTTCTAGTTCATTTCCATTTTCATTAGCTGAAATACTTAAAATAAAGGGACATGTAGAAGCAATCCGGACAAAGTGAAAATTGGAAAGGATCATTTATAGAAAAATGTATATTTACTTTACAAAACAACCCGAGCAAGCAACCCAATAAAATACAGGGATGGTAAAAAGTAGTGCATAAACATAGAAAAATATTAAATTATACTTTGACGAATAAATCTAGTCAAGTAGACATATAAGTACAACTATACTCACCGCAGTTCCAAAAGATAACTTAGCTTTACGACCATTAAGCAAAATTGTTCCCGAAAGAAAAGCATTAGCAGCCAACCGACCCGACAAAGCATCGAGCAGAGTCGATTTACCGGAGCCAGAAGGACCCATTAGGGCCGTAAAAGATCCAGGTTCCGCATAACCAGACAAATTCTCAAGCACATTCTGTGTATCACCATTACCCAAAGTAACCATCACAGTTAGATCCTTCCAAGCTAACCTAGCCGAAACATCGCCGACAAAATCCGTATTAGTTTTCTCCTTCCACAAACTCTCACTCAAAGGACTCAATCCACCTACAACGATTCCATTTCCTGCTGGCTTACTCGCTTCAATCTCCATCATTACATCATCCGCAGTCGAACTTCTCGCCGCCATAATATATTAATTATTTTGTTAAAGCCGAACGAAGATTGATAGATAGATAGATATTATATACGAAGCAAATAACTATAAACTACAAGTATGGGGAAAAACGCAAGTGTTGTGAATTTGACCGAGAGTTTGATCATGAAATTTTGTTTGTTCTCACGCGGAATGAGCCTTGCTTTTGTTGCTTGGAAAATTGGCCAATCACACGATATTTGGATTGGATGAACGAGAAATTGAGTTTTGATGATATAATTATATACAGTAATTATCAACATTCAACCACCACCCATCTTGGAATTTAATCCGAGGAAAACGATTAATTAATAGTTCTGTGTATGTGCTGTTAATTATTGCAAGTATTAATAGTCATATATTGTGATATTTTTTTTTTTTGTGAAGATGATGGGAAATTTGGATGAGAATGAGATAGATATGTATGCGATTGCAAATTTGTTACTATTTCCATTGTTTTGTGAGCTAATAAATGTGTACAGGTAGATGTTGGTGGGAAGCAATTAATACAAACCGACCCATCTTAAAACTTTTTATGCATAGACGAAGGAAGGGAAGTTCAATCAATTCTAAACAGTTAGCTACTTATGTAACCATGTAGTATATAACTATATATATATTCTGATGGTCTCCTTTTTATTAACTTTGGGCCGAACTAATGGTCTCCTTCCTCCTTAAGATATTCACTAATATCAGGAAGAATTTTTTTTTTTTTTTTTATTTCTATGCATTAACAAGTTGAAGACGTTTACTTCGTTCGGAAAATAGTATACTTGATTTGTTGTAAGTACGAGTATTCTTTATGATTTGCATAAGGAGTCACCTTAAATATTATTTTTTCTAAACTATTTACTTGAGAAGGACTCCTTAATAAGTAATAACTAATTACTAATAACCACTGTTAATTTAAAATTTGACAATAACCATTTTATTCTCTTTAAATATTATTATAAAAAACCTCATGCTGTTAATTTTGAAACTGGTGCAGTGAACACTTAGTCAAATGACACCGGGTTGCGAGTGGTAAATTGGTAATTGATTGCAATGCAAACACTGAGTCAATTTTTTTGCCAATGTGTAAAAAAGTTTCTGAACTGTAAGGTCAGTGAAAGTTTGACTCTCGGGTTGTAATTGGACTAAAATTGCAAAAAAAAAAAAAAAAAAAAAGGTATAATAACAAATTAACAATTACAGAACATAATTGAAAATCTGATTCCATAAAGGACTAACTTGTCAGCAAGTTATAGTTACATGACTAATTTTACAAATTTTTAGTAACTTTTTTAAAGTAAATTACCAAAAAAAAGCTTGAAGTTTGGCTCAGAAACAAAGATCTCCTCACACTTGGAGATTTAAATATAAATATCCTGCTGAAAACTCAACTTATGAAAGTCATATTTGCCCCAGGACTTTTGTAATTAGCATTTTATTAGGGGGATTTTGTAATTTGTCAACAAAAGAGATATTTTCGAAAATCAGTCAAAGCTCAGGGAGGGTTTTGGTAACTTTATATTGTTTTCATTACAATACAATCTAATAAAGAAAGAAAAAGACAACTTACTTAAAATTGAAATTGCCAATTGCAGTGTAGCTGGACATTTCTGACATAAATAATTCAGAAAGAAAAATAAAATATAATAAAAGCTGGATTTATGTTTAAAATATTTTCATGCTTTATTAATTTTTCAGTATTTTGAACCATTTATTTAATGAACTATGAAAAAAAAATGGTTACTATATTTTTCCTTCCCTATTGTTGTATAAGAAAATTGCTAGTACCTTTCTTTTTTTTTTTTTTTTTTTGTGTTGGATAAACTATAATCTTACTTTATTTTAAGCTAATTTTTGTTTTTTTATTAAAACATCAAAAGAACTTTGCTATCAAAAAATTCTTTCCCCGCTCCAATAATCGTCATTAAAAAAAACTTTTAAGTAAATAACAATAATTTAGACAAACTTTAGGAAATGGAATGTAATGATAATAATGGATAGGTGTGAAGGTTAAAGGGGAGACTATAATTTTGAACAACTTAATTCTTGAGTAATTGATCACCCTGTACATGCCCCCTAACTGTTAATTTAGAATATTAATGTCGTCCTGGTAACTAGCTCATACATTCATTGAGGCGGAAAAAAAGGTACTTAATACTCTATAATGGAATTCATGTGTACTAGGCCTTGTTTTTCTACTTTAATAAATACTACTACTGTATGATTTTTCTTTTTTTCTCTCACCCCTTTAATAAAATTTTGGCAGTTGCATGCATAACCTAAAAACCAAAATTGTGTTGTACTAAATTATTTTAGTGAAAATCAAGTTCAATTTAGTGAAAAACATTACACTAATCATTAAGGAGAAGTTGTCGGATATAATCCGGGTGATCTTTCCACATTTTTATCTTCCTATCAATTTGATGCTCGTCTTTAATCAGCGCGTCTGCCACCGTATTGGCCGATCTTCAAACATATCAGGAAAATAACTTATCAAAGATTCATGAGCAAGCTCCTAAGGTCTTTGAGGATATGATCCAAAGGATGGTCTCTCGAGGACGACCTCTTAACCAGGTTGTCGAAAATTTTCAACAAACTTCTTTTGCAATTTTTTTTCCATAAAATTCACTTCCATATTATCTTAACCAGGTTGTCGAAAACTTTCAACAAACTTCCTTTGCAATTTTTATTTCATAAAATTCACTTCTATATTATCAGATTCTCTATACGAAATCTCTTATTTTTCAAGGGTTAAATAAACAAATCAATAAGAACTAAAGAGTAACGATTTTAATTGTAAAATATATGGAGTGATAAATAGTATAGAAAGATCTTATGCAAGAGAAAATAAATTAGTAAAAATTTCAGATGAAATCTGGTGAACATTTGATATAACAGGATCACCCTGGCGGACGGTCATAGGGGCCTGAATTTTTTTTTTTTTTTTTTTTTTTTAATATAGTAGTGTTGTATTTTTCTTTTTTTGAAACTAGGAAAGTGTATTGTATGTGTCTAATTAATTTCATAGATATTTTTGGTAAGTTAGAGTAAAATAAATTTTATTATGTCATATAATAAAGTAAATTAACCCGATTTTACATATTTAATTCATTTTTCACGGATTTAACCTATTTTTTAACATATATTATTCATTTTTCTCAGTTTAGTTTTTTTTACCGTTTTACCCAATTTTATCAATTATAACTTATTTTCATTGTTTTTACAATTTTGTCCTCCTGTTTTATCCGTTTTAAACTATTTTTCTACCGGTATCACCTTATTTTGTCTGTTAAACTTTTTTTATTGATTCAAATATTTTTATCATATTATCCGTTTTCACCTATTTCACACATTTTTTTCACTTATTTCACATGTTCTTTTCACCAATATCACCTGAATTTTCATTGATTTGACACATTTTCGCCGAATTTATACATTTTTTCACCGATTTCACCTACTTTTCACTATTGTTGTCGATTCACCGGTTTCATCTTTTTTTTTCACGAATTTTCATCGATTTCAGGGATTTTTTTTTTTTTTTATCATTTTCAACCAAATTTTCATCAACTTCGCCAGTTTTCACCAATTTCACCCGAATTTTCATTGATTTCACATGTTTAAATGATTATATTTTATCTATTTCACCATTTTCCACGAATTTCACCCGTTTTTTCACGAAAAGAATAACATAGAGGTTATGCATGACTTGAAATTATTGAATATTCCTCATATTTTATATTCTAGCCAAAGTAAAATTACATAATTAGCTAAGTTATAAGTAATTTTATTCTTTCATAGTAAGATGGCGATTCAATTTTAATTTTTTTTATAACGAAATGATATTTAAGAGAATTTTATTTTAAATATTTATATTTAGAGTGTTTATGACTTATGCTCTACTAAATTTTTAAATTAACATTTTCTTACTCAAATAAATATTGATGCTAAAATATAATATTTTTTATATATATTTTAGGGGCTATTTAAAATAATAGTGTTTTCTTAAGATTAAAATTATAAAAATTCATGTAGAAGAGAATTTATAAATTTTAGGAGTTTATGTAGGAGTTAAATATAATAAGACTTCATGTCTAAATATACCTCCTCAATTACTTTTATTCTTTTATATATTTACCATTTAATTAATATCATTTTACAATTTAAATAAGGATATTTTAGTCTTCACAAAAAAGTTAAAAAATATCAATTCTTAAGATTTGGCCAAAGAAACATCGATTGCACCTGTTTTTACCTTGAGTTTACCATTTTTCTGTTATTTTATCCCGTTCTGACCGATTATTTTCGGTTTAACCCAATTTTAGTTGATTTTACTTATCCTGCTTCCCCCGTTGTTTTATCAATGGTACCATTTTTTTTATTTAACTCGTTTTTCTTCTATCTAACCAATTTTTTCACTGATTTACCAATTTTTTTTATCATATATATTTTTAGTAGAATTTTACCCCTTTTCACCAATTTTAACCATTCTATGTTTTGACTTATTCTTAAGCCAATTATAAGTTTTTCAGTTAACTAAATAGTACTTTTCTTTTAAATTCATATAGCCCGAATGCGGCCTTTTGTTTTTAAGTTCTTTAATAAGTGATAATATCTTAAGAACTTTCAAAAGAAATATCGCTTGTACCTGCTTTTACACTGAGTTTATCATTTTTTGTTTGTTATTTTAACCCGTTCTTTTACCAATATCACCTTTTTTTTGTGATTTATCTCATTCTTAATCAACTCATCCATTCTTTCTAGTGTGACCCAATTTCAGCGAATTTCACATTTGTTAATCAATTCACTAATTTTCTCTGGTTTAGTATGATTTTACTTATTATTTTGCTTATTTAACCTATTTTCTCACATATTTCACCTTTCTTTTGGCCAATTAACTCATTTTTTTATTCTTGTTCTTTTTATCGATTTGATCCGATTTTTTGTTATCCCGTATTTAGCCGATGTAAAATCTTTGTCCGAAGATGCTGATCTCCGATCTCATATCGCTAAAATTACTGAGGAGCATGCTCAGACCAAGAAGGAGCTTGCGGTTTTACCAGTTTTACCCATTTTTATGCTTGTTAACCTTGTTGTTTTATCAATGGCACAATTTTATTTTTTTTAGCTTTAACCCGCTTTTCTCATTGATTTTACCATTTTTATCATATATTATTAATCGACGAAATCTAGAGTTATAGTGTTTTTTTATGTTTTTACCATTAATATTTTAATGAGTTGTAAAACTTTAAAATATAAGTACACGTTTGATATAGGAGAGACTTTTTGTCTAATTATATTTCGGAGATTCTTTTCTTTTAGGATTCTTTTATTTTACATTTTTGCCATAAATTTTTATGCTTGTTAACCTTGTTGTTTTATCAATGGCACAATTTTTTTTTTTTTTTGTTTTTTTTTTTTTGCTTTAACCCGCTGTTCTTTTGATCCAACTAATTTTCTCATTGATTTTACCATTTTTATCATATATTATTAATCGAAGAAGTTTTTAAAGAAATCTAGAGTTATAGTTTTTTTTTTCCGGTTTTACCATTGATATTTTAATGAGTTGTAAAACTTTAAAATATAAGTATAAGTTTGATATAGGAGAAACTTCTTGTCTAATTCGGAGATTCTTTTCTTTTAGAATTCTTTTATTTTACATTTTGCCATAAAATTAAATATCACAGTATAATTTAAATAGGGATATATTAGTCTTCACAAAAAAGGGAAGAAATTTCCTTAGCCAACTCGTACTTAATTTTATATGTATATAGAAAAAAAAATTCAATAAATTAGCCCAATATGAAATTTCCAGCCCCAAAATAATCTTAGTCCAATTAATATCATACAACCCACTCTAATAATAACTCACATTACAGTACTTTGATGAATGTATATCACATGTTCTCTTCCGTGATTGACATTCTTGGCTTCATAGTTGAGGAGTACATTGATAAGAATGGGAAGCAAGCAATCTATTGATAATACTTCAATAATTTTTCTTTGTCTTCAATTTACATTTGATAATTTTGATATTGGGGATCACTAATGACTTGTCTCAAACTTTACGAAGAAAATATCAAGATATAATGAATGCTAAGATATTAGTCAAATTAGCTAAGCATCGTCTTCAAGAGACAATAGATGATAGATGGGGACCTTTGTTGGAAGAAGTTACTTCTTTTTTATCTAAGCATGAAATTAAAATTCCTTCAACGAGTAATGTTTATGTTCCATATGGGAAGCCAAAGCGTAGGATTGAACAAGTGACTATCGAGCATCATTACAAAGTTGAAAGATTCAATTCGGTGATAGATAGACAATTGCAAGAGTTGAACAACTGTTCCAATGAAGTAAACACGGAGTTGCTTCTCTGTGCGCCGAACTTTATCCAAATGACTTCTCTTTTCTTGAGCTCTCGGCCCTTCCCAATCAACTTGAAAATTATATTAGGAATGTTCGATCAAGTGATAATTTTTTTAGATTGAACGGGATTGGTGATCTTGCTAAGAAGATGGTTGCAACTAAAAGACATGTCGCATTCTCGATGGTTTACAAACTTGTGACATTGGCGCTTATTCTACCCGTTGCAACTGCATCTGTGGAGAGAGTTTTTTCGGCTGTGAAGATAGTAAAGAATCGACTTCGTAACCGAATGGACGATCAATGGCTAAATGATAGCTTAGTTATATTTATAGAGAGAGACATATTTAGTAGTATTTCAAACGATGCTATCATGGACCGGTTTCAAAAGATGAAAAAACTTTGTGGTCAATTATTAAAGTAAATATGTAAATATTTTAGGTTCTTTTAGGACTATAATGGGGTATCATATGTAATTAAAATAAACTTAGGATCCTAATTAGAAATTCTAAAATTAATTATCATCAATTGTTTTGTTTCTCAAAAAAAAAAAAAAATTTAGAGATATGCACGTGGTAAATTCTAAACACTCCAACTTCTCTCGCTTTCAAATAGAATGTATTATTATAAATTAATATTCGACATATATATAATTGTTAAAAGTTAATGAATTAATAATCTGCCACTGATCTAGCTAGCTAGAGAATGAAACCGAGTTGGGTAGGGCCTAGGGGCTAATTATGTGACGCGTACTGTTGTACGTTGTGTTTGACTAGTTTTCACCAGCCTGAAAATTAAGATGTTTTAATTTGCATTACTGAACCAATAAATTATTGAGATATTATTTGGTCAATACACATGGTACTAACTACCAAGCTAAATATTGTCTGCCAAAAGGATACTGGGAACTTTTTGCTTAATTGATCGGATTTTTAATTTGGTGCATATGAACTATGGAAGACAAATTAACAAAAAAATATAATAATGTCCAAACTTCCTTTTTTTTTTTTCTTGGGACATCCATTAAGAGAAGATTAGCATGGTTCTCGCGCGAGGTGAATTACAAAAATCGAAAAATGGAACACTATGTTGAAGCTTGATTTAATATTTTTATAGAATGTGTTACTTATATACATTGTTGCCGTTAGTTAAAGCAAAACTAATGGTGAAACACTATTAATATTATTTATACTCCAAATTAAAATATCATATATAAATTTCATACCTGATCCATTAAGATTAAAGAATTGAAGCCCAACCCAAAAAGCCATTACCCATAAATGATAAAAAGAAAATGTGTTGATAGTGATAGGCCAACCATGCATGGCTTCGATTAATTTGTTTTAACCAACTATTACAAGCAAGTATTATGGGCTAAATTTATGTTATTATACTATTTGATTTGACATTAGTTTGGATCAACTGTTTTGACCGAATTGTTGTATGGGGGCTGATGGATATTGCCGTATTGTTGATAGAAGGCTGTCTTACCTAGATTAAAATAAGATAATAAAAATATCCATATTTCCTTATCATAAAATAATACTTTTTAGTCCCCCATTGTTGGACATCGCCTCATTTTACTTACAATCACTTTAGGTTCCACATTTCTGATCACTTTGGAGACAGTACATACATTTTGCAGTCATGGGAAGCCACACTAGCCGAGATTTGGTCTTTTATTGAAGTCTTTGTCGAATGCTGCAAATAAAAAGATAACATGTTATTGTTATCAATCGAGAATATATATATTAGAAAGAAAGATGAATAGTTTTTACAACTTCATTTCATTCAACAAAAGAAAAGAAAGAAAAGAAAAGATGAATCAATCCATCCTGATATTCTTACCGCCCATAGATCTCGCGCATCGACTACTGCTGCAGAATTAAGCCCTATATCTGACCAGTAAGCAGTAATAGTAGCTTCTGAAGATCCCCTGTTCCATAAAGCAACACCAACTCTATTTCCGCTTAGAGGTCCTCCCCAAACCTGCACCAAAAATAGCTATAACATACATGCAGCATATTTATACACAAACTTGTTAGTAATAATATTACGAGCTACATTTGATTGAGGTCTAGATATGTATTCCATCAATATTGAATGGCAAAAGTTTATGCAGTCTTACCTCTAAATCTCCATTCGATTTAATTTTTTTCCCTTGAACGCCAAGTTTATCTGTTCTCAAAACGAAAGAGCTAATCAAAATTACTTTCTTTTCTCAAGGCCCATTCTTTAGTGTACTCACCTTGGTTGACTGCTATAACCTCTGAATTGCTTAGCAATGCCTTAGTGGCAGAGTCCATTGATCGAACATCACAGCCGATTAGCAGAGGCGCCTAATCCCACATACAAAATACGTGTTAAGAGTAGTGTAGCTAAAACTCATCAACTTAAAAACTACTTTTATAGTAAAGTATAACTTACTTTAGCTAATGCCCATATGCTAAAATGTGAACGATATTCTTCAGTAGTCATGCCACCATTTCCAACTTCCAACATGTCGGGATCTACCAAAATCGCGATAAAGTAGATTAATAAGGAAATTCCATGCCAAAAGCAGGGCAGTGAGAGTATTCTTACCATTCCATCCACCTGGCCCAGCATAAGATGCCCATTTGTCATTAAGATCTGCTCGAGAAGTCATGCTAGAAAAGTCGAAATATATTAGAGAAATTAGTTACTTATTAAGCTTAGGACAGTGACTGAAATGGAAGGTTTGAGAATTTTAATTAAGAGTTTAAGACAGTCTTTATGGAAAAGTTTGAAGCTATTTAATTTCACCTGTTCCAATTATTACTAATATCTCCAGTAGTTCTCCAACTGTTCCCAATAGACTTGGCCCAAGTAGCAGGATCTTCTGCCCCCCTGTAATTTGCAACATCAAGACTATATTATGTAACCTCATGCAATTATATTCATGAATGTAAATTCTCTGTATCAGTTAAGACATGATATCCACTGTCATTACATTTTTCATAGTATCAAGATTACCATTCACACAGAGAGAAGAAGATAGATCTCCCAGAATTCTGCAAAGCTTTTGCCATTATAGGATACCTAGTTCACCAAGAAAAGAAACAACTAAAAATCAAAATGAATGCTCACCTAGACTTCAATTGTAAGAAAACAATATGTACCTTTCCTTAGCGCTGATTCCATTATTGTTACAGTTATCATATTTCAAGTAATCAACCTCCTGTATTGGAAAATAAACTGATGATAAACTAGTTTGCTATGTGTAAAAGCAGAACAGATCCTACAAAAATTAGCTTACCCATGAAGCAAAAGTTTTTGCATCTTGTTCTTCATGTCCTAAGGATCCAGGCATTTGTAGGCTACATGTCTGACTTCTGCAAAATTAACAATAATAATTTCACTAATCCAAATATCATATAAAATTTTAACATGCATATTTACCAGATTACATAATGTTCCTTACATATATATTCTTTTAAAAAACATTTTGGTTATACTGAGGTCGAACAAATTATTACCCGGCATCAGAATAAATTCCAAGTTTCAACCCCTTCCCATGAACATAATCTGCCAGTGCTTTGATTCCAGACGGAAATGTAGAGCCCTTTGCAACCAAATTTCCCTGAATCGCATAATCATCCAAACTTTCTAAGAGATTCATTATATCATAGCTTAAAAACTTTTTACATTAATATTCATTAAATATTTTATATTTCTATTCGTGATGAAACAGATTCCTGTCTAGAAAAAAATATGATTTAATACCTGAGAGTCTCTGTTTAATTCTGCCCAACAATCGTCTGAGTAGACCATATAAGAAAATACTTTAACAGAAGAATCCAGGTACAAAAATCACAAGTAAAATTAATATATAAATTTAAACATACCAAGATTTATATATTTGTATCCAAGTGAAGCAAGCCCAGTCGAGACAATTGCATCAGCTGTCAAATGATCAAAACAATTAGTTATTTACCAATGATGAAAAATCGAAACATTTCTAATAAAATACATACATACATATATATATAAAAGAGATGTGTGTACCTGTTTCTCTAATCAACTTCTCATCAAGGTTACACTGAAAATGATTCCAGCTATTCCATCTGAATAGTGCAGACAGCAAGGAGTAATTATGTACTAATTTCTATTAGTTTTCCATCCACCAACTATATCATTTATATAAGGGGAGTCCACAAATACATTATAAAATTAATTGGTAAGTTTCTTTCACAGTAAGAATGGATTAAAAGATTAAATAATTAGATGCAAGTTATGGGAGTTTATGAATACTAAATAGAGCATGCGAGCTATAAGATTGCCGCCGGTAAGTAATCTTACCCCATCTGAGGAGTTGAGCCAAGTCCATTCTCCACAAGTTTCTTTCGAATATGATGCACCTGCACTGAATCATCCGCAATCAACTTCACATTTCGAGATGTCACAATACCATTGAACCAGATGCACCATAATGTCAAAATCACTGGCAACACAGAGCCATTTGTATTTCCACCCATATGTGTGTGTTTGTTGGTATCTAATGCAATTTAATTGATACCAAACACAACTTAGAGTGCTAGTGATTTTAACAATGATGGAGAATTGAAGGAGCACGTCACTTATATATACAGTTTGCACTAGGAAACCACCTGGCAAGATACATTGAGCAGATACTACAAAAGTCTTGTTCCTCAAGCTGGATGGAGAACGACGTGTATACTAATGCAAACTGTCACGTGGATATACCACTCACTTGATCGGAATTTCAATAATATAGTAGCTGGTATTGTATCAAACACATACATTATATACATTAAATGATCATTATTGACTTGAGGATCCTTTGATGCTATTTTCATCCATCTTTTTGACATTTCGCTAAAAATAAAATGAATTAGACAATCATTCAGTGTGAACATGTTGATAAATGATTAGATCCGTAGTCACTGGAGAAGGTATGAGTATTAATAAATTACTGGATCCCTGTTTCAATAAATTGCAACGATACAAATACAAGTAAATGGAATGTATAGGAAAAAATAGAAAAATATTAAAAGTCTTCGCTCACGCCAAACATTCTTGTCTTCTTCATCAAGTTTTTTTGAATAAATTTCATGATTGCTACACAGCACACGTGAATCAACCTTTACTTGTGTCATCATCGATCGGCCGAATTAATTTATATCTCTTTTTCAGTATTTTTTTTTCCTGCAAAACGACATCACCGCTAGTACTCTTTATTTGGCTGATCTCATCATTTTATTTTTCATGGTAATCCGTTCGGACTTTTCTGAAAGCAATCATCAGCTCAGCTTCAAATCAGAGAAAAACACCGGTAAAGTTCAATTTTTCAAGGCAAAAGTTCGAAATAAAGTTTGGTAAATGCTGATAGCGTGTCCCGTATGGAGCCAAGGGTTAACCTCTTCGATGATGAAAGGAACCAGCTGGTGACACTGTTTCTTCACTCGGTGATCGGACACTCATTTGAATATTTATTATCCTAATTTTAAAACTAAAACAAATTGCATGACTTTTTTGGGCACCTTGCCCCTTGTAAATTCCGTGACTTTGAACTCTGTATTTCACTTTGCACAATTCAAATTCACCCAAAAATAAAAAAAAATAAAAAAAAGTGAGTATTCTACATTTTGCAACTTAAAAATATATTGTATTGATATTTTATATCCTAAAACTTAAATATTGACACTTTATATTATACTCTGGAATTGTAATTCAATGACTATAAAGTGGGCATTTTTGCAATCTAATGATGTGCATTTTGTCATATGCAATTATAGGGAGCAAAATATCAATAATTCAATTTTAGTATACAAAATGTCAAAATTATATATTTCTAAGGCCCAAGTCAATGACTTAAAAAAAAGTCCATATAATTATATTTACACTTTGCACTCCATAGTTGAACCAAATTGGTCCATCCGTGAATTAATTGTTAAATAACCCCAAAAATAATTTTTTGGGTATTTCGCACTTGTAGTTGAGGGTGCAGAAATTTCCACTATATTCTAGAATTGAGGGTGCATATCTCTAGCAAAGTATTGAGGGTGCAAAAATTTCCACTATATTCCCGTGCAATTTGACGATGTAACGTATCGATATCCGACTATAAAGTGTAAAGTGTTAAAAAAAATATTTTTAAGATGTAAAGTGTCAAAACTTCAAAAGAAAAAATACTTATTTTTTTTAATCATAGTTCAGTTTAGACTGTTTCAAAATTTGTCCAAATGTAATTCTCAAGTGGACTGCAATATGAGACTTTAACCATTTTAATACAGTAATTTTGTTTAGGATAATTCAAGTTTTGCCCCCAAGAGTTTTTGAGTTTTGCACTTAACCATCCGAAGTAATATTTTTGCACTTAACACCATGAAATTTAATTATAAATAACAATTACGTTTTTCTTCTTGATCGACATCTAAATATTTTCTTCTTGTTAAATGAATTTATGATTTGAGTTTGAACTTGCTGATCCTAAGCTCGATAAAAAAAAATCAAACATACAATAATAAAATTTATGTTTCTATTATACGTGTTGTTTCCCAAACTGAATTGGAAATCAGTACTTACCTACGAGTCATCTATCATTTCAAAAGAGTAAATTTAGGTGCAAGAACTAAGTAAACGTGCAAAGGTAAATAAACCTGAAAGTGAAAAAATAGTCTTTATGAATTATGATTATGAGATATTAAAGTGAAAGCAAAAGCTAAAGAAGGATGATTGCTTTTTTTTTTTTTTTATAACACAGGTGTTTGTAGGAAAATGTATACGTAAAAGGAAAAACTTGAATTGAAATACATTAAACGATATAACAATTATGATATCCGGACAGAAACTTAAAACAAAATTAACGAGATTATCCAAAAATCGAGGCATGTGTGAAAACACAATGTCCTTAAGACAAATTCGCTCCCTCACCCTTTCGGTTCGTGCTTGAGGTTCTTCGAATGTTCGTCTTCCAGGATTCAACGGTATTAGCAAATTAGCCTCGCACCAAGCAATTTGCAACAAACTGAAACACTCTTAAACAGGAAGAAAGAAGAGAGAATTGATTCTGTTTTGGTGTGTTAAAAGTGGAAAAATAAGCCACTATTTATAGGTCAAGAGGAGGGCAAAATTGGAAAAAACATATTAATGGCCATTTCAGTTTCGGCTGTTACGCGCCCGCCCGAAAGCCTTCAAATTGGGCTGCATACGTGTCCGTAGGTCGCGGGCTCGCACGAGTCTTGAAGGTTTGAAGCAAATTTCGATCCATGATTTACACCCCTCCTGTGCGCAAGGGAGTATACTTTTTGTAGCTAAGTTTTTTCATCTCACTTCCAATGTGGGACAAAAGCCACTTGCATTTATTTTCTCCCATTTCAAGAGTGTACTTTGATTGTCAATTTCTCATTCACCCGAACTCCGAATTTGACATATTTTATACCGTTTTAATCTACTCAAGTAGTAGATTATGAATCCGCAAAGACCCGACACTTTTCTCAAAGTGGATTCCACTAAAAATGTGGTCAAAACAGTCCATTAACTTAATTTTTTTCCAACAGTGTTCAAGCTTACATCAGATTAATCCTGGATCTTCAGAACATTTATTTTAGAACCCTGAGAATGTAAATTGAGGGACGTGGCTCCACCAAGTCTCGGGATCCTTATGATTATTGGACTTGACTTCAAGGGACTAATTTATTGGGAGATAGAAAGGTTTTCTTACCAAACAATAATTTTTCATTATCGTTTTTCTTTTTCTTTTTCTTTTTGAACCCATCTCAAATCTTCAAAACAATGATCTCAAAGGGTTCATGGAGATTGAGTGTTAGATGTTCATGTAACTTCAAAGACAATGTATAAGTTGCTAGTGTGATTTTGTTCGATATGAATTTGATATTCGAAAAAAAATTGTAAGAATCAAATTTAGTCAAGACAAATAAATTTTTTCAACCAATTTAAATATATGATAATTTAAAACCCAACTTTATTTAAGACTGAAAATGTCAAAGCTAAGAAAGTGAATTATCAATGAAAAAGTGTGGGCTTTTGGCACTTTCCACCCTGGAATTATAGAGTTTTGGCATTTTGCACCCTAACTTAAAATTTTTGGCACTTTGTACCCTGAAAATACAATATATAGTTGGTAGTTTGCACCCTAGTGTGTGTTTTGAAGAAAAAATTAATTGATTGAAGAGTATATTAGTTATTTTGGAATATTTTTGGCACTTTAAACCCTACAAAGTATAGATTTTGACACTTTGCAATCTGAATATAGAATATTGGCACTTTACACCCAAAAAATATAATTTCTGGCATTTTCAGTCCCGACTTAATATGATAATCTAAATTATATAAATAACATCCAATATAATAATATGTTAGATATGTAAAGGTGTATGTTAGATATAAAGTAAATAATTTGGAGGATACTTGAAAATAAAATGAAGACAATGTCTTTTTTTTAATCTAAATTTTACAGAGAGAAAATGTTAAAATAAGTTATTATAATGTAAAATAAATTTAGAATAACAAGTTTATGATTGTTGTGCATAGAAATGACCATTTTATCTCTACATTGCCGACATTCATGGGTATGTTTTTATTAAGAAAAATATATTAGGGTGCAAAATGTTATACAAATTATATTTTTAGGGTGCAGAGTGCCAAGAAAATTAAATCGGGGTGAAAAATGCTAATTTATAATTTTAGTGTGCAAAATGGCAACATTCTTTCTATATTTTAAGGGTGCAAAATCTATATTGCCAAGGTGCAGTGAAAAAAAAATTGAAAATAACTATTCTACCCTTCTATCAATTAATTTTCTCACTAAAACACACTAGGGTGTAAAGTGCCAAATAAATTATATTTCTAAGGTGCAAAGTGCCAAAACTTTTAAGTCATGATGCAAAGTGCCAAAATCCTATAATTTCAGGGTGCAAAACACCAAAAAACCCAAAAAGTGTCATTATTTTGGAACTTTTAGGAATTTTGACTGAAAATGAACTATGGTTGCCAAAAGTAAAGTAGAATTGAATAAGTTATAAAAGCAAAGTACAAGCCGACGAGGCCTTAGCCGAGTGGTTAAGGATGAGGCTCCATGACCAGGAGGTCGTGGGTTCAACTCCTATGAATGTGGGTATTTTCCCTAGTTTCATACTAGCCCTTCTCTAGTTTAATAATAGTAATTAACTCACCTTGATATCATTGTAATAGTTTCGATTCGATATAATGTTTGATGTAATAATGTATTCACCATCTAAAAAAAAAAAAAAAGAGTACAAAGAATGTAAAAAAAGAGTACAAAGAATGTTCAAACAATAAATACACAGGAGTATAATATTCAAATAACAAGACTAATATTATAGTACTAGTTAATTTATCACACAAATCAACATCCCCAAAGTTTTGACAGTGTTTTAAAAATCGGACAGGACCGGCCAGTTCGACCGGTTTAATCGGTAATAAGTTGTCAATCCGGTCCGGTTAACCCTCCAAAATCAGTTTTGTTCCTGATCAGTTTGAACCGGTAAAAAACGGTTAAAAACCGATCAAACCAATGAACCGGTGAACCAATAGAACCACTGGTTCACTTATAAAAATAAAAAGTTTACGCTACGAATTTTTATTTCTCTTCCGCGACCTTTAAACTTTAATAATACTCTCACATCTCTTCTTCTATTTTCCACTTTGAATTAAACAAAATCAACAAGAAACAAAAAAATCTTATGTATAATAAGTTATATACATATATTTGTGTATCAAATTCATTAGAAAAGTCATTTTCTTCAATGACAAATTTCATCAATAATTTATCTTTTTCATAGGTGATTAGTAATAAAATTATTATTTTTTATATGATGCTTATTATAATTTGAATCATTGCGTTGATATCATGTTATCATATTTGTAATTTTGTTGCTATCATTCATTCTTAACTCAAATTTTGTAGGAAAAATAATTGATTATGAGATAAACATTTAGTTTATGGAAATAAACTTGAAAAAATGAATAATATATTTTTAAAATAGTTGATTATATTATTAAAATTAAGATTAAAATATTATATTGTAATGACGTCACACCGGTTGGACCAGTGGTTAAAACGGTTAAACCGATTTAACCAGTAAGACTACCGGTTCGATGTCCAATCCGGTTTTTAAAACATTGAGTTTTGAAGCACCGAATTTGTCATCGAGGTTAAGGGCTGTTTGGCGTTTTTCAAAAAAATTTCGTGTTTGAAAAATGCCAAATAAACATGTTTTCCTATTTTCTGAAATAAAATTTTCATTTCTCAATTTTCTCAAATTACTCTTCCAAAACCCAAACAAACAACAATTTTATTATCTCTAAACAAAATCTATACAACTCTACTCTGATTTGACATAAAATAACTTACTTACATAATTTATCTCACAACAAACATGATTTGACATCAAGTCTTACACATCTTACACCTACAACCCAACTCTTTCAAAAAAATCTAACCTACTTTATTTCTCAAACAATTCTCTCAAAACTCAAACAAATAACATTACGCAAATCGAGATTATTTCACAAATCTCCACTACTCTCGTAAATTACTTTCCCAAACACCAAACAAACAAGCCCTAAAATTCTTTCATGTCATTATATAGCCTCATATATAAAAATGTAGAATATAGCCTCATATATAAAACTGGGAAAGCGCCCAACAAACTACCATCCCAAAGGGGAAAGAGCAAATTGTCAACTTCATAATTAATGTAGCATACATCATAAATTGCAAGAATAGGTAATTAAACCTTCAATTCGAGGACTGGATGGTGCCAAATGTCAATTCCTTATGTCGAGGTTGATATTTTCCCATATTTAATACTCCCTCTGCTCCAAAATATCTATCAGTTTAGAGAATTGTTTTTACCTAGATAATGTCTTTTGTTGTAGAATTCCAATGTGATATTAATTATTCTTTTTTCAATATAGTATTTATTATATCTATATTTTTTGTATTTCAATATAATCGTTTTGGAGGTTTGCACACGAATTAAGAAATGTCATATATAGTCATTTTTTTAAAACAAAAATTTCAAAGTATCCTTTTAATCAAATCATCTTAGCATTAATGACAAATATTAGCAAGAAGGATAAAAATGGTAAAAGAACATTGATATTAGCATTAATGACAAATATTAGCAAGAAGGATAAAATTGGTAAAAGAACATTAATATTTTTACATTTAAATCATAAAACGACAAATAAAAGGAAACAATTTTTTTTGTCATATCGACAAATAAAAAAACGAAGGGAGTATTAATTAAGGGTATTTTAGGTATATATTTTGTTTTTTACCAGAAAATCATTCTATTTATTTGAATTCTTAACCATGCAACACTCTAAAAACGACTATTATAAAACGGAGGGAGTACTCCTTTTCTTTTCCAAAATTTTAGCTCAAAACTCTGTATTGTTTGGTTGTCGGGAAAGTGAAGGAAAGTCAATTTTTTTATCCTCTCACGTGATGTTTGGATAGCAGGAAAGGAAGTTAACATTTTCCTTCAACTTTCCTGCAGAAAATTTTGTGAAGAGAAAATTTTCCCACCAATTTGATAGGAAAATCTTGGAAAATTTTTACAGGAAATTGCAAAACACTGCTTGTACTTTGTATATCTATCAAAATCCCTATTTGTGATTTTTTTTCTTACCGAAAACTCCATTGTGCTTATTTATTATTAGCAAAAAAAAACTTTTGAAGTCATATAACCATTATCCCCCCACCCCCACAAAATGACGCAAAAACACTCTTTTTACATAAAAGAATTATCAGTAACCCCCTGTTAACTTTAAAAATTGACAATAACTCCCTGTTAACTTTGAAGATTGATATAAATTCGACGACTAAAAAATATACGACAGTGTCAAATTAACTTATAATAAAGTTAATATAATAAAAACGTGATTATTCATACAATATTTTATCAACAAAGAAAACATAATTCATAATCAAACAAAAATATTATGTTCCTAAACTTTCTTAATAACCAAACAATTACAAGAAAATAGTTTTCCTCACAATCAAATATGTTGAGGAAAATAATTTTTTTTTCTTTTCTTTTCCTACAATTTTCTGACAACCAAACAAGTTATAAATTCGTGGACTATGCATATTTCAAATTAAATATAGTTGTCAAATTAGTTGTCCATTAAGAACTACATGGGTCCCCACTAGAAATTATTACTAATAAATATAGACCCACTAGGACTAAACGGCTAAACCCCACTGAAAATTCCTAGTTAATTGTATGAAGATTCTGTTTGTATAGGATTCTTGTAGTGTTTTATGTAAAATGATTTCTATTGGAATCATTAAGAACATGACATCAATCCTCAATTACCGTCTAGTCTACAAATGCAAAAATGCAAAAAGAAACAGAAGAAAAAATATTCTATGATAATAATCATATTATGATTTTGTCCAAAACACGTAACTGAGGCCCAGCCCATGATGTATTCAGATTGCTAAAGCCCAATTAAGCGCACAGAGTTCGGGTTTTAGGCTGTAAATAGAACCTTTATTAATAGTAATAATATCCTTATGGACTAGGCCTGGAAAAATGGGTCTGGACCCGCGATCCGGGCCATGACCCATCCAGGCCCAACTTTTGTCAGATTGGATTGGTTTAGGCCAGCCTTATAATTTAATGGATTTTTAATGAGTTCTAAAAAAATAAAATAAAATTAATTAATGGGCACAATATAGAAGGAAGTTGATCACCATCTTTAATTTCGAGAAAAAAATCCTATCATGCGTCCTAATTTGTTAATTTTATTCTTTCAAATCTCGGCATCAATTCTTTCATTTTTCAACGAGCGAAAGATTAAAACACCCTCTATGTTTTGTCTAACTCTCAAAAAAACTTCTTTGTTATTGTAACTCCCAAAAATCCCCCCTGTGATCTCCATTAAGTGCCAAATACACCCCTCATAAAAGAGAGTGTGATTCAAACGCCAAAATTGCAAGTATTTGTTCGCATGTAATATGACAATTTTACCCCTGACATCGTAAGTCAAAAATACCCCCATATGCTTTGTCTAACTCCCAAAAATAAACCACATGTGTCATTTTAAATCCCCAAAATCCCCATATTTGATTTTAAATACCACACCCGATCCAAGTAGTATATACTTAGGTTAATAAAAAGAATAAATAAATTTAAAAAAAAAAATCAAACACATAGGGGTAATCTTGTCATTCTGCCAAAAGTCAAAAGTAAAATTCTATTTGGATAGAGTGTGGTAATTAAAACAAAACACAAGAGATTTTTTGGGGAGTTAAAATAATACAAGGAGTTTTTGAAATTTAGACAAAACATAGGTGGTGTTTTTGCCTTTAGCTCATTTTTCAACCCATGTCACAACCATTTTTGTGGATTTAATTTTAAGAAGAAAAAAAAAAGATGAGGAAGAGCCAGCCCGCATCCCGATAAAGACCTGACCTGTTAATAATCCAACCCATTTATGACCCAAACTATTCCGACCCAACCCAAACCCGACCTGTTCCACCCGTTTCCTAGGCCTATTATGAACCTAGGCGTACAACCTAGTTCAATTTCTTTAGTTAATGAAATTTAGGATAATACGTGTATAAAATGTTACAAATTTATTTTGGGCATGTTTGTTTGGTGTTTGGGAAAGTAATATGGGAGAGTGGGGGAAGTTAGTGAAATAATTTCAATTTACGTAATGTTGTATGTTTGTATTATTATTTAAGTTTAGAAAGATTGGTATGAGAAATAAAGTAGGTATATTTTTTTTAAAAAAATTAGATTTTAAGTGTAACTTGTAGGATATGTAAGACTTTATGACGTATATATAAAACTTTATTTCAAATTATGTTTTTTATGTGAAATAAATTATGTTAGAGACAAGTTACTTTATGTCAAATCATAATAAAGTTTGTATCACTTTTCTTTAGAGATGATAAAATTATTGTTTGTTTGACTATAGTAGTTTGAAAAAATTGAATGGTGAAAAATTTATTGAGTAATCGCATTTTTGATCCTCCTTATTGATTAACTTTTGCACTTTCGTCTCTATTACAATTTTTGTAGCAGATTCGTCCCTCTTATCAATGTAGTGTACCATATTCGTCCCTCTTATCATTATAGTGTAACATGTTTGTCCCTTTTTAATTTTTTATAACGGATTCGTCCCTCTTATCAATATAGTGTAACACGTTAGTTCCTTTTAAATACAAAAAATATCAATTAAATCCAAAATACATTCTAAAATAGACGAAAGTTGATGTACTTTTAATCTAAGAGGGATGAATATATATGATACACTACATTAATAAGAGAAATGAGTCTGTTACAAAAAAATTAACTTACGAAGAACGAATGTGTTATAAGAGGGACGAATGTGATACATTACATTGATAAGAGGGACGAGTCTGCTATAAAAAAAATTTAAGAGGGACAAAAGTATAAAATTTGAACCATAAGACCAAAAATACTATTCACTCAAATTTATTTTAAAAGATATAAAATATGTTTCCTTGGTATTTTTCAAATACGAAATAATTTTAAAAAAGCCAAACATATAGGGCCTGTTTGTCTCGCCTTTCGGAGAGTGGTTTGGGAAAGTGGTAGAGGTTTGAGAAATAATCTCGATTTGCGTAATGTTGTTTGTTTGGGTTTTGGGAGAGTTGTTTGGGAAAGTAGCCGCAATTTTTGACTTTTCTAATATAGAGAGAAATAGAAATAGAGTAGAAAAGTGGCCTATTTGTTTGGCCTTTCGGAGAGTGGTTTGAGAAAAAAATTACTGTAGCTAATTAATTGGGAAAGTGGTTGGATTGTTTGTTTGGCCTTTCCGAAAACCGAATTTTTTTTCGGAAAAGCGAGACAAACAGGCTCATAGACTCTTTACCATTTCAACAAAAAATTAAGTACATACAAGGACCGTCATTACATTCTACGTCTATTTCTCCAACTCCAACAGAATGTTCGTATCACAATAGCCACTCTAAATAATCTGGAAAGGGTAAACACCACATTTGGTCCCTCTTATCATTAACTTTTTACAGAGTGGTCCCTCTTATGTTTTTTTTCCCAGTTTAGTCCCTACTATATATTATTTGTTTCACTTTAGTCCTTTTCAGGTGTTTCAAGGCGGTTCCGATAACATGTGATATGCTCATAAAGGGCAATTTCGTCATTTCAAGTAGACTAACATGGATATTTTCGTTTTTCTAATCATTTGAAAAAAAATCTAAAGATTTAATCTCTTCCAAACTAGGCTTTCATTCCAGTCCAACTTAATCGTCCATTTCGTTCAAAACTAAAGTTTTCTACCAAAATCTTATTCAAAACACAAAAAATGCTCACCAATTAAACAATATCTTAAATGTTCTCAATAGCGAAAAGACGAAAATGCCCTAAAAAATATTCATATGCACGTCACGTATTATCAGAACCACTTGATAAAGACTAAAGTGAAACACATAATTCATAGTAGGGACTAAAGCGAAATAAATAATTCATAGTAGGGACTAAAGTGAGAAAAAAAATATAAGAGGGACCACTATGTAAAAAGTTAATGATAAGAGGGACCAAAAGTGATATTTACCCATCTGGAAATTTTGAAAGTTTTTCATTTTACTCTACACATGTAGTAATATGCAATTACACCACCCCAAAACAAACCAAGCAACAATTATATATATAGATTATAATCCAATCCAACAACCACATTAACACGAGAACTTACCAAATAAAGAGTCTTATTATTTATTCACTCATTTACATACGCCTTTGAAGAAATTAAACACAAGCTAGTAATCTTCAGGAGCCAAGGGCTGATGAAGCCCTGTGTGTGGAGGAGCAGTTTCAGATTGTATGATACCAAACTCGTAAATTACACCCGCCAACCCAGCACCGATAAAGGGTCCAACCCAATAGATCCAATGGTCACTCCACCTCCAGCCCACAAGTGCCGGCCCAAATGCACGTGCAGGGTTCATTGATGCACCCGAAAAAGGCCCTCCAACAAGTATGTTGGCCCCAACTATGAAAGCAATGGCTAGAGGTGCGATCGTGCCCAAGCTTCCTCTTTTAGGATCGATTGCGGTTGCAAAGACCGTGTATACCAGGCCGAATGTCAATATTATTTCCATCAGCAGCGCACTTAAGCTTCCTACTCCAGGTGCCACGGAAAACCCGTATGGTCTCTGTCCCCAAAAAAAAAAAAAAACTAATTAATTTCCAAGCATAAGAGCATCTCAATTTTATAAATATTATTGTATAACTCGGTTAATCTTTTTAGAACGTAATAATATAAATTTACTCCCCTCAGTCCAAACCTCCTTCTACTACAATGTCAAACTAAATTCTATATACCATCTTTTAATCGTTTTTTTTCTTCGATCATATTAGTTTTGCTAATTAGAACATTAATTAACTGGTATGACTGGTAGAATATTAGTTAAAAATTTGAAGGTAGCTTAATTACCATGCCATCTGTTGCGAGGCGTAAGAGAGCAGAGGCGAGAACGGCGCCTAAAAGCTGAGCAACCCAATAGTAAACGGAACGCAGAACCGAAACTCGTCCGCCCAAAAGAGCACCAAAGGTGACAGCTGGATTAATATGGCCACCGGACACGTTCATGCTGGAGGCCACGGCAGCAAACAGGGACAGGGCATGTGCGAGTGCGATAAACACAAGCCTTGATGCACCCAAAGCCGAATCCCTGTACATCTTATCTGCAAATGAAGAAGAAGTAATATTAATTAATTAATTACAATGCAATCTGATCTGATCTGCCTGATTACGTACCAAGAGCAAGGATAGAGCCTTCTCCAGCAAAAACGAAGATGAAAGTGGAGAAGAATTCAGAGAGTGTAGCCTTGATGGAATCCGGGTGGGTCACCTCTTCTGTCCTCCCAAAAGCGTATCTTCGAGGCATCTTAATTATTAATTTATTTCATTCACTTAATTAATATATAATATCAAAATATAGCTTGCATGCACCACTAAATTCAAATTAGGCAATTAAATTAAATTCTTCAGGCTAGCTAGCTTAGACGGAGAAGAAGAAGAAGAAGATGTATATCATATCGGTATGTATATGTTTAAAATATGGGAAGAAAGAGAGGAGAGGAGAGGAGGTGTTTAAATTAGAGAGAATGAGTTAGGTGAAGAAAGGACACTTGGGAGATGAATTGCAGGAATTTAGACACGTACTTATATGCGTTGGCTTTTCCTATTTCTTTCCTCTTATCAAGTATTGTAGTAAATCAAATATATCAACCAAAAATTTCAATTAACAGGGGGCGGGCGGGGCTGTCTGTCTTTTAGTACGGAAAAATGTGATTAATTTTTTCACAAAGGAGATAGAGGTTGGTTTCTGATTTGAACTATGTAATTTTGTTTGTTTGTATGTTTATTTGTTCATTCTATGATCTATCACATTGCACATACATGTCACTAATTATGCTTATCTGGTCTCATCTTCTACATGCTTATCCTTATTTATTACCAATTTCATATCAATCCTCATATTAACATATTATTTTCTTGGTTTATAACATGCTGCAAAAGCAAAAAGACAAAGTTAATTAACAGATAATTAGGAGTGTAGTCGAGCCGAGTAGTGTCGAACAACACACTGTTTAAACTTGGCTTTTATCGAATTTCAAATATTGTGTTTCAACTTGGTTACTCACGAACGAGTTTGAGTCAAATGTTTGATTTGATTTCAATCCTCGCTAGGAAAATATTCAATCTTTTACGGCATTTCGTTTACCAGTCTAAAAATGGACATCCATTGGGATAGTCATGTTGCCTCGTCCTCTACACTAAGTCACTTCGGTTTTTGAATCCTCTGCGAGTATATGGTTGTCAAGATGAGAGATCGTATGTAACATTTTCTGTCTAGGACAATTTTACTCCAATTAATTAAGTACAATTATGACAAAGGTTTTATCACTCATACAATAAAAGAGTATCCCTATATTATTAATCCAAGAAATTTCATTTATGTTCATAGCAACTTACCGGCCCCAAAAGATGTAGTTAAATAGATCCTCTATACCACAATTTGTGTACCACTTTTGTGTATTACTAATAAGTAACTGCCACATATACATGTGCTAATTATTATATTTATTAGTGAATAGTGATACACAAATGTGGTACACAAATTGTGGTATAGAGAATTTTGAGCCAGTTAAGTAACATACTGTTGTACTCGTAAGAAAAAAAAAATCATGGTTAAGCTCTAGAACAAAATGCAAAGAATGGCTACAAATCTTGATAGCTAACGCTAGGCATGCTAAACAACAGATGTGCAGTCAAAGCTGCAAGAATGATCTCTTTGATGATCATGCATATGTTATTCAATCTACAGTAATAATCATCTCTTGTATTCTACTCAATACTCGACTCATTTTCGGTCTCCTCTCGGGTACCTCATCCGTACATTCCAACGCAATCTCCGTCAGCTTCAACATCTCATCATACCCTTCTCTCTCCCCAAGTATTTCCACATCCAATATATCAGTCGACCAATCATTGTTCACCGCGGCTCTAACCCAACTCGACAAATCACTATCCCCTTCTTCTCCACCATTTCCTGATGATGATGAGGAGCACGGAGATGGAATTCTACCAGTTACGATTTCCAAAACGAGAATCCCAAAGCAGTACACATCAGCTTTCCACGTCAGCTTCTTCCCTTCCCTGAATTCAGGCGTTCTTGCGACCGAGAGCTTGTTCGTTGGAACTAGAGGTAAGAACCCGTAATCTGTCAGCTTTACGTGGATCTCGTTTTCATGGTTTACGCGTTGGATGAGAATTTTCGAAGATTTAAGGTTGCCGTGAGGAACCCTTTGAGAAGCTAATGAATGATGGAGGAAGTCCAGAGCTTTTGCTATGTCTTTGATGATGGATATTCTTGTTTTCCAATCCAATGGCACTCTTCCAATCCCTCTATTCTCTGTTTTTGAAATACATTTTATCAGTTTCTTTGAAAGAAATGCAAAAATATCCCCTATGCTTGCCTAATTAGCAAAATCCCCTTGCCTATTTTTTATTAGCAAAAAATCTCCCTCCCAGGCCGAAATTGGCAATAACCCATTGTTCACTAAAATAGAGAATAACCTCCCTATTTTTTATGAAATTGGATTTTCTGCTAATAAAAGAAGAACAAAAGTGAGTTTTTGCTAATAAAAATAACACAGAGGATTATTTTTGCAATTAGGCAAAGCACAAGGGATATTTTTGCATTTATCTCCAGTTAATGTGGGATGGTAAAGAGAATAACTAACCGTGTAGTAGGCTGAACAAGTTGCCATCGGGCACGTAGTCGTAGATGATGAGCTTTTCCTCTCTAGAGTGGTAAAATGAAATGATTTCCGTCAAGTTTTCATGCTTTATGTGCCCAAGTAAATGCATCTGCTGCGCGAAATCCTTCTTGCTGAGTGAGTTCATTTCTTTGAATCTCTTCACGGCCACCACGGAGCCACATTCGAGCATGGCCTTGTACGTGGTGCCAAGCTTTCCTCTTCCAATTACTTGAGCAGCAGCACGAAGCAAATCATCCAAGTCGAAAATGGGCTTCTTGTTGTCGTCCATGAACTCCAATTCCAGAGTCTTTTCCGGATCATCTGTGCTATCAGACCAGTACTGTCGCTTTCCTCGGCGGTCATCAATCGAATCCTCTCCTGTATATTGTTAAATCATAAAAATTAAATAACCCCCCCTCTCTAACAGCTTAAACATTTAGATGTGTTGGACATTTGACATGGTAACATAGCTCAGGCCAAAAGAGGTTTTGTGTTCGAATCTTTCTGTATACCACATACATGTGAGGTGGCGTGTTAAATCACAAGTATTAAATGTTTCTTCCCTCTAACATCTTAAGTTTTTAGATGAGGTAGACATTCAATAGAGATAAACAATAGAACATTAAGTGTCCACCGTTGTTAAATGGAACATACCTGGAACCTGCGGTTCTTGTTTTATCTTTTTTCGGTAAAGTCGTCTATAATAGCAGAGGAAGATCAAGATTACAGAAAGAGGAACAAGGGCTGCTGCTGCGACAATTAGAGCAATGCTCCATAACTCTAGTCCGGCACCTTCGTCTCTGGACGAAATAGGGGAAGGAGAAGGTGCAGAGCTAGGAACCGGAGGCGGGGCGATAATAGGACACGGGGTTAACCCCGTAATTCCTCCACACAAGGCAGAATTGTTATCATAAGAACTTTCCGGAAATTTTAAAAGCACGGGAGTTTCCGGAATAGGCCCCTCGAGTTGATTGTAGGAAACATTAAAAGCAATTAAGGATTTCTGATTGAAGGGAGGAAGTGGACCTGAGATATCATTCTCTTGTAGCTCCAATTCGGATAAGTTAGGAATATCAATGTAGTTAATCGGTATCGATCCGGAAAAATGATTCCTCGACAGAATAACGAATTCCAGGTTTGTTAGATTCGCAAGACTGGGAAGAGGGCCGTGTAGTGAGTTGTTCCTAAAGCTTAGTTTGGTCAAGAATGTTAGTTTCTGCAAGAACGTAGGCGGGAGGGAACCGGTCATTTGTATGCCTTCGAGGACCAAATGGGCGATATGCCAATCCAAGCAGGCAATTCCAGCCCATAGGCTCTCGTTCCTTTTGCTACACGGTGGCCCTGTCCAATTTGCGTGCAGATTGGAAGTCGAGTTGACACCATCTCTGAGCTGAATCAAAGCAGCACGTTCGTCTGCATAAAACTCGTCTATTTCAAATGCGATAGACTGTAAAAACAGACAAAAAAAGAAGAAGATTATAAGAGTTGCTAATGTTTTCATAGTAAATGATTGGAAACCATGGATAGAGATGTTTGATTTTGAGAAAGAATAGGTCACATTGGCTGGGAAGAGATGATTTCTGGGCAGAAGTCATACCTGTATCAATGTTTATGTACAATATTAAATCAAATTTGACGAAATATGCAAGGTAGGGTCGGTAAAGATTCCAATTCTAAGATAAAATAGCGGATACACCAATGATTTTAAACATATTATATTACATCATATGCCATACACGTTTGTTGACAGCTTCATACAAAATTTGGGGAATTTTAATTGTCGCTGAGCTGTCTGGAGAAAATATTGTGATTTTGACAATGTTCTTTATTGTATACATACACTGTCAAAGTACATAGTTCTAAATAAGTTATGAGGTAAACTAATAAGTGTTCCATTTTCCGGCATGGTTTTCTTTCACGAAATTCGAATAAAAAAGGTACATAAGAGTTCACTCCTAAATATAACTGGAAGAAAAAATTATATTATAAATGTAATGCCTCTGTATTTGCAACAGCCTATCTAACATATACATAATGAAGATGTAAGTCAATTTTTTTATACCAATTTTTAAAAGTCCTCATCATCAGAACTCTCGTATGCTGCTAGTGAACTTTTGATTGGTTAATTCACATTTGTTCTCTCTTCCACTTTGCTTGTCCTAGGGGTATACTGGTCTTTCTCCCTGTCATGATCACTCGGAGATTCGTGCATTTTATATGCTCGTCCTTTCAGAGTTGCAGGTGATTGATCTCCATGAAGATGGCTAGAAACTCTCGGCCGCTTCGGTTTAACTTCCAAAACTCTCTTCAGTACATCTCCGATTTGACCTACGCTGTAAATTGACCAATTCTAATGTTGCAATGTCATATAGCAACAACAATATTATATTAACTTAAACAAATTGACAAATAAACACAACTTTATAATTTAATTACAGTAGGTATAAGGAGAATGCTACCATAACTACCGCCACCACCAACCTTTCCCCCCACCCCCAACAGAAAAAACAAGTAAACTTTATTTCTCATTTGAGGTAATAAATAAATGATGGTCCAGCAGAGTCATTAGTATATGAAAACGCAGAGGGAGGAGAGGTTACAACAACCTCTGATTGTGCATTCGAAAGACTGAGTGAAGCAATGACAAGGAACAACTGTTCTTACCAAAATCAGGTGGAGCAAAGATTTATAATTCCTCGTGTCTTTGTATATGAAATTCCCTAAACAATATCTTTAATGCAGCAATTGCTCGCTTCTCAGCATATTGAAACGTAAGAATGCTCAAGAACAAATGAAGTTGACCTTGTCAAATGTATTCCACACAATCACACGGCACATAAAACTCATAGAGATAATAGAAGGGCAGAGAATCTATACTGCCACCGCGTTCCCCAGCAACCTCTTGCATCTGTGCATATCAAGCACCCAATGGAGGAAGCCGAGATCCTTGTGGGGCAATGTCATCAGAAAGCTTCCCAAAAATTCATGGGTTCATCTAGTACTCAAGGATCAATAAAGCCAAAAGAAATTAAGGGAATCCAAGCCACCAATCACTTGTCATTATTAAGCTTGCTAAGTAAAATGACATTTTCCTCTAGATTTTAAAGCAATACTTCATTATCCATCCATTATTGTTGTCCAACATAGCATCATAAAATCTCACACTCTCACTCTCTAGAAACTAGAAAGAGCTGTAGGTCTCACCTACCAAGTTATAATGCCAACCATAAAAGTATGTAGTAGCACAATCTTGAACAATTTCTAAGTGAATGACCATATGATATTGCTCAAATTAAGTAACACTACCTCGTTCTTATATATCAGCAAGAAGCCCCATAAGCAAAACAACAGGGAACTCGTATGGTGTGAGAGAGATATAATTTTGATTTTAGCAATTTAGACCCAAAAACTTCCCAAATCCTCTCAGAAAGATAATGAGAAACCCAACTTGTAAACAGTAAGAATATCTTCTAATAAATATCTGTAATATCCTGAATATATAATCATTCTAGATAATTTTGTCATCAAAGCACCAGATTGAAATATTTCAGTCAGATATTATAATACCCAACTATAAAAATCTATAGCTGTCATCAAAGTCTAAAACTAACGTATTGCAGCATCCGCGTGAAGAAAATAAAAAATCTATGCGTCCAGATAAAAAATATGTCACTGAAACGGACTTAGCTCAACATGTTATTTACTTATATATTTTATATATTTAGAGCATTTGTGTGTCACTCAGTGAATAAAAACTGAAAGTGCAATAGAAAGTACATACAAGGGTGCACATCATGAAGTGCAGAACTGCAGACAACTTAGATTTTTGCTCATCAATTACCCACCTTATACAGACTAAGCATTGTTCTCCGCTTTCTAATTAGACCAGCTAGGTACACTGCCTATGGTTTATGTCAAATCAGCTTCCCCATAGACAATTCAAGTTCAACACAGAACATAATCTAAGATCATATCCTAAAAAAATTAACCTCCGAAACAGGGAAAATTTAACATTACTCATTTACTTCCGATATCTTATGTGTCATCATGTTTCTGCTCAATCCTGAAACAAATAAAAGGACCAAATTTCATCTAATATAACCAGAGGAAATTTCAATTAATTTTTTTCATCTTTTTTAGTTGAGTGATTTAATTGACTAGCAGTCCAAGCTCACACTAATATAGATTGAAGAAAATCGCAAAAACTCGAACACCATATTTACTGGCCATCCAATTTCATTCTTGAAAAACAAAAGAAAAAACATAGAATAAAGAAATGTGAGAAGCTGGATTCGCTAACCTTGACGATCATGCTTTGGAAAGTAATTTCTTCATCATCGGTTCTATCCTTTCCCTTCCCTAACTTCTCATCTGCGTACATTGAGTTCATCATGTAATATAACTGTTATTTCTCCAATAAATCACAAAATTTAGGGTAAGATTTAAAAAAAAAAAAAAAAAAAATCACCTTCCGGATAAATAAGATTTGTGACATTCATCGTAAATGCGCTTAGCGGAACTAAAAACTATTCGCAATTATATATCTATTGTCTGTATTATTCGATAATATTCTCTAAGTTTGATTCAATTCGAATTGTCAAATTGCAATAATAATCTCCAAATTTTATTCAATTCGAATTCCCACACACGAGGTTAAATTAATGACAGAGAGACATTTTTGGATTTTCTTCCACAAATGAAGAAGGCGCAGCTCAAAGAAAACAACAGCGTCAAAACTACGATTTGTTAAAGCTTGCAAAAAAGTGCATGAGTTGTTAAATGAAAGGCCCACAAAATAAGCCTAAATGAGATTTGGGTATATCCTTATTAAAACTAAGTGGGCCATTATCCATATATTGACAGAAAATTTGTGAATGGCGGGCCGTCCATGAAGGATCCATTCCTATCCTCATTATAAATTATCCAGCCGCCAAACAATATAATATATTTAATTTTACAATATATTTAATGTGCACATGTATATGATAGTGTAATTTCTATAAAATTAAATGTATACTAATTGATATATGTTGCGTTCCAGATACTAATACGCAAACACGCAAGTATACGGTCGTTACAAGTAATATAAAACGATAAGTACATACCGAGTATCGAATCCCCACGAATGGGTAAAAGGTGGGAATAAACGAATCAATCGACGGCTTATTTCATTTAAGAATGCTTGATACAATATTATCGAACTCAAACATATGATAAGGGTGATTTTATTTAACTACGAGCGATAAAATAAATCTAACTACGAAAGCAAGTAAATGGGGAGTTAATTACGCGGTAAGGAGGATTCATAAGCTATTAGTTAAAGCAGATAAATCATGCGGTTGTTAGGTTAGCTATGCAAACTATCCTAGATTTAGTGTTGTTTGTGAGTTCAAATTAGTTAAGTCTCCCTATCGGTTTGACTTAACTCTACCAATCTACCCAAACTCTCCATCTCCAGATCAATAACGAACATCGATGTCAACCGATGCTCAAAAGAAAGTCCGAACCCAAAAGAGGATTCTAAGGCGTACCGTTGTCACCCGGGACCTAAAACTAACCCGAATCCCCGAATAAAGAGAATATAAGTTATTTGATGCATTTACGGACGAACCCATTATACAAACACGGACCAAACTAGGTATATGACTATCCTAGGTTGAAATCCACAAATCGTCACTCGCCTAACCTATGTCTAGGTTGCATTAAATGTAGATGGCCAAAAGTGCGATAAAACAATAAAACTAACAAATCAAACATACCCCAACATCAAACATAACTAATCAAACGATAACAATGACTCGACAATTAATATATTATGCTCGTACTTGCTATTCAAGGATTCACTTATGTTCGTATGTATCTTTCGATAGCATACCAACCTATCGAATTAAACTAATAATCCAATTTACGTATAAACGGAATAAAATCTAATCGATGTCATTTAAACTCAAACCTTAAACGAATATGAAACGACATAGGTATATGTCTATCCTAAAATCGAATCACAATCCAAATTCATAATCAAATCCTCAAAATCACTAAATATAGCAATCAAGAATCAATAACTTTCATCTCCAAAGGTTGTCAAACCACAAGACGAACAATAAACACGGAATCGGATTAACGAACACAAATAAGCACCATACTAATCATCAAGACATCATTTAATCAAACAATAACATAAATATATATAAATCCGGAGAATTCAAATCCACAATCATTCATCCAAAAAGGAAATAACAATATTCATCTCCTAATCATAAATAACTAAGAAATGGAAAGAAATCACCTAATCGAAATGGAATCGAGACAAGGATTCTCCTCCCTTTAATCACCACCTAATCACTCCCCAAGGGTGGTGACTAACTTACCCCCTTGGTGGAGTCTTCAAATACAAGAAAACAAAGAAAAAACAAAGAGAGAAAGTTGAGGGAGGCTTGAGAGAAAAAGGGAGGCCAAGAGTGGAAAGATTGAAGAAGTCATTAGGAACTTGTGACCTCTTGAGCCTCTTAACCTAAGGAAACAAGACCAAAAAGTCCCCTAAAGGGTTTAGAAATGCAAGTGGGGGAAAAGGGGGAAGATACAAAAAGGCCCCTGTTTTTCCCGCAGCATAAAACTGCTGTTAGCCGGGACCTCGCCGCGGCGAGCTTTGCCTCGTAGGTTTCTTGCAGATTTTCTGCTCTGCCGCACTTTCTTCCGAGCAGCATATCTTTTGATTCTGAACTCCGATTGCGGATCCGTAAAGTCTGTAGCGTAGCTAACTCACTTATCTATGACATATCCAAATTTCAGATCATTTGGATCATCCATGAAATATTTGTGCATGTTCTAGTAAGCAGCTATCTACATTCTTCTACGATTTGCTTCGGGTTCTCTTTTCTTTGAAGCTCTTTCTGCGCAAAGGCTTGCATCAACGGCCACCGAGTCTTGATTTGATGGAATTGCATTGAATCATAACCTCTCGGACTTCTCTTTAGCCTTGCAAAATTCCCAAACCTACAAACAGAACAAAAACACGACAAAAAGCGAAGAAAACAAAAGAAAACACACAACATCCCAACAAGGGACCAAAAACGCAAACGAACGCGAAAACAAGCAAAATCACACAAAACTCGAATCAAAGCAAGATATTTGGGCTTAAAGAGATAGGCAATAACGACGTTCTAACGGCGTTATCAATATATATAACATGTAATTTACAATTATAGTTTATTCAAGTTTAAAACGACTATAAATTGCACCCTAAGAAGATCAACTTATTTATTATAAATCAGTTGTATTTGGATCACTCATGTTATATCTTCCATAAAATATGTGCATGAAAGTTATTCATCTCTTTTAGACTTATGTATTTTATCCTTATCGTAGTTACATGTAAATTTTGTAATAATTGTTCTTCGATGTAGGTAAGCTATTTATCTTAAATCGTCTATGATATATTTTTTTCATCTTAAAATAGTGAATGTAAATGCTTGTATTATATAACCAAAAAAAAAAAAGGTTTACTTTTCTCTTCTGCTATCTTTTTTTTATTTGAGTTCAACTGTAATTTCACAATATTATTAGACATCTTTACATTTTATCCTAAAAATTACTAGTGCCAACATGTATCACTATTTGATGTGATATTTTTAATTTTTTCTTAAAAAAAATGATAATTTTTAATAAAATTTATTTTATAAATTATTGTTTTAGGGATTGTGCCATACTAAAGTTCGGCCCACAGCCCACTTTTTCAGTTTTACTTTCGTTCTAAAGTCAGGAGGCTGATTATTTTTTTAATACTACATCAGTCCCATTTTTTTAATTTTGTTACTTTTAGCGCGGAAATTTAGATAAGAGATGAAAAGGTAAAATTTTAGTTTTAACTTTACTTTTATGTCCTTATAAATGTAGTGATTGATAGTTAGTGGTGACAAATCAATAAATTATGTGAGAGTATTTTTGAGAGAATTTTTTATTTATGATAATGAATTCTTATTTTGAGACATTTCAAGAAGGAAATAATAGTATGTTTCTATGTTCCAACATCATTCATTTGATATTGTGTGTGTGGGTGGGGGTGCAGGGGAGGCGAGGGGGGGGGGGGGGGGGAGGGATTGTCGTTGCACAAAATACAAAATATTTCAATATTGAAAAATCGTCAAAGTCAGAAAAAAGCGTTACAAGTTACAACTTACAATGAGTTGGAGAGACATGTTTAATTTTGTAGAAGATATTTTTTTTTTTTTTGTTTTTCAAGAGTTTAATCATTTTGAGGCATGTTGGACATATGAAATGGGAACCTCTTCCAACATAAATTTGAACTTGAGTTCATTACTTTGTAGTGATTAGTCCATTTCATTTGGCCAATCACATTTGATGAACAGTTCTCTAAGCTTTATAATTTGAAGCCAAAAGAATATAAAAGATGTGATTTAGTGATCCAAATCACAAGGGAACAATCATAGTTTACCCAACTTTTAGTGTCTTCCGTTTGAACATTCAATTTACTTTACTTGGAAAAATTATGGCTCATTTTGTGGAGCTCATTTGATCATTTCCTTATTTTCACGAAGTCTTAAATTACTTAAATATATTGTTTTAGGTAATTTAAGAAAGACTTGTATTTAAGACAAACATCCTAATATAGCTAAATATATTGTTTTTATGTTTGAACAGTCATTGACAAACGAAATAGAGTAAAGAAAAGGAGATTGAGGTATCATAATTCATGTAGCATTTTTGTATTAATTAGAACAGTATTATATAGTTGGCTTTCTGAAAAAAATACTAAAATAAAATGATGGTTGATCCATATGATAAAAATATATTGTTGCGTTAAATTCACACGTTTGTATCAAGTATTCATAAGTCTACATAATCTGCTGCAGAAGAAAGATGTTGACCTTAAGCCAGATAATTGATATTGCGACATTAGTCAAGCAAATAGGTTAAACGGGAAAACTGTAAAAATTCCAAAAAGAAGGGACCAACTTTTGAAAATTTCTTCCAGTACGGATTGCATTTGACCCCACTTTGATAACACCCCCTCTTTGACCCCACTTTGATAACACCCCCTCTTTAATTATCTGTTTTCCTTTGGACCACAATTTTCCATTAATTTAACTTGTGGCCCCTCAGTCCTTGCAACACGTAATATTTTTTTTTCTTTTTAAACAAAAATGAGGAAACACTTGTTCTATTCATTCACATATGTTGGCTTTAAGGTCTCTAAATATATAGTAATTACACACTCGTGCAAAATCACGAGTTCAGATCCCCAACAAAGATTAATCTTTGTTCACATGATTATTATAACTTGTGTAAGGGATTAGGGAAGATATTGAAATTTGGTTGAATAAAGAAGAATAAATTGTTGAAAAAGAAGCAATAGTTCACAACCAACAAAATAAAGAAAAAAATTCTCCCTTGATTGAACCAAGATAGAAATACACCAAACTAGTAAACAAAATTCTTATGCCATGGAAAGTAAAGAACAATCACATAATCGACACAAGGGATTTTTACGTGCAAAATCTCTTTCAAATGATAGAGAAAAAACCACGGGAGCCCAAAAGTATTCTACTATCACGAATCATAAGTACACGTGTTCAATAAAACCTCAAAATAATTTCAAAACTTTCACCCAATACATACCCAAGAGATAATAAAACAAAGAATGAAAATATAAATAAAGCTCACAACTTTTCAGTTTTTACCAACTTCAAATGGTTGTTTTTTTATCTAAAGGAGCCAAAACAACGATCAAAAGGTCAAAATAAAGAACCAGGTGTCTAGAACCTTAAGTTGAAATATGACAACAATCTAACCGGGGGATAGGCCTCTCTAGCTATTTGTTTACCTTTGTTCTGTCTTGTTCTCTTGTTTGTGTGGTAAAAATGCGTTCACCTATCTTGCAAAAGAACATTAACATATCAATATATACATGGGGATGGGGCCAAAGATGATTTTGATATAGTTCAAATGGACTATCAAAAATTGGGCATTAAATATAGAAAGACAAAACCTAACAAAGGTATACCAATTTTAGGATTTATATATGTTGCTTCAAGTTGTCTGGAATGAATATATGTTTAAACTAGTTTCATCTTAGAGTAAAATATGTAAGCTTGTATATTTATATGTAAGCTTATTTAATATTAGGGGCAAAAGAGAAAAAGGAAAAGAGCACATCCTATTATTTGGTATAGCTAGCTCAGCAAGTACTGAAACCTCATCTAGAAAAATAGAAGATGTGGCTACTGGCTATAATATCATTCATTTAACGAAGTCACCATAAGTAATATGATGCACTCCTAAATATATCTCAATCACAATTCAAAAATATAATATTTTTTTCCTAGATCTAGTCTAATAAAAATCTCTCTAACACTCTTAATGAAACAGAGTACTCGATATCATTATGTAATGATTTCAACTTCATTTGTTGAAGTGACGCATAACATTTGATTGCCATTATTAACCTGGTTTTGAGGTCTCTCTATCTCTTTATAATTTTTTTTTTTCAAAATATGTCGCTTTAGGACTTCAATACGACACTAATTACCTATTTTTTAATTTTACCCTTATTTATTACTCCCTTCATTTTTTTTCTATTTGTCGCTTTGGCAAAAAAAATATTTACTTTTGTGTGTCGTTTTAGGATTTTAATGTGAAATTAATTATTTTCTACCAATATTATCATTCTTGTTAAAACTTGTAATTAATGCTAATCAATAATGTTATTATTTGATTAAAGGAAAATTATAGGGTGCCACTACGTCAGGTGCCGCTAATACCACATTAGGTGGTATTACCACACAATGTGTATCACATTGTATGGTACATGATCACATTACATAGTATTAACCCCCATATATTTAGTATGACCCCCACATCATGTAGTATTTATTCCAAATTAGGTGGTATTACCACGCAATGCGTGTCACATTCTATGGTATAAATTATACTCCTTATACAATACAATGTGATACACATTGTGTGATAATACCACCTAATGTGGTATTAGCGGCACCTAACGTAGCGGCACCCTAGAGTTTTTACCACAAAGAAATGGCTATTTATTAAGCAGTTATTTGAAACCTTAACCATAAAGGTCCTCCTGTCCCGCCTAAGGCCAACCCTGCTGGTCGTCTCCAATGGTTGGGGCTCCGTGGGGGAATTAATTGCATTTTTTTCCTTTGCCCACTCTCACCTATTAATATTATAGTTTTAAAATTTTTTAATATTAATATTAATTATAGTAATTATATTAGTACTCGTAATTTAATTATTAATTATATTAAAATATTAATATTAAATAGAATATTTAATTAAAATAACTTAAAATTAATACACAATACGCAAACAAACATTTTTATAACAATGAAGAAAATACAAGAAAGGAAATACAACAAACAACAAAAAAAATACAAGAAATCGAAAATACGAGAAATACAAGAAAGGAAACACATGAAAATATTATATTTTACTGATTCCTCTATTTTAGTATGTATTTAAATATTTAATTTTGATTAAGTATTAATCTAAATTTTATTTGTATGAGTGTTTATTTTGTATTTTTAATGGACTATTTATATATTTAATTTAGATTAAGTATTCCTCTATTTTTGTGAGTGTTAAATTAAATGGACTATTTATATATTTATTAGTATATCATAATTTTATTTAAAATTACTTTAAATAATTAATCATATTATATACTATATAATTAAAACCTATCACATTAATTAAAATAACACATTAATTACAATAACACATTCATTAAAATAAAACACTAATTAAAATAACACATTAAATAAAATTACATTAATTACAATAACACATTATTTAAAATAAAACATTAATTAAAATAACACATTAATTAAAATCACATACAACACATTAATTATACAAAATTAACCATACACACATTAAATTATACATATCATAATTCATTAAAAGAAAAAAAAAAGAAGACCCAATCAGGTGCCGCCACTTGGCGACACCTGTTTTAAAGAGGGGCACGCGCCCCTTTTCTTCTTCACCAAACCAACGCGAGCCGCGGGCTGGCATGCGTGCTCCGCGCAGCCCGCGGCCCCGCCCGTTCCTCCCCGCCGCCAAGCCCCGCCCCGAGCCCTCTCCATCTCCAACCATTTTCCCAGCCCAGCCCGACCCCGCCCCGAGCCCGCAGGTAACCATTGGAGATGGCCTAACCTTCTGGTATCTACATGTTTATTTTAAAAC
The DNA here is from genome assembly GCA_003313485.2 of Penstemon barbatus. Lineage (NCBI taxonomy): Eukaryota > Viridiplantae > Streptophyta > Magnoliopsida > Lamiales > Plantaginaceae > Penstemon > Penstemon barbatus. The sequence goes on from CM064882.1 coordinate 37,717,424, forward strand.
AAGTTAATGAAAACTTTCAATATTCATTTTTCTTATACGATTCGAAAAGGGATTGAAAATTAAAATTAATAAAAAGATAATAGTGATCATCTTGAGAAGAATATGTAAAAATAACTAAAATATTAAAATTTAATTCACATATTTTAATCTAAAGTATTAAAATAAATCACATAAGATATAATTTTTATTAAATGATATACGGCCTGAATTTTAAATGTTACATACACAGATAGAAAATAAACAGCTTACTAGAAAAACTTTCCTCTATGAGTATAATTTTTTTTTATTTTCATCCTATACGACCATATACAAGAACCGAATTTTCTTTCTCATTGTCGTATAAGAGCATCCCAATAGCAGCATCTTTAAGTGGTCATCTATATCAAATTATACACATTGACCAATGTTTTAGCTATTCATTCCAGCAGTCATCTTCTAAAATTTATAGAATTATTATATTTTATTATTCTTTCAATATTAAATCATAAATGACATTATAAATAATTTTTCTTACATTGTACACTTCAAATATAAATAATGATTACATATTTTTAATGATTTTCTTTAAATATAATAAATTATTAAATATTTTTTATATGTGAAATAAACGACTTTAAATTTAACGATTAAATAAATTATTAAATTCAAATAAACAAATAACTCAAATCGATTATTATATTATAAATATTAAATTCAAATAAACTTATTAATTTGTTAATGTGGATGTCTTATATAAATACATCAACATCCATATGCAAATTTATTTGTGATTTATATATAATCTTGTATGTATATATACTGGATACAAAATTTTGTTTTGATTATCTATAATTGAGTTTTTAGCTTTTTACAAATTAAATGAGGAAAAAGAACTCCTCAGCAGCATAAAGAATTTTTTATCTTGTATAAAAATCTTTAACGCGATTTACCTTTTGAAAGAGTTGCTTAAAAAACTCGATTAAATAAAAAGTAATTAATGAAGTCTATTAATTGGTTTGTGCGGCGGTGAAGAGTGGAAATAGACAACAGTTGCTTTCTTAAAAAAGATGAATTTACAGGGTAAATAAAGAATATGTCAAAAATGGCGCGTGAATCAGTAACAGAAGAGTCTGAGCTGTGTCACTGTAACAGTTCTAATACGTAAGGGGGTGAGGTAGTAGTGGAGCCCACCACCCCATGTGCCCTCTTCCTGTCTCCACCACCTCCTGCCGCTCTCAATCATTAACCCCCCTTCTCTTCTCCGCCTCCTGTAACTTAAATTTCGCCTCTACCAAAACCCTAGCTACACCACTTCTCCTCTTCACTTTTACTAGCACAAGTAATTAATTTAATAGGATAGTTCTTTAATTACTACTTTTTTTTTTTTTTTTGCTGTTTCTGCAGTGCTTAACTGATAATTTATCAGTAAATATGTCATCGTCGGCAACTGACGGCTCTAACGGCGGTGGAGGCGGAGCAATTGCGGATCCTTCTCAGAGGCAGTCCAACTCCAATTCTACCAACGGGGGCGGCGGCGCTTTAACGGTGAAGAAACCCCCCGCCAAGGACCGACATAGTAAAGTCGACGGAAGGGGGCGGCGCATCCGAATGCCTATCATCTGCGCCGCTAGGGTTTTCCAGCTCACACGCGAGCTCGGCCACAAGTCCGACGGCCAGACAATTGAGTGGCTTCTCCGTCAGGCGGAGCCCTCAATTATCGCCGCCACTGGCACCGGCACCACCCCTGCCAATTTCTCATCTTCCTCCCCCTCCATATCCGCCTCCTTAGACCACAAACCCTCGCTCCCCCATTCCCTCCTCGCCCCCACCCCCTTCATTCTCGGAAAACGACTCCGCCCCGAAGACGACGAGCATCAGCAGCACCTTTCGAAGGACGAAATGGGCCCCACGGTTGGAGGATTTTGGGCTTTGCCTACCAGGCCGGATTTTGGGCAGGTTTGGAGCTTTGCCGCTCCTCCTCCGCCTGAAATGATGGGCAATTCGCAGCAACAGCAACAACAACAGCAGTCGAATGCGGCTTCATTGAGATTCTTACAGCAACAACAGCCCATGGGGATAGGGGAGGCTTCAGCTGCTAGGGTTGGTAATTACTTACCTATAGCTCAAGTACAGGGACACCACCTTAATTTGCTGGCATCTTTATCCGGTCCTCCTCCTCCTCAATCGTCCGAACAACAACAAAGGGGGGACGGAAGTGATCCCAATTGAAGGAGAACTTAGCTAATGTTGTTGTTGTTGTTGTTTGGTCTTGTTCAATGAATGAGTGCCTGTTGTCAATATTAGATATGAATCTGAATCTTAGGTCATTGTCATCAGTTATGCTGCTTTGTTGCTGTGTTTTATGATGATGCAAGATGGACAACACAAATCTCGTAATTACCACCTAGTGTTAGTGTTCGTAGAATTAAGGTGTTTGTTTTGGTTCTTGGTTTCATGTCTCTGGTTCTAGTACTGATGAATTCGATATCCAGTGTTTGTATTTTAGACTTCAGAGTGCTATTTGTAGCTTTCTTTTGGTTTGGTAACTCAATTTCTTGTAAGATTATTAGACTAATAATGGCAAGTTGCTTCAGATTGTTTTGCTTATAGCGTTCTCGCTCCTTCCTTTCTCTAGTCAATTGCAATGGTTTCAGATTTCTTTTATTCATATAAACAGTTCACGGACAAACACTTTACAGGATTTTTATGCATGCTTAATGGCATATAGCCGTGTTGGAAAACTGGATTTGTATTTGAATGTAGTACAAAAATGAGGTCTTGTTATATAGTGATCCTGACTTTGTTTTCTGGAATTTCTCGATGGTCTTGCTGCAATGTCTCTACTTTCCAGGTACTTGTTGGTACAGATGGGAAGAAATTTTGTAATGATACAAACTGATGCTACCAGTTGGATATAAAGAACTATGATCAGCAATTCTATAGTCCATTGGGTAAACTGAGAGTTTATTTTTACATAATTCTTTGCATCACTCAAGACTAACAAATTAACAATGTAGTATGTTTGCTATGTGAGATGTGTTGATTATGAGTTTTACTCTAGGAAGGCTTACTGGCTGGAGATCAACTGTGTCACCGACTTAGAGTTGGTTTTATGTTGCTCAAGATTGCAGTATCGTCTCTGCATTCAGAAGGATCTATTTGGTCTGGTTTTGCATCATCTTTTGCATTATTTATTGTGGAGGTGTTTGATGTTTTGGATGACAGGATTCAGCCGCGGAAACGAAACTACATCTTTTTCTACACATTCTTAGCCACTGCAGATGTCGTCTGGGCAAATGTAAGCTGTAGTCCTTGCAATCAAAACTTCATGCATTTTAAACTGCACGCGGTATACTGAATTACACAGCAGATTGAAAGAGTTTTCACTAGGTAAAAAACAAAAATGAGGAAAAGAATGGAAACGGAAAAATAACTTGAGATAATCGCTTCCAGCTTTGGTCAGTGAAACACATTAGTTAGAATTAATAAATATGAAACGTCCCTTTTCTCTTACAAGTTAGCCTTTTAGATGAGATGACCATTCAATAGAAACTAGGAGCTGGGACCAGAAGCAAAAGGCTAAGCACTGGTTGTCTTGTGAAAGTGGTGCAGGTTCCCAGAAAATTTATACTGTTATGTTTTATGAAATGAAGTTGCTGAAGAGAGGAGGAATGGTTTTATTTTTTTTCAAATTATTCTTAGTTACCTAATTTAGTATGAGACATGATTTGGGAAGTATTCAAGGAATATACATTTTAATGCCAGTTTGGCATATCACCAGGTGAAGTATAGAGAAGACCGACCATAAATAACATGCAATTGAGTTGACTGCCATCTTATTCTTACCGTCACACTGTCCAAGTTGCATGATATAAAGTATAAACCAAGCACACTTTGTGGCCATATATTACACAAGTGTTACATAGGAGCAACATTTGGGTACTAACAAACTGGAAATATTCACAATGTGTCTGAAAAACTTTTATCTCACCGCTTGATATCAAGAACAATTGACTAAAGAACAATACTAGCTAGTATTATGTCTTAAAGTTAAGGTAATTTACAGATAAAAACCTCACATGCTTAAACAACATTTGTGTGATGTAATTTCTTGTAAATACCCAAATTCCTCACTTTATAATCTAGAAGATTAATTCCATATATGTTGTAATACCCCGTATATTTTAAGTAGTTGTAAAATGAATTTTTAGTTAAATTTTAATTTAAATTGGAAACTTAATTTATTAAGTTTGGAATCGGACTTATAGGACTTGAATGTTTCGTAGAAAGAAAATGGGACTCATTAAATTCATCTGGGGCCAATTGAATAGATTATTAATAGGTGAGGGTAATATGAATGTTAAAATAAAACTATGGGCCTAATATGAAATTAGTAGTAGATATTAATTATAGTTGTGTACTTATCTATCTTATATATGTTTATAGATATATACTACGGTACAAAATTATTTCAACATCTTATTAAATTAATTGAACAAAATAAAAATCACCCCAAACTAAGTCTTACACACGGCAGCAAATTAGAGAACTGATGACTCTTGCTTTAAATTAATACTTGTCCTTCTCATAATAAAAGTATATACAGACAAGTTTACATACTATCTCACACACACTTAGTTCCTTTCCTTATTTTCACTGTGTGCTTATTTCACACATAGAATTAGATCGAAAAGAGAGAGAGGGAAGTGGTGAGAGAGAGGGTCGATGGTGGCGATGGTGGTAGGTGGCGATTGTTGGGCCATGAGCGACGGTGAGGAAGAAGGGAGATACAAACGAGAGAGAGAAAGAGAAGAGAAGAGAAGAGAAGAAGAGGTATAGCTGGGATTTGGGTTCCTTGAAGGCGGGGAAGAGAAGAACGGGAATAAGGGTTCGAGAGGTTGCTAGTGGTGGTGGTACGGAGGTTGTGGAGGTTGAAGTGGGGGTGGCTTGTTAATAGCGGCAGCGGTTATAGCTATGAATATGGAGGCAGAAGATGAAATTTAGGAGTGGGTACGGTTAGGCTCAGTTTGGGTTATTTAGAATTGATTTGGGGATGGTGATAGATTTCCGGTGGGGTACGGCGGCGGAGCAGGGGCGGTAAATAGGCTTTGTGGGAGAAGATGATGAATGTGTTAATTGGGCTGATTATGTGGGTTGGGATTGTTTGGAACTGAGCTAGGGGTGGGCGCGGGTAGGGTATTTCGGGTATTGGGTATTTCGGGTCGGGTACCCGATTTGGCGGGTAGTGAATTTTCATACCCGAAACCCTACCCGATTTGGCGGGTACCCGAAGTTCGGGTACCCGAAATTTTCGGGTATTTCGGGTATTGGGTATTGGGTACCCGAAATTTCACACTTTTTTTTTTCAAAATTTTTTTTTCAACATATATATACGTAAAATTGTAAATAAATGAATTCAAACATTAATTGTACACAATAATTTCAAAACAAAACAATACAAATGTCTCAAGCCTTCAAGATTCAAGTATTCAATAAATTACAATCAAATCAAACTCGAAGTCTCAAAGCATCAAAATATTAAATATCACAATCGCATGGCATGAAAGTTACAACTTACAATAGACATAAAATCACAAATCACATTCAATAATATTTCACATTTTAACTCATCATTCGGATCTTCACCAATCATATCCACCTACAAGCTTGAAAATCCAACTAAATTACTCAAATTTTTTTTTTTTTTATAAATACCCGTTCGGGTGTGAAATTAATACCCAATACCCTACCCGAAAATATATTTCGGGTTCGGGTACCCGAACCCGAATGTCAAAATACCCGTTTTTTTGTCCCAAACGGGAAATACCCAAACGGGTCGGGACGGGTCCCAAAATACCCGACCCAAACGCCCACCCCTAAACTGAGCCAATTGGTATTGAATATCCCAATTGAAGGTAATTTTAATTGGGCTTATGTTTTGAGCTTTTATCCTTGGGCCAGTTCAGTTAATTTTGGGATGAGACTATTGAGTTTAACTGAATTTTACTAGCCAAAAACTAAGGACCCGGACTGATTTTTAGAAAATTAAGAGAAGGCTTAACTATAATAATAAATAGCTAATTAATTAAATTGGACTTCTATTAAACTAGAATTAATTCATTAAACTTTAGTATATGCATATATTGAATGAGTAAGTTGAGAATTAATATCTACAAAAGATGATTATCGATTCTTATTATTTAGAAGACTTTTAGTTAACATGTAATATTAAATAATAACTATGGGTTTAGGAATCTATTAATTTATTTGATAACATATAACAATTAATGTTACCAGTTTAGTACATATAAAATTTCATGGATTGGGTGGTCAGTTGGGAAGGAAATGGGTTGGGTTATTATATTATGTAATTATAAAGTCATATGTATATGTTTAAACTAATTGAAATCTTAAATCAAGAACTATAAGTTTACTTAATAACTAGTACATGACAATTTCATGTCTTCGGCAATGAGTATTTAATTAAAGGTCATAGTAATATCATAGTATTCTTATCGAATTTAATGACCAATAAGAAATAGAATGGCTGATGCACTCTTTAAGGGTAGTGAATTGTGAGATCCTTGCTGATATAATTTAAATACCATTGTAGGTAATTTGAGATTATTCGATAAGTGATTATTGGATTATAAATTCAAGACATGGATTTATTTCGGTTCGAAGTCGTTTCTCTATCAAGCCACCCAAGAAGGTTTAAATCGTTAAGCGGGTCATGAGGTCAGCTGTCTACCGTTGAGTAGCATCCCTATCCTGAGAACGGTGAGCGCCTCAATAAAATACTTTTAAAACTGAAAGAGTTTTTAAAGAAAATCATATCATATATATGCATTTCTCAATTGAAATAACTTTAGTTGTTATATATCTATATTTGTAACTGTCTGAAATGCTCACATTACATATTACATATTCATAATGGAACTGATAGCCCTATATCTGCATGCGGTGCTTGCAACATGTACTACTTCATCATAGTAGGACTGATAACTCTATACTTGTCTGCATTTCTCACAGTATATGATAATTGTTGAATAATGGGGTGTAGTACTTTATCTCACCTCATATTGATGAATGGTACCAAGGTGTAGTACTTTATCTCACCTAAGTATCAATTGCTTGTACATGATTATTTGCGCGCTCATCTGCTCTCGGTTGATGGTATTCTCTGGATAATTCTGGGTAGCTGGGGGCTACAGGACTACCAGAGCTCTGCCATTGACCGGACTCACAAAACCAGGGATTAGAGCCCCTTGGGGAGTGATTCAAATTATTCGGCATGACATGTCAGGGCCACTTAAAGGGACGGGTAGCGCCTCAGCCCTTCTCTAACCGCCGTGCTAACTATTGATCACGTCCTGATCTTATTGTATCCTTTTTGAGGTGGAGGAGTTGTTTAGCCCGTTTTGACGGGTAATTGAACGTGATTTCGTTTGTGCCATTATTACAACTGTTATACTATTATGGATTGATTTTACAATGAAATAGGCAGTTCATGGAATTCTAAATCGTTTTCTGCATAAAATTCAATTGCACCCTGACATAGGCCTCACTAAGTTGTTTTTACAACTTACGCTTTCAAATTATTACTCTTTCAGAATCTCACCAAAAGGGCAGGATGGGCCACATCAGACTAAGGGATTTCAATTGGGCGTCTACCATAGAGTTTCTAGAGTTTGGCAGGTGAAGGTTTGAGTTGTAATGAAAAGTTTTAAAGTAATAAGTTAGTTGGGAGAACCACTCTATTGTAATAGATAGTTAGAGCTCTGAACTGCGGTTATTGGAAATTAATTAATGTTATCTTATTAATTATTTATATCATAGCAGGCAGGTGCCGGTTTCGGGCCGTTACAGGTGGTATCAGAGCATTAAGTTGTGTTAGTGCTATGTCAGGATAGGTTCCTTTGACTGTGGGTGGTTATACCAAAGAAATTCTATAGAACCCTTAAGATTTTCAATCGAGTCATAGGAACCCTTAGTACCCAATTGTCGTGAATCACTATTGGGGCGCGCGACCAACATGTGAATCATTACAATTATGGTACTGAGATAGGTTTTCCCTGGCGGGGTAAATTTGTAATAGAAAGGTTTAACCTGGGAAGTGGTCTAGACCTGTAACAAATCAAGTGAGTTAAGATCCTACCTTCCCATTTTCTATTCAACAAGATCGTTGGAACCTTTGGTTTCTTTTTAGAACAACTAAGTAGTAGTGAGATCTTCTCGAATGTCTATCGAGTCATCTGACATTGCTCCAAATGATTGCTTTTCTCTTCAGTCCCCATACTCATATTTTAATACCTCCAGAGTTGATTTGAATCCGAACTTTTATAAGTTCTTTGTCCACTAAGATAATGACTTGAAGTTGATGGACATATGTTGTAGTTATCCTTATGCCTATGTTGATTTCATTAGCACTTAAGAGTAATGCTAAGCTTGAGATAATAAAATAAAATGAGAAATCCCTAATTGAGTTAGAATTATTGAACACTCACTTATTTGACCAGATTTGGATTTGAATTGAACAAAACCGAATTTCTTCTTAGAGAATCAAGCCACGGATCGGAGATCGTCGCAGTTACAAGCCATAAGAGTCAACAACAAGTTATGTAATGAAGAACTCGTGGAGCAGACGCTTTTATTGTTTGGATGGGGAAGATATTACGATCGCCGAGAATCGAACGTCGTGCTCTAGAATCAATTTTTGGATGTACCTTAGAAAGTTAGTTAGATACTTATCCAATTAGGCTATACTATATATATACCACCCATTATAAATTGTGAATTATGAAACTTCGTTAGCTAAGTTGGATTAAAATATTCGGTGAGTTGGTCCACTCATTGTCTTGCTACGATGAATTTGAGAATAGTCAATCGAGAAAGTGAGAAAGACTTAGATGTCCTATTGAAAGTGACAAGAAAACATCGGGGTAAGTTGAAGGTAGCAAAATATTTCTTTAATGAGTTAAGCGAATGTTTATAATTTTTGAATTTGAGAGATAGTTGAATAAATTCTCTAAACTTTCACATCCATAAAGTCATGTTTCTGTAACATGTCCTTCTTTACTATGACCATACCTTTCATACTTTTCTCTTACCTTTCCAAATTGTTGCAAGTTTAACCAAATCTCAAACACACGTGATATGAAACTTGTGATCCTTGGTAAAATACCTATCGCAACTTACAAGTTGCAAAGTTATAGGGTTAGATTAAAACTTCTGATTAAACTTTGTCTGGAGTATTTTCGGTGTCTTGCTGCCATCCTATTCTTAGACCACTTAAGATCTATAATTTCACTTCTTTCAATCACTTTCACTATTATGCTGATTCAACTTTACTAATAGAATCTTATACAACACATTAAATTTTGCGCCAGGGATGGCTAAACCTATTACTTTATTCAAAACTTTGTTATCGTTTTACTTGGACTTTTTCGTCTTAAAAATCTAGGTCTAGTCATCTTACACTAGAGCTCTTATAAGATCCATACGAATTCATAAAATTTGACTTGACCCTATTGACATACATAATGTCAATTACTTCCCATTCGTATATTCTTTCAACGAATAGTTTTAGAAAACTCGATCTGAATTTCACATGGTTAACATGTTCATATTTAGTCAACTTTTTTAGAGACTAAAGAATTGCATATTCCATATCTTAGTCTCCAACTCTTATGTATGATTCTCTCCTTGCTCACCTTCGAGCGGAGTATTACCCATTCTTGCTTATTATAAGCCTTTAAACGAATCTTAGTTTATCTTTTGACCTGATAACTTCTTCAGCCATATTATTTTTAAATCAAGGTACATTTTGTATCCTTACTACTACTCTTCTTCTATCAATTCTTATCATAAGCTGGCCAAAGTAAGTGAGATGGAATTTGGGGGCCAAATTCTTTGAAGGAGGGATGAGTGTAATACCCCGTATATTTTAAGTAGTTGTAAAATGAATTTTTAGTTAAATTTTAATTTAAATTGGAAACTTAATTTATTAAGTTTGGAATCGGACTTATAGGACTTGAATGTTTCGTAGAAAGAAAATGGGACTCATTAAATTCATCTGGGGCCAATTGAATAGATTATTAATAGGTGAGGGTAATATGAATGTTAAAATAAAACTATGGGCCTAATATGAAATTAGTAGTAGATATTAATTATAGTTGTGTACTTATCTATCTTATATATGTTTATAGATATATACTACGGTACAAAATTATTTCAACATCTTATTAAATTAATTGAACAAAATAAAAATCACCCCAAACTAAGTCTTACACACGGCAGCAAATTAGAGAACTGATGACTCTTGCTTTAAATTAATACTTGTCCTTCTCATAATAAAAGTATATACAGACAAGTTTACATACTATCTCACACACACTTAGTTCCTTTCCTTATTTTCACTGTGTGCTTATTTCACACATAGAATTAGATCGAAAAGAGAGAGAGGGAAGTGGTGAGAGAGAGGGTCGATGGTGGCGATGGTGGTAGGTGGCGATTGTTGGGCCATGAGCGACGGTGAGGAAGAAGGGAGATACAAACGAGAGAGAGAAAGAGAAGAGAAGAGAAGAGAAGAAGAGGTATAGCTGGGATTTGGGTTCCTTGAAGGCGGGGAAGAGAAGAACGGGAATAAGGGTTCGAGAGGTTGCTAGTGGTGGTGGTACGGAGGTTGTGGAGGTTGAAGTGGGGGTGGCTTGTTAATAGCGGCAGCGGTTATAGCTATGAATATGGAGGCAGAAGATGAAATTTAGGAGTGGGTACGGTTAGGCTCAGTTTGGGTTATTTAGAATTGATTTGGGGATGGTGATAGATTTCCGGTGGGGTACGGCGGCGGAGCAGGGGCGGTAAATAGGCTTTGTGGGAGAAGATGATGAATGTGTTAATTGGGCTGATTATGTGGGTTGGGATTGTTTGGAACTGAGCTAGGGGTGGGCGCGGGTAGGGTATTTCGGGTATTGGGTATTTCGGGTCGGGTACCCGATTTGGCGGGTAGTGAATTTTCATACCCGAAACCCTACCCGATTTGGCGGGTACCCGAAGTTCGGGTACCCGAAATTTTCGGGTATTTCGGGTATTGGGTATTGGGTACCCGAAATTTCACACTTTTTTTTTTCAAAATTTTTTTTTCAACATATATATACGTAAAATTGTAAATAAATGAATTCAAACATTAATTGTACACAATAATTTCAAAACAAAACAATACAAATGTCTCAAGCCTTCAAGATTCAAGTATTCAATAAATTACAATCAAATCAAACTCGAAGTCTCAAAGCATCAAAATATTAAATATCACAATCGCATGGCATGAAAGTTACAACTTACAATAGACATAAAATCACAAATCACATTCAATAATATTTCACATTTTAACTCATCATTCGGATCTTCACCAATCATATCCACCTACAAGCTTGAAAATCCAACTAAATTACTCAAATTTTTTTTTTTTTTATAAATACCCGTTCGGGTGTGAAATTAATACCCAATACCCTACCCGAAAATATATTTCGGGTTCGGGTACCCGAACCCGAATGTCAAAATACCCGTTTTTTTGTCCCAAACGGGAAATACCCAAACGGGTCGGGACGGGTCCCAAAATACCCGACCCAAACGCCCACCCCTAAACTGAGCCAATTGGTATTGAATATCCCAATTGAAGGTAATTTTAATTGGGCTTATGTTTTGAGCTTTTATCCTTGGGCCAGTTCAGTTAATTTTGGGATGAGACTATTGAGTTTAACTGAATTTTACTAGCCAAAAACTAAGGACCCGGACTGATTTTTAGAAAATTAAGAGAAGGCTTAACTATAATAATAAATAGCTAATTAATTAAATTGGACTTCTATTAAACTAGAATTAATTCATTAAACTTTAGTATATGCATATATTGAATGAGTAAGTTGAGAATTAATATCTACAAAAGATGATTATCGATTCTTATTATTTAGAAGACTTTTAGTTAACATGTAATATTAAATAATAACTATGGGTTTAGGAATCTATTAATTTATTTGATAACATATAACAATTAATGTTACCAGTTTAGTACATATAAAATTTCATGGATTGGGTGGTCAGTTGGGAAGGAAATGGGTTGGGTTATTATATTATGTAATTATAAAGTCATATGTATATGTTTAAACTAATTGAAATCTTAAATCAAGAACTATAAGTTTACTTAATAACTAGTACATGACAATTTCATGTCTTCGGCAATGAGTATTTAATTAAAGGTCATAGTAATATCATAGTATTCTTATCGAATTTAATGACCAATAAGAAATAGAATGGCTGATGCACTCTTTAAGGGTAGTGAATTGTGAGATCCTTGCTGATATAATTTAAATACCATTGTAGGTAATTTGAGATTATTCGATAAGTGATTATTGGATTATAAATTCAAGACATGGATTTATTTCGGTTCGAAGTCGTTTCTCTATCAAGCCACCCAAGAAGGTTTAAATCGTTAAGCGGGTCATGAGGTCAGCTGTCTACCGTTGAGTAGCATCCCTATCCTGAGAACGGTGAGCGCCTCAATAAAATACTTTTAAAACTGAAAGAGTTTTTAAAGAAAATCATATCATATATATGCATTTCTCAATTGAAATAACTTTAGTTGTTATATATCTATATTTGTAACTGTCTGAAATGCTCACATTACATATTACATATTCATAATGGAACTGATAGCCCTATATCTGCATGCGGTGCTTGCAACATGTACTACTTCATCATAGTAGGACTGATAACTCTATACTTGTCTGCATTTCTCACAGTATATGATAATTGTTGAATAATGGGGTGTAGTACTTTATCTCACCTCATATTGATGAATGGTACCAAGGTGTAGTACTTTATCTCACCTAAGTATCAATTGCTTGTACATGATTATTTGCGCGCTCATCTGCTCTCGGTTGATGGTATTCTCTGGATAATTCTGGGTAGCTGGGGGCTACAGGACTACCAGAGCTCTGCCATTGACCGGACTCACAAAACCAGGGATTAGAGCCCCTTGGGGAGTGATTCAAATTATTCGGCATGACATGTCAGGGCCACTTAAAGGGACGGGTAGCGCCTCAGCCCTTCTCTAACCGCCGTGCTAACTATTGATCACGTCCTGATCTTATTGTATCCTTTTTGAGGTGGAGGAGTTGTTTAGCCCGTTTTGACGGGTAATTGAACGTGATTTCGTTTGTGCCATTATTACAACTGTTATACTATTATGGATTGATTTTACAATGAAATAGGCAGTTCATGGAATTCTAAATCGTTTTCTGCATAAAATTCAATTGCACCCTGACATAGGCCTCACTAAGTTGTTTTTACAACTTACGCTTTCAAATTATTACTCTTTCAGAATCTCACCAAAAGGGCAGGATGGGCCACATCAGACTAAGGGATTTCAATTGGGCGTCTACCATAGAGTTTCTAGAGTTTGGCAGGTGAAGGTTTGAGTTGTAATGAAAAGTTTTAAAGTAATAAGTTAGTTGGGAGAACCACTCTATTGTAATAGATAGTTAGAGCTCTGAACTGCGGTTATTGGAAATTAATTAATGTTATCTTATTAATTATTTATATCATAGCAGGCAGGTGCCGGTTTCGGGCCGTTACATATGTACTTGCTTAATTTCATGACAAATGAAAGTTTATAACTTGAAATGACTTTGTTTCAATTTAGTGAAGTTACATATTTTCGTCACACATAAAATAGAAAATCAATGCATGAATTCATTATCTATCTCAAAGTCGAGAATAAAATATAAAACCCCTTGGGCCCTTGGCACACCAAAACCTTTAGAAAGGAGAGAAGTAAATTACTTGGATGACCCTTGGACGAAAAGTAAATAATTAGAAGTAGAATATCTCTATCTCTACTATCTATCGTAAAAGTATGAATATTTTTTAATTTTTTTGTGTGGATTAAAATATTCTTATTTAATTTTAAATTGTAAAATGATATTTAATTAAATGATAAATATGTAAAAGTAATTGAAGAAGTATAATTAGACATGAAGTCTAATTATATTTAATTTATCTCCTACATAAACTCCTAAAATTTATAAATTCTCTCTTACATCAATTTTTGTAATTTAAATATTCTTCTCTTATAATAGATAAAAATAAACCATTAAAAATATTATTATTTTAAATAGCCCCTAAAATATGTATAAAATTGTTATATTTTAGCATCAAAATTTACTTAAGTAAGAAAATGTTAATTCAAAGATTTAGTGCAATATAAGCCATAAACACTATAAATATAAAAAATTTAAAATGAAATTCTCTTAAATATCATTATGTTACATATAAACAAAAAAATTGAATTACATCTTACTATGAAAAATACAATAAAAAATACTTATGACTTAAATAATTACGTAATTTCACTTTGGCTAGAAAATAAAAAATATAAAAAAATATTCAATAATATCAAGACATGCATAACCTCAACATTTCATGAAATTATTTTCGTGAAAAACAGGTGAAATAGGTGAAAATCGGTGAAAAATCGATGAAATTTTGTGCAATCGATAAAAAACACTATGAAATCATTGAAAACATGTGAAATTGATGAAAATTCGGGTGAAATTGGTGAATATTGACGAAATTGGTAAAAATTTGGGTAAGATCGGAAATAAAGTGTCCCTGAAATCAATTAATACAAGTGAAATCGACGAAAATTAGGGTGTAATTCGTGAAAAAATGATGAAACCGGTGAATAACAACATAAAAACAGGTGAAATTTGTGAAAACATTAATAAAGGCGGCGAAAACATTTCACATCAAAGAAAAATTCAGGTGAAATTGGTGAAAAAAATATGTGAAATCAATGACAAAAATGTGTAAAATAGGTGAAAACGGATTAATAAGATAAAAAAAAATGTTTAAAATGAGTTAATATGTTAAGAACGTGTGCAATCAGTAAAAAAAGAGTTTAACCTACAAAATAAGGTGAAACCGATATAAAATTGTTTTAAAACAGACAAAAACAAAAGGACAAAACTGTAAAAACTATGAAAATAAGTTATAACCGATAAAATGATAGGTAAAACAGTTAAAAAAATATTAAACTGGTAAAAATAAATAAAAGAGGCTAAAATGGTTAAATAGATGAAACATAAATTAAATAGGTGAAAAATGGGTTAATTTGCTTTATTTATGACATAATAACTATTAATTTTACTCTAATTTACAAAAAGTACCCATTAAATTATTTAGATACGTACATCGTACGTGCACTTTCTTAATATAAAATAAATTGACAAAAATAATAGGACATGATTTTTTACCTCTTAATTTTTTCAAATTATTATCTCAAAAGTCAAATAAATAATAATTTTCTTATCTCTAAACAAAACATATATAAATTAGTATAATTTAACATAAAATAATATATCTTTTACACAATTCAATTTATATAAACCTAACTACGATGTAATCCATCTAAATAACCTAAACATACTTTATTTTTCAAATCAATTTTTATCTATCTATTGGGTGAAAGAAAATCGTGTGTTCAATAAGAGCTACTCAATCGAAGAAGCTGAGCGAGCAATTACCCCCAGGAAAGGATAAATGGCGTCGATGACATTGGCATCAATAGCAGCAGCAGCAGCAGTATCACCGTCCGTGAGTTTCACCGCAACCTATAAATTACAGTTGAGCATTAATTCCCTTTTACTTCTCACTATTATATTAATTTGCATTATTTTCGGAATGGTGTTGTGGCAGGCAAGGATTCAAAAGTTTACATCAACATCGTCGTCTCCTCCTCCATGTAATGATTTTTTGTTTAGGATGAATAATTCAATTCCAAAGGTTGGTGGGTCTAGCTCTAGGGTGAGGAGGGCTTGCCTCTTCAATCCCAACCAACAACCCATTCTCAAACAGGCTCTCAAGGTATATAAACCCTACCCTACCTAACTTTAATTAAGCAATTATAAAACTAATAAGTATTTTCAAATTAGAGGTATATATCCCATTATTATTATTGTTAATTTGAGTGTTTATAGGGGGATATATGTCCCAAAAAGAATCGAATCGAAGAACAGAGTTTGAACTGATATAAAGACTTTTACGCACCTTTCCGAGGCAACCAAACAAGGAACTGATTTAAGGACTTTGAACTATTGTAAATGCATAAATTAACAAAAGCCTTAGTTGATTTTTGAAGTAAATAGAGTATAGTGTTTGTTTTTCTCTACATTTAAGTATTTAACTGTTGGTAAGAAACTCCTCATATTACATAATTTTGGATATGTACTGAGTCACAGGTCTTTCTTTCTTGTGAATCCTCACTCAGTAAATTACCAGTCGAACTGGTGGGACTTTATACATATCGATTTTGGCTACGTCTCGGGGTAGGGCGAGACCTTGGCCAAAACCGATCCATAATAAGGAGCTTGAGTTCTTCTCCAAAGGTTTTAATGCATATGTTTCTTAATTTGCAGGAGCCTTCTGCTTTTTTGGGAGGAATATTTGCAGGACTTCTAAGGATTGATTTAAATGAAGACCCTTTGAAGGAATGGGTTGCTCGAACGGTTGAAGCCTCTGGGATTACTGAAGAACAAATCAGTAACACTACTGATGCTCGAGAAGAAGAAGACATGCCGGTACAGATAGATATAGAATGATAGCTTCTCAATTATGTCTTCTTCGTTGATTAATATATATAGTTCCAATAATCATATATCTATAGTTCAATTAGCCTTCGACAGTGCTTCGTACTAAGTACACTACACTGCATATGATATTTAATTTGTTGGAATTTTCAATATTAACATTTTTCTTCAGGGTCAATTTTTTTCTTTTTCTAATTTATACTAATACTTTCTGGCTAATGAAAAAGGAAATGCAATGAGTGAGTAGAATAGAAAGGCAATTAGTTATTCTTATCTATGTATTTGAGAAATTCTAGTATAAATTTGACTTGATAGATTCTCTACTCATATAAGAAAATAGTCATCAACTATTAAAATGTGTAAATATGTTTGTTTTACGATTGCATTATTGCAGTCAAACTGGATCCATACTAGTATAATAGTTTCAACCCCCGTCTCCAAATCCGGAAAGATAGGTAAAACAAGGTAAAACATCGGTTTTGTTACATATGCTTTTTTATTAGAACTTTTTCCTTAAATTTTTCGTAATATTGGTCTTTGATGAAGATGAGCTCTCGATCTCCTTAATTTTTCGTAATATTGGTCTTTGATGAAGATGAGCTCTCGATCTCCATCATGTGTTTTTTGTTTAAATGGTTCTTCTTTGATTTTTTCTAGTGTTGAGTTATGATCAAGAAGAGCACAATCTCTCCTGCATGTTTTCTTTTTAGTATTATTGTTGGGCTTTGATCAAAACGAGTTCTCAATCTCCAGCATGCTAACATCATCCCATATCTAAGGCTGTCAATGAGTTGGTTTCAGGTTGGATCATGCCCGACCAAGATTCTGTTTCATTATGCCGACTCGGATACGGGTCTTGCTCGAATCCGAGTCCATTGAATATTGGTCCTAATTTGTTTGGATTTTGAATTTGACCAAGATTCAGTTTCATTATGCCGACTCGGATATGGGTCTTGCTCGAATCCGAGTCCATTGAATATTGGTCCTAATTTGTTTGGATTTTGAATTTGACCAAGATTCAGTTTCATTATGCTGACTTGGATAGTCGGATACGGGTCTTGCTCGAATCCGAGTCCATTGAATATTGGTCCTAATTTGTTTGGATTTTGAATTTTTGTCGAATTCGATAGAATCTCTTCAAAATTCACACCATTTTCTAAAATAAGATTATTAATGTCAAAATTTTATTTATTTTAGCTCACATATTCAATTTTTTTTAAATAAGATTCGTATTTTTAGATGAAAATAGGCATATAAATAAAATTATGGAAGAATTACTGATTAATATCTTTTAAAACAGATGATAAATTATTATTAATGTTATTTATTTTAATTATATATTTTATATATATATATATATATATATATATAATTTTATTTATATAATATGTGATACGAATCTTTAATGAATCAGATTTATATAAATTCATATGTCACTTAATTCGGCTTATAAATTTTCATAATCGGATCAAATTCAATAGATCTTTAATCGGACAATAATTCTAATTAATCGGGTTGGATAAGAGTTAGAATTTGAATCGATACATCCGCCACATTAACATCCCTAATTGTGTCCATCCAACGACCGAACAATGTATTATTAGAACATAACGTGGACATGGGACTTCGGTAATTTGCATTTTAGAATATATTTGTTCAAGATACTTTTATTTAGCTTTTTGTCTAGGATATGCCCTTAATGTTACATTTTATTACTGTAATAACATAATCTTTTAGTTAAGTAAATTATTTGGTACTTTAACTTTTAATCAGATTTTAATTGGGATGTTATAAAAAAAATATTTATAAAAATGCTATCAGATTGGAGAATCACATGTTGTAGTCCTTGTGCCATCTCCAATGATCCCTCCTCCGTCCCTTTATCTCAGACAGCTTCTCCTCAGACTCTCATCCCCCTCTCAGTCCTCTTAATTTTCTCATTTTAATTAATTTTAATTTAATATTTCTTAATATAATAATAATAAATCATAATTAATTTCAATATATTTACTTTCATAATTGTTTTTAATTATGTTATTCTAAATTAACACAAATTAAAGTAAAATTTGCAAAATTTAAAATAATAGACAAATTAAATTTTCTTGTAGTGTTATTAAATTTCAAACATTAATATTATGTTTATTAAATAAAAGTTACAAGTATAAAAGTAATAAAATTAAATTAATGTTAAGATCTTTTTTAAAAATAAAATTAATAATCATTTTTATTATAAAATAAATTAATTAAATAACAAAAGAAAATCAAAATAAAAAAAAATGAAAAAAAGGCAGGTGTCGTCGCCACCTGCCCACCGAGCGAGGTGGGTGGCGAGGTACATCCACCCAAGTCCCCACCCCTCTAGCAGGTGGGAGAAGACCTTCCCACTCATCCTCCCTCATCAATAAAGATCGCTTCATTTTTCCCCTCTCTCACCAACTCTCCCTCCCAAAGAATTGTAGTTGTCTTTATACCTTATTTTAATTCAACTTCTATTACTAGGAGTATATAAAACACCAATTTTTTATTTTTCTATTTTACCCTTGATATTTAAAGTTATCTAATCATCTAAATTTTTAACTCCTCAATTTCTCTCATTATATTCATTAATATTTTTTTTGGAGGCTGGACAAAAATATTGGTTGAAGGAGATCAAGCATAGTGATAGCTGCAATTGAAGGCATTTCGGGAAGCAGAGCTGCTTTTGGTCTTACTGTTGATGATATAAAAGATGTGAAGGAAACTTTTGATTCATTCTCAGCCCGCATATATGGAGGGAAGGAAATCGAGTTGCACACGAATTAGTGGCAAAACTTTCTATACAAGATTCATTTAGTTCAGATGTCTTACTCGTTTCAATTCTTAATTGTATAACATCTGAACAAGTTTACTGAATAAAATATCTATGTGTGTCTAAAAAACAAAACCCCAAAAAAATCCTTATTTGTGCTTACAAAAATTTATACACGCGCAAACGCTTGTTGAAGATGACTAGTAGTAAGAGAAACAAAAATGGCTCTTGTCACTACTAGAAAGAAGAAAAATTCCCACTTATTTTGAAAAAAATCGGTGGGAAATTCCCAAGATTCAAAAGAATTCATCGACCCTCTTCATTTTCTTGGCTTTTTTTTAATTTTTTCTTTTAACTAATGTTATTTTCAATTAATTAAGCATAGTAATTATATTTTTATTTAACAAATTTGTAAAATATTCTAAATATTTTAATATTAGATGAATCTTGCAAAATTAACGCGTTTTTTTTAGAATTATAAAATATCGTCAATAAAGTAGTAATCAAATCTTTCTTTTATTTTTTTCCAGTTATAAGGATCGTTGATTCAAGAATATGTTTTCATCACTAAGAAAAGCGTTATGCTGATAAAAAATATAAGTGATATATAAATATAAAGATCTTTCGTTATCAACTTAAGGTTAAAGTCAAACTTAAACCATTTTATGAATTTAGTTTAGGTTACGTAGAAAAAGTAGGCGAATCTTTTTTAAATATATTTTGTTATTTCCTTCATATATTAAACTTACAAATAGTGGAATTCAAAAAAGGAAGAAAAAAAATACAAATAATGTGGTACAGCATTTCAAAGTAAATTGCACTAATTTAATCATTGACATAAGTCACTTTCATCATAAACAAAACTAACTATAAATTATTTGAAAAATCGGTATAGGCAAATTGTAAAGTTTTACAGCAACTTTTGGAAATAATTTGTAAACTTATATTTGCTCATAAACTATTTTTTTGTGTCTACGTACTCTAGTACATTTTTAAATTCAAAAGATGTACTATATTCTATTATAGGTCTTTTTTTAATATTATATTTTAATTATTTGCTAAAATTGGTTTATATAGGGGCAAGTATATATGTTTGGTTCCATTATGAATGAGTAATTCTTCAATTTCAAAACAATGTTGCTCGATTTTAATTTTAAAATATAACTTTATAGGATTTAAGTTTATAATAAATCAAAATTAAATCTTATATAGAAATAATTTTAAAATTCCACATAAAATTACCAAATAACGTACAACTATGTTCACCTTCAATTCCTAGTAACGAGAAATTTGGAGGAAAATTTTAATATTTTCGGTAGAGTCTAACATATGTTGAAATTGCTTTTGCGGTTATATCTATGCTCTCAAGCGGAAAAATAAGTAAAACTTGATATTGTGATGGCAAATGTCAATTTGCCCGGTCTTTATGGTTATAAACTTTTGCAAGTCGTAGTGAGCATGGATTACAAATGATTTGTTAGTTAAATTTATTTAGATCGATCCTTTCTTTTAACTAGTTAATAAACTTCTCATTATTCTTGTGAGTAATTAGATGTATCAATTTGCATCCAATAATATGTACTTGTTTTGTATTCTTGTTAGTGATAACAGTTGATGATAATACGTCCCTGACTATGAGAGCTTTGGAAAGTGGGGCATTCTTTTTTATCTAGAAATCAACAACAATAAAGATTTAAAGGGATTTATGATAACATGTAATGACGGAGAAGACGAATGATACGAGAAAGAGACAGGTTAGTGGCATCCAACTACTATCACGAGGTATTGAGTTTAGGGAATCAAATCATCACGAGGAAAAATATCCAAGTAACATTAGAGGCAACACCATGCTCATGATGGAGAACATAGGCAAATCCAAGAAAATGATTCAGGGAAGAAAAGGCTTGAGTATGGATGAAGAATATGACATGGGGAATTAATTATATGATCCCCAACAAGGTTAAAAGAAAGGTGTGCACACAAAACTACACAAAATGTTTATGAATGCGATTGAACAATTTAGAGAATGAGGTAAGTTCTTCACGGTGTTTTGTTTCCACTTAGTACAATTAATCTTATAATGATTTACCATTTAATTAGTTTCAATATGTTGATTCTTGAAGTAGATAGTAGTATCTTAACATAGGAATTACGATATTTTCATAAGTTTTTTTGTGTCTTTGTGTTTATGTGTATTGATGTTCATTGTGTTCATGAATAAAATAAGAGGCTTAAAACACATAATTCCAAGTTATGCACAATAAGATATGCTTAGCATTTTATTGTGTGCATACATATCTAGAAATGTATAGTATGAATGTTCTCAGCCTCACTAGAAATGCAAGTTGCAAGTCATCTTCATGTTTATTTTTCAGTAATTTGCATGAAATTTAATGATTATTGACATACAACACATTAAACATTAGAATCACACTAATTATCCGTCAGGTTTAAAGTTGTTTATACTTTTGTCCCCAATAAAAAAAATTATTACACTTATATAATTTTTACAAACTATGTGTTACACCAATTACTTTTCTGACTATTTTCTAAAAAAGACGACATCTAGTGTATCTCGTGTGTTTTTCTAATTTGTGTTACACTTACGTCCCGCATGTTAATACATTGTATCATTTTTCTTCCTTTGGTGGGAATGAACAATGATTTCTCCCTCATATTTTATGTATAACTTGGTGCACGTAATAGTTGATTTGGTAATTTTATGAGCGATTTTAAATTTATTACTTTATAAGATTTAAAATAAATCAAATTAAACCTTATACAATAATAATTTTAAAATTGCATATAATATTACTAAATAAAGTACAACTATGTTCACCTTTCTAGTAACACATGAAATTTAACTTGAAAGGAAAAATCATTAACACAATTTGGATCCATTTTGGCCCAAGTGTTTCGCCCAATATTTGGGCCAAAATGGATCACTTAGGCATTTATCCCATTTTTTCAACCAAACATGTGTTTCACTCAAGACCCAAACAAAAAGAACAATATTATTATTATAATTTTAATATTAATCATTACACTATATAATATCATATTTTAACTCCACAAAGTCCTTGATTTGACATCTGTCATACATTTTTCACCCTCAAACACCAACATCCAAAACCATTTCAAATCATATCTCAACTTTTGAAAACTTTATCTATTATTTTAATAATATTTTACCATCTCAATATTCCAACCAAAATCAATTCAAATGGTGTTTCAAATGTTTCGCAAAAACCATTGAAACAATTTTGAAACATCGAAACAGGACGAAACAGAGCCAAAATCGATCCAAACGGGGCCATTGTTCTCGCAAAAGGACGAATATGAAACAACATTAACACAATTGGCATAAGTGGATAATAGAGATACCAGAAAAATGATCTCACAAAAATAGCAGAAAAAAATTAATCAATGCAAAACACAGTATTCTCCAAGAGGGGTGTAAGAGTAGCACTATTTTTCTATTAGGGACAAAAACGTTAACAATTTTATGACTTAGAGACAATAGTGTGATTTATCCCATTATTTTCATTTTATTTTTCGTGTCCACAATTTCTCCGCCGTGCCTCCCCGATCGACTTCCTTAACTCCTCCCACTCATATATCTAATCTTCATTTTGTACCGATTGATATATATATATATTGTATATCAGTATATACATACAGATTCACGTATATAATTACTGCAGTTAGATTGACTGTAATTACTTTGTGAAAGGAATCGATTTGATTGTTTAATCGATTGTTGAAGAAAGAGGAAATGGATTTGGACCAGTGGATAACAAAGGTGAAAGAGGGCCAGCACTTGTCGGAAGATGAGCTTCAACTCTTATGCGAATACGTATGAAATTTCCTTGCGTATTTTTCTTTCATTAATTTGCACTCATCGTATTGGCGCAGAGTTCCCTTAACAACCATTTAGGTGTAGTAGTTAGGGTTCTGCGTTGAGCATTTATTTGTGGTGTAGCTAGGGTTTTATGCGAGTTACTTGTTCAACAAAGGGAAAGGGTTTATGAGGGCTTGAATTGGAATCGAGGCCAAATTTGGTTTATTCGAACCTAATTCAACGGGTAGTAAGCCTAATATTTTGTGAATCTTCTCTCTTGAGCTTATAAAATTCACACTCGACTAACTTATGTGTAACTTAGGATCTGTACAGTTTCATTCGTGGGTGTGCGCTCTACTAAGAACTAATTACTACGCTGTGGGTAATACTTGAAATACCTTCTGGTGATAAATCTTTTTTATGAGGTGGTGATAAATCTTTTTTATGAGGAGAATTTGTTCTCTAAGTTTTTTAGATCTAAAAGGCCATTTGTAATTTTTGTACCTCTGCCAGCAGTATTTAATTTTTTTCCTCTCATGGAACTTTAGGAATCAGAAGTCAGTTATGCATATGAAGGTCCCTTCAATCTGCTTCTATGTTTAATCTGTCTCTTCTTGTGAGGTTGCTGCAATGTGATGCAGCTACTTTGTTTTAGTTGTGCATAGTTGAACAATTAATTAAATGGTACCGTCTTTGCGTATGGTATTTTCTGTGTACTGTATAATTCAAATCATGCTTACTAATCTTAAGATTAACAAGGCCTAATCTCATAGATCTTTCATTTCCCCCATTTCTTGGTTGAAGCAAATCGTTTGAAATCTAGCATGTACAGTTTATTTTTCTTTTCCTGATAAATGGTTGTCAAATTTGGTGGAACTGGTGAACCAGCAGCTTAGATAAGTAGAGACAGGGCATTGTAGTAACCCGCATCTCTCAAGCCATCCTTACCTTCGATCCAGTGGTAAATCGACTGCTGGTTTCTTCATGCTTGAAAATGTCCATCCTTCATGTTTTCTTTTTCTGGATTATCTATATTCACTAATACAAGCGACCTCAATTTTATCGATCTCAAGATTTGTATACAAGGTGATATGACACAGCTATGCGTAATTTACGGTCTTTTTGTCACTAGAGGTATATGATCAATAGTTACTAGTTTTAACTATCACAAGGTCTAGTGGTCTCTGTATTTCTTTTAATATGTGATGTGCACCTTCCTTGACTTGCCTTTTCGCCTTTCGCCTTTCGCTCAGGTTTCACAAAGCTTGGCTGCAAAGTGCAGTTTCGCCTTTCGCTTGGGTTTCACAAAGCCTTGGCTGCAAAGTGCAGTTTCTGCCTTAACCTAAAGTGCTTGTTGTAGTGGCTTAGGAAAAGTATTTAGGTTTGAAACGTGGCATTATATTTGTGCCATGATGATTTCATGATTATGCTCATGCACCTAGTTGCCTGGCAGACTGTTTAGTTTTTTTTCCCTGACTTCATATGTTGCTCTGGTTTCTCACATGTTCTTGACCCCCCCCCCCCCCCCCTCATTCTTTTCTTCCTATGGATGTTCTGTTATTCATTTTTGTTCATAATTTGGTCTGTTCCTGCCTTATTCAGGTGAAGGATATCTTGATCGAGGAGTCAAATGTTCAGCCTGTCAATAGTCCCGTCACAGTTTGTGGTGATATTCATGGACAGTTTCACGATTTGATGAAACTTTTCCAGACTGGAGGTCATGTACCAGAGACTAATTACATATTTATGGTAATAATTGTTAAGTGTGTCGTCATGTGTCTATTTCTTTCATCATATGTCTTCTGTAATTGCTCTTTCTAACTGCTTATTTCTTGGCAGGGAGATTTTGTTGATCGTGGTTATAATAGTCTAGAGGTTTTCACCATTCTTTTGCTTCTCAAAGCAAGGTAAGCAAAATGCAGGGATATTTTGTTGATTGCGATCAGTATATGCAGTTGCAAGCCAGACACCGGACTCACCATGTTTTTTCTTTAGATTGTTTAGCCTTAATGCAATGATGTTAGGTTAAGGATTCCAAAGCCATTCACTATTTGTCTCAGTTGAAATTATATAGACTTGCTTAAAGTTATGTCAGCAAACCAGTGGTTCTTGTAAG
Source organism: Penstemon barbatus (assembly GCA_003313485.2). Taxonomy (NCBI): domain Eukaryota; kingdom Viridiplantae; phylum Streptophyta; class Magnoliopsida; order Lamiales; family Plantaginaceae; genus Penstemon; species Penstemon barbatus. Next base: position 37,742,788 of record CM064882.1, read on the forward strand.
CTGGGATCTTCAGTTAATTAATGCTCTTTTCTGTTGCAGCACATTATATATATATATATATATATATATATATATATATATATATATGAATTTTCATGAGTCATCTAACTTAATCAAGAATAACAAATTAATGTGGTAGCTAGTTTAATATCTACTGTGGAAAACAAAATATTCTATTATAACACAACATTTTCTTTGATAATCATTAGCGCTCCTTTCCAATATTGAGTTCTCTGTAATTGCTCAATGTAGACTTGTTGATAACTTTGTCGTCGTTGCTATGAAAGTTGAACAAGTCCATATCTTGACAAATTACATTTTTATCTGGTTATTAGCTGGAAGCTTATAATTCAAGCGGTCTCTAGCTGATACTTGCTCTTTTTGGCTAGTTACTTATATAATTTTTACATTTGTTGACTGACAGATACCCAGCTAACATTACCCTCCTACGTGGAAATCATGAAAGCAGGCAACTAACACAGGTAATCATATTGTACTATGGGAATTACGTTTCCATCGCCAATATATCTAGAAATCAGTGAATAAGTCTTCACTTGAGCCTCATAATGAGTGAATAAATCCTCATTTGATAGTTCATTCATGCAGACAACTAATTATACTGAAACAGATACCAAACGTGTCCTTATATGAGGTAATAAGCGGCAGGTTCAAATTGGTCTCCTTGAGCCAATGTTTTTTTCATTTTTATCCTTACATTCATATGGTGTGTTACAACTATATGCTTTGCCAATTCTTTAACATTTTGTATTTTAGTGAGCAACTTATTTACTCTCTTTGTCTCCTCCCCCCTTACCCCCAAAACATGTTATCTTGTATGTTTGGTCCCCTGGAGAGGCGCTTGACCTATTGCTGCCTGTGACCAGCAACCAGACTAATATTACTTATACACTCCATATGCAACATGATTCTCTGAGGTCATATTACTCCTACTAAAAAGAGTGTTTAGGGCTTGGCTATAGACGCAGAGTTTGTTTTGAGTCAAGTCAGAAAGTATTTTCTGTTGTGTGAATCCTTATGTTAGTTTATTGCACAGATGTTCTATTTGGCCTCATTTGTCACTGCTAAGTCAAGTTAAGAATATATTATGTATGCATATAGTGCATTTGTACTTTGTGTGCATTGCTATTTAATGTAACGTCAAAGATTTTTCATGCTAGTTCACCTTTGCAACTTTCTTCATGTTTTTGGAGATGTTAACTTCAATGTTTAAATGCAGTAAGTTTCTGCAAGTTTTTTGAGTTGCTAGCTTGAATATTAGGATTTAAGCTTAATGATTATTACTCCTTCGTTTTGATATGTACCCCTGTATTATAAGGATCTGTAACTGGATCCCAATCCCTGGGCAAAATCGTAATTATACCTCATAATATTGGTTTAAGATCAATTGTTGTACTGTTATTATTTGTTATTGTATGCCAAAAACCACCCCATTGATTGAATATATCCAGTATTAGGTCGAGGACCTTAGATATATAATTGTTCCTTTCTCTTACCAAGTTGTTATGGTAGTCAGAATACTTCTATGCCTCTTTGGTTGTTACTCTCTCAAGTTTTCTTTGGATAGAAATTCTTCGGCCACTTGGTGACATTTACCCATTTTTGCTCTCACTATGACCACCATGTTTCATAAATAAGATCATCTTCATGACTGCAAATTGCCAATTGCTGATGAGTATCTGCACGCTTGTCCTTGACAGGTTTATGGATTCTATGATGAATGCCAAAGGAAGTATGGGAATGCTAATGCTTGGCGATATTGCACAGATGTTTTTGATTATCTAACTTTATCAGCAATTATAGATGGCACAGTATGCATCCTATTCTCTTTTCCGAAAATATTGTTCAAGTAAAAAACTATCATAAGACTTCCTCACTGACTAAACCATTAATTTGTTACCTGTTTCTGATATATAAGTCATGCCAACCAGGTCTTGTGAATTCTCTTATATCTTCTCATAAGTAAAGTGAAGACATATCAAGTCATGAGATCCTGTTTATGGTTGTTTTTTCTTATTATCACTGCTCTTTTTGTTTTCTTGTAATAATGCATTGCCATTTGGAACGCCAGGTACTTTGTGTGCATGGTGGCCTATCACCAGATATTAGAACTATCGATCAGGTTAGATAATCATTTTGTTTACCTGAGTTTTTCTGCATATTCATCTCAAGAAGCATCAAATTCGATGTGAAGATATATAGGGATATTGTGTCAGATGAGTGCTGGCATGCTTTTCGTTGGAGAATTTAGTGTTCAGCGTGCTATGCATTGTTCATAATTGTTATTGTGGAAGGTGGATTCATATTTCAGAAGCTGAATGTATTATTATTTTCTTCATATGGAACTTTTTTTTCTATTCTGGCATTTAATTAGTAGATATGATGTGGTGTTTTTTTACGCTTGATTTTGACTTAAAAGAGTTTACTTTTAGTATATCAAGCGTGCTTTCTTATTTGTTTCTTGGCAGATTCGAGTAGTTGAACGGAACTGTGAAATTCCCCATGAAGGACCATTCTGTGACTTAATGTGGAGCGATCCTGAAGATATTGAGACATGGGCAGTCAGTCCTCGAGGAGCAGGCTGGCTTTTTGGATCCAGAGTTACAACTGAGGTGAGCCAAATGAGATGTCTGAAGATAAGGACTTGATGAAATGTTGCAGCAAAGCAAGCTAGATTGCTATAAACTTTGTCTGTCCACGAAGACATGACATTTGGATCGTCCGGCAAATTTGGCAACATAAGCGCTCATGCTAACTTGGTCATTATTTTCTTTGCAGTTCAATCATATTAACAAACTTGACCTAGTTTGTCGGGCCCACCAACTTGTCCAAGAAGGTCTAAAGTATATGTTTCAAGATAAAGGACTCGTGACTGTGAGTTGTTAATTTTATTCATAGAGACACGGTATCTCATGCTGAGATTGTCACATGTTCTTATATTTTCTCATTATTGCATCATGAACTATGCAGGTGTGGTCTGCACCAAATTATTGTTACCGCTGTGGAAATGTTGCATCAATATTGAGCTTCAATGAGAATATGGTAGGGAATGCCTAGCTTCTTAAGTGTAGTTCATGTTTTATAACCCTAGGGAATTTTTATTAGTTGAAATCAGACTACATTTTATAATTCTACTTTACTGTACATTAGGAGAGAGAAGTGAAGTTTTTCACAGAGACGGAGGAGAACAACCAAATGCGAGGGCCAAGAACTGGAGTACCTTATTTTCTTTGAGTGAAACTCCTTACATTGAAGAACTGGAATATAATTTGGGCTAATTGCTATGCTACTTCAATGGGAAACAGAAGAGGAATATTTGCATGAAGGAATGTCCGTCCAGTTGTAACTTGCCAGGGTAGTAGTATTGCTGCTTATATATGGCTATTCACGTGTAATCCCAATAGCTGTGTTTGTCTTTTTCTTCTTCTTTTACCTTCTAATTCATTGTTTAGATAATTGATAAGTTAAACTTCACTTATAATTGATTAATGTACAACAACTAGAATCATTTGTTTGAGTACAATATGTGCAAAGCTTTTTGGACTCTCAACTTGGATGTTTTTGACTTAAATCATGTTCACTTCTAGTTGGATTCATGTTTCAATTTTAGTTTAGTTGCATTACATTCTTGCTTCAAGTACAACAAGCATGAACAATTATCTCAGTACAAGAGAATAATTGCTTGCGAGCAATTTCAAGATTATCTAGGGTCTAAGATCCAACTTAATTCACTTTTGAGACATTGTCAACACATTGCCTCTTTCAGCAAAGATTCGAACTCGGGTTTTGCACATTGCGAGGACTACTCCTTTTAATGGACCAAATTTCGGTTTATGAATGTATGTTTATAAACTTATAGAACGATTATGGAGTTCAGATACTTCATCATTTTAAAATTTTGATTAAGTAATAAATTATCTATATCTATATCTATATTATTATATTATATTATATTATTTATATATTATAAAAGCATGAATATTTCTTAACTTTTTTGTGCGGACTAAAATACCCTTATTTGAATTATTATTTAATTAAATGATAAATATATAAAAGTAATTGAAGAGGTATAATTAGACATAAAGTCTTAATGTATTTATCTTCTACATAAACTCCTAAAATTTATAAATTATCTCTTGCATCATTTTGTGTTATTTTAATCTTCTCTTATAATAGATAAAAACGAACCATAAAAATACACTATTATTTTAAATAGTCCGTAAATAATAGATGAACACTATTATATTATAGCATCAATATTTATTTAAACAAGAAGATATTAATTTAAAATTTTAGTACAACATAAGTCATAAACATTCTAAATATAGAAATTTAAATTGAAATTTTCTTAAATATCTTGATGTTACAAAACAAAATTAAAATTTAAATGTATTTTATTATGATAGAATAAAAAATACTATGGCATGGCTAATTACGTAATTTTACTTTGACTATAACAGAAAAATATAAAGAATATTCAATAATATCAAGACATGCATAACCTTGAATTTTCATGGAATTTTTTTCGTGAAAAGCGGGTGAAATTGGTGAAAAGGGGTAAAATCGATAAAAAAAAATAAGAAATCTTTAAAATATGTGAAATTAATGAAAATTCGAGTGCAATTGGTGAACACTGGCGAAGTTAGTAAAAATTTGGGTAAAACCGGTAAAAAGTGTCCCCGAAATTGGTAAGCACATGTGAAATCGATGAAAATTCGGATCAAATTCATAAAAAAGTGATGAAATCGGTGAAACGACAACATCAATGAAAGTAGGTGAAATCGGTGAAAAATGAATAAAGTCGGTGAAAATGTTTCAGATTGATGAAATTTCAGGTTGGTGAAAAGAACATGTGAAATCAATAAAAACAATGTTCAAAATAGGTAAAAACGGGTTAGTATGATAAAAATGTGTGAAAAATCAGTTAAAACAAAAGAGTTTAATTGACAATATAAGGTGAAACCGGTAGAAAAATGGTTTAAAACGGAAAAAAAAAATAATGGGACAAAATCTTAAAAACTATAAAAATAAGTTATAACCGATAAAAAAGGGTTAAAACAGTGAAAAAATTAAACTGGTTAAACGGGTGAAAAATTAAGTAAACTAAAAATAGGTGAAAACGAATTAATTTGCTTTATTTTATGACATAATCAAATTAATTTTACTCTTATTTACAAAACACACCCATAAAATTAACTATATACGTACAACGTACGTGCACTTTCCTAGTATATACATATATATAATATATTAATAAGTATAATATGTTCTAATTGATCCAACAAAAAAAAAATGTTTACATCTCAACTTTTTTTTTCAAGAAATGTCAGCTTTACCAAACCAAATTCATTATTATTAAATCAAAACTTGGAGTAATGGTTTTGGTTTGAGACTGAAATGTCAAATTACGAACATAGAAGGGGCCAAAACCAGGAAGCTCAAAGCCTCAAACCAATATACCCAAGCATTTTTTTTAAGAAAATATTTACCCAACATTTTAAAGGTGCTCTCATCTTGATTTCAAACTCGCTTTCACCAATTAAAAGTGAATTCTTCACAAGCAACAACACCACCCGATCCCTAACCGACAAACTCAACGGAGAAGCAATTTCTGGCGTTTTTTCAGGTGCAGTATGCCGATTTTACTTTTCAAATGTCCATTTGTCGCTTTTGTGTGAACTTATGTACTGAATTTTCCTTTTTTGGCTTTCTGAGCCTTTCAGTAATACTCTTTCTGGTTTACTTCATTATCAACACTGGTGATTAACACTTTTTATCATGCAAGTAAATGGCAAATTTTATTGGTGAATTTGAGAAACCATGACTTGTCACATACTACTTTGCAAATATGGATTAGGAAAATTTGTAAAACTCCTGATACATGGATTATGTTTGTTCGGTCGAACTAACTTGAGGTTTAATAATACTTCCGAGTGATTGGAAAAACATAATATATTTTTCATTATTTGCAATAGAAATTGACATGAATACTTAGTAAATTACATTTTCAATGAAAGAAAAAAATCACTAAATTTACATTTTCAATGTTGTTGTCATTTGTTAACTTGGCTTCACAAGTTTTGATTACCAGTTTATATTGGGGTGATTTTGCACTGATATTCCTTTTTAAACCCATCAATTTAATCATGATGGCAACCTTAAAGTTCTGTACCTCGCATAACAGCCCTTTGAACTATCGAAAATACTTTTTTCGATGCCTTTTCAGTCATCAAACATTAATGCCAATACGGTTCAGAAAAGTATTGGAGACTGACATGAAAACCAGAATATGTGTCTTAAAGCAATTTTTACTGGTAGGTGCAACGCATAAGGTCCCTTAAAAAGCATAAACCAATCCTTATGAAGGGCATTCCTACAACCATCCCTTTGTGATGCAAAAGTAAGAAACTGAACTGGTATGTTGAACTGCTCATGTTAATCTAGAAGTCCTACTGTTCCTCTAGCTTCGAAGTTTGCAAATCCTACACGATTCTTGCCCAACCAGCTTTACGATATCCAAATCATATCAAATGCCTTCTGACATGGTTAATACATGCCAAATTTATCAAAAGTGTACTTCTTGGTCGGTTTAAACAAAAGTGTACTGATTTAGTTGAGTTATTGTCAACAAAATTATCGATCATATATTTTAGCTTGAGACCATCCTGGTGATTGTCTCATAGTGGCTCCCTCTTTCTAAGACCATGCTTGTGGGTGTAATACTTACATATTTGTGCACGACATGGTTTGTTCACGATATATATTAGCTTCTAATATACACTTTTATCATGCATTTAGATACTTCATTCATGTACTCCTCTGGGAAAGAAAGAACATGATGGAAATTTATGTAATACTGAAAGTTTCTTTTATGATATTTTTTTCTACTGGTAAGATTGCAAGTTTTTAGTTCGGTTTCTAGTAAGGTTGTCCCTCGTCCCCTTCTTGTCCATTATTGAGGCAATTGTGTATTTAGATGGAGGATATGTGTCTCAATAGTGAGCCGATTTTCGGGGAAGACGGCGCATATGTAAATGAAGGTGATTATGCCATGGAGGAACGTAGAGATGAAGCTTCTCAGTCAAGAAGGGAATTTCTGCCACCCACAGTGGGTTTGGAGTTTGAGTCTTTTGATGAAGCATATGACTTTTACAATATGTATGCCAAGGGACACGGATTTGGGATTCGAGTGAGCAATTCATGGTTCCGATCAAAAAGAAGGGAAAGGTATAGAGCAAAGCTCAGCTGCAGCAGTGCTGGTTTCAAGAAAAAAAGCGAAGCAAATAATCCTAGACCAGAAACAAGAACAGGATGTCCTGCTATGGCAATTATTAAGCTTGTGGATTCTAACAGATGGAGGATAGTTGGGGTTGAGCTTGAACACAATCATCCATTGAGCCTAGAAAACAAACGTTTCTACAAGTCGCATAAAAAGATGTTTCTTGCTGCCAAGAGAGCACCGCAGTCAAAACCTTTAAAAGAAATACACACTATTAAGTTATACCGCACAGCTGTTGTGGATACTATAGGTAATGGACACTCTAAGACAGATGGGCCAGATGATAGAAATTATGTTGATCTCTCAAAGCATCTAAACCTTAAAGAGGGGGATGCACATGCAATATACAATTACTTTTGTCGTATGAAGCTTACAAATCCAAATTTCTTCTACCTGATGGATGTTGATGATGAGGGGCACTTGAACAACGTGTTTTGGGCTGATGCAAGGTCAAGGATTTCATATAATTACTTCTCCGACACCATCAGAATTGACACAACAAGCTTGACAAACAAATATGGGATTCCTCTTATTTCATTAGTGGGCGTAAATCACCATGGACAATCTATATTGCTGGGATGTGGCTTCCTAGGACATGAATCAGTGGAGTGTTTTGTTTGGATGTTTAGAACATGGCTCACATGTATGCAGGGGAGACATCCACAAGTTATTGTTACTGATCAGTCGAAATCCTTGCATGCAGCTGTTTCAAAGGTTTTTCCACAGGCTCATCATTGTTATTGTTTGTCCTATGTCATGCATCGTGTTCCTGAGAAATTGGGTGGACTAAATGGCTTTAATGCAATCAAGAGGCAACTGAATAAAGCGGTTTATGATTCCTTGAAGATATCTGAGTTTGAAACTTCTTGGGAGGATATGATTAATCAACACCGTCTCAGGGACAATAAATGGCTTCAATCATTATATGAAGATCGACATAGGTGGGCCCCAGTATACCTAAAAGATGCTTCTTTTGTGGGAATGCTCCCAGTTTATGAGAGTGAAGGTTCAAGTGCATTTTTTGACGGTTATGTACACAAACACACATCCTTCAAAGAATTCATTGACAAGTATGACCTGGCACTACAAAGAAAGCATTTCAAAGAAGCCATGGAAGATTTTGAATCTAGAAATTCGAGCTATGAGTTGAAAACCAAATCTAACTTTGAGTTGCAGCTGTCGAAGGTTTACACAAAGGAAATGTTTAAGAAATATCAAATTGAAGTTGAGGGAATGTACTCATGCTTCAATACAAAGCAAGTGAGTGCTAATGGCCCAATCATGACGTTTGTTGTCAAAGAAGTTCAAGTCAATGAGAAAGAGGTCAAGCATTTTGAAGTTCTATTTGAAACAACTCAAGTTGAAGTACGCTGCATTTGCAGCCTGTTCAATTTCAAAGGTTATTTGTGCAGGCATGCATTAAACGTCCTTAACTATAACGATGTAGAAGAAATACCATCACAATATATCCTACCTCGTTGGAATAAAGATTATAAGCGTAGTTTTGCCTTAGATATTGGACTGAGTGGTTTTGATGCGGATTCTCCTGATCAATGCTATAATCATCTTTCTAGACGTGCCCTTCGAGTTGTTGAAGAGGGTGCACAATCTCGAGAACATTATCAAGCTGTAATACAAGAATTGGATACTTTATTGACTAAATTTACTCTGGTAGACAAAGATTTAATGTGACAAATGTCTAAATAGTGCTCTGCTTATTAGATCTCTACACTGAAATTCTTTTCAGCATGATTTTCCCCATTCTTAACTGAAACGCAGGTGATAGTTTGAGATGCCTCTAAGATTACTTGTCTGGTTGACTAAAATCTGCTATTCTATTTGCAGGATTTTCAGCTGGTGGTAAACATATTTATACCTGTTTGTTTCATTATTTACAAAAGGAAGTTTTCTGCTTATTTAATTACATTGAACTTCTTTTGGTTATCTTCAACTCTATTATGCTTTGCTGTAATACATTCCACAAGCTTATCTATATATGTTTATAAATATTTCCAGTCTCACTCAAGTTGTGCTTTTTGATTTCGAGTGTGGTTTATTCATGGGAAATTAGATATATCAATGTGTATATATGCATACGGTTAGCCTTTGTTTGAGTTGATTTGTATTGTATTTTAGGTTGTTATAGCTGCATTATGCATGTTCCATAGACAAAAACAACATCTATTCCAGGTGATGCACATATTTCCTCTTCCCTCTTTATCTGCTTTAAAACTGAGATAGCTAGATACATTAGTAATATCTAATTTCAGTTTAAGATGCTCATACCAATGCAGACTATCATCAACGAGCCCGATTGTCCTCCGGTAAAACTCTTCTCTAATTATTCGGTTTTGATTCTGGTGTTCTACAATTTACCACACTCGAGATCAGCTTTTGTGTGTTTCATTTTAGATATCCGACTTTCGGTTCTTAATAGTATGTTTCCTGTGTTTATTTTTGGAGAAGTGGGGAGGAGAACTTTTGTATCATTATTTGACCGTAAAATGCATAAGCGCGTGAGGTCTTTGTATACCTCAAGTGTCTTATTTGTTGATACCTTAGGCCATCTCCAATGGTTCAGGGCTAGCCCTGGGGCTGCCCCCCCGGGGCAGCCCCAGGGCTAGCCCTGAGCCCTGTCGTCGTCTCCAATGGTTGGGGCTCCGTGGGGGAATTAATTCCATTTTGAAACTTTGCCCACTCTCACCTATTAATATTATAGTTTTAAATTTTTTTAATATTAATATTAATAATAGTAATTATATTAATACTCGTAATTTAATTATTAATTATATTAAAAATATTAATATTAAATAGAATATTTAATTAAAGTAACTTAAAATTAATACATAATACGCAAACTCTCACCTATTAATATTATAGTTTTATTTTTTTAAATACGGAGTATTAATTAAAATAACACATTAATTACAACAATACACAACATTAATTACACAACATAATCAAGGAAAATAAAATAAAAATAGTCCTAAAGCTCCTTATAAACCTCATAAACATAGTGTTGGAAAAAGTAAGTTAATGGACCATTTTGGACGTAATTTAAGTGGGACCCACTTTGAGTAAAGAGTCGGGTATTGACGGAATTATATTCTACTCCGTGAGTAGATTAAAATGGTATATGGTACGTCCAAATCGGAGTACGAGTGAATGAGAAATTAAATCTCAAAGTTCACATATGTAATGGGAAAAATTGGAAAGAAATAGACTAATCCCACATTGGAAGTGTGATAAGAAAAACTTGGGTTTATATATGATTTCTAAACCATAAGGGTTAAGAAATTATTACTAGAAGGCTCCCTCCTTGCGCGCAGGGGGGGGGGGGTGCAAATCTTGGTTCGGATTACTACTCGGCCCTTCAAGACTTGTGCGTGCCCGCGACCTGCGCACACGAATGTCGTCCCGAAAAGCCTACTCGGTCGAGCCTAGTTTTACTCTTTTCTTCCAAATTCCATTTTTTTTTTTTGCCGATTTCTTTAAATAATTAACCATGCTATTAATAAAAATAACACATTAATTATACAACAATAACACATTATTTAAAATAACACATTAATTATACACAATTAACCTACACACATTAATTATACATAACATAATTCATTAAAAGAAAAACAAAAAAAAAAGGAAAGACCCAATAAGGTGCCGCCACTTGGCGGCACCTGTTTTAAAGAGGGGCGCGTGTAATCACGCGCCCCTCTTCTTCCTCACAACAGACGCGCGGAGCAGGGCTGGCCTGCGGGCTCCAAGCAGCCCGCAGCCCCGCCCGTTCCGCCCCGCCACCCCGCCCGACCCCGGCCCCTCTCCATCTCCAGCGGTTCTCCCACCTCAGCCCGACCCCGCCCCGACCCCGCAGGCAACCGCTGGAGATGGCCTTAGGTATGACTATCGTGAACTTAACTATTGTTTTCAACTCATGCAGAATATTAGTCTCAATAGAATCTAGGTAGACCAATAATAAATTAATAAATTTTAACTGTATGAATCAATAAACAAATTAATTATGAGTGTGCCTATTTTTAATGTCCGGTAAGATTATTTATGGTATGAAATTATTAACGGTACGGTTTTCGAAACCTTTAATTTTTAGAAAAAAATTATAAATAGCAAATGACATCTTACGTTAGAATCTTGCAAACCAAACATGGCCCTAAATAATTCTTAAAATCTATACTAGCATGACGCATGTTTCCTCCGTTGGAACCTGAGCGCATAATTTTACTCAATTCAATATTATTATTGTGTATTTGTGAAAACTCTCATGATGTATAGGAGAGACCGAAGGGTAAATTCGGTAGTTCCGACAAATCTATTCTGGAAATATGAGAACTGCTCTGGCTATATAAATAACATTGGGAAATACTGGTGATTCGGTACTTCCTTAAAATTCTAAAAGGACCCCAACAAAATAACATAATTGTAAATTCGTAACCTACCTACTCCTTTCGACCCCTATATTTAATTTCACTTATCGCTCTCTCAGTTTTCTTCAAACTCCAAATCGGTCCCCAATTCTAGGGTTTCCTCCCATCGCCCCTCCCTCACACTCTCCTTTACTCAGGTATATTTCATCGACTCTTTTCAGCCGCCGTTTTCATACTTTAACTCTAAGCTTCTGATGTTTTTGTCTGTACGCATAATTGACTGATCCGTCTGCATTGCATATGTGTATATTCTGCGAACTTTTTGATGTTATTTTTGCAATTGACCTTAAATTACTGAGTTGATTATGGCTGATAACTATTCTATAAAATCTCAGCTTCAAGATTGCTGAATTTGCATGAAATCTTGTCACATTCGAAATTCTCTTTAATTTATGATCGATCAATCATAATTCATAGGAGAGCTAATTTAAAGTGTGGGTTTCTTTCCATGTATCGATAGAATCTTGTTTTTTATCCGGATATTTTTAAGCCCAGTGATTATGATCAATCGGTTAAGGTATAAATCCATGTTTTTTTTTAATTGAATTAGGTATAAATCCATGTTAAAAAGGTCATGTGTAACAGACTTACTCAGTAAAAGGGACAACGTTTATTGAACTTTTTTTTTTCTAAAGATTAAAAAAAAAAAAATTTAATATAAAATTACCCAACGCCTTGGATTTTTCTTAAATTAGGCTTTGATACATCTGTATGGCATTTGAATGGTATGAAATACAGTCGTTTTAAGAGTTGGAAAAAAATCTCCAGGTTATTTACAGTCCAATAAATGGAATACCTATGTAATTTCTAGGTCAATGGACAAGGTTTCAAAAATACAAAGTTGAGGTGTGCAAGATCAAGTGATCTTTGATTGTTGTACCTTCTACGATTCTACCTGTGTATAATTTGCACTTTTAAGAACATATATCGTGTTTTCCTTGTTGATAAGTGCATCAAAGATCTGTTAACATAGATGGTACCATATGCCCTGGCCCACTTCCTTAAATTTAAGTTTGGTGGATATATTTTATTATATATGACCAAGTATATTCCCAGTTACATTCTAGAGTGAGGAGAAGGCATTTATTACTCTTGTTTCTGTGAGGACCATAACATTCAGTTGAGTAACTCTCAAAATGTCAAAGGATCAGTAATTGTTTATGCATTCCATTGCATTCAAACTCTCTGTATCGTTAAGCTTATAGAATCTTGGTTACGAGTACTTGCAAACATGGGAATGATGCAAAATATTTTTAAAGTCATCTCAATTGTTTCTTTGGTCATTTTGGTTGCTTTTTTCCTTTTTTTTCTCCGCTCTCCCCGAGAGGAGAGACTTGTAGTTAATTACCTTGGTCGTACCAAGAAAAAAATGGGACTTTTGTGTATTGGTTGGGATTTAATTTAATACATCCTGACATTAGGCTTAGGATTCATCTAGAGATATTTCCTAGCTTCCAGTATCACATTGTTTAAGTCATGATAAATTTTAGTTAGTATCCTCACATTGGAATTTTGATAATTTTCAAACTTTACATTTGTCCTGCCTCTTTCTCCCCAAAATATGGAAAAACTGAAAAAGAGTGCTCTGTACATTTTCTGTCTCTTGGTATAGGGGAAAAGGGAAAAGGGACAAGGACCTCTTAGATAGAATTATTAATCAAGGGTTATGTTATGGAAATGGAACGTAAAGCATTATTCTTTTTTTCCTTACCTGATTCTTTCCTTGATTTCCTGAAGAGATACAAACCATGGCAAAGGGAAAGCTTATACTAATCTGCCAGTCTGGTGGTGAGTTTGTAAGCAAGGATGACGGCACCATGTCGTATGAAGGGGGAGAGGCAAATGCTGTAAATATCAATCAGGAAAGCTTGTTTGATGATCTGAAATTGAAGTTAGCTGAAATGTCTAATTTGAATCAGAACACAGTTTCTATCAAGTACTTCCTCCCAGGAAATAGGAGAAATCTTATTACTTTAAGAAATGACAAGGACCTAAAGAGATTGATTGGTTTTCATGGGAACTCAGTAACTGCTGATATTTTCATAAACGGAGAACAAGGTTTTGACCATGATGCCGTTAAGATAAAAGTTAGCCGGTAAGGGACTTTTAGAATATACTTCTTATATTAGAATTATTATTTACCTCTTTACATCCTGACCTAAGAGTTGAATTTCTTAGAACAATGTTAGCAGATTCTCTCATGCCCTTCACTTTTGAATAATTAAATGAATGTTACCTGCAGGGATAGTGGTGTGAAATTGGCAGAAACAGTAAAACATATTTCTGCGCTCTCAGCTGCTGCAAATCCAGTGGCAGGTGATACTCACCCTCCAGTTGGTTCTACCTCAGCAGTTGAGAAGACTGCTAAAAGCTCAAGTGCCAGTGAAACATCTAATGACTCGCTAGAATCATCTGAAGATTTTGCTGAATATGATTCTGACTATAAGCCACGTAGCGCTGCTCGGAGGCGAAATGGATTTGATATGGACAGCAGCCCAGCAGATACTGTCAAGAAGCGGAGGCGCACTGCCTCATGGAAGATTGGTGAACATGGTCCAACAATTGTTGCAGTTAGCGATAATGATGGTGATAGGAGACGGCGTAAAAGAAATAGCAACTTGGGACACCAAATAGACGTTAATCTGGATGCTGATGCTGATGATGTTGGCGATGATGATTTGCCAGAAAAATTAATTGCCTCTTGGAAAGAATGTATTACTGGCGTGGGACAGGATTTCAAAAGTGTGAAAGAGTTTCGTGAGGCATTGCAGAAGTATGCTGTCGCTCACCGCTTTGTTTATAAATTAAAAAAGAACGAAACTAATCGCGCTAGTGGTGTATGTGTTGAGGAAGGCTGTTCGTGGAGTATTTATGCCTCTTTGGTTCCCGAATCTCAGTCATTTAGGATAAAAAAGTTCGACAATTCCCATACGTGTGGAGGAGAATCTTGGAAGAATGCTCATCCAGCAAAGAGTTTGTTGGTAAGTCTTATAAAAGACAAGTTGCGAGAATCACCACATCACAAACCCAAGGAAATTGCTAGAATCATTTCACAAGACTTCGGAATTCAGTTGAAGTCTACACAAATACGCCGTGGGCTAGAGAGCGCCCGAGAGCAACTTCAAGGTTCATATAAAGAGTCATATAATCGCTTGCCTTGGTTCTGCGAGAAGTTGGTGGAGACAAATCCTGGTAGTTTTGTCAAGCTGATTAGCAATGATGAGAAAAGACTCAAATCCCTTTTTGTCTCCTTCCATTCCTGTATTCAAAACTTCCAGAAGGGATGCCGTCCAATTCTTTTTCTAAATTCTACATCTCTGAGATCAAAATACCATGAAAGTTTGTTGACAGCCACTGCAATTGATGCAGATGATGGATTCTTTCCAGTTGCTTTTTGCATAGTTGATAACGAAAATGAGGATAGCTGGCATTGGTTTCTGGATCAACTTGAATCTGCAATATCAACTTCCATACCCTTAACTCTCGTCTCAGATATGGAGAAGGGACTTAAAAAGTCCGTGCAAGAGGTATTTGAGAAGGCTTACCATGGTTATTCAATGTATCACCTCTTGGAAAGTTTCAAGAAAAACTTGAAGGGGCCATTCCATGGAGAAGGTAGAGGTGTTTTACCTGGAAAATTCTTGGATGCTGCACATGCAGTTCGATTGGGTAGTTTCAAAAAGGTCACCGAGCAAATTAAACAGATATCACCAAATGCTTACGATTGGGTAATTGGGATCGAACCAGAGCACTGGACCAGTTTGTCATTTAAAGGAGAACCCTATAACTATATATTAGAAAATGTTGGAGAACCATACACCAAGCTAATGGATGAAATTAGAGAAACAACTATAATGCAGAAGATAGAAGCGATGATTCACATGACGAGTGAATTCATCAACATTCGCCGAACTGAGTCAAGTAATTGGACAACAAAATTGACTCCATCAAAAGAGAAAAAGATACAAGAAGAAGCCTTTAAAGGGCATGGGCTAAGAGTGTTTATCTCATCTGATATTCTATTTGAGGTTCATGACGATTCTACTCATGTTGTCAATATTGAGAAATGGGAATGCACTTGCCTAGAATGGAAAGAAAGTGGATTGCCTTGTCGCCATGCTATTGCTGCTCTTATTTCTTCGGGGAAGAGTTTCTACGATTATTGTTCTAAACACTTCACTGTAGAGAGTTACAGGTCAACATATTCAGAGTCCGTAAATCCTATTCCTGGCATTGGTGCACATGTGGTGAAAGACGAGGCTGATTCAGGCGATGTGCAGGTGCTCCCCCCTGCTCCGCGTTCCCCAGGTAAAGAGAAGAAGGAAGAAAGTAAAGAAGAGGACCTGGATAAGAGGACAGTGACTTGTTCCAAGTGCAAGGAACTTGGGCATAATAAGGCGTCTTGTAAGGCCACCACCGTATAAATCCTTTGTTGTTTTATATGTATGTGCAGCTTTTTATGACTAGAATTCGTTTCTGTTGGGTTATTTTCTTAATCTAGGATCTTGGATGATTTCTGCACTTCTTGTTTATTATGAATTTATTTAAAGGTACCATCTTTAGATACAGTCTCGTGTTTTTTTTTTTTTTTTTTTTTTGGCAATGACAAATCAGAAGTTTGGTTCGTAAGAGGTCTGTGTTTAAGCCTGTAAAATGGTCGGATTTGAGCAGGATTTTCGTGGATCCTACCTGAGTTCAATTGCTTAATATATTTGTTGTCTGCTAGGTCCATTTCGGATGGGATTCTTAATATTTTTCTAAATGTAATTAAGAGAAAGAAAGAATTAGAATTTGGATCAATATCTGAAATAGAAATACATAAATGTTTTGAGTCTTAAATAAGTTTATTCTATATAATGACTCAAAATATAGGAGCAATATATCTTTTATGGTACTTTCATATACTACAGAAATCAAATGTTATAAATAGTTCATTAATATTGACAATTTACATAAAAATATAATACAATTAAATTATCAAAGTAGTTGAATAAAATTGCTTAGTATTATATATTTGATTTATTTCATATTATGAATCATTTTACTGAAACAAGATAGATGAAGTGTTCTACGAGGAATGACGTATTAATACAATAGGAGGTACCGATTTCCCATATATGTATATATATATTACTCCCTCCATTTTTTGCTCCCTTATATTTTTTGCACGAAGTTCAAAGTAAAAAAAGTGAAATTTTTTGATATTTTGATATTTTTGTCCTTAAAAGTAGTGATGAAATAATGGTGATATTGAATTGTTGTTTTATGTGAAGGATATTTTTGAAAATAATAATTTTATTTTAGAGTTTTTTTTTTTTGAAATCCCAAAAATAAAAGAATGGAGGGTTTATATTATATTGTTACATAATCATCTAGTTTTACTCGCTCAAACACGTAAAAATTCAATTAGACTATTTTATGGTTCTTAAATTTTATTGAGTAAAGCAGTAAGAAAAGTATCTTCCTTGCGTCAAACAATAGAACATTGAGCTGCAAAATTTTTTTCTTCTCATTTTATTCTCAAAATTTAAAATCTGCTTGTTGCTAGACAAGATTAGTTATCTTTGATTTTAAATAGGGGTGTAAACGAGTCGAGTAATATCGAACGACACGTTGTTCAAGCTTGGTTTGAATTTTATCGAGCTTGAAATTTTTTGTTTGAGTTTGGTTTGATTTCTTAACGAACCGAGCTTAAATGAGCTTTTATCGAACGAGCTCGAGCTGAGTATCGAATAGCTTGGTATTTTACATGTGTTTTTTCAATTTTTAGCTTATCGAGTCGAGCCCATGCCGAGCTTCAAAAGTTATCGAACGAGAAATTTTGTTCAAGCTTGTTTGATTTATTTGACGAACCGAGCTCAAACGAACTCGAGTAGCTTGATTTGATTTTCAGCCATAGTTCTTAAAAAAAATAGTTATCTTTGTTTTCAGCGCCATGCCAAGTCAATTTGTTACCTACTTAGACCTTCTCCAAGGAAGTTCTTATATTCCAAAATATAAGAGAATTTATAGGAACTAGAAAGGTGCACGTACGTTGTACGTGTCTATATTTAATTTCATAGGTATTTTTCATAAATTGGTGTAAAATTAGCCATTTTTATGTCATAGAAAATCATATATTTATGACTGATCAATTTATTTTTATGAATTATTATTGGTTTACAAAATAAATGATGGCTTTGAATAGTTGTAATAAAATATAAAATGATGACTGATTTAGTCATTACATCTAATAAAATTGGTTCTAAAATAAGATCATAAAAATATTATTTAGTGCATTCCATAATAGTAGTTTTCATGTCAAGTTTATCCGTTATTCACCGATAACACATGTTTAATCCGTTTCTTCATAAATTTCATCGATTTCACGAGCATTTTTTCTTACTGGTTTCACCAATTTTTTCACCAATTTCACCAGTGTTCACCAATTTCACCCAAAGTTTCATCGGTTCATATGTTTTCGCTGTTTAATTTTTTTTATCGAGTTTTCCTCTTTTTAATATTTATCATTGTTTTTCCTTTTTTTGTCGATCTTTTTTCCAATTTAAACTATTTTCTTTCGATTTCACATTATTTTTATCGGATAAAGTTCAACTCGTTTTCACCTATTTCATTAATTTCACATGCTATTCACATAAATTTTTCATTGATTAAACATGTTTTCACCGACTTCAAGTTTTTTTGACTGATTTTAATCGTTTCTTTACAGATTTCACCCAAACTTTCATCGATTCTTATGTTCTCACTGTCTAAATTTTGTTTACCCGGTTTATTTTTTTATTGGTTATAACATTTTTCATTGTTTTCTCATTTTTTGTCGATTTCTTTGGATTTTTTCTTCAGTTTAAACCATTTTCCATCGATTTCACCAGTTAAGCTCTTTTTTAACTGATTTCACTCGTTTTGTCCGTTTTAACTCGTTTTTATCTATTTTTCATGTTTTTTCACTAATTTCACATGTTATTCACCTGAATTTCATATGTTCTTAGAAACCTCACGTTTTTTTTTTTATCGATTTTATCCTTTTTTAACCAGCTATTTTACTGGATTTCACTGGTTTAATCATTTTTTTTAGAAATTCCGTTCTTTTCATCGGTTTCACATATTTTCACCAACTTTGCCTTTATTTTAACTGATTTTACCCGTTTTAATTCATTTTTCACAAATTTTACCCCTTTTATATCGATTTCCAAATGTATTTAAGATTCCACATTCATTTTTTTCACCGGTTTAAAGTGCACATACGTTGTACGTGTCTATTTAATTTAAGTGGTATTTTATTGTAAATCAGAGTAAAATTAACTTCATTATGTCATAAAATAGCACATATAAATAACTACTATTCAATATATTAACTTCACTATGGGTGTTTTCATCGATTTCTTTATTTTTTTCGGTTCAAACCATTTTCTAATGGTTTGACTTTATTTTTGTTGGTTGAACTTTTTTCATTTTATTGATTTCTTCATTCTTACCAGTTTAATTAATCAATTTTCACATATTTTCACCGACTTTAGCCTTTTTCACCGATTTTACATGGTTTTCACATATTTTATCATTTCACCGATGTCATCCATTTTTTTCGCGAATTTCATTTGAATTTTCATCAATTTTACATGTATTTGCCGAATTTTCAACTTATACATCTTCAATTACTTTTAAGTATATCTCAAATTATTTCACTTACCTTATTATTTGAAAGATATTTCTTTACCGATTTAAGCCATTTAACTTATTATAATAATTAGTTTAATTCAATTTTCATTGATTCTTACTGATTTTATATTTTTTTACTGATTTACTCGTTTTTTTTTTATCAATTATAATCTATTGTCCATTGTTTTTCCTATTTTTCATAAATTTCTTTTGTTTTCTCCTATTCAAACAAAAAAAAATTCTACTGATTTAGATCACACTGTTATTTCAAGTTAAACTTTTTTTTTATTTTACTTATTTTTATCAATTTATATTATATTTCACATTGTTTTTTTTTAACATTTTCACTTGAATTTTCATTGATTTCACATTATTTCACAGATTTTAATATTTTTTCAATGATTTAACCCATTATTCATATATTTCACTCATTATTCATCGATTTCACCTATTTGTTTCCATTTTCAGAAATGTCACCTGAATTTTTATCGATTTTACCGGCACTTTTTATTACCGATTTCACCCATTCTTTCACCTACGTCACCAGTGTACATAAATATCATCTAGATTGATTTAACATGTTTTCATCAATTACATAAATTTATTTGATCGACTTCAACCATTTTCATTGATTTTCATCCATTTTTAAACTTATTTCACACGTTTTTCTCGAAAAAAAATTCACAAAAATTTGAGGTAATGTGTCTCATGTCAAATATAGATTAATTAGTTCACTAAGTCATAAGCATTTTTCTTCATTCATAGGTAAGATGCGATTCTGCTTTAATATATTTTATGATATTTAAGAGAATTTAACTTTTTTTAAGGAGTGACATATTGTACTAAATCTTAAATGAAACAACTAATTTTTTTTACATAACAATATATTGATAATACATTATAATAATTTTACATATATATTTTAGCAACTATTTAAAATAATACTTTTTATTTTTATTTTTATGTGTTATAGGAAAACATTAATAAAATTGTAAAAGTGATTTAAGAGTTAATTTCTTAATTATTGGAGTTAATGTAGGAAATAACTATAATAAGACTTCATATCTAATTTGAATATATTTTTGTTTTTCTTCCATATTCATGGTACTTGGTTAGGATAAAAGGAAGTTACAAATTTTCTTAAAATATTTTCCTACCAAATTTTTGATGAGAAAATTAAGGAAACTTCATGTCTAATTAGATCTTATTAATATACTTTACAACTTGAATAAGGGCATTTTTGTCTTCACAAAAAAAAAGAAAAAAACTTAAATTATTCACACTTTTAGAAGTAGTATAGTATAGATTGCACAAAAAATAAACTCTGAAGGAGCCTTTAAAAAATAAGAATGCCAAATTTTTATAAGTTTGGACTCTCATATTTGAAAGTTCAAAATGAAATTTTAAAAGTAAAAGTAGTCCATTAAAATTGGAGTGAAGTGGTGTTGTTTGATTATTTAAAAGTAGAATCTTTAAATATAAAAAGTTGTTGGATCACAGAGTAAAAAGTGAAGATATAAAACATTGTTCACCTCTTAAATTTTAAGATAAAAGACATGAATTTAAGAATTACGCTGAAAATGATCTTACAAAGTTGAGTTTTCAGTTTTTCAATGACATTCACTCAAAAGTTAGGTCAACAAAATGGAAATTGATTGTGCACATGTGCGACACAAAAAATATACTATTAATGAACGTAAAAAGGAGTTTTTTTATCACTTCCATCCTCCTTCACACTACATTTGTTAGCAGACATTTGTCAATAATGCTTGTTAGCTCACCTATCTCTTCATGCATTTCCATTCTCTTTAGGTTTAGCAGGTAAGAAAGATGACAAAGCTTTCCTACCCAAAATAACTAATAATTATAACTCCTTTTCCCTCTTCAGAGTCAACCCTAATATTAGCAAATAAATAGACAAGAAATAAACCATACCGTCCAACTAATACATTCCAAACAACTTCATATTGGTCAGTTTTCTAGGAAATTGATTCAAGCAACTAAACAAAAGACAGAATTTTTTTACGCTTGACCCATTTTGTGTTTAATGGCTGAGCGCCAAAGAATACATCCAGTGATGGGGGACGTGGAAGCACCACCACCCACACGGTCTCAACAAGCCTCATTGGGATCAGAAAAGGTTGATCCTCAACGCCCAAGTCAAGTTCCAATTAGACGCATCAATCTACCAATGCAGCAACCCTTGAAGCCGCCATCAAAGAAGGGAAGTTGTTGGTGCAAATGCCTGTGTTGGACAATTAGCCTCCTCATTCTCCTGCTGATAATTGTTGGAGCCACTGCAGGCATCCTATACCTGCTTTTTCAACCCAAGCTGCCTAAATACTCGGTTGATAATCTCAGGATATCAGATTTGACATTGAATTTCGATTTGAGCCTTTACGCTAGGTTCAATGTGAGGATCACGGCTGAAAACCCAAATAAAAAGATTGGGATCTACTATGAAAGAGGGAGCCATTTGAGTGTATGGTACAAAAACACTAATCTGTGTCAAGGATCCATACCCCATTTCTATCAGGGGTACCAGAATAAGACAGTGCTGAATGTGGCCTTGAGTGGGCAAAATCAATACGGGCAAACTCTGCTTGAGGCGATGCAAGAGCAGCAGCAGACTGGAAGTATTCCACTGGATCTGAAGATAAATGTGCCTGTGAGCATTAAACTTGGTGAGCTGAAGCTGAAGAAGGTCAGGATAATAGGCACTTGCAAGTTAATTGTGGATAGCCTATCTACTAATAGTTTAATCAGCATCAAAGCCAGTACCTGCAGTTTTGGATTGAAACTTTGAAGGAAATTACTCATCCAGACGAAGTTTTTTCTTTTCTTATCTTGAACTCCTTTTGAATCCTCATTTTTATTTTTTTTATACTCCATCTCTTTCCCCTCTTTTGGGGAAAATCTGTTGTATTCTTTATTGAATTACAATAGCAGTTTCGACAATGTTTGCTATTAGCATGTTACTCCCATAGATTTTGTAATATTTCAGAGTTCAGCATCAGCACCTTGAAAAATTTTCTCGTTCCATGACATTCTTCTTCAATTACTTGAATCTTAACTTAGAAAAGTACATCAACAGAAGAAAAGGTTAAAAAAAGAACAATTCCGGGAAAGAAAGTTACCATTTTAGTTTCCATAACTTAAAGAAAGGAAATACTACATATGTCTAGGGATTTTTCAGTGACCATTTACTACAAGAACTAATGGGATGAAAAAACACTCTCTTCCAATCCAAGTACAAATATCCATAATACTTACACACTAGTCACCAATCAGAGCCCTTGGTCTGTGTTCTATTACAGGCAGAGACATTCCTGTCTGTGAAACGGCTCTGACAAAAGCCATGTTTGCTGTAACAGTCGCAGCATACCAGTAATCGCCAGTGCCAAAAACCATTTTGTTTTTCAAAGCCAGTTTTCTAGTTGTTGGCAATCCCATCAGTCGTGTTGATGGACAATCAGGGACCACCCTGCAGCAGTTATTTCACCAGTCAGAAACAAGTAAACAAGAACAAGGTTAATGGGGTACACTGATAAAAAAGTTTGAAAAATATCAAATTTGCACTTTCGAATTATATATCTGTTAGATAAAGGGAAGTTCCTTCTTTGTGAGTTCACACTTTTTCAAGATGCAAATTTTTTTTTTCAACTTTTCACTTGACTTGTTGGGAGAAAAACTTGTGACATTGATAATTGTGCTAGCGATGATGATGACGATGAAACTACAAAAAAAACTGATATTTCAAGAACTCACTTGAGGAGATTCAGAAGATACTCGGCTCTTAATTTCTCATTAGGCCCACCACACATTGAGATAAGCTCCTTAAACTCCGAGAAAACACTTTCACATATAATTCCTCGTTTCCCTGCTACTATAGCAGACAGTTCAATGTGGATAGGATTGTGATTCTCAGATTCGACCTGGCATGAGATGAAGATTTACTATAAGCATATAAAGGTGGAACCTGATTGCTAGAGAGCAATAAGGCAACACCAGTAACAAAAGCGATCTTGCAAATTTAAGCAAAAATAGAACATTTAAAAGTGTTTTGATATGGAAAGAAAACAGGAAATTGGACAGATAAAATCCAACTAATTATCGCAACTTTTTCTTCCCCTAACAGACACTTCTAGTTCGGCTATCACTTAACCAAAGAGAAAATCTAGAAGAAGAATTCGAAAATTAATAAAAAAGATAAAATAAAAATTGGCTATCAGTAAGACTCGACATACTCATTCGCTAATATCTCTAGTTTATTGCAAGATATTATGTAGTGGCTCGTATTAAATTAATATAGCTTCTTCAATGCTTCTTTTGTAAAGTAAACTCAGAATTATGAAAACAACCTCACCAATTAGGTCAATATTAAAAATTACTAATTGGGTTGAGATAGCTAATTCTAGTTTTAAAAAATTTACTTAATTACTATTCCTGCTGCTCACAGTTCTGTTATCAGAGAGAGAAAATGTTTCCACAGAAAGTATACAAACAGAAGCCTATAAGCATCTTAACTAGTCAGTCTTCTATGCATTCACCTCTTGAGCCAAAGGGAAACATAAGAGATGGAAAAATAATTCAAATCCTATTCACTTGGTTGGTGGATGATAAACATTATTAAATGCATTAACTATTTTAAGATAAGCATAATGCTTTTGTCTAGGAATGATATAGTATCGTAACATCCCAAGGATGATTGCCTAGTTAATACAAGAGAATATCAATTTAATCATGAACAAATAGTAAAAGAATATTACTTGTGCAATCACAAACTCATAGTTGCCCTTAAATCGACCTCTCAACTCACTCTCTGGTGTAGCCAAAAGTTTTTTTGTCCCACCATTACTAATTCCTGACACAATCGCAACCATTGCTGTTGTATCAAAATTTACCAACTTGGACTCAGAAACATGTGGCAATTGCTTAGACAATCCAACTTCAAAAGCTGTATTGTCATCCAATGAGCAGCACCAGCACTTCATTGCAGAAACAAGAGAACATAGTGATTTGCCTAGATTCAAATCAAAGTGTGCACCATACATTTTGCACACTACAAGGCCATCAACCTTCGTTGAATCCAAAAGTTTTCTCTCATTCATCCTACCATGATCTTTGTCAATCTTTATTTCAATAACACAAGCTTCCGAAAACGATCTCCCAAGCATCACATCCATCCATTCCTCCTCCAATTCTATCTCTTCATAAGAAAAATGCTCCATTAACTCCAAGTAATCGCCTCCAAATTCATGCTTAAGCTTCTCACAAACATCATCATCAAGCCCGTTGGAAAAGAAAAACACCACTGATGATGGCATCAGCGTCACAGGGGACTCACGAGCAGCATCAACAACTTGCTCGATTTTTTTCCTTAACCCCTTGCTTTTATGTGAAGAATCTCCATCCCACGTAATGTACCTAGGATTTCTATCAGAAACAATAAACCAAACAGGATTGCCATTCAATGAACAAACAATATCAACGTATATGCTACGCGGAGGCGATAGAGTGATGGCCTTGCAAACGCGAGATACACCGGTAATAGAAGGATGCTGAAGTACATGCACGACGGCCTCGAGGTGACCGATATTGAAACTGCAATGTCAAATTTCTAGGGTTTAATAATCATATAAATGTAATATGATTCTCTTATTAGTGAAATGAATCAGTCGAGAGGAGAAAATTCAGAACAGAAGAACCTGGCTGGAGAAGGGTTGGAGGTGGCAGAGAAGCGGTGGAGAAAAGTGAGCTCGGCGTTGATTAGTCGGAGGAGAGTGGCTTTTGGGGAGGGAGAAAGCGAAAGCTTACTCTTATTGGTGAGACGATCGCTGAGGGCAATGCACCTTCTCTTGGCATCTTCAACCGCTGAGGTTGTGGGTGTGGCGGCGCTTTCTATCTCTTCCATCTTCTCCGGCGAGGACCTGCAATTACTCTGAAAAGAAAAGAACGAAAAGAATTTCAAAAACCCAAACCCGATTAAATAGGTTTCGGATACTTAATATGGAAAAGGTTTGATCCGATACCATCCAGAGTGAGTTAACCACATTTAGATCGGGTTTGAGTTTGAGGAGCTCGAACCTGGGAAAAACCTTCTGATCGATCAAATGTAGGAAAATTCTTGTCAATATTTGAACTGGTCAAAAACATTTAACCACAAAGTTATTGTAATGTACTTATTTTGTATTTGATTATTTTTCTAAGAATTACATCTAATTACAAAATAAATCTATTGAATTTGTCAACTAATTACTTTAGGTTCAGTCGAATTTGATTTGAGATAGAAATTCCCTCATATGTAATAGTTGACTCTCTTTATGAAGTACTTTCGTCTCGTTTAGCTTTATTTGAATAAAAATCTTAGATGGGCAAATGGCTTTGTTCTTGCGAGCAAATTCATGGCAAGTTGAATGATTGAATTTTTCGGAAGGAAATCTAGAAGAATTTCATTTAGGATTTCGGGCGAAGGTGTAATTCTTAGTAATGTCTCTTCTTGAATTTGTTCCTTTTTGGTTGAAATATAGCTTCCACCCTTAAAGTGTTGGGGTGGTATTAGTTACTCACCTAAAGTATCATTTGTAGCAATTACTCCCTTGTGTTATAGTTTTGTAATTTTTATTTCAAAATACCCCAGTCCACTCCACAAATAATAAAAAAATTATTAATTTAAAAAAAAAAAAAATTGTCTCTTTATTAATTATGAATCCATTCAATCACCAAACACCATTATATTTCAATTTCTTCATTTCTTTTGTTAAGGAAGGAAACAAAAGAGATGAAGAAATTGAAACAAAATATTGTTTGGTGGATTGATAATTAATAAAGATTTTATTTCATAAAGAAATGAAGAAATTGAAAACATAATATTATTTGGTGTCAAACTTGAATTTTGCGAGAAATAATTTGAAGGAGAATTATTCAACATTTTAAATAATAATTCGTACCGAAAACAAATGAGATAGTTATCATCAAATAGAAACTCAGTAAAATATAAAGAAAAAAATTGAGATAGAAATTAAAAAAAAAAATTGAAAGATAAAATAAAGAAAACAAATAGCAATAGAAATAAAGAAAAAAAATGAGATGAAAAAAATATGAGACCATAAACCCGAAGGAAACAAAAGAAGTGAAGAAAATAAAACATAATATTATTTGGTGGATGAATGAATTCATAATTAATAAATATTTGTTTTTGATAAATTAATAAATAAACAATTTATTTGTTATAGAAGGGACAAGGTAGTTTTGGTATAAAATGTTCAATACTATAAAAGTAGTGGTAAGTATTACAACTGATACTTTAGGGGGGTATCTGGTACCACCCCTATACTTTAAGGAGGGAAACTGTATCTCACCCTTCTTTTTTAGACCAAAGTAGTGTAACGTTCTTAATTTCTTGTTGGAATATTGGATCTTATCCATCAAGTCTTTGAATTCGCGATGTTATTTATATTTAATTTGGATATCCAAATATTTTATTTATTCATCATAAAATTATAATGATTGTAGTTAAATGGTATGATACTTTGTCCCACATGGATATAATGAGATATTAATGTGAGGCTTATGTGAAGTTACACTCTTTTACTTTAATAGCTAGCTATTGGGGTAAGGCTCTCCCAAGATCATAGCAATTAGTATCAAAGCGGAATGCCACACTCCTAGCCATGCGCACAAAATGGGCAACCTAGGCCTTAAGAGAAGGCGTGGTGGAATATATGATCTAGTTGAAAGAGGGGTACAATGGGTGCCATGCACACGAAATAACTAGGCAATCTAGGCCTTAAGAGAAGGCTATGGAAATAATGCGTGGTGGAATGTATGATCCAGTTGAAAGGGGGGTAAAATGGGTCAAGTCCTTGGGCCTTTGGAGAGAAGGCATGGTATGGAATAAGGCTTTGAGTTCTCCCACTTCAATAGCTAATTTTTGTGATTGAGTTTATTTACTACTAATATTAATTTGAAAATATGGCATTATTATTTTATCAATGCTTTTTGTCATGTTTTCAAAAAAATTGAAAAAATTATTATATGGGTATTTTCAAATTGCTTCAACGTGGAATTTTTAAAACAAAATCATAAAAGTAATAGGAATTGTATTGTCGACAATACACACAATATTTAGCTTGACAGACTTAATTAATTTTTGCATTGAATTAGAAATCGAGAGAAATCGCGGATATTCTAATGAAAAACGCCAAGTAACTTTGAAGTTGCAAGTTATCCAGAAGGTTCGCATTTTAAGAGAAGAAAATGGTGGAATTAGACTGTGATTGCACATTAAGAGAAAAGAGAATGCAATCAAAGCTAGAAATAACCCATTTGTTGTGTTTATCTGTTCAGTCATTTATTTTAAGAGAAATAGAATCGGAAATTGCCATAAAACTACTTAATTATTTCATTTTCACCTCTAAAAGCAATTGCCCCCCTCACACACTTCGTCTTTCTATTCTCTATTTATTAGCTGAACTTTTAATTGCTTGTTGAGTAACCCTTACAGTTATGATGTGAGGCTATCCCATTCCAAAGTGAATTGGGTCAATGATCACTATTCATTGCTTCACAATGAGAAACAATGAATTTCGACGATCCGACGTTATTTGGATCTTATTCAAATAAACCATTTTTAAGATTACTTCAAACAAGTCATGACTTTTGAGATTACTCAAACAGGATGCACGAGATTGAAATTGTACATGATCTGCTATTTCAAACAATTCAACATGATTATGTGTGTGGAGTGACTTACTTCAAACAGGTCTTTGCAACTGCTTTTGGAAGTTCAAAATTCG
This sequence comes from Penstemon barbatus, assembly GCA_003313485.2. Lineage (NCBI taxonomy): Eukaryota > Viridiplantae > Streptophyta > Magnoliopsida > Lamiales > Plantaginaceae > Penstemon > Penstemon barbatus. The sequence goes on from CM064882.1 coordinate 37,770,978, forward strand.
AAAGCTACTTTTGAACTTCCAAAAGCAGTTGCAATGTGTTTGCAATAAATAAAATCACATCTGCTTCTCCTTTTAAAAAGCTACCAAACGGAGTTGTGGTAAAAGCAGCCCTCCACATGCTTATTCATTAACGGCATATTTGTTAACATGTAGAACCAGATTTTTGGACTCTTATGTCCTTTAAAATGTACAAATATTCCAACCGCAAAAAAAAAAATGTACAAATATTCCACTTATATTCTTCACTTATTAACCAAAATAAAATCTGAAAATATATAATATTCACTCATCTAACACTAATTTAATCACATTCTCCTTTTTTTTTTTGATAATCAACTTGTTCTCTATCTTTGAGATTTTTTTTTATCGCTGTTCAAATTATTTTTATTTAAATTTGTTTTCATTAAAATTATTGTTTTTCAGGAGAATATCATTCTTGCTTGAGTAACATGGATAAGTTTCTACATTTTTTCGAAAAACTTTTAAACTCTTTTTAGTATTTATTACAAAGATACTGTTCATTATTCATGTGGATTTTGTGTATTAAGTTTGTGGCTTTGAATATTGTGGTTGTTTTATAATTTGATACTTTCACCAAAAATAAAGATTTCTGTAAATTTGATGTGAAAACATTATGAAATCTATGGGCATGTTCACTATTTTGAAACTTTGATAATACTAGTTTAACTTTATTAAATTCTCCAAAATAAAGTAGTTGACTTTGTGCTAATTAACATTATGACTATATTTTGTGGGCATGTTTAAAATTTTATTTCAAGGCAAATATGTCTTTTTATCATAAAATTTCACCTACTTCAGAATCTGCTTCAAGAAAGTGCAAATGTTTTTACGTCACCTTTTTTTAAATTTCACAAATAAGCAAAAGCACAAGCTCTTCATTTGAAGACATTCCCACAAACACCCACTAAACGACTTAACATCAATGATCCATTTGAATATTCCACAATTATTTCTTCCATAACATAATATGATAATAACTTTAATTTTAAATCTCTCCTCAAATAGGTGTTCACCTATCGGTCGTCCTAGACTCGAAACGATATTTTTCTGCCCAAATATGAATGCTCAGATTTGTGTAATTTGATTAGTTTTTAATTTTTAAATAAGCAAAAGAAATTAATGGGCTATTGGGCTTCGATTGGGACTAGGAGGCCAGCCCACAAGCAAAACCTTCTTTGAATTTTCAATTTTCAGTAGTCCAACCAAATCTCTCATCTTCATCCTCTCCTTCCCATTATTGAAGAAGATTAATTGGCTTCAGTGTGCAAGTTTAGGGTTAACCTTATTGTTAATAACAATAATAGTCCAATTATTTTGAGGATAATGTCTGGTGGAGAAGAGGATTCGATTGAGGCGGTGGCGGCGGCACGGCGAGAGAGGCTGAGAGCGCTGAAAGCTGCTCAGGAACTTCTCAGCACTCCTGATGACCACGATTCTTCTCAACATAAAAACAATCAATTGCCTACTCCCGAAGATCACATTGATCACAATGAACAACAACATCTGGAGCGAGAAGAAGATAATCAAGAAGAAGAGTAAGCTCAAATTTCCTAATTGTAGCCTTTGCAAGTAACAAGCTTGATTGTCTTCATTTTTAGGTAATTAAGCTCGACCAGGTACTTTGTAGGCATATCATGACTTGTTACGCGCGGTTAAACCTTGCATTACAAAACATTACTGAGTTACTTTGTTAATGTCACGAGTCTTTATTTTACCTAGTGAAGGTAGGAGTTGGAAGTTTGTAAGGTTGGTGATATGGATATAAGTTCATGCTACATTCTGTGAATCTAATTCTCAATGATATTTGAATACTTTATGTGAAATGGATGTCAACTTTTGCAATGTAAACACTCGTATAACTGTCTTCCTTCTCAAAATCATGATGCACATAAGATGAATTGAAGATGTATGCTTGTAGATTTACTCTTAAACATGACTGATTTTTATTCCTCTCAGGAATGTGAATATGAAGTTCCGAAATTACCTTCCTCATGACAAGCAACTTCAAGATGGGAAACTTGCTCCACCTGTACTGCCTAAATTTGAAGACCCTGTTCTGGCAGTACTTCCTCCAGAGGAGAAGAAAGAGGTGTTTCCTCAAGTTCTATTATTCTTCCCCCATCTCCATCCCCACCCCCACCCCCACCCCCACCCGCACGTTTGTTTTATTCTTTTATTTGATGCTATTTGTGAAACCATTTTTAGGATCCCTTTCTAAACATTGCACCAAAGAAACCAAATTGGGATCTGAGAAGAGATGTACAGAAAAGACTTGACAAGCTTGAGAGACGCACTCAGAAAGCCATGCTGATACTCATGGGTATGTGATCTTTTGCTTTGTTTCTAATTATTATCAAGCTTATATTTGAGGTACATATGATATGATGACGAATTAATTTATGTTGTTTGCATGATATTTGAACTTGTTAAGATAAGATAACCCTTACACTGCATCTGAATTGCCGCTGCTACGCCACAGTAGGTCTTCGCTGGTAGTTGGTTGATTAGTTACTTGCAAGTATTCAACTATCCAACTACCTGAAGAAGTAAAAATGGTTAGCTTTAGTTACTTCTTGAATTGAAGGCCAATAAGAGTGCCTGGTTGCTAGAACTGAAGATTAAACTAAATAAGTAATTGACTTTTCTGACAGTATGTTGGAGCCCTGTTGCATGACCCACTGGATCATTAACACAAACTCTATCGACAATATAACCCTATTTTCTTTTAACAGATTTACCTATCATGATATGTCATTCCGTTCTGTCTGGGAATAAGTCCTAGTTTGAATTGACACAATGTTATAGATGAGATTTCAGTTCTAGTTATAGACGTGAGTTGAAAAAGTATATATTCTGTGTATATTCACCATTATGTTCTCACAATTAGTGGCTGATAATTAATGGTAATCATGTTTGTACTTTAAACTGATGCAAATTTGAAAGTAAGGTGCTATATTGGGAAATGAAATTTTTCTGTGGATATCCCAAAAATTAACATACGGAGTATATGCGTATATGTTTTGAGTTACAATAGAGGAAGTATTTTACATGGCTTGTCTTTTTATGAAGATTGGTTTTAGGCTTCTAGCTACAGATATTTCTAATTCTGTCAATGTTGGTATTTAGGCTCTGCATATGGCATGTAGAAAATTAAACAACAATTTTCCTTTGCTTCTGCAAAATAATCTTTTTGTAGAAACACAATCAGTGGAGACATTACTTTACCTGTGCCGTTATTAAATTTCTTTCACCGTCTAAAAGGTATTTGAAATTTTCATTATTCCATTTTATTTTCTCCTCGTTTAACTCATGAAAGCATTAACAAAAACTTGGAGTCGCTATGTTGCTAGCATGTAAATTCCTCTTATGGTTGACCCGCGAGGACCAATTCCTTACTGATGTCTGTAATTATTCAACAGTTGTGGCATGTCATGTCACAGGGAGGTGGACTTCTGCCGAACTTAGCATTCTCTTAAATATGTAATCTTTGGGGGTTGCATCAGCTAATAACACTGATCTTATTTACCATTTCTAGCACATCATGTCGATTTGTGCGGGTAGCCAAAAGGAATACTTGTGAGGATCTACATTCCTGTTACTATACTTAATTTTGATTGTTATGTGCAGAGCGGGAGGAGGCAAAAAGGAGATTAGGGGAAGACGGTTCAAATGGCGCAGTAGAGAAGACTGAAACTGGTTAAATTGTTCAGTGTTATTCTTGTACTAGTGCAGTCCAAGAAAAATTGACATGCTGTGTTAATGTGTAAAAGATGTTTGTTCTTTCTCATCACTCTGCATATGATAAAACCATAAAACCATTAAATTTCCGTAGCCTCGTTTCAATTGGTTCAATTGTTAATTTAAGAAGCATTGAACATGGATTATGGTGCATGTGCGGAAACTTATTTTGTATCCATAGTTGTACAAATGATAATCTTCTGCATAGTCTTACACAAGCTAGAGGAATGACATAAGGTCCAAGTTCAAGTAACTTCCGAGAGATAACGTAATACCATGGACTTTAACAATTTTGTCTCAATGAAACAATTATACAATATTGCCATGGATGCAAAAAAGTGATACACTTCTGATTATGCGACCCTGTGGCAAGAGAAAATGATGCATTTCTGTACTTTCTGATCAAGTTTTCACACGAAAGTGAGTTGTACCTCTATCTTTGAGCAAATTTCCAACTTCTTTGGCAATTGGAGCATTAAATATTCACTCAACGAGAAGATTGAAAGAAGAAAAGACAAAAGGAAATGCAGCCTGAAGCCAACCTCCGGGACACAGCAGGCCAGAGAATTCTGGGCAAGTTTTTTATAATCATTCGAGCCCTTTGTAGACGTTTTAAGTACTGGTTTCTGTAGAAGAATTTCAGCTGCAATATATGGTTCAAAGATAGATAACTATTCTTTAGGCTTGTTAGAGTTGCGTTGACCCTTGCTTGTTGCTTCTTCAATCCACGAGGCATCCACTTGAGGAAGCTGATATTCGTCGGGTTTGAGAGCCAAAGCAAAATCTGGCAATGTTGGTGCTGTTTCCAAAATTCTACAGCCAACATTTGGGATTTGGTTATAACAAGAGAATACAAGTTTCCATCTAATAGGGCTTGCCAATTTTAATCACTAAACGATTCGTGCTACTTATTCTAAATCGTCAGATTTGATCAAGACTTACTTTTCGCGAGAAGACAGATCCTTGTTGATCAGAACCTTGGTAGAAGTATCTTCAGGAATCTTTTCAGATAGATACTTCATGGTTCCCCAAAGAGTTGGACTCCTGTATCAAAAATCTCATTTTTTTCAGTCGGGTTTCCCTTTCGTGATCTATATTCCTCGATATGATATAAAAGAACAATGGAGTAGAAAGATTACCTAGATATGGGAACATATGCATTGAAAGCTTCACATGCCTTCTTGCTCTCTTTGAGATATTCATCTGCTGCTTGCAGAGAAGCAACAGCCATTCCATGAGACTTTTCTGTACTCCCTTCATCGAGAATTAGACCGTGGTAGTAGTATCCTGCAGCCTAGGAAGACATCGGAATAGTATATCATAGTCTAAACACAGATAGACCAGTAAAACATAGAAATTTATATGAATACAGATATTTGAGTAGTCATATGGAAAGTAGTTCAAGAAGTTAGATAGTCTGATCATAATAAGTTGGATCTCTGCTAATAGAAAAGATATGTACCTTAGCTTCAACATATTTCCACTTCACAAATAGTTTGTGCTTTTCCCCCCAGCCATTTGCTAGTGAAAGGCTCTTGATGTTATCTTGGGCCTACAAAATGACAATCTGAGAATGATATCCGAAATACAAAGTACTCCTCAAAATTACCCTCTCACATTTCACACATATGAATCATTTGACACGACTAATTTTTAACTTCTGCTTTTAAACGGCATATATCTAAATTCTTGAACGAATCTGTGTTTGGGCAACCGTAGATAGAAATGAATACCTGCTGCCAGTATTTTACCATCTCGCAGGCAAGTCTCCTTTTAACAGCTAGTGTAGCCTTAGAACTGTCGATAGCAAGTCCGAGTTGAATATCAACACCCTATCCATGAGACGTATTTGATTATGTTAACGGAATATAAGTCTTAAAGAATTGAAACAAATTCAGTGGCCACATAGTAGTGAATGAGGCAGCTACTTAATGAAAGAATACCTGCCCTAGTGCTTGAAGGCAAAGTGCTCGAAGGACTCCTTCAGCGAGGTCCACTGGAAGATTACGCCTAAAGAGAAATGGTATACGAAAGAGATCATTAATGGTTCATAAAGACGATTCTAATTGACATGAAGAATCGTTAACAAGATACCCGAGTTCTTGGGGCAACTGTGGGAGAACATATCGGATAGCACAATCAAGGTAACCGGCTGCTTTTAAGAAAACATCGATAGAAGTTTGACGGTTTTCTGTTGAGTGAGAAAAAAGTATTAGAATTACCCAGTTGGTATAAGCTTTGTATTACATTATCTGGTGATTTTCTATAGGAATTTTGCTTGTAAGAGGGTAATGTATATTTAGACAAATCAACTGCATATTCAAAGCTAGTAAACTTTGTTGGGAGAGGTTCCTACTTAATGTGTTCGACGCTCCTCGAAAGGGATTAAACCCTTGAGAAACCAAAAAAAAAAAATGTTAGTAAACCTACCTTCTGATACCTTTGGTTGATTACGATCGTTTGATGTTCTTGGAAGTAGCAATAAATTAGCTTGTGATAATGATAGTGTTGCCATCAAATGCAAAACCGATAGTACTTCATACCAAGCGCTATACATAGCCGTTTCCTGGAGATTATAGACAACGGGACAATGAGATGTGGAGTTTCTTAAACTCAAGTGTAACAAGTAAACGAAAGTTATGCTTGAGAAGGTGAAACGAAATTTGACCTCTTCTTCGTCCCCTTGATTGACCCAAATAAACTGTACTTTATTCTGCAAAGGACTCCCTGCAAAATGCAAAAGGAGTAACCTTTACCAATACAATCATCAAACCATGAGAATTAGACTGGTATTGAATATGCTTACCATCTTTAACCAATCCCAGTAGAACTGGCAAATATTCTTCTAGAGCTTGAAGAAGATCGCCCAGAGTCGAACCTCCTGCAACAAACAAATGATTCAATGTCAAAATTATCAAAAACGACGACAAAAGTTCATGCTTCATTTGGTTTCGACCATTCCCAGCTTATATAAGTATTTCAAATCCTTAGTAACATATCAAAATAACTTATCATGTTGTACTATTCTTTTAAACAAAACGATGAATTGAAATCAACAAGATGCTCGAGTCATTTGAAATCCTTTCTCCAAACGATATGATACTAACCATGTTGAGTAGCACTTCTTCTCCTTCTTCTTGTAATAGTCGGAGCTTCTTGCCCGGCCATAACTACTACTCGTGTTCTAAGAGCCGAAAGACGTTCCACTAAGCGCGTACTTGCGTGATCGCTTAGTGCCGGAGAGAAATCGATTGGCTTAGGGATCCGTAAACCGGGAACAAATACGGAGACCTCCCCTATGTTTGTTGGCCTCCTCCTCCTTCCACCTGCATCATTTGGAGTTGATACAAAGCAGCCCATTTTCCAAAGTTTCTTTACTCTGCTAAAAAAGAAATCCACTATGATTGGAAAACTCAAGATTGGGCTCAATAAATGTGAGATTGAGAATAGTCAAAAGAGCATGGCAATAGTGAAGTGCCAAACTCAATTAATAAAGCAGTTTGGCAACTCATGGGCACTAGCTAGGTAGAACAGATGATGTCAAACTGTATAGATGTGCTTACAGAGTCTTTAATGAACAGAAGATAAACAGATGGATGGATTTTTCTGCAGAGAAAAATAGAAAAGAATTGAACTTTTGAGTAAAACTATACAACCAAAGAAGGACAATGTGAGTGTGCACAATAATAGTTTGGGCTAGAATTAATTCCTCTATATGCATGCGTGTACTAATGGAAATGTTTTTAGTTTCAAACCATAAGATAATTAATTATTTTTGAAGGCTTTGGCGTGTAGCGGGTAGCGTATATCAACTTAAATTAAAATTAGTAATTCAGAAAAATATCTTAAGGCGACAACCGACCAAGAATTACTTAATGGAGAAAATGCAATAATTGGGAGATAACAATAGTGGTAAGAACAGCAGCGTGTCCCCTGGATTTTATGCAGACAAAAGCACTTAATTAACAACTTTAAGCACCATTTGGATGAATGGAATTTGGACTACGTACATGAATTTTAAATTTCCACATTAAGAAAAAGAAATCAATAAATTTGAACTTCTAGTTTGTGATCCAATCAACTTGGGTCCATTTTTAAGTGGATTTCAAATTTCTTCTTTAACTATGTCATTTCTAATTCTTTTCTTTATCTAATCTAGTAGTAATAGTTTTCACTTATTTCATTCGTTTTAACTGGTTGGTTTAACCTGTTTGTTCTACTCATGTCATTCACTTTTATCAGTTAAACCCATTTTTTTTCTTTTATTGATTTCACCTATGTTCATAATTTTAACCCATTTTTTGTTTTATCAATTTCGCCATTTTTATCGATTTGACCCCATCCCGAAGATGCAATGCTATTCAATGTGATATTAGGATGTGTTATGATCCTTAATGAGAACGAATGGAGAATCACCTGGTATATGGGTCACACATATGCTTGGAGGATCCACATAAGTGAGAGTTACCGGGATGTCTTGACTCTTGGTTTGGGCTAACCTTGATATATACCTCATGAGATTCAAGATTCGAGCATAAATCCTTAACGTTCTACCCGATTAACCACAATATTATGTAGTTATTGAAGTTTGGTCCAGGGATCTAAATCAAATCTACTGCACCATTAATTTCCTCATCAAATGGATATTGCTAACACTAAATGCATGTAGGTTCAAGCCTGAAAAAGTTATCAACATATTTTAATTGCGACTAGAAGTTTTTCTTTTTTCTTTATGCGAAATTACTTTTATTTAGTTAGACACAAAGTAAGTTTTACCTGAGGCATCTTGTGCTTCTATCAAGAAACCAAATACGAGTTCCTAGCTAGTCAAATGGACAATAGTTAAGGAGAAGAAGTGTAATTTATTTTTGATATTATTCATGATTATTTGATGTATTCTTTCATTTTCTTTTGCCTGTTGATTATTACAAGTATATTCAGAGGCTTGTGAATTTGACTCAATCATCGTACTTGCAGCGTCCTTCACGTGTACGGGAATAGAAAAGGTATCGATAAGATGAGATATTAATTTGTATCCTTCTTGACTTTTTCATAGCATTCTATCATGTGAGGCTACTTGATTAAAATTAAAATACTATTCCATGCATAAATCATCAAATTCTCAAACATGGTTTCGTTAAATGTTCGCCCTGTGACTGCATTTTTATATTCTTCCGTGATTGGATCTGGACTCGGAATGAATATTATTATGAACTCAAAGTCGATCGTTATTAGTCAACCATCCGTGTTCAATGTACGTGCTCGGAGCAGCTATTAAACCTTATCGATTTACTACCCATTTGATGCATTCAATATGGAAATAACTCATCTTTCCCTTGCTCTCATTCTCTTCTCCATTCACATTACCTCTTTTCTCTGTTTAGCTTCCAGAGAATCTGCTCCCGCACTCGATTTATCAGGAAAGAAGCTCCGTGCAGGAACGGGATACTACATATTGCCCGTTATCCGTGGCAGTGGTGGTGGACTCACGCTAGCCAGCACAAGCAACGAGACTTGTCCACTTGATGTGGTCCAAGAGCAACATGGAAAGGAAAATGGCCTTCCCATAACCTTTAAGCCGGTGAACCCGAAAAAAGGCGTGGTACGTGTGTCGACTAATATGAACTTTAAGTTTTCTGGTGCCTCGGTTTGTGGTCAATCTTCTATGGTGTGGAAGCTCGATTACGATGAATTGATTGGACGATACTTTGTGACGAGTGGTGGAGTAGAGGGGAATCCGGGGGGTGAGACGGGAAGCAATTGGTTCAAGATTGAAGAGTATGAGAGTGATTACAAGCTGGTGTTTTGTCCTATGGTTTGTGATAATTGCAAAGTGATGTGTAGAGATGTTGGGGTGTTTTTGCAAGATGGGAAGAGGCGTTTGGGTTTGAGTGATGTTCCTTTCAGAGTTATGTTTAGGAAGGCTTGAAATTGTTGTTCTTATTGATTTTTAAGTATGAATGTTTCTGATTGTTGCATAACATTTAGTCTCAACACTTCCTCTTTATATGTGGGTACGTTAAACGTTTGGGTGAAACAAGCGAACATATGACATTTGAAAGCTAAAACTTTCCAATAATGTTATTTGGGTAAATGTCCAACACACGAGTTACAACAATCTAGATCGGTTTATCTGGATTAATAATGACTATACTCAGTCTATTTTATTTGGGGAAAGGGTGTGGGCAAAGTCTACTAAAATGACTTGGATAGTAAGGAGTCCATGACGAAAAGAGGTGACTTTCATTAACATGTAATAAATACATATGGATTGGACTAAGTCAACGTAAATTACTTGAACATAACCTACTTCAAAAGTTAGCTCAATAAATGAGAAATTATTCAAGACAATAAACGCTGAACTCGGTTTGGATTTATCTCAACAATAATATTTTGTATATTGGTCCAGAAATAGTAGTAAATTAGAGCAGCTATCTAGATTTCTTGAATCTGTAGGCTTATTAATAATGAATGATGATAATATCTTGAGATGAAATTCAGGAGATGGACGTGGTGAATTTTATTGGCGTTTTGCACCGCCCAGACAGAACAGGGGACCATTTACTATTAATTCGTCGGCGGTAGTAATTAGTTAAACCAAAATTTATATTTATATACAATATATATATAGGCCATATTAGAAAGTCCATTGCATTTTGTCTCCCTATCTTAACAAGTACTCCATAGTCCATATACCTTGAATTTTTTCATTCTACTAAATAATTATTGTATGATGGGAAAAGGATAACCTAGCTATTTTTATTTTTGTATTCTTTTTTTTTTTTCGTTTTGTTGGTTAATTATTATTGGTGGGTAGAGGTGTCAAGCACTTTGGGAAAGACGAGACTGTTGGAGATAATGTTAGGCAAATGGGCACTAACCTCCACATGTATATCTTACTACAATGGAAATAGCATCGGAAAACCGAATAAAACTGTACATCCATACCCCTTATAAATTGATAAAATTGTTAGATAACCCCCCAAAGTTTCAAAAAACTATGAAAACCTCCTTCTTTATTTTAAATATTAATAGAATAACATTTATCCCTTGACCAACACTTAAATTCCAATTAGAGAAAATATTAAAATTTTAAAATGACAAATTGGGTCAAACCAAATTATGATGAGTATATCTAAACAAACATCAATGATCAACTTATTCATATATAAATAAAGATACTCATAATACAAACTAAATTAAAATTTATTTTATTTAATTTGTAGTTCAATCAAAAATATAATTTTAATTTTAAAATATATACCACATTATATTTAAAAACAAACTACTTATATCAAATTAAGTAATAATTATTTTGAAATTTCTCCTTACGATATATGTTAGTACATGTTCAATTTCTGTTGGAAGAGATTCTCACTTAATATTTCCGTCGTGTCTCGAAAGGAATAAAAAAAAAACAATTACAGTAAAGCTTTTTCCTTTATATTTAAAATACACCCCGTAAAGTTTAATACTATTAATTACAACCGCATTTCCTGGTTCCATGCATGTCAATGTCATGTTCTTCCTATAATAGGGTATATTTTGTCCAAATTTTCTTGTCAACATAAGGTCAGAAATTGACATCAGTTCATTGGAGGTATAAGTATAACAGATATTTATTTATAAACTAAATTCAGGAGGGATATATGTAATTTAAAACCTAAAGTAGGAAAATATGTGTATTGAAACCTTAAGAATTGTACTTCCTTCGTTTCACTTATTTTGTTTCATTTGCTACATTATTCAGTCAAATTTTTTAATTTTTTAAATGATCTATCATGTTAAATTATTTACATTTTTTATGTATTAAACCGTTTAAATACTAATAGATTTAGTGTCATATAATATTATCAACTTATTAATAAAATATATTAATCAACTTATTTATTATAATTTTTATAAATTTAGTTAAGTTGACTTATCAACTGGATTAAGAGAACAAATTAAATAGAACGGAAAAGGTATCTGATTATTTTTATAAACATCAGGGTATATATGTAATTGTCATTATGTTAAACTTTGACTTTCATTATTTAATCATTTCCAATACACATATAAATTTAAATAGCTACTATAATAATATATTTATCCTCATAAATACTACTCTGCTACCATACCAGTTACCACCAACCTTAACTCTTTCCTTTTCATTTCTCCATCTCCCATCAAAAAAGAAAGAAATGAATAAGAACACGGCTCCTAATTTTTTTCTAATCATATTGTTATGTGCTTTGTTAGCCTTTCCTTCCACCATAGCTGTTCCTTCTTCAAGTAAGTCTCGAGGTTTTTTTTTTTAAATTTAATTAGACAAATAAAAAGGGGTTTCATGAAATAAATGGCAAAATATATATATTTAACTATTTTATATGATTAATAATTGCAGGAAGCCTCATGTCAAGCACTAAGACTTTACACAAGCAACATCTGTATGATCAATTTCAGGTGATCCCTCCTCCTATGCATCTCCATTTTAATTTCCTATATAGCTTTATTATTATTTTTTTAATTTTGGTTCTTTTTTTCTAAGGGTTGTTGATTAAAGGGGTAATATCTTAATTAATTAATATATATTGAAAGTTTGAAACTTAGTTTGATGTGGATGTGTAGATTAAAGGAAGAAATGGTGTGGAAACAGAAGATTACTCCGGAACCGGGGCTAATAATCATCATGACCCAAGTCCACCCGGAACCTCTTGAATTGGGCCGGTTAGCCCATACTTTGTACTTTATAATTGTACAGAGACTCACAAGAATAATGAAGGAAATTGCACTAATTTTCTTTCATTATTTCGTAGCTAGTGTTTTCCAAAGGTTAGTTAACTTTGTCGTATATATTAATCTTGTATTGTGTTTAAATCTCTGTTGTGCCAGATGAAAATTAAAGTTGTTGCTTCTTTGTGGAAGGAATATTCTCTTCTGTACTTGGATTCCATCCTTTATGGATCTAGGTACTTAGTTTGTAATTTACATTTTCCTGTTTTGGAAAGTTGTACCGTTTAAGACTTCATGGAAAAGTTTTGGGTGGGTTTTGTTTTGAGTATTAATAACTTTAATGGTATTAAAATTATGTGCCTTGTGTTATTAAAGGTTGTAAGTAGGTTTTAGGAGAAGTGTTGCCAGTATATTACATCTAGGTTCTAAATTGAAGGAGAAGTGTTTCATAAAGAAGAAGAAAATTGAAGGGGAAGTTGATTTTGTTTGTCCTTGAAAAGTTGCATGTTTATTTGGCATTTTCCAAAACATTTTTGTGTTCGGAAAATGCCAAACAAACATGTTTTTCATTTTCTGAAATAAATTTTTCATCTCTCAATTTTCTCAAACAACTCTCTCAAAACTCAAACAAACAACTATTTTCTTATCTTTAAACAAAATCTATACAAATTCTATTATGATTTGATATAAAGTAACATATCTCTTACACAATTATCTCACAACAAACATGATTTGACATAAAGTCTTACACATCTTACACCTACAACCTAACTATTTCAAAAAAATCTACACCTACTTAAACTTCTCAAATCACTCTCTCAAAACGCAAACAAACAACATTACGCAAATCGAGATTATTTCACAAACCTCCACTACTCTCCCAAACTACTTTCCCAAGCACCAAACAAACATGCCCTTTAAATTTAGTTGATCGAAACATACACTTAAAACGAAATTTTGATCTATGTTCATCACATGATCCCGATATAATTTGTACTTTCTCCACCCATAAATACACGTACTTTTAGTACGAAAGAATATTCCTAAATATACGTTAGTTTTAGAAATTCAAGAGAGACTTAAATTCGTTTTTGACAATTTTACATTTTTCATTGATGATTGAACGTGATAAATTGCATATTTTTTTATTTCTTTGTGCAACACCTCTAGATGACATGGTGATCGTCTTGTTCATCACACCACCATAAAATTGATTGATATTAATGTTCATAGACTGATTGCTATGATCGATTCAAATTTCAACCAAGTAAGTTGTTGCACATTACTTAGAAATGTTCGTGAATTAAGATCCAATTTCTCGATTTCATGATATTGAGTCAAATCAATAATTGTGTCTTTAGTTTTTGGCAGTAAATACTAAATACACTTTTATCCTTAATTTAATTTTGTTACAATTAAAACCTTCATGACAATACCTTTTCATGTATTAACCTTTCCGGCAAAATTTCCACAAGTGATTTTGGCAAGGTAATTTCGTAATTTCCAAAAACTAAAGTGTAACACTATATTACAAATATAATTTAATGGACTATTTCTTTTTTTTTTTTTTTAGATGGAGTTTAATGGACTATGCTGTGTTAATAAAATGGCACCAAAGAGACTACATCGACACAAAGGTTTTGGAATTTTTAATTAAAACAATTACTGGGTATTGGCACTAATGGGCTGGGTGCTAGTGGCTATTGGGCCAGAAAATACATAAGGCGCCTGAATTGGGCAGTCGGCCCAAAAGATTTAAACATCCAGATGTCAGCTTTCTGCGCGCCCTGACGGTGACCCACAATCTAACATATGATGATGTACTGGAAAAAGAATTGCCATTACGGATTTTAAGTGGTAATAAATGTATTTGACTAGTTAACAAAGTAACAGAACTTTATCTATATTAATTGAATTTAGAATAATGTAACAGAAAAGAAAAAAGAGAGCCCTATTTATAGGGAAAACACATCACCGCCTAACTTAATAAAATAAGCAATTTACAAAACGCTAAAACGTTTATCTAATAACTAATAACAGAAAAATATAACAGCTATTTGATTTAATCTCCTAAACCTAATTTACAGAGAAAAAGGGGGAAAATAGAATTTCATCATCAATCTTTCTTCTTTGTTATCTCTGCTCGGCAATTTCGGGTAATTCTTCATTTGTATGCTCAATTTCTTTGTTAGATTCTGATACAAAGAGAATTTTTCTCAGAAAAAATATAAGGACTTTACATAGAGTGTCACACCAACTTACAAATGTAATCAAACGATAAATGAACTAGCAATAGCAACTACTTTGTAGTGTGTACAGATTCTCCACAAACTAATTTCTCACTTTCCTAAAACCAAATATACATAAAACAAGGCATAAATAAATAATTAATTGGTTTACATAGAAATAGCTTTTTGAAGATTTGAAAATGCCTTTTCGTATCTCACAAAACCCATGAACCAAAATTCAAAATTATCTTGTGTAACTATCTCTATGTACTTCTGTGCTGGATTGTTTACATTCTCACTTTCATTAGCCTCTTTTACCTTATTCACAGGAATCGATAGCTGCAAAACATGGAAATAAATTAATTAGTTTTTCATAAATTTTCTAACATTCTGTTATTTATAGATATGATAGAATAATTGTCCATTAGAATGAACAACAAATAACTACTCCCTCCCATGCACAATTTTTATTCCATTAATTAACTACAACGCGGAGTCATACTTTTTAATCGGGTTTTTTTGCAAGTTAACTCCATGTGATATGTCTAATGGACAATTAACCTCCCTGTGAAATAAAAATGGGAATTTAACTCCCTGTGAAATGAAATAATGAGCAATTTACCTCATTGTGATATAAAAATGGGCAATTTACCTCCATATGAAATGAAATAATGAACAATTTAACTCTCTTGATATGAATTAATAAGCAATTTAGAGAGAGACGATGTGCTTCTTTTATAAAAACACAGAGATGTATTTTGCCTTTTTTCTTATCACAGGGAGTTAAGTTACCTATTTAGGATATCACCGGGAGTTATTTTGCCCTTTTATTTATCACATGGAGTTAAATTACTTATTTAAAATAAAATTGGGAGTTAATTTGCTATTCACTCCTTTTTAATCTTATAGCGTGTGACTTTTCAAGATGAATTTGCCTAGCTATCTCTATAGCGTGTGACTTATGTAATGTTATAAAATTATTATTGAAATAAATAAATCAGATTATTTATTATATTTTTTTAAAAATTTATTATACCATAGAATTTTCCATAAAATAAATAATAAGTAAATTGCTAAGTACGTAGAATGAATGAACAAGTCAGAAATAATGCAAGAATTAAGTTTAATAATTAAATTAACCTTGTAAGGGGTCCTTAATAAGGTTCCAGAAGAGGATTGAATATTGATGGATCTTTCACTGCAGAAGGAAATTTTGTGTGTAGATATGAACAAAATACCAGCAATTGGACCTGCAGTTGTCGATAAATAGCATTGTGATGCCTTTAGCAATTTTTCTCCATCAATCACTCCAAATATATCCCTGAATATATTTTCTCTGCCTCCCTTTTTAATTATTTTGGCCCCTAAACTCAGCTTCCCCTTCACTGTTTCAGAAAACCTAGGCCCCATCTTCACTGCCAATTCAATTTTTATTACATGAAAAATAATGTCAAATTCAAAACCCATAAAAACTACTCCTAATTTACTTGAAAAATGGAAGCTAGAAAAAAAGAAATATATATAATCAAGTACCATGCTCATGAATTCTAAAAGCAAAACTGGTACCCTTCTTCTGAAACTTGTTCTTGTGATTTCTCACAGCGGCAGGCTCCCCATTTTCTGAAATTTCAAGAGTTACAGTTTTAATTAATTCTTCATGTTTTACTAGAAACACACACACACACACACACACACATTGAGACACACACAAATTAAAGCATAAATTATACAAAAATGGTAATGAGATTTTTGTACAAACCTGTGAAAGCAGGGGAGTGATTTGAGGAGGAGGGGCTTTGGGTAGAACTGACAGGTTCAGACAAGGAAGAAGATCTATCTGAAGTTGAATCCAACGTTGAATAATGTTCTTCAGACTGATGATTCTTCATTTCCTCAATCAAATGCAATTATGGTTTTCCTTTCTTTTTTTTTTCTTTTTTTGGTAGCTTTTAAATTTATCCCACCTACTGTTACTAGAGTAGTTGAAAATAATGAAGAGGAGGAAGTAGAAAAGTAGAAGGAAAAGTCTCGTGGGGATAGATATATATCTATATCTATATAATTAAAAAATTGAATTGAATTATGGAATGGACATTTCATGGCCTATTGATCTGTCATGGTCGGTGCCCCCACACTCTAATTATTTTTCTTTAAATTAAAGTTTTTGATTTTTATTTGAACTAATAAAAGTCTGGGATTGGAACATCCAAACAAAAAGCCAGCATATTTTCTGAATGAGTATTTTTGAATTTTTTGTTTGAGTTGCTTAATTTAAATGTAAAATGATGACAACGAGAAATTTCCGATGGATTGAATATTTGAATTGGACAGGACTGGAGTACTGGGACTGACTTTCTCGGAAAATTCCAAAAGTCAAAATAGGTATGCTTTCTGTAATGAATATATAAGTAGTATAATTTTTACTTTTTAGCATAGAATAGAATTTGGTTAACAGTATTTGGATTGGATAACAACCATGGGCTTGTTTGTTTGGTATTTGGGTAGGTAGTTTGAGAAATTAATGAAAATTTGTGTAATAATTTTGATTTGTATAATATTATTTTTTCGGATTTTGAGATAGTAATTTGAAAACTAAAGTAAATGTAGATTTTTGAAAGAGTTAGGTTGCAGGTATAAGACTGTTAAATCATGTTTGATATGTGAGACATTGTGTAATAGATTTCATGTCAAATTATAGCATAATTTGTATAAATTTTGTTTAAAGATAAAAAAATTGTTGTTTATTAAATTTTTGAAATAGTAATTTGAGAAAATTGGGAGATAAAAAAGTTTACTCAGAAATAGAAAACTTATTTATTTGACATTTTCCAAAATTATTTTGCTAAACAAACAGACTCATCATTTTGAAAATTGCCATTCTTTAGTGACAATTGTTTTATAATTTGAGGAGATGCGGTGTAAAATAGTATTAAATATTTGGTTTATCTACTGATTAACTTAATTTTGTTTAGATGATAAGGTCGGTCAATAAAGCCATCATAGTCAAAGTCAGTTTAGTAGAAAAATAATTGTAGATTTATATATACCCATCTATATATAGGTAAAAGCTAGCTGAAAAATTGAATATACAAATTTGGGGCTCGTTTGTTTTGGGAAAATCGTTCGAGAGAGTAGTGGAGGTTTGTGAAATAATCTCGATTTGCGTAATGTCATTTGTTTGAGTTTTGAGAGAGTGGTTTAAGAAATAAAGTAGATGTAGATTTTTTTTTTTTTTTGAAGAGTGAGGTTGTAGGTGTAAGATGTGTAAGACTTTATGTCAAATCATGTTTGTTATGAGATAAATTGTGTAAGAGATAGATTACTTTATATCAAATCTAATAGAGTTTGTATATGTTTTGTTTAAAGATAAGAAAATTATTGTTTGTATGGATTTTGAGAAAATTGAGAAATAAAGATTTTATTTCAGAAAATAGAAAAAATGTTTGTTTGGCATTTTCCACGAATTTTTTTTTTTGGAAACGTCAAACAAACAGGCCCTTGGATTTCGGGCACTTTCTTTCAGCTATACTCCATTCGAGCAGTTGATAAGCTTTGTCATCGTCTGATATGGACTTATCTCTAATATTTGTGGTTAAGGAGATTCTAAGGAATTTGATTAAGTTTTTTTTTTTTTTTTTAATTGTTTTGGTTTGTCAAGGGTTTAATTTTTTTCGAGGCGCATCAGACATATTAAGTGGGAACCTTACCCAAAAGGGATTCGAACCATTACTTTATAGTGACTAGTTCATTTCACTCACTACTAGGAAAAGGGCATATATCGACATATTTCGACTGAATTAAGCCATCGGAATTATCAAAATTTCGACGGAATTTTCGGCTGAAAAATTTTCGACAAAAATTTCAACGGAAAACATTTCCGACGAAATTTTCAAATAATTTCAGATTTTTTTCACATATTTATTAAACCTAAATTATTCATTCGATAAACAATATAACATCCAAAAATATTTTAATAAGCATAATTCAATATTCAAAATATATATCTTAGACGATTCACCTATTGATTTTTTTTTTCCTAAATAGTAACATGCTTAATTAGAGAAGAGCCAAAGCTCCCTTTTCAACAAGTGAAGGTTCATTCCTTAACATAATGTTTTAATACTGCTTTTTTTTTAAAAAAAAGTCCTTTACTACATTAAGGATGTATTTTTCTGGTTAGTATAGAGGAGAACAATATTGTAACCCATTTAATATTGTTATAATAAAAGAAAATTAATCTTCTCGTACCTAAAGTTCTTTATTAGAAATATTGACTTATATATACAATCTTACCAAACAATATTAATTATTATCATTCGGAGTATAAATTTAAAGAAGTCGCATATATACGTAGTATATTTGCTATGAACAATACTAATTAGCTTTCTAATTAGGCCATTTTCAGTTACACTTCAGCATAAGTCCAACTTATCCTGAAATTTTAAGTCCAATTTTCCTTTTCCTTTTTAATAGTTATCTTGAATGGCTCAATGCTATTCATTCCACTTAATTTCAATCCTTAATTTTTTCCACTATTACTTTATAATAAAAATAATGATTTATATATAAGTTTCTTACAATGTTATTAAATTTACAGACTATTAATGTTAAAGTTACGTTATTTTAATGTTTTGATTAAATAAATGCTACATTTTTAAAATTAAAATGACCCTTGAAAAATTAGTCATAAATTAGAGGATTTTTCATTAAAAAAATGAAAAAAATTTGTTAACTAAAAATAAATAAAAACAGAAAATCCTTTGCTTCAAGACTCAAGGGACGGGACAAGCCAATCTTGACTTGCTCCACTCCTTGGAGCAATGGGTGATTGGATTCAATGGGACCTTGAATCAATGGATATGTCCATCTTCGTCCCTTGAAGGGAGAAGACTTGTCGCATCCCTTGAGTCTTCAAGCCACAAATTTTTTGTTATTTTTAGTAAATAATTTTTTTTCTTCAAATAAAAAATTCCTTTAATTTATGATTAAATCTCAAAAGGTTCATTCTAATTTAAAAAATTAACCTTTATTTAAAAATTTAATTATTAAAAAAACGTAACTTTAATTTAAGAAAATTAGAATTAATAGTATGTAAATTTAATAACATTGTAAGAAACTTAAATATAATTTATTATTATTATTATTATTAAGTGATAGTGGGAAATAATGAGGATATTTGAAATTAAATGAAATGGATTGATTGAATAATTGAAGATGACTACGAGAAAGAAAGAGAGAGCTGAACTTGGAATATGAAAAAATGCTAAGAAGAAGCTGCACTTAGACTGAAAAGTTAACTTGAAACATGTGCAATTGTAGGAGGCTCAGTAGTCCTACAACAATAAAATTTCTTACTTCAATCACAAAGTATACAAATTACAAAACAAGTTCTCAAAAAAAGTTATACAGAATACAAAATTTTCGTGAATAATTGAATTCCAAATTTCCAACATAGTATAAGATTTTTACATGACATGAAAATTTGAGTTGGCATGTCGCGTTACTCGCGTATACACGTGTTTCATGGTTCTTTTGTGTGTGTGTGTGTGTGTGTGCTAGGTAACTAAATTCGCCGGTCAGAGGTGGCTGCGCGCTCTGAATTCGCGAACTAGAGCGTATTTTGGAAATTCGCGCTAAAAGCGCGAACTCAAATCCACAAGTTCGCGAATCTATCAGCTAAAAGACGCGCTTTACTAATTTTAATGGGGATGTTGCCCAATTATAATGTGACGGGTGGCATTTCTTGCAGCAAAAGTTGAACTCTCCACGTGACTTATTCAGTACTACAGTTTTTAGCCAGCTTTTTCATACATCATTGTCAGAATCTCAAAAGCATAATTCAAAATATGTACATACATATATAATAAAATAATACCCCATCATGTTTTATTAGATTTGAATATCTTTTCACCCCATGTAAAGCTAAATTGTACTGCATTACTTATTTTTCCATTAGTATAATTACTTATATTGTTACTATATATTTTAGTAAAATTATACCTAGTATTCTTCTATAGTCCTAACTTTTATTTTAATTTTTGTGATTTTTATATCATATTTTTATTATTATAATATTATTTTAAAGGCGCTTTTTAGACGCTCTCATATTGCGAATTTTCAATATTACGCGCTCTCACGCTCTCGCACGCGCACCCGCTCCCGCACACGCTCGGCGACTTAGTTACCTAGTGTGTGTGTGGGGGGGGGGGGGGGAAGATGCTTATAGGAGTTATTTTACTCTTTTTCTTTGATGCGGTATGTGAATCTTTTACAAAGACTGAATCTTCTAGCTGGCATGTCGAAATTGTTGCTTTTTTTTTACACGATGTTTTCTCTCTTTTTTTTTTTTTTTTTTTTTTGATAGTGAACCTTAGCGTTGGAAGATGATATTACATTAGTTCTGCTTTCATGGACTACTTGATAGTATCAATATGTTTTGTTTTTCAGCTTTATGTTGACCAAATCTCAAATTCAATTACATAAATTGCTTTTTTATTTGGAAATCATTTTCTTTTCCAAATACATTGCTACATCATCAAATTTATTCAATTCTTATTAAGTACAATAAATATTGGACTAACGCGTAAGAAGAATACAACTAAAAGTCTAATATATAATAAAAAATACCTCTAGACTTTATATGGATTGGTGTTTATTTAGTTTCACGGTTCCGTGTAACTAGGTCAATATGAATTTCACGAAACTCAAGCTCAATTTATTTATTTAAATTTAATAAACTTCAAGAAATACATGAATTGTTATATCTCTAATTTAACATTTATAATATTTATTTTCCCTCCTCAAACCCCATATTTTAAACTCTGATGTACGTCTCAAAATTTTAAAAGTCCATGAATGCCAACATTAAAACTCAATTCGATTTATGCTTTCAAGGTTAGACGAAACCACCTTTGCAACAATTTCACCACCTTGCCTGTGGTGAGGTATATCGCAAAAACCCTCTTTGTTAATTCATTGTGTGCGTTTTTGTTCTTGCTTTTGTATACATAATGTGGAGACTTCTTTTATGGGACCATTGGATGACTCGGAAAATTTTAAATTCCGCACTTTGTTGTCTGACAAATCGAGCCATATCCCAACAACCACCTTTGCAACAATTTCACTATATGTCTTTCAATCTGTAAACATAGTTGAAAATAGTATTACACGGGTAAACACCAATAATTAATGGTCATCCTTATAATTAATTTTTTACAGAGTGGTCAATTTTGTATTATTTTTTTCACGTTAGTCCCCATTATGAATTATTCGTTTCACTTTGATCATTTTCAGGTAGTCCAAGGTGAAATAAAGTTCCAAAATAGTTTTATGATGAATTAAATTGATAAAGAAACAGTTTTATGATGTACTATAGTGTAACACTATAAGTAAAATCCATTGTAAATGATCAACGTGAAACAAATAATTCATAGTGAAGACTATCATAGAAAAAATAATACAAGAGAAATCACTATGTAAGAAAATTAATCATAAATAAGATCATTAGAGATGTTTACCCAATATTACACCTTTGACCCGAAATAGGTTTAAAAAAAATATTGACCCGAAACAAACACTCGATTATAAAGGCCAGAGTTCCAAGTGAATTGCATCTGCGAGTTTGGGCTTCAAATAAACTAATCCCACTCATGGCCACCAAACACAACCTAAGCAAAATTTAATCTTGGAAGTTGTTATATTCCTTACTGGGCCACCAAACGGCCCCTCTGAAACAAAAAAGGCTGAGTTTTCAAACAGGCCGACCCGCTTCGAGTTGATTCGACCCGGCCTTTACTTTCATCATCTCCCGCCGATGACTAATACCTGCTCTCATACTGAAGAGGGGTTTCGTGCTTATCCACGGTTAGTTAATTGGTTAGATACTTAGATAACAACTATATTCATTTTGTTGTACTATTATTATTATTATGTGGGTTCGAGTAAATGCTCCCATTTGACTTTGTCTTGCGTATATATAGAACTCATGGTGAGCAATTTGTTTTTGTCTTATCATTTCCTCTTATTTCATCAATGCTTCAGTTTATTGAGGGTATTACTTAATTCTTTTTTGCTATTCTTCTGTTAGTTATGTTATAATTTTATTGAATTCCAGGTTGCGAAATTTCTCCTTTTCAAAGGCTGGTACTTGATTTTTGTTTTGTAGTGAAATGGCGGTACATCATTATTCACCTGTATAATCTGTGTATCTGTTTTAGCTCAATACAGAGAAGTCACAACTTTAATCTCCTGTTTCAGTTCTGTGGATAACTGCCTCTGTGATGGAGGTGAAGATTGTGCCTTTTGGTTCTGATATCTAACATGTCCTGTGGATTGTGGTGTTGATGATTAGAATCAGAAGTTAGAAGTCTGTCTCTTGATGTTATGTTGGTAATTATAGTTAATTCAACATTTTGGGAAATTGGAATGATTAGCCCATCTGCATCATCACTATGTCTGCTTCCTTCCCCAAGTACTGAACCTGAACAAAGACACGCCTTAAAAAGTTCGTCAAAGCGCATATCGGAAACTCTCAGGACAGAACTTGTTCATAAATTCAACTCCTCACTTGAGCTCAAACAAGTTCATGCCCTGGTCATCAAAACTAGCACTCCACTCTCGGCTCTCCCACTTTCCCGTGTAGCCTCAGTTTGTGCCCTTACTCCTAATTTCGCCTATGCACAAAAACTCTTCAACCAACTTGATCAACCACAGCTTTTCATCTGGAATTGTTGCTTGAGAAATTTTGCCGAGAGTGATTCTCCGTTTGATGCTATTTTGCTGTTTTACCAATTGCGTATGCATAATGTACATCCGGATAGTTTTACTTGCTCTTTTGTTCTCAAGGCTTGTGTGCAATTAATGGACCTTTTCCACGGTCGAATCATTCATGCCCTCGTTGAAAAACTCGGGCTTCAATCGAACTTGGTTTTGCAAAATGTAATTGTGCATTTATACGCATCCTGTGGGGATATGAGTAATGCGTTGCTGTTGTTTGATAAAATGGGGCAACGAGATATTGTTACTTGGAACACGATGATCACGCAACTAGTGAAAAAGGGTGATGTCGATTTAGCATACAAGATGTTTGTGGAAATGCCCGAGAGGAATGTGAGGTCATGGACTGCTATGATTTCCGGGTTTGTTCAATGTGGGAAGCCCAAAGAGGCTATTTGTCTTTTCAATAAGATGGAAGAAACATGCTTGAAGCCTAACGAGGTAACTGTGGTAGCTATTTTAGCCGCGTGTGCTGATTTGGGCTTCCTCGATTTAGGAAGTAAGATACATGAATATTCAGATAAGAATGGGTTTACGAGAAATACCCATATTTGCAACACTCTGATCGATATGTATATTAAATGTGGATGTTTAAAAGCTGCACTTGATGTATTTGAGGGTATGAAGGAACAAACGGTAGTCACATATTCAGCCATGATCCACGGGCTAGCAATTCATGGACAAGGCGAAAAATCTTTGAAACTCTTCTTTGAAATGATTCAAACAGGGATGAAGCCTAATGGAGTCACCTTCATTGGACTCTTGAACGCGTGTAGTCACATGGGATTGATAACCGAGGGACGTGGGTTTTTCACTACCATGACTAAAGATTATGAAATTGTTCCCGCCATCGAGCATTATGGATGCATGGTTGATTTGTTTAGCCGTGCTGGGCTTCTGCACGAGGCCCACGATTTAATCAAAGAGATGCCTATAAAACCGAATGCAGCTATATGGGGTGCACTTCTTGGTGGATGTAAAGTCCATGAGAATATTGAAATGGCTGAAGTAGCAATGAGACATTTGCAGGAATTGGATCCATTTAACGATGGGTATTATGTGGTTTTGGCGAATATATATTCAGAAGCAAAACGTTGGGAAGATGCTGCAAGGGTGAGAAAATTGATGAAATATCGAGGGTTGAATAAGACACGGGCCTGGAGTTCGATTACTGTCAAGGGAATGGTCCATGAATTTGTTGCGGGGGATGATTCTCATTCGCTTTCCATGGAAATTTTTGAGAAGTGGAATGAGTTACTTGTACAAATGAGGTTGAAGGGCTATGTGCCAAATACCTCGGTTATTCTACTTGATGTGGATGAGATGGAAAAGGAGAAGTTTTTGTCCAGACATAGTGAGAAACTAGCGCTGGCATTTGGGCTTATTAATACGAGGCCAGGAGAAACGATTAGAATCTTTAAAAATCTTCGAGTTTGTGAAGATTGTCATGCTTCTTTCAAGTTGATATCTGAGATTGTTGGAAGAGAAATAGTTGTTCGTGATCGGAATAGATTTCATTGTTTTAAATATGGCACTTGTTCTTGCAGGGATTATTGGTAGTTTGAATTTATTAATGTTTGATGTAAGTGTAAGTGTTAATGTAATTTATTTCTGGGAAATGTGATTTGAAGGTAACCCAAGGCCCAGTTTGGATCGGTTTTGGCTCTGTTTCGTCCTGTTTCGGTGTTTCAAAATTGTTTGGATGATTTTCGCGAAACATTTGAAACACGACTTGAATTGATTTTGGTTGGAATATTGAGATAGTGAAATATTAGTAAAATAATAGATAGTGGGTTTTGAAAATATGAGATATGGTTTGAAATGGTTTCGATGTTGGTGTTTTGGGGTGAAAACTTTATAACATGTGTCAAATCAAAAACTTTATAGAATTATTATATAATATTATATAGTGTAATAATTGAGATTGTAATCGTAATATATTGTTATGATTAGTATGATGATTTTAATATTGTTATTGCAATATTGTTTAGATAATTAATACAAATTCAATGTAGGTGCATACTAATTAGTATATTTTTATTTCAAAATTAATATATTAACATAAATTTTAAATTTTATATATAATTAATAATGTTAAAACAATCATTTAGAAATACTCCGTCTCATTTATTTTGCTCCATATGCTACAATATTCGGTCAAACATTTCATTCTTCTAAGTGACTTATCATATTAAATTATTCACATTTTTGGTGTATTAAACATTTTAAATATTAATATATATGGTGTCATATGATATTATCAACTTATTAGTGAACTATATTAATTAAATTATTTATTATAATTTTTATAAATTTAGTTAAGTTGACTGGTCAACTGTACCAAGGGTTAAGGATAATTGGGACGGAGGAAGTAATATAGTAATGATAAAACTTTTCATTGGTACATAATTAATAATTATTAGACAATCATTTAAAATAAAATAATATTAAAATGAGAATTCATTTGAAGAAAATAATATCACCCGAAATGCAAATAATATTAAAATAATTAATATTCATTTGAAGAAATATTACACAAATTTATATTTATTTTGTGAGTTTATACAGTCCTATAAATACACACACTATACAATATACAGGATACGTTGAAATTCTCCATAAATATATACAACAATAATACATAGTATGCACGATGGCATGGGTGTTACTGTGCAACTATTACAACAGACAAGAGTGTCAGACTATATTAGGACTTAAATGGATATGAAAAAGGTGTTGAAACAATTTGTTTGGGCTTCAAGTGAAACAAGTGTTTCACGGACTTTTTGGACCAAAATTGATTGGGATGATGGTTGGCCCGTTTTCCGGACAAAAGTCTTGGGCCAAAATCATTCCAAACAGGCCCTATGTCTCCAAATAATTTTTGAACATATAATTTTATTGCAGTGGGCCTATTTAATTCTATGTCAACTTAAGGAAATTATTATCCACACTGGGTTTGGCTGAACTTAAAGTAACTATAAGGCAAGTGTAATACATTTACTTTGAGATTAGATATAACTCTCAGGAGAGTGATAAATCACAAAACAAGTACAATACACTTGATTGATGGTTGGATGAGACTTATATGATATTGAAGGTAACCCAAATGACACTCGTATGATATTGCACTCTAACTAATAATATTTGAAAATTATTTGTCAACTTATTTTGTTTTTGTATAAATCTTATTGTTTAAGTTAAACTAAGAACTAGTATTAATTTTAATATTGTTATTGTCTCATTCAGCTCCATCAAATTAATCTACAAACGAATAAAACTCGTAATTAACCATATCAAAATCGGATTCAGACCCGCTCCACAGCCTAGTCCGAAGCCCTAGAAGAAATTTCATGTGAGGTTTAAGATGGACCGGGTAGTTATTCGTTAGGATCAACTAACTGATGGCCCAATTGATTATTTTGACAACTTCTGCTGTCGTTTTTGTTTAGGGCATCAACTGGCAATTTAGTACACTGCCGAAAATAAGAAGAGGGGTTTTATATAGAATAAAATTGTGCCTATTCCAATCACAAATTAAGTAGCACAGAGTGCAAGTAGCAGATAAACTATCAGCAGAGCATTTTGCTTGGCTGTAACTAGAAGAAGAAAATGACTTCTCGCCCCGAATTGCAAGCGCCGCCGGAGATATTCTACAACGACGACGAAGCTCGTAAATACACGTCCTCTTCTCGTATCATCGATATTCAGGTACCATACCTTTTCACCTTTAGATAATTTAATTTATAAAGGTAATTTTCATTAATTGATTAATTTGTTCCTTTATCAATCTGCGAAAAGGCTAAACTTTCGGAGAGAGCGGTCGAGCTTCTGGCTTTGCCTGAAGACGGCGTTCCAAGGTTGCTGCTTGATATAGGTAAAAAATAAAATATACCTTAATAGGTTACTTGCAACACTGAATATAATGAAGAGTACTGCTGTTAAATGACAGATGCTTGGTTGCATGTATTGAATTTGCTCAGGGGCGGAACTAGAGGGTTTCGATTGGGGGGGCGAGATTTTTTTAATAGGAAACTCATTATCATTTTTATGCCGTTATAAAATGAAATAAAGTAATAATGTCTTTTTATTCAATAAAAGGTGAAAAAATATATTGTTAATTTATTTTAAGAATCCATTTAACAAATGATTTAAAAAAAAATTAAACGTAGATACATTTTATAACATAAATTCAATTCTGTTAAAAAATGTTTTTAAAGTACCAAAATTAACACTAAATTTTTTTTTGTACTGCTTTTAATTATTCTTGAGTGCATTTATGAAAATTAAATATTCTTATCATAATATATTTACATTTTCAATTCAAGGTAATATGTTAGTCAAACTAAAAAACATTTATAAATAAGAAACAATTAAAAGAATGAAAAATTAATCTAGCATAAAACATTTAAAAGAAATAAACAACAAAACATATTTAAAAGAAAGGAAGTAGACATGAGGTTTCATTTAAAAGAAATAAACAACAAAACATATATAAAAGAAAGAAAGTAGACATGAGGTTTCGAACCTGTACCAATTTAGTTGAACTACATTGCACTAAACCACTGGGCCATCATCGCTTTTTTATCTATTTTTACAATAATACTAGATATATAGACTTAATTCGGATTATTCTTGGGGGGGCGACCGCCCCCCCCAGCCCCTAAGGCGGTCCGCCCCTGAATTTGCTTATCTATAAATGCAACGCATGAATAATGATTTTTCATATCCGCAAAATAACTTCAGTTATACAGTTATTTCGATACCCAAACAGGTTCTTTGTTAGTGAGCATTTAGTTGTGAGGCAGTAACCTTTTGCAAGTTTTTCAATTAGTGTTTCTGATAAGAAAGAGGAGATTATATTGATATGACAGTAAACTTAAAGTGCAACACAATAACTTTTGCGCAAGTAATGTTGGTGGCATCAAGTGGGAGACCTTTACCATGTTGATTAAGCTGTTGCTTTGGTGAGATAGTTTAACTAATATCTTTTACATGTTACCAAAATAGTACTTTTCTTGCAAATAATTTGAAGCAAGTTGTTCCAGTAGCAGCTAGCAGTCCCATAGAACTGTACAAGCCTTGTATTGTTCCCTTCAAACACTCTCGGAGGCACATCATTTTCGAGTCCAAAAGACGACGTAAAAAATCTTTGAATCGTGAATATTTGTTTTATCATAAGATTTCCTTTGCATCATTCTAGAAATTAGTCTTAGATGAAGTGTTGCAGAAATTTTCATTGTCCCGGCTCTGGATTAGGTACTGTCTTAGTTGTATAGCGGGTAACCTTTAACTTTTGAAAGCCAAAATTTACACCAGGGTTATAATTGGGTGACAGTGACTCCCGTCAATAGTCATTTTTATTCAATTCCCAAATTTTCTTTTTTAAGGTTTAAATATCATGTTCATGTACTAACATTCTGGTTCTTGGTTGATGCTGCTGTTTCAAATATGCATTGTTCACCCTATGCTTTCTTGGGCTTAAGGGAATTTATGTGTACCTACATTTAACAAACTTAAGTGACCTGTCCTGCAAATGCCAAGTTGGTTTAAGGTTCCACATGCTAAACTTATCTTTGTCTTTAATACCAAACTTGAATCTGCATTGGTGTTATATAGGTTGTGGATCAGGACTCAGCGGGGAGACATTGACTGAATATGGGCATCAGTGGATTGGTTTAGATATATCAGAATCAATGCTGAGTATGTGGCATATTTCCTTCAAATATTATTTCAGTACCTGTTACTTTTTATGTTTCTGTATTTACTCACTTATATTTTAACAAATCAAGGCATTGCATTGGAGCGCGAAGTTGAAGGTGACCTTATGCTTGGTGACATGGGTCAGGTTGGCTACTAAGTTCAAACCAAACCTAAATGTTTCACAACCAGATCCATTGTTATTACATTAATTATGAGTATTGGTGCCGTGATAATCTTTATTTAATTTCTTGCTTAATATGTTTGCACCGCAAGCATTATGGAACCCATTCATTCTCTCATCCTGCCCAATGTATGTTTTATCCTCGAATAGTTTAGAAATTTTTTGAGGACTCAGTAGGACTTGTTTCTCCATGACAAAGCCTCATTTTTCAATTCTATGGACTTTGCATTGCCTCCTTGGATGATAAGAAAAAAGATGAAAATTAGGACAATAAGATTTGACATTATTATGCTCATAAGAGATTTGGTACAACTCATATTTGTAGGTTTTCTACAAGTTATGTGAGTATCAATCTGCCACTCTTCATTTATGTTATTTTGCGTAATCTCTAAAATCTGGCTTCAGAGAATGGGGAATGGTCCGGGTGGGAATCTGATATTGTACCTCTAAGTTAATGAATAGACTGACAGAGACGGTGACGGTAAGAGCAACCACTGCCATGAAATCGGATACTCCCCTTCCCCCTCTTATGAGGAGCCAGACTTTGTGGATTTTCTTTCCCTTTTTTTTTCTCTGTTTTTCTTTCTAAGTTTGCAGAATTACTCAGTCGTTTTTTTATATGAAGCCTTTTGGCACTGGAAATCTCTCTCTTTCTTCTGTGTTGCATGTCTATGTGTGTTGATGATAACTGATATCCTGTTTGCAACATGTTATTTTTCAGTTTACATGAATGGATAATCATGTGTATTGTGAACTATTGTAGGGATTAGGACTTCGCCCTGGAGTTATTGATGGCGCCATAAGTATCTCAGCTGTTCAGGTTTCATTTTCTACTCCATTTTTCAAAGAATTTTATTATTTAAAAGGTGCATAGTCCAACTGTAATGATCCTCTTATGCAAAACTTGCACTGTGTAAGTAGGGGACTAAAATTAGGAGGTAAACGTGGCGAGCCATTCAAAAAAGGCTTCTGCAGTTACATCACTGCTTAGTAGCTTAGTTTGTCAAAATTTTAGCATTTGACATCAAGTAATATATACCGGATTAATGCACACAGATGTTTTCAGTTAGTTATACAAAAAATGGTTATATAATAATTGGTTAATACCCAGAATACTCCTTAATACCTGGAAGCCGATCATTTGATTAGAATTCCTTTACAATTGAGTTCAAAATTAAAGTAGAGAAATCTTGTTGAACTTTTCTGTTTTTGTATCTGATATACTTTAATTTTTTTTCCGTTGCAGTTTATTCATTTAAAATTATGCTGGTTATACTAGATAAAGTTCATTTTCTTCTTTGGCATATTTTCTTAAGGCTCAAGTGCTTATTTTTTTGTACTGTTTCATTTTTCTCAAACAGTGGTTGTGCAATGCCGACAAATCTTCTCATGACCCACGTCTGAGATTGAAGTATGTAATGGCTTACTTCCTTATTCTTATATGTTTTGCATAACTATCATGTTCAAACTTAAAATTCTATCTTCCAGTGAATCATTTGTGCATCTTTCTACTGCAGTTTCTGACTTCTGTATTATATCCTTGTAGGGCCTTCTTTGGGTCATTATACAGATCTTTGGCACGGGGAGCAAGGGCAGTGCTACAAGTGTATCCTGAAAATCTGGCTCAGCGTGAACTGATCCTGGGTTTTGCTATGCGATCTGGGTTTTCTGGGGGTGTAGTCGTCGATTTTCCACACAGGTATCAAAATGATACAAAAGTTCCCTATTTGATTAATAGCTTAGCTTTTTTACTGAAAAAAATGGAAAATATTGTTCACTGAACACAAGAGAGAATACTTGCTAACTAAGTAAATTAGCTAAGAATGAAATAGCCAAAGTCAAAAGAGATTGATGAATAATATCGGTTTCATGTCTAGTTCTTCTTGTACCCACATTTGTTTGTGAGACCAAATGCAGGAGATTGAATGGAGCATGTACATGATTCACCAATTAAAAGGTTTTAATGACATCTATCTAAAGCATTCAAAGAAAATAATGAATTTTAAAGAATTAAAAGTTGCACAAACTTTTCTGCTTCATTTATTGATTTTGAAGGTAACATTTGATATATAGATCTTGGCGGAATGCGCCATGTTGCTTTCATTTGAATCAAAATTCCGAAGTATCTTCACTTAATCCAGGAAAAGAAAATCGTGTTACTGTGATTTCAATGCCATCATCTTTCTACTGAGAAAACACTAAAAACATATTAAAAAATAAGTGTAGCACTATTCTTACGCCAAATTATGTGATACTAAGAATTCCTGAAATAGATTGTTCATTGCACTTGTCCCTTTTTTCTATTCGCCACCAGGATAGCTCTTTAATATTTGTTATTGATTACTGTAAGTACAAAAAGTGATGTTTCAAATTAACAACGTCCCATGTGTTCCAAATGAATTTATTCAATCATACACGTGAATAAATTAAAGCAAATGTTTGATGTATATCGATTATCGAAAGTTTGTCCATTTAATTAAAGAAAAACAATTTCTTTGTTGTTGCCTATAAGTTATACTCCAATAGATAGGATCCTGTTTAATGTGGAGAATGTGGCTGGTATTTCTGTTGTCAATCCATGCACGCATATTTACAGTCCTATTTATATCCTTCTAGATTTCTTGCAGGTTTGAGTTCTTTCTGTTCATCCCCACCCCCTACCCCCCAAAAAAATGAAAAAGAAAAATGAAAGAGCTTTGTTGTATTTCCTCACACACTAAATAGAAGAGGCATTCTTTCTTGTAACAGTACGAAGAAGAGAAAAGAATATCTTGTGCTCACTTGTGGTCCACCATCTCTAAGTAGTGCCACTCCCAAGGGAAAAGCTGAAGATGGAGAGAGTTGTTCTGATGAAGAGAGCAGTGGAGATGAACAGAATCAGTCTGTGAGTAACAGATAAATATATGTGTTCTGACTTATTGATAAAAAAAGGTAAATTTAAACTCATTCCGTGTTCACAATTTCAAATATTTCCCTACATTATTGCAGGTTTATGTAGCAGACAGAAACAGACCTAGGAAAAAACAAAAACTGAACAAGAAAGGCAAGGGAAGAGAATGGGTAATGCGAAAGAAGGAACAGATGCGGAGAAAGGGAAACACGGTTCCTCTAGACACGAAGTACACTGCCCGCAAACGAAAAGCTCGGTTTTGATCACCTATGTAATTTCCTGGCTTTAATTTCGGCACTTTCTATTACGTTGCTCTATCAAATGGCTGAATGTAAAACCATTGAGGAGATTTTAAAGCACAATTGGCCTGGAGAGATACATAAGCAGTTTTCTTTTCCTATTTTGGCATTTTAACGTTTTTGTTTTTGTCATCCAAAATTCCAAATACAATTCTAGTTCTAGTTTCTATTGTGGTGATTGTGTATTTATAACTTTAGGGCTGATTATTACATTATTGTGTGATTGGGAAATACCATAAATGGTAAAATTTTACATTTAATCCTTCAAAGTGTGAGAATAAGTCTATTAATGTATTATACAATTTAGTTGATGTTTTTATATTAAATTGGGATTAATTCTATTTCAGCTATTAATTGCATCATTTTACTTACTTCCTCCAACTATAATATGCGTTCATGCTGCTTAGTTCTCATCAATTTTCCTCTTTATTTTATTGTTTATTTTCTTTATTTAATCAAGATGAGATAATCTTCCATCGATAATGTTCTAGTTGTCAATCTTCGGTCTGGGTTAATTTTTATTTATCTTTGATTTAAACATGTAATTTATTTTTCGGCAAGTGTAATACACTTGCTTTGGGATTGGATGTAACTCCCAGGAGAGTGACCAATCACAAAGCAAGTGCAATACACTTGTCTGGTGGTTGGATGGGTTTGGCCAAGCCAGGCTTGGACAAGAATTTTCCATTAATTTTATCTTAAACTTGATCTGTATTTGACATTTTATCTTTTCAGTTACATATAAGTAATTTTTTAAACTTCGAAATGGTAGTTTAAAATGACTTTCCAACTTAATACCAATGAATTTATTAAAAAAAAACATAATTAATTTTTATATGCTACTAAATTTATTCATAAAATAAAATGCTAGATTATTACAAGCGAGGATTGTGCGATTAAACGTGTGTAACGCAAAATATAAAAGATCTAGCGTGTTAAATGATGAGATCAATTATTGGTTAAAGAGTGTTGGGCAGTAGATAAATAAATATTCTTGTCACCAATAAAAAGTCAGGGACTAGAAAAGGATGTTATACAGGTTTTCTTATTTAAGTATTTAGAAGCAATTTTTTAACCATGGTCTTCTTATTTAGGTAATGAAGGGTGTGTGTGGATGGGTTTTGGCCCGGTCTCGCGGGTCTCGCGAGACCGAGCCAAAACCCTTTCAAATGAGTTTTCGCCAAACCCGTAAAATCATCAAAAACCTATTCAGAAACTCACACTCAAACTTTTCAAACATATAAAACATTGATTTGACACCTACCACCTACTTTTTCCTTCAAATCTCACTAAAAAAGACATTGATTTGACACCTATCATCTACTTTTTTCCCTAAACCCCAACATCCAAACCCAATCCAAGTGGGGTTTCAACTTATTCAAACCAAAAAACCCAATAATCAAAACCCATCCAAATGAAGTCTCAAAGGTTTCATCGAAATCACCCAAATCAATTTTTTAAAACCGAGACCCGCAAAACCGAGCCAAAACCCATCCAAATAGACCCGAAGTTATTTAAACGATTAATAAAAACGTTGAACTCAGAGGGAAACAAATGCTCTTGTTTTTCTTTAACATAACGAGACAAGTTACTACATTATAGTAGTATGAATTTCGAGAATTTGATAAAAGAAACGAAGGTGGTCGAGTGAAGAAACACCTAAACTCGGGGGATTATGTCAAGTGTCAACTAAACACAATTATGTGAACTAAACTCAAAAGCAATAAATATGATTACCGGTAATTAGCTTTTTTGTTTGCTTCTTTTTTTCAAGTTTTCCTTACCGAAAACCAGTAAAAATAGCAACGGTTATGTACTGTGTTAAATCTAAAAATAGGATCCATAATTTCCTCCTCCATTTACCAGATAAATGCATAGCAATGTCCATTTGGACCAATTCTTCCAAAACCCTCAAAATCCATAAACCCTAGTAAACAGAATCGAATTCAGAAAGTGAAAAATCATTATGCACCCTTTTTCCTCTTTTTTTGCCTCACCGATTTCTTCCAGAAACACTGATGAAAAGGAGCAGCCCATCTAGAATTTATATGGCGAATATTAATACAATTTCAGCAAGTGTAAATAATTTCTACCTGTGCAGCGAGAATACCGACAAATACTTCTGTGAGAATTTTGCTGTTTTAAGTAGAAGGAAAAGCAACTTTAAGAAGAAGCAATGCGGGAATTTTAGATCACGCAATGGCGCCGGAGCTAGGGTTTCTTCGATTGGCCGCTCGTGGAGATTATGTGCTGCAACGGAGCTTCATGTTCTTCAGGAAAGCACAAGTAAAAGTAGCAATGTGCAGAATCAGGTTCCGTTTATTGAAATCCCCGTCACTTGCTACCAGGTTTGCCGTTTTGCCTTCTCCTGTAATCTATTATAGTTACTCAGCTCTATGTTATGCGATCAAAATTTGATTAGGATGATGATTCAAATTATCTTGTTGTTAGTGTTTGATCCGTGTCATTTTTTTGTTCTTGATCGTGGCTTTTTAGTTGTTGTTCATATTAATATGTGAAAATCTTCTCAAATTTATGTGCTGTGATTGAAAAATGGAATGGGTAGATTGGAATTTTGACGGCTGAAATCTGGGGGTTTAATTTCATGCGTTGTCCTGTTTGTCAATTCGGACTGTCTAAAATTTTATTGCCTATTGCATGAGTGGAGGAGATTTTTGAAGTAAATTTACAGGTGTCTTCTTCTCCTTATAAGCAAATTTATATTTTGTTATCATTATTAATTGATTTTGAAGATATTTTATGGCTTGATTGTGACTTACTACGATTGACAACTGGATTATAACAGCTCAGTCAAAGGCGAATATCAGTAAATTATGACATAAAATTTTTGTATGCGCTTATCACACTTTTTTGTGTCTCGGTATTTGCACGCATATAGATGAAACTATGAATTAACATGTCATTGGGTGTTTCTAGAAATTGTTGAAAACTCGCTTTGTTGGCATGATTCATATTTAATTTGCGTGACTTTATACGAGCAACTGTTATTCTTAGTGGTCTTCAGTAAAAGCTCATTTATACCATCAAGGCGTTTATCTCATGTGTGAACGTGTTTTTTCATATCTTTGCTATCATTGAAGTATCATTAGTTAGTCCTTCAATTAGTAGATAAATAAGGGAAGTTGGTGAAATTCTTACATCAAATAAATTATTGGTGTTGTATTATGATGGCGCATTTATCTATCTGAGTTATCCCCATCCAGTAGGAAAAAGATATAATGACATTCAATTGATAATGGCAATCTGTATCAATATTATCTGATTAAGTAATCTGTGTAGAGCTTCATTTTTAACTAAAAAAGTGTAACTCCAGACCACACAGTAAAATCTCTGTCTGGGGTTCATTCAAAAGGGAATGTACACTACTACTTACCTTGTACTGTTGAGATGTAACAACTTTGCAATAGCAGTTGCTTTCTCTTTGTTATACATATTTTACAAATCAATAGTTTTCCCTTAATATGTTTGTAACCAAGCATCTTGTTAAGAGGTATAAATATCAAATGACTTTTCTCTCTACCATACCAGCTTATGTTACTGGATCATGAGGTCACTTAAAAGTTCTAATCACATTGTCACCCATTTATTATAAAGAGTAAGTGTGCTAGGATAATTTTTTTTAGTACTTCTCCTTTACATGAGATATAATAAATATTAAATGTCTCTCCCCTCTCATCTTAAGCTTTTAGATGACGGTGGTCATTCAGCACAAGGATCGATATTTTGCATTAATATTCAAGTTATCAATTGATTTTACCTATAAATTAAGAACAATGCATGGTATTCGGGAATTTGGTTGTGGGTGACTATCTGATTGTACCCGACCATGTTGACTCTTGGCTTCAGTTCTATACTTCTATTAGGATCATGTCCATGCTGCCCTCTAGGTTCTCACTCTTGTTTCATGTCCTATTTTGGAATATTAATATCTATTTTAGGATTTTCTTCCCTCTATATTTCTCAGATTATCTTTGAATACCTTCAGATTACATTCAAGTAAATTTAATCAAAATCCCATATATGAAAAGTACTTCTCTTATCTCATATCTGATGGGTATATGTTATGAGGTTTTATGTTATGGGTCTAAGTTTTTGTGACTTGCATATATTATAACTCAATGTAGCTCTTCTGATTAACAACCTAATTTTCATATTGTCTGTTCCTCATTTTTAATGATCTATGCTTGCAGGTTCTTAGTGTTCATGATCAAGCGGAGAAAGACGAAATTGTTAAGTCAGTGATGCATCTGAAAAATGCAGAGATTGAAGAGGGATATACTAAGGAGGCTGTTATATCTCGCCAGGTATGGTATATTTCTGTTGTCTTTGAGTTAATTGCCCAAGTTTTGATTCGCTGTTGAAAACGTTGTTGAAATTGTTCTGTTTAGTAATTACCTTATCCTGTTTATTGTTTTATTAGGAGCTCTCCTCTATCACTATCTTACGTATATGTATTTTCCTGCTTCCTCAGAATCTTCTTGTGGACGTGAGAGATAAACTTCTATTTGAACCTGAATATGCTGGAAACTTCAAAGATAAGCAGCCCCCTAAATCTTCTCTTAAAATTCCATGGGCTTGGTTGCCTGGTGCTCTATGCCTTCTGCAGGAGGTACTTTTCGGTCATGCAGTTGCATGTTCTTTTGACGGCATTTACAGAATGTAGTATCTCCGAGGTGTCAACTATCCTAATTCTTAGCTGCCCAACTTTCTCCTTTCTTAGCTTATGTTGTCGTGTAGATCTGAAAATTTTGATGCCAATTTTAATGAGAATATATGGTGGTATAAGTTTATTTGAATGACTCCTGTGTGGATTTTGGGATTGATATACTGTATTGATCTAGGCTGGAGAAGAGAAGCTTGTGCTGGAAATTGGACGAAGAGCCCTGCAACAGCCAGAATCCAAGCCATTTGTTCATGATTTGCTTCTTTCTATGGCCCTTGCAGAGGTAAGAAAAAAAGGAAGAGGTCAGAACTTCAACCACTTTTTCCTGGCAGTTTTGTTATGCTTCCTTTTCTTATTATAGGTGCTTTCTTGAAGTGTGCAATTGCAAAAGTTGGCTTTGAGACGAACAATATTTCTCAAGGATTTGAAGCTCTAGCCCGTGCTCAGTGTCTTCTGAGGAGCAAGATTTCTCTTGGGAAGATGATGCTGTTAGCTCAGGTTACCTTCATTTTAATTTAGTGCTATTTCCTTGAATGCTGTTGTTGGGTTCCCTCTGGTTCAATAAACTAAACAAGCATCTTGCAGCACTGTTCTTAAGATTGGAAATGAGAAATTTATCATTAAGAAAGTATGAGCCCTAAGAAGATGTGTTCTCCAATTAAATTTGGTTTGTCATAAATGGATAATGAGAATATGCTATCATAGAAGCTATTGCAATTGGGATTAAATCTGACTCGAAAAATGGGCTTTTCCATCTTCCTAAAAGAACGAAAGAAAAACAGATTGAATGATATATACCTGGTTCATAAACCAGATCACGCTTTTATCTGGTCCCCGGTGATTGGCTATTTTCAAAATGCTAACCTTGTGACCTCAATTTTAACCATGTGCATTACTTGTTCTAAAATATGGTTGTACGGCTTATTACTCATGTTAGTTGGATTCAAATGTTGCTTTCAGATCGAAGAATCTCTGGAAGAGCTTGCTCCAGCCTGCACATTGGATATTTTAGGCATGCCGCATACGCCTGAAAATGCCGAACGTAGAATTGGAGCAATTGCAGCTATGCGTGAATTGCTTAGACAAGGCCTGGATGTTGAAACTTCATGCCAAGTTCAGGACTGGCCATGCTTCTTGAATCAAGCACTTAAAAAACTCATGGCTTCAGAAATAGTGGAACTAATCTCTTGGGATAGTTTAGCCCTTACAAGGAAGAATAGAAAGTCGCTTGAGTCTCAGAACCAAAGAATTGTCATTGATTTCAATAGCTTCCATGTCGTAATTTTAGCTCATATAGCCCTTGGTTTTTCAAGCAAGCAAACTGAACTGGTAATTTTCAAGAACCCTGCATTAGCTGTTTGAGTTTGGTTCTAGTTGTGAAAATGTTAAATACTCTATACTTATATAAATTCATCAGTTCCCTGTAGAACATAGCTCTAATACGGTGGCCCTTGGTGCTTCTCATTAACTTTTGCAATAAATAGTCAAATCTTTTGTATGTTTACAGTCATGAAATCACATATACATTGCGTACTTGGAAGCATAGACGCTACACTGGGCTTTTTGTCTTGGATGTTACTAAATGGCATTTATTGGACTGGTGGAAACGTGCTTGCGGAATATCTTTTTCATTAACCTTTTAATTGGACAGGTTGAGGACATATTATGGATGCCACATTAGACAATATGTAAGATGCACTGAGAGAATTTGGGATCCAAATGAATTTAAACATCTAAGGCGGGGGTTAAATTAGTAAGTTGATTTTTAGGTTCAGAGGGATGAAATGGACAAAAAAAGAGCAAGATGATGAAAAGGAAAGTGAAGAGAGGGTTCCCCTCAATGTCCCTGAATGAACATTAATGTAACTGGCCATCTTTAGTGGGCTATTTGGTTTTTATGATGAGTAATCAATTATATAACTACCATTCCGCTCTTATTTAACTAATTTGAATAACTTTGAGTCGTTGAACTTTGGCTTGATTTCCTTCTATGAATAACAATATAATTTTGGAAAAAACAACATTATGTAATATGCGGTTACTTACTGTGTCAACTTTTAAGTGTTTGAAATACCGTGTCCTATATCAGCTTCATGTCTCAGATTCCATGCTTTATATGACATACATGCACGTAGACAAGAAAGAGTCTAATTGTCTTCATTTCAAGTGATTTTTAACTGTTTTTCATTCTTGGTATAGATTAACAAGGCAAGATCAATTTGTGAGTGTTTAACAGCATCAGAAGGCATTGATTTAAAATTTGAGGAAGCTTTTTGTTCTTTTCTACTTGGGCAGGTATACCTTTCTCTTCATTGGCATTTGCTCCTTTTAATTTTATTTTGTTAAATCAATTGAGGAAATTGCAAGTTTAATTGTTCAGGGTGATGAAGCAACAGCTGTTGAAAAACTAATGCAGCTTGAGCTGAATTTAAATAATAGTGCTCAGAAGTCATTGCAAACTAAAGAAACTAGAGAAGTTTCAAGTACAAATAAGCCACTGGTAAATGTCCTATTTTGATTTATACTTCATATACAAATGTAAAATAATTGTAGTGCTATTGTACTTGATTAAGGGGCATATAATTAGATTATCATAAATGTATGCTAATAAAGGCAACATTTCAATTACTTTGCTTGCCCAAAAAATCAGTCTCAGTTTCTGTATTAGCTATCATAATTTTTTACAGGAAATCCTTCCACTTTACATATAGAATCCCACTCCCTAGAAGTCTTTTGCTAAGACATGAAGATTCCATTCTTACCTTGTAATAATAACTCATAGCCCATCAACATCAAAGTATAGTACTATAGTTTATAATAAACAGATGTTGCTATGAATCTTCATTGTTTTCTTAGTCCTTCAATTGGGGTAATTAACTTTATATCCCTCGACCAATTTGGAAAGACAAACTCGGGGGTGTGGGCAACCTGATAAGCTTCCTGGAGATGGTAACGTTGGAAACCTGAGAGAGTTAAACAGGGGTATGGTGTTCAGGTGTTGCGTCTTCCAATTCATATCGATTATAAGGCAAGTTGTATGCCTATCTTAAAGGTAGGTAAAAGAACCCTTCAGTATATTCATTTTCTTGAGTTGATTGACTTGATTTGAATTTTGGGAGTCTGCTATTATAGTTGCAACCAATTATATAGCTCCACTATTTTGATTTTTGCATATAATAGACTTAATAGAAGTTATATTCCAAGATTGCAGTGTACTTTTAGGTTTGATACTTCTGAACACAATGTCTTTTGCATTTCTAGGAAACATGGTTGAAAGAAGCTGTTCTTGGCTTATTTCCAGATACCCGAGATTGTTCCCCGTCTTTGGTAAGATATACATACAATCTGAGGAAGAGATTTTATCTGATTCTTAACCCCCCCCCCCCCCCCCCCCTTGGTACTAAATCCCAACCAATAATTACAGGCCGACTTCTTTATTAGTGAAAAACGAGCTTCTGGAAAAAGACAGAATAAAAGAGCTCCTCCAGCTGTACCCAACATTAGGTACAGACCACTTGCTGCTGCTCTTCCTTTAAGTGCCAGAGATGAAGACCCAGTTTCATGCACAGAATATTCACGACATATTGGGCCAGCTGTCAAGCAGCTTACTCCTAATCTGCAAAATTTGTTTATAGAGGACAAGTCCATTACTGGAAACGATGTTGGCTCACCATCTATTAAATTGAAAAGAACTTTAGGTGCAAATCAGGGGGAAGTCTGGACAACTTGGTTGGGCTTCGGAGACGTGCTTAGAAAGATAATATATGCTACTGCATTGGGCTGCATCTTGGTTGCTCTATATAGACTAATCAACTTACAAGTCTGGAGACCAGGACATGGCTCTAGATGGAGGACTGGTAAACGAAGAATTGACGCTAACTCCCTTAACTGGAGGGCAGATTCTACTATGGGCTCAAGTTACAGGCCTGCAGCAATTAAGCAAAATGCTATTACAAGAAAATTCAAGAAGGTCCTTTCACTTATTAAACTGCAGTCTGGGGAACACCCTGAATCTGTAGATCTGCAAACAGCTTCACTCTCTTCTGGCCTTTCATCCTCAATCGCATCAACATATAGGCAGCCGATGTCTTCGGAAGATGCTGAAACTCTTGTCAAACAATGGCAAGCAATTAAAGCAGAAGCACTTGGTCCTAACCATGATATTCATGGGCTATTTGAAGTCCTGGAAGGATCAATGCTTGGTCAGGTGAGATGCATTCGTGGTTGTAATTTCTACTAAAAATATTTGGTCTCATTACCCTAGCATATAGTATTTTTTATTTTAGCAATTCCAGTACCATACATCTCTGATTTACATACTTTAGTTATTACAGATTGCTCTTCATCCCACAATAAACATTTCCATTAGTATTTCACGCATAATTTTTCTTTCAGTGTAACTATAAGTAAAACTAAAGTGGTCTAAGGTAGTAAAAAACTAAATTTAATATATCAATTCCCTTTCTTCAATTGATGACCGGGGTTCCAGGAAATATACTTGCATTTAAAGTTTAAAATAGCAAACCTGGTGGTATACTACTTCAAGTTCCTTAAAACTAGTAGGTGCTGGGAAAAAAGTAGTCTTAAGAATTTCAATACTGGTTCCATCAAATTCTGATTAAAGATGTTATTTTATTCCAGCTAAAGGCTTTCAGTTAACTCTTGGTCTTTGAATAATGTTGTAGTGGCAAGCATTGGCTGATGCAGCAAAAGCGAGGTCGTGTTTTTGGAGATTCGTTCTGTTGCAATTGACAGTTGTACGCGCAGAGATTTTGAAAGATGGAATTGGCAGGGAAATGGCAGAGATAGAAGTTCTGTTGGAGGAGGCAGCTGAACTTGTGGATGGATCTCAGCCTAAAAATCCAACTTACTACAGGTAATCTCAAGCTTTAATCATAAAAAGTACTTGAAGATACACTTGGGCATTACTTATGGTATTTTGCTCTGCCTACCTCTGAAGAATATTATGTGTGCTTTTTCATACTTTCTCTTGTGGGATATTGTATTTTCTGAAAGGTACTTTTTTGGTTGCAGCCCTTATAAAATTCTTTATCTTCTGAAGAGGCAAGATGATGGATCATGGAGATTCTATGAAGCTGATATTTTAACACCCTCATGACCTTAAGTTAAAAACTAACTGCCAACATAGCTACTTCTGACTGATATTGACGTTCTTTTTCCTGTATATGATATTGTGAATTTAACTCTAATTTCAATGAAGAAGGCAGTGAGGCTTTATCGTTCTTCACCATTTATTATTGCTTTTCTTGAGTTAGCAAGATGTGCATTTAGCAGAACTAGTTAGGATGTTAGTATGTTACCGTTGATTGTAGGAGCTTTTCAGTATAAAGCCTCTTTTTTCATGAGATATATTTGATCATTCTCTTTTGCTAATGTCAACTAGATGAACTTGTTTGCCTCGGGTTTTTCATTTGTGAAATTAATATGCGTTGTTGTTACTTTTGTGGTTATAAACTTATAATCCAGGTGTAGAGCCTTGTAATTTTCTTGACACGCAAACAATTATTTGTGTTCCTATCCCACTTGCCCCCGTCCATGGTTCAATCCATTATAGCTTGCTTGATTGTCAGAAAAGTGTGAGAATGTACTTTTTATGTTCCCACATGTTACGTGAGTCAAATTTGAGTTGATAACAAACAAACACAAAAACTGAATTTGGATATGTGGTCATTAAGTCCTTTTTATTTCAACTTGAGCTTATCTAGGCCGACTGACGGTCTTACAGATATGACATAACTGTCTATTTTCATCTTTACTTGATCTAATACTCAAATTATACTTGACTACTATATAATAAAAAAATAACAGAAAAGTAATTACAGCTAGATCTTGTGAGCTTAGTTTTAAAAAAAAAAGATATACTCACGGCGTATTTCATCTAAATTACCTCTCCAAATGTTGATATTTTAAAACTGACCTTCCTCATTTTTCAGATTTTTTATCCTATTATCTACTACACTCCTTCATTTTCCTCTCAATTTTTTTTTTCAAGGCGAAATAATATTTCTTTAATCAACCAACTCATAAATTACAATTTTTTGGATTAAAATACATCAGAAGAAACATAAGCATCCTTAAAAGAAAGACGCGCCACTTCATGAGTTGCCTTGTTCCCTTCTCTACTAATATGACGAGCAACAAAAGAATCGGAAAATCGGCCAAACTTTGAATATCCGCAGCTATATTGCCATATTCCGATCTATTATCAGGATCCCTAGATATTGCCTCAACAACCACCTTAGAATCTCCTTCCACAATAATATTATTCCAGTGATTGTCACGAGCAAATTCCATAGCAAACCAGACTACCTTGCTTCGGCGGACCTTGGATCAAGATGTTGATGTATGCAAATTAGAAGACCATCCTAAATAAGTGCTCAAAGAAGATCTAGCTATTACTCCCAACCCACACACACCGTCAATCGAGTTCACAGCCGCGTCAAAACTGATTACCTCGTGGAGGCTGCCTGTGCGTTATTCTTTTATCCCCATCAACATTTGGCCGAAGAACATAAGCTGATGGCTGCTACATATCTGCTCCAAATTTCTGCACAAAATAAATAATTATTAGAATTCACCACATGGATTGGGCTAAGTCCACTTACTTGACTTGGGCCTAACTCAACCTCAAAAGCTAGCTTGTAAGGTGAGGATTGTCCAAGTCCTTATAAAGTGGACTTAACTATTGTTTTCAACCAATGTGGGACATTTAGTCTCAATACTCCCCCTTCACGTGTGTGCCGGCAGAATGTGTGGGTGAAACAAGTCCAACACGTGACAT
Source organism: Penstemon barbatus (assembly GCA_003313485.2). Lineage (NCBI taxonomy): Eukaryota > Viridiplantae > Streptophyta > Magnoliopsida > Lamiales > Plantaginaceae > Penstemon > Penstemon barbatus. The sequence continues at coordinate 37,815,014 of CM064882.1, forward strand.
ATGAAAGCCCAACCTTGTCAATTTGTGACATGTGGGTGAAGATCCAACACACGAATAATGACACTCCGGGCCTTTGTTAACCGGAGGAATAATGAATCTCCAAGCCTTGAATAACTGGAGGAATAATGACAACTCAAGCCTTTGTTATCTGGGTGAAGTGTGTTGGTAGATAATAAAGCACACCATGCGAACAAGGTGGAGCCCATCACGGAAGGAGGCGCCCCACTTTAACCTGGGGCTCTGATACCATATTAGAATTCACCACATGGATTGGGCTAAGTCCACTTACTTGGCTAGCTTTTGAGGTTGAGTTAGGCCCAAGTCAAGTAAGTGGACTTAGCCCAATCCATGTGGTGAATTATAATATGGTATCAGAGCCCCATGTTGAAGTGGGCCACCTCCTTCCGTGATAGGCTCTTTCTTGCGCGCATGATGGGATTTATTCTTCACCCACACATTTACCCCAGATAACAAAGGCCTGGTTTGTCATTCTTCGTCCAGTTAACAAAGTCCTGGACGGTCATTATTCGTGTGTTGGGGCTCACATGTCGCAATCTGCAAGGTTGGGCTTTAATATGTCACGTGTTGGGCTTGTTTCACCCACACATTCAGCCCGCCCGCACGTGAAGGGGGAGTATTAAGACTAATTGTCCCACATTGATTGAAAACAATAGTTAAGTCCACCTTATAAGGTCTTTGGCAATCCTCACCTTACAAGCTAGTTTTTGAGGTTGAGTTAGGTCCAAGCCAAGTAAGTGGACTTAGCACAATCCATATGGTGAATTCTAATAATAATCTCCATAGCATTTATGTTCCTCTCAATTACTCTTCTTATTTTTCTTCTATTCTCAAATTCGAATTCTCTCAACTCTCTCTTCTCCAAACTCCAAACTCACTCACTCTTCTTCTATTCTACATTTCTCACACAAAAATGGAGAGTTTGCCTTCCATCAGAGACAACACCTACACCATTGGACGCTCTTCACATTTTCATGGGCGCACACCCAAGAAGATTGTTTAGGTTCGGGGTTTTGAATTTGAATTTTTAATTTTAGTTAGTATGTTTAGTAATTTAATTATAGTTTAATTATAAGTAATTAATCATATTTAAATTTACTAATTAATCACTAATTAAAGTAGGGTCAGTTTTAGAATTAAATTTCATAAATTCATTTTTTTAAATTAAACTTCCTATAAGGTTATTTTCAAATTCAGGCTATCAAACTATTGAAATTTTTTACTTCAACATCAACGTGAAAGGCAAAGGAAATCTGATTTTGTCTTGGTTGATGAAGACTTCGGGCATGTTTGTTTGGTGTTTGAGATATTGTTGTTTATTTGTCTTTGAAATAATTTATTTCAGAAAGTATATAACATGTTTTTTTTGACATTTTCCAAACACGAAATAATTTTGGAAAACTCCAAACAAACATGACAACGACTCTTTTGTATATATGGGTCTATATGATGTTATAATTTACATAATTAAACTTTTTTTTTTTTTGAGAAATTACACTACTAAACTAGGTGTTATTTTAAAATCTGTAAATCCATAATTATTGTAAAAAAATAATTTCCAATACAAATTGTATAATATTAACATTTTCTTTCATAGTAAAATTATGGATTTTATAATGTATGTTTCGATCAACTAAATATTAAAAATATTTCACCAACACTAAGAAAATTATGAACTTCTTTTTTGAACAAGATAGAGAAAAAATAAAAAAGTTAAGGGCAAACATTTCGAAATTACACTGTATTTGCTTTCCTATTAATTCAAAAATATAAAGTTTCGATGTTCTGTCGGAAATTGAGGATTTTGATTCATTAGTAAAATTCCTCCTTAATTCACTCATCGATTGGCAAATGCAAACTCAAGAACAAATTCTTCACTAATTTTTTAGGGTGACTTTGGCCTAGCGATTCAAAAAATAATTATAGGAGAATTAATTTTACTAAAATTGATTATGGTAATAATTGATTATGATAAAAATTAATTATAGAATAATTGCTTCTGTATAATAGCTTTTGTAAAAGTAACACTTTAGTTACTTCTAAAATAAGTTGATTTTTTGCTTCTCGAGATCACAAAAGTGATTATGATCTTGGGGGCCAAACACCATGAAAATCACGATTGAACATAAGTAATTTTTATAATCAGGGCCAAACACTTCAAAAATCACAATAAAGATGTAAAAGTAATTTTAAGAGCTACAATCACTGGGTCAAACTCACCCACTTACAGGCTGAAAATAGATTATGTAAAATATTTATAGACGTTATCTCGTTGCTAGGAAATTTACTCTCTATTATTATTTATTTATTTTTGAGAAAATAATTTTTATGAAAGGCTAATGTGGACAAAGGGTCCTTCTCCACCCCCAACATTTACAAATTGCAATTCATACACTGAAACTAGTAGGGTTTAACTGACAAAATCTTCTTCTTCTTCAATATGAAAATCCACATTTAATTAAATCCAAACAATTAACAACCACTTACAAAATCAAAATCCCCGTTTGATCCGATCGGATCTGGTCGAGCAAAAAATCTTATGATGGCGACGAAAATGGAGAAGCCCGCGGCGGATCTGCTGACGTCACCTGGAGTCAGCTCTCTGTTCAAATCCCTAAAGCTGAAGACGAAGCAGCAGGAACTCTTGATCCGCGTTGCAATCCTCTGCTTGGTGTATGTCCTTGCGTTCATCACGCGTCTTTTTAGTGTGCTGCGTTACGAGAGTATGATCCACGAGTTCGACCCATATTTCAATTACCGGGTCACGCAGTATTTGACCCGGAATGGTTTTTATGAGTTCTGGAACTGGTTCGACTCTGAGAGCTGGTATCCGCTCGGAAGGATCGTCGGTGGTACACTATACCCTGGCCTTATGGTTACAGCTGCGTTTATTTACTGGACTCTCCGTTTTCTGAGGTAAAGTCCTTTTCTTTTTATGAAAATGTTTAATTTGCATGCACAGTGTGTTGTATAGGAGAATGTTGTATTTGATTGGTGCTAATATGCATGAATTATGTTTTGCCAGCAAACAGAATATTATCTTTATCTTGTGACTATAGAATTTCTTTCAACGAGAGTTAATTTTTTGTTATACACTGTTCGACTGCAATAAGAATATGATTTGATGTAAAGGTTTTATACGGAATTTTTTGTGGGCGTGAATATATTGTTTATGTTGAATAGATGATCATGGTTTTCTGACATGTATTTTTTGATATATGCTTTTTAGCCAAAATATTAGATTACTCAGGTGTCGCTGACTTGTGTAGCACTTGGACGTATATTCTATTGATGTATTTATATATACGTATCTTAATCATGTTGGTTTTATGGCCGTTGAAATCTAGATTTAGCTTTGGTTCATTTTAAGCTATGATTCTGTAGCATCTATTCCTGCTCAGAATTCAACATATTATGATTTATTTACTATCTCATTGCTCACTAACAATACTATTCTAAATTTGCGGATGTTGAGATCTCAATAAGTTTTGTCATCATTTCCAGCTTTGCCGTCCACATTCGTGAAGTTTGTGTGCTCACTGCACCATTTTTTGCATCCAACACTACCATTGTTGCTTACTTCTTTGGGAAAGAGTTATGGGATTCTGGTGCTGGACTTGTAGCAGCTGTATTGATTGCTATTTGCCCTGGTTATATATCAAGGTCGGTGGCAGGTTCATATGATAATGAGGGCGTTGCTATATTTGCACTGCTGCTTACTTTCTATTTATTTGTTAAAGCTGTGAATACAGGCTCACTTGCTTGGGCCCTGGCCTCTGCATTTGGGTATTTTTATATGGTTTCAGCATGGGGTGGTTATGTCTTCATTATTAATTTGATCCCACTGTACGTCATAGTTCTATTGGTAACTGGAAGATACTCGATGAGGTTATATGTAGCTTATAATTGCATGTATGTTCTGGGAATGTTACTAGCAATGCAGATTCGTTTTGTGGGCTTTCAGCATGTTCAGTCTGGAGAACACATGGCTGCAATGGGAGTGTTTTTCTTGATGCAGGTATAAGTTTCAATTTGCCAGTCTTTAGTTATTGCCTGACTTCTCTAAATAGTTTCTTAACACAATGTGTCTGGAGAATTTGATCAGATCCTTTTATTTTAGCACAAAAGTGCAGAATTACTTGTTCTTCGTTACTTAAGTGTATGATTACGAAATTCAGTTTGATTCTTTTGTTTTGTTGAACATCAATTTCAAAAGCATTCTTTTGATGAAAGCAATGAGAATGCAATCTGTTATTTGCCTTGTAGAAGAAACTATCATTAACACACAATTTTGATATTTGCGATAGTTTTTGGAGGATCCGATATATGCAATTGAGTACTGGAAGATCATATATTGATCCCATGGATTTTTCTGGATATGGTGTCCTAGACAAGAAACAGTATCTAGGAGGATAATTGTATCGTCAATATTATCTAAACAGGGACTTCTATTTGCTTCGTTCAGTTAAAACTTTTTCTTAAATAAATATACCAAAAACTTGAGATTGTTATCATTCTGGGCAGTTGCCTCCCATTGTTGCATACATGGAAGCAGGTATAGGCAGGAGAGAATGGTTGCTTCCTGTTCAAATTAATCTATTATCAGGCTTTCTTATTGTGTCTTTGTTTGCTTCTCTTCTGTGCTTGCTTAAAAACTTTTCGGAGGTTTCACATTCAGTAATCAATATGCCATCAATTTCAACTTCTTGTGCAGGTTTTTTACTTCTTGGACTGGGTCAAATTCCTGCTAAATGATCCAAAGAAGTTCCACACGTTCCTGAGGATTACAGTGACCAGTGCAGTAGCCCTCGGAGCGATAGCTCTGGGAGTTGGTACTGCTTCTGGTTTCATTTCTCCATGGACTGGTCGATTTTATTCTCTTTTGGATCCAACTTATGCAAAGGATCACATTCCTATCATTGCATCTGTCTCTGAACATCAGCCAACAGCATGGTCATCATTCATGTTTGATTTTCATATTCTGTTATTTCTTTTCCCAGCTGGTCTGTATTTCTGCTTCAAACGTTTGTCTGATGCCACAATATTCATAGTGATGTATGGCCTCACTAGCATGTACTTTGCTGGTGTGATGGTGCGGTTAATTCTTGTTGCTACACCTGCAGTATGCCTTATTAGTGCTATTGCAGTCTCGGCAACTATAAAGAATTTAACTCAGCTGGTGAGGGCAAAGAGCAAACATACTCCTGTTGGTTCTGGTAAAGGAACAACTAGCACCAAAGCCCCTTCTAAGGTGAGTATATGGTGCTCATTTAACTGGTTCACATAATTTTCATACAAGATATTGCATATTCAGCATGCATCTTCGTCACACAAATGTAATGTATTTGTGATAGGTTTAATGATACACGGGGCTGGTTGACAAGTATATGATGTATATATCTTACCACCACTTGATATATTATTTTTAACTAATGGGTATTACTGTAATGTTACAGGAACTAGGCTGTAATTTTTTTTTTGTTTTGTATTTTACATGAAATGGTGTGTGCTTCATCTTTCAATATAGATTCCAGAAAGGTCATCTCAGAGGAAATTATCATGAATATCGGAATACAACTCTTTTCATGTTAGAGTATTATCAATTATATTTTAGCTATAATATTGTGATGTGCAATTTTGAATGACTCAGATGGAGATGTACCCTGTTGACCAAGGGTAAACTAATATATAAGCATCTCCATTTAATTTTTTTTTAAAAAATATGAGTTTGATAATTTGTAATTATGGTCTTCAAATAATCTTCTTTAATGTCTAGAAATAACTTATTCAATCCTTATGGATTCAATAAAAGTAGTTAATACTCTTTCTGTCCTTTTATTTTTGCTCTTTTCAGTTTTAGCACGGAGTTTTAGTTAAAAAATTTAATGTAAAACTTTTAGGTATCTTTACATATATGTCCTTGAAAGTGAGAATTAATGGTGTCAAATCATTAATTTATATTTTTGAAAAGAATTACTTCATTTTAGGAAAGGGAGTCTTGTTTTAGGACATCCAGAAAAAGGAAATAAGAGAATTTAAGGATGAAGGGATCATATGTCATTGAAGAAACTGTCGGGATAAGAATTTTAGGACGAAAGGAGTATATGTAATTGGAGAAACAGTTGGGATGGTTTTGGACATTTTTTGAAGCCAGCTAGATGTCCCAACATTGGATTGACTGATAATGGCATGTAGTTATAAGAGATGGACATTGTGGTTTATCAACTGGCCAACTTGCTTGTTTGGAGTAGAAAGAGGACTCATGTAGTTAACCTTAGAAAGCTTATGACAAGGGCTTGTAGCTCTGTTGAGTTAAATTAGTTTTAATAAGAACTTGTCAGACCTCAGTTGAAGAGAGCTTACAGATTTTCCATGTTATCCCCTTGTATCTTTTTTGAGGACCTTAGGGTTATTATGGAAAAAATTTGGCTGGTTTTATTCCGGTGGTCTCAAAAATTGGTTTCAGAGTTCTCAGCGAAACCTTTGAAACTTGATTTGGAGAATATTTTTAATGGACTATTGAGATGGTAAAATATTAATAAAATATTTTTTGTTTGAGGATAATTAATAAAATAATAGTTAGTGGATTTGAAAGTGGGAGATGTGATTGGGATTGGGGCTTGGTTGTTGGGGTTTGAGTGAGAAAAATAGATGGGATCAATAACTTTATAGGTGTTAAAAGTAGGTGACATATGTCATCAAATCAATAACTTTATAAGCCTCAAGTAGGTTTGAATAGGTCTTGACTTATCTTGAAACCTGGAGTTTGGACCTAGATTCAGCCAAGTTTGGTTGAGCTCAGACCGGGCAGACTATTTCCAAAAACAGCCTTATATACACAAGTTATTTCCCTCAACTCCATATTATTAATCTGATAAGACTCCTAGTGGCTGCACTTTTATGAGAGAACAATTTATCTTATATTTTTCTTACCTTTTGTTTTACAGTCCTTTTCTTGGTAAGATTAATACCAAACAAGTAAATGAGGATAGGAGTATATCAGAAAAGAATGAAAAATACTAGCATAAATATGGACATTAAGGTGAATTATAATAGAAAGTTTGCAATTCAATATCTTCGATCATGAAGTCTATTATATAACACCAATCAATTTTATGATTAAGCCAAAAAATGAACACATTTATAGTGACGTGAAAAGGGCATTGCAATTCTCATGATATATATTTATATAAAGAAAAATAGTTATACAAATCTAATGCTCCTAGGTTTTGTTTATGTATTTGAATGACTTGCAGCTTGGTTTGAGTATCAATTTTATAGTATCACGTTATTTGCCTCTTTCTTATAGTTCCTTGGGCAAGGTGGTGATGGTTTACTAGAATTGATCTATGGCATATTATGATTTTTACTCCAGGAGTAACTAATAGTTCCTGGACTATGTCAGTATTGTGACTGGACGCAAGCAACTGTATTGACTACCATCTAACATCTCTATATTGTACTACTATTCTTCTACCACATCTCTTGTTTATTCGTTTGAAACATGGTGACTAGAATAAGTCAACATGTCAAATGTGATGAACAGTTTACGAGCAATGCTCTTGTGATTGATGTGTAGGTTATTTTAGCTAAGTGAAGAGCTAATGAAGCCATACTGTGCAACACTCATACTCTTGTTTTGGCTTATCAAAGTTCATGGGAAGTATTCATGTTACTGGTTGTCAAATTGACTTATCTTTCTTTTGCAAAACAGGGCTCGTTGGATCAATCTCCTCCTTTTCAAAAGAACGGGGCTATAGCATTGCTTCTCGGAGCATTTTTCTTGCTCAGCAGATATGTTATTCATTGTACTTGGGTTACATCAGAGGCATACTCATCTCCATCAATTGTCTTAGCTGCTAGAGGTGCCCATGGGAACAGAGTCATATTTGACGACTATCGTGAGGCATATTTTTGGCTGCGTCAGAACACTCCTCCGGATGCCAAGGTGATGTCTTGGTGGGATTATGGTTACCAAATCACTGCCATGGGAAATAGAACTGTGATTGTGGACAATAACACTTGGAATAACACACATATAGCTACTGTTGGACGTGCCATGTCATCTTATGAGGATGAAGCATATGAGATAATGAGATCACTAGATGTCGATTATGTACTAGTGGTTTTTGGAGGTGTTACTGGTTATTCTTCTGATGATATTAACAAGTAAGAACTTGGTAAAGTAAAAAATTATTTATTGTTTTAAGTATGCATAACTAAGACATCTATTCACTCAAATTTAATATATCTCAACACAAGTATGCACAAATTTCTTAATCTGGTAAGAAACAGTTGAAAGTTGCAGCTGCTTTTGTAAAATTATGGTCATTTTTTAGAAAGAAATTGGCTTTGTTGATAAAAAAAATATTCATGAACTCATATTTTGAAAAATTGGCATTAGTCATCGGCTGTGCTAAACAGTGATGTGACACATGCATAATATACCAGGATGGTGATAAACTGAAAATAAAAACTAGTGGTGACATGCTGATAAGATCGTTTTACGTGCTAATCAGGCAGTATATTTGAAGTATAGGATAAAGCAATCTATACCTCATTACGTATTATGAGTGGGCTCGTTTCCCGTTTACAGCTTTGGATCTGATTTTTCTTCCATTATGCATGTTGCACCTCAATAATTTGTTGTTCTCATTTAAGATTTCCAGTGCTTATTTTTGTCTTTTGGTAGTTCCTGTCTTCAGAAACATTGATATAATATTTTGTGTCAGATTTTTGTGGATGGTAAGAATCGGAGGTGGTGTTTTCCCTGTAATTAAGGAACCTGATTACCTTGTTAACGGGGAGTATCGTGTTGACAAAGGTGCTGCTCCAAAGATGTTGAATTGTCTAATGTAAGTTGATTTCCATGATTAAGCAAGAACGGTAAATTATTAATTTTTCAGCTAGTGTTATTTCTTTATGTTGTAAATGCTGTTGACAAGTTCTTCATGTTTTTTTGTCACAATATCAACATGTAAAATTAATTCAAAGATAAAAACTGACTGTTAATTTTTCTAATTGAGCCCTATGAGGTTCATCCATTCTGTGCATGCATGAAAGCATTATACGTCAAGGCGTTGCTTAATACTTTCTTAAAACATAATTGGCATGCATCGAAAACGTTTTTATGCATATAGAACAAAACCTTATTTATTAAAATTCATCAAAGGTTATGCATGTTTGGCCTGCATATGTAATAATTCTGTTATTTTTGTTGTTGTGCGTTAATGTTATGAGTTATTGATTGACTTATTTCTTTTAAAGCTTACTTTTGGTGCTAAGAATGAGAAATATAAATCAAATATCATATATTTTTGATGATGTGATTTTATTATATTGTCTAGAAGATGCTTGCATGCATTTGAGGTTTTGATAAATAAATGACTAGATTTATCTCGACAGACTTTTGATTTGTTGCTTTGGTTTAAGATGCGGTCGGTGTTCTAAAATATTACGAAATTGCTTGTATGATGAGAACAGATTTCTCTGCCTCTCCTGTTTTCGATTTGATAGTTGTCCTCATATGTTATCACTCTACTTCTTGATTAGGTACAAGCTATCCTACTATCGATTTGGTGAGCTGACAACAGAATACGGAAAGCCTCCTGGGTGAGTTGACTGCTTATATTATCCTCCCCGTTCCTAACCCCTCTTTCTCGTACTAGTTGGCAACATTGGGATTGTATATACTTGTTGCTTTCTCGTAATCATGATTTCCTCAAGTTATTGGTTTTACATCAGTTTCTTCAACTGGCATGAAGATATTCTTTGATCTCTATAGATTAATTATTCGTTCTATGTTTTTGGTGTGATAGATACGACCGAGCACGAGGGGTTGAAATTGGAAATAAAGACATAAAGCTAGAACATCTGGAAGAGGCATTCACTACATCAAACTGGATAGTAAGAATTTACAAGGTGAAACCCCCCAATAATAGGTGGTGATTCTCTTTCTCCTCGCGCTCTCTCACTCTCTCTGTCTCTGTCTCTATTTATTTCTTGCGGATGTTACAATAGTGCAGAGTTATGGATAGGTTATAGTAGACTCTTCTAGATTTCCATTTTGTAATTTTTAAGGTTCCAGATTTTCTGGGTTTTTCTTTGTTTCAAGATTTTGTACTGACCTTTGACCGCATTAAGGTAATCAAAAGCTATCCGAGTAGGCAGTTGGGAACAATCCTTGAATGTCAGGTTTAAGGTCATAGTGTTCTAATTAATTGACAAACCTTTTTGACTGATGCATCACTTTGTTTTGACAAGCATAAAGATATTCACATGAGTTTTTGCTGTTCCCCAGTTTTTATTCCCCGAATGAGATACTGGGTGGTGTAAATAGCTGCATATTTGGTGCTGTGTTGTGTTTCTGAAATCATTAATACTGAAGTACTGAAACTTCAGGAACAATTTTCCTAATCAAGAATATGGCGGTGTCTTCATTGAAATGAGAAAGCTCAAGTGAGTGTGATCTGTTTAATTGCAAAAGTTTAAACCAAAAGAAACCAACAAATAATGGATGCACTTGAAATATGATATATTGGTAAAAGAAAATGGCAAACACCTCTATATTAAAAACATCCCCACTTTATGTCTAATAGTAACAAAAATACATGTCGAGCTGTAAGAGAATATCTTTTTTTTTAAAAAAGAGGTTGCATGAAATTGATCTTTCTTGGCAATCCTTTTCTAACAATCGTAAAATAAGGTTTCTTTAGTGATTAAGAATTTTACAGGGTGGTCCCCCCCCCCCCCCCCCAACTCTTTATTTCAGGACTGTGAGTAACTTTGTTCATTAAATTTTCGATTGAAAGTAGCGTGTTACAAGTGAACTCAATGATGGAATAAATGTTGAAATCAATGTAGTTTAACTCTGTTTTATGTGAATTTTGGTAATTTGACAATATAAATGAATTTGGTAAAAATAATTGAAATTAACTGTAAACACTGATACACAATTAGTATAATGTAAGCGTGGACACCTGAGTTATAAAAAAAAAAAAATATTACACTTTCATTAATGACTAAGAGTAACTGTTGTGATGAATACAGCTCCAAACCAAATCCTAAATGTACACAAATATCCTCTGTTCAACTTGGATACATATCGAGTAACTTTTTTTTTTTTTTTTGATAGATATATCGAGTAACTTTCACATTTTCGTTCTTTGCAACAAATATGAGAAACATGAAATAATTCAAACCAGAAATCATGGTTGAAATTTGAAACTTGAAAAAATCACGTCACAATAATCAGAGGCGATTAGCGTTTTTTCAACAATATCCTTGTTATGTATATGCCGAGTTCTATAAAATTTGAAATGAATTATTTCTAATGCTAATTCCAAATTATTTGCTACCAAGTCGTTAAAATGCTGAGATAGGGAAATCCTGCATTTTGTACTCTGCAAAATCCAGTGCTGGAAAAAATAAATGCTTATAACTGCTATAAACTCCTGTGACTATCTTAACTACGTCAGCATATTTCTAAAGAGAGCTACTCAGTGAGTTATCCTTAGAAATATCTAATGGGTACTGAACAATATGGTGAGCAGTCATAATAAATCTAAATTGTCAAAAGGGCTGTCCAAATGCGGCAGGGCTGCATGAGCAGAGGAAGATGATTTACACAGATTCTATTCATCGTTGTAAGTCCTTCAGCCACCATTGGTTAAGTAGGCATAGACGCACGTAAAGGGAATATATCATGGTAAAAAATGGAAACACGGTTATAATATCAATATAAAATATCTGCGCAATTCACGTTTCTCTGGATTGGAAGGATTTTGGTAATCTTGTAGAAGCATATCCTTAAATGAGAATAAATAATTGGCAGTTTTTCAGTAATTAAATTGCTAGTTTAACTTTATTGTTGCAGCTGGACTGGGAATGGCTGCAAGAAAGATGACCGGTGACAATTGCCAGTATGTCTACACAGGAAGCTTTCGACTTCAAACAACTTATCAATCAGAATGGTTGGTGTTGGTCGAATCTTTTGCAATTTTCACTTCACTATAATTGTAATGCAACCACAAATTTCTGTGGGGTTTAACTATGAATGTCATCATGTAATCTCTAACGCAAGTTTTTGGAAACAATGTGATCATGGTACATTCCTCAACCACGTGAATGCAAGTCTAACTGGATCAGTACACGAATTTTGTATACCATACTAACAGATATGTATTATACCAGACACTAACACTGGGTGTTCTTAATACCCGGCAAAAAAAAAAAAAAAGTTTGTAGGCTGTAAAATCAATAATCCCCTTTACAAACTATAAAGATCATTTCCATACACTACACTTTATTTCAATAAACATAAATAAAAAACCAAGCCATTTGAAAATCAAGAATTTTCCCTATTTTACATGTATTTATATTCAAGAATCGCATGGAACAGTAAATATGTATGTGCTTAAAAAGTGAAGTACAGCACCAACATACTTTTAGTCGAGATCCTCCTCTCCAGCCATCCATCCTCCTGAGCCAGTATTGGGTGCTCCATTGTTACTGTGGCTTGAGTTGTGATTCCATCCATCATTACTTCGAGCTCCACTTCCCCCAGTGTTGCTAGTCTCTGCCAACGAACCAGACCCTCGAAAAAGCACTGGCCCAACCCTCATTTCCACCGGTGCATGCGGATAATAATTATTATTGTTGTTGTCCCTATTCTCATGACTCCCATCACCAGTTCTCAAAACCAAATTACTACTATCACCAATTCCATTACTATTAACATTCATCTGCCCTGTCTTTCGGTTTTCATAGTCTGAATCATCAGTAGGCAACTCATACCTACAAACCGGACAAGAATTATGCAACTCAAGCCAAGGCATAATACACTCTTTATGATAAATATGGTTGCAGGGCATCTGCTTCCCCTGCTCATTTAACTCAAAGCTATCTTTACAAACAGCGCATTGCGAAGAGTCTGAAGCCAACAATTCCTCTGTAATCTTTACATCAGGTAACCCCTCAACGGCGGACTTGGATGCGGGTGGGGTCCCGTATCTGTTCGGATCATTCTCTACTAGCTGTTGAATCAATTGCTCGAGACTAGGCCCAACGAAATAATCCGGCAAATTCATCCCTCGATCCCCAAGATACTGTACGTTTTGGCCACTCGCCCGAAGATTATTGATGAACCTGTGGAACGTGGCATATAGATCACCGTTTCCACCGTCGGGTCTGGAGGATAAGGAGAAAGAGACGGCGGCGCCAGGGGAGTTGGAAGATGAGGTGAGGATTATGGGGAAACCGGGGTAAGTGGAATTGTTGGTGGTAGAGAAGGGGTTAGGGTTAGGGTTTGAGTGGTGTGTTTCGGATTCTTCGAGAAACTCGCCATGGCAATTGGGGCATACGAGCTCCGCCGCAGGGGAAGGTGGAGGCACGATGCCGACGTGTTGCTCGCATTGGTAGCAGAAGTATTGCTTAAGAGGGCCGCCGTTGTCGGGATTTCCCGCCGCCGAAGACATGTTTTCTGTACGAATTAGTGATACGATTTCATGTAGAATGTGATGATTCAGATTTAACTGGAGAAGGGGATGAGAGGGGATCGTCTTATAAAAGAGTTAGCATTTGGATTTCATGCGGAATGAGCTTAAGATCGTATTTATTTTTTTCTCAACAAAAAAGCGTTTTGGTGACGTATGATTTATGAATTATGGCCATCATTATCTTGATTTTTTTTATTTAGTTTACATTGGATTTGGGGATATAAAGATCAACAAAATAATGATGACAATATCAAAAGAGATGCATTTTGATTTTTAATGACATCTCACCAAGATATGCTTTTATTTTAAATGACGTATGATTCACAAATTACAACAATATGGTCATCATTATTTTGATATTGACACTTGATTTTGGCTTTACTACGGAATTTAATTCATGAATTAGATTTTGACAGATTCAGATGTTCTGATTGCTAATGAAGAATAACTTAGTGGTAGACTTCGTTCCACTAAAGTCCATCAAAAACTTAATTTAAAAACAGTTAAACTTGGGTGAAAATACAGCCTTTATTTGTTTAAATAGCTAAATTATTTCTTAGAGATCCCCATTTTTCCTTTTTTAACAACAGATATCCCCATTAATTCTCTTTAGAATTGAAAACAGGACAAGCGAAACCCCGTACGTATATATTAACCATTGAATATCATTAATGAGAATTAATTCCAACCTTCAACATATATGTTTACATACAACACAACACAAATGCCTTCCTTGAATTTGCTTGTTTAGCAAAACCGTCAATGAGGGTGCTATATATGACAACTTGGATGTTGTAAATGTGCTTGTCATATTCAGACCCAGAAGTCCCAACTTTTTGGAACAAGTCCAATGCAACCTCCTCCGTTAATTATAATCCATTCGCACAAAGACCTTTTAAAAGTGAGCTGTATGTATGAAATGATGGTTTCACATTACTTTTTTCCATCTCTTCAAACAAACAAAGACCTTTCTCAGGATCTCCACATTTGCAGAAACCCTCGATTAGATTTAGAATACTATAACTATATACATCTCGTACGTGATAAATATATGGTTGATCATTACGTCTCAAATCTTGAATAAAGTTCCAAGCAAGCTCAAGAACTCCAACTCAACAAACATATTCCATTAATATACATACATACTATATGTTACAATATATGCCCTGACTCCAACAACTGTCTCCATTTTCTCCAAAACACTAGTCAATTACTTGTTCTATATCTGCCTTATATATATAAAAGTTCATTACAATATAATTGCATAGGTATAGACACTAGGAAATGCTCCTGAGTTCTTCATTTCTTCGAATAAAGCCACAAATTAAGAACTAACTCCCGGCCTTTCATTGGCTTCAGCCAAGAATTTTAGCAAAATTTGCATGGGCGGGCGAATATCCAGTTGAAGAGCAAACACATCAACCGCTTGCTCAAGAATTATATCTGAAGCAAAAACCTTGATATATAACTGCATTTGCCATGAAAGTAGATCCTTCCTTATCACATATATCACAGCAAATAAATCGAGTCTAGAGTTTCGACTTTCAACATTTTCATCAATATATTTTTCTAACAAATTTATTAATGTTATAATTTTCATTTACATTAGTTTATTTGTTGATATCTTCTTCCTAATGCATTGAGTAATATATATGAAATATCAAATTACGTACATATATCTTTAACCGAAGGTAGTTCAAATCGAATATAAATCTTAATACATTGAGCCGAATTTCGAATCAAAATTCATTTTAAATAATTAGAAATTGACAGCCGTAATAATTAGTCAATTGCCTGAACAACGGTTCGTCTTTAAATTGGGCCTATTTGGGCCAGTTTCAAAGTCCAAATTTAAACACTAAACCCGTTTCCGCAAGTCCAGACCAAGCAGCTACTGATAGTCTTCTTACCCTTTCCTACATCTTCAAGCTGCTCTTGCAGTTTACAAACAGCAGGCACGACACCGTTTCATTTCTATGATTCTATCATTTGCTTTTACCAATAAATTTATATTCAGTTACTGTCTTATTCAATTAGAAATAGAGAAACATCTTTAATCATTTCTATCTCTGTTGAAATTCTGATTATTACAGATTGAATCTGCCGTAAAGATGTCGTTTATGAAAGGGGATTTGCTGTCAAAAACTCGGAAACTCGTTAAAGGGCTAGCTAAAGCCGAACCTGTGTGGCTTAAAGCCATGGAAAAGTGTGTTATCTATCTTTTTTGTAGAAAATTCTTGAAGCTTTGTTGATTATATATATATATATTTTATGTACTGTTAATTTGTGATTTAGGGCGCCACCTGCAACGTTTCCGCGCTCTCAGAATAAGCTGAAGCCCATTATTTTTCCAGAGGATACTTATGTAAATAAGTTTTTCCAAAAGCACCCGGATTCTAAGTTTGAAGATGCAATCAGGTATTTTGGGTTTTGCCTATTGTTTTTTCTCTGCAATGTTCAGTGTCAAGTTGAAATCATGTGGAATGTTTTTCTATCCATTTCATTACGTTTGCTGCTGTCTAGTGTGATTATGTTGCTTAATTTGGCAATTTTTTTTTTATTTTTTATTTTTGCTTATTTTTTGACTGTTAGGGCTTTGGGATTCTGCATTCTCGTGATAATTTAGTTATCTGAGAAGCTTTGTTGTGACTAGATAAATTCAACTCAAATTAGTTTTGAATATTTTCCGCTTATAGCTGTGAAGTAGCTAGGTTTATGCAAACTTGGTGATAATCTCCATTATTTCATTTGCTCACCAGTGTTTTATCAGGGATGTCAGATGTTTTCTTCAAAAAAATCAACAGTTAAACACTCACTATCTTTGACTCCATATAGCAAGTATATTTCATATTGCCGATAAATCTGTATTATGTTATGTAATACACCCCTAGATCTGTGCTCTTCTCATTGCAAAGTTGTGCTTAAATGATCAGGAACTTCAGTATGAGTTTTGAAGACACTAGAGGCTAAAATCCTATATTGAATTGTTTATCGACAACAATAAATCTGGACCTGAAATAGTGGATTTCCTAAATTTGTGTTCATTATTCAAGATACCCTCTCTATAAAGTATAATGTGAAAGGAAATTAGTTATCAAAAGAGTAAACTCTTAATAGGTGACACTTGCAATCAGCGAATGAGATTGAATATTTTTCTCAAGAGTTAAGAAGCATTAACAAATGTTTTGACTCACGCTCTTAAATAGCAACATTGTTATGTTTCAACAGGATTTCTGGTTTTGATCCACCTGCAGCTCGTGTATTTGCCTGGAGAGTGCTCGAGTTAAAGGAGCAAGGGGTTAATCAGGATGAAGCTATGGCTGTCGCTGATGTAAGTCTTCCGTCTTTGATCTTTCTATATCATAATCTTGGGATATGCGTATTCTAGAAAATGCTGACTTAGTGTTGCAAATTTATGACTGAAACTTAATAATCTCTCTCTGAGATATTTCCCTTTAACTTAACTTTGTGTTAGATGGAATATCGGGCTGAAAGAAAGCAGAAAAAGAAGGCATATGCTCAGCTGAAGCAAATTGCAAAGCTCCAAGGAAAAAGACCACCTCCAAATCCATTTTCAAGGGCTATTAAGGAGATACAGGCCGAAGAAAGGAAGTTTGTTCGTGACCGATTCTATAATCCCAGGACCATACAGATTGTGAAGAAACTGAAAGAAGAGAAAGCTGCAGAGTTTGCCGACAGAAGAGGAGGCTACATTGGCCCATGAAGTAGGATTATCAATCCAAAGTTAGCAGAACATAACTATTTGTTTTTTAAGTCAAAATTTTATTAAGTTATTCTTAAGAGCTCTGGTCATCTCATTTTGGTTGGATTTGGAAATCTGAAAACTGAAACATTCTTCAGGACAAAATAATTGCAACAGTCTCATGATGTTTTTTAATCTCTCTCTGTGTGTGTTTTTATGGAAAATTTAAAATTAAGGTTTTATTTTTTTGTTGATGAGTATCAGAAATGTGTAAATGGAATTGAAGAAATGAGCTACGTTATGTTTTGTGGTTGGATTTTGTAACTTGGATGAGCATTTTAATAGTGGATTGATTGTTCACCAGGGCAAGGACAACTAAGTAAATATATGTTCAACTGAATTAGGATCTAGAAATTCAATATTTTTGGCTAATGCAAGGAAAAATTAACTAGCCAATGTAATGTAATTGTTTACATACAAATCATTGGTCTATGCTACTTGATTGGTTCTTATGGGGTTGAAATTCGAACTAATTAATTTGATCAATTACAATTACAACTCGATTAAGTTTACTACTTTACATATCAAACTAATCAGGTTTGAAGAATATAGTTTTTGACTTGGATTGGGATGTACTGAAAGTTGTTCGCGTTTGATTCTTCCAAAAATCAAACTCAATATAAACACAATACCAGAAAATCAAAACACAACCCTACTAGTGTTTAAATCTCCATTGTTGGGAATAAGTTACCACAAAATTCAAATGCAAAGAAATGAACCAAACAAGAACTAAGAAGTTGATTTTCATATACCAAAAGGATTGAAACATCTTAAAGCAAAAAAGTCTTTAGAGAGTAGACTACACTTATATCCATAATAATCAACAAACAAACATCTCCCTAATATTTCCTGAACACTTGCGAATCTATTACCATTAGAACTAACTTTCTCCTATACTTAACCAAGAGGAACCAAGCTCATGGAATATGGAACAACAATAGGAGAAAACATTGATTTCGGCCCTAAAGTCGAAACATCACACAGTTTCTTCATCCTCCCACTCTCAAATTCATACAAATAAACATTCCCAGACACCCTTAAAAATAACATCCAATCTTTGAAAGCCAATGGATCCAACCAAGCGAGTGCATCTCTGCAATACCGCCTTGCAACTTTCTCCTTTATATCATACAAAAAATCCGAGTTCGCCTTCTCCAATTCTTCCAAGGATATGAAAAACTTCAAACACCACATGTTCGAGAAGTGGTCTTCAAGAGCCCATAGCTGAAGTCCATCTTCACATATAATCACATAGTTTAGCTTGTTTTCACATTCTCCTATACACATCTCGGGAACGCTATTCATTTCTGTTGAGGGTAGAGGTGTCTCGACTAACCACGATAACTCGTTTTGAGGATCAAACATGAGGATTTGATAACCATCAGTGAGCCAATATAGAATTCCTCCCGCAGAAACGCCTTTGTTTTTAATCAAGCTGTGATTGCATTGACATCGCTCGTTTGATCTCCTCCACAACCCTGTTTTTGACGAATAAATGTCAAAAACAAAGCAAAAATCATCGTCTCCTACCTCGATATCACTCACTGACACAAGTTTGAAATCGGTGGATTTGTCAAGATTCTGAAAAGGGTCGAAAACCAAACCTACACTGCAGTTTCTTGAAAGATTAGGCCATTGTAGAGTTATATACTGTTTGTTTAAGGGGTTGCATATGTATAGTTTAGGCTCGGAGGAAGGTAAGCAACTTCGACAACATAAAAGGCCATTGTCTGAGGATAGAATGACGATAGACTCAGGGAGAAAATTAAGAACGGTGCGAAAGACATTAAGAGTTTTGATTTCGACTGGAATGTAGCTTATGGATTCCATGTCATCCACATCTGCCCACTGGAATATCTCTTGGAAGAAAAATCCGGATAAGGGCTCTTTTGTTTTTAACTGGAGACGGATGAAAGAGCGAGTAGAGATAAGATTGTGCCACTCCTTTGAAACATACTTTAAGTAGTGCAATGTTTTGGCAGACAATCGAGTGAGTATGTTTGTAGGGATATCATCGTTCGCAAACCAACGTGCCTTCATTTTTCACTAACTGCAACAATGAATTCGCGATTAAAACATGAACTGAGCTAGCAATTTGGAAACGACAAAGAAGATTAGTAAATTGGCAGTCATCAAAGAAGTTGTTTGGAGGGATATCAAAACAAAGAAAATGTGAAATTTTTCAAGAATCTTTGCGGAAGGAACATTCCCAAGCGCTTGTGTAGAGTTAACAGAAAACGAATTTACCAGGAATAAATGAGGAATATGTGCCATAGATTCACTTATTGAGAAAACTATGAAAACAGAGCATTCAACTTCTAAGGATAATGAGTTCAGTATGAAGACCGCGTCACGATGAAACTAATTAATCAAGCAAACATATGACTGGAATCAACTGTGTTAAGACTCATAAAATGATATTATTTCCCTAATATTTCACAAAATAAATTTTCAATTCTCGACTCATAAAGACATAATTCACAATGATATGATTTACAATGTTTACATGACAAAACTATGTCATAAAATTCTTATCTATAACCATGAGCATCTTCACATTGGGTACAATAAGATATGTGATGAGAACAAATGTTCTTTCCAAAACAACTACACCATTTTTTCCTTCATTAAATTTCTCATTTACTTTATCCGTGGAGATGGGGGCCCAGGTATCAACAAAAGTTATTTATTCATACATTCACCTTAATAACAGAGGTTTATGATGCTCACTCTATAAAAGAAAAAAGAAAAAGGAAAAAAAGGGAACCCACAAAAAGAAATTGTCCATTTTCTTATTTCAGGCACATAATAAACTCAGTTTTTGCCTCAGAAAAATCTGAATGAAGAACAGTAAAGACAGAGGCAAATTTCACTGTGCTGAAAAATCATAAAGACAAAGTAGAATTATATTTTTTCTTTTCTCTTTTGAAGCATGGGAACCAAACATCACCTGAAAAAATGGATCTAAGAACAAACCTCAGAGATGAAGATTAACAATGGTGGAGTCTGATCTTGGTTTTGTGCATGGGAATGGAACAGAAAAATTATTAAATCAGTAAATGGGAAACCCAGAAGAAAGCAAAATTATTTCTAGTTTTGGACATACATAACATATCGTCTCTTTCTTTCTCTCACTAAAAACTAAAAAGGCATGAGAGGATTGTAGTATATCTGCTTCTTGGTATTAATTAGGAGGATTAACACTCAACTACAGAATAAAGATGACAGTGACCTGGTTTTGTCTGTAGCATAAATTAAATTTGCCACCAAAGTTGTCAGTTCATTCAATGGCAACCTAACACGTGCCCTGCAGTCTTTTTCCCTTTTCTTTTTAGTTTTTACCTAAGAATTCCTGAAAAATATATAAATCGATTGGATCCAATCGGGTTGGTGAGATTTTGGCTCGGTTTCATAATTTCTCGAATTTGGCCAATCCCATTTCAAGTAGAGCATGGGGTGTTGGTTATGTGAAATCTATTTTTTGATTATATATTCTTTTTTTTTTATTTTTCTTAATGCAAAAGAGATTTTATTGAAACAAATGTACAATCTTACAATGACAGAATTTAAATAATTTAATCAAATCACATAAGTCTTAAATCTATAACAAATATTTATTGGACATTTATTATTTCTTTCTATAAAAAATATTGATTTGATAATTATTATATATATCTTCTTTCCTCAAACATCAATCATCTAAACATTATCAAAATTATAATTTAAAATAATAAGTCACTTAAAAGACTGAAAAATTTAACCGGGTATTATAGTTAATGGAGTAAAAATAATGGGACAGAGTATTTTATAATAAAATGATATACTTACTTTTTATTTTTATGCATACGAAGTTGAATATTTGAAGAAAAATAAAATTGAAGATCTGCTGGAAATGAATAGTCACAAGTAGATAGCTAAAAATACTGCAGGTTAGCTAAAATTAGTTAAATTTTACTTTCTCCTTTTCCTCAATTCCAAGAAAAAAGGTCTACTACACTGCATCACATCTTGGACATGAAAACACCATATGCAGAAATTCTCTCCATTCCTTTTTTCTACCAAATTCATTGAGATTATATACAGCAACTGCACAACACAAGTTGATGACGTCAAGATCATATAATTAATTCTATACTAGTTTACAATGAGTATCAGTTAATCTTTTTCATCTTCACCAACTTTCTTCAAGTTATCTATATTCTTATCTACATTCGAGCTCAGATTTACTTTCCCAGAGCCAAGAATGCATGTATTAGAATTAGATCTGCAAGCACGTTTTCTGGGTTTTCTCAGTAAAGTGTCATCAGAACCCAGACCGAGATGCTCTGACGCATCCTTATCGTGATTCTGTGTATGGCTTGTGTCTAATATTTTCGAACAAGCATGAAGTTGGTCTTGGCCAAATGGTCCAAAATCATACTTGGCCACAACATTTGAATGTGGGGAAACTGGAGGGTGCGAATTCAGATTCAAAGATAGAACATGGGGCTTCATATTAATCTCATTGTCAGCCAACTCTAACCCGATTGAGTGGCCAGCAGACGTGCTACAAGTACTGCCTTTACAATCATCCTGAGGATTTACCACCCGCATATCATCAATATCTTCATCCATTTCATCTAGATGCACTTCCTGAGACATTTGTAGGAAATTTATGACATATAAAGAAGAATATTGGATTTATGATCATATATCGATATTCCAAGTATTTCAAACAAGAGGCAGAGTTTTTCATAGTAAAAATGTCCTTTGGGATAGAAAAACATTAGATGCAAAACTACATAGAGAGTATATTTTAGAAGGAAGAGATCATTTCTCATCATAACAAAAAGTAGTAAAAGCAGATCGACAAAGTACAAAAACTTTACCTCATTTGGTATGTTGAGCAACTCGTCTGAATCAGATGTACCGTAACCGTCTCCTTCTGAATCGGCCATTTCCTCATGATCAAACTCTACATTTTCCCCAAATTCTTCTTCAGAGTCACTCAGCTCTTCTTGTTCCATTATAATTCCAGGAAGAGACTCATCAGGTATGATATCAGCTACTTTCCTTCCTCCTTTCTTTCTCGATGTTACCAGTGAAAGGTCACTTGAGTCCAGGTTTTGACCAATTTCATCAGGAACCAAATCTTTTTCACCCTCAGATTCTACAACTCCGGATATCGGACTGTTTAGTGTCATATTTCTGCTCTCAACAGTTTCTTGGTTCTTCGATTTGAAACTCAGGTAAATGTCTAAGTCTAGTTCATTAACTTTTTCACTAGTGCCAGTGACTTTGGTACCTGAAGTACTTGAATTACCACACTGAGATACATTTTCTTTATTTGATTCTGAATTAGAAGGAATCACTGTAGCCACATCATCATGTAACAGTGGATGAAACTCCACATCAGATGATGATGATCTTTTTTCTGGAGGCTTAGATGTTTTGCTCAGAAAATTCACAGCATCTCTTATATGGCGGGGATTATGAAAAAGACCAAGATTTAGCTGTGGTTGCTTTTCAGAAAAGAAGGTGAAATTGGAAGTACTGCAGTTCATCGGATAGTAAGGCAATTGAGGTGCCTGGAATAATAGAGGATGCATCTGAAGATCTGAGTTATTCCTCTCTTCTGCAGCACATTTATTGGTTAATACCTCAGTGTGTTTTTGATGCTGATCACTAGCAGTAATTTTGACAGAGTTACTCGTAATCTGTCCAGATTTCACTGGATGATCAACGTCTGAATTTGTGGTGCTTCCACCTTGAGGAGCTCCAGTTTTTGCCACCATTCCACCAAATTTGGAAGCATTGCCAGAAATATTTGTGGATGCTTCAGCCTGGGAGCTTTTGAAAGCTGACTGAGACATAACCCGAACAGATGGTGGAAGGTTTACGGGAGGCAAATTAGGAGCTAGTTTTACCAAGCGTGCATAATTTGATTTACGAGCTCGATAGGGTCGTAGAATCACTTGAGAAGTGGATGACCTTGAAGTCAAGTCAGAAGTAAACCGGTTCAGCCCAATGACAAGAACATAATACTGCACATATAAAACAAATAAAAATTGTTGCAGCAGGGGCTTACTTCAAAGAAGCTGGATTCCTAGGACACAGCAGGGGCTGGAAGTTTGCAGAGCCAGAATCATTTTTCTGTTGACTGGCTTGAGAACCTATTTGAGAGGATAGGTGAGTGGAACAATTTAAAGAAACATTACTATCTGGTCTCCAGTCTGCCAAAAATGCCTCGTGCACATATGCTTCATCTTCCTTGTCCGCGCGATCATCTTTGTTGTTTGTTTCATCTGCAGCATTATCAGTGCTACAACCCTGAAAAATTAAATAAATTTAGCAAGTACCAACCTCCATCCAAAAATAAAAAAGAACCTCATTTTAGATGTTTAGTTTCATGGGAGAGAAGATATATAGGAAGGCATTTCATTAGAAAGCACATATTTGTCACTGAATAAATGGTATAGCTATTTTTATAACCACAAATCCAGTTACCTATCACCAAAACCCTTAAGATTAAACAATGCCAGGATGTTTAATCTACCCATAACCAAAGCAATTGTCATTAATTAACTAATACTGAGTAGTCTTGTTCTGTATTTTCTGATTTGTCTTCTCTCATCCTCATTCCATATGTTACCCACAACTCGGAACCAATGGTGGCTGCTGTTGTTACATTGATCACTATTAACACGATACCGAATTTCAGTACTATCTAATCAGGATCAGATTTTGCATCAATGTCTGACCTGTAGGAAGTATAGAAAACATCTTCCTGAAGAAAGACCAGGTAAGAAGCAAAATTGGTATTTGATTTTGATCTCATTCAGCAAATGTTCAGGCAACGACGACGACATAGCAAAATTCAATAATAAATTGGTTTATCTGAAGCTTAAGAATATTTCTATAGAATCAGAAGCTGAAATCTCATGGTCCCTAGTTTATTGAGCAACCCCTGAAAGATAGCTATTCCAGTTCTAATATGAATTTATGAAGACATCGAGTTGAAGAAGCAAGCATACCTCTTTTTCGGATGAAGAATGCCAAGTTGGAGCAGGTCTGCTTGCTTTTCTTCTTGAGTCACATAGTCGCCGCTTTGCTTTCTTGTTTGCATCAGATTTGTATGCCTTTTGTGTGCCACAAGCAATGCGCCACTGCCTTGGAAGCAAGGATGGATCTCTATGAGGAATAAGAAATCTCCATATTGATATCCAGTCGAGTTTAAACTTTTTCAACCCCTGAGTCATTTAGACCAAACATATGATTAATATAATAGTTATGAATGGTCTAATAGATGATATCAGTCACTAAAGACCATTCATACCACATCAATACGTGCAATCTCTTCTGAAGTCAAGGGGGAGTTTTTCATCCTCCTTACAGCCTACAAGAAAAATGGGAGCAACTTTGCTTTTTTGTAATGCACGATTCAAAGGTAGCTTTTCTCATAATAAGAAATATCACGAACCTTGATTGGATTTTCCGGTGCTTTAGATGACGCTCGATTCTTCTGCCTTACAAATATCTGTTTTACACAGCACATGTCATCATATGGAATTATCATTACTTTTACTATCATAAAACTAGAGGAGAAAACATTAGTGTCCTTTATCGTTCACAAGAAAACGTTAATTCATATAAAATGATATTATAATACTCTAGTGACTTATTCCACCAACCCCATCACTAATAATCAGCAAACAAAAGCTGCTGCGACACGACATCCTCATGTTTGAAGTTTACAATGTAAAATAAAATTATGTAACCTGATGTCTAGATTTGCAAGGTAGGAATCGTAGCTGTATAGCCTTCCAGTCAGTATTATATTCCATCAACCCCAATGCTAATAATCTGCAAACAAGTCCCAAGTTGAGAAACTATCAAATGTAAAAGAAAAATGGATTGTCGCCAAATAAAGCTAATGACTATCATCTAACTATTTCATTGACCTAATATAAGCAGCATATCAGTCTTTCGATTTATCAGTTTATATACAACTTCAACTAGAGAAAAGGATCAGAGTTACCATGAAAGTATTTCTTCATTCCAAATGTTGGGATGCTGCCTATTATTAACTAAAACTATCACATTTTAGCACAAATATATTACTTCTGCTAACATTTGGGGCAATAAAGTGGATCTTTAGTGGTACATTATAATGAGAATATGAATGAAGAAAATGCAATGATTTCACGATCCTTCATCATAAAATAAGATCATCACAGAGAAGCCCATAAAAGATGAAACAATGCATGAAACATATATATATAAAGAATTATTCAACTTACTCATCCTCTGTGTCAGTAAAAAGCACCCGTCTCGCTAGAGCAGGAGGAGGTGGCTTGCGAGGATAAAGGGCTGGATTAAACAACGGCGAAAACCTCTGAGCTAATTTAGCAATCTCCTTTGGAACAAGAGCAACTGATTGCTTTTTGGCTTTCTCAATCAGAGTTGCAGCCATTGTCTTCTTAGACTTGCTGGATGAAGAAGAAGGCATCCCACTAGAATCTTGGGGACAGGTTTCTCTTTCCCCCTGACCATCAGGTTCAGCAGAACATGGAGAATTATGAAGAGGAAACAAGGGTTCCTTCTCAAAGTGAGTCTCAAAACCAAGTTCAACTTGATACCGTCTATATGCTTGGACAGCTGCCAAACATTTAACAGCATTAAGTAAGTTTATTAAAGAGCACGAAGAAAATGATATTTGAAAATCACAACACATCATTGGTTCAACATGAGATACCAGAAGAAACATCATCTATATAGTTCCCAACTAATCTGAGAGGTGCTACATCTGTAACGGAAAGCACTGAACCACCAATGTAAGGCATCCAGGAGGCGCACTGCGAAGTTTGAAAAGAGCCTATATGCTCATCAGGTCGAATCCCGTTGAAAGAAGAAATGACATCAGGAGGCAGATCTCCGTTACTTCCAGAAGGAAGGTCCCGCTGCACATTTCTATTGCTACCATGTAGTGACTCGTCTGGTACTGATGGATGAATATATGGAGGAAAGAAGCAAAATCTGGGATATGGAAGCGTTCTCCATCCCAACACTTGATCTCGCTGTTGAAGCATCTCTAAAATCAGTTTCTTCACATCAGCAGAAACATCACTCTTAGAATGATCAAGTACACAGACTGAGAAAACCTGAATAAGTAGCTGTATGTGCTCATGAATCAGACAGTGCAACTGCCCTATTTGATGTGGAGTAAATCCACTGGTGAGGCCATTATTTACAGGAGGCATATAGGATGGAGCAATGCTGGGAGTTAGTTGTTTCTCATCAAAAGATGAAAAAGATCCCATTGACACAAATGGTAAGAGAGGTCGCAAAGGTCTATTCAACTGTCCAGAAGTCTTTTTGCTGCGTTCAAGAGAAGGTTTTTGGCGTCTATTCCGCCTTGTCCGGCCTCGTTCTTCAATCTCATCAGGATCACTTTCCAATGCCTCTTCAAGTTCAAGCTCAAAGTCGGCATCATTTTCTTCGTCTTCATCATCAGCATTTACATTGCCTGGTAAATTCGAGGAATCATCACCTTGTAAAACAGCTGCAAGAAATTTTCTGTACTCTTTCTCATCATCAACATTCTGAAGATCATCTTCATCATCAGTTTCTTGAAGAAAAGTTTCAAGTTCATCAAGTGTGAAACTGGCGAGAGAATAGCGAGCCCTAGTTCGCATAGAGATGGCCCCTTCAGTGTCCATATCCACCACAGCCTTCCTGGAATCTGCAACATTGCCAACATCTGTCAGGCCAGTCGACCCATTCTCCATATCACCCAATGATACATTTTCTGATGGAGAAGTAGATGCTAATTGTCTTGCTGTAATTGAAGCATGAGTTGTTTCAAAATAATTCCCACATCCTCTGGAAGAAACACTGGTTTGTATCATAATCTCTTCATCGTGCTTAACATCTCCAATAGTATGACCATCTGTCGTTAAGCTGATATCCTTTGCATTTCTGACAAACGCCACAGAAGTTTGTCCCCCACTATCAGCAACATCTGTATCCAAGTCTTCAACCTCGGAACTCAAGCTTGAAGTAGCTTCTACAGAATGATTTTCTATTAGGGAAGGATTAAAATCTACATCCTCATCCTCGTCCTCTTCCTCATCCACATTCCTGTTGCCATCACCAACTTCTTGTTTGTTTCCCTTCTCAGCCTTTTCATGTTGCAAAGGGCAATGGTCAACAGCTTCGGATGAGTTAGCATATATAGAAGCAGCACTTTGATGATTTGAATCTTGAACTTCAGTATTTACCGAAGTTGAACACCCAGGCATTTTTTATGAAAGAATATGTCGCGATACTATTGAATGCGAAGCGATTTGAGGATCAAATCTAACAAGCATTCCCCCATAATCAATATCGCATAATGATCCTGCATAATCAATAATAAAACAATTATAAAATGATTTCGAATTGATACACACATGTTTCAGGAATATAAACTTCCGAAGAAACATAATTTTTTTTCTGTTCTTATATAAGGGAAGAAAGACTTCTCCAGTCCAATGCTCACTATGTAGTAATATATTTATGCACTGGAAGGTCTAACTGAATTAGTATTTCTGATCTAATTGAGTTACAATTTCCCAACTACTTTTGTCTCGATTTTTTCTCTTTATACTAAAAGTTCATTTTGCTTTTCAAATTGAATGTAGTCAACATCGATATAGACAGGGCCAACCTTTTTTAATAAAAAGCAAATACTAAAAGTATTGTGAATATATTTATATAACTAAAGTAGGTTAATAAAATTAACTTTACTTGCTTGTCAAAATCGATATATAGATAATATACAAAAGTAGAATTTTTATGCTCTCGCAACTATGTTACAAGAGGGGCTCCTCAATCTTAGGGGTGTACGTTCAGTAAAACCGAACTGAGCCACACCAATTTCAGTATCCAGACTAGTTCGGTAATTTCAAAATTTGTACCGCATGCCAAACCGAACAGTTCAGTTTTCGGTTTGGTACCAAAAAAATCGAAAAATGTAGCTTTGGGAATTTTCTGCAAATTTCCTGTAAAATTAATATTAAAAATTGTAGCTTGACCCAAACTCATTGAATCAAGATACATAACAACCCTAATTTTTAAGCTGATCCCAAATACCAGAATATGAAAAAGAAAAGAAACTAAAACCTCAATGCCCCAGTTAATTCTCAATATAATTCTGAACCCCCAAATCCTAAATTTAATGAATTGTTGCAAAATTATAGTATCATAAAAAGTTTTGCCAAAATACTAAGATAGAAACACTTACACTATCAATTAGCATAGATTTTTTTATAATTTGACACCAATAATATGAAATAATCATTTTTAAAACAACAATTAGCTAACCGGAGCTTACATAACAGAGACAACGAGAATTTCAATAGAATGTAGTACTGTTATTCGAAATAAACAGTAAGGAAAAAGAAAGAAAAAATGAAAAGAGATGAGGAATCCTTGCCGGAAAGAGATCAATGGCCGACGGAAGGAGGACCGGGAAAGGTGGACGGACGACACGGGCTTTGTGCAATCTTCAGCGCAAGCGGGAGAAATTAGAAAACGTGGGCAAAGATTTTACCTTTTTTTTTAAGAACAAAACGTGGGCAAAGATTTTAGGAGATGAGAACTCTTTTTTTCTTCCTTTTCTTTTTTTTTTTTGTTTTTACAAAGGATACATAAAATATGAAGTGAGTGACAATTTTTTGAGGGATTTTCAATTTTGCCAAAGGCAAAAATAGATTTTACAAAATTGCCAAAACCATTTCTCTCATTTAAAAAAAAAAAAGTAAAAATTATTAAAACTCTTAATTTTATCTAATAATATCAAAAACCCCCCTCACACTTTATAAACCTTTAAAAAAAAACCCCAATCCAACTTAAATCAATTAAAATTAAAACAAACAAAAAACACACACTCACACACACACACCAAACTCAGCAGCAGAGAGAAAGGGAAAGAGTCGATCTGAAGAAAAAAAAAAATCTTTCAAATTGAAGCAAATTGAAGCATGGAAACCGCACAAATTATCGATGATGACAGAAACATACAACAATGGCCATTTGTGGTAAGATTTTTGGTGTTATTTTCGCAAATTTTCCCGTGTTCTGCGCGTCTGTTCTTGGCGAGTGGGTGAGCTACACGCCACACTCGCCACACACGCCAAGAACAACAGAAATTAGGGTGGCGAGTGGGTGAGCTACACGCCACACTCGCCACACACGCCAAGAACAACCGAAATTAAAGTGGCGAGTGGGTTATCTACACGCCACTCGCTATGGTTCTTGGCGAGTGGGTTAGCTACACGCCACACGTTAATATTATGCATATTTTACATTGGTGGCGTGTGGCGTGTGGAACTCTCACACGCCACACGCCAAGCGTAAATGCCTGGCGTGTGGCTCTCCTCACACGCCACACGCCACACGCCAGACAGGCAGAAAACTTATCTTGCTTTTGTTGTTTGTTTTGTAGGGATACAAAACATTACCCACCTCGACCCTACGGAGAGAAATACTACCGCCCTTTCACTACAGTAATGTGATCGTAAAAGGAGAGGCAACCCAGCGTTGTGCGTGGAACGAGATTAGCAGTATAGTAAGTTGCCTCCAACCTGCGCATTGGGATATTATAAATGCGTATCCCCAGATCGGGAGTTTTTTTTACTTAACCGGCATCGGCAAATTCAAGGCGTCGGTGTTGCACGCAATGTACCTTCGAGTATGCACACGCGTGCAAAATCAAAGTAATTACGAACACTGGTTTTTGGTAAATGGAAAGCCAGTTAGGTTCGGGATCGAGGAGTTTGCCCTCGTATCAGGGATGCGATTTGGGGCAGTGAGTGACGATGACAAAGAAAGAATCGAGGAACAGGGTCAGTTGAAGGAGCGATACTTTCCGGGCTGGGGGCGGTCTGTGGTTTCTGTTGCTGCTCTGAAAACGAGTATCACGGACTTGTTGTCTCGGCGTAGGTCGAATCCCGAGGACGTATGCAAGTTGATATACGCGTGGGTGATATCGTCCGTGTTGATGCCAAGTAGGCCCATAAAACATGTTGAAAACAAAACATTCGCGGTAAGTAAACTTAATTTTAATTTTTATTATTTCGTTAAAGTTTTTAAAATAACAATTCTGATTTAAATTTGTATATATTGAAGATATGTGACGATCTCGCGATGTGCGAGAGATATCCGTGGGGAGATAAGATATGGAGAGCGACTTTTTTTGATATTGTAAAAAATTTGGGCACTGGCAATGAGGACGGCGCTCTCCGTAAATGGAATGCATATGGCTTCCCGCACATTTTTCTGGTATGTTTGTAAAATCAATTGTTGATTTCCATGTTTTTTTTAGTTATTTTTTCGTAAATGTTGGATGTTTTGACTAATGTTTTGAATGTGAACAGTTTTGGATGGTGGAAGCCATTGAAGGCATGGCCGATGCGGCCAATTTTGTTGCAAGGGTCGGCCCAACTGTTCCGAGATATCCGCGAATGTTACGTTGGGATTTCAGGAACCCTAATCCCAGCGCTGATGATATGGACGAGTTCTTTCGGAATGTTCATGTATGTTAATCGTTTTTATTAATAATTTTTTTCCGACATATCACTTGAAAAATTTATTATAAATAACTTGTATATATTTATTTTTTCAGGCTGTGATCCCACGGCTAATGCCGGATAGCTTGGAGTTGGAGACGGGCGCTTACCAATCAACTATATTGGTACGACGTGCCACTCGTGGTAGCCGCCTTCAATGTTATAAACAATTAAGTTTATTTTTGACACGGCAGTATGTGGTTATTCGGGATGATGAGGGAGTTCCCGAATTCCCCAACCGGCCATCCGCCCGAGCTGATTCTGCTCCAGCAGAAGGTGCTCCTGCTTCTAGTCATGTGGCTCGACGTCAGAAGCGTTTGCGAATAAGCCAAGATGGTGCCTCTACTTCTCAAGATCAACCATCATCTTCTGGATTACCTGCTTGGGCACTTGCATTGGATGAGAGAGTTGTTTCATTGAATGAGAGAGTTGTTGCAATGGAGGAGAGAGTTCTTGGTCGGATTGGCGAGGTCGAAAATAAATTTACTGGGCAGCTCAACCATCTGACAGCAACGATGGAGAACCTCACTCGAATGCTGACGGGCGACAATGAAGGGGGCCATGATAAAGAAGGCGACGATGAAGGGGACGACAACAATGATGCTGGTGATGCTGGTGATGCTGGTGATGCTGATAATGCTGGTGATGCTGATAATGCTGATGATAATGATGATGATCAGGTTTAGTTGTTGTATTGAATTTTATTTTTGTTTGTGGATTTTTTTTAGAGATATTATTGGAATTTATTTAAAGGATTATTGAATTTTATCTAAATTGTTTTTAGACTATTTTATTTATTAGATTGGTTTTGGAGTTGTGTTCATCTAAATGGTAGTTCACCTATGCATTCACAGGGTAATAATGCCGAAGAACCAAGGCAAGAAAGAAGAGTACAGAGGATAAGAAATCCTAGTAGGCTTATTACATCTCCTTTTACCGCTAATATTCGGAAAAAAAAATCCACTAAGTAATTAATTTATTTTTATTTTTTTGTAATATTTAATTCGGTTAGGGACCATTTGTATATAATTTTTTATAAATTTTGGGGGTAAAATCCACTAAGTTAGGGACCAAAGTGCAATTTCGTGTTAAATGCAAGCTCTAGTGATTGAACATTTTAATTTTGTGCATCCAATGTTACTGAATCGAAACTATTAATTTTTTATAAATTTTGGGGGTGAGAAGTGTAATTTTTGAGAAGTTAGGGACCAAAGTGCAATTTCGTGTTAAATGCAAGCTCTAGTGAGTGAACATTTTAATTTTGTGCATCCAATGTTACTGAATCGAAACTATTAATTTTTTATAAATTTTGGGGGTAAAAATGTAATTTTTGAGAAGTTAGGGACCAAAGTGCAATTTCGTGTTAAATGCAAGCTCTAGTGAGTGAACATTTTAATTTTGTGCATCCAATGTTACTGAATCGAAACTATTAATTTTTTATAAATTTTGGGGGGTAAAAATGTAATTTTTGAGAAGTTAGGGACCAAAGTGCAATTTCGTGTTAAATGCAAGCTCTAGTGAGTGAACATTTTAATTTTGTGCATCCAATGTTACTGAATCGAAACTATTAATTTTTTATAAATTTTGGGGGGTAAAAATGTAATTTTTGAGAAGTTAGGGACCAAAGTGCAATTTCGTGTTAAATGCAAGCTCTAGTGAGTGAACATTTTAATTTTGTGCATCCAATGTTACTGAATCGAAACTATTAATTTTTTATAAATTTTGGGGGGTAAAAATGTAATTTTTGAGAAGTTAGGGACCAAAGTGCAATTTCGTGTTAAATGCAAGCTCTAGTGAGTGAACATTTTAATTTTGTGCATCCAATGTTACTGAATCGAAACTATTAATTTTTTATAAATTTTGGGGGTAAAAATGTAATTTTTGAGAAGTTAGGGACCAAAGTGCAATTTCGTGTTAAATGCAAGCTCTAGTGAGTGAACATTTTAATTTTGTGCATCCAATGTTACTGAATCGAAACTATTAATTTTTTATAAATTTTGGGGGTAAAAATGTAATTTTTGAGAAGTTAGGGACCAAAGTGCAATTTCGTGTTAAATGCAAGCTCTAGTGAGTGAACATTTTAATTTTGTGCATCCAATGTTACTGAATCGAAACTATTAATTTTTTATAAATTTTGGGGGTAAAAATGTAATTTTTGAGAAGTTAGGGACCAAAGTGCAATTTCGTGTTAAATGCAAGCTCTAGTGAGTGAACATTTTAATTTTGTGCATCCAATGTTACTGAATCGAAACTATTAATTTTTTATAAATTTTGGGGGTAAAAATGTAATTTTTGAGAAGTTAGGGACCAAAGTGCAATTTCGTGTTAAATGCAAGCTCTAGTGAGTGAACATTTTAATTTTGTGCATCCAATGTTACTGAATCGAAACTATTAATTTTTTATAAATTTTGGGGGGTAAAAATGTAATTTTTGAGAAGTTAGGGACCAAAGTGCAATTTCGTGTTAAATGCAAGCTCTAGTGAGTGAACATTTTAATTTTGTGCAAATATGGGTTGATTTGCAATTATGAAATAGATCATAAATTTTGGGGGTAAAACTGTAATTTTTAAAAATTTAGGGACCAAACTGCAAATTCGTATTAAACTGCAATTCAACATATACGAAGTCCATGATAGTCATTTTCAAAGCATCAATAGAAACCTGAGACTGCCCCCAACCCGGAAAGTATTGGTCCTTCAAATGACCCCGTTGCTCGATTCTTTCGCGGTCATCTTCATTCACCGTCTACAAACAACAAAAAAACCAAAATTAATGTTCTGTTTGGCGTGTTGGCGTGAAGATCAGCAACACGCCAAAATTGTTTCTTGGCGTGTTTGCGTGTGGTTTAGCAACACGCCAACACGCCAAGCCAAAATTTTGGCGTGTTTCTCATACAACACGCCAACACGCCAAACAGAACATTGATTTTGGTTTTTTTTGTTGTTTCCATACCTTTTTGTTATTCATGTAAAAGTTACTTCTCCATTTGGTTGATAAATTGATAAAAACTTATAAAATTGATCAATATGTACGAAGTTATGATTTACGGAGGACATAATGTTCCTGTAAGTGTTACTTGTCCATTTGGTTGATAAATTGACAAAAACTTATAAAATTGATCAATATGTACAAAGTTATGATTTACGGAGGACATAATGTTCCTATAAGTGTTACTTCTCCATTTGGTTGATAAATTGACAAAAACTTATAAAATTGATCAATATGTACGAAGTTATGATTTACGGAGGACATAATGTTCCTGTAAGTGTTACTTCTCCATTTGGGAGATAAATTGACCAAATCTTAAAAAATTGGCTAATATGTACAAAGTTATTATTTACGGAGGACATAATGTTCCTGTAAGTGTTACTTCTCCATTTGGGAGATAAATTGACCAAATCTTAAAAAATTGGCTAATATGTACAAAGTTATGATTTACGGAGGACATAATGTTCCTATAAGTGTTTAGGGTTTAGGGTTTAGGGTTTAGGGTTTAGGGTTTAGGTTTAGGTTTAGGTTTAGGGTTTAGGGTTGGGGTTTAGGGTTTAGGGTTGGGGTTTAGGGTTGGGGTTTAGGGTTTAGGGTTTAGGATTTTTCTCCATTTGCGTCATAAAGTTTGGTTCTTACGAACTTGCATTTAACATTTTGCAGTTTGGTCCCTACGAACTCATAATTAACTCAAAAATTACAATTTTACCCCCAAAATTCATAATTGCAATTCAATCCATAATTTGCTCAAAATTAAAATGTTCACTCAATTCGAACTTGCATAGAACAAAAAATTGCAGTTTGGTCCCTAACTTTTCAAAAATTACAATTTTACCCCCATAATTGCAATTCAATCCATAATTTGCACAAAATTAAATTGTTCACTCACTACGAACTTGCATTTAACAACTATTTGCAGTTTGGTCCCTAATTTTAAAAAATTACAAATTTATCCCCAAATTTTATAAAAAATTCATAATTGCAATTCAATCCATAATTCGGACAAAATTGAAATGTTCACTTAATTCGAATTTGCATTTAACACATATTTGCAGTTTGGTCCCTGACTTTTCAAAAATTACAATTTTACCCCCAAAACTTATAAAAAATTCATAATTGCAATTCAATCCATAATTTGCACAAAATTAAATTGTTCACTCACTACGAACTTGCATTTAACAACTATTTGCAGTTTGGTCCCTAACTTTTAAAAAATTACAAATTTACCCCCAAATTTTATAAAAAATTCATAATTGCAATTCAATCCATAATTCGGACAAAATTGAAATGTTCACTTAATTCGAATTTGCATTTAACACATATTTGCAGTTTGGTCCCTGACTTTTCAAAAATTACAATTTTACCCCCAAAACTTATAAAAAATTCATAATTGCAATTCAATCCATAATTTGCACAAAATTAAATTGTTCACTCACTACGAACTTGCATTTAACAACTATTTGCAGTTTGGTCCCTAACTTTTAAAAAATTACAAATTTATCCCCAAATTTTATAAAAAATTCATAATTGCAATTCAATCCATAATTCGGACAAAATTGAAATGTTCACTTAATTCGAATTTGCATTTAACACATATTTGCAGTTTGGTCCCTGACTTTTCAAAAATTACAATTTTACCCCCAAAACTTATAAAAAATTCATAATTGCAATTCAATCCATAATTTGCATAGAACACGAAATTTCATAAAACATCCATTACATCAAACGTTGTTCAATAAACATCAAATACAACTTACAAATTCACTAAACATCTAAGATTCACTTTCGTGGTTGCCCGAACTTTGGCCGCGTTGGGGACATCTACTGGCGTTGTGATCGGTATTTCCGCAAATTCCGCACTTGTATTTTTTCTTCGATTTTTCAAGGCATGATAAATGTCGTGTCTTTTTAGGCCTTCCACGGGTTATTTCTTCGGTTGGAGGTAGCACTACTCTCGCCATAACATGATCGGGAATGTTAATCCATTGGTCTTTCGATGGAACGGGTTGTATGAGCTCAAAGTATGCTTGACGCATATTATCGATCGAGTAGTATTCGCTAACAAGCTCCAACACATATGCCCCACTATCTACTGGTCGTTTGCCCATGGCAGCTGCAATTGCGTGCTCACACGGTATTTGCTCAACCTGAAAGACGCCACATGAACAAGTTCTTCCAGCTAAATCCACAATTCCATTCCAGTCGGTAGATTCCACTCTCCATATATCTTGCCCTATTTCAAATTTGCGCCACCGATACGCCTTTTCGTATCGCTCATTTATCAACTTATTCTTCGATGGGATCAATACACCCGACCGGGACCATCGATCAGCCTCAGCACGACGCTCTCCAAACCACTTTGACATCAAATTAACAACAAATCCGAGAAAGTAACATATGGGAAAATCTTTGACATTTTTGATACGACTATTAAGGACCTCAACATGGTTAGACGTCTTTATCTCATATCTGTTCACGCGATGGTGGATTCTCGCCCATTTCTGAAACGTTACCTCGTTTTGTAGCCAATCTGCACATCTCGGGTTCTGGGTTTTCAAGACACCCCAATATTTTTCAAACTTACTCTCGCTGTACGCGTAAGCAGCTTTGTAAAAGGACTCGACTATCGTATCTTTCTCTTTCCCTTTCCCAAACCTTTTCGTCAAGTTGCCTTTGAGGTGAAAGTAACATGCCCCATGTTCAGCTAAAGGGTAAACTTCTTTTACCGCTTTAGTAAGACCATTGCCCCTGTCTGATACAATAACCAGATCGGCTCTGTCTGGTACACCCACTTTCAAGCCCTCGAGAAAATAAGTCCAACATGCCGCATTCTCGCTGCCATTAGCTACCCCCCATGCAATTGGATAACAACGATTTTCACCGTCCGTCGCAGTTGCAATTAGAACGGTTCCTTTATATCTATGCCCCATAAATGTTGCATCAATTACAATTACATTTCTTAGGAACTGGAATCCTCGAGTAGCAGCTCCGAAAGACATGAAGAAATACATAAACTGGTTCTCGGAGTTCGTATGGATGCGAGTGAGCGTACCAGGATTGTTTTGCTTAATCATGTAAGCAAAGGAGGGTAGATTGGCAAAGTTTTCGTCAAATGTACCCATAATGTCAGCTTGAGCAATTTGTTTCCCCCTCCAAGCTGTCATATAGCTAATGTTAACACCAGCTTCGGCTTGCATGAAGTTTATCAGTGCATTTGGTGTTGGGACTTCATTGGGGTTGATATATAACCCCTTTGTCCGTAAACCAACCATCCGACTTGTTGCTTGTCTATGACGGGCACCTCTATTTGCTATCCCACAAGTGTGAACGTTTGTATATGTTCGAATAACAAATTCTGGGGTGTTTGCTTCCTTAGTTGCATATATACGCCATGGACAACCAGGAGTCGTACACCTAGCTATCCTCCTCTTTGTGTCAGACTTACCTGTAAGTTCCCAATTTTTATCTACAGCAACTCTATGAAGTTCATCCCTGAAATCTTCACTGTTTGGCCACCGCTGACCAACTATCCATCCCGTTTCATCACTCCTCCCCTGAGAATAATCTATTTCAACCGAATCAGCGTTATCAAAGCCTTCGTGACTAGGTGGTTCGTAACCACCACCACCAACATCACCATCACCATAACCATCACCACCATCGACATCACCATAACCACCACCACCACCACCACCACCCACATCACCACCAACATGACCATCTACATCGTCACCCACATCGCCACCCACATCACCACACTCGTTGTCAACGTTACAGTGTTCACCATTTACATCAGCACCACCATAATCATCTCCGCCGTCAAAGTTACGGCAGTCATTATGACCTTCGTTGTCATCCAGATGCCACTGACTATACGGAGGAGAACAACATAGTGGTTCAATTTCCTCCACTATACATAAAGTTGGATTAGAGGCAATGATCTCCTCGTTAACATCATCTTGTGCACTTGATCCTCCTATAACACATCCTTCAGGTTGGTAACTGAAACTAGCTTTATCCATGAGTTTTTTTCCTTTACCTCGGGTCATAAGTTTCTTCGCTTTCTCTTTTCCACCCGGAGATGCCTCTATCCTCAAAATTTCTTCTCTCGGAGAAAAAATCACGTACAATTTTAATTTAGCAGAATTGCAGACAAGGTGCTTCGCTAACTCCCAATCTTCTTCATCTGATATTGTCGTTATCAAGTCATCAATTTCTTGGTACTTAACCTCAAAAATATCGGTGTGCCGATCCAACTTCAACTTCTTGCAAATTTTGTCGAGTAGTTCCTCAAACGAAATTGCCCTATCCACCAATATTGGTTTATTCGAATCTCCACGCCAATGCAATTTATTATCGATTTGGAGTGTAAATTCACCGTTATATAGAAGAACTACCATAAGTTTGTCCATTCCTACAAGTAAAAACAAAAATTAATACACAAGCTATCTAAATAAAAAAAATGAAAAATAAGTTACATACTGCCAGGTTGGCGTGTTGGCGTGTCCTCATGTCACACGCCAACACGCCATGAACGTTTTTTGGCGTGTTGGCGTGTGACATGAGGACACGCCAACACGCCAAAAAACGTTCATGACGTGTTGGCGTGTCCTCATGACACACGCCACACGCCAAAAAAGCGAACTTCAGTTCATGAACTTTTTTGGCGTGTGGCGTGTGTCATGAAGACACGCCAACACGCCAAACAACGTTCATGGCGTGTTGGCGTGTCTTCATGGCACACGCCACACGCCAAAAAACGCGAACTTCAGTTCGATTCGAATTCTCCATTTTTGTTAACTAAATTGCACAATAATACATCAAAATATCAATTAACTTGCAAATGCTTACCTTTTATGTTGTTTTTCCTCCTTTGCTTCCTTAATTTGAGTGAAATTTGTGTAAATTGGGTTAGGGTTTGGAGGAATTTTTGGAGAGAAAATTTGATTTTGGGGTGGGTTGATTTTGAAGTTTTTAAAATTTTTGGGTATATTTGTTAAAATTTGATTTAATTAGGAAGAGTTAATTAAATTAGATTAGTTGGTTAATTAAGTTTTTGGCATTTGAGTAATTTTGAATTTTTGGTTTGGCATTTGAGTAATTTTTTTTTTACTTTGTGGCAAAATTGAAAATGTCTTCAATTTTTTAATGGCATAACCGGTATAAATAAAATCAGAGAGCCGTGAAACGACTTCAGTGAAAAAAAATATATATCGTATATTATTTCGGTATTACCAGTTGGGTTTGTAAACTAGCTTGTAATAAAAAGAAATAAGCTTTGATAATTAGGCTTCTACCTAATACCAAACTTACATCCGAATTAGGGCTCAAGATCCTCTGT
Source organism: Penstemon barbatus (assembly GCA_003313485.2). NCBI lineage: Eukaryota > Viridiplantae > Streptophyta > Magnoliopsida > Lamiales > Plantaginaceae > Penstemon > Penstemon barbatus. The sequence goes on from CM064882.1 coordinate 37,854,209, forward strand.
ACCACAACTTGTGTACCACAAGAGTGTACCACAAATAGGTAATTGATACATGTATATATCACAATTATTATAATTGTGATATATACATGTGTCAATTACCCATTTGTGGTACACTCTTGTGGTACACAAATTGTGGTACAGAGGATCTATTGCCCCGAATTAGCTATTCAATATGAAATGAACCTTTGATTTAGGTACAATTTATATAAAAGCTACATAAATATCACGCTTTATATCCTTATTATGTGTCAGCCATATCTAAACTAGCACATGGCGCATTAAGGTCAATAATTGTACAATACTTTTTTTTATTGTGTCTCAACAATATTTGACCAATTAAATTTGACTCAATAAATTAACGTATGCCATCCATACCGAAATTATGTTAAGATGATATTTTCCCATGAAAATTAATAAATTTTTAATTTACCTTCTTTAAATTTATTTTAAAAATTATAATATTAATTCCGTAATTAAACATAACTTAATTTATGAATTTTCCAAGTTACCTTTATTGTAGTGTTACGACTATATTTTCAATAGAGCAACAACAATTTTCTGTCATACTTTCCACTTCTGATCTTTCCACATCTGCAACTCCTTCAAACATTTTGAAATATGATAGGTAAAGAAGAAAGAAAACCGGGTCCCTAAAACCGATATTTCTTGAAGCATCATTTAAGTGACAATAATGAGTTTTACCAATACGTACCTTATCTTTTTTCTTTTTTGAAAGTGTTCCTTATTCTTTTACATCACACGTATTTCATTCTTTTTTCCCAATCAATTCATTCCACAATACTAGAGATTAAAGAACAATTGAATTTGAGCGGGTAAAATACATAAAAAGATCGCAAAAAATATACAGAGAAGTGTTGGATCTAGTTAGGATCGTCTTAATCCTTAGTTCGCTTACTTTATTAAGCATATTTTAAATATTTGAAATCAAATAAATGTTTCAAACTGGATCAAGGTTGGTTACATGTCAGGTACAATTGACCGACCCACCCGGGTTTGGCCTATTTTGGTAATCTGTGCAAACTCATACGAATCAAAGCACTATTCAAACTTACAAGTTACAAAGAGCTAAATGGCTAGAGCCGCTAAGTTCAGAAGAAAAGAAACTCAGTTAGAAAAGTTATTACAAAACAAGAGACGTGTGTTTGCTCTATACACCTGCAATATAGATATTTCTCCAGAAAAAATGAATGCTAACACACCTCTGTTGTCATTCTCAAATAAATGGACCGACTTGAGTTTGCCCAATATAGATATATTTCTCCGTAGAAAGATACTGCAATTGGTTGGGAAGCCATTACTCGGACATTCCCAGTATCAGGACTTGGATCTTGAGTTGGTTTTTAACTCTTGATAACACGAGAAACCCTATCAAAGAATATACTGCACATGCTTGTACTGAACATAAGTGTCTCCTTCATCCACTCTGGTGCAACTCTTTCAAATGTCCCCAACGACAACACACGGTAAAGTAATTCTGTTTCTCCCCGTGAATTAGTAATCCATGTCAGAGTGAAAGAATAACCTGCATATGAACAATATCCTTCACAATTTGTTGAAAGAAACAACTTCTACTCGAGTAAAATTACCAAACAATAGATGAAAGTAGCAATATCTCAGATTCCATCACAGTAGTATCTAGAATTTTCAATCTTAAGTTGAGCACAATGGATTTTGTGTTGTTTTTAGTTACTGGCTCCACTACGCAGGCAACTCCTTTACATAGTCAAAGTGGCAAGATCCTTCTTAACTAGGTGAAAAGAATCAATTTTCAGTAAAGTAAAATTACCAACAATGTAGTATATTAAAGTAGCAAGATCCCCATCGCATAAGTATCCAACATTAACAACTATGGAAAGTCCAGGAAAAATGTTATGTTGTTTTAATTACTGGTCCACACGATAGAAACCCGTACAAGAAAAAATAAAAAATCTAACAGGATGTATGAGCATAAGATACGCAACTGAATCCTTTCCAAAATCATGATTCTTAGGCCAAAAGTACTTTCGCTTTTGGAAAAAAGGTATAAAACCATGCTGATATACTGAAAATCCTTGTGTCTGTGGTTTGAATTCACCTCTAAGTGGACCAAAGTTTCAACGGAAACGTACCAAGAAAAAGTTCATGTTCATCAATAGATCAAGAAAATAACAGAATAACTTATCGCGATAACTGTGATGACTCAACAGGTCTTTAGGAGTATTAGCTCCAAGCAGGGGTGTGGCTCTAAAAACGCCATTTTATACGAACAGGATTCTATCTTTCTACTATACTGGTCAGTTAATTCTAATACCCTTATACTACACCAGCCAGTTATCATACAATTAATATGGATTAATGTTGTCGCAAGATACTGCATGATTATAATAAATAATTTATACTATAACAAACAGGGCAGTTGTTAAATTGCATTACTGCTTTAATCGAATAGCTCCCCGCCTTCTCCAAGAGAGAAAGAAGAGATAGAGAAAGAGAAGCCTAAAGCTCTACAACCATTATATCCTAGAGAATATGCTAACACTGACAATGTTTACTAGAATACATCAGTGACAACTAAGCTCACAAATCCAGGATTCGAAATCAAAGACACCTGAGATGAAGGGGACAGGATATTTAGGAAAATAACTACGATAAATGAGTAAAGAAGAGAACTTGTAACAACTATGAACTGAACAAAATCTCAAGAATTTGGTAATATCACTGAAGATTTACCACTTGATTGATGATGAGCCAATATTTCATTACTTTTACTTGGAGCAAGAGGGGAGATTTTCATGCCAACTAAAAACTCGATAAGATATTGAAACACACAGTTGACAGAACTAGTGTTGCTTGAATCCCCACCTGCCATCAAAATGGTAAATCAAACTCATGGCATGACACCCAATAGAGAAACAAACAATATTTTACCTTTTGAGACATACCTGAACTAAAAATCTTCCTCTGACAGCACAATGGCTGAACCATAACATCAGAATAGTCAGGAGAGAAGTCAAAAGCACACTTCGACATAAATGCATGTAAATAAGATACCTGCTGGATGCTGGAAGGACCACCAGTGTCTTCATTCCCATATACATGTTTATCTGCTGCACGATCAAATCTAAGATCAACATATGGAGTAACTGCACCTTCTTTGGTATGCATGGATTTTCGTTTTTTCGTCAACTTCCCAAGAGTTTTGCCAGGCGTTCCTTCACATGGAGTATTTTCATGCGCATTCTCCTGATCATTTCCGGTTTCCTCATGCATAATACATAGTGAACATTCGCCATGCTCAATCTTTTGGAGCCTTGAAATTTTTTCTGAGAGTTCCTTATCTGCAACATTGTGACACACATTTCACGAGGGTTATGAGTTATGGACCTCTTAAATTTAGTAAATAGTGAAAGCACATTATATTACAAGCAATACTCCTAAGTGAAAACATAAACAATATATTTGGTAAGCAGAAAGGAGACAAATGGACAACCTTAAGGAATAAATGATGAAGCAAAAAAAATACAAATTGACGTTGCACAAGACACGAGAGAGTGTTATACCCAGTGACAAAAAAAAATTAAAAGAGAAAAAAAAAGAAAAAGGAAATATTAGCAATAATCAGAAATCTAATTAGTTATGTATAGCATGCCAATTCAGAAATGAGTCAGTTCACTAAATTCGAAATATTCTTTCTCAAGATGGATCCAATAGAAGTTTACAGAATTTGCGCTTGGATTGCCATGTGAAAGTAACAGTGCTTTGAAATACACAGAATCCTCGTAAGAAATATAACTTTGTAAAATGTTAACCACTCTATGATGCACGAGTGTCTGGGATTTCCGGTTTGACATGCCTCCTAACTTGGCCCAAGTTGGTGAATAAAAAGGGCAAGGTCATAATGGTTACTATCAGAAATTAGAAGAAGCTGTCAGCCTCTACATTCTATAGTTGACTAGGAGCCATTTTCTTACTCTTCTGGTTCTCTTCTTCCCATAGCTTTTGGTACTGAATTTCTTGTTCACTGGAAGATCTGCAGCAAAAAACTGCGTCTGATTACATTTCAAATCATCTGGAGAACCTAATAGACTACAAGATTCTCACATATTCATGCCTGATAGAAGCTAGTTCACTTTGCAATTCATCAACTTGCCCACGTAGCTGGTCATTCATACTAGACAAGTACTTTATCATTTCATCTGAAGCTGCACTAACAGATAAACAAGCATTTAAGACAATATCTGATGCAAGCTTATGAGTACATATACATTTGAATACAAGAAAACAGTAAATATACTACTTATGAAACAATCATCTTATGGTTAAAAAAATTCACTAGTGAAACACACCATGCTATACTTAATAATGTATATCAGATAACCGAATAAACACGCATTCATGTGGAAATTGGATACAAGAAAACAGTAAATATACTACTTATGAAACAATCATCTTATGGTTAAAAAGGTTAACTAGTGTAACACATCATGCTATACTTAACAATGTAAATCAGATAACCGAATAAACACACATTCATGTGGAAAATCTTCAAAGCCAGATAATGAGCATATGCAACTTATGAATGTACTGGAACAGTACAGAAAAGGCATGAAAAAGTTTCACATTATATACAACAACAAAACCATTAGTGGATCACATCAGTAGCATGGAGAGAACCAGTAAAACCAAACCAACCAAATCACAAAAATGTTAACAAGAAATAGGTAAAAGCTTATCTCAAAGTAGACCATTGATCGTCAAAGTTGCATATACAATTGTCATTCCTAAAATCCCCGCGATTATAATCTTTTACAGGTACATCATTGCCGTCTCATGTGATTCAATCCTAAAATCTGACACTAAGCCACTATACACGACACTATAAGTTACTTAATCATTCTTGGCAAAGGCCAAAGCAATAAGCTTTATGAACTAACTGGCATCTCTTAAAGCAAAACAACCACATTATCAAGCTAATGTAATCTCAAAAGAAGAGCAATGGTTGGAGATAAAATTATGCATGCAGAGTAGATCACATTCATTTTTTCGAAGTTATTTCAAGAACTAAATCATCTATACACAATGTAAGATATATACATACAAGTGCATTCTACAGAAACCTACAAATAAAAAAATTCACAAGAGATAAGGCACAATAGCTAAATCAATATTTCGTTCTTTTTCCCCAATTCATGAAATTTTACTGGTCAAATTTTCAAAAGCAAACAGGAAACAAGGCATGAAATTTTAAAGAGAGGGGAAATGTTTAGACTGATATCATACCACTTGCATACTTCACAAATTTCTCTTCTTGATCGGAATTCAGCTTGTCCACATCAGATTCTTTTTCCTTCTACACAAAAAAAAGGAAAAAAGAAAAGAAAAAGTAAATAAAATAGATAAAACTCAATTTCAGAACATTCAGCCAGTTAAAGAGAGACCTTGAGTTTGCTGTATTTGGTGTACAGCTTGGCGTAGAGCTCCTTCATCTATAACAAAAAAAACAAAAAAATTAGTATCAGCAGATATTTAAAAGGGTTCTGCATCATGAACAAAAAGGCATGAAGATTAAATGGCGGCAGGGGCGGCCTGACATATTACGGGGCCCTAGGCAATATTTAAAATTGGGGCCCTCTTTTACAAATTAGCTGATAATTTCTAGATTCAATCGTAATATCTATTTATGACATTTCATTCTTAAACGTTCTCTTACAAAAGCAAATACTACAAGTATCGTGATACATATATATATATATATATATATATATATATATATATATATATTGAAATTCAAGTATCGTGAATATAGTTTTATAATGTTAACAAATATAATTTTTTACTTGTCAGAATCAGTAAATAAATAAAATATGAAAGTAGAATATTTTGCTCACGCTACTATCTTAGGTAGGCTGTGCAAACCATAAAAACGAACCGAAGAGTACCAAATTTCTTTATACCTGCTGGTTCAGTATTCTGAAATCTAGTAGTTCGATAAATTACAGATTTGGTGCGTTTCGATTTGAATTGGTACAAAAAAACTGAAAAATTATTGAATTAATAATAATTTGTCTTGAATACATATGTAAATAATATTATGCCTCCTACCACTCTAACAATCCAATGAAGTTGAATAGAAATTATAAAGTTTACATCAGAGACCCCATAGCCTCAGTCCCCTCTCCAGAAATTACTTTAGCATCATTCAAGTTTTGGGTTTTAAGTGCAATTAGAACCCAATTTATTAAGAGAAAATCAGAAAAAGAACTAAATTAGGCATTTAGAATTTGGACTGTACCTCTGTAAATTACAACTTGGCCGAGAGAGAGATGGTGGAGGCGCGATGGGGGTGGGTGGTGCGGCGTCGCGGTGGGATTTTGAATTGAAGAAGAAGAAGAAGAAGAAGAAGAAGAAGAAAAGATTTGGGTTTTGCTCTAGGGCACTCCGTAGAAGTGAGAAGAGTGAAGTGAAGTGAAGTGAAGCTTGGGTTGAAAATTTGAATGCTGATTTTACTCGTTAGATTTGGGATTAAAAGAAAGGGTGAAATACAACTTCCCCTTAAACTATAGCTGGAATCAGTTACCTATAGTATCAACTTTAGCACTTAACCTTCTCTTATAATTTTGTACTTTTTATTCTAAAAATATCCTCACCAATTTCATAAATAACCAATTTCTTTTCTTTATTAAAATAAAATTGTCTATTTATTAATTATGAATTCATTTATTCATGAAACCACAAAAGCATCATAGGGGTAAGTGTTATAATTGATATTTTGGGGGGTAAACTGATACCGCCCTCATACTTTAAAGAAGGAAAACTGTATTTCACCCTAAAAAAAAAAGCAAAATGGGTATACACTTTCGCTTTGGTAAACCTACCGGTAATAATGGTTCGGTAATGGAACTCGTATCGTATACTGAATCAAATTTTTGGTTCGGATATGATACTTATTGAAACTTCGATTCTGGTATGGTTTACCAGATCGTACACAACTCTAATCTTGGGGCTATACGTTTAATTTAACTGAACCGAATCATTTTTTGTTATTTAATTTGGCGCGGTAGTTTCAAAGTATATCAAATCGAACTATTTGGTTCGATTATAAATGGTTCAGCCCGCTACCAAAAAACTAAGACGTGTATGTAGTTTGAGTCTCTTTGTAATAATTAATAATAAATTATAGTTTGACTCAAACTCGTTGAATCTAATTTAATGCTAAACTTATTTTATTAATGCAAAATAACAGTATCATAATATATATTTTCCAAAATACTAAAATACAATAAAACAAAAAGACTTGTACTATCATCAATTTGCTTATATTCCCTCCTTTTTTTTATTTGTTTGGGACGATTATACACGGATTAAGAAATGTAATAAATAACCATTTTTTTAAGTAAAAGTCCCAAACACTCTATTAATCAAATAATCATAGTAATAGTAAAAAGGGTTAAAATGGAAGAAAAAATTAATTCTACATTGAAATCCTAAAACGGCATATAATGTAATGCTCCAAAAATTTTGAACCCTTTTGATTGGATTTTTAATCCAAATTTATGTGCTACTTTTCATTTTCAAAATTAAGCATTAATTTGAACTAAAATATACAATTTAATTAAATCGTGTGATCATTTGAACTTTGAAATAATTCAAAATATAAAAGTTACTTCAAAATAAGATTAAAACCATTTTGAAAATTTTTCGGGCTTGGATGCACACAAATTTTGTTTTTAGGGACAAAAATGTAAGTTTTCAAAACTTCAGGGGGCAAAGCGAAAATTTGCCCCAAGTTGCAGATTTTCTGCACGAGAGTAATTATTTTCTCTTCTTGCACACTATTTAGGCTGCAAAGCATGGTCTTGGGTGGAGAAATTGTTCTACCCAATGTAAACATGCATTGGTGGATTTAAAAAAAAATTAAGCATTATGTCTCCCTCTCTTCCCAATGTGTATATATTTGTTTAGGGTTATAAGATCAGATTTTTATCCTCTCAATTACCTCATTTCCTACACATTATAAGAGACAACACATTAGAAAGAGAATTTTCGGATTTTCACTATACATCCTTGGTTTTTCGACCATTCCGTCTTTGTCTACCGTTAGATCATGCTCAAATTTTGTGTGAACGTCCTACACACATGGGGCTACATATTGACCGTTCGGATCGTCGTTTGGATCTTCCTAAGTGAATTGAAAGACTTTAGAAATTAGTGAAAAGTAAGAAATTGAGGGCTTTTGTTATGAACCACCACCGGAGCCGCCACCACCACCTTCGGAGGTCTGAAACTGAAAAGAGTTTCATACCCTTCGTTGCTTTGGGTAAAGATCCGTCTATTCTTGTGTTCTTAAGCTTTGTGATTTTACTTTCTTTTCTCTAAAGTATATATTGAAAAAGTTTAGTTTATGCATGTAGTTTTTGTGAAAAACTGTTAAGTTTAATATTATATAAGATATTTAATGTGACTTTACTTTGTTTTTGTTTAAATTTTGCTTATAATTTTCGATCTTGATTTAATCTTGTAAGAAAGTTATTGTTTATAATTTTCGAAACTTTGGGGGGTATTTTTGAAAGATTTTAAAAGATGAAGGTTTAAGGGCTGCGATTTTGTTGGGAGTAAAAATGGACTGAAATCTAAGTATTTGTTTGATATTTAGTATGACTTTACTTAAAATTTATTTGTTTTAAAGTTGCTCCGAGTTTATTTGCAAAAATGGGAGTTTTTAAAACTTTTGGGATTAGTTTTGCAATTTTGAAAATAAGGGGGCAAAGATGCTGTTTAGTCGTTATTTTACATAGTTACTTTTATAAACTTTTGATTAATTGATTTGAAGTAGTAGTGCTTTGATCACTCATGTTTTAAGATTGAAAATTTATAAGTAAAGAACTTTTTGTTTCTCATTGTTAGTTTGTGAAAATTTATTAAAACTTTTTGTTTATCTCAGTTTTATATTAACATTATGCTTGATTATTTTTAAATATTGCTTAAATGCTTGGATCTTGAATTATTTTTCAAGAAAGTTGATTTTTTTATGTTTTCAAAATTATGAGGGTATTTTTGAAAAGTTTTATACTTGTGGGATTTTTAAAGCTTTGATTTTTGAAGTAACAAGATACTTAATACTTTGTTTTTATTTTATTTTTTACATGGGTTTAGTTAAAAATCTTTTGATTCAAAGTTTGTTGCAAATTTTCGAAAAAATGGATGTTTATAAAAGTTTAGGGGTTGTTTTGTAAATCTGGAAAATAAAGGGAAATTTTTGCTGTTTTGGCTTTGTTTTAATGTAATTAGTATTTTGAATTTTGAAAATAATATCTCTTAATTGAAGTTGATGTCGTAAGTTCTAAGCACTTTTGTGTGATGTGTTAGTTTATGAAATTCTTGTGTGAGATTTTCATTAATTATGTTTAAGTAAGGTTGTTAGATAAATTATAAGTCGTATACGTACTTGCTCAGGTTTAGGATCCGCTTCATTTATGAAATTTTAGTCGCAATACTAAGCGACAAAGGTGAGCGCTGAGTGTTGAATTTGTATGTCAGTCCGATGTGCTAGTAGATCGAGTCAAACATTTACTTATGCTCTTAATAATCAAAGCATGTGTTGTATTCTAATTTTTCTTGCATGTTGTCACGAATAGATTGGACTTGTTATGTCGACATTACTCGCATGAAATCCTAAGTATATCAACATGATAATCCAATACATGCTACATCCGAATCTACTTGTTGCAAATATATTTTTCTAAACTATCAAGACACCCAAAATTGCATCTTATAAGTTGTTAAATGTTGATAATATATTAAATATGTTTGATATGTTGTGTTTTCGTTTGTTTCTGCTTATGTGTTTCCGTTTATTTTCGATTTTGTGTGGGCCCTTTTTTATTGTTGTATGGACCCGATGTCAACCTGGACGGCAAGGACCGGGCGGGATGTCACGGTTACCCATAGGCCTGACCTTACAATCCAAGTGGGGAGGAACACTTTGGGAGTAAGGACGAACTTAGGCAAAGACATGTCGATGCATATTAGATAGTAAAGTCGCTCCTTACTTGTTGTGTTTGGATGGACATCAGACTGAGGATGGAGGGTAAGTGGAGGACTACATCAACAATTATGAGTTATATGAATTCCGTGTTTCTTCCGTCTTGAATACATGCTTAATTTGTTTGATAACATGCTCGCATTATATAATATGTTGCATCCACGCATCACCATGCAAATTCGCACATAGCCTCATTAAGTTGGACGATCAACTTATGTGTTCCGTATTTCATTCATTTCAGTTTCCGGTGTTCTGAAAAATAATAGTCGGGTTATGGGTAGGGCATCACGGTTGCGGTCCCACCATAGTATTTGGGAGAGTAATTATATTTTTTTGTCGATTTAGATTCTTTCTCGATTTTGTTTAAAACCTTGCTTATAATATTTGAATCGTTAAAATTGATTTATATTTTTGTCAAAGATTCAAGGTTTCCATAAATTACTTATTTATCTCTCGCGGCTGATTTTGTTCAAATATTTTGATATGATATGATTAAATGCTTCTGCTTTAAAACTCTACTTTGAAAATTGATTTTATTTGTTAGGCAAAAAAGCTTAGTAATTTAAATTGTTCTTATTTTGTTTAAACCGCTTACGCTTTAAACTTTCCCAATTAAAAATAGGTTTTTATTTTGTCAGTAAACTAAATAATATAAACTATTTTATACATTAATTGTCGGATGATTTATGAATTAATCATTTTTAAATTAAACTTTTAAGTTTTCGTTTTGGTTTTGGTTTTATACCCGTTTAAAAAAAAAAAAAAGGTATTTTAACATTTTTCTTAAATAAAAATTTAATCGAGTATTATCCGACGGACCCGTGGAGTCGGGTCGTCACATATAAAAAAATGGAGGGAGTAATCTTTATCATTTGACACCAATAATATGAAATAAGAGAGATTTGCAATTGTCGTACGAAATTATATATCGATTCTCACTTATGGTACCATAAAAATTGAGGTAGATACATTTAATATCACAATTTAAGAAATTGAATCACTTTTGGTACCGTCTTTAAAAATCACCGTTAAGTGATGATATGGCACATTTAAGTTTTATTGTAAATTTGATGTCATTACTTATGTTGACTGACAATTCAACCCCATAACATTTTAGGTTGATAAATTAATCCCACATCTTCAAATTTATTTACGATTTAATCCACGTTATTGCCCAATTTCAAAATTGTCTCGAATAGGACACGTGCAGATCAATTTGGAGATTTTACTTATTATATTTACATATATATTTAGATAACCTGGTTTTATAAACAATCTCAATAGATCAAATAATAATTTAATATAAATTCGACAAAAAATATATTTTCTAAACAATCTCAATAGATCAAATCATACTTTAATATAAAGACGACAAAAAATATATTTTCTTTAAATCTAAAATTTATAATAGTATTAAATTATTAATATATTTAATAAATAATAAAGTTATATATTACTAATAAATATTTTTATATATATTTTTTAAAAACTCATCCCTCCCAACCCACCTCAACTCTCCCCCACCTCCCCCTATTTATAAATTATAAATTATAAATATCTGGTGGGAGTGGATTGGGAGGGATGTTTTTTTTTTTTTTAATTATAAATATTTATTATATATTTTATTATTTTACCTAAAAAATACTTCATCCCGTCATTCATCATTATCGCAATTTTATATTCTAAACTTAATTGAGATTTTTTTCTTTCACATAGATAAAATACATTAATATAGAACTTGTGGATATACTTAACACAAAATTGTAATTGTAAACGTGATTTTTGACGTCATAGCTAGCAATCCAAGTGTGTTGAACGTGCTTCTACCGGTGTTAATATTTTTGAGCCAAAATTCAATGATCATATTAAACCTCAAACTTTTATAATTACTTGAGGTAAAAACTAAGTCTAAATCAATCCATATAAGCATTAAAACTTCATAAAAATTGAGCTCGAAGTTAGTTGTGTGATGAGAAATTAAAAATATGTTCGAGGCATTATAATGTAACACGTTGTTTTTTATTTCTTAATTAATTTGTAGATATTTACATAGTACATAATAGTACATTGTAGTTGCTAAAAATCAAACTTTTTTTGTACCCAAAAAAAAAATTAAGATATTTTACAAAATTTTGTTTAGCATAATACTTAAAAAAGGAATACAAATTGTCTTTATTATTTAAACCTAAAATGGATTTCTCCCTCCTAGTATATTTCTTTTCAAAATCTTTTCTCCTTGAAATATGTTAAGCCATTCAGCCCTTGTTAGGTTGCAAGTCATTTCCAAATTTCCAACAAACACAAAGAGAGACAGAGAGAGAGAGAGAGAAAGACAATAGAGAACAGAGGACCCTTTCATTTCTCCTTCTCTCTCCCTCACTGTTTTCGTGTGTGCGTGAGATTAAAAATATAATTCGTTAAACAAAGAGAGTAGCCATGAATGAAAAGGCGTCTGTTTCTAAGGAGCTTAACGCCAAACATGCAAAGGTGACGAGTCCATTTCTCGATTAATTCCTTGAAAATCACATTTCATTAGGGTGTATTAATTGGGGTTTTCATTCATTATTTGCTTCAATTTACGTTATTGTGGTCGAATTGTTCTGCCGTTTTTAGAGTTTATGAACCTTCAACATTCAAAACATGAATTGATTGCTTGATTCACATGCTCAATTTCATCAAAATATAAATTATTTAATGTTTCAAGAGGAAGGAATGAGGCAGAAAGTACTCAATCAAGGGTTTTGTTCTCTAGGGTTATTTGTTGAATATATAAAGTGGCAAAATTGAGGTTAAGGGGTCACTGTAATTCTGATGGAGCACATTTTATTGCTAATAATGTACTTGTGTGTTGTCGGATTTTGGTGAATTCAAATTTGATGAACATATCACATTCACGTGTCAATTACTCCGCTAAAGCTCACTTCATTTTGTCATATAATTTATAATCTGGTTATAATTGACTCCAACCTTTTATAGATGCATTATATTTGTCTTCATCACTATCAGTCATTGTTAAGTATCAGTAAAATATGACATTGATGTTGGTGATATGTGTCAACATTGTTCATGTTGATGATTGTTTTCGATCCTCTTTTAGGACACTGACATCTAGTTCTCTATTGTCTTGAAAATTTGTTTCAGATATTGGAGGCTCTTCTTAAGCTTCCCGAGAATAGGGAATGTGCAGATTGTCGGAGCAAGTATGTTTCACCATCCAACTTTTGACATAAACATGCTATAATCTAACTAATACCCTGCCTTTTCATTTTTGTCGAATTTATTATGTTGCGTTACTATTAGTGAGCCGATTTTGAAGTCTGATTTATTTGATTATAATGCAATATGAGTAATTGGAAGAATTATAACTTTCAGGGCTCCACGATGGGCAAGTATCAACCTTGGAATATTTATATGTATGCAGTGTTCTGGAATACATCGGAGTCTTGGAGTACATATCTCAAAGGTTTGTATGCTCACGCCTGTCTTCTCCTTCTAGATTATCGATATTTTTCTTGGAAAATGGATGTTATGACGCAAAGCAACAAGTAACATGATCTTGAATTTTTAAAATTTGGTTTCAAGCTTCTCCAAAATACTTAAAACTTTGATACATAGTAGTAGTAAAATCTATTTCCTTATCGTGTAATTTGATTGTATAAAATTAGGCTATGCGTATTTGTTTGTGTTCTAATGGCTTTTGAATATATAAAACATTTTCTTGACTTCTATGTTTTCACTATAGGTAAGGTCTACAACTTTGGACACATGGCTCCCGGAGCAAGTCGTTTTTATGCAAAGTAAGCCCCTCTACTTGCATGTGCATATATTTCTCTATGGCTTATATTCATTTAACTGTACAATATATAATTCTTATTGTCGATATATCTTGCCTTGTGCAGTGGTGGGCAATGAGAAGTCGAACGTATACTGGGAAGCAGAACTACCACCACATTTTGACAGACTTCCAATTGAAAGATTTGTTCATGCCAAGTAACTTCATCTTCAACTTTTATGAAGATAATTGATAAAAAAAGAAAAAGAAAAAAAAGAGATTATTTTCTACTTGTTCCATTTAACAATTAACACTTATTTCCAGGTATGTGGACAAAAAATGGGCTTCTAAGACATCCAAGCCGCCAACTGAAACAGTCAGTCGACAGAGTTATGACAAATCTTTTGGTGCCTCCGGAGTAGGAATTCCAAAGAAAGCAAGAAAGTACTCTCTGGATGACATTTTCTCAGATAATACGCCACAAGTTGCTCCAATAATACGGACTCGTGGGGTAGTCTTTTAATCTTTGAGCTTATAGATTCTGTTTTTCTTTTGTATGAATAAAGCTTCTTGCATTTCCTATCACATTTGTAAACTAAGTAGTGCCAAAAAGACTGATGTCAAATACTTTGACTTGAACAGAGTTCTTTCGATTTGATGACCGATAATATCATTTCATTTCCGCCAAAGGGTCCCCCGAAAGAATCATCTAGTAAAAGTGTTGATTCCGGGACAGATCTCTTCAGCCTTCTCTATGTTTGTGAAGCAAAACAAGATCGTACGGTTGTACCTCCATCACGCTGGGCTACTTTTGAATGTAAGTGACATGAATAATACAAAGTCATATGTTCATCCCAAAATCAAGATTACATATGTTTATTATGAGTATAACTTTTTTTAGGAGCTGATGAAACAAAGCACAGACGAATTTTTATCACCGAGGACTCATTCATACACCAGAGTATAGTGTTCATTTACGGGGAAAATTAACTGAAGGGTACTGGACCTAGCAGAAAAGGTACATTGTAAATTACGGACTCATGGATCTTAAAGATGACGAAGAGCGAATCATTATTTAACCACTCTCCAGCAATTTGTGAAGATCACAGTTAGATAAACAATTCAATATATTTTTTTTCTCGTCAACTTTTCAAATTAGCTTGTACTTAGAGCCCAGTTGGGTGAGGTTTTATTATGTTTTTGACTATTTCCTTTTTAATGTGTTGTAGAATATCCTGTAATTTATTTATTAATTTTTTTTATTTGCTTTGATTCACGAGAATAAGACTTGAAAGAATCTATTCTTTTGTGCGACCAGAAGACTGCGGTTTTCTTGTATATTAGCCATTGTATGTTGACCCGAACAAAAAAGGCACTTGTTGGGGGTAATAGTAAAAACTCATTGTCTTAATAAAACTTGCATGAATTTTCACATGTGCCTCAAACGCCATTAGTTTGTTTTGTGAATTTTCAACTTTATCTTGGGTAAAATAAATATAACCCCTTTGTCATCATATTCTCATATGTTATTTTTCTTGGCATATAACCCCTGTTAAGGATTCCGGCAACCAGATTTAACGAATAGAGCAAAATAAATAGACACAATATTTACGTGGTTCACCCAAAATGATTACTTCCATGGGCTGCTGCAAAACTTTCACTAAAGGGAGAAAAATACAAGTGTTTACTAACACTAACACTCACAACTCACTTCTCAATATTTCTCGATTCAAGAAGGAACTCTGAAAATTGCACTCTCAAATTTCTGTCTAACACTAGAAGAGAATATTGCTTGTAGTTGATTTTGTGATGATCTTCAAATGAATAGAATGCCACCTATTTATAGTGCACAAAGTGAACTTGAGTGGTCTTCCAAACTTGGAACTTGAGCTTACTTGAAACTTGTATTTTTTATCATAGTAAATTGTGCCTTCACTTGGAAATTGTTCTCCACTTGGAACTTACACTTGACCACTTGTAAATTGTGCCACCATAGTAAATTGTCTTCCTCATTAAGTGAAAGTCAATTTTGATAATTACGAATACATTAACAACCCCCTCATACTTTAATTTTTTCATGCACGGTTTTGTCTTCTTTCTATAGTAATAAAAAGTTTTGAAAGTCCAATCGCAAACGTGTCGTACCAGAATTTTCGGACAGAGGTGGATGAAGGGGATTTTGTGCAAGAAAAAATAAAACAGAAGAAGATTTTATATAGAATAGAACATATCAAAAGGGAAGTTTCATTGCTCAACATAATAGTGAGGTGTGTATACCTTTTACCATATTAATTGCTTATTGACTGAGAAGATTGAAGATGTAGTCTTATTCATTAATAAAACTTAGCCTTGTTTTAAACTGCATAACTATGATTAGGATTTAGGGGTGTTTGTGGTTTTAATAGTCTAGTTCATACTCAATCCAACAAGTTTTAAAATTGTATTTGCGGTCCATTCAGGTTGGAACGAATTGAGGCAAGTTTTGTGGTCTCAACATTCTAAACTTTAATATATTTTTGTTATTTGATAAGTTAAATGTAAATGCAATAATTAATTACAACTTCTTATTTTTATGAATATTATAGACAATATAATGGTGATAACACAAAATATCAAATAACATAATATGTTCTTATGTGAGTACTTATATTTAATGAAAACTTAAAACAATTAAGAACACTATGTTAACAAGTTTTCATGACATAATAAGTTAGAAAATCTTTTTTCCACACAAATAGACAACTGAAGAAGTCTTTTCCAAACAATAAACAAAAGAGAAACATTTTTGATAATTTGATAATTGAACTTGTTGTTGGTGCCTTGGTGGTTAACGAGCCCTATTAAATTTTGCTCGGTAAAGTCCTATCAATTTTGTTCTTATTGCTTTACTTTCTGTCCTTTTGCAGAATGTTTATTACCCTTTTCTACTATAGCTTTAGGTTTTTTTTTTTTTTTTTTTTCACTTGGAGAGTACGTAAGCTAGTAGTAATTTTTTATTTTTTTTATTTGGGCCGGACTGTTGAATTAGACTAAGTTGTTAAAGTATGTATTTTATTTTCTTAATTTTAGGACTAAATAAAATACAAATATAAATGTAATCATAAAAGTTATACATAGTGCGGTCGAATGTAGTAATTATGTGGTCTAAGAAAATATAAAATCAAATATGATTACAACTTGCGTGCAATATCAACTCATCAAATTAACCTTTATTAATAAATTATGTTCGATTTGGATTGGATCAATCGATTGAAGCGATTTAACGATTTCATTGAATACCTCCTAATACGATACTTTAGTTAGAGATGAGTTAAAGTCACTTTTTTTTTTTTTTTTTTAAATAGAGGTATATATTTATGGCTATTTACTTTATTTTCGAATCTGTTTTTTGACTTCTAATTGGCTCAAGGTTTTCTTTTCCCATAAGCTAGCAGGGTCATGATAAGTAGGCTCGGTACCCATCTGCTGATTATGATTACACGCAAAAAACTTGAATTGACTTGCACTTGTCTCTAATTGAAATTCTCATTGCAAGCAATTAATCTTCCAAAATACAAATCCAAATTAAGTATCGAAACTTTAAATTAATAATTAAATGAAATTATAAATAATAACAGGAGTCCATTTTTGAGCAAAAAGTAAGAGAAGCATATATAATGAATTCAAGAAAGTGAATAACTGACTTCAGTCGACATAGCAAATGGTTGGATGTCATTCATGATATCAGATTGCTGTTGTATAGTTATAAACTTATAATTATTATCAGTTGAATTTCAACACTCAGCCTGTTTTTTATACAAAAAGATAATTGGATTTGATTGATCATTTAAATAAAAAGAACCATAAGAGTTCAGGGGCGATGTAGATAGGGGTTAGTGAGGTCTGTAGACCCCACTCATTTTTTTTTTTTTTTTTAATATAGTATGATTTAATTCATTTCAGTTTAACCCAAAAATTTGACACGATCCTTCGATCCAACTCCCAATTCACCTATTGACCCAAATCCTAGCTGTTGACTTCAGAAAATTTGTTTGTCTTGTTGAACTTTATCTAAATGACTTATCTTTTCTTGAGCTCTTCGTCTTGTCCAATCAATTTGAAATTATATTAGAGATGTTTGATCAAATGATGATTTTTTAATTTGAAAGAATTTGTGATATTGCTAAAAAGATGGTTGCAACTAAAAGACATGTCGTATCTTCTTTAGTTTACAAACTTATGGCATTGACACTTATTCTCCATGTTACAACTGTATCAATATGGAGAGAGTTTTTGCCTATGAAAATAGTGAGGAACCGACTTCGTAACTGAATGAGTGATCAATGATTAGATGATAGTCTAGTTGTGTTTATAGAGAGAAACATATTTAGTGATATTTCTACTGATGCTATTATGGATCGATTTCAGAAAATGAAAAATTGTCGAAGTCAATTGTTATTGTAAATACGTTGATATTTTGGATTCTTTATGGAGTCATAAAAGGGTATCTTATGTTATTAAAGTAACTTATGGGGTATCATATTTTTGTCAAACTTCAACTCCTATTTTTGTATCTTTTCATATTTTCTTGTGAATGAGATATGATTTTTTAGTTTGGTTTTTTTTTTATTTTTTTATTTACTTTAATCTCCTCCATAAAATTCCTAGATTCGCCCCCAAAAGACTATCTCCTAATTCAATTTCCACAGTAATATAGAGGAAAAGAATTCAATTTATTACACTAAATCATGTGCCGCCTAGTCATGAAATAATAATGGGTAGGTTATTCCCATTATAGTAAGCTTTACGAGAAATAAAATACCTCACTAATTAACTATAGAGTCTATAATATACCTAACAAGCATTTTACCTTCTATTGTTAAAAAAAAAGAAAAAAAAGGATTTGTTATATTTTTCAAAGAGCAAAAGATAAAAACACCACCTGCTTTGTCTAATTCTCAAAACCCCCTTGTGTTATTTTTACTACCAAAAAATCTCATGTGTTTGATTTTAAATGTCACACTCCACCCAAGTAGTATATACTTATAATTTTATTTTTGATTTTTGGTGGAATGACAAGATTACCCCTATTTGTTTGTTTTTTTAAAATTTATTTATTCTTTTTTTAAAAATAATTATATACTACTTGGATCGAGTGTAGTATATAAATTCAAACACAGGGGAGTTTTGGGGATTTAAAATGACACATAGGGGGTTTTTTTGGGAGTTAAACAAAGCATGAGAGTGTTTTTATCTTTCGATGTCAGGGGTAAAATTGTCATATCAAAAGCAAAATATGAACAAATACTTGCAAATTTGGCGTTTGAAACACATTATCTTTTTTGGAGGTGTACTTGGCACTTATTAGAAATCATAGGGAGTTTTTTAAAAGTTAAAATAACACAGAAAATTTTTTTATAGTTAGACAAAGCATATGAGATGTTTTTGTCTTTTGCTCTTTTTCAAATTGCCCTTGCTTAAATATTAAAAAAATTAAACCGACAATCTCCCGACTCCTAACAGTAGAGTAGGAACTTTTATTTATTTATTATTTTGATCTTTCTTAATTAAATATTTAAATATTTTCTGATGAGGAAAATTGCGACATTTATTTACATGACGTGACTTTATATGATGCGACATTGACTTAGAATCATATATAATGCGTCGTGTCAATATTCAAAATAAAGAAGTCAATAGTCAATTGAAAAAAG
This sequence comes from Penstemon barbatus, assembly GCA_003313485.2. NCBI lineage: Eukaryota > Viridiplantae > Streptophyta > Magnoliopsida > Lamiales > Plantaginaceae > Penstemon > Penstemon barbatus. Next base: position 37,873,716 of record CM064882.1, read on the forward strand.
ATTTAGTCGACCACTAGTGGGCAACACACAGACCATTTTCGAATTAGGTGTTTCTTTATAATCGTATTTGTTAAGTTGTTTAATTGATCTTTAAATTGTATTATAATAATTTTAATTAAGTCATATTTTTTTTTAAACTAAGTCATAGTTTATCAAAATACATCCAATTCTTGTACACTAACACACACATATATATTTTAAAAAAAATGTGACCAATTATATAAAATTAACCATATTTTTTACACAAATTAATTTTTTGAGCACACACATATATATGTTTTATTTTAAAAGAAAAGTGACCATTTAATTTTTTTACAGACATATATGTATAATGTAATCTTTTTTAAATTAAAACTAAAAAAAGGCAGTCACTCATTGGCCTAGTGGTGCGTCCCCCCACCCCATTGCCCTTCCCCTCGTCTTGCCCTCCGAACGCCTGCCTCCCTCTTCGACTAAAAATGGCCTAAAGAGTAGTATAATTTCATTTTCTTATTTTCTCTATAATAATTTAAGGGATTGTCACATAATCTTATGCGGAATTAACTATACTACGGGTCCGCATGGGCAGCTCAACCGGTCTCAGAGGGGGAAGGTGGAACAAGTGACCAAGGATCGAACCTCACCAGCGACAGTGTGGGAGCAATCTCTCAAAAAATGAGGGGGGCTCCTTGTGCGCAGTGAGTACTGGTCCCAGCCTCTGTTGCCGGTTGAGTCACCATAATTTACCTCCTCTCACAATCCCGTCGGACAGGGAGGTAAGGGGCGCCCGGGGTGAGCGATTTCACCTTTTGGAACAATTAACTATACTACGGTCTCTATCACAGAAACAATGTCATGTGCATATGGGTTTCTTCTTCGAATAAAAGTAGATTTTAATTATATACTCTCGGACATCTAGTTTACACGTTGCAGGTCCACCAAAATGTCCTTACTTCAAATCAATTATTTCTTTTGGAAATTCCTTGGAATTTAAATTGTTCTTTCTCGACCCTTTCATCTTTGTTTCAAAGACACACATTTCGAAGTGCCCCATTCAAACAATTTGTTCAATATATATCTTTATTAATTAAAAAATAACAGTGTACTTTTCCTTTGTCTGGTCTCAGTATGATTGTTAATACTTAAATTAAATATCACTAATTAAATAATTGGCTTTTAGGACCTCCCAACAAAGTAGGTGGTTGGGAAGCTACCATGTATTTCCAAAAGTCAAGCCTTATGAGGTTTAGTTGATTAACTATATAGATTGGAATTAAAGGTGAATTAGAAAAATGGAAGCTGACAAGAGGATTTCGTTCTTCATCTTTTTATTTGTACAAACTATTCAATTTTTCCTATTATTATTGTGTATGTCGGGAAAATTAATTATTATGTAATATAGTTTGTACAATGAATTTTGTTTTGAATGCTTCAATCATTTTTGTTGGATGAAGATGAAGATGAAGTGCAAAGGAGTCAGAAATTAAGGGAAGGTTTTGATGATTTCCAAAACATCATAATCAGCTAAGTATGGAAAGCTTAGTTCCCTTAGAAGAATTTTGAACAAGTAAAAGAAGACATCAGAAGAGTTCAAAGTTCGAAGCTCAGAAGACTAGTGATCTCTTGTTGAATCAGCGAACAGAAGGGTAGATCATCAGCCGAGTCAAATCAGATGAGTTCAGTATTTGATCAGCAGAGTATCTATCAGCAGAGTCGTTTTGATCAGCAGAGTAGAAGAGATCAAGAGATTAGTCCAACGGTAATAAATGCACCTGGTGTAATAAATGCTGAAAGAGAAGGGTAGTAATGGCAAATGATTGAAGATATCCTCGGATCAGCAGAGTGCATTAAATGCAGCATTAAATGCGATGGACAGAAAGGTACTGTACACTGTACGATTGCTGCAGGGAGCCGTTTCAAAAAGAGCTGAAGGATGGATTTGAAGATGTGATTTCCTTCAACGGTCATAAATTCAAATCCAAGTATAAATAGAGCAAAGTTCGAAGAGAGAGACACACAACAACAATCAGAGATTTTGATTTTGAAGCAGAATTTTTCTAAGTCTCAAAAGCTCGAACAGCTCACTCGTCTGGTGGAAGTCATCTGTTGACAGAAACCCAGTTGAAGAAAATAGAAAAATACGATCTGAGTGATCTTGTATTTAGCTGAGTGTTGTGCGGAGTTGTGATCCGTCTTTGTGAGTGATCAAACTTCAGAGAGTAGAATTTCTAAGTGATTTTCTATTGTGAGCTTACAGCCTTCTCATTAGTTGTTTAGGTGTAAGTGGAGAAATATTGTAATCTAAGTGATTATAGTATAACCCAGAATCTGTGTGATCTGGAAGAGTGGACTAAAGGATTTTTATCCATATAACCACTATAAAAATTCTTTGTGTTATCTTGCATTTAAAGTTTTCTTGCATATTTAAAGTTTGCACATTTAAACACTTTGAATTACTTAAAAAGATTTTAAAAGGAAGTTTGTTAAAAACTGGGGAGAAAATCTTTTAAGAACTTAGTCTACTTGTGAAAAACACTTTGAAACAATCCGCTGCAAGTATACTCTTGAAAAACTGTTTTGCTGAAAAACAGCTAAGTCACCGTAAGAAGAGTGGTCAGTCGTCTGTTCAAGATTTGTTCACGATCAGACTAGTCTGCTTACTGTTCTTCATCAGCTTAGTCTGCTGACAGAAGACTGAAAAGTTTTTAAGTTCAAAAATTTTCAGAGGTCTATTCACCCCCCCCCCCTCTAGACCTCATCTGACCACTTGGGACCAACAAGTGGTATCAGAGCAGGTGGTTCATTTGAATCAGCTGCCTGATCAACGAGCTTGATCCAAGTGTTTTTCAAAGGTTTTTAAAACTTTTCAAAAGAGCATCTTTTTGAAAAATTAAAACTTTTTGAAAATGGAATGCATAAACCATGTTCCCCACATTGCTGGCATGTCCTTCGAAGACTGGAAAATCAGGATGGAGATTTTCCTCGCTGCCTACAATGACAACATGTTCACTTGCATTACAAAAGGTCCATTCAAGTTCACCAAGACGATAAAAATTAATGAAGTTGATACCGTGGTGGAAAAAGACTTGAGCGAAATGACAGCTGAAGAAATCAAGCTGTTCAACCTGGACAAGATTGGAAGATTCATCATGACTAAAGCCCTGGATAATGATCGGTTTGACAAGATCAAACATTGCAAATCTGCAAAGGAGATGTGGGACAAAGTCAGAGATATGAGCGAAGGAAATGATGCTATCAAGGAGCATCAGCTCACTGTTGCATTGGAAAAACTTGACAACTTCAAGATGAAGACTGGAGAAACCATTGATCAGATGGATACCAGATTCACCAGAACTCTGAATGAAGTTTTAAAGTTGGGAAAGACCTTCACAGACAAAGAAATAACCAACAGAGTACTGAAGGCGCTACCTCCAAAGTTCAACATGAAAGTAACAGCAATGGAAGAATCAAGGGATCTGGGGAAGATCTCTCTTACAGAGCTGTTTTCTGTACTCAAGGCTTATGAGTATAAACTGCCTAGAATGGGTATTGAAGAAACCTCAACTTCAGGACCCACAGCTGCATTGGTTGCTGCTGAAAACACCAGAAGACCAGCACAGAAAAGCAAAGATGTGGACTCATCTGATGAAGCCACTCTACTCAACAAGAAGGAGTACACTGCTGGAGACGTTGCACTGTTGATGAACAATTTCAAGAAGTTCTACAAAAGAAAAATGAAGAACAAATACAACAATGCTTCTACTTCTAAACCTAACTTTTCTTCTCAAGATAAAGATGATTATAAATCAAAACTAATGTGTTACAACTGCAGGAAATTGGGACACTTCATTAAAGACTGCCCATATCCAAAAGCAGAAAAGTACACTGAAGAGGAGAAGAAAGTAAGAAAAGAAAGAAAGTATCAGAGAGGGAAAGCAATGATGGCTGAAGCAGAAAAGCTTGCTGCTGTCTGCTCATCTGATTCAGATTCGGACTCGTCTGATGAAGAATCTTCTGATGAAGAAAAGCCTGCTCTCCTGTGCCTGATGGCAAAGGACTCTGATGACTCTGAGGATGAGGTAACTCCTCAAAACAATGAACTGTTTGATTCTCTAGAGCAAATGATGTTAAATAATACTACTATTGCTGGAGAATTTGTTAAGCTTAAGGAAGAGATGAGCTTGCTAAAAGAGCAAAACAACTCACTGAAACTTAAAGCTGAGAAGCCAAAAGAATCAGTCGAGTATAAACAGCTTGAGCAAGACCATGAATCTCTGAAAGCTGAATGTGAAGTTTATAAAGGAAAAATCATGGAACTTGAAAAGATTATCGAGTCTCATGAGAAATCATCTGTTGCATCCACGCATACACCTAGTAAACAGAAGATGCCTTTAGAACAGGATAAGCAAGAGTTGAACCATACTGAAAAATTCATATCAGCTGACAATAGTAAGGTCATTCTGTATGTTCAAACTGCTAGACCTACTTCACCTGAGAAAGAATTAAAGGAGAAGAAATCTCCTAAGGCTAAAAAGAGCAAAGAGCCTAGTGTAGGAAATAAGACTAGTAAGACCAAACAGCAGAGTCCTAAGAAGTCTGCTGATAAAGCTAAAGTCAATCAGACTAGTGGTAAAACTAAGTCTAAACAAGTTGAGCAAGCACCTAGTAAGCCAAAGAAGCATAAGAATAAGAAAAATCAAAATGCTTGGTATGGAAATGAGTCATATTATGTGCAACCTGCTGCATATCATCCTATGTATCATGCACCTCAATTTCCTAGTTACTATGCACCTTACCCTGCTCATCCAATGCATGCATATCCTACTTATCATGCACCTTACCCTGCTTATGAACATTACTCTTATCATACTGATCATCAACATGACTTATCTGATAATTATGATGAAAATAAAACTGTTCATGCTCCTGTCAAAACTCAGAAACCTAAGAAGCCTAAGACTTCAACATCTTGGGTTGTCAAAGGTGGAACTAATCCTTCAGGACCCTCTCAATAAGGGTACCTAAAACAATTTTACTTTTGTTTTGTAGGTTAGGATTAGGAGTAGGAGTAAAGTAGAGAAGATATGGTACTTGGACAGTGGATGTTCAAGACACATGTGTGGAAACATACATGAGCTGACTGATGCAGTTGCTGTGGATGGTCCAAAGGTTACTTTTGGAGACAGCAAAGAAGGCAAGATTAAAGCTAAAGGAAGATTAATCAGAGGAAACATAGAGATATCTGACGTCTCATATGTCAAAGGCCTCAAATATAATCTGCTGAGCATAAGTCAATTTTGTGACAAGGGATATTCAGTCATCTTCTCAACAGATAAGTGCTTTGTCGAACAGATTGGTACAAAGAAGGTAATTTTATCTGGAAGACGACAAGGGAATGTCTACATAGTCGACTGGGATTCTGCTGACAAGAATTCAAGTGTTTGTTTGGTAGCATCTGCTCCAAGTGAAGTCAGTTGGCTGTGGCACAAAAGGATGAATCATTTAAACTTCAAGACCATCAACAGATTAATCAAGAATGATTTGGTAGAAGGGATTCCAAAAGCAGTCATGAGCAAAGACAAGCTCTGTGACGCATGTCAGAAGGGTAAACAAATCAAGTCATCCTTCAAAAGCAAGAAGCACCAATCTTCTGGAAGAATTTTGGAGCTATTACATATGGACTTATTTGGCCCTATTGATCCAGTCAGCAATGGTGGAAAGAAATACTGCCTAGCTGTTGTGGACGATTATTCAAGATATACTTGGGTGATTTTCATGAAGAAAAAGAGTGAAACCAAGGAACATCTTACTAATCTGATGGAACTGATCCAGAATGAGAAGACTATCAAAATCTTGAAGATCAGATCAGATAGAGGGACAGAGTTTACAAACTCTACTGTTGAAGAGTACTGTAACATCAAAGGAATACATCATGAGTACTCTGCTGCCAGAACCCCTCAACAGAATGGTGTTGCTGAAAGGAGAAACAGAACACTAAAGGAAGCTGTCAGAACCATGATAGCTGAAGCTAAACTGCCTCAAAGATTTTGGGCAGAAGCAACAAATACAGCATGCTTCACCCAGAACAGATGTATGATCAACAAAAATCAGAACAAGACTCCATATGAAGTTTGGAACAATAGGAAACCAAACATTCATTATTTTAAGATTTTTGGTTGTAAATGTTTTGTATTGAACAATGGGAAAAATCACCTTACTGCATTTGCAGAAAAGGCTGATGAAGCTGTTTTTGTAGGATACTCATCTGTTAGTAAAGCTTATAGAGTTTTCAATAAAAGAACATTACTAATAGAAGAATCTATCCATGTAGTATTTGATGAGCCAAGTCAATCTTCTGAAAAGAATCAAAGTGCTAATCAAGATCTGTCTACTGATCTACAGAAGTTAGACATTGGAAGAAATGAAGTATATGTTCCCATCATACTACCTAATCTAAATTCAGCTGATAACTCAAGTGCTGTTCAAAATCACAGTGCTGATTGTCTAACAGACGAGTTGCAAACAGCTGACAGACCAGAGACTGTTCAACAGACGGCAAATGTTCAACAGACTACTACTGTATCTCCAACAGTAGTGTTGCAAGATCAAAATAGAGGACAACATTCAGACCTGCAACCTGATCTCAGATGGCTCAGAAACCATCCACCAGAGTTGGTGATTGGTGATCCATTAGATAGAGTGAAAACAAGAAGAGCTGCTGCACAAGATGCTATGTTTGTCACTTTTCTATCCCAAATAGAGCCTAAACAAATTGAAGAAGCTCTAAATGATTCCTTCTGGATAGAAGCTATGCAAGAGGAGTTGAATCAATTTGAAAGGAATGAAGTCTGGTACTTAGTTCCTAGACCAAGTCATCAAAGGGTAATTGGCACTAAGTGGGTTTTCAGAAATAAGATGAATGAAGATGGTATTGTTACCAGAAACAAAGCAAGACTAGTGGCCAAGGGTTATTGTCAAGAAGAAGGAATTGACTTTGATGAAACTTTTGCACCAGTAGCAAGACTTGAAGCAATCAGACTGTTTCTTGCCTATGCTGCTTACAAGAACTTCACTGTCTATCAGATGGATGTGAAGTCTGCTTTTCTCAATGGAGAATTGCAAGAAGAAGTGTATGTTGAACAACCTCCTGGATTTGAAGTCTATCAAGAAGAGGACAAAGTATATCGTCTGAAGAAAGCCCTCTATGGACTGAAACAGGCTCCAAGAGCATGGTATGATACCCTATCTGATTTTCTTTTAATTAAAGGATTTCACAAAGGTAAGGTAGATAAAACCTTGTTCACAATTGAATGGGAGAATCATATATTAATTGTGCAAATATATGTGGACGACATTATTTTTGGTTCAACTAACCAACAGATGTGTGATAAGTTCTCCAAGCTGATGCAGAATAAGTTTGAAATGAGCATGATGGGTGAACTTAATTATTTTCTTGGTTTACAAGTCAAACAGCTACCTGATGGAATCTTTATAAATCAAGCAAAATACACAAGAGATCTGTTCAAGAAGTTTGGTATGGAAACTAGCTCTACTGCTACTATTCCTATGTCTACAAGTCTTCGCTTGGATAAAGATGAAGATGGCAAATCAGTGGACATAACCAAATATAGAGGCATTATAGGGTCACTGTTATATCTAACAGCAAGCAGACCTGACATAATGTACTCAGTTGGAGTCTGTGCAAGATTTCAATCAAACCCCAAGGAATCTCATCTCTTAGCTGCCAAGAGGATATTGAAATATGTTAAAGGCACTCAAGAATTGGGATTGTGGTATCCTAGAGAATCTGGATTTGAGCTTATTGGTTATTCAGATTCAGACCTTGCTGGCTGCAAGATTGACAGAAAAAGCACAACAGGTGCCTGTCAGTTCTTAGGTAGTCGTCTGATCTCATGGATGAGTAAGAAACAAACCTCAGTTTCTATATCTACTGCTGAAGCTGAATATATAGCTGCTGGAGCTTGTTGTGCACAGATACTTTGGTTGAAGCATCAACTAGAAGATTATAACATCAAGATCAGTGGAATTCCAATCTACTGTGACAATTCAAGTGCAATTTCACTTACTCAGAACACTACAAGTCATTCAAGGACTAAACATATAGAGATCAAGCATCACTTCATTAGAGATCACGTGGAAAAAGGCAATGTTATGATAGAGTATGTTCATACTGACAATCAGATTGCTGATATCTTCACTAAACCTCTAAGTGAAGCAAGGTTCTCAACTCTAAGAGCTGAGTTAGGACTACTTAATTTGGATGCATAAGCTGAGGGGGAACTCATCAGAAGACTGGAGTTCAACAGCTTAGTTATCCGTTATTATATTCAAGAATTAACTTTCAACAGACTAGTTAGCTTATGGATTCTTAAAGACAGGGGGAACGTGTAAGACTAGCGGTACTTCTGTTCTAAAGATGAAATCTGTTAATGTCAGTTAGTGAAAGTTATATTATCTGAAGATCTGTTCTTAATTCTTGAAGACTGAAGATTATTTTATCTTGCTGGATTGACAAACAGCAGAGGAAGATTACTAGCTATTGGCATTCTCTAGTAATATCAGATAACAGATCACTCGTCTGTCAGATAAGTTAAACTCTACTCATCTGATATCTTATATAAGCATGGTATTAAAACGTATTCTTAAGAAACACGCTTTTATAAGTAACAGATTAGTGTCGATAGAGTTTCCCGCCCATCTGACATTAAAATAATAAAATTGAAATCCGCTTCTCCTAGCCACACGATTTAAAACTGTCAGATTAGATCAACGGTTCAGATAAATCACGGAAACCAAATCAAAAGGAAACCTATAAAATCCGATCTGAAACAGTACAGTCGTCTTACGCACTCAAATATTCTCAAACTCTCTAACTCTCAAACCCTACTGCTTCGAAAGTTCACTGTTCTTTTGCAGAATCTACTCACTAATCTCCGAAATGGACAAGGTTATTGAGGGAAGATACTTCAACTACAGCAAATTTCATTTCTCTGGCACTGATTTGATGCGTTCTTTACTGGAAAAGATCAAAGAAGCATCGTTGGTTCCTGTTTTGGAGGCTCACGAAGATAGAGTCTACCTGGAGGATGTTTACCATTTCTACATGACCAGAGAATTCAATGATGATGAGACTGTTATGACTGCTGAAATAGGTGGTAAGAAGATTGCTGTATCTGCTGCTGTTCTAAGTGAAATTTATAAGCTATCAAACAAGGGAGGAGATGTGACCAGTTTAGGGTCAGCAAAGGAAGAAGAGTTCTGGGCTATTTGTGCTAAACCTGGAGAAGAGATGACTGGGTCTTTGATGAAGACTCAGCTGAAAGGAGAATATCAGAGGTTTGCTGATATTATTGCAAAGATAATAGATTGTGCTACCGGTTCACTGGATGGATTACCTAGGAAGAGATACTGCACAATGATTTGCATTTATTATGGGTTTAAGGTTAACTGGGCTGCTCACGTGTATGAGCTGTTAAGTGATAAAAGGCATTCTCATGCTATTTTACTGAGTAATCTGTTTGCCTCACTAAATTGCCCTATGGGTGGTGGGAAGCAAACTCATGGTAGTAAAGAGTTCAAACTCTACGAGCCTGTCAGACAAATAGTGGAGAAACCCAAAAGAAAAGCCCCTGCAAAATCCAAAAAGGCCCCTTCTAAGAAGAGTAAGAAGGTGGGTCAGACAAGTCAATCTGCTGAGCCAACAGCACAGTCTGCTGTTGTGGCTGAATCAGCACAACCTGAATGTGAAGTCCCTGAAAAGGTGATAGATGACTTCACAGCTGAAGTTGAGAACATGAAGACAGGATCTTCATCTGAAAAGACAGAATCTGATGAAGAAGTTCCTATTCAAAGGTTGAAAAGATTGAGGACTAGGAGTGAGGCAAGGGGACCTCCTGTTGCAAACCCTCCTGCCAAGAGAATTCCTAAGTCCAAAGCAAAGAGAAAGGTAAATTTCTCTGAAGAACCTGTTGCAATTGTAAGAGAAACAACTACAGAAGCAGAAAGGCCATTAACAATTAAAGAACCTGCTGTAGAAGCTGCTAAAGCTGCTGCTGCTGAAGTTAAAGTCATCTCTGAAATTGGAGTACAAACAGAAGACTCATCTGTTGCACTATCTGCTGAAGATCAAAATGTACAGCAGACTAGTTCAACACTTGAAGGAAATGCACCTTTGTTGCATCCTACTCCAGTTGCTGCAGTTACTCTTCAAGCAGTTGAAAGTCCCAATCCAATCAGACAAAGACCTGGGAAATTTTCAACTTATGTAACTGTTGCAGAAAAGATGAAGTTAGATGCTGCTGAAAAGCAAAGGATTGCTGCAGAGAAAGCAGAAGAGGATAGGCTGAAAAGCCTAGAATTAAAAAGGCTGGAGGAAGAAGCCAGCAAAATGACTCAAGAGCAGAGAGATGCTATTGAGGCAGCAGAGTTGGCTGCTGTTATTGAAGCAAGCATCAAGGATGCTCATGGACATCAGCACACTGGTGGGATAGCTATTGGTGAACCAAGGGATCCAAATAAACCAATCCCAGCTATGCCTGCACCCAAGATAAAAGAGAAGAGAAGAGAAGAAATAAGATTATCTCTTGAAATTGTTAGGGAAGATCCTACAATTTTTGAAGAATTTCTCAAAAGACTGGATGCTGAAAGTGAGAGGATCAATCGTCTGACACTCTTCAATTCTGAAAAGATTAAATACAACAGATGGAGGGAATTCAGATTGACAAAAAGTCCTGCTGAAATGGCCAAATGGAAAGAATTCAAGGCTACAGAAGAATGGATACTTAAATGGCTTGAGACAAATTAACTCATTCAAGCACTTGATTCAGAATTCTTTCTAGATAGATTAAGGATGAGAATATGTCACATAGTCAAAGAAGAAGCCAAGAAGATCTTTGCATCTGTTCCTGAGGATTTTGATGACTCAGAAGACCTCAAGGAAAGATCCATCAAGTTGGCTATTGCTCAAGCAATGGAGCTTTGGGCAAAGAAAGCAAGGAAGTTAAGGGGACAACCAAGCTCAATGGTCCCACTTCCAAACATCAAACATATTGTCTATGGACCAAATCTGAAACCTTATGAAGAGTTGCCTGAGGAACCAACATCTACTTTTATTCCTCTTGATAACTTTACTTGGATTTCTAACAGGTCTGCAGTGGACAATGAAGGATTGATGAGGACAGTTGAAACTGTCAAGAAGATTATATCACCTGCTGAGAAAGAAGGAGCAGAGTCCTCTGATCAACCAAAGCAAATTGAGGGTACTTCAGACCCATCTGATCAAGACAAAGTGCAGGATGATAAGTCTGATGCTGCTGAGGAATCAAAGAAGGAAGAAGAAATTCCAGCAGATCAGTTAAAGGAGAAAGAAGTTGCTGATGAAGGAGATGATCAAGCTAAGGAGAAGGAAAGCACTCCAAGCCTTGCTGATGAACCAGCAGATCAATCTCTTGCTTTGACAAATCAACCATCAGAGCAACTCATGGAAAATTCACCTGCTGCTACTTCAGATATGCCTTCAACCTCTCATGGTGTTCAGACAAATCTGTTGGACTCCATCCAGCAAATGATCACCAATTCTCTGAAGGATATGAAGAAAGAATTAGCTGCAGAAGTGATTGCTGCTGTTAAACAACCAGTTCAGAAAGCTACTGCTGTCCCAACAGATCTGATAGAAGACACTGCTTATAATGTTAAATCTATCTGTCAGGACATGGATATTCTTAGAAGAAGGACTCAGAGCACTACTGAAGGTTGGAAGCAGATTGAACAAACTGTTGAATTGGCTCTCCAAGCAGAAGATGAAGTCATGGGTAACATGATGAAAGACTTCACTGCTTCATCAAATTGGATTTTGGGATCTCAAATTCAATTGGGTGATCAAGGAGAAGACTTGCTCAAAGAAGTCAAGACTGTTAAAGCCAATCAACTTAAACAACAGGCTCAGATGAATGCTATGGAAGAGAACATCAAGCTTCTCTGTGATTCACTTCTAATCACTCCAATCTTACCAAACTATCAAATCGACCCTGCTGATGATGACAAAAAGGGGGAAGAGAGGATATTTGGGCAGAAAAGAGTTGGAACTTCTGTTGAATTGGAAGCTGAAGATGATGCTGAAGGAACAGAAGTCTTAGAAGAGTCTGCTGATGAAAATGATAGGAATGAAGCAGCAAATGAAGGCACAAGCAGATCAGTAGATGAAAACATCACAGAAAAAGAAGAAGATGATAAGGAGATAGCTGAAGAGTTTGAAGAAACTGAAGCTGAAGCAAAAGCTAAATCTGATAAGGAAATAGCTGCTGCTAAGGATTCAGCTGAAGAACAGCTTGATCCTGATACTAAAAAGAAGAAGCTAGAGCTGTTGAAGCAGAAATTGGAAGTTGGAACTTCCAAACCTGCTGATGAATCAGAAAAAGAAGACAAGGAAGCTGAAAAAGAAAAGAAAGAAGAAGACTAGTTTAGACTAGATTTCTTTACTTTAAAAACCTTGTAATCTTTTACTTTGCATCTTTTACTCTTCAAAACTTGTAAAATGTAATCAATTCAATATCTATAAAATTGCAAGTTTGACTCCAACAGATTATTTCTATCTCAGAAATTTTTGAGGATCAAAACTTTAGTTTAGGTACAGGTACTTAGCTGAGGTTTTGTCATCATCAAAAAGGGGGAAATTGTTGGATGAAGATGAAGATGAAGTGCAAAGGAGTCAGAAATTAAGGGAAGGTTTTGATGATTTCCAAAACATCATAATCAGCTAAGTATGGAAAGCTTAGTTCCCTTAGAAGAATTTTGAACAAGTAAAAGAAGACATCAGAAGAGTTCAAAGTTCGAAGCTCAGAAGACTAGTGATCTCTTGTTGAATCAGCGAACAGAAGGGTAGATCATCAGCCGAGTCAAATCAGATGAGTTCAGTATTTGATCAGCAGAGTATCTATCAGCAGAGTCGTTTTGATCAGCAGAGTAGAAGAGATCAAGAGATTAGTCCAACGGTAATAAATGCTGAAAGAGAAGGGTAGTAATGGCAAATGATTGAAGATATCCTCGGATCAGCAGAGTGCATTAAATGCAGCATTAAATGCGATGGACAGAAAGGTACTGTACACTGTACGATTGCTGCAGGGAGCCGTTTCAAAAAGAGCTGAAGGATGGATTTGAAGATGTGATTTCCTTCAACGGTCATAAATTCAAATCCAAGTATAAATAGAGCAAAGTTCGAAGAGAGAGACACACAACAACAATCAGAGATTTTGATTTTGAAGCAGAATTTTTCTAAGTCTCAAAAGCTCGAACAGCTCACTCGTCTGGTGGAAGTCATCTGTTGACAGAAACCCAGTTGAAGAAAATAGAAAAATACGATCTGAGTGATCTTGTATTTAGCTGAGTGTTGTGCGGAGTTGTGATCCGTCTTTGTGAGTGATCAAACTTCAGAGAGTAGAATTTCTAAGTGATTTTCTATTGTGAGCTTACAGCCTTCTCATTAGTTGTTTAGGTGTAAGTGGAGAAATATTGTAATCTAAGTGATTATAGTATAACCCAGAATCTGTGTGATCTGGAAGAGTGGACTAAAGGATTTTTATCCATATAACCACTATAAAAATTCTTTGTGTTATCTTGCATTTAAAGTTTTCTTGCATATTTAAAGTTTGCACATTTAAACACTTTGAATTACTTAAAAAGATTTTAAAAGGAAGTTTGTTAAAAACTGGGGAGAAAATCTTTTAAGAACTTAGTCTACTTGTGAAAAACACTTTGAAACAATCCGCTGCAAGTATACTCTTGAAAAACTGTTTTGCTGAAAAACAGCTAAGTCACCGTAAGAAGAGTGGTCAGTCGTCTGTTCAAGATTTGTTCACGATCAGACTAGTCTGCTTACTGTTCTTCATCAGCTTAGTCTGCTGACAGAAGACTGAAAAGTTTTTAAGTTCAAAAATTTTCAGAGGTCTATTCACCCCCCCCCTCTAGACCTCATCTGACCACTTGGGACCAACAATTTTTATCGTACAATTTACCATTTCAGCTAGCGAATTATTGATTGCATCACATTGTCCTCTCTAACTATCACATGTACACAAATAACTCATATACTAGTGGGTAAGGCCATCTCCACAGACTCGGAGAAGGGGGAGTCGGTGGAGAGGTCGGTGGGAAGTGGCGGTCTTCACCGGTTGTGGGTGGGGCGGTGGGTGGTTGGACCTCGCCAACCATCGCGGTTGGTGGCATTTAATTTTAAGTTTATTACATTTATAATTGTAATATTTATTAATAAACTTTACATTAATTTATTACATTAGTTTATGATATTTAATAACATTGTAAGAATTTGTCTATTATTTAAATTTTGTAAATTTGTGTTAATTTAGAATGACGTAATTAAATAGGATTTATGAAATTTAAATACATTAATATTAAATACGATTTATTGAATTTAAGAATATTGAAATTAAATACGAATATTGGAATTTAAATACATTGATGTAGTATTATTGATGGCGGTAATGACGACGGCGGGGAGGATGCGTTTCCTTATATGAATTATTAATTGTTGTAGTATTGTGTATCCAAATAAATCTCTTATTATTAATATCAGTTTTATAATTCTTATTTTTAATTCCAATGCAAAATTTCTTATTATTAATGTCAATGTTGAATTTATTATTATTATTATTAAGAAATATGAGAAATAGAATTAATTGAAATGGGAAAACTGAGTCATTGGAGATGACAATGAAAAGAGAACTGAAGAGGAAAATGAGAGTTTGAGGTGAAGGGGTGGATGGGGATAATTGGAGATGACCTAAGGGGGAATTAGATAAACTTGTTATGAAGATTTCAAATTGTGGAGTTTGATAAATGAACTGTATTATGTTGTCCATACAAAAATTTAAATAAGAATATATTTTCTTTAAGAAAATAAGAATATTGATCTATATAATTTTGTAGGTAATGCCTGTAAATGGATCTTTATGAGCTTCTAAAATATCTTTTAGACCATGACCAATGCCCCAGTTGGTCCTATACATGTGACCCGCTATCAACAATTAAGCATGTCAAAATTTATTAACAATTTATATTGCAGTAATTGGCCATTTAAACGCTTTGTTTGATCACCGATATATTAATTTCGTTATAGTTCATAATGTAGAAGAATCTTCTTGGATTCGAAATAAGAAGATTAGTGATGTGTTGGGTCTTGAATTTAATGAAACGGACTAGTCCCACTCAATGTGGTGGACATGTCCGAATTCTATGAAAAATATGTTTATGTAGTGTTATGATATGTGTCTCCGAATTGACTAAAATATGAATATTATCTGAATATTCTGGAGAAAAAAAAAAATGTTAATCTTCTATACAGATAGATGAAAACTAATGATAGATTAACTATTTACATGAGTGATAGTTAAATTAAAATTTAGAAGAAACAAATATTTATGATCTCCTTTTTCGCATACTTTCTAATGGAGCACACCCATTAAATTTAAAATAAAGAATTTCTTGAATATTCGTGTGCGCATGGCCGCGCCTGTGTGTTGACAAAATTTCATACGGGGAGATTTAAAAACAGTTCCCTTGATTAATGAATAATTTACATACAAATATCATCTTGGTTTTACAATCCCTATGACAGTATACTATGGCTAATGATATAATCCCTCCATTTTATTTGATTAAAATAGTATTTATAAATTTCTGCTTAAAAAAATGACTAGTTATTATATTTCTTAATATGTATGCAATTCATCAAAACTATAGAATTTTAGATCACTTTTAGGGACACTTTTACATTAAAAGTGTCCATAAAATCCTCTTAACATGGCTGAGCCACCAAAATTCCCAAAACTACTATTTACTCAAAAAAAATTGAGCAATAGCTTGACTCATGTTTTTACATTTTTCTAAGATAAATAAGGCTAGATCTTGTTAATTTTACTGGCCTAGGCATAGGTTTCATAAATAAACCTAGATGTTGAGTAGTAATATATTTTATTCATGGGGATTTGGGGAATTCCTCTTTAATTAATTGCAATCATATGTAGTACTGTATAGTAAAGTAAGAATGCAGCTGTATGCATGTCTCCTAAATTGGTAGCTTTGACGCAGTTTTAGCCATAGGTCACTAATGCATTTGTATGAAAAAGCCTACGAGTAGTAAATTAATTAAAAGAATGTCCTGTCCTATCCTCTAGACTTGCAATTTCGAAATGGGGAGTATAAATAAATCTAAAGCATTAGCCGCGGCCCTGCCACCATACATCACCGGCTACCACTATGCACTTTCACGGTAGGCCCATTTTTAATTACAATTTTTAACTGATATGCACTAAGCATATCAGTTAAATAATACAATTTTCTCTCTTCAAAAATAAAATCAACTTAATTTGATCCCTTTCCTAATTAAACTTGCAGGAAAGGAAACATGTAATTTTTTATTCATTTTTGTGAATCAGGTATATATTATAAGACATTTAAATTAAAAATTCAATTTCGATGATCACGAAAAGTCACTATTTATACCGATTCAACCTATAGGAAATTAATTTTGTATTTCCATAATCTTATGTAATTTGATGGGGGTGTTAATATGTTGGTATTTTGGATTATCCAATTTTAGTATATAATACATTTATTAGGGAACTAATTATGAGCCTTTAAACTAGCAATCTGGTTCGTAGGCTTGAACCAGCCTTATGCCATTGCCAAAGGAGTAATTTTTAATTATCACAGCACTCAAATTCATTAACAAACTCATGCCTGCAATGATTGGGTTAATTTTTTTCCCACAAATATAATGTTATCTAAATGCCCATATCTTATCTAATCCTAAGCTTACCCTTTCCTTTACCCTTATCAAGTTGCAATAAAAATATTATGGATTTAATCCATTTTGATATACTTTATTTGTTTCATGTATTTCATTTTTTTTGGCATTTCGAAATACATTAAATACATATTGAAAATAAAATTTATATACGGCGTTCCGAAATATATGTGCTTGGGTGTTTTTTCACTATCAATTTTTTTTGAAATTTCTAAGGTAAATATTCAATATCTATCTGGAATATAAAGTTATGCTTGGGTGTCTTGTATTACTCTTGTCTTTTAAGTAAATATTCAATGTCTCGCATGTTTTGATTCCACAAATCTTATCGCTTATGTGATTTTTTTAGTTATTCAAATTTCTTAGTATGACTTGATTTAAAAAAAATTGTTAGTGTAAATCAACGATATTTTTTTAGAGCAACAATTAAATTTTATTGATGGAAAAACTTTAGAATAGAATGTTACAAAGACCTCAAGCTAGAAATTATTTTACATTTAAATCATTTAAAGCTAGTTGGGCTGAACCTTCTGTTGCATTGGCGTCAAACATGATAAACCTGTATCGATTCGAAAGATGCTGCTAACCTCTTCAAATCTTCTATAAGAACACCAAAAGATGCAAGGAATGTCTTCGAATCATTTGCGCGATCTGTTACTGTCTTGCAATCACCTTAAAGTACAATGTATCTCCAACATCTTTCGATACCAACCCCAAAGCTTGTACAACTACGGATGCTTCCACAAAGAGTTTGCGATCTATCAGTAGACTTCTCAAATTAATGCACTCACCATCATGGTTTCGAGCAATAATTCTCAAGATCGTTGTATTGTCCGCGAGAGCACCGCCGAAATAATTAAACGATATTTTAATGTATTAATGTAAATAATCCACGTGACGGATAAGCCATATTGTAACATGGCATTATTGCCCCTTCCCCTGCTCACTTTAAAAAAAGAAAAATGAAGCTTCAGGTGCAGCTCCATTTCCAATAATCCAATTCAATGTAATAAGTGCATGCAGACCATTGACTATTTGACTTGTCCGTCAACACATTAATTCTCCTAATTTGGTCACATATTTTGGTGCTAAATATAAAAACCCATCACGGGTAGGTAGGAGATAACGTCATTCATAAATCGCAAATCGCAAAATTGTCCATCACAATATCACAATAAATGATACATTAACCAAGTCACAAGATGACAATAATGCACAATTAAAAATAAAAAAAAAAGAAAAAAAAAAAGGAAATCTCCTAACACAATATGGATTTTGGTCAGGACTCGGGTTGATTATATTCATAAGTGATAGGACCATCTCATAACACAATATTTTCTTTAACGGTATGTATAGTTCTTGGACATGATTAAGTAGAATGATACAAACAATAAAAATAAATAAGAAATGGAGTTCAACTTTAATTCTATTACTATACGAGATAAGATATTTTATTATGGTGTAGTATTTTATTTGCTAAGGTCCAAGAATCAAACATAACGTAGAAGTTCAGAGCCCTCCTCATTTTTTATGGATAAATTGTTGTGGAAAAATAATTTGAAGGATGTATGTTAAAAGCATAAAAACAACTAATGAAGGAAGTCATGTCATCTCGAAAAATGCACCAAATTAATACAAGTTTTGGAAATTTGCACAAAACTTCTTTGTGTTATTTTTATTTTATAGAACTTCCTTGTGTTTTTACAAACACTTGCAAGGGATTCTCTTGTTTTTTATAAAAAGTTGCATAAAATTCCTTTCCATCAAAGGTCACGGAGAGTGTATCTTACTTAAAGTTAATAAGATAGAAACTCAATTTAATCAAATTAAACTGAAAGATTTTATAAGAAAAATACACCAAACCTACCTTTGTTTTGGGAAACCCGCGCAAAACACCCCGTGTTATATTTTTGTTGTTGTTGTTGCATAGAATCCCAAAGTGTTTTACAAACACTTGCCAGGAATCCTCGTGTATCAAAGTCTAATTAATATAATATATGGGTAAATAGATTAAACATGGAGGGTAAAATAGTATTTAACCTAAACAAATTAATGGTGCCAACTATTTAACTGTTAAACGGAGAGTGTGCAACATTAATTTGATTAAATACAAGGGGGTTCTATGCAAAAAATAATGCAGGGGGATCCGTGCCGGTTTTCCAAAACACATGTGAGTTTAAATAATTTTCCCTCATGTCACCACTGAATTTGTGAGATAAAATAATTAATATAATTTCGTAATCAATACTTGTTATCAGTAGTATGCGTTTAAAATTTCCTTAAGAAAAGGTATATATTTATCAGAGGTCAGCATCAATAAAATTATCAAAAAAATAAAAATAAATAAATAAATAAATAAGTTGTGATATTTCAAAGGCATTTGACCAAAAAAAAAAAAAAAAAAAGTAGAAACCAATTGTCCATTTAATTTGTCATAAACTCAAATACTGTACATATAAATATATTTTTAAGGGTGAAATACAGTTTTCCTCTTTAAAGTATGGGGTAGTATCAGTTATCCCCTCAAATATTAATTGTAACATTTACCCCCCTTAAAATATAATATTGTTTGGTGGATGGATGAATTCATAATTAACATATATATTTTTTGATAAATTTATAAAGAAATAATGTATTTGTTTTAAAAGGGACGTGGTATTTTTGGAACAAAATATTCAATATTATAACATAGAGGGGGTAAATGTTACAATTGATTCTTTAGTGGGTAACTGATACCACCCACATACTTTAAGGGTGAAAACTGTATTTCACCCTATTTTTAATAGTGTGTTAAATCTCTTTTTTTTTTTTTTTTTTTTTTTTTGACAAAAGTGTGTTAAATCTCTTTAATAAGAAAACATAGCGTCCTACGGGATCTTGACCCTCATCATGTTTGGTGACTTTGGTCTCGTAAGTTACAGCTTATAAAAGTGTAATTTTGGTCCAATGCTTTAAAAAATTGTGTGCTTCTGGCCCTCAAATTACAAAATTTTATTTTTGTCCCAATTATTTAGAATGTTTTGCATCTTTGGTCCCATAGGTTCATTAATTTTAACACGTTTGAATTTATAACTTTACCTCAATTTTGCACTTTTGATTCTGAACGGACAAAATAAAAAATTGGAATCAAAAGTGTATATTTAAAGTTTAGAACTAATTTTATATCTTGCCATTTACCAATATGCAACCCAATAAAACAGAACAGATAAGATTTTATACATGCAATCATTTGGTCATACTAATAAAGTTGTTAAGTCAATACTCTCTGAGAAAAATATCTGGGACTAATGTTTCTAATCTTCATTTGATGTTATAAAAGATCATAATTTTACCCACTTTTATGACCTTTTCATAGCAGGTTTCCGAAATGGTTGAAACATTTATTCATTAATTTTTTTGAACATCTCCATCAAGCCAACTTAATATGAGGACAGGGAGCATAAAGGGCCAAGATTTAATAAAAGATGGAATAATTAGCTAGTAGTTAAAAAACCTTATCAGTAATTTAGTACTTAAAGTTCCTTTTCAAAGAAAATTCAAGTCCAAATTTAACTCGACAAATTAAAACCGATTCAATCATAAAAGCAATTATCTTGCACTTGTCATAAAATAATTAGTAATTTCTCTTAAAAAGGAAAAAATAGCTAGTAGTTTAAAATATTTGTTAGAACACCCTACAACCTTTATTTGATGGAAATTCAAGTCCAAATTCAATTCCACAAAAATGATTCAATCAGGAAAGTAAATATAATGCACTTGTCTTGAAAAAATTAAAGTTGGGTCGAGCCAAGTTTTGAATTAAAAATTCTCTTCTTCTCCTCCTCCTTCAGTTGGTGCATCTTTTCAATTTGAATATATAAGAAAGAGAACGGGTCCCTATATTATTGGTTGTTGTGGCTTAGTTCTTTGTGTGTTAAGTTGCAAATATATATATAGTACCCCATTATCATTTCTCCAGTTGCTAGCTAGGCTGTAAAGACTCTACCCAACCAACAAAAAAAAACCACTCATATTCTCCACCATTCTTTTCTTTACAAAAACTTCATCCAAACTCTAAACTCCAAAGGGTATTTCTTTCATTACTTCGTCGCGTATTTTTGTCGTGTTTATATACTTCATTTCCTTTAATTTAGCAGTGTTTTTCCCAAGTTTCATGGCAATTCTATTTGTAGAAAGTTTGTCAAACAACAAAAACAACAGAGGGCTACAGATTGCAGTAAAGGCCTTAGAGATTATACTTTTAACAGCTGGGCTAATTTCAACTATACTTATGGTAAAAGGTGCAGTATTGCCTTACTCATGTGAGTTTGTTTTCTCAAGCCTAATTGGAATTTGGAATTCAATTAAGTGCTTCTTATCTTCTCCTCTATACATTTGCATTATAATCAATTTCATGGTAGTTTTAATAGCATTCTCCTCCAATTTCCACCGCCACGAAACCGTTGATCTCGATTATCATGATATTGTCTCGATACCACCACCACCAGCACCGCCACCATCACCACCTCCGGATGTCACCGAAGTCACACCACCACCACCACTGCCATCACCAAGTCGGGATGTGACCGAGGTGGTAGAAGTGGAGGAGGCCCCACCAGCATTACAAAATTTACAGGATACGATACTACGTAACTACATTGAAAAATCTTATGAAATCAAGGAAACATCATATTGTAATTCACTTGGAATATTTATGGAAATTGATTATTCAGACAAAGAAAACGAAGGACGAGATACGATAGAGGATACATGGAAGGCAATAACCGGAGGGGGAAAACAAAGGCCTAAAGAGAAACATTTGAAAAAGAGTGAGACGTGGAACGTGCACGTGCCACCTCGTGTGCAAAGGCTTGATTCAGAGGAATTAGTGCCATCGACTCCTAAATGGAAGGAGCTAAGGAAATTAGAGACGTTTAATGATGCAGTGTCTGTCACACGTCGAGGGGGGCTAAGGAGAGATCCTTCGGTGGGTATCGATGAATTTAACAAGCAAGTGGATGATTTTATCAAGAAATTTAATAATAACATGAGGCTACAGAGACAAGAATCTGATCAGAGGTTCTTGGAAATGGTTAATCAAGGACTTTAGTTTTCATTATGTGAAAAATGTACAAATTGGAGAAGAATTCCGGATTCTTGCTAGAATTTTGATTTTTTTTTTTTTGGAGTTGTTAATGTTTATTAGTACTTATTACTTTGGTGATTATGTCTTATTCAGTTGAATGTTTAATTCTTGATTTTCTTTATCTTGAAATAAGATGGTCTCTCTTTAACATGGAATCTTTCTGGTATCATATGCAACAATGCATGTAAATGTTTAATCTTGAAAATAGTGATGAAATGTTCAGGTTGGTGTACTTTTATTGTATACCCGAAAGAAAGAATATTGTAAACAGACCCACCTGGGATAAGAATTCATTTGGAGAGTGACATTTCAACAAAAGGGAAACAATTCTTCCATAAAGTAAGGATGAAACTTAGTTTAAATTTCAGTGAAACTTCTGATTCATTGAATTGTGAAAAAACAGAGTTGTTAAATTCTGCTAAATGTAAAGACCCAATTGGGCCAATTCTCTTTGTACTTCAGTTTATCTCCCTGTCCTTTTATAAAAACACTTGCCTCCCTCCTATTCTTTTCTTTTACATCCAAAAAATATGTAATGGCAACCCTACTTATTGTAGTTTTAACTTAGACATACTTGTTCCCTCCCTGTTTTATTTATAAGTGGCACTTTAACCCTGTGTTATTTCATATGGATCAGCATCTTACCCTTTGTATTATGTTATGTGGATCAATTAACCTCATTTTGTGTGCAATCATTTAACCCCCAATATTATAAACTTCTTTAAATTGTATGTGCTTGAGCTTAAATTATATATCACTAACAACGTGAAGTTGGACATAATATCGATTATTCTGCATAGAAGTTCTATCAGATAAATTTGCTACAAGAACACGAGAAATAGGCACCCTTAAACTTGCTACAAGAACAAATCTCTTCTTTTTATCAAAAGATCATAATAATCAATATATATCCCATGATAATGAAGATTACAACTCCTTTTATAAGACTCTAACCCTAACTAACTAAAAGGAAATAAGACTCTCTAAGAAAACTGAATAACTTCTACACTCCTATATAAACTAAAATCACAAAAAATTAAAGAAACTAAATAACTAAAATAAGAAAATTAATTAACATGAAATACTAATAAAAAGAATAAATTGTCTTGGATGCTCCTACGTCACAACCATTACAACTAGTTATTCCTCTCATTTTCTTTCTTTCTTTCTTTTTTTTTTTTTTGTGTGTGTGTGTGAATCAATATACAATGTGTTATTTTATGTGCATCAATTTACATTATTTGTTATGTTACCTGGATTAGCATACCCCCTTGTGTTATTATATGTATGATAATTTATCCTCGTGTTAATTTATATGTATGATTATATTTTTATGCAGCTATTTAAACCCACACTTCATTTCGGGGGTGAGAGCTACAAGTTCCAACTGACTAGGGTAAAATGATAATTTAAAATGTTCACAATAGATCAGTAATGTGCCAATTTTTATATGACATATGGCAAATCATGCTTATTACAAATATATAGGGAAATTCTATAATCTACATGCATGATGTTTCCCAAAAATTCTTATTGAAATATGACTTGATCAAACTCTTCTTACATATTATAAATGAAAGTATTACACATATCTTGAAATTAACCACTCTTCTAACTTCCAAGAGTAGGGGTGTAAATGAATCGAGTTGTGTTGGATGATGTATTTTCCAATCTTGATTGGATTACTTAATGAACCGAACTTGAATGAACTATTAACGAACAAGATCGAGCCGAATATCGAATGACTTGATCTTTTCACATGTAATTGCCAATTTTTAACTTATTGAGCCGAATTCAAGCTGACCTTTAAAAGTTATCAAACGCAAAATACGTTGCCATTTTATCTTTTCCTCTACAATCAACTTAATAATTAATTTGTAGACACGGTTGATAGACTTGAGTTGGCTTTGGCTAATGAAATGAGATTATGAAATCAATTATATGAAGTATTAAGTATTAACTAACCAATTCTGTAGCACTGATTGTTCCAAACTAAATGAAAAAAATTATTTGGGTTGGTTAGTGGTTCCTATGCACAAATTGTGATATTGTCGGCCCAATGCTAATTCAATATTTATACCCAATGGGGACGTGGCCCAACCCTTAAGCACCCCTTTGATATAATGAAAGAATAAGAAATTATGAACTAATAAAATAATTATTCAGCTCATTTTATAGATGGAATTAAAATTATTAATCTTTACTTACATTACTCACAAAGCAAAACGAGGAAATGTTATTAGCGACTTCAAAAGCCATTCATGTCTGTTATTAAAATCAACAGAATAATATTAGGAAACCAAAACTATCAATTTATTTTTATAGATTAATTTTTTAAGTTAAATTCAAATAGTTTAATTGACCGTGACATACTAAAAAATCGAAATTTTAATCCATACTTGACCTTTTATAAGCACTATACAGTTGGTTTGGGTCGGTGGGTAAGATAAGAGGATTGTATGTGACAAAAAAGAGAATCTGATTCTGATGCATAAAAGACAAAATTAAAAGGGGAGGAAAGGAGAGAATTGGGATGGTCCACGGATCTGATCTGGACTTGATTCGGATCACGTATCCGCCCGACCCATAAGCGGAATCTACAACCTAAAAAATAAACCTTCAACGGTCCCGATTTAAAAAAGAATAACTTAACAGTAAACCAATCCAACGGCTCCACAAGCACCCACTGTTACTCACGTCCGATTTGAATCTCCAGTCCACCATCTGCAAAAGGACACTAAAATCGAATAATCTATTTCGATACGCTCTGTAACTAGTAATCGTACATCGTATAACAATCTTCAGGAGTGTGTGTGTGTGTGTGAAAATGGCGGAAAAGGGAAAGGAAAAGGAAAATGGAAAACCGTTAGAGGAAGTAGTAAAAGAGAAGGTGAAAAAGGAAGCATTGAGCTGGGGTGAATGGTTGCGAGGATGGTTCTATCTGGCGTACGAGATGCTGTTCCAGCGGATTGTAGCCTGCAATTTGGAGAATCCGATGCCCCTTCCCCCAATTAATGACCTCACCTACATCGTCACCGGTTCCACCTCCGGCATTGGTAAAGAAATTGCTAGGTATTTTCTTTATTTTTGATGTAGCGATTTATTTTATTTAAGATATTATGAGGAGGATTGTTTTAACTTGTATGTTGAATGTTATTGGTTAGAAATTTTGAGAGGAAGATGATCATGAAGTTGATAATGTTGCTTATGTAATTAATAGTTCGTGTTGTTACTTTTTTCTTTTGTAAATTATTAGGTGAATCTAATTTTACCTTCATTGAGCAACGGAGAGCTCTGTAGTGTGAAATATGAAGATGTTTGTGATTTGGAAGGTGGTGATGAAGGAGAGCCGTTTAGAATTTCTAAGACAAAATTGCTGGTGAATTTTATAAGTTAAATTTGCTTTGATAAGTGTATGTTGTTTGTCACTGTTTCACATTTTGGGCAGATTTGACAAATTAAATATATATCGCCTTGCAAGTTATTTTGTTTGGGTTTTACAGATCGTGTTTGCCTAATGTGTATTTAATTTTTATAATGTGCAATAATAAAATCCGGATGTAATATTCAGACATAGAATAATCACAGGAATTGTTAATTTTTTTTTGAAAATTATAGTACATGATTTTAAACTTATTTTGATCCAGGGGCCTGACTTCGTTGCTGGATCCAATGTACAATCCATGCCTACCTACAGCTTTAGTCAATTGTTTTCAATATCAAATAGTCTTATTTCTTGAACTTATACTAACTCTGAATTTTGAAAAAAATAGTCTATGTGATCTTACATACTACTATATATTTTCATGCCACAGATTTCTGTAAAATGAAACACAACGAAATTTCTTTTAATTAACAGGCAGTTGGCAGAAGCAGGGGGACATGTTGTGATGGCAGTCAGAAATACAAAGGCAGCTAATGACTTGATAACGAAATGGCAGGAAGAGTGGTCTGGAAAGGGTCTTCCTCTTAACATTGAGGTACTATATAAACACATTGAGTGCATGGTGGAAGATATAGTTATAGTAAATCCACAATTTTCCTTAAGCGGTTGAGATATGCTTGAATATCCAACTAATAATTTCTATTTTTGGGGATAACTAAATACTAATATATTTATGTCACCTGTCTACTCATCTAATTCTTAGCTTTAATGTGTGTAAATCTGGTAAATTTCATTTATTGCAAGACTTTTAATTTTTATTTAAAGTAATAAGTTAAAGAAATTTACCTCTAAGCTTTCTCAAGGTTATGAAGCTTGATCTTCTCTCGCTGGATTCTGTTGTGAGATTTGCTGATGCTTGGAACGCACGTTCAGGGCCTCTTCATGCTCTCATCAACAATGCTGGGATATTTTCGATAGGAGGTTTGTATGTGAAGATTCTACTCAACCTTTTCTACTTTTCTAAAACAATCACAATACCGTAGACCACTTTCGTTTGCGGATATATTGAGTGGCTGACTATACTACTCACTGTTGTCTCTATTTTATTCTCTCTTGGCATGCAGATTTCAATCATGTACCTATATCATAACGTAATAAATTGGTTAAATAGTCACGTTCCTTGCAAATTTGGATAAATGGTTCATAGAAAGTATCTGAATATCATAGGTTATCTTCATAGAGAAAGCATATTCTCATTCAGAGTTGACCATCAATATTTGTTAGAAGTAATAATTTCTAAATGACTCTCCTCTCTAATAACTTAAGCTTTTAGAGTTGGTCATTAAATATGGTGCAGAGCCTGGGTATTCAATCAAATCAAATGAGTAATGATTTGGAAAATGCATTATCTTTTTATTCCTTTTGAACTCCTTGAACTTCACACTGATCGTTTCTGCCTCAAGGCCTTGTTTTGCACATCTTTGTTTCCATTAAACGCTGTCTCGCATCTTGTTCTTTTCATCACCATTAACAATGTTCATATTTTCACTTTGCTTAGTTTTTATTCCTAACAAACTTAGCCCTGCCATTTGTGGCATGCGCGACGGAGACAAATTCATTCTTCATGATGTTAGCTAAATTGTGCTAGATTTTTTTTTTTAGTGTGTGTGTGCAGTTCTTCTTTCTCCAATTAAGCAACAATTAATGCATCCTGGTTGGACTTACGTCATTTCATTCTGTTCAGAACCACAAAAAATTTCGAAGGATGGTTATGAAGAACACCTGCAAGTCAACCATCTAGCTCCTGCACTTCTTTCAGTATTGCTTCTGCCTTCCCTCATTAGAGGCTCTCCAAGTCGCATTGTTAATGTGAACTCTATTGTAAGTTTCACTAGCATTATATGCATTATTAATGTATTGCAGTTTTAGCTGACTAAAGTTGTTGAGTTTCTTATGGTATCATAAG
Organism: Penstemon barbatus; assembly: GCA_003313485.2. NCBI lineage: Eukaryota > Viridiplantae > Streptophyta > Magnoliopsida > Lamiales > Plantaginaceae > Penstemon > Penstemon barbatus. Next base: position 37,901,011 of record CM064882.1, read on the forward strand.
AGGAATTATGTGAAGGAGCTGAACAGATTGCTAAATTCTGGTTTAAAGAAATAATAATGCAGTATCATCATACTTTGAGAGTCTGATTACAAACATAAAAAAATAATTGCTGGTTTACTGTGGATTATAGTTGGGGTTCCATATATTGATAGGCTGATAAAGAAATCTTTACCAGATCCTGTAGTTTTACGTTGATAAAAAAAGTTTTACCGTGCATCTTACCATTCAAAATGTTCCTTATGAAATATAATCTACAAGTTAAATTAGCATAACTTACTATTAACATGATTCTTACGACCTGAATCTTAAGTGCGACTTATCTGAATTAAGAGTTTTGAAACTTCATTTGAGATTGAGGTAGATTTTTTCTTTTTTAATTATTATAATTGAGATTGAGGTAGATTAGTGGGTGGAATATGATAATATTGTTTTCAAACCTCCTTTGACCTTTTTCTTTTCTTTTAGTCTTGAAAGATATATAATGTATGCTACTGGAGTGTACTCGTTGAATACACTGAAATGTTCCAAATTAACTGATGAAAACTTGTTAGTTAGCAGATAAAATTAGTCATGTTGTAGGAAGAACTATATACATGTTAGAATACAAGATTTTCTTACTAATCCTTCTGGAAGAATCTTTTATCTAAGTAACAGGAAAGACCAACATACAAATATTCTCTTATCCAACAGATTGAGATCATTTTTTATGTCTGTAAATAAATCCCCGGTTCTCAGTTTACTGACTGGATAGCTTGCCTTTACATAAAATCCCAAAGCCAGTAGCTTTCTTCATCTTGATGTGTTATGTTACCATCTTTATGGTTGTTCCTTTAATGGTTACCATATTTTGCTGGAAAGATACAAAATTAAAAATTGCTGATGTAATGTGCAATTGTTATTTCATATATGTTTTCCTTTTATCCACTTTCATCTGAGTCCATATTATATTTTTGTAGATGCATTATATAGGATTTGTTGATCCAGAAGATATGAATGTTACTTCTGGGAAAAGAAAGTATACAAGTTTGGTTGGATACTCAAGCAGTAAACTAGCCGAGGTGCGCCAACTTTCTTGCCCTTAGTTTTAGCAGTTACCCGTTGGGCTTTCAACAAAATTACCTTAATTTTTTTGGCAAATTTATGTTATTTAGTGCTTATGTGTGGCTTTGCATCTCAAAGACCCAAGAATTATAATTTTTTAATCTATGCGCTCCGTAGCTGAATTGCTGAAAGAACTCTTTCTTGAAACTGTGGTCTACAGTTTCTCCAAATTGGCTACTGCATTGAATTTTGGTCTATTCATGCTGGGGGGAAGAAAAACATGAAGGCTGCTACAAACACCATGTCTTTAGTTTCCTTTTTTTAAGTTTATTTTTTATTAGCAATTCTCTTGAGCATTTTTGAGAGTGCTGGAATTCATGAACGTCAGAAAGGATGTGAGTGTTCATCATTTGTATTATTACTAGCTTAGAAGCAATCAAGTTACAAGCTTGTTTGACATAAAATCATTAAATTTAACAATTTGATCAGGATCTATGTCGCTCATATTTATCCAATAGTACATAACAAAAAAGTGGATATTTCCTTCGAAAAAATAGTAACAGCAGATTGAAGTAGGATTTTAACTACCCAAGACATGTCGATTTCTGTAGCTAATGAAGTAATTGAAACATCGCCAAAACTTTAGTTCTCTTGTCATGATGTAGAATGATTGACAATTTTAAAGTAATTTCTGGCCTTTTGAAATAGAATTCAAATGTTGAACTGACTACTCGCAGTTTCCCTGCCAGAGTCCTGTAACTTGCTTGTGCAATAAGTTTATCGGCTATCAACTTTATTACCAAAGGAGAATGGAACCTTCAACTAATCATTCACCAACTCAGGGTCAAATTTACTATGGGCTTGCTATAAATCCTCCTTACACTAACACTATATATTCATGCTAGCAATGAGAAGTGTTTCTTTCTTAGAAAAAAAAGAAAAAGCTTTAGTAGTTACATGAACTTGCTTTACTTTCCTAACCATAAGAAGTCTTTTTATGCTATCTTAGTTTGAGTGGTTTGTAGTAGTCACAGAGTTGTATTTAGCTAATACTGTGGCCACAATCCAGATATACCAACACATAGGTCTTTATGGGTGAATAAGAGTGTCTTCCGGCCTTCTATAGATTTTCTAACCTGAAATGTGGCATTCTTCTTAATATTTATGTTGCATTGAATGTTTCCAGATCAAGGGACAACTGATGATGGCATATATTTGGTTTGGTGTTATTTATTTCCACTAAAACATGATCAGTGCCAAGTTTATAACATCATCTAGAAATGTGAATGCAGGTCATGTTCAGCAGTGTCCTTAATAAGCGACTGCCAACTGAAGCCGGTATAAATGTAGTATGTGTTTCCCCTGGAATAGTGCAGACCAATGTTGTAAGTTCCTGAGAAATTACAGCATTCTGACTTATTAGTTAATGTCATTTAAGTCTATCTATTCATTTCATGGGCATGCTAATTCTGGATGATTTTCTTCTTTGATGCTGGATTTGCAAATTATTACAATGCTTTACATTTCCCCGAAGATTTAATTTTTTGTTGGGCAATACTTTCGTTTTGTGCTTGATTTTAGCTGTTATAAGTCTATCATAGGTGAAAAGCCTCAATAGTATGAAGTTAAGACCTTTGTTGTTCAAAACAGGTTTCATAAAGAATAATTTATGTAGTAAAAATACAAAATTTTATGTACTGAAAAATGTCAATAATTGTTTGAGAGTTGTCTGCTTCAACATTCCCTGGTAGCCAATGCTGAACCTGTTGTCTTAGCCCTCTTTTATTTTTGTTTCACCAAGAAGCTGCTCCCCAGTCAAAAGAAACTTATATAATAATATTTGATCCTGTCTTGGTTTATTAATGCAGGCTAGGGATCTTCCAAAGATTGTTCAAGCTGGTTATCATTTAATTCCTTATTTTATTTTCAGCCCTGCAGAAGGTAAATCTTCTCAGACTTTTTGTGTTTCCTGTCAAAATTTCTCAATTTTATTTGTAGTTAATGCTGCATGAAATTATCACTATGCAACGATAAATATATATATATATATACTCCATTGAAAAGTAATTCAAAATATTGGGAATGTTATGGAAAGTCTACAACAGCTTATTCTGGTTAGTATGGTTGTAGTTGCTTGAAACGTTGTCTGGCTATTGCAGGATCTAGAAGTGCACTGTTTGCTGCCACAGACCCGCAGCTTGGGGAGCTTTGTGAGGCATTAAAAGCCGAGGATTGGCCAGTCTGTGCTTTCATTAGTCATGATTGCCGACCAGCAAATCCTTCGGAAGAAGCACACAGTATTGAAACTGCTTATAGAGTGTGGGAGAAGACACTAGAAATGATTGGCCTTCCCTCAGATGCAGTAGAGAAGCTTATTGAAGGGCAAGAAGTTGAGTGCAGATACGGAGGCTCCTCCCAGTCCCAGTAGTGTCATTTATTGAAGATTATGAGTATTTTTATCGAGTGGAAATCGATGCTGAATCAAATCAAAGGAAATGTAACTTACCACTTGTTCGACTGTTTCATGTGATATTTCAGTTGCAGAAGTTTATGGTCCCAAACACATGTTCAAATTTTTCTTCATTTTTTGTCCGAAAAGAAAGTATAAGAAGGATGGAGAACTACATCTACATCTACACATGATTGACTTTTCATGGGCTTTATGAATTCAATAGTATGTTTTAATTGGGTTTCAGTTCTTTTGATGAATCAAACAACACATTCCTATGGCTTTCTGGATTTTAAACACTTGTAAGTTGTAACTACTATGTTATGCTAGATGGTTTTGACTCAATTATAGATTTCAAATTTTTCTGGAAAAAAAAAATAATTATGTTTACTTTTATGATATAAATAAATAGGGAATCTTATCATTCAAGGCTGAAGTTTAGGAACTACTCAACAGTTGCATTTATTTCTACTAATGTTATTATGCCCAACTAAATTGGGTGTCGGTATAAATTATATTTAACAATGCTATTCAATAATTTGTTTAAAGAAAATTGTCATACTGCATTCGAAAGTCAATTAGACTGGGAGGTCCACAGAATTTAAGAAGCTGTTTTTTGTGAAGATAATAATCAGATAGATTATCATGAGGACTTTCTTTTGTTCTCATATTAGTACCATTAAAATAGGTAACTAAATTATTATTATTTAGTTAATAAATAAAAAAATAGTAATTGATTATTACTCTAAAAGTCATGAATGAAATAATTAGGGCTGGGTAAATGGGACCGGGTTTCGGGTACCCGTCCCGTCCCGATCGGGTTTTCCCATTTGGGACGGAAGAAAACGGGTTTTTTCCGGGTTCGGGAAATCCCGAAACCCGGTAAAAAAAAACCGGGACGGGTTTCGGGTTTTGAGCCCATCCCGATCGGGAAACCCGTCCCGATTAACTAGTTCTATTAAATTAGTAATTCTTCTTTACCATTACTACATAATATATAGAAAAAAAATTAATAAACCCCAAGCCCTAGCCGCCTCTTGCCCTCTTCCAACACAGCGAAACAGGTGCGCCGTTGTCAAACTTGTTGCCCTCTTCCAACACAGCTTGGTGACGGAGAGAAGCGTCGTCGTCGGTGTCTTTCCGTAGTCTGAAATGGGTGCACCGTTGTCGATACTTGTGGCTTCCGATCGGACGGCTGTTATCAAACTTGCTACTGTTTTTTTTTTTTTTTTTTTTTTACACAGTAAATAGTTAGATTCCAACAGCAAGATAAATTACTACATTTTTATTATTTGTTTCAAATTAAGATAGCATGATTCTGTCGGTTCACACCTTGTCCTGTGTCCAAATGAGGATTCATTGATGAAAAAGAGATCATTTCATTCTCGAGTTGATGGTAAGAAAGCAGAACCTTATTCCGGGTACTTCAACCAAAAAGAAACCCATGAGAGAGAGGGGAAACCCATGAGTTGATAGCTCCTTTGCATTCTGGAAGAAAGCAGCAGAACAAAGTATCGAAGCGATGAATGCAAACAAACCCAATCCGATCATTAACGAAATTCCTGCTACCATGAAATCTAGTACGCACTACACACCCTGATAGCATCACCATTTCTTCTCTTCAACAAATTCAATTGATACTTTAATTTGAATTAGGAAAAGTTTTTTTTTCACTATTTATGTATATGTACGTAATATTCTCGGGACACCCGAACCCGTCCCGAAATCCCGAAATTAAATCGGGTACCCGAAACTCACGGGACCTTGGTTGAGCTACCGGGTTTTGGGACTTAAATTTGAGATCCCGAAACTCGAAATCCCGTCCCGAAATACCCGAATTCCAGAAAACCCGTCCCGATCCCACCCCTAGAAATAATGATACATACTACTCCATCAATATAATATGCGGGATGACAAAAAGCAACTACTACAACTAGTAACTAGTAATTTATAGAAAATTAGTACCTTTCGAGGTGGATTTAATTCACCCGGATGTTGGATGAGTGTCACATGAGTATGAACATCATTATAATATGTGGGATAACAAAAAGCAACTAGTAATTTACGGAAAATTAGTACATATCCATGTGGATTTAATTCACCCAGGTGCTTCACATGAGAATGAAAAGATAATTTTTTGTTCTTTCACATTCATGTGGCATTCATTCAACCCCAATAAATTAAATTCACGGAGATGTTGCATCTAAGTAAACATATTCACCTAATCTCCATTTCCCAAGAAGCTTGAGGCTGAAGCATTAAAAGCTGTACGACCATTAAAACACTTGTCAATTATTGATTGGCCAACGCTCAAATCATTCTTAGCGGGTTTTTTGGCAGACCTCCTTTCCAACCCCACCCCCCCGTCAATTCTACTCTGCACCCTTGCCTGCTTCATCCCTATGCATAAAGCCTCATACTACTACTATATATATACATATATATGTGTCCTTTTGGGAATCCATAGACTTCTCTGCATTTATAACCCACAAACTTTAGAATTAAGAGGTATGTGTTTTATTTTTTGAGTTTTTCCTGGTATCTTGAGTTTTAATTCCTTTAGCTTCTGTTTGACGAAAATAAGACATTATAAGGTATTTTCAAAATTTTCCAGTGTTTTAACGAGAAACTTATCAAAGAGATGAAGAAGAAAAGTAAAATATTATGGAAGGCTAGTTGGTTTCAGTGTTCTAATTACTACTACTATATGTTTGTTTGTTTGTTTGTGTGTATATTTGTATTTATTGCAATGTTGGATATCTGCTATATCAGCTCCTGTCTGGTCCTTTATAATCGTACCAAATAATTAAGGCATTGTCTGCCATTTATTTTTATTTTTACTGCTCTACTGCACAATTAGATGTTCGTACTGCATTTTAAAGATAACTATTCCATTTAAATTCATCTTTGTATCATTATAAATGGGACTACATATATCTTTTCTTGCTCTGCCTGTACTATTATATATAATTAATTAATTAATTTATTCATTCATTTTATCTGCTAATCAGGTAAGAACTTAAGATGGTTGCCAAGGCAGATAAAAGTGGTGGTAGAGAGGCCGCTGTGGTTGCGGCGTCGGCGTCGTCAAATCATCAATCGCGTCGGAACAAAAGCTTCACCAAACCTTCATGGCTTCTATGCAACATAGCTGGTACATTTTCTGTGTGTTTTTGTTTATGTGGATTGATTGTAATTCTTTTTGTCATTTGCTTTTCCCTTTTTCCTTTACTGAAAAAAAAAAGAAAAAACAAGTTAAATTGTCTAATTTCAATATTTTAGCCTCTTTTTGTTGCGTTCAAATTTCAAACAAAGTGAAATAAATAAAGCATTATCTATATTACTACAGAATTCAGAAAATTCCAAGTTAAAAGTAAACTACCCCCTGCTTTTAAGCATAAAGGACCAGGTTTAGAATTTTGATTGTCCCTCAGGAAGTAGTTTTATCTTTTTGGAATGTAATAAAAAGATTCACTCCCCTTCCCTCCTTTTGGCTTTGAGTGAAAAAAAAAAAGAAAAATAGGTCAGGTCGCTTTCAAGTTTCAACCCAATATTTTAAAACAAATGAGTACACAGAAAAAATTCTACAATTAGAAAAAAGCTGCAACTTTACTATTTGTACCATATTTGCTATATTAATTGACCAACTGCCCCCTACAGTTCCCTATTTCGTGTTCAAAATTAAAATCCAACATCATAGCCACTAGTTGCCGTGTTGCCTAGATAATTTGATTTGATTCTGATTCTGATTCTTCTGCTACCATCCATTTGCTATTGTCAGATCATCACTCTTTTCATACCAGAAATTATTTACCATACTTTTAAGTTGACATGTAACAATTTATCCATAAAAATAATTAAAGAAGTTGGAATGTACCATGTCACAATGATTAATGGAAGTAGACTAATCATTATTGTTAAATGTGATAACTTTATGTTAATGGAAGTAGACTAATGAACATATTAATATGCTAGATATGGTTCACTCAATGGATTAAGGAAACATTTCTGTAGATTAAAGTTAATTATAGGTCAACTCCTATTTAATTCATGTGTGATTAGTGACCTCCGATTTTATTTGTTCTGTGTTTAAATTACATTTCTACCATTTGTACGATATATTTGCCTTTTGAGTTGAATTCGATGTCTATCTTTTTATGAATAAATATTTGTTAAGATAACTACAAATTTGATTGATTCTCAAAATAATTAGTTATCACCTTGGGGACCATCTTCTGCAAAATGTCTCAGGACATATCCATTTGATATGGTCCATTTGATAGTGAACGTTAATGTTTGAAAATTTTCAAAATTTGAAATGATGTAGTTTCACATAAGGCCAATTTCACACTTTTAATAAATTCAAATTGATCTTTCATTACAGATTTGGACGAGAGCTTGAAGATGCTGACTCGTAAAACTCCGAAAGAAAACATTCCAGACAGCTTCGCAGCAAGAGCCAATTCGTACTACCACGAACGCCCTCAACTGCTCACATTAGTCCAAGACTTGTACAATAACTACCTCTCTTTAGCCGACCGTTATTGCCGTGCCCTCGCCAAGAACCACCGCCAAAGCCGATGCTCTTCCCCAATCCCGCAGTCGACACTCGACAAAGAAGACACCGGAGAAGTCGTCAATTCTGATGCAGAAAGTTCATCCCTCTCATTCCAATCTCCAGTAAAATCCAAAGAAGTCGACACTGAGATGATAGTGGCAGAGTTGGTTATGAAGACAGTTGAGTGTGACATAATTCTCAACGAGCTTAATGTAGTAGAGAATCGATTTAAAGACTCATCGAGGAAGATAGATCTGCAGAAGAACTTATTGGACGTTCTTGATTCGGAAAGGTTGATTCTTTTGAATGAGAATTCGACATTGGGGTACAGAGTGAACGCACTCATGGAGGAGAACAAAGGGTTGGTTTCGGAGTCTTTGTTTTTGAAAAGGAAGGCTTCTGAGCTCGCGAGATGCGTGTTGAAAACGAGGGAGGATCATCGGGTTTATATGCTGAGTCGTAAGATTGAGGATCTTCAGGGGCAGATATATGGGCTGGAGAAGAAGAACAAAGAGTACTATGAACAGCTTGTGAAGAAAAAAGAAGGGAGAAGTTATAAGAAGTTTAGTCTGAATTTGAAGAAGGTTTGTGATCAGAATACAAATGGTGAGAAGGTTTTGAAGTTTTGGGATAAGGTTAAGAAGTTTGATTTGGTTCTCTGTGGTTCTAAATTTGATTCTGCTGGTTTCTGAGGAATGACTGGAGGAGTATATGAATATTATGATGATTAATATTTTAATAGTAAGCTTTTAAGTTTTAGTAGTGAAACCCTTTTTTAATAGTTTATAATGTCAAAATCTTATTGGCTGCAGACAGTTTAATTCATGTTTAATAGCTTATACTAATATTTTGTTGGAAAAGTGTTATGCTATAACCTCCATAATGCTGAAACCGTTTTTTTTTGGGTGGGTTTGGACCGAGTTGGGTAAGGTTCGGACCATGTTTGGTCTGGACATACACTTTACTTGCAACCTTGATTTTTGGGTCATGAATTTTATCTAGTTGGATTTTTTTTCATATATGGTGTAATAGAAAGTTTAATTTGTAAAATTAAGTTTTTCATTTTTTTTATTTGTAGAATTAGCTTTACTTAAGTAAGGATATTAATTAACTTTAACTTTAAATTAAATGAAAGATTAAATAAAATTTCAAATTTTTGTCACTTGTCGCTTAGATATCCAAGTGACAAGCGAAAATGCCGTCGGGTTGCTTGGGCGTCCAAGTGACCCGACAACATTGTTGTCGTCGAGTCGCTTGGGCGTCCAAGTAACAAGTGGCATTTCGGATGAATTTTTTAAAGAGTTTTTTGTGGTGGGAGAAATTTTAAAATTTGAATTAGGAGTGAAAATTAATTTTTATGGATGTGTTGTATATTAGATTTTATTGTGTTTAATTAGATTTAATTATTATTAAAACCAAGAAAAAAGAAAAGCTAATTTTGAGAAAAAACATTTGGAGTAAAGTCATTCAGCAAAATATTCCGTTTGCATTATTTAATGTTTGTATTTTGTGATATGGTTACCCTACCCATGACTTTATTTGACGGTGTAAATGAAATGCTTGCTTTTCTAAAAAAGTAAGCCAATTACGTAATTTCAATTTTGCTAGAACAAAATTTATACGCCGGAGTCATTTTTTTTTTTTTTGGGTTACAACGCCGGAGTCGTTGAATTGAATGCTAAACTGGTTGAGTGAATCTCCAAATGAAAGATGTCTTGCAAAAAGAGTAGATTAAACAGGAATAGAACTTGTAAATATCTCTGTAGTTTATTTTTAGTTTATAAAAATTTATGAAAATACTTGTTATATATATAATTTTGGCTTATTATCTACTTCCTCCGTCATTTATCTATTGCTCTATTTAATTTTGGTGCAAAATTTGAAGTAAGTCTTAAAAAGTAGAACATTTGGAATTATGTTCTTAAAAGTAATTGTTGAGAATTAGTATTGTCAAATTATTACTTTGAGTTAGTAGTTTTGAGAATAATAATTTTATTTTAGGAAACAACTTATTTTAAAATATCCCAAAAAGAATACAAAACTGAAGGACGGAGGAAATATAATAAAATCAAATTTGTACTAATTCTATTCAGTTGAATTCGACAAAAACTTAAATAACGTTTAAATTCAGCATAGAGAATAATAAGATTTTTGATTACACGAATAGAATAAAAGATCATTTCAACGATCACGAAAGGCCTCCATACCAACCCAAGAGATCAAGAACTACAAATCAATCTTATATATACGCAAACCAAATCAATCAAACTAATTATTCACTAATACACATTCAATAACATAATCTCATAATTTAATATATCAATAATAAGAAAAGCATTAGCCCTCTCTAATTTTTAAAACCACACTTTGCTTTACATTCTTGTTCCCAACACTGTTCCCCGGAATAAAAGGGAAACCGGAAAGTGCAATTAACTTGGCATTTGGTGCTGCAGCTAAATTTTATAAACCCATCAACCAATTGGAATTCTGAGACCATATTTCCCAATGTAATTATCATTATCAGCAATACTTGATTATTTAAAATCCCAATACTCTCACGGACTTTCATATTGATATATAGCCTGTTTTGTAACAGTATTTCTCTTTTCTTTTTCTTCTTCTAATTATATTTTTGTGTATTTATGTAAGTTAATTGGTATGAGAAATAAATATGCATTAAATTAACTTTGGCTTAATGACTTGATAAGATATAACTGAAATAGTGGTTTACATGAATAAATTGATATAAAAGGTTTATTGAATATGTTCAATCTTTTCTTTCTTTTCTTCTTGTTAGGTTGTGATTGGAATTAGGTTATTTTTTCTTTAAACGAAATTTACGTTTGAAACTTAGAGGTCCGGTTTGGGGAAAATTCTTGTTCAAGCCTGGTTTAGCCAAACTCATCCAACCATCAAGTAAGTGTATTGCACTTGCTTTGTGATCGACTACTTTCCTGGGAGTTAGCATCCAATCTCAAATAAAGTGTATTATATTTGCCATGTAGTTACTTTGGGTTTGACCAAACATAATCTGGGTAAGAATTTTCCCTGGTTTAGATGTATTTTGGCTCGCGTATTTCCTGATTTCTGAATTTCAGGATAGTTAATAACAGTTAACTAATCAATACATATGTGTCATTTGAAAAAAGCAACCAACAACACACTGTAAGCAACATAATATGTAAACAACTGTAGAGGCTTAATTCTTTGTTTGATGAAATGTAAATGAGTTTTGATTGAATTGAACACTATATGATATTTTAAATCGAATCGAATTTGTATACTTTGATCTTTATAAATAAAATATTTTTCTATCCATCAAAATCAATTTAAATTCAACAAAGAAAAAAACGATTGAGTTGTTGGGTACACGAACAAAAGCTGATTACAACGAACCCAAAAAGCCGGCAATAGATCCTCTGTACCACAATTTGTGTACCACAAGAGTGTACCACAAATGGGTAATTGACACATGTATATATCACAAAAAGCCTTAAGGCCAGATCAAACTAAAAATTGAGAAATGCAAATCAATCTTACAAACATCATAAATCAAACAGAATTAGTCAGTTTTTGCATTCCATGGGCACCTCAGAAAATCGTTCTACATCTTGACAATAATCATAAACCAAGAAATTGTCACGAACCCATTTCAATTGCGTTCTCCTCTGCTTATTAACTTGTTTCACCACAGGTTTATCCCACCAGAATTGCCCTGATTTTCCACACTTCACCACTGGATCATCAGGCAAAAGTTCACAAGCATCAATTTCGAACGACTGAAATTTCACCACAAAAGGTGCATTACTCCAATTAGTCTTTACTTGTCCTCCTTGTGTTGCCCAATCATCGGCGTTCCATAGCGATCCATGGATTCCCATTACTTGTTTTTTCGGGTAGGGAACGCCTTTTTTCTCCTTGTTTTCAAATTCTCTTATCGGAATATCATCAACCAAGAACCTGATTTTGATCATTAACATATAGGAATATCAATATGTTGTTACTGAAGATAAATTGCTCAAAAAAAAAAAAAAAAAAAAAAAATGAATGACAAAAATCAATGAAGAAAAAGAATTTAAGTTTTATAGAGTAATTACAGGATGGAACGATGATTCCAAAAGAAGGAATATGTATGGAAATCCAATGTGGGATCAAACCACAGGTAATGTCTCTGTTCACGATTTCCAGTTCCGTTAATGTACAAGTTTGTTTGCACGATGTAAGGCTCTCCCGAAGAATTGCCAAGAAACTCAAAATCAAGTTCATCATGGTTAGAACCCTCCGAAGACATCTGCATATAATCATAATTTAATTAACAACCATTTTTTTCTTGCAAATTTAATACTAACAATGTTTTATTACTTATTACATAATAGGCAGTGACTGTTCCAGCTGAATCCCCTTGAACTAGTTTGATTTGCGCGCTGGCTTTTCCGAATAAATATTTTTTCTTCGACTCAAATCCACATCCTGAAATATTATATATACACATTTATAATGTTCACTTTTAAATTGAATATGAATATGAAAAGAGCCGGAGGATAAATTATCACTAACTAACTAGAATTTATAGCTTTTGTTAGTTGAGAGAAATTAAGTCAAGAAAACGAGTAGTAATTGAAGAATCGAGTACCGGTTGAAAAATCGAGGGACAATGCAGTTTGATCTCCTTGAGTTGCAATGTGATCGGGTGCCCAGTTTGGTTGAAAGAGTTGAGAAAAATATGCAGAGTTCACTGAATGCATAACAAGTGCACAGTTTATTACTAACGTTTTCAATATATTGAAATGGGAAAGCCAGTTCCTCTTCTTCATCATTTTATGTCTAAAACCTGAACCTGAATTGAAATGGGTATTATTAACTTATGATTAATGAACCTATTTATAGCACTCATCATATTCTGTATTTTGATGTGGGATGGGTTTATCACTAAATGAATTTATTAAGACAGATGAATTTTTATGAATAATGGGAGGCATGAGGAGGTTTAATTAACTAACTAACTAACTTTGTAAAGGAAATTATAGAGAGGAAGTGCAAGAGTGGTTGTACTTTTAGTGGAAACCATCGCACGCTGCATGAACTATTTAATTAATCAATGTGAAAGTGTGCATAAATTATTGATTATTTTTCACATGACTAAACATCTTCTAACCATAAATAGTATATAAAAGAAAATAGTAGTGAAAGTTTAGGGACCCAGAAAGCACAATATATTTCAGAATTCCAATTTCATAACTTGCTAGGTCGACAAAACACTTATTTTATTTTTATTATTATTATTATTAACTTTAATTGTTTTAAGTACGTAATGTAATGATAGCTCTACTAATGAAATTATGTATGTTGTGTGGATATTGAAGTGCAGTGTTTGCTGCCACAGACCCGCAACTTGGGGAGCTTTGTGAGGTATTAGCTTAAAAATTGAAAAAAAAGAAAGAAAAATTCTAAAAAATGGCTTAAGGATTGAAATAAAAATCAATTGCACCAAGCAGGATTCGAACACAGGCCTCCAACTGTCCAACATAAACATTAAAATTCCCAAACCATCAGGCCAACACAGGTAATACACAATATAATACTACTAATAATATTTATTCTAAATATTTTGGGGGGGATAGCTCCGCCCCTGTCTCCAATGGAGATGCCGGGTTGCGGACGAGGAGCCGTCTCCAACGGTGCAGGGGCGCGGGCCTTGGGTTCGCCTGGCTGGTCTTTAGTTCCTCTTTTTTTTTTTTTTTTTTGCGACCCGTGCGGCTACAGCGGTGGAGGCGAGAGAGATGATGTGGGAGTAGAAAATATTGACAGAATTGGATTTTATTAAAACCCTTGTGATTTATTAAGGGTTTCTACTATAAACTTACTTTTAGAGTAAATTGCATTTCACCTTCCTAAACTTTTACGAACTATCGATTTACTCTCCAAAAATTAAAAAAAGATACTTAAGCCCTCAAAATGATTTTTGATGGACCACTTTCGTAGTTTCTTTTTTCCACACTCAACTTTTGTTCAAATACTTTAATTCGAAAGGTCAAAACATTTGAAAATGTAATTTCGATAAATTGAGATTCTGAATATTGTACCATGGCAAAGTAAATTTAGAATTGCACTTCATATATGTTTGTCTCGCTTTTCCGATAACACTTTTGTTATCCAAAAAATCAAATAGTTATTTTTAATTTGCTATTGAAAAATTTATAAATTTATTTCTTAATGTTCATAAATAATTGCATCTTAAAAAAATTATCTTATTTGTACAGATAAAGTAAACAAATTCTATTTTAATTTGACATAAAATAATTAACCTCTTACACAATTTATCTCACAAAATAAATATGATTTGACATAAAATAATATATATTTTACATTTTTTTCATAATCTTGAATTTAAAAAAAAATCTTAAACTGTCTAAAAATAAATTTACTATTCATTCATTTCTAATATTTCAAATAAACAATATTTTTTAAATACACAAAAATTGATAATATTTCAAAAATCATTCAAATTTCTGAAACTACTCCCCCAAAGACAAAAATGACTGGCCTTTTTTTGCCCCTAATTTTGGTGGTTGAAACGGAAAGAATGTTTTTGAACTACTTAATCAGTGCAATTAAAAACAAAATTAAAACTAGATAAGTGAGAGTGGGCAAAAGAAGAAAATGAAATTAATTCCATTCTGGAGCCCTGTCATTGGAGACGATCAGGCAGGGCTCGAGAGCCCCGAAACCCACTACGTACCACACCACCGGGCAGATCGCCTCACTTCGGTTGACTTTGCACCCCCCCCCCCCCCAATTGGAGATGGTCTTAAAAGCCGAGGATAGGCCAGTCTGTACTTTCATTAGTCATGATTGCCGACCAGCAAATCCTTCGGTAGAAGCACATAGTGTCGAAACTGCTTATAAAGTGTGGGTAAAGACAATAGAGATGAATAAAAACAAGTCTTGCTTTTGTTATTTAGGCGAAGAATGTGGGAAGATAATGAAGTCTCTCATGGGAGAAACCCATCATGAAAGAAGATGATCCACAATAACTTGAGGCTCTATTATCATATTAATATTCATCTCATGGATTAATAAGAGTGGAAAATTATGAATTAATCCCAAAATTTGACACACATTAAATTTATTAGTATAACAGTTTTCCATCTTCTATTAATAATAATTAAAAAGTACATTTACAAAATTTATCCATACAGTCCTTGGCATTCATAGTACCACCAAAAGGGGCAGCACCGCAAAGTAGGCATTGGTAATTGCACCAAAAAGATCTGAGAAACCCATCAACTAATTGCCATTCTGACACCATAATTCCCAACATAATTACCATCATCAGCATTACACGGTAGTTCGAAAAAATCCCAATGCTCTCACCGACTTTCATATTGATGATTTATATATATATATATATACTCTGTTTTGTACTAAAAGATATCTCTTTTTTCTTTCTTTTTGTATATATATATATGCTACTACTAATATAACTGGCGTTTTTAATGCATTAAATTGATTTTGTTTTTAATGCATTAAATTGATTTTGATTTAATTTAATGCCCTGATAAGATATAACTGAAATAAATGGATGTTATTAGTTTACTTACTTACATGTCGGTTTTTAATATTACTACTTCAGTACGGGGCTTCTAGGGTGCGGACACCGTAACTCGCCCTCACATGCGGGATGACCCTTAAATGATGCCATGTGGCGTGCGTAACTAGTATGTGACTCGGCGAGTTGACTCGGTCTATAAATAGACACTTTTACCCTTTTTTTAAAAAAAATTTAATTAAGAGTTCAGATAATCTTCAATTAATAAAAAACATTTATAACATTTGAATCAAAATAATTAAAACTAAAAACAAATTGACCCTTATGTTTCATCATATTACCAATTGAATTATTTTGTTTCTAAAAAAAAAAAAAACAACTTATGATATAAAAATACCATTTTACCCCCAATTTTGATAATAATTGACTTTGACAATTTTGCAAATTGATCCCTATATTTTGTGATTTTACTTATTGAATTATTATGCTTCAAAAAAACAAAAAAAACCATCTGTCATATAAAAAGACCGTTTTACCCCCAATGTAGATAATAATTGACGTTGAAAATTTTGCCAATTGACCCCTATATTTTGCGATTTTACGAATATAATTATTTTGCTTCTAAAAAATTTAAAAAAATCGCTTGTTATATAAAAAAGTCCGATTTACCCCCAGTTTAGATAATAATTGACTTTGACAATTTTGTAAATTGACCCCTATATTTTACGATTTTACGAATTGAATTATTTTGCTTCTAAAAATAAAATAAAAAACCACCTATAATATAAAAAGACCGATTTATCCCCAATTTTGATAATAACTGACTTTGACAATTTTGCAAATTGACCCCTATGTTTTGCGATTTTACAAATTGAATTATTTTGCTTCTAAAAAAATATAAAAAAACCGTCTGTCATATAAAAAAGACCGCTTTGTCCCTAATTTAGTTAATAATTAACTTAGACAATTTTGCCAATTGACCCCTATGTTTTCCGATTTTACGAATTGAATTATTTTGCTTCTGAAAAAAAAACCGTCTGTCATATAAAAAAGACCGCTTTACCCCCAATTTTGATAATAATTGACTTTGACAATTTTGCAAATTGACCCCTATGTTTTGCGATTTTACGAATTGAATTATTTTTCTTCTAAAAAATATAAAAAATTGCCTACTATATAAAAAAGACCGCTTTACCCCCAATTTAGATAATAATTGACTTTCCGATAAAAAAAAAAAGATAATAATTGACTTTGATAATTTTACCAATTGACCCCTATATTTTCCGATTTTACGAATCGAATTATTTTGCTTCTGAAAAAAAAAAAACCCGCCTATCATATAAAAAAGACCGCTTTACCCCCAATTTTGATAATAATTGACTTTGACAATTTTGCAAATTGACCCCTATATTTTGCAATTTTACGAATTAAATTATTTTGCTTCTAAAAACCAAAAAAGAACGCCTCTCATATAAAAAAGACCGCTTTACCCCTAATTATAATAATTGACTTTGAAAGTTTTGCAAACTGACCCCTATGTTTTAGATTTTACGAATTGAATTATTTTGCTTCTAAAAAACAAAAAACAAAACTTTTGTCATATAAAATAGACCGCTTTACCCCAATTTATATAATAATTGACTTTGACAATTTTGCAAATTGACCCCTATATTTTCCGATTTTATGAATTGAATTATTTATATGAAAGGTGGTTTTTTTTTTTGGTTTTATTAGAAGCAAAATAATTCAATTCGTAATTTCGAAAAATATAGGGGTCAATTTGCAAAATTGTGAAAGTCAATTATTACCAAAAGTGGGGGTAGAGCGGTCTTTTTTATATGACATGCGTTTTTTTTGTTTTTTTAGAACCAAAGTAATTCAATTCGTAAAATCGCAAAATATAGGTGTCAATTCGCAAAATTGTCAAAGTCAATTATTATCGAAATTGGGGGTAAAGAGGTCATTTCTATTTGAGAGGCGGATTTTTTTTTGGTTTTTCTAGAAGCAAAATAATTCGATTCGTAAAATCGAAAATTATAGGGATCAATTTGCAAAATTGTCAAAGTCAATTATTATTAAAATTGGGGGTAAAGCGGTCTTTTTTATATGACAGGAGGTTTTTTATTTGTTTTTTAGAATCAAAATAATTCAATTCGTAAAATCGCAAAATATAGGGGTCAATTTGCAAAATTGTCAAAGTCAATTATTATCAAAATTGGGGGTAAAACGGTCTTTTTTATATTAGAGGCGTTTTTATTTTTATTTTTAGAAGCAAAATAATTCAATTTGTAAAATCGGAAAACATAGGGGTCAATTCGCAAAATTGTCAAAGTCATTTATTATCAAAATTGGGGGTAAAGAGGTCTTTTTTATATGTCAGGAGGTTTTTTTATTTATTATTTTAGAAGCAAAATAATTCAATTCGTAAAATCACAAAGCATAGGGGTCAATTTGCCAAATTATCAAAGTCAATTATTATCAAGATTGGGGGAAGTTGTCTTTTTTATATTAAAGGCGTTTTTTTTATTTTTTAGAAACAAAATAATTCAATTCGTAATATCAAAAAACTTAGGGGTCAATTTGCAAAATTGTCAAAGTCAATTATTATCAAAATTTAGGGTAAATCGGTCTTTTTTATATGACAGCGGTTTTTTTTTTGTTTTTTTTGTTTTTTTAGAGGCAAAATAATTCAATTCGTAAAATCGCAAAACATATGGGTCAATTTGCAAAATTGTCAAAGTCAATTATTATCAAAATTGAAGGTAAACTGGTCTTTTTATATTTGAGGCGTTTTTATTTTATTATTTTTAGAAGCAAAATAATTCAATTCGTAAAATAAGAAAACATAAGGATCAATTTGCAAAATTGTCAAAGTCAATTATTATCAAAATCGGGGGTAAAACGGTCTTTTTAATATGACAGGCGGTTTTTTTATATTTTTATTTTTTTAGAAGCAAAATAATTCAATTCATAAAACGTAAAATATAGGGGTCAATTTACAAAATTGTCAAAGTCAATTATTATAAAAATTGGGGGTAAAACAGTCTTTTTTATATAAGAGGCGTTTATTTTTATTTTTTTAGAAGCAAAATAATTCAATTTGTAAAATCGCGGAACATTGGGGTCAATTTGCAAAATTGTCAAACTCAATTATTATCAAATTTGGGGGTAACGAGGTCTTTTTATATGAAACGAGATTTTTTAATATTTTTTTCAAGCTAAATAATTAAATTCGTAAAATCGTGGAACATATGGGTCAATTTGCAATATTGTAAAAGTTAATTATTATCAAATTTTGGGGTAAATATGTCTTTTTATATGAAATGAGGTTTTTTGTATTTTTTACAAGCTAAATAATTAAATTCGTAAAATAGCGGAACATTGGGGTCAATTTGCAAAATTGTCAAACTCAATTAATAAGATAGGGGTAAAGTGGTAATTAACAATACTGGCCTATTTTATTTTATTTTTTAAATTTAATTAAAAGGGTAATTTAGATATATTGCAAATTAATTAAAAGTTAATAGTTACCAATTGACTTTGACCAAGTTACCAAATCAACGGTCCAGATTAATCTGATCCAAATGAACGGCCCGATTAACCCTCCCGCATGTGAGGGCGTAACTCGAGCGCCCGCACCCTAGAAAGATCCACTTCAGTACCGTACGTATCAGTATAAGCAGGGCTGTGTGTGATTTGAAATAAACCATTATGTTGGTCCCAAGTGGTCAGATGAGGTCTAGAGGGGGGGGGGGGTGAATAGACCTCTGAAAATTTTTGAACTTAAAAACTTTTCATTCTTCTGTCAGCAGACTAAGCTGATGAAGAACAGTAAGACTACTTCGCTGATCAAGAACAAGTCTAGAACATCAGAGTGACCACTCTTCTTATAAATACTTAGCTGTTTTTCAACAGAATCGTTTTCTCAAGAGTTTACTTGCAGCAGATGTTTGAAAGTGTTTTTCACAAGTAGACTAAGTTCTTAAAAAGATTTTATCCCCAGTTTTACAAACTCCTTTTAAAATCTTTTAAATAATTCAAAGTGTTTAAATGTGCAAACTTTAGATAAGCAAGAACTTAAATGCAAGATAACACAAAGAATTTTTATAGTAGTTATATGGATAAAAATCCTTTAGTCCACTCTTCCAGATCACTTAGATTCTGGGTTATACTATAATCACAAAGATTACAATATTTCTCCACTTACACCTAGACAACAAATGAAAAGGCTATAAGCTCACAATAGGAAATCACTCAGAAGTCCTTGATAGAATAGTGTCCTGCAAGCCAACTATTTGGCTGCATTTAATTGAAAGGACCATTCAATTTGATTAATAAATGCATTTTATTATTATATGGTCATCTTTATCTTATGTAATAATTATCTACGCATAAGGATAGAAGTCCTTAGATCACAGGGCTATGGGACAACCCGTGGACTGATCTCCAAGGCCGTGATCTAGAATATATTCAAGAGTCGTAGAATTCAATAGAGATAGGACATCATTGGATTCGGTTAGACTCTCACTATTGTGTATACTCCGATGAACTGAAGAACGCTGGGGTCCACGAGCGTGACTGGGATAGTCGATACACATAAGTGGGTGGCTTGCTGGGATGGCAAGCGCACTGAATACCCCAATTAGGAAATAACTCACCATGGAAACGGTAGTCGCATATCGGGGTTGAAGTTATTCCAATTTACAATAGTATACGAGGAACGATCCCTAACTACTTGAGATGATAGGGTTTATCTGGTGCGAGAACGTCTATGCTTTGATTTGAGTCCCGACTGACTGGAGATCACCAGAAAGTCTCTGTGGACTCATATTGGGTATAGAGGAACTCGTATGCAGATTCATATCATCAACAAAGGATCCATTGACCCGACTTGATAGGTTGGGAAATTCTCCTATGGAATTCTGTGAGAAATTAATTCTGGTAAAATCCTCGGCCGAGGTATCTGACAGCTTTATGTAAGTAGCTCATAAAGGTTAAGTCGAAGAGAATTATTTCGAGACCAGAATGCATAAGGTCAAGACAAAAGAAAAGGGAAACCGATTAAAGACCATACCCTTAAGTCTCGACTGGGAGATTGATCGATGGAGAGATCATGTCGTATATGGTAATTGTAAATGATAAAAGGTTCACTGAATTAATTCACCAGTGATTGGGCTCCATGGGCTTGTGGCTGGACATCGACCGTGGAGTGTGGGAGAATTCCCAAATTGGCAGGGGTGCTAATTTTGGAATGGTCAATCGACAGAGTGTTCGATTGATTTAGAGTAAGTCTTACTCGAATAATTAAATAATATTTAATTATAACCCACGGCCAATTATGTGGTGAACCTACGGGGGCATACACAATACACATGAAGCGAAAGCGAGGAAATAAGAACGACCGAGTCGACTGGGTCGACTGGGTGAATAATCGACTGGGTCGATTATTATGGGTGGGTCGACTGGGTCGACCCAATTGGAACAAATTAGGATCCAATTGGAATTGGATCAGGATCATAAATTAAATTGGAATTTAATTTGTGGATTAATTAATTAGAAGGGATTTTAATTAAATGGGCTTAGAGTCTGATTTAATTAAATGGGAGATTAAGTTAATTAATTTGGCTATTTAATTGGGAGATTAAATAAAGCCTGATCAAATTAATTAACTGGGCCATGAATTAATTAGAAGACTTGGTCTTCTAATTAAAGAGGGCCATGACCCATGTAGGAGAGAGGTAACCTAGTCCTAATAGGACTAGGTTAGGGAGATAACTATAAGTAGCTATCTTGTAGTTATTTTCTCACAACTCAATAAGCAAAAATTGAGCAAGAGCAAAAAATTCTCTCTCCCCTCTCCCTGTGTAGTCGACCGAACCCTGTCTTCCTTTTGGAAGAATTTTTCGTTTTCGACTATGTTCCTAAATCCTAGATCATAATATATCTTGTGTTCTAGCTGATCAAGATTTATTATTTTCGTGTAATTGTGGTGTATCAACCCGTAGATGCGCAACACGTGGGGCACTACTGCAGAGCTTGGGTCGATTTTGCTGAGGAGAATTTCAGAGTCCGTTTTGCTGACTGCCAACTTGGATTTGCAAGGAGATAGGTATAATGTGCAAACTTATACTATCGTTTTATTTATTCATATATATACAACTAGAGAGTATCCTGGCAAGATTCCGTAAGAGGTCCTAAAAATTTTATATTCCGCTGTGCCTAGGGCTGTTTATCTTATAGAATCCCAACAGTGGTATCAGAGCCAACTCTAGGCCTTGCATATATATGAATTTGCAAATTCTGTGTTATAAATCATATGTTTGATTTATTTGTGGCTAGTTCTATGACTGTATATGTTTTAGGACGTAGATCTGTTAACTTAGAGTTAATGTAAAAATTTTGATTCAAAAAATAAAATTTTATCGTGTTAATTTTTATTTTGGATCGAATTAATTAAAACTGTTGATTTTAATTAATTAAGTAATCAAACACAAATTAAAACAAAACAAGAGAAAAAACAAAATTATTGTATTGACGTTTTATTCTCTTGGTGAGAATTAATGCTCGGCACATATTTTTAATTTTGTTTTGTAGTCACTATTAACGTGACATATATGTAATAGCATGTATGTTGTTTTAATTTGGCATAAGCTACGTAAATTTTGAAGCAAACATTATGTATTGCAATTTGATTTTGTAAATTGCAACTTGAAGCCGAACATTCTTCGGCCATGATGTGGTGGTTCAAAAATTTTCGTGGCAGAATTTTGGATAATCTTGAACAAAATCTTGGAGATTTGGTTGTTATGGAATCTTGGTGAATCTTGGATTGATCTTAGAGATCTAATTAAACAAGGAAACTTAGAGTTTTATTTAATATAAGACATTTAATTAAAATTAATGTCTTGTAGTTAATTACCAAGATTAAAGATCTTCGAGATCTTATTAAACAAGGAAACTTAGAGTTTCAATTGTAAGAAGAGATTTAATTAAAATTAATCTCTTCTAGTAAGTTACCAAGATTAAAGATCTTAGAGATCTTATTAAATTAGGAAACTTGGAGTTTTGGATAAGGTAGAAATCTTGGTGGATTTGGACACTACCTTAGTTAACTAATCTATTCAAAATAGTATTATCTTGAGAATCTTGGAGATTTGTAAAATTGGGAAACTTAGAGTTTTGGATAAGATAGTAATCTTGGAAGATTTGTAACTATCTTAATTAACCAACTTTATCAAGATAAGAGTTGTAGATTACTTAGAACTCAAGTAAGAGTTAATTAATCTTAGAGATTAATTGATGATTCAAAATTAAATTAACTTGGATAATTTTTTGTGAATTAAAATTAAAGGAGCCGGTAAATTTACATTTATGCCCTTATGTGAATTTATGCATGTTCTTGAGTGAATATGTGGATTTGTCGATTTTGCCCTTAAGCCCTGTGTAGTTTTGGTTTATTTATTTTATGGGTTGTAATTAAATGGGCCTGATTGGTGCCCTTGCTTGCGCAAACAATTGTAATAGAATAGGGCCTTTATTTTTTATAAGCTAGGCTTAGATTAGGCTTGGAGCCAAGAAGACCTCATGAAGACTTGGAGATCCACATGGAGGCCCATTACCTTGGAGGACATGGAGGCCCAATTCATTACATGGAGGCCCAATCAAGGTGGATATTACAAGAAGGCCCATGATGTATGGGTTTGAAAATTGTAATAGTTAGGACATTTAATTTCCACCCTAGACTGACCAATTGGTCCATCATGTGGCTCGTGATGGATCGCATAGGATGGGCAATCGACCAATCATATGTGCAATGCTAGGTGATATATGTTTACTATTATTCTTTGATGTATGTCTTGCATGCTTAGAATAGATCACGTAAACAAGATAAAGCATAATCTGATGAGACCTCGCACGAAGAAAACTTAAAACCTCCAATTGAACTTAAAAACTCAATTAGAATATTAAATCGATTAACGGGCGCATATGAATGGTGTCTATGGTCCGAGCCTATCCAATTACTAGGTCTTAGGCATATTGTATAAATATATCTCGATGTCTCACGAGTCGTGGGTCGAGCTATAGGAAGATGATATGTCTATTGCCTCGATGCACAGTTTAGTGCCAAGGGAGGGGATAGCAAGGTTCTAGGCGCTGTCTCACGAGTCGTGGGGCGTCTAGGATTGAACTATTTCTCTTCACGAGTATTGGACATGATTTAACTCGAGTAAGTATGGATGTCTCACGAGTCGTGGGTCCATAACGAAAACCGAGGCTGAATGAACTCAAGGGTTAGCTGTGATGGTTAACCGGCGACGTGATCGCCCACCAAGTGGATCGATTGGTATGGCCAACGAGTCGTGGGTACTGAGCGATTGCATTTGGGCCTTGAGCCCATTAGGAAATTTTTATTTCCCGAACCTTATGTGGGGGCATAAGTATTCGACAAAAATAGTGGGAGTAATTTACAAATGAAAACCATGTTTGTAAATTATGCATTGATATTAATCTGCCGCGTAAATTATCGTCATGTTTATGATAGTTTATCATATGTTATGTATCCATGAATATTTACCATCATACTTGAATCAAATAAGTTGACTGAACCCAAATGAATTTTGAATGACTTCGAAACTTGAGAAATTATTCTCGAGTCCAAGCAAGGACTAATCTCCTTACAAAGATTTCATTGTTTTTCCTTTCGAAGTTACGCTTCGACTGGAATGGTGATAGGTTTCACCAAGCTGCCTTTTTCGAAGTTACTCTTCAAATAAGAAAGGTGATAAGTTTCACCAGAGGGTTGAGGATGGTTCTCAAGCCCAAATTTTCTTGAAGGCAAACATGAAGTCTCCCATGAATGGGAAGTAACATCTTGTGAAAAGGCCTCAAAAGGCTCGAGAGATGGAAGAAGAGGAATGTATCCTCTCTAAAGGGAAATAACCTTGGAGGTTTTTCTGTAAGGATGATAAGTTGAAAAGTCAATCAAAATGATTCTTCCATGGATTAAGATCAAGGGAAAAGGGAATTGAACCTATTCATCCCATAAGGGATGATTAAATTTTATTGAACTTAACCTTATGGTTAAAGTAATGCATAAGGGTGTTGGATGCCCGATGAAGCACTCATTGATGCATTCAATGCATCTAAAGCCATGAATTATTTAGATCATTGGAATTTGCTTATACCATCCCTTGTATTAAGGGATGTGATAGTTCCATAATGGTTGGAACTGATTGCGCTATAAGATTTATACGCAAAAAGGTGTACATAAGCAAATGAGTATGGATACTCATATATCGACTAAATAAAATATGCATAGTCAATAAAATATAAATAATCAAGATTTCACACACTTGAGTCGTTGTAAAAACCGAAAGGCGATACACGAATACTAAAACATATTTCCGAATTAAAAGATTCAAAGACTGAGCTCGACTGGGTCGAGCTTGACTGGGATGCTATACATAGTAACCGACTTTCGAATCTTGCTTAATGGAAATTAGATTTAGTAGTTGGTTGCTAAGCAACCAAGAGGCATAAACAATTGCAATGGATTTAATCCATTTATAAGTGTGTAGAAACACTAAAGCATTAGTGGGAGATAAGGCGTCTCTAGTACCCTCATGGGTAAAAGTACGTTGTGATGTACAATTCCAAATTACTTTTGAAATAAAAGAAGAGAGCCTAATCAATGAAAACATGTAAGAGATTTGGATCAATTCAAAATCGAACATGCACGCAATTGATTATTTAATAGAGAATTAGATTCTCGAGATGTAAGACCCGATCGAAACGTTGTATGTTGTCAAGCATTCTGGACATGTAAATGTCCATTAAGAAATCTTACATGAAATTCCTTATTCAAACAAATAAAACTTGATCGAGAAAATCGAAGATACTGAGCTAAGTATCTCTGAAGCCAGTTCCAAAACATATCACGTGATATGAGTTTTGGTATTGTACCTTCATATGCATTCATGCGCATATGGGGTCTCCCGCTTATGTGAATAAGCTGGTGGGAGATAAGTTGGACGTAAAGTCCATCTTATGCAATTCGTGGGGTATCCAAAAAAACTCTATAGGATACAAGTTCTACGATCCTACAAGATAAACTACGTTTGTCTCAAGGAACGCACACTTCTTGGAGAAGGATTTCTTGCTGGGCAAGAAGGAACACAACGTAGAACTAGATGAGGTCACTGAAGCTGAAAAGACCAAAGAGGTCGATCAAGCTGACCCATCACCACAGGCAGTGGGAGAACAAGAGCATGAAAGTACATCAGAGAGTACACCGATACTTCGTAGGTCAGAAAGACAACGTAGAGAACCCGAGAGGTACTACGGTCTGCTGCGTGAGACTAGACAGTCTCTAACCGACCCAAGGACTTACGAAGAGGCTATGCTAGGCATAGACTCGGGAAAGTGGCGTGAAGCCATGGAATTCGAATTGGACTCCATGCACTCGAACAAGGTCTGGGCCTTGGTAGATCCACCAGTGGGAGTAGCTCCCGTGGGTTGCAAGTGGATCTATAAGCGAAAGCTTGGAGTGAACGGAGAGGTAATAACCTACAAGGCGCGACTAGTGGCAAAAAGGATACACTCAAAGGCCAAGCATCGACTTTGAGGAGACCTTCTTGCCTGTCGCAATGCCTAAATCTATTCGAATCTTGCTGGCCATAACTGCGTGGTATAACTACGAGATATGGCAGATGGATGTGAAGACTGCCTTTCTCAATGGGGACATTGAAAAGGAGATCTACATGGAGCAACCAAAAGGAGATGAACACAAGGTGTGCAAACTCCAGAGGTCCATTTATGGACTGAAGCAAGCTTCCCGAAGTTGGAACATCCGTTTCGATGAAACAATCCAAACTTATGGATTCATCAAAACGTGTTTGAACCATGCGTGTACAAGAAGGTCAGTGGGAGTACAGTTGAATTTTTGGTGCTTTACGTTGATGACATTCTTCTCATTGGAAATAATGTGAAAGTGTTGTCCGAAACTAAAGCATGGTTATCTACACAATTCTCAATGAAGGATTTGGGAGAAGCATCCTTTGTACTGGGTATAAGGATCTACCGATATAGATCAAAAGGACTGCTGGGCCTCTCCCAATCGCAGTACATAGATAAAATCTTGAAGATATTTGATATGGAAGAATCCAAGAGAGGATTGCTTCCAATGAGACATGGAATTGCACTCTCTAAGTCTATGGCCCCAAAGACGCCTGAAGAGAGAAGCAATATGTCTCGAGTACCATATGCATCCGCAATAGGAAGCATAATGTATGGTATGTTATGTACGAGACCAGACGTAGCATACGCTTTAAGCGTTACAAGTCGCTACCAGTCTGATCTAGGTGAGCAGCACTGGATAGCCGTAAAGGCAATTCTGAAGTACCTGAGAATGACTAAGGAATTGTTCTTGGTATACGGTGGAAGAGAATTGAAGTTGGAAGGCTATACTGATTCTAGCTTCCAATGTAATGTAGACGACTTCAAGTCGACATCTGGATACGTGTTCTGCCTCAATAGTGGTGCGGTAAGCTGGAAGAGCTCCAAGCAAAACATTACCGCATATTCAACCACCGAGACAGAATACATTGCCGCGAGTGAAGCAGCAAAGGAAGGTGTTTGGATGAAAAACTTCATCCAAGAATTGGATGTGATACCTAGCATTGTCGAGCCATTACTATCTTCTGTGATAATAATGGAGCTATCTCGCAAGCGAAGGAGTCGAGGTCTCATCAGAATCCAAGCACGTACTAAGACGATACCATTTGATATGTTATATCATGGGTAGAGGAGACATAAAGATGGAACGTGTCACCTCAAGGGATAATACGACGGACCCGCTGTCTAAGCTATTGCCTCAAAGGCATCCGAAAACATCTGTCTAAGATGGGAATCAGAAGTATGAAAAGTTGGCTTTAGTACAAGTGGGAGATTGATAGAATAGTGTCCTGCAAGCCAACTATTTGGCTGCATTTAATTGAAAGGACCATTCAATTTGATTAATAAATGCATTTTATTATTATATGGTCATCTTTATCTTATGTAATAATTATCTACGCATAAGGATAGAAGTCCTTAGATCACAGGGCTATGGGACAACCCGTGGACTGATCTCCAAGGCCGTGATCTAGAATATATTCAAGAGTCGTAGAATTCAATAGAGATAGGACATCATTGGATTCGGTTAGACTCTCACTATTGTGTATACTCCGATGAACTGAAGAACGCTGGGGTCCACGAGCGTGACTGGGATAGTCGATACACATAAGTGGGTGGCTTGCTGGGATGGCAAGCGCACTGAATACCCCAATTAGGAAATAACTCACCATGGAAGCGGTAGTCGCATATCGGGGTTGAAGTTATTCCAATTTACAATAGTATACGAGGAACGATCCCTAACTACTTGAGATGATAGGGTTTATCTGGTGCGAGAACGTCTATGCTTTGATTTGAGTCCCGACTGACTGGAGATCACCAGAAAGTCTCTGTGGACTCATATTGGGTATAGAGGAACTCGTATGCAGATTCATATCATCAACAAAGGATCCATTGACCCGACTTGATAGGTTGGGAAATTCTCCTATGGAATTCTGTGAGAAATTAATTCTGGTAAAATCCTCGGCCGAGGTATCTGACAGCTTTATGTAAGTAGCTCATAAAGGTTAAGTCAAAGAGAATTATTTCGAGACCAGAATGCATAAGGTCAAGACAAAGAAAAGGGAAACCGATGAAAGACCATACCCTTAAGTCTCGACTGGGAGATTGATCGATGGAGAGATCATGTCGTATATGGTAATTGTAAATGATAAAAGGTTCACTGAATTAATTCACCAGTGATTGGGCTCCATGGGCTTGTGGCTGGACATCGACCGTGGAGTGTGGGAGAATTCCCAAATCGGCAGGGGTGCTAATTTTGGAATGGTCAATCGACAGAGTGTTCGATTGATTTAGAGTAAGTCTTACTCGAATAATTAAATAAAATTTAATTATAACCCACGGCCAATTATGTGGTGAACCTACGGGGGCATACACAATACACATGAAGCGAAAGCGAGGAAATAAGAACGACCGAGTCGACTGGGTCGACTGGGTGAATAATCGACTGGGTCGATTATTATGGGTGGGTCGACTGGGTCGACCCAATTGGAACAAATTAGGATCCAATTGGAATTGGATCAGGATCATAAATTAAATTGGAATTTAATTTGTGGATTAATTAATTAGAAGGGATTTTAATTAAATGGGCTTAGAGTCTGATTTAATTAAATGGGAGATTAAGTTAATTAATTTGGCTATTTAATTGGGAGATTAAATAAAGCCTGATCAAATTAATTAACTGGGCCATGAATTAATTAGAAGACTTGGTCTTCTAATTAAAGAGGGCCATGGCCCATGTAGGAGAGAGGTAACCTAGTCCTAATAGGACTAGGTTAGGGAGATAACTATAAGTAGCTATCTTGTAGTTATTTTCTCACAACTCAATAAGCAAAAATTGAGCAAGAGCAAAAAAATTCTCTCTCCCCTCTCCCTGTGTAGTCGACCGAACCCTGTCTTCCTTTTGGAAGAATTTTTCGTTTTCGACTATGTTCCTAAATCCTAGATCATAATATATCTTGTGTTCTAGCTGATCAAGATTTATTATTTTCGTGTAATTGTGGTGTATCAACCCGTAGAGGCGCAACACGTGGGGCGCTACTGCAGAGCTTGGGTCGATTTTGCTGAGGAGAATTTCAGAGTCCGTTTTGCTGACTGCCAACTTGGATTTGCAAGGAGATAGGTATAACGTGCAAACTTATACTATCGTTTTATTTATTCATATATATACAACTAGAGAGTATCCTGGCAAGATTCCGTAAGAGGTCCTAAAATTTTTATATTCCGCTGTGCCTAGGGCTGTTTATCTTATAGAATCCCAACAGTCCTATCCTCTAAAGTAGAATCACTCACAAAGATGGATTCTAACTTCGCACAACACTCAGCTATTACAAAATCACTCAGATAATGTTTTTCTGTTTTCTTCAACTGGGTTTCTGTCAACAGATGACTTCCACCAGACGAGTGAGCTGTTCGAGCTTCTTGAGACTTAGAAAGTTTTTTGCTTCGAATGCGAGATCTCAGATTGTTGTTGTGTGTCTTGCTCGTTGAAATCAGCTCCTTTTATACTTGAATTTGAAAATAAGACCGTTGAAGGAAATCAAAACTTCAAATCCATAGCTTTAGCCCGAAATTAGAACGGTAACCTGCTACAGTACCTTTTCTGCTGTACTTTCCTGTAGCTGCATTAAATGCACTCTGCTGATCTGAGAGTTAATTCCAATCATTTGCCATTACTACCCTTCTCTTCCAGCATTTATTTCACTTGGGGCATTTATTACCGTTGAACTAGTCTTTTGATCTCTTATACTCTGCTGATCGAAGCAACCCATCTGATAGGCACTCTGCTGATCAAATACTGAACTAATCTGATTTGACTCGGCTGATGACCTACCCTTCTGTTCGCTGTTTCAGCATGAGATCACTAGTCTTCTGGGCTTTGAACTTTGAACTCTTCTGATGTCTTCTTTTACTTGTTCAAAATTCTTCTAAGGGAACTAAGCTTCCATACTTAGCTGATTATGATGTTTTGGAAATCATCAAAACCTTCCCTTAATTACTTATCTTCTTTGCACTTCATCTTCATCTTCATCCAACAATTTCCCCCTTTTTGATGATGACAAAACTTCAGCTAAGTACCTGTACCTAAACTAAAGTTTTGATCCTCAAAAATTTCTGAGATAGAAATAGTCTGTTGGATTAAAACTTGCAATTTTATAGATATTGAACTGATTACATATTACAAGTTTGTTCAGATGAGTTGTGCAAAAAAAAATTACAAGGAGATACATAAGTAAATTAAAGCATGACTAATCTATTAGCTTGTCTTCTTTATCTTCCTTGCTCTCTTTTTCTTCTTCAGCAGGTTTGGAAGTTTCAGCTTCCAAATTTTGCTTCAACAGCTCTAACTTCTTTCTTTTAACATCAGGGTCAAGCTGTTCTTCAGCTGAGTCCTTAGCAGCAGCTATCTCCTTATCAGACTTAGCCTTTGCTTCAGCTTCAGTTTCTTCAGCAGCTTCACCTTCTTCTTCTGTGATCTTTTCATCTGTTGATCTGATTGTGCCTTCATTTGCTGCATCATTCTTTTCTTCATCATCAGCAGATTCTTCTAACACTTCTGTTCTTTCAGCAGATGATGCCTTATCTTCACTTTCTTCCCTCAGTACCTTATCTTCCCCCTTTTTGTCATCATCAGCAGGGTTGATTTGATAGTTTGGTAAGATTGGGGTGATCAGAAGTGAATCACATAGAAGCTTGATGTTCTCTTCCATAGCATGCATTTGAGCTTGTTGACGTAGTTGAGTTGCTCTGAATGCATCTAGTTGAGCTTGTTGATTCAGTTGATTGGCTTCAAAATCATCCATTCTTTTGAGAACAGCTTCACCTTGGTCACCTAGCTGAATTTGAGTTGCCAGAATCCAATCAGCAGATGCCTTGAAGTCTTTCATCATATTATCTAAGGTTTCATCCTTAGCTTGGATGGCCATTTCAACTGTTTCCGTAATATCTCTCCAACCTTCAGCTGTACTTTGGGTTCTTCTTCTGATAATATCCATGTCTTGATGGACAGATTTAACATTCTGAGCAGTATCCTCTATCAGATAGACTGGAACAGCAGCAGCTTTCTGATTTGCAATTAACTTCTCTTCCATTTCCTTCATTGATTTTGATATCATCTGTTGAATGGAATCCAACAGAGATATTTGCTGTAAGTTTTGAGAAGTAGAAGCAACTTCAGTTTGAGTTGGAGGTAAGGCAAGAACTTCCTTTTCAGTGGATTGTTCTTCTGCTTGAGTTGACTCTCTTGTAGTCTGATCTGCTGACCCAGAAGCAAACTCTTCTACTCTGGTTTCATCAGTCTGACCAGGAGTGCTTTCCTTCTCCTTGGTTTGATCTTCTTGCTCAGCAGTAGCCTTTCTTTCAACAATCTGATCAGCTGGAATGGTTTCTTCTTCCTTTGATTCATCAGCTCTGTCAGACTTGTCACCCTCGTCTTTGTTCTGATCAGATGGGTCAGATGCACCCACCAAATCTTCCTTTTCTTTGTCAGCAGGGGACTTGATCTTCTTAACAATCTCAACTGTTTTCATCAAACCTTCATTATCCACAGCAGACCTGTGAGAAATCCATGTAAAATTGCAAGAGGAATAAAAGGTGAGTATGGTTCCTCAGGTAGCTCTTCGAAAGGTTTGATATTTGGACCATAGACGATGTGCTTGATGTTAGGAAGAAGGACCAATGAGCTTGGTTGTCCTCTTAGCTTCCTAGACTTCTTTGCCCAAAGTTCCATTGCTTGAGCAATAGCCAGCTTGATTGATCTCTCCTTGAGGTCTTCTGATTCATCATAGTCCTCAGGAACAGACTCAAATATCTTCTTTGCCTCGGCCTTGACTGTGTGACTTATTCTCAATCTTAACCTGTCCAGAAAGAATTCTGAATCAAGTGCTTGAATTAAGGATTCAGTCTCAAGCCACTTCAACACCCAGGCTTCTTCAGCAGTGAAGGCTTTCCACTTGGCCATTTCAGCAGGGCTCTTGGTCAGTCTGAATTCTCTCCATCTGTTGTATCTGATCTTTTCAGCATGGAATAATGTCAGACGGTTGATTCTTTCATTTTCAGCATCTAGCCTCTTGAGGAATTCTTCAAAGATGGCAGGATCCTCCCTGACAATCTCCAAAGATAATCTAGTCTCCTCTCTTCTTTTAGGCTTTGTCTTTGGTGCAGGCATAGCTGGTATTGGTTTGTTAGGATCTCTTTGTTCACCAATAACTATTCCTCCAGTATGCTTTGGTCCATGAGCATCCTTGGTGCTTGCTTCAATAGCAGCAGCCAACTCTGCTTCCTCAACAGCATTCCTCTGCTCTTGAGTCATTTTGCTGGCCTCTTCTTCCAGCCTTTTTAGCTATAGGCTTTTCAGCCTATCTTCTTCTGCCTTTTCTGCAGCTATCCTTTGCTTTTCAGCAGCATCTTGTCTTTTCTTTTCTGCAGCAGTCAGGTAAGTTGCAATTTTGCCAGTCCTTTTTCTCCTTGATTCAGGACTTTCAACTGCTTGAATTGGAGTTGCAGCAACAGGGGTAGGATGCAGAAGGAGTGTTTCTCCTTCACCTGTTGTGGCAGTCTGCTGTTCTTTTCCAACTTCAGCAGATACTACAGCAGAAGAGTCTGTAGTAGAAACTCCAAGTTCAGTATTAACAACTTCAGCAGGCTTAACAGAAGGCTCTTCAATAGTGATTGGCCTCTCAGCTGATGTTGTTGTTTTTCTTACTGGTTCAACTGGTTCCTCAGAGAAATTGACCTTTCTCTTAACCTTTGATTTGGCAATCTTTTTGGCAGGGGGGTTGGCAGTAGGAGGTCCCCTTGCCTCACTTCTAGTTCTCAACCTTTTTAATCTTTGAAGAGGCATTTCTTCCTCAGATTCAGTCCTTTCAGGAGAGGAGTCAGTCTTCATCTGCTCAATCTCCTTGGTGAATTCTTCGATCATCTTTTCCGGAACTGTATCTTCAGTTTGTGCTGATCCAGCCACAACAGCAGACTGTGCTGTCGGCTCAGCAGGTTGACTAGTCTGACCCTCCTTCTTGCTCTTCTTAGAAGGGGTCTTTTTGGATTTTCCAGTGGCTTTTCTTTTTGGTTGAGCCACAACCTTTCTCACTGGTTCATATAGCTTGAACTCTTTACTTCCATGAGTGGCCTTTCCACCACCCATAGGACAACTTAGTGCCATGAACAGATGACTAAGCAGGATGGCATGGGAAGTCCTCTTATCACTTAGCAGATCATAGACATGAACTGCCCAATTCACCTTCAGTCCATAGTAAATACAAACCATGGTATAGTACCTCCTCCTAGGCAAACCATCTAAAGAACTTGTGCTGCAATCCAGCACCTTCGCAATGATATCTGCGAACCTCTGATTAGGGCTGAGCACGGTCCGCCGGACCGACCGGACCGAACCGGAACCGACGGTTCGGTCCGAACCGTTTACCGAACCGAAATTTCGGTTCGGTAAACGGTTCTTGTCCGAAAACCGAACTTCCAAAATACCGGTTCTCGGTAAAACCGGTCGGTTTACCTAACCGAACCGGTTGGACCGAAACTATTCTTTTTTTTTTTATTTTTTATTTTCATTACCCTTTTATTAAACCCAAACCCCCAAAAACCGAACCCAAACCCAAAAACCGAACCCAGACCCAAAGTCATCTTCTTTCTCATGATTCCATATTTCAAATCCCAATTTTTGCCAAAACCCTAGCCACCCACAAGCCCCAAACACCGCCACCACCTTTCCTCCGCCGCCGCCCATAACCCTAGCCACCCACAATTTTCATCTCAACCTCCCCCAATCTCTCTCCAAAACCTAGAAGAAAATACCACAATACTACACCAAAGTAATAGATCTAAAGACAATAAAGAAGAAGAAGAAGAACATAGAAGAAAACACCACAACACTACACCAAAGTAATAGATCTAAAGACAAAGAAGAAGAAGAAGAAGAAGAAGAAGAAGAAGAAAAAAGATAAATACCTTTGGAAAAATAGGGGAATGGAGAATGGTTGTTTGTGGATTAGAAAAGAAGAAAGGAAAAGGGTAAGTTAAATTAAATTTTGATTTTTGTGCAAAAAGGGGAAAAAAAAATTCGGTTTTTTTGGGACCGAACCGGACCGTTCGGTTTTTGTACCGAACCGGACCGACCATTTCGGTCCGGTAAACGGTCCACGTTTTTTTGGGACCGAACCGGGCCAGAACCGAAATTCGGTTCGGTTCGGTCCGGTTCGGACCGTTTGCTCAGCCTTACCTCTGATACTCATCTTTTAGTTGAGTTTTCATCAGAGCTCCAGTCATCACTTCTCCCTCTTTAGCACAAATTGCCCAAAATTCATCCTCTTTCTCAGACCCTAGGTCGGTTACATCTCCTCCTTCATTTTTCAATTTGTAAATTTCACTTAAAACAGCAGGAGAAACAACAATTTTCTTACCACCGATAACAGCAGTCATAACAGTTTCATCATCATTGAATTCCCTGGTCGTGTAGAAGTGATATACGTCTTCTAAGTAGACCCTGTCTTCGTGTGCTTCCAGAACTGGAACTAATGATGCCTCTTTGATCTTTTCCATAATGGAGCGCATCAGATCAGTGCCGGAGAAATGAAATTTGCTGTAGTTTAAGTACCTACCGTCGATAATTTTCTCCATTTCTGAGATTTCTAAGTGTAAATCTGTGAGAGCAGTAATCTTTTGAAAGCAAGAGAGTTTGAGAGTTAGAGAAATTGAGAGTTTATGAGTGCATAAGACGACTGTACTGTTTCAGATCGGACTTTATACGTTTCCATTATTTGGGTTATCGTGATTAATCTGATACGTTGGATCAATCTGACAGTTTACTAATCGTGTGGGTGAGAATTGCGGATTTCAATTTTATTATTTTAATGTCAGATGGGCGGGAAACTCTATCGACACTAATCTGTTACTTATAAAAGCGCGTTTCTAGAAATACGATTTATAACCATGATTATATAAGATATCAGATGAGTAGAGTTTAACTTATCTGACAGACGAGTGATCTGTTATCTGATATTACTAGAGAATGCCAATAGCTAGTAATCTTCCTCTGCTGTTTGTCAATCCAGCAAGATAAAATAGTCTTCAATCTTCAAGAATTAAGAACAGATCTTCTGATAGTATAACTTCAACTAACTGTCATTAACAAATTTCATCTTTAGAGCAGAAGTACCGCTAGTCTTACACGTTCCCCCTGTCTTTAAGAATTCATAAGTTAACTAGTCTGTTGAGAATTAATTCTTGAATAGAATAACGGATAACTAAGTTGTTGAACTTCAGTCTTCTGATGAGTTCCCCCTCAGCTTATGCATCCAAATTAAGTAGTCCTAGCTCAGCTCTGAGAGTTGATAACCTTACTTCACTCAAAGGTTTAGTGAAAATATCAGCAATCTGATTGTCAGTATGAACATACTCTATCATAACATTGCCTTTTTCCACATGATCTCTAATGAAATGATGTTTAATCTCTATATGTTTAGTCCTTGAATGACTTGTAGTGTTCTGAGTAAGAGAAATTGCACTTGTATTGTCACAGTAGATTGGAATTCCACTGATCTTGATGTTGTAGTCTTCTAGTTGATGCTTCAACCAAAGTATCTGTGCACAGCAAGCTCCAGCAGCTATATATTCAGCTTCAGCAGTAGATATAGAAACTGAAGTCTGTTTCTTACTCATCCATGAGATCAGACGACTACCTAAGAACTGACAGGCACCTGTTGTGCTCTTTCTGTCAATCTTGCATCCAGTAAGGTCTGAATCTGAATAACCAATAAGCTCAAATTCAGATTCTCTAGGATACCACAATCCCAATTCTTGAGTGCCTTTAATGTATTTCAATATCCTCTTGGCAGCTAAGAGATGAGATTCCTTCGGGTTTGATTGAAATCTTGCACAGACTCCAACTGAGTACATTATATCAGGTCTACTTGCTGTTAGATACAACAATGAACCAATAATGCCTCTATATTTGGTTATGTCCACTGATTTGCCATCTTCATCTTTATCCAAACGAAGATTTGTAGACATAGGAATGGTAGCAGTTGAGCTAGTTTCCATACCAAACTTCTTGAACAGATCTCTTGTGTATTTTGCTTGGCTGATGAATATTCCATCAGGCAATTGTCTAACTTGCAGACCAAGAAAATAATTAAGTTCACCCATCATGCTCATTTCAAACTTGTTCTGCATCAGCTTGGAGAACTTATCACACATTTGTTGGTTAGTTGAACCAAAAATAATATCGTCTACATATATTTGCACAAGTAATATATGATTTTCCCATTTAATTGTAAACAAGGTTTTATCTACCTTACCTTTATGAAATCCTTTAATTAAAAGAAAATCAGATAGGGTATCATACCATGCTCTTGGAGCCTGTTTCAGTCCATAGAGGACTTTCTTCAGACGATATACCTTGTCCTCTTCTTGATAGACTTCAAATCCAGGAGGTTGTTCAACATATACTTCTTCTTGCAGTTCTCCATTGAGAAAAGCAGACTTCATATCCATCTGATAGACAGTGAAGTTCGTGTAAGCAGCATAGGCTAGAAACAGTCTGATTGCTTCAAGTCTTGCTACTGGTGCAAAAGTTTCATCAAAGTCAATTCCTTCTTCTTGACAATAACCCTTGGCCACTAATCTTGCTTTGTTTCTGGTAACAATACCATCTTCATTCATCTTATTTCTGAAAACCCACTTAGTGCCAATTACCCTTTGATGACTTGGTCTAGGAACTAAGTACCAGACTTCATTCCTTTCAAATTGATTCAGCTCTTCTTGCATAGCTTCTATCCAGAAGAAATCATTTAGAGCTTCTTCAATTTGTTTAGGCTCTATTTGAGATAGAAAGGTGACAAACATAGCATCTTGTGCAGCAGCTCTTCTTGTTTTCACTCTATCTAATGGATCACCAATCACTAACTCTGGTGGGTGATTTCTGAGCCATCTGAGATCAGGTTGCAGGTCTGAATGTTGTCCTCTGTTTTGATCTTGCAACACTACTGTTGGAGTTGCATTAGTAGTCCGTTGAACATTTGCAGTCTGTTGAACAGTCTCTGGTCTGTCAGCTGTTTGCAACTCGTCTGTTAGACAATCAGCACTGTGATTTTGAACAGCACTTGAGTTATCAGCTGAGTTTAAATTTGGTAGTATGATGGGAACATATGCTTCATTTCTTCCAATGTCTAATTTCTGAATATCAGTAGACATATCTTGATTAGTGCTTTGATTCTTTTCAGAAGATTGACTTGGCTCATCAAATACTACATGGATAGATTCTTCTATTAGTAATGTTCTTTTATTGAAAACTCTATAGGCCTTAGTAACAGTAGAGTATCCTACAAAAACAGCTTCATCAGCCTTTTCTGCAAATGCAGTAAGGTGATTTTTCCCATTATTCAATACAAAACATTTACAGCCAAAAATCTTAAAGTAATGAATGTTTGGTTTTCTGTTGTTCCAAACTTCATATGGACTCTTGTTCTGATTTTTGTTGATCATACATCTGTTTTGGGTAAAGCATGCTGTATTTGTTGCTTCTGCCCAAAATCTTTGTGCCAGCTTAGCTTCAGCTATCATGGTCCTGACAGCTTCTTTTAGTGTTCTGTTTCTCCTTTCAGCAACACCATTCTGTTGAGGGGTTCTAGCAGCTGAATACTCATGATGTATTCCTTTGATATTACAATACTCTTCAACAGTAGAGTTTGTAAACTCTGTCCCTCTATCTGATCTGATCTTCAATATTTTGATACTCTTCTCATTCTGGATCAGTTCCATCAGATTGGTAAGATGTTCCTTGGTTTCACTTTTCTTCTTCATGAAAATCACCCAAGTATATCTTGAATAATCATCCACAACAGCTAGGCAGTATTTCTTTCCACCATTGCTGACTGGATCAATGGGTCCAAATAAGTCCATATGTAGCAGCTCCAAGATTCTTTCAGAAGATTGGTGCTTCTTGCTTTTGAATGATGACCTGATTTGTTTACCCTTCTGACATGCGTCACAGAGCTTGTCTTTGCTCATGACTGTTTTTGGAATCCCTTCTACCAGATCATTCTTGATTAATCTGTTGATGGTCTTGAAGTTTAAGTGATTCATCCTTTTGTGCCATTGCCAACTAACTTCACTTGGTGCAGATGCAACCAAACAAATACTTGAATTCTTGTCAACAGAATCCCAGTCGACTATGTAGACATTCCCTTGTCGTCTTCCAGATAAAATTACCTTCTTTGTACCAATCTGTTCAACGTAGCACTTATCTGTTGAGAAGATGACTGAATATCCTTTGTCACATAATTGACTTATGCTTAGCAGATTATATTTGAGGCCTTTGACATATGAGACGTCAGATATCTCTATGTTCCCTCTGATTAATCTTCCATTAGCTTTAATCTTGCCTTCTTTGCTGTCCCCAAAAGTAACCTTTGGACCATCCACAGCAACTGCATCAGTCAGCTCATGTATGCTTCCACACATGTGCCTTGAACATCCACTGTCCAAGTACCAAATCTTCTCTACTTTACTCCTACTCCTAATCCTAACCTACAAAACAAAAATAAAATTGTTTTAGGTACCCTTATTGAGAGGGTCCTGAATGATTAGTTCCACCCTTGACAACCCAAGATGTTGATGTCTTAGGCTTCTTAGGTTTCTGAGTTTTGGCAGGAGCATGAACAGTTTCATTTTTATCATAATTTGCAGATAAGTCATGTTGATGATCAGTATGATAAGAATAGTGTTCATAAGCAGGGTAAGGTGCATGATAAGCAGGATATGCATGCATTGGATGAGCATGATAAGGTGTATAGTAACTAGGAAATTGAGGTGCATGATACATAGGATGATATGCAGCAGGTTGCACATAATATGACTCATTTCCATACCAAGCATTTTGATTTTTCTTGTTTTTATGCTTCTTTGGTTTACTTACAGCTTGCTCATTAACATATGACTTAGTTTTCTCACTAGTCTGATTAGTCTTAACCTTATCAGAAGACTTCCTAGGACTCTTCTGTTTGGGTTTACTAGTCTGTTTTCCTACACTAGGCTCTTTGCTCTTTTTAGCCTTAGGAGATTTCTTCTCCTTTACCACTTTCTCAGATGAGGTAGGTTTAGAAGTTTGAACATACAGAATGACCTTACTATTGTCAGCAGAAATGAATTTTTCGGTATGATTCAATTCTAGTTTATCCTTTTCTAAAGGTGTCTCCTGTTTACTAGATGTATGCATGGATGCAACAGTTGACTTATCATGAGACTCAATAATTTTCTCAAGTTCCATGATTTTTCCTTTATAGACCTCACATTCAGCTTTCAGAGATTCATGCTCTTGCTCAAGCTGTTTATACTCAGCTGATTCTTTAGGCTTTTCAGCTTTAAGTTTCAGTGAGTTATTTTGCTCTTTTAGCAAGTTCATCTCTTCCTTAAGCTTAACAAATTCTCCAGCAATAGTAGTATTATTTAACATCATTTGCTCTAGAGAATTAAATAGTTCATTTTCTTGAGGAGTTACCTCATCCTCTGAGTCATCAGATTCCTTGGCCATCAGGCAGAGGAGAGCAGGTTTCTCTTCATCAGAAGATTCTTCATCAGACGTGTCTGAATCTGAATCAGATGAGTAAACAGCAGCAAGCTTTTCTGCTTCAGCTACCATTGCTTTCCCTTTTTGATGCTTTCTTTCCTTTCTGATTCTCTTCTCTTCCTCAGTGTATTTCTCTGCTTTAGGATATGGACAATCTCTGATGAAATGTCCCAATTTCCTGCAGTTATAACACATTAGTTTTGCTTTATAATCATCTTTTTCTTGAGAAGAAGAGTTAGGTTTAGAAGTAGAAGCAGCATGATTGTATTTGTTTTTCATCTTTCTCTTATAGAACTTCTTGAAGTTGTTCATCAATAATGCTACATCTCCAGCAGTGTACTCCTTCTTGTTGAGTAGTGATGCTTCATCAGATGAGTCCACATCTTGGCTTCTATGTGCTGGTCTCCTGGAGTTTTCAGCAGCAACTAAGGCAGCTGTGGGTCCTGAAGTTGAGGTTTCTTCAATACCCATCCTAGGCAATTTATACTCATAAGCCTTGAGTACAGAAAACAGCTCTGTAAGAGAGATTTTTCCCAAATCCCTTGATTCTTCCATTGCTGTCACCTTCATGTTGAACTTAGGAGGTAAGGCCTTCAGTACTCTGATGGTTATCTCCTTGTCTGTGAAGGTTTTTCCAAGCTTCAATACTTCATTTAATATTCTTGTAAACCTTGTATCCATCTGATCAATGGTTTCAGAGGATTTCATCTTGAAGTTATCCAGCTTTTCTAGAGCAACACTCAGTTGATGCTCTTTTATGGCGTCGTTCCCTTCGCTCATATCTCTGACTTTGTCCCACATCTCTTTTGCAGATTTGCAATGTTTGATCTTGTCAAACCGATCATTGTCCAGGGCTTTAGTCATGATAAATCTTCCAATCTTGTCCAGGTTGAACAGCTTGATTTCTTCAGCTGTCATTTCATTCAAATCTTTTTCCACCACAGTATCAACTTCATTTATCTTTATCGTCTTGGTGAATTTGAATGGACCTTTTGTAATGCAAGTGAACATGTTGTCATTGTAGGCAGCGAGGAAAATCTCCATCCTGATTCTCCAGTCTTCGAAGGACATACCAGCAATGTGAGGAACATGGTTTATGCATTCCATTTTCAAAAAGTTTTGATTTTTCAAAAAGATGCTCTTTTGAAAAAGTTTTGAAAACCTTTGAAAACCACTTGGATCAAGCTCGTTGATCAAGCAGCTGATTCTAATGAACCACCTGCTCTGATACCACTTGTTGGTCCCAAGTGGTCAGATGAGGTCTAGAGGGGGGGGGGGGGTGAAAGACCTCTGAAAATTTTTGAACTTAAAAACTTTTCAGTCTTCTGTCAGCAGACTAAGCTGATGAAGAACAGTAAGACTACTTCGCTGATCAAGAACAAGTCTAGAACAGCAGAGTGACCACTCTTCTTATAAATACTTAGCTGTTTTTCAACAGAATCGTTTTCTCAAGAGTTTACTTGCAGCGGAAGTTTGAAAGTATTTTTCACAAGTAGACTAAGTTCTTAAAAAGATTTTATCCCCAGTTTTACAAACTCCTTTTAAAATCTTTTAAATAATTCAAAGTGTTTAAATATGCAAACTTTAGATAAGCAAGAAAACTTAAATGCAAGATAACACAAAGAATTTTTATAGTGGTTATATGGATAAAAATCCTTTAGTCCACTCTTCCAGATCACTTAGATTCTGGGTTATACTATAATCACAAAGATTACAATATTTCTCCACTTACACCTAGACAACAAATGAAAAGGCTATAAGCTCACAATAGGAAATCACTCAGAAGTCCTATCCTCTAAAGTAGAATCACTCACAAAGATGGATTCTAACTTCGCACAACACTCAGCTATTACAAAATCACTCAGATAATGTTTTTCTGTTTTCTTCAACTGGGTTTCTGTCAACAGATGACTTCCACCAGACGAGTGAGATGTTCGAGCTTCTTGAGACTTAGAAAGTTTTCTGCTTCGAATGCGAGATCTCAGATTGTTGTTGTGTGTCTTGCTCGTTGAAATCAGCTCCTTTTATACTTGAATTTGAAAATAAGACCGTTGAAGGAAATCAAATCTTCAAATCCATAGCTTTAGCCCGAAATTAGAACGGTAACCTGCTACAGTACCTTTTCTGCTGTACTTTCCTGTAGCTGCATTAAATGCACTCTGCTGATCTGAGAGTTAATTCCAATCATTTGCCATTACTACCCTTCTCTTCCAGCATTTATTTCACTTGGGGCATTTATTACCGTTGAACTAGTCTTTTGATCTCTTATACTCTGCTGATCGAAGCAACCCATCTGATAGGCACTCTGCTGATCAAATACTGAACTAATCTGATTTGACTCGGCTGATGACCTACCCTTCTGTTCGCTGTTTCAGCATGAGATCACTAGTCTTCTGGGCTTTGAACTTTGAACTCTTCTGATGTCTTCTTTTACTTGTTCAAAATTCTTCTAAGGGAACTAAGCTTCCATACTTAGCTAATTATGATGTTTTGGAAATCATCAAAACCTTCCCTTAATTACTTATCTTCTTTGCACTTCATCTTCATCTTCATCCAACACATTATGTTAAGGTAAAATTGCAGAAAAGGTCCCAAACTAATTGGCAATTTTGGGTTTTCGTCCCACACTTTATCACCCCACCGAATTTCGTCCCGTAATTTTTTTTTTTTTTGAATTTCGTCCCGCCGTTAAGTATTAGACGGAAATTGCACATGTGGCCGTTAAATTGCCACGTGGGTGCTTACGTGTCATGATGACGTGGCAATTAGCATGACCAATTATACAAGATTCAAGAATTAGTCCCAAACTAATTACAAATTTTGGTTTTTCGTCCCAAACTAATTACAAATTTTGATTTTTCGTCCCAAACTATATCAATTAGCCAAATTTCATCCCATGATTTACCATTTTGCATGAATTTAGTCCCACTATAAATTTCTAATTTAATAAAAATGACGATTCAATCTTTTACATTTTCTTTTTCAAGAAAAATAATATTAATTTTCGAAACTCATATGCTCTTTTGAGAAATAAAATTCTCATGTCATTTCATTAGAAAAAATATTGTGTGTTCTTTTTTAGTATTAAAATATTATAAATATTGACATTATTGACTATGTTATTCACATGTTCATAATGTTTCATTTTTTCTCAATAAATTTCATATTTCCCAATTTGCAAATATGCTTGTTCTGGAAGAAATCTTCAGTTTGGATAATAATTGTGCTGATGAAATTTTGATTAGCGCCTAATCAACATTGATATTGTGTTCTTTTTTAGTATTAAAAATATTTATAATATTTTAATACTAAAAAAGAACACACAATATTTTTCTAATGAAATGACATGAGAATTTTATTTCTCAAAAGAGCATAGGAGTTTCGAAAATTCATACTATTTTTCTTGGAAAAGAAAATGTAAAAGATTGAATCGTCATTTTTATTAAATTAGAAATTTATAGTGGGACTAAATTCATGCAAAATGGTAAATCACGGGCTGAAATTTGGCTAATTGATATAATTTGGAACGAAAAATCAAAATTTGTAATTAATTTGGGACGAAAAACCAAAATTTGTAATTAGTTTGGGACTAATTCTGCAATCTTGTATAATTGATCATGCTAATTGCCACGTCATCATGACACGTAAGCAGCCACGTGGCAATCTAACGGCCACGTGTGCAATTTCCGTCTAATACTTAACGGCGGGACAAAACTCCAAAAAAAAAAAAATTACGGGACGAAATTCGGTGAGGTGATAAAATGTGGGACGAAAACCCAAAATTGCCAATTAGTTTGGGACCTTTTCTGCAATTTTGCCTTATGTTAAATGCACTACTTAACATTTTACTATTATCCAAAAACTTGAGCTGCCAATTATAATAAATAACAATAATACTAAGATGGAGACATATATAACAGCCAGTAAGTGAGATTCACCATGAATTTAATAGAACTAATCTACTAGCTAGACTAATTTAATCGAATCGGCAACATATTTCATTAGGACTAACTTAGAGAAGATGTGATCATATTTGGTCCACCTTACCAACATTAATACATGCTTCATCTGGTAATCTGAAGCTTAAACAAAACATTGCCTGCAGAAAACAAACCAAGTTCAAACTTTGAAAATGTAATCAATTTCAGTGTTGTATGAACTTGTACCTTGTTTGGTGCAACATCTCTAACTTTGTGAAATATTGGCTCTTGTATACTAGCACCCAATGCTGCCTCTGCCTCCTGAACAGAATATTGATAATTTTCGAAAACCAGGAAAATATAATATTGTATACCCAAGAAAAAGCAAATAAAGAAATAGCTTCTTTTTCTTTACATACTGAAATAATGAGTTCTTTGGTTTCAGTTGACCGCATGAAGCAATAACAGTGAATCAATGGGAGGGATCCTTTCCACGTACTCCTGTCTATAAGACCTCTAAAGGCATCTGCAAAGACGATATTTGTATAAGAAAGAAAACCGAGCAACAATGCATTTTAATAGACCATGATTAAAGTGGAAAATTTACCAAGAAATTGTAAAGCAGAGGCTGGTAAATTCATTATGACATGATCAAAATGCTCCCAGGGCTTT
Source organism: Penstemon barbatus (assembly GCA_003313485.2). Classification (NCBI taxonomy): domain Eukaryota; kingdom Viridiplantae; phylum Streptophyta; class Magnoliopsida; order Lamiales; family Plantaginaceae; genus Penstemon; species Penstemon barbatus. The sequence goes on from CM064882.1 coordinate 37,945,447, forward strand.
GAGGTGAATGATTGATAGCTTTTAATGCGCTTATTCGAGCTACTTTTCTTCCTGCCGGGCATACAATGACCAGCATCTTCAGCAGTTCCACTTTCTGCAGCAGAAATTGCAGAGCCACTAATTTAGAAATCTCATTATGTGTCGAGAGGAAAATACTAAAAAAAGTTATTAATCCACCCTTAAAGGTTAATTTTTATACAAGAAACAGAACCATTGAGCACTGACACAGAATCTAATTTTTAGATCTACCACACCTTCAAATGAACTTTCAGAACGTCTTTTTGCTGGGGCCAAATTTCCATCTTCTTTAGGACTCAGCTGTCCATTACTTTCAAAATCAGTTATATTCTGATTTGGAATTTCTTTCAATCCACCTACAAGAGAAATGAAATTTAAAATACAAATAAAAAAAGAAAAGCTCAATACACTATTTGCAAAAAAACAGGCTACATCGCATTACCAGTTCCACAACTTTCTTCTAACTTTGTTTGTCTATTTGCATGCATTTCCTCTTTTTCAGAAGTCTTCTCGACTGCACTATTGGGTTCCATACAATTTTCGGTCGAAGGCACTTCCACTAGTGAAGATATAAACTTTCGAGCATCCAAATTGTACGCACGAATTAAATTATCAACCTTGTTGATTTTTGCATTAATATTCAGATAACAAATGCTATCTGGATTTAAATCATTTGCATAAACTTGGCATCCTTTTTGTGCTGCTGGAATAGCAAATGGACCAATACCAGCAAACATATCACAAACAGTATCCCCAGCTTGGAATGTCGAAATAAGCCTCAAGTGCTCATGTTCCAATCTTGAGTTCCAATAGACCAAGCCATAGTCAAGCTTGAAAATTGCTTTGTACTGCTTCACTTCTGTAACCATATTACGTTCTCCTGCTAGTACTTCAAATTTTGGCACACGGAACTCGTTCGTTATGGCTCCAACTTTGTTAACAATGGTCTTGATTCGTGGGTAGTTTTTCTGGAAAAGAAAACAAATAGCCAATCAAAGACCATGGCAGAGATTTACATAAAAAGAGAGGAAAAGAGGTGCAGTGCAACTATCATTTGCTACAATTTAAGGATGACATGGGAGTTTAGATTATTAAAATTTCACAAATTCAACATTCAAACACGTATCTGCATATTTACGATGAAATCTAGTTCAAAGAGGCTACGCTGTCAGGTCAGTACAGAGGCACTAGTTTACCCAACATGAATTTTGTTCTCTCAAAGTATAACAATGTTAATTAGTGAAGCTCCTTCAAATTTTTTTAACGAGTCTGACTATTTACATAACTCGAATTCGAATTTCACTGAAGCAAAAATTATTTCTCGATTTATTCAGATTCAGTTTTGACTCTATAACAGCAATTGTTTAATGACGAATTTACAAAATATGCTATCAAACTGCGAATAATAAATATGGGAGTTGTACAAGGTAACCATAATAACATACGTCATAGATAACTTTTGCTATAACATCCTTATATGGAAGAAGGTCATCTGATATATTCAGATGTGCGATGTGACCTGCAAAAGAAAATAGAAGAAGCAAGTATAAAAATCATTATCAGAATCCGACTGGGAGAATCTAGAGTTGCAAGATGGAAACTCCAATAAGAAGAAGACATTAAACTAAACATATGAACTAAGAAATAAAAAAAATTCAAAAGTGAATGATAAAAAAGGTAGAAGAAGTTAACAAAGATAAAATACTTAACTATTGTCTCAAATGATGAAGGCACTTCAACCCCAGGTGGCAGAACCTGCTTCAATATATGGTCTGTAACACATGTATTGAGATGGGAGGTAAATTTAGGTAAAACATAAAATTCAGTCATTTCAATTTACCATTAGGTGCAAGATCATCAAAACGTGTAATTAACATATCAACATAAACCATGTAAGACGTCTCAGTTTGGTGAAAGGTGTAAGAATCACGGAAACAACTTCTTCTTTAAAAAGTTTCATGCACAGAAATGTCACTCCAGTATCAAGTAATCTAAACAAGCCTAACAAATATAAAATTTGAGGCAAAATGCAGATTACCTGCAGTCCAATACGAATATCCAAGGGTAAAAGAATACGGAACTACTTCAAACTCGAAGATCTTTTTCAATTCATCAACTTTATTACCAGGGATTCCAGATAAATCTGTCAATAATGGCCAAAACAAATTAAAATTATACACGGATTATGTCAAATGCACTTCAATTAATTCAATAGTAATAACTAGGAAAATAAAAATAACACTTTTTACCTGGATTTTGAATTTTCTCAGATAATATCAAGTAACGATTTTTATTAGACGTTGGATCTTCAGTTATAGGTTTGATGCGTGGCCTGTCAAGCATATATCTTCCCCCACCAAAAAAGAAAATAAATAAAAAAAAAAAAAGATAAGACTGCTGCAAATGTTTTTGTGAAGAAACTTGAGATTGAATAACACAGTAGCAATTAACGCATACCCATTGAGGATTCGGGTGGCGAACTTGCAATGCTCCCTCGGGATTCGAAGTGCCCATAAATTCAACTTCACATCAAATTTTCTCTCGTCCAACATTCCTTCAATTTATGAGGATACAGATTTTAAAATAGGTTTCCAAAAATTGCAACCTCTGCGCCAACAAATTAGTGCGAAGTTGCGACGGTCCGGCGGAAGTTAGGGTTTTTCTCCACCAGTTCATGTGAGTCAAATAAGAATTATTATAAAAAAATAAAAAAAGAAAAAGAGTATTTCATATTTGACCTTCCAAAAAATGGAAAAGTAAACAAAAATAAATTTGTTATCGTTTTATGGCTAATTTAATCTGTTTTAGATAATTAGATTCTAGTCATCTCAAAAAAAATATTTAAATTAAATTAGATTCTAGTATTTGAAGTGTTATTATTATTTTTAATGTAAATTAACTTAATTATATACTATAATGATTAAAAAAAATTCAAATTCACTAGTTAGTAGGGGTGGACATGAGTCGGGTATTTAGGATTTTGGATATTTCGGGTCGAGTATTCGATGTGATGGATAGTGAATTTTCACACCCGAAATTCGACCCGATCTGATGGGTATCTGAATTTTTCGGGTATTTCGGGTACCCGAAATTTCAACTTTTTTTTTATTACAAAATAATTGAATTCGAATATTGAGTCGTACACAATAACTTCAAAATAAACACAAAACAAACTTCTCAAGTCTTCAACAATATCACAATCAATGACTCCTAGGGGTGTTCAACGAAACCGCTAGACCGCTCCAACCGATCAACCCAACCCAAAACGACCGCAATTTTACGGGTTGAAGGTTTGATGTGTTGTTCTTGGGCATCATGAAAAAAAGACCGCAATTTTCGATCGGGTTTGGTTTTATATTTTTTTAGACTGCATAACCGCATTCGACCGCACTTTATATAAATGATGATGTATATATGTTTTATTTTATTTTATTATTTAATTTAGTCCTAAATTTAAAAAAATGAGAAATATAATATAAGTATATACTTTAACAAATTAGTCGTGTTCCACAATCAAAACCCCAATTATATTAGATAAACCCTACAATCTTACGTAAATCTTCAATTTTAAGTGCCAAAAAGATAATAAAAAAAAATAGATCCAAAACTAGAACAAATTAGTTAAAAAATATTATGCGAAAAACAAAAAGTAAAGCAAAAAAAAATATCAATCAAACTTTTCATTGGCCATTAATTAACCACCAACAACTAGTTCGAATATAAAGATATTTTTCTCTTTTGTTTATTCTTTGGGAACAATTTGATTTTTATGTAATGAAAACTTGTTAATTTAGTGTTCGGGTTTATTAGTTTTCATTAAATTATGTATTCATTGAAAATAATATTTTAATTGATATTTTACATTATCTCCATTATATTTTCTATGAAAATTTACTAAATTTATTAATAAAAACAAAAAATTATAATTAATTAGTGCATTTTATATATAACTCATCAAATAATAAAAATACAAGAAAGTTGATAATTTAGACAGCAAAACCCGCCCCAAACCGCCCCAACCCAAATGAACCGCATAGTGCAATCTCAAGACTTGTTGGGTTGAGTTTGGACTAGAGATTTCAAAACCCGCAAATATTGAGTTGGGTTTGGGCCAGTACAAAACCACACTAGACCGCACCGCGAACACCCCTAATGACTCCTAAACAGAACACAACATACAAGTATTAAGTCTTCAACATTCAACAATATTACAATCAAACTAAATGAAACACTAATTTACAAACAATTTATGATTACACAAAAAAAAAAAAAATCGTGCAAATTGTAGTCCAAACTAAATTAGTCATACCCAATCAATATATATATACTTTCTCGAAATACAATCACATTTAAACTAGAATTCCCGAAACACTTCTCATTCTATCCGTATTGCAACAACATAAAAATTAAGCCATATTGTAACAAACAAAAAAAAAGAAAGAAAAAGGCCACATAGATTCCCATATCAATTTATCAATTAAAGGTGCCACAAAACAGACAGTAACAATTGTTGATAGGATTAAAGTATCCATGTTATAATACTTGGATTGTATATAAGATCCATATGTTTTCTTTTCCTTTACTTTTATGCTAAACCTTGTCATACAAGGACATACTTTAGTTATTAGATTTCCTACATATACCAAGAAACACGTCTCCTAGTCCAATTCAATCAGGGAATTGAATTCCTCTTCTTTGCCATTATATATTAAAAATGTATATATGCACATTGTTATATATCTTAGCCTAATTAATCCGAAACTCTCAACAAATCCAAAATCCCATCAAACTAAATTCATGATTTCAGCTACCGAAAGACATGATGATGTGTCAGGAGGAACAATCACAAAATATGGAACAATGACTTGTAACAATCAGGAAATTAGAGTCGATCTTGAAGACGAAAAGCCTAAATCATGCGCAATATGCCTAAATGATTTGTACCAAGAATTACAAGTAAATGCAACACTCGAATGTGGACATGAGTATCATGTTGGTTGTATCAATTTGTGGCTCCAAAGAAAGAACAATTGCCCCATATGCAGAGTTAAAGTTCTGTCAGTAAAGGATCATCATCATCGCAATCTGGAGATCCATGAAACAAGCTTTATTGTGCCGATTGTTGATGAATCTGATGGGCAATATCGATCAATGATTCGCGGAACAGTCATCAACAACTCGAGATCAATTCATGAACATGACAGGATAATACTAGGCTTAAACTTGTATAGTCTTATTTTTTGTTTAGCTTGGATCTTCACTATTTTATGGATACTAGGAAAGTGCACGTCTAGTTAATTTTATAGGTGTCTTTTGTAATTAGAGTAAAATTAATTGGATTATGTCATAAAATAGAGCAAATTAGTCCGTATTCACCTATTTTGAGTTTAATTAATTTTTCACCGGTTTAACCAGTTTAATTTTTTTCACTGTTTTACCCTCTTTCTTTTATCGGCTATAACTTATTTTTATCGTTTTTAAGATTTTGTCCCATTATTTTTTCCGCTTTAAATCATTTTCTACTGATTTCACCTTATATTGTCAGCTAAATTCTTTTTTTTTAATTGATTTTTCACGAGTTTTTATCATACTAACCCGTTTTCACCTATTTTGAACATTTTTTTACTGATTTCACATGTTCTTTTCACCAACCTGAATTTTCATCGATCTGAAACATTTTCACCAACTTTATTCATTTTTCAACGATTTCACCTACTTTTCATTGATCTTGTCGTTTCACCGGTTTCATCATTTTTTTACGAATTTGATCCGAATTTTCATCTATTTCACATGTGCTTATCGATATCGGGGACACTTTTTTACCTGTTTCACCCAAATTTTTACCAACTTCGCCAGTGTTCACCAATTGCACCCGAATTTTCATCGTTCACATATTTTCAAAATTTTCTTTTTTTTTTTTTTTTTTTTTATTTCACCCTTTTTCACAAATTTCACCCGTTTTTCACGAAAAAATTCCATAAAAATTTAAGGTTATGCATGTCTTGATATTATTGAATATTCTTTATATTTTTCTATTTTAGCCAAAGTAAAATTACGTAATTAGTTCAGCCATGAGTATTTTTTATTCTATCATTGAAAGAAGCGATTAGTTTTTTTTTTTTTTTGTAACATCAAGATATTTAAGAGAATTTCATTTTAAATTTTTATATATTAGAATCTTTATGACTTCTGTTGTACCAAAATTTTAAATTAATATTTTCTTGGTCAAATAAATATTGATGCTATATATAATATAATAATGTTTATCTATTATTTAGGGGCTATTTAAAATATAGTGTATTTTTATGGTTTGTTTTTACCTATTGTAAGAGAAGATGAAAATAACAAAAATGATGTAAGAAGATAAATATAATAAGACTTTATGTCTAACTATACCTCTTCAATTACTTTTATATATTTACCATTTAATTAAATAAATTCAAATATGGATATTTAATCCGCACAAAAAAGTTAAGAAATATTCATGCTTTTTATAATAGTATAGATATAGATGTATATTTTAAATATTCGAATTAGTGTAGGACTAAATTTTTGTAGATTGAGCAAGAACCCTAATTCATTATAGTCATCCATCAAAGTGAGTAATCATAGAAGTTAGGGTTGTTGCTGTGTTGAAAGCAGTTTAACAATTTCAGTTTATCAATTATTTAAGGTGTGACTGATTCTTTCTATATTCTATTT